>OX387241.1:14365326-16865326 GCA_947561735.1 Cenchrus americanus
AAAGCGTGGAGGAGGAGATCAAGAGAACATCTATACAGGAACCAAACAAGCAATTGGCCTCTGATCTTCTCCTAAAAAAGGTGCCCAGTACACACACCCTTCCCCTTTCTCCCCAAAACTTTGCCTTCCCTGCCTCAAATTTTTAATGCATCCGTGCCATAGTGGCTCTCATATGGAGCAGCGTGCGAGCGCTACTGCTGTTAGGGCACTTTACAGCGTTTTCGCCGGCGAGCATATGGTACGATCGAGCAAGCCGCGCTTTGATTAGCTGGGTTTAGTAGAGGTTACAGCCGGTGATGGTACTTGCAGAAATGATAGCACGCACGGTCTCAGACATCTTTTCTATCCCTGCGGCGGGCGGCACGTAAGCACGAGCTGTGGTGGGGGCAGGGCACACGGCCAGGGAATTGTATTTTGTCCAAAAGTTATTCCCTCGCGAACAGCAAAGGGACAGGGTGAAAGGTCGAACAAATGAGATTTTTATCGACAGTAGTATCTGCACTTCTGCACAATCACTAGCTCAAAAAAAAAAAAATCTGACAAGCGAGCAGCTTTTGTGGGTGTGTTTAGGGGCACACTTTGCCGTAGCTAGCTCCTCGTCTCTTTCCTCCTTTGTTACCGTTAACCAGCGAGATGAGATTGAATGAGAATGAGATGAACCATGCATGTGGGCGCATTCAACATAACTCTAAACGCGTTAGGATCTGTACGTAACACACTGCGTAATTGATGATGAGGAGGCCCTGGACCAGCAGGCCGGCGACGAGCTAGCCAGCACACGTACGTACGTCGGAAGCGAGAGGGGACACGGACCTACTACTACGTACTCGTGTGCAATTCGATCGAGTGGCTGGGTCAAAGTTAAGACGGCTAAGAACGTACTCCTCTTGATTCCAACGTGTTGATTCCCTGCCTAATCTCCACCTAATTAATCCTCTTGAAAAACGTTCGGTTGCGCGGAACATCGCCGATCGAAAAGATGAGGAAACGCTCGCTTTTCCCTCTCTCCCTCGGTGCGCGAGTACAGGAACAGGAGGCGGCGATCATGGCGGGGCGGTGCACGCGCGGGAGGGAGGGGAGGGAGGGAATAAAACGAGCCTGCCAAACCGGCACCATGGCCGGGGAAACCTTTGCTCCTGTTGCTCGTTTTCTAATCGCTACTCCCCATCCTCTTGTTCCCTGCATGTTGCCACCTAAAAAAATACGGCGCATGCAGCTCGATGTTCAACCCAAACGCGCGGGTTCCGACGCCGGAATGGAGTAAGTTTGTGGCAATTTGTCTGCTTCGGACTCGTGTTTTCTTCCCCCCGATGGGGGTTTGGTCGCCGTGCACGCGCAAAAAAGAACTCCCGCTCGCATATGCAAAGCTTGGGAACGGGGCAGGTCGGCATGTGTGGGTCTCAGACATTCCGGTGATAAATTTATGAAATACTATCAGCAGTGCCACTCCTACTTGCTAGCAGAATCTGTAGATCAGGTACTGAAAATTAACAATAATTCAGTTTTTATTTTTCTTGTGTGTAGCGTGGAAACCTTTGCCCTTTAGCATCGAGAACCAGATTTCATGGTCATTTCTCACACCTCACTCCCCACTACCATGGGTATTCCTGGGTAGTTATACGGAGTAGTACGTGTTTCACGCACCGCACTTGAGCTTCCCGTTGACCTCAAAACTTTTTGCCGTCTGCAGTCTGCTGTAGTAGAGCAAAGAGGAGGACGAAAGATATGGTCGGATCGCGCGACGCCGACCCCGGCCCGTAGGCGACCTGCTGCCGTTTCAGGAATATTCACAGCTACTACGCCGGCGCGCAGCCTTTCCTCGCTCACCCTACCGTACCCACACCTACTACTATAGCAGATTCCCCGTCCTCTTGTCACTCGTAATCGCAGAGACATTTGTGGTAATTCCCGGCGGCGCTTTCCCGGATTCCGTTAGCACGAGACTTGGCGGAAGGCGACGACGGGCGTCGGAGGTGACGACACGTCACTGCCTACCCCCGAGTCCCCAACTCCGTCCGGGGCAGCCGCCACCCAACAGGACGTGTCCTGTAGCAGTGTCCTTTCACTTCCGAGAGAGTACAGTAACTATTCCCCTCAAACGAGCACCATTCCTTTCGAAACGGAGCAAGCAACGTCCCTGAACCTCACGTCCAAAAGCAGGGGGAAAGAAACCGATTCCGAGTCGGTGACTGATTCAGGAGTTTCAGTTTACCAAAATACTCTGCCCTAGTAGATCTACTGGCGTAGTACGTGCACTGCGTACAGCGCGTACATACGGCTGTATTTGTACGTACGACACCGTCATAATTTAGGCCGATACAATACATGGGTGTTGTGTCGTTTTAAAAGCCGCAGCATGAATGGGTGTGGTACAATACTACAATACATTATCGGAGTACTGTGTATATACCAGCCGACCAAGCCCTGAATCTTTTGTCTGGCCCTTGATGTCGCGGTACGTGCAGCGTATAGTTCACCTAGTATCTGAATCTGATCGACCAGAGCGTACGTATAAATAATGCCTGGTATAAACAATGGCCCGGCCCCGGCGCGGCGATTGGGTTCGCCCTCCCGGCTGTCTAATCTCGCTCCGCCCCTCCTCACCAAACACGATCGCCCCTTCACAGCGCACCGTCGCTTAGATGATAAAGGCAAGCAAACAAGGGATGGTCCAAATAAAGCTTGGGCCGCGCTGCCACCTCGCCTAAATAAAACACTCTCCCACGCACACCCACCATCACGGCGCCCCTGCTCCTCCGCCTCTTCCTTCCTCCTCCAGCTGCTGCTCAGCTCAGCTCAGTCCTCCAGTCCCTCCTCACTAGCTTGAGTGAATTGGACTGCTCGCGAGCTCAGCTCAGTCCATCTGTGAAGAGTCGGGGAGGTGGTCGCCGGAGAGGATAGTAGGTGGTGGTGCTCAGCTCATCCATCAGCTGCGCCACTGGGCTTGGGAGGGAGAGAGGGAGGGGTATTGAAAGAGGAGGGAAGCTAGCCAGAGGCGCGCGGCGAAGATGATTACGGGGGCGGACTTCTACCACGTGATGACGGCCATGGTGCCGCTGTACGTGGCGATGATCCTGGCGTACGGGTCGGTGCGGTGGTGGCGCATCTTCTCGCCGGACCAGTGCTCCGGGATCAACCGCTTCGTGGCGCTCTTCGCCGTGCCGCTGCTGTCCTTCCACTTCATCTCCACCAACAACCCCTACACCATGAACCTGCGCTTCATCGCCGCCGACACGCTGCAGAAGCTCATGGTGCTCGCCATGCTCACCGCCTGGAGCCACCTCAGCCGCCGGGGCAGCCTCGAGTGGACCATCACGCTCTTCTCCCTCTCCACGCTGCCCAACACGCTCGTCATGGGCATCCCGCTCCTCAAGGGCATGTACGGCGACTTCTCCGGCAGCCTCATGGTGCAGATCGTCGTGCTCCAGTGCATCATCTGGTACACGCTCATGCTCTTCATGTTCGAGTACCGCGGCGCGCGGATGCTCATCACCGAGCAGTTCCCGGACACCGCGGGGGCCATCGCCTCCATCGTCGTCGACCCGGACGTCGTGTCGCTCGACGGCCGGAGGGACGCCATCGAGACCGAGGCAGAGGTCAAGGAGGACGGCAAGATACACGTCACCGTGCGCCGCTCCAACGCCTCGCGCTCCGACATCTACTCGCGCCGCTCCATGGGATTCTCCAGCACCACGCCGCGCCCCAGCAACCTCACCAACGCCGAGATCTACTCGCTCCAGTCGTCGCGCAACCCCACGCCGCGGGGCTCCAGCTTCAACCACAACGACTTCTACTCCATGGTCGGCCGCAGCTCCAACTTCGGCGCCGCCGACGCCTTCGGCATCCGCACCGGCGCCACGCCGCGCCCCTCCAACTACGAGGACGACGCCTCCAAGCCCAAGTACCCGCTCCCCGTCGTGAATGCGGCGCCCGGGGCCGGCCACTACCCCGCGCCCAACCCGGCGGTGGCCGCGGCGGCCAAGGGCCCCAAGAAGGCCGCCACCAACGGGCAGGGCAAGGGCGAGGACCTCCACATGTTCGTCTGGAGCTCCAGCGCCTCGCCGGTCTCCGACGTCTTCGGCGGCGGCGCGCCGGACTACAACGACGCCGCGGCCGTCAAGTCCCCCCGCAAAAGTAGCAACCTTTCCCGCCGCGATCTCACCACGTACCCCCCGCCTTGGAGAGCGTTTCTCGGGCTAATTTGTTTGTTTATTGATTGGTGAAGTGGATGGAGCGAAGGAGCGGGACGACTACGTGGAGCGCGATGAGTTCAGCTTCGGGAACAGGGGCGCCATGGACAGGGACGCCGAGGCAGGGGGCGAGAAGGCCGCGGCGGCTGCGGCGGCGGGCGGCGACCCCAACGCGGTGGCGGCGCCGACGGCGATGCCGCCGACGAGCGTGATGACCCGGCTGATCCTGATCATGGTGTGGCGCAAGCTCATCCGCAACCCCAACACCTACTCCAGCCTCATCGGCCTCATCTGGTCGCTCGTCTGCTTCAGGTCCGTACTCGTAGGCGTAGCAACCACCAATACGGCATGCAGGGGTGTTGATGTGATCTAGCGAGGCAATCCGTTTGATCCATCCTCTTGGCTGTTTGGCGTCCCTGCAGGTGGAACTTCGAGATGCCAGCCATCGTCCTGAAATCCATCTCCATCCTGTCGGACGCGGGGCTCGGGATGGCCATGTTCAGTCTCGGTCGGTACCTGCCGCCGCCCAACTTCCCTAGTCCCTACTTCTTCTTCTTCTGTCTATCCAACAGTAGGATGAATTTACCGGGCGCGGCGGCTCGTTAACTAACTAACTAACTAACCATTGCAGGGCTGTTCATGGCGCTGCAGCCGCGGATCATCGCGTGCGGGAACAAGGTGGCGACGTTCGCCATGGCCGTGCGCTTCCTGACCGGGCCGGCCGTGATGGCGGCCGCGTCCTTCGCCGTGGGCCTCCGCGGCACGCTTCTGCACGTCGCCATCGTCCAGGTACTTTGGGTGGGGGAAAAAGGGGGGAAGAGGCACGGATAGTCGGATAGATATCATGCGCACACACACACTGATGCACAGCACAGCGGGGAAAGTCTTTTGCTGGTTGCTGTTGCTGCCGCCCGCCGGCGCGCGGCCAGCAGCCAGGCATCATTGCTGTGCTGTTTCTTTTCCCGGTCCCCCTCCTCTCTTTCTCCAAACGCTGCGGCCTTTTGAGGCCAGCACAAAAGCTTGTCCTTCTTTTTTTTCTCATGTTTGCTCACCGTGTGTTTTCTTGCTTTGCAAAATGGCGGAACGAGCAGGCAGCGTTGCCCCAGGGCATTGTCCCCTTCGTCTTCGCAAAGGAGTACAACGTGCACCCTGACATTCTCAGCACCGCGTAAGTGACCCCTCTCCCCGTGTCGGAGAACACGACGCCAGCACGGACAAAAACCAAGAACACCACGATCTGTTCAAAGATTCTCTCTAGCAGTCGCCGCTGACAGAGGCACCCTGTTGCAGTGTTGCTAACCCACCCCGTTTTTTTCCCCCTCTCCCCCTCTGCTTGCAGAGTCATTTTTGGCATGCTCATCGCCCTGCCGATCACGCTCGTCTACTACATCCTGCTCGGGCTGTGATGAGTGCCACGCCGCCATTGCTGTAAAAAGGCTACCACCACCCAAGATCAGGGGAGGGGCGAAAGGAGGAGGACAGAGCTAGCTACAACAACACTGCTTGGCTTGGCGCTTGCAAAAATGAGTGACTTGTTTCTTTCTTTTCTTCCTCTTTCTTTTTTCTAGAAGTAGGTAATGGGGGGATTGGGAGGAGGGAAAGGGTGGAGGTGGACAAGACGTTAGCTAGCTAGGACGACAATGGTGAGGCAAAAGGCACCAAAAGCAGGTACAAGTACAAAAGCTTGAAGGGAACAGGAGATCTTCATCCAGTTTCAGCAGGTCACGGGTTTGTGGGGTTTCGGTGAGGTGATGAGGGTCTCTCAACGGGTTGTTTTGGGGATTTTGGTTGGCCGGCAGGCACTGACCGCTGTAAAATGGACGCCATTCTGACAAGAGATCAATCTTGCTTTTGCTCATCTCATGAGTTTGATGAATTGAGATGGTATTGTCAGCCTTCTTTATAGTTGCTCAAGTGGATTCGATCGCCAAGCTAGATCGTGCATGTCCAGTTCCTTGATTCCTCGACATCAATTATTTTTTCTAGTAATGTTTCCTTGAGTAGTTTCATACTGTCAGTAGTTTTAGACTTCCGTGGTTCAGTGATCAAAATTGCAGCTCAGTGCAAGTCAAAGCCACCAAATGGACAACCGTGGATGGTGGATTCGCTAGAACTTGTAGATCGGGTAGAGTTTGTACGGTGGATGAGTTGGGTTGCGTATACGTGGAGATGGCACCGGAAATCGGCGAGTCCGCAATTAATCTTGGCGTTTTTTTGCTTTTGGGTGAGCAAAATCAGGTATTATTGATTGATGAAGCCTAAATTGCGGGTGATTGGGGAGGAATTATTGAATCAAAGCGTACCTCTTCAACTAAATAATTGTGCCTACTTCACCTATAATTAGCTGTTTAGGAGTAGCTGGTTAAGCTTTTTTTTCCTATTCGAGGAAGCTTGTCGAGTTGACAAGTCTGAAATTTGTTGGTAGTATTGTCTATGTTTGAGTGTGAAAAGGTTTGCATCCCTAAACCTGTACTGAGTAGGGCACCTAGATATTCCTTTTACTTTTAAAAACAATTATATTTAAGGAAACAATCATTGTTCAACTGTAGATTGTTGTTGATTCAATGCTTCTCGTCATCTAGAGGGGCGAGTTATTGTTGTGAGCTCAAACCCTCTTACATCCCTCAACCAATCTCATCCACACCAAGTAACCAATCTCATGAATCCATGATCACTATCTCCCAGGATGCCTTGTAAGACGTTCACAAACCTAAGCTATGTTTACACCCATGATACCTCAACCTAACAATTATCCAAGTGTAAAACTTGACCATTTCCCAAAAGACAAGTTTAGAATTTGTTTAGAGATCATGTGCATTCTAACTTTGCTCTCTGCTAAATATATAGCCGTGGGATTCCTCCTCCTAAGCAGTCCATGTTGATTTAGTTAGTTCATCCGGATTGAAGAAAACATAAAAAAGTTAAGTGGGGTCACGTTCGGTGCAGCCGTGCAGGGCATTATGCGCCAATGTGGGATTTGATGTGGACCTGTGGAGCATATCCAGCGACAATCAGGGCCCACTAGGTTGCTGTCGCATTAAGTGCTTTGTTGGGTCCTTGTGCTCCCCTAGTTCTTTTCCTCCCCCCATAGCTAATCTGATCCCTAATCTCTTCTATAGTTAGTTTCTGATTGGGTTCTTTACAGGGCATTCTAGCTTTGTTGCCAGTTAGTTCTGATTGCATTCTTTACAGGGTATTCTAGCTCTGTATTTTCAGTTTCGTATGTACCATCATACTCCAATGGGCACCTTCTAAATATTGAGCTGGCAAATTCTCAATATTGACGAAGTTGCCACTAACATCTCGCCGTTGGACACGTCGCGCACCACTAAAAGAACATTGTCGTTTAATTCCTAAAATAAATTCATAAAAATGCGAGCAGTAGTAGTGAGTCTAGGACTTGGATCCAGTCGAGTAGGTTCTACCATAAAAAAAACCTTACCAACAGTGCACCAAGTGAGCTGCGCTAGGTAGGGGGGGGGGGGGACTTATCTCTGGAAATAGGGTACCTCCTTCTGTAAATTCACTTCATTTTTATGTATAAATATATTCATATGTGAATTCTATTAGAAGTTCTTTACTTACCTTTTTAAAAATTTGTCCATGAATAGATTTGAACGTGATTCCACTTAATCTAAAGACACTGAAAATACGTAGAGTAAAGAAATCCCGAAGCTAGGTGCAAAGTTCCACACGGATTAAGCAATTTGATGGAAGCTACGTTGTGATTTTGATGATTTTTTCTTTGTTTGTTTCTTACTTTCTTCATGTAGCCGTGTTACTACGGATTTTTAAATACCCCCTCCCAAAAAAACCTTGTCATTTTAGGATTAAAGATTTGTTTTGAAAACATGTTATTTTACTTAATTTGGCATGCGGGCACGCAATAATAAATTAGCACTAAATAAATAAATAGGGGCAATTGAGGTCATTTTACCTCCTTAATACTATGTCCTAAAATTTCTAGAATGACATTCTTTTTGGGACGGAGGGGTACATATAATCAGTTGGGGGACTATCCCTCCTGTTTCTTGAAAAAATAATCCAACAAACTAACTAATTTATGCTCAGTTTGCACATGAGCACATCTACTATATACCTCTTAAATATATGATATTTACTATAAGCCAACTAGTTTGGAAAAAACTATTTCCCAAGTTTTGAATGTCATATGTTTAATTAAAAACAGAGGCAGTAATTGAGAAACATGACTTTGCTTTTGCCAATGAATGTTTATTATAAAATGTTTTGCCAAAGTGTGGGACAAGCAGGTTTGATTTGAACAGAGATGAATCATGTTAGACAAGTTTTGTTTTATGTCGTTATAGATAGAAATTCTAGAGTGGTTGTAATTATCATGAGACCCATCTGATGAAATATAACAGTGGTAGTACCAACAACTAATTTTATTTATTTATTATATTAGTTGGTAAAAAAATCTTGACGTAGAGTACTACCCAATACCTTCCGGCAATATCAAGTACCATAACAAGCAAGTCAAAAGTATATGATATACATATAAGAGTAACAGTAAACAAATATAGGATATATGTATATGTCATTATTAAATCTTGTGCTAGTGAACAATAACCGTAAAACAAATATCTGCTTTAGTGTTGGGGGTTAGGAATCGGTTTGGAAATCGTCTCCCAGTAGCTCGTCAAATTGCTTGACGGTTGTCGAGTCCTCAGGACACGAAAGGTTTTCGTCTCTTGTTTCAGGGTCCTTAGGAAGCAAAACGTTTTTCTTCCGTACTTTTGAGAGCCCAATCTTATTGTTTTCGGATGATAGTTAACAAATCCTTTCATAGATGTTCATAATCTTTTTGTGCAGGGTTGAAGGTATGAACCATGGTCCAGTTCGAATGTACCTTGGAATCATCACCTTCGAATGCCAAGCCGAGTCGTCAGATTGACTGGGTGAAGGTGATGCACAAACGCTTTGGTGATGACGAAGTCACCAATCTGATTGATTGATTGAAGATCAACACAAAGCGGGGATTCGGCTGGTTCACAAAGCGAGGAAGTGATGGTGCAATGCATGCGAGAGAGGTGGCGCGGTTCATGGTGGGATTTCCGTGAGGGTGATGGTGTACCCCATGTGAACTTCTTCAGGGACGAATTTACTATGATGTACATCATTATTCTCCGATTATGCCCTTAAGGCAAGGGTAACACAGGGAATGTAAAAGTCGGTTGGACTCTCTATAAAAGGACAGCCACCCTGTAAAGAGGTTCACATTTTTTGGAAGATGGATTTTTTTCAGGTTCATTCTCTTTCTTTTGTGTGTTTCTAAATCAATGGTCCTGATTGAGTTTGGTTGGCTATATCTTTATAATGTAATCTGATTGTGGAAGGTAACAATTCTATTACATATGTTTAGTTGAGATGGTTTATAATCAATTGACAGTATAGCTGAATCCCTTACCTAAATAATACACACACACATTTGTCAAATACACTGCAATGTGATTACCTTTGTGTTTATGTCATCTTAACGCGAATCAAACTATATCTTAATCCTTTAAAGCTGATCATGACATATAAATACGAGGGGAAATTGCTGGAAAACATCAACCGACCTTTTTGGTACTGGGAGGTGAGACGCATGAGATGATTGATGCCAGCAAGCCCTCGATGGCTCGATGCACTGTTTTTTTTTTTGAAAAATGCTCGATGCACTGTTTCGGGAAGATGCTCTGGCTCTCCGCTTTGCCTGTGTACGAAAAGTTCCAAGTGACCACAAGTGATGCCGTGACAGGCCAGCTCGCGGCTTGCATGCAGCCGTACTCGCACGCTGCAAACAGTCATCCGTCATCTTGATCGACTCGGCAGTGGCAATCGTTGATCATCTTACCTACCATTTATTGTCTAAAAAAACATTATTGATGCTTGAAACAGAACCAGTAACTGCGTATCTATCTTCCGCCACTTCCAATGTGACGAAGCTACTGACTGAATTGGCGTGGAATCGATAACTTTGTTCAAAGCGAGTTACTGAATTGGCGTGGAATCGATAACTTTGTTCAAAGCGAGTTGAATCACGTATGCAGCGTTGAAACTTTGAAGGTTCCACCCTTATCTCGAGGTAATTACTAATTAAACTGATCACATGTTCGGGTCTCGACAGCGGTCGTGATCAACCCTTTTTCCACACAGTGCATCCATTGGCCGTCCCAAAGCTAGCTACTGGGTCGATCCGATCGAATCATCGGTGAACCTTTTGCTTTTCAGAGGCAGTGGAACAATCAACAAACTAGGACACACTGCTACTGCTACACCCCAGCGTCGGGCGCGCGTGGGATAAACCAGACGGCTGGTCAGAGATTATATTCCGGCGACGAGAGCGCAGCGACGTGATTGGACAAAGGGAACGCGGCCGGACGCGCCGGCTGCACGGATCGGAGCCGGAGCTGGAGCAAGCAAAAGCTTGCAAGCACACGGCAGGGGATCGGAAAACCGGTGAGGAAAGGAGAGAGAGGCCGCTGTAGGGGCGCATGAAGTCATGATGGTGTGCCTGGACGGAGGAACAAGGGGAGATGGGTAGCCCGTGAGGGCGCGCCCCCCATCATGGGATCGATGGCGAAAGAGAAAAGCGACCCAGCGAGCGAGAGGAAGACGATGCGAACTGTGGCATCGGCATCGGTACGTGCCAGCAGCTACTCTTGTACACTTTTGTCGTACGCGTACAGAAATACTGCTACTGCACGTACAGGCTGCAGAGATGGAGCAGGAACACGCCGCTAGCATGTGGGATGATTCACAGTCACAGGGGCCAAGCCAACGGATGCGATCCCCGTCCCCATCCCCACGACGGTGCGGCAAATCCGAGCGCTGGACGGACGCTAACCCTTACCCGTGCGTGCGTGCGTGCCCAAGTCCTCGATCGATTCGTTGCGCTCCGTGCCGGCGGGGGGACGCGAGGACCAGCTCGTGCACGCCGCCACCGCGGATCAGTGCCGGCTGTTGGGCATGGCCGCACATGCCAGCCCGGGCGGGCGGGGCGGCCTTCCATGGGCTCGCGTCGCGGCTCGGTTCCCCTTTCAGCGAAAGGTTTCGGTGCCCGGAAGGCGCCGGCACGCGGGGCCGCGTCCTGCGCTGGCGCCAAGCGCTAGTCCTCGTCAGAGAGGCCCGCCCGGTCGGCCGGAGTCACCGCGCTCGCGCACATCATCGGCAGCGCGCGGAGGCTGTTGGTCGCGATCCCTGAGCCACCGATCTGTCTGTCCGGGGAATGGCGGTGGTGGCCTATAGCTCGGATCCAGCATCTGTGATCCGCCCGGTGACAGGATGTGCCTGCCGTGGTGCGCGTTGAACGATGAGCTTCCCTGGCGCGCGCCCACAGTGCGACATGTCGCGGTCACGGCGCGCCATGCCGCCGTGCCCGTTTGCTTGCCCGTGTCAGTTTCCACGGGGCCGGCAGCGCGGAACTGTGGACGAGCAGTGAGCAAACGGGCACCCCAGCGTGTGGCGGCTTCTGAGATGTCTCTGGTGGCTGGGCCCCTGCCGAACACGATCGCGGAACCATGGGGGGCCATGGGCCGCCGGGGACGTGAGCGATCAAGAGGCGACGAAAAAGACGTGAGCCTAGCTGCCTCTCCTTATCGTTTCTTTTATTCCATCGCAACACGGCAAGAGCTAGCTAGCGTCGTCTGCGAGAAATGCCTCTAGCGATTGGATTATTATCTGGCTACTAATGTTCCCCTAAATCCTAATCCGAGAAGTGGTGGCTGATGGTCGTCTGACATGCTTGACGCTTATCCCGAGCATGATCGCCAGCCTCGCTAACCCATGTCGGCATCGCATTACAGATCTTTTCGGACGGGATCGCGACACCATCACCAGCAGGGCTTGCGATCTCGCGGTCGCGGCGGGCAGCGTCAGCCGGTCCGGGTACGTTACGGGACGGGACGACGAGGCACGCTCGGGGACAGCGGCCGCGTCGCGGGCAGCTCGCGGAGGCCCCGCGCTCGCTGCCGGCCGTCGTGGCCTCCCCCCTCTCAGTTTCTCCCGTGCCACCCCCCGTCATGGCGCCCACGGTCACTGTGGCACAGCGAGTGAGGCGCCTCGCGGCGCCACACAACCCCTGTGCAACGCCCAGACCGCTCGCTGCCGCGCCGTTACCTTGCGAACGAACAGTCCGCTAGGATTGGGTATGGACCCTCCTCGGTGCCGGACCCCGGGCTAAGGTGAGGGGGGCACCTGGGCCTGGGTCTGGAGCTTCCGGCCGGCCCTCAGCTTGCCGCCAGATTCCGGCGAAGTCACCGATTCACCATGCGCTCATCGCCTGACCAGGGCCTGGCGAGGGCAGTGGCCGATGATCTGTTCCTAGCAAAACACTTCAAGCCCGGTCGATTTGTACGGTACGGTGACACATGGCCCCGTCGCTCTCCTGCTCCCCTTGGGCTCACGCGACACGACGCGCCCGAGAGCAACGGTGAAAGCGAACAGGGCGCGTCCAGTCCAGCTCGTGCTGCTCCACACCACACGCGGGCGTCGTTGTAGTTTTACGCGGGCGTCAGTTTCACCTCCATCTCCATCCCCAGGTACAGGACCCGTCGCATCCCATGCCAGCCTTTGTCGCCGCTCCTTGCGCCCCTGCATTAACGCCCGCCATGGGCCACGACCCCCCCTCCCCGCCTCCCGTGTGGTGATGGCTCAACGGCGGCGGCCGCGAAGCTGGCCCCGCCCATGGCCGCCGCTACCGCCCCCGCAATCAATCAATAAATCAACCGGCCTTGTTCTCTCGTGTTAAGCTGGCTAGCTAGCTCTCAAGTGAGGTGCACGAGACTATCGAGAGGAGCTCTCACGGCCACGCGGCCGGCCGGGCTGCTGGTGGACGATCGATCCGTGCCAGCGACTCGTCTCCATCGGCGGCGTACCGAGGCGTGCGCCTGGACGCCGGGACGGAGTGGGCGCGCTCCGGCGGGCTTGGCTGTCCGTGCGCGCACCGCGTCGCCGTCGTCGCCCGGCGCGGCATGCGTCCACGAGGATTTAATGCCGCGAAAGCGATCTCCCAGGCGTACCGCCACCCGTCGCGCGGTCAGTGCCACCACACTGTGGACAGCAACAGCGGGCGAGCAGCCGAGCAGGGCTGATAGCAAAGAGGGGGACCCGATCAAGCTGCCGAAGCGAGCGCGAGCATGCACGGGACCATGCATCCGCAGCGGCTTCCCACAAAGCCCACGAGCACAGCCACAGCCTGAGCCACGCCCACGCACGTACGCGGGGGAGTAACCCATCGGGTTTACCCTGTCTGGCTGTGACTGTCGACCCTGATCAGGTGAACCATGGACGCTATCGCAGTAACTGAGATGTCTCAGATAGGCCGAGGACCTGCGGATCTAAACGAGGAGGGCTCCATGCTCTGGGCACGGTGGTGGTCCCTGACCGTCTCCGTGTCATCTGCGCAACAATAATCGTCGTGCTGGGCCTGCCAAACAGCCTCCATGAACAATAGTTTCAGGTCGATCGCGGCCAATGTCCCGTATGCTGCTGGGATGCTTGCTGAATCTGAATGTAAGGCTAGCGAAAGCTCTTGCAATTTGCAGAAAGAAAACCCACCCATATCCTGTCATCCTGTGCAATGCTTACGCCGTTCACTAGATGACAAGCCGATCGATACTGCAGCAGCAGCTTTGAGCCCTCTCCGCGCCCCTGGGCCAGACAGGAGGAGCGCATCGTGCACCTGTGGTGGGTTTCCATGTTCTCCACGATGGGGGCACGCCCACGAATCCGTATTCTCATATGACACCTGAATTGGATGCGATGTGTGCACCCACAAATACTACAACACAAGGTAGTCTCAGACGCAGTACGAATTGAGCAACGACGGCATCTTTTTTTTTGTACGCTAATGCGGCAAAAGCATATATATATATACATCGCAATAGCTAAAAAAAAAGATGGTGCGTGAGGGGACGTAAATTATGCGGCCTGTCTCTCGCTGGTGCGAGACAGCAAAGTGGACACTAACCCTGGCCTGCCGCCACTTGAGCTATCCTAATCCTAGTACTGCAACTTTCCCCCGTGTAATCAGCACATGTCCTGAGGCGCGGATCAAGAGCGAGCGAGCTCGCCGGGTATTTTAAGGTGCGGGTGCACTTTTTGTCGGGAGCCTTTTGGGAATTGGGTGCAAGGCAACAAAAAAACTGCTTACATGTAGTGCATTAACGGACTGTGTCAGGATAGATGGGGTGTCATCAGCTACTGTATAGTAGAAAGCAAAGTGAAACCATTTCACAAAGGGTCTGTCAGTTGACGATTTAATTAGCTCCGCAAAGGCTCGCGCTTTCGGACGCAAAGTGATGGTTAAAAGGTTCGTGATGCATCAGCTGCTGCCGGGAGCTAGGATCAACCGAGAGTGACGCCAGTGGGTTTTTGGCGTCGATCATTTCGGATCTGAAGTGGTAACTGCAACTTTCTGAGAGATTATTTGTTGCAAGTGTGGAAGTGATTCATTATTTTGTTTAAAAAAATGGCGGCAAGGCAACGAAACGCCAACAAACCTGTGTGGGCCCTCCACTGAAGTCCCGGACGCACTTGGAGGTTAACACATTTGAGTATTTGCGTGTTCAGTGGCATCTTTCAATCGCGGGACCAGATCTCAGCAGGCGACATCAAGCTGAATGCCAATGGAACCTTAAGCGAGGTTCAGTGTTCCTGCGAGATGTCATGCTGGACTCACAAGGTTGTGAAAGCTAAACTGGTCCGACAGAATGGATTGACCATCTTAATTTCTTCATCTTCTCTGATGTGTAGTATGCGGATCGATGGAAATGCCGACAGGTTTGGTAACTACCACGAAATCTAGAAGGGTTTTGGTCATAAATTCGGTGTCACCTTTGCAGCTATGGTAAGCTAACTTCCTTACTCTTTTTGACAAACACATCGATGGATGGATGGTCGATGCCCGTAACGGGCTTAGAATCGATAGATATGAACAAAGAACGAGCTGTTCCTTGTAGTATCTGAAAATGCAGAAGATGAAGCAGACACACCCACAAGGCTCTGCACTGGAACGTTCAGATAGCTTGGTACCATTCCCATAACTGAGGACCTCTCTAGCAGCACGGCCGGCCTACACCGCATCCAGATCCTCTGAAAGCCACCCCTGACCTAACGGAAGAAGCAAGATAGTGTCAGTGCATCATCACATGCCAAATCATTCCATGTATCAGCTGATGAATTCCATCATAACGAAAAGATAAATAGCAGGACAGGCAGCAGCTATCCACATTTCAAAAGTTGCCGCAGCACATCAGAACCGACGTGAGCAAAGTAATGATCGATGATGGAACGTCTCGCTGCTTCGAATGTTCATTTCGATGGTAGATTCCGGCTTCTTCCTACACAGACATTCACAACCGGCTTCGATAGGGTGTCAACCTGTGGGATCCGGTGAACAGCGGCACAGAAGAAAGCACTGTAACTGTCGGCTCGGTGGAATAGTAACAACAGTTAACTGCAATGAGTGCAGTGATACTGTGTCCATGCGGTAATCAGAGACTTATCTTTTGCACTGAATAGGTAGTCCTGTAAATGAAATTGAAGCAGCAAGGATACTATACTGTGACAAGGAAAGAAATGAATTACACGCAATCATTTGGTCACTGCTGGCACAATGATTAGTCGTATGATGAGAGTGACCAAATTCAGTGGATTCTTATCCCCGTACAGCCTTACTTAAGTGTTGGCCGGACACCTGATGCTTTTTATCAACAAGTCCAAGAACACGCCCTGTTTCCTTTGATCATACACAGTTCGAAGTGAAAGGTTTGGGCAAAGGATACCTCAGAGTTTCAAGTTGCAACTATCTTAGTATCTTGCGAGATTTGGATAAACAGTTGCAGCAAATACATCTCACTGGTGGCCATTATGCCTATGCCTCCAAAATGCAAACTGCTCTGCAAAAGACATGCCCAAGGAAAGGTTATCAGGCAGGACTTTCTGCCAGTTCTTTCGTATCAACACCATCTTTTATTTTTTTTGTGCGAACTGTGTGATGCTTCTCAGCTGCTGCATATGTGACTGACTTTGAACAACCAGAACTGTGATCGTCGATGCAATCGTATGACATCCGGCATCCGCAACTGAGACGAGATGATGTCTGACCTGGCGTCCGGAGTGTCAGTGGAAGCATCACCTCAGTTAATAGACCACCCAGCATCCAAATCTTGGAAAGAAAACAAGAGGAAATCAATAAAGCAAAAAAAAAGCAATAGTATTAGATACGCAATTGCAAGGTGACCTTAGCAAGCCGTCAGCAGTCAGCCCGGCCTAAGTATATTGTCTGCGCTCGGCAGATTGAGCGCTTAGCCTTTTGCACCCAGGAGCGCCAAGCGGCCTAGTTCCTAGAAGGTCAGTCAAGGCTACAGGACTGAATTGTTGGAGAATAATAAGGAGGACGAGGGCGCTAGGGCGACAACTTAATCGGCCGACCATGGCGATCCGGTGCGGAGCTTAATCGGTGTCCATGGCGGACTTGCGCGATCTAGATGGGGGGGCGGCGGTTTGATCGCCTCGAGCATTTGCATCGGTGTGGGTCGTCGTCCCGATTACATGTGGGTCGGTCGAATACTTTAGGCTCTCGTAGTTTTCTCCTTGTTGGACTCTTTTAAGTGTTTTTTCGGACCAAACAATGGGCCTCGATTCAAAAAATAATGAAGAATAGAATAGGCCGATATAATGTGGGCATCAATGAGCTAGAGTCGAGAGCAGATCTGAAGAGTTTTCGGCCCATCGTGCAACAGATGGGCCTTGTTGCGTGGACTAGTGATTAGCCAACCAAATGAGACCAGACAAATTCTCAAAAGAGAGAGACTAAACACAAGTCAAAATTTTATATCCTTTGATCTTAAAAACTTTATATGCTCGTGAGAAAATATGAGACGAATAAGATAATAACTATAGGCAACGCGTTCTACTTCCGTACGCGTCAGGACTCAGGAGTCCTTGCAAAAGGCAATATCTGCCGCTGGAAATTCATATCGCCTTTGCATGCTTGAAAGCAACGTTAAGGCCGCGTACCGAAATAGAGAAAGTTGTCGTGAGTCATCAAGCAACCCTAGTTCGAAGACTCCGAACTATTACCTTAGTTTATCTGATTTATCAACCAGGCAGCATTAGCATTACTTTTTTCCTCGTGAACAAATCACCCATCAACCAAACGAATACATCCGTATATTTGTGAATCTGTCCTCTCCTCTACCGTGAATACGACTTTCATTCCCATGTTGGTGAACTGGACCCTATTTGAGCTCCCTCGCTAAAATATAGCAACTATTGATCTAAACGGATCCAACTAAATGTGGCTAAACTTTAGTTGGAGCTCAGACGATATTTTAGACATTAGTCATTAGTTGCTAAATTTTGCTAAAATTGAGCTCACCAAACTACATTATATATAGGGTTATAAATGAAGGATAGCTTGGTCATTTAGAAAAAATCAGCAAGGGGATTCAAACAGCCATCGCTAAAGTTTAGCAACGTATGCTTTAGTTTGCGGAAACAAAATTTTAAACTTTAGCAAATTAAACTTTACTTTTTCGCAAAAGAAAAAACTTTGCTTGGAGGGATCCAAACCGGGCCTTACTAAGTTCAAATTAAGCTGCTTCTTTACAGGTGAAACAGTTTGTTGAGAAAAGCTTTCCATTTACAGATCAATTTAGAAGCGTTCTGAACTTAGAGCAACTCCAAGAGACTAGCTATCTTGGCTTAACTAGCTAAAAAAATGGAAAATTTGTCAAAAACTCAATCCAACAATTACCTAAGCTAAACTTGTCTACTATCCTCCATTAGCTAAACCGGGGCTTCGCTAGCCATCTTTGGCTAGCTGATCCCGCTAGCTATCCCCTTGTACATGAGTATGGTAGGCGAGACCCACTAGCGGTGGAGCATATGGAGAGTTGATTTTAGATAGTCTGTTGGATTTCATCAACTTTTTACTAGTTATTTCATTTTACATAATAGCCAAATCAGTAATTTATCTAGTGATATTTAGAGAGACTCTTGGAGTTGCTCTTAATAAGTTTATTTCAGCCAAGATAAGATTTCATTTACCGATCAATTTACTGCTTGTTAAGTTGTATTTACTGTTGAAAGTTTCTCAACCAAGACAATAAAAGATTTCGGCTCAATTTAATCACACCGTCCCAAACAAGTTATAGAACGTCCCTCGGTTCATCACACAGACGGCAAATAGTCGGGCGCTGTATGTGCCCAATAGAATCGATATGAGTGTGGTGTTTTTTATTCTTTTTAAATCCTGTAGCTCAGTGTCCTGGTTTCCTAAACGTTACTGTTCCTTCCCTATCGGAAGCATATATCAACGAGCAGAGGATTGTGCACTGTGTGTGTGAGAAAGAGAGGCGGCGTGAAGGGAGCAAGCTAGGATCAAGAAATGGCAGCGCGTCAATGAGAAAATAGCGCGAAGAAAGAATGAGTAAGTGTAAGGGAGAGTCTTCCTCCGCGGCGCCGCCCGCCCCGCGGCCGGCGACGTCCATCCCATCCTTCCCGGCTGGCTGCCTTTACTCCGACTCTGCGGCCAGCAGCTTGGGACCGGTGGACAGGAGGGGAGGGGGAAGGAGCAGCATTCAAGTCCAGGAGTGTCCTGGGTTCGTCGGACAAGGAGCAGGAGGTGGACGGAGCTTTGAAGACTGGAGCAGGTGATGGGGACAAGGCGGTGGGAGATTCCTCGGGTGCGAGAATCTCCTACAGGGATGCGGTGGTGAGGCCGTGTACCTTTCGGCCACGCTTTCCACCGGAGTCGTCACATCGGCGCTGGTTCCAACAAGACAGCTAGAGCAAGGAGAAGGTGAGGTGCGGCTCGATGCGGGCTCATCTTGGTGCTATGGCTTCCGTTGTGCCTTCGGTTTTTGACCGCCTGGGCTGCCTTTCTGTATCAGGGCGCGAGGGTGACGATTTGCTTGCGTTGCTGAGCGAAGGCGAGGGAGAGGCGCTGCTTCAATTGTCTTGCCTCGAACCATCGCATCTCGCAGTGCAGAGACCCACCTAGGTGCTTGCTCTGCTCTCGTTCGGGGCATAAGGCACGCTTCTGCCCTGGGCGGCAGCAGTCAGCCGCTGCTTTGTCGCCGGTGCGGCTGCCTGTCACTGCTTCGTTGCCGGTGCGGGAGAACGTCAGCTCCTTTTCTGTCTCGCTGCGGCAGGAAGAGAAGGCGGGGAAGGTGATGGGTCCCATGGAGGAGTTCTGGCCGGGGGATTCGGACCTGCGCCCCTCGCTCATTCGTGAGGCGGCGGCGAGAACCGAGGAGGTCAAGGCGGAGGAGCGGGAGTTGGAGATGCATGCACTGGTGGCGGTGCAGCGCGACAGCCGGGTGCCGCTGTCCTGTGTGGCGGTGCGCCGGGATGCTCCACGTCAACTCCGCATCCCGACGCATGAGCTGGTGGTGGAGGGCCTGGGCAAGGCGACCTTCCTTCTTCGATTCGGGTCACTCGCTGCCCGGAATGCTGCTCTGTCGGCGAAGGCCTTCCTCGCTGACAACTGCGCCCTCAACCTCATGCCGTGGAGCAGGCGGATTGGGGCTTCCGTTGGGAAGCTCAGGTTCCGGGCTCGTGTTTGCTTGGAGGGAGTGCCCAGTCATGCACGGAACAAGAAGGCGGCGACACAACTCTTCGCAAACCCATCGTTCGTTGAATAGATTGACTATGCAGTGGAGAAGGAAAAGGAGAGATTTTGCTTCAACGTCTGGATCTGGACTGATGCCCCCAATGAGTTAGCTCTACAAGGTACGCTTCAGCTCCAAGAGCCTCTTGTTCATTCTGAGGAGTACTTCTACCAGTCGGGGGATATGGATGTTCCTACTATCCGAGATGGACCAGTAGAGACTTTCAACTACGGTGTACTCATTCATCTAGATCGTGTGCTGGACTATACGCCCCTTCCTGACAGTTTTGGGGGATAGAGCTTTGAGAGCTACACCAGTGGTATTCCGGTGGATGATCCGCCAACGCCAGCGTATCCAGCCAGGTTTGACTTTACATGACATTTGGGGTTCAGAGATGGTGTGCCGCCGATGAGGACGACGACGATGTTCGATCGGCTTGGTGGCCGCGGTGATCACCATGACCAGCCACCACCAGGACAGGGGGGTGCCGGAGGCGCGGGTTTCATGCAGCAGTCGCCGGGGACATGGCATGATTTGGCAAGGATGCAGCCTAACCGGCCTGGTGTTGGAGGAACTGGAGGTTCCAGCGCCTACGGAGGTCGCCGGCATGGTGTCAGCTATGATGGAGAGCCGGTCCGGAAGGTGTGGCGCCCGATGTCGGTGTTTTAGACCGGCAACCTACTAGGGGAGTACCGAAGTAGATGAATGTGGCTCGCCGAGATCGTAACTCGGGGGAAGAGACACGTGGCACACAATTTAGACGAGGTTCGGGCCGTGAGGTGCATAATACCCTACGTCCGTCGCTTTGCGTAGGCTACGGATTGATTGGGTACGATTACAAGATGATGCAATTGTACGCCGTGAGATGAGATGTTGAGAGAGGGGTCGCTGCCTCGCCTTATATAGTCGGGAGGCGGGGTTACAAGTCGGAATAGGGAGAGAGTCTAGTCGAGTACGTCTAGGAGTCTTCCATACGGTGCGGGACATGTACGCCTTCCTAACCGAGTACTTCTCCTCCATAGTCCTTCTCGCTTCACGCCATCGTGTACCGTGCGGCGCAAGTTGGGTAGTCCGGGGGGCCCACCAAGTAGTCGGTCCCGGTACCCACTGTCGTATGGACCTCCCCGGGCCCACTACCTCGGTGGGTACAAGGACCGACTACTCGGTGGGCCCTCGGGACTACTCGCTTGCGCTACACGCAAGAACCGAAGGCGTGGAGCACAAGGACTACATAGGAATAGTACTCGGTTAGGGGAGCCGTACATGTTCCGCACCGTATAGAGGACTCCTAGACGTACTCGACTAGTACTCTCTCCCTACTCCGACTTGTAACCCCGCCCCCGGACTATATAAGGCGAGGGCAGGACCGATCACCTCATCCAATCTCCTCTCATACAACTCACGGCGCACCATTGCACCATCCCGTAATCGTGCCCTATCAATCCGAGCTACGCAAAGACACAGACGAGGGTATTACGCACCTCGCGGCCCGAACCTCGTCTAAATTGTGTGCCACGTATCTCTTCCTTCGAGTTACCGATCTCGGCGAGTCACAATCATCTACTTCGCGTACTCCCCGTAGTAGGTTGCCGGTCTAAAACACCGACACCGGCGCGCGGGTAGGGGCTCTCGCTCGAGATCACATGGCGAACTCGACGGCTTCCGTCCACTTCAAGCCAAGCGCGTCGCCTTCAACCGCGGCGACACCT
This sequence comes from Cenchrus americanus, assembly GCA_947561735.1. Taxonomy (NCBI): domain Eukaryota; kingdom Viridiplantae; phylum Streptophyta; class Magnoliopsida; order Poales; family Poaceae; genus Cenchrus; species Cenchrus americanus. The sequence continues at coordinate 14,386,849 of OX387241.1, forward strand.
TCGTCTTCGGCGCCCGGGTCCGCACCGCCGATGGCGCGGGCTCTTTCCCGCCGCCGCGACCGTGCGGCCCAACCCGAGGACGAGCCTCGTGACACTTCCCGAAGCCGGCCACGGGCGAACTCGCCGGCAAGTTCGGCGAAATTTCGCTCTTCAACCACCACGCCGACTTCGAGCTCGAGTCCGTCTCCAACTCGAACCCGACGTCGCCATGGGCCATCGCATGCGAGCCGGCTTCTCGGCCATCGCGAGCGCCCCCCTCACCACGCGAGCACTCCGCGCGTGGCCCACGCATCCTCGGCCGGCCCGCTCGGGCGCTCCCACCTCGCGCGGGCCGGCAAGGAGCCCGTACCCGAGTACGGCTCCCACTCCGACGCCGTCCCCCGATCGCGTCTCGGACTCCGACCCTCTCTCCGAGTTCTACTCGAACCCGGACTACGAGTTCGACTTCGGGTCGGACCACGAGGAGCCCGAGTCCGAAGACGACTCCACCGAGCTTCCCTTGTCGGGGCCGGCCTCGGGGGCCGGTTATAAAATCAACGCCGGGTGGGAGATACGTCTCTCGGGACGGACCGCAAGCCCGCCGACCTAGTAAAGGGAGACTCACGCTACGTCGCCTACATCAACTCGCTACCGTTCCGGGAGGGAACACCACTAATCCGGGCCGACTCAAATACACCAACCGAGGTGGCACCCTCTCGAGTCCCGACCGGGCACCCCCGATCGCCAAGTCTTCATGGCCGCCGGCGACACCCCGGAGACCTTCGAGGCACGGGCCGAGGACGAGATACGGAGGACATCTCCGCGACGAGCCGTCCGCCAATGCACGCGGATGAGACCGTCGCCAACGGGGACGCTCGACGGGAACGCAACAGAAGCGCGGCGAACGACGCCGGCGGCTCGGAGACAACCTCCCCCATCCGCAACCTTGCGAGCTCTCGAGGCGGTCGAGAGCGAGTACACACCACCCCCGAGCAAGTGCCTCATGTCGATCACAACGATCGCACGCCGGTGCTCGGGGTATACGCGCCGAAGAGGTCATCGCCAAGCTCGCCGAAGAAGCCTACTTCATGCGGGTCGACAACGGAGTCAACCAACCTCCTCCCGGCTAAACCCCGCGACAACGAAGCTACTAGTCGCGGCGCCAACGCCGGCCCCAACCGTACTCGAGCCGACCTTCCGCCCGATCCAAACCGCCGCCGCTCCAACGCCGGCGGACCTTCACGGCAAGACCAAGGCAACCGAGAAGTTGTTCCCCACCGCGCTCCGGCCGGTGGTGGCGGCAACGACCCCGCCGGCGGCGGCCAGCCGACGGCGAAGCTCCAACCATGGGGCGCTACCACCGGCTTGGGCTCCAGGCTGGAAGCTGCTCCCCGAGTGGCATCCAGGCTGCAGGATGTCATGGAATGTGTCCATGCCTATCTAGCGTTGGCCGACATTTAGATCCAGCTGTTCCCGCTCCCGCCCGCTAGCCGTTGGTTGTGGTGGATGAATGTGCGTTAAGCATCGACGAGAAGGGGAGGGCCGTTGGGACATGAAATCTCAGTTTGGCCACCGCTAGAGAGGTTGAGGTAGGAGTCATCGTTGGGGAACCCAACGTAGTTGGGGAAGCCGGAGCGTTTAATCCGACACCATGGCCACCGAGAGGAAAGCCGTCCATCGCCGCCGACGGGGACAACGACGGCAGATCCGACCACGAGTAGGGTGGATCTGCCTCTGGGTGCTGTGGATCTGGGTCTGGAGATGAAGGGGGGCGTCGGAGGAGGGACTAGCGTATAGGGTTTTCGATTGGATGGGTGGAGCGGCGACCGGCTAGGGTTAGGGGTAGGGAGAATGAGGACGGGGACGACGGGGGAGGGGGGTAGGGGTATAGGGGTCCTTGATGGGCCTCGGACCCACGATTGCTTCGGGCCTCACAAATGTCAAAAATGCTTGAAATTAGCATTTGCCTCCGTTTAGTTCTACAGTCGACCCTAGCAAAAGTGCTCAAAATGTTGGAAAATTTTGCCAACTAAACCAGGCCCAATCCCTGGTGCAAAACTTGAGGTAGAGCTTACATGCATCTCTTGATGTGGAGTTGTTGACCGTGGAAAGATGTGAATTTGTGTCGCGTGGAAGAACACGACCTGATTCGTCAGCAATCGCCTCGTGTGGAAGAAGGCGGCCTGATTGGATCAACAATTTCTTTTTCATCAAGAAGAAGGAGGTAACAGTACGCGTACGTATATCACAAGGATGAAAAGGAAAAACACAAGACGACAACAATGATGTGCAGGCCGGCCTTATCACAGAAAATAAGCCCGCACCAAAGGAGGACAATGGACATGACGAGAATCAGCACGCGCACCACCGCCGATCCTCATGCCGAGAACTACTATCGACTAGTAAAAATGTCTAGGAGAGAGGGGGTCAGAGGAGATAGGTTGGACACGAGCAAGTAGTTCTTTGGGCCTCGATATTTATAGCGTGGAATATGTTCATTGGTTCGAAATGCATTACTATAAATAGAGAGATCGTGGCGAGGATTAGAGAGATTCCTACTATACGTAATATTCAAGCGTACCACTCACCGCACGTACGAGTCACGCGATCCGCAACTCGATATGATGTCGTCATCCGACCATTTATTCCTTATTGTTTCGCCGTGAGTCGTGGTTTTTCCCCGACCGGACAAGACAAACCGGACGTGGTGTCACACCCAATTTTCCGAAGAAAACCAAGTGCTTAACTACATGTATGCCAGGATCAAGTTTCATACATATAGTGACATCATAGTGAATAATAGAAACAATATCACGTAAAGAAAAGGAGATTATCGAGATTTACCAATAAATCCTAGGGAAGCAAAGGCTCCAAACTTCACAGCAATCGATCGGGGGTAGCGTGCGCCTAACACCATCTTCTCTCGCCGGACTTCGAACACCTTCTTTCTTTTCCGAGCAACGCGTTTAAGCAAGGTTGAGTACACTAATGGTTGGTACTGCTGAAGCGTCACGTAAATAACCGGAAAGCAATATTAAATCCATCTTTAAGTTCATTAATCATGTGAGGGTCCAAAGCGTTCTTGACCATGAGCACGGCCGTTATAACAACTTACACTCGTAGAGGTTGACACTTTCACTAATAAGTCGCTGCAGTTCTAAAGAACTTTGAACCCAACCATGCCGTGCAAAAGTAGGCACAATACCACACTTCCGAGGTGTGGCCGCATAGGGACGCCTTTACAAAGAGTCCTCCTATGTGTATTAGTCCATAGTAGCACGCTCCTGTGAGGCTATTCTCGCATTCTCCTTCTACTCGCATCAAAGCTAGCCTAGAAGAGCACTTCTGCTCCAAAACCCGCTCCGCAGTAGAATAGTCATAAAAGCATCAAGCCCGTACCTCAAACTAATAAGGCTAATAGCTACACAAGACTTCCCTATTCTATTGGCCAAGACAGAGCCATATGTCTTGTGGTTGTAATCGTTTTCCGGTGGTTCTCCATGTTCCAATTAATTTATAGTATTCTTGTTTAAAGCATAGGTAGAAGGATGGTTAGGGTCACTTGCCTTTCTCAATAAAAGCTACTCTTGCTCGCTTCTTGCTCTTTGGTACTCTTGATCTTTAGACTTTCGACGTCAGCTCGATCTTCTACTCGAAGCAAATATCGAGCACAAACATGCGAAAGAGGCGGTGACAAACAAGAATATCTAAGAACAATACACCAAGCATGAAAAGCTTAAAGAGGACAAGGTTTGGTTCTGTGGATCACAACGCAAAAACACTCCTAACTACTCCAAGATTTGGATTATATCACACAAGGCTATGTGCTTGGTAAATTTAATTCAAAATGATGTGCATAGGTTATTTCAGAGAAATACCCTATTTAATTATTAAGCAAGTTATATTTATATAAAAGGAACGGTAATAACTTATTCCGCCTTTATTTATAAATATTCAAGTATTATTTATGCAAATTAAACATTTTAATTTAAAAGAAGCATGTAAAGATCTAAACGTATATCTTTACATTTCGAATTGTACTAAGTAAATTATAATTCAAAAAACGCATTTATGTTTATATTAATCAATTTATTATTTAATTATGAAAACTCGGGATAGACCTATGTTGCTTTTATTTAGAAAGTAAATTGAATAAATATTAATTAACTTAAGTTTGATTATGAAAATCAAGATATAACTCGAATTAGATTTTAATTGGAAAAATTATTTAAATAAGCATTAATCAAATTATCTTTCTTATAAAAACATGTGTTGATCCCTGATTAAATTTTAATTATAAAAGCATGTATATAAGTATTTAATCATATTTAAATATTAAATAAATTATAAAGCAAAGAACAGGTTCAACATTGTCTCTATTGTGTACTTTGAGTTGTTATGAACTTGACGCAACTTCTGAAAGATTGAAACGAAGCTAAAACGTGAAAACTACGCACTAAAAAAGGTTACACGGGCTAAACTGTGAAGAAACTTGGGCTCCAGGGGCTTAACTGCAAGAAATGAGGGGCCTAAACATAATTACACATGTAAACATGAGGTTCATAGTGTAAAAAGGTTAAAGGTGGACCTCGGGTGGAAAAACCATAGAAGACAGGGGTTTAACTGAGAAAACCTGGTCCTAACTGAAGGGATCTTATAAGGTGGCAGGACACATATGTGATATCTGGAAAACACAAGGATTCTTTTGAAAAAACGTAGGCGGTGACTGGGTTGACCAGTACGACTTGGTTTGACCAGGGTGGTTGGGTGAATCTGGGCCGTTGGCTCAAGATCAGGCGGCCAGTGGCGCAAGGCAGCAAAAGGGCGGCGGCGGACAGTGGTGCCCGGTGACGACCTCACCGGAAGGCTCGCCGGCGACGGCCAAACAAGGCCTCCTGTCCACCAATCGCGACGGGGAAAGCACCGAAATGAAGAGGAGGACAAGGGGGACTCACCTGGGAGCTCGGAAGGGAGGGAGAGGCGCCGGAGGAGCGGATCGAGGCGGTGCGGCGGACTGCGGCGGTGGCGCTCCAGCGGCGGTGCTGTGCGAGTGGAGAGAGGGGGTAGGAGGCGCGAGGAGTAGCGGGGCGCGAGTCGCCTTTTATAGGGTGGAGAGGGAAGAGGAGGAGGAGCAGTGAGGCGGTGGGGAAGAGGTTCCGGCGGTGGGGCGCCATTAAAGTTAGTGGAGCTTCGGTGGGGTGGCCGTTCGGGGAAGGGAAGGGGCGAGGCGGCGCAAGAGCGCGCCGGCGCTTTGAATGCGTGCCCGTGGAGGAGAGGAAGCGGCGCGGGTGAGGGAGGGACGCCGGGGAGAGGGGGTGCGGCGCTACGGCCATGGGAGGAAGAAGAGAGGGCGCGGGAGGTAGGGGACGACCTGCTGGTGGGACCCGCCTGTCAGTGAGCGTGTGAGGGAGAGGAAGTCAAAGGAAGAGACACGTGGCACACAATTTAGACGAGGGTTCGGGCCGCGAGGTGCGTAATACCCTACGTCCTGTATGCTGCGTAGCTCTGGATTGATTGGGTACGATTACAAGATGATGCAATTGTACGCCGTGAGATAAGATGTTGAGAGAGGGGTCCCTGCCTCGCCTTATATAGTCGGGAGGCAGGGTTACAAGTCGGAATAGGGGAGAGAGTACTAGTCGAGTACGTCTAGGAGTCTTCCATACGGTGCGGGACATGTACGGCTTCCCAACCGAGTACTTCTCCTCCGTAGTTAGGGTTGAAAACGAGACGGGGAAAATCTCGTCCCCGACCGGCACCGCAAACCATGTAAACCGACCGTGAAGCTCGCTTTGACGGAAAAACGAGAAACCGGGAAAAAACCGGGAAAAACCGGCGGGAACATGACCGAATCCGGTTGGAGTGTTTTCCGACCGAATCGTCGGTTCTGTTTTTAGCCGGGAAAATTCCCCACGGGATTTCCCGTATAACCGGGTCGACTTATCCCATTTCGGCCCACGAGCAATCGGGCCGCGCCCCAAATTCCCACCCCGCACACCGGCCGACCCGCGAACAAAACCCCCCGGCGGCCGGCCGCCGCCTGAGTCCCAACCCAACCATAGGCGCCGCCCTCTTAATCTCTCGGTCCTTGAGTCTCTCCTCCTCCGGTCATCCCACCGCCGACCACCGAAGCTCCTTTCCCTTCTCCCAACACCGGCCGCGCCGAGCGCGCGAGCGAGTCCGCAAGTGGCCGCACGCTAGCGCGCGCACGAGCGCGAGGCCCCTTCGCCGACCGCGTCGCGATCTCTCGCGACTCCGCCTCTCACGGATCCGGGATACGTGAGTCTACGAAGGCATGATTTTTTCGTGAGTCTAGGACTTATCCGCCACCGAGCGGGCTACTTGGCTGCTGCTCCCGCCGCCGCCGTGATGCCCATGTAGCATGTTTTTTTAACTCGAACTTGTTAATTGTGATGAACTTGAGTGCCGCCTAAACTCGTTGGTAATGGTTGTTCCGTAGTCACCGCATTACGGGAAGTACGGTCGTAAGCGATTGTGTTGTGTGTGTGATATGCATGTGCAACGGTGCATCTATGTTATCTAATTTTCGTGAACCCGTGACTCGCCCGAGCTATTGTTTGTGTATTAGTTGACGTGTGATGTCCGCATAGTGGTAACCGTTACGGCGAACTAAAATTTTCAAGTGGTAACATGTGTTGGCATTCCCGTTTATATTTATCTGTTTCCGACCGTAATCGACGTGTTCCCGATCGAATGGTTCCGTTCCCGATATTCCGTAATATTGGTTTCGTTTTCCTGTCCGGCTTTCCCCGTTCCCGCTCCCGTTTCCGGCTAAAAAATATAGTTGCGGGAATGGTTAAGGTGTTTTCCCGACCGTTCCCGATCATTTTCAAGCCTATCCGTAGTCCTTGTGCTTCACGCCATCGGGTACCGTGCGGCGCAAGTCGGGTAGTCCCGGGGGCCCATCGAGTAGTCGGTCCCGGTACCCACCGAGGCGGTGGGCCCGGGGAGGTCCATACGACACCCGCGGCGAGACTCGGCAAAAAAAGGATGGTCAATGAAGACACGTTCGTTGTGGCGAGAGAAAGGTTTCTGGTCGGTGAAAGTTGGGCACGGGGAGCTCGGACGGTCGACCCAATGGTCGAAGAGGCCATGGGGCCTCTGCGTCCTACAACCCATCGGCTCCCTCGGTCACCGCGCTCGGTGGAGCCAACGGTGGACAATGCGGGCTCGATGGAGTGTGTTCCCTTGGATGGGGTGCGGGGTCCGTGGGTCAACCATTCCGGTTTGAGCACGCGTGCCGCAAGTTGGGCGTTTTGAGCGGGGGTGTGGATCGTGGTGATCACCCGGGAGATGGCATGGAGCAAGAGGTTGATGGGCTGATATAGGTCTTGGGCCAAAGCGAGTTTGCCGGAAATGCGAAGGCACTTCAAACGTGGACATGCCGCCGATAGATATTGGGCCGATTGTGGATGTGGGGGTTGCGAGGGAGGGCATTTAGCATCCTCTCGACGATGGTCGGGGAAAACATCCGCTCCACCTCTCGTGCTTCTTCCTTTCGATCCGAACCTCCCGGTGGTTGATGATGCTGTCACCGAGATTGCTACCGAGAGTCGGCCGCTAACCGTGCTTAGTGAAGAACCTTATCCGAGGGCTCCAAGGCTAGTCAAAGATCATCAAAGGGCTCCCCCGAGGGTTATCGCTAGGTTGGTAGTGCCGCCGAAGAAATCATCGCTTTGCACCCCGATGACACCTAAGCCGAAGGCCGCTCACACCAAGAAGTGTGCGGGTCTTGAGGGAGCCGAGCGTAAGGGGGCAAGGGTGGAAAGAAACCGCAGGTCCACTCATCTATTGAGGAGCGAGACAACCATAGTGATACCGAAGGCTGGTGGGGTGTTGCTTTGGAGAATGATGAAGTTTACGAACAGGCCAAAGAGATGTTCGGGGAGAAGCGGGCTTGACCCTCCGGCCCCTTAGGTTGTAGGGAATTTGCGTGAGGCGGCCGGGTCCGCCTCTGTGGGAGGGGTGGACCGTCCGAGTTCCCCGGTGGTTAATGTCGACGCTTGACCGCCGTTTGTTGGGTTGGTGTGTGTCTTTGTGCGTAGGTGTCGCCCGTTGATTATGTGTTCCTTGGTCCGGTTGTGTCTTTGTGAAGTTGGTGGTGGAAGTTGGGTGGATGCTTGTGGGTTGTGGCAAGTATGGTGGTGTTTGCGATGTTGTTTGTGTTGTTTCTGTCTTCTCTTCGCATGTCTTTGTGACATCTTCTCGTTGAGTTGTGGTCACCTACGCCGGGTTACGGGAACATGTTTTGTTCTAGTGGTGGATTATTGGGGCTTAGATCTCTTACTTGGCCTGGGAGTGAGGAGTGCTTTGGTTCCCAATGAGTGAACAAAGCGTGTTATCGTTAATTGGAATGTGCGTGGGCTGAACATGAGGGCAAGGTGATCCGTGGTCACGGAGCTTATCGGGATACAAGACCTTCTATTGTCACTCCGCAAGAGACCAAGTTGTATTACATAGATAAATATATTGTGGCTGAAACTTTGGGGAATGAGTTCGTGGAGAATTTTGTGTACCGCGCTCGCTCAAAGCACAAGGGCGGGGATTGCGTTGGTTGTCCATGAAGACCACTATAGAATTCTTTCCTATGATTTGGGAGTTCATTCTATCGGTGCAACCATTCGGGCGTCGTCTCAAACCGTGGAATGGAGTATCACGGCGGTGTATGGGCCTCAAGATGATAATGATAAATTGCGTTTCTCGGTGAGCTCGGATGGGTGAGACAAGCGATGGCGGATAAATGGCTTGTATTGGGAGACTTTAACTTGATCATGTAAGTCGCCGATAAGAGTAATGATAATTTAAACGGAAGGCTTATGGGAACTTTCCAAGATGTGGTGAGGGATTTGGAATTGAAAGAGCTTAATTTGAGGGGCCGAAAATTCACTTGGTCTAATGATAGGACGCAAACGAGGATTGATAGGGCCTTTTGCTCGTCTAGTGGGATCTCATGTTGCTTGATGTTTGTTTACAAGCTCTATCCTCTCGGGTGTCTTATCACTGTCCTCTTCTCATCGCCGGTAATGTTGTACCAAGGTTCGGAGGATTTAGATTTGAGTCCTTACGGCCGAAGCCGGAGGGTTACCATGAAGTGGTTCGGGGTGCGTGGGAACGACAAGTCGGTGTTTTTAACCCCTTCTTGCGCTTGCATGTCAAAGCGAAGAGAACTACCAAGGCTCTCAAAGCATGTGCAAAAGCAAATTGGGCGGGAATAAGGTCGATGAGGTGTGTCTTCTCGAGCAATTGATTGGTGTTTTAGATGTGGTCCGAATCATAGGCGGTTAAGTGCTAAGGAGATTCGGCTTAAAAAAGACACGAAAGTCCGGTTCTGTCGAGTTTGATTATGGTGGAAAAATTGAGAGCCAAGCAAGCGTCTAGGTTAAATTATATCAAGGCCGAAGAGGCTAACTCCAAGCTTTTCTTTTTGTGTGCTAATGGCGGAAGGAGGAAAAACCACATCTTCTCCTTACGGGATGGAAATCGATCCGCTCCTCCCATGACGACAAGGAAGCCTTGCCGTTTCATCACTTCGGTAACCATTTTGGCCGGACGACCCCTAGGGATCGTCTCTCGGGTGGGATAGCTTGGGGTTGCCTAATTGTGATTTGAGGCATTTGGAGGATGAATTCACTAAGGAGGAAGTGAGGGTGGTGATTCTTCGATATTGCCGCCGAAAAAGCACTCGAGCCGGATGGGTTCATAGGGGTTTTCCTAAAGCGAGTTGGAACTTAATCAAAGTTGATCTATTGCGGGCCATCAATTTCTTCTACCAGACAGCATGACCAACATTTCTCCCTCTTAAATTCGGCCCATGTGGTTCTCTTGCCAAAAAAGGCCGATGCCAAGGCCGTGATCGACTTTAGGCCTATCGGCTTAACACACTCGATGGCTAAACTCTTTTCCAAGTTGCTTGCAACCAGGTTGGCTCTAGAACCGAATCGGCTAGTCTCAAGGGCACCAAGTGCGTTCATTAAGCGTCAAAGTATACAAGATAACTTCCTCTACACTCAGAATATTGTGAGAGCTTTGCACAGAAACAAGAAGGCAGGGCTCTTCCTAAAATTGGACATTGCAAAGGTGTTCGATTCAGTCCGTTGGGATTATCTACTAGAGGTACCGGAGATAATGGGGTTCAGTCCAAGATGGAGGGGTTGGGTCTCCATCCTGCTCTCAACGTCTTCTTCGGCAGTTCTGTTGAATGGTGTTAGAGGTAAATGGTACAGGCATTTCACGGGGTTGCGGCAGGGGGATCCACCGTCCCCTATGCTCTTCATTTTGGCCATGGAGCCGCTACAGAGAATGTTCCAAGTTCTTTGCTTCGGATGGTTCGCTCTCTCCGGTACATCTACGGGCCGCAACATTACGCATGAGCTTATATGTGGATGATGCGTTGCAATATTGCTCAACCCCTGTCAAAGAGGAAGTCCAAGTGGTAGCAGATATTCTTGACTTATTTGGCGGTGCATCGGGGCTAGTTACAAACCCGCGACAAGTCTCCGGTGTTCCCAATTCATTGTGAGGGGCCGGATTTGATTGATGTCATGGGCGGTTTTCGGTGTCTGTTCAAAGTTTTCCGTGCAAATACACGGGAATGCCGCTTCATATCGGGCGAGTTGCGACGAGTTGATTACCTACCGCCGATTGACAAGTTGGCAAACAAAGGTTGCCCGCTTGGAAGGGCGAGGTTCTTAAACAAATCACGAAGGTTGAAACTATTGAATGTTGTTTTATCTTCTCTACCCACATACATGTTCACAACGGTTGCACCGAAGAAATGCTAATCAAACGCTTAGACAAGATTCGCAAAGGGTTTCCTATGGAAGGGTTCGGATGAAGCGCATGGTGCAAGTTGTTTGGTGGAGTGGGACAAGGTTAATAGACCAAAATCATTTGGTGGGTTGGGAGTGCTAGACCTGGAAAGATTTAGTTGAGCTCTCGGGATTGCGTTGGATGTGGTATCGGTGGTCCGAGCTCGATCGCCCTTGGGTTGGAATGGAGGTGCCCCGCAATGAGATCGACGAGCACGTGCGTTCCGTGTTAGTACCGAGGTGAAGGTGGGGAATGACCATCTCGCTAAGTTACGGGACTCTTCTTGGTGCAATGGGCATGCGCCGAGGGGACTTGGCACCTCACCTCTACCGGCTAGCATGACGTAAGAATCGACTTTGCGGGAAGAAATCGAAGGTGACAAGTGGACCCGTGGACTTTGGAGAATGTCCACGGCGGAGCAAATTGCTGAATTCATTGCCTTGTGGAGCTTGGTGCAAGAGGTCCGGTTAACGAGAGGAAGTCGACACCATTCGATGGAAATGGTCCTCTCATGGTACATATCGCCGGATCGGCATATAACATTCGGTTTGAAGGCACTTTTTGCCCTTTCAACTCAAATGCGATTTGGAAAGCAAAGGTCGAAGGAAAGCACAAATTTTTCACTTGGCTTTTGGTGCAACGAGAAAATTTCAACCGCCGATAATTTTTCTGCCGAAAGGCATCCATTGCGATCCTGTCCGTGCCCCTGTGCAACCAGGATGTGGAGACGGCGGACTACTTCGTCCGCACCGTGTGTTTTTGCAAAGGAGGTTTGGTTGGTTGTGCATGTTTGGTCCGGAAATTCAGTTGCAATTCCGGTGTCCGGTGTCCCTCTTCCGTAGTGGTGGAACAACGCAGCCAAGAGTATGCCTAAGGATAAACGGCCGTGGGTGATCTCGATTATGATCTATACAGTTTGGAATCTATGGAAGGAGCGTAATCGCCGGATTTTTTAAGGGAAAAGCACCTCTCCAAGACAAGTGCTGAACTTCATCACGGAAGAGGCTCAGTTACGACGTTTGGCCTGTGGGTCTGCTACCCCACAGCCAAGAGGTCATTTGTTTCTATGTTAGTTTTAAGTTTGAGCTTTGTGTCCAGTTTGTCTTATGTAATATCGTCTATGTGTTCTTGAACTTCTTCTCCTATCTTAAACGACAAGGCAGAGCTTCTGCAATTTTTTTTTTTTTTAAAAAAGACAACGAGCAGAGTGTGCGGTTATTCACGCTCACGCACGCAGATATTCGATAATGCCGTTGCCCAAACGTCGGCGCGAGGCGTCGCGTAGCTCCTGCGATGACACGAGCAAGCAGTTGGCACGGCCCCAGCCAGGCCAGGATGCAGGGCTGAAAAGACAAATGTCACGTCGAAGCCCCGCGATAACACCTGTACCTGACGCGCGCCGCGCAACCGCCAGCTTCCTTCGTCGCCGACCTGTGCCCGCGCTGTCCTTCCAATCCACTCCGCAGCGCAGACCGCAGAGGCCGGCCGCCGAGCCCCCCCGTTCGCGGCGCACGTCGAGGACGACGGAGCATTGCCGCCGCCACATGGCATCTCGTAAATGCATCTGCACAGCAATATTACACACAGAACACAACTCCCATCTTCACATGACATCCGCGCGAATAATCTGATGCGAGAAACCGCAAAAGTTTTTTTCCCTGAAGGACTTGCAATTATTTTTCAGAGGTTTAGGGCTGAATAATATCTAAATCCTCTGCCTACGTACGTACTAGTACCCAATGTTGTCGATGCCATGTTTTGCAGGAACGGGGCCGAGAGAGGAAAATTCACTTGTCTGCACGATCCGTTAAGCATCAAATCTATGGAGAAAAAGTAAGCGAACGTTGCGAGGCCCCCGGTGGGCCCGCGCGCGCCCCGCGGCTCCCGGCCCACGTCAGCGAGCCGCGCCAACCGTTGACTCTACTACGGCCGCGTCGAAAAACCACCTCCCCGATAAAAACCCCTGCGCCCCCCCAACACGGCGCAAACAGCCCACCCAAAGAGCCCCAAAAAGATCCACCCGAGAACACGTCGCGGCCCGCCGCCGCCGCCGCCGCAGCAGCAGAGGGATTTCCCGGCCCCACGCCACACGGCCCTCCCTCCCGGCGGGGCGATGGACACCGACCTCGGCGGCGCGTCGGCCGCGGGCATGGACGAGGCGGAGGCGGCCTTCTTCGCGCGGCGCGGCCGCCGGTGCTGCTGCTTCCCCTGGCCCGCCCCCTCCTCCTCCACCTCCCACCAGCGGGTGGGCGCGGCGGCGGACGAGGAGACCTGGTGGCAGCGCGCGGCGGACGCGGTCCTCAAGGTGCGGGAGTGGTCGGAGCTGGTGGCCGGCCCGCGGTGGAAGACCTTCATCCGGCGGTTCGGCCGCAGCGGGCCGCCCACGCGGCCGCACCACCACTTCGGCGGCGGCGGCCGCAAGCTCAACTACGACGCCCTCAGCTACGCGCTCAACTTCGACGAGGGCCACGGCGCCAGCCCCGAGGGCGACTACACCGGCTACCGCGACTTCTCCGCGCGCTTCGTCGGCCCGCCGGCCTCCGCCAAGTCCTCCATGGACCTCGGCGGCCGCGACGCGCCGCCGCTCTTCAACCCGCCGCCGCCGCCGCCTTCCCACGACGGAACCGGCCGGGCCTGACCGCGCGACCACCAACCCCATCGGTCATCGGATCGGAGCAGAGGAGGAACGGTGATTGATTGGTCAAAAGGACGTCGGAACCAGAAAAAGATTGTGCCCTTTTCACCCTGGACAGATTCGAATCCGCGACCGTGCTGGTGAATCCGAGATCGCTGCTTCGATTCCTTCCTCCTCCTCCTCATCCGTCCCGTCGATCGGTTGGTTAGTGGACCCTGTGTAAAGAAGAGATTGTTTCTACTACATTCGTTGTCATCATCTTACTGCAGCTGTAATGAATTCGTTCGTCGTGTCCCAGTTTTGCCCCGATTGAAATGAAACATTCATCATTGAGTTTCCATTGATCGACGAAATGTGCTCCATTGCGCACTGCTTGCTTGAGAATTGAGAGAGCCTGGCTGGAAACTTGCATGATTGGCAAGACAAAAGTAAAAAGAATTCGAATTCTAATTCCAGTTGCCAAAGCTTGCCGTGTTCCAGCTGGGACTGATTGCGACGCACGGATGGGAAAACCCCTGCACGGAGGCGTTCTTCTAGGCGCTTTGCTGCTGCGGCCGTGCACATCCTGGTTCCTGGTCCAACAAGTAAAACAAGGAGACCAGTAGACCACCATGACCCGTGGTTTTCGTAGCGCGTCTCCCTTCTGGAGTAGTGTTTCCTTGCACCCACCTGCTGATGAACAAGTCTCCCGCTTCAGGCCTCGTCGTGATCCGCGTGAATGATCAATCGCTGTCTTAAATAAGCAGCTTAAATCGCTGTTAAAATGGTGATGTCAAACTGGCCGCTGAAATTCTGATGCCGATGCTGTGACTGTGATCAGATGGTCAAGAATAACCGTCATTACTGTTCGTAATCACGGGGGTCATGGCATCACCTTGCGATTTCAGAGTATCACGGACTCGACTAGAGCATGATGGGATCCCTGCCTGTCAGTCTTGATCGATGCCAATTGCCAACCCATGACCATCCAGCCCACAGCTTCTCCGAATCGTTATCAGACACACCTTGGTGGATATAGGTTGCAACTAATGTCAGACAGACTGATGGTTGATCGAATGCCAGCTAGTAAAGGCCAGACAACCAGTCCTGCCCATCTGATGACCTCCTGGATTTGAAGTCATTAAGACAAAAGAAAAACAGTATTATATAGGCCGATCGTGGCCTCATTGTATATAGTAGTGACCCTCCTATCTCCTTCATGACCCACATCTGTTGCTTTCATGGCAATGCCATGTCCATTTCAATCATGCATTGCATGGAACCAGTATCTGGTGTCACAATTCAGTGCTGTACCATGAGAAGATACAGCTGAAGAAGCACCACCACACCAGCTATTTAATTCGGTTACACAAACACAAAATGTAAAGAAACAGTATGCTGCCAACTTGGCACTTCCAACAGAAGAAGCTGGCATATTACTGACAAAACGACTGTAGGATATGGTCTTTGAAGCTCTGGAGAACAATGAAAGAATTGGCCCAGATCTGGCTTTACAAGGAACCAATCTCCCAAATAGCTGTATCACAGTATCAGATACGAGATTAAACAGCAGCGAACGAAGCCACGATGCACTAAACAATAATCTGCCGGATTAGCATCTTGCTAATGATTGCATGAGCTGTACATTATCAGGTAGGACGCTAATCATTTGCAAACCAATGATTTACTAGCTCAGATCACTGAAGCCATATGCTGGAATCTTGTCGATAACACCTTGTGCTTAGTTAGTGCAGGTATGCGATGGCTGGCACTTCTTCCTTTCACTATGATTAAACAATCCAAAGACGGGAATATCATAAAGCCATTATATAGGCTTCCATGCCGCTACCAGATTTCTATCAGCTATATAGCTAACTCTGGCATTAGAATACTAATATTGTAGAATGGAAAACATTCAGTCCACTTGGAAACCTAGTCACCTCCACCTGGTGCGATAAGCAAAAGGTGGTGCAATCTTTGAGTTGATGCACAACACTTGCTGGCATGACACAGACCAGGTGAACAGAGTAAGACAAAATACTTGTTAAAATTGAGCAAAATCAAGGGCAACAACTATGCTGAGTTTGATAGGCATATTAGATAAATCATCTGTTACTTGACAAACGAAAGAACAGGAGAAAACAGTTAAAGGGCATCCAGCAGCTGTAACACTCAAGAGCAATTTTAATAGAGGACATGTTACCTCCGTCATATCTCAAATAGCCTTCATTTGCTAGACAATGATTTTTTTTTAATTACATGCATGTAACTTCCACATGAAATGTTTCATATAATGGCGGAATGAAGAAAAGCATCATGCATTGCTTTCTACAATAGAAAAAAGAAACTGCTGTTCTACAATGTGAGCAATAGTTGATTATCGAAAGAGGGGATTAGAAGATCCATAAGGATGTTCTGGAAGTAAAGATATGAAAGCTTAAAGGTGATGAAGCAAAAAGAAGGTGATCACTTGGATGTCAAGTCACCAGTAAAAAAAAGAGCTATGTAAAGTCTCTGCATGTATCCTGCATCATTCATACTACTTATCACAACAACTGGTGGATAATATTTCATTTTACAACTAGCCATGATTTTTAGAGGGCAAAAATGCTAAAAAGTTCTCCCCCACCCCACCCAAAAATTATTAATGATGCCATAGAACTCCATATCTCTTCTTTAAATATAGATGGCATACCAAACTGGCAAACTCCGCTTATAGATGTTCTTTTTAGGAAGACTCCTTGTTCAGAAATATATGCTGTCAAGAAGGATGCCAAACTAACTTTCTTTTAATGTATGTGTCATCCTTCTAACAACCTATACCCATAATAACACTGTGTGTACTCTGCAAAAGTAATAGGGCTACCATGGACAAGGTCACGCACACCTTGATTCTAAAGAGAGAACTTAAAAAAAAACTCCCACTGTGTAAAAATGTATGATGTTTAGGACAAGCTAGTTTGCCCTAAACGTCATATAGGAGTTTGCCCTAGTTTGACTCCTTGTTTGTTGAGGCAAGGGAGCAACTAACAGATTAAACTAACTTGTCCTAAATGTCATATTTATGGCCGGAGGTAGTACTTGTTTGTCGAGGCAAGGGGGCAAATAACAGTGAGCTTGTAAATAAGTCCATAATTATGGCCATGCCTCTCAAAACTTGTTCTGAACCATCAAACGAGGTCAAACATGAATTTGTACCAATGAGAAACCTTTGTTGATTGTACCATTATAAAGGGGCCCTAATACTTGCAGTGATACATATTTCATCCATGCCAGAAGAAATTACACATACTGACTCAGAGATTTGAACTTAAGGAAGATATAGGAGATTAGAACCCCAACTGAGGTCGATAATATCAAAGTTCAGAGTAATAAATAGAGCAGGTTCTACAAGTAAATAAATTGTTTCTTCAGATAACTAGAAGTTCATTAAGGAAATAACTGTAATGGTCTAGATATGTATCACACTGTAGATCAAGACAATCTCCTGTTTGATAATTGCACGCAATGAAATTACAGAATCAAGAACACAAATAGAGTAGAAATTGCTACTTCATGTATATATGATTACGCTTCTGAATAGAATTTCTGGGATACCAACGAGAATACCATTGTGAACAATTACAAACAATTACGTGAATTATAGCAAGCTTGTCAAAAAATCATCCCTGATAAGAATTATCATTTTGATGAGCGCTGAGATACCCTAAATCAGATGGAATAGCTAATTTAGCAGCCAACATCAGGTGAAAAAAGAACTAAAGGACTATAGACAGAGTCACATATTTAACTTATCTCCAGCAGCATTTCTTTTCATCCATGGTAGACTCCCTGTATCTGAGAACGTGTCTTGAGGAGCTGGCAGCTTGCCCTTCACACTAGACCACTGCCAAATCTTTGACACAGAGAAGCTCTCGCCTTTGCTCCTCGCACAAATCCTCTTGCCCTCCATAATGTCGGAGTTGACAGAACTTAAGCCAGCAGCAGCTCTTCCTTTAAATCTGTTGCTTGCACCAATTCTGTTGCGACCTGGCTGGAGAGCCACTCGAAGTTCAGAAGCCCCAAGAACATACTGGTAAGTGCCCATGGAGAAGCATCTCCTTGCATCCAAGCTGCTACTGCTGCTCTCCCCTGGCTCCCTGCTAACTATACCAGCTGCATTGCCATTGCCAACCACACCGCCGATGGCACCCTGATCTCCAACATTCTTGAACTTCCCAAGCCTTACTGGAAACACCCTCTTCTCGGCCGCTGGCTGCTCCTCATCAATGGGTTTCTGCCTGGAAACTTGGAATCCATCCTCAGACTCCTCCGGTAGAGGCTCCTCCTCCAACCTCTCATCAAAATCAAACAGCAGGTTCTCTATTGTCATCCCGGGAACACAGAGCATACTACGGCAAAGTGGGCATGTCGAATTGGACAGCAGCCAAGTATCTATACACTGAAGATGGAAGGCGTGCCCACACACTGGCAATAGCCTGAGCCTGTCCTCCCCATCAAACTCACACAAACACACCGCACAGTCGAACGGCTCCTTGTTGCCGCCAATGATTTCACGGTACGCGAACACAGGCAGCGCGTCAATGAACGCCTGATCGAGCCCAGAGTCGTGCAGATGGAACAGCTGCTGCAGCTGCCGGTCCATGGCCGCGTCCCGCGCCCCAGTCCGGTGCGGCGACGCAGCAGACTCCCCCATGCCGGCACCACGGCCGTGCTGCTTCTTCATCAGTAGCCTCACGAGAAGGTGGAGCAGCCCGGAGATGAAGAAGATGACAGCAAGAATCACTATGATGAACAGCACCGCAGGGCTGATCTTCCCATTGCCGCCGCCGCCGCCACCGCCACCTCCGACACCAGCCGTCTGCACCTGCGGCGGGGACTGGGTGTCGTAGGGCGGCGCGTCCCTGATGAAGCCCCGGAGACTGGGGGGAGGATGCAGGTAAGGGGATAGCTGCGCGGAAGGAGATTGGGACGAAGCTACTGTTACAACCATCTCCTGCAATTTTGGATTGGGAGGAGGCATCCACAGCTCATCTGATCGGATGCGGAGAGGACGGCTCAGCGGTAATTGTCCGAGCTAAATATGCAAATCTGTAGCAGAAACCCAGCAAGAACCGAGGAAATCAAATCTGTAGCTGAAAAGATCGGAGCTCCCCACCTAAAAAGGCCAAATTTGGTGCAACCGAGAAGGCTCCAAGCACTAGAGACCAAAAATGCGTGGGCACTTCCGGGGTGGAGCCGGGATCAGCGGAACTGGGATGACTGCAGAGAGAGGGAAGCAGCGAGGTGCCCACGAATTCGAGGAGGAGGGCGGCTCCGCTGAGGTGACAGTGGTGGGCGACCGGGGCTGGTGGTGACGGCGGACGCGGACGCCGACGTGCAGGAAGGGAAGGGAAAGGGGCGTGGTGCCGCGGAGGAGAAGGAGGCGGCGGCGAGAGCGTGGCTTTTGGTTGGCTTCGTGCTTCGGCCTTCGGGTGGAGGTGGACGCGAGGGGCGGGTGCGCGCGGTCGCTTTCGGCCGCTACCTCACCTTTCACAGGTCCCGTAGCCGCTGTAGGTCGGGCCGGTGGCACGCCGCGGCAGACGACGGTTTGACCTCGTGGATCGCGGCCATCGATGCCACGCGACGCCAAGCGTAGCGGCAAGGCAGGACCGCAGTAGGAAGCCAGCGACAGCGCGTCCGCCCGCCCCGGTCCCCGGCGTTCGCAAGTCGCAACGGCGCCTGGGCGGTGGTTCCCTTTGGAAATTCCTCGCGTGTGGTGTGGCTCTATAGGCTTGCGGAACCAGTTACCAGCGTACTACCAGGCCTCGTGATCTCGTCCACCGGAGCAAGAAGTGTGTACTCCCGGGAAGAGGCCTCCTCGTTCCCCTGTCAACGAATTTTGACTTGCCCTGGATCGATGGACCATCGTCCATGGCGATTTGGCGCCGCAAAAGCTCCAGACACAAAGGAACAGCGAGTTCAGAGCAATTATTGGCCGTGTCGTGTGACCGAGAGTCAGATGTCACTCTCGCCTGGGGCCTCCTCCAATAGCTCTCTGCTCGGGCACACCCAGCACGGGAGGGAGATGGCCAGCCGGCTGAGCTCCATGGCATGTGAGCGAGTTTTGGACGTTTTGCCTTGAGAATGTGCAAGGCGCCAGCGGCTTCGCTGTGCTGCACATGTAACTGCCGTGGTCATTCATCACGAGCACGAGAGGAGCGTCCTGGACAGGAACAGAACGATTGGCTCGTAACTGGTCTTAACCGAAAGGAATTGCTCTTACGACCTACTGTATTTAAGCAGCGACACGTAACTGCATTTGAGCAAACTTGAAATGCTCCTATGACATATTTGGATTGCAGAAATGGATAGCAAAAGAAAAGAGGATTTATGTGTGAGAAAAAAAGACGGTGGGAGTCTTTCAAACCTATAGTAAAAGAACGGAATTTTCCAAAGGATTTTTTTTAAAGTACATGCTGAGAACGTATTTCATTATAAGAGCAACTCCAACAGCTATTGTATTCTTTTTGCTAATTTTGAAGAATTTACCCTTTTGTAAAAATACAAAACCACCTAAAAATGTAGAGTAATCCAAGAGACTAGCTAAACTTTGATGGGTATATTCTAAACTTGTTCCACGTCATGACCATCTGTCCATTTTCTTCCCGAGCACTGGGTCTCCCTGCTGCTGCTGACTGCTCCAATGCTCTCACATCGCCGCTGGGATCTCTCAGCTCCCACTTCCTGTGTCCTAACCAGATCCTGATCTGAGCCGCTCTCCGTGCACCCTATCCATCCATCCCATCCACGCTTCCTCAAGTTATAGGTGCAGGGAGATCAGAGAGCAACCTTCATCGGCGCCGGCGCCGGCGCTGCCGCGACCTCTACTCCCCAGGAAAGGATGTAAGCATCAGGAGCTTGTGCATGGGAGGAGGGCAGCACTGGCTCAAAGTTCCGTGTGGTGGTGCCGTGCACACGCATGATCGCCGGCTCCGCTTCCCGCTCGTTGCCTCCCATCAACCGTTGTAACACCCTAAAAATCCATCACCAAATTAATATAAGCAACAAGGTGTTTTAGTTTTAATTTTCTAAGGATTAAATAAATTATCAAATAAATTTGGCCTTTAAAATATTTAAATATCATTTTAATAATTTAGAAGCAATAAGTGCTTGTGCATCATGATTTGAATGCATGAGTTTTGGTCGTGGTGTGATTTTAAAAGTCTTAAAATACTTGTGAAAAGTCTTAAAAATGATTGTGAAAAAGTTTGTGAAAATTTGTGTAAAAGTTTGAATTCGAAAAGGGTTAAAATATGGTTTTAAAAAGGGGTTGAAAAAAAAACAAAACAGAAAAAAACCAAACCTATCTAACCCCTTTCTCAATCCGGCCCGTTTTCTCCCCCGCGGCCCATCCCCGCTTTCGGCCCACAACGGCCCACCCGAACCCCGCCCGCCTCCTCTCCTCTCTCTCTCTCCCTCTCGCGCGAGGGTGGGGCCCACCCGTCGGGCTTGTCTTCCACCTCCGGCTCCCCCCTCCCCTTCCACCGCCGCGCGCGCCGCCGCCCTCCCCGGCCGCATCCCGGCCGCCCCGCGCCCGTCCGCCTCCACCACTCGGCGGTAAATGGTGTCGGCCCCTCAATCACCGCCGCCGCCCGACCCTTCCCCTTCCCCTTCCGCCGCCATCGCACCAAACCGCACCGCCCCTAGCCATTAATGGCGGCCGCCCACCGACCTCGCCGCCACCGCCTTACACCTCCTCCCTTCTTCAATCCTCCCCATCAAGGCGTGGTAAAAACCCTCCCTTACTCCCCTCCATCAATCCCCTTCAGTTAACCTCCGCCTTCAAGCACCCCCTCTTGAAAGTCATCAAAACCGTCGGTGCCGCCATGGCATTGATGGCCATCACTTTGGTCGTCGCCTCTTCTTCCCTCCTTGCCCTATAAAACCGCCCCCGCAGCCCCCGTGGCCGCCCCTTCACTCGCCCGCGCACCACACCCTCCTCCTCGCCCGATCCCGAGCCGCCACCGCCGCCATTAATGGCCGGCCGGCGAGCACCCGCTGCGGCCCCTCGGCCGCCCTTTCCCCCTCCCCCGCCTATGCCCTATAAAGGACGAGCAACACCTCCTCTCCATCCCGCGCCCCTCCTCTTCTCTTCTCCTTGCGCGCCGCCGCCACCGCCGGAGCGCCGACCGCCGCCGGAGCTCCGCCGCCCGATCTATTCCGCCGTGCCTCTCCCTCCTCTCCAAGCCTCTCTCGTAAGTTCCCCCAAGTCCCCTCTTCATTTTGGTTCTCTTCCCATGAATCTTCGTGCACGGGAAGTCCTTCGGCCGTCGCCGGCGATCTTCCGGCGAGCCCGCCGCCGGCCGCCGCCGTCGCGCGCCGCCCCTTGCGCCGCCGCCGCCCGCGCCGTCGCACCGCCGACCGCCCAATCGGGTTTGGACGGCCCGGATCGAAAGGGGGCGTACCCCTTAGATCGGTCCACCGTGGACCGGCGGGACCGGTCCACGAGCGCGGTCCACGAGCTCGCGTCACCGCCGCGTCGGCACCGCGTCGGCCGATGACGTCGCCTTGCGTCGGCCGCAAACCGCAACCCGCCACGTGGCGCCTCCACGGCTCACCCGCCGGCCGCCTAGGCGGTTTTGCAAAAAGGACCCCGAGATTCCGAATTTACAAATATACCCTTCCACCCATATAAAAGCCTTTCAACTAAGTCCTTTCTTTTATGCTTAGGCCCCTGCAGTCCTTGATTTCTCTATTCTAAAGCCCATCCTTGATCTTTTACATGTTAGACCTCCTAGTTTCACACATAATTATGTTTTAGTCCCTGAAATCTTGCAGAAAACCGCCTAAACTTCCAGATCTTTCACAATTTAGTCCTTGAACCTTGTTTCAACCATATCTTTTCCGTCCCAGCTCCGTTTTAAGCGTTCTTGGTGTCCATGCGACCGTCTTTTCAAGCCCATCGGTTTTAGAACCTTGTTTAGTCCATAGATCTAGCGTTTTAGCTCTGTTTCCACCGTTTCAAGTTGCGTTAGGATCATATCAACTCAAAGTACGCGTTAGGAGCAATGATGTACATGTTCTTTGTTTTATATTTTATTTAAATATTAAATATGAATAAATCCTATTGCACATGCTTTTCTAATTAAAATCTAATTAGAAGTTTAACACGTGTTTTCATAAGAAAGTTAATATGATTAATATTAAATGAACATTTCTTTTAATTAAAAGTTAATTAGATGTATACCTCGGTTTTATAATCAAACTTAATTTGATTAATGATTATGCAATTTGCTTTCTACTAAAATGTAACATAGGCTATATCCGGGTTTTCTTAATTAAATGTTAATTTGATTAAAATGAATATAAATGTGTTTTTAAATTATAATTTGATTAAAATAACTCGAAATACAAAGATAAGCGCCTAGATGCTTTTACATGCTTCTTTTAAAATTAAATGTTTAATTTGCATAAATCATACTTGAATATTTATAAGTAAAATTGGACTAAGCCTACATCGTATTTTAAACACAAATATAACTTGCTTAATTATAAATAGGGTATTTCTCTGAAATAACCTATACACATGATTTTACTTGATTAAAAGATATCAAACACGTAGCTAGCTCTTGTATGTGATCATCCAAATCTCCCGATAGTTCCGAGTGTTCCTTGTGTTCGCTTTAAGCTTTTCATGCTTGGTGTATTGTTTTGTTTATTGTATGTATTCTTGTGTGCTCGTAGACATCGTGCCAGTTTCAAGCGAGCAACCAGTTGAAGTAGATCAAGAGCAAGTGTTTGAAGAAGAACCTTAGTGTTTAAGCAAGGAAGGCAAGTGGTCTTCTCCCCCTGCATGATTCTATTTTATCCTGTGTAATTGCATGACAACTAAGTTTATATTTATTATGATATTGCATTAAATTGATGGGAACACCCTTTTTAAGGACTTACCTAGACTTTTACCCACAATCCTTGGATCAACCCTGTTTAACAAATGTTTTTGGGTAGAATATGCTAGTTGCTCAACTTGGGTTGGATAAAAATGGTTTTCCAAGATAAATGCTTGTATGTTTAACGATGATGCTTTTGGTAAAACAAGATCATATGATTTAATCCATGGAGAACCACCCAAGAAAACATGCGCAACCACGGTGTTACATGGCTCGACCTTAGCCAATTAATTAGGTGTGCGATTGATCCGATGGCCCTTTTCCGAAAGGAGCAGAGGGGGATCGGGTTGCGGGGGTATAGCCCGGTCCTTTTGGGGTAGCGACCTTTGCTAAGGTACCGACCACTAGGGAGGGTTATGGTCCGCCCCGATCCGTAACTATGCGGGTCGTTAGTCTTTTGTATACCTTTGTAAAGGCTTCGTAGCGTCCCTATGCAATCACACATCGGAAGTGTGGTATGATGCCCGATCGCATCGCATGGTTGGGTTCAAAGTTCTTCGGAACTTTTACGCGAGCCGTGGGTAAAGTGTGCAAACCTCTGCAGAGTGTAAACCGATCGATCGCCCGTGCTCACGGTCATGAGCGGCTTGGACCCTCACATGATCAATAAACTTGAAGATGAGAATAAATCGTGGTTTGGTGAAGCTCGATGAGCTTTGGGTTGTTTTACTTAAAAGTTTCTTAAGTGGGTTGGTATATACTTACATCTAGTAACTAGGCGTTCTTTAATTAAAAGTTTGACCAACATTAAAATGCTAACCGCCGCAAAACCATAGCCTATCCTTGATAGCCTTGCATCTTCCTCACTTGTTGAGTACCAACCATAAGTGTACTCGGCCTTGCTTACCGCCGTTCGTAAAAGAACAATGGTGAAGAGTTCTACGGCGACTTTGAGGAGTTCCGAGGCTTGCGTCTCCCCCGATCAAGTGCCCGTGGAAGCGGAAGACGAAGACTCGTCGTGTAGTTATCGTTTTCCGATGTTAAAGACCTTCGTGTCTTCCGAATGAGTGTAGTAAGTTGTTAAACCCCTTGTTACGTTTTTACCGTCTATGATATTACACTCATTTTGTCTATCATATGTGTGGAACTAGATCCCGGCACACATATGAGATGCATCCGGTTTCCCTCCGAAAATCGGGTGTGACAACCGTCTTGCTGCCTTGACCACAAATCGTTGCAAAGAAGACATCTTCGCTCGTCGCCTTCCACACCCCTTGGCCCTCGTCGAGCCACTGCTCCCTCTGGCACAAGGACGGGTGCGTGCGGCAATGACGAGCGAGCGACTGTGACACTCGACAAAGATGTCGAGGGGCAGCTGCAAGATAGCGTCGGCGACATCCACCCTGACGCCACCTCCCTGCAACACAGCTCGGCGCCCTGCACCTCCCCGGCGGCCGGCGCGCCTTGGTGTCCGTCGAGCATACACCCCCGGTACCGCAAGAAAGGATGAAGACGGACTCCGATAAGAATTCCCCCCGTAATCCTACTAGGACTCCTACCTTGTAACCGACTAGGCACCCTCCCCCCGGCCTATATAAAGGAGGGCCGGTACCTAGCCGAACATCAACAATCCCTCCGGGGGAACAACCCAAGCGCGGGCGCAATACTACTCCAAACGAGACGTAGGGTGGCTACTCCGCCGCCCGAACCCGTATAAATCTTGTGTCTTGTGTCCTCGCGCATACCTTCGGGTTCCGGATCATGGCGATCCCCACCTTCTACCTTGGTGTGGGTACCTCCTAT
The DNA here is from genome assembly GCA_947561735.1 of Cenchrus americanus. Lineage (NCBI taxonomy): Eukaryota > Viridiplantae > Streptophyta > Magnoliopsida > Poales > Poaceae > Cenchrus > Cenchrus americanus. The sequence goes on from OX387241.1 coordinate 14,411,947, forward strand.
GGAGGTCGACGAGTTTAAACACCGACGGCCGGCGCCCACCGTGGGGCAATCGTCACAATCACTAGGTGAACTTGAAGGACCTCAACTTCAAAATCAATCTACTCATCATCGACCAATCAAGGCTCGTCGGGATGAAGATTATGGGCTCGTGTAGTTGTAGGGGGCTTATCCCGGACGTCGGTAAGGTGGGGCGGTCGGGGGGGTGCATGCGGTGAGATTTGTGCCATGGCTTGGGTTCGGCACCGGGTCACGTCGATACGTATAGCGCGTCGCATCATATACATGTGGGTGGTGAGCAACCCGTACCGGTTGTACAAGATTAAAAAATAAGATGGCACCTCCACATCCCGCACATAGAATTCGAAATTTGAAGTTCGAGTGGCTGCATGGAGCATTCCGGTTAAGGCGACGGCAGCGGTACCATCCCATGGTAGAAGCCGGTGAGGTGTGACATGGATGTGAGCTTCGACTCCGTGGCGCACACATCTTAGGCGCGCGCCGCGCGGCGGGGTGTGGGCGGGGAACTTTTCGTTTCGGCGCCCTCGTCCGGCGGCGGGGGTCCGAATCGTTCCTTCCGCGATCCGCTTCATCTCGGAGGTGGGAGGTGGCGACGTCCTTGGTAGTGAAGGCGCGGTTGACCCGCGGGTTGAAGAGGTGCGAGCATATGCGGGTATGAAGCGACTCCCCATTCGGTTGTTGATCGGAATATTTAGTTTTGCTACCGGGGTGATGAATGTAGTACCGTGGACGTTTCGTTAAATCCGTAGATAATAGAGAAGAAGATGCCGGGATGCCCGGAAGGGAAGGAAGAATGGATTTGGATTTGAACATGAGTATGTCTTCGCGGATATTAGTGGTGTGAGGTAATGAAACCATTATTACGATTTGCTGTGGTCTAATGTTTCATGGCACGGGTTGGTTTTGGTTCCCGATGTTAGACATTTTTGTGTTGTTAAGCTGCAAGAGGAAGCGTTGGTATGCGGTGAAGAGTACGCAAATTCTACTTCGTCGGGCAAGTGATAACCCCGTTTTGCTTTGGATTCCGATTTCCTTCGTTTGCAAGTGCAAAAGCAACTTGTTCTTCGTACAAAGTCGCTACCGCGTCAACGATTGCGAAGTAGCCGACCCGTTAAGTTTAAACTTTGCACGTCCGATGATCAAATTGAAGGAGTGGATACGAGGGAAAAAAGGAATCGGTATCATTTTCGGATATCATTCTAATGAATCAAGTACCGATAGTGTTCCCGTGGCGTATGAAATATGTTGTGGAAGAACCGAATCGAATATTGTACGAACATATGTCCAACATGGTAGTGAATCGAATCAGATCGACAGTGTCCCGGTCATATATGAATCGCTTATTCATGAGGTATTTACCGAGCAATGTATATACATAAGTAGTGTAATATTGGTTGCCGGAAAAATTGAGAAGTTTGAGAGTTGTTGTAGAGGAGGTAGTATTGTTTTTTAATGTGTGTTGCATTTTGGTGAGACGAAAAAATAATTGACTACTTGTACATAATGCGGTGCCGGATGTTGGTACCATGGAATGTGGAAGGATCTTGCATGGTAATTTTGTTGGAGTTTCGGATGTTGGGCTAGGAAAACAATTGCATCAAGAGAACGATAGGTACATATGTTTGTTCGAGGGCTGAATATTTTTTATATGCACTTGCCTTCATTAATGATCGGTATTATATAGCGGACGCATGGAGGTAGTCTTTGGTCTGGTGGACCTAAATGCTACACCCGATGAAAGCGTGTCGGCATTTGGAGGAGAAGTTAGACTATCCGATTCAAATAAGAGAATTTTGTAAGTTGATAAGTGTGAATGAGATGAATGTTAATCTATATATTGTTGTGGGCCAATTCAAATGTATTTGAAGTTTGTTTGTTAAATTATATTGTATAGGCACCAAGATTAGCATTTATCGGTGGGGGAAATGCTTCGAGTTGATATTCCGTCGTTTTGTTTCAATAGTAATTAAAATTGCAATTACAGGGGGGTACAAGAATCTCGGTGTATGAAAGAGGTCCATGTTTCCGTTGCCGAGGAGCATGGAGATAATTTTGTTGTTAACAACAACGATGCATCCAATCGAGGTAATATTGGGTTCCTAGTATGTGACCGAAGATAAATATTTCATTGTTTAAATGGATACAAAAAAACTGAATTGTTTGATAAAGATAACCGAATTGTTGTACACAACATGTAGTAGCCATGATGTACACGACAATTTGCTGGGCGCTACATCATTAATTGGGCAGCGATTTGAAGGAACATTAAGGTAATGGTCACAATGAATAATTGATTTTGGAGTAGCTGAATTTGACTTGTATACCATATGGGTTCAAAAACCGCGTCTCATTGTGTTTTCCTTTTTTTTAATAATGTGTAGTAGTAATGGTGTTCCCGGGATGCATCACTTAGATTTGAATGCTATCCCACAAGACGGTTTGATGGCTGTGTCGGCAAATAGGCATGAGGAATTAGAGTTGCAAGTTTGGAGTGAAGGAGAGACGAAGTATCTATGGCCGTAGAGGCACCATCCGGTTGGAAAAGAAGGTCCGTTGAGTAATAATTATTTTGATCGAGTCCCGATGTGGTTTTTAAAACATTTTTTTGTTTGTTTGGAGTCTACGAGAACGAGAATGACAAGTGGCCCAAATCATCGACAAAAGATTCCTGGTATGACAAATGCACCGCAAAAAGCTCGTTGGGTTTTGCGGAGCGGTCAAGTGAGTATGTTATATGTCCCGAAATTGGTATGGAGTTTGATGATCTCCAAGAGGCATATGAGTATTACAACCTCTATTCATGGGAATGTGATTTTGGAATAAAATATGAGAAGCCAAGGTATTCGAGCAAAGCGGGAAGAATAGGAATGTACCGGATGAAGAGAGGTACATGCTTTGGGCGGGGAGTTGAATTGCAAATGTTTGCAGTGTGAGTGTTGCTAAAATTGTTCGGTGCAACAATTATTTTTTTATTGTATGGAAAAGCAAAAGAGGTGCGCCGACATCAATTTTGGTCATGCGAGGGGCGTCCGTCCGGGGAAAAATTTGAAGACAACGTCCTCCCCGACCGAGTGCCCGGCATTGTTAAGGCTTGGAAGAACAGAAGATCATGGTTGGGTTGTGGTAGCACACAATGTGAATCACAATCACGAATTGTCCCGAAGTTATGGGGAGAAGAAGCAATGGCCTTCCCATCATCATCTTGACAAATATAGCAAGGAACTGGTTAGGATGTTGAGGGAGAACAATATCGGCATCACAAAACTCTATACTATACTTGGCAATTTTTTTGGGTCTATGGAGAATGTGCTAACGACGAAGAGATGTTTGAAAACAACCGTGTCGGAAGATAAACAAAGAGCAAGGCTAAGGATGACATAGGGAAGACTCGAAACTCTTTAGAGAGTTAAGGGCATCCGACTGCGGGTTTGTGTATGTTGTGGATGTTGATGAGAGGGACGTATCAAGACTTTAATGTGGGCAAACGGCAGAAGCGAGGATGGAGTATGAACACTTTGGAGATGTAATAACATTTGACACGACATACAAGACTAACTTGTATGAAATGCCATTTGGCATTTTTGTTGGAGTTAATAATCATTTCCGAGTGTTCTTTTGGGAGGGGTGCTTATGATCGACGAGTCGATTGAGAGCTTCCATTGGGTCTTCAAAGAGTTTGCTTCATTGATGGGTGGACGCGCTCCGAGCACCGTACCGTTGTGTGAGCAAGCGGGGCATATGAATGCATCCTTGTTAAGCCAATGCATTGTGTCCATTATTTGTAGTAATTTTTGATTTGTTCATTTTCCACTTGGCGGACCAGTTGTCGTGCAATGGAAGTGGCCATTGGTTTGGAATGGGAAGGAACAAAGCACGAGGTGGTGTAAGTGGCACGTGTTGCGGCGAGTTGCTTGAAAGTGTCGGTCCAAAGTACACGCCTAACAAGGAATTTCGTGACAAGTTCCACAAGATGTTGAATGAGATGTTGATTGTGGAAGAGTTTGAATAGGCTTGGAACAACTTGCTAGAAGAATATGGTATGTCATCAAATGGTTTCTTGCAACGGATATATCACGTGCGACATAAATGGGATAAGAGTTACTTTCAAGGGGTCTTTTGTGCAAGGATGGCAACCACTCAACGTAGTGAGAGCGCAAATCATATGATGAAGACTATAGTCCGGCCGGGGAAGTCCACCGCATCAATTCGTGCAGCGAAGTACAACAAGATGCAAGATATACGTGATGAAGAGGAAAGTTACCAGGAAAAAAATCAAGATCGGTAAGTCGCCGCTTGAGTCTAAACCGTACTCATACGCGGACATAAGAGATAAATAATACCATCTCGTTTTATGTGACTTTGTAGCTTCATATTTTTTTTATTGTTCTTTGCATGTTGCGAGAATACAAAATGCAAGCGGATCGGGGGTCCGCCGGTAATGGAAGCACACAAAATATACACTCCGTAATGTTCAATCATTTTTGCGGACCGAAGGATGAATCGAGTTCTAAAAAGCAAGTTTGTTGGATAGTGGTGATCGGTACATCGTTGAGCATTATGACATGAGCCGTGTTTAGCGTTGGATGAAAGGATCATACATAGTACAATTTAGTGAGGGTGGTAGTGGGTACAAATGCGAATGTGGCCTTTTGAACATTTTGGCATGCCTTGCCGCCACATACTACGGGTAAGACAATTTTCGTGTACTTGAATGGTTCCTTTTGGTAGGATCATGTTTGGATACTTTATTCCTTGTCCATAATTTGGGTTTCGATTTTTTGTTTCGGTTGCACTTGTTTCGTACATAGGTACTAGTCAAAGACCGGTGTGGATAAAATACCGACGAGTCTAGTGTATGCGGGAAAGGTTCGCACAACAAGCCGAAGTGCCCAGATTGGGATCCGGTATTGAACATCCGGAGAAGCCACCAACATGTAGTGGGTGCGGTTTAGAAGGGCACTCAATGGACAAATGTGGGAGCAATGCACATCAAGCGCAACAACTTGCGCCGGTTTCGAATCTTTTGGTGCAATTTAAATGAAGGTTGTTTATAGTCATGTTAGGAATCAAAGCAATGTAAGCCTCAAATTGCATTTCCGCCGGGCAGCAGCATCTCGTTCTTGCTTTTGTGTGTTTTTTAGATGACAAATCATCGCCGTTCAAAACTTGCAAAATCTAGTAATGATGTGTGGTGGGTTAACCGATTGTAGTAAGTTTTTGGTAGTAGTACGAGAAGAGGGTATGCACTTTCTTTTGGTGGATGAATTTGTATGGAAATGAATATATACAAGTTGGTATGGAACAATGAGTCCGGAGTTGGCGGTACACTTTTGGATAAAGAAGTAGTTGCAAGATCCCTTGCTTGAAGCATGAAGTTTTGGAAGTGTTTGCTTCATATATGTGGTTACGCTAGTGCTAAGTGTTTTATGTTTTTAGTTGCATGTTCAAAGTTGCTGCAACTTTATATTTATCGGGAAATATAAAGGAAAAGCCGAGGCTAGTAAAAAGGTAGCACGGTTGTGAAACTAGACAAATCATCAAGCTCATTAGCATCTAGAATGCACTAGAGGGTACAACGTAGTTTGCGTGAAAGGAAAACCGACTCTAATTTGCATGCATATGAAGTACCTCCCGTTATGTAGTTCGGGATAGCACGGTTTAATTGAGGTTTAGGATATTTGGTAGTATTTTATTATGGAACTCTATAGTACGGTGGCTGCCCCTTCGAGTTGTGGTGCCGGACCCCGCCTATTTGAAAACGTTTGAACCGCCGCGTCGCGCACCGAAGCGGTAAGATATATTAAGCGGACCGTCGAGCCGTGGTCCTCCCAAGCAAAAGAACTCGCAACTCGCTTGCTTGTTTGCCGGTTTCTTCGGTGCTTTGAGTTTGCCGGCAAGTACGAGGTGCCGATCCGTGGACGTTCGTCGGAGATGGAAGTAGAAGGTAGTGGAAGCATAAATTCGCCGGTAAGCCTTTTTGTCGGCCGTTCGCATGTACATGATACGAGTCTCTCTCGCAAATTGTTGGGGTCCCCGACTTGTGAGTCATTGATTTTAGGGTAGCGATGTTTGTATGGGGGGAAGAGGGATGGTCCCGTCCGTCCCGCAAGCTTTGGTCTAGCGCGTCAAGGCCGAAGCGCAAACGAGGTGGGGAGTCATCGGATGTTGTTGAGAGCGACCAATCGGTAAGAGAGCTAGTGTACTCTTATCGTGTACATGTACCATTCCGCATTATGGTGATATGGAAATTTTTGTTGTCGGGATTCCGTCAATGGAAAGATTGGCGGCGGCGCGCTTTGTGGCAATGAAGTCGTGCATCCGTGGTCACGGAGTTCTTTACCCCCTCCCCCATTCAAGAAAATAATTTCGGAATAAAGGTTCTAATGTCTCCCGTTCTTCGGGTTATGTCAACGTAGGTATATGCTCGGGGACGTGGTGTGGAACGACAAGCGAGAGTTCGTGGAAGGGAGTGGCGAAAATAATGTGAATGGAGATGGACAAGATGACGGATTTTGGCTTCATCTAGATGAAGGCGATAGGATGTCTGCAGCTCCGACAACGTACCACCGCCGTTGATGGTAGCGAGGGAAGCGAGGAAGAGAATGAAGTTACCGGCCGGTACCGAAAAGGGAGGGAACGACTACTTGAAGCAGCGATGGGAGAATTTTAGTTCGGGATTCGTGTTAAAAAAGTGTTCTTTGGTGAAGGCGGCGAGAAATGGGGCCTCGCTTTTGACCGGGGTAGTAGCGGCTAGAGAACCAATGTTGTTTATGTAATTATTATGGAGTTCGTGTGGTGTAAGGTGTCGGTAGGAAATAATATTCGTTAACATCCTAGTTTAGATTTGAACCGGGAAGGAAGTAGATATTTTGTACTACTTCGTTTGAACGACTTGCGCTTTTTTGTGAAAATAGTTTGTGCGAGTTGCTAAGAATGCTTGTTTTGCCTCGGTCCGGTGGGCCCGAAATAAAAAATGTGTTATAAATGGGGAAGTGGGAAGGCCAAGGATCCCCATAAAAGTGCTTCGTCTCGGTGGAACATATTTATTGCGCCGTGAGAGAGTAGAAGTTCAACGGTGCACCGGGCGTTGCCCTCTAGGGTGCATCGGTCGATCCCGGTGGGTGACGCTCTAATGCTCACCGGGGGAGCGAGGCGTTAGGACCTAGGGTGTGTGTCCAAATCGGTAATCCGGATTTCTTTTTGCTCTAATGCAGCTTGTAGATCCATTGTTTAATAAATCTCCTCCAAGCGAGGAGACGCCTAATATGTCTCGACGCCATCGAACCGAGGAGGGCGATGCGGTTCGGCGGCGAGGAGGGAGCGGTGACGAGGAGTACGGCACGCGGCGCGTCGCGGGCGGGGCTAGCAGATAGTACAAGACGCGGTGGCGATGTTGTTCAAGATGAAGGGGGAGATAGTGATGGAGGTAGAGTCCGACCTAAGAAGAAGAAGAACTTCCATGGATGCTTCTCGACGGATCACGTCCAAGAGGTCATCGCGACATTTGGTGAGAAGAAACTTTCCATTCTAGACCAAATCGGGCTTGGGTCATTAACACATCTTAAGCCGGGTATGAAACACGGTCGTGGTTTGGTTTGTTCCCTACTAAAAAAATAGACCCGGATAGAATGTGTCCGATGTCGGAAAAGGGGGATGAAATAGAACTCGTCCAATGAATCCGTGCATCGCATATTAGGTATTAGATGTGAAGGAAATGATATATTTATTAGTCATGCAATGAGTGAGGAAGTGAAGGAAAAAATCCATGAAATATTCAAGACACCAAGTGTTGATAATCTCCCTACCATGGATGATGCAAAGAAAATCGTATTGGCAGATTATGGAGAGGACATGACAAGTGAACGAGAAGCGAAATTTGGTGTTGTTCTTGCGGCATTTATAAGTGGATATATGTTTGGTCCACCGGCAAGATCTCCGCCGAGATCCCTAGAAACATTTTGGAATTTATTTCGAACCCAAAAAACCTAGTGCATTGCAACCGGGGTAGCTATGTACCGAGCATGATAATGACATCTTCAAGGAAAGTGCGCACGATCCTAGGTGTTGCATCCGGTGTGGAGAACAAACCACACTCAATACTCCTCGGTGGGTGCTTGGTTATATCCGGAGGTACGGGCTTTGTACGCACGGTGGTACCCGACATAGTTGTCTCCGAGTTCATAAATTTGTATTGACAAAGTGGTGTCTCTCTTTGTGTGTTGTCACGGTTGCTATATCCGGATAATATAGATTTTGGATCACTCAATGTACCATTGTCATGGGTACCGAGAATACGTGTTTATGACAAACATACCATTCGGGAATTCATTGCCATGGATGAGCAACCAAGACGAATCGGTGGGTTCGGGAAGAGGGAGGTAATTCACCCAATTAAAATTATGAAAGTACCGCAAAAACTTGAGAAGCTTATGGTATGTGTTTTAGTGCATTGGGATCTAAGAAGTTTTTTTTGTGTTTGTTTCGAGGCGCAAAGTGTGTGCACATGATGATATTCGTGAAGGTGGTCTTTCCGGTGCAGGGTTGTGCTTCGACCTATGAATGGTGAGCAATCAAGTAACGAACGGATGGTTCTTCAACCGGGAAGGTATCTTGCTACCTCTTAGAATTTTAGCACAAATGCATATATGATCTTTGCGGGGTGCATTAATATGGAATGAATATGAATGTTTTGGGCGGGAGCTAGGTGACATAATTGTGGCAAGGTTTGACAAGTTGATGCAATCGGTTGATTGTGCAAAAAGAATTGCGCTTGAGGAAAACAGAAGCAATTTGAAAAGCATGATTGTGAACTAAGGACTATATTTAGCAACCTTGAGAGGAATTTATTGGATGAAAAAAGGGACCTCCTAACTTATGCAAGTAATTTTCAATCAAAGGTGGAGTGTAGTAAGAACACCAAAGGTAATAGGAGCTTTGGTGCTAAGACAAAAGATTGACTTGGGATGGGCGTATTGTAGTACCGGTAATTGACACTCGGTAATTGGCATATTTTAGTAGGTTCGGGTGGTCATGCAAGCGAAGAGGACCGAGACGGAGGGGGTGGCTTGGGCAGAACGGAGAAGGTTCCTGGCCGCCGGCACGGGTGTCGTTGATGGCGGTGAAAGAGTAACAACTAGTGCTAGTAAGGAGTATAGGGCCGCCGCGATTCTTTTTGTTCTAAATAATAGCATTAAGTCACGAGTTTCACACGTGTGTCTTGAATCTACAAGTAGAGGTTTTGGAGATGATGTGTGTGCATCCGTAGGTGAGGACTATGGTACAAAATGCGGTGCGGTGCTCGGTATGAAAATGATTTATTATTTGACTTGTAATCGCCCTTTATGTACTTGGTGTTTTTATCATACCGATATTACATATATCTCTTGGTGTAGAATCAAGGACGGATGCATTAATCAACGACTCGAGGCCGCATGGGGAGCCAATGTCATGTGCCGCCGAAGGCAACCTAGGAAGTGATGTGCCACATTTTCGCCCAAACAATATGGATGAGCAAGTAGAGGGCATTGTCGTAGCGTCACCGAAGGTGAGCAGACAAAAATCACACGGCAAAATATGAGTATTGTTGTATCTCATTGACATGAAAATATTGAATTAAGAGAAAAAAATAATTGAACAATATGTTTTATTCCCGTTTGACGTCGAAAGTACACTATTTGAGTGAAATTGTGATAGAATGTGATCGATCCCTTTGGTGTATACATGACTACAATTCCGGTGGCGAGCGAGGAGTGAGGAGGGGGCAATAGCACCCAAAGAAGAAGGTTTGGAGGAAATACAACAAACGAAGCACGATATGATACAACACCCGTAGGAGTGAGTACTCTTGACCCCGACGCAAGTGGTATAATTGACTAAAAAAGCGCATTGAAGGTAGCTACACATTGTGCATGTTGTTATGTTTTTTTATGTCCCAAGCTTTGGGAGTGCGGGGTTACCCGCAGGAAATATCGATTCGCAAGCACAATGTCCGCACTTTGATGCTTCACCGGATCGAGTGGATCTACGGTGCTTCGATTGTTGGAGCCGGGTAAAATAGAAACGTAAAGTAATGAGTTACCAGTTGTTGCATGGTTAATATAAGTGGATGATGAAATTTTTTCATAGTTTGGTTGTACATTCGAAATATCATTGAAGAGGAAGAGAGTTAAGACAAGTGGTCAAAAGGGCGGTTGCAAAGTGTGTAGCAAGAAACGACTTTGCAATGAGAAGGCATTTCAATCGAAAGGGAAAGGGTGGAAATGGTGGAACAAGTTGTGCGCTCGGGGAAGGAGTATTTGTATTCGCCGTGAAGCCGGTACCCTATAGCGAGGCATGTTGATTGTCGGCGTGTGGAACCACCGCCATTTAGTATAAGTATGCGCTACAATTACATGGACTACTATAAAATTGAACCAAAGTACAAAGCAATCATGAAGGATAATGACGACCATTTACAAAGGTACGGATCCACTTTCAACTAGTACTTTTCCGGTCGTTTGCGTGTCATTATTTTTGTGCGGTGGAAATAGTAATTGTGTGAGACATAGTTTGTGTGGCTGTAGTTATTGGATCATATTGAAGCACCCAAGGGAAATCAAAGTCCGTGGTGGAGTCCTACGCACCGAATTCCGGAAGCACGCATCCATCAAAGATAGATACTTTTGTTGCCATAGTTAGGGTCGTTGCAAAGTGCCTACCGTACATGGTTGTACAACAAACATGCACCTAATCGTAAACATTGGAAGCACTTCATGGATCCCGGATTTGCGGTACCTACAAAATTTTGTCCGTTATGTTCACTTGAACAAGTTCGTAATTGATACTTGGCTTTGCGGGAAGTAGCGATTGGGAACAATGAGTTTAGTGTAACGGATGATGTGAGGTCTATGTTCCTCAATGGCCATCCGGGAAGCCAATTTGAGCACTGCCGGATGGTAAATATATAGATTATCTAAGTCATAATAAAAACATTTGGTACAATCCGAATGTAACCATCTACCGCAGTAATGATACCGTCTAATGCCCGAGGTTATGGGTGCTTGTATGTATGGGACTTGGAGGATCGGAAGATACATGTAATGGACCCATGCAAGTGGTGGTATTCCAATAAATGAACAGAAAAAACGACATCGAGGTATATTGATGAATTGCGTAAAGCTCTTACGACATGCAAGAATGAGATGTTCACTCGGATGGGATGATAACTTTGACAATTATGAGTATCTTTTTGCGAAGGGTTCATACTCAACGACAAAGAGGTCATCATATCAGCATTCTAAAAATTGTATTGCGAGTATTTATAGATATGGTGTTGAATAGTCTGTTACCTATAGCATGGGTAATAAATTGAATACATGACAAATACGGTGGCACTAGTTTTGTTCATGCCGCATAATTTTTGTATATAGTGATGAACATGGAACACTATAGATTAGATGGTTTATAATATATAGGAACTTGCATATGAACACTTTGTGTAGTTAAGGGGAAATTGAATGTAGCATCAAGCAGTGTTAATTTGTGAAAATCTTTAAAACATGCCCATTATTTGATAGGTCCAAATGTCTTTGCGCAAGACAATAGTTCCTAAATATGCTACGGAACTACACCTCAAACTGGCCATCTTTGATTAACAATTTTGGGATATCGTTCATAAATGAAATGCAAAATATGACCATGGACGGGGAAGGAGATAGTGCAATCTATGTAGTGCACTACATGCGTTGGTTCGACGGTGAAATGGTGGTGTACAAGATAGATGAGGTATGATCACAACTTTGCGGTTGTACATTTGCAACGTTTTTCGTTCCCATTCTCAATATGTTCCCATTCTCAATGTGTTCCCATTTTCAATGTGTGTTATTGGGGAAATCATTACGAGAGGGTTGCTTGGCGTACAAGGAGGAGGCTGCTAATTGACTTACTATCTATCACGAGAGAATATGGGGGAAGTACCATCATACGTAAAGGAAGTTGTCGTGGTAGAGGACTAGTTTTCTAGTATGTGTGTATCCGGTTGGTAGCATGGCGCAACAAAGTGTGGTACTAGATGTTTGATTTTGGTGGAACGTTAAAAATGTTGCATGGATGGAGGTTGAATTGTGGACTAAGGAAGTTGTCATGCATGTTTGATTTCTAGTATGTGTGTATCCTGTTTCGTTTGCATCGTTCGATGTGTACTTAGTTGTGTTGATTTAATGCATCTTATTTTTAGTTTATGATTCTTGACTTTGATATTCATATCTCCCCCGACCCAAAAAGCCGAGGAAGAAGCCCTCTTTTTTTAGAATGTAAAGCACGACAAAAGTCCTAGTACAATTTAGTAGATACATGGACACAGATTATGATAAGAAAAAGCTAGGTGGATCCATGGCACTAAGTTGATGATGGCACTAAGTCGATGATGGTACGCCTCTAACACGTTTTGCCTAGTTGGGACATGATGATAGCCGAGAGCAATAGGTTTGACACTACCAGGACGCACATGACTACATCCTTGCGGGTGAAGCAACTTCGACCTTGTGCTTGTCGCGGCCGCCGTGGGGCTTACTTGCGGGCGGGGGTTGTTATGGAGGCCGAAGAAGGAGTTGAAGGCAGCAATTGCTTCTTGTTCGTCGGCATACTTCGGTAATTGCATCCGCCGTCGAAACCGGAGACTTGGGCGTTGCACGTAGGCCGGTCGGCATAGACACCGAGCTTGCGGCCACGAAACACCATGTACCACGCCATTCCTCTAAGCAAAAAGGAAAAAGAATGAGCGTCAATCGTCATAATGAATTGACAATTCAAATAACATAGGGGTACGAAAGAGCAAAAGAAGAAAGATGGAAACAAGCGAGAGGAAAATGACAATATGTTTTTCTCCGGCGCTAAACCTTCTCGTAGTGGATCTTTATCTCCGGCGCAGATGGGCACGAGATGCAAATGGACGCGTCACTTGTTGGAGGTTGCCGTTGTGGAGAAAGCTTGACGAGTATGAGGAACGAATGGTGCAATGGATTGAGGCACCGGACGCGTCGGGGTGTGTTTTTATAGGCAAGTACACAACGGTTGGGTGGAATACTAAAATGTTTACCTCGGCTGCAATGAAAAGCATTTGATCACCCTAGCCGCAGCGAGTGCAACGGCTATCCGAGTTGCTGTGTTGTAACGGTAATTGAACAGAAGGCAACGACTAGCTAATTTCGTTTGTTGTGCATTGTGGTTGCAACGGTTACATTAGTGAATGGGAACCGACGTGGATTATGCATATGCAAGACTAGCCATAGGTGAAAAGTTCTCCCGGAAAAAACATCGATTGCGGTGCATAACAACGGTTGGCACGTTTGGGGGCAAGGAGATAAGCAATGTATAGCAAAACACATCCTGTTTCATGGCCCGACCCACATATATTTACAAAACATTTATGCCTAATTAGAAGGCTTTTGCAAAATATATGTTCCAAATTTGGACCACTACAGCATCTTCTTCACCATAGCGGGTAGTTTGGCATTGTTGCCGGATATACACAACGCCTCATACGAGAAAAGTCATCCGTATGTGCGGAACCATATCCTACATACAAGAGGGGAGGTTAAATCGAACGGTTGCATCGGAATTGTGATCGGAAATGAGAGCAAACTTCAATCTAACCCGAGTAATTGGGAACTCTAAAGCTTCACCATTGAAGTACCGTATGAAATGAAGCATGCAAATTCCACTGTCCTCGCTGGATGGATAGGAAATTTTGTGTTGGTATGGTTGGTGACATGTGTTGCATATATTGGATGCGTGAGGGAATTACCTCCGCTAAACGAATCCAAGCGAGCTTGGGATAAAGCATCTCCCATTCATCAAGTGGATCCATCTCCCATCCATCATAAAGCTGTTCTATGCAACAAAGCAAAGATGTATATATGATCTTGAAGATGATCCGATGAAGCCGAGATCTTTACGTTGAGTGGACTGGATCGAGGACATGAACCTCGACAGTGTTAAGATTAAGCATGTAAGCACACCGAGATACCATCCATGAGTAGAGGGATTACCACCCGATCAACATTTAGTAGTAAATATTCCCAAGATTTTATATTAAATTAATGGCAGATTTGAATGTGATTGACCATAAGGTGTCTGCTATATCTCAAGCATGGTACAAGGTGAGCAATGCGGTGCTCGTGATTAATAAATTGATTGAGAACAGATTGACATTTTTCCGGTCCCATGTCGCTTATACTTAGCATCTGCAGCGCAAAAAAAGGCATTTTATGGCAACAAGATCAAAAAGGGGTGATACGGAATAACTTCAAGCTTACCGAGAAACTACTCTCAAAAAAATGTCTCCAGCGCAAGATTGGAATTTTTTTTGTTAGCCGCATCAAGCCGATTGAACCGCCGGATGAGCAAGTCAATAACATCGGGAATGATTAACATGCTACCCAAGTAAGTTGTCTTTAAGCTCCTTGCCATGTAGCCATAAGAACCGTGGCAGGTTGTGTTCCACCCGGCGGCGGGCATATGTGATAAAAAACGAAACTTAAATTTTGTGGAGACAACTTTCCTGTCGGGTTCGGTTTCAAACGGTGTGCTAAGAGTGGAAGGTTTAGTACCTATCATGCTCCTCGCCCGCCGAGTTGTTGCACCAAAAGTTGAGCGAGACGGATCGCTTCGAGATCCGGAGTAGCATGACGTGGACAATCTTTCCATTGTGGGACGATCTTCGGGGTGTTCGAGAACGGATACCTTTACAAAATTTTCATCCACGGGTAGTAGGTATGAAACCTTGTCTTTTGTATCGGTTTCGATTTTCCGCCACATCAACATGATCAATTATTATGTTGTAAGCGGTTTCTTTTGTTGAGCTCTCGGGTGTTGCTAGTTTGGATGTCACCATCATCATTTGAGGCGGTGGAGGTGATTTGAGGAATGGCACGGGGGGATGTAGCGACATTAATAGGGAACAGATTAGCTTTGGGTGTGACAAACAGGTCGGGGCTTTGGGATTGCTCAATACCAAGATCAAAAGATGGCTCGGATGCATTAGAACCTACACGGAATGATGAGTGTAAAATAAGTATCACCACCAAGAAGTATATAGGGTTATTTTTTAAGGCTTTACCCGGTGTTGTCTTGAAATCATGCAAGGTGCAACTGCTCGAGGCCGATCGCCCCATGGTGTTGCGGGGACGACTTGTTATACCACCGGGATCGGTAGCGACGGGTAGATCTACATTTGGGCGCGGCTTGGTAACTGTGAATGAAATGTTGCGGATACATGCCGACGATGTAATTTGGGAGAACAAACCCGGTACACTCTTCGGTTTCTTTGAGCGCTTAGCATGATGTATAGCGGTGGTCCGGATGAATTTCCACCGGAACTTTCGGCGACATCCGCAAAGTAAACAAAAAAGTCCGGCAATATTTTGCTTATTAGGGAATATATCCCTCAATCCGCATATTGTGAAACCAATACCTTCATTATGAGTCGCGTGCATTGTATGAGATCCACGCTTCCCGTAGGTTGGCAAATCTGCTCAAAGATGCAAAAACAACATATTAATTCATATAAGTTGTAGAGCCAATTGTGGAAATTATAGATATGTAATCGCGATGAATTGGATGCAAAAACCCGCTTCCGTGGTGACATTAACACCTCCTTGTGGCATCGGGAACGTTGGGCGTCTATGAATAAGTTGCGGTTGGTTGGAACCAACATGCTCGCCGACCTACCAACAAGCCGCACATTTTTTTGGATGATGGCCACACGGAGTTTGGCATTTCGCATTAATTGAGCATTATGCATCCGGATGTAGTCCATAGCATAAGTCCCGATCCGAATACGAATTGAACATTCATCGGTAGTGCAAATAGTGCAAAGCAACGTCTAGTTCGGGAAATTTTGCAAGAGGAGTATGATGTATTCGAACCAGTCCAGGATACTTTGTGCGGATGTATACATTCAAGTCAGATGGCTGGTTGAAATGGAAATTCTCAGGAGTGAGCTATCCTGTGGAAGGACCGCTGGCAGGTGGCGCACTGATAGGTCTGATATCCGTAACAACAGCACTAGAAGGTCCAGCAGGCACGTAATAGTTGTGGGGTGACTAGAAATTACGCCTCATGTATGCACTGATATTGGGACTACGAACCTGAAATACTTGTATAAATTGCTACCAGCTAATGGAAGTGTACGAGATAAGTAAAAAATAAAGGGGATGGCGGCGATGAATATACTTGTATAGAGTTAGCATTGAAGCTCAACGACATGCTTACCTCAATGAAACTAGAGAAATCAGTTTGTTCTCTGTTAGAACACATGAATGCCATGTTCGCAATGAATCCGAGTCAAAGGCCTTGATGCGCGGGATAATGCTATGAGGTTTGTTGAAACAACGAAGGTCAACATTATCGAGAAACGAGAATCTGCAGTGAGGACAATTCAAGAAATATGACACCGGATTCTATCATGAAAATGAAATAGAAGGCATGATGAAAAACATGATAAAGAATCAAAACAATGTGAAACTATGATACCGGATGCTAACCTGCGAGAAAAAGATGGCATCCAGATAGAGATATCACATGGCCCTTGCGAACATTTCATCTTGGACCTTCCTAGTCGCGTCAAGGACATATGTATATACATATCGACAACAATTGAATTTTTCTATTTTGTCGTTGTTCATTAGAGCACCAAACAAATCCAGATTACATTGGTCATGCTTTTTGAAGGAGCTAGGAGATGACTCATCACGAACATGACAAAAGCTATCTTAAATCTATTCAACTCAAAGCTAGTAGAACTGTCATCCAAATATTGCTCCAACACGGACTCCAAACCTTTCACACTCCTTACATCTCTCATGTCTAACCCACAAGATTGCCTAATGAGTAATGATATTAATTTGTTCGGGAGAAATCTCCACAGAACCTACATCCGGATCTCCACCGGGGATTCCAAACACAATGCCTATGTCGCGCTCGTGAAACCAAATTCTTTTTGATCCGGGAAGTACCAGGTGCGCTCTCATTCGTGTCAAGCTTAGAAAGCAACCATGAAGAAAGTCCGAGATTTACCTTGGTGATACATGGCGGATCAACAATGCCCCCAAATCCTATTTCTCGGACAATTTGCTTCTTGAACTCGCCGAACTTTGAGACCACAATATACACCGCCTTGGGTGAACATCGACTCCCGATACTACTTGACCCTCTACCTTCATCATCACCGGAATCGGGGATTCCCTTCCGCTCCTCCGCGAAGCAGAGCCGAATTTGCTTGGACAAGCGAGAGCGGAAACCGGTGGCGAGAGAAGGCCGGCGTACACTTCGCCGGCCCCTCCCTCGCCATTGAACGGAGGGAGCAAGCACCGTTGAGGGAGACCTATCCGCTATGCTAGCCGCACACCAAATGC
Source organism: Cenchrus americanus (assembly GCA_947561735.1). Classification (NCBI taxonomy): domain Eukaryota; kingdom Viridiplantae; phylum Streptophyta; class Magnoliopsida; order Poales; family Poaceae; genus Cenchrus; species Cenchrus americanus. The sequence goes on from OX387241.1 coordinate 14,429,358, forward strand.
GACCCCCGGGGGAAAACGAGAAAAAGAGTCATTTGGTAATCGATAAGGATGAAGGTGAGGTGTTCCTCCCGTGTACCCAAATGTACCCGGTCCGAAGGGAAAGTCAAACACCGGTACAACCTTTACAACGGTTGGGTGGCCGAAAAAACCCACCAAATTTTCACTAGGCCAAGAGGCCGCCACGTCACTTCGAATCCGTACTATCCACCAAGCACCATTACCACCTCCAACCGTACTAACGCATACGTGTGTGGTTGCGAGTAGTCCACGGTGAATAGGCATTATTTAATTCTCTCGCTCCGTACCAACGCTTTTCATCGGCCCGAAGCTTCTATCAAATCACTCTGTCCAGATTACCGCTAATGTACATGTCGAGCATTAAAACAAAACCAAATACATATCTCATACGGTCACAAACGCCAAAAAGGCACGGATCTACACGCGACGCCAACGCTCCGGATTGCTCGAGCTGCGGGTAGACGGAGTTAAACGTACTTTTCCGACTCGTCGTGCTCGTCTCCAAATCAAGGTGGATTCGTTTTTTGTGCATGCGCGAGAAGAATTCGTTGAGTTGAATTCCGGAGTAGAGCATCGAGATCGAGGCAGACACTGATGTTTTGGTTACCCGTCCCGGAGTCGAAGGCGCTGTCAGCATGGTTCTACCGGACAGATCACGTGGCTCAATCATCAAATCAGAGTTACATCGGGAAATTGATTTCCTTAACAGAGTTCGAGACGGATGGCACAACTGATAGAGTCTGAAGCTCATACTGCAGCCTGTTGGCCGATCACCAGATGGATGTGACACCACACATCTTAAGAGAATTGATCTATCGTAGCATTAATTGCCTCGCATCCGAGTGCCACCACGCAAAAAAAAGTCTGCAAGCACCAAAGACCTGAGCAGAGTACTAGCATTGGTGCTGCGCCGCTGTTTTTCTTGTCGCCAAGAATTCAATTTGCTTCAGCTTTGCTAAGTGCACACATGGAAGACTACCAGATAACTCAAGACCAATTTGCTTGGTGCACATGGAAGACGTACACACGCCATGACTACTCGTTTCACGGCAACACCGGCTCTACTTCGGTCACGCTGTGCGCCGCGACTACTCGTCACCCGGCCGCACTGGCTCTACGTCAACCTCGCCGTGCGCCGCGAGTACTTGTCTCCCGCCGCGGCGGCTCCGTGACGCCCCGGGTTTTTAATTACCGTCATTAACGTTAATGACCGGATCGCCCGAGTCAAACCGGCCGAACCTCGGTCAAACCAAGGTCAACCCGGGTCATCACCTCGAAAACCTCGCCAATGAACCCTATTAGACCCCTTGACCAAGTCTACACACACCCGTGGTGGACCCTCGGTCAAAGACACGGTCAAAACCGGCGTAAGATTTGACGTCAGCGAATGTCGTCCGGAACTTTTGCCGCGTTCTCCAAAATTCACCTAAACACTTCAAAATCTACCTCTATGAAAGTTGTCCATCTTGTCGAGGGACACAACTTTCGTGTAGATTGGCATTTCAAATTTTGAGTGGAAATTGGTGAAAAACTTAGTCAACCGACAGTACCTCCTGTTTGCCGGAACATGGCGGCATTCAAAGTCGGCGAGACGTTCCTGCAAAATCCGTTGAGAAAAACACCATACGGCCTTTGTGAAAGTTGTAGAGGGTAGTGAGATCTACAACTTTCCTATTCATCACTTAGTGCACTTATGTTGCAAAAAATTGAGTTAATCGCGGTCAAAACGCCCACCGCGAATAGGTTCGGCACGCGCCGGCGCCGGCCGCGCTCTCGCGCTCCGGAGCGCGACGCGCGCGCGCGCGCGCGCGCGCGTGCGCCGCCGCGCGCGCGCGCGTACGCGCGCGCGCGGGGGCGGGCTCGCGACCGGCGGTCCGTGTGCCGTCCCGAGGCTCGCGTTTTCCCTAGGCCACGCTCGTCCCGATGCGCCTCGAAGTTCCCCCCGTCGTACCGCGGTCGGCCGCACCCGGGAGACCACCGGTCCGTCCGTCGCCGTCCGTGCGCGATGGTCGCTAAAAGGGGGCCGGTCTTCTCGTTGCGCGCGTGTACCTCCCCATCTCCTCCCCCGTCGCGCCCTTGCCAACCCGCGAGCGCCCGGCCGCGCCGCGCGCGGCCCGCGGCGGTCGCGGCCCGCCGGCCCGCCGTGCACCGCGCGCCGGTCGCCTCCAACGGCCCACCAACCACCGAAACCAAGCCCCCGTCTATCGAAGACCCTTCTCCTACCCTCCCCGGCCGGCTCGGCGACACCTCGCCGGAATTTTGCTCCAACCGCGCCGACTACCGCCGTAGGGGTGACATTGCGAGGTTAGGTTTCTTTCCGGGGGGGGTACCGCAAAATAAGGGCCTCTCGCGTAAGAATCTAAAAGTCTCAAGGGCCCGTCCGCAATATGGCAACCTAAATAGTACTTGGGATTGCTGATTCTTGTAAATTGCGTAGAAAATCATAAAAAATCAGAAAAATGCAAAACCAATTTTTTTGGATTCGTGGTGAAATATTCCACAACTTTTGTTATTCTTACCTAAGCTAGTTCCGTTAGTTTTTGCATGAAACATACAAATGTGAAAAACCTAGATCCGCAATATATCAAAATCTACACATCCTCCGTAGCTAATTTTTGGATATGTTGTGTGTTAAGTCATGACTAGCTCCCGAGCCAAAAATTGCACAAAGTTATGATGAAAATCTTTCCACAAAAATGTTTTTCCATTTCTGCAGATCTGCATAAATGATTTTTCTAGCTAAAAATAATTAGGTTTTTCCAACCAACTTTTGCACTCTGTCTTTTCATTCCAAAACACACCTCTGGTGAATTAATCCCAAATTTATAATTAACGGAAATATTTATTCTTGAATTATGCTTGTTTTTCTTTGAAAATGCATAACTCAAGTTTCATATTAGTTCCAGGTGTATATGCTGCACTCTTAGGCTAGTTTTGAACCATATAACATGTGTCGAAAGTTTGGATCATTTTGATGAATATTTATTTTTGGTGTGCATTTACCTTGTGCTTCTAGCTAGCATTTGTTATTTTCAAAACTAATTAATTTCTAGCTATACAAGGCATGCATGTGTGTCCAGTGGCTTTTTATAGGTGTTTAGTATGTAACACACCCTTCCAATGAATTTTATTAATAAATTCCATGAATAAAAACTATGGGAGCATTTAAAGGCTTAATAGCCATTAAATGGGGAAAATTCACTAACCCATCCTTAGTAACTTTGTGTGTGGTTTTAAATCTTTTCAAAAGGCTAAATGTACCCACCCACTACTGTTTGTGAAGTTGAATTAAATTATTTATATATATATATATGTACACAGTCACCGTCAAAAAGAATATCTAATAAAGAATCGCAAATTGTTCCTTTTTGGAAGAGTATGCTAAATGTATTCTTATCTAGGTGAATGTGTCCAACTAATGCACCTATGGTTGCCATCTATCGTTGGTGATTAATTAAATTAAAATCATCAAATAAATCTTGCACTTGCATCCTCGTGTAGATCTTCCCGACGGTAGATATACGCTCATGCGGAAGGAGGAGACGAAGGTGCGGCGAAGAGCCGCAGACGTGTTCGTAGCTCAAGACCGGACCAAAGTCCGAAGGGCCCAAGGCCAACCTTGCCAGCGAAGGCAAGCCCCGGATCATTAACCTTGTCTTTTAAAATTATGCAATTATGTTTGTTACGATTGTGCATTTATGTTTTAGGAGTTGAATTGAAACCCTAGATGCATGATCCCTAGGTACCTATGCTCTATCACTAATATGCTAGGTCGATAGCTGCTATGCTATAGGGCCGGTAGAAGTCGAGTGATGTTCGTCACTCGCGAGAATAGGTTCCTAGATTGGAATCATAAGATATCCTTAAATGGATTGCTCATGTGGTAAGAGCATGGGATTTGGGCTCGGTCCGGTGGCTTTCGTGGGCTAAGATTTTGAACGTACTAAGCACTTGTCGGGAATGGGACCGGTAAGCCTAGTACCTTAATGAGACGGCGCGGGAACTTACTATTACTACTCTTGAGTAATCACCTACCGCTTTGCAACCGGGAGGTGGGTACATGTGTGAGGCTGGGTGTACTGGGCGGGACATGCCAGATAGCCTTGTACCCGGGACTGTAAGATTCGCTCCCAAATCGAGGACTTTTGGGAACCGCCTGGTCGGTGTCAGCTCTGTTGGTGCACCGCTCCGTGTGTTTAGATCTACCTTGAAAGGTTATAAACCAATCAATTGTCGGCCTCTCACCGTTATCTGAGACTGCTTAATCAACTGGCCATGATATCCCGTAATGATGGAACTTGGTGAATATTATTGGATGAATTAATTGCTTATACAATTCTTGATTGAATTAGTTGGCACACATAGAAATGATAATCAACTAGAACTTGTGCTTAAAGACCGAAAGTAAGGATCTACTCTTAGTCGTTGTTCGGCAAAAGAAACTCCACCGCCAAAAGCCTTTCATGTCTAGAGTTTGGTGATGTAGTCATCACCCGACGGTTAAGTCTTGCTGAGTCTTAGTATACTCAGCCTTGCTTTAAAAATGTTGTTGCAGGTGTTGTTTGGCCTGGTGAGATTCCACCTGGCTGGGAGCTGGAATGGGTGGAAGGGGACGAGTGATGACATCACGAATGGCCTCCTGTGATGTGTATCGTCGCACTAGTTTATTTAATTCCGCTGTTTTCGAACTCTGAACCTTTAGTCCATGTCGGGAACAATGGTTTGTAATAAAATGTTTAATTCATGTTGTACTGGACTCGCCTTCGTGTGAGTTTTAATGCATGTGTCGATCCTCTCGTTCGATGTCCAAGTGATTTACGGGCGTTAACCCGGCAACCAACGACAGACGATACTTTACTATTGCTGAGTGACCAAAGTAGATCGGTCTTAGGCGATAGTACGATATTTTCCTAGGCGGGTTGTCACATCCGGTATCGTAGCGATTACATGCACCGCAGCTTAATTAACAATCTTAATCACATGATTTTGGAATAAAACTTTCCAAGATTGTTTGGATTTGCAAAACAATGTTGGTCCGTTAAGGATAAACTAGACCGAGAGGCCCTCGAGGGAATTTTTGGGTTCTTCGGTGTGGCCTAGTAATTTATGGTTTATCTTGCTAACTTACAAGACATTTTACCTTATGTCGGACTTATATTCTTGCACAACCAAACTAGATGAGCCACGTGTTTTATACGTGTGTTGTACCGCATCACGGGAATTGCGAGGGTTGATGGAGTGATCCATTCCATGGATCCCATCTTCGCGTACGTTTCGAGTTGTGTGGTCGCCACGTGTTTCATACGTGTGCATTCCGCATGTCGATCATGCGAGGCAAGGATACACTCCATTCAAATGGAGGGTGTCCGAGGTTGGACGCTGTCCATGCGGTAGCTTAACGCATGGATGTCGTTTCTATAGTGAACGGTAATGTATGGGAACGCTTTCATGAGTGCGGCATGAAAGGTTCGTTGTGTTCTGTGATCTTCGCGGTACACTAACCACGTTCGTAAGTCGCTAAGCGAGTACCGATAGTCTCGACCGTTATTATAGGGAGAGACATAATTGTTGCCATGCCACCGGCGCTAACTCCGAGTTTTGGCTTGAATGCCGTTGTGAGGACGAATAGGACGTCCCGCATCATGCTAAAAGTCGTGGAAGAACCTAAACCGAACTCGTATCGTTTCCGTGCTCTCTAAGGCATAATAGTGATAGTGTGTTTGTCCTATCTAGCCTCTCTAGCGTATATGTGTTGTTGTGCGTAAATTTTATTAGAGGTGTTGCTTAGATTGTTGTCCTTGCCCAAGAATCTTTTGTCTAGATGATCTCGACCCATATTGCTCCAATCTAGTCTAGTTCCGCTCGTCGAAGTTCACGATCATAACTTTGGTCCGCCACAAGTTATGCTCGGTTAGTCAACCCTTGTCTTGCCATCTTCCTAGAACTAGTTGAAATCTACTTAAATAGCACCTTCCCTAATCTTCTACCTCAACCTTGCACGCCCAACTTGAGTCCCATAACCTTGCTAAGTTACTACGCAAATTTGAGAAGTGTTGGACTGCGGTTTGAGTTAGGAAGTTCGATTTCCATTACCGAATCTTGTATCATTAGGTATGCCGCTCGTTCGAGTTCGGCGTACGATGGTATCTAGTATGCATGGTACCCCATACCTTTGCCCTACCCTTATTCGTGGGTCGAGTTACCCTTGTACACTCGCACCCGACCGAATCTCACTTTTGTCGTTATGTCCGGATGGACCACGCCGGCTCTACGTCGGCCGATGTGGAATCGTGGACTCTCGTGAACTACCTCGAGGAGGGTGGATTCCCCGCACTTCGTGGGACACCCCGAAGGACTTTGGGTACACCACTTACCCGCAGTACTTGACACATGAGGTCACGACCACGGGCCAACTCCTTCGTTGTGAAGTGAAGGTGAAGATTTCGAGTGCCCGACCAATCCTCGCTTGGGAAGAGTGGGAGTGTAAGGCACAAGGGCGAAACTTGTCCGACACGGTGCGAAAGTCGCTCTCGAAGCACTCACAACTTTACGTGGAAAGCACCCCGTCGAGATAGCGGGTCCGCAGCCATAGTAATTCCGGTACTCGAGCGACACATCGTACACCGGTGCGAACGTGAAGCTATCCTTCCGGCTCAAGGCAACTCTCACTATAACCCGGATCTCGTCACCTCGGTCCGCTTTTCGGAAGCTATGTACGACACATACCGAAGGATGGTGGGAGAAAGTATATTCCGTAGACACCAAATCTATAGGTATCGAGTTAAAGAAACCGAGTGTACGGCTCAAGCGTTGAAGGAAGCCCGAGTAATGATAGCTACTCTCGGGAAGGAAAGACGCAAGGATAAGGTCAAGATACAAGAATTAAGTGAAGTTATCCATGAGCAAAATTTCCGTTGCAAGATAATGACCGATACATGTTAGAACTAGAGAATCAACTAGAAGCTAAAGCGGCTCCGCCTCCGAACCGATTATTCCTGGACCCGAAGGAGGAGAAGATGCCGAAAAGATTCAAGGAGAATGCTGGAGTGGAGTCCGGACCCGCTTCACCGTAGCTTTCTTCGGCGTGGAAGATTCGGTCGTAGGAAGTGAACCTAAGGCTAGCTTGTTGTTTAGTTGGAGTTGGTGTGTTTGTAAGAATGTTTTAAGCCGTACGAGTGTAGTAGTAGTGAGGAAACCCTAGCGTGTGCAGCCGCTCTTGGTTGAGTTTTGTGGTAGGCCGAACTAGGAGCTTTCGATGCGGCTAGTCCGCATTGTGACCCCCGGGTGTTGTTATGATGATTCCGAGAACTTCCATCGTTGTAATGTCGTTGTTAAACCCCCTCGGTTGTGGGTGTGGAATGTGACTTGAGCTAGTTGTGATAAAATCTTGATCTCGAGTGGAATACCAACTTGGAGTATGTCTACCGACCTTGAATGAGAATTTTCGGTGCATGAGCGTCGATTCCCGAAATTGATGCTTATGGCCACCGTGTTGTTTAGTTCCGTAATACCATAAATGAGCTTTCGTCGTACATATTCTACTTGTCGATTTTATGAGCAAGCTTATGAATGTGTGTTTTATGAAAACTCAACTTTTCGGATGGTCGGACCGACATGCAACACTCCCAATGGTTTTGGTGCCTCAAGTAGTAATGACCCACCACCGCCACCACCTCGACACCGACAGAGGCACTTCGACAACGCAAACCGACTTATTGCGCCGGCTCTGCGGATGCAACAACGGATGGACCGGCGCGTACAACGGTGGAACAGAGACCTCGCACGGGGCCAATCATGAGGGACCACATGCGGTCACTACCTACACCCGAGTTTATTGGGATGAAACCTCCAACGTTCACTAAGGCGGAAGAACCGCTTGAAGCCGACGCGTGGGTCGGGGCCATAGAGGCCAAATTTTTCGCTTTTACCCTTCCTTGCTCCGAGGAGCGCAAGGCAACCTTTGCAACCTTACAACTTCGGGGTGAAGCATTGATGTGGTGAGAACATTTCAAGTCTATGCAACCCGCCGGACATGAAGTCACTTGGGTTGAATTCAAGCAAGCTTTCAAGGACCACCATATTCCTAAAGTACTTATGGACGAGAAAAATGAGAGAATTGTTGGCTGCGGAGCAAGGAACTGACACCGTGTACCAATATGCACAGAAGTTCAATAGTCTCTGCCAGTACAGAGGACATCACGTGGACACTGATGCCAAGAAGATGGAACGTTTCCGTGATGGTCTCGATGGTGACTTGTACGAAAGGCTAATTTCGTTGGAACCCAATAGCTATCATGAGTTAGTAAACAAAGCTATCTCCCGGGAGGATGCCATGAAGAAGGCACAAGAAGATAGGAAGCGACAAGGTGAATTCACTTCCGGCGTTGAATCGAACAAGCAACTCCGCTTTGTCAAGAAGCGTACTCAAGGGTCTTCGCAATCTTCGCAATCTTCGCCATCCGGGCGGTGGAGAATGACCCCATTCCGGGACAAGCCTTCGGGAAATTTCCCGCACCAAAAGAATCCACGGTAAGTGCCCAAGCTTAAGGAACTTCCGCCCCGCATATTCTACAATTGTAGACAGCCGGGCATTTTGCCAATGAGTGCCCGAACCCCCGGATAGCGAAGCTCCAACGGCGAAGCGAGAACCCCGGATTCGCTAAGGGCAACCACGGCAAGAAGCCAAGCTTTCAAGTGAAGCAAAGCCAACCGAATTTCATAGGTAACCTCTCTATTCGAGAACCCTCCCTACTTTGTCTTTTACTTTCGAATCTCGGGACGAGATTCGTTTTAAGGGGGGTAGGTTGTGACACCCCGGGTTTTTAATTACCGTCATTAACGTTAATGACCGGATCGGCCCGAGTCAAACCGGCCGAACCTCGATCAAACCTAGGTCAACTCGGGTCATCACCTCGAAAACCTCGCCAATGAACCCTATTAGACCCCTTGACCAAGTCTACACACACCCGTGGAGGACCCTCGGTCAAAGACACGGTCAAAACCGGCGTAAGATTTGATGTCGGCGAATGTCGTCCGGAACTTTTGCCGCGTTCTCTAAAACTCACCTAAACACTTCAAAATCTACCTTCATGAAAGTTGTCCATCTTGTTGAGGGACACAACTTTCATGTAGATTGGCATTTCAAATTTTGAGTGGAAATTGATGAAAAACTTGGTCAACCGACACGGTACCTCCCGTTTCCGGAACATGGCGGCATTCAAAGTTGGCAAGACGTTCCTGCAAAATCCATTGAGAAAAACACCCTAGAGCCTTTGTAAAAGTTGTAGAGGGTAGTGAGATCTACAACTTTCCTATTCATCACTTAGTGCACTTATGTTGCAAAAAATTGAGTTAATCGCGGTGAAAACGAGGCTACGCGAATAGGCTCGGCACGCGCCGGCGCCGGCCGCGCTCTCGCGCTCCGGAGCGCGACGCCGCGCGTCGTGCCGCGCGGTGCGCCGCCGGGCGCCGCCGTACGCGCGCGCGCGCCGAGGCGGGAGCTCGCGACCGGCGGTCCGTGTGCCGTCCCGAGGCTCGCGTTTTCCCCGGGCCACGCTCGTCCCGATGCGCCTCGAAGTTCCCCCGTCGTACCGCGGTCGGCCGCACCCGGGAGACCACCGGTCCATCCGCCGCCATCCGGTGCGCGATGGTCGCTTAAAAGGGGGCCGGTCTTCTCATTGCACGCGTGTACCTCCCCCTCTCCTCCCCCTGTCGCGCCCTTGCCGGCCCCGCGAGCGCTAGCCGCACCGCGGCACGGCCCGCGGCGGTCGCAGCCGCCGACCGCCGGTGCGCCGCGCGCCGGTCGCCTCCAACGGCCCACCAACCACCGAAACCAAGCCCCCGTCTATCGAAGACCCTTCCCCTACCCTCCCCGGCCGGGGCTCCGGCGACACCTCGCCGAATTTTTCTCCAACCGCGCCCGGCTACCGCCATAGGGGTGACATTGCGAGGTTAGGTTTCTTTCCGGGGGCAGCCGCAAAATAAGGGCCTCTGCGTAAGAATCTAAAAGTCTCAAGGGCCTCGTCCGCAATGTGGCAACCTAAATAGTACTTGGGGTTTGCTGATTCTTGTAAATTGCATAGAAAATCATAAAAAATCAGAAAAATGCAAAACCTATTTTGTTGGATTCTTGGTGAAATGTACCACAACTTTTGTTATTCTTATCCGAGCTAGTTCCCATTAGTTTTTGCATGAAAAATACAAATGTGAAAAACCTAGATCTGCAATATCTCAACATCCTCTGTAGCTAATTTTTGGATATGTTGTGTGTTAAGTTATGACTAGCTCCCGAGACAAAAATTGCACAAAGTTATGATGAAAAACTTTCTATAAAAATGTTTTTCCATTTCTGCTAGGATCTGCATAAATGATTTTTCTAGCTAAAAATAATTAGGTTTTGCAACCAACTTTTGCACACTGTCTTTTTATTCCAAAACACACCTCTAGTGAATTAATCCCAAATTTATAATTATCGAAATATTTATTCCTGAATTATGCTTGTTTTTCTTTGAAAATGCATAACTCAAGTTTCATATTAGTTCCAGTGTATATGCTGCACTCTTAGGCTAGTTTTGAACCATATAACATGTGTGAGAAACTTTGGATCATTTTGATGAATATTTATTTTGGGTGTGCATTTACCTTGTGCTTCTAGCTAGCATTTGTTATTTTCAAAACTAATTAATTTCTAGCTATCCAAGGCATGCATGTGTGTCCGGTGGCTTGTTATAGGTGTTTAGTGTGTAACACACCCTTCCAATGAATTTTATTAATAAATTCCATGAATAAAAACTATGGGAGCATTTAAAGGCTTAATAGCCTATCCTTAGTAACTTTGTGTGTGGTTGTAAATCTTTTCAAAAGGCTAAATGTACCCACCCACTCATCCGTTTGTGAAGTTGAATTATATATATATATATATATATATATATATATATATATATATATATATATATATATATATATATGTACACAATACCATCAAAAAGAATATCTAATAAAGAATTGCAAATTGTTCCTTTTTGGAAGAGTATGCTAAATGTATTCTTATCTAGGTGAATGTGTCCAACTAATGCACCCTATGGTTGCCATCTATCGTTGGTGATTAATTAAATTAAAAATAGTCAGATAAATCTTGCATTGCATCCTCGTGTAGATCTTCCCAGCGGTAGATATACGCTCGTGCCGGAAGGAGGAGACGAAGGTGCAGACGAAGAGCTGCAGCACGTGTTCGTAGCTCAAGACCTGGACCAAAGTCCAGAAGGGCCTAAGGCCAACCTTGCCAGCGAAGGCAAGCCCCGAATCATTAACCTGTCTTTTAAAATTATGCAATTATATTTTGCTATGTTTGTGCATTTACGTTTCAGGAATTGAATTAAAACCCTAGATACATGATCCCTAGGTACCTATGCTCTATCACTAGTATGCTAGGTCGATAGTTTGCTATGCTATAGGGCCGGTAGAAGTCGAGTGATGTTCGTCACTCGCGAGAATAGGTTCCTAGATTGGAATCATAAGATATCCTTAAATGGATTGCTCATGTGGTAAGAGCATGGGATTTGGGCTCCGGTCCGGTGGCTTTCGTGGGCTAAGCTTTTGAACGTACTAAGCACTTATCGGGGAATTGGACCGGTAAGCCTAGTACCTTAATGAAACGGTGCGGGGACTTACTATTACTACTCTTGAGTAATCACGTACCGCTTTGCAACTCGGGAGGTGGGTACATGTGTGAAGCCGGGTGTATTGGGTGGGACATGCCGGATCGCCTTGTACCGGGATCGTAAGATTCGCTCCCAAACCGAGGACTTTTGGGAACCGCCCGGTCGGTGTCGCCTGCGTTGGTGCACCGCTCCGTGTGTTTAGATCTACCTTGCAAGGTTTGAATCAATCGATTGTCGGCCTCTCATCGTTATCCGAGACTCGCTTAATCAGCGGCCATGATATCCCGTAATGATGGAACTTGGTGAATATTATTGTATGAATTAATTGCTTATACAATTCTTGATTGAATTAGTTGGCACACATAGAAATGATAATCAACTAGAACTTGTGGTAAAAGACCGAAAGTAAGGATCTACTCTTAGTCGTTGTTCAAGCAAAAGAAACTCCACCGCCAAAAGCCTTTCATGTATAGAGTTTGGTGATGTAGTCATCACCCGACGGTTAAGTCTTGCCGAGTATTAGTATAGTCGGCCTTGCTTTAAAAATGTTGTTGCACGTGTTGTTTGGCCCGGTGAGATTCCACCGGCTGGGAGCCGGAATGGGTGGAAGGGGACGAGTGATGACATCACGGATGGCCTCCGTGATGTGTATCGTCGCGCTAGTTTACTTAATTTCGTTGTTTCGAACTGCGAACCTTTACTCCATGTCGGGAACAATGGTTTGCAATAAAATGTTCAATTCATGTTGTACTGCGGACTCGCCTTCGCGTGAGTTTTAATGCATGTGTCGATCCTCCGTTCGATGTCCAAGTGATTTACCGGGCGTTAACCCGCAACCAACGACAGGACGATACATTACTATTGCTTAGTGACCAAAGTGGATCGGTCTTAGGCGATAGTACGGTATTTTCTGGGCGGGTTGTCACGGTGCTCTACATCGACTACGTTGTACACCGGCGCGACATCATCTTCACGGGCGTACGACTACTTCGACTACTCATCTCGACTAGTAACCTTGTTGATAGCGGCCACTACGTCATCAACAACTAGTCGGATCCACCTCCGACTAGTCGACTTCACTAGCAACCGTCGCGGCTCCATTACCGACCGCCATGACTTCGTCGACACTCGTCCACGAATCAAGCTAAGTCACTTATTTAAATAATTATTTTTTCTTTGGCTTGCTCTCCACATACGGGAACCAACGGCGAAGACTAATTCGTGTACGCCTCTCAAGTCTCAATGGCTACTTGCCGGCAGAGCTACACCGTGCCAATTATTCTTTAGGGATGTTGACCGATCGCCACGAGCTTGGTGCACCAAATTAGGAGGCTCTTGCCACAACGTTTTGTGTACCGAGTGCCGGAGGCGCACAACGGCTACACCCACGGGGAGGCACTCGCGCAATCTTGCTCTCCGCCATGCGGAACAACGAGCAATCGCACTCTCTCTTGTCGCCATGCCGACTACTTTCGTCTACCTCTTAATGGTCTCGCTCCGGTAGCACACACCTTGATCCGCGCAAAGCCTCGGCTCTCCTGTCATGTCTCCACGCCCCCAGCGGCTATGGCTAAACGGGCTCCTCGGAGACCGGGCACTTAAACCGGCTCTCCTGTCATGCCTCCACGCCCCCAGCGGCTATGGCTAAACAGCGACCAAAGAGACTGGGCGCTAAATCGCATCAGGCTAACTACTCGACGCCTTACGACCGAAACAAGAGAATGATACATGACATTTACATCTATATTCATATTTGTATTTGTCATTAGTAGAGTCAAATTCTACAAAAATGCAACATAATGTACGCATCTCTACTTTCAGGTCAAGCTCCGGCGACGACTTTCCAGTACACTCCATGTACCTCCATCGGCGCGGCTAGTTCCCAAACTCGGGGGCTACGCACCAAATTACTACTCGACGACAACTCGAGTAGTCTGCGATAGATCTCTAGATTGAGGGCTCGGCACCAACAACTACTCGACGTGGCTCCTACGGCTCTCCGGCGACGAGCTCGGGGGCGCGAACGCTACAAGAGTACTCGGATGATGACTTCCGCAAACACTAAAGACCCTTGGATTGATTCGTCAATCGTTGAAAGGCTCGGGGGCTAGTAGGCTACACCCATCGGTTGATTTTTTCAAGACGGAAGCGAGAATCAAGATCGACCCTCGGCCCGAGTCTACAACTCAACCTAAGGCTCGGGGGCTACTCCATATGGAGTGCGATTTCGCAATCGCACTTCCATATAATCTCGACTTCAAGACCGATGAGCCGACCACCTTCCGGCATCGTGGCGGTTCAAGTACCATTGAAGACTTCTCCAAGCGATACTCGAGGACGCTCAAGAACTACTCGAAGAGGCTTCAAGACTACTCGAACTACTACTCTCGAATACAATGTGCTCGGGGGCTCGTCGGGCATACACCCCGGTACCGCAAGGAAGGATGAAGACGGACTCCTATAAGAATTCCCCCGTAATCCTACTAGGACTCATACCGTGTAATCCTACTAGGACTCCTACCTTGTAACCGACTAGGCACCCTCCCCCGGACTATATAAAGGAGGGCCGGATACCTAGCCGAACATCAACAATCCCTCGGGGGAACAACCCAAGCGCGGGGCGCAATACTACTCCAAACGGGACATAGGGTAGCTACTTCGGCTGCTCGAACCTGTATAAATCTTGTGTCTTGTGTCCTCGCGCATACCTTCGGATTCTAGATCATGGCGATCCCCACCTTCTACCTTGCTTTGCGGGTACCTCCTATGGAGGTCGATAGGTTTAAACACCGACGGCGTCCCCCTCCTCCACCTTCCCACGACGTAGGCGGTCGACGGCGTGGGCGGCTGGCAGCGCAGGCGTCGAGCGTCCTCCCTGACGGACTGATGGCGTCCTTCTCCGCCTCCACCTCCCTTCCCCCACCTCCCGTCGCGCCTCCTCCACCTACTCGCGCGCGCAGGCGACCGACACATCTCCTCTACCTCCCCGTGGTACAGGCGGCCGCCGCATCCTCCTCGGTGGACCGGCTCGGCGCAAGGCCATCTACCCATCCCCGCGACGTAGCGCGGCACTGCCGAGCGGGCGGAGCAGACCCGCCAAGGTGGGAGGTGGAACCACGCGTGCGGGAGGCCGCGGATGGCTAGTGGATTCCGCTTGGGAAAATAGCCAGCGGGAGGTGGGGTATAGCGAGTGGGATAGATTAGCGAGACAAATTGCGAGACTGTTGGATTAGATTTTTTTTTTCAGCTTTTTTCAAATTTTAGCTAATTAAACTGCTTTAGCTAGTCTCTTGGAGTTGCTCTAAGAAGACAGGAGAGAAAGTTTACACAGGTTCACCGAACAAAACACAAGGGAAAAAACAGCAACCACAAAACCACAGGAGATATGCAACCACTCCGCTTATTCATTATTTTTCCTTGTGATCCAACATTCTCAATAAAAATCCTATGCTACAACACATTATTTGACAAGGGTACCCGAATTGAGCTTGCAAGAGGCTCCCAAAATTCTATTAATAAGGTTATAATGGTTTCGTGCCTCTCCCAAATTAATGTAGAACAAATATAAAAAGGAGCTCATGTTCACATGGATCAGGTTAAAATTTGTAAACCTCATTTAGGGCACTCCCAACCCGGACTCTACCCATGGACTCTATATCTCGAAGACTCTATCACAAGAAACTATATTCTCCAATACGGATTTTCTACCATGGAGTCTATCTAATATTCCTCTCGGATCTTTTACTCCGGCTTATTAAATAAGAGGACACATCGCACATGTGGGCGGCCACACGGGATCACCATGGGCTTCGTTTTGCGTGTAGACTTGGAGTCTACCTTAGACTTGGTTTTTAAGTTTTCACCCCTCTCTCGTCATTAAATTGCTTACCATATTAGCAATTTGCCTAGGTGGTAGTGTGATTAATGACTATGGATTCTACCATAGAGTCTGAGTTGGGAGTGCCCTTAGAAGGTTGAATTGATGCACGAGATGTGAAACATGAAAAACGTAGACAATAGACAATGTTAACCGACTTGTATTGTTTTTTCGAGCTTCCACATTTTTTTTGACAATAACAACTAATGATAAATTCTCATATCTCCTTAAACTTAAAATATGGAAGGATTGGTCGTTCTATACACGTGCACTGCTATGGTTTCGAGTTTTAGAAAGAGCTATACACTCCAGATTGATACAAGGTGTTTTCTATCATATTGTTTTGTTTTCAATTTTCTTCAATAATACTGCATTTATATTCATGCAGTGTCGTAATCTTTGTTTGTTTTTAGGCCAAAAGGGAAACTAAAATGATTATATTCATCCATAATAGTATGGAAGTAACGAGATCCATTTGGATACTTACCTCGTGAAACAGCAATACTAAGCATTATCCCTTCCACCAAGAGTTAAAAAGAACACAAAAACTCATCTTCATGCCACAAGATAGTCATGCTTTATAAAGTTTGAGCATGAATTCTAGAAAACATATCAAATGGAAGGATGCAAATCGGATCGTAGCAGATGCATGGTGTCAGAACTTTTTCATCATGTAATAGGCCTTATAAAACTATCATATCCTCCTTTGGAAAATATGCTAAAATTGCTGAGAAAATTGCAAAAAAAAATTGACGGTCATGGGGAGCATCCCCACCTGAATTTTCATTGATATGATTGTGGCAAGCCAAAAACTACAACACATAAAGTTCAACAATTTTACAACAACCCAACCCAACAAAAAAAGCAGAAGACACAGGAAACAACATGGCTTCAGTTTAAAAAGACAAAGCTAAACACTAGCTAGAGATGACCACTGATTTGTTGGTATATGGGAGCCACCATCGAAACAGCATACTCAGTTCGATGCACCAGCAGCCATTGCCCATCCACACCACCCCTTATAGCTATGCCGCTCCGTTGGCACCCTCCATCCGAGGACCGAGGGTCGGGCCAATGAAGTGGGGACCTCACAGGGGAATGTTGGAAGAGTGGAAAAACCGACATAAAATTTGATGATGCCACTGGCAAGAAGCGCGCCGACAGATTAGAGGCGCCCAATGGTAGACACCTACACAACTCACGACGAGAATCCATAACTTGCATCCGCCTTGCACAGAACCAACACCGGAGAAGGGGTAGCAAGCACACCGACTTTTATGAAGGAGCAACCAGCAGCAACACTTGCGGTGGGATGAAAACTCGACGTAGCCTCCAAGAAGGGAAGTGGCACATGTAGGTGTCACCAATGTCGACAAGACCAACGCAATGTCGAACTTAAAATTCCACTTGCGGATTCCCGCGCCCACCCGTCACCGTCCAGGATGATTGGGGGTTGTCGCCTCCAATCACATGCTACAAACACGCCTCCGATAGAAGTTGAGACAAGCACAGACCTACAAGTAGTGGGAGCGCTGCGACAAAGCCTCCAGGGAGGGAAGCGGCGCTGCAGTGTCGCCATTGTCGGCTGGCATGAAGCCAGGCAAGGATTTCTCCTGGCACTCCCACAAGCGAGCTCAACGGTACCATTCAAGAGGCGTAGCATCTCAAGGGCGGTGGGTCCGTTGAAGGACCGGAAAGGCGAACCAGAGAGGGGGAGTGGGGAGCCGATAAAAATTCTATTCAAGAATTCAGCCTATGAACCCCAGATCACTTGGAGACCTCTGTGTACTTCTCTTGCCAAGTCCACGTAGCCACTGAAGTGTTACTAGACCTAGGAGCAAGACCCAACCAACAACTCTCGAAAACGCACAACGGAAAGCAACACGAACACAACAGCTGGAACCTAAAACTGGTCAGGCCGGTTTCTGAAACCGGTCAGACCGACTCTCTAGGACTTAGCCTCTCACAGGCAGGGGAAACCGGTCAGGATGGTTTGGCAAACCGGCCAGGCCGGTTTTGTCCAGGAAATCCCCAAAAGACCAACGAGACCAAACCAGAGCAAAACCACCTCAAGAATCTATCAAACTTGAACAGGAAAAGCCATAGCCTGAAAGAGACTTGCCTCTCCAAAATTTCTCTCGACAACCCACTAGGTGCCAAACCGGTCAGGCCAGTTTTGCCTGGACAATCGGGAAGAACTCAGCTCGCGGGAAAAACTCACCCTTCACCTCAACCGATCTCCCGATTCGCTCCACAGATTCAAGTGAGACTTTGGGGATAGCTAGGGTACCTCGTGGGACACCTTTAGCTAGAAGCTCGTGCCCTAGAATTCACTCAATCAAGAGGAATCAAAAGTCAACCCTCAAGAACACCTTAAGAACTCCACCGAAAATCACCAAGTCGAAGTCGTTTTCGGGAGATTGCTGGAGCAAAGTCATCAAGCAAAGATGCACAAGGTCCTCATATGTGACATCCAACAAGAATCCCGCAAAGAAATGTTTCCAAAACTTCACCACGAAATTTACGAGAAAAGACTTCGAAAAACATCAAAAAGAGGAACAAGAGAGACAAACAAAAGGTCTTGAGGAATCACGCCGAATCTTCTATACATACCTAGAAAGATTCATACAAGGTATAGATTCCCTCCCGATCATCCATCCCTTTCTAAAGATCTCACCATGAAGCTCTCAAGCTATTCCTATGGAAATCCTAAGGAAAAATAGGAAGGGAAATAGCAAAAGTAAATGAGCTAGGGTTCCAAGAGATGGCTGCCATCCTCTCGCTACTTGGTTTATATGGAGGCAACCGAAAGACGAAACTACCTCTATTACATAATACTAAGATACACGCCCCCGAAGGGCACTTTGGGAAATCTTCGTCATTGCACCATTGGACGGATGCCCGGCAACCGCACCTTGCTTAGCCTCGACGCAAACCTTGCGATCCCGACGCGTGTCCTCTGCTTTGAAGTATCTTGATGCCCTGCGACCCCAAACCGGTTAGACTGGTTTCACCATCCGGTCAGACCGGTTTTGTCCTAACATCCACACCAAGTCTTCGACCTTGGCTTTGTGGCTCAGCCAAGCAACCCAGTGGTTTTGTAGTGAACCACTGGAAACCCCGCGGACTGGTGTGGTCTTCCGCCAATCTCCACTCATGACTTGGCCCCCACGTCGTCCCAGCTCAACCTTGATTTTGAGGCTCAATCAAGAAACTGTCCACGACTTCGTCTTGCTGTTCTTGTCGCAGCCCGCACTTCATCCCGCTGGTCACCGTGTCCCTCAAACCAAGCCTACTTGTCTGCTCCACACCTGGAGGCCCACTGGCATAGATCTTTCTCGCTTGTTCTTCACATGCACCAACACCAATCAAGCTACAACCTGCACCTGCAATACTTAGCCAAGAGTCAGTCCACACAATGTTGTCAATCACACATCACACCAGGAAGCTACCATCCATCGGTCCTCGAACCACACAGGTCCTTAGTCATCAGCCGCCGCGGTGGGGGTCTGCCTGTTGGTGACCCGTCGGACAGTCTCCATCGCGGAGCTGAGTGGTGGCGCCTGGGCAAAAGCGCTAGAGGCACCAGATCCCAGCCAGCATCCTAACGCCCACGGTCGGAGGAAAGCATAGGCTCCACAACGTGGAGCTCGAAGCTGCTAGGTCACAAGGCCAGAGCCCCTCCTAGCACCCCTCCGAGAAGCCGACAACCTGGATGGGCCGGATCGCGCGGCCGCCGCGACCCACCAAACAGGCCCCACCGATAGGGTAGGGGGAGGCATAAGATTCGAGAGGGGCAGGCACTAGATCTAGGTGGGGAGGTGGCGGGCGGCCGCCCGGCGATCCTCTCCACGAGAAGCTCTCGCCATGACACTCGGAGAGTCATGGCGCTCGAGAGTAGGGGACAGGGGAAACTCGTCAGGGGAGACGGCTGTGAGGGTGGAGGCCTCGTCGTCACCGTCGTTGCACCCGCGCGGGATCCCAGCGGTGCGCTTTGGCGGCGGCGAGGGGGCGGACGACGGCGGTGGCTTGTGGGCGGCAGTCCGCCTGAGTGGCTCCTTCAGGGACGACACGAGCAGCTTGCGAGATATCCGATGCATCTAAAATTGCAAATTTGGGATCACAATCGTTGATATTTCGAAGTTTTACTATTTGTAACATTGACGTCGTAAAAATGAGACTCCGAACATGTAGCACTTGATTTCCATGTCATTATATGTATGTCCTTCTTCGGTGGCGAAATAAATAAATCTTGAGTTCTTTAGATGCGATCTCGAGGAGCACTTGATAAGATGGAATAATCAAAGGGAATCGAAGAAATCCTCATCGGCGGAAGAGTGGTACCAGCCCTGCATGCAGCAACTGAAGCCGCGGAAGGAAGCCTTCTCTGGCTGCAGCTGCGAGACGGCGGACGTCACGCGGGCTCCCACCAATTAGAGGAAGGATGCAAAATGAATTAGCAAAAGAAGATAGGATTCCAGTTGTAAATATGTGTTGACGGATAAAAGACGTATCCCTCTACGATCCGCAAGCGTACGGACCCCACACCTTTTTCACCACGGGATTCCCAAGGTTCTTGTCAATCCGCGGAGCAAGGGGATTACAAGCGTTCGATCAACAACGACACACTAGCTACTAAAACCCTAACTACTATTATACTAGAAAACAACTAAACTACACTAGAGAGAACGATAAACGATCAAAGTAGAAGACACTTGCCCACGGGTCTACGATACTAGAGCATGCAATCGCTTAAAGACATGAAAAACCAATCTAATCTATCGGGGATGTGACCACGGTTTCGCCCTTTCCCTCCTCTCGTCTTGTCACTACGCGAAGGTATTCATGACTAGACCTTTGATGGCCACGGCGTATTGAATGGATCCAAGGAAGCATTGAGGCCTATACTCCCTTTACGGCACGGTTGCAAGCCTTAAGCATTAAAGTATATTCAACACAAGATGATAGACCGGATAATCCGACAAAGTGCGATTACATCTCACGATCGATTACAACCCATGGACGAATGAGAAGATTACCCCATCAAGGTGCTGATCATGGCACCGTTGATCATGGTTTCCCTTCCACCGGTGTCTTCCTTCTTCTCCACGAGAGGGTGCTTCCTTCGAGGTGGGTGATCTCCAGCCGGAGATCCTCCTCCTCTCTCTCTAGCTTGTAGATGGCCTTCTGGTGCGAATAACTCCTCTCTTCGGTGTTGGCGGCGCGTCGGGGGTTTTAGGGTCGAAGATCCTTCGAGGGCAAGGAAGACGGGACCGAACCGGTGCCCGAAGTGGGCTGGGCCGATCCGGCCGGGCCGGCCGGCCCGTGCCCGGTTTCGGCCGGTTCGGTCGCCCTTTTTGCTCCGTGGGTCCTCGTGCATTTATCTACTTTGCCCCTTCCACTTGGATGATTTTGACGCCGTTATCCTCGCGATCAAGATGGAGGCTCTCTTTGCATGAAGTTTGATCTTTTACGCTTCAATCCCCGAGGGTGTTCCTCGTAGCACTTCGGTCCTCGCCACCATTGGAACCGATTTCAGCGAGCTCATGAACACGAACAAGACTCCATGAATGCTCCTTTGAACTTATTGCGAATCCGTCCTTTATGTCCATGATTTCCTACATAAACACAACACTTCCAAATGCATGCACAAAGATGAACTTGTCATATGATTAGTGTGCCTAGTGGCGGGTTAGTTACATAATCAAATCCAAACCAAAGTGTAATGAACATGCTAGGTGCACCAAAATACACCGTCAACATCTCCCCCACACTTAGCTCTTGCTCGTCCTCGAGCAAGTACTCGTAAAAGAATTTCGTCCAAGGTGTGTAATCGTGTACCACTTATCCATCTTCACAAGTTAGTCAATCCCTTCATCTTTAATACATAAACACAAAGTAATGATAATCAAACATAAACATGGGCGTTTAGAATTTTTACCACGTCAAGATTTACCCCACAACTCAAACCTTTCACTTGAAGTCTTCAATTTCAGCCATGCTTACTCCTTTGCTTCCATCGGAGGGTTTTTATGATTTTCAAAACAAAAATTCCTGCAACAAGTATTAGACAAAAACCTTTCTCCAAGCTCTCTCAAGTCACTCATATGAAGTAGCTATCCTAACCAAATTTTATAAAACTCTCACCTCCCATTAATCTCTCATATATCATGTAAAAGTGGAGCTATAGGTAGGGCTAGCGCAATCAACACAAGTATTGTCAAACTAAGAACTTCCTCTAATGGTTGTCTACCTTTCAAAGCCAATGATCATGAGAATTAACCATATGTAGGGATATCAAGGATGAGAAGATTTAGAATGGTGGATATGTGCAAGGGCAAAAGAAAATTGTGACTACAAGGCACCAATGATGTCCTCGTTGTCGGATTGCACATGGTTGGAAATAGAGTAAAAGTTTCGTCTCACAATCAACGTGACATCCTTCCTTACACTTATTTTTTTCTTTTCTTTCACTTGATCCATCCCTCTCATATCTTCATTGCTAACTCATCTTTCTCTCTTTTTCTTTTCTTCTTTCATTCACGTATGATTTTTTTTCTTTTCCATACACATACTTTTTCTCTTTATTTCTCTCTCTTGACAACTTTTCAAAGCTTTCAATTCTCCCTTTCATCGCATGCATACAATCTGAAATTTTTAAATAAATCATGCTAGAGACGAGACGAAACTTTGGAAATAGGTTGTGTTCAAGGAATACGATGTACAAAAGAGATGTATAGGGTTGGGTATGGAATTCGGCGATATTTATGACTTTCGTTGTGAAAGTCATGAACTGAATGTATGACGAGGCTAGCAACAAAAGATAAGCACAAGGACATGATCATTGCTTGAAATTAAAACTCACCAAGAGAGAAGGGTCCTAGCCTAACTCATCGTGCTAATCACACTTATGGTGGAGCGAAAAAATAAACTTGGCTTTGGATAGGAATTTTTTTCTTACCCTCAACTTGGAAAAAGAGGTTTTGCTAACCTTTATTACAAGGGTTTTAATATAATTTTCAGAACTGAAATCCTCCAATTTTTAGCATCGAAAATAGCACAACTAGCATGTGAAGCTCAAGATCGAAGTGCGGTATGGGTACTTTAAGTAGTAGCAATTCCACTAAGCACCACGGTAAACGTCTTTCAAACCACATACTTGTGTTCATATATCAAGAATCGAAGATTAAACAAACAAGTAAATAAAGATAAACAATACATAAAACACAAAGATATATATAAAGACTCTTTTTATTTGGTTTTCTTGACTCAACACTAATTTAAGACACTTGCAAAAAAAATGTTAAAATAGACTCGAAAACTAAAGACTCATTAAAACACTAAGACTCTCACACGAAGATTAAACCGAACCTAAACTTGAAGTTCAAAAGCTAAGGCTAGCGAGCTAGCTCTCCCCCACACTTAAAACATACGACGTCCTCGTCGTATCTTACAAAAACCAAAGGGGAAAACTAGATCTAGTGGTATTTCGAGCAAGCTTTGCACCACTTGCCTCTCATGTTTCCAACCATGCCAAAAAGTTTGCGCACATTGCGGTTAAGGAACTTGTAGTCATCTTCAACTACGCGCTCCAAGTCCTCCATACGCTGCTTCGTCGCTTCCATGGCTTGGAGACATTCGTCGGCCGACGTGTAGACATCCGCGATGGATTGACGGCAAAATCGACAACACACCGGATGCAATCCGAAGGGATCGTCGTCGCCATAATCTCCACCGTTGTCACCACCGTCGTCGCCACCTCCATCGTTGTTGCCTTCGCCACCGCCGTTGCCGTCGCCATTGGGGCCCTCGGGAGTCCTTTCATAGGGCTGCTCGCCCCAATCGTCATCGTCTCTACGGCGACCGCCCACGAGCTCGGGCTACGATCGTCGGAGTAGTCGCTATCCCCATAATCCCTAGGCTCCGGCGACACCTCCTTGTAATCTTTGCGCTTGATGCCTTGGAGGCGTGCCGACATTCGAACGGGTGTAGGGACCTTCTCACTTTTGACGGGGTTGCGAGATGCAAGAGCTCCGGTCGGGACACGTCCTCCGCAACGGATACGTGCGGTCCTCTTGACGGGTAGCTTGACCTCGCATCGCATCGCCTCCTCCATCGATGGCTTCTTGGCTTCTACCTTCAACTCTAAGCTTTTTGGAGGCTCAATGGCTGCTACAAGGGTGCAACACATTACTTGAAAGGTTTGATTCTCGAGCTCCCAATTCGGCCAAATATATAGTCCCGAGAGAAAAGCACGGGAACCTTATTTTCCTTTTTTACACTTCCCTTAAAATTTTCCGACCAAACAAGGAAGTCAAAAAGGAGCAATTCGGGCGAAATTCGGGGACATCGGGCGTCGGGCCACCCCCGGGCCGATCCGACGGGGCCGGCCGGCCCACCCCCGCCTCGGGGGCGGGCCGGTCCGGTTTTTGCACACCGCCCTATTTTCTTCGTCCTCGGCCCATGGGAAAAAGTTGGCCCGGTTAATCTTCGCGAAAAACTCCGTAGAAAGCTAAAAGAAAAATTATTTACGAAGTTGGTACCTTGTTTTTCGTCCTAGGCGGGACGTTCGGGCTCTTCCTCCATGGTAAAGACGTCAACATGATGAATGGGCACGACGTCGGGTTCGTAGTAAACCTTAAGCCGCTGTCCATTCACCACAAATTGATCGCCATTTATATCCATAATGGTTACCGCTCCGTTGGAGAACACCGAATGCACAACATAAGGTCCGTCCCACTTGCTTTGCAATTTCCCCTTTCCGAAGGTTTTAAACCTCGAATTGTAGAGGAGGACCTTATCTCCTTCTTTAAATTCTTTTTTCTTCAATCTTTTATCATACCACCTTTTGATTCTCTCCTTGTATATGCTTGCGTTTTCATAAGCTTTCAACCTCAACTCCTCTAGCTCGCTTATTTGAATTCTCCGTTTCACCACCGCGGCGTCGAGATCAAGGTTCATCTCTTTAATCGCCCAATAGGCTTTATGTTCCAACTCAACCGGAAGGTGGCAAGCTTTTCCATAGACGAATTGATAAGGGGTCATACCTATCGGTGTTTTAAACGCCGTTCGATAAGCCCATAAAGCTCCGTCTAATTTCTTTGACCAATCCTTGCCTCCCTTCTCTATGGTTTTGTTAAGTATGCTTTTTAATTGCCTATTTGACGTCTCCGCTTGTCCGTTGGTTTGTGGGTGATAGGCCGTGGAGACCCTATGCTCAATTCCCAACTTGGACAAGCACTTTTTGAAGTTCTTCCCGGTGAAATGAGTTCCTCCATCACTTATCAAGATTCTCGGTGTACCGAAACGGGGAAAAATCACGTTCTTGATCATAGTGATGGACTCCTCCGTGGAAGCTTTACGACATGGTATAGCCTCTACCCATTTGGATACATAATCAACCATAACAAGTATATACTCGAATCCAAATGAGTTTTTAAAAGGCCCCATGAAGTCTATGCCCCATACATCGAATATGTCGATTTGCAAGTTGTATTTCAAAGGCATAGAATTTCTTTGAGAGATGTTTCCGGTTCTTTGGCATTCGGGGCATGACGCAACATATCTTTTAGTATCTTCATGCATCTCCGGCCAATAGAATCCGCTCGACCATACTTTGGCTTCGGTTCGAAAATGGCTATAATGCCCACCGTACTCCGCCGAGTGGCACTTCCTTAGAATCTCAAGCCTCTCTTCTCTTGGCACACATCTTCTCATCACTCCATCATTGCCAAGCTTGAAGAGGTATGGTGCATCCCAAAAATATTTCTTGCTTTCGAAATTATCTTCCTTTGAGTGTTTTTGTCTAGATGATCGAGGGGCATCTTTCGAATTGCTCGAATGATGTCGATCATCCAAGTATCTTTATCAAGCACTCTATAGAGGTGGTCGTCTCTCATCTTATCTTCTATGGGCTCTTTATCATCTTGCCCACGATTCATCCTAGACAAATGATCGACCACAACATTTTCCACCCCCTTTTTATCACGAATTTCAACATCGAACTCTTGGAGAAGAAGGATCCAACGAATCAAACGTGGTTTAGCTTCCTTCTTAGCCAAGAGATACTTTATAGCTGCGTGATCGGTGTAAACAATGACTTTCGAGTTCACGATGTAAGATCTGAATTTTTCGAAAGCGAATACCACCGCTAGCAATTCTTTTTCCGTAGTAGCGTAATTTAATTGTGCCCCACTAAGAGTTTTGCTAGCGTAGTAAACGGCGTGAACTCGGCCTTCCTTTCTTTGACCCAAGACCGCGCCTACGGCGTAGTCACTTGCGTCACACATGATCTCGAAAGGTTGGCTCCAATCCGGAGGTTGGATGATGGGAGCACTCACCAACGCATTTTTCAAGGTCCGGAATGCCGCTAGACACTTCTCATCAAAGTCAAAAGCCACATCCTTTTGAAGAAGGTGTGTTAAAGGCTTAGTGATCTTCGAGAAGTCCTTTATAAATCTTCTATAGAATCCGGCATGGCCTAGAAAGCTCCTTAAGGACTTAACATCCGTAGGAGGTGGGAGTTGCTCAACCGTCTCTACCTTAGCCTTGTCCACTTCAATTCCTCTCTCGGATATAACATGTCCGAGCACTATGCCTTGCTTAACCATGAAGTGGCATTTTTCCCAATTTAAAACCAAATCTACCTCCGCACACCTTGTAAGGACCTTTTCTAAGTTTGCTAAGCAATCCATGAACGTCTTCCCGTAAATGGAAAAATCATCCATAAACACTTCAACAATTTCTTCAATGAATTCCGAAAACACGGCCATCATGCAACGTTGAAAAGAGGCCGGAGCGTTGCATAGGCCGAAGGGCATCCTCCTATATGCAAACGTTCCGTAAGGACACGTAAACGTTGTCTTATGTTGATCTTCCGGGTGAATAGGAATTTGCATGAACCCCGAGTATCCATCGAGAAAGCAAAAATAAGCGTGGTTTGCTAACCTCTCGAGCATCTCGTCTATGAACGGTAGGGGGAAGTGATCTTTCTTCGTCGCTTTGTTAAGCTTACGGTAATCAATACACATCCGCCACCCGGTCACGGTTCTTTGCGGTATCAATTCGTTCTTCTCATTCTTCACCACGGTTAAACCTCCTTTCTTTGGTACACAATGTACGGGCTCACCCATTCGCTATGCGGAACCGGGTAGATGATTTCGGCATCAAGTAACTTGATAACCTCTTTCTTTACTACCTCTCGCATGGCATGGGTTAGCCTCCTTTGATGGTCCACTACGGGCTTACATTGGTCTTCCATTGGTATACGATGAGTGCAAAAGGTGGGCTAATACCTTTGAGATCATTAATTGAATATCCAATCACCTTCCTATGTTTTTTTAATAAAATCAGCAACGCTTCATTTTCTTCGGGGCTCAACTCGTCGCTCACAATGATCGGATAAGTTTTGTCCGGGCCCAAAAATTCATATTTTAATCCCTTGGGCAAAGGTTTAAGGTCTACTTCGGGCACTTGTGGCTCCTCGGGTTTGATTTCTCCTATGTCTTCGAACTTCTCTTCCTCCACGCTACCGTCATGCGGCTCTAAGCCTTTTGTTGCTTCCTCTAGTTCTTCATCTTGTTGATTACTAATTTGATTTTCCATCGCTCTTTGCGGCGGGTCTCTAAGGGTCTCAACAAAACAAAGACTATCTATCTCATCTATTTCTTCATCTTCGGGAGGAAAAGGAGTAAGGTGTTTAGAAGCACGAAGAAAGTTATATGTGTACTTTGTTCCATTAAGGTTCATTGTTACTTTGCCTTCTCCGCATCTAACACGGCATCAACCAACTTAAGAAAAGGCCTACCTAAGATTATATGATCGGAATTACCATGGTAAGCATCAATAACAAAGAAATCGGTTGGTATATAGTTTCTAGAGATTTTTACTTTCATGTTGCAAGCAATACCTAGAGGTTTGATAGTTCTACCATCTCCCATAATTAATTTCGTTGATGTTGGAGCTAAGTCTAGGTTGTGGTATTGAACTTTATCGTAAATTTTAGAAGATAGAACACTTACTTGGGCTCCGATGTCGCATAAAGCTTTGCATTGAACTCCGTTGATCTCGCAACTCAAGTGCGGCGTCATCTTCTCTTCTTCTTCGGATCCGATTGAATAAATTTCAGCAAGGCGGGCGTATGGTGATGCTTCGGGCTTGATCCCCATGATCCTCTTCACCTTGGCAATATGTTCCGGATCCACCACGTCATCTCCAAAGAGCTTTTCAAAAATCTCACCGGTGGTTTCGAGGTTGTATGAATTTTCAGCTTTCTTCTCCGGTGGGAAATCGACTTCCAATGCTCTTGCCATTCCCTTTTGATTAGGGAACGGTCTTCTCTTGTCGAATACCTCTCCGTAATCAATAGGAACCCAATCCATTGGCTCGAACTCCCTTAGTGGCTTCGCGCTTGACATGCTTCTCTTGTTCGTCTCATTTGGTGCGGCGAAGTCGACGTTTGGTGTAGTTCTTGACTTGATGTGTTCTTGTTGAAGCCTTTCCGCGATTGGTTCCTCCTTCGTGACTTCCGGGTTGCCTCTTTAGAAAAATCAGCAAGCTTTTTCTTCCTTGAATTGAATTCCGGCTCTTCCGCAAGTCTTGTTTCCCAATCTCTTCGCATGGCAGCCGCTTTACTAACTTTTTGTAGAAGTTGGGCGGCTTCCGTGAGTGTTTTCTCCATGAGATCCCCACCTGCACACATTTCGACGTGTCGCATGCAACTAGGGGTTAGGGAAAAGAAAAATGTATGCAAGAGTACGTCACCGGTGAAGCCGAGTTTTGGTCCTTGTTCGATTAATTCATTAAACCTATCCCAGGCTTGGTCTATCCCTTCCTCTTCTCCTTGCATAAAATTGATCACTTGCCTCCTTAGATGTTGAACCTTGCTCATTGGAAAGAACTTCTCGCAAAACTTCTTTGTCAACTTGTTCCAATTGCCTTCAACTTCAAAGGACGCAACCGAATACCATGTCTTTGCTTTTCCGGCAAGTGAGTAGGGAAAGAGATTCCATTTGAACCATTCATCGGACACTCCTTCTTGACGCACCGTGTTGCATATTGTCGTGAAATCCCTTATGTGTCTATATGGGTTCTCAGTAACCATCCCTTCAAATGGGTTTTCCGCCACCATCTTCATGATCTTGGATTTAATTTCATACTTGGTCGCTTCGAGCTTCGAATCCGACTCTTGTACCTTTATGTCTTCACATCGAGGGCTAGCGTAATCCCTTAATGATTTCTCCGGCTCTTCCACGGGTTAATTAACGAACTCCATCTAGACAATAAGATAAAAACAAAAACAAAAAAGAAACAAGTGTTTTTTCGATAATATATGTTAGATATAGCAAATAAAAGATAAACTAAAATATAAAACTAAGTTAGATGCAAATCAAACGATGTAAACTAACTTGCTCCCCGGCAACGGCGCCAGAAAAAGGGGCTTGTTGACGGATAAAAGACGTATCCCTCTACGATCCGCAAGCGTACCGACCCCACACCTTTTTCACCACGGGATTCCCAAGGTTCTTGTCAATCCGCGGAGCAAGGGGATTACAAGCGTTCGATCAACAACGACACACTAGCTACTAAAACCCTAACTACTACTATACTAGAAAACAACTAAACTACACTAGAGAGAACGATAAACGATCAAAGTAGAAGACACTCGCCCACGGGTCTACGATACTAGAGCATGCAATCGCTTAAAGACATGAAAAACCAATCTAATCTATCGGGGATGTGACCACGGTTTCGCCCTTTCCCTCCTCTCGTCTTGTCACTACGCGAAGGTATTCATGACTAGACCTTTGATGGCCACGGCGTATTGAATGGATCCAAGGAAGCATTGAGGCCTATACTCCCTTTACGGCACGGTTGCAAGCCTTAAGCATTAAAGTATATTCAACACAAGATGATAGACAGATAATCCGACAAAGTGCGATTACATCTCAAGATCGATTACAACCCATGGACGAATGAGAAGATTACCCCATCAAGGTGCCGATCATGGCACCGTTGATCATGGTTTCCGTCCACCGGTGTCTTCCTTCTTCTCCACGAGAGGGTGCTTCCTTCGAGGTGGTTGATCTCCGACCGAGATCCTCCTCCTCTCTCTCTAGCTTGTAGATGGCCTTACGGTGCGAATAACTCCTCTCTCCGGTGTTGGCGGCGCGTCGGGGGTTTTAGGGTCGAAGATCCTTCAAGGGCAAGGAAGACGGGACCGAACCGGTGCCCGAAGTGGGCCGGGCCGATCCGACCGGGCCGGCCGGCCCGAGCCCGGTTCGGCCGGTTTGGTCGCCCTTTTTGCTCCGTGGGTCCTCGTGCATTTATCTACTTTGCCCCTTCCACTTGGATGATTTTGACGCTGTTATCCTCGCGATCAAGATGGAGGCTCTCTTTGCATGAAGTTTGATCTTTTACGCTTCAATCCCCGGGGGTGTTCCTCGTAGCACTTCGGTCCTCGCCACCATTGGAACCGATTTCGGCCGAGCTCATGAACACGAACAAGACTCCATGAATGCTCCTTTGAACTTATTGCGAATCCGTCCTTTATGTCCATGATTTCCTACATAAACACAACACTTCCAAATGCATGCACAAAGATGAACTTGTCATATGATTAGTGTGCCTAGTGGCGGGTTAGTTCCATAATCAAATCCAAACCAAAGTGTAATGAACATGCTAGGTGCACCAAAATACACCGTCAACAATATGTAACTAGATGATTTCCCCGCGCGTTGCTGCGGGATGTGAGAGAAATTTTACATCTACTTTATTACTAAAACAAAAATAGTGATAATATTTATACCATATTAACATACGAAACTACATTATAACAATTATTCACCAAAACGAATAGAAAAATTGGAGCACAATTTGCTACCTGAATGACTCAAAGAGGTCAAATTGATCAACCTACATATTTGCAGAGGAAATTCAGTATGGTTTGGCAGTAGATCAAATAGGTTGGGAGTTGTCCATATAAAGAAGAAATAAACAATGGTTGAAACAATTGAAGTCGAGATAGAAACAAAATGAGGGACTGACATAATCTTAGATTAGTAGAATTATGGAACAAGCTACAACCTACCAAGCAGCTAGAGCTAAGTATATACTCCTACCTCCTTAAATCCAAATGGCTATTAAGATTGTTTGTGCTAGTTTCTACTGCACAATATCAAAGCATTAGCAAGATGAATCATCTGCAATATCTCCTATCATCAGACAATTAGATTGCCACATGGTCTGTGCAAACTTGTGCCAGTACATGACTGATATGAATGCCCAAACATCTCTTCACCATTCGAGATTGTCACTGGGACACCTACACATAACTCTAAATATCTGATGAACCATCCGAGCAGCAAATGAGAAAACATAAGGAAAGAAGGATCGTGGAGATTACTGTGGAGGAGATCGTCGATTTTGTTGCAGGCTCCCTCACTTCGATCCGCGCCCAATTGCTCGGCCTCCACCTCCGCCTCTGCCCTCGACTCCTCCTTGCTGATCTCACCGCTGCCTTTCCTATGAAATTAGCTCGATGTCTGATGGAGGATTAATGACATTAGTCGTGGTGGTCTCTTGATGTGCTCGTTAACACCAAAATTTGGTAGGGAGTCGACTTGTGGGTCCGGCTCGGTGGAGAGTCCGTCTGGTGGAAGGAAAGGTTTTCTTAGATGTATTCGGCAGAAGGATCCGCGGTCGGCTATCCGCTCCCGTTCGGCAAAGGAACAAGTTGAGCCGATTTTGCGGGATTGGACGGTGACGTGGCTCAAGCGGGGAAGGACGAATGGATGGATAGGCGATCAAGCTTAGAGATAAGTTAGGCGGCGAATCCATTCGAGATTGTACTTGACGGGGGTATAAATATGAGCCCCGAATGTATGTAATACACACAATCATTCTTCAATACAAACCGGCCTTACGCCAAACCCTAGAGTCCTTTTGTCGTGTCGTCGAGTTCTTCGAGAGGGTTCATCGATCCGTCGACCTCCGTGAGTACCGGCAACCTTGTATCATGTCTAGTATCATGCGGTGGATTTAGATCGATGCAAGTAGTCTTGTAACCATGCTTCGTGTCATGTGGTAGATTCAAGCTTGGTTCAAGAGGGTTTCTGTTAGGTCATGAGCCATGCGGTAGGCTAAGATCTAGCTTGAAACTAGTTATCGGCTCTATTGGATTTTGGCAAGATCCAATAGATTCATTAAGTTACCCCGTGTTACTTTGAGTTTTTACTTTATGTTTAGATTCATGTAACACACTTTTGCCCAATATAGATAGATTTGGATCGGCTTTATCCCTTTTGTGATCCTTGTACGAGTCAAGTTCGTGTTTTAACACGTGGATCTTGTGCTTTCAGATAGCCGAAACCGAATCGATCTAGGTGTTACGTGTTGCGGGTTCAAGCTTGCCAATGTTGGTATAAATCTTGAAAGAAGCGAGTATCATGCGGTAGATGCAGGTTTTTGGGTTGCTTTGGAGCTAGTCATCCGGTGGATTAGATTTCAAATCAATCTGATAGATTTATTCGCTTGGTAATGTTTGTTCCTTCTTCATGGACCCCGAATCGGCTGTTCAGCCGTATTCGGTTATGTTTCCTCACGAGTAGAACACGTGCGTACTTCATGCTTTAAATAACGTATGCTTTTAGCTTTCCATATTTAGATTGTATCATGCGGTGGATAGATCTATTTGTGGAAAGTGGTGCGTTTTTCATGCAAGTTATATCATGCGGTGGATAGATTTGCTTGGCATCGTACCCGACGGGTTTTAAAGTACCTAGACATACGGTAGACTAGTGCTTTGGATCTATGCATACTTGTTTATTACATGTTTATGTTCGTACTTTACTTTATTCATTTATTTAATGTTAATTATCGTGGGGATCGGTCACGGCCTCGTGCATGTGCATCTTTGTTCAAAAAAAGATCGATCGTTGTCATGCTTACGTCATCCATTCGGCAATGTTACTTTTCCCTTTTACAAGTTCCCGAATGGTTTCGGTTTATTGGCGAGATAGCTCTTTATAGCTATGTGTCATCCTATCTGGCTTCTTAGCCGTAAATATGGAACTGTCTGGTACCACCCGGCAAGTTCCAAGCTTTGGTATCTAACTATTTTATCTTTTGTTAATTTTCAGGAAAAATTGATTGGCACGTCTCGTGATTATCTGCGCGTGTAAAGCCAGCTTGTTCGGCTTACTGTGTGTTTGGCGCTAGGTGCACGTTTTGCGTCAACACACTTTTTGGCACGCCCAGTGGGACAACGGCTCGAATAGATCGAGATGCACGAAATCGCGGACATCATGGACGTCAACATTGAGGACCTCTCTCCCGAACAACGGCGGCGGCTCCGGGACGCCATGGACCGGTTCCGGCGAGAAATGTCCTGCTTGTCATTCAAGAAAAACGAAGTGGCGTCCCGTACCCGAAGAACGAGATGCCCGGGGTATTGCTACCGGGGGAGAGCGACGCCACGACACGGCGGGGAGAGAAAGAAGAGTGCATGCGAGCATTCGGGAATCGCGGACTACATGCCGAGCAAGCACCACAAAGCTTTCCTTGGTGCGTTCCGGCAAATGATGGTGGCTATCTTTGGCCGGGGATGGAGCAAGCATTCGGCAAGGCACCCGTCCAAGGGGGCACCGTGGAGCCGGGGCGAGTCAAGCTCTCAACCACCACTACGAGCCGGCCTATTCAACCTCCTCCTCGAGCTGCGGAAGTCAAGCTTTCCGGCCTCCTCCGCGGGCGCCGGGGGTCGGCCGGTTCGGCCCCCACTACGGGCCTCGGGAGGGCGACCAATCCGGCCACCACCGCGAGTAGCACCGGTCAACCCGTGCAACGGCCCGAATCCGTACCGGCCCACGTACGGAGAACTAGCGTTCGGCTCGCACGGGGCCCCGCTTGCCTCCGGCCACGGGATTGCTCCGCAAACAAGCGGGCTGCGCAGAGAACCTATACGGCGGAGGCTACCACGAGGTGGGAAACTACGGAGCATTTGACGCTTTCCCGCATCCGGGTTACGCGCCGGCCCGCAGCACACAAGAGGACGACGCCCTGGCGCGGAAGATGGCCGAGTTGATGCAAAATCGGTTCGGCCTCAAGCCAAAGATGCAAGGACACCGCCTACAAGCCGCCTTTCCCAGAATGGTACTTCAACGTGCTCCTTCCACCAAGGGTGAAGCCGCCGACGGAGTTCACGAAATTTTCGGGGCAAGACGACACGAGCACAGTGGAGCACATCGCTCGTTACCTGATGCAGTTCGGGGAATGCTCAGCTGAGGAAACATTCAGGGTCCGCTACTTCCCCGCGTCACTGACCGGCCCGGCGTTCCAGTGGTTTTCGTCCTTGCCCCCCGAGTCGGTTAGCCGATGGAAAGACACGGAAAGGAAATTCCACACCCACTATTTTAGCGGCGGCTCGGAGAAGAAGCCGATCGACCTTGCCACCCTAAAGCGAGAAACACGGCGAGACGCCATTGGAATTTCTCGGGAGATTCGGGGAGGTTAAAGGCATGTGCTTCTCGCTCAACTTGCCGGATGACCGGTTGGGCGACATGGCTCGCCGCCGGGATCTTGCCGGCTGTGCATGAAAAGCTGTTTGGCATGGAGTTTGAAAACACAGGGCCAGTTTGTCTCGAAGCTTTCATTGATGAGCAACCAGGCGTATGGCTTCAAGAAGGATGCCAGGTTTGGCAAGCAGCACGACGTGGCAGACATCTACAACCAGTTCTTAGACAAGGCCGATCTGATCGAGGATTCTGATGATGAACTGGATGTGGCCGCAGCCGAAATCATGTGGGGGAAGGAGCCTTTAACGATGAATCGGCTGGGTCAAACAGACCAAGGGCACCTACGATTTCGACATCACGAAGGCTGACAAGTTGTTTGAGCTCCTAGTGAAGGAAGGCCGAATTAGACTGCCTGAAGGGCATTCCATGCTTCGGCCCGATGGAGTCAAGGGGAAACGTTACTGTGGCTTCCACGACAGGGATTCGCACTCCATCAACGACCGCGGGGTCTTCGGGATGAGGATCCGTAAAGCCATCCGGGAGGGGCACCTCAAATTCGACAACAAGATGAAGCCGGATGGCCACCCTTTCCCTCGGAACATGGTGGGCTTCTCTCGTCAACATGGTGACGGGCGAGGAGAAGGGTAAAGTCAAGGTCTTGACCTCGGCCCGGGGCTAGACAGGATGGAGCGATTGACCGGAGCGCCAAGTAACTGCGGGAACGAGGTGCATGGTGAAGCCCCCCCCCCCCCCGCATTCTCAAGAGCCACATCGAAATCGGGGAATCATCCGAGCCAAGCCCGGGGTGACCACGCGCATCCTCCTCAACAAGTGGCGGTGCCGAGATGGAAAAAGAGCGCTACTAGAAGCGAAGATACGAGGAGGAGAAGCGCGAGTCGAAGAGGAAACACACGAAGGGACCGGGAGCAATACACGCACGAGCGGGAGCGCGCGCCCGGGGATGTGCGTTCTTCGTGCACTTGTTGGAATGAGGGTTTAAAGCGCCCACGGCCGAGGAAGCGTCCCGAATGCGGTGACGGATATTTTGAGTACGGGCAGGGAGAGCGCCAATCGCCGATCCGTCCATGAGAGAATTGGAAGGATCCATCCTAACGAGGATCGGCGCCAAAAAATTGAAATCATTGATCACCCCGGGAAGCGGCGAGTCGATCTAAGGTGGGCCGATCAAGAGGGGGATGAGGACGAGTACATCTGGCAGAAGGGGCAATGGTGCCCGCCTGGCCTACGCAAAAGTCAGAAGAGACGGGTCCAACGCTTGAGGAACCGTGAACTGAGGCAGGCCGGGATCCAAACAAAGCAGGTGTGGCGTCCAAAGGACCAACCAGAAGGATCAAGGCGTTCGGCTCCAACATGCATGGTATATTTTCTGCCGAACGAATTCATGGCTCCTGCTAACCGAGGTTGTGCGGGGAAGAGGCGTCCCTAGACGATGAGCGAGGTCGAAAGGATGATGGCACAAGCGGGTGCCGGCCAAGCGGTGCAATCTTCGACAAACCGGCCAAAAATCGACATATGAGGCCGCTGTACTTGAGAGGATACGTCAATGGCAAGCCATTGACCAAGATGTTTGTCGACGGTGGAGCGGCAGTCGACGTAATGCCGTACACCACCTTCAGGAAACTTGGCATGGGCCCGAGCGATCTGACGCCTACAAGTATAATACTGAATGATTTCGCTGGGAATCCTTCAGATACCAAGGGATGCGCTCACGTGGACTTGATGATCGGGTCCAAGACACTGCTCACTACCTTCTTTGTTATCGAAGGTAAAGGAGCCTACGCCCTCTCGCTTGGGTGGGGACCGGATTCATGCCAATTATTGCGTCCCATCCACCATGCACCGACGACTTATCCGGTGGGTGGATGATGAGATTGAGGTCGTCCAAGCGGATGACTCCGTGAGCGTTGCGAACATGGAGCCGACCTTCCGGGAATACCAAGGTATTGATTGTTTCTCGGGGAAAGACTAGGGAGAAGGTCTGTTGAACCCGTCGGCGGTGATCAACGGACCGATTCAAGCGATCGGCTCTTATAGTAATTTTTAAATGGAGAACCCCATAGATGGCACCGATGGCAAGTTGGGGCGAGGATTCATGTCGGTCGATAAATTAGAAGAGGTTGACATTGGAAGCGGTGATAAGCCAAGGCCGACGTTCATCGGCGCAAACTTGCGGCCCGGACTTCGGGGGGGAATTAATCAAGCTTCTCAAGGAATACAAAGATTGCTTCGCCCGAGATTATTCGGAGATGCCCGGATTGGATCGTTCCATCGTTGAGCATCGGTTGCCAATCAAATCTGGTTTCGGACCATACAAGCAACCACCCCGGAAGATCTACAAGGATGAGGTATTGGCCGATGTGAAGAAAGAAGTTGAAAGATTACTTGATGCAAACTTCGTTCGGCCATGCAGATATGCGGAGTGGATTTCTAACATTGTCCCAGTGTACAAGAAGAATGGAAAGATGAGGGTCTGCATAGATTTCAGGGATCTGAACAGAGCTACTCCGATGGATGGTTACCCCATGCCTATTGCCGATTTGTTGATTGACGCCGCAGCTGGACACAAAGTCATCAGTTTCATGGACGGCAATGCGGGTTACAACCAAATCTTCATGGCAATAGAGGACATATCAAAGACGGCCTTTAGATGTCCTGGTCATATAGGCCTGTTTGAATGGATAGTCATGACATTTGGGTTGAAGAATGCCGGTGTGACTTATCGGCGGGCCATGAATTACATTTTTCACGAGTTGATCGGCAAAGTTGTGGAAATCTACATTGATGATGTGGTGATCAAGTCTCTAAGTCATGACACACATTTGGAAGATGTGAAGAGGACCTTGGAGTGCACCGGAAACATGGTCGAAGATGAATCCAAACAAGTGCGCTTTTGGGGTATCAATTTGGAGAGTTCTTGGGATTTCTAGTCCACGAGGGGGGAATTGAAGTTGGCAAGAAGAGCATGAAGGCCATCGATGAAGTTGTTCCTCCAACTAATCTCAAGGAGTTACAATCACTGCTCGGCAAAATCAATTTCGTAAGAAGATTCATTTCAAATTTGTCACAGAAGGTTTTTCCATTCTCTCCACTGTTGAAGCTAAAGAAAGATCAGAAGTTCACATGGGGCGACGAACAACAAAAGGCTTTCGATGAGATCAAGCAGTACATGAAGGAGCCACCGGTGTTGGTTCCTCCTCGACTGGATAAGCCTTTCAAGTTGTACGTGGCGGCCGATACCCAAACCATTGGATCGGCCCTCATTCAAGAATTCGAAGGGAAGGAGCGGGTAGTAGCATATCTTAGCCGAAAACTACTTGATCCCGAGACCAGGTATTCGGCTACGGAAAAGCTGTGCTTGTGCGTATACTACTCGTGTACAAAGTTTCGGCACTACTTGTTGAATGCCGAATGCACTGTGTATTCCAAGTTCGATGTAATAAAACATATGTTATCTATGCCAATTTTGAATGGCAGGATTGGCAAGTGGATCTTGGCCTTATCAGAGTTCGAGTTAAAGTTCGAATCGGCAAAGGCTATCAAGGGACAGATCATTGCCGATTTTGTAACTGAACATCGCGATCCGTCAATTGATTTGCTTGAAATTACCCCTTGGGCTTTATTTTTTGATGGATCATCATGCGGTAAAGGTGGGGGAGTAGGGATCCTACTGATTTCACCTAGCGGTGAGATGTTTGAATTTGCCATCCCTATACAGCCCACTGTTACAAATAATCAGGCCGAGTACGAGGCACTGCTTCGAGGGCTTCAATATTTGAGAGAAGCTGGGGCCGTTTCAGTTGAAGTTTATGGAGATTCAGAGCTGGTGATCAAGCAATTGAACGGCCAATACGAGTGCAAAAGTGAAGCGCTAAGGAGTTACTACGAAGAGTGCAGGGAAATCTTGAAGAGCTTCCCGTTGGTAACTCTACAGCATATTCCTAGGGAACACAATGAAGAAGCAAATAGGCTGGCTCAAAGCGCCTCTGGTTACAAAGAGAGTCAAGAAGCATTTGCTGCAGAAGTGTGTGCACTGGGGACGAATCTTGCGAGAAGATGATTGGAGGAAAGAGATCGTTGATTACTTGAAGAATCCATCCCGAAAGGTCTCTAGGAAGCTCAGGTACAAGGCCATAAAATGCGTTCTTCCGGATCACAATTTGTTCTATAAATCATTAGATGGGGTATTGTTACGATGCCCGGGTCCGAAGAAGCCAAGAACATGATGAGCGAAGTGCACGATGGGATATGTGGAGCACACCAATCGGCCTACCGTATGAAATGGGTTATTAGACAAGCCGGGTGCTTTTGGCCGACGATATTAGAGGATTGCTTTGAGTATTACAAGGGATGTCAGGATTGCCAGAGGTTTGGAAATATTCAAAGGGTCCCCGCGTCATCATTGAATCCCATCATCAAGCCATGGCCATTCGGGGGTGGGGTATAGACTTGATTGGCCGATTAATCCACCATCTAGTAAGGGGTATAAGTTCGTGCTTTTGGCTACGGATTATTTTACTAAATGGGTTGAGGCGATCCCACCGAAGAAGGTGACGTCGGAAAACATGGTTGAATTTGTCAAGGAGCACATCATCTATCGGTTTGGAATCCCTCGACAATCACAACCGATCAAGGGGCACAATTCATGTCACCGGAGTTCGTAGAGTTTGCCGAAAGCATGGGAATCAAATTGTTTAACTCTTCTCCCTATTATGCCCAAGCTAATGGTCAAGCGAGAGGCTTCTAATAAGATCATGATCAAGCTGATACAAAAGAAGATCGACCGGAAGCCAAGAAGGTGGCATTCGGTACTCGGTGAGGCGCCGTGGGCTTATCGAATGGCCCTCCATGGAGCTACAAAGACCTCTCCTTATGAATTGGTTTATGGACACCACGCGGTTCTACCTTGGGAGATGCAATCAGATTCAAGGAGAGTTGTGTTACAGAAAGATTTGAGCTCCAAAGATTACAGTGGCCTAATGATGGATGAGCTAGAGGATTTACATATGATCCGTCTTAGAGCCCTGGAAAACATCGAGAAAAACAAGCTGCGGGTTGCTAAGTACTATAACAAGAAAGTAAAAGTCAGGCAATTCGCAGAGGGAGATTTGGTTTGGAAAGCGCTATTGCCGATTGGAACTAAATATAGCGAATTCGGCAAATGGTCCCCTAACTGGGAAGGACCTTTTCGTGTGGTCCGATGCGTCCCTGGTAATGCATATGTACTGCAAACTTTACTGGGAGAAGAATTTTCCGCTGCAATAAATGGAAGATATCTAAAGAAATATTATCCTAGCATTGAGATCGATCGATGATCACCAGCAGCGGAATTGCACACATCTGACACGAAACGGCGGCGCTCAAGAACGAGGCCGCCTTCGAGCAAAAATTCACAATCGAAGAAATGGCCGGTGCCTAGATGCATTGCCCTTAGCACAAAAACTACATTACAATCGCTTCTTGCGAGTTTACATCCAACAACCCTAGTGATCGGGACCTCAAGGAGGTGGGAAGCGAGAATGTGTGGAGAAAGAAGCGAAAGTATGATTCAATCTTTTCTTTGCTTCTTCTCCCGTCGCTCCCTCTTCGTTGTTCCAAGACCACCGTGACGGTAACTTGGAAGGCACGAGGATGTCCATGGTTTGCGGCCTCCACCAAGTCGTCCCGGTGCCGCTTTCGGGTTGTTGATCCTGTCGGAGACATCCGCGAGAGGAATGGATGTTAGGGGCAAGAACTTCAGATGTGGGCACAAAATCAAGAAGTCAGAAACGTTTACCCCCCACTAGTGCCTCCAGAGCCATGCGGCGCTCGCGTTCGGCTTGGCAACGAGCGGTGATATCCCGGAGGCCGTGCTCCAAGTGCCGAACGCTGCGGTGCAGTTGATGGCTGGTCCTCTGTTCAGGCGTGGCGTCCTCTGCTTCGAGGGAGGAATCGGAGGAGATGTACTCAGGCACATCTTCGGTCCCGATGACTTCTTCAGGGAGCAAATCAAGGCTGAAAGAGGAAAAGAAGAGGAGGTAAAGCGCAAGATCATGTGGGAAACAGGAAGTAAATCAAGGGAAAACTCACCTTCGAATCGTGTGTTTCTTTGGAGGGCTGCTCTCCTGGGGCTGCTTGCCCTTGTCCATGGCCTTGGGGTTTTTTCCTCTGGAGACGGGGGAGGAGATGAGAAGTGATGGATGAGTGTGCGAGTGGATTTGCAGGGCATCTCAGCAGGCTATTTTATTGACCGAAGGGGCACATTGGGAGTGATGACCGGCCAGTACGCACTGTTGGAATACCAAACGGCAGGGTTTTTTCCGGATGCGAAGGGTTTTTGCTTGAACAGAGCTTGCGGATTGCCGATTCAGGGATCTTCTGTGGATTTTACGCCAAGGGGCATCTGTTCGCGCGTATTCGGCTCAAGACAGTTCCCGGATACGTTTAAGGAAAAAACAAGATTCACGGATGCAAATGTAAAGAAAAATCATCACAGAGCAAGCATGGAATTCAAAAGTCCTTCATTTATTGCTGATATTCAAACATCCATAATACAATCTAGTTAAAGAGCCTGTTCAGCACAGATGGGAGATGAGTGATTTCGGCAATGGCGTCGCCGTGGCCATCGTGGCGCTCCAAGATGAGCTCGATCTCCTCAATGTCCTCTGGCGTGCCGCCCTGGAAGCCGCGCGGCCTGGTGGAATAGTCGACGTCCGTGTGCGTCGCCATGGCCGCCAGGCCCAGGGTAGTGCCCAAACAAACGCCATGGGTGGCCACCTCGTCGACGCGGTGCTCCACCGCAGCAAGGCGCTCCACCGGCGTGTCACCGTGGGCGTTCACCTTGTCGGCCAGCTGCTCCACCAGCGTTTTCAGCTGATTGAGCTCGGCATCGCGGGCTGCAAGGAGCAAGAAGAAAAGAGATTAGCATCAAAAGCCGGGTTGGATCAAAGATTTGATTTCAGAGCTGTACTGTCGATGGTTTCCGGCGGTACGTTTGCGCCGGTCATCCCACTCCGGCTCGGCTATGCCCGCCTCTCTTGGAGACGTCCTCCCGGCTCGCGCCGGCCGTCTCCGGCTCCGCCTTGAAGCGGAGGGCGTCGAGTTCCCCGTAGGGCACGGGTTAGTGGCCGTCGGACTCCGAGGAGTCGTCGGAAGGGGCCGATTGGCCGGCGCGAGAGACGGATTCCACCGAATCAACTTTGAAGGGGAGATGATCGTCAAAACAAGAAAGGATCAAAGGTGAATCAAAGAAAAGGAATCGACGATCATTGCCTCCGCGCACATTGGCGCCGCTCCCCTCTCGCCTCATCGGAGGCACGGCGGCGGTTGAGGCGGCGCACCATGTTGTTTTGGGATGTGCACTTGTTTGGATAGAAGAAGAACCGAGATTGGAAAAGATTCGAGAGCTAAAAGGCTTGGTGGAGAGCTAGGGGCACCTACGGTTTCATTTTATAGGCCTGGCAAGACAGATCGTGGCCTCGAGTCGTGGCCTTGGATCGTGGCGCATATCCCAAGAAAATCGGAAGGTGGAAAGGTTTCCTTGGCCAGCCCGCTAGCGGGTCGCTTGGAGTTCTAGGCTGAGTCGCATTCAGTTGACTGGCTCGGCTGAGAGGAGTCAAAGTGCCATTCGGGTGTTGGCATTTCTTTGCCGAATGGGTCGTTCAGCGTTACACTTAAAGGTGTGCGGAAGAAAGGGAAATAAAATTGCAAGAACGAATATTACAAGAGCGACCAATTCGGTTATACATCAATTGAAGCGTCTAAATGTTCAGGTATTTCGCAATCACACCACGGACATTTAATGTTGTTTGACGGAAATTGTCCAACCGCTCTTGGCAATCTTTCTGGGCACTAGACAAGGTGGTGAGTTCTGCGTCGCATTGTTCCATCTTGGCTATAGCCGATTTTGCTTCCTCTTGGGTCCTCTCTATCAATCCAGGGAGCTCGGCTATTTTCTTTTTATCAGCCTCTATCTCAACTGATAGGCTTCTCAGTTCTTCCTCCAGAGCAGCTTTCCTGGCAATTTTCAGATCACAAGAAGCTTGCAGATTGGCCAATGTATCTTGGTGACTCTCTGTTTGGGATTGCGCCCCTTTCATGGCTTGTTCAGCACTGATTTTCTTCTTTTCAATAGCCGGGCGGGAGCGCACCTTCCTCAAAGCCTGCCTTATGGGCACATAGTGGATTTCCAAGCCACAGATGGAGGCCAGAAAAGCACTGATGTCTTCGGGGAGTTCTTGGCTAATGGATTCAAGCATCTCTTCAAAGTGATCGAGATCCTTGAACTGATCTTGTGCATCTCTTTCTAGTCAGGCAATAATTTCTCTGAGCTTTGCTAACACCGCCTCTGACAGAGTTTGATGCACTCCTTCTATCGCCTCGGCAACTGGATTGTTCCCCATTGACAGACTTGATGATGGGGCCTGATCCTAAGAAGCAGTATTGCCGAGTTAGGAGTGCTAAAAGTAAAGGTAGCAGAGTTAAATGCAAATGGGTACCTCATGTCTAATTTCTTGAGCTGGGGCAGGATTTTGTTCAGGGGCAATCACAAGTGAAGAAGGTGTTCCAAGTAGAGCTGAAGCTTCTAAGTGAGAAGATGTTGGTGCGATTCTTGGCAAGTCATGGGCTTCGGGTCGAAGAGGAGATGGGTCCACCTCTCTGCTAGGGTTGGTGTCTCCGCATGACCGGCGGGTGATTGTGCCCTTGGAGGACTTGATGGTTCGTTGGATCGGGAGATTCATCTCCGGAGAATTCATTGCTTCGCGAGAAGGTGATTGAGTCCCTGATGAAGATGAGATCTCCACTGGGATAGGTAATTCAACCCTAGGTGGACTTGCTTGTTGAGACACTGGGATGTCCACAAGTTGGTCTTCCATTGTTTCTTCCGCAAGTGTCAAATTAAAAGGTAAATGCCGGTGTTCATCCTTAAAAGGGACAAGAAAGGTCATACCAATGGATGGGGCATTGGCGGGTTCGGCACCGAAGGTTCTTTGGGCTCTGGTCTGAAAATGCATAAGATATGATTTATCAAGAACAGAGTAATCCTGTGATCAAGAAAGTAAAAGATTTTACCTCAACAAGAACTTTCTTGACAGTTCTCCTCCTCTTGGCATTTGGAGGAGCAATCAGAGACAAACCTTGCCTCCTATCAGCAGCAAGGCTGGAGAGGTTTGGGTCTGTTGTGGCAAACCTGGCCATTAGTCGAGCCGAGTTGGGAACCTCGAATCCCGTCTGTCGAGATCGGGCCTACGGCATTGTAGGTAATATTCCCGGCTCGAGGGGCGAGCACCGTGTTCCGTGAGTAAAAGAAATGAGATCGGAATCATGATTAGAAGAGGAAGTGTCCGATCTAAAGGTTAATTGTGTTACCTCCGAAGTTGGCCGAAAATCGGGCATCAACTCGCACGGAACAAGTGCACGAGTTCACCGAAGATATGATCATGGAATTCTTGCCACCAGGAATTGAAGGTGGAGTGAGCTATGATTGTGGGCACAAAAGGCCGGGTGTAGACAGGTGGGACCGCACACATAATGGAAGACTCTCGCTCGTTGTGCATAAGTTCTTTGATTTCCTCTCCGGGCTTGAGGAATTCGTGCAGAATGGGGTCTTGGGGCATCCGGCCACACCCAAATTGCCGAGCCATTACATTGGGCCGATAATATTCATAAGTGCCGCAGTCGGCCTCCCTCCGTTGAATTCAAATTTCGGTAGCATACATGGGCGAATTATAATGTTGAGGATCTCTAAGAATCTCCCATCTTGGCGTTCGGATTCAAAAGAGAATTCACAAGGGAAAATCAAAGTGTCATTGTCCGGATAAGGGAGCCGGAGAGGATTCGGAAACCTTTGAAGAATAGCTCGAAAAGGCGGGCCGATGTCCCGTCGAACGAGAACCGCTTGAAGCCGCTTCTCCATAATTTCGGCATCCTCTCGGTAGCTTGAGGTTCCCCTTCGGGGTGATTGGATAAAGGGAAGAGCCCGGTGTTTAAATCAACACCTACAATCCGATGCATGTGAAGTGCGGGGGCCACATTTGAACAAACCACCAAGGACCGTTGACACACGTTATCCTCTCGGCTAGTATACATCCGGGTGACGAGTTTGGTGAAGCATATGGTACACACCGCCTAGGAGGAATTTCCCGAGGGGTAGGCGGTTGCCGCCGGCCAAATGAGAAGCCATTGCAATATGATTCAAGGTAGGCTCATTGGCTTTACCATAGAAGACGAACTCGCATAGCCACATGTTCGAAATGCCCCGTATTCAATTTCACCAAGGGGTTTGTCCTTCATGTGTTTCAAGATGTAGTTCTTGTATCCGCTCCCCGGTTTCACCCCCGTTTGCCGTGAAGAGTTTCGAATTCCCGGGGTTGAACGGATCCCGTAATGTTAAGGCCGGTGATCATATACACATCGGCCGAGTTGGAGACATCGGGCCGTGGCCAAAGAGGAAAGCGTTGACGCCGTTTGACCAAAAATGGCAAGCCGCTATCGAAGGTCTTCATTCTTGGGGGTCTCGGCCAAGGATAACTCCAAGCACCGAGCAATGCGGAGGGTATCCCGGGCTTTGGGTTAATGCACTCTTGTCTGCGAGAACCCTCCGGTACGAAGTTTTCCAGCCTGCGATTGGAGGCAAGGGCCAG
Source organism: Cenchrus americanus (assembly GCA_947561735.1). Taxonomy (NCBI): domain Eukaryota; kingdom Viridiplantae; phylum Streptophyta; class Magnoliopsida; order Poales; family Poaceae; genus Cenchrus; species Cenchrus americanus. Next base: position 14,474,062 of record OX387241.1, read on the forward strand.
TTCTTGAAAGCATCTTGCCACCGAGGAGGTGGGGACAGAGCTGCTTTGAAAGGGATCCTCTGAGATTCAGCCGTAATGAAATCTTGAGGATCAGAGTTACCCACGGGACCAAGATAATAGGATCTTGAATTGGCCCCGGTGCGAATCAAAAGCTCAGTGGAAGGCTCCTGAAGAGAAAGCGGAAAAGAAATCTCAGGTAAAAAATTGAAAACCTAAATGCCGAATGAAGCTTACGGGGAGGGGATTTACCTGAGCATCTTGGTTTTGAGCCGCCATGGGGGAGTTGAGCTTAGAACAAGGGGATCTAGGGTTTGGATCTGGACGAGGATTCCGGCGGATTGCGAACAAAGAAGAACAGGTGTTGACAGATTCGATTTGAAAGTGTTCGTGGTCGGAGTCAATTGCGGAACAAATTTACTTTTATCCCGCAATTGAAGGGGCATGTGTTAACACCAAAATTTGGTAGGGAGTCTGACTTGTGGGTCCAGCTCGGTGGAGAGTCTGTCTGGTGGAAGGAAAGGTTTTCTTAGATGTATTCGGCAGAAGGATCCGCGGTCGGCTATCTGCTTCCGTTCGGCAAAGGAACAAGCTTGAGCCGATTTTGCGGGATTGGACGGTGACGTGGCTCAAGCGGAGAAGGACGAATGGATGGATAGGCGATCAAGCTTAGAGATAAGTTAGGCGGCGAATCCATTCGAGATTGTACTTGACGGGGTATAAATATGAGCCCCGAATGTATGTAATACACACAATCATTCTTCAATACAAACCGGCCTTACGCCAAACCCTAGAGTCCTTTTGTCGTGTCGTCGAGTTCTTCGAGAGGGTTCATCGATCCATCGACCTCCGTGAGTACCGGCAACCTTGTATCATGTCTAGTATCATGCGGTGGATTTAGATCTGATGCAAGTAGTCTTGTTACCATGCTTCGTGTCATGCGGTAGATTCAAGCTTGGTTCAAGAGGGTTTCTTGTTAGGTCATGAGCCATGCGGTAGGCTAAGATCCGACTTGAAACTAGTTATCGGCTCTATTGGATTTTGGCAAGATCCAATAGATTCATTAAGTTACCCCGTGTTACTTTGAGTTTTTACTTTATGTTTAGATTCATGTAACACACTTTTGCCCAATCTAGATAGATTTGGATCGGCTTTATCCCTTTTGTGATCCTTGTACGAGTCAAGTTCGTGTTTTAACACGTGGATCTTGTGCTTTCCGATAGCCGAAACCGAATCGATCTAGGTTGTTACGTGTTGCGGGTTCAAGCTTGCCAATGTTGGTATAAATCTTGAAAGAACTGAGTATCATGCGGTAGATGCAGGTTTTTGGGTTGCTTTGGAGCTAGTCATCCGGTGGATTAGATTTCAAATCAATCTGATAGATTTATTCGCTTGGTAATGTTTGTTCCTTCTTCATGGACCCCGAATCGGTACGTTCGACCGTATTCGGTTGTGTTTCCTCACGAGTAGAACACGTGCGTAATTCATGCTTTAAATAATGTATGCTTTTAGCTTTCCATATTTAGATTGTATCATGCGGTGGATAGATCTATTTGTGGAAAGTGGTACGTTTTTTCATGCAAGTTGTATCATGCGGTGGATAGATTTGCTTGACATCGTACCCGACGGGTTTTGAAGTGCCTAGACATGCGGTAGACTAGTGCTTTGGATCTATGCATGCTTGTTTATTACATGTTTATGTTCGTGCTTTACTTTATTCATTTATTTAATGTTAATTATCGTGGGGATCGGTCACGACCTCGTGCATGTGCATCTTTGTTCAAACAAAGATCGATCGTCGTCACGCTTACGTCATCCATTCGGCAATGTTACTTTTCCCTTTTACAAGTTCCCGAATGGTTTCGGTTTATTATGAGATAGCTCTTTATAGCTATGTGTTATCCCATCTGGCTTCCTAGCCGTAAATATGGAACTGTCTGGTACCACCCGGCAAGTTCCAAGCTTTGGTATCTAACTACTTTATCTTTTGTTAATTTTCAGGAAAAATTGACTGGCACGTCTCGTGACTCTCTGCGCGTGTAAAGCCAGCTTGTTCGGCTTGCTGTGTGTTTGGCGCTAGGTGCAATTTTTGCGTCAACGGTGCCAAGGTGGGTGCTGTTGTGGTGGTGGTCTCTTGATCTGGTGCGGGTAAAGAAGGGGAAGGGACTCTTGATCTGTCGACAGTGCGGCCGCCATGTAACTGGTGAGGCAGGCGGCGGCAGGAGCGAACTCACACGGTAGGAGATGGAAACGACAGCTAGGTTCACTGAAACTGCAGGAGACGGAAGCTTTGGATGTCAGCTTGATGGGCTCGATTCCTCACTAGGTTGCCAAACATACGTGCTAGCCTTTTTGAGCAGTCATGCTAATTGTTGTGCCTTGCTAATTGCGGAGTAAAGAAGCATGCCGCTTGAGCTTCTGTTCGTGAGTAAAGAAGAGGGTGCAGTGTTGTCAAAAAAAAGAAGAGACAACATTGAGTAAAGAGAAGTGTCGGTGCGGAATGTGGTCCCGACACTAACCAGGTGATAAGCGCCAAGGTCTATCCCTCAATGGTCGATGCTAAGCAATCGGGGACACAAGGTTTTATCCCGGTTCCCGCCGAGGGCCGTACGTCCAGCAGCGGTGGTGTGCTCGAGGCACTATATTGCTCAAGACCGGGTGCTCGTAGTGGGGCTGCTACAAGCAAGGCGGGAGAGGAAGCGTGGCCTCCAAGTCCCTGGTGAAGTGGCTGAAGATATTGTGGGAGAATTGGAGAGCGAGAGCGTGATGTGTCGTGTGTTGCCGTTGTTGTTTCTTCTGTCTTGTCCCCTGCGGTGGGGGAGTTCGTCTTCCTTTTATAGGCCAAGAAGAGAGCGAATCACATGTATGCCGCACTATTTAGCTACATGGGGAAGTGTGGTGTGCTGCGCCGTAGAGTAGGCGGCCGCCTTGACGGTCCTTGCCGCGATCTGGCCATCATGGCGTATCTTGTACCCGAACAGTGGCAGCTTCGAGGGTAGGAATGCGGCGGATGGCCGTGATGCCCTCGGGCGGGCTCGAGGGGGTTGCTGACGTCGATCCGTACGGGGTGCGGTGGCGGGGTAAGGCGGCGTCCCGTTCCCGCATGCTTCACGGCGCCGGGCCGCGCACGGTGCCGGCGTGGGATTATACGCGCGGGGGCGGCCACCATGCGGGCGTTAACAGGGGCGGGGATGGTGCCCCCGCCGGCCTAACGCCTCGACCTAACCCTGCAAAGTCACGGGAAAGCAAACCGAGGGTGCGGACGACCCCCCCTTCGAGGGCTCGGCGCGTTAGCCGTACCAGAGTAGGCGGCGCGGCGTCACGGGACTGGCACCGGCCACGTCGCACAGTCCCCCACAGTGGCGGGGATGGGTTCCCTCCTAGGGAGTTGGTGCAACGAGAACCGGGCGCGAGTCCCGGTGCGCATGATGGCGCCGCCCCGCCGTTGTCAGAACATTAAATGCCCGTACCCGCGTACGGGCGTGCGCGTGCGGAGCGCCCTCGAGCGAGGCGGAGCCTGCTCGAGGGCGGCGCGGACCCTCGAGCGAGGCGGAGCCCCGCTCGAGGTAAGCGCACTCCCTTGAACGGGGCGGAGCCTCGCCCGAGTGTGCCTTCGAGCGAGGCGGAGCCCCGCTCGAGGGGATCTTTAAGTGGGCCGCCTTGATGGGCTAGGGGCCACCGTGGCGTGGAGATATTTCGAAATTTAACCCTATCTTCGCGAGCCTCACTTGAGATGACCCTAAGTTCGCGTGCCTTTCGAAATTTAACCCCGTGGCATGCGAAGTCTTCGATTCGGGGGATTTTCATCACTTTTTACAATTTTGAGATTTTATTTTATGTTTTGCTTCTCCAAATCATGTGAATGGACAATTTTGCCCCTAACCATCTCTCCCCTCACCCTGACATGTGGGACCCACAGTTTTGGTCATCTTCAACCTCAGACTCAGCCGCTCATCTCTATGGCCGCCGGTTCGCCGGCCGTGCCATGGGGGGCTGGGGGCCAACTACTGCGCTGGAGGAGGCTGCCATTCGAGTTCGCAACTGGCGGACGGGGCTAGCTCGCGGTTGACAGGTGGGCGGAGCTCACGTCTCGACGTCCAGACCTCGCGGTCGGCGGTTCGAGCTTGCAGCCGGTGACTGAGCCTAGCTCGCGGACGACGGCTGGGCGGAGCTCACGTCCGGGCGGACCTCGCGCCCAACCGAGCTCGCGGCCGGCGGCCGGTCGAGCTTGCCGCCGCGGTCGGGCGGACCTTGCGGCCGGTTGAGCGGGCGGCGCGCGCCGACGGTGAGGCGAGGGGGCGCAACCGCCGTGCGTGTAGGGGGGCGGCGGCGAGGAGGTAGGAGAGCGGCAGGCATTGGGGATGGGCGGCGCGGCCTGGCGGAGCATACTGTCTAGAGGTTGAAGATGACAGGGGTAAAATTGTCCATTCAGTTGGGTTTGAGATGTAAAAAGAGAATGGAAATAAGAAAATCACGAAAAAGAGTCAGAAACCCCTGAATCGAAGAGTTTGTATGCCCCGGGGTTAAATTTCGAAAGGCTCGCGAACTTAGGGTCATCTCAAGTGAGGCTCGCGAAGATAGGGTTAAATTTCGAAATATCTCCCGTGGCGTGGGCCATGCCCCGTGAGCGTGTTTAAGCGAGGCGCGTTTGGCTTTGGCTTTTTGCGGATTTTAAGTGGGGTTTCCCCGGTTGTTTAAGGGGACCCCTAGGGTCGTCCCCGACAAGAAGGGAGGGTGGATGTTGATATGACAACTTGAGGTTTGAGAGAATTCCGTAGTGGGATCACTTATGTAGTTTTGTATGATTGTTGTGCCTTGCTAATTGCGGAGTAAAGAAGCATGTCGCTTGAGCTTTCTTGCATGAGTAAAGGAGAGGTTGCAGTGTTGTAAAAAAAAGAAGAGGGTCCAACGTTGAGTAAAGAGAAGGGAGTGTGGATGCTGATGTGGCAACTTGAGGTTTGAGAGAATTCCTTAGTTGGGGTCACTTATATAGTTTTGTATGATGATAGCACCTTGGATTCGTTAGGGACTGATTAGAGACTCAAGTTGAGTTTAGGTACAATTTTGACACACTTTAAAAAGTTTATGGACCGAAATGACACAACTCAGGAAGTTTGTGGACCGAAGTTGCACTTTACTCCTTAAAGTTGCTTAAGTCATTGTTCTCCCTCTCATTCCTCGAGTGGATCCCATTGACTTATAAGTCACTGCAACCAAGCATGACTGACTTAAATCCAACTGACTTATAAGTCAGACGACTTATGAGAACCAAACAGGGTCTTAGACATTTTTCTGCATAGTTTTTTAATATTGCAACCGTATATTTTTCGATGTTGTCATGTTTGACCGTTGACTAGGGATAAAAGCGTATTGACTTGTGAATAGTGAGGGTAAAATCACCAAGTTGAAAAATGAGAGTAAAATTAAAAGTACACTTTAGAACAAGAGAGAAACACAAATACCTTTTTATTTACTGTTGCAATAGAACGTCCGATGAAAAAAAATTCATCAAACTTCTGAACACTAGTGGTGCCTAAAAAACACAAGTATGTGTTGTCCGAGTTCCATGACTCATTGTTGAAGCGTTGATTGACACTAGAAACAAATTGCACGGGTGATGGTCCGATTGAAAACCAATCTAAACTTGAACTAGTGGCTGAATGTCAAGTTGTTGATCCAATAACCTTTTGAGATTCCCTTCCAACAAGGGCAGTGCCCAACAAAAAGAGCCGTTCTCATGGGCAGAGTCGTCACTTCCTCTGGTTTGAATTCGAAACCGCATCTAAAAGGTCGAGTCGTCTGCAGCTGCATCTGGGGCCACCACCTCCTCATACGCCCGTAGACTACGTCCATAGACCACGGGTCGCCCACCCAGCCAAGGAACGGTTGATGGGGAACTCGATCCAATAAATTGACGGTGCAGATGCCCTGCACATAGACCAGTTCCGTCGGGCCTTCTCCATCTCGTTGCGTCGCAGATCTTCCATACACCAAGTTCATACACCACCGCTTGTGTGGCCATCCACATGGGCCCACTATTCAGAGACCGGTCCATAGACACGGTCTACATTTAAGGAGGTAGCCGCCGCAGGACACGCGACGGCGACGCCCTAATTTTTCGAAATCCTTCGGGCGGGCGCTTCTCGCTCTCACCCGTTCGCCATTCCGCCCCCCTCTCTATCCCTCTCTCGCCCTCCCCTCTCTTCTCGAGGGTGCGATCGATCCCCAACCCTAGCTAAGCTCGCCGCATCCTCGATCCCCCCAACCCAGGTGCAGCTCTTCGTTGCATGTCGCAGAGCGTCGTCAATCCTGCCAGATCCGCCGGTTTGAGGTGAATCTTCTCGCATTTCTGGGGGCGATTTTGCCGCGTTTTCTGTTTCTGGTCTGACAGATTTGAGCAACTCGTGGTTAGGGTTCCGATGGAGACCTCGGAGGCGCCGGCCGCGCACCAGCAGAAGGACAGCGTGAAGGTGGCCGTCAACATCAGGCCGCTCATCACGGTGGAGCTGCAGGACGGCTGCACGGATTGCGTCACCGTCACGCCCGGCGAACCGCAGGTAACGATTCGTTTGATGGCGGGTGTGTCTGATTCAACGTGATCTTCTGGGGAGAATTGATGCTTCTGGGACTTGGGTGCAGAGATAAGTACTGGAGTATTTATTCTCAGGACCATTGTATTTTCTGGTTTCAAGACTGTTCTTTAGTATTCCACAATTTCGACGCTAGTAATTTGTTTTCTGAAAATACCTGTTGGATCACAGTGTTGAACGTATATGAACTTAGTATTTGCCACTTTTTGTTAGGAAATCCTTTTTTAATGGCTTGTAGGTTCAGAACTTCAGATAGATGATAAAATTGTTTATGCACTATTTCAGGTTCAAATTGGGCCGCACGTGTTCACATTTGATCATGTATATGGCAATTCGGGCCCTCCATCGTCATTTATATTTGAGCAATGTGTGAGACCGCTGATTGATGCATTGTTCAGTGGATACAACGCTACTGTTCTAGCATACGGGCAGGTACGATTGTGTCTTTGTAGGCTTATTGTCTTTTAGATGATTATTCTGTTGCTTAGTTGCTGGTCCTTGGCAACTGCAGACGGGTTCTGGAAAGACATATACAATGGGTACTGATTACAGTGGTGATGGTAACTGTGGAGGGATAATTCCTCAAGTTATGGAGACAATATTCAGAAAAGTTGATGCCTCAAAGGATGGCACAGAGTTTTTAATTAGAGTGTCTTTTATTGAGGTAAGATAGCTATACCACTCGCCTCTTTCTTATTTGTACCAGTAGCTGTTAGCTTGGTATCATTCCGTGGTCTGCTGCTATGTATTTCAGATATTCAAGGAAGAAGTCTTTGATTTGCTCGATTCAAATCATGCTGCTGCAAGACTTGATTCAGTCTCTGTAGCAAAACCATCAGCACCTGCCAGAGTGCCGATTCAAATTCGAGAGACTGCAACCGGAGGCATAACTCTTGCTGGTGTCACAGAGGCTGAGGTGAAGTCAAAAGAGGAAATGGCATCATATTTGATACGTGGTTCCTCGTCGCGTGCAACAGCAAGCACTAATATGAATAGGCAGTCAAGGTAAGCTGTACACACATGAATTCCCTTTCTGTGAGGGCCATTAGTGCAGAGTACATTTCTGTTCTGTTTGCTTGCTATCTTAGGTTCTGATAATTCTTATTTGAATGGTGCTGCTTATCTGTAGTCGCTCTCATGCCATCTTTACAATATGTGTTGAACAAAAGAGAACATCTGGTATATCTGACAAGTCAGTCAGCGGTGACTATGATATATTATCATCAAAGTTTCACCTGGTCGATCTTGCTGGTTCTGAAAGGGCTAAACGTACTGGTGCAGATGGACATAGACTTAAAGAAGGTAATGAAGGTTCTCCAAATGTTTTTGTACATGTCAGTTAAGTTCATCAGACAATTGAGCAACTGGTTTTAAGATTGTCGTCTATTTCCTGTCCATAGGCATACACATAAATAAAGGCCTTCTAGCTCTTGGCAATGTTATAAGTGCATTAGGTGATGAAAAGAAAAGGAAAGAAGGGGCATTTGTTCCATATCGGGATAGTAAATTAACCCGCCTTCTGCAGGTAAGACTTTAATGTTTATAGTAAATGTAATGTCTTAGCACCTCTTTCCACACTATAGTTAAGTAATATATGCACACCGCATCATTTGAATTTCTTTGTGAAATGTCATTTAGAAATGCATTGGCTTTCAGATTTACATGGGTCTTGTCTAAGGGTGTAAATCATTTTTGCAGGATTCTCTTGGAGGAAACAGCAAAACTGTTATGATTGGTAGGTATATATACATTTTTAGACATCCTGGTACTGGAGGCTCTTAATCATGTTGTGTTGCAATTTGTTTTCCTGCAGCATGCATTAGTCCTGCAGATGTAAATGCGGAAGAAACAATAAACACACTCAAATATGCCAATCGTGCACGAAACATCCAAAACAAAGCAGTGGTGAACCGTGACCCAGCTACAGCAGAGATGCAAAAACTGAGGAGCCAGTTGGAGCAGCTTCAAACTGAACTATTGTTTTCGCGCAGTGGGAGTGCAGCGTTAGAAGAACTTCAGGTAGGTTTGTCTTATCTTGATTGGCTGTTCCAATTAGTTGATTTTATCACCTGATTTTGTTTCCTGTGTTTATCAGTTATTGCAGAAAAAGGTCTCTCTACTGGAGCTAAAAAATTCTGAGCTGAACCATGAACTTAAGGAAAGGGAAGTGTCATGTGAGCAGTTGGCAGAACGCGCACGGGCTGCTCAGGTATGTATCACGTTTCTGTTTGGAAGTCATGGATTTGTGACGTGACATTTCATTGGTCTTGGTCCATTATATGTATTTGAAACATGTTAGTATATGTTTGGTCTGATAATCACGTGCAATTAGTTTATTGTGCTTGAGCTAGCCTGTTAGACACGAAAACCAATATATTCATTAAACATTGGCACAGTTGGAAAGGGATCAGTTAATGCTGAAGATTGCATCCGCAAGAAATGGAAAGTCATGGGATGATATTGAAAATGCTGATGATGGCCAAGTGAGTGAAATTACATCTATATGCTCTAAAAAGATTAATATATGCCTTCCTACACCATCTTACAACAACTTCTTTCTTTTTTTCTGATAAGGATGTGGACCTTATGAAGAGCTACATATCGAAAATCCAGCAGTTGGAGGGTGAACTGATGCGCCAAAACTTCTCCAATGGTTGCAGACATGGTTTACATGATCAGCTAACCATGGAAAGGGACATTCTTTTAAATGACCTGGGTTCTGAAGGTGAAGTAGGAACACCTGATGCTTCAAGTAAGTCACCGATAGATTTCCTCAAAGCACTTAGAGAAGTGCCTTGTTCTGTAATACTTGACCCTTTTCAGTAGGTTTTATTGCTACCAGCACGCTAACCAAGTACCTATGATTGAATATGTTAGAAACCAGTTATCAATGTTACCTTCCTGTACCACATTTTTTATCCACCAAACTTGTTCAAAAACTGTTGAATACTCCCTCCGTCCCAAAATATAGGGTCCTGGAGGGTTCAAATTTTGTGCCAAAATATAAGGTTTTGGGAGGATAAGACAAAATTGAATGAGGTTGGTGAGTAGGTGGAGAGTTGGTTGGTAGTGTAAAATGAGGGGTATAGAAGTCATTTCCTCTCACTGTTGTTTCTTGAGTTTGAACTCTCCAGCACCTTATATTTCGGGACGGAGGGAGTATTTCCCAGCTTGGACCATGTGTCCATTCCAAACTCTATATTAATAACTGGTATCTTCAGGTGAAGTTGATGAAGAAAAGGAGAGAGAACATTCATCCATGCAAGACCAACTGGATAAAGAGCTTCAAGAACTAGATAAACGACTTCAGCAAAAGGAGGTACTCTTCTCCTGCCTCAACTATTGTGATTTCTTTAAATTATATAAATTTTCAGTATCGTGTTTGTTGACTCCCTACTAGCGCTATTTAGTTCTATTCTGCATGTACAGATGTGTCATTATCTATCCTCAGTCTGCTTGACCATTATATTGTATTTTGATTCACATTGAACAGTATAATTATATCTCCTTTTCATGTTTCAAAAGGCAGAGATGAAACAATTTGCAAAGAGTGATACCTCTGTCCTCAAGCAACATTATGAGAAGAAGTTAAATGAGTTGGAGCAAGAAAAGAAAGCGCTTCAGGTTTTTCTAGCTTACTTGATTGGCATTATTGTTTTTTGCTTGTGACACACTAGTAACATTCTTCTTGTTTATAGAAAGAAATAGAGAATCTTCGCCATGCATTGACCAATATATCTTCTTCTACGGATGAGAATGCTCAAAAACTTAAAGAAAACTATCTTCAAAAGTTGAACGGACTTGAATCTCAGGTTTGTACATTCAGCTGAAGGCTTGTTCCATTCTTCAGATGCTAACTGCACAACATTTCCAGGTCTCTGAACTCAAGAAAAAGCAGGAAGCTCAACAACAGCTTCTAAGGCAGAAACAAAAAAGTGATGAGGCAGCAAAACGATTACAAGAAGATATTCAGCGCATAAAATCTCAGAAGGTGTTCTCTCCTCCAAATTTTGCTGTATCCAATTAAATCTTCTTTACCTTTTACATATATGCCTTTCATTCCATGCAGGTTCACCTTCAACAAAAAATGAAGCAGGAATCTGAGCAATTTAGATCTTGGAAAGCTGCTCGTGAAAAGGAAGTACTTCAGGTAATTTTTCTTGCAGGTCCTTGTTTCTTATAAACTACCTTCTCACAGAATTAGTTTTGATAGTTCTGTTTTTCCATTAATTAGCTCAAGAAGGAAGGGAGACGAAATGAATATGAGATGCACAAGCTCCTGGCCTTAAATCAGAGGCAGAAAATGGTCAGTCCCCCCCCCCCCCCCCCACTTTCTGCTTTAAAATAAAATGATTGTCACTTACAACATTCCCATTTGAAACTGTAGGTCTTACAGCGGAAAACTGAGGAAGCTGCCGCTGCATCAAAAAGATTGAAAGAGGTGCTGGAAGCAAAGAAGTCATCTCGTGAAACATATGGTAGGAAGCTACAGCCACTGGCTTCATATTTGTGAAACTTGGGATTAAGTGTGCTCATTAATCATATCTGATGATTTTCAGGAGGTGCCAACGGTTCGGGGATGCAGGTGCGCTTAAAACACCTTTGTTAGTAACAAATACTAGATTTCAGACACCTTCTATACAATCTTTGAACTTTTTTTTATATATTGTTAGGCTGTAATGCGAGCTATCGATGATGAAATCGAAGTAACTGTAAGAGCACATGAATTACGATCATATTATGAGCGACAAATGCAAGAGTAAGATTTATTTTACATTGCTGATAGCTAATAGAACCTGATCTTCTGATGCTTTTGTTGTTTTGTGGTCCATTACATGCTGTCCTTTTTTACGATGAGACAGATCTGTAGTTATTCAATCTAAACATACACTGAAGATAATTTACTGCTGTAAACTTGTATTCCCTGGTGGTTAGACCACTAGCGAATCAGCTATGGATCAATTCATATGACAATGCATATAAACATTGAGTCGTTTCATTTTGTTCTACCAAGTAATTTATATTAGGTGCTACTATGTAAAATTTGCACTGACCTAATATGTTAAAAATTCCTGACCAAATTTGGTATTATTAATTTGTCTCTAAAATTCCATATGACTTGTGATATACCCACATTATTAATGAACCTCCTTTTCCTTTCTACATCTGACTGCATAATATATGACCTACAATTCAAATAATTACTCGTTATTTACATTGCCTTTTTTTTTCCCTGACAAAGGAGAGCGGCCATATCGAAGGAAATAGCAAAACTAAAGGAGGAATCAAAGCACAAGATTAGGTTGGATGATTTACATGCTTTTTTATGTGTTAATTTGAAATCAGATTCATTTTCTGAATTGCTGCTTACTAATTTTTATTTTCATAGTGATTGTCCTCAAGCTATGTCTCCTAGTGCTAGAAGTTCTAGGATCTCAGCATTAGAGAACATGCTATCCTCGTCATCTAGTGCTATGGTGTCTATGGCCTCTCAATTGTCAGAAGCTGAGGAACGGGAGCGTTTATTCAGCGGTAAAGGGAGATGGCACCATGTCAGGTCCCTCCCAGAAGCTAAGAACATTATGAACTACCTTTTTCAGTTAGTATCTTCTGCAAGGTATGCTGTACATTGCTTTCCTTCAATGCAGTTTTCAGTTTGTGGTGGATCTTATGGATGTGCATAAGTGCATTCCTGGTTTGTGGGTTCTTATTTTGTGTTTTGTGTTTAGGTGTCAAGTACAGGATAAAGAGGTGACTTGTAATGAAAAAGAGCACATCATTAGTGAATTGAAGGAAAAAGTGGTTGTGCTTAATAGTGGGATGCGACAGTTAGAAATGAAAGTGAAAGATCTAGGCCACCAAAACATGCAGGTATAGATTCTTCTGGTTGTACTGTGCAAAAATTCGATGACGCCAAAGTATGAAATAGCTAGTATTATGCATTTTGATATTTAGATATAACTTGATTTCATCACTCACATGCTAACACTTTCTACTAACTGGCAGCTTTTCACTGCATTGAGCAATGCAAAGAAACTTGATAGTTCTTCAGGGAATGGCACTGGTGTTTCAGATGATGGCCAGACTTATGCCTTGCGCAAGGTATCTTTGTGCCTTGCACATCTGGTGATATTTGTACTCAGTATGCATCTGTTAAATATGCCTGACTGTCCCTTTTACTTGTAGAGTGTTCGATCTTCTCAGTACTTCGGATATAGTAAGAACCACTTCAACTGGTTGGACGATATGGACACGTCAGACTCTGATAATATGAGCGAGGAGTCTGATGGAGACTTGGGAGACGAGTCTGATGCAGACTTTGTAATGCCGACTAGAAAAGTTAGAGAGCACCGGAAAACAGTGTCCAGACACACAAATCTTAGTCTGGGTTGTCAAAGCACACAAGAAAATGCAGAACCAGAGAGGAAGCCAAAAGATGTTACATCAGATGGCTGCTCATGCTCAAAAGCCTCATCATGCAAGACCAAGTTGTGTGAGTGCAGAGGCTCAGGTGCACATTGTGGTCCAGGATGTGGTTGCAAGGACTCCAAATGTTCTAATAGGGATTCTTCAGATAATACAGAGACACTCAATCAGGGAATTGTGATTATTAAGAACATTTTCTCTGAGAAGGATGCGGAAGATGCAAAGACAAGGAAGCCTTTGGCCGACATTGGTAATAATGAGGAGGTACGTAATGTGACGCACACTTTTTTTTAATGAAGCTTAGACTGGCTAACAACAATGCAAAAAAGACCTACTGGCTGAGCATTGATCACAAAACACCCAAAGAAAAAACAAGTAAAAAATTGATGCCGTGTGCGCCATTACCTCACTTGGTTTGCAACTGTTCTGTTCTCAGGGTAACAAAGCTGCAGAGACGAAGAAGAAACCGAGGAAAAACTGGCGCAAGTCGACAGTTCAGCTCGTCACAGACCCTACCCCACCCTCCGTGCCAGAGACCACCGAAGCTGCCCCGCGGGACAGAGCTGACATCCCCCTCAAGCTGCCGAGAGCCATGTCTTCCACACCAGCTGAGAGCAACCCTCCTCCCCTCACGGACCGCAATGCCGCCAAGCCAGACGAGTACGTGAGCACCGGTACCAAGGAGAGCACTGCTGCCACGAGGCCACCGTCTCAGCTGCGAAAGAACGCTACCACCGAGAAGGAGAACCAGTTGCGATGATGCGATTCATGCAGTGGGAAGTCTGTTGTTGTGACAATGGGGGAGGCCGCCTCGGCGTCCTTCGATTCTGGAAGGAAGTTCCTTGGGATGAGGCTGCGAGGTTTGTCCCATTCGATCGCCATGCTGTGCCTTGGCTCTGCTTTGGCTGTAACGCAACGCTTTTGAACGATGGCGCATTAAAATAGTGGGTTAAGTTATGGCAATCTTTGTAAATGGTGGCCGTTCCTTTTGAACACAGCTCAGTCCGTTAAGCTGTGCAATGTTGTACGAGTTCTTCGTTTTAGACACACTGATCGGTAGATATGCTGCTGATACCATCAGATCGGTAGATAATTGCTTAAGCTATCATGGAAGGTGGGAGACGAGACACCGACTGGTTATGACAGTAGCCAGGATTTCAATTCCATTCTGGGCTTCGTTTAACACTTGTAAATTTGCAACACCGTTCCATCCAGGCGATAGAAGTTTGGTATTGTCCAGCATAGACATGCAGGCTGATTTAGTGGCCAACAGTGCAATGAATACAAACATCCAACCATTAAGTTGTGCAATGAGCCAACGATGGTGGGTGATAAAGTCTGCCCCCTACAGCCCAACCAAATCCAAAATGATCCGTCCTGTTCCGTTCACTGTCTATGCTGGACAGTACCATTCTCCTTCAAGTAGTCCACAAACTCATCGATTAGGTAGGGCCAAGCACCTTCTTCATCATAGTTGGTTAGTTGAGGATCAACTGTCTGCAGCAACAAGATAGTAGACAGTGGAACAATGGAAACAAAAACTTGGTTAGAAATGCATAGGGATGAGGAATGGAAACAAGAACATGCTTTAGCACGAGGAAATGATGAAAGGTTACAAAGAAATTTTGGAAGCGGATACACTATAACACTAGCATCTCTCACGTGATCAGCTTATATTGTTATGTGACCAACACAAATGTAACTTTTGAGACACCCGCAGTGTGTAGGTGTCAGCTTACCTTCACAAATTCCAATAACTGCGCCCATGTATCCCTGGAGATAGCTTTATTGTGCCTTACCTGAAAAAAAAAGATGGTTCTACCAACAAGTAAGCACACTGCTTATAAGTTGTAACGGTAATGGAAATGGAGTGGTAATGGTAATGGAAATGGAATCAAATTACAGGGAAATCATGGATGGGATGGGTGATTGCAAGCTTTGTTTGGTTGCACAATGTAATGGTATCAGTTACCGGTTCCAATTGAAGAGTACTGATATTGTTGTTGTGATCTGATTACAAGGGATGATGGGGGTATCAACTTTGAATAGGCTATTAAATGATTACAAGGCAACTGAAAACAGGCCATGTTGAACCAAATGCTTGTAACGGAATCAGATACCTCTACATAATCTGATTACATTACAGTTGGCCAACCAAATGCTATGTAAATTAATCAGAACCGAAAAAACTATGGCAGAACAGCAAGTATTCAAGTTATACCTGTAGAAACTGACACCAGTGGTCAATGAGAGGCCAGTTCCTTTCAGCAAACAGCAGCCGCCACATGCCAAGAGCAGTCTCCAATGCGAGAGATTTCTGACCCTATAAAATTAGGGTTATGCACAACATATCATTAATATGGTTGTTAAAGACACTATTGAAACAGAAGGTCTGATAAAATTACAAGAAATGTGCACATCAAATGCCATACCTTTTCCCTTGCCCAGGCAAATGCAAAGTTGTATATTTCGCGAAACTTTTCTGTACGAGGGAAAGGTGAACTGGTAAGTGACAGGCAGATGGATCCATCTTGTCTAATCCACTTAGCCCTTTTAGTTGAACAAACTGCTTGTGCAAGCATTCATATTCAAATGACACATATACTACACTAGCAGCAATTGGACCTGAAAAAAGAGAACTTACGATCATCTTTAAGCTCAGCTCGTAGAGAAGGTAACTTTCCACGAAGCTTCTCTATTGAATCCACCCTGCAAACGAGGCATAGATCATTTAAACTATTATAATTACACTTCAGGATATCAAGCTGTGGCACAACTACACAAATGATGCATAGCTCAGTCTCACCCAATCGACTGCAGTCCACCAATGAACTCCTGGCGAGTGAATTCACACATAATAGAAGCTTTCATATGCCATGAGATGACAAGCTGTTAACAGGGAAGAGGTAAACAAAATGAATAAATGGAAAAAAATAACAGATACAATTGTAATCCGTATGGAGTTATTTTTGAACTTGAAGCAAATCCATTTCGTCAGTGTTTGTAGAGAAAAAGTAAATACAAGATCTGGACGTACCATAACAATATCCTGAGGATCCACCTGAAAAACGAAAACATGTCATTTGCATTTCAGAATCATATGACAGGGCACAGATATGAAGACAACATTGCCAACCAAAATAAATGATCTGAGGACTCATAATGAGGAAAAAAATACATGATTATGAAGTTAGCAATCATACCAGTCTACACTACACAAGCAAGTAGAGTCATTCTTATACCCAAAAACCATGGCAAAAATGTTGTTCGCTGGTTCTAAATCTAATATTTACTAGATGTCACAGAATGATGAATTACAGATTGAGTAGTTCAAAGGATTCTATAGACCATGGCAAAAATGTTGTTTGCTGGTTCTAAATCTAATATTTACTAGACGTCACAGAATGAAGAAATACAGATTGAGTAGTCCAAAGGATTCTATAGATAAACACTATGAAGAAATACAGAATAAATGAAACAAACCCTGTTCATTGCACGTAAATTTCCAACCTGATAACTACCTATACGATATATATGACTGCAGACTGATAATCTAGCAGAGTAACATGCAATCAAAGTAAGAAGATAAAATCCAAAAGTTACCTGCATATCATTGCATAGCTGTGATATGCCTTCCACCATTATCATATCAGCATTTGGTTCTGAGAAACCATGACACAAAATGATGGTACAGGAAAAAAAATCAGAGACAAGATCACGAGGCATAGAAAGGACAAAGGAGGCAATCTTGCCAAGTTGACAGGCACAACAGACAGTAAAATATTTTACCTTTATATCTGTTGTACAGCTCTTCCAGATGCCAAGTATTTGCAACAGCAACTTGTGGTTGGCTGTAGAAAACATCAAAAGCTCCTTCCAAGTGCCAGTCACTAGCTTTAAGAGCCTGAAGCGCGACCTTCTCACTGTGGAAATTGTAATGCTTAAAGAATTAACAGAAATGAAGTGAATTAGAAATGAATGATATTACTAAATGATGTCCATATACTGTCCGATGCAAAAGACAGTCCAATAATAA
The DNA here is from genome assembly GCA_947561735.1 of Cenchrus americanus. Classification (NCBI taxonomy): domain Eukaryota; kingdom Viridiplantae; phylum Streptophyta; class Magnoliopsida; order Poales; family Poaceae; genus Cenchrus; species Cenchrus americanus. Next base: position 14,491,111 of record OX387241.1, read on the forward strand.
TTATAATGAGTTTGCAGTGCTCACTTGCCTCTGGACGGTCTAAACTGCTGAATGCTGATACATGTGCCATTAAATTGTTGGATACACTAATGTTAATTAACTAAGTAAAAGGAAACTGACTCAAGCATACTGACTGATCATGGCATCTAGAACAGTGAAATGTCCACATATATACTGACTGTTATATACAGCCCAAGTATTTTTTTCCGGGTAACGACCATGGATTGCTCTTGCAGCCCAAAAACATAGCTTTCAGTAAAATATGGAAAAGTGGTCGATCCTAAATAAAAGAGAGAAAATGTAATGACACCAGCCAGTTAGAGAATTGCATCACACGGCAAAATTACAAGCCAAGATCAGGTGTTGTCACGGGCTTCCATAACAAAACAATACAAAAATTCCGCGTTACTGCACTCCATGAAAACCTTACAAGCAAGCATGAGATCACTGCCAGCATTGTGAAGTCTAATGCAGAGCAATAAACAAGTTCTTTCAGTGACCTGCAACTTGACATATCGATCCCAAGGCTATTAACCAACCAAACACCACTTACATTTATTACTAAATTCCGGTCTCAACTCTCAAGACTACGAACAATTGAAAAACAGTAATAGTAAAATGTACCTTGCGCCAGTTATGTCCATGAACTGCTGCACCTTGTCGCGGCTTCCTCTCCCCAGCTTATGCTGCGCATACAAGAAACATACATCCATTATTAAAACCAGAATACGCGCAGCATCCGTACAGAGCACGCACCAGATGTACGAATCAAATGAGAAAACAGTGTAAATGGTGCAATCACGAGACCAGCCCATTGTAGGTCGCGAGAAAATGAGAAAAAAATCCAGAAAATTTGTGGCGAACCGGCCCTTGCCAAGAGGATGGGAGGAAGAGGCTGACCATCTTGGATCGAATCGAGCGTGTAAGGCCAGATGGCGAGGGGGCGCGCTGTCTAGGGTTTCGACTCTCGATAAGCAGCGTTCTTGTGCTCTCTCCTCTGCGTTTGGCCTTCTGTTCTGCCTCGCTCCTCAGACGGGACAAGGACGGCCTCGGATGTCCAATGACCAAAACGCCACCTTCTTGGCTTCTTGGGAGAAAATATCGAAAATAGAGTCATTTACGTGCATGTCATTAAGGGTGTGTTTGGAGCTCCACGCAGCTTCTAGATAAAAAAACAGCCTCCACTCCAAATTTTCTCTCGCCAAACACACCCAACTCCAGCAGCTCCACCGTGGATCCGCTCCAGGAAAAAGGTGGAGCGGACCCCCAACTCCATGGTTTTCGTGGAGTGCCTCGGGTACTCGCGAAGGCATGTTTTGTACTCACTCGTGGAGTTGGGTGGAAATTACCCACCTTTGCCACTCGTTACATAGAAAAACGGTTCGTTCTATTTTTCTCGCGACTCTCCTCCCCCGACTCGCCGTCGCCGCACCGGCATCGAGCTCCCTCGCTCCCCCGCGTGGAGGCTAGCCCGCGCCCGCCCGTCCCCGGCGAGGCCGCGTGCCGCCGCCGCGCGCGGCGAGGGCCGCCGGTGCCAGGCCCGCGCCCGCCCGTCCCCCGGCGAGGTCGCGCGCCCGCCCAACCGCGGCGAGGTCCCGCGCCCGCGGCGAGGTTGCGCGCTCGCCCAACCGCGATCCGGACATGTGGACCCTAGATGTCATAGACATGATTAGAAATGCGGAGCCGTACCAAACACTTTACTAGATCTCGGATCCACGGTGGAGCCGCTCCACGGTGGAACTCCGTGGATCTGCGGCTCCGGAGCTATTTTTGCGGTGTTGGAGCTCTCCCAAACACGCCCTAAGAAAGTTGTCAGTTACGTGTATGCCATGGAAAAGTTCTCAAGCACGTGTATGCCACGCACCCGAAGTTCGTTGACGTACGTGCCATTTTGGATGGATGGAGAGGTAACACAGGTGTTAGAGGGAGTGTGAAGATAGTTTTGCCCTTATGTGCAATAAAGGATCAAAAAAAATTAGAAAAGTGAAAAAATCGAAAAAATTGTAAGTAATTCGATAAAAAAAGAAATAATTTAAAAAATCGTAAAAAATCAGAAATAAATTATAAAAATGATTAAAAATCAGAAAAGCGGAAATAAATTATAAAAATGATTTAAAAATCGTAAAAATCAGAAATAAATTATAAAAATAATTAAAATCATAAAAGCGGAAATAAATTATAAATATGATTTAAAAATCGTAAAAAATTAGAAAAGTGGAAATAATTTTTTTAAATGGTTAAAAATCTGGGAAAATCGAGAGAAATGCTAGAAAAATGTAGTTAAATGTGGAACAAATTAGAAAAGGGTTGCAAAAAATAAGAAAAAATTAGACATTAATTTTTTTAAGAGGGGAAAATAGGTGCATGACCGCCGGCCGCCCTCGCCCGGCCGCGAGCGAGCGGGCGCCCGCCGCTCGGCCGCGGGCGCGCGGCCGCCGGCCGCCCTCGCTTGGCCGCGGCGCGCGCGGGCGCCGCCGCCGGCGCGGGCGGGGCGGCCGGCCGCGCGCGGCGCGCGGGGCGCGCCCGCCGGCCGCGGGCGCGCGGGCCGGCCGCGGGCGGGGCGGCCGGCCGGCGCGGGCGCACGGGCGGGGGCGGGCCGCGGGCGGGGGCTAGCGCGCGGCGCACCGGCGGCGGTCGGCGACGGGTGCTCCGGCGACGGGTCTAGGGTTCGGGAGTTGCGGTCGGCAGCCTCGATTCGTTTCCAGGGAGAGCTCGATTCGTTTCTAGATGGACAGGGGCATAACAGTCATTTCCAAACGCGGGTCCCACATGTTAGATGGGTAGAACCGTTAAGTCCTAACAGAATCCATCCAAAATGGCAGGTGTGTCAACGAATTTCGGGTGCATGGCATACAGGTGCTTGAAAACTTTTTTATGGCATGTGTGTAACTGGTAACTTTTTTTAATGGCATACACGTAAATGACTCTCGAAAATAGCCCTTCAGACTCATGTAATTTGTTTTGAATATATTCAGTTGCGTTATGCGGTTCTGGTAGCTAACAACTATGTAGTTCTTGACTTTGATGTCCTCTAGCAAATGATATGATGCTCCAGCTACTTTTTTCAAAAAAGGAAAATTAATCTGAATATGTGTGCAATGGTGGAAAATTCGCAACTCCGCATGCATTGTCCTTAAAATACTTGGCAAAGGAGGGGATGAAAGGTTCGTTATTAAGGAAAAAAACGAGTCGCAATTCTTCCACGGCGTAAGATTTCCTATTAGAGCGACTCCAACAGCCTAGCTAATTTCTTAGCTAAATTTAGAGTTGTAGGTCTCTAAAATAATAGAAAGCTTTCAAAACGGTGGGGAATCCAACAAACTCTTCAAATCATGACTCTCTAAAATCAAATCTATGCCACGTTAGATGTTTTTCGAGGTGGTGGACGCTGCAGCTGGTCTGGCTGCTACCACTGGTCACCGGTGGTCTGGCCGCTTGACGCCGAATGCTTGTCCGACGACAGTCGCCGTCGCCGGCCGCTGGTAGCTGATCTTTGAATTCTAGGCCAGCAAACAGCTGAGCCATTGTTACTACAATGTGTAACCTTGAACCTTTTGCTTTAGCATGTTTATCGTCAGTGAGCAATGCAGCACGAGATCGTGTTCCTCAACCAGATCGGCGCCCATTCACCGTCAAATCGAGCCCCGTCGTGGATGCCGACAATGGCAATACGCACACTGACGTGTTCGACACCAAATTCGACACGCTTGTGTCCGCGCTCGCTTCGGCAGGCGTCGACGGCCTCTGTTCTCGACGGCGAGGTAGCTGGCCGACTGATGGCGACACGTACGCCACCTTCTGCGTGGCTTATTGCAGAAACTGGTGGCGAACGTCGGCACACCGATGCAGCCGAGACAGTACGTCGATGGCCAGGAGCTTGAGGGAGCCGCAAAAACCGGCGTGTGGGAGGGCCACGCACACACGGGAAGCCGCGATAGCGAGCGGCGGGGCATCAGTAAAGATAGCTACCGGCTTTCACGGGATGGCGAAGAAGAAAGCGAGCAGATGATTTTAGCGGTTCTATTGGAAGGCACTTTTAGCGCTCCTTTTCTATTTTTACCGATTCATAGTCATTTATATAACCTGTTGGAGTTGCTCTTAGTATGCGAGTTCGGGTGCCATTGTATCTTTTCTTTGTCTCGATAGACACCCTAAGCACATCTAAATAGGATTATCACGCAATGGCCGCGGTTACAATAATAACATAGACATGAAGAAAAAATCATATGCCCGTGCTCTTTGTTAATCTACCATTATTTATTACAATTCTATATCATTCGTCGATGTAATGAAACATGGATATCACCTAAATCATGAAGCAGTTAAGAAAGCAATTTGAAACAACATCAATGGTCGATGCCACGATTAGCGGGGAACCATGCAATTTCAGTTTGGAGCTAAGAGACATCTATGAGTTAGAAGTGGTAAGCATATGGAGCTGCCTTATATCACTTCAACCTAGAACAATGGCATGATCGTCAGAAACTTTGAGATCACGGGAAGCAAGGCACGGTGCTTACGCCGGGCTCGAATCCGCCGTCCGCTGCTTCCGAAAACCCAGCCACCCCATCTGGTCCAACGACCTGCCGTGGCCCGTAGCGCACAGCAGGGTAACCGCGCCCGCGGCTGCTGGTGTGCCCCCGGTCTTTGTCGATCGTCGCGCGCGTGTGTGTCTGTGTTTTATCCGGGGTTTGCATGATTGATCGCAACTCCGTGCATACACATCGCGTCGTGTCAGGGCTGGGTTTTGGCAGCTTTGTTCGATCACCGCGGCGATCGTGTCAGTGCCCGTCGACGCGGCGTGCTCGTACGGTCCGGTCCAGCCGCCGCCGCCGCCGTGGTGGAAAGCTATCCCTCTGCACTTCTACAGTAGTGGAATCCAACTGGTGTTCACTGTAAAGCATCATGCCATCAGCAAAAGACTTAAGACTGGACTCCTTACCATGCGACGGACCCCCCGGCTCTCTGTGAAGCGCGCACTTATGGGCCATAGTTAGGCCCAATCCTGACCTGGCTTCCGCTTTCCTCCTCTCTCACACTTTTTTTACGATTTTTTCTTTTTTTACATTTTTTCCACCTCAATTTTGCAAAAATATATGGTCGCAAAAAAAAATTGAAAACTATACATCTGGCCGCGCCGTGCCCCACGGCGTTAGGAGGCTCGCGGTACTGTAGCACCTCCTCACGGCGGTGGAGGTGCGGTCTCTTTTCAAAAATTTGTATTTTTTTGTTTCAACTCGGATGGAGGTAAACTTTATATGAAAATTGTAGCTTTCAACAAGATCTACAACTTTGTAGTTCAAAGTTTTTCCATTTGAAGTCATCTTCATGGTCAAATAATCGATAAACTATCCAGATCTCGGTTTGCAATCTTCAGATCTGAATAGTGTATCGATTATTTGAGTATGAAGATGACTTCAAATGGAAAAACTTTGAACTACAAAATTGTAGATCTCGTCGAAAGTTACAATTTTCATATAAAGTTTACCTCCATCCGAGTTCATAAAAAAGTTACAATTTTTTTGAACGTAAACTGAATACTGAGATCTGAATATGAAAAGCGAGATCCGGATAGTACATCGATTATTTGAATATGAAGATGACTTCAAATGAAAAAACTTTGAACTACAAAGTTGTAGATATCGTCGAAAGCTACAATTTTCATATAAAGTTTACCTTCATCCGAGTTCAAACAAAAAAATTACAAATTTTTGAAAACAGATTGGACCCCTACCGCCGTGGCCCACGGCGGTAGGAAGGCGCTACGAGCCGCGCGCCTCCTACCGCCGTGGGGCACGGTGGTAGGTCCCTGCCGCCATCCCCACGACGCTAGATGTATAGTTTTGCAAAAATTTTTTGCGGACCATATATTTTTGCAAAAAAGAGGAAAGAAAAAATTCTTTTTTACGAACCGCACAAGATAGTGAGTGTTTCGTTGATATAGCAGAAACAAATACAAGACTATGATCCTGGGAGATCATAGGCAGGAAAAGAAAAGGAAATAAAAAATAAACCCGCCCGGTTGGATTGGAACATCAACACGATTACCGCTCAACTATACGCATAGGCTGGTTGGAGTGGGACATCAACTCGGCCAGGACTACTCACAACCGCTCCTCTCTCACTCTTATGGGAGCATCGCCTGCACATGACTTAAATTGGGTTGTTATACCTAAAAACTGCACTGAGATCTAAAAATAAGTAAAAAAAAACTTGCTCCAGCAGAGGACTTATACGAGTTGCTATTTTAGGTCGAGACCTAAAACTCTCATCTCGAGACCAAAAGATACCAACCCAAGCATGGGTCGCTATATTTTCTTCTCCACCCGGGAAAGACCAACTACCACCTATGGGACTTCTCCATCGCCGTCGTAGGCCACCACATTGTCAACGGAGACCGCCACACTCCGCCAAAGGCCAAGAGCGTGTCATCGGAGGCCACCACGCCGTCGAGTAGGAGGGGTGGCGGTCGGAGGAGAGGAAGCGCAACCAGAGGAGGTGTGACCATGCGTCGCCGTCCTCGATTTGGGTTGGCGAGGCGCATCCCCATGGTCACCCCACCGTCCTCGATTTTGTGCCGTGGTGAGGCCGCATCCCGCCGGCCACCACACGTCGGTTGTCACGCGTGTAGCCGGAAGCTGGGCGAGAGAGCGGCCCGCCGCGACGCGCGAGCCACCAAGGCGCCGCCGTTGCCCCGAATGTGGAGATTGGGTGGTCGGGGGAGGGGAGGGGATGTGGATGTGGTGGTCGGGCCGAGGAAGGGAGACGCTGGCGGAGGATAGGGATGGCAACGGGGCTATCCCCGCCGGGGGATCCGCAGAACGTTTTGCCCCCCGTTTGTGTGAGATCCCCCGCTCCCCGCCCCCGTTAAGGCTCGCGGGGACGATTATCCCCCCGTCCCCGTCCCCCGACCGGGGATCACAAACCCGACGGGGTCCCCGTCCCCGAAGAATCCCCGAGAACAATATCACCCTTCACCTCCTCGAGTCGTCGTCCGAGCTCCCCGTGCTCTTGGCCGCAACCGCATCTCGCATTCTCGCACCTAGCCGCCGCACGGCTCGATCCGCATCTTGCACCTAGGCCGCCGTACGGCCTCGATGCCCCCGGCCGCCCACCTATCGCGCCCGGTTCGCGGCCGCACTCGACCGCGGCCCCCCCATCGAGGAGGGACTCGGCGGCCACGAGAGGAAGATCCCGCCGGTGCTCGACGCGCCCCCGCCGTCGACGAAGGCAACGAGGACCACTTCCTCCCCGCAGCTCCAATGCGCTCGGCTCCCACTCCATCGCGTCCTCCTCGACGCCGCGGAGGAGTAGGGCGCTCGGGGGCCGCCCGCGGTGGGCGACGGCACTCGTCCTCGGTCCTTCCGTAGGGGCCGGCGACGTCCTCCTCGCCGGTCGTCACCGGGGTTGCGGCGGCGGATGAGAGGAGCCTCGGGCCACACGAGACCTACACTCGCTTGCGACCGCGGAGGAAGAGGACCGCCCGTGGCCCGTGCGCGGTGCGCGGCGGCAGAGGCGGCCGGAGTCCGGAGATGGGGAGGAGATAAGTGAAGTTAGGGTTTACTCGGTTGTAGTTATAGTTTGTTTATGGGCTTGGGCTTCGATGTTTATATGGGCTTCTTTCGGCTTTGTTTATGCATATACATGTTTACTCGGGTACCCATCGGGTATCGGGGACCGGGGATGCTCGGGACGTTCCAAGCCCCGCTTCACCCGACGGGGATTACTTTTGACCCGTTAAGATCCCCGCGGGGACTAAAAATCTCCCAATTGCATCCCCTAATGGAGGAATTCCCCATCGGGGAACGGGGGATCGGGGCCCCATTGCCATCCCTAGCGGAGGTGGTGCTTGACCGCCGGAGGAGTGCACCAACCGGAGGGTTGAAGGCGGCAACATGACCGCATGAGTGAGAGGATGAGGGGGGGGGGGAGGATAATGTTGTGTCAATTTGCAGATTGGCCCCTGAAAAAAGGATTTCTTCGCGGATTAGTCCTTGAGTGAAATATATGTACTTAATTTTAGCAACATTGCTGGAGAAGATAACTTTGTGGGACCTAAAATTTTCTCTCACCTAGACCTAAAACCCGAATTTACCAACACTGCTGGAGATGCTACAATGGTGGTGTCACAACGACCGTTGTCCGTTCCTTACAAAAAGCTGACGAGACCAACGGATCGATGGATGCAGTGCAACAGTGACACGCCATTATCATCCCGCCCCGATCCCCCGCTAATCATAATCCCGTGCTCCCAACAGCTAGTCAAGGTCCGCACCGGAACACCGCCGGTGTCCCCGCGCGACCCCCGCCGCCCTCGACGCCGATTGCATCATTCGCTTCGCCGCGCGATCGATCGAGTCTCCGGACTCGGGCGAAACCTGCAGCCAGCCAGCCACCGGGTCAAGACTCAAAACACCGTATCCCGCAGGCCGCGCCCAAACTCCCAAAAGCGTTCTCGACTCCGTCGGCGCCGGCCGAGGAGGATCGAGGCCGATCGGGAGGTCGGCGCGTCCATCGGGGCCGTCGCTGTGGATCCGAGAGCGCGACGTCGTGTCCCGCCCGGTCCTCGACTCCACGAGCGAGCGAGCCCCCTGTGGCCGCGGTGTGCGGTCAAAGACGTGACAGCGCGTGTGGTGCCCGCGCACATGCAGCGTGGACCTGCCCGGTGGCGAGTCCGTCACCGTATAGCCCTCTCTTCGCTCGATCGCTAGCTCGCACGTTTTCCTTCCCAAAACCCCGGTCGGTCGGTCGGTCCGTCGACGGCGCCGCTGGATCCGTGCACGGGCCCGGCCGACCTGCTGCTGCCCGACCGAGGACCGAGCCCGTCGTAGCTTCCGTCCTCGTTCGATCTCGTCACGCACACAAGCAAACACCCGTACGCCCCCCGCCGGGGGCAATCAGGCAGGGTGTCCGTGTTGGTGTTGGCTTGGCCATGATTGTTCTCGATCGGCAGCAGAGTTTTCCTGTGCGCCTGCGACGACAGGCGGCGCGCACTGTGCGTGGCACATGAACAGCGGCCTGGGAAAAAGGTTGTCAGCGGATCGGAGAACATGCACCGCGGTGGTGTGCAAAAGTTGGGTGTAATCCTTGAATAATGAGGGAGGGGCGACAGGAACAGCAATGAATTCGCAGGATTTGTTACGTGTGCAACAGTAGGCGCCTGCTGATGACGACGGGCCATTGGATTTCGGGCGCGCGCGATCATCAACAGGAGCTGGTCGATCATCAGTGGCGGTGCATGCTGCATGCATGAGGCATGACGTTTGCAATGTCCTTGGGCTTGAATTAATTTAGGTACGTGCTGCTATGTAGGAGCACGTACTAGTACTACTGCGGCATCGATCACACTGCACACAACACGTACACACACATTCAATCAATCTCCTGACCACCCACCCATGTCGATCCAACTTTTGCGACGACGGCTCGGATCGGATCGACCGACCGACGGCCGGGTACACGCACGTACGTACGTCGAGGTACGGCGGGCTACTTCCGGAGAGTCTCACACACGTAGTACAGCGGGAACGCGTCATGATTGGCTCCGTGTAGGGCAATCATGCCCTATGCGATGCGCGGCTCCATCGGCTGGCTCTCCCGGAAAGAGACATCGCAACTACGACCACGCCTAGCTGCTAGCCTGCATGCCCTGACACCACCTACGCGCAGCTGATGAGCTAACTAGAAGCCCTCGCTGGGCTTCGCCACGTTGACGTAGTAGGGCGCGGCAGCGGCGGCGGCAACGCTGGTGCCCTCGCCGCCACCGGTCCCCGCGGCCGCGTCGACGACCGTGGCGCCGTGGCACTCGCCGCGCTCCCCGGCGCCGTCGTCGGCCGCCTCGTCCTTTGCCATCATCGTGGCCGCCGCCAGGCCGCCGGCGGCTGCTGCGGGGTCGACGGAGGGAAGCTTCGACAGCAGCGCCTCCAGGCTGCTCATCGACGGCACGATGTGCATCTGCGCCGCCGCCGCAGCCTGGCCGTAGGGGTCGTAGAGATCCATCGGCGGCGGCCCGAACCCCGCCGGCGGCCAGCCGGCATCCGCTGGGCCGCCGACGACGGCCGCCGGCGGGAACGCGGCCGACGACGGGTGCGGCAGCAGCACCCCCGGGATGCTCTCCAGGTATCCGAACTTGCGGCGAAGCATCACCACGTAGCTCAGGTCCTCCGCCACCTGCGTGTTCGTACGCGTGTGCAGCCCAGACACGCGCAAACAATTCGTCAGACCACATGATCGCGCGCTAGTACACATTATCGTGTACGTCTTGTCGTGTGCATGCATGCAATGCAACATTTGCGATCCAAAATCATGCATATGCACCGATGCACACCTATGCAAGTCACACACAGTGCGTCACGCGCTGCAGTACGTGTGTTGTGGAGTGGGTGAGGAACAGTGTCAGGGTACCTTCTTCATGGAGCCGAGCTGCACGACGCCTTCTCTGACGGCGATCAGGGCGATGGTCTGCAAGAGAGATGGGCAATAATAAAAGACGATGTGCGCGGTCAGCTTTGTTCGGCATGCTGATCGAGGTCCTATTTTTCATTCATCAAATATGGTAGTACTAATCTTGATGTTTGAGCTACGGGCTGTACCTTGATACCAGACTGGAACTGCGCCTCCCATGTCCTCGGATGCTGCAAACAAACCGTGCACAGACACAAAATGAAACAGAAGTGTGTTCACGATCGTTGATTGACATGCAGGTGAGGATGTGAATGTGTTGGCTTGGCTAAAAGGAGACGCTTACAGAATCGGCGGGGTTGGTCCAGGATGAGATGAGGTTGATCTCGTTGTCCTGCTGCTGCTGGGCCTCCTGGAACACCCACTTGTGGCTGTGATCGGCTGCCACTTTCCCTATCAACCTGCAGCAACGCGAAACAGATGCATCATCACCAGCGGGACCGCGATAAGTTAATTAAGCTTGATGATTACATGTAATCAAAGCAAAGCCGTGTGTGTGATGAAAGCTGTGTGATTAGGTTGCGACGACTGGATGATAAATGGACTAACTAGCATCGTCGTGTCCTACCCTTCGCCGTAGTTGTAGATGTCGTGGGACATCTTGAAGAAGAGCTCCGGCTGCAGGCCCTGCGGCTTGGCCTCCTGCGCGGCGGCACACTCCGTGTAGGCGGCGGCGGCAGGAGCAGCTGCGCCCTCGTGGTCACAAGCAGAGGCAGCGAAGTTGCAGAACCCATCCTCCCATGCCAGGATCCTGGTGGACAGGAATTCGATCGGTTGCACCCCGCAAAGGGATCACGTGCAAACAGGCGCAGATTATAAGTTTATAACCTATAAGAAATTGAAGAGAGGAATAAGAATAACTTTGTCTCAGGCCGTACCAGTTCCTCCTGTTCCCTCTGGTCCGGTCGTAGATGCCGCCCTGGAGATCCCATCTGAACACAGGGGGTGATTAAACAAATCAAATAATCAATCAGCACAAGCCCAAACAAGACGCAGCATCGAGGACGACGAGAAGATGCCAGAACAATCAAGCGCTGAAGCGCAGATCGCATGCGAACGACGAGGACGACGACGGCGACTCACTTGGGGGGCGGGTAGTTCCGGGGGAGGATCCGCCAGAAGACGGCGTACACCCACTGCGCGGCGTCGTCGTGGCCACAGAGGCTGCGCAGCGTGTGCTGCAGCAGGTGCGTCACGGCCAGCGGGCTCAGCTGCTCCTCCATTGCCGCCGCACACTTAGCTTGCACACAGCCAGCAGAGTGCGCGGCTTCAGAAGCAGCCTAGCTTCTTGCAGTCTCTTGAACCGGCACCGCCGCCGCCGGCTGTGTTGTGTGCCGGCGGCCTCTTGTACGAGAGCGAGAGCTGCTGCTTGGCTTTCCTTCACCGACAGGCGGTGATCATCATTGGCTCACTGCATGCTGGAGTGAGCCGCACTTGATTTCCAAGCTGAAGAGCGGCTAGAATCTAGCTAGATATAGAGAGATGGATTGCTTGGGGACTGGGAGATAGCTAGAGCTAGAGGAGCGAGCGGTTTTTGGTGGAGTTTAGCAGCTAGGCGTTGCTTTTTCCTGCTCGCTAGCTTCCACTTTCGATCGCTCTGCCCATCAGCCGGTTTGTGACGTGCGAGGGCAGGCCAGCAGTCCACCACCGGGGGAGCAAACCACACTTGCCCTGATTTATACAGCTACCACTACAGCATGACTCTCTCTCTCTCTCTCTCTCTCTCTCTCTCTCTCTCTCTCCGTGCTACAGTGATCACTTTAATGAGATGCCACAAACTTAGGTATGGACCTCACCATACGTCGCACAACTTTCTTCTTTTTTTTCCAAAGAAATTCTGATCATTAGTAGTGGGGGGATCATCCATCACTCTGTGAGCGCAGACCATCCTCGCTGTCTCCTTGGTGCCCACACCAGACCTGGAGTCTTCGTAAAATGAACCGATAGATACCGATACCGGTGACTCCGGGCTGGTTGCCCACCGCTCCTGTCCTGAGCCTGACAACAGCGTTCGTAAATCGTAAGGATGAAATCAGTGCCATGCATGTGGCAAAACATGCACATTCACTCATTGTATCATCTGGCAAATAATTCATCAAAAGTCATCTGGTGAGAGGGGTTGAGATTTGGTCGCACCCATATAGAGTCACTCATGTTCAATTTCTCATTGAAACGAGTATATTTACAAAATTAGTTTTTCTTTTAAATCCTCTATATATAAGATGCTTCATCCACTGGTTGTAGTTTTATATGCAAAAAATTCGAAAGCTTACCTGTCTCTTATCATTTACTACCTCGTTTTCTTTACTTAGGAGATAGGGCGTGTTGTGCCTGCCAAAAAAAAGAGGGAGAACCTTGTAAGTTTCGATGAAAAATGTTTAAATTATATGTATTCGTGGTGTCTGAAAGTTATAGAAATAGATTCATGCTTCCCATATCTTCAATGTAATATTGATTTTATAAAATTAATAATGTATTCAAAGACAAACCAACGATCAAAGTTGTTTGAAAAGATTGTTGTTCAATGCTAATACATCTTACATAAACAAAAAGAGAAAGTTTTCTTGGAAGAGGTCTTTTATGGTGCACAGTACTATCCTATACTACCATTTGAAAAGGACTCGTATGCAATAAAAATACCTATTTTGAAGGATCTGACGGTTGAAAGTAATTCTATCCTACCGGTTTTTTGGTAGTATGAGTAGTATTCAACTATTCATACTTAGTATGGGTAGTATAAGGAGACAATTAGAACTATGTAAAATGATATTTTTGTGATATATGAAATCAAACATGTGAATTTTTTATGTAATTTTATCTCACACTAGTTAATATATTCGAGTAAATTACTATATTATATTTTGAGTAAATTACCATTTTACCCATAGCAAGAAATAATTATACTACCGTATTACCACTGGGTAGTATTGTGCATCGTAAAAGACCTCACTCGGATTGAATTAACCACTTGTGTAAGAAGTCATGCAATATCATCGCAGGAAAATAAAAAATTGTTTGCTGCTATGAGAGAAAGGGGACCACATTAAAGGGTCGGGTGCTTGGTAGTTGTAGGTAAAATTTTAAGTAAATATTATTTTTCAAATGCTAATACGTCTTACATAAACAAAAAGAGGGAGTATTTTGGAATATCCTTAAAAATGGAAACATGCACACTGCTAAGATTGAATTAAACCACAGAGCAACTCCAACAGTTTGGCAAATTAACTTGACATCCATCTAATTTTGGCAAACATGAAAAATTGGCCTCCAACAGTTTCGCAAACCAACTTGACAAAACTCACCTCCCCACGCGCATATATGCGCATGCGGATTGTGGTTGCCATCGGTGTTTCCCTGTAGGTGGAAGGGTGAAAAAAGAAATAAAAAATAGAGAATGATTCCTGATGTAAATTTTCAAGAGGAAGGGTACCAACATAATTTTGTTTCTCTTAGGATTCCTGATGTAAATTAGATATGGATTTGGCAAAATTATGCCGAACTGTTAAGATGAACTCTTTTTTTACTTTGCATATCTTTTTAGAAGTTGGCAAAACACAAGATTTGTCAAGTAAAATTTGGTAAACTCTTGGAGAGAAGTTATGCATCCACACTCTATCATAGCAGGAAAATAAAACTTGTTTTCTGCCATGAGAAAAGGGCAACCACATCTAAAGGGTCGGGTGCTGGGTGAAATATAACTGTAGGTAAAATATTTTTTTTAGAAACCGGAATGTAGGTAAAATATTAAGTTACATGTACCAATCGATTCAAATGAAAAAACTTAAATTGATATAAAAGATGGCAAATTCTCTTTCTTACATATTAACATTACCCCTCCCGCACGCATCCCTTGAGATTCTAACTCAAAACCTCTAGATTTATGTCATATTAAGCATGCACTGACTTGTTGAACCAAAATCTTGATTTCATAGAAAAAGTGGATAACAGATTTAGTTCAACATGACCATCGAACTGCCTGTTCGGTTGGCTGGTGGCTGATGATGGCTGGTGCTGGTTTGTTCTGAGAGAAAAGTACTGCTGGCTGGTGGCTGATAAGCCAAGCGAACAGGGAGAGTGCGAGGGAGAGGTCCTTGCAGTTTTGTTCAGAGTTTTTTTTTGAAAAAGGTTGGTCAGAGATTGCTGTTGACTGCAGAAAACCGTGCTCCCGGGAGTGCTAGAGGTTAAGGGAAGGGTGAGGTGAGGCTGAGAGGTGACTGTGAGAGCACATCCCTCCGGCCCACAGGGCACGCCTTTGCGCAGGGGGGAGGGAAGACGTGCGACCACAGGCCATGGTGACAGGCGAGGAATTGGAGAGGCGCTGGAGGTCCTGCTCTGCTCGGGGCAGAACGGGCAGGGTTCAGATTACTTCAGTATTTAAGTGAACTCGCATGATTTTCACATGGGAAAAAATTCATTCAACAATTTATATATTATCATGAATTTTCGCAGACCTGAAGCTCGAGTTTGGCACTGTTCACCGTGACCAGTTTACAGTGGCATGCTTCTCACTAGTTCGCTCACTTTTGCTTCCGAGGTCAAATGATGGAGATGGATCCGTCTCCATCCAGACGCTTGGATGGAATTGAAAGGCTCCGCTGGAACAGCATCATATCACCACAGAACGACATGGAGCTGTGCCCAGCACAGGGGCACAGGCCCTACACTACCTCTCTGTCCGAAGAGAGTGATCCAGACGAATGCGAGGCACAATTCAGTTTCCGTTTTTTTTGTGTGTGTGTGCACAGATTCCACTACTCACATCCTTGAACCGTGCCTACCAGTGCCTAGTAGTGTCTCTGCGGCGCCAATGTGTGTGTGTGTGTGTGTGTGGCCCTGGAGGCCAATAAAGATGCAAGGTGTGCTGCCGCCTTGTGATGTGTTGAGCAGGGAATGGGGGAATTACCTGCTGCGGCCGCTTCTCCCCCCTTGTTCTGATGACAAGCAGGACCGCCACTCCCTCGCAATAATATTGTTGTTTGGACCAAATCAGATCTGCAGAAATCTGTGTGCCACTGGGATGCAAGTCATGTAGGGGGGTTGAGTGAAAGCTGTCCGTGTCTATGTGCAAGTCTTTCAGCTGTTTCTTGCCCCTCTGTAAATTCAAACAAAAATGACATTTTGTTTCAGAAGAGAACAGTGGACGTTGAGGACCTTGAGGTACTGTGAAAAATCCGAGCACCATCCTTTTTGACCGACAGGAGCACCACCTCGCATCCAATCCACGGGTCAATCGCAGCAGAAGCCTACGAGTCCTGAGCTTGCATCATTGCATGCACGACGCTTTGCTGCAGCCTGCAGGGGCTTGAGCTCATCTCGATCTGGAATTGATGGCAAATGGGGCGCATCCTGCAAAGAGCTAATGATCAGCAAGGCCAGGGATGAGGGAACCGCAGAAAGCATGGCCAAGCATTGGTCGTCATCGACAAAGATGGCCCCTAGTCCACCTTAATAATTCCTCCTGCCCTGTCCTCTACTTGTTGGTCATATGCATGCTTGCTGACGGATTTTTTACTTAGCTCTCCCTTCCCCCATAGCGTGCTAACCCATGGTACAATGGTAAATAATAATAATAATAATAATAATAATAATAATAATAGTAGTAGTAGTAATAATAATAATAATAATAATAATAATAATAATAATAATAATAATAATTCAACGTGAAAATAGATTACATTTTTAAAAAGGATAATTCCTAGCGCACTTATATTCGATAAAATGGCTAAGATCAATGCATTGGTTTTGATCCTAAGAGTCCATTCCTCAAATCAAATAGTCCTTGTAGGCTTGTAGCTCCGTATACGTAGTGTGGATTAGTAAGAAGCAACTTGTTGATATACGCCACTTTCTTAATATCCATATCTGCATATTTATATAAAGATATGAAAGCTCTATCACTCTCAGAATTATTCCAATTTTCATGATAGGTACTATGGACCAAACAGGGTATGGCTTCCATGCATGGAGTAAAAGGTGTACTGCTGTGTACGTGCAATCCTTCCGTATGGCTTTCAGTAGCCATCGGCCTATCTACACCTTTGAGAGGGACTAAAGCTGGAAAAGTCCTAGAAAATTGCTGAAAGAGTCATATGCATGCGTGGTACGGTATTGCTCATGGATAGCATATAGTGGTGCCAAATGGAAGATTTTTTTTTTAAATTAAAGGCAGGAGCACTGTCATATCATTTAAGAAGAAGCAACAATCTTACATCACGAACCGAAGCTAACACCACCACCACAAAAACAACACACACAAACAAACGCACCCAACAAAACTCTGCACCACCACATCCTGGGAGAGGAGTCAAAAGAAAACCACCAAGAAAAGCGCCGTTGTCACCAACGTTGTGCCGCGTCAAAAGTCGCGACCCGCTGCAAACTCCTGAGTGACAACTCGAACTCCTCCGCTACGGGGCTGACCTCCTCAAGCCGCGCACACATAGTCGTCAAACCTTGACTCCAGCCTTGAAGCTCTCAACACAACTCCAGCGCAGTCGACATGAACGATCAAAGTGTTGGGGCCTCGCCACATCCACCTCCTCAAACTCAAGCTCTTCTTATACTCCTCAGAAACAACCACCTTGAAGTGTACGGGGACCATGCCGCCCGTCACACTGGACACTGCTCCAAGGATCCTTGCCATTGAAACCACGTTAAGAGCACCACCTACACCAAGCCGAAGCCAAGAACACCACTACACCATGCACACCAGCCCAAGGCTGCCGACCTCCATGGCCCCTCCGCACCTCCCCGCCGACACGAACCTTGTGCTCCTCATCTGCCGCTGTTGCGCACGAGCAACTCCACCGGCCAACCAACACCCCACTACCACAGGTCAAGACGAGCTCCCGATGTGACGCCTCCAGGGAGGGCACGGCGCCAAATGCGCCGCCGTCACACGTCCAGCGACGGACAGAGTTTTCACCCCGAGCCCCCGGTGCTGCAAGAGCTTGGTGCCCCGCAATGGTGCCCACAACGGAGAAAAATGACGCCCAGAGTACGCCGCGAGCATCACCACCGACATCGTCAGTGAAAGATTTCGCCCGGACAACCACCAAACCAGCCGCAAGCACCCAACCGGAAGATCACATTCATTTTTATTTTCCTTGCCACTCCTTATTGTTGGTGGAAATCGGGCCCGAAGGGTGGACGCCGACACAACGCCCCCCGAGATCCCTCCTTCCCTTCGCTCACTCTCGCAAGGTCCCTACTTCTACTCGGGCGGGGAAAGGAGATGCCGGAACTTAATGAGACTGAAAAGGAAATAAGGGAAAACTCAGCAGACCGAAGGCCGAAGAACTGGCGAACGCCTTCGGTGCTCTCTTCTCATTACAGTGTGTCCGTTTCATTACAAGGGGTTCACTATTTATAGGAGACCCCTGGGTATAGTCATTTGCCTCAATTACACCTTTTCCGTTCCTGACAAACCGCTTTAAACACTTTACAAGGGTATAACAGTAAGTCCCCGCGTCGTACAGGCCTCCAGCGTGTCTTCGTACGGCCGAAACACCTTTACACGCGGCCGCCCTTGTCTCTCGCCTTGTCCGAGCCCACTTTACACGTTGGCGGTGGCCACGTGTCCGGGCCGTCGCACCTTCGGTGACGAAGCGGCGACCCGGGATCCGGGCGTCGAGCCTCCGCATACGCTTCGTCCGCGCCGCCGCCGGTCCGGACGCGGTATCCTCGGCCGGCGCTCACCGCTCCCCGGCCCTCCCGGCCTTCGTCACCGGAGCGTGGCCGTCAGCACCTTCGGCGCCGAAGGCTGGCGCCGCCACAAGGGGTCATTCCTGCACAACGAGACTCATGAGGCACAAGCGGCGTTAGTGTTTCGTTAGTGCCCTGTGCAGCGAAGGGTCGCCACGTCGAACCGAAGCCGTAGGCAGACCGAGGGTGCCAGCGTGGGCGGACGGGGGCGATGCTTCCGAAGACCAACTTCCCCAACAGTAGCCCCTCGTCAGTGAGGGCCGTCCTGAATCTGCGAAGGGCCGAACTTACGATCAACTTTAGCCGGGTGAAGGACGGTCTTCGGAACTCCCCCGGACGGCCCACGCTGACACGGTGGTCCGAAAAAAGACGCGCGCCGCCCTCTCGCCAAATTTACCGTTGAGAGGGGTCGTCGGTGGGTAAAAAGGTAATTTTGGTCGTCGCCGGCGCGATTATCGGAACTCATTACTATATAAAGGGGGGCCGTCCTTTGGTTTACCCCACCCGGCGGCCGGCAGCCCCCGCAGCTTACGACGCGCGAGAGCTCCGAAGGCCCTACTCGTAAGACTTGCTCCCGGCCCCTTGCTCTCGCTTTCGCTTCGTGCGTAGTTAGTATTGATGGCGCCGAAGCGTAGACGCGATGCTGTCGAGAGGGAGATCGCGAAGACCTACACGTTCGGTCGAAGACAAATCGACAAGACCGACGTGGAGGCGCTGGTAAAGAACCGCATGGTCGGAGCCGGCCGAGCCCCTGGCCGCGAGACCGTGCCGCGGCCGCGGGACAACGAGGTCGTCATCTTACGAGATCTTCGTACGCGGGGCTTCGGTTCCCGCCGCACCCCGCCGTCGTCGACATACTTCGGTACTTCGACATCTACCTTCATCGCCCTCACCCCTAATGCCATCCTCCGGCTATCGGTATACATGTGGATATGCGGGACAACGAAGATCAAGCCCTCCGCCGAAGGCTTCGCTTCGGCGCATCGGGTGCACCACCGGCGGCGGATGGTCTTCGAGGAAGAAGGGGACCGGTCCGTGGAGAAGGACCGCCGGTTCGGTGTCTCAATTTCTCATACAAGACAGAGTGGTGAGCCGGCCACCGCGTACGAGAACAAGTGGCCTTCGGACCGGCGGCGGCATTGGTTCTACTACACCTTGAGCCCCCCTTCTTCCGAGGCATCCACCCGCTAGCGACGAAGGAACTCCCGCCCCCCGCATGAGTCCTACGCGAAGAACCCTTCGTGTCCGGGAGGGGGACGAATTCGTGATGATGCTCGCGTCGGTTCGCGCGGAAGTACGGTACTCGCGACATTGTGGAAGAGTACCGCGGCATTCCCGTGTGCCCACCGGTCGACGGCCGGTCCGTGGCCGAAGACGAGTGGGCGGAGGACATCGGTGGCATCCCCCGCCCCGACCGGACAAGAGTCTTCGGCTTTACGGCCGATTGTAAGTTGCTCCTTGCTTCCTTCGGATAGTTGTCTTTTTGCCGCGCCCTTAGTAAGCACAAGGTCCGACGGACTTGGCCGTCTTTTGCGCGTTGTTGAGGAGAAGGAAGGTGGAGGCGCACGGGGACTTCATCCTCGGCCCCGTCTCACCGAAAGAGTACAAGGACACCGTCGCGGAGCCGAACGGGTCCCGGTCAAACCGTGTATTTGAGTTTTTCAAGATCGTGCCGCCCGAGCGCGTCGGTTGCTCGCTAAGCACCGCGAGGCGCCCGAGAAGAAGGCCGCGGCGGTCGCAGCCCGCCGAAGCGGACGTGGAGGAGACGGCGACTTCGCCGCGCGCCGCACCACAAAAGTCCGGCGAGAGAGGAGCGCGCGCGCCGCGGCCACCGCGGCCGCCGAAGGGAAGGCCCGAAGAAACGGGGGCGGGCGACCGGCGGACTCGCCCCCGTCTCCCAAGAGAACTCGTGTCGTCGACGTGGAGACAAGGGCGTCGTCGAGAATGTTATAGCCGCCGTGCCACCGCGCGCGCGGCAGCGCCTTCGGACATGCCTTCGGTGACGGCGGGGGCGGGGGGCCGCCGGCCGCCGCCGGTTCCCCTCAGTCCGCAAGAAAAAGATAGTGATGAAGACAGCGATGTCCGCATAGTGTCTTCCGTTGGGGACGCGCCGCGCAAGCTGAGCCCCCCCCGTCGTCGGCGCGCCGAAGCCCCCCAAGAGAAAGATGACTCCAGCTCCACCTCCAGCAGCTCGTCTGACACCTCCTCCGAAGGCACTGAGCAGTCGGCCTCTCCTTCCCCCCCCCCGCTTCCGAGAAATGACGTCATCCCCCGAAGCGGAGGAAGAGGGGGACGAAGGGCCCGAAAGCGGCTATCGGGTAACGCCCGAGGAGCCCCGGCCGCCGCTGTTCGTCTGCACGTTCCCGCCGAAGCCAAACTGATTGGCGGGAAAACCATCCGCTTCTTGGGGCTGACGAGTGGTGGGCATGAGCGCCAGTTCCTGGAAGAAGCCGGAGCAAGCTTCTCCATCCCTCATGAAGAGGAGTACTACGGGAAGCTGACCGCGGCTGAGCTGACGACAGCGTGCGGGGACCTGTCGCTGAAGGCTTTTATTGCGTCGCGATGCCTCGCCCGAAGGTTGGAGCAGGAGAGCAAGGAGGCCAAGGAAAAATCAGTGGCTGCCGTCTCCTCGCTCGAAAACCGAGTGGCGGAGTTGGAGGGTCGGTTGGCTGCGGAGCAAGAGCGCTCCCGAAGACTGCAGGAGGAAAAAGAAGAGTCGGCGAAAAACTCCGAAGCCGCTCTCAGCAAGCTGCGCCACGACATTGAGACCCTGGGCAGCACTAAGGAAGACTTGCAGGCTCGGCTCGCTGACAGGGAGGCAAAGTTGACCGAAGCGCAGGAGAAGGCGGGCGAACTGAGTGGGACGCTGGAGCGATATCGCACAGAGCACCTTCGGAGCGCGGAGGCCCTTCGTAATGATATACCGTAGGTGCCGGAGCAAGTGTAATCCGGAAGCGCCACCTATCGATTCCCCGGTGCACCGTTGAGGCATACTACGAGTGGGTGAACGCGTGCTTCGATCTAATCACGATGAACACAAAGATCTTCGGAGAGCTTGCGGGCGCAGGTGGGGGTTCGCACGCCGGCCTATTCGGTGTGCTCATTGGTGCCTCCGGATCGCCCATCTACGGAGAAGACGATTAGCAAGGGGGATCTTCGTCGTCTTACGAAGTACAACTTTGCATGGCCCGCCGACGCGGACTTGGACGTTAGTCGGCCTCCCGGTGCTCCCCAAGAATCTCGCAAAAAATTTCATGAACACTTTCTTCGCCCGGCCGTGGGTACCAACTCACTTTGGACGAGTCGGCTCGCCTTAGTGCCCGAGTGCGCCGAAGCTACTTCCTCCCTATGCTTATGACTGCAATAAAAGTGCACCTTCGGAACTGACTTGGCATACTGCCCCCACTGTCTTGCAGATAAGGCCTCGTCTGCAGGGTCGTGTGTACGACCGTCTCGGGTTCGGTTCGGCGGCACTCCGCCCTTGCCCCGGTTCATGACGGAGGGGGAGTGGATCGCCATGCCCGGCGTCCCTCTTATCACCGCCGAGGGCTCCGTAGGCCGCGCACCGCGAGGGAGGCGAAGCCGCCGCCGTTCCCGAGGACGAAGCCCGCGGCGCCGAGGACACCACGGCCCATACCACCGAAGAGGGGCATGGGGGCGACGCGCCGGGGGCCGCGGTCGAAGAGGGGCGGGCCGAAGCGGACGCGGGGGCCGCCCCCTCCGGCGCCCGCCGCCTCGGCGCCCTCCGCCACCGAGGAAGAGGTCACACTTGTTCCTGTTGAAGGCTGCGGCGGCCGCGGCCCCTACAGAACTTGAAGCTGATGCGGCAGATGCTTCGGACGCGGCGCACGCGGCAGAACTTGAAGCTGCACTGTTAGCTGCCAGCTCTCCCGGCGGCGAGGAACCCGCGGAGGCAGCAGTCGCTACGACTGTTGCGTCGGTAGGGGCCACCGAAGCTAGCGCCGTGTTGAACGAGGCCCCCGTCGTCGCCGAAGGTGCCGAGGTGTGAAACGCTTCGGTGTGGGACTTGCGATGGACTTGTAACCTCCCCTTGAAGGGATGAAATTTTTGTAATGTAAGGCGATGCACGGTATCTCCGCGCGAGTTCCTTCCGTGGCTCCGCGCGAGAGGGCCGAAGGTGCGAGCAACTCAACTTTGCCCCTTAACTCACTTTTTGTCGCGCCGAACGTGTGGACGAAGTTTAGCATCCTCCATCCTAATGTTACGTACACGGAGTTTTTGTCGTACCGAGCGGAGCGCTACCGCCTTCACAACGAAGCGGCTAAGCGCTTTTTCGCTGAGTTTTCAAGGGATCCCGCGCGTCGGGATGCCATTCTTAGAGAGCGGGCCGCCCGTAGGGTGGCCAAGCGTAAGTTAGTGGACCCCTTCGTGACCGAAGGGGTCGTTCCAAAAACGGAGCCGATTGAAGAGGGGGTCCTTGGACCGCCCGAGTATGTATACTTAATTCCTGACACCTCGTGGGAAAGCTTCGCAGCGGTGAAGGTGGAGACGGAGGGATCCCCTTCGTATAGACTCTGACCCTGTTTTCGGCGCAGGGCGGATGCCTACCGACAGCGAGCTTCGGGAGATGGCTTTGGAGATCATAGACATGGCATATCTTCGGGCCGATTGACGAGATCTGTGAGGATGTACTAAACGAGGATTGATCGTTAAATGTGGCTACGGGCTGGCGCGAAGACTTGAAGCACAGGACTTCGGAACTCCCCCCGGAAGTGTTCGCGGCAGGCCCGAAGCGAGTGTCTGACTACGACTTTGTACATTTATTGTACGAGGCAGTATGTGTTGTAACTACACTGTTATTTGTTTTGTATAGTTATATTGTTTTTTGCGATGGACGTTGTAAGTTGAAGGTGTGGACGAGAGGTGTTTTTTGCCTGTCTTTTTCGCGCTGCGTGCTTGATCGAGAAAAACCCTGAGTTCGTTGGGATGAAGCGGCACCGCGCTTCGCCTTTAGAGTTAACGTGTGATGGCTCGCCTTCTCGATCCGAATCTGTGGTGTAAACCGCGCGAGGCGGGTTACTCATCGTTCTAGGACGCGACCGAAGGGCTACTTTGAGTGTGCGTTCGCTTCGGCCCGTCGCGGCCTCGTTTTGTACTAAGTGTTTTTTCTTTGGATAAAAGCGAGACCAACGCGCCGCCGTAGGCATGCGTTTTCTCCGGCCGCCAAGCGGTTTTCTCTTCGGTCAACTCAAGACCGACGCAACGCTCGAGGCGTGCGCTTACTTCGGCCCGAATCATGGCCCCGCCCCCGCTTCAAGCGGTTTTCACTTCGGTCAACTCGAGACCGACGCAACGCTCCCGGCGTGCGCTTACTTCCGCCGAATCATGGCCCTTCCCCGCTTCGAGCGGTTTTCTCTTCGGTCAACTCGAGACCGAGGCAACGCTCCCGGCGTGCCCTTACTTCGCCGAGTCATGGCCCCCGCCCCGCTTCAAGCGGTTTTCTCTTCGGTCACCTCGAGACCGACGCAACGCTCCAGGCGTGCGCTTACTTCGGCCGAATCATGGCCCTGCCCCGCTTCAAGCGGTTTTCTCTTCGGTCACGACGATAAGTGACAGGCTTGGTGTGCGTGCCCCTAAGGCGATCCGCGCCAAGGCTGTTACTTACCGCGCCGAAGGCCACTTCGGAGACTAGGCCCCCCCGGAGGCGGTGGCCTAGCTTCGATAGAGTGGCGAGAGCATTCTTTAAAAAGAAAGGTAAACCGCACACGAAGGAATGGGGGAGAGCCGACTTATATTACCTGTCGGGAATCGAAGGGATACAAAGGGCCGCCTCATTAAAAACCTCACACTTCGCGGATCCGGAGGGGAACCACGAAGCTTCCCCCGTGAGGAAAAGAGTACGCCCCCCACTACTTTAATGTACATAGGATACAAAGTCGGTATCTCGACCTAAAGGAAAGAGAAACTATTGAAACTCAAAGACTATGCTAAGAACTCACGACCGCTTCGGACGAAGTACTTCTCAAGCATATCCACGTTCCGGGTGTATGGCTCTTCGTCACCGTCGGCCCGACGCAGCTTGAAGGCCGCTTCGTTTGCGGTGGCCGTTGCTATGAACGGGCCTTCCCATTTCCCGTGCATCTTACCCTTCAATTTGCCCTTCGGCACCTTTCGTAGCACTAGGTCCCCTGACCGAATGAGCTTTGGTTTGATCTTCTTGTTTTTCCACCTTCGGGTTTCGTCTTGGTAGGCCAAGAGGTTTTCAGCTGCCTGTAAGCGGACCTCCTCGATGTTCTGAACCGAAGCCTTGAGGTCTTCGTCTCCGGAAGGTGTATTCCTCCAGGTGCCCAGGCACAATTCTTCGGGCAGCATGGCTTCTTCCCCGTACGCCGGCTTGAAGGGGGAGAACCGGGTAGTTCGGATGTGGTGGTGTTGTGGGACCGATTACCCTCGGTAGTTCTTCGGCCCACTTGCTCTTGGGTAAATCGGTGATGTTCCTCTTGATGCCGGCCGAAGATGATTCCGTTGGCTCGCTCGACCGCCCCGTTGGACCGTGGGTGGTAGACCGAAGCGGCTACGGCCTTCGTTCCCAAGTATGCGCAGAATTCCTTGAACTCTGTGCTGTCAAACTGCTTGCCATTATCCACTGTGACCTCGTGAGGGACACCGAAGCGGCACACTATGTTTTGCCAGAAGAACTTCTGAATGGTTGCCGATGTGATGCTCAGCAACGGCTTCGCTTCAACCCACTTGGAGAAATATTCAACCGCCACAACTGCGTGAGTGTAGTTTCCGGAGTGCCGTGGGTAGCGGGCCGACGATGTCAACACCCCACCGAGCGAAGGGCCACACCGGTGGTAACAACTGTATCTCGTTGGAAGCAAACTTGCCGTAGGGCGCATGGCGCCGGCACTGCGGACGGTGGCGCACAATGTCGTGGGCGTGCGCCACCGCCGAAGGCCGTAGAAACCTTGGCGGAAAGCTTTCGCACCAAAGCTGCGGTGCCGAGGTGGTGTGAGCACATGCCGCCGTGGATTTCGTGCGCAGGTCGCTTTCCCTCGGTGATCGATATGCACTTTAATAGTGGAGCGCACACCCCTCTTCGGTACAAGTTGCCGTCGACAAGGTGATAGTTCCTTGCCCTGATTGCCACCCTCTTGGCGATGACTCCATCTTCGGCCTCATAATATCCTTTGAGCGCCGCCACTATTGGGGCGCGCCAGTCCTCGCTCTGAATTGCGTTCACAAACTTGGGGGGTGCTGCTTCGTCGGCTGCGGACCTTGATGTGGTTGTTTCATAAAAAACATCTGGTGGCAGGGGCTCAAGCAGCGCGGTTGCCTTCGCAATAGCATCGGCCTCCTTGTTATGATTCCTGGGAAAACTTCTCACTGTGATGCCGATGAAGAATTTCTCCATGCTTCGGACGGCTTGTAGATACTTCATCATATCTGGGTTCTTTGCCTTGTAGGTTTTCCCAATATGGCAAGCGACAAGCTCGCAGTCCGTCGAGATGACGAGCCTCCCGGCACCTACGGCCCTCGGCCTTCCGAAGTGCGAGCAGCGAGACCTTCATACTCGCCACATTGTTTGTACGAGTTGTCGTAGTTCGGCCGCGGGGCATATCGGAGTTTGATGCCCGAAGGGGACTTTAAGACCGCCGCGGCCGCCGAACCAAGGTGGCGGTATGCGCCGTCACACCGGACTTCCCATACCGGCTCTATGACTACCGCTTCCCCCTTCGGCGCCGAAGGCGTCCAATCGCCTACAAAGTCGGCGAGGACTTGAGATTTTATTGCGCCGCGGGCGACGAAGCTTATGACATGCTCCGCCAACTCCGAGGCCCACTTGCCCATCCCCGCCCGTTGACTCCTTGTTCTCGAACATGTCCCGAAGGGGGAAAGCGTGTGGGTACCGAGACGTTGTGGCTCTGGAAGTAATGCCGAAGCTTCCTTTTTGCCATCACAACCGCATATGCCATCTTTTCCATTTCGGAGTAGAGCAGCTTTGAGCCGCTCAGAGCTTCGGAGACATAGTATATAGGAAATTGCCTCGGGACATCCGCTTCTCTCGCGCTCTTCCACGAGCACTGCACTAACTGCTGTATCGGTTGCCGCAATGTACAACAGCAGGTCGGCCTTCGGTGACGGCTTGGTCATGATTGCAGCATCTTCGAGGTATTTCTTCGGTTCATCGAAGGCTTGCTGTTCGCTCCGGGCCCCATTGGAAGGCCGAGTTTGCTCGGAGGACCTTGAAAAAAGGCGAGGCTTCGCTCGGCGGCTTTTGAGATAAATCGGTTCGGGGAGGCGATTCTCGCGCAAGCCTTTGGACTTCCTTTCGGGTGGGCGGGGGGCCGCATCCTTCGTAGGGCCTCGATCTTTTGGGGGTTCGCCCGGATGCCCCGATTGGAAACCATGCGGCCCAACGGTTGCCCTTTCCGGATGCCGAAGATGCACTTCTCGGGTTAAGCTTGAGGCCATTTTGCCTCATGTTGTCGAAGGTCTCGGTTAGATCCGCGATGTGATCTTGCTCTTTCTCGCTCATGATGACGATGTCGTCGACGTACGCCGAAGCGTTGCGCCCACCGGTTGCTCGGGATCGGCTTCATCATGCGGTTAAAGGTTGACCCGGCGTTGCGCAAGCCTTCGGGCATTCGACGAAGCGAAGACACCAAAGGGGGTTGTGAATCCGGTTTTTGCTTCGTCCTCCCTTCGCATCCACACTTGGTGATAGCCGGAGAAGCAATCTAAGAGGCTCAACATGTCGCGGCCGGCGGCCCGATCAATAATGACGTCGATCCTGGGCGGTGGAAAGGGGTCCTTCGGGCATGCCTTGTTGAGTTCGGTGAAGTCAATACACATTCTCATGTTGCCGTTCTTCTTCGGTACCATGACCACGTTTGCCACCCGGATGGGGTATTGGACTTCTCTCGATTATTCTTGCGTCGAGCGACTTTTGCACTTCGGCCTCCGCAGATTTGACTCTATCCGCCGACATGGGCCGGGGCCCTCGCAACTTCGGTTTAACTCTTGGGTCAGTGTTGAGCGCATGCTCTATGACCGAGCGATGAACGCCTGTCAGGTCAGACTTGGACCATGCGAAGACATCTTGGTTGTTACGAAGGAACTGCAAGAGTCGGCTTTTGTCTTCTGCGCTGATCTCAGCGCCTATCATCACGGGTCTGCTTGGCACATCCGCGCATAAGGGGACTGTCTTTGTGACGTCGACAGCCTTCATGCGTTCAGCTTCGGCCCCCTTCATGGACTGCCTCATTTGGGCTTCGGCCTTGTGCTCTTCGCCACCTTGCGGCTTCGTTGCTCTCGTCTTCATTGATAACATGGACTTGTCCGTTGAGGACCGAAGTGTTGCGCTCGGATCTTCGGGCCTCCTCCCGGCCGCCGTAGACCGATATTACTCCCGCCGCCGTCGGTATCTTCATTAGGGCGTACCCTTGGTGGATAACCGGCGCGAATTTGTTTATGGTGTTCCGGCCGAAGATGGCGTTGTACGGGTACGCGAAGTCCACAACATCGAATGTTATGACCTCAGTTCTCATGGTGGCGTCTTGGCCGAAGGATACATTGACATCAATTTTGCCCAGGGCTTCGATTTTTTTTGTTGCCGAAGCCGTACAGCGGGTGTTCTGCCTTCTTCAGGTCTTCCTTCTTGAACCCCATGCCGGTGAAACACTGCCAGGTCAGGATATCCGCTGAGCTGCCGTTATCGACGAGGATCCTCCCCACGTCGTTGCCGAAGTAGTACTTTGTGTTCTTGCCGATGTTGGCCCTTATGACGAGCGGATCGTTGTGGGGGTAGTCTTTGCGGCAGACCCGGATGTCACCGCCGTAAAGGTTATGGGGACATGGGACCATGGCGGTGAAAATACTTGCCGGAGCAAATATGCGATACGCTTCGGTAGTAGTCTTGGCACCGCCTCTTTGTCTCGTGGGTCGGCTCATTGGATCCGCCGGAGATCGCATTGATTATGTTGAGCATGCCCGTCATCCCCGAGCTGCTGGGGTCAGGGATCTCTTGCTTTGGTGTGGGTGGAGGTGGGGGTTGGTTATGGGTGTAGTGTGCTTGGTGTTGGGTAGCTGGGTTCGGCCACGAAGGCACGAAGACCGAAGGTCGTTGCGTGAGCGGTGGAGGAGGTGGGAGCAAGCTCGCGGCGCGGGGGATGCGTAAGGCCGTGGTGGGTGGAAAGCAAGTGCGAGGGTGCCGAAGGTTGGTAGGGCCGGTGATGGTATGG
Organism: Cenchrus americanus; assembly: GCA_947561735.1. Lineage (NCBI taxonomy): Eukaryota > Viridiplantae > Streptophyta > Magnoliopsida > Poales > Poaceae > Cenchrus > Cenchrus americanus. The sequence goes on from OX387241.1 coordinate 14,519,484, forward strand.
TGGTGGCGGGGCCCCGAACCGGCCCGCATTTTGGTACTTCATGACATGGTTCACGGCCATGCTCGCCGCCTTCGCCTTCTCCTCCGCCTCCCACTCCATCTTCATCTTGACCGCCGCGAGGCACCGGGTTCGAGCCCCACGGTGGGCGCCAAACCGTTGGTGGAAATCGGGCCCGAAGGGTGGACGCCGACACAACGGCCCCCCCGAGATCCCTCCTTCCCTTCGCTCACTCTCGCAAGGTCCCTACTTCTACTCGGGCGGGGAAAGGAGATGCCGGAACTTAATGAGACCGAAAAGGAAATAAGGGAATACTCGCAGACCGAAGGCCGAAGAACCGGCGAACGCCTTCGGTGCTCTCTTCTCATTACAAGTGTGTCCGTTTCATTACAAGGGGTTCACTATTTATAGGAGACCCCCGGGTATAGTCATTTGCCTCAATTACACCTTTTCCGTGCCCTCGACAAACCGCTTTAAACACTTTACAAGGGTATAACAAGCAAGTCCCCGCGTCGTACGGTGCCTCCGGCGTGTCTTCGTACGGCCGAAACACCTTTACACGCGGCCGCCCTTGTCTCGCCTTGTCCGAGCCCACTTTACACGTTGGCGGTGGCCACGTGTCCGGGGCCGTCGCACCTTCGGTGACGAAGCGGCCGACCCGAGATCCGGGCGTCGAGCCTCCGCATACGCTTCGTCCGCGCCGCCGCCGGTCCCGGACGCGGTATCCTCGGCCGGCGCTCACCGCTCCCCGGCCCTCCCGGCCTTCGTCACCGGAGCGTGGCCGTCGGCACCTTCGGCGCCGAAGGCCGGCGCCGCCACAAGGGGTCATTCCTGCACAACGAGACTCATGAGGCACAAGCGGCGTTAGTGTTTCATTAGTGCCCTGTGCAGCGAAGGGTCGCCACGTCGGACCGAAGCCGAAGGCAGACCGAGGGTGCCAGCGTGGGCGGACGGGGGCGATGCTTCCGAAGACCAACTTCCCCAACACTTATCCATTGACTGCTCTCAAGTCTCAATCCGTACGAATATGCATGGGATGAATGCAGTATGTTGTGAGGGTGAAAAAGGGGTGGGGAGTGGTATGGGCTTGAGAGATGGCAGTGGATAGTAGCCAAGATCACAAGGCACTGCCGACAATTCATATCCAGCATGCCGTGTGCATGCATGCACTTCTGAGTTCTGAGTCTTCTCGACCAGTGTCGCCATTCCCTCCCGATGCAACAGCGAGGTCTCATGAAAGCTTCTGTATGCAAGCTACAACTGAACATGGAATAAAGAATTTTCTTTAAAAGAATTAAAAGGCTACAACTACCTGATTAACTGAACATGCGCAAGATAAGGGAAGGGCGAAATATGGGCGTGGAGTAGGTGTTGTGTTCGCAGTATATATATTGCAATTTTGCAAAGAAAAAAGGGTCCCTTTTGTGGTCCCATGGAGGAAATGCATCTCTTTTTTCTTAATATATATACTCCTGGTTGTTATATTAGCAAAGAAGGATAGCCGGAAGGTCAAGTATTTACAATGTACGAAAATCTGGCCGGAAAACCTTTACAAATTATGAACAAGTTTAGCTATGTGATTTGCTCCTTTCAAGATCCATTTATCTGTCTCGTTTCTGATCTTCACAAGAATCACCAAGGAGGGTGTGCCTCTAAATGATTGAAAATGCGAGCATTGCGCCTTTTCCAGATCTTCCAACAAATGAAGATGGCAATCGACTTATTTCCTTTCCATGCTAACCCGGGCGTCCTAGCCACCCACCAATCACGAACTGATTCTGCTGGTTGCCATTCGTCCGGATGCATTGCAGACAAGCTGAGCCAATTAAGCAGCTAGACATCTCATATCTGAGCCCAAACAAGTCTTGTGAGGCGGCACTCGAGAAATGCATCCTGTTTTGTGTCTGAAGGGCTACTTCATATAGAGAGCCTGATATGGTATATCGCAGGGAGTAAAACTGATTCGAATTCCTAAACAACTGGACATCATCAAGTCATGGAAAATTTTCGATTTTAGTTATTAACAAAGCATCATCCCAGAAAAAAACCCTTTTTTAAGAGAATCGAATGTGATTTTTTTTGAGATCATACTCATTGTTGTTCACCACAATGAGAATGATCTCCGTACATTTGCATATGTTGCCAGTTGTTGGACTGTAACCAATCATCGAACGGTTCTGTGATGTGGTCGGACCAGAACGGCAGACCCTCTGTGACAAACTTTAGGCCCAGATGCAAGGCTGTGTCGCTGCTACACGTAGGGCCAGAATCTGCGCCATCAACTTTGAACACGGATCGTTCTGTTCAGAATTCAGAAGCGTACTTTATGCCGCTACATTGATTATATTAGTACTAAAAAAGGAACACTAGCTTGATTTACCATATGAAATTACTACTAGTTTGCTGCTTTCGGAAATAATACTAGTAAAAAGAACGCTATAGTAGCTTGCAAATACGCATGAAAAAGACATCCCTGGTCAACATGAGGAATCACTCGACAGATCGTCCCAACGGGGCAGGTTGCCAAGCAAAGGAGCTCCAGCAGAGCTAGTAGCATATTTGCATGCAGCCAATAGGCTAAGAGATAAATCAACGTCGCGTCGCCATGCATTGCATGACGCGGAACGAAAAACTCCAAAACCGTCATGTGACCATGTTGGCTCCCACCCGTATATATCATTGCATTGCATTGCAGATTCGCGAAAGGGAATACGATCACTCGATACACACCAAGAGTCCAAGCAAGGCTGCAACGACACGACGGCTACAACGCCGCGTATCCGGGAGGAGACCGCGCGCGACCTGGCTGCGCCGCCGTCCTTCTCCGAGGTTAAATTCTGCATCGCACGGCGCTATCCACACATCAGCGGCCGTATTCCTATCCAAACCGAGATACTAGTATATCTCTACGCGCGCGTACGTGGACAACGCGAGCGTTCCTCCCGCACGTGAAGCGGCGGCCCCAGTTGTTCATCCATGACCATGACCCATCCACCTCCATCCCCGGCATCAATGTGGCAACGACACAGCACGTACGCATAATGGACTATTTGCTTGCTTTCACAGCGAAATACGGAGCAACAAGACACCAGAAAGGATCCCAGGATGGCAGAGAGGATCGGACGCATATATAGTACGTAGATAGATGCCGATATGATCGATCTTGTGTGGATAGGTTTCCACTTCCTTTCCTTCCCCAAAGGAATTCGGATAGGTCTCTCTGCGATGCAACGGCGAGGATCGGAGGCGTCTGCGGCTCTGGCGCCGCGCCGGTGTGGGGCTGGGCGACGGCGACAGTGCAGGTGCCGGTCTTACGCGCGACAGGGGGATCACGGTATCGCCATCGCCGAGTGGTGTTCGGCAAGTGGCGAGTGATGACGAGACGCGGACATGGGTGCATGCGCAGGTGCAGCTAGTGGTAGCGAGACTTTTACCAACTGGTGGCGGATTCGATCCATCCTCCCGCCTTTTCGAGTTGGCGATTACAAAAGGATCGGCAGCTGGATCATCACCGCATGCAGGGTGTCGCGTTTTGAATCGAGCGGAGGACCCTTCTTTCCGAGATAGAGTAACAGTAAAGTATATGGGATCCGCGCCAGGGTTTTGGGATGGTCTCCGTTGGTCGGCGGCATCTTTTTCCTTTTTTTTTTTTTGCGTGTGGATCCGAGCTCATCGAGCTTTGATTCCTCGCGGATAAGCTAAGAGCTGTGTAGAGAGATGCCTGACAGTCTGAGACGGGTTCGAGAGGTTCTGAGGATATACATGGCCGCCTGTGGATTCAAAATTGCATCATTGGGATGGTGCTTTCCTGCCATGGAATGATGCCTTCGCTGCCGTACCACGATCCAAAATGGCCTTGTTAGCGGCGGCGTCCGGCTGAAAATGATGGAGCGAGCTGCAATTGGTATCCGATGCCATGCTGAGACATGTTTCTATCTCAGGACAGTGCTCCACCACTTGTCTGATGATGAAACTGAAGAAATCACGCATAGCAGGATGAAGAAAACACAAACTGTCAGCAGCAGTTTAACGTGGTAACGAAAGTGGCAACAGTTAACTCAGACTCTCAGAGCGCTTCTAGCAACGCTGTAAATGTCCAGATGATATGTGTGAATCGTGTGGTCGATCGTGATGATATTACACGCGCGCAGCCTTTGTTGACATCCACGGATTAATTAGAATACATTACTATTCAGGAATCAACATAACAGATGAGCACGGACAGATGCTTCCGGGCACAAATGGACAGCCATTCACAGCTAGCGCGTTTACGCATCTTCTAGCTCTCCGAATTGCAGAAATATACTTCTCAGAAAAACCAGCACTGAAATGGTTAATCTCGTAGAACATTGAAGTATGTAAAACACTGTACCCCGAAGTGCCAAGTTGCGATTCAGTTCAATAACCCATTCATGGCTTTGTACGTCGAGACTATACCAGAATTCTCCACCCAATCCATAGACCATAGCTGTTGCAATTGTTTGATGTGGTGCGCGTCAGCACTGAACACCGAGCGTACTAAAAACTTTAAATCATCATGAGTGTTATTTTTTATGGTTTACTTGGCTCAAAATATCACAGTAGTTTCTGCATTAAATTAAGTTTCGCTTGACAGCTGCTGCTGTGATAAAAATAAGTCTGATTTTTTCCATTTATTCTTTGATTCAAGTCACCAGGAATCTTGTACTTTCAGCACTTCATGTCATCTGGTATTCAGATGTCTCCTACTTGCTGACAGAGTTAGGCATGGTCATGATCGGCATGCTTACATGTCTCAAAATATCACAGTAGTTTCTGCATCAAAATAGGTTTCTCTTGACAATTGCTGTTGTGTATGCGATTTTTGAAATTTATTCTTCGATTCAAGTCACCAGGAATCTTTACATTTTCAGAACTTCATAAGACTCTGTCATAAGATATTCAGTTTTTTTTTGAGATTCACACAATCCAACGTAGACGCTCACAACACGCACGCACACTCACCCCCTGTGAATATTTGTACGCAAACCCTTGCACTACTTGCATGGTCCTTACTCCTTCATATGCCCCCCTATCCTCATTATGCCTCGTTACTAAGGTGCACAATTTTTTTTCCCTTGTCGCCGCCTTTGCAAACAGGGTTACATTTACAGGGGATGCAAAAAAAGGGAAGATCCTTGGGAGCATCAATGCATTTTCTACCTTTACGAAAACGTGTTTATCACTGGACAGTCGAGATTGCCACATCTATCATCAAAATCATGAAAACGATGGATGGCACAATTTAGTTGTCAGGTCTGAAAGAACTGAACTTGGTACAGAAAGCTATGATTCAGATACGAAGTCTTGAACAGAAATTTTATCACGCATCTGACTTGGGGGCTATTTGGCACAAGTCACTGTCAGTCTCAGGAAGAGGATCAATTGATTCAGTTTCAGGCTACTCAGCTCCAATACGCAATAACGCAAACGTCGAAGTACCACAGCCAGCGATCCATCAAAATCAAGAGTTGTAGACATACGCTATGCATGCATAGAGTGCTCTAAGCCTGAGTTGTCATCGTGGATTCATGCCAATGAGTGGAGATTATCCTTCTGTATGGGCTTCTGCAGGCAAATCAAATATGAATGAGGTCACTAGTGTTTGCGTGCTGACTGACACCGACTAAGAATGATCAGTACAAGCTTAGAAAAGTCATTCAAGTAGTAAACACAGCACATAGATGGTGAACAGTATCGCCTCTACAGTCCAGCTTGGACTAAAAGACATCCAGGACTGAAGTTCAGCTTAGACGTTCAGTACTCCAGTTGGTCCGGGAAAGGCATTCGTTAAGCCACTGTAAGTTTATTTCAAGGTCGGAGCATGGTAAGCTTGGGTATCCTAGCTTCCCATCTTTCAGAGATGGAAACAAAAAAATGAAAAGGAGAACAACTTATGGTTCATGAAATGGAAGCATCAATCGCTGCCATGCTGACAAAGTTAGGCATGCTGGAAGCAGTAACTGCTGGACACTGCATAAAGCACAACGCAACTGACCAACTGTGCTACTTTGACAATCTTGCGGACAATCGAAGAGATCTCAGTATCTCACCATGAACAGCAGAGGAATCCTGCGGGTAAACTCTGACGAAAACACTCCCAGTCTGAATCGCAGGCACCATTATTCCCGTAAACGTATCTCGAAGGCGTAAAAGTGCATTACCCGCCACCGGCCGGCTCGGCCCGCCAGCAGGGTCGAACCGGTCCATATTACTCCGACCGGGCCGATCCTGTCGTCCTCTTCCCCGCCCGGTTCGGCCCCTTCTCCTCCCCGCCGCGAAACCCTAACCCGTCTCCATGGACGACCCTTCCTCCGGCTCCAACAAGCGCAAGCGCAAGCGCGGCCGCAAGCCTAAGGCCTCGCCGCCGTCCCCCGACCGGTCACCCCCCTCTCCAGCGCCCGCTCCCGCCCCGGCGGGCCGCCGGGGCCGCAAGCCGCGCCGCCACGAGGCCCCCGCCGACGCGGACGCAGCGCGGCCGCCGTCCCCGCCCCGACGCGGGGAACCTAAGCCCGTGGCTAATGGAAGTGACGCGGTGGCCGTGGCGGTGTCGGAGGCGGCCCCCGCGAGCTGGGATGAGGTTGTGCGGGTGGTGCCGTGCATGGACGCCGTAGTCAAGGTGTTCTGCGTGCACACTGAGCCCAACTTCTCGCTGCCATGGCAGCGGAAGCGGCAGTACAGCTCCAGCAGCAGCGGGTTTATCATTGGCGGCCGCCGTGTCCTCACCAATGCCCACTCCGTCGAGCACTATACGCAGGTTAAGCTTAAGAAGCGCGGCTCCGACACCAAGTACCTTGCCACGGTCCTGGCCATTGGCACGGAGTGCGACATTGGTGCGCCCGCTCTATCCTTCCCTGCCACCGTCTTGCATTGTTCATTCCTTTACCTGGTTAATTTTTTTATCGCGTCAGTGAGTCTGTCCAATGCAGTCGTGATATCAGATGCAAATTAATGTCTGTATGTGTTCTTAGAGGAAGACAACTTTAGATTGATCTATGTTAGAGCATTATTTATAAAATTATGTTGCCAGACTTGTCATACAGTTTTACTTGAGATCGTTTTTGTTTCTTATGTAACCTAACTTGGTATTGTTATATCATCTCAGCACTCTTAACTGTCAGTGACGATGAATTCTGGGAAGGGGTCTCACCTGTTGAGTTCGGAACATTACCGGCTCTTCAGGATGCTGTCACTGTTGTTGGTTATCCAATTGGAGGAGATACCATATCCGTGACAAGTGGGGTGGTTTCCAGGATAGAAATACTTTCGTATGTTCACGGCTCTACAGAACTTCTAGGCTTGCAGGTAACCTCTTCCTGAAATTATTTTCTCCAAATAAAACTTTTTATTAAGATGTAGGTGAAGTCTTTTGAGAAATCACGACTTGTATACTTACCAACGTGTCTAATACTCTTAACATGAACCTTTTCTTACTGACAGATAGATGCGGCTATTAATTCAGGAAATTCAGGTGGTCCAGCTTTTAATGATAGGGGTAAATGTGTCGGTATAGCTTTTCAATCTCTCAAACATGAAGATGCAGAGAATATTGGCTATGTGATACCAACCCCAGTTATTACACATTTCATCCAGGACTATGAGAAATCTGGAGAATACACAGGTAACATGCTTTTTTCTGTAACTATATGGAACATAGCGTTTAGTTTATTAGCATGGCCAAGCATTTGTGTCTTCTTCTCAAGCACAATGGACGTATTTAGGTTTTTTTATGCTGAACCAATTAGTTAGTTGAACCAAACTTATTGGATGATATTAACATCTTCATTCCTGCATTAGTATTTATTATCATGGGATCTCACATGAGGATTGATTTCCCTTCTAATAGATTTATGTCTTGCAATGCGCTGTTTGATAGTGCTGGGCTGTTACTTTAATTTATAGTGATTACCGTGAATGTGAATATCATCATTTATCACCAGATTAGAACCATTTGTCATATTTTGAACCACTTTATTACAGTTCCTGTACTATTAAATTGCAGTCTGTCGATATATAACCTATGTGACCTATCACTCTACTGTCTGATTTATCTGTTGCTCTACGCAAACAACAGTTTGAATACTTATTGTCTGTCTTATGTCTTATATATAAACCTTTTAGTGATGCCATTTAGTACTTAGTACTATAATGTTCATGTGTCCTTGACGGTTTTGACCATCTTTTTTGTTTTTTAAAATATTATATTAGGTTTCCCTATACTTGGAATTGAATGGCAAAAAATGGAGAATCCTGATCTCCGCAAATCAATGGGAATGAAACCAGATCAGAAGGGTGTTCGTGTTAGGAGGGTGGAGCCCACGGCCCCCGAATCTGGATGCCTGCAACCATCTGATATTATTCTTAGCTTTGATGGTGTTGACATTGCCAATGATGGAACAGGTTAGTGACTTCATAGTTCATAGTTTATGAATAAATAATACTGTTTCAGCTCAACTGTTAGCATGCAGTGCACTATATTTTGATGTACACAAGTGAACCAATATGTCATGTGCTCATGCATGTTGTACTTGTATTGTCTTGTAATTGTGCATGTTACCTATAATATTGCTAGCTGTTTCTCTTTCATACTCAGCAACACTATCACCAAGACAGTAGTTTGACATTTAATTTTTACATATTTGAAATGTTGGGATTTATATTTTAAACTGTTTTGAATGAAAAATATAGCCATACAGTTTCCAAAAGTTCATTTAAAGAGATATTGTTGGTTAAAGTTAACAAAAGCTGAGAATATTGTTTTACTAGCCAAATGAAATAAAAATGTTAAGTTCTCGTACTAATTTTTTTAAACGCATGAGCTCTCCCAATCATTTAAGTAGACGAAGCAAACAAATTCTTACATGAATGGTATTAGATGACATGGAAAATGCTAATCTTTTTGAAACCATCTTTTTTTTTTGTCAACAGTTCCCTTCAGGCACGGCGAACGCATTGGCTTCAGTTACCTGGTTTCTCAGAAATATACTGGAGAGAAAGCTCTTGTTAAAGTTCTGCGTGATTCAAAAGTTCATGAATTTAAGATAAGGCTAGCAACTCACAAGAGACTAGTTGCAGCACATGTAAAGGGCAGGCCACCATCATATTACATTGTTGCTGGCTTTGTCTTTGCAGCTGTCTCTGTTCCATATCTTCGATCCGAGGTTTTTACAAAGTTTCTTTCCTCATTTTGCTTGCAGTGCATTAAATTAAAGAATCAGCAAACATTAGTATATTATTAGTTGTCAATATTAATATGATTTGTTGCATCCTGTAAAGTCTGATAATCTTAGTACTTTAGCTATGGAGCTAGTAGCCCAATGCTAAGTTCTAGCTTCTTAGTAAATAAGTTGAAATACTTTTATGTTTGTTGTGATCACAGGCTTTATGCTTAGACAATGATCAGTGCTGCAGTACACATACTCCTTGATGTATGTGGTCATCATACACTGAGAAGATCCTTGATTTTGAATTTTTCTTTGGGATTTTAATCTGCTGGTATTTTTTGGGGATCCATCCAGCGTTTAATATATTCTCTGGATCAATTTTAAAAAATAAAGTCAACTCACCCTGTCGAAATCTGTGTTGAATTTTCAAGCTGTGATGATTACCATGTACTTCGATGTTTGTGCGTATGCCATGGTCATTCTGAGTTGCATTCATGTAGTTAGTGACTTAAGTGTTACTGATATGGTTGACAGCAGTTCCTTTTAAGTTAGTCTAGTTGCCACTTGTGCTTGATCCCAAGATGATTTTTGAAATCACATGGGACTTTGTCTTAATCCTAATATTAAATATACTGCTGGAGCAAGTACTTACTTATTACCTATCTTTGAACATAATCTATTTGTGAAAATGTTAACTGAGGAATTTATCTTCTGCACCATAAGCTAATTGGTGTTTCTCATGTATCAGTATGGAAAAGATTATGAGTATGATGCGCCTGTCAAGTTGTTGGTGAAGCATCTACATTCAATGGCAGAGTCACCTGATGAACAGCTTGTGGTGGTATCACAAGTATGAAGTTCTTCGCGAATAATTTTGTAATATGGTTCGATTAGTCATTTTCTTGTTCCAAAATCTAACTTGATGATGACTACTGTATGGGTAGGTGCTTGTAGCAGATATCAATATCGGCTATGAAGAAATTGTCAATACTCAGGTAATAAAAGCTTCCTGTTATGTGGTCACTAGCATATGCCTTTTTAGCAATTTTTCCTGCAGATTTATTGTTGCTGGAGGCTTGAATCTAGCTACTAGAACCTGTTTGTTAAAGACCTGTTCTCCCCACTGGTGACTGAAACTCTCTCTGTGGTAGGTTCTTGCTTTCAATGGCCAACCTGTAAAAAATTTGAAGAACTTAGTGACCATGGTGGAAAATTGCAAGGATGAATTTTTGAAGTTTGATCTGGAGTATGACCAGGTATCCTTTTGGCCCCTTTATTTGTTTTTTCCTGCTAAAAGCATTTCCCATGCACTTCTTTAAGTACTTGGGAATTGCTGATGCTGGGTAGGCAATTTGCACCGGAAATTATAAATGCACTCTAGATATTTTATAACTCCGCAGGTCTAAAATTATCTTTCTTGCCAATTTGGCAGTAGACAGCTAGACGGCAGTGTTATCACATATACTGGGCGATTGACATAAATAGCCAGCCATGGCATCACATGATGAAAAACTGTTCCAAGCAACTGTCAGGATCTTTTTGCATCGGTTGCTTAAAAATTACTTCAGTTCTTAACATTATATGGTTTGACAGATTGTTGTCCTGGAGAAAAAAACTGCGAAGGCTGCTACCCAGGACATTCTGACGACGCACTGTATACCTTCTGCAATGTCGGATGACCTGAAGGCCTAATTGGGGCATGATTCAGTCCCCGGGCCACCGCCCAATAGCTTGGGCCATACATATTTTTGGTTGAATTGATTTGCGTAGCATACATACGGTGCCCAGTACGTGATAAAAAAGAAGTCTACAAATGAAATGTCTTTTTGAGGGGTCAGGGTCCTGGGTGTCAGAGCAGACTTGTGTCTAGCTGCGCCATAGAAGGCTCGGAGGGAGTGTCACAGTCAGATAACACAAGCTGAAGTTGTTACCAGCTGAGAGTCACCATGGAAAGCGATAATAGCTATTAGTAAAAGAAGTGGAGTTTTTGTTCCATGATTTCATTATTGCAATTACCTCAAATCAGTAATGACAAGAAACAGTGCCCAGTAATACTATAATGAGTCTTTTGCATTTTCAGTGTGCTCTCGTTTGTGCTGGATTACAGCCGCTAAGTCATTGGATAGACTTGAGAAGATGGTCTCCTGCGAAATGCATGGTAGTACATACACAAGCACTTAAGCCTCGTGTACCAACATTTTGTTTGCATTTGGTACGTCGGCTTTGTCCTGGCCACGCCGTGGTTGTCCTCTCGATCGGTATGGAAGAGGTAGCAGCTGGCCTCCAGCTTAAGAGAGCGATGAGGAAATTTGGATACACTTTGCGACTGGCTGCGTGGCCATGCTTGCCTTGCACGACTGTACCTCTAGTAGGCTGTAGCACACTCCAGCCCTGACGGCTGATCTGCTGCCTTTTGTTGCTGCGTACCAGGTGATGATACGCGAGCTGTGTCAATGCTGCTTTTTTCTGCTAAAGGTTTCGCGAAAACTGGAAGAGTCGACTAGTATAGCAGTACGTAAGTGCGGCAAATCTAGCATAGCAGGACAGCTTCCGGCATTCTTTCACCACTCCACAAAGGCACATAGTAATGAAGTAGTTTCTTTGTTTGGTAGCTGAAGTATTTGCAATAAGTTTTTGACAAAATGTTTTTTACTCCGGGAAGCTTGGGCCAAGTTTTCTTTTGCAAACAGCCTGAAGGGCTGCGATGTGGGATTATGTATGTGGGCTAGCGACGGCGCCTGGTCCAGTACGTGTAAGCACGTCACAATAAGCTCGCCACCTCGGGGAGGGTATTGACAAATCCACTCTTATTCTTACCGAAATCCAAATAATTATTATCCACTTCTTACCCTCCCCATTCCCACCCATACCCAATGGATAACTAGTTTTGTACTAGATTCTACACATACCCAATCGATTATTTGCACCCTCCACACACCCTACCCTCCCCATTTCTTCAATGGATAATTATTTTCTACCCATACCCTCCCCATTTGAGGTGGGTCCGGATTTGAATATGGACAATGGATAAAAACAACAGGCATATGTCACAAGCCGCTCGCATCCCCTACTTAACCCTAAGGCGTCCACAACCGGAAATCCTATATACCTTCCGGAAGATTTTTTCTTAGCCACCTATAACCCACCAGAAGCCCACTAACGGTCCAACCACAGGAACCCTAGCCCACCTCCCCCCACTCTCTCCCACCTCCAGTCGGTGGCCGCCTCCTTGCGCCCCCGCGCACCGGCCAGAGGCGGGTCACGAGCCCCCCCCGCGCCGCCGGCCGGGGCCGGCGAGCCTCGCCGCGGTCGGTCATGGCGGCCGCCGGCCGGGGCCGGCGAGCTCCGCCGCGGCCGGCCATGGGGCCGCCACCGGCCGGGGCCCGGCGAGCTCCACCGCGGCCGGCCATGGGGCCGCCGCCGCGGGTCGCGCCGCTGGCCCCTGCCCCTGGCGACCGCTGGACTGCATTTTATTCAAATTTTTTTTTCCAACTTTTCAAAAAATATTGCAATAGTTTGCAAATTGTTGGGAAAAAAAGTTGAGGAAGCTAAAAAATGAGAAAAATGTTGTCCAACATTTTAAAAAATGTTGACAAAAAAAGTTGACGAACTAACATTTCTTAAAAATATTGGAACATTTCTGAAAAATTTTGGAACAATCCTCCAGAAAATGTTGATTAAAAATGTTGGTTTGAAAAATGTTGGAACATTTTGTAACAAATGTTGGTAAACTTCAGAAAAAATGTTGAGAAAAAATGTTGGCAACACTTCTGAAAAATGTTGACGAAAAAATGTTGGCAAACTTCCCAAAAATGTTGACGAGAAAAAATATTGCCAACACTTCCAAAAAATGTTGACAAAAAAATGTTCGCAACATTTCCGAAAAATGTTGATGAAAAAATATTGACAATAGTTCAAAAAATTATTGACAAAAAAGTCAAAACACGTGGGCCATTTTGGGACTTGAATCTGTTAAGTGGGCTGTTTGGTCTTCGTGAGCATTCACCTTCCGGTACGTTATATAGGAGCCCCCTCCGGTCCCGAAACCCCCCCCCCCGATTTTTTCCTGACATTAGATTTCGTGGTATTCATGACGCCATCTCTGCTTGAACCGCTTAAGGATGAGGGTTCATAGCTAGCTAGATAAACTGAAGGTACTCCCTCGGGTTTGGTAAATGAAGCCGTTTAGGACAGACGACGCGGTCTCCAAAGTACAATTTTGACTTCTTCTTTTTATAAAAATATTTGTTAAAAACTAACATATGTATACTTTTATGAAAGTATTTTGCAAGACAAATCTATTCATGTAGTTTTCACATTTCCAAACTCAATGACTTAAAAGCTATTCATGATTTATATTTCCAATGTTTGACTCAAATCATGTCCAAAACGACTTCATTTACCAAACCGGTGGGAGTACCCTCTCTTCCTTACGATTGAAATATTAGCCGCTAGTAAATCGATTGAGGGGACTGTAACAGACTGTAACTGATTTTATTTTTCCCTATCCTTTTTATGGTCAGTTAGTTCGAAGTTGTGAGTTCCCGATCGAATCGACGATGAGACTGTCACGGCGGTTTCAGAATCTGATCGAGGATTACCTTGTTTGATGTGGGGTTTGAGGTGGAAAACTAAATCTTGAGTCATGATTAATGGTGTAGATTCACCATCAGCCACTTAAATATGGTATTGAAGTATTGTATCTTGTAATGGCACATTCTAAGTTTTCTTAATTTAACACTACAATTCATACTGTTTTCTCCATTTGTCAGAAGCAATTCTTGCTTTACTATTAGGTAGAGATGTTTTAGCTTACCAATAGAGGCAACATCTGTTGAAGAAATACATCTACCAAATGAAGATCAGATGCAGGTAGTATTTGAAGAAAAAAAAAATCTGCAGCAGCTAAGTTTGATAGATCCATTTACTTAAAAGGTACTTATTGACAGCTTCATTTTCCTGTAATATTTCCCTATTTAATATCATATCCAACCATCTGGTTTTATGGAACATAAATATATTATTCTTTCTCAATACCTTTTACTTACAGGGTCAACGATATCCGGTGCATTGTAACAATCATTGGAATCACAAACAAACAACATTGGTGCTATCGTGCTTGTCGAGTATGCTCATCAAAAATGACACCGACACCTCCTGATGGGTTCCAATGCACAAAGATGGAGGCTGTCCTTCAACACAATTTGAATGAAGGTAAGAAATACTAAACCTAAACCTAACTATACCTATTTCACTCATCTACTGCATTAAAATAAATAAATAAATAAATATAATAATTTCAATGTTGTGAACAGGTATAAGATACCATTTATAGTTGCAGATAACACATATAGTCTTGAGTTCATGTTGTTTGAAAGAAGAGCTACTGAAGTTATTGGTAAAAGTGCTGAAACATTGCACAAATACAATGACCCAGTTGCAGTTCCAAGCAACATTTCACAATGGATTTGCAGTTCCAAGCAACATTTCACAATGGATTGGCCACAAATTCACATTTTGTTGTAAGTGCTTTATACAAGAAGAGTATCGGGACAAAAGATCCATCATTTGAGAGTTCATAAAAGAACGCCATGGAAAGCAGAAACCCCGAAAAGGTCGCAGTCCTCGACCGGATGGGCCCGACCCCGAAAAGGTCGCAGCCCTCAACCGGATGGGCCCAACCCCGAAAAGGTCGCAGCCCTCGACCGGATGGGCCCGATTCAAGACCTCAAAGGGGTTCAGAGGGTATTGGGGTGCCTAGCCTCCTTGAGCCGCTTCATCTCGCGACTCGGTGAAAAGGGCTTGCCCCTCTACCGGCTCCTGAAGAAGCATGAGCGCTTCTACTGGACCGTCGAGGCTCAGAAAGCGCTTGACAAACTCAAGGCGACGGTCACCCACATGCTGATCCTCACGCCGCCCCAGAACGATGAACCTTTGTACCTCTACGTCACTGCGACCACCCAGGTGGTCAGCGCGGTCATCGTGGTGGAGCGAATGGAGAAAGGACACGCTCTACTAGTCCAAAGGCCGGTGTACTACATCAGCGAGGTGTTGTCCGAGACTAAGGCGTGATACCCGCAGATCCAGAAGCTGCTCTACGCAGTGGTGCTCGCGCGACGCAAGCTGCGGCAATACTTCGAGGCCCACCCGGTTACGGTAGTCTCCTCATTCCTATTGGGGGAGATCATCCGAAACTCGGACGCCGCAGGCAGGATCGCCAAGTGGTCCGTGGAACTCATGAGCGAGACGCTCGCCTACGCGCCGCGCAAGGCGATCAAGTCTCAGATCCTTGCGGATTTTCTCGCTGAGTGGATGGACACGCAGCTGCCCCCGCTGCAGATTCAGGCTGAATGTTGGACCCTCTACTTCGATGGGTCGGTGATGAAAACCAGGGTAGGCGCGAGCCTGCTTTTCATCTCACCCATCGGAGAACATATGAGGTACGTAGTGCGCTTGCATTTCCCCGCGTCCAACAACATGGCGGAGTACGAGACCCTCCTCTGTGGCCTTCTAATCGCCATCAAGACAGGCATCGAGCGCCTCGATGTCAGGGGAGACTCGCAGCTCGTGATTGACCAAGTCATGAAGAACGTGAGTTGCCGAGATGACAAGATGGAGGCCTACTGAAACGCCGTGCGCGCCCTCGAGGAAAAATTTTATGACATCAAGCTCAATCACGTCCCCCGCAAGTATAATGAGGAGGCGGACGAACTCGCAAAGATTGCGTCGGGGCGAATCACCGTTCCCCCGAACGTTTTTGCGCGAGACGTCGCAAAACCGTCCGTCGACCTCGAACCGCCACCCTCGAGTTAGGAGGAACCCTCGGGGGCTCCCTCGAATCCAATGGACACGGAGCCCATGGACGAGGACCCCTCAAATGAGGCGTTCGTACTCTCCTTGCTCAAGGACTACAACGCAGATGAAGCTGAGGCCATGGAGGCAGAGCCAGCCCCCTTCGCGGAGGATTGGCGGGCCAAATACCTCGCTTGGATAGATCGAGGGGAACTTCCCCCGGATTGGTCCGAAGCCAGGCACATCACCAGGATGGCCAAATTATTCACCATAGTCGACGACGAGCTGTACAAGCGCGCCGCTTCCGGCGTCCTGCACTAGTGCATCCCCATCCCCCAAGGTCGCGAGCCCATTCGAGACATCCACACGGGCGTGTGTGGCCACCACGTGGCACCGCGTACCCTCGTCGGCAATGTGTTCCGCCAAGGCTTTTACTGGCCCACCGCGATCGCTGACGCCAATGAGGTTGTATGCACCTGCGAGGGATGCCAGTTCTACGCCCGCAAGACTAATCTCTCGGCTCACACCCTGCAAACGATTCTCGTCACATGGTCTTTTGCTGTGTGGGGACTGGACATCGTCGGGCCCTTGCGAAAGGCGCCCGGGGGCTACACTCACTTGCTGGTCGCCGTGGATAAATTCTCCAAGTGGATCGAGGCACCCAATCACAAACCTCAGGGCAGAACAAGCCGTGTCATTCTTCACCGACATCATCCACCGATTCGGGGTGTCGAATTCCATTATCACCGACAACAGGTCCCAATTCACCGACAGGAAGTTTCTGGAGTTTTGCGACAAATACCACATCCGCGTGGACTGGGCGGCTGTCGCGCATACACAGACCAATGGCCAGGTGGAGTGTGCCAACGGCATGATCCTACAAGGCCTTAAGCCTAGGATATTTGACAGGCTGAACAAGTCTAGCTGAAAATGGCTCCAGGAGTTGTCGTCGGTCATTTGGATCCTCAGGACCACCCCGAGCAGGGCCACGGGATTCACCCCATTCTTCCTAGTCTATGGCGCAGAGGCCGTCCTCCCCACGGACCTGGAGTACGGGTCGCCCAAAGTCAAAGGCTACGATGAAAGCACCAACCAGTGAGCCCATGAGGACTCACTGGATCAGCTAGACGAAACCCGCACCGTGGCCTTGATGCATTCGGCAAGATACCAACAGACGCTGAGGCGGTACCAAGCCCAGAAGATACGACGTCGAGACTTCGACAAGGGGGACCTAGTCCTAAGACTGCGCCAAGATAATCGAGGCCGCCACAAGCTATCACCCCCATGGGAGGGACCCTACGTCGTCGTCAAAGTGCTCAAGCCCGGCACCTACAAACTGGCGAATGAGGACGGCGAGGAGCTCACTGAAGGCATCTAGGCCCCTATTTAGTGTTTTGGTAATTAATGACAATCCTTGTGGACTAACATTTTTATTTGAGTTATAAGAATAGGTTAGTCCGGTGAAATGATGTGCTCATGCGGTATGAACGAGGAAGTCTTGTATGGCATGTGTTGGAAAGAGCTCAAAGCAAAGGTAAAAGATAGGGTTTTATTTTTTCCGGTCATAAGGTGATTAGAGGATGTTAAATGACCGGGTTGATAGGATAGATAGTCGTACTATCAAGAGGGATCAATTTCATTGGCTTGACTTTCCATAGTGCCACTTGGATAAAAAATTTGCATGCAATGCATTTAGATGAGTGGCGATCTCTCTTGGTAAAAGGGTTTCGTTAAAAATCTTGAGAAAAATCAGTTTTCAGGTGTTGGGTGGACAGTCCGGGCTCTTGGGGCGGACGGTCCACGGGTTTTTGATACTTATTTAATATCTGAGATTTTTGGCAAAAGTTTTCGAGAAAATGCGCTTCCAGGCGAACAGTCCGTGGACCCTAGGCGGACGGTCCGTTATTGTCCTCGAAACCTAACAGAACAGGGTGCAGCTCGGTGGACCGGGCAGATGGTCCATGGTCTACTCGCGAACAGTCCGTGGGGCCCACGCCGACAGTCCGCGGGGTCCTGGCGGACAGTCCGCCCGGCCCAACGTCCACTTCTACCAGTCGTTGACTTCACGTTTTTACTGTTGGAATTCAAACGCGGACAGTCCGCGAGGGCATCGCGGACAGTCCGCGAGGTACACATTTTTCCCATAACGGCTAGTAACGGGAAGGGGGAGTATATATACTCCATGCCCGGGGTTGGAGAGGCTCTCTTGGCAGTTTGAAAGGTCCATACTCCTTTTTTTGAACGGAAAAGACTGTGGGGGAGTTCCCCACAACATGATTCTAATTACTCAAAGAAAAAGAGACATATTTACAAGAGATAAGGGGGGAGAGATAAAGAAACCATTAAGAGTCTGTCTCTAAAAACTGAATAAAAGAGCTACGAACATCCTCCTTAACTCTCACGAGGTGGAGGTAACCCTGGGCTTTGAACCTTCTACTCCAGAGCTGGACTGAGGCAGCAATATTGTCAAAAATCACCGAATTCCAAACATTCCAAAAGGTCCATACTACCTTGTAGAGCTCTCCCTCCCCCCCTCTCTCTCACTCACTTGGCTTAGTGGTTGCATTCTTTGTGAGATTGAGAGATTCTAGTGCATTGCATCAAGATTTTGATCTTTATGGCACTAGGGAATCATCAAGCAAGTGGTTGATTTGTTACTCTTGGAAGTTGCCGCTTCCTAGATGGCTTGGTGGTGGAAGAATCCATTGAAGCTCGCAAGAAGATTGTGCGTGGCTCCGCATTTCGTGTTGTGAGAGGTATTGTGCTCACCTCACCGGAGCGGTGAAGAGCAACTCTAGTGAAATCGAGGTGTGAGTGGTTCTTTGGTTCTAATCGGCTCAAGATCAAGCGGTGCCTTGATAAAGGAGCGGTTGAACATTGAATCCACCTCAACGTGGATTAGGGGTGACCGGCAAGCCATCGATACCACAGGATAAAATTCGTCTCTTGTGCTTGGTTATTTCTTGACTCAATTTTCATTCAAGTACTTTACATTGAGTATTTATTCTCTAGAGATTAAATTGTCTCTTGTCACCCTAGGACGCAAACTCTCAACTTAGAAATAGAATAGGCAGAGATTTAATCCTCCTTGTGGTTCTAATTAAATTTCTCTAGTGTTGTGCTTTTAGATTTTAAACCGCCTGTTCACCCCCCTCTAGTCGGTATCCTAGATCCTACAAGTGGTATCAGAGCTAAGGACTCCTTGTTTGTGAGATTTAACCATCTCGGAGTAGGATAAATGGCAGAGGAAGATAAGTTTCATGTTGTGAAGCCACCGGTCTTTGATGGAAACAATTATGACTATTAGAAGAAAAGAATGGAGGTTCACTTCAAGGCTTTGGGAAGAGAATTATGGAGAATTGTGATGGAAGGATATGTTATTTTGGATCCTAAAAATAAGACGAATCAAGATGATAAAAATGAGAAACTCAACGATAGAGCCTTGAGTGTACTCTACAATGCTCTTGCTCTTAGTGAATTCAATAGAGCGAAGGGACTTGAAAAGGCAAATGAAATATGGGAGAAGCTTATGGAAATCTACGAGGGAACATCCACTGTTAAAGAAGCAAAACTCTATGTATACAAGGGAAAGTTCAATGAGTTCACCATGAAGAAAGATGAAGATGTTTCAACCATGTTCAACCGGTTGAATGATATAGTGAATGAACTCAAGTGTCTTGATTTTGATGTCTCAAACAAAGACTTCTCTCACAAGTTCCTTAGATGCCTTCCGGAAAAATATGAGACAATTGTGACTTTGCTTGTGAGGAGCGACTTCAGTAAGATGACTCCTACAGAGGTGCTTGGTGAAGCGCAAACTCATGACTTATTCAAGCAACCGCAAAAGGAAGTTCAAGGCCAATCAATGAATGAAGAAAAGAAAAATATTGCTCTCAATGCCAAGGCTACTCAAGAAGAAAATGATGATGAGAACCAAGACATTGACTCTGATGAAGAAATGACTCTTATTGTAAAAGGGCTTAAAAGAATTATGAAGAAAAGGAAGTTTGGCAAGATGGGGAAATCATCAAAGAAGAATCCTTTTGAAGGCAAAGATTGCTTCAATTGTGGTGAAATTGGACATATCTCAATTAATTGTCCAAACAAGAAAGAAGACAAATATGGCAAAAAGAAAGACAAGAAGAGTGTACCTAAGAGGAAGAAATATTACAAGAAGGAGAAAAATGGCCAAGCCTACTTTGTTGAGTGGGATTCCGATGCAAGCTCCGATGAAGATGATGATGACAAGCCTTCAAGGGGTCTTGTTGGGGTTGCTATCAGGGAAGCTCCTTCACTCTTCTCCAAGCCATATTGTCTCATGGCAAAAGGTGAATCAAAGGTAATAATCGACGAAGATGATGACGATTGTGATAGTGATAATGATGATAATGCTTTATCTTATGATGATCTTGTAGCCATGGTTATTAAGTCCGATGACAAATTGCGCATGGAGAGATCAAAGTTGAGGGATTTGGAGTTGAAAAATATTTCACTTCAAAACTTTTTTGAGGAGCTAAAGACTACTCATGAAAACTGAAGACTTCCCATGAATCACTCAACATTTCATGGGGAACTCTTAAAGAAAAGCATGAGGAGCTTAAGGAAGCTCACAACTCTCTCCTTGCGCAAGAAGTCAGAGGAAAAATGAGCATGGGTGTTGAATGTAACATATTGAATACTTCTCCATGTTCATCTAACCCATCTTGTAGCACAAGCACTAGCTCTTGCATTAGTGAGGATACATCTTGTGAATCCTTATTGTTGGAAAATGAATCTTTGAAGAAGGAGATTGAGTGTTTGTCAAATGATCTTGCACGGTATTTTGGGAGTCATGTCCGGTTTAATCATATTTGGACAAATAAAAAATTCACCTTGGAGAAAAATGGGCTTGGCTATTTGCCCAAGAAAGGGAAAGAGGCTTTCATCTCTAAAGAGAGAATTTTTGTGACTTCAAAAGTGACATATGAAGAAGAGGAAGAAGTCAAGATGTGTCATAAGTGCAAAGCAAAAGTTCATGTGAACCACCAATGCAAGAGCAAGAAGACCGTATCCTTAGATCCTTCCTATATTCTTAAGAAAGATCCTAAGGGTGTTGTTCGTGCTAAATATGTTGGTCGCTCTCTTGGTAGTAGTAAAAAGAAATCTATTTGGGTGCCAAAAATTTTGGTCACTAACATTAAAGGACCCAAGAAAGTTTGGGTACCTAAAAGAAAGTAATTTCTTTTGTAGGTGAACTATAAAGCCGGAGGAAGACACTGGGCAATTGATAGTGGTTGTACAAACCACATGACCGACGAAAGAAAAATATTCTCTCATCTTGATGAAGACATTTCCGATTTTGATAACATCACTTTTGGAGATGATAGCAAGGGAGGTGTAAAAGGCATTGGTGAAGTACCTATCTCTAAAGATTATAATCTTTCTAATGTCTTGCTAGTTGATTCTCTTAATTTCAATTTTCTATATATTGCTCAACTTTGTGACAATGGTTATAAATGTACATTCATTAGCAATGATTTTGAGGTTACCTCACTTGATGGGAAAGATTCTATATTTAAGGGATTTCGTCATGAGAGCTTATATCTAGTGGATTTCTCATCTAAAAAGGCAAATTTGACTACTTGCTTATTCTCAAAGGCCTCTATGGGTTGGTTATGGCATCGAAGACTTGGTCATGTTGGTATGAAATAACTCAACGGATTGGTGAAGCATGACTTAGTTCTTGGCTTGAAAGATGTAAATTTTGAGAAAGATAAATTGTGTAGTGCTTGTCAAGCCAGAAAACAAGTTGCCAACTAACATCCTAACAAGAGTACTATGTCAACCACAAGACCATTGGAAATACTACATATGGATTTATTTGGTCCCACTACCTATAGAAGCATTGGTGGAAATACCTATTGTCTTGTAATTGTGGATGATTATTCAAGATACACATGGGTATTCTTTCGCCATGACAAAGCTATTACTTGTGATATTTTCAAGTCATTTGTAAGAACAGCCGAAAATAAATTTGATCTAAAGTTGAAGAAAGTGAGAAGTGACAATGGTAGTGAATTCAAGAATACAAATGTTGAAGAGTTTTGTGATGAGAAAGTAATCAAGCATGAGTTCTCAACTACATATACACCGGAGCAAAATGGTGTAGTTGAGAGGAAAAATAGGACCTTGATTGAGATGGCAAGATCAATGCTAGATGAGTACAAAGTTTCGAATTCGTTTTGGGCCGAAGCTATCAACACCGCTTGCCATGCCTCTAATAGGCTATATTGTCATAGATTCTTCAACAAAACACCATATGAACTTCTAAATGGAAGGAAGCCAAATATTTCATATTTTCGAGTTTTTGGTTGCAAGTGCTATATTTTGAGGAGAGGCTCTCGGTTGTCTAAATTTCAAAGCAAGTTATTCTTCAAATTCCAAAGCTTATAGAGTATACAACAAGTCCAAGGGATTTGTTGAGGAAGCTTATGATGTGCAATTTGATGAAACAATGGGCTCTCAAGATGAGAAAGAAAATTTAGATGATGTGAGAGGTGAAGAATTGAGTAAAGCAATGAAGACCATGGCTATCGGGGATATCATGCCTAGAGAAGATGATGATGATGAAGGTCCATCAATCTCTATTCAAGCAAATCCATCTACTTCCACAACAAATGATCATAATCAACAAGAGGGTAACTCAAGTAACGATGACTCACCTCAAGAAGATGATCAAATGGCTTCTATGACAACACCTACTACATCAACTCAAGAACCGATTGATCAACCAAGAATTCATCAAGTCACCAAAGATCATCCCATTGACCAAATCATGGGTGACATTAGTAAGAGTGTTCAAACTCGATCTCGTGTTGCTTCTTTTTGTCAACATTATTCTTTTGTATCTTTTCATGAGCCTAAGCATGTAGATGAAGCACTTGTTGATCTGGATTGGGTTGTCTCCATGCAAGAAGAATTAAATAATTTCACTAGAAATGAAGTTTTGGAGTTGGTTGAAAGACCCAAGAATCATAATGTCATTGGTACTAAATGGGTCTTCCGAAACAAAGAAAATGAAGATGGTATTGTGGTGAAGAACAAGTCTAGATTGGTTGCTCAAGGCTACACTCAACTAGAGGGCTTGGATTTTGATGAAACTTTTGCTCCCGTAGCTAGACTTGAAGCTACAAGGATCTTGCTCGCTTATTCTTGTTCTCGCAACATCAAGTTATATCAAATGGATGTCAAAAGTGCTTTCTGAAATGAGAAAATTAGTGAACTAGTATATGTTGAGCAACCTCCTGGTTTTGAAGACCCCACAAAGCCTAATCATGCATACAAGCTCTCTAGGGCACTATATGGTTGAAACAAGCTCCTCATGCTTGGTATGAAAGGCTTAGGGACTTTCTTCTTTCAAAGGGATTCAAAATTGGAAAGGTTGATACTACCTTGTTCACCAAGAAAATTGGAAATGACATCTTTATTTGTCAAATTTATTTTGATGATATCTTCTTTGGTTCAACAAATGAAGATTTTTGTAAAGAATTTGGAGAAATGATGTCTAGGGAATTTGAAATGTCTATGATTGGTGAATTGAGTTTCTTACTTGGTCTTCAAATCAAACAATTGAAGGAAGGCACTTTTGTATGCCAATCTAAATATGTGAGGGACATCTTGAAAAAATTTGGCATGGAAGATGCGAAACCCATCAAAACTCCTATGGCCACTAATGGACATCTTGATCTTGATGAGGGAGGTAAACCGGTTGACCTTAAGCTTTATAGGTCTATGATTGGTAGTTTGCTTTATCTTACCGCATCTAGGCCCGATATCATGTTTAGTGTGTGCATGTGTGCTAGATTTCAAGCCGCACCTAAAGAGTATCATTTGACCGCCGTAAAGAGGATTATGAGATATTTGAAGTATTCTCCTAACATTGGTCTTTGATATCCAAAGGGTGCTCAATTTGAGTTAGCAGGTTTCTCAGACTCAGATTATGTCGGTTGCAAGGTTGATAGGAAGAGCACTTCCGGAGGTTGTCAATTGCTTGGACGTCCACTTGTTTCTTGGTCGTCTAAGAAGCAAAATTCAGTGGCTCTTTCTACTGCCGAAGCAGAATATATCTCGGCGGGAAGTTGTTGTGCTCAATTTATATGGATGAAGCAAACACTTCTTGATTATGGTGTGAAATTCAATAAAATCCCTCTCTTATGCGACAATGAAAGTGCCATCAAGTTTGCCAACAATCCGGTTCAACATTCTAGAACCAAGCATATTGATATTCGACACCATTTTCTTAGAGATCATGTGAGCAAAGGAGATATCAAGATTGATGGAGTGAGCACGAATGATCAATTGGCGGATATATTTACCAAGCCTTTGGATGAATCTCATTTTTGCAAATTGAGAAATGAGCTAAATGTCATTGACATCTCAAATGTGGCTTGAGAGCTAGCACATGTGTTTTTAATATGCTTTGTTTATCTCTCCTATTTATTTCTAGCCTATCTTATATTTTTATATTTTTGTCCTCTAATTCTCTTAAAGCTTGCTTGTGCATAATTTCATAGCATTATTTGGTACATTGCATCATATGCCAGATTTCCTTCATTAATCTGGAGCAATGATCCCAAAAGATACTTTTGAAAGTCTTTATCTCGGAATATATCAAGCTGAACAAGAAAAGGAAGGTCGGACTGTCTGTGGAGGTGGGCCGGACTATCTGTCTACTCCTGGTGGACCGTTCGCCAGGGCGACGCAGACTGTCCGCGCGGCTTGGTGGGGAGAGGGGCAGTACTGGATGTTCTGGAACAAATAACGGACTATCCGCGCCGGGGTGCCGGACCGTCCACGCACCACGCGGACCGTCCGCGTGGGCTCCGCGGACTGTCCATGGGTATTTCGCGCGGGTGGGTCCCAGGCCGCGGGATGTAAATGAAGCAGGGAACCCCTTTCTCTTCTCCAACCCGACCAAGGTCTTCTTTTTCCCTCTCTCTCGCTTGCTCTCTCTCAGGAAAAGACACCCTCCTTGGGGATTTCGTTTGGGGCACTCCCCGAACCGTCTGAGCACGTCCACAGACTCTCCACGAGGTTCTCCACCATGTCATCCGGGTATTTTTTCGAATATCTCATTCTCTCTCTCGGATTTTGAGCAAGAAGGTGATAGGATTTGGTGATGTGATCTAAGTTTCGTCTATGGATTCAAGTTTT
The DNA here is from genome assembly GCA_947561735.1 of Cenchrus americanus. Taxonomy (NCBI): domain Eukaryota; kingdom Viridiplantae; phylum Streptophyta; class Magnoliopsida; order Poales; family Poaceae; genus Cenchrus; species Cenchrus americanus. Next base: position 14,544,647 of record OX387241.1, read on the forward strand.
TGGCTTGGTGAATGAGTTTTGGATACCAATGTGGTGTTGTGGCAAAAATTTGGTGAAGAAATACTGGATTTTGATCAAGTTTTGAGGATGGGCAAATCAGACGCTACTGTTCACAGGAGCCTGTCGGCCCGGACCTGGCGGACTGTCCGCCGCCTCTGCGCGGACGGTCCGCGCGGCCCCGGCAGCGGCACCTGTGCCCAATAGCCTTCTAGTTTGGGGTTTCATTCTCTCTCATCATTGCTTCCAATTGACTTTGCGTTTTTACCGTTGGAATTCTCTCTCATAATTGCTTCCAATTGACTTCCCTAGTTTGAGGTACGCGTTTTTCCCATAACTGCTAGTAACAGGAAGGGAGAGTATATATACTCCATGTCCGGGGTTGGAGAGGCTCTCTTGGCACTTTGAAAGGTCCATACTCCCTTGTAGAGCTCTCCCTCTCCTCTCTCTCACTCACTTGGCTTAGTGGTTGCATTCTTTGTGAGATTGAGAGCTTCTAGTGCATTGCATCAAGGTTTTGATCTTTGTGGCACCAGGGAATCATCAAACAAGTAGTTGATTTGTTACTCTTGGAAGTTGCCGCTTCCTAGACGGCTTGGTGGTGGAAGAATCTTTTGAAGCTCGCAAGAAGATTGTGCGTGGCTCCGGATTTCGTGTTGTGAGAGGTATTGTGCTCACCTCACCGGAGCGGTAAAGAGCAACTCTAGTGAAATCAAGGTGTGAGTGGTTCTTTGGTTCTAATCGGCTCAAGATCAAGCGGTGCCTTGATAAAGGAGCGGTTGAACATTGAATCCACCTCAACGAGGATTAGGGGTGACCGGCAAGCCATCGATACCACGAGATAAAATTCGTCTCTTGTGCTTGGTTATTTCTTGACTCAATTTTCATTCAAGTACTTTACATTGAGTATTTATTCTCTAGAGATTAAATTGTCTCTTGTCACCCTAGGCCGCAAACCCTCAACTTAGAAATAGAATAGGCAGAGATTTAATCCTCCTTGTGGTTCTAATTAAATTTCTCTAGTGTTGTGCTTTTAGATTTTAAACCGCCTATTCACCCCCCTTTAGTCGGTATCCTAGATCCTACACTCACCAACACTTGGAACATCCAATAGCTACGTCGCTTTTACCCATAGAAAGGATTTCCAAGTTTCCTCGTTTTAACATATCCAACGCCCCAGTTGGTTGTACAAATGTAAATTTTCACCATTAAATAAAGTCAAAGGGAGACTCGGCTTTCCCCCAAAACCAAGTCTCCCTCGGGGGCTACTGCGGGGATGCCCCCCACCCCCCGCAAAATGGTCACATTTTTCGCATTTTTTGGTAAAAAACTGCATTTCAAGTACACTTAATACGCCTCGATCCGAGCTTCGGGCGAATCCACGCGAGGCACGACTTGCCAAAGGGAAAGACACGCAAGCTGGAGATAGCCTACGTCTCCAGCAGGATACAACCCTTCTCCCTTGCCACTTCACCCACAAGCTACTCGCGAAATCGAATCTTCCCTGCTCAAATTCGCTCAGGCAAAGAGAAAAGAGACAGAATAGTGCAAACAAGAACATGCATCGAATCTTACAAACATTTAAAGTGCTTTAGATAAACTGTGTTTATTACAAAAACCGCACGACTCAAGTTCTAACAAAAGACTTAAAGGGCTCGAACGCCCAACTACTTTCAGGCCTCGGGGCCGCCAGCCGGGGGAGCGTCCGGGAATAGGAACTCCATGAAGTCTTCCGCGAGGACGTTGGCGGCAGGAGCGGCGAGCGTGTCCACACAGTTCATCTCTACCTCGCCGTCGACACCGATGGGAACGACGTACCCCGTGGAGATCGCCCCGAGGTTGACCCGGTAGTGCGACGCCACCACTCCATGGGCTTTCTGGACCCCCAGGTGGAGTGTGTGTCGCATACGCTGGGTAACGTGTCTGCCCAAAGTGCGAAGACGACTCGCCAGGGAACTCCTGGCCTGCGCCTCGCTTTCCTCGATGCCCTGGCACGCCTCGAGTGCGGCGACCAGCAACTCTTCTAGCTCCTGTTGGGAGGAGTTGTAGGCCATCTGGATGGCCTGCGCCTGAGTCACCGACATCCTGAGCACCGTCCGCAGGCCTGAAAACAAAGATACAGACTAAGTCGGGAGCAGATCCAAAACGAGTTAAGCCAACAGGTGAAAGACAGGAAAGGCAACTCACCCTCGACCTGCTTCTTCTCCGACTCGAGGGAGGCGCGCGCGGTGACAGCTGCCTATTGCAGCTCGAGGATGATAGCGTCCTTCTCCTCGCTAGTCTGCCGCAAGTCCTCGTAGGACACGCTCTCCTGGACCAGCTCGCCGGAGAGCCGCGTGATCTCCTCGTCCCGGAGCTTGATGGTATCCTGCGCCTTCTCCAACGCGGCGTGCTTCTGACGAAGCTTGCCCTGCGCTTCCTCCCGGGCCAAACGTTCGCGCTCGAGGGCGGCCTGGGCCTCCTGCAGGGTGGACTGCTCCTGCTGGAGCCGGGACTCCGCCCGCTGGCGCGCGCTTTGCTCCTGACGGAGCTGCTCCCCCACTTCGGCAAGCGAGGCGACCTTGTCTGCCGGGTCAGCCCCAGCTGCTCGGCCTCCTTGGCCCTCTCCTCGGCCCGACTCTGCCAAGACTGCGCCCCCTCGAGGGTGGCACGGTCCTGCTGGAGCTGCGCTTGTGCCGAGGTGAACGTCGTCTCCCTCTCCGTCGCTACAGTCTGTGCCGCGGACAGGTCCTCACGTGCCTTCTGATGCGCCTCGTCTCGTTCCAGGAGCGCGTCCTTCACCATGTCGACCGCGGAGGCGCCCTCTGTAGACTGGGCGCCCTGGTCCTGAAGCTCGTCCCGCACGGACCGCAGCCGGTACTCCAGCCACCCGTTGTCGGTCCGCAGGGCCTCCACGAGGGCGTCGAGGGAGTCGTACTGATCCTGGTACCAATCGCGCTTGGTGCTCAATCGAGCGAGGTGGTGATACCTCTCCCGAGCTCGACCCTCCAGCTCCTGTCACCAGCAGTCAAGAGCGCAGAGAAAGACGAAATCAGAAAACGTGTGAACATAAAAGGGATGGGGAGTAGACCTCAAACCTGACGGTAAACACTTACCTGGAAGATCCGGATCGAGGGCCCCCCTTGGATCCGTAGTGCCTCGGTCAACGCGTTGTTGATCGAGGTGTCGTAGTCCCGAAACTCTTGCCACAACGCCTGCTCAGCCTGGGCCTCGTCGAAATGGGTGGGCAGCGCGTCAACACGGCGCAGCCCTCGCTTCGGGTGCGCAACGGCGACGTCGCGGGCGGGCGGCGCGCATGAGACGTCGAGGCCTCGGCGTCGTGCGCCGGCGCCGCGACATCACGCGCCCGTCCTCCCGCATCACCAACACCCCCGGCGTGCGATCGGGGGCCGGCGCGGGCCGGCCTACCAATTTGCCCCACCCGGGGGGGCATCTTCATCGGCGGCGTCCCCGCCACCTCACGGTCCCCCGTGGGCCGGCTCTCCGGATGAGCCGCCCGCGCCCCCGGAAAGGGGCGCGGGGAACCAGCACTCGCGCGTCGTCGCCGCCGCCGCCGTCCCTCCTCGTTGCGGCCCCGTAGCCACAAGCGGTGTCGCGCGACGGTTCGCTTGTCGCCGCCACGCCCGTCGCGGTCCGCGAATGCCGCCTCGTCGTCGTGGGCGCTCCCGACCTGAGCACCTTGGCAGGCGTGAGGGCGGGGACGATCGGCGTCACCCTGCGAACAAAAAGATGGGGAGTAAACACCGGCCCCTCGAAATCAAGGGCGTAGGGGGGAGGTGCTGCTCACCTTAAGTTGGAGAAGCCCAACTTTCTCTTTCTCGAAGGCTCGGGGGTGCCTTCGTCGCGCCCGCCGGCACTTCCACAGCACCCACAGGCACCTCCACCGATGACCCGGCGGCAGGCGCCTCCGCGCCCGCCGCGGGCATTAGGTCCACGGCCACCCCCGCGACCCGTGGTGATGGGGGTGGAGTATTCCACCTCTCGGGGGGTCGCACGCCCCCCGTCGCTCTCCTCCTCTTCCTCCTCCTCCGACGATGAGTTCGCCGGCGCAAGCAGAGGGGAGAGTCCCTGCTGTTCGTGCTGCTGGAACTCCTTGTCGTACTGCTCCAGGCGTTCCCACCGCCGGAGCCTTCTATCCTTCGCGTGTGCCGCCCGCTCCTGTTCCCGCCGCTGCGCGGTACGGGCGGCCGATCGAGCCCGGAGCGTTAGCGAGTCCAACCGCGAGGTGTGCATGGTCACCCGCTGTTGATAAAGAACCATAAGGACCTGCACCGACACGATGCAAAAACTCGAGAAGAAGGGAGATGCCCACTCACCGTCGGGGCGTCGGGGAGCATAACGAACGACCAGAGGTCGTCGTTGCTGTGCGGTACTAACTTGAGGCTGATCGCGCGCCTCGCCCTCGTAGCCGCGTACCCCGGGGGAAGGCGGTCTTGCAGCAGCCGCGAACGTGCCAGTGACATAGGGTTGGCTGCGTCGCTCATCTCGAAGATGCGGAGTTCCCTCTCCATGAGGGGAAAAATCCGCAGGTGGTGGAGGTTGGCAAGGACCGAGGCCGCTCCCAGCCCGGCGTCCGCCAGGCGTCGCAGCGCGTCAGTGAGCGACTCCAGCCTCTGCTGATCCGAGGGAGGTGACACGCCGTGGTGTCAGGCGTCAGTCTTCGCCATCAGCACCTTGCCGATGTAGGGGGCAGGTTGGCGCTGTCATTGCGGAGGTAGAACCACCCTTTCTCCCAGTCCGCGTTGTTTCGACATCATCGTGCACGACGGGTACAGCTCCTTGTGCGAGTCCCGCGGCGCGAACGTCAGGCCGCTGTCGCGAACCGCCCGGCGCACCCGCGTCTCGCCCGTGGCGAGGGTGTGTAGCTCCGCGCGGAATAGGTACACCCAAAGGTCCCAATTCACTAGGATCCTCAGGAGCCCCTCGCAGATGCCGACGAAAGTGGCCGCCTGCGATATCGCGTTGGGGGCGAAGTTGTGGAGCTCTACCCCGTAGTGGTAACACAACCCACGCATGAAACGTCTCGTCGACACATTGAAGCCGCGCTCGTGCAGTCGGATGAAGCTGACAACGTACCCGTACGGCGGATTAGGCTCCGAGTCAGACGCCGGCGGGGCCATCCACGCTGGGTACGCCCCTTCACCGGCCGACGCTAGCAGCCTGCCATTCACTAGCTCATTCAGAGCGAACAGTGTCGCCGTCGACTGGGTCCAGGGCAGAGGCTCTAACACCATGATTGGCTGAGGCGGAGCCATTGCAGGCGAGAGCTGGAAGCTAGGGAGGCGGCGGTGCGAAAACGAAGCGAACGAGAGTGAGGTTGAGGAAACACGTGGCCCGGGGGGGAGGCGAGAAACAACGGCAGCGAATGCTATGAGGCAAGGTAAGGGATTCGCCCCGCCCCCCTCTCGCGATTTATAGATCTAGGGGAGCCCCGCTCGCGAGAACTCCGCGCGCCACGCGCATTAACTGCAGGCAGCGCCGTCCGCCGCTGGCCGGTGGGACCCACCGCGCTGAAACGGCCAGGCGCGCGCGAGTGCGCGATCATTACGGCGCAGCAACCGTAGGGCCGCGGCACCCCGTCACATCCACCCCCCATGTCGCCCACTACTCCCGCGGCAGTGCCGCCTGAAAAGGCGCACCTGCTGCGCACGACCACTGCCACGAACGCGGTCAATTAATGGTCGGGTTCCTTACCAAGTAAGAGTAACCCCTCACGCGACCCGAGCCAAAGGCTCGGAAAAAACTTACCCTCTTAGGGTGTGATCGGCGCCCCGATTTAAAAACAGGCAAAGCCAGCCCTCACTCGAGGGAATCAGGGGCCAGGCCCTGGAATGGTGTGACTACCGATCAGTTGTCTTAAGCCCCGCCCGTCGAGGGTGGGCACCACAAATGCCCTCGACCCAGAGGGTTACTGATCAGTAGCACGAGGGCCGGTCCAACCACAACCCTATGAGTCCTGCAAATGCAACCAAGACGGGGCACCTCGTTGCCACCCCCACCCCACGACGGCCTTACTAATCAGGGGCTTGAAGCCTGACCCTCAAAGGGTTCGAACAGGCGCCCCAGATTAACAGAGTCAAGGACGACTAGGGAGCGCGCATTCAAGTTTGACCTCGAGTTCACCAGCTCGAGGGCGCCCCGCAAGTCGTATTCGAGAGCCAACAAGGGCAACTAGTCGAGGGATCCCATCGAGAGAGAGCTTCTGCGCCCTCGGTCCCCATCGAACGGGACCGAGCCCTTCTTAGCACACCCGCGTAAGCGCTTCCATGGGCGTGTCTCCGGACCACGAGCCGACCCCTATCGAATGGGGCATGAACGTCCATTTGAATCACCCGTTAACAGCTCAACGAGGGATCCGCGATTCGCGGCCAGCTCGATCGGAGTCGTGGACACCTCACCCCGCCGTCCTGCGGAAGGACGGCGAAGGGGCGTACGAACAAGTCGGAAAGCTCGCCCCGATCGCCTCGAACAGGCCAGGGCTCGGGGGCTCAACGCACGACTACACCTCTTGGATATGCACCGAACGCAGACGAGTGTCAATACGTGCGCACGGCACCGCCGAGGCCGGCTGAAACATAGCCGATGCTGACTGAAACTAACACCTCGCACACTGACAAACGATGCGAAAAAAAACCTTGCAGGAGCGCCCACTCTCCTGCAAGGCTTCGGGGGCTACACCCACGGGTGCGCTAGCGCGCCCCTACAGAACAGCACAACAACCAAGAGGGAAGGACATCCCATCAGCAAGTGTCAGCCTCTGCGGGTTCCTAACAGATACTACCGCAGAGGTTCGGGGGCTACAGTCGGGGACGACCATAAGGGCCCCCTAATGGACAGGGGAAAACCCCTTTTTTGCAAAATAACAAAACGCAAACAAATCCACAAACCGCAAATCACACCCCGTGTAGTCGCAGCCCAGTACGGAGAAGGGCCCACGACTCAAAGAATCTCAGCGGCCCATCAAGCAGCCAACCTCAACACCCCTCGAGCAAACTTCCGTCCCGCTCGAGGGCCAAGCGCCGCACCACAAATCTCTGCCTTGCTCGAGGGCTATGCGCCCCCTCGAGCGAGTCTCCGCCTGCTCGCTCGAGGGCTACGCGCCCCCTCGAGCGAGTCTCCGCCTCGGTCGAGGGCTACGCGGGTTCGTAACGCACGGTCGCACCCATTCCCCCGACCGGAGCATTAAATGCTCTGACACGCCATGGGCGCCCGGGTCAAAGGCGAATCCTCACCACGCCGACCCTCTGACGCCGCCTGGGAATCGTATCCCGGCGCTGTTCCGCCAACCCTTCCTGTGAGGCCATCCCTGGCGCTGTAGGGGAACTGTGCGGGAGGGTCGATGTCAAATCCGTGACACTGTGCCGCCCACTCCCATACGGCCTGCACGCCACACCGCTCGAAAGAGGACGGTGAAACCCTCGAAAGGGGTACGGACGCCTACCCCGCGCCCGCACGGGACAACGCCGTGACGCCGGACCAGTGGAGCGCGTCTCATCTATCACTGTCGGTCCTGTGCGGCCATCCCCACTGTTGTGCCAACATCCCGAGTACTGCAACGCCATCCCCGTCGCTGTGGGAGCCCGGGACGACAAAACATCGCCATCCCCGCCACTGTCGCCCTCCGGCCTTCCGTCAGCTACACCCTCGAGTCGGCGTACGGACGTCGACTCAAGCGGAAGGCGCCCACACAGCCACCCTCGAAGCCGCTCCTGGGCAGGCACAGTACTTGCCACGACGCCTGCTGGGAGCGAGATTCGCCAGGACGATCAGCAACTCCATGACACTGCACACCATACCGCCATATGTAGCTTAGAACTGTGCGGCACGATTGCAAACCGTCTCCCCTTGGTCTATAAAAGGAGGGGCGGTCCCCTGGCCGCGGGGGGAGAGGGGATAGTTGCATACTGGCACTCTTTCCGCCTTCATCACGATATTAGCACTCTGCCCCAATCAAACCTCATGGACCTGGAGGCCTCTCCTCCTCTCCCGCCACTCTTGTAGCCCCCCTCTGCAAGCACTACGGTGCAACGCAATACAACGCCTGAAGCGCCCCCTGCTGGACGTACGGCTCACGGCCGGAACGAGGATAAAACTCATGTCAACGTGTTGCTTAGCACCGGCCATCGAGAGATAGATCTCAGCGTTCGTACTAGTTAGTGTCGGGACTACTTTCCACACCGACAATATTTTTTGGTTGAATTGATTTGCGTGGCATGCAACCACATTCTACGAATGAAATGTCTTTTTGAGGGGTCCTGAGTGTGAGTGTCAGAGCAGACCTGGTGTCTAGCTGCACCATGATAGAAGGCCCCGAGGGAGTGTCACACTCAGATAACATAAGCTGGAGTTGTTACCAGCTGAGAGCAGTGGTTTCAAAACCGCTGCAGTAGCGGTTTTCAAAACCGACAAAACTGGTCCGGTTTACCGATGTTTTCGAGCGGTTTACCGAAAAGGTTGGTTTAGTAGGACGGTTTTATCGAAAAACCGGTCGGTTACCCCTACCAAGCCGCGTCGGTAAGGCCGGTTACCAACGGTAAGGTAAACCCTGGCCGAGAGTCACCATGGAAAGCGATAGTAGCTAGTAAGAAAAGTGGAGTTTTTGTTCCATGATTTCATTATTCCAATTACATCGAATCGGTAATGACAGAAGAAATTACAGTGCCCAGTAATACTATAACGAGTTTTTTGCATTGTCAGTGAGCTCTCGTTTGTGCTGGATTGCAGCCGCTCAGTCATTGTATAGACTTCAGATGGTGGTTTCCTGCGAAATGGTAGTACACACAAGCACTTAAGCCTCGTGTACCAACATTTTGTATTTCTGTTTGCTTTGGTACGTCGGCTTTGTCCTGGCCACGCCGTGGTTGTCCTCTGGATCGGTATGGAAGAGGTAGCAGCTGGCTTCCAGCTCAAGGGAGCGATGAGGAAATTTGGATACACTGTGCGACTGGCCCCTGCCAACGTTCCCTCGATGCGTTGTGCCATGGCCGCATCCGTGTTCCGCTGGATGGAAGGCGAAGCCGCCCTGCGTTCAGTCCGCTTTGCTTCCCTTTGGCGCTATGCCTGCCTGGCTGCCTGGTCGGTAGTGGCAGCTCGTCCGTTCCCGACGTCTTTATTTCGTGCGGCAGCTATCGAGATGTTATTATTGGTCGGCATCGGGAAAAAAATCCTCGCGACTTCACGAGTGCGCCGCGGTCCGTTTCCGCATGGTTTTGTCGCCCTCGTTCGTTGGCGAGCAGTTAGCTCTTGCTGCTGATTGACGCGTGCCTTTTGGAAAGGAAATCCCAAGGATCGTGACGGCCTGCGCTGCACAGCTATCCTGCCGCTGTGTGCTTGGCAACCCAACTCAACTGCCTTGGGATGTCTGACGAGTTCTCCCGGTGGCCGGGGTGCTGCAGCTGCTGGTGCTGGGTTCAGAACGCAGGCACTGCCCAATGGCAATATGACATGCGCTGGTGAATGGCATTCTGAATTTGAACACATTAGTGTTCCGTATTGCGCGGTACTGCATTTTTTTTCCAAAATTGTACACTACAGCCTAGTAGAGGGCTGTAAAGCGATCTACCACGGCGAGCTTAGCAACCTGGACGTTTTTTCAAACCGTACCGGCAGAATAGAATTGACTACTCCTAGTCCTATACATGCGAAGAGGAAGAAAAATTCAAACTCTGAATTCAATTCCTGGTAGCCTTGGTAAAAGCTCACATGCCAAGCAGCAAGCAGCGGGCAGCGGCGCACCGCCACTTGGTTTCCTCGTGGTCCTTTAAAAACCGAGGAGCAAGAGCAAAGCAAACGGCGAGTCGGCGACAAGCCCGTGAATTCGCAGGCCGTGCAACGGCCACCCTTCAACTCTCTCTAGCAGATGCTCGAGGTGGCACGGTTGCAGTCGCAAAAACAACTCTACTGGTAACATCTTACCACGGCGTCCCGGCTGGAGCTCACGCCAACACGTACGTCCTGGCGCGCGGTGAGCATGGATCGATCGGGCCATTAAAACTATGCAAGCCGCGCCAAATGGTAGCCCGAAGCCCGTAGTATACTGCTGCCACGCGACGCGATCGAACCCGAGGCGGCACGCCGAGGGGGACAGAGCGGAGCAAGGGAACAAACGTCACATGGGTATAACCAGCCAGGCGCCCGCCGCCCGGCACGGGTTCGGAGGAGCGGAGGACGCGAGGAACAGGCGAACAGCAGCGAACGCAGCCGGCCGTCGGACGCGTACGCTCCCGCAGTTACTTCACCGGCCGGCGGCCGCTTCTGTTAGTTGGGTTCTAGCCGGAGTGCCGGAGGCGGTGGGTTCGCCGCGCCAGGCCCGCTAGTACGTGTGTGGGCGTGGTGGGGAAGCAGCGGCAGCCGGCGTGGGCGAGCGACTTCGCGGGACGACGCGCGCGGCGTCGATCGGCGTTCGGGTACCAGCTCGTTTAATTCGGCACGCGCCGCACGGCCGGTCACGTACGCTCACGCACTCCGCCTTTCCTCGGCTTTGGTTCCGCGGCCGCGGGGCTCGCGGCACGGGCGAGACGATCGACGACGCTACCGTGTCGTGTGGCGCGCCCCAGCCAGCAGCCAGGCATTCAAAAGGCTTGGAGAGCAAGGCGCCGTGTCGCGTGAGGGCAGAGGATTTTTGCCTGCCGCGTTGCGCGGCCATGCTTGCCTTGCACGACTGTAGGCTGTAGCACACTCCAGTATACACACGAACAGCCCCGATGGCTAGCTGGTCTGCTGCCGCGTGAAGAGACACGGGACACAAGTATATATCCACTTGCCACTTGGGGATGCTGGTACCAGATGATGATAAGAATGCGAATAATGATGCGTTTTCTGCTAAAGGTTGTGCGAGCTGGAATCGAGTAGTATATAGCAGGAGTACGTAAGTGCGGCAAATCTTGCATTAGCAGGACAGCTTCCGGCATTATTTCACCACTCCACAAAGGCACACAGACGACAGTCTTTAATTTGTTCTTTCTGCCCCAACAAACTTCGGAAAGGATTAGCTTTGTTTGTTGGCAATCATCTACCAGCCGAGAGCGTTGTTGGCAAACAAGGAATGGCCGCCGGGGAACAGGACGGTGGTGCCGCGCGCCGGCGCATCATGGGGCAAGAACCATGATTGAAATGAGTAGAATCAATCTACACGCGTCGGGTTGATTAGCCATCATGGCGATTTGCTCCGGGGGGAGACACGCATCAAGATCTGCGAAGGACGACACCACCACCTGGCACACCGGCGAGGTGGATCGATCGATCATGTAGAGCCAAACCCTTTCCGTTCATCTTCACGGTGGCCGCTGGCCGGAGAACCGAACAAGAGAGCGTGCACTGTGACAGTGGCAGGGCACACCCAAATGCATTAAGGAAATCGAGCGCCCCACGTTGCATCATTTGAGGCGGTGTCTGGTGCTTTGTCCCCGTGCAACAGCAACATGAGGAGATTTTTATCTCTTTGCGAGGCTGAAAAGATGCTTTACACACACATACACATTAATTACTTGGGAAACTTGGTCCTTGGGATTTGCTTGGAAAATATGCTGCGAGTTCAATGTATCAACTGAAACATAAAAATGGAGTGCTACGACTACAGGCAGACAGCAACACGCGTACCAGATCAGTCTGGCATTTGTGTTTTACAATAACCTTCTGGCTGATGTGGCTGTACTTGTCCACACCTGATTATTGTTAACGCTACCGTCAATCTCTCTGCTCCTTGTAAGGGACACGCCATCGCCTCGTGCCAATGCAAAGCCAGTAACATGACTACATGAGGGCTGCTTGACCTTGTAAAATTAAATGGTGAACGCGAAGCCTTTTGTCACGATTTGACTTTGTCATGTTGTGTGAATGGCTTGTGATCTCATGGCACGACTTGTCTGAAGAATGGTGCTTTACGAAGGCAAAAAAAAATAATAATGATCTGTCACTCTTTTTCGTGAGAGGTGGTGAGTTGGAAATTAAGGGAAAGGAACAAAGCGTCATGATTCATCAGCGGCCTTTTCTGTAGTACGAGCGCAGCTTTAGTAACAATGAAGGTCTCATTTACAAATGATTTGATCAATGGAAGGACGCAATCATGGTGCGTACAGCGGCCCGGGGAGTCAAAAATTCAAGGGGGCAAAGAAGAAGAAGAAGAGATGTGCTTCGTTTTGAATTGCTTATTATTGGACCAGTAAATACATGGTCAGCATTTCATGTATGTTAACCGATTCAACCTTATTAGCATGTATAACTAGTCTATCAACCCGTGCGGTGGCACAGACTAGAATTAGCTAATAATTATAATTATCTATTTCATGCTCTCATTCATCTATTACATATCCTAATAATTGTAATAGGTCTAGTTAGTAACAATTTTTTCCCTTAGCACAGCACCTCCATACGTGTTTGATTTGTATGTAATTGAACACTATATTTTAAGCTATGAACAACAGAAAATTTGATATTATTATCTGTCTCTCATTCATGAATATATGAGTATATGATTACACATTATGGGAAGTATTTTTTATATAAATAATAACATTAATAATATATTTTTGAGAAAAAACATAAATAATATATTAATAATTATAGAAGTTATTTTAAATTTTATATTGATGCAATTTAAGATCTTATTATAACTATATGATTTATATTCAGATTTAGAGGTTACTTTAAATTTAATAAGCACATAAGTGGATAATTTATATGCAAATTTAGGGGGTTATTTGATATTGTTTTTTAATAGCATAAGTGGGTAATTTGTATAAAAATTAAGGATTAATTTACATTATTTTTTATAATGGTATATGTGGGTAATTTAGATACATATTTAGGGGGTTACCTTGGTCTATTTTCATAATGGCAGAGGTGGGTTATTTATTAGAAAGATAACAGATCCAACAAGTATTATGATTAGAGATGTTGAATTGATGGCCGGATGTTTCTGATTTTTGTGAGAATTTTAAGGATTTTTCTATTTTTTCAGGCTATCCACCTAGGATCCTAGGTGGCATCACTGGAGGCTTCAAAAGGAGCCTCCAATAGTAATAGTAAGATACAAGTATGAACATACTGTTTTGAAAAACACACACATTTCGGGCCGGCATTCGATAACTGGTTCATCAAAATTTCATATTGAGCCAAAGTGGTAGAAAGCTATAATAGTCGGTTTTGGTGGACACGTTCAATTCTTCTTTATTTACCTTTTCCGCCTTTTTTTCCTTTATGTGTTGTACAAAGGGTGTGAGTTTCTTTGCTTGAATTGCAAAACATAGCATCCTGAACACAATCTACTTTATGCACGCTCATTTCTTCAAGAAAAGAAGAACAAAGGGTACAAAACATCACCTAACGGGGAAGAGATCCTCCAACTTTTTGCCTAAGAGCTTCTAGTAGATTAGTTGAACCTTTTCTACGCGCGAGATTAGTTGACAGTTGAAATTGGTAGCGGCGGCTGCTAGTTCTGTATCAGCTCCCGTCATCCCCGAATCCCAAATATCTTAAGATACCCAAGCCCTCCATTTGGTGAAACGAGTACAACTGACCTGCATAAATTATTGGGCACCTTGGCACAAGTTGGAGTTTCTCATTATTTGTGTCAACCTCTGTTTTCCTGTAGTGAAAACACGCAAAACTCCTTGCCTTCTAGAAAAGAAAGTTTTTCTTTTGTTTACAATAGAAGCATCTCCCTTTGCAAGATACTACAGGTGTATCTGTTGCATTGATAACTTGCTTTGAGATATGAATGGTATGCCCTTCAAAAAAAAATGGTATCAAGTTTTAATGGTCTGCACAATATGTCACCTCTGCCCCCATTCAAAGGTAAACATCGTATAGTTAATAAATTCCAACTACATCAAAACTATTTGTCCTGATATAAATTTTGCAACCACTTTATAGTTCGATAAGAAATTATAGGTTTTAAATTTAAGATGCACAACTATTGGTATTTTCAATTACAAAGAAGTCTCGAGAAATTACCAAGCCCAGGCCATAAGAAACCAAATGTTTGCACAACTTAATATCCATTTTATTTTTTGTACCATAAAATCCCACGAGCACCTTTTTTGGGCTAACAACACATTGTCGCCCTTTTGCGAATTGTGGATACCATAGCCCCCCAAAGGTTGCAAATTTACTTCTTCTTCCATGGGTCCATCCTAGAGAGAGAAGGAGCTGCTCGATTGTAATTTGCACCAATCCAATAGCATGAGGAGACCATGCCTAAACAAGACACCAACAGGACGACGTGATAAAATCAAGAGCGAGAGAGGAGGGCCGTTTCTCTAGGCACAGTGGTGAGGTGAGAGGCATGTGACTCTCTTCACTCACTTCGCCAAGAAGTCACTCAAGCACCAAACCAAACGCCACCAAGAAGGCGAGCGAGAACGGAGTCCGTCCCTCCTCCTCTCCCGTACCGTCTCCTCCCCCGCTCCTCTCCCGTTTCTCCCCTACTCTGGGCTCGGAGAATCGGGGTGAGGCGCGCGCGGCCATGGCGTCCAGCGCCTCCCGGTTCATCAAGTGCGTCACGGTCGGCGACGGCGCCGTGGGCAAGACCTGCATGCTCATCTGCTATACCAGCAACAAGTTCCCCACCGTGAGCACTTCTTTCTTCCCCCACTCTCTCTCCCAGCTTCGTCCGGCAAAGGGGTTGTTGGTTGATTTCTCGTGAAGTTAGGAGCTTTCATTCCACGACATGATTCTTTCAGTATTTCCTGGTTCTGTTATCTCGAGAGGACTGTGTGCTAACTTTATCAGTTTTACTTGGGACTGCTTTCTTGACTCCTGTACTGGATTATTTCGTTGACCTCCACGAGAAATTTTCGCTTACTTGTCGCTGATTCATCAAATTTGTGTTGTGCAGGACTACATACCTACTGTGTTCGACAATTTCAGCGCAAACGTTGTTGTGGATGGCACCACAGTGAATTTGGGTCTTTGGGATACCGCGGGTAATTTTGAGTGATTTTATTTGTTCTAATGTACCTGTGAACTCTATGTTTTGTTCTACTCCTTCTCAACAGTATAGCTGAAAAAAGTTTGCTTTTACAAAATTCTTTGGATAGCTTAAAGCTCACATGCTAGCATCCTTTGCAGGGCAGGAAGATTACAACCGACTGAGGCCTCTAAGCTACCGTGGTGGTGATGTCTTCGTGCTTGCCTTTTCACTCGTGAGCCGAGCTAGCTATGAGAATATCATGAAGAAGGTGCGGACAAAATGCACTATCTTGGTTCCTATCTTAAAACTTGTTCTAGCAGTTCATGGTTTCGAAATTTCCTAGAGATTTGAATGCTTATTCTTTGTTCTTTCCTCCTCAGTGGATACCAGAGCTTCAGCATTATGCACCTGGGGTGCCTGTTGTGTTGGTAGGCACAAAATTGGGTGAGTTCTGCTGACATATACGAGATAATTTTCACTCAATGCATATTGTTGGGTGGCCTTGGTCTATTATATCTGTTTAATTATCCTATGCTGTTAAATTGTTAGAAATTCTTTCCTTTTACACTGTTGCATCTACTTGGTTTTGGCTCCGCTTATAGCGATGATTGCAAAATTGAAGAAAAGGCAATGTTATGATTTGTGTATTTGCCAACCCAACGGTGGACAAGGAACTTGCCACAAATCTATATTTAAAGTGGAACATAGTAAATGTGGAAAGCTTTAAATTATTTTTGGTAGTGCATGAAATGTTGTGTTTGTTTTATAAATCAATGCTTTGGTACCATTAAATAAGGACCTTTAACGTGGTGCAAAAAAACCCTAGTTTTCATTAGTCCGTGAACTAGCTGTTTTTTTTTACAATTTATTGCCATCAATGCTTATCCATTTACTGCTGGAATGAGGAACCCTAATACTTCTATCAGGGAATCTTTTTCACCTTGTGCATAATCATCTTACCTTGATCTTGCAAGAACATTCCTTTCTTATGGAGATGATTTAAATATCTAAACGTGATGTTACTTACAGATCTTCGTGAAGACAAGCACTACTTGATGGACCATCCTGGGCTGGTGCCTGTTACCACAGCGCAGGTATATGTAATGAACCGGGTTTCGTACGTTATCACAGTATATATCTCCAGTATCTATTAAATCAGAGATTAATGCATTACGTCTTAAAAAAATGTGACCTTGCAGGGAGAGGAGCTTCGTAAACAAATAGGCGCCATGTATTACATTGAGTGCAGCTCCAAGACACAGCAGGTAAACATGTAAAGTTGTTGTAATGGAACCATGTGCCCTTTCTCTGGTATTTGTTATTCCTTTGTATTATGAAACATTGTAACTAGCAGTGTATGTTGCTTACCATGGAATATTTCTCTAACATGTAGAATGTCAAAGCTGTGTTTGATGCTGCCATTAAGGTAGTAATCCAGCCTCCAACTAAACTAAGAGAAAAGAAGAAAAAGAAATCGCGCAAAGGATGTTCAATGCTGTAAGTAAACATGTCCCCTGATACTATTCCTTTTCTGCAAGGAAACATTATACTGTATACCCTGCTGAAATGGACATCACTTTTATTCTTTTTTTATATAGGTTGTAAAAAATATTTCTTATTGCTCTCAGAATCATTAACTTGATGATAAGAACTTTTCCTTAGTAACTGCCTAGAATCATAATTTGTCAGTTAGGAGTAATGTACCGATCGTACTAGTTAGTGGTCTTTTTAAAAAGGAATAATTAAGTATTTTTCTTGAGATGAAATATATTTACTAATACATTTTTACTGGGGATCAGTGGGTGGTTTTGTCCACTGAATATGCAAAAAAATGTGCTCTTGATCCATAGCAACTACAGTATACCAGGACTAGCACTGAAATTTAAGCTTTCTGCTTGTTTTATGGCTTGGTATTTCTGTAATGTTGCAATGTTTGATGTTGCTTTTAAGAACTTGCTGTTATCTAAATTTGCTTATTCTTGAATGTACAGAATAAGATAATCTTTCGCCCACCGGCTGTGCTTTTAAATGTACATATGTGAAAGAAACATGCCAAATCTATTTGTGATGTGATTTAAAACTTTTGAACACCAGATTTCTTGTATTGCAATTGCAGGGACATTTTCTGTGGAAGAAAAATGCTATGCTTCAAATCCTGAATGGTTGAAGAGGGTCTTATACATGAAGGAATATCAGGAGTGTGACCACAAGTTTCTGAAGCTTGAAATCTGAATGTGCTTGTTGCACATGTGTATATTTGCACCTTTGGTTATTAATCACTAGAGGTAGATGATCCAAACTAGTCTGCTTAAGCAGCTGTGCACTGCTGGTGTGGTTAGCTCTATGAATTAGGCAGTTCGACAGAGGCCAAAGTGACAATGAGATTTTGTTCTTTCATGGCGAAGTCACAGCTTTTGTGAATCTGATCCTCATCTTTGTACTGTTAGCTTATCCCATGATTCACAACAACAACAACAACAACAACTTAGCCTTTTGTCCCAAGCAAGTCGGGGTAGGCTAGATATGAAACCCAAAGGTACCATCAACATAAAGACACGTAGAAGAAGTCATGGCTCGGGAACGTTGATGGCTAGTCTCCAAGCGCCCCTATCCAAAGCTAAGTCCTTGGAGATATTCCACTCCCTAAGGTCTCTCTTAACCGACTCATCCCGGGTCGGTTTAGGTCGACCTCTAACTTTCTTCACATTGTCGTCACGCTCTAGGACCCCACTACGCACCGAGCCTCGGGAGGCCTTCGTTGGACATGTCCAAACCATCTCAACCGATGCTTGGATCGGTTTCTCCTCAATTGGCGCCACCCCCGACCCCCGTCCCGAATATCATCGTTCCGTACTCTATCCCTCCTCGTGTGCCCACAAACCCAACGTAACATACGCATCTCCGCCACACTCAATTGCCGGACATGTCGCCTTTTTGTAGGCCAACACTCCGCACCGTATAACATCGCCGGGCGAATCACCGTCCTATAAAACTTACCTTTTAGCTTCGAGGCGCCCTTTTGTCACAGAGGACGCCGGAGGCTTGACGCCATTTCAACCAACCAGCTGAAATTCTATGCCTAACATCTTCGTCGATGTCGCCATCCTTCTCGTAGTATCGAACCCAAATACCGAAAAGTATCCTTCTTGGTCACCACTTGCCCATCAAGGGTGACGTCTCCCTCCTCACGCGTCGTACCGCTAAAGTCGCACCTCATGTACTCGGTCTTGGTCCTACTAAGTCTAAACCCTTTCGATTCTAACGTATGCCTCCACAGCTCTAACTTCCTATTTACCCCCGCCCTACTCTCATCAACTAGCACCACATCATCAGCAAAGAGCATACACCAGGGGATATCCCCTTGAATGTCCCTTGTGACCTCATCCATCACCAAAGCAAATAGATAAGGGCTCAACGCTGACCCTTGATGTAGTCCTATTTTAATTGGGAAATCACTAGTATCGCCATCGCATGTCCGGACACACGTCACCACATCCCCGTACATATCCTTGATGAGGTTAACATACTTAGTTGGGACCTTGTGCTTCTCCGGTGCCCACCACATGACGTGTCTCGGCACTTTGTCGTATGCCTTCTCGAGGTCAATAAATACCATGTGCAAGTCCTTCTTCTCGCTCCCTATATCTCTCCATCAATTGGCGTATTAAGAAAATCGCCTCCATGGTCGACCTACCGTGCATGAACCCAAACCGATTTTGGGTCACACTCGTCCCTCTTCTTAGGCGATGCTCGATAACCCTCTCCCGCAGCTTCATCGTATGGCTCATCAACTTAATTCCACGGTAGTTCGTACAACTCGAACGTCTCCCTTGTTCTTGAAGATCGGTACTAATATGCTTCTCCTCCATTCTTTAGGCATCTTGTTTGACCGAAAAATAAGGTTAAAAAGCTTAGTTAACCAAACTACCGCTCCGGCACCCGGCATCTCCACACCTCAATGGGGATACCATCGAGTCCCAATGCCTTGCCTCCCGTCATCCTCTTCAAGGCCTCTCGCGGTCTCTCGCCTCTTGAATTCTCCTCACAAAGCGTCTCGTTGGTATCATCAAATGAATCATCCAACTCAAGGGTAGGATCCTCATTCTCTCCATTAAACGACTTGTCGAAGTACTCTCTCCATCCGTCCTTGATTTCCTCATCCTTCACCGAAGTCGATTTGTTCCGTCCTTGATGCATTTGATTTGGTTGATGTCCCTTGTCTTCCTCTCTCGGATCTAGCTTATCCCATGATTCCATGTCAGAATCCATTTCACCATCCGAAATTTTGCCTGTCTTGAGCATATAATTTTGTAGTTGCAGTGGAGGCTTTCAAGCTGATTGTTGAAGTTTTTCAGATGGATTCTCCATGTGTCACATTGCAGCGAGTCAAGCTAGTAGCCAGAAAGGCATAAGCACTGTTCGTTCGGTGGTGGGCCGATGGTCAGATCTTGGTTTGTTACGAGAGAAAAATCTACTGGCTGGTTGGTTGGTGATGGCTGGTTTGGTCGAGAGAAAAGATCTTCATTTGGTGGGTGATAAAGCCAAACGAACGAGGCGAAGGTGTTCAGGCTTGTTGTGGTGGCGGTTGATGAAAATGCTTGTAGGAATGCGGTGGAAATGTTTGACATTTGGGCTTTGGTCATTTTTCCAACAGCTTTCCTTGGGTCAATGCTGCAAAGGTGAGGACTGAGGAAGGAAGGCGTCCGTGTGGTCAATGCGTTGTCATATAATATCCGTACTCGTCATCACACAAAGTCAACAACTGCCACCAACACCTGCTACTCCGTGACGACGCTTAGGCCAATGAGCACCCTTGCGGTCGCAGTGGTGCCGCTGCCTGAGATCATCATCAGTCCATGCCTGGATCCAGTCTGCACCCTAAAATTTGGGTGATGCCATGGACTACTATAATGAAGCTAGTAATGAAGTAGTTTCTTTGGTAGAGCCGAGCTGAAGTAGTGAAGTATATTTGCAATAATTTTTTGACAAAATGTTTTTTACTCCGGGAAAGCTTGGACCAACTTTTATTTTGCAAAAAACAGCTTGAAGGCAAGTGTCGTTAACGGGCCCGGGCCATAAGCAATGCAGTTCAGGACGGCTGACTGGGGGCCCTAAACTGTTAGGCCCACCGTGTCTCTAGCAGGCCGTAGAATTTCATAGCTTCCCAGGATTTTTTACTGGTATTATCGCGCGTCACCCGGAGTAAGAGTTTCTCACCGAATTCCCCGAACCCCCACGCACCCCCTCTCCGCCTACACCCATCGACCACCGAGCGGCGGCGCCGGCGGCGGCATGGAGGCCGGCGGCGAGGAGTTCGCGATAGGCGTGGTGATCTCCGCAAAGACTACCCTGGGGGAGGAGTTCGAGGGCCAGATCGTTGCCTTCGACCGCCCATCCAACCTCCTCGTCATCCATATCCTTTCCGAATCGCTCTTAATTCCTCGCCCTCATCTGGCCACCTCCATTGCCTTTTGCGCGAGTTGTTTGTTTTGTTTCCATGACGGCGTAGATCACAGGAGGGCGTGGGGAAGGCGGAGAGGGGGGAGCGGCGGAACGTGCGGGTGGTCAAGGCGAACTACATCCGGGAGTTCTCTGTGGTCAGCAAGGGTGACGACCCACTCGATCCTTCAGGCTGCATGCTCGACCTCGACGCGATTTATGCCCGCGAGGAGGCTGCGCTCAGGTGCGTGATTCACCGTGGTTTAGGCATAATATGCCGATTTGAGCTGCTTATGTGTAAGGGTTGACCATGCGTCTTGGTGAATCAAGTACTGATAGAGTAGTAGGCATTTACGTTTCCAATACTAGCGTGTAAATGTGAACTCATGTCAGAGCAAAGTAGCGCAATCTAGGATCAGCTTTCCATGAGTGGCCTGAATCCATTATTGCTGAAGCTGTGATTCCCAGTTAGATCCCTATATAAGAGAGCTGTTTGTGTGCGTTTGCAGATCCTGGCCTTTCATCATTTTAACAAAGGGCTGCATCAAGATATGTCAACTAAAAAAGGAAACAATTGAATATATGCTCCTCTTAATTGTTATGGACATATAGAGATTGACTTTAGGAATCAAGAAAAGGTTTTATATCTTGTTTAACATGCACACTTGTGGGTCCTTTGTTGATAACTAAAGCTAGCAGAGATCAAAATATGGCCAACTGAAGCCTTTGGTGTAGAATTTTCATCCATAACAAGCGCAAAGGTCTGAAGACTATGCAATGATCATTCCAGATTAGCAAAAAGAAGCAAATTATATGGATGACAGCTGATGTCTATTTCTAGATGATAGTCATGCTGTGTAAGGTCTAGTGGTTGTGGCTGATTTTTTTTTCTTTTTGATTGGAAGCTGGGGGTCCTTATAGCGATGGTTTTCGATACTCTTTTAGGTTTATCTGGAAGGATTTGGGGGATGCAATAACTAAAGCAGATCTCTGTACTGCAGTGGTTCTAGCGTTACATTATGTTGGTTGTTCCTTAGTTCACGGATATTTGGATTCACTCTGAACTTTGTAATTTTTTTACCTTTGGTAATGAAGGTTGGAAATTGGAATACCCTGTTATGTGGAAAAAAAACTGTCAACTGTGTAACTAGCAATCTAGCATAACATAGTGCATAGAATATTTGGAATTCAGTGAATCATTGAAGCCTCTTTACATGTTTATATCAATTTGCTATGCATAGTTTGTTGTTTTGTTCTGATTATTGGTAGCATCTTCCTTTGAAGTACAAAGCCTGCAACATCTAAGCGACCTGCAAAAGAAACTGTTAAGCTTGCATTTTCTGAGGAAGTGACATCTCTAAATTGTATATTTTCTTTTGTCATGGTTTACTGTCAATATGTGATGCATATGCCCAAACCAGTGGAGTAGTGGACTTAAAAAGTTAGTGCGCTTTTAAGAGGCAATTAAAGTGAGCTAAGCTATGAAGTAACACAGACTTTAGTGAAGAGATTTTTTGTTTGAATTTCTTCAGTCAGCATTTTTCTTCCGTATCATCTTGATGGATGATGTTTGATTTGATACACAAAATTAGGCTTCTAGCTTTGGAAGTCTTTTGTGAGTCAACACAAGCTACCATTCATATGCATGCTGTAATTTGTCTTTCACTTTTACCGTAGAAGTTTTTTTAGAGGTTAATATGACTTTGAATAACCATTTATATGGACTGTGGATTCATTATTACTATTCAATCAACATGAGAATTATCTTTAGTGGCCCTGTTTTTATTCTACAATTCATGATCTGCAGGCAAGCAGAGATTGAAGCCGAAAGAATTGGTGTTGGTGTCACCCCAGAAGCTCAAAGTATATTCGATGCACTGTCCAAGACGTAAGCTAACCTCTCTTTGTCTGCTTTTGAGAATATTCTACACCAAATTTCAAGTCATACATCATCGTTTATTCTATATTTTTCTGTCATTTTTTCCATGTTTGTCACTGCAATATTTTGGTATCTCTGTATGCGCAATTGAAAATGAGCTCATTGGGATTTTCCAAAGTTTACATAGAACACACTCCATGAGTATAGAGTAAACGCAGCTCTGTTCACTGGAGACTTCACAAACAAAATAAAAATTTTCTTAGAACGAGGTTAAGACTAGGATAACTGGATCATTATCAAGTTTATACCATCGATAGCTATTGAATTATGGCATGGGATGATGTTTATGTAAGGTCATGATAATGTGAAAGTTTCCTGTGCATTTGGGGATTCTCATTTGTGGTTTGCTGTTGTTTGTTACACTTAACTCCTCTTTGTCCAGACAATTTGGGTTCTTTCATATCATCTGCTAAAGTATTATAGCAATGCTATCTCTGTTGGAGATCCAACAGTACATTGCTTGATATCCTATAGTGCATTGCTTTGATGCTTTCCTACAACTGGCAGTAAGTTGTACATATGGCATATGTATACAGATGACAAACTATATCATTCCATTTCATCAGGCTTCCAGTTCAGTGGGACAAGACTGACATTATTGTAATGAAAGAGGTTCGTGTACGCAGTCCATACCTGCCTGAAAATGTTATCGGAGGAACAGCTGCAGCAAATGAACGCGTTAAGAAAGTGGTAAATATTTCATGCCTGTAGTCAGTGTTCATAATTTTACACAACTGACCAGTCAAGAGGCTAACAAAATTTTTCGACCACCCTTATGTCTTTGGGTGTGTTTGTTTCTTGCAGGTTGACTTTGAAAGGAAAAGACTACACGCCCGTGTACCTGGCCAATTTTCTTAATTTACAAGTATTGACTAATTTTTACATTAACCCCCCTGTTGTATCTCTAATATTGCAGTCACTTCTCTTTATTTTCCTCTATGGACTTTTCTAAAATATGTTTCAGCAAAAACCCTTGTTATGATCATTATCTCTACGAGTGAGTTCTGTACTCCTTGACAGATCTCCTTGATAGATGGCATGTGCTGTTTGAATGGATTTTAACACATCGTACTGTACTACTGTATTGCTGTTCTATGGGTGGTGGTTGGGAACTTGGGAAGGGTCGTTGGATTCAAGCAGCACATTTAGCAAGCTGATGGCACTGACTAGACTTTGTTCTTTTATCTGGGATATAACAGTTAAAATTCAACCTCGCAGAGTAACTTTCTAGGGTCATTAAAAATAACTGACAGCCATCTTTCGTTGTGTAGTACTTAGTACTTTCAGTAGATAACTCATACTGTTAAGCTCACTCGCGCAGTTCTTGGATGTGCTAACCGAGGTTGATTGGCGTGTACATGTTACGCTGTGAGATCGCACTTCTTTCTAACAAAGATTCTGCAATATCTCAGTGAGATCGCACTTCTTTGTTAACATCTTCGTTCCATAATATAAGCATTTGTTGACTCTTATGTTGACTTTTCTTAATCACGTTTGACCATTCGTGCCTTATTAAAAAATTATGAAAAAATTATTTATTTTGTTATGACATTTTTATCATCATATGTATTTTAAGTATATCATAATTATTTTTATATTTTTGTAAATATTTTGAATAAGATGAATGGTCAAACGTGCATCACTTTGAAATATATTTTGGAACGGAGGGAGTTACATGTTCCTTCTTGTACGACTACCGCTGTGCACCCTGGTAACGGGATGGGAGGGAATCACCACTGTCAGTGCTTTTAGCCTTTCTTTTTCACTCCAGCATTTTGTCTGCGGTTCTGCGCGTAGGCGCATTGGATATCATTATTTATCACAATTTAATTCGAATTTGAAATACAAATATTGTTAAATATGAATACATATAACAAATAGTGTGAATGTGGATTCTCATTCGAATATTTACTTAACACATATTCCCTCCGTCTCTATAAGTTTCGTTGTCGGTGTACGTGCCACGAGTTTGACTCGATTTGTAGAAAAAATATGCGCAGCATTTCCATCTTCAAATAATTTTGTTAAAAAATTAGATTCAAATATCTTTGCAATGATACTAATTATGTATCATAGATATTTTTTTAATATAAAATTAGTCAAGATTGTTTCTGGGAAAGCGCAAATGACACTTATTTAGGGACGGACTCCGTCCGTTCGAAAAAAGCCGACGTTTAGGATAAGGTTTTGGTCAAACATTGGGAATGTAAATCATCAATAACTTTAAGTTGTTGTGTTTGCAAATGTGAAAATTATATGAATCGATTTGTCTTGAAAATTTTTTTCATAAAAGTATACATACATCACTATTCAATAAATATTTTCATAATAATAAGAGTTCAAGCCGTATTTTGGAGACCGTATCATTTGTCCTAAACGTCAACTTTTTCGAACGGAGGGAGTATGAGATAACGAGTATCACTTTGCTTTATCGATAATTTTGTAGTTGGTACAAATCTAACACATATTTCTGTAAATATATATCATTTAAAATAAAACATTAATATATGTATCATTTAAAACAAAATATTAACATATATATAGTTTATTCGTTACAAATAATACCATATTTAAAATTAACATGCCGAACGTACTAAAATTTATTATTGTATATCACAAGTAATATTAGACTAAAATAATTATTTTTATTTGTCATATAGATATTTTTAATAGTTTAGATAATGACATTATTTTTATGCAACAATATTAATATTAACATAATATGTAATTAGTAGTTAGTCGTCAAAATAAGTTTTAGATGATTTTATCGAAGGCATATATGGAATCGACCACAGAAAATACTTGAAATCAAATTTGGATACGTGCATTTGACATTTCAGTTAAAACAGATGCAAATACGAATATCCACATCAACATTTTGTCGGATGATCCATCCCTATTTGTACCGATCGGGTTTTATTAGAGCGAGAAACATGTCGGATCAGCAGTGCGAATAAATGCGAGACATGGCAGTCGATGCTCATTTTGTCCCCGTCCGTGACTTCTCCGAGCCACGAACCCATAGACCACAGGGAAATCTGCTCCACGGATTCAGTTCGCGAACAATTAAATACGCAAAGCCCAGCAGTACGAGTGCAAATCCGTGCGTTGAAGATACGCATTTATTCCATCCCCTGGAAATTCCATGCGCTCGCGACCCGACCGTCACATCTGATCAGTGCTCCCACCAGGCCACCACATGCTTCCCCAGTTCCCTTTGTACTCATGCGAGAACATCTCCCCAACCCACATGCCAATTGCTTCATCACTGATCGTCCCGGGATAAGCAAATCCCCAGACGGCGAGGCCCATGCGGCGACGCGTTCCCTCCTCGTGGCCGGCGAGAGAACGCGAGATCTCCATGGCCATCAGCACAACCTTTTTTTTAATTAATGCAAGATCGCACTTGCAGTTGCAGGTGCGGGTTCTAGACTTCTAGTTGTAGAAGGTCCGTCCCTTCGATAAACTACCGGGATTTTCTTTAAAAAAAATAAAATACCGGGAAACCTCAAACCAGTAGGATGGATCCAGTGGTCATTACACGAACGAGTATCCTTCCTTGATCTACAAGGGTACAACCACAAGTCACGGTGTCATGGCCATGGCCCATGGGCGCTGTAGCGTCCAGCTTAGCTCAACAAGGGCTTTGCCCCAGCATTGTCTTTGTGTGGCTGATCCTCGCTGTCTGCAAGCCCCGCCCGTGACTAATCATTCCCTGGCGGGGTAAAGAAAACACCAGCAGAAGAGGCAAAAATGAAGCGCGGGGATGGTGAAGTGGAACACAATGATAGGGAATGGTACGGCGACGCAACTTTGCGTACAGGTCAAAAGCGCTCCTGCCTCCTCTGAGGTGAGGCTGTGGGCTGGGCGGCTGCCTGGCTCTCTGTTCACCACCGGCGGTCCACCGCCATCCCCGATCGGAACGAGACACGGAAAAAAGCGAAAAACAACCCCTCTTCTGCCAGTTCCTGCCTACTCCTCCGTGCTACGCTCCTTTAACGCGCAGCACAGTAACCACTAACCACAATCACACAGCTCTAAGCTCTCTCTCTCCCTCCCCCAATGCACTTCAGTGCCCCCACTAGCCCGGCTGCTGCACCACGGCATCGCGCCAGTGCACACAGGCCAGCGGCCGGTGGAAAGGCCGCCTATTCCTTCACGCATAATCCATCCATCCATCGGCGCCACGTTCCCAACGCCCACAAGGCCAGAAAACCCATAACGTCACGCGTTCGCAGCGTCGAAACGGGCCGAACGGAAGCCGCGGAAAAGGGAGGCGTGAACAGCCAGAGCAGACCTCAAAATGCGGTCAAACCCGCCGTGCCAAATCCCACCGTTTCGTCGCAAGAGAACTCGCTGAAAGTCTGAGCAAAAACCGGGCTCCACGCTCCAGCCGTCCTCCTTCTCCGCGGCGGCAGCGCGGTGTGGAGGCCGTGCATGCTGCTCTGGCTCGTGCTGTGCTGGCCGCGCCGAGAGCGGAGGCCGGAGGGAGGACGAGGAGGAGCCCCCACACGGCCACCACCGCGCGTCCGCGCCGCGGGAGGAGGGGGGCAGGAGAGATTCGCACGGCTCGCTCGCGCACACACGCAAAACAACGCCCGCATAAATGCGGTTTTGGAGCCGTGCGGGCGGGGCGTGAGGAAGCCGTGAACTGTCCTCCCGCAGCGGCGAGAGAGAGTCGACGACGAACGACGTCGCGGACGCGCACGACAAAACAACCGCTCGCTCACTGCCCCCGCTGCTGCAGCGCCGAGCACTCGCTTTTTTGACCGCGTCCGCCTCGGCCTCGCTTCGCCTCTCTGCTACGTCTCTCTCTAGTCTCTACTCCACCTCCACGCCTCCACCCCCCTCTCTCTCACAAGTCACACACCCCCTTCCTTCCTCTGATCCAGTGCCACCACTACAATACTCTCTACTGCTAGCGCCCGCACCACCACCACACCACTCGCGCACCACGCCACCGCCGCCGCCGCCGCTTCCTTCCTCGGTCTCGCATTGTTGAGGGAAGCAGGGAGCGGTGCCCCCCGTGCGGTGTGATCTGGGAGGCGCGGCGGGATGGCCGGGGGAGGAGGAGGAGGCGGGGGCGGCGCGGCCGCGCCGAAGCAGGACGACCTCACGCCCCACCCCGTCAAGGACCAGCTCCCTGGGGTCTCCTACTGCATCACCAGCCCTCCTCCGTGGCGTGAGTACCCCCCTCTCCCCGACTCTCTCTTCCTTCTCGGCTCCGGCGAGACGAGTTTTTTCCTTCTTCTCCCGTTCGGTTGCCGCCGACTCCGCTGACGCTCGTCGTTGTTGGGGAGCAACAAACTCCCGTGGCGCATGGAGGAGAGAGAGAGAGAGAGAGCGCGGAATTTCGACGGGGGTTTGTTTGGTCCCGAACGGTAAAGAGGGGGTTGGTTGCGATAGCGATGCGCTGCTACGATGGACGTCGCAGTTCCGCGCGTCGTTGTCAACTACGGTGTGGCCTTCAAGCCATCAACCCCTCGTCTACGAGTGGGTTTTGCGGAGGATTTGCGAGATCCGCCTGAGCTTTCCCTGTCTCAATCCCGTCCTATATACTTCTGGAAAAAAAAAGTAGTTCGCCTTTCCGTCTCGCGATTCAGTTGTTTATTTAACCAGACGCTCGTGATTCTGCAAAAGCTTTGACTTGTGTTGGTGCTAGTAGTTGCGTATATCCACCAAATGGACTTTTGAAGGAATCCTCGAAAAGGAGGAGGGAGGGTTTTGTGTTGCGCTAGATGCTCAACCTGCACAAAGCTCCCGAATCTGTGAACCCAGTTTGCTGTCGCCTTGATTGATGGCTGTGGTATATTCGCAGGATTGAGACGTCTGAGTTGTGTGGATGGAATATACAGGAAATCCAGTACTCACTTAGAGCTCTGCTGTGTAATTTTGGTGTTAATAAACTCTCACGTTGACTCTTTTCAGTCTAAGGCACATGCTTCTCCCGGCCTTTTTGGTTACTATAACGTGACTAATCCATCTTTAGTTTGTGTGTAGTGTGTAGTTTATCATTGAATTGGTATGGGCTATATCAGTGGCTAGTAGCCAGCTCCCAACCTGACCTCCGCATTGATACGTCGTTGTCAACTTTACGTTCCATTGATTATTTGCATTATTAAGTACGTGCCTTCTACGACGTTGCATGAACTGACGCATGGGTGTATACAGAATGGTAACCGACGTGTTGTCGTGATGTTGCTGTGCATGTAACACTTGATTTAGCTGTGCCGTTTTAAAATCCACCTTTTATGGCATGTAGTTTGATATGGCACATTGGTATAATTACATATCTACTGGCTTGATTTTGCTCCGTGTCTGGTGGGGTGAAAGGCACCCCCAAATTTGGGGGGAAATGATCCATTTGTTGCATACCATAACATCCTCTGTATTTTTTACAGTTTTAACCTTGATTTCATATACTCTGTTGGACTTAGCTTCATGCTCTTCTGAACATGGACTGTAAACCTATGCTGCTGGTGTGCCACGCTTGTACTTTGTGCTGTTCAAAACATTGATATCATATTATTTGGATGAATTTTTCCCTAACTTGATACTATGGTATTTTCTGTAATGCAGCTGAGGCCGTTCTTCTTGGGTTCCAGCATTATCTGGTCATGCTGGGTACCACTGTGATCATACCGACTGCACTAGTTCCACAAATGGGAGGAAACAATGTGAGACTTCAAACTTAATTATTCATGCTTGCGTTGGCCTTAAGCTGTCAGTGGAATACTAACAGTTCCTTCTTATGTTAGGAGGACAAGGCAGTGGTTATCCAGACATTGCTGTTTGTGGCAGGGATAAACACCCTCCTCCAGAGTTTCTTTGGTACCAGGCTGCCTGCAGTAATTGGCGGGTCATACACTTTTGTTCTGCCTACCATCTCAATCATCCTTGCTGGACGTTATGCAAATGAACCTAATCCACACACTGTATGTTGAAAGTACTACAATCTACTTGCTTTCTGGTCTTAGCTGTGCAGACCTGGACCTGATTTTACCTGTTATTCTGCGTAGAAATTTCTCCGCATCATGCGTGGAACACAAGGTGCATTGATAGTTGCTTCAGCCTTACAGATTATAGTTGGCTTCAGTGGTCTTTGGCGTAATGTTGCCAGGTAGGAAGGTGTACAATTTAGTAGTTGTATTTCTAATTTCAGTGTCTGTCCATAGATACACAAGCAAGAAAGAATCTTGCAAAAGAGATGTGTTACTCTTGTCTTGCACGAGATTGATGTACTGGTTTTGCTGCAGGTATCTCAGTCCACTTTCAGCTGCTCCTTTGGTGGCACTAGTTGGCTTTGGACTCTATGAGCTTGGTTTTCCCTCGGTAAGATTTGATAATCGTGTTTGTATTCACTATTATTCAAGGACATGGCTTATGCTTAAACTATAAATACAGGTTGCGAAGTGTGTTGAGATCGGTCTCCCTGAACTCATTCTACTGGTGATCTTTGCAATGGTATGATTGGATTTCTATACAAGTGTCCATTGCCCCCACATTGCTAGCAAAGCAAATTTTGTGTCATCCAACTGCCATTTCCCTTCCTGCTCCTTTCTTGCAGTACCTGCCACACACTGTACACATGCTGAAGTCTATCTTCGACCGATTCGCTGTCCTGTTCACTATCCCCATAGTGTGGCTCTACGCATATCTTCTCACTGTTGGAGGAGCATACAGGAATGCACCGCCCAAGACTCAATTTCATTGCCGCACTGACCGTTCTGGATTAATTGGTGGTGCACCCTGGTACTATTTACAGTTCTGAAGATAGAATTGTTCATTTAATACCATCCTTGTTATCAGATGTGTAATTAGCTCCCAAATTTTTCACAAACAAAATAACAGGATAAGAGTGCCATATCCCTTTCAATGGGGTGCTCCAACTTTCGATGCGGGTGAAGCATTTGCCATGATGGCTGCATCTTTTGTTGCTCTTGTGGAGGTTTGGTTCCATGCTCTTAGGAAAATCAATTTTTCCTGCATGTTATTGCAATATGTGGGTTTGTATAGTGATATAATAATGATCCCACTAACTGGATGACTTTTATCTCTGTAGTCTACTGGGGCATTCATTGCTGTTTCTAGATATGCTAGTGCTACACCGATCCCACCCTCCGTTCTTAGCCGTGGTATTGGCTGGCAGGTGCATATTACTTTTCCATCCAACACATGTTCAGATTTTATGAGACAATTGCAAATTTGAGTTCACTTAGAACATGTATTTGTTCTTGCATTAGGGCATTGGCATTCTTCTGGATGGGCTATTTGGAACTGGAAATGGGTCATCTGTATCAGTGTAAGCACAATACAGTTCATCTTAAGGGGTGCATCTCATTTCTGCTTTGATAAAACTATTCTCTTTAAGGAATAAACCTAATTTGGTTTTGATACAACAATTCTTTCCTTTTCTGCAGTGAAAATGCTGGTTTGTTAGCTTTGACACGTGTTGGTAGCAGAAGGGTGGTGCAGATATCAGCTGGTTTCATGATATTCTTTTCTATTTTGGGTAAGTTTGATTTTCATGAAACTACTATTGATTCGTGACCAGATCATTTGAGATAGCTATTTTAGGCTTTCTTTTCTTTTGATCAACCAACACATATCCTGGAAAGTTCAAATCAGTCTGGTTTTGTTTGTCCCATAAGTCCATAAGCACTATAATAGTAGTTATTGAATAGGGACCTTCCTTATTTTCTTCATGAGATTGTTAAGATGTGGGTTTCCTATATAGATAGTTGATTGTGTTCGCTTGGGTTTTTAAAGTGAAACTTGGATTCCACATGAGGGCTAGAACCAGGTCTGTCTATAGAGGATATCTTGCAGTAGTTTTTCTGAAGAACAAATCTTCGTAACCTAAGACCCATTTAACCCCAAAGTTGAAAACGTGTGCTATATATTTTCTTTCAAGGAATTTAATAGGGCCATTGTTATTACAAGGAAGTCAGTAGCTTGTGGAGTGCTTACTTCTTAGATGCCTATGATACAGAGAATGGGCATGAGCCGGCTTGCCCTGATAGGTCATGATTTTTCATTTTAAAAACTAGAAAGTGCTGCAAGCCTAGCAATGACTTGATGGTTTATATGATCAAATGATATGGTCGTGAATCGTGCATGTTGTACAATGGACATCCATTGGGTAAATATAAAGAACAAGTATTAATAATACTTGTTCAGTATTATCCAAAAGGATAATTAATCTGAACTATTTTGAAAGGGCATTGTGCAGTTTTGTTAATTCTTTCTTGTGTGCGTGGTCCACCCAGTAATTAGAACAAATGATGTTTACAGTACTTCATTGCTACTTAGCCTAAATTATTATTTAATCTAAATTACCTTGCCATCTGCATTGCAATTTTGCATGCTCTGACCACTTAAGAACACAAATGATTATGTTGTTGTACTAATCATGGGTTATATTGACTACCCAGGCAAATTTGGAGCTGTATTCGCATCAATACCTGCACCCATCTTTGCAGCCCTGTATTGTATTTTCTTTGCTTATGCTGGTGAGTGGAAATCTTCAGCCTTGTGTTGTTAGATTTTAAACTATAACGGTTGATGCATCAAATATGTGTGTATTTGTGATCAACTGTGTTGGTAATCTGCCAACAGGTTCTGCTGGGGTTGGTTTCCTTCAGTTCTGTAACCTCAACAGCTTTAGGACCAAGTTCATCCTTGGGTTCTCAGTTTTCATGGGCTTTTCAGTTCCTCAGTACTTCAATGAATACACTTCTGTTGCTGGCTATGGTCCTGTTCACACACATTCAAGATGGGTATGCAACAGCCGTCCTCCTACATATCTTACTGTTCTGTAGAGAGGAACTAATCATCTGTCTCATCTACTCTTACAGTTCAATGACATAGTAAATGTGCTATTCTCGTCCAAGGCGTTTGTTGCTGGCTTTGTTGCATATCTGCTGGACAACACCATTCACAGGCACGAAAGTTCTGTCAGAAAAGACCGAGGATACCACTGGTGGGATAAATTCCGGTCTTACAGGACTGACACAAGAAGTGAGGAGTTCTACTCCCTGCCATTCAACCTGAACAAGTTCTTCCCATCGGTCTGAGCATGCTGTGGTTAATGCGAGATACTCTCCTACTCCGAACTGTCTATCCCCCCTATTCTCCAGCGGTGGCACTGTTGATCTGAATTGTCTTGGTACATGGAAATATTATGCTCCTAGAAGATGCAAAATCCTACGGCACAAACAAAACAAAACGATCGGTGGCACACTGCAATTGACTTCTTTAAGTTAAGTTGCTGTTGTACATCTTATACTCTATTTTGGTGCCAAAAGTAGGAAATTTTGGTTACCCGTTTGCGGTTGAGGATGGCATGTTAGACAGCTCATACATGTTATTGTAAAAATCTCAATCCACAAAGCGAGATTGACGGGTTGATGGTGCCATTGTTGTGCACTATGCTAATATTGTAGGAATTCACCACTGAATCTTCGGTGATGGTGGTTACTAGTCTTTGTTATATGTAGCAACTGGTTCCAGCGTAGCTTCTGCTGTGTTGTTTCTTTCTATCTGTTTTCTCTTGCACAGCAGGAGCAGCTCATGCCGATTCTATGGATGACTCGATGAGCTTAGCTAGCTGTGTGGTTAGTTAGACTGTTCTCCCATGTGAATTTAGGCGATTTTGGTTTGTTCTGGACTTATGGTGCGCGCAGTGTAAAAAAACGAGGGGAGAACAACCCCGAGTCGGATTCCTGGCGGTGTTCTCTTCCTACATACTTATGGAGAAGGACTGCCCTCTCCCACTGTGATCCGACCACGAAACTGCCGCACCACGATGGATTCTTCGGCGGGCGAACTCGAGGGAGAGGTCAGGAAAGCTGGCATGGAAGGCGAACAGGACGAAGAAGGTCGTGCCGAGGCTGGAGCAGTGGGAGGTCGACAGCGCCATGACTCTGGAGGTCGACGACTACGTCCCGCGCGAGATACCTGGGAGTCCGGGCGATGAGGATTCTGAACTGATTGGGCTACGCGACTTCATGGTGAAGGTCATGTGGCGGTCGCGGGAGTTTAACCGGCAGCACCAGGCGCTCTGGTCCGCCAACAGTACGAGACCAAAGGATACATCGACTGTCGACATGGAGTTCTTCGAACTTTTAGGAAAGTCCGAAAGTGATAGCACAAGGATGATGAGGCAAAATGAATTGAATCCATATCTGCGGTCTGCACTGTATCTTTTAGGCAGTTTGTGCGTAGAAACAGCAGGGAACTTGATTGTGATTTCTATCTTTCTTGTCGAACTACGAAGACTTGTTAGTTCTTGATTTCTCTCTTTCTTGTCAGATTATCGTTGTGGCCTGGTTGGTGTTGTTTCCGCTCTTTATTTCTGAATCTTGCTATACTGAAACCATCAAAACCCAAATAAACAGTCTTGTTTGTTTGCTGGTTTTCTAAGCCAACGATCATGTTGTCATTGTCCTATTGCAAAATTAGAAATTCCTCGTGGGGTACTGAAAAGCATCAGATGGGGTTTGCCCGTTATGCCAGGTTTTCAGTACCAAGTTATATCTATTTTAATTGGCTCCAGCTTCAACCTGACTAGGTTTTGTCTGGTTGCCATTCAGTCAAGCCAGCATAGCACGAGCTTCAGGTTCAGGGATCTTCAGAACACCTTTGCTGTTGGGTTCTACTTTTCCAGGACCTGAGCAGTGAGTTTGGAATGTTTCTTCTGCATTTTAGTTACTTTTATTAGAGCTTATACTGACAGCTGTGATGCTCTCTGCTCTCTAGGCTTTCTCCCAGATGGGGCAAAAGACAGACTATGTCATTCAGCTTTAGACTCCAGATCAGGTTCGACTCACTGTGAACGTTTGCTATCGCCCTTTTCTCTTCGAATGATAACATTTGATTCAGAGATGATGCCATGATACTTTGTTCTGCTGATGCTATTCAGTTATAGACATGTGATTAATTAGGTTTGGCTCTTTGCGAACATTCGCAAGCTTGGAGACTCGGTTCAAGTTCATGGTGTTGTGGCCGTTGCATGCACCCGTGACTCAGCTACTGTTTACATGTGCTGGTGCATAATTGCTTTCATCATTCAACATTCAACATATAAGATTAGATTCTCAACATTCTTCCGGTCGTTAAAGGTCGGCGCTTGCGATTTTGTTCGCATAAACAAAACCATTCCCCTTGTGCCATGTGCTGCCATCAAGTGAACTGTTGCAGGTGGGGCATTTGTGATCCTCCGATGCATGGCAAGTTGTTTGTTTTATGGATTTGCCACATGATTGTAGGGCTTTGTTTGCTGTGTTGTCCTTGGAATTGCTGAGCAGGGATAAATATACTGTTCATACAAAAGAAGGAATTGCATTTCCCATGTGAAATCATGTGGACTAGTGTGTTAATATATAAACGGCATGTTGACGCAGCTGGTGGCGCCAAATCTTTGTGGCATATACTCCTTCCGATTTGGCTATTCTGACGAGTATCACAAGTCAGTCGCCTCTCATGTTTTTTTAGTCAAGATTTTTTTTCCTTCCACAAAAAAAAAACAGGTTTCTTAATGCCAATTTTATAGATCGATCTTTGCAAAATGGAAGGCGACGCTTCAGCAACTTCTTCATCGAACTCAACATCTTTGTTCAGATTTCACTCCCATCATTTTTGACTCGTTAGAGGTCGAACCAAAGAGGAAGCAACGAGAGCAGAACAAGCTAAACCGCCAGAGCCTGATTGGCCCATATGGCACCGATCGAGGACCACCACCGGATGCATGATCATTGGCTTGCTTCTGTCCACTGATCGACAGCTAGGTGTTGTTCTCACGGCCTGAGAGACCTGACAAAGAAGGGCTTGGATGCGGCCAAGCGTTACTGTACCAACACGGGTGTGTGGCGCGCGCACTGGGCACACTGGCAAGCAATGGACATCAAGCAGAAAAGGCGACAGCGCTGATAAGGCCAGGTAGGTAGGGTTTGGTTTACCACCCACGTTGCGATCTGCAGTCGACACAAATTTTACGCAGCCAAGCTCAAGCAGGTTTCATCTCTTCAATTCTTCGCACGTCAAATTGCACTGCAATTTGCATGGCATGGTCCCTCGAAGCATTTACGACGAGTACGCCTTCTGCTGCATTTTTTTTAGCTCTGGTGGTTTACGAGCCCGGTGCGTGTCTGAGTGTCTCTGTTTGAGTTCGAATTATTGGGGAAATGATTCGAGTGGGCCTGTTCATCGGATGGCGTTGCGTTGCATGGCCAACAGCGCAAGCACGCCCACTTGCATAGTGCTCTCAACTCTCATCAACACCAGGAACTGTTCCTCGTGTGAATTTTCATATACGTACTATGTTAGTATGTACCTATGTCTAGCAGGCTGGTGGCAGTTGTTGAAGCACTAGGCCCCGTTTGGGAGGGCTCCCGCCGGCTCCAGCTCCACCAGCTGTAGTCTTCTTGCAGCGCGGAGCGGCGGAGCCCACCCAAACCAAGCCGTCACGCTTGCTACAGTGTACTTGTCAGTGAGAGAGGAGGGAGGGAAGGGGGTGGAGCTGCTCCACGCTACAGGACTGCTACAGGAGATGGAGCCGTTTTGCTGGAGCCGCTTGGAGCCCTCCCAAACGGGCCCTAATTTTCCTCTCCGAACTCCGAAGCATGTCAATTTCTTGGAAGTACGTTAGGGTTGGCCGCCTTGATGAAAATCTCGACACTGACCTCACGTCAGTTCTCTCTCAATTCGGGGAGGAAGAACTCCACATCGATCAGCATCACAAACGCTGCAGAAATCTATTGCAGCGAAGACTTCGCCGTGTAGGTGTAACACGCCATCACACCATCATCTTCACCTCCTCCTCCTCCGTCAGCTTCCGGGCGGTCAGTAGTCAGTAGAGAGATCGAGTACAATTGGCTTGTAGGTGAGGGCGCGCGAGACCGAGACGCCAACTCGTGCAAGGCAGCCGCGCGCCGGCGCACATGGTCTTCATCAATGCACGCAGCAGCGAGCACTGCCATGTCCCTGTGGGATTACTATTATACGGTGACCACACGATCCTGGCCTGACGCAACGCGAGCTTAGCTAAACACATGCTAAACCTTGCAGCTATCCTCTAGTACCATATCGCGCTGGTGCTGATAGCCGCATTGCCATTGTTGACCAGAGGACCTTCCTCTCTCTAATGGTAGCTGCTGGGAGGGGTCACCAGAAAAGGCAGACATGAACCACACACTGACCAGGCAATAAGGGGAGCTGACTCTGCAAGGTCCCAATCAATCTTGGGCAAGGTATAAACATCTATAAGCGCTTAATGTAATATAATAAGTACCTACCTAAACACTTTTATTTTAATTTTTTTTCCTTCCGGGTGAAGGGTGTTTGACACGATTTTGATATTGGCTTGTTTTCAGGAGGCTGCTGGTTGGAAGGTAAGCAACGGAATTGAATGTCGTCAGGAGTTTTTTAACCCGGCGCATTCCATTACCAGGAAGCAATGTGCAGGCAGATCAGTGTAGATCGATATAGAATTGATGAGCAAGTCATCGCAGTATAATACTGATTGGAGCAGCATTGTGCCATGATATGTGGAATTTGTTGTGAGGCATCTGCATTCCATCTTTTTTTGTATAAAAGTGATGGCATTTATGAATAATAACTAGATAAGCAGCTGCAAAGGTGTTTGTTCCCAAAAGGCAAAAATATATATATATATATTTCAAGCACGAGCAGGTGCGCTTGCAATTTGCATTGTACTGCCCGTACTGTTTTGAACTTAATTTGAAGTAGGTCTTTTACTCTTTTATGCTGTCGCAGTATTTAATTTTTGATGCGTGGCATGATGGCAAAGCCTTTTTCTCTTTATTTATGATTAACTAATCTTCCTTTTGGGAATAAATGATCAAAAGTAATCTTGCACACATGCATAGTAGAGAGCGCTACCAAATGATCCTGGTGACGAGGAACAAGACAACTTCATTTCTGAGCCTACACCATAATACATCACCAATGTCGTACCATCCTGACGCTTTCGTTTTGGAGTTCGTGGCATAAGTTAGCTGGGATTATAGTGCACAAAGAAACGGCAGAAGATTCTCACACAGAAAAGATTTCTAGCCGCTCCGATCCATCCAGCCGAATACAGCACAATACAATAAAGTTTGGTTGGAGTTTGGTGCTCCATCGAAATACTTGGAGTGAACAATCGCCTGCTGCTGGATGTTAGCGAGGTGTGTGTGTAGGCCCAACATCAAACAGAAGGTTGACCTGTGGACCGGTAGGTGGACGTGGATGATCCAAACTAAAAACTGTTAATATTCCTCACCTCATCACCTCTCTATGAATGAAAACGGAACATGGACTTTGGAAAACGCTGTTGTGTCACCAACACCAATCGATGATCTTCCTTTGAAAAGAAAAAAATAATAATGAATGTTGACAAAGCTTTTGCTGTCTGCTGATCTATTCCCTCGCGACTTCCTTCATACTAATCCCCTACTACTTGCCAAATGCCAAGCCGTGCAGGTTGAAACTAGCGCACGTCGAAACTTCGAAGCGCGCGGCCAGCGTGTTGGACACATCGGTAGGGTGCGCGGTAGGCGGTAGCTGCTGCCGATCGCCATGGACTCTACCGCCCGGAGATAGGGTGCTAGGGCTATAGTTTTTCGGCGTACGTTCACGGTGGCCGGCGGCGGACAAAACGTACGCGGCAGGGAGAGACACCATCCGGCCGCCCTGGTCCGCACGCCGCCCCGCGAAAACGACCAGTTGATGGCGCATGCAATGCAATGCCAAGGTCGGGCTCGGGCGCTCCCTTTTCGCTCTTCCCCTGTTGCAGCCGCACTGCAAACTTCCCGACGAGTACAAACAACTCCCCGAACACGTACGTCCTAACGTCCGTTCACGTGCGACCACCGGAAAAAGGCACCGAAAACGATCCGGAGTAGTTTCGGCTTGCTGGCTGCCTTCCCTCCTCCGACCCGAGCGCTAGCTTTTTGCCGAGGAGAGGAGAGGGAGGAGCCGCAGCGCGCGCGTGCACCGGGCCGCCGGGGCACGCACGACGCCGAGCCAGGCATTCTTATTACCGCGCGAGCCGCAAGCAAGCACCCGAGCACGTTGCGTGGCGGGGTCGGTCCTGGACAGAAAAAAGGAGCAGTGGGTAGGCTACCTCGTCGGCATATATACCACCTCGGCACTCGAGCGGTTGCTCTCGCCCACTCGCTCTGCCTCGCCACCGGCGCTCTCCCAGCGGCAGCCAAGACAAGCCTCCGTCCTCGCGAGCGCCCGTGCGCGTGTGTCCCCGGCGTGCGCGGCGGGCCAGGCGACGCCCACCCCATTAGCAGATAGCAGCAGCAGTGCGCGCGGGATGGGGAACTGCCAGGCGGCGGAGGCGGCGGCGGTGCTGCTCCAGCACCCGGGCGGGCGTGTGGAACGGCTGAGCTGGTCCACCAGCGCGGCGGAGGTGATGCGCGCCAACCCGGGCCACTACGTCGCGCTCGTCACGCTCCGCGTCGCCGAGGAGCGGCAGGACGCCCCCGGCGGCGAGCGCCGCACCGTGCGCCTCACGCGTGTCAAGCTGCTCAAGCCCAAGGAGACCCTGCTCCTCGGCCACGTCTACCGCCTCATCACCACCCAGGGTAAGGGACCCTAGCTAGCTTCTTCCCCGTCCGAGCCCCCGGTAGCCTGCGCGCGTCAATTCGCTGCAGCAGAGTGCAGACTGATGATGAGCAGCAAGCTAACGTGTGAGCTGCGGCGGTGTTGCAGAGGTCACGAAGGCCGTGCAGGCGAGGAAGGAGGAGAAGCAGAGGAAAGCGCAGCAGCAGCTGCTCGAGTCGAGGCAGAGCAAGGCGAGGGGCGCCGCCGCCGAGGACGACGACGAGGAGGAGGAGGCGGCCCTGGACGCCAGCCTTGATCAGGTGGGTGTGGGCTACATGGATTACACTTTGCCTCTTCAATCCAACTGCTTTTCCGATGCCCACCATGCA
This sequence comes from Cenchrus americanus, assembly GCA_947561735.1. Classification (NCBI taxonomy): domain Eukaryota; kingdom Viridiplantae; phylum Streptophyta; class Magnoliopsida; order Poales; family Poaceae; genus Cenchrus; species Cenchrus americanus. Next base: position 14,583,876 of record OX387241.1, read on the forward strand.
CACGCTCTCGCCATGATTGATCCATGCGGCTTTAGTTGCTTCTTGAGGAGTAGTTAGCTGTTCATATCCTCGTGAGTCGTGACTGTGAGCCCTGTTCTCGTCACTGGAATTTCTGCCACTGTGGAAAAAATCTGACCACTGACGCACAGAATCATAAATAAGTAACAAAGATTACCAAAATTCTAGGAGAAATGCATTCAAGAAGTTTTTTTTATTATATAGCCATTTGTGTTTAGAGGGGGGGAAAGGATGTATAGGTAACTAACTGATGCTACTATAGCATCCAGAAGGAAGTAGTACAGCATTAGATTAAGGGAGGGGTTAATATAAGTGAGTTTCAACTAATGTCAGGAGGAAGAATCTTTTCCGAGAATCTTTCCCTATTCTTCCTATTTTCTTTTTAACCCTGGCAACATGCAAAGGTTCCATCTTCTGATTACTCTGCTGCTCTTCCCATCTGACTGCAGTTGGCGCGTCAGGACAATGGCAACCGGAGCTCCAGCGCGCGGCACCGGCAATGGCGGCCATCGCTGCAAAGCATCGACGAGGCCACCAGCTGATACCCCAACTCGTACACCCATATCACACAAAACCGTAGGGCCGTAATCATTGACCGGTGGACCTGTATTTTCGGTGATCACCTGGCCTCAATCAGCTCATCGCAATGGCTGCTGCATGCATTTTGCTTGCACACTGTGAGTTGGAGTTTGACATCCCGGGATCAGAGGACTGCCCTGCTTTGAGCTTGAGATGCAGTAGCCTCGAAACGAATCCTTGTAAATTTCCAGGTCTTGGTCAGGCGTTTGTTAGTGAGACTGCTTTGCTTTCTCCATACGGTTTGCACATCGAATCAGAACAAGTTAAAGTAGCTTAGATCTGAAACCAGAGCAGAGGTGTCCTGTACTCGCTACTCCCTTGCTCTTTTGCAGGTGGGAATCAAAGCGCCTAGCTTTTGAGGGTATCGCTGTGTCTTGTTTAGTAGTATTTAGAATGTAAGTTGCTGTTGATACCAAATAGGCAATCATAAACTCAGTGCCAATGATGCCGGCAGCAGTTGGTGGAATCATCGGAGCTTTTGGGTTGGAAACTTATGCATCATGTGAAAACAAATGTGCGTCGGCGAAATGCTTAGAGTAGAGGCTCACGCACATTTGTTTAAGCCGTTGCTGATGGTTGTACGCGCCGGAACAGGACAAGCGGCAAAGGGTGTTTAAACAGATAGCACGCACGATACCTAGAGTGGGTTATTAGGTGCTCGTAAAAAAACACTTGTTTTCACATGCGTCTGAATCCTGCAATACCATGCTGCTTCTGAAGCTCTGTCCGACTGTTTCCGGCTGTAGATTAATGGCTAGTTGATGTTGTAGGCAGCCCACTGTGCTAACCACACAGCTCACCGTAATGAATGGCCAATGGCCCTATCTGCTAACCACTTGTGCTAATCTAGGCAGCCAGCTCCAAGTTGAGCTCGGTCGCCTGGAGCTGGCCATCGGCCGTTCGAGTATTCAGCTGCAAGCCTCTGCAGTTCAGCTTTGCAGCAAGTTGCAACACCTGCAAACAGTCAAAATAAAGCGCCTCCACATCTCAAGATTCCAGCTTTCCTCATTCACCGCGGTGTTCGTAACTTCGTATGATGCCAGCTTTTGACTATCCTCGATAAAGCTGGAAACACCACGCTGTCCACGCCACGCATACGGTTCAGCTCCTTTGATCTGATGTGTCTTTGGCCGAAAGAACGAAGAAGCGACCTGCGTTGCGTGGAAACTAAAGGCTCCATTTACCGAGGCATCCCGACGGCGTTTCGGCAGGGAATGAGAAAAGAGGATGCGAGTGGCAAAGTCATGGCACGTTGCCGTTCATCTCTCGACTCTCTCGATCTCGCTGCGCAGCGAGAGATCGAGAGAGATGAAGATGAGCAGTAACGTGAGAAAGCTGGTCATCCTAAGATAAATGGTGTATTCGAGCGATATAATGGAATAAATAATTATTTAGGTATAATATAGAAGAATTATGTGATGACAACTATGTTTTTATCCATTGATGTGATAATTTAATGTTGATATGTATTTGTACATCCTAAATCCTAATTATATCTATTTATTTGTGATTCTTACCATGAAACGTAATTGGGCTAATCTAAAACTTTATTTTTAAGTACTTTGATGTTAATATTCATATATGCTCGGGAGTTATGACTATTTCTTGAGTTTCACTATTTGGACTTAGTACCCGCTATTAACGCCAGCTATCAGCGATGTGTCATGATGACACTAATCCGTTACTGTACCGCTAAATGTTATTTAATACCTTGGCCGCACCACATGTGCCGATTTATTTCCAGTCTCGAATGGCTTTCGAGGTAGGGTGTTGGACACCATCTAGAGAAGTAATAAAGGAAGGGATGCGAGATTGATTACTCGTCCGGTTTCGGGGAACCGTGTTCTGGTTAGCTGGATCGCTTGCCTGATCTTATGACATTTGATAGGTGGAACGATCCTAGACTAACCGAACGAAGTGTTTGGGTTTAAAGGGGGGAGGGGGTAGGTGCTAATGAGAATGATTAAATATGAGTGGTATTTAAGTGCAAAAAGGGGTGTCAGGCAAGGGGATCCTTTATCTCCCCTTATGTTTGTTCTTGGAGCAGATCTCTTGCGGTAGGTAATCAATGTTGAGGATTTGCTTGGGAACTTTGTGCATCGTCTTGGTAGTGACATGGGAGGGGGGTTCCCTAGTATTCAATATGCTGACGATACTTTGGTGGCCCTCCCTGCTCATCCTGCTCAACTTTGTCATTTAAAGGAAGTTTTTGGAAACTTTTGCTACCTCCACTGGGTTAAAGATGAATTTTGGGAAATCTTTCCTAGTCCCTATCAATGTGGATGGAAGTAAATGGCAGTCTCTTACCGGTGCTCTGGGTTGTCAGTTGGTTAAGTTGCACTTCACTTATTTGGGTTTGCCTCTTGGAACTTGAAAGGACCTTGTGATGCCTAGAGGGGGGTGAATAGGATCACTTCAAATTTACGAAACAAAAGCGGCGGTTAAATCACTGTCGGTACTACGAGCGTGGTGCGTACTACCGAGGGCCTCGGTACTACCGTGCTCTGGTACCGGTCGGTACTACCGACGGGTAGAGTTGACTAAAACGAAATTTGAATTCCGCAGAGATTCTAGCAATTCTATTTGAATCAAAATCTTAGTTTAGAGGCTAAGAACCACCGCAACCACGAGAGATGAGCAAGAGAGCAACCAAATAATAGATCGGGCTAAAACAAGTTCTAGGGTTAGTTAGAGACAAAGAAATCAAGCAAGCAAAGGAGACACAAAGATTTAATTCGAAGTTCACACCCACAAAGGATGCTACGTCTCCATTGAGGATCCCACAAAGGGCGGGCTATCACCGGGAGCCACTTTTCCTCTTCCAACCCCCACAAAGGAAGATTGGTGCTCACTAAGAATTCTCCACCAAGGAGAGGGTAATACAGACGATCCCGGGTGCACCACACAAAGAGGGCACACAACGGGCAACGCCTAACCGTCTAGAAGCAAGCTTCAAGAGTAACAAATGTGAATCGAAAAAACGGAGATGCTTCAAGTGCTCTTGAGAAGGGGAGAATCGATGGGGCTCTCAAAGCTTGTGCACACCTCACAAGGAATCACTTCCCTACTCAAACTCTAGCTCAAGGGAATCAAAGATTAACTCTAGAGGAGAGGGGAGAGGTGGAGTGATTGCTTGAGGAAGTGTTTGTCTCGTGGTTGGTCGGCCATGAGTGAGGAGGGAGAAAGGGGTTTAAATACTACAACTCAAAAACTAGCGATTCTTGTCTTTGAGTCGGGCATCTTCGGTACTACCGTCACGGTGTCGGTACTACCGAGGGGTTTCTCGAAACCTAACAATGCTTTGCTTTATCGGTAGTACCGACACCGGGTCGGTTGTACACGAAAGTGCATCTAGGCCACTAAGTGTATTTTGGTGAATGGAATGACAAGGCGATTAAAGGACTAATGATTGTGTAAGATTATGAGCAGGGTTTCATTATATATTCATGAGCAACCATTGAAGTATTTTAATTATGGATGTATTTTATGGCTCACATTTACAAAGTCAAGTATATGGTGCAAGACTTCATGAGTTTATCGAAAGAGAACAAGATGATGAGTGTACACACCATGGTTCTAAAATTGGAAGCTTGCATATCCGTTGTCAATCAAGATCAAGCATTTGAAGCGGGATTTTCAAATGAAGGTTAATTGCGTGTGAAGCAAAGTGGAACTCAAAGTGGATTGGATAAGTGATGAAGAGATCAACCGAGATGGCTAGGGTGAGGGACTAAGCAATCTTTGGGGCCGTAGCTAAGCCGCCATTCGTGTTTTGCTAAGGTGAAGGTCTAGCATCCGTGGGGTCTTCAAGTATCATATTCAAACCTTAACCGAGGGAAGCTTTGCAAGTCATCAACTCATTAAGATTGGCAACATGGAGTGACCATGGATCCAAGTGTGCATTCTTATGCTATATGGAAAGATCCTAAGTCACTAGTTCAAGTATGGACGTGCTCAAGTCAAAGGCTATGTTGAAAGCCCTCAAGTGGTTATTGATCAAGTATGGCAAGAGTTGAAGTTGTTCAAGCTCAAGAGGTCATCGAAGCTCTTTTACTCTTTCCTTGAGTATAGGTATGCCGTACTATCAAGTGCTCTTTAGTTGACCTAAGTGAGATCTAGCCTTTAGTGTGCTAACAAACCCTCCTAACCTAACTCCGGGTCATTTCATCTTGGTGGTGAAGTGCTAGTTTCCTTAAAAGAGGTTTTGGGGGTAACTCGGGCACGGCCCGGTCCGGCGGTCGAGGCACCGGTCGGCCCGGTGCCGCTAGCCCAACGGCTAGTTTTTCGTACACCGTCCGACCGATGTGAGGCACGGTCCGACCGGTCTTGCTCGGGGACTAACGACTAGTTTTCTCCTTTGAGGGTATAAATACCCCAAGCCCTCTTCAAGTGAGGGTTGCTGCTTCTAGTGTTTTTGCTGAGGTCCCAAGCCATTTCTAACTAGCTCTAAGCCTTAGTGGCTCTCCCCAACCATCTCTTTGTGAGATTTGTGGATTCAAGCCATCATCTTTGTGTTGGGTTGAGGAAGTGAGCTTAAGAGTGACTTTGTGAGCTAACAAGAGAAATTTCCATAGCCTGAGCACTTTGGTTTCGCGTCTACAAACTTTGTAGCATTTGTTACTCTTGGAGGTTTGCCTCCTAGACGGCTAGGTGTCGCCGACTAGCTCCCAAGGTTGTGGTGAGCAGCGGGAAGTTTGTAAGGGCTGCGATCTTGCCTCTTCGTGGAAAAGATCACCTTAGTGGAAAGGAGGAAAGTGGTTGAAAGAGACCCGACTTGTTGTGGGAAGTGTCCCTTACAAGCTCCTCAACGGAGACGTAGCCATTCCTCGGTGGGTGGTGAACTTCGGGGAAACAAATCCTTGCTTCTTCGTGTGGTTCTCTGTGCTACACCGGTCGACCAGGTGAGGCGCACGGTCGACCGGTGTCACTCGTGAAGTCCGGTGCTCGACCGGTCGACCGGTCACCACCACCGTCCGCCGGTGGAGCACCGTCAACTCAAGTGTTTGGGGAGAAAGAGTTTAAATTGGTCGTCTTGCCTATTCACCCCCCCCTCTAGGCGACATCAAGGTCCTTTCGATGCACCGACCCCCCGGCTAAAACTCGCCGGTGAAGCCATATCGGTACTACCGAGCACGGTGTCGGTACTACCGACAATGGCCGAGAATTTGAGAAAAGAATAGCAATCGTGCACGTGTCAACTCTCAATTCTTCTCACTCACTTGGGTCACCTCCTAGGGCACTTTTAGCATCTCTTGGCTATCAATTCGCATCCCCCCTTTATAGTATGGTGTTTCCTATACTCAAATTCAAAATCAAAAATAAATTAAGACTTGATTCGAGTTGAAAAACGACGACTTGGAGTTGGGGGGCCTTCCTTTGGTCAAACCATGAGAGTTTCATTTACCTAAGTCCCGCACACATCTTGATCAAACATTAAATACCACAAATTGTGCTTGTCACTATTACCAAAACAATTTGGGGGCCAAGATGCACTTTCGAACTACACGACCTTCTATACAAGAACTGCCCCTGTCTTGACCAAAATGGAAAAGCACTCGATGGGTATCTCCAACCATGTAACATTTGCTGGTAGATTAATTCTTGTTAACTCAATGTGTTCAGCTCTGCCAACCTTTTATTTGTGCTCTCTGAAATTGCCAATTTAGCTTTTGGATCAAGTTGACAAGTATAGAAAACATGTCCCGTGGTATGGAAGAGATGTTTCTAAGAAAGGTTGCTATCTGGTGGCCTGAAAGCATGCTCGTCACAATAAAGAAGATGGAGGCCTAGGTATTATCAATTTGAGAAACCATAATTCTGCCTTGCTCATGAAATTCCCGCATAAGTTTTATAATAGGTCGGACCTGCCTTGGGTTGAATTAACTTGACAGAAATTGTATAAGAATGGTCTGCTGCCTCATGAAAGGAAGAAATGTGGGTTCTTTCTGGTGGAGGGATATAATGTCCCTGTTCCCTAATTTTCTTCTGATGACGAGGTGTAAGGTTAATAATGGGCTTTTGGTTTCTTTCTGGAATGATCGTTGGGATGTGGGGGTCATTAAGACAATGTATCCCCAAATGTTTTCTTTTGGTAGGAAGAAATGTTGCTCTGTCACAAAGCTTATGGTTTTTTGCAAGGCTCTTGTCCCGCTTCACATCTCTCCAAATGGATGCGGGCGTTCAGAGTGCAGAATAAGCGTAAAGTTCTTTTTAGCTTTCCCCAACGACAATATTAACACAAGGAATTTACTCAATAGGAAGAATATGCTCTAGCCCTCTCACACACATGTGCTGTGTGTGTGGAGAACTCAGAGGAGGACATCCGACACCTTTTCTTCGCCTGTTCATTTAGTGATGCTTATTAGACATATTTGGGAGTTCAGAGAAACTTGACGTTAGAATTTCAGTCGATGGTCCTTCATGCAAGGTTGCAGTTCAATTCAGTGATTTTCAAGAAGTTTTCATCATTGTCTGCTTGTCGATTTGGGTCACAATGACATTATTTTTTGATGAGGCATCTCCATCCTTTTCCCGGCGGAGAGTTTTTTTTCTTAAGGAGTTGTAGGAGGTAACCCTACGGGCTAAACCACAATTAAGGGATAAAACTCTTGTTCTGAGTAATCTCTTGTTTCTCTTCGGCCTGAGGCCTTGTATCTTGTAATTATTTTTGTTAATATAAATATAAAAATAAGGGTAGGGCCCCTTGCTAATTTCTGTAAAAAATAATTAAATATGAGTTAATTATAAAACTAAGTAACTTCAGATGCTAATAATTTTCAGGTGATTGTTATCTTACTATCTCGCCTATATCAAGCATGTAGGAGTCACTTTAAAACTGAAAGCTGACATTAGGAGGAGATTTTTAGTGAGGCAAACCATCTAGTTACAATATTGTGCATTTTCTGTTTTAAACATCGTCTTTTTTCTTGAGCTAAGAAGCTCCAAGCTCAGAACAAATTTTCAGGTGCTCGTTATCTTACTATCTCACCTAAGGAGGAGATTTTTAGTGAGGCAAACCGTCTAGTTACAATATCGTGCATTTTCTATTTTAAACATCGCCTTCTTTCTTGAGCTAACAAGCTCAATTTATATGTTGATTTCTCCTATTTATTTATTATTTATATTTCTGCTCAACCTTGAATTTAGGATGAGGTGGCCCTCTCTATATGTTTTACTTTTTTACAATTACACAATACGACGCAGACGCTCACAACACGTACGCACACTCTCCCCTATGAATACACGTACGCAAACCTTACCCTCACCACTGGCACCTCGTCGTCGACAAGAACGTCGCTTACCACTTACTCCCTCCGTCCCAAAATATTTGCACTTGTTGACTTTTGCGCTTCACTTTTGACCATTCGTCTTATTCGAAAAAATTGTGAAAATGTTATTTATTTTGCTATGACATATTTTATCATCATATATATTTTAAGTATATCATAATTATTTTTGTATTGTCCCAAATGTTGAATAAGACGAATTGTCAAATGTGATCCATAAAAGTCAAAAGGTGCGAAATATTTTGGGACGGAGGGTGTAACGCATAACGCTGAAAAATCGCAAAAGAAATCCAGGAAAATGCTTTACGTCCGACGTCCCTCCAACCCTCCATCCTCTCTATTCTTTTCTCTCTCTCTCATTTCTTTATCTTTTTTATTTACACGTTCGTACCCTTCAGAGCCCAATTTATATCAGGCCGAATTTACGAATTTGTCTATCCCGGTCCACATTGAAGTAGCCCATTATATCGAGAATTGTGGGCCGAGGCTATCCATACAGTTCCCCTCCCTACAGCTCTCCCTAATATTATTGCGGCGTGCACCGCAGCCTCCTCCGCTCAGCGCTCACGCCGCTTCGCGTCCCGCACCGTCTCTCCAGTCTCCACTGCCCCCCATTCGACTCCCTCCGCCACCACCACCCCGACCTGGCCCCCAGCGGCGGTCGGCAAACCCTAGAACCCTCGTAGCTCATCTCGCGGTCCCCCGGCGCTGGCTAGGGTCCGGCCTCCGTGTCCCTAGCCTGCGGCGATGCCGCTGTTCATCTCCGACGAGGAGCTCCGGCTCCTCGGCGGCGACACGGTCGCCGTCGCCGAGCGGGCCGACGCCGCCATCCGCGAGCTCCGGCGCCAGGTGGACACCGTCCGTGCCGAGGCGGACGCCGCCGCGATCGCGGCCGAGCAGACCTGCGCCCTCCTCGAGCAACGCTACGCTTCCCTCTCCGCGGAGTTCGATCGGTCCCAGGCCGAGGTCGCTGAGCTCACGGCGGCTGCGGAGCGCCGCGCCGCCGAGCTTGCCTCCTCCCAGGCGGAGATACACCAGCTTCGCATCCAGGCGGTACGGGGACTTTAGGTTTTCAGTTGGATGATCCGTATGTTTGGTTTGGTTCGTGCACTGACCACTTGGTGTTTGTTGGTGGCATAGATTGCTAAGGATGGCGAGGTGGAGAGGCTTAAAGTTGAAATATCTGAGCTGCACAAGTCGAAGTGTCAGTCGCTGGAGTTGATCGAGCAGAGAGACGCTGAAATAAAAGAGAAGGATGGCATCATCCAGAGCTACTACGATAAAATTGTGAGCTCCTCTGTTAAGATATTCAGTAACCAGTCCATTCGTCAGACATACATAATGGATGTAGTTATATAATTACCTGAATATTTTTGTTCCTGTCACAACTGAATTTGGCCATCTTTACAAGTTCATTTATGTGGAAGAAAGATGTGGATACCGTAGGATGGTTTGACACCTGCTGCCTATATGCTGCTAGAGTTTATCTTATCAATATTGAAATTTGTAATGTTGAGGAGTGCTCAATTATACCTCTTAAATACTGCACTTTGCTTAATTAACACTCTTTCTAAAGCATGCGTTCTTTTGATGCCCTCTCTTTTACCAAGCCCCTATTTTCCGTGTGGCCCACCGTATATTTACACGCCCATTTCTGCCACATTTTCTCTGTTATTACGTGTGGCAGCCAGCAAAACAAGTTCTGGATTTTCGAACTTTCGTTTTCAGATTCGAATGCTCTTTTACCTTGGTTGTTTGGTATAAATTCTGCAATTTTATGTGAGTTTACTGAAAACTTGGATTATCATCTTTCTTAGGTAAATCTGGCAGACAGCTCTGTTGGTAAAGAGGCTAGGATACAAGAGGTTGAAGCCAAGTTTACCCATTGTCAGGCAATGTGCAACCGTATTACCCAGGTATATGATCATAAAGTGGATGAAGTAATACTGAGATGCAGAGTAATTAAGTTGTGATATCCCTTTACTCTTTGGCGTATTAATACCGCCTAATATAAGCCGTACTGCATCTTCATGGTGCACCTTTTGATTATTATGTGGTTTTGTTTTCTTATTAGGAGAAGGAGCTGCTTGAAAAGCACAATCTGTGGCTTGATGAAGAACTGAAGTTAAAAGTGAAAAACCTAGCTGAAATAAGGAAAACAAATATGGATGAGGAGGCTAAAATGTCAGCTAGGATTGCAGAGGTGAGACTTTGTGATCCAACTCATGATGTGACAGACAAGATTGGAAGACATCCCCTGATGTAACTTTCTGTTTCAGCTTGAAAGAGAGATTTCTGAATCGTCTAGCTCTTTGAGGCGAGGCAATGAACGTATATCTGAACTGGAGCAAAGGGTATCTTACATGGAAAAGGTAAATTTTCATGGAGATGGTTGCAGTATTACTTTTAGCATCTAATTTCTGCTCTTCATATTTTGGTGATTGAAGGAATTGTGCTCAACAAAGGATGCTGCAGCTGCTAATGAACAACGCCTGGGTGCTGAGCTTTCAACTGTATGGTTTCCTTTTAACTCTCTATCCTCTTGCTGCTGCAATGTGTGCGTGTGTTTGATATGTGTTTAAATGTTTTCCCTTGCTGCTGCTGCCACTGTGTGTATTTGACTGCTGCATGGAGCCTAGAGATTCTTCCATCTGTGTCCTGTTGTGTACTCATCTATTCACCATTCTGGTAGTTTGAGACTTTTTTGTTGCATTTTATCGTTATTATCTGATCCTGTTTCTTGATTTAAAAACTCATTATGCATAGCTGATGCAATGCAATGCTGGGTGGAGTTCCAGGAATATTTATCCTTTACTGTGTATATCTTGTGGCTTTGTCTAGTGAATTGATTTACTATATCTTCTAGGTCATGAAACTTGCTGACCTTCACAAAGAAAGTTCTGAGGAATGGTCGAAGAAGGCTGGGGAGCTTGAGGGTGTTATTAAAGCATTAGAGGTAATTCATTTGCTCACAGTTATATATTTTATTCCAGTTAGAATAGTAAATAACTGACATTCAATTCTTCCTACAAACTAGACGCATCTGACCCAAGTTGAAGATGAATACAAGGAAAAACTTGAGAAGGAGACCGTGTTTAGGAGAGACCTTGAAAAGGTATATCTATATACTTGCACATCTCCTGCAAATTTTTGAGTTGGTTGTTAGTTCTTTTTATCAAGATACTGAATGTTTTTTTATTCTGTTATATGATCTTATTACTGCAGGAAGCTGCCAACTTGAAGCAGAAGCTTGAAAAGTGTGAATTTGATTTGGAGAATACAAGGAAATCCAGTGAAGTGAGCCTCATTCCGCTGACCAGCATTGCAGCAGACTCTGCTGCTTTAGTAGACACAAGAATACAAGAACTGTATGATTTTTAACACTCGTCCTCTTTTTTGTCTAATGCAATATTTTTACAAACATTAGGAGTTTGGTTTATTATCCATTTATGTTTTCCTTTTCTAATTGGAACATTGCTGTTGGCAACTGTCTTTTGTTTTCATTTATTGTTTTTTTTAAAATTTGGATGAAATAGTTGCCTTGTCCTAAATGTCACACATTTCAAAATGGATGGAGGACAGGGAAGGAGAATGTAGCACCACCTAAACCTTTCTGGTGTCCTTGTAGTTCTTATTTCTCTAGGCTGATTTTGCGACCTTTTTTGTGGAGGTGAATGTGGGAGGTAAAAGAAAGAAATGAAAAGAGCATTACTTTGGAGTATTTTGTACTCCCTCCGTTTCAATTTTTTTCGCCATTGACTTTTTTCAGCAACTTTGACCATTCGTCTTAATCAAAAAATTGTGCAAGTACAATTTATTTTGTTTGCTATATGTTTTAATGGTGTATGTATTTTAAGCTTGACTTAGCGTTTTACATGTTTGTGATGATTTTTTGAATAAGACGAATGGTCAAAGTTGCAAAGAAAAGTCAACAGCGACAAGTATTTTGAAACGGAGGGAGTAGTGTACTGTCTTCTTTTTTTGTAAAAGAATTATGAGTTTCAAATGCTAGCTAACAAAACTATTATGCTGCGAAAATATTTACCATGATAATTAAGTGATACCATTCCCACTTGATGCATCAAGATGTCCTTACTATATCAAAATTAGGTAAACTGGACGGACTGCACAATTTTCCGTAGGGTCACATTTCCGGAGAGAGAGAGGGGGGGGGGGGGGGGTAAAGAATAAGGAAAAGTGATTTAAAATGGCTATCTCTTTCGTTAAACCTCATTCACTCCTATTTTATAGGCCTACTATTTCTGATGAGTTGAATCAGCATGACCTAATGGTTATTCCAAAGGTACCTAGTGGTGTTTCTGGAACCGCATTAGCTGCTTCTCTTCTTCGTGACGGTTGGAGTGTATGCCCTACCTCTTGTTCTAGTTTCTTTGTTTTCACATATCAAGTTGTTGCTTGACATAATTCATTGCATCATCAGCTTGCTAAGATCTATGAGAAATATCAAGAAGCTACTGACGCTTTACTTCATGAGAGGCGAGGGAGGAGACACGCTGAAGCAGTTCTGGAAAGGGTGAGTTATGATGCTTGTTACTTTATTTGAGTTTTGATCCTATGCACTATCCAGTATCCACATGCCATCTTTTTTTTCTCCAAGGGATATCAGATAAATTTCCTTCCAGCCATCCCATTTTTTTCCCAATCCCTTATTTTCCAGTCAGTGACACAGGTGGGCCTCATGTGTCATTGAGACATTGATGGCAAATAAGAGATTGCAAAGTTTTGCCATGTCATACCATTTGAAACAATCACTAGCTCTGATGGCCCTGTGGGGCATTTTGTGCTCATTTTCAATCAGCATTGCTGAGTTGTGTAGTAATTTGAAATGATCATTGTGTCTGATGGGTATTCAAAAGAAGTATACTAATTTTTCTAAAGGATAGCAGAAATATATTAGTCTTTTGCTTCCGTGATTCTGTGTGCACAAGTATGAAGTGTGTCAGGAATGCCAAACCGCCAGTTTGGATTTCACTCGTCTGCATGATATGGTACACACTGCATGGACTGTGCCAATATTTTTTAGCACTGCCACGCAGCATACTTGTTTTCAGTGACAGTGGCAAAGTTGGGGTCATTCTAAAATGCGTGCCTCAGTTCATCATAAAAAACAGGTTCTGTACCATTCATAATTTTTTTGTATTTGTTGATATTGACTTTAAAAGCAATGGGCAACATCCGTGGCCATAGCAATAAATCAATTGGACTAGCTGTAATACTCCTTTTCTGTTCATGCTCTTAGCTGTGTCCTGGATTTGCACCCTTAACCTTAAAAATGGCTTCCATCAAAATTTCACATCCCTTTTGTTTGACTGTGTAAGTACATGGTCATTATATCTTTTATTACCTATGTTTTGGTGTCAGAGTTAAAGTGTTACTCTCGATTCTTTTTTGATAGGGATATTTACAAATATTAGATTTTCACAAATGATAGTCCTATTTGCCATTGACGTGGGCCGTGTCAAAAAATTGCATAGATAATGAGGATTCATTGGGGCAAACATCGGAGGGCTAATGAGAAATGGCTCGTTTGCATTTATTAGATGATAATCGAAGTTGTTTTCCTTGGTCGTTGTGTAGGTGAAATATCAACTTAAGCAAATAGCAAGGGGTTAAAATGATTTCTCTTCAATAATTTTTACCTCCCTTCTCTGCTCGCATGGCTGGCTTTTGGAGTGAAGCAGTGTCAGGGAACTTGCTATAAAAAACATTCGCTGTTTGTCATGCATGCATTTTATTAATTTGAACTGGTGGTGACTTTTAATGTGCTTTGCTAAATAAGAAAGCAGCAAACCCAATATTTGATTCTTCAGTGGCAGATAACCAAACACTGGTTTGTTCATACAAACTGTAATTTGTTATCTGGATCATTGTCTAGTATCTGAATATATCTTGCATACCAGGTCTTGCATGAAATAGAAGAGAAGGCTGAACTTATACTAGATGAACGAGGTATGTTTTCCCGCTTGGTTTTCTTGAAGTACTTACAAAAGTGAAATAGTATTGCTTGACAGATGAAATCATTGCAATTCTGCTTATTTTATAATGATGCCTAACCTTCGTGCCTAACCTTCTTGGCTCAACCATTCCTGACTACTCTCGTATCTTTTCTTGTATCAGCTGAGCATGAGAGAATGGTCGAAGCTTACGCTCTAATGGACCAGAAATTGCAGCAAGCATTACTGGAGCATGATAATTTCGAAAATACTATTAGGAATCTAAAGGTATACAATCTGCAGGTATTACATGTTGATAAGTTTCATACAATCAGGTTTTAATATCCATATACCTTTCAGTCTGAACTGAAAAGGCGGGAACGTGATCATAGTGTGGCACAGAAGGAAATAGATGACCTGCAGAAACAAGTGAGCACTTTAACTTGGCATCTATGTTTCATGCTGCTTGTTTTAATTATAGACATTTCAAATCAAAATTGCATGGGGCCATGTGGAAATTTCAAATGTGTGATGGTAGGTGCATGTGTCTTATGTGAGATTGAGAGCAACTTCAGGAGGTGGGAGCCCTCATAGATATTTACGATGTGGTGGTTATCCACAAAATGCCCTTCCATTTGTCCTGAAGTTGCTACAAATATTACATTCAAGTGTAATCAAAAGGCATGTGTGGTGTTAAATGAATTATATTTTGTGCTATGCATCATTCTGCTGCAAATTGCCTGTGGTATTGGTGGATTGCATATCCTACTTCTGAATTATGCTTTACTATGTAATTATCTGTAGGTCACTGTTCTTCTGAAAGAATGTCAAGACATACAGCTTCGTTGTGGTTCTAGCCTTCCTAATGTAAATAATGGTGCTTTTTCTGGAAGCATAGGCAGTGTTCTTTCAAATGTAGAGCACAATATGAAAGACAATGTAAGCCTCATACTCTTCTTGCTATTCTATCTTTTTCTTTCACTGCATCACATTGCTGTTTTGTCTTACCATATTATAATGTTAAGCAGATGTCTTTTAAAGATATCAATGGGTTAGTTCAGCAAAATGTTCAACTTCGAAATCAAGTTCACATGCTCTCAGCTGATCTTGGCAAAAAAGACATGGAACTACGGGTAAATGTGATATATTGCTGTTTTTTGCGTATGCAAAAAATGATCCATTTGCGAATAGCTAGTCATATTTTGGATTGAGTACTCTTTTGGATTTCTATTGCATGATCAACATCTAACTTCATTCCTACATTTTTAGGAGAGCTTCCAAGTTGAGTTGAAGAAAATTACTGATGCTGCTGCATCTAGGGTTGAAAAAGTGATGAAGAAATCTGAAGAACAAGCTATAATGATTGAATCTCTTCATCGATCTGTATGTCTTGCAAATTCTTTCGAGGATATGAATATCCTACTGTGTTAAGAACTTAATACTACTAATTACTTCCTGTGGTGTGGATCCTAAGATTGCTGTTTGTTATTCTGTTTGTGTCCAGGTCGCTATGTATCGGAAGCTATGTGAGGAGCAGCAGAAGACTCGTTCGAATGTTGAATCAGTACCCAGTAATTTGCAAGGTTTTTTTTTATGACTTCTCTATTTTAAATTGTGTAGGTGCATTAGTTGAATGACTATCATATTGTGTGGAGTTGACAATGTGTTTTGGTGGTGTCTAAACTATCACGACACCTGGACTCCATAGAGGCTCTCGCATGTTAACTACACCTCATGCTATATTCTTTTTTGTTATCCAGATAGCAACAGAACGGACCTGATGGTTCTGTTTGAAGGATCACAGGTAACTTTCTGAATGATACTTTTTCATGTATATGTAGTCTATAATATACTGTGGGTTTTGACCTATGCCATCTTGTGTTTTCTGATCTCTCTTTATAGGAAGTCTCAAAGAAAGCTTATGAGCAAGTCTCCGAGCGAGCCAGAAGACTCGACGAGGAGCTGACAAAGTTGAGGTTGTCTTTTCTGTTATTGTTTTTCTGGTTCTGCGTCATACGCGACAGTTTCACATAGATCATAGTATTTTATTTATACCATTGTACAAAATTTGTAGTAAATTTCTGGGAATGGTTACAATTTTGCTAGTCAATGTCTTTTCTGTAACCTTTGATGATTTACTGTTTTAGGATTTTGTTGTGAAAACTACTTTACCCTTGATAATAGCCATTTCTGTGGTAGTCTCATATTGGTAACATGTTGAAGGAGCTTTCAAACGTACCTCATCCAGATGGAATGAAATATGCTGTATTGTTAAATATTCATCTCAAAAGGATTATATGCATTTGACAATTTGCGAAGAGTTTTAACCATAGGTAATCTCTTAACCATCCCATCAAATGAGAGGAGGATTCATTAAAATGTGAAGGTGGCCCTGCCATAATGTGTTGTGTTTCCATGGTTACTCTTGATCTTTTTTCTTTGAACTTATCTCTCATATTCAGTCCCTGTATGAGAGGTAGGAGTTGTATGGGGACCCTCTTTTTCTCTATAATGCAATGAAACACAGCTCTCCTGTTCTTTCAAAAAAACAAGTATCCCATCCCATTTTATTTTTACATCCAGAAAACTGCCAAATAAAGTTTGCATGTCTGTCCATTTTTATTTGTTTTTTTCTCGAATATGCAGGAGAGCTGATATCATTGCATTAGTAGTGGTTTGTTGTAATGGTCTATTTATCAAAGTTGAGTTATCTGATGCTCTTTCTGGATCGGAATACACTGTTTATTGCTTATTGTTGTCAATTCAGGACTGAGCTTGTGTCTCTGCGGTCTGAGCGTGATAAGGCAGTGCTTGAAGCTGATTTTGCTCGGGACAGACTTAATGGGTTTACAGTGGAGCTTGAACATCAGGTTCTTTTTTGTGCTTTAATTTATTTTCACCATGGTTAATTCTTAATTCGTTTTTTAGTGATGTAATCCTGATTTAGTTATAAACTCCTGTAACTACAGAGGAAGGAGACTAATTCCATTTCACTCAGAAATGCGGAGTTAATGCATTTGATAGTTGATTATGAACGTAGACTTCGTGAAGATTCGGATTCTAAGCACGCTTTTGAGGAGAACTCAAGGAAGCTATCAATGGAGGTTTGTTTGCAATTCGTGCATCAACGAAAATGAATAACAATGCAAAATTTTGACGTTATTTTCTAATTTTCTAGGTATCCATTTTGAGGAATGAAAAAGAGATTATAGTGAAGTCAGAGAAAAGAGCTTTGGACGAAGTCCGTGATTTAACAGAGCGAGTGCATCGCCTGCAGGTCTTCTTTTCCCTCCTCATCATCGCCACATATTACAATGCTAGCTGACATTTTTACATACATTTATTAGTTCTTACCTTGGTGACATATCTGAGATACTAGTACATGCAAATTATTTTCACTATTGTCATCCTTTGTTTTGTTTGTTAGTTTTGTACATGCTTGTTGTGTGGGGGAAAATATTATCAAAAGTACTTGCTTATGGTTATGATTTTGCTCCTGCAAACAATACAGTATAAGAGGAATTATGATTAAAAAAGGCTAGGTTTGAGGACTGTGCCAAGTCATACCACGCCTTACAGTTTGAGGGAATAGTGGTTGATTTTCAATGTCTTGGATGTTATGTAACACAAGAATTTATGTTGTGTTATCTTTCAAAATTGTCTGTCTTATAGTTGATTGCGAGACTTGCTGTTTATGTATATGGTTCATTTTTCAGTGCATTACTACATCAGCTTTTTTTCTTATCATTTTGGATGATTTTTTCTTCTAATATATACATATCACTTTGATATATTGCATTTCAGGCTACGATCGACACAATACATACCACTGAGGAGGTTCGAGAGGTATGCAGTGTTTAGACTTTTGATTAGCTAGGAAAGGCTTGGAATATACTCCGTCCCAATTTACTATGTGTGTTGGCTTTTATCGATGCATAACTTTTGCTATGTATCTAGACATTATATATCTAGGTGCATAACAAAGGCTATATATATTTAGAAAAGCCAAAATGAATAGCAATTTTGGACAGCGGGAGTATGTGCTTCTTTGAATCTTTGTTAATTTGTGGATGATTTAGAATGCAAGGTCTATGGAAAGGAGAAACCATGAGGAGCATATTAAGCGACTAGAAGTAAGTTCCTTCTTGGAAGCTGTAATTCTTTGATGCTTTTGCATGATTACCTGTAGCTTGCATTATTCTTTCATATGGCTTGCCACTACTGTTCTGTTTTGTGTTTACCTGGGCTAATATTTAAAACCACTTTATCTTGTGTTCAAGCAAAGAAAATCATGATAGCTACTATAAGAGATCTGAATTTATTCCGGGTCGAAAATTAATTTACTCATGATAGGCACACCAAGAGACTCGAAATCAATCCACTAGTTAAGAGGTGTGGAATCAATCGTGCCCTTCGGTCTCTTGTTCTACCTATCACGATGAGTAATTAATTCTCGATTCGGAATGAATCTGAGTCTCTGTCATAATTTTCTTTATATATCTATTATTCCGGCCGGATTGAATCCGATGGAAGCGAACAGGTCCTGAATTTTCTTTTTTTAAAACCCAGTTACATTTTTCTTATTATTTACAATCTGAATCAATCTGCAGAGGGATTGGGCTGAGCTTAAGAAGGAGCTTCAGGAGCAGCGAGACCATGTCCGTGTTCTGACCCTTGATAAGAAAAATACGTTTGACAGCTGTATGAAGCAGGTGGAGGATATGAGAAAGGAGCTGCAGAGCTCATCGAAAGCTGCTTCTGATGCTGAATCAAGAGCTGCCATTGCGGAGGTTTGTTGAAAGTTTGTTGAAATCTTTTTAATGTCCTAGACTGATTGCATTATATACGAGATTGTGGTAGTTATTGTTTCTTTTTTCTTTCTGCAGGCCAAGTGTTCTGATTTAGAGGCAAAGCTGAAATCAAGGAAGGTTTGTATTTTTGTCGCTGATAGTCCTTCATAGTTCTCTACATATCCGGCTATATAAAATGTTAGCTGTGTAGCAGTGACCAAAGTGCATGCGTTTGTTAGGATATTATACTCCTGTAAAAACTAAAAGCACCATTTTTATTTAGTTAAAAGTGAGATGTATAATAATGATAAAATATTAAACTGATTAGCTGCAACAGCATGCCTGCTGCAGTCCTTGTGGGTACATGGGTGTTTTTGGAGCTGGCGTTGACAAAACCAAGTTTAGTTTTTGGAGTGTCATTACTGATTCATTCCTCTTCGTGAATGTTTCTAAATAAACACTGATTTCCATCATAATTGAATCCATATGATTTTATCTTTTTAGCAACATATTATTTTAAAAACTATTTGCCCCACATCGGGTTTCCTGCCAGTTGGCCAAAAAAAAACTTGCACAATGTAAAAAATGTTATCTGTCATGTGATGTCTGTTGTAAAAATGACCTGTTTTAACCTCGTGTGATTTTGAAATCTGATCATTTTCTGTGCTGGATAGATCATAATCATGTAGGCTCCTAATTGTGCTGTTGTTCTACCAGGTCATTTTTAGGGACGCTGGCCGTGACATCTCAGCCACATCTGAGGTGAGTTATTTTTGTGGTGTTTATGAGTTAATTATATTGTACACAAATAACCATGTATCTGAATCCATATTAGTGTGGGATATTGCTTAGGACTATGCTACTGATGTTTTCATCTGAGTGTTTTTTATATCGTTGTCTTTTCATGCTTTCCCTTCGAGCATCAGTGGGCAGAGAAAGTTATATGCTCTCTCGGTCTCACCCCTACCTTTCTATATCTCCTGTATGATAGCTTGATACATGACGGTGTCTTTTTTCCCATAGGAGAATGATGAGCTATTCCAGTTGAAAGAGGAGTTAGAAAAGTACAAGGAGGAAGCACAAGCAAATAAGAACTACATGGTTCAGGTGCCTATCTCTCACTGTGTCAATTTTCATAAGATCATACCTACATATGCACTGAAAAGCAAAGGAAAATTTGAAACCACCTTTTACAATATTACTTTCATACTTTGCTTTGGCATCAAGGTAAAATGCATTGATCTCCTGAATCTTGACTCTTCTGAATCACCCAACATAAACTCTTCTACAGTACAAAGAAATTGCGCACTCCAATGAAGTTGCGTTAAAGCAATTGGAATCTGCCCACCAGGACTACAAGGCAGAGGTACCAACTTTTTATATGTGCTACAGTGAATCCTCTGTATCTTTATTTATATGGGCATTGACTCTTGTAGTTTTCATCTGTAGGCCGAGGTTGGCAGGAAAGCCTTGGAAGATGAGATTGCTAAATTGAGGGATAAATTATCTGACATGGAGAAGAGCTATGTGATGAAGTGTGAAGAAGCTGCCAGTGCGATTGAGTCTAAAGAGAAGCAAATCACCTCTCTAATGAATGAGATTTCTGATCTAAGGACAGATGTTTCTCAGAGATTGTAAGCATTTGTTTACTCTAAAGTCTAAACTAGGCAAGAAGTACTTTTCTAATGTACTTCTAGAGTTGGTTGACATTTTTGCTGTTGCTTTGTTCCTTTTAACAGACCACAGGTAGAAAAATTAGAAATGGAATTGGCTTCCTCAAAGACTGCACTAGATGAGCAATACAAGCGTTGGCGAACCGCCCAAGAAAATTATGAGCGGCAGGTATTTTTTTACTTATATCCATGTGAACCATTTTCGTGGGCAACATATTTTTTTTTGAACTTAAAGTGGGCAACATATTTCATGGCTGGAGAATGAGGGAAGGCCCCCATTGTTCATCCGTGGTCGAATTCTTACTGCTTATGGTTTTATATGATCTTTTGGTACTTGAGTTTAAGCAATTTAACCGAGTTATTAAATTCTGTTGCTAATAATTTATAACCAGCTACCTTGATAGTAATGACTGATGCACACCAAAATTAGAATAATGCCCTTGGATCTATAGTCATGTACTAGGTGCCACTAGCCCGGACATATGGGTTGCCATGGTTTTCAAATAGACAATAAGTCTTAGATATACTAACCTAGTAATTTTTTTACTGTGTTCAGGAAAAATGTAATTCTTTTACTATCTATTATTCATTAGAATTTTAAGTCTTTGATCCGCAAATTCCATGTATAGAACCTCTTTGTTACCTACACATGATTACATGAATAAAAAAATAGCTTAAAGTGTGCAACCTAATCAGCCTCTACCACCAACTCAGATTTTGTAGTTAAGATTATTGAATATGCATGATTGATTCATGATTTATCCATCTGGTTTTACGTTTATTGTGATGAATGCACAATTGTATGTATGCAAGAATTTATACTGATCTGGTTTAATTATTACATCTGTTCTACAGGTTATTCTGCAATCTGAAACGATACAGGAGTTGACAAATACTTCTAAGCAGCTTTCTTCATTGCAGCATGAAATCACTATGCTACGCCGGACAGCAGATGTGCAAAAAGCTGAAAATGTAAGTTGTGCTACTGCTGCCACACTGACAATGTGTCGATTTTTTGTCTGTTGTGTTCCAGAATCTTGAACAATATTGTTGCATATTTTAACATTAATATGGACAATTTATATTTTCGTTCTCGTACAAGTATTTTGGATAACCGTATTCAGTATCGCAATAGTTGTCGATTTTAAGATCTTTCGTTTTGGTAATGTGACCAAAACTTGGTCATTTCCTTCCACGTTTCTTGTCCTTCTCAACTGGTTGTTGTCCGTATTTCATCTTGCATCGTCCACCTCTTGTTTTCATATTTGTGTAGCAGGCTTGAAGCCTGAATACCATCTTTGTTTTGATTGGTGAACTTTATTGAATCTATTTATATTCTGTAATTTCCTTATATTAAGATGTATCAAAATGTACTTGCAATCTCTTAGTACATATTTGCATTTATTCTTGATTTATACTTGTTAACTAATCCACTCTTCAATCATTTCAGGATGCCCTAAGAACACTTGGTGAGCAAGAAAAGGTAGGATTATTGAAAGAAAAGGATGAAGCCCTACGGAAGTATAATGAGCTGAATGATCAGGTTAAATGTTATACTTGTGTAATTTGGTATTCGTAATTTTTCATTTGTGTTGATTGTTGAATATGTGGCATACTTTAGTCCATGAGCATTTGTTTTTCACATCTTCAACGTGATTCTCAATGTAGCATTTTGTTACACTTTGATGTTTTATTCTTGATTTTGTAATTTTCCTCCTGTTCTTTTGGTTGCACCATCGCCAATTACTTTGTTGTGTCATACCAGAGCTGATTGATATGTCTAATAGTTTACTACAGCATAGGTTTTTAAAGTTTTTTAAAATATTTTTGAGTGGAATATGTTTGTAAGTTGGTATGCAAAATTTCGGCATCAATATATTTTTATATTTTGTTTTGTGATTATCAATTTATCATTAAAACAGAGGGGTCATCTTGTGTAAAAAGGCCCAGTGTAGTATCAATGTATCATGCAAAAAGCTAGAATTTTCTCTCAACTTAATTAACGCTGTGTAATTTTAGATGCTTTGGTGTCGAAGTGGTGCCCATTTCCAGCCCTAACTTCAAATGGTTACTTGTGACTGTGGACATATTTTATATCCAGCTCATAGGTCAACTAGGATATTTGGTACTATGTAATTTACATCTTACCAACACATTTAAGGGTATTTGGGAGTATGTACAGAACTAAATGGTCTGTTGGCATCAAATGCAATATCTCGGTGCTATTTGGTTCATAATTATTGTTTCTGAGTTTGTCTAGCGAGTAATTTTTTCCCCATGATTTCCATGTTGTGATGAGTGCAGAATAAAATTTTACACAATCAGTTAGAATCTTTACACATTCGGTTAGCTGAGAAAGAACGGAGTGCTGCTGGGCTTTCATCTCAACGCACTGACTCACATGCAGAAGATGATCTTCATAGTGTCATTAGCTATCTGCGCAGATCAAAAGAAATAGTAAGTATAGTATCTGTTGCGTTGCAGTATTCAGTTTGCACCACACCTGTTTCTTATTCACCCTGCTAAATGTTTCAGGCAGAAACGGAGATATCATTGCTCAAACAGGAGAAGTCACGGCTTCAGATTGAAGTATGTTATGCTAGCACCTGCTGTACATTTGTCCTTGTGCAAAATGCATTTGATATTAAAGCACGTGATGGAAAATGAGTAGTGCTGCTTAAACCTGCCTCACGCAATGTGCCATGTTGATCAATTATGAAATAGTTGTGCCACATTTGTGTTGTAAATTGTGTG
Source organism: Cenchrus americanus (assembly GCA_947561735.1). Lineage (NCBI taxonomy): Eukaryota > Viridiplantae > Streptophyta > Magnoliopsida > Poales > Poaceae > Cenchrus > Cenchrus americanus. Next base: position 14,606,930 of record OX387241.1, read on the forward strand.
TTGGTATGACGACCAAGGACGGCCACTTGTGCTGTTTGCTATATATGGTGTTACACCATCAGCTCTCCTAGCAATTGTTTGTTCAACTTGACTTATTTATGTTGATATGTACTGAAATCAATGACCCTTGTTCTTAAATCAACTGCTGCTGCTTCTTTTTTGGTCTCACAGCAAGTGAGAAGTGCTTTTTTTATATATATTTTGGGCGTTGACTTGTGTAAGTTACAGACTGGATTAAGGAAGTTGGGGCTTTCGTGTTAGAACTCTGAAGTCATTGTATTAAACTGTCATATAGTCTGCTGTAAAACAATATATCCCAAGTGAATGTATTAAATCATATATGCTGGTTTCTGTCATGTTAATATAGCTGGAAAGTGCATTAAAGTCTGCGAAGGAGGCACAGGAGTTGCTGCGCAGTCAGGCTGATAATGCCAGGACATTAATGCTCAAGGATGAAGAATTCAAGTCACTGCAGCTCCAGGTGTGATTCTATTGGCTTGCTCTATCCTCTTTCTATGCTGCTTAAACTGGATTCTTAGTGGTTTTTAGTCTTCATTCTTCTGTCTAGCTTATTTGTTCATTTTTCAACGAAATGGCTAACTTCAGGTCAGAGAAATTAACTTGCTTCGTGAAAGCAACATACAGCTTAGAGAGGAGAATAAGCATAATTTTGAAGAATCCCAGGTGGGATACGAATTTGGCAATGTTTTGTTTTTGGTTCATATATCGGGCTGTGCTTCATTCTTTTCCCTTTTAATTTGTGGATTCAGAAATTCCGCGATGAAGCTCAAAAGGCTAAAATGGAATCTGAGAGATTGCAGAGCCTTGTACTGGAGAAGGAGGTAAACGCTGAAATCTGCAAAAAGGAACTAGAAATGCAGAAGGCAGAAATAGCAAATCTCAACCAAAGGATTTCTGAGGTAATTTTCAGTCCATCTTCAAAAATTGTGACTATAGAATACCATGAATTTCCTTTGGCCTTGTTAAGAACAACAATGACTTTTGGTCCGAAGCAAGTTAGGAGCAAGCTAACAGTGAGACCCAAAAGCAACAAAAGGATACTAAAAAGTAAAAGTGGTATTTGTTGCGAGGTGTCTCAACAGTGTTAGTTTTATAATAAAGCATTTCATAAAACCGCCTGAAAGAGAAGTCTGTAGGGTATTTGGTTTTATGTGTGCATATCGAACATCTTGATTTTTAACCATTTGTCTGCTAATTTCTCATAAGAAATGACATAGAGACAGACATATTGTCAGATTTAGTGTACGTTATTATTTTTATTACCATATGCTTGATTTTAATATAATGACCCCTGGTGCCCTGAGCGTGCCAAATAAATTAAACATGTTTTTCGACCCCTTGTGTGCAGCTTTCTGCAGATAGCTTCAAACTTTCCATTATTCAGTTAGATTGGGGCATTGGATGATTGGGATGCAAGTGTCTGCAAACACATTTACTCAGTTATAATTCAGGGGCATAGTTGAGAATTTCTTGCAGGTCCAGCTGTGGGAACAACCTCCTTACTTTAGTTCAGCAAATCTAAAGGTTGGGCTCAATAAGGTCCAGTCCATACTACTATACAATTTTGAGCTAATAATAATCAGGGCTGAGTTGGATTGTGAAGAATGGATGGGGGGCATGATCCATTACCACTGCCCCTATATACACCTACCAGACCCTTGTTAGTAAGAATGCCTATGGGAACCTCCCTTGGTAGTTGCACAATTTCCTAGAGAACTTTGAAGTTGGTGCCTCAGGTCAGCTCACGAAATCATTGGCACCGTGTATCGGAGGCTGTTTACATAGTTTGAAGATGCCACATCAGAATTATTAACCACTAATAGGTTTCGGTTAAAAGTTCAGAGCGATGTTCTTCTATCTACATGATGAGTGTCAGCTTTCATATTGATTGTAGTTGTATTCCTTCACTCCATTGGATTGTAATGTAATATATACATCTATAGTATTAAAAAAATACTAACATTAATATATGCATAGCAATCTATAGATTATTTCATTTTTTCTTATGTTAAAATCTGTACTCACGTATTAATATTAATGCTCTTTGTAGTTGGTTGAAAATAGCAAAGGCATTGATTTGAACACTTACGAAAGCATGAAGAATGAACTTCAAAATATCAAAGTTAGTACTCTATTTCTATCTTCTTCCTGATGACATTCTGATATGCAGTATCTTTATTTCCGTATGTTCTTTTTACATGATGTTTACACAATTGGACATCTACTGCACAAATAGTTTGATGTCCTCCATTCAGTGAGTGTTTTAGTGGCATGCTTTCCTAATATGATATGCCAATATTTTTTGTGCCAACTTAATTCCTTTGTTATTCCAATTGTATGGGGCTTGTGTATTGTGGCGGCTTGCTTTGGGTGAAAGTGAAGTTAGAAAAATAGGATTATCGAGTAAACATTATGGAACTCATTAAGTTTACAGTTTCTGTAGTGGTTTGGTATTGGATTTCCTGGACCTTTTTTCAGTGGGGTGAGTACTTAGGAAACATTATGGAAGTCATTAATTTTACAGTTTCTGTAGTGGTTTGGTATTGGATTTCCTGGACCTTTTTCCGGTGGGGTGAGGATTTAGGTGGCTTACTAATAATGCATAATTATTGTTTCCAATAGTCAACCTTGAGAGAGACATCTGTGGAGCTTGAAACTGCAAAAAAACTTGTTTCTGAGAAAGAAGTTGCTATAAGGAATTTGGAGGAGAAGCTTGCTGTCTGTCAGTCTGAATTAGATTCCAGGGAAAAGAAGCTTAATGATGTAGAGGTGAGAATCATTGGAACTTTTAACTCAACTTATCGGCTAATTCCCTGCAGTACTTAATACTTCTTTTCCTTTTCTAGGCATCTCTGAAATCTGAGATGGACAGGCTCAAGAAGATTAATTTCTCCATCAGGGTTAGAATTTTTCTCACTTTCTGGTTGCAATATCAAATCTCTGTCTTTCTAATTTTTGTGTGTTCATGTGCCTTTCTCATTTTCAATGCTCCAGAGAAAACTTGACAACTTGATAAAGGAGAAGGAAGAGGTCATTAAAGAAAACCAAGGTCTACAGAAGCAGATGGAGGATCTTAAATCAGGTACTTCCGCACTCATACAGTGGCACCATTTTCTTTCCTACTTGAGCAGGCATTTTGAATAGTTTCACTTCCGTTGCAGATCTGATTGACTGATATACTTTGCAGGTCAGAAGACAACGTCAGAAAATACACTTGAGCAAGCTATAAAAGAAAAGGATTTCAGGATACAGGTTAATATGTTATGTTAAATGATAAACAAGATATTCTTTGAGCTTTTTACAGAAACATGTATTAACAGACATTGGAAAGAACCCTGGAGAAGGAGAGAGATGATAATAAGAAAGAAAAAGCAAACCGTAAAAAGAACGAGAAAGTGCAACTGAATTATCTTCAAAGGGTTCAGCAGGTACATACATATGTAGTGTTTCAGTACTGGTTCTCATTAGCATCAGAATATATTTTTTAAAATCGTATTACTTTTTTTTTTGAAAGATTGCGGTCTGAAGTCGCACATTAATTCCTGTTTATTTTGTGGGTCCCATCTGATCTAAGAGCTGATAACAAGTATGGGTTTACAGGAAAAGAAACAAGTAGAAGAGTCTATAGAGAAGCATAAGCAGGCTGTGAAAGAGGTGCTTGAGGTATACTTTGACTTAAGTTTTTTATCTTTATTCCTCCATTTTCTTTGGTCTAATTAGAACATCCCCTAGCTTCAAAAGAGCATTAATCATTTATCCTTGAAATATCTTATGTATCATAACTGAAAGTTTCCACATTCTTGTGCAGAACTATCCTGGACTATCATCTGAAGTCCCACCTGTCTCTGCACTGGAAGAGCAAGTTCTTTCATACTTCCGCACAGCTAAAGATATGGAAGAATCTTCTAGTCCGTTCCGTGATGCTGCAGTTACTCAGACCACAGCTGTTGAAACTGCTCCTTTGGATGCACCTACTTCAGCTGCAGGTACCTGCTCATTTTTCTTATATGAAAGCTGGCATCTTATTCACTAGTAGTTACTATGATAGATAGTTTATTGGCACTACAATATTATTGGCACAGGAACTCATTAAATTTGCTCATGCGCAAGTGTTTGATGCTGTCTCGTTTGTGTGTTTGTTTGATCCTGTACCCCTTTTCTGATCAATGTGGGAGTTCGTAACCCTTTCTGTTGCAGGTCGACCGGTAGATACTCCACCAAGGCTGACTAAACCTAAAATGATTGAAGATAGAGCAGTTGCTACGTTGCCCAAACCAAGTACTGAAGTACGTAGACCTGGAGGAAGAAGACCTCTTGTTCGTCCTACTCTTGAACGAACTGAAGAACCACAGGCTGATGCAGATACATCAGCTGTTGATGTCTCGATGGTTGGTCAGGACAAAGGTGGCTCGTCACTAGAGCGTGAAACTTCTGGCAGTTTACTTGTGTTACAGCCTTCAAGTCGTAAACGTCTCATATCATCTGCGCAGTCAATAGACAGTGCCTCACAAGGTGACGCTAATGAAGCCAACCCTCCATCTAAGAAGCCCAAGGAGGAAGAAGCTTCGCAAGGGACTAGTGAGCACAAAAGCGGCCAACCACCTGTTGGGGATGTAGTGACACATGTTGGTGTGCTTCCATCCACTGATGACCAAGATGGGCAACAGTCTACAGAAGAGATGGACACTGATCAGGCATCCACGCCAATAGAAGAGGTTTTGGCAACAAAGGATGATGACATGGGTGATAAAGATGACTCTGGAGCACATGTGGATGCATCATTAGACACTAAAGGCCAGGATGCTGATATTGACACAAACACGGTTCCTATAGATGTTCTGGCAAAGTCAGATACATTAGTTGAGTCATTTGATGAAGACCAGAAAATTGAAGAGTTGAAGGAAGATGCTCAGCTTACTACTGCAACTGATGTTGATGATGACATGGAGGAGGGAGAGTTACCAGAGGAACCTGAACAACCTTTAGAAAGTGCACTTGGAGAAACTAATAGGGAGCCTACTTCGGATATTGGTGAGCAAGCTGGTAATGTTTTCAGGGCAGCATCTCCAGGAATGCTGACAGAGAAGAGTGATGTTGATGTGTCAGAGGTTGAGGGTGATACTATGGCTGCTGCAGTTGAACCAGACCAAAGTCCGGTAGCACAATCAGGAGCTGCTAATGCCTCACCAAGCAGAGTTGCCGATGCATCTCCCGCACGGGAACCTTCCCCTAATCCGGTCCAAGCTGGAGCATCTTCTCGACCACAGAGTACCAACACTACAACAGAGGCACGGGAACCTTCCTCTAGCCCAGCTCAAGCTGGTGCATCTTCTGAACCACAGAATACCAGTACTGTAACAGAGGCTTCTGAAACTCGTTCCAGAACAATCAATTTAACTGAGAGGGCCAGACTAAATAGGCAAACCAGGTTTCAACGTGCACAACCACCAACCACTGCCAGGGGTCGTGGGCAGCTAACCCAGAGGGTATGGTTTCCTTACTGTTAATTTCTGTTGCCGTATGTCTATATCCAGTATTAAAGCTGATTGAGGCTGCCATTCTTTTGCAGAAAGATGCTGCTGGCCGAGGATCCAGGGGCCGCGGGGGGCGTCAAACCTAGGAAAGTAGGATGTCTTTGTCAAGAGCAGGGATACGGTCCTCCACGAGGATACTGAAATAGCCTTGTAATTTTGATAGTTTTATTACTTTATTGCGCACCAATATTCGAATTGTTCTGCCAATTTTTGTGTGGCTGATCCTAATTGCCCCATACTAAATGTGCTTAACTGAATCCCTATGGTCTTGTGTATTGAGGTGTATTGCATCGGTTAGGAGATTTTGTAATTTTGTTCTGCAGCAGCTTATACTCTCAGCACGGGCTGAAGTGTTTTTTAGGCATCTTACAACTGTTGTCATGCTGATTCTAGGAATGGTTACATGGTAAATATGGCAATTGGCGGTTTTCAATGGCCAATTCTTTCTTGGCTGCTGCTCCCATGTTACTTTTTTGTTTTTTTGTCCAAATTTTCGTTTCGTTAGCAATACCAATTTCTAAAATGTATAGGACGTCTTTTGAGCGGTATTTGATTAGTATTAGAACATAATCAGTCAATGAATGCAGAATTCTATGAAGGCAGTTTCATTAGCTTGCATGTACAGGTCAGCACGATTTGAACGAAGCCGCGGAAATTTAACACTTCAGGTGCTGCAAAGCTGCTATCGTGGTATCCCACTATGGTGGTCACAGGCCGTTACCATCGTATTTCAAAGCATCATGCTCACGTAATGGCAAAACAGTATGTCCTATTAAAAAAATGTTAATAAATCAAGAGCCATAAGCCGCAATAGCCAGCCATGCTGCAGGTTCTCTTCTTGCATGTTACTGCTTCTATACCACAGTCATCATCAGTCCTGCATCTGTGGCTAGCGTACACATCTGGTATATGGCAGGCACTCTCCCATGGGGAGCCAATGCTTTTTCGGAAAATTGTCTCTGGACAAACTTGAGATGATAGTGCACTCGCACGAATTGGTTGGCTCTCATCCTGCAGACAAGTTATTGGTGTCACATGTAATGCCATCAATTAATCAGAAAAGACAGGTAATGCAGATAAAGGCTTGGACAGGACCACTTAGGCATGTTTGGTTTGAGAAATCACTTGCTACCTCCGTTCTTAAATATATGGCACCATTTACTTTTTTTCGTTCATTTGACCATTCTTCTTTTCTACAATTTTTTTTTGTGAATCGATAAACCAACAAGTAAATCTAAAGTACATCGGATAATAAATATAATGATATACATTTTACTTTAGTTAACTAACTTGTTCAATATATATTAGTGGTCAAAGTTGGAGTAAAAAGTCAACGGTGTCATAACGGAGGGAGTAATCTAGAATAGAATGGTCCCTCATGAAGTCATCGAACTTTGGTGGGATGAATCTGTTCCTCGTTAACAAAGTAACCATGTGCTTGTGAGTGAGGAGGTGGATCACCCCATTCCATTCTCCAAACCAAACAAAAATGTGCCAGGTGAGTGAGGATGATGGACCACCCCATTCCTCAAACCAAACACCCTAAGGTAAGTCAGAAAGAAGAAAAAAGGTACCTTAACAAATGTCCAGTTGCTGAGGACATGTGTTGCTGGAAATTTCTCATGCCATGTGCTTCTTATCGGAAGGGGGTGTCCCTCTGTTGTAAATATATAATTTTGATTCCTCAAGAATGAATCATCATACAGAAGAAAAAGATATTTGCACCTGCGTGTTATAACAGTATGAAATATTTTCCTGCTCATGGCTTCAAACAAAACAAGAGGCAGACTGTTAGCTTACGTTTCGGAAAGAAAGAAGCTGTGTTGGTGATCTTCAAGTTCCATTGTTGAAACATCTCTGACACTAGCGAAACCTCCATCCACTTTGGTATAGTAATTAAGTGATCCAATAATAGTTTCACCCACTTCTAGGTACCAAGGATCTGTGAGAACAGTATCAGAAATCGGGGAGAGGAGAGGAAAAGCAGAACTAAATATTTCTGTAGGTGGTGTCTCTATGATCAGAAAAAATGACTTTAAAAACTAGAATCAACAGTATATATGATGAGCCCATGAGGACAGGAAACCCCTCCGAACACATGCAAATGAAATGTATATATATCCATTCGAGGTCTGTTGGGCCCACCTTTAGTAGCTTGATAAAGATAAAATGTAGACTCAGCAAACTCAGGACGCAAAGGATAATACTTCTCTGTAGGATGCAACACTCCGTAGTCCAAAAGATATCTACAAAACATAAAGCATACACCAATGAATCTATTTCATCAAGTTTTATAACAAAGTGAAATAGTTTTCCTTGTTAGATTTGTGAGTTTAGTTTTTCATTAACAAACACTTAGATGATAACAGTATACCTTTCAGGTAACACACCAAACCTTTGCCATACATTGTAAAATTCACGGTGCGACAAATTTGCAGCAGCAACATCTCCCAAGAGCGTCTGTTTGTGATATAGAAGTAAGCAAGAGCATCCAGAAGTAAAGTAATAACTCATCCAATGCATAGCTTTTAGCAAACCTGAAGACCAGGCCAGAAGGCCTGAAGGCTAGTTAGTTGCCAATGTGTTGCTTCTCCTGTCCTCATATCAGCTTCGTGATACCTGTCAAATTGACAAGCATAACTATTCATACGAGCATACTCCAGAGACTGACAAGTCGGGTGAATGAAGAACCAGGAATCAGGGTTCACCATGGACCATGTCGGAAGTACTTCTGCACAGCAAGATAAGCTGAATGAAACATATCCCAGTATTCGTCGCATCCGAAAAGAATATATGCTTTAACAAGATACTCGTAAAATGAATCAACACCTGCAAATGGTAATAGAAATCACTATTGTGTCTCAAACAAGTATATTTTCCAATTAGAAAAGGTAGAACAATATAACAGGGGAAGCAACAGAACAATACATGCTCTCACAATGCTACAATCATATAAGTATACAATCAATAAATCACATGGGTAAGTATACATAGCATTACCAGCACCAATCCCTGATGAATACTCAATCCACTTGCCAGTTAAGACATCAAGTGTTGTGCCTACTAGATTCAGTGAGCTTCTCATGCTCCATAGCTTGCGGAGAGCACGAAGAGCTGCAGCTTCATATCGAGAATCGCCAGTCAAACGTGACAATACACCCATTTCAAGTATAAGGGAACCTATAGGAGTGTAGATTTGTAAACAACACCCATATTATACAACAGAATCATGCTTTCACCCAGGAATAATAAACATAAGTTTCTGCCACCCACCACACCCTGATGTGCTTGTTTCAGTTGTCTCATTCTCCATTACTCCATGCTGGAAAAGGGATTTATATCATAAATAGAAATATTTTGACCATAAATAAGCTCAACAGCAATGTTAAATAATGAATCGAAGGTTTGTAATATGTGTGAATTATGAGTTTTATTAGTAGCAGAATCGAACATGGTTCTTCAATTTGCCACATGTGTCCTCTATCCTTTAGCTGTTAGAATTCGATGCCCCGGTTTATGTAAAGAAAACATTGTTACATGTTAACGTGGTGCCTAGTCACCACACTTGTCTTGACACAGGCCTTTTGGAGGAAAAACTCCAGGTTTGCTAGTCTTTTTTCAGACAGAGATATAGTTATTCTTTGCAGAAGTTCCTTTTCAGTTTGATCTGTTGAATGTAAACAGACTTCTACACAGTAGACAATGTTATTCAAGTGGCCATCTGATTTAAAAATTTGTCTTATTTTGCACTGATTGTGTAGGAGCCTAATGACTCATCCATGCATACAACCTTTTTAAATTCTGAGAAAAGCCAAAGTTTTGCATATGAACCTTAAGATTAATCCATGCATATGGCAATCCAGTAGGAGTCTCAAATGCTGGTAGAAAACGATTGCCTAAACTTTCAGCAAGATGTAGCAATTGATTCTGATATGGTCCATCTTTGAGCTGGCTGCTGTAGTCTTTTGCAAGAAGATGAGCAGAAATAAGCCCGCCAAGAAGTCTTATGTTACACTGTATAAGATAAAGAAAAGCAATGGCAAACACACAGTGCTGCTTTTAGTCCTGAAATCATATGGTAACAATGGTAATAATCAAATAGCATTACCTCAAAAAGATTAATCCGAGCATCAACATCAAAAGTCAGGTTTTCGGAAAGCCAGAGAATTCCTCTTTCAAACTCTGTGAGGTTACCTAAGACAACAAGACTGCATGAGCGAAACAGAAAGGCATTACGTATCAATCTTACAAATAAAAGTGTCTTTAGAAGAAACAATACAGCAGTTCACTGTTTGAAAAACACAGGACAGTATAAATTTAATAGTACCAAGAAACATTACAACTTCATAAAGTATACCTTGATAAAGACTCGACCAGTGTCAATGCTGATCCATTATAATCCTGTGGCAAGTGCTCAAGCTACAAGAAAGAATGAAGAGGTGTCATGATGTTGTGTCTTAAGGTTTTGTAAGACCAATTGAAACCCATAAAGCTGTCAATACTTTAATACATTTAGGTTGCCAAGCTCACTTAGTGAGTCTGTGAAACTTTTAGTAAGAGGCTTCAATTCATCATGCTGAAAAGGTATCAAGAAAGAACATCAGCTTATATGATCCAATGGATAATTGAACAAAAGTAAGATGGCTGATAAACATACAGGGAATGCATAAGTCATGTAGTTGTCATAAGCATGGTAAAACCTGAAACGAAAGGACATATATCAGTACCAGCACATATTTCAACATGTCATATGGCGATGAAGCTAAGACATGCAAAAGGTCAAGTTTCCTAAACACTTGTTAGCGACTGGGTCCTGCTCAAAGAGCTGTCAGATTTTACCAAATATCTGTTGCCAAGTTTATTACCCCAATCCTTAATTCTCGGCTCTTATGGAAAGAAAATAACTTGTCGATATAGCACCACCACAGCAGCAGAGTTGGTACCTTCACCAGAGACACTGAGCTCAAAATGTGGACATTTGTCCCAACAAACGGAACAAATTTGTTTCCCTAAAAAAATGTAGTAACAAATTTGGCATTGTTACGGCTTCAGAGCTCGCGAAATTATGCGACGAGACGGAATTAGAGAGCTAGGCTTCTTGTTTCCAGTCTCCCACGGAGACACTGGGATACACCGGTGAAAGATTGTAAACAGAGAAGACAGAAGGGAGAGGAACCACACGGCAGCTGAATACTCACATCTCCATGACCTTGTTCTTCATGTGCAGCCTCCTCGCGCGCCCGTACCCATCGACCCCGACGGTGCCATCGGTGAGAGCCGCGAGGAGGAGCAAAACCACGGCGAGCCGCGCCGGCGCCGGGAGGTTCGGCTCAGGGGATCGCATGGAGGCTTCCCCGCAGCGTGGTGGGGCGGGATGATGCACGACAGCAGGAAGGGCTGGCCGGCTGGGCTGGTGGAGCCGTGGAACGGTGATGGGGATCGGGCTCGCTTCAGACTTCCAATCGAGAGTGAATTGTTTGGATGCGCAGGGACTTTTGTTAGGAGTCCCCGGATATTGTACCTACAATGTTACCATTTTTCCAAGTATGTCTAAAAGTTATATGAGCGTCACCTTATACATTTTCACATGTATGATCTATAGTGGCAAATTTAGAATAGAGTATAGGGTTGATTTTTTACCTAGCTTTGTATCCATCACATGTATGGGGCCATCGACTGCATCGTATAAGTCTACTTCGCCAACAACTTTGCTGGAGTTCGTGGGGGATGCCTTGTCGACCACACCTGAGCTGGTGGTGACTGTGGGGGTGGCTGTACAGCCAGCCAGCACCACGTTGAGGGGGCCATCATCCATTCTAGCAAGTGATCCTGTCCTGCCAGTCCCCTCGGTGGTGGACGATAAATCCGCTGACGACTCTGTGGGAGAGGAGACCCCTGTTCCTACTACTACTTCATTTGCTGAGGTGGCAGTCGTATTTACAAAGTGTCTGCGCCGAAGCAAAAGAGCAGCTGCGGTTGCGGACATGCACACCCTACACAAGGTGAAGTTAATGGCGGAGAAAACGAACCTCAAATCCAAAGGTTATTTTCAGGGAGCATACTGACTACGCTCTTGGACCCACTTACAGCGTGACGAGCAAGCAAAGGACGTCCTCACTCTAATGAGCAAGAATTTAGAGATTATTGCTTTAGAGATCTCAAATAGGGGGTGGAAGCACATTTATCGTTTGCTTTAGTCTTTTTATCTTTTATAGACTTAGTTTCGGTTTCAATTCTCCAAGAATGCTTTGTAATAATTGGATGTGCTCCAAGAATGCTTTGTGTACATTTCTGATGTAGAGGCCGTATTTTGTAATCCTTTGTCTAAAAAAATAAAAATGCAGGATTTGAAGGTCTTATTGGTTGACATGTGGAAGAGGGCTACAGCTACAAGCCCTTCTCACCCTTCGCTCCATCTATGTTTGCTTGCATATAACTTATTTTTCTCTTTGTTAATTTCTCTAGTACAGATCCATCCTATTTTGTCCTATGGCTTAGGTGGGCTCTTTTGCACATCATTTTCGTTTAGTGCTACAAAATGAGCTACAATCTTAGACATACACACTAATATGAGTTGACCAATCTTGAGTCGGCGAGTTCACTATATAGGGTTCTCCTATTAGATGTTTGAGTTTGATGAATTCATCATAGATGTCTTGCTATCAAGTCGAGGCACATATAAATATGACTACATATAGATTCTAGACAATCTAAAATTTGAACTTAATCATATAGGTTCCAAAGAATTTTAACCAATAAAGGTACACTTTAACTTTGTTTTTTCAATACACAGTAACTTTGTTTTCTAGCAAAATTAAATGCGTCACTTATATACCAAACCCATATGGTGTACGGACATTTTGAAATGTGATAAATCTATTGATAACTTTGGCAACTAAAATACTATACTTATTATTTGAGTAAATATAGGTCATAATTGTTGCGAGTGAAATGAAAATGATTGTTGTGATTCATTCATTGTGTGTACAGTAATACAGGTATTTATACTACAGTAATGGTAACTGCCTAATCTACTGAATCGGTGCCTCGGCCCTGACGATGTCTCTTCGGAAGGGGTGTTTCTTGTCTTGTACTATACCTATTGGTTAATGCTAATCCTTCCTCTAACTAACTATATTTATCTATTGATCACTAATTAATTAACTCTAATTAATCTTAACAATAATTTACATAGTTATCTTTTATGGATAGCTTATCAAGTATACACATTTATGTATATATATGCAGCTTCTGGAAAAAAGTGTGACAAAGAAAAGCCAAGGCACGAGAACCTGTGTGCACAATCCAATGTACACAAGGCGATATGTACTTAACAATTTGCCGGCTTCAGTTCACCAATGACGTGCACGCCCGCGGAACTATCCAATCAGAAGTGCGCTAACATGCTGCCGTGGCTTGTCCCCTTGGCCGTGCAGGTGCAGCCCGTGCTCCATAAACGTCCTTTTGTAGTACTGGACCAAATGTCATAAACTTAGAACTGAATCATTTTTTCTAATAAAAAGACTGAATCACTTTGCGAACTTTGAATGGAAATATAAAAATGAAATCCGAATTATCTGATATCCATATCTGCTAAAATATAAATATAGATATATGTATCTGTATTTGAATTCAAATGTGGTAGTAAGTGGATACATCTGAATTCGTTTTCGTCGATTTTCTATATCCAATTCCACGTATGTATTCGGCAATTCCAGCACTATCCGTATTGGCAAATTATGTTCAATAGAATACTAATAATGATAGTGTATAATTGAAAACAATTATATTCATAACTAATGATTATGACATTAATTTTAATATTAAACTATTGCATCCATGAAACAATTTAAAGGTTATATTTAAATTTAATGACCAATATCATTAATTTTAATAATAAAAATACATTAATATCAATATCAAGTTTAATTTAACTATAGTTTATTTATGTGTTGATGAAAATATTTTTCATGTATTTTTTATTATTTATTTAAAAATGTATGTATATTAAAATGTGCATTTATTAATAGTTTTAGTTATTATATGATTAATTATTAAAATAAATATGGTTGAATATGAGATTCTTAATGATTCTATCTAGACTTGTTATGTACTAATACTTTTTTCTTTACATGATTTTGTAATTGTAAATTATCAATAAAGAAAATTGGTAAATATTATCTTCCAAATCGAGTAAATATCTGAATTTGTATATGAATTCGAGACATCCGGTTTGTATTCGTATCCGATATCATTTGAATCTATATTCATATTCGAGTAGCCTGATTTCATGCGAATCCGGCATATTTCCATCCATAACGAGTAGCCTGTTTGGTTGGCTGGTGACAGATAGCTGATGCTGGTGGCTGAAAAGCCAAAGGAAAAGCTATGCCGGAATGTGATAATGTGTGGCCCACTAGCATAACTTGCCTCCGGTTGGAAATTAAATATAGTTCCTCCATTTTCAAATAATGACGCCGTATATTAAAAACTGGTAGAATGTTGCGCTTAGATAGACAAATAAAACAGACAAAGATTTATTTTCTTGTCGAACATATATATTTACTTGACTGGAGGTGTACATAAGACGATTAATAAGCTGGCAAGACAATCAAAGAAATAAATAAATAAAGAAAGAAAAATCATCCATACTAGCAACACTTCATAGTCATTTTGTTCAAGGGATTAAATTACTTGATCGAGCAGGAAACATAACATATTTCCGCGCAAAATTAATCTTAACACCATCGTGATCGCTGCAGATGGAAGGCGCGGAATCCTCGCGCAACGAACGCAGCATGTCGCCGTGTCAGTCGATCGATCGGACGACAGCAGGCACGCGCGTCATCGCTCACTTGCGCATGGGCCCGTGGTTGTTGTAGGCGTCGCAGCGCCGCCTGACCTCGCCGTCGGCGCCGGTCTTGACGCCGTAGAGGCTGAGCTTCTCCATGGCGCGGCCGAAGTCGTCGAAGAATGCGGTGGAGTTGGCGGCGTAGCGCTGCACGAGCGGCCTGGTGCGCGGGTCCGTGAAGAGCTCCTCGTCGGTGCTGAGCAGGCCGAGGCCGCGCTGGAGGTTGACGAAGTACATGTTGTCGAACTTGCCGGGCGTCATGATGTCGTTGAATGCCGCGATGGTGGGGTCCTTGAGGTAGTCCTTGCACACGGCCTGGAGCCCCCTGGCCAGGGACGGGTTCATGCTCGGGTCGAAGGCCTCCGGCTTGCCGCCCTTGTCCCGAAAGTTGTAGAGCCGGTCGGCGAACTCCTTGCAGTGGGAGAAGCCCAGCGTGTGGGCGCCGGACAGCGCCACCAGCTCCTGCACCGTGAACCCCTTGGCGCCGAAGAGCTGGATGAGGCGGTCGACGGTGTAGTTGGAGTGCGGGAGCTCGATGTCGGGCGCCGTGGGCGACGACGACAGCGAGTCCTTGCGCCCCAGGGCGACGGGGTACCGGGGCCCGCCGGTCATGGTGACGAGCACGCGCGACGCCAGCGCGAGGATGTCGGCGCAGGAGACCACGCCGGGGCACTCGAGCTCCAGGGCCAGCTTGGCGCGGACCACGGCGTCGAAGGCGTCGCCGGGGAGGGATTGGTTGATGTCGGCGTCGTGCTCAGACTTGTCGAACTGGGTCGACGCGATCAGCACCGAGGCGTCGCACCCGCCCACGAAGCAGTCGTGGAAGAAGACGCGGAGCACGCCCGCCGCCGTCGTCGGGCTCGCCATCTGCTTCGACTGCATCACCTCCGCGATGATCCGCTCCGCGCGCGGGCAGGACTGGCTGTAGAACTCCGGCGATAGCGGGCCGCCGCCCACCACCGGCACTGGACCCTGCTGGCCGCCCACGACGGGCGGTGGCACCTGCTGGCCGCCCATCAGCGGCGGCCCCTGCTGTCCACCCACGACGGGCGGTGGCACCTGCTGGCCTCCCACTAGCGGCGGCCCCTGCTGTCCACCCACGACAGGCGGTGGCACCTGCTGCCCGCCCATGACCGGCGGCGGCACCACCTGCGCCGCCGCGCGGGCGGAGAGGGCGGCGGCCACGAGGAGGAGGAGGGAGAGGCGCATGGCTGGTATCTCGTGCTGGTACATCGCTGTTGTGGCTCTTTGGCTGATGGGTTCCCTCCTAACGTGAAGGCGAGGGTGTATTGGGTTCAAGAAATGGGAGGGGAGAGGAGCGGATGGAGCAGCGGCCGTTCTTGGAGGCCATGGAACGGAGCGGAGGGAGTGGCGGGGAGAGGTTCGCGGGGGAACAACGGAAGGGGAGTTGCCGAGTTGCCGATGGCAATGGAGGACAGCCGTGCGTGTGAGCGCATGCCGTGCTGCTTGTAACGCGTGTCTCTCGTCCTTGTCTTTACTACTTTTAGACAAGTCTCAATGCGACTTTCAGTAGTGTTTCATGACATTAAATACACACACATAAAGAAACTCTACTTTTTGTATGAAATTCTTAGGAGAGAGAAGGAAAAAGTTTCACCATGGTGAAACCTTTGGGCACTGCTTCACATGCATTTGATGCATTGGAAACGGGGTGAAATCCCCATTGAGACAAAAATAGTGTGTTTCACCATGGAACTTTGCAATAAATCATGTAATGAGAGAGAGGTTGTGGGACCCGTGAGCATATGAAACTGTGCATTGAGAGAGACACATATTTCATATCAAAATTTCACATATTGGAAATCGGGAGGTGAAACTCTCCATTAAGACTGGCCTTAGCAAAAAAACTGACAACCTTCAAATGTTGTGAGATTTTTCCTACAAAATAGGTTATACTGAAAAAATGGGGTTGATACATTGTTGCAGTTGCAGGCATGTATTTTTCTAAAAAAAAAATCGGCTTTCAAAGAATCAGAGCATATCAGACGCTTCAGAGATACTCGACCCTCTCAAATCGAGGTTCTATCGCGCCTCTCAAAAACACGCTACACAACTAACGCATGCGCTGTTGTAATTTGTAGTATTGATGCTTCATTCAATATTTGAAACGGTGCAAACCATCCGACATTCATCAATACACAACGCACAGATGACCTCATGGAGTACAGGAAACAGGATAGTCCATAGTCAAGCTGGACAGTAATGCCAACACAGACCTGAGACACCATCAGACATCGAATGAATTTGAATTGGATTCTGGTCACAGTGTACAACATCACACACTACTAAAACCTCGTGTACATTCCTCAGCAACCGTCTAGCCTGAGGTCGACAGAGAACAGTATCCAACTAACAGTAAGAGTCTCCAAAACTTAGTACATTTCTTTACATCATTTCTGAAACTGGCTGAGGTTCCTGACTTTTCAGGAAACAGAATGGTATGGTCACAGGAGTGATCAACAAAAGGCAATGGTACATCTTTCTAGGGACCAAATGGAATTCCTTCATGTTTCCTGAGAAGGACAGCAGAAAAGAAAGCGATAAGTGGATGCATCAAGTGATATCTTCCGAACAAAATAACACAGTTACACAATACATACATTACAGTTCTCAGCAGGGCCTTCTCTTATCCACTTTCATATGAATGTTGAACCACTTCTTCCTTCGAATCCGATCTTTAGGTTTCTTTTCCTTCTTATTTTTGGTAGCCTCATCATCGCTTCTGGATTCCTCCATGGGCTGGTTCTTTGATTTCTTTTCCTTCTTTACAGTTTGATCACCCTCACTCTTGGACCCTTTAGATGGTGATTTCCCTTTGCTGCTACTGGAACTCCGCTGCAGAGTCGGGTTGTTGGTATAGGATGCATGAATTGCATTCCTTTCGTTAAGCAGCTCATCGATCTATGAAACAAAGAAAAAGAAAAGATCAGACCACAATGACAAGCACAACTAGCAATTCATGAATACACATACCGTTTGCATTTCTTGAGCGTATCGACTGGTCATCTCGGTGAACTTTGCCAAAACCTGCCAATTTTAGCTCTTAAGTGTGTTGTTGAGCATTAATACTGTACAAGTAAGCAAACTATTTAAAAGCTGAGGGCATACCTCCCTATACTCAGACTCAAATTTAGACAGCTCAGATCGTTTTGCTATTATCTTTGCCTCCACACTTCGTAGCCTCTCCTTTTCAGCAGAAAAGGGTTCAGCACATACAACCTCTATAGTATAACTCGCACTTTTGAAGAAATTATCACCTAAAAGGTTATTGATTTTCAATAGATTGTACATAGTCATGGATAAGTACATACAGTGCAATAGAAAATAGTTTACCATAGACAGCGAAATAATGAGTTCCTGCTTTCAGTTCATTTACTTCACATGGTTGAAAGCCATCCAATCTTTTAAAGAATGCGCTGTCAGGATCCTTCACAGCAGCAGCCTAGTAATAATATGAGCTTGTGAAAGAGAGCCCGCAAAGAATCAGAAAGAAAGACATACAGTGAGGCACTAACTTGTATACTCACCGAATTATTTTGTTCAAACCGGTACACAGGAAAACCTAGAAAGAACATCCCCGCAGAAGTAACTTTCCCAGTCTTCGCACTATCTTCCTGCACGAAGTCAATAGATGCTAGCTGAAATCATGCTCAAACAATAAGTTAAAAGGCAGGTAAGTTAAACATGGCAATGACTTCAAAATAAAGTTAATAACTATGAAGCTCTTAAAGATACATCTGTCTTATGCTCTTGTATACCCCACATGCATCCATAAGATGCTGTATGTTTTCTGGATTTCCTTCACCCCAGAGGGCTCAACTGAGTTACTTGGATTGGTCCCCTCAACAACATATTTGAATTTGTCAATACTGCAACTAGATTAATCCAACAACAGTAGATTCTTACATTTCATTACCCACACTTCCACAGGAGCATATACATAAAAGACAACATTATCATTATGTTGTCAGCAAAGCATGCATAGACAGTTGTCTAGTCCCTCAAAAAGAACTGGTTCTAGTACCCGGTTGGAATTACATCGTCGCACTTACTGAAAAAAAATTACATCCTCACACAATAGCAAGAACTCCATGGGCCAGATATTTCTGTGTCTTTCTTAGTGCCAACATTGCACAACAGCTATTTAGTGTTCTGGTAAATTTAAATGGAAAAGCCTCTAGATGGATCATAGAACAATACTTAATTTGAAGTATGTTGAGGAATAGGAGTTTACCCCCTGGGAGAGTGGGAGAGTACGCATGAAAATGTGTAAGGTTTAGACCCTCGGTAATATCTCTGAACCCATAAAAGCTTCTAGATGGGTCATAGATGATGCTAAGGAACATATTCTGCATTGCCATGGGCCCATGGTACTACCAAAGGTATTCCTACAGCCTACAGGTCATCCAAGTCAATATTGAGTTATTGACGCCATGGGTTTGAGAAAAAGGAAACAAGATTAATTAATGTCATGATGAGAAATTTCCGATCAATCAGTTTACTGCACGCTGTCATTAAGCATGTCGAGGAAACTCACTTCAATTTCACGCAATCTATTCTTATAAAGAACATTATCCAAACACATCTATATTTATATTATATGGATAAACAAATCATCACTGCCACTCTCACACTACAGTTATGACCATAGTCACCAGGTTCCCGGGTCGATGGGAACGTGGTACGGGAACAGGGAACGTGGGACGCTACTTTGTAAACATACCTCTTCGCAACGATTATTCTGGACAGGGAACGAGATCCCAACAAATCCGGAACAATTCGTGGAACGATAGCCTAATTAATACACACCTGCCATTGATAATTTAGCCCTGACGTTATATACTCCCTCCTTTCTCGTTTATAAGGCGCGGGCGGACACGACACGATCTCCCAAACTATACTTTGACCATTAATTCCTCTTATATTATTTTATTTATGGTTATGAATGTATAATCATTAGAAATTACATTTGAATACAAATTCAACCATGTCAAATTTACATTACAAAACAAAAAAATGATGAGTAAATTAGTAGTCAAAGATTGTAAAGTTTGAATCTTGTTATACATGCGCGCCTTATAAACGAGAAGGGAGAGAGTAAATAACAGTTAAATGGGCTAACCATGTTAACACCCATGCCGTGAGCAAATAAAATGGCCCAAAGGAGCAAACTTAAAGGCCCAAGAAGCCCCGTCATCTCAGCATGCACTCCCTCTTGTGATTTTCTAACTGACGCCGCCGGCTGTAAAGCCCAGATCCGCGACGTCAGATTGCGTTCCATGTCCTCATCGGATCACATACCAAGCACGATCCAGGCAGCGTCCCGCGTCGTCCCCGATCCGCGTTCCGGAACGACGTCCCGCGGAACGAGGAACCCTGCATCGTCCCGCGTTCCCGGTGACTATGGTTATGACAGTGTAACACACTTTAGCTATTTGGCTGTACCATCAAGAGTATAGGTGTATAGCAACTTGATAAGAAAATATTTGTTGTTTTTTACATGTTTTTCAGGGCATGCTTATCAGTTATCAGGTGGTAAGTATCCTTTATCCTTTGGGACACAAGATGACATGATCTACAATTTGCATACCTGTAAAGCAAGGCTCAATCCACCATTGTCCTCAGGCTCAAAATACAGCAACTGAAAATTGGAAAACAAAATAAAATGCATCAGGAGAAGTTTATGTGTCAGCAAAACTGATGTACCGCTGCTACACAATATACAAATACATAAAGAGAATCAGCTAACCATCTATGGATCATCATAAGTTAATAACAACGGAAGTTTAATAACAGCTTCCCTATAACAACAGGGAATATTAGTTTCGTAAAGGAAAAAGTAGTTTAGTTGTGAAACTGTAACATTACATTTACATCGGAAGAATACAATGCCTATCAGATTAGATGGCCAATTCTGTAGAAACAGGAATACGGTGTAATAGAGCAGTTACAAGGTCAAAAGATTATAGAAGTTGGACGAATAGTAAATTCGCGACGAACCTTAAATTTACTTTTAGCAGTTGAATGAACTCTACACACTAAGCCCATTTTGGCTTCTTTGTCTGTTATGTCCACAGAATAGAAGTGAGCTGTCTGCTTTTCTACCTGCCAGCATGCGCAGAAATTTGAAACATTACTCACTGGTAAAAAAAGTGCATGGAGAAAGAACAACGGGAAGTACTTGCCAACCTTCCTACATACTGATTTGCCCAGCAGAAGCTGAGAAATCTCTACTGTCCCATTCAATGCCTCCTCCAAAACTGTTGCTGAGACAGTGGTCTTTATTGGAACACCTAGTTTACTGCATAAAGATATTACATTACATAACAAGGCAAGTAATATCAAGTAAGCATAATAGAAGGCATATCATCGAGAAGGTACCTAAACAGAGCAGCGAACACTGTATTTACAGTATTGAGACTTGATAGATCCAGCTCAAGTTCCTGACCATCAGCTTCAATGGCCTGAACGGTAACAAAAGCATTAGAGTTGCACAGGAAACAATCAGCTCAAGCTCCTCGACCATGCTATCAATCTACCTCAAATCCAGATGAATCATACTGTCGCCTCTTATCTTGATCTGACAGGATGTTGTAAGAGAATGTAGCTTCCTGGAACTTCTCTGAGGCTACAGGGTCGTCTGCATTCTTATCTGGGTGGTACCTGCACAGAAATTTTTACCAGAAAAATACTAAAATCAGCCGCATTGTCCCCTCTATCCATTTACCAGTGTACATGATAGCTAAAAGAGCCTACGCTACCAATAATCTACACACAGGCAGGGACAAAGCCTTGTCTGTTGTTCAAATTTAATTACTCAGAAGCCCCCTGATGTTGCTCTGTCTGTGGTTGCAAAGGGAGGGGCAATTATTCAACATTAGCAAGCATTATACAGCTACACATAGTCGGAAGTTGGAACAAGATAAGTTGCAAACTAATTTACAAAAAAAAAAGCCGAATACAATCGTTCCCAATGAGCACGACGTATGACAGCACCCGAGGTGTCCATCCAAGAGCATCACAGCTGTTACTTACTTGAGTGCCATGCGGCGGAAGGCGCTCTTGATTTCCTGTTCAGTAGCATTGCGGCCCACCCCGAGCACCTCGTATGGGTCCCTTCGCTGCGCCGCCGCGCAGGCAGCCGCCGCCGAGTCCCCCTTTTCTCCCTTGAACGACCCGAACTTGGGCCCCGCCATGCTCACCGGACCACCCAACGGGTCTCCAAAGAAGGAAAAAAAATAGGAACCCTTCTCGGCTTCGGATCTTATCAGAGGGCAGAGGCGGCGAGGAGCTCCGGTCACGCCCGCCCGCCGCAGCCGAGCGGCGGTGGGGCTGAGCTCCCCGTCAAACCCGGAGCGATTCGCCCTTGGGGACGCCGGCGGCCGACCTCAAGGCGCGGCGGATTCGTGGCTTCTGCTAATTCGGGGGGTGGCGAGGCGAGGCGGGGCGGGCCGGGGCGGGGGGGCGAGGCCGACGAAATGTGTGGGTGGGGGACACGAGGGAGGGAGGAGACGCGACCGTGTGTGAGAGAGACGGACGAATTAAATTACGAGCCGGTATGTGGGGCCCACGAGACAGTGGGTCGGGGAGAGTGATGGTGCGGTGCTCGGCTCGAGCTGTGCCGGTTACCGCGTCGCCGCGTTTGCCGCCCTAGGGGTTTAACCGTTTAAACTACGGGTCCTAGTCAAATCATCAAATGAGTGGGCGATCGTTGGCTGACGGGTGGGCCAAGGCGTTGGCTGGGTGGTCTGGCCCACACGTCAGTGGAAGGGAGTGTGAGGACCGGCTTCACTGATGCCTGATCACTGAACAATCTTTGAAAGATGTCTTTCACTGATACCATGCTCAACCGCACAAGCAAAGATGTCTTTGAAAAGGGCGATTACCAATTAACTCCCAGAGAAGGACAATTTGGTGTTCAAATTTGAATAGTTCTTGGCAGCCAGCGACAAATGCAAAGTTCAGAAAGACAAGTTGTATAAGCATAATGCATCAAAGAGAAATCTGATAGTAAACATACAGCAGCAGCCAGCAGCAGCAGACTGCCTAGCTGCATAGAGGATTCAGGGGCCCACTGCTTGCCTGTAGAATTGTCGGGTTACAGGTTTACAGCCAAAATGGGCTGAACAACATATCACAATCTATCGTGAATGATTGACCATTAGTGTGGTTCACAGCTCGGCAGATTGCATCTCAGCATCTCCCATCCAGGCAAATGGGATAAAACAAACACTCCAATGAGCTTGCACAGCAGTACAGCACAGTGGTGGTTGGCAATGGCAGCAGCCGGCAGGAGCCAGGAGACGAGTTCAACTCCATCGGATTTCAGGCTCCGGTATAGTCAGCTATTCTTCCATGTGGATGTGGATATTGCAGGCACTTGCATTGCCAATTGCCATGAAAAGCTAATTAATCAATTGAAAAGATTGGCTCAACGGTCTTCAACTCTTATGACTAATGCATTACTAGACTAAAGCTGAATGAAAAGTACTCGAATGAACTTAGTCACAAACAGCAGATACTACCTCGAGCAATGTTTTACACAGAAGCTTCAAACACTGCATGTCGCAAAGTTTTGCTGCCTCACATATATCTGAGTAAAATTAGCTACCAGACCGTGAAAATTGGCGACAAATATATATAGAGCACGTAATTAACTGTGAGTCAAATGCAATTTTCTTTCTTAATGTTACCTGAGTTTATGCATCGTGCTCGCTTAGTTGTCAGCCACTTCAACGAGGGTTGGCTCGTAGTCAGCAGGGGCCTCAAAACCATGAAGGTTTACTGGAAAAAAATGCAGCACAAGGCAACACAGTGTAGCCATCTAGGCCCTTTAGCACCTTTGGTAAGAGTGTGTTTCGGTGATAAATAACAACCATATGCTTGTGATTAACCTTTGTTTTGTAGCGGAGTTTATTTTGGGTTATTGTCACAAGTTTTGAATGAAATGAGACCCCTCAATTTGAATTCATGGACGACAAATGGATGAATACTACAAGGCTAAGGATTTTGATAGTTCCAAGTGTCATAAGGAGATAGAGGACACTTAGATTGCTAGTTTGTAGTGTTTGACCGTACTATTAAGAGGGGTTCGTGCACTAGTAGTTTGACCATGAACCAAAAGCCATGAAAATATGCATACTCAAGTTCCTTGGTTGTCAACTAGCTCAGAGAGTTCATGGAAGCACGGTTGAAGCAAAAGAATCGACGGAAAACTCAAAGGCGCTGAATTGGACGAGTTAAAATCAAGTTCATAGTGTCGGATGATCCGACACCCTTGATTCTAGTTGCGTCGGATGAGTTCTGTGGCCAAAGGATTCAAAACAGACAGTCGGATGAACCGACGGTACAGGCATCGGTTCATCCGACGCTGTTGACGTAAAATCAGCACCTCACGCCAAGCACACAGCAAGCCGGATTAGCTAGCTTCACACGTGGCCCGGGCGTCAGAATCCGGAAGCGTGCCAGTCAATTTTCCCTAAAATTGACAAAGGATGAAAACGGTTAGATAAAACCTGGAACTTGTCGGGTGGTATGAGACAGTTCCGTATTTACGGCTATAAAGCCAATTAGAATGACATATAGCTACAAACAAGCTATCTGTCAGCAATTCAAACATCATTCGGGAACTGATAAAACATGTAGACAGGGCACAGCCGAATGTATGACGTAAGCATGATGAAAAATCAATCTTTATTTAAACAACGTTGCAGCACGTAACCATGACCGATTATCAAGGATAAATCATGATAAAATAAATAAAAGCGAAGCATGATCGTGAATTTGCAGTAAACATGCATGCATAGACCAAAAGCACTAGTCTACCGTATGTCTAGGTACTTTCAAACCCGTCGAGCATGACATCAAACAAGTTAATCCACCACATGATACGACTTGTTTAAAATCACACTACCAACCAAGAATAGATCAATCCACCGCATGATACAATATAAACATGGAAGGCTAAAAGCATACATTATTTAAAGCAAAACTCATGAACATGTTTCACTCGTGAGGGGATTGCCAAATACAGCTGTACAGCCGAATCGGGTTCCGCGGAGAAGGAACAAACGATGCAAGATTAACAAGCTTGAACCCGCAACATGTGACAATCTATATTGATCTGAATTCGGCTATAGAGAGCACATAACCCGCTTGTCATGTCAAACCAAAGACTTGAGCATGCAACACGTGGATCACAAACAAGATAGAGCCGAATCTAATCAATCTAAATTGGGCAATAAGAGTGTTGCATGAATTAAACATAAGGGCAAAATTCAAAGCAACACATGGTAACTTGATGAATCTATTAGATCTTGCCAAATCTAATAGAGCCGATAACTAGCTCCAAGCTAGATCTTAACCTACCGCATGACTCATGATCCAACAAGGGAACCTTCTTGAACCAAGCTTAAATCCACCGCATGATACTAAGCATGGTAACAAGACTACTTGCATCACGGTCTAAAACCACCGCATGATACTAGACATGATACAAGGTTGTCGGTACTTACGGAGGTCGACGGATCGATGGCTCCTCTCGAAGAACTCGATGACTCGACTAGAAGGACTCGAAAGTTGGCACGGGGACGGTTTGTTGTGAAATTGCTCGATCCCTATTACAAACACTAACGGTTTATATTTATACCCTGGCTCTAACACGACTCCTAGTCGACCACGCTTACAACATTTATCGCCTAAAATTAACACCATGGCGCCATGTCCGTCTCGTACCCATCATCAATTCATCCCCTTCTTTATACTCAATCCACGTCATCACGCATTCCCGAATGCTTTCCGCTTTCACCCGTGGAACAGTTCTTCTGCCGAATGACGATGTACTTTCGACCGCAGACGCCTCTACCAAATGCTTTGAGGAAAACCTTCTGCCGAATTGTGCTCTTCTACCAAATTCGGCCCACATGTCAGTCTCTTCCCTGTACCAATTTTTGGTGTTAACAATGCCCCTTCAATTACGGGATAAAATGTGGTTTTATTCCGGAATTGACCATAAATACTCAACGTCCCCAGGCCGAATCCGTTCAACACCCGTTCTTTCCTCCTTCAAACCGTTGGAGCCTTCGCCCAGATCCAAACCCTAGTTCATCAACTTTTCAAGCTTCAATCCTCAAATGGCGAACCAAGACCAAGCTCTTCAGGTAAATCTTATTCTCCTCAAGATCATTCGGTATTACTTTTCTCGAATCTCATCTCAAATTTTTCCTTTTGCCCTCTCTTGTTCTTGATAGGCTCTAGCTGCCGAAATCTTGATTCTCGTCGAGGATCAATCAGCATCTTATTTCCTTGGGCCCGTAGGAATTTCCGATCCTTGTGAGTTCATTACAGCCGAATCCCAGAGGATTCCCTTCAAGACATCACTGTCGAAACCCCACTAGTGGCAGGACACTTTCAAGAACTGGCCTCTGCCCCCAATTGCAGGCTGGAGAAATTGGTATAAGAGGATACTTAATGATGACAGCCCCAAGACAAAAAATTGGGACAACCTTCGTATTTCTCATTGTTTAGAATTGTCCCTAGCCGAAACACCCAAAAATGAGAGCCTTTTAATTGCAGCCTCCCACTTTTGGTCTAACAGCGCAAATGCCTTCCTTTTCGGTGATGGGCCAATGTCGCCCACTTTGGCCGATGTGTACATGATAACCGGCCTAAGAGTCACAGGAACTGTGTATCCATACAAGTACAAGGGCTCCTCCAAGCAAACAAGAGTGAAAATAGGAGTTAGATACAAGAGATATATCCAAAACCATATGTCTGATGGCCCTCTAACTGATGTTGAATATAGAGCCTTTCTGAATATGTGGTTATGCAGATTTATCTTCTGTGGCAAAGCCAATGAGCCAACCCTGAACCATATTGTGATGGCTGAAGACCCGGCTGCTGGTACATCCATTCCCCTTGGGAAGTACCTTTTGGGAAGTGTCTACCATATGCTTCATCAAACCACCTATCTGATGCACACCAGCAGAAAAATCCCCTGTGTCAATGGCCCTTGGTGGTTTGTTCAGATGTGGCTGCAATTATATATGCACCAGATTGTTGCCATTAACCTCAACAATTGGCACTTCCCTTCAACCAACTACAAGGAAGATGAAACCTAGAGCACCAAAGGCTGCCAAACCTATGGAGAAGCTGCTTCCACTGTGTCTATTAACAAAGGCATTGGCCAACTATTTGAGCTCTTCTTTAGAGGTTTTGCCAACCCTCTTTGGTTCCCATATCTGGAAAATGACAACTTGACTCTTTCTTGTGAGTTTAGTTTTGAAACTGGATGTAATGATGTACATTCTATAGCAATCTTCAATGCTTTCATTCATCCATGTATCCTGACAGCAGAATTTTGTGGAGGAAGGCTGGTTCAGAGTACTTTTGAGTACTACCAGCCAAACATGATGGCCAGGCAATTAGGATGTGGCCAAGTGCCCCCAAGGCTATTCCCCCACGAATTTCTCAATCCCAGAGAGGATATCAAGGAATCCATAGAAGCAAGAAGGATCTTTGAGTATAAATGCAGCACAACTTTTTATGCACCCAAGCCCTTTGTGCCAACAACATTTGCTCATCCTTCTTTCATCCTTTGGTGGCAAGAACTTCATGATCATTTTTTTAACATGCCAGTACACCCTCTCTATCTTGAGTTAATGCCTGACTTCCAACCAACTTCAGAGGTAATATGCTCATCTCCCATTCTTACACCTGTTTTTAATCATATTCCTCCTCACTGATCATGATTCTGTCATGCTACAGGATACAGTACCTGCCCCTCTTGCCAGGACAATCCCCTATAAGATCGAAGGCCCAATCTCTGTTTTGGGATGTCGATCTCCCACCCTAGCTCAACTGATGTCCAGACATGCCACACTAGATCCAGCTCTCATCAAGCCAGCTTCTGACAAAAGAAAGGCCCCATCTCTGATGGCTCCTTCAACTGTCAAGAAGAAAAGAACAAGCAAAAAGCTACTTATTCAGGTCAGAACACCTTCCCCTCCTAAATGTAATATCATTCATCATTCTGATCATCTTTATCTTTGCATAATTTCAGACCAGAACTCATCAACCAGTGGTCATTACAGATTCTGCCAATGCTTCATCTACTGGTAAAATTTTCACCATCTTATTCTTCAATCATTTTTTCTTCATTGGCACTTATCCCCTACTTGCTAGTTGCAGAGGAAACTTTGGTGAGTCAAACTGTGGGGAGTTCTTCTCCTCATCATGATTCAACTCCAGCCTCACCAAGGATTCAACCATCTTCTCCTCAACCAGAAGTCTCAGCTTCACCAAGAAATAATCCAGTTTCTCCTCAGCCAGACATACCAGAGCCTTCTATTAAGCCTGAGAAGCTTCCTTCTCCCATTCGGGAAACTAGGAATGATGTAAGCATGAGCATCCATCTTTTCTATTTTCATCTAATAGATCATCACTAATTCGGCAAGAGCTTCTTTTCAGGAGGAAAATGTGTCATCACCCAGTTATTCCTTTGCCGTGGATGATTTGGTTGTCGAAAAAGGAGATGAAGCATCTTCTAGCCAAGCTTTATCAGAGGAAAATCAAGCAAAGCTGAAGGAAATCCTCTCCTTGCTGCAAAGGGATGTTCAATACCAAGTCAAGGATGCTTATCTTCTAAGAGAAGCACTTGAATTTATCGATCAAGATCTCCCCGCTGATATCAAGGCATCCCTAGAACCTGTTTCCCAACTGGATAACCACTTTGCAGCAGTAAAACAGGCTTTGAAGAACCTATCCTCCCAACCAACTCTGGAACAAAAGAGAGCTACGGCCAAGCAATCCGTGAAAGATTTGCATGCTCAAATTCAGAATAATAAGAAATTGCTAGCCAAATTACATCCTGCACTCGAGCTGAAGAAAACCAGAAAGGCTGCACTGGAGGCTGAGCTGAGAAACCTGACAGCTGAGATTGAAGCTGATGAGAAGAAGATGGCTGAACTTCCTGAATCAACAGAGAAAATTCGAAAAGAAGCTTCAGCAGCCTTGAATGCAGAAAGGCAACTCAAGACAAAGCTCTCTGCTCTGCCTAAAACCCAAGAGGCTGATCAGAAATTGTTGGAGGATATCAACAAGATCATATCAGATGCCACCAATGTAATCTCAAAATACTTAGGTGTATAATTGCAACAAACAATTTGTAGCTGAATGCTTCACCAACTCTGTAGTTTTGCTCTCTGTTAATCTTTATTTTCCATATTTGTTTTGCCTTATCTTGACGAGTAGCTTCTGGATGACTCATTCGGCAATTGTGACCATAATAGTGTGAGACCCGAAAAACGCAACACAGCCGAATCTCAACCAGTCAAACCAAATATGACTCAGCATGAATCCTAAACGACTCGGCGACGGTTCGGTCGAGAGAGTCTCTCCACTTCCCAAATTTCTTGGGATACGCGCCACGATCTCCGGCCATGATCTCTTCGTCAGTTCCATAAATAAGAACCTCGAGTGCCCCTAGCCTTTCACCAAATCCTCTGCCTTCCAAGCCTTTGCTAACCCAAGCTCTTTCTCTTCAGTACTAGTACTCCCAAGAACTCCATGGCAAACGGCGGCAACAGGCGTCCGGCCAACGACGAGGCCGAAGGGAACCGTGCCGGCGCTCGTCAGAGGTGGTGATCGTCAGCTTCTTCACAACCCTCTTTCAGATCTTGTCTCATCCCTGACGATTTTCTTTGCGCTTTCAGGCTCATCCAATGGAATCCCGCCCCTGCTCCAGCTACAACTCCAGCCATGGAGAGTGATGCTCTTACTCCTCCAGGTCTTCCAGCGGGAACTCGCGCTATTCTGACCGCGACGCCCGCAGATTCAAGGAGGAACGGACGCAACCCATCACGAACTGGAGATCATCTCCAAACAAGCCGGGATTGCCGAGCTCGAGTGGCAGCATCAACGCAAGCAGCTGCTCGAGGCCATCAATGGTGAGTCCTGAAACTTTCTCAATTTCAACTTAATCTTGAACTAACTGCCGTTGCTCTGTGACCCCTGCAGATCGCGATGCCGAGCTCAATCGGCTGAAGGCGCTGGTCGAGAAGCTGGCGAACAAGGTGAACGCTCCCGGAGACACGCCGGAAGCTCGCCTTGGCGCGGTGGTAGGCCGCGTCGACGAGGTGGCCCTACATGGCGTCCGTCTGGGCACTGCCTTAGGCGTGGCCGCCATGTCGACGTGTACCGGCGTCGACTACTCCACGCGGCCACCCGGCTTCGACGGTGGCGCGCCGGAGGACCTCGACGACATCGAGGCCACAGTGGAGCGCCTCGATGGCCATGGCGTCGCCATTGCCGATTCTATCCACCCCCAGTCTGTTCTGAACAGGCTGTTTGATTAGTTTGTACTAGGGGTTATGGAATTTCGGCAATGAAATAAAATTTATCTTTTGCATTTGTCTTGTGATGACTTCCCTAATTTGTGCATACGAATCTTCATTGTTTTAAACGCATTCGGGAACCTTTCCTCTAGCCGAATACGCACAAACTCTTGCCCCTTGGCGTGGAATCCGCAGAGAATCCTCATTCGGGAACCATGAACACTATTTCGTTGAAAAAACCCTTCACATCCAAGGAAAAACCCCCGTCGTTTGGTATTCTCATTAATGCACGCCAGCCAGTCATCACTCCCGATGCACTTCCACTGCTAATAAAATAGCTCTTCGGTGCTCTGCAAATCCACTCGTAGACACTTCCATCATTTCACTCCCTCTCGTCCTTCTCCTCTAGGAAAAACCCCCAAGGCCATGGCGGACAAAGGGAAAAAACCACGTGAGGAGAACAGCCTCCCATTAAAGAAGAGAACCATCCGAGAGTAATCTCTTCCTCTCATCCCTTTCTCTCGATCTTGATTGCAATCTCGTGATTCATCTTTCTTCGATTTCTGCTTCAACCAGCTACCGGAGGACATTTTCAGCACTGAAGAAACTTCTGAGCACATTCGCTCCGACTCTTCAACTGAAGAAGAAGATGCTACGCATGAGCAGAGGACCAACCATCAACTGCGTCGTCGCATTCGGCATTTAGAGCATGATCTGCGGGACATCGCCGCCCGTTGTTGTGCCGAACGCGAATGTTGCATGAACTTGGAGGTGGTGATAGGCGGTGAGATCTTTATCCTTATTTGAACCTCACGTTCAAGTTCAGATCACGTGTTTGATGATAATTTGTTCTTCTTCTTCAGATGTGTCTGACAGGTACAACAACCTGAAGGCTGCCTGGGATAGTTTGATGGAAGCTGCAGAACACGCCAACCCCCAAGGTTTCCTCGTCGCCGTCACGGTGGTCTTGGAGCGGCTGAAGAGGGATGATCTCAGGAGGAAAAGCACTGAGCCAAAGAAATGAAGCTACTTTCGCTTCTTCCTCCAGGCTTTCTGCTTCCTGCAGGCCTTCTTTTGTAATCTTAGGCAGCTGTGTTGTTAATAGAAGAACCTGCAAGAACGTTTGTAGTGCAAAATATTTTTGTGCTAAGGGCAATACACTTTAGTATTGGCCATTTTCCCTTGGTCAGAATTTTTTGTTCTGAAGGCGGCTTCCTCCCGAATGCCGGCTATTTCCGTGTCTCTGACGCTTGTAACAGCAATCAACGATCAACTAGGATAATATTTCTCCAAGTATCTCCCGTTTATAGCAGCAGTGAATTCTTCTCCTAGTAAAGTTTTCAAGATGTATGCGTTTCCAGGCGTGCACCTAACCACCCGAAAGGGACCTTCCCAATTCGGAGACCACTTGCCGAATGCACTGTACTTAGTCCCAATCGGCAATAACGCTTTCCAAACCAAATCTCCTTCTGCAAATTGCTTGACCTTTACCTTCTTGTTATAGTACTTAGCAACTCGCATTTTGTTTTTCTCAATATTCTCCAAGGCCCTAAGACGAATCATATGCAAGTCTTCTAATTCTTCCATTATTAAGTCATTGTAATCCTTGGAACTTAAATCCTTCTGCAATATTACTCTCCTCAAGTCTGATTGCATCTCCCATGGCAAGATAGCATGATGCCCATAAACCAACTCATAAGGAGATGTCTGTGTAGCTCCATGAGGAGCCATTCGGTAAGCCCACAAGGCTTCATTGAGTACCGAATGCCATCTTCTTGGCTTCCGATCAATCTTCTTCTGTATAATCTTGATCATGATCTTGTTAGAAGCTTCTGCCTGACCATTAGCTTGAGTATAATAAGGAGAAGAATTTAACAATTTGATCCCCATACTTTCAGCAAAATCTCTGAATTCTGAAGATGTAAACTGAGTTCCTTAATCTGTTGTAATTGTCTGAGGTATTCCAAATCTGTAAATGATATGCTCTTTGACAAACTCAACCATATTTTCTGATGTCACCTTTTTCAATGGAATTGCCTCAACCCATTTAGTGAAATAATCTGTTGCTAAAAGCACAAACTTATGCTCCTTGCTAGATGGAGGATTTATTTGGCCAATCAAATCTATTCCCCATCCTCTGAATGGCCATGGCTTGATAATAGGATTTAGAGCTGATGCTGGAACTCTCTGAATATTTCCAAACTTCTGACAATCTTGACATCCCTTGTAATATTCAAAGCAATCTTCCAGCATTGTCGGCCAATAACATCCAGTCTTCCTAATGACCCACTTCATTCGGTAAGCCGACTGATGTTCTCCACACAGCCCATCATGCACTTCACTCATCCTCCTCTTCGCTTCTTCTTGACCCAGGCATTGAAGCAACACCCCATCCATGGATTTGTAATACAAACGTCCATCAAGAAGAACAAACTTTATAGCTTTGTACCTGAGCTTCCTAGAGACCTTTCGGGATGGATTCTCTAAATAATCAACAATTTCTTTTCTCCAATCATCTTCTGCTAGATCACTCCCAAAAGCACATACATCAATGGCAAACACTTCTTGATTCTCTCTATAACCCAAGCACTTTGAGCTAGCCTGTTTGCCTCTCCATTGTTTTCTCTAGGAATATGTTGTAGAATTACTAACTGAAAGCTTTTCAGGATCTTTTTGCACTCCTCGTAGTAATTCCTCAGGATATCATTTCTGCATTCATATTGGCCATTCAATTGTTTTATAACTAACTTTGAATCTCCAAAAATCTCAACCGAGATGGCCTTTGCCTCTCTCAAGTATTGAAGCCCTCTGAGCAATGCTTCATACTCAGCTTGGTTATTTGTGATAGTAGGTTGAATAGGAATAGCAAACTCATACATTTCTCTCTCGGGTGAAATTAATAAAATACCTACTCCACCACCTTTGCCACACTAAGATCCATCAAAAAATAAAGCCCAAGGAGTAATCTCAAGTAAATTAATTGATGAATCACGATGTTCGGTAATGAAATCAGCAATAATCTGTCCTTTAACAGCTTTTGCCGATTCAAACCTTAATTCAAACTCAGCCAAGGCTAAAATCCACTTGCCAATCCTTCCATTCAAAATTGGCATAGACTATATGTGTTTAATTACATCAAATTTTGAATATACAATGCATTCGACATTCAACAAATAGTGCTGAAACTTTGTACACGAGTAATAAACACACAAGCAAAGCTTCTCTGCAGCCGAATATCTTGTTTCGGGATCAAGCAATTTTCGGCTAAGGTATGCAACTACTCTTTCCTTTCCCTCAAATTCTTATATGAGGGCCGATCCAATGGTTTTCTTGCCAACTTCATCAATAGCTTTCATGCTCTTCTTGCCAACTTCTATTCCTCCCTCATGCACCAAAAACCCCAGGAACTCTCCAGCTGAAACTCCAAAAGCACATTTGTTCGGGTTCATATTAAGTCCATGTTTTCTAGCGCATTCTAGAGTTTTTCTCACATCAGCCAAATGTGATTCATGATTCAATGACTTGATCACGACATCATCAATATATATCTCCACAATTTTGCCGATCAACTCGTGAAAAATATAATTCATGGCTCTTTGATAAGTTGCACCAGCATTTTTCAACCCAAATGTCATGACAATCCACTCAAATAACCTTATATGTCCAGGACATCTGAAGGCTGTCTTTGCTACATCTTCCACTGCCATAAAAATCTGATTGTACCCTGCATTGCCATCCATGAAGCTAATAACTTTATGTCCAGCGGCAGCATCAACCAACAAGTCAGCAACAAGCATTGGATATCCATCCATGGGTGTAGCCCTATTTAAATCTCTAAAGTCTATGCAAACCCTCATCTTTCCGTTTTTCTTGTAAACAGGAACAATATTAGAGATCCACTCTGCATATCTGCATGGCCGAATGAAATTTGCTTCTATTAATCTTTCAACCTCCTTTTTCACGTCGGCCAATACTTCATCCTTGTAAATTTTTCGGGGAGGCTGCTTGTAAGGTTTATAACCAGGCTTGGTTGGCAACCGATGCTCAACAATAGAACGATCCAAACCAGGCATCTCCGAATAATCCCAAGCGAAGCAATCTTTATATTCTTTCAATAACTCAATCAACTCTCCTCTGAAACTTGAATCCAAGTTAGCACTGATGAATGTCGGCCTTGGCTTGTCACCATCTCCAATGTCTATTTCTTCCAATTTATCGGCCGACATAAATCCGCGTCCTAACTTCCCATCAGTTCCACAAATTGGATTCTCCATTAAAAATTGCTATAAGAGCCGACTGCTGATCACTGCTGACTGGTTCAACAGGACCTTTACCCCAGTCCTTGCCTGAGAAGCAATCTATGCCTTGATATTCCCAGAAGGCTGGTTCCACATTAGCCACGCTTACAGAATAATCTGCTTCGACAACTTCCATGTCATCATCTACCCATTGAACAAGATGTTGATGCATAGTAGATGGAATGCAACAGTTCGCATGGATCCAATCCCTTCCAAGCAGCAAGCTATATGCCCCTTTGCCTTCAATGACAAAGAATGTTGTAAGCAGGGTCTTAGACCTGATCATCAAATCTACATGCACACAGCCCTTGGTGTCTGAAGGATTCCCAGCAAAATCATTCAGAACTATGCTTGTTGGCGTCAAATCTCCAAGGCCCATGCCAAGCTTTCTGAATGTAGTATATGTCATCACATTGACAACAGCTCCACCATCAACAAACATCTTGGTCAATGGTTTCCCGTTGATGTACCCTCTTAAGTACAGCGGTCTCATGTGCCGATTCTTGGCTGGCTTATCAAAAGTAGCTTGCTTGGCCAACATTAACTGTGCCATCAGTCCAAATTGCTAGGACTCATCCATATCTGGAAATACCTCCTCCTGCACAATTTGATTAGCTGGAGCCATGAATTCATTCGGCAGGAAGCATACCATGCATGTAGGAGCCGAACGATCAGATTGATCAGGCTTGTCTTTGGGCGCCACACTTGTCTCTTCTTAATCCTGCCTGCTTCAGTTCCTGATTCCTCAAGCGTTGTACCCTTCTCTTCTGGCTTTTCCTTAAACCAGGTGGGCACCACTGTCCCTTTTGCCAGACATACCCATGATCTTCTTCTTCTTCATGATCAACCCAGCTATGATCAGCATACCTTTTCCTCGGTTGATCATCAATCTTGTTTATTTTTAGGCGCCGACCATCACTAGGATGCACCCTTCCAATTCGTTCATGGACGGATCGGCGATTTGCAATGTCTTGCCTGTATTCGGTATACTTGTCGCTGCATTCGGGACAGTTATTCTGCGTGGGAAGCTTCAAACCCTCGTTCCAACAGTGTTAGAAGAAGGCACATCCCCAATGTGCACGCTCTTGCTCTCGCATATATTCTTCTTGTTCCTTGTTGTACATCTCTTCTTCATATATCTGCTTCTCCTCTTCGTACTTATGCTTTTGGTAGCGCTCCTTTTCTTGCTGATGCTGCCATTTATTGAGGAGAATACGCGAAGTCACTCTGGGTTTAGAGGATTCACCTACTTCAATTTGACTTTTTGGGAAGCGAGGCTCTTCTTTGTGAATCTGTTCAAATGTGACTTGTCGAGCGGGATCAACTGAGCCATCCTGCTTTGCCTTTGCCGAAGTCAAAACTTTCACTTTTCCTTGCCCTTCAACAGCGTTTACCATGTTAATTAAGAACCCAGTCATATTCTGAGGGAAGGTATTGCCATCCAATTTCATCTTATTATCAAAATTCAGATGACCTTCTTGGATAGCTTTCTGAATTCTCATTCTAAAGACCCTGCATTCATTGATGGAATGAGAATTTCTGTCATGAAATCCACAGTACCTCCTTTCTTTCACTCCATCAGGCCGAAGCATAGGATGCCCCTCTGGCAACTTGATCCGACCTTCTTTCACGAGGAAATCGAAGAGCTTATCTGCCTTGGCTACATCAAAATCATAGGTGCCTTTAGCTTGCTTGATCCACCTCTGATTTACTGTCAATGGCTCCTTGCCCCACACTATCTCTGCTGCGGCTATTTCCTCTTCATCATCATATTCATCTCCTTGATCTGCCCTTTCGAGGAATTGATTGTAGATATCAGCTACATCATTATGCTTGACAAATCTGGAGCCTTTATTGAAGCCATATGCTTGGTTGCTCATCAATGACAGTCGGTGTGACAGCTGGACAAGGTCGTCGAATTCCATCCCGAATAGCTTCTCCCGAATGGTTGGCAACATCCCTGCTACATCCATACCAGCCAATTGATCATCCGGTATGTTCAGAGAGAAGCACATGCTTTTTGTCTCTCTGAATCTCCTGAGGAACTCCATTGGTG
Organism: Cenchrus americanus; assembly: GCA_947561735.1. Lineage (NCBI taxonomy): Eukaryota > Viridiplantae > Streptophyta > Magnoliopsida > Poales > Poaceae > Cenchrus > Cenchrus americanus. The sequence continues at coordinate 14,643,043 of OX387241.1, forward strand.
TTTCATTGTTCCTCTACCTCAAGGTAGTCAGATCAATTAGCTTTTTCTCATTATTGCCAGTATAATAATGAGCATGGAACTTTTGCTCCAAATCTTTCCAAGAGCAGATTGAATGAGCAAGTAGAGAAGTGAACCATGTAAACGCTGGGCCTGTCAAGGATAGAGGGAAATATCTAATTCTGAAGGCCTCATCAGCAGAAGCTTCCCCAAGATGCATCAGGTACCGGGCTATGTGTTCCACAGTACTAGTATCATCTTGCCCTAAAAACTTAGTGAACTCTGTGGGGACTTTCACCCTGTTTGGTAATGCTACCCTGTGGTACCATTCTGGGAAGGGAGGTGTATACACATGTCCTTGATTCTTAGGCTTTAGACTGAATTGATTTTGAAGCACATCGGTCATTCTCTGCACCAGGAGATCAACATTGGTGTCTTGATTCCCTGGCCCCCCAGTAGGCATCCCTGTAGCACCACCATACCCAGGATTCGGGAGAGCATCGATAGCACTGTAGTTCATGAACTCTGAGTACCCGTTTTCGTACATGTTCCTTTGCAGCCTGTTACTTGTTGGGGCTATCCTGTAGGCAGAGACAGGTTGAACTCCAGCAGTGCCGAATGCCATCTCACCATATGTGCATGGATTAGGTACTGCTTGATGAGGGTTCTGCTGAATTGGTTGACTATCCACATGTTGAGTTGGCTGAACACTCATACTTTGCTGAGGTGGCTGAACACTTGCATCTTGACGAGGTGGTTGGCCATTAGCAGCAGCACTTGATTCACCTTGCTCAAGATGTTTGTCCACGCTTGGGCCAAAGACACCAACCATCATCTGTCGGAAGCTATTTAAAAAGACAGTGTTGTGTCTAGCCATTATTTCTTCTATGGCTTGCCGTATCATACCAAAAGCTTCTTGTTTCTTAGCAGCAGCTGTGGCATCAGTCTCTCCTGGCATCAAGACTCTTGGCATATCTGTCCTGAGGAATGGCACACCACTCCTATTCTCGGAAAAATACATCAAACATTTCTGTTGGAATTGCTCCACAGCTTCTTTCAGTAGTAGTTGATGTTCTGAAGACAGTTCATTGAAGGTGACATCCAGGACAGCTTGTATGTCAGGCATCTTAATCAACTTGAGTGTCCCACTGGGCGTGCCAAAAAGTGTGTTGACGTAAAATCAGCACCTCATGCCAAGCACACAGCAAGCCGGATTAGCTAGCTTCACACATGTGGCCCGGGCGTCAAAATCCGGAAGCGTGCCAGTCAATTTTCCCTGAAACTGACAAAGGATGAAAACAGTTAGATAAAACCTGGAACTTGCCGGGTGGTACCAGACAGTTCCGTATTTACGGCTATAAAGACAGTTAGAAAGACATATAGCTACAAACAAGCTATCTGTCAGCAATTCAAACATCATTCGGGAACTGATAAAACATGTAGACAGGGCACAACCGAATGTATGACGTAAGCATGATGAAAAATCAGTCTTTATTTAAACAACGTTGCAGCACGTAACCATGACCGATTATCAAGGATAAATCATGATAAAATAAATAAAAGCGAAGCATCATCGTGAATTTGCAGTAAACATGCATGCATAGACCAAAAGGACTAGTCTACCACATGTCTAGGTACTTTCAAACCCGTCGAGCATGACATCAAACAAGTTAATCCACCGCACGATACGACTTGTTTAAAATCGCAATACCAACCAAGAATAGATCAATCCACTGCATGATACAATCTAAACATGGAAGGCTAAAAGCATACATTATTTAAAGCAAAACTCATGAACATGTTTAACTCGTCAGGGGATTGCCGAATATAGCTGTACAGCCGAATCGGGTTCCGCAGAGAAGGAACAAACTATGCAAGATTAACAAGCTTGAACCCGCAACACGTGACAATCTAGATTGATCTGAATTCGGCTATAGAGAGCACAGAACCCGCTTGTCATGTCAAACCAAAGACTTGAGCATGCAACACGTGGATCACAAACAAGATAGAGCCGAATCTAATCAATCTAAATTGGGCAATAAGAGTGTTGCATGAATTAAACATAAGGGCAAATTTCAAAGCAACACATGGTAACTTAATGAATCTATTAGATCTTGCCAAATCTAATAGAGCCGATAACTAGCTCCAAGCTAGATCTTAGCCTACCGCATGACTCATGATCCAACAAGGGAACCTTCTTGAACCAAGCTTAAATCCACCGCATGATACTTGTCGGTGCGGAATATGGTCCCGACACTAACCAAGAGATAGCGCCGTGGTCTATCCCTCAATGGTCGATGCTAAGCAACAAGTGACACGGAGGTTTTATCCCGGTTCCGCCGAGGGGGCCGTACGTCCGACAGGGGCGTGCTCGGGGCACTATATTACTTAGCACCGGGGGTGCTTGTAGTGGGACAAATACAAGCAAGGCGGGAGAGGATGTGTAGCTTCCAAGTCCCCGGTGGAGTGGTCGAAGATATTGTGGGAGAATGAGAATGAGTACGTGGTGTCCAATCGAATCCGTTCCCCCCACGGGCGGGGGCTCGCCTCCCCTTTTATAGGCCAAGGGGGCGGCGAGTTACATGCACGCCGTGCTACCTAGCTATGTGAGGGATGCACGTCGCGCTACGCCGTAGAATGGGCGGCCGTCCGGTTGATCTTCGCAGCCGATCCGGCCATGATGGCCTACCCCGCACCCGAACAAAGGGCGGTTCGAGGGTCGGAGGGCGGCGGATGGTGGTGGCGTCCTCGATAGGCTTCGAGGGAGGTGCCGATGATGACCGGTACGGGGCACGGGAGCGGTGCGAACGGCGTTCCTTCCCGATGCGCTTCGCGGTAGTGGAGTGGTTGCCGCAGCCGCCGGGCGTGCGCCCGCACGCGTGGGCACGGCGGCCGCGCCGTTACGCGGGCCGGGATGGCCATCCACCGGCCTAGCGCCTCCACCTAACCCCCGTAGGGTCACGGGAAAGTGAAATCGAGGGTGCGCCCGGCCCCCCTTCGAGGGTCGGGCGCGTTAGCCGCATCGTAGTGGGCGCGCGGTGTCACGGGACCGACACCGGCCGTACCGCACGGTCCATCCCCACGGGGGTGGGGATGGGCTCTTCCCCGGGGAGTTGGTGCGGCGGCACCGGGCGCGAGCCCCGGCGCATGATGGCGCCGTCCCGCGGCGTCGGGGCGTTAAATGCCCATGTACGGGGGCCGGCGCACGCGTGCGGGCGCCCGTGAGCGTGGCGGGCCTCGGCCGAGGGTGGGGACGGACCCTCGAGCGAGACGCGACCGCTCGAGGGGGGGAGTGAGCCCTCGAGCGGGGCGGGATCACTCGAGGGAAGAGTTGCCCCTCGAACGGGGTGAAGCCCGCCCGAGGAGGGAGTGCGCCCTCGAGCGAGGCGGAGCCCGCTCGAGGGGACTTCTAAGAGGGCCGCTCTCGTGGGCCGTCGGGGTCCCCGGCGTGGGCCGTGTCCGCATGGTTAGTCACCCGCACGGTTAGGCTTAGCGTGTTTTGGTGTGGTTGCGGGGTTTAAGTGGGGATTTCCCCCGTTGTTTGAGGGGACCCCTAGGGTCGTCCCCGACAGCAGCCCCCGAGCATCCGCGGGTTTGCCATTGAGGCTCCCGCAGATGCTGGAACCTACTGATAGGACGTTCTTCCCTCCTTGTTTGCGAACGCTTTCCGTGGGGCCGCGTCAGCGGACCCGCGGGTCTAGCCTCGAAGCCCCGCGCAGAGTGTGGGTTCTCCTGCAGGGGTTAACCGCGAGCAATTTGGTCAGAGAGGCGTGGCACATATGCCTACCGGCATCGGCGGTATTTCAGCCGGCTTCGGGGGTGCACGCTCCGCTGTCACTGTCTCCGGCGGGTGCAATTTCAAGGAGGTGTAGCCGTGCGTCAAGCCCCCGAGCCTTGGCCTGTTCGAGGCGATCGGGTCGAGCTTGGCGACTTGTCTTTTTAACGCGCCCTCGCCGTCCCTCCGCGGGACGGAGGGTGAGGTTTCGCAACTCCCATCGAGCGGGTCGCGAATTGCGGATTCCTCTTCGAGCTGGTAGCGGGTGGTTCAAGTGGACGCCCATGCCCCGTTCGATAAGGGTAGGCTGCGCGGTCCGGAGACACGTCCATGGAAGCGCTTGCATGGGTTTGCTAGGTGGGGCTCGGTCCCGTTCGCTAGGGACCGAGGGCGCGGAAGCTCTCCCTCGGTGGGATCCCCCTGCTAGCTGCCCTCGCTGGCTCTTGAACACGACATGTGGGGCACCCTCGAGCCGACGGGCTCGAGGAACGGCTCGAATGCGCGTGCCCTCGTCGTCCCTAACTCTGCGATCTGAGGCGCCTGTTCGAACCCGTCGAGGGTCAGGCTTCGAACCTCCGATCGCAAGGCCGTGCGGAGCCATGCCCGGACGCCCCGTCTTTTCGCGCTTGCGACCGTCGAGGGGTCCGGGCGAGCCGCCCCGAGGCGCCGGTTGGCGCACGGGGCGGCGTGGGTGCTTGCGGTGCCCACTTCACTTGAAGCAGCCCCGGGCAACCCTTCTCACGCGTGTGCCTTCTTTTAGAGGGTTGAAATTGTCTCGAGCCGGGGCTCGCGCCGCTCGAGGGTTTTGCGTGGCATGGGTGCCCGCGGGTGCCGCTCTACATCGAGCAGGTCCCGGCGACCTTCTCACGTCGATATCCCATCGAGGGTTGACGTCATTTTGAGCCGAGGGGCTCGCGCCGCTCGAGGGTTCCACGAGGCATGGGTGCCCGCGGTGCCTCTCGCTCTACATCGAGCAGTCCCGGCGACCTTCTCACGTCGATATCCAATCGAGGGTCGCTTTTGTTTCGAGTCGGGGCTCGCGCCGCTCGAGGGTTCCACGCGGCATGGGTGCCCGCGTGCCCTCGCTCTACATCGAGCAGTCCCGGCGACCTTCTCACGTTGATATCCCGTCGAGGGTCGTTTTTGTTTCGAGCCGGGGGGCTCGCCCCGCTCGAGGGTTCTCCTTGCTTGGCAAGGGACCCGGCATTTAAGTGCCTCGCGGTCGTGGCCGCGGTTTTGCGCGCGGGCGCGCCTTTTTAGGCGTTGCGGCCGCGCGCGCGCGTAGTGGGCGGCGTGGCGGCGGACGTGACGGCTTCGCCTCGGTCGCCGCCGGTCTTTGCCGTAATGATGGCCCGCCCGCGTTGTTGTGGCCGCTACGGCCGTGGTGGGGCCCACTCGTCGACGCGATGGAAAGATTCCCCGCAAGTTAATGCTAGCGGGGCGTCCGCTCCGGAGAGCTCGCCCGTCAACCTATAAACGCGCGGGAAGGAGGGGACGGCGTTTTTTTACCTTAGTGTCTCACCGTTTTCGCCCCCCGCCCCTTCGTCTTTGTCTTGCTCTTGCCACCGCGCGGTGTCGCCGTTAGAGCCTTTTCTTCCGTTTCCTTGTCCTCCGCCTTCGCATTCCTTCGTCCCTCCTCATGGCGCCGCCGCGCCTTCCCCTTAGGATCCCGGAGCCGTACGCCCGGGAGAGGTCGACGGGGACCCGGCCGCCCTTGGCGAGCCGGTCGCCGCCGGCCACCGGGCGGCTAACGAAGAAGGGCGCCCGGCGGGAGTGGATCGTGCCGCCGGCGGCGCACCACGAGCCCAACCCGCCGGAGGGCTACGTGGTGAGCTTCGTCCGCTACCACGAGCGTGGCTTCAACGCGCCGGCGAGCACCTTCATGCGGGCGATGTGCTACTACTACGGGGTGGAGCTGCACAACTTCGCCCCCAACGCGATCTCGCGAGCGGCCACGTTCGTGGGCGTCTGCGAAGGGTACCTGGGGATCCCAGTCAACTGGGAGCTCTGGGTTCACCTTTTCCGCGGGGAGCTCATCACGCGCCCCACGTCGGAAGCCGAGGACTCGCCGCGCGGTGCGCGCCGGCGGGATGTCACTTGCCCCGCGGGGGCAACTCAAGGATTTCTACATCCCCCGCAACCATGACGACGAACAACGCCGGCCGGGAGCGGGGATGGTTCTACCCGCGCAATGCCGAGCTCCGGCCTTCGTCCCTACACCGCCGGGTATTCAAGAAGAGGCCGACTCCCGGGGCTACGGGGTGTCCACGACCCAAAGACGGCGCGGCAAGAGTCCGTCCTCGCCGCCCGCAGCGGCCGGCGAAGCACGGGCCGAACGCGATGGGCGTCCTCGCCTTCCTCCACCACCGGCGGGTCGTGCCTCGATGGAGAGGCCGCTCCGCATCTTCGAGATGACAGAGGCGGCCAACCCCGTCGACTCGGCGAGGTCGCGGCCGCTCCCGACGCCCCTTGAGCGCCGTATGCGCTCACCCGGGCGCGGAACGCCGTCGACACCCGGGTGCCGCCACCTGCAGGTCGGACCCCATGGGACCTTGAGATGCTCCCCACGGGCCCGCTGGTGAGTTGGGTTCTTGATTTTGTTTTAGTTCTTGGTCTTGCTTTTGTTTCCTGATGCGCCATTGTCGCTCCTGTGCGCAACCGGGTGGAATTCAACATCGCCAAGTCCGTTCGCCCACCCCCGACTCCCGTGCGCTTGGCCGGCGGCGCGCCGGCGAGCAGCAGAGCGGGCGGCGCGCAAGAGGGAGCACGCGAGGCGACGTCAAGCGCGCCGCGACCGGCGGGCCGCGGAGTACCGGGCGACGCGAGGAGCCGGGGCTCTCCTCCCCGAAATCGAGGAGCCCTCATCCTCGGAGGAGGACGAGGAGGAAGAGGCCGAGGGGGAGGGCCCCTCCGACGGTGGCGGGGCCGCGCCCCCGTCGCCGCAACCGCCGCCGCGGCCAAGGGCGGCCGCGCCGGGGCGGGCGCACCGGCGCCCGCCGCCGGCAATCGACATCGGGGCGGCACGCGCCGCGGAGGTGGCCCGCGCGCGCCACCGAGGCACGCGCGGCGGACGCGCCCGTGCGCGCGTCAAGCGTGCCCGCGCGCGGGGGGAGCGTGCCCGCGCGCGCGGCGTCATCGTCGAGGGGCGCGACGGCAGGCGCGCCCGCGCGCGGGCGAGCGTGCCCCCGCGCGTGGCGGCGCCCTCGGGAGGTGCGGCGGCGGGCGCGCCCGCGCATGGGGCGGGCGTGCCCGCGCGCGCGGCGGCGCCGTCGGGAGGCGTTGCCGCGGCGCGCGGCCGCCGCGCCCGCCCTCGTCCGCAGGCCTCGAGGAAAAGGAAACGGGCCTTTTCCTCTTCGAGGTAAGGAGCTCGCCTTTTTTTCGCTTGGTTTGGCTCGTTGGTGATCAGGTGATTTAACCCTTCGTTCGTGGCTGTGCAGGGTGGTGCCAACCGTTGCTCCGCTTGCACCAGCCAAGGTGCTAAGGACGGACGCATCGATCCCCACCCGGCGGCGCTCGTCGAGGGGGTCGCGCCTGGGGACAAGCACGGCGGCGGGCACGGGCTCGCAAGACCCGGTTGGGGCCTCGAGGCCCCGCCGCGCATCGCCCCGCCGCGGCGCGGCCCGGAGGTCGCCGGGGGGCGGCCGGGCCGGCCGCCGCGGAGACACGGGCGCGGCGGCGGCCATGGTGGAGGTGCAGCCCGCGGTGGCGGCCACCGGCGGAGGAGATGGAGCGGGCGCAACCCGGCGGGAGCGCCCGTGGATGCGGCGGCACGGCCGAGGTGGCGGCCACGGCGGCACGACGGCGCCCGTGGCCGCGCAGGCGCGAGTGGAGGTGCCGGCGGAGGCGCGCGCGGGCGGCGCGCGTCCGCCGTTCGTCCCCGTGCGGAGGTGGTGGAGGTCTCGGACGACTCCCCGCCACCCGGGTGGAATCGGTGGGCCGCCCGGCCCACGAACTCCCCCCGAGCCCCGGAGAGGGGGCCCTCGTGAGGCGGCACGAGGGTCACATGGTGGTGGGGGGCCGAGGACATGGTGCCGAGGCCTCGTCCTCCCACGCCGGCCGCCCCGCCCGGTGGGGGGGGGGGGGCGTTGAGGATCCCCCCGCGTTCGCCGACGCCGGGGGGAGCAAGAGCTGCGGGGCGAGCTCCGAGCCACGGCGCCACGCTCAACCGCGCGCCGAACGAGGCGCCGGCGGTCCATGGCGGCCCGCCCGGCTCGTCTTCCGTGTGAGCCACAATTGCTCGTTCTTTTTTCTTTTTCGTTTGTGTACATTGCGCCCAAGTCTTGGTGCTTATGGGATTTGGTGTGTGGATGCCGGGAGCTCGAGCGCCGCGCCCACGACAAGTACGACGCGTTCGACCGGTGAACGCCGAGGCCCACTCGCCTCCGGGAGCAATGCGCCGCTTTCGACGCGCTTGCGCACGCTCTTAGGACGCCGGACACCGGGCCGGGCGTACGGCCCCGGCCCGGCCCGACGAGCTCCCCGAGAGCTCGAGGCAGACACCCGCGCGTCGCTCGAGCCTCGAGCGGGTCCGCGCAGCCCTCTTCGATCGCGACGAGGCGCCGTGGAACGCGCGCGCGGACCCGGAGAAGACGCGGACGCCGGGCCGCCAACCGGGAGGCGGAGGTGGCCACCGCTCGCGCCGAAACCCGGGACCTCCGCACGTCGCCGAGGGGGCGCAGCGCAAGGCCGCCGGGCCGAGGAGCGGGCGCGCGGGTTGGAGCGCCGCGCCAAGGAGGCCGATGACCCGAGGGCCGCCCTCGACGCCAAGGCCGCGGCCCTCGTCGCCGCCGAGGAGCAGCCTCCGAAGAAGAGCGCATCGCCCGCCGGGGGGCCGAGGGGCGGCTCCGGCGAGAGCAAGAGGCCGCCCTCGGCGACGCCCGACGGCGCGCCGGGAGCGGGAGCGCGTCGCCGCGAGGCGGCGGGGAGAAGTCGCCGGAGGAGCGGAACGCCGCGTTCTCCAAGGTTGAGGATGAGGCGCTTGCGCTCGCACGCAACGCCAACCAGAGCCGGCCCTCCGCGAGCAAGGCGAAACCGTCCGGCCGCCTCGAGTTGGCGATCGAGTCCGCGCGCCGCGACCTCGATTTGGAGAGGAAGCAAGTCGAGGGTGAGCCACCGTTTGACTCGCTTGTTGGTTTTCGCTTTAGAGGGTTCGCTTCCCCCTTTCGATTTCTTTTTCGTCTTGTCGATTCCGAGCTTGCGCACCGCCCCGGGGCACGCCGCCGGGCGGCCGAGGCTCGCGAGGGCTTCCTACAACTCCTCCGAGCAGAGGCGGCGGGAGCCGCGCGATGCGGCCCTCGAGACCCGCCGCGTCGTCGAGGAGGGCGAGGCCCAAGCCGGCACCACCGGCCGCCGCCCCGCGCGCCCTCGGCGGCCACGTCACGGAGCGGATGCGCCGGGCGTTGCACCTAGGCGTCCGGGAAGGCCCTCGGAGTGGTGCGATCCCACTACGAGATCAACTTCGAGGCGCCGGCGAAGGCTACATCGTTCCCGAGGGTGTCGAGGACGAGGTGGCCATGGAGCGTGTGGACGCGCTTGCCGCCGACGCCGCCGGTTGCTCGCCGAGGCCTTCGAGGAGTTCCTCTTCCCGGACGCCGCGCACGCCGTCGCTCCTCCCGCCCGAAAGCGCTTGGGCGCTAGGCCCATTTTTTGATGTGTACGTACTCGGCCTCGTGGCCTTTTGTAAATAAACAAGTTGTTTCATGAACATGGGCATTTGCTGTAAATGAAATCGTTTGTTTATCACGCTTTTTGTTTCTCCTTCTTCCTGAGTAGATTCTAGTTAGGGGAGTTCGATTTTCGCAGGGGGCCCGCTGGGTTGGAGGCGAGAGAGAAGGGCCGTATCCACGCGGCGTAGGCTATCTCTGGCTCGCACGCTCCTTCCGCTGTGCCGCCTGCGCCTTGTTCGAATCGTGGCTCGAGGTTGAAGTAGGAAACAAACTTAGCGCGTGTTGTTGTGTTTTTTGCGCGAAAAAATGGGACCATTTTTGGGGGGGGGGATGCCCCCCGTAGTAGGCCCCGAGGGTAACTTGGGTTTCGGGGGGAAAGCCGAGTTTCCCTTTTATTAGACTTGGAGCATTTACATAGTTGACACCAACTGGGGTGTTGGCCATGTGATTTTACAACAGAAAGTACTTGGAAAATCCTAGCTAGGGGTAGAAGCGACGTAGCTGTTGGATGTTCCAAGCGTTGGTGAGTTCTTCACCGTCCTCGTTGGCCAGCTTGTACGTGCTCGGCTTGAGCACCTTCACCACGACGTAGGGTCCCTCCCATGGGGGCGATAGCTTGTGGCGCCCCTGGTTATCTTGGCGCAGCCTTAGGACCAAATCCCCTTCGCTGAAATCCCTTCGACGTATCTTGCGTGCTTGGTAACGTCGTAGGGACCGTTGATACCTTGCGGAGTGCATCAACGCTACGAGGCGTGCCTCGTCCGACCGGTCCCGGCCGAGTCCTCGCGGCTCGCCGGTTAGCGCCCTCATCGTAGCCTCGAACCCCGGGCGATCCGTATTCTAAGTCCGTGGGGAGGACGGCCTCCGCGCCATGGACTAGGAAAAACGGGGTGAACCCGTGGCCTCGCTTGGGGTGGTCCTTAGGCTCCACACAACCGCCGGTAGCTCTTGGAGCCATTTTCGCCCCGCATTTGTTGAGCCGGTCGAAAATTCTCGGGTTTGAGGCCCCGTAGAATCATGCCATTGGCCCGCTCCACTTGGCCGTTGGTCGGTGGGTGTGCCACGACCGCCCAATCCACGCGGATGTGGAACTTGTCACGGGAACTCCAAGAACTTCCGCCCGTGAACCGGGACCCATTGTCCGTGATGATGGAGTTTGGCACTCCAAAGCGGTGTACGATGTCGGTGAAGAATGTGACCGCCGCTCGGCCCTTAAATTCGTGATGGGGCGCACCTCCACCCACTTGGAGAACTTGTCAATTGCGACCAGCAGGTGGGTGAAGCCCCCGGGCGCCTTCCGCAGGGGCCCGACGATGTCCAGCCCCCACACGGCGAACGACCATGTTACGGGGATCGTTTGCAGGGCATGAGCGGGCAAGTTGGACTTGCGGGCGTAGAACTGGCACCCTTCGCGGTGCGTACGATTTCGCCGGCGTTTGCGATCGCGGTAGGCCAATAGAAGCCTTGGCGGAACGCGTTGCCGACGAGGGTGCGGGGTGCGGCGTGGTGGCCACGGAGTCCCCGCGTGGATGTCCCGTAGGAGCTCGCGCCCCTCGGGAATGGGCACGCACCGCCGGAGGATGCCCGACGCGCGCGCTTGTACGGCTCGCCGTCGACGAGGGTGAAAGTTTTGGCCATCCCGGCGATGCGCCCGGCCGCGGCCCGATCCGCGGGGAGTTCCCCTCGAGCGATCCGTGCGATGTACTTTTCCCCCGCCAATCCGCTTGGGCGGGGGCCGGCTCTATGTCCATCGCGTCGGCCCCGTGGGTGCCGTACCCCTCGAGAAGGGAGAGTACGTACGCCTCGTTCGAGGGGTCCTCATTCATGGGTTCCGCACCCGCCGGATTCGAGGGAGCCCCCGAGGGTCCGTCGTGGCTCGAGGGGTAAGGCTCGAAAACGACCGAGGGTTGCGCGATGTCGCGCGCGAAAACGTTCGGGGGAACGGTAATCCGCCCGGACGCGATCTTTGCCAGCTCGTCTGCTTCCTCATTGTACCGGCGGGGTACATGGTTGAGCTCAATGCCGTAGAACTTGTCCTCGAGGGCCCGCACGGCTTTGCAGTAGGCCTCCATCTTGTCGTCGTGGCAGCTCGCGTTCTTCATGACCTGATCGATCACGAGCTGCGAGTCCCCTCGTACGTCGAGGCGCTTGACGCCCAACTCAATGGCGATTTTGAGGCCGCAGAGAAGGGCCTCGTATTCGCCATACCGTTGGACGCGGGGAAGTGGAGGCGCACTGCGTAGCGCATGTGCTCCCCGAGGGGTGACACGAAGAGCAGGCCCGCGCCCGCTCCCCGTCTTCATCACCGAGCCGTCAAAGAACGTAGTCCAAGGCACTCGCTTGGATTTGAGGGGGCGGCAGCTGCGTGTCCGTCCACTCAGCGACGAAATCGGCTAGGATTTGCGATTTGATGGCCTTACGCGGGGCGTAGGCGAGCGTCTCGCCCATCAGCTCCACGGACCATTTGGCAATCCCCGCCCGCCGCGTCGGGTTGCGAATGATCTCTCCTAGCGGGAAGGAGGAGACCACCGTGACCGGGGTGGGCCTCGAAGTAGTGGCGGAGCTTGCGCCGCGCAAGGACTACCGCGTACGGCAGCCTTCGGACCCGGGGGTAGCGCGTCTTCGTGTCCGACAGACCTCGCCGATGTAGTAGACCGGCCTCGCACGGGCAAGGCGTGCCCTTCCTCCGTGCGCTCCACAACGATCACGGCGCCGACCACCCGGGTGGTTGCGGCCACGTAGAGTTGCGGGGGGCTCGCCGTCCCGTGGCGGCGTGAGGATCGGAGCGTGCGTCAAAGACGCCTTCGGCCTTGTCGAGCGCGTCCCGGGCCTCGGTGGTCCAGAGAAGCGCTCGTGCTTCTTGAGCAGCCCGTAGAGGGGCGGTGCCCTTCTCACCGAGTCGCGAGATGAAGCGCTTAAGGCGGCGAGGCACCCCAACACCTTCGTACCCCTTTGAGGTCCCGGATCGGACCCATTCGCTCGAGGGCCACGACCTTTTCAGGGTTGGCCTCGATTCCCCGCTGGGAGACGATGTACCCCAGGAGCATGCCCCGCGGCACTCCGAAGACACATTTTTCGGGGTTTAGCTTGACCCCGTTGGCCCGTAGGCAGCTGAACGCGACGCCAAGGTCGCTAACCGGGTCGTCCGCCTTCTCGGTCTTGACGACGATGTCGTCCACGTAGGCTTCGACCGTCCGCCCGATGTGATCCCCAAAAACGTGTTGCATGCGCCGCCGATATGTTGCGCCCGCGTTTCGAGGCCAAAAGGCATCATGACGTAACGAACGTCCCGAACGGTGTGATGAACGAAGTCGCGAGCCGGTCGGACTCCTTCATTTTTATTTGGTGATATCCCGAATAGGCATCAAGGAAACGGAGAGCGAGTTCGCACCCGTACCGTTGAATCAACGATTTGATCTATGCGTGGCAAAGGAAAAGGAACTTTTGGACATGCTTTATTAAGACTAGTGTAGTCTATACACATCCGCCACTTCCCATTCTTCTTTTTTACAAGCACGGGATTAGCTAGCCATGTAGGGTGGAACACTTCCTTGATGAATCCGGCCTCGAGAAGCTTCCGCGCTGCGCTCCGAGTCGCCCGTCGCCGCTCCTCGTCGAAGCGGCGCGCCCGCCGCCGCACGGCGCGGGCGTTTGGCGAGATGTCAAGGGAGTGCTCGGCGACTTCCCTCGGGATGCCTGGCATGTCCGAGGGGCTCCACGCGAAGATGTCGGCGTTGGCGCGGAGGAAGTCGACGAGCACTGCTTCCTATTTAGGGTCGAGGGTGGAGCTGACCCTCAACGCCTTGCCCTCGGGGGCCGACGGGTCGAGGGGGACCCCTTTGGTCTGCTCGGCGGCCTCGAAGGTGCCGACGTGCTTGGCGGCGGAGCCGAGGTCATCGTTGACCATCTTCTCCAGCGTGTTCACCAGCGCTTCATCCAGCGCCGGTGCCTCTCGCGTGTTCCACGCACTCGACGTCGCAAGCCGAAAGCGTGCTCGATCGACGACCCGACGGTGATGATGCCGTTTGGCCCGGGCATCTTCATCTTCAGGTAGGTGTAGTTGGGGACCGCCATGAATTTGGCATAGCAAGGTCGCCCAAGTATGGCATGGTAGGCCCCTTTGAACCCCACCACCTCGAAGGTGAGGGTTTCCTTGCGGAAGTTCTTGGGGGTACCAAACCAGACCGGCAGATCGATCTGCCCGAGGGGTTGAACCTGCTTGCCGGGCGCGATGCCGTGAAACGGTTTCGTGCTTGGCCGCACTCGGTCCCGCCCCGATCCCCATCAGGCGCAATGTATGCGCGAAGAGGATATTGAGGCTACTGCCTCCGTCCATAAGGACCTTCGAAAACCGGGCGTTCCCAATGATGGGATCGACCACCGGCGGCACCGGCCCGGGTTTGGGATACGGTTTGGGTGGTCATCCCGCTAAAGGTGATGGCATCCTTCGACCGCTGAGGAAGGCCGGAGGCGCCCTCTCTCGCGGCCAGGACTTCGTGCCGCTCCTTCTTGCGCCGCCGGTCGACATGTCGACGGTAGGTCCCCCAAAGATGAGGAACACATTTTCGACAGCAGGGAATCCACCCGCATTGCCATCGCCTCCGTCTTTCTTGGCCTCCGCCTCCTTCGCGGCGGCACGGCCGTAGAACTTCTTGAGCATATCGCACTGCTCAAGAGTGTGGTTCACGGGGGTCTTGTGGTAGGGACATGGCTTCTTCAGCATGTCGTCAAATACCCCCGGGCCTTGAGGAGCCTGGTCGAGGGCCCCGTCGGGCCGGGTCGGGCCGAGGGCCTCGCCGTTGCCGCCGTTGCGCCCCTGCGCCGCGCGCCGCGCGCGCGGCTTCTTCCCCCTTCTTGCCCCGCTTGTCGCTGCGGTGCGGCTCCTTGGACCCGCCGCCCTCCGCGGCGTGTCCTCGGAGCGCTTGCCCTTTTTGCCGTCGAAGATTGCCCCCACGGCCTCCTCTCCGAGGCGAAGCCGGTGGCGATGTCGAACAGCTCGTTTGAGTCCGCGAGCGGGGCCGCGCTCCTAGCTCGCGCACGAGGTCCCGCACGTGGTGCCCTCGAGGAACGCGTGCACGATCTCGGACCGTGCCACGCCGGGGAGCTCCGTGCGCCGCTTGGAGAAGCGCCGTATGAAGTCCCGCAACGACTCGCCGGCTTCGCGTGCGGGAGCGCGGATCCCATGAGTTTCCGGGGAGCACGTATGTGCCCCGGAAGTTGCCCACGAACGTGTGGACTAGATCGTCCCGGTTATGGATCCGGGCCGGCGGGCAAGTGCTCGAGCCATGTCCGCGCCGCGTCGCCCCGGATGCGGGGGCAAGTTGCGGATGATCACTTCGTCGTTAGTGGCCCCGCCCACCGACGAGCTAGGCGGTAGTCGTGGAGCCGACACGGGGGTCCGTCTCCCCGTTGTACTTGACGATCGTCGAGGGCTGGCGGAAGCGTTGGGGGAACGCCGCCGTGCGGATCTCCCGCCGAACACACGGGTGCCCGGGGGCTCCGGCGTCGTGGAGCGATCCTCACCGCTGTCGTAGCGTCCACCCATTCGAGGGTGGTAGCCCCTGGCCGCTCGTGCGTCCGCCTTGCTCGTGCGCCTGGTGTTGATGACGTTGCGGGCATCGCCATCCAGCGCCCTGCGCGCGTCGAGGAGTCGCTCCTTGGCCGGCGTGCGTCCTTGGTCAGCGGGTTGACCCACGTGCACCGAGGGTTCGCCTCCTAGTGCGGGTTCGTCACCCCGCGGGTCCCCCTGTTGGCGGATGCGTGAGGCCGAGCTCTCGGCCTATGTTGACGGTGAAATTCCGTCAACCTAGCCATGAGTTTACCTTCGGTGTTGGCATGACTTTTGTATCTTATTCATTGGTACTAACCCCCGTGGTATAACAAGTTCACTTGTGCATGTCGGTTTTGGAGTTAAGTGTTTACGCAGGGTTTTAATGTTGAAAGCAAGACTTCCGGGATAAGTTCATTAAGCACCTCATGACAAGATCTTGAAGCCCGATACAAGTCAAGCAATGAAGTGAACATGACTCCAAGAGCCCAAGGACCAAGCCCGAGAAGATGATAAACTCCGAGGACCGAACCGTAAAAGTGCCGAATCTTGCAAGACAAGGAGTTGAGTCCAATTCGGGGAGAAACCGACGTCAAGGGCCCACATGCAAAAGGGGAGAACATCTAGAAGTCGTGGGAAGCAACACCGGCGAAGCAGCCGCGGGATGGGCCGAATTGGGCCCGGGGGCCGCCGGCCCAGGCCGGCCGCCCCGCCCCCACTCGGGGCCCAATCGGGCTCTCCTTTGACCTAATTGCTTCTCGGGCTATAAATAGCCCCCCGACCGAGAGCCACGCGAACCGAAGTCGTATTCCGCCGCCGAGGAGCAAGAGAAGCTTGAGGGACACCAACTTGAAGATGAGGGTCGTGCTAGTTGTCTAGGGTTTCCCCGGCCGACGTGGGAACCTTGCATGGAAGACCACGTCGGAGCTCGGAGCGAGGATCAAGATCGAGGGAGGGCCCCGTGGTGATCTTGTTCATGTAATCATTCATGGTGAAGTTTGTAAGTGAATCCGATTTCTAGCGATTAAGTGCCTTCTCGATGATTTTGTTTTCTTCTTGGTTTTGCTTCTTCTACGATCTAGTTTGCAGCTAGATTACATAGGGTGCTCTTGTAGCCGCGGTGGCTAGAGGTGCATACCGGACCGGCCAAGTGATTTCAACTTGTTCTATCGAACTCGCCCTAAGCTCCCCGCATGAATAGGGATACGTTGTGACAAAACGGGGGTCTCGAAAGGCGGATGTTTTCGGAGTCGGATGGGAAGGCCACGATTTAAAGATGCTTTTAATGAGATTCGCTTTGCTATCTTCATCTATCTTGTTTGGAGCTACAACATAAGCATGATCTAGATTCTCTAGATTGGTTATCTCTTGCTTTCTCTTGCTACCTCTTTAGTAGATTAGATTAGATTCGTTTTCTTTATGAGTTAGTAGATTAGATGCAACTTGTCTTCATTAGATAGCTTTACCTTGCTTTACTAGATTGAATCCTTGCGTTGCACATTGTTCCACGGATTCGATACCTTGGGTTCACCACTCGAGGGAAGAAGGGTCCCTTGACTACGACGGGAGACTTGTCCGCTTGCAAGTCACAAACGAACTTTGATACAACTATTAACCGTCAACAAGCCCCTTTTTCTCGGCACCGTTGTCGGGGAACAAGCAATCAAGATCCGATCTAGTATCGCTTATCTTTCAGCTTTTTCTTTTGATTTTCTTTTGCATCTCTTATGTTTGATCATCCTCAAAAAGAAAAAAAAATCAATCTAATCTAGTTTTGATTAACCCTAGTTCTTATGTTTAGATTTTTGTTTTATCACTAACCCTAACCGGAGATGGTTGGCTACCTCTCCAAGAAACCAAACTTTTTTTTGTGGGTGATCCAGGAAAACTTTAACAGGCAAAGGTGACGTGCAACACAAGCTAAAGGGTTGGAAACCCTAGATTCAAAAGTCAAACTCGAAGGACCATCAAAATCTCCAAGGGAATCACCACCTCCAAGTCAAGACGCCGAAGGCCGTTCAAGATCAAGAGAAGGATGGAGAAGATGGAGATGGAGAAAGAAGCTCAACACCTAAAGGCCGCCAAGGCAAGATCCACATGTGAAGTGTTCATCATGATGAAGATGCTAGAGACGCAAGTGGGACAACTTGCCGGCGCCCCGATGGGTAACAAAGAAGAATTTCGGAGACAACTCCAAGGTCCCAAGATGGCGAAAGGCTACTCAAACTCATTCGGGAGAGATGGAAGATCACACTAAGACCATGAAGATCACAACCGAAGACCGGAGTTCGAGATGCCGAGCCACAAGGAAGATGTTGCATCCGTCAAGACCAAAGGACAAAGCCAACTCGTGAAGACCCAAAAAAATGACTAAGCCAAAGTGGGTACCCAAGATTGCAACGCCCGCAAAGAGCGTTGATCCGGAGTAATCAAGTGAAGAAGTCTAGCCATGGACTATAAACGAAGCGCTAGGCGGGAGGCAACCCGTTTCGTCGAGTCAAGAATAAGCTACGGGAGGACAACCCGATTCCAGGTTTTTCAAGTCTTTTTAAATATAATTCAGTTCTGAATTTTACTACGCAAAACCTTAGACTTAGAATGGTTGAACAATATTAGAGACATAATTCTTGGTTGAATATTTTGCTTGATCATAAACCCTTTACATGAACCATCCTATGTGATTGTTTGCTTCTTTTCGAGAAACCACAACCAAAACCAAAAAAATTTCAGAACCTTAATCAACCTTTCACCCTCATTATGGTGCTGAGGTTGACTTATTTTTCATGCTAAAAACACACGAGTAGAGCCACGACTTGTATCTAGATGTTATTTAAATTTCAGCATGTGGTAGAACTCGCGTGAACCTAGAAACTTGATTTTTGGTTGGTTTAAAAATCCATATCCTTGGTTTCTCTAAGATTAGAATTTTTCTAAGCCTCACTTAATTTTATTTCATTCAAAATCTCTCTCATCTAATCAAAATTAGGACCTAAACCTATGCCCTCATGATCAAGCCGGGAAAAGCTTGCTCTCAACTAATGAAGGCAAACTATACCGGTGAGACCGAAATCGACGTAATAAAAAAATATTTTCGACTTGCATTTGTTTTTAATGGTTTAAAAACTTCTCTAAAATTATGTTCGAGCTCTTGCATGGCTCTGAAAAATATTTTTAAATTTCGAAATTAGAGGAGTGCTTAGCCTTAAAGGGAGGCAATCTAGTTAACCTAACCATGCATGCACCATGATACATCACGGGATGCCCCTCCAACATATTTAAACCACATGCAAAGTACAAGCATGGGGGGGCAGCCAAGGCTTTGTTTAGTAGGAATATCATGGATGCATGTGAGGCAAGGGAGTATGGAAGTGAGTCAAAGCGAAAACATCAAGTGGAAGGAGCAATAATGCAAGCGAAGGAGTGGACGGGAACGTTTGGAAGGTGTACGCGATCACGAAGCAACATGAATGCACTAGAGAAGAACCGAGCCAAGAGGAGAGAGGTAAGTCTTTCATCCAACTCTTTGTTCGTGTGCTCTAGTTTGTAGGCCGGAACCACCTTAGACTTAGCCATCCACCGCGTTTGTTTCGTGCAACAAATCACATCCTTAATCCACTCAAAGTCCAGACTCCAAAATAATATTTGTGTACCTTGTTACCGGGTGAAACCCGGATATTTATTTGTGATGAAGAGTGCTGCAATCATGGAAGAAAACTACAAGCCTTTTCACCGAAGAAGAAGGGATCATCGTCGTCTAAGCCATCATCGACAACCTCTTCGAGGAGGCACTCGGTTTCCGAGTTTCCTCGGAGTATGGAGGAGGACACGGCACCGCCGAGGAGGAACCACACTCTTCTCCTCGGTGGCATGAGGGCCGCACAAAACTCGTTTATTAGGTTTACCAAACTTCAATAACATATGGAGGAGCCGCCTGTCCAACCTCGCCACTTGACACGATCATCCGCTCCACCTCCATACACTCCGCGGTATTCCGAGGGGTATGTCATCATGACGGAGGAGGAGAAGAAGCTCGCTCGCCTTAAGTAGAGGCTTGTAGCGAACGTCGACATCGACGACCAAGCTCTCCACATATTGGGTTTCACACGAGACACGGTGCAATTCTCTAACGGAGTGTCGGCAAACACCCACAAGGAATTCGCCTAGGAAATTTTCATGACCATGGCGCATACCCTTGATGAAGGAGTGCTGAGTTTCTCATTCCGTTGGAGGGAGCCCACAAGTGGAGAAGAAGGAAGACACCGTCGGAAGGGTAACCTCGATCTATGATGCTATTTCTAGCACCTTGATGGGGTAATATCCTTTCATCCATGGGTTGCAATCGATCTTGAGATGTAATCACACTTTGTTGGATTATCTATCTATCTATCATCTTGTGCTGAAAATACTTTAATGCTTAAGGCTAGCAACCATGCCATAAAGGGAGTATAGGCCTCAATGCTTCCTTGGATCCATTCAACACAATCCCCGATAGATTAGATTGGTTTTCATGTTCGAAATGATTGCATGTTCTAGTATCGTAGACCCATGGGCGAGTGTCTCCTATTTTCAAAAGGGAGCTCGGAACAAGTATGTGCATGAAGGCACATGGGAAGGTTTTTGGAGTATGATCACGGGAAGAGACCATCAACGAAAAAAATACTATCCGGAACCCATTATCCAAGTGTGTCACTTTTGTGCAAGTGGATTTTTGGGAGAATGAGAGAGACAAAGATAACCAACACGGAGTTGAATTGGCTTTACTCGGCTTTGATTGCCAAGTGGCCAATAGACCCCACTCACCTATGATCAACCGGTGGTGTTGTTGCAACATCGAGTTCGGAAGATATTGGTTCGGGGTGTTGCCTCTCCATATTGGCTATCTCTTTAAAACCGGGTATTACAAGGAACCCAAATCATCTCCTACCTGAGACTTCCCTAGGAATATAGGAAGAAAGGAAAATATTTAAGTGAAGAGGAGAGAGGAGGCTTCCAAGTGGCCTAGGTGAATTTGCCCCTTCCGGATTGAAGATTAAAACTTTTTTTGAGAGGAAGAAGATTGGTTAGAGGAAGGACTTCTTGTGCCGGCGAAGAAAAATAAAAGAGAAGGATTATAGGAGAAGGATCTTCTATGGCCCAAGAATAAGGTGCACAACAAAATTATGTCCCACCATTGGGAGGAACCCCGGCGCCGCCGAGTTACTACGGTGGTGTACCAATGCAAGCATGGGGGAGTGGTGCAGCCATACCCCCACCATTTTTGCGGTGCCCAACGTAGCCTTTGCGGAGCCATATGCACACCTTCCTCAACCACAACAAAATGTAGCCACCATTGGAGGATACGCTCGTAAGGAACATGCAAATTATTGCAGCCATCCTAACCAATGCAAACCAAATGGGTGAAGGAAATGCAAACGTCGCTTATGTGCTTTGACACCTTCACCTAGCACCGTCGGACAATTCATATGAGGAGTGGTGCATTACAAGTAAGGGTACAACAACCAAGACTATCAATATCAACCACCGGCGGAAGATTAGAGAGAGGAGGAGCTTTAGTTATCTTTCCTTTACCCCTTTTCTTTAATTTTCAGCTTGTTTGCGCCTATGTATGCGTAGTGTTTTCAGTTTTTTTTATTTAAATTTCAGAAAGTGTGTTAGTTTAATTTTTTTCAGCATGTATCTTAGTGTTTATTTTCATCATGAATAATGTCGCCACCAAGTTTTTACCTTTGGTAAAGTTACAAAGTTTGTGCCATGATGATATATGATTATAATTGCCGCTTTGTTTATCTTTGTAATTGATTTATGCATGTTTAACCTAGTGCTCTCTTAAAAATACAAATATGAAATTATCTAAATGCTAGCTTAATCTTCAGCGGAGGTTATGATTAAAATAAAGACCCATAGTGTTTTATGTGCTCTCAAGTTATGAATAGATTAAAGATGTCTTTTATGCTCAAAAATATTGCTAACCTTGTCACAAATATCACTTGTGTGTTGCTCAACCTATCCAAAGCCTTATATATATTTGAGTGCATGAACCTTAGTGTACAAGATTTATTTTTGAGTGCGTTATTGCAGGCCATGATTTCTCTGGCCCGAGACTAAGAAGCCGGTCATTCCGTTTTTGCGTATCTATCTTTTTGCTAGCCTTTTATCCGTGCATTGTGTATCCCCGCATCGGAGATCTCACAAACTTCGCCGGATATCCACCCTTAAACCAAATATCTTTTTTTGTGATTACCTCCTTGACCACAACCTATCGTTGAGAATGGATCATCAATTCAAGGAAGATCGCAAGACGGTGCCAACGTTGAAGATTTCAAGTATCTCTCCAAGGAAAAATATCTCCGTACCTACCTTATTTTTCACCTCTTTGCTCGAGGACGAGCAACGTCTAAGAATGGGGGAGGAGGTAGGTACGGTGCAGTTTTAGAGTTCAAAGGGGAATATTTTTTAAAAAAATGATGAAAGAGAAAAAAAATCCGGTGATATTCATGACTTTCAAGGTATAAAAATCAAAACTTCGTTGTGAAAGTCATGGACTCGAATATATGACGAGAAAAAAAAATGAATGAATGAAAGAAAGAAAAGAATGAGAAATATGAGAAAGAAAAAAATGTGCGTAAAGTAAATTCCCTAGCTCTCTAAAAGTGCATTCAAGGCTTCAAGTTTAAAAGATCCATTCTCATTTTCCAACCATGTGCAATCCGATAACGAGGACTTCCTTTGTGCCTCGGGATCACTCTTTGCCATTTGCACATGTCCACTCATCTAAAAGTGTGTGTATTTTTCTCTTTCCCCTCCTTGATTTAACATTATTTTCCAATGACCTTTTTGACGAGTCTCGGTAAGACCATGAGAAGCTTGTCTTGTTTTGACAACACCTCATTGATAAAATCTTGTTAGGACTAAGCTTTCCCAAAGCTCCATATAAAGCCTACCACACATATATGTTATGAGAGGGAAAGGAGTAGAATATATAGGCTTGAGAGACAAGTGAGATGAGAGTTCATGAGCAATATACAAGATGATTTAAAGTTGTGAATTTGGTTTAGCTCTTTTCTTTATCTCGTTCTTTATTTCAAAAATTCGAGGTCTATTTAAACTTTGTGAGCATGTTAATACTTGTGGGATAAGCTTAATAAGAATCTACCCTCCGTAGAGGTGAAGGCTAGTACCTTATGAAACTTTAACGAATTAAACTTTTGAGAGCATTATGTTTTTTTTCATGTATGATCAAGTGCAAGGTTTAAACATTGTTTGGCAATGATGATATCCATCGAAGGCTTACTCGAGGACGAGCAAGGTTTAAGCATGGGGGAGATGTTGACGGTGAAATTCCGTCAACCTTAGGTGTTGGCATGACTTTTGTATCTTATTCATTGGTACTAACCCCCGTGGTATAACAAGTTCACTTGTGCATGTCGGTTTTGGAGTTAAGTGTTTACGCGGGGTTTTAACGTTGAAAGCAAGACTTCCGGGATAAGTTCATTAAGCACCTCATGACAAGATCTTGAAGCCCGATACAAGTCAAGCAATGAAGTGAACATGACTCCAAGAGCCCAAGGACCAAGCCCGAGAAGATGATAAACTCCGAGGACCGAACCGAAAAGTGCCGAATCTTGCAAGACAAGGAGTTGAGTCCAATTCGGGGAGAAACCGACGTCAAGGGCCCACATGCAAAAGGGGAGAACATCTAGAAGTCGTGGGAAGCAACACCGGCGAAGCAGCCGCGGGATGGGCCGAGTGGGCCCAGGCCGGCCGGCCCGGCCCCATTCGGGGCCCAATCGGGCTCTCCTTTGACCTAATTGCTTCTCGGGCTATAAATAGCCCCCCGACCGAGAGCCACGCGAGAACCGAAGTCGTATTCCGCCGCCGAGGAGCGAGAGAAGCTTGAGGGACACCAACTTGAAGATGAGGGTCGTGCTAGTTGTCTAGGGTTTCCCGGCCGACGTGGGAACCTTGCATGGAAGACCACGTCGGAGCTCGGAGCGAGGATCAAGATCGAGGGAGGGCCCCGGTGGTGATCTTGTTCATGTAATCATTCATGGTGAAGTTTGTAAGTGAATCCGATTTCTAGCGATTAAGTGCCTTCTCGATGATTTTGTTTTCTTCTTGGTTTTGCTTCTTCTACGATCTAGTTTGCGGCTAGATTACATAGGGTGCTCTTGTAGCCGCGGTGGCTAGAGGTGCATACCGGACCGGCCAAGTGATTTCAACTTGTTCTATCGAACTCGCCCTAAGCTCCCCGCATGAATAGGGATACGTTGTGACAGAACGGGGGTCTCGAAAGGCGGATGTTTTCGGAATCGGATGGGAAGGCCACGATTTAAAGATGCTTTTAATGAGATTCGCTTTGCTATCTTCATCTATCTTGTTTGGAGCTACAACATAAGCATGATCTAGATTCTCTAGATTGGTTATCTCTTGCTTTCTCTTGCTACCTCTTTAGTAGATTAGATTAGATTCGTTTTCTTTATGAGTTAGTAGATTAGATGCAACTTGTCTTCATTAGATAGCTTTACCTTGCTTTACTAGATTGAATCCTTGCATTGCACATTGTTCCACGGATTCGATACCTTGGGTTCACCACTCGAGGGAAGAAGGGTCCCTTGACTACGACGGGAGACTTGTCCGCTTGCAAGTCACAAACGAACTTTGATACAACTATTAACCGTCACGGCCCTGGCCGGACCGCCGCTTGCTCGATGAGAGTCCGCACCTCGCGGTGCATGTCCCGAGCCTCGGGGGTCGAGGGTGCCGGCATGGCGCGCCGAGAACGTCGCGGCAGCCGATGAGCTTTTGGCGCGCGCGCGCGGCGGAGCGTCCGCGTTGTCGACGTTGGGGACGGTGTTGAAGCGGTCACGGACCTGTCGACCCGGCTCCCGTGCGCGTTCGCCGCGCGCGGAGGCCTCCCCCGCCATTGAGGCGCGGAGCAACCGCACCGTTCGGCATTCTTCCGCCGCCTTGGCCTCGAGCTCGCGGGCTTGGGCCGACCGTGCGTCGATGTCGGCCCCGGCGAGAGCGCTTGGCCCCGCGGCCGGGCGCGTAGCGATCCCCGGGGCGGGCGTGACTTCCCCCGTCTCCGCGCCGCCGCACCGGCGGCGTTGGCCGGTCGTTGGTGATGACGGCGCAACACTCCCGCGCGGGGTCGTAGCTCCCGTCTCGTCGGGAGTCGTCGGAGCGACCAAACCGCAGTCCGTGGCGTCAAGGAAACGCCCGAACGCGACCGGGTCCCGCACGCCGGGAGAAGTCCCACCGCGCGTACCCATGGCGGTTGGCGGGTGGCAACGCGTCAATGGAGCCTAGGGACGATTCGTCGGCCATTGAGGCACCGGAATCCCCGGCGACGAAGACGTGACGGCCGGGCGGGACCCGGCGCATCGTGGTGTTGACGTTGTTGTTGTTGTTGTAGGCCGTCGTGGCGCCACGCAGCCCCGATGGGGATGCGCGGTCCGGAGACCACGCGCGGTCCCGCCGGGCGGTGGCGGTGGTCGTAACGGTGGGCGCGTCGCGGCGAGCGGCGACGCGCTCGGCTTGCCGCCGCTCGGACCGCGCCCGGCGCGAGCGTAGTCCGGAGCGACGACGGCGTCGCGGCGTCGATGGGCCCGCGCATCCGTGCACCGCGGCGCCCGCACTGGGCGTGTCGTGCGTGCGGCGGAGACCGAGCGGACTCGGCCGGCGCCGCGCGCGAAGCTCCTCACGGTTGGTGAGGCGCATGAGATAGCCGTTCCCCGTGGCCCGAAAGTTCGAGTCCCCGAAGCGGATTTCGAACCCGCCGGGGAGGGGGGTCCGTGTCGTATGGACCTCCCCGGGCCCACCACATCGGTGGGTACCGGGACCGACTACTCGGTGGGCCCCCGGGACTACCGGCTTGCGCTACACGGCACCCGAAGGCGTGGAGCACAAGGACAAAGAAAGGAGTAGTACTCGGTTAGGACTCGGACACGTTCCGCACCGTATAGAGGTCTCCTAGACGTACTCGACTAGTACTCCTTCCCTACTCCGACTTGTAACCCCGCCTCCCGACTATATAAGGCGAGGCAGGGACCGATCTCTCGGCATCCAATCTCAATCCCCTACAACTCACGGCGCACTATTGCACCATCTTGTAATCGTGCCCTATCAATCCAGAGCTACGCAAAGATACGAGACGTAGGGTATTACGCACCTCGCGGCCCGAACCTCGTCTAAATTGTGTGCCACGTGTCTCTTCCTTCGAGTTACCGATCTCGGCGAGTCACGATCATCTACTTCGGGTACTCCCCGTAGTAGGTTGCCGGTCCAAAACACCGACACCGGGCGCGCGGTAGGGGCTCTCGCTCGAGATCACATGGCGAACTCGACGGCTTCCGTCCACATCAAGCCAACCGTCGCCTTCAACCGCGGCGACACCTTCGTCTTCGGCGCTCGGGTCCGCACCGGCCGATGGCGCGGGCTCCTTCCGCCGTCGCCCGACCATGCAGCCCAACCCGAGGACAGGCCTCGTGACGCTTCCCGAAGTCGTCACAGGCGAACTCGCCGGCAAGTTCGGCGAAATTTCGCTCTTCAACCATCATGCTGACTTCGAGCTCGAGTCCGACGCCAACTCGAACCCGATCTCACCATGGGCCATCGCTTGCGAGCCGGCTGCTCGGCCCATCGCGGACGGCCCCTTCACCACGCCGCCCCGCGCGTGGCCCCCCGCGTCCTCGCCGGCCCGCACGGGGGATCCTACTCCGCGAGGGCCGGCAAGGAGCCCGTAACCGAGTACAACTCGGACTCCGACGCCGCCCCCGATCACGTCTCGGGCTCCAACCCTCTCTCCGAGTTCTATTCGAACCCGGACTACGAGTTCGACTTCGGGTCGGACCCCGAGGAGCCCGAGTCCGAAGACGACTCCACCGAGCTTCCCTTGTCAGGGCCAGCCTCTGGGCTGGTTATAAGATCAACACCGACCGGCAGATACGTCTACTGGCCGGACCGCAAGCCCGCTGACCTGGCAAAGGGAGACTCACGCTACGTCGCCTACATCGACTCACTACCGTTCCGAGAGGGAACACCGCCGGCCCAGCCGACTCCAACACACCCACCGAAGTGGCGCCTTCGAGTCCGGCCTCGGCACCCCCGATCGCCAAGTCTTCATGGCTGTCGGCGACACCCCCGGAACCTCGGGCACGGCCGCGGACAAGTACACGGAGGACATCTCTCGCGGACGAGCCGTCCGTCGATGCACCGCGGGCGAGACCGACGCCATCGGGGACGCCCCGCGCGAACGTAACGGAGAAGCGCAACGAACGACGCCGGCGGCTCAGAGACAACCTTCCCATCCGCAACCTTGCGGAAGCTCTCGAGGCGGTCGAGAGCAGAGTCCACACCACCCCCCGAGCAATGCCTCATGTCGATCACAACGATCGCACGACGGAGCTCGGGGCATACGCACCGGAGAGGTCATCGCCAAGCTCGCCGAAGAAGCCTACTTCATGCGGGTCGACAAGAGAGTCGCCCAACCTCTCCCGGCTAAGCCTCGCGACAACGAAGCTACTAGTCGCGGCGCCGACCCCCGGCCCAACCGTACCCGGGCGACATCCCGCCGACCCAAACCGTCGCCGCTCCACCGCCGGCGGACCTTCACGACAAGAGCAAGGCAACCGAGAAGTCGTCCCCCACCGTGCTCCGCCGGTGGCGGCGGCGGGGCGACCCCGACGGCGGCGGCGGCCGACGGCGGCGGCCTCCAACCACGGGGCCAACAGAAAGCCGGAGGCGGTGGCAGCCGCGGCGGCCGTGGCCACGCACATAGCCACGCCTCCGCGCGCCTCTCACGGCGGGTACGATGCTCGCCGAGGATCGAGGAGTTGCGGCAGAAGAAGTCGACCACCGCCGCCGAAGGCGACGGCTTCCCCGCCTTCTCACCCCGCTCCGCAACCTCGCTCCTCCCCGACAAGTTCAAGCCTTTGGGGATCACCAAGTACGACGCGAAGCGAGATCCCATCCAAGGTGGCTCCGATGCTACGCCCTCTCCATCGAGAACGCTGGCGGCAACAGCGACACCAAGTGCCTCTACTTTCCCTTCTGCCTGGACCAAGCTCCACTCACATGGCTCGAGTCGCCGGACAAGCACTCGATCGACAGTGGGACCACCGAAGGAACAAGCTCACGAGCAACTTCGCGGGCGCCATGGGCCGCTCGGGTACTCGCATGGACCTCGCCATGATCAAGCAGGAACAAGGCGAGACCCTCCGCAAGTACATGCGCCGTTTCTTCGACAAGCGCGCTACGTCATCGACGTCACCGACAAGGAGGTCATCGACCTCTTCCAGGACGGCCTCTACCATCGCCGCACCTTCGAGGACTTCGGTCGTCGCCGCCCCAAGTCCATTCCCCACCTCAAGGACATGATCACGTCCTGGGCGGACGAAGAGGACAAGGCCAACGCCAAGTACGACGCCATCCGCGGCAAGTCCAAGCAGAACCAGGGCGGCGGCAGCGGCAGCAATGCAAACCAAGGCGGCCGCGGCAACAACAACAACAATAACAGCAACTACTCGGGTCCCAACCGCAAGCGCAAGCCAGACAACACCGTCGCGGCTATCCAACGCCCTGCGAAGGGGAACTCGAAGAAGAACTCTGGCGGGTTCAAGGACCTGCTGAAGGAGAAGTGCCCGTGGCATCCAAACGGCAATCACACTACCGAGCGGTGCTACCGGCTCGGTGCACGCACTCAAGGACACGCCGGAGCCACCGCACCCTCACAATCGAAGGGCAAGAAGAAGGACGGCGACAACGACGACTTCCAGAACCCGAGAAGACCGTCAACGTCCTCTTCGGCGGACCGCCGGCCAGGCGGGAGCAGAAGGCTACCCGTCGCGAAGTGATGTCCATCGAGCCGGCCGGTCATGACCCCTCTCGGGTGGTCGAAGTACCCATCACCTTCTCCCGCGCGGACCGGGGGACTAGCTTCTCCGAGCCGAGGACGGTTCCCTCTCGTCCCGAAACCAACAAGGGCGGGTTCCAAGCTCAACAAGGTGCTCATCGACGGTGGAAGCGGGCTCAACGTCCTTTTCACCAAGACCTTGAAGAAGATGAAACTCGACGTCACCCCATGCTCAACAAGGGCAGCATGCCCTTCTACGGCATCGTCCCGGTGCAACGCGGCTATCCCACCGGGCTCGTGGTACCGCGCTACCTTTGGGGCGTCTCGGGATAACTACCGCACCGAGTACATCAAGTTCGAGGTTGCGGATTTCGAGACTTCCTACCACGCCATCCTCGGCAGACCGGCCATCGCCAAGTTCATGGCGGTGCCCCACTACACCTACTTGGTACTTAAGATGCCAAGTCCGGCGGTGTGCTCTCCCTCCAGGGGGACTTGAAGATCTCCCACGACTGCGATACAGAGGCCGTGGTGATCGCTTCAACAAATCAAGTACCCACCCCAATGATGGAGGTCTACGCTGCGTCGAAGAAGCTCGCTATGAGCGAACTCGACATCCCGCAGAAGTCCGACAACCGCCAACAAGCCTCGCCCACCCGAGGAGGTACTCGTCAAGTCTGGTCGACCTCGGAACGGGCGACCCCCAGGCAAGACCACCACCATCGGGGCCGGCCTCGACCCCAAATAGGAAGACGCGCTCATCGCCTTCCTTCGGGCTAACCGCGACATCTTCGCGTGGAAGCCAGCGGACATGCCAGGAGTGCCCAGGGAGCTGATCGAGCACTGCCTCAACGTCGACCCAAAGGCCACCCCTAAGCGACAACACCTCCGACGCTTTGCCGACGACGTACGGGACCATCAAGAAGGAGCTCGCCAAGCTACTCGCTGCCGGCTTCATCAGAGAAGTCTTCCATCCTGAGTGGCTCGCCAACCCCGTCCTCGTCCGCAAGAAGAACTCAAACGAGTGGAGGATGTGCGTCGACTACACCGACCTCAACAAGCACTGCCCCAAGGACCCCTTCGGGTTGCCGCGGATTGATCAAGTCATCGACTCCACGGCGGGCTGCGACCTGCTCTGCTTCCTCGACTGCTACTCCGGTACCACCAGATCGCAATCAAGGAGGAAGACCAGGAGAAGACCGCGTTCATCACCCCGTTTGGCGCGTACTGCTACACGACCATGTCATTCGGGTTGAAGAACGCCGGCGCCACCTACCAACGGGCCATCCAGGCCTGCTTCAAGCGGCAACTCAACAAGAACGTCGAGGCCTACGTGGATGACGTGGTTGTCAAAACCAGGGACTCCAGTACCCTCATCGACGACCTTGAAGAGACCTTCGCATCACTACGCGAGTACCGCTGGAAGCTCAACCCGAACAAGTGCGTCTTCGGCGTACCTTCGGGTAAACTACTCGGCTTCATCATCAGCCAGCGCGGCATTGAAGCCAACCCCGAGAAGATCTCCGCCATCACCAGCATGAAAGCTCCCACGAGCATCAAGGACGTCCAGAAGCTGACGGGGTGTATGGCGGCGCTGAACAGATTTATCTCGAGGCTAGGAGAACGGGGTCTCCCCTTCTTCAAACTTCTCAAGCATCACGAGAAGTTCGTGTGGACACCAGAGGCGGATCAAGCCCTTGCCCAGCTCAAGGACTTCCGTCAAAGCCGCCGGTCCTCACGGCTCCCTACAAGGGCGAGCGCCCATCGCTCTACCTTGCTGCGACTACTCACGTGGTCGGCATCGCCATCGTTGTCGAGCGGCGGGGAAGACGGCCACGCCTATCCTGGGCCCGGGGCCGCCGGTCTACTTCGTCGGCCGAGGTTCTATCGAGTCCAAGGCTCGCTACCGGCCCCGTGCGGAAGCTTCGTACGCTCTACTCATCACCTCGCGGAAGCTACGACACTACTTCCAGGAGTACTCGGTTTCCGTCGTCACCGACTACCCGCTCGGCGACATCCTGAGGAACCCAGACGCCACCGGAAGAATCTCCAAGTGGGCCGTCGAGCTCGGCGCCCTCACTATCGACTTCAAGCCACGCACCGCCATCAAGTCGCAGCACTAGTCGACTTCATGGCGCAGTGGCGGGAGAACCGCCTACCTACTCCCACCGTGCGACCGTAGCATTGGGTGATGTACTTTGACGGCTCACTCAACCTCGAGGGCGCAGCGCAGGGGTACTCCCCGATCTCTCCAACGGGCGAACAACTCAAGTACGTCCTGCGCATCTTCCGGAAGGTCTCGAACAATGAAGCCGAGTACGAAGCCCTCCCCGCACGGGCTCCGCCTCGCGGCTTCACTTGGCATCAAGCGGCTACTAGTCTACGGCGACTCCGCGAGGGTCATCAACCAAGTCAACAAGTCCCGGGACCGCAACAAGGAGAACATGGACGCCATCGCCTAGAAGTCCGCAAGCTCGAGAACAAGTTCTACGGTCTCGAGTTCCATCACATCGTCCGCGACAACAACGTTGCGGCGGACGTCCTCTCGAAGCTTGGATCCACCCGCACCCAAGTACCCGCGGGCGTCTTCGTCCATGAGCTTCACGCGCCATCCATCCCGGAGCCGGCGCCACCGACCACTGCCCCACCCCATCCACCAGCCGGGCGAGGAGGTCATGATGATCGACGTGGACCGGAGGCAACCCTTCATCGACTACCTCGGCCGAGCGAAGGTCCCCCTCCGACAAGAACGCGGCCGAACAACTCGTCCGCCGCGCCAAGTCTTACGTCCTCGTCGGAGACAAGCTTTACAAGCGGGGCGCATCTTCTGGAGTACTCATGAAGTGCGTCCCTCGTAAAGAAGGCAAGGACATCTTGGAGGAGATGCATAAGGGCGTCTGCGGCAACCACGCGTCTTCACGCACGCTGGTCAGCAAGGCCTTCCGGCGAGCTTTCTACTGGCCCACAGCCCTGGGCGATGCCGAAGAACTCGTCGAAGGTGCCAAGGATGTCAATTCTTCGCCAAGCGAAGCAACACGTCCCGGCCTACAAGCTAGTCACCATACCGCCGACCCGGCCCTTTGCCCGCCGGGGGCTCGACATGATTGGGCCACCGCCAACCGCGCCGGGAGGATTCAACAGGGGTGCCGGTGGCTATCGACAAGTTCACCAAGTGGATCGAGGTCAAGCCGGTCACATGCCCCAAGGCTGACAGAGTACTCGACTTCTTGGATGAACTCGTACACCGCTATGGGCTACCCCACCGCATCATCACAAACCTGGGGTCCAACTTCAACAACCACCAGTTCTGGGAGTACCGCGAGAACGGCCGGGATCGACGTCGATACGTCTCGGCCGCCCATCCACGGCCAACGGACAAGTCGAGCGCGCCAATGGGATGGTGCTCGACGCCCTCAAGAAGCGGCTATACGACGCCGCTAACTCTAAAGGGGGCAAGTGGATCAAGGAACTACCCAACGCACTGCGGGGGCCGCGGACTCAACCATCCAAGCCGACGGGGCAATCCCCCTACTTCCTCGGTCTACGCTCCGAAGCCATCCTCCCCGCCGACGTCATATGGAACTCACCGGGCGGTGGAACACTATGACGAAGGCGTCTCGAAGACACGCAGACGAGTTGATATCGACAGCATCGAAGAAGCTCGCCGCGCCGCCGCCCCGTCCGGTCGGCCTAGGTACCGGAGGGTATCCGACGCTACCATGATCGCAACGTCAAGGAACGCTCCTTCAACGTTGGAGATCTTGTCCTCCGCCGTATCCGGAACACGGAAGGACTCCACAAGCTCGCCCTCCCCGTGGGAAGGCCCCTTCACCGTGGCTAAGGTGACCGGCCGGCTCCTACCGCCTCCAAACACTTGAAGGCGAAGAGGTCAACAACTCGTGGAACGTCGACCAACTCTGTCGATTCTACGCCTAGTCTCACGACTACTCCGGGGTTCAAGTCTACACGACTACACCAACGCCCCTTGCCGCAAGCGACCCCCTCGGGTCCTGGCTCCAAGTCTCCGGACTACTCTACTCCAGGTCCAGCCCGTGCGGCTACCTACGGACCCTGGGCTGCGACGAGCGTCAAGGACTCTAGCAGCGGTCTACCAAGAGACCACACTTCAAGATCCAGCCCCACGGCTACCTACGGATCTGCGGTCCAGCCTACACGGCTACTTACGGATCACCAGCTGCAAGCGGCTACCCCGCTCCAGCTCCACTCAGCTGTAAGCGGCCCCCCGGGTCCAGGCGACTACTTGTAACTACGGCCCTGGCCATCCAGGTGTACTTCTTCAGTAATAAAGTTTGATCGTTCATCAACTTCTTTACTGTCTATTCCCTACGACGGGATTACTAAAGCCGAGTACTACTACTCGCACCTACTCCACGATGGGCGCTCCGCACTCTGAGATCGCGGTTACGAGTACTCATTCATGGAACAACTCCACTTCATTAATACATGAATAAGTTCATTACATATGGCTTTTGTACAACTGTGGCTACTAAGCTACTTATGCAGGGCTACTGGAGGTTCAACTTTTCGGCTACCTGCTCCGCGATGGGAGCCATCTGCTCCAGCCAGCTCGCGTATCGCTCATCCGAGCGCTGGCGGCTACCCCGCCGGCGACCACCTCCACCGGAGCCTTCGGGAAGTACGACTTCATGAAGGCCAAGCACTCGCTTCGGGATCGACTTCGCCATGTGCTTGACGTAGGCGGCCACCGGCTTGGCGCTTCACGAAGTCGATCCGCCGAGGAGCGATCTTGGGGCCTCCCGGTGCGGCACCGGCAGCCTCGCGATCGGGAGGGCAGCCTCTTCAAGGTCCTTCGCCCGGGCCCGAGCGCCTCGCAATCTTCGTTCAACTTCTCGCAAAGATTTGTAGCGTTGACGAGATCTCTGTCGAGGCAATCCGCAACTCCATATGCTTCTCGCACTCGACGGCAAGCTCCTTGTAGTCGAGCTCAAGTACCCGGCGGGCTTCCCCGCTCCCGTATAAGAGGTTCTTCATGTTGACCTCGGAGGCTTTCACTGCTCCACCCGGCTTTCGAGTTCCGCAATACAACACAACAACGGGTCGAGGCTATATGGCTTCCAACAAGTACCCGACAAGTCCAAGGACATACCTTTGTTCTTGTTGCGGAGGCCCTTGTTCTTCCGCACCGGAGTCGTCGCCCTTCGCCCGTAGCTCCATCACATCGTTGTGGTACTTGGCAAAGGCGGCGTCGAGCTTCGACTGCATCGCGGCCGCATGCTTCCGCGACTTCACGAGCTGCTCTTCCAGGGCCCTCGGCTCGGAGCACGGTGTCGCCGTAGCCCCGCAAAGATGTTCGACTTCTCGCGGGATCGCTCCGCGACGTCCTGCACAAGACAAGCTCAAGTCAACAGAGTACTCAACGCGAAAGGATTGACTACTCGTGAAGCTTCGGCTACGTACCTTCATCCACTGCTCAGCACGCCGGATCGCCTCCAGATGCTGAGCCACCGTTGCCGGCTCGACGAGATCGTCGGCTAGCAGCTCAATTCCGCCACGGCTACTTGACGTAGCCTCCGTCATCGGCGCCGAGCGGATAGGCTCCGCGTCTTGGATCTCGGGGGATCGGATTGCCACCTCCGGGGCAACCCCCCGGCGACGTGGTAGCCGCCTCCCCCTTGGCGGACTCCTCGACGACTTCTCCTTCGGTCTCGGGGGCTCCTTCCGCGGCCTCCGGGCCTCTCGGTGTCGCCCTCCCGCATGGGTACCCCCGCGGGGATGTCACCCCCCTTCGCCGCCCGTCAACAAGGAACATACGCATCGGTGCCTACGACTACTCGTCCCGGAGTTCAACAGCTTCAAGAAGGGTACTCACCTTCGACTATGGCCGCCTCTGGCAGCGGCGCTTCGGCGGCCGGGGGCTCGGTCGCGGCTTGGGCCTCGGAACGAGCTCCTCGACCGGCGGCACCGGCTCGCTGCCTCCGCTGGCGCGGGCTCTTCCCCGTCCCAGCTCAGATCTGTGGATTTTCTGCACAAGTGTTCACAGAAGTTTGTTAGGCAATCATCGACTACTGCAACGAGTACTACTCATGAAGGTGGGGTACTTACAAGGTCGACCGGACGATAGTCACGGCCGGAGCACCGAGGATGCTGGCGATGTCAACCAGTCCACCCTCGGCGGGCGTCTCTTCTTCCGCCTCTTCGGCCATCGCCTCCTCCACGGTGGCAGCGGCCGGCGCGACGTCTTCTCGCGTCCCTCGCGGCTTCCATCTCTCCGGCCGGCGGCGGCCGCGGTACTCGCTCTCCACCGGAGCAAGGGGCCGGCGCTCCGAGCCGCGCCGTGAAGTTCTTCGACGGTGGGGGCCGGACTTCGGCTTCTCGCCGGTTCCCCCACCGTGGGTCACGTGCCCTCGTCGCCCTCCCTCTACGGGCTCGCCGGGCGGCACCTCCCCGCACACAATAGACGACTACTCGTCGGCAACGTACTCGATCGCCGGGTACTCGACTACTCGTTCAAGAACACTCACCTCCGGAGGAGTGGTCTCCGAGACCTTCGGCCTTCTTCGCCACCCGCTTCTTGGTGGGGTTGCGCGGCTTCCTCGGCGGCGCGGCAAGGCTAGCCTCCGGTGCTAGGCGGAGGGTCTTGGATGAGTGGCACGTGAGGCAAACCCGGACGGCTAAACCTCGACCGCAAACCGGAAGCGGTCCTGAAGAGTCTCTTCGTCTTCATCGTCGTCATCGGAGGTATCCTCCACAATGACGGTGTCGTCGCCTTCTCCAACTTCGCGGCGCTCTTTCACCTTTCCCACCGCCGGGATCTCGATTCCGCTTGGTGGCGGCTGCGGCTCGGAGACAAACCGCTTCACATCATCCTGCGCAAACAACCAAGACGTCAGAAACTTCGCTACGGGTACTCACTACTCGACGAGGGGGTACGACTACTTACCTCGTTGGGCGGGCGCGCGGCGGAGTACTCCTCGACCGGACACGCTGTGTACGGTGGCATGTCCTTGAAGATCCTCGACAACCTCTCGACGATGTCGTTGTCGTCCCGGCTCCCCCTGGCATCCGCGACGTGTCGTTGTCGCCGGTGTACTCGAAGCCCATCGTATCCCGCGCCATCAGCGGCTGGATCCGGCGCTTCATGAAACTGAAGGCCACATGCTCGGCCCTCAGTCCCGCATCTTTGAGCGTCTTGATGCGCGCCAGCAGCTCGGGGAGCTGGATCCCCTCTTGCATGGTGGGCTCTGTGTTCCACCAATCTTGGTGCCTGGGCTGCCGTCCGCTCGGCTTCGGTAGCTCGGGATGGTGGTTCGTGATGTAGAACCATCTCGTCTTCCGCCGGTGTTGGAGTCCACGAGCTTGTACGCCGTGCATCGCTCCGCGACGTCCTCCCTCGACCGGATTCCGCCCCTCCGACTACTCTAGGGTTGGAGGCGCTGGGCTGCGGCTTCACGCGGAAGAACTTCCGAAGAGCACCCAGTGCGGCTTGATTCCCAAGAAGGCTTCGCAGAAGTGCACGAAGACAGATGTATGGAAGATTCCGTTAGGGTTCGGATTGAGGTACTCGATGCGGTAGTACCCGAGCAACCCCTTGAAGAAGTTGCTTGCCGGGAGCGCAAGCCCGCGCTCCACGAAGCGCGAGAACATTGGGATCTCGTCTTCGGCCTTCTCCATTGGATAGGGATCTC
This sequence comes from Cenchrus americanus, assembly GCA_947561735.1. Classification (NCBI taxonomy): domain Eukaryota; kingdom Viridiplantae; phylum Streptophyta; class Magnoliopsida; order Poales; family Poaceae; genus Cenchrus; species Cenchrus americanus. The sequence goes on from OX387241.1 coordinate 14,678,549, forward strand.
TCCCGCAGCGGATCTCCACATGTCGATCTCCTTCTCCCCGATGAACCCGCCGTTCAACAGGGGTCGGCGAGTCCTCCGTCTTGACCTTCGACTTTTTCCACTCGCGGCTCGGATCGGCGCGCGGTGGAGACAAGGGCGGCGCCGCACTGGTGGCGGCCGCGGCGGCCTCTGTACGGCCCCTCTTCTTTCCTCCGCCCTTCGATGGCGACGGCTTCATTCTCCAAGTACAAGGAGTCTTCACTCGCATCCGCTCGGGGGCTACCCTAAATCCTTCGGGTGGCGATGCGCTCGGATCTACTACGGCGGCAGCAGGTGCTGGAGTGGATCTACCTCAAGATTCAAACGGAAATGACTGCGGCTCACTTGGGTGCAAAACCCTAAGGGTTTCGGCTTCTATTTATAAGCCAAATCGCCTCCGTAACGGGCGGTTGGATAAGTCCACGCGCGGCTGACTCAGCGTCTGCGCGTGACTCTTCGCATTCTACTAGTCGACGCGCCTCACCTCGGGGGCTCGGCTACTTCTACCTCGACTACCGGGACGCGGCTAGTCTCAAGAGCATCTCAGGACACATTCTCCAAGAAGACCCTTCAATTCGAGAGGAAGTACTCGACTCAAGGCTCGGGGGCTCCGTGCCACGTGTCCTTCGGTTTTTTCTCTCCGGATTTTTCGGGATTTTCTTGCCGAGACTTCAGATGGATCCTCAGCCAGAGCCCGCGGCTCGAGGCTCGGGGGCTACTCCATGTGGATTGCGGTTCTGCAAATCGCATCTCCACGACGGCTTCGGCTTCAAGACAAGACAGCGTTTCTTGAAGACCTTCGAAGGCAGATTTCAAGTACGCTTGGGACTACTCGAGAAGACTTCAAGATTGCTCAAACATCGACCGGAGTACATTCCAGCCTCGGGATGCTTCGACTACTCTTGAGGGCTTTTGACTTGTAGCCCTCGGGGACCCTTGAGGACTACTCGTTAAGGCCGTCAAGATTACCGGAAGCTATCCTTCTCGACTACAAAGTACTCGGTGGGCTTGTCGTATGGACCTCCCCGGGCCCACCACATCGGTGGGTACCGGGACCGACTACTCGGTGGGCCCCCGGGACTACCCGCTTGCGCTACACGGCACCCGAAGGCGTGGAGCACAAGGACAAAGAAAGGAGTAGTACTCGGTTAGGGACTCGTACACGTTCCGCACTGTATAGAGGTCTCCTAGACGTACTCGACTAGTACTCCTTCCCTACTCCGACTTGTAACCCTGCCTCCCAGACTATATAAGGCGAGGCAGGGACCGATCTCTAGCATCCAATCTCAATCCCCTACAACTCACGGCGCACTATTGCACCATCTTGTAATCGTTCCCTATCAATCCAGAGCTACGCAAAGATACAGACGTAGGGTATTACGCACCTCGCGGCCCGAACCTGTCTAAATTGTGTGCCACGTGTCTCTTCCTTCGAGTTACCGATCTCGGCGAGTCACGATCATCTACTTCGGTACTCCCCGTAGTAGGTTGCCGGTCCAAAACACCGACACCGGCGCGCCTGTAGGGGCTCTCGCTCGAGATCACATGGCGAACTCGACGGCTTCCGTCCACATCAAGCCAACCGTCGCCTTCAACCGCGGCGACACCTTCGTCTTCGGCGCCTGGGTCTGCACCGCCGATGGCGCGGCTCCTTCCGCCGCCGCCCGACCATGCGCCCCAACCCGAGGACAGGCCTCGTGACGCTTCCCGAAGTCATCACAGGCGAACTCGCCGGCAAGTTCGGCGAAATTTCGCTCTTCAACCATCATGCTGACTTCGAGCTCGAGTCCGACGCCAACTCGAACCCGATCTCACCATGGGCCATCACTTGCGAGCCGGCTGCTCAGCCATCGCAGACGGCCCCTTCACCACGACAGCGCCCCGCGCGTGGCCCCCGCGTCCCCGCCCGGGCCCGCACGGGGGGCTCCTACTCCGCGACGGGCCGGCAAGGAGCCCGTAACCGAGTACAACTCGGACTCCGACGCCGCCCCCGATCACGTCTCGGCTCCAACCCTCTCTCCGAGTTCTATTCGAACCCGACTACGAGTTCGACTTCGGGTCGGACCCCCGAGGAGCCCGAGTCCGAAGACGACTCCACTGAGCTTCCCTTGTCAGGGCCAGCCTCTGGGCTGGTTATAAGATCAACACCGACCGGCAGATACGTCTACTGGCCGACCGCAAGCCCGCTGACCTGGCAAAGGGAGACTCACGCTACGTCGCCTACATCGACTCACTACCGTTCCAGGAGGGAACACCACTGGCCCAGGCTGACTCCAACACACCCACTGAAGTGGCGCCTTCTGAGTCCAGCCTCGGCACCCCCGATCGCCAAGTCTTCATGGCTGCCGGCGACACCCCGGAACCTCGTGCACGGCCGCGTACAAGTACCGGAGGACATCTCTCGCAGACGAGCTGTCTGCCGATGCACCTGCAGGCGAGACCGACGCCATCGGGGACGCCCGCGCGAACGTAACAGAAGCGCAACGAACGACGCCGGCGGCTCGCAGACAACCTTCCCATCCGCAACCTTGCGGAAGCTCTCGAGGCGGTCGAGAGCAGAGTCCACACCACCCCCCGAGCAATGCCTCATGTCGATCACAACGATCGCACGACAAAGCTCGTGGCATACGCGCCGGGAGAGGTCATCGCCAAGCTCGCCGAAGAAGCCTACTTCATGCGGGTCGACAAGAGAGTCGCCCAACCTCTCCCGCCTAAGCCTCGCGACAACGAAGCTACTAGTCGCAGCCGCCGACCCCCGGCCCCAACCGTACCCGGGCGACATCCCGGCCGACCCAAACCGTCGCCGCTCCACCGCCCGCGGACCTTCACGACAAGAGCAAGGCAACCGAGAAGTCGTCCCCCACCGTGCTCCGCCGGTGGCGGCGGCAACGACCCCCGACGGCGGCGGGCCGACGGCGGCAGCCTCCAACCACGGGGCCAACAGAAAGCCGGAGGCGGTGGCAGCCGCGGCGGCCGTGGCCACGCGCATAGCCACGCCCTCCGCGCCTCTCACGGCGGGTACGATGCTCGCCGAGGATCGAGGAGTTGCGGCGAAGAAGTCGACCACCGCCGCCGAAGGCGACGGCTTCCCCGCCTTCTCACCCCCGCTCCGCAACCTCGCTCCTCCCCCGACAAGTTCAAGCCTTTGGGGATCACCAAGTACGACGCGAAGCAGGATCCCATCCAGTGGCTCCGATGCTACGCCCTCTCCATCGAGAACGCTGGCGGCAACAGCGACACCAAGTGCCTCTACTTTCCCTTCTGCCTGGACCAAGCTCCACTCACATGGCTCGAGTCGCTGGACAAGCACTCGATCGACGGGTGGGACCACCGAAGGAACAGCTCACGAGCAACTTCGGCGGCGCCATGGGCCGCCGGTACTCGCATGGACCTTGCCATGATCAAGCAGGAACAAGGCGAGACCCTCCGCAAGTACATGCGCTGTTTCTTCGACAAGCGCGCTACCGTCATCGACGTCACCGACAAGGAGGTCATCGACCTCTTCCAGGACGGCCTCTACCATCGCCGCACCTTCGAGGACTTCGGCCGTCGCCGCCCCAAGTCCATTCCCCACCTCAAGGACATGATCACGTCCTGGGCGGACGAAGAGGACAAGGCCAACGCCAAGTACGACGCCATCCGCGGCAAGTCCAAGCAGAACCAGGGCGGCGGCAAATGCGCAAAGAATGCAAACCAAGGCGGCCGCGGCAACAACAACAACAATAACAAAGAACTACTCGGGTCCCAACCGCAAGCGCAAGCGTACAACACCGTCGCGGCTATCCAACGCCCTGCGAAGGGGAACTCGAAGAAGAACTCTGGCGGGTTCAAGGACCTGCTGAAGGAGAAGTGCCCGTGGCATCCAAACGGCAATCACACTACCGAGCAGTGCTACCAGCTCAGGCACGCACTCAAGGACACGCCGGAGCCACCGCACCCTCACGATCAGAAGGGCAAGAAGAAGGACGGCGACAACGACGACTTCCAGGAACCCGAGAAGACCGTCAACGTCCTCTTCGGCGGACTGCCCAGCAGGCGGGAGCAGAAGGCTACCCGTCGCGAAGTGATGTCCATCGAGCCAGCGGTCATGACCCCTCTCAGGTGGTCAGAAGTACCCATCACCTTCTCCCGCGCGGACCGCGGGACTAGCTTCTCCGAGCCAGACGGTTCCCTCTCGTCCCGAAACCAACAAAGGGCGGGTTCCAAGCTCAACAAGGTGCTCATCGACGGTGGAAGCGGGCTCAACGTCCTTTTCACCAAGACCTTGAAGAAGATGAAACTCGACGTCACCCCCATGCTCAACAAGGGCAGCATGCCCTTCTACGGCATCGTCCCAGGCAACGCGGCTATCCCACCGGGGCTCGGTGGTACCGCGCTACCTTCGGGGCGTCTCGGGATAACTACCGCACCGAGTACATCAAGTTCGAGGTTGCGGATTTCGAGACTTCCTACCACGCCATCCTCGCAGACCGGCCATCGCCAAGTTCATGGCGGTGCCCCACTACACCTACTTGGTACTTAAGATGCCAAGTCCAATTCGGTGTGCTCTCCCTCCAGGGGGACTTGAAGATCTCCCACGACTGCGATACAGAGGCCGTGGTGATCGCTTCAACAAACCAAGTACCCACCCCAATGATGGAGGTCTACGCTGCGTCGAAGAAGCTCGCTATGAGCGAACTCGACATCCCAGAGAAGTCTGACGCCGCCAACAAGCCTCGCCCACCCGAGGAGGTACTCGTCAAGCTCTGGCCGACCTCGAATGAGCGACCCCAAAGCAAGACCACCACCATCGGGGCCGGCCTCGACCCCAAATAGGAAGACGCGCTCATCGCCTTCCTTCGGGCTAACCGCGACATCTTCGCGTGGAAGCCGACGGACATGCCAGGAGTGCCTGTGGAGCCGATCGAGCACCGCCTCAACGTCGACCCAAAGGCCACCCCTAAGCGACAACACCTCCGACGCTTTGCCGACGACGGACGGGACCATCAAGAAGGAGCTCGCCAAGCTACTCGCCGCCGCTTCATCGAGAAGTCTTCCATCCCGAGTGGCTCGCCAACCCCGTCCTCGTCCGCAAGAAGAACTCAAACGAGTGGAGGATGTGCGTCGACTACACCGACCTCAACAAGCACTCGCCCCAAGGACCCCTTCGGGTTGCCGTGGATTGATCAAGTCATCGACTCCACGGCGGGCCGCGACCGCTCGCTTCCTCGATCGCTACTCCGGTACCACCGCATCGCAATCAAGGAGGAAGACCAGGAGAAGACCGCGTTCATCACCCCGTTTGGCGTGTACTCGCTACACGACCATGTCATTCGGGTTGAAGAACGCCGCGCCACCTACCAACGGCCATCCAGCTCGCTTCAAGCGGCAACTCAACAAGAACGTCGAGGCCTACGTGGATGACGTGGTTGTCAAAACCAGGGACTCCGCACCCTCATCGACGACCTTGAAGAGACCTTCGCATCACTACGCGAGTACCGCCGGAAGCTCAACCCGAACAAGTGCGTCTTCGGCGTACCTTCGGGTAAACTACTCGGCTTCATCATCGCCCCGTGCGGCATTGAAGCCAACCCCGAGAAGATCTCCGCCATCACCAAGATGAAAGCTCCCACGAGCATCAAGGACGTCCGTAAGCCGACGGGGTGTATGGCGGCGCCGAACGTATTTATCTCGAGGCTAGGAGAACGGGGTCTCCCCTTCTTCAAACTTCTCAAGCATCACGAGAAGTTCGTGTGGACACCGAGGCGGATCAAGCCCTTGCCCGGCTCAAGGACTTCCCCGTCAAAGCCGCCGGTCCTCACGGCTCCCTACAAGGGCGAGCGCCCACTCGCTCTACCTTGCCGCGACTACTCACGTGGTCGCATCGCCATCGTTGTCGAGCGGCGGGAAGACGGCCACGCCTATCCGGTCCGGGGGCCGCCCGGTCTACTTCGTCGCCGAGGTTCTATCGTAGTCCAAGGCTCGCTACCAGCCCGTGCGTGAAGCTTCGTACGCTCTACTCATCACCTCGCGGAAGCTACGACACTACTTCCGTGAGTACTCGGTTTCCGTCGTCACCGACTACCCGCTCGGCGACATCCCGAGGAACCCGCACGCCACCGAAGAATCTCCAAGTGGGCCGTCGAGCTCGGCGCCCTCACTATCGACTTCAAGCCACGCACCGCCATCAAGTCGCGAGCACTAGTCGACTTCATGGCGCAGTGGCGGGAGAACCGCCTACCTACTCCCACCGTGCGACCGCAGCATTGGGTGATGTACTTTGACGGCTCACTCAACCTCGAGGGCGCAGCGCGCAGGGGTACTCCCGATCTCTCCAACGGCGAACAACTCAAGTACGTCCCGCGCATCTTCCGGAAGGTCTCGAACAATGAAGCCGAGTACGAAGCCCTCCCCGCACGGGCTCCGCCTCGCGGCTTCACTTGGCATCAAGCGGCTACTAGTCTACGGCGACTCCGCAAAGGGTCATCAACCAAGTCAACAAGTCCCGGGACCGCAACAAGGAGAACATGGACGCCATCGCCTAGAAGTCCGCAAGCTCGAGAACAAGTTCTACGGTCTCGAGTTCCATCACATCGTCCGCGACAACAACGTTGCGGCGGACGTCCTCTCGAAGCTTGGATCCACCCGCGCCCAAGTACCCGCGGGCGTCTTCGTCCATGAGCTTCACGCGCCATCCATCCCGAGCCGCGCCACCGACCACCGCCCCGCCCCATCCACCACCTCGGGCAGGAGGTCATGATGATCGACGTGGACCGGAGGCAACCCTTCATCGACTACCTCGCCGAGCGTAAGGTCCCCTCCGACAAGAACGCGGCCGAACAACTCGTCCGCCGCGCCAAGTCTTACGTCCTCGTCGGAGACAAGCTTTACAAGCGGGGCGCATCTTCCGGAGTACTCATGAAGTGCGTCCCTCGTGAAGAAGGCAAGGACATCTTGGAGGAGATCCATAAGGGCGTCTGCGGCAACCACGCGTCTTCACGCACGCTGGTCAGCAAGGCTTTCCGGCGAGCTTTCTACCGGCCCACGCCCCGAGCGATGCCGAAGAACTCGTCGAAGGTGCCAAGGATGTCAATTCTTCGCCAAGCAAGCAACACGTCCCACCTACAAGCTAGTCACCATACCGCCGACCCGGCCCTTTGCCCGCCGGGGGCTCGACATGATTGGGCCACCGCCAACCGCGCCAGGAGGATTCAACAGTGGTGCCGGTGGCTATCGACAAGTTCACCAAGTGGATCGAGGTCAAGCCTGGCCACATGCCCCAAGGCCGACAGAGTACTCGACTTCCGGATGAACTCGTACACCGCTATGGGCTACCCCACCGCATCATCACGGACACCGGGGTCCAACTTCAACAACCACCAGCCCGGGGAGTACCGCGAGAACAGCGGGATCGACGTCGATACGTCTCGCCGCCCATCCACGGGCCAACGGACAAGTCGAGCGCGCCAATGGGATGGTGCTCGACGCCCTCAAGAAGCGGCTACACGACGCTGCTAACTCTAAAGGGGGCAAGTGGATCAAGGAACTACCCAACGCACTCTGGGGGCTGCGGACTCAACCATCCAAGCCGACGGGGCAATCCCCCTACTTCCTGGTCTACGGCTCCGAAGCCATCCTCCCTGCCGACGTCATATGGAACTCACCGGCAGTGGAACACTATGACGAAGGCGTCTCAGAAGACAGCAGACGAGTTGATATCGACAGCATCGAAGAAGCTCGCTGCGCCGCCCTCGTCCCGCCCGCCTAGGTACCTGGAGGGTATCCGACGCTACCATGATCGCAACGTCAAGGAACGCTCCTTCAACGTTGGAGATCTTGTCCTCCGCCGTATCCGGAACACCGAAGGACTCCACAAGCTCGGCCTCCCCGTGGGAAGGCCCCTTCACCGTGGCTAAGGTGACCGGCCGGCTCCTACCGCCTCCAAACACTTGAAGGCGAAGAGGTCAACAACTCGTGGAACGTCAACCAACTCGTCGATTCTACGCCTAGTCTCACGACTACTCCGGAGTCAAGTCTACACGACTACACCAACGCCCCTTGCCGCAAGCGACCCCCCTCGGGTCCTGGCTCCAAGTCTCCGGACTACTCTACTCCAGGTCCAGCCCGTGCGGCTACCTACGGACCCTGGGCTGCGACGAGCGTCAAGGACTCTAGCAGCGGTCTATCAAAAGACCACACTCCAAGATCCAGCCCCACGGCTACCTACGGATCTGCGGTCCGGCCCTACACGGCTACTTACGGATCACCACCGCAAGCGGCTACCCCGCTCCGCCTCCACTTAGCCGTAAGCGGCCCCCGGTCCGGGCGACTACTTGTAACTACGGCCCCGGCCATCCGTGTGTACTTCTTCGCAATAAAGTTTGATCGTTCATCAACTTCTTTACCTCGTCTATTCCCTACGACGGGATTACTAAAGCCGAGTACTACTACTCGCACCTACTCCACGATGGGCGCTCCGCACTCGAGATCGCGGTTACGAGTACTCATTCATGGAACAACTCCATTTTATTAATACATGAATAAGTTCATTACATGTGGCTTTTGTACAACCGTGGCTACTAAGCTACCCATGCGGTGGCTACCGGAGGTTCAACTTTTCGGCTACCGCTCCGCGATGGGAGCCATCTCGCTCCAACCAGCTCGCATACCGCTCATCCGAGCAGCTGGCGGCTACCCCACCGGCGACCACCTCCACCGGAGCCTTCGGGAAGTACGACTTCATGAAGACCAAGACTCGCTTCGGGATCGACTTCGCCATGTGCTTGACGTAGGCGGCCAGCCGGCTTGGCGCTTCACGAAGTCGATCCGCCAGAGGAGCGATCTTGGGGCCGCCCGGGTGCGGCACCAGCAGCCTCGCGATCGGGAGGGCAGCCTCTTCAAGGTCCTTCAGCTGGGCCCGGAGCGCCTCGCAATCTTCGTTCAACTTCTGCAAAGATTTGTAGCAGTTGACGAGATCTCTGTCAGAGGCAATCCGCAACTCCATATGCTTCTCGCACTCGACGGCAAGCTCCTTGTAGTCGAGCTCAAGTACCTGGCGGGCTTCCTGCTCCCGTATAAGAGGTTCTTCATGTTGACCTCCGAGGCTTTCACCGCTCCACCCGGCTTTCGAGTTCCGCAATACAACACAACAACGGGTCAGAGGCTATACGGCTTCCAACAAGTACCCGACAAGTCCAAGGACATACCTTTGTTCTTGTTGCGGAGGCCCTTGTTCTTCCGCACCAGGTCGTCGCCCTTCGCCTGCAGCTCCATCACGTCGTTGTGGTATTTGGCGAAGGCGGCGTCAAGCTTCGACTGCATCGCGGCCGCGTGCTTCCGCGACTTCACGAGCTGCTCTTCCAGGGCCTCGGCTCGGAGCACGGTGTCGCCGTAGCCCCGCAAAGATGTTCGACTTCTCGCGGGATCGCTCCGCGACGTCCCGCACAAGACAAGCTCAAGTCACCGCAGTACTCAACGCGAAAGGATTGACTACTCGTGAAGCTTCGGCTACGTACCTTCATCCACTGCTCAGCACGCCGGATCGCCTCCAGATGCTGAGCCACCGTTGCCGGCTCGACGAGATCGTCGGCTAGCAGCTCAATTCCGCCACGGCTACTTGACGTAGCCTCCGTCATCGGCGCCGAGCGGATAGGCTCCGCGTCTTGGATCTCGGGGGATCGGATTGCCACCTCCAGGGCAACCCCTGGCGACGTGGTAGCCGCCTCCCCCTTGGCGGACTCCTCGACGACTTCTCCTTCGGGCTCGGGGGCTCCTTCCGCGGCCTCCGGGGCCTCTGGTGTCAGCTCCTGCATGGGTACCCCTGCAGGGATGTCACCCCCTTCAGCGCCTGTCAACAAGGAACATGCGCATCAGTGCCTACGACTACTCGTCCTGGAGTTCAACAGCTTCAAGAAGGGTACTCACCTTCGACTATGGCCGCCTCGCGCCGGCGCTTCGGCGCGGGGGGGCTCGGTCACAGCTTGGGCCTCGGGAACGGGCTCCTCGACGGGCGGCACGGCTTCTGCTGCCTCCGCTGGCGCGGGCTCTTCCCCGTCCCAGCTCAGATCTGTGGATTTTCTGCACAAGTGTTCACAGAAGTTTGTTAGGCAATCATCGACTACTGCAACGAGTACTACTCATGAAGGTGGGGTACTTACAAGGTCGACCGGACGATAGTCACGGCCGGAGCACCGAGGATGCTGGCGATGTCAACCAGTCCACCCTCGGCGGGCGTCTCTTCTTCCGCCTCTTCGGCTACTGCCTCCTCCACGGTGACGGCCGGCCGCGCGCGGACGTCTCTCGCGTCCCCGCGGCTTCCATCTCTCCGGCGGCGGCGGCCGCGGTACCTCGCTCTCCACCGGAGCGGGGGGCCGGCGCTCCGAGCCGCGCCGAAGTTCTTCGACAGGCGGGGGGCCGGACTTCGGCTTCTCGCCGGCTCCCCCACCGTGGGTCACGTGCCCTCGTCGCCCTCCTCTACGGGCTCCGCCGGCGGCACCTCCCCGCACACAATAGACGACTACTCGTCGGCAACGTACTCGATCGCCGGGTACTCGACTACTCGTTCAAGAACACTCACCTCCGTGAGGAGTGGTCTCCGAGACCTTCGCCTTCTTCGCCACCCGCTTCTTGGTGGGGTTGCGCGGCTTCCTCGGCGGCGCGGCAAGGCTAGCCTCCGTGCTAGCCGGAGGGTCTTGGATGAGTGGCACGTGAGGCAAACCCGGACGGCTAAACCTCGACCGCACTCGGAAGCGGTCCCGAAGAGTCTCTTCGTCCTCATCGTCGTCATCGGAGGTATCCTCCACAATGACGGTGTCGTCGCCTTCTCCAACTTCGCGGCGCTCTTTCACCTTTCCCACCGCCGGGATCTCGATTCCGCTTGGTGGCGGCTGCGGCTCGGAGACAAACCGCTTCACATCATCCTGCGCAAACAACCAAGGCGTCAGAAACTTCGCTACGGGTACTCACTACTCGACGAGGGGGTACGACTACTTACCTCGTTGGGCGGGCGCGCGGCGGAGTACTCCTCGACCGGACACGCTGTGTACGGTGGCATGTCCTTGAAGATCCTCGACAACCTCTCGACGATGTCGTTGTCGTCCAGCTCGCCCCCGGCATCCGCGACGTGTCGTTGTCGCCGTGTACTCGAAGCCCATCGTATCCCGCGCCATCGGCCGGCCGGATCCGGCGCTTCATGAAACCGAAGGCCACATGCTCGGCCCTCGGTCCCGCATCTCCGAGCGTCTTGATGCGCGCCCGGCGGCTCGGGAGCCGGATCCCCTCTTGCATGGTGGGCTCGTGTTCCACCAATCTTGGTGCCTCGGGCCGCCGTCCGCTCGGCTTCGTAGCTCGGGATGGTGGTTCGTGATGTAGAACCATCTCGTCTTCCGCCGGTGTTGGAGTCCACGAGCTTGTACGCTGTGCATCGCTCCGCGACGTCCTCCCTCGCCCGGATTCCGCCCCTCCGACTACTCTAGGGTTGGAGGCGCCGGGTCGCGGCTTCACGCGGAAGAACTTCCGAAGAGCACCCAAGGCGGCTTGATTCCCAAGAAGGCTTCGCAGAAGTGCACGAAGACAGATGTATGGAAGATTCCGTTAGGGTTCGATTGAGGTACTCGATGCGGTAGTACCCGAGCAACCCCTTGAAGAAGTCGCTTGCCGGGAGCGCAAGCCCGCGCTCCACGAAGCGCGAGAACATTGGGATCTCGTCTTCGGCCTTCTCCATTGGATAGGGATCTCCGCAACGGATCTCCACATGTCGATCTCCTTCTCCCCGATGAACCCGCCGTTCAACGGGGTCGCAGTGTCCTCCGTCTTGACCTTCGACTTTTTCCACTCGCGGCTCGGACCGGCGCGCGGTGGAGACAGGCCGGGGCGGCGCCGCACCGGTGGCGGCCGCGGCGGCCTCTGTACGGCCCCTCTTCTTTCCTCCGGCCTTCGGCGTCTTCGACGGCGACGGCTTCATTCTCCAAGTACAAGGAGTCTTCACTCGCATCCGCTCGGGGGCTACCCTAAATCCTTCGGGTGGCGATGCGCTCGGATCTACTATGGCGGCAGCAGGTGCTGGAGTGGATCTACCTCAAGATTCAAACGGAAATGACTGCGGCTCACTTGGGTGTAAAACCCTAAGGGTTTCGGCTTCTATTTATAAGCCAAATCACCTCCGTAACGGCGGTTGGATAAGTTCACGCGCGGCCGACTCGGCGTCCGCGCGTGACTCTTCGCATTCTACTAGTCGACGCGCCTCACCTCGGGGGCTCGGCTACTTCTACTCGACTACCTGGGACGCGGATAGTCTCAAGAGCATCTCAGGACACATTCTCCAAGAAGACCCTTCAATTCGAGAGGAAGTACTCGACTCAAGGCTCGGGGGCTCCGTGCCACGTGTCCTTCGGTTTTTTCTCTCCGGATTTTTCGGGATTTTCTTGCCGAGACTTCAGATGGATCCTCAGCCAGAGCCCGCGGCTCGAGGCTCGGGGGCTACTCCATGTGGATTGCGGTTTTGCAAATCGCATCTCCACGACGGCTTCGGCTTCAAGACAAGACAGGCATTTCTTGAAGACCTTCGAAGGCGTATTTCAAGGACGCTTGGGACTACTCGAGAAGACTTCAAGATTGCTCAAACATCGACCGGAGTACATTCAAGCCTCGGGATGCTTCGACTACTCTTGAGGGCTTTTGACTTGTAGCCCTCGGGGACGCTTGAGGACTACTCGTTAAGGCCGTCAAGATTACTGGAAGCTATCCTTCTCGACTACAAAGTACTCGGGGGCTTGTCGTATGGACCTCCCCCGGGCCCACCACATCGGTGGGTACCGGGACCGACTACTCGGTGGGCCCCCGGGACTACCGGCTTGCGCTACACGGCACCTGAAGGCGTGGAGCACAAGGACAGCAAAGGAGTAGTACTCGGTTAGGACTCGTACACGTTCCGCACCGTATAGAGGTCTCCTAGACGTACTCGACTAGTACTCCTTCCCCTACTCCGACTTGTAACCCCGCCTCCCGACTATATAAGGCGAGGCGGGGACCGATCTCTCGGCATCCAATCTCAATCCCCTACAACTCACGGCGCACTATTGCACCATCTTGTAATCGTGCCCTATCAATCCGGAGCTACGCAAAGCATACAGACGTAGGGTATTACGCACCTCGCGGCCCGAACTCGTCTAAATTGTGTGCCACGTGTCTCTTCCTTCGAGTTACCGATCTCGGCGAGTCACGATCATCTACTTCGGGTACTCCCCGTAGTAGGTTGCCGGTCCAAAACACCGACAGTCCGAGCCACCCATGCGGTAGCGGGTACCACGGTACTCGGGCGAATCACCATGGAGGGGGTTGGCGAAATGACCTTAGGCGCTCGCTTGCCCCACGGTGGGCGCCAACTGTCGGTGCGGAATATGGTCCCGACACTAACCGGTAGATAGCGCCGTGGTCTATCCCTCAATGGTCGATGCTAAGCAACAAGTGACACGAGAGGTTTATCCTGGTTCCGGCCGAGGGGGCCGTACGTCCAGCAGGGGTGTGCTCGGGGCACTATATTACTTAGCACCGGGGGTGCTTGCAGTGGGGAAAATACAAGCAAGGCGGGAGAGGAAGTGTGGCTTCCAAGTCCCTGGTGGAGTGGCTGAAGATGTTGTGGGAGAATGAGAATGAGTACGTGGTGTCCAACCGAATCCGTTCCCCCCACGGCGGGGGCTCGCCTCCCCTTTTATAGATCAAGGGGGCGGCGGGTTACATGCACGCCGTGCTACCTAGCTATGTGAGGGATGCACGTCGCGCTACGCTGTAGAATGGGCGGCCGTCCGGTCGATCTTCGCAGCGATCTGGCCATGATGGCCTACCCCGTACCCGAACAGTGGCGGTTCGAGGGTCGGAGGGCGGCAGATGGTGGTGGCGTCCTCTGATAGGCTTCGAGGGAGGTGCTGATGATGACTGGTACGGGGCACAGGAGCAGGCAGAACGGCGTTCCTTCCCAATGCGCTTCGCGGTAGTGGAGTGGTTGCTGCAGCGCCGGGCGTGCGCCTGCACGCGTGGGTACGGCGGCCGCGCCGTTACAGTGGCCGGGATGGCCATCCACCGGCCTAGCGCCTCCACCTAACCCTGTAGGGTCACGGGAAAGTGAAATCGAGGGTGCGCCCGGCCCCCCTTCGAGGGTCGGGCGCGTTAGCCGTACTGTAGTGGGCGCGTGGTGTCACGGGACTGACACCGGCCGTACCGCACAGTCCATCCCCACAGTGGTGGGGATGGGCTCTTCCCTGGGGAGTTGGTGCGGCGGCACCGGGGCGCGAGCCCCGGGCGCATGATGGCGCCGTCCCGCGGCGTCGTGGCGTTAAATGCCCGTGTACGGGGGCCGGCGCACGCGTGCGGGGCGCCCGTGAGCGTGGCGGGCCCCGGCCGAGGGTGGGACGGACCCTCGAGCGAGACGCGACCTCGCTCGAGGGGGGAGTGAGCCCTCGAGCGGGGCGGGATCACTCGAGGGAAGAGTTGCCCCTCGAATGGGGCGAAGCCCGCCCGAGGAGGGAGTGCGCCCTCGAGCGAGGCGGAGCCTCGCTCGAGGGGACTTCTAAGAGGGCCGTCTCTCGTGGGCCGTCGGGGTCCCCGGCGTGGGCCGTGTCCCGCATGGTTAGTCACCCGCACGGTTAGGCTTAGCGTGTTTTGGTGTGGTTGCGGGGTTTAAGTGGGGATTTCCCCGTTGTTTGAGGGGACCCCTAGGGCTGTCCCCGACAATACTAAGCATGGTAACAAGACTACTTGCATCACGGTCTAAATCCACCACATGATACTAGACATGATACAAGGTTGCCGGTACTTACGGAGGTTGACGGATCGATGGATCCTCTCGAAGAACTCAACGACTCGACTAGAAGGACTCGAAAGTTGGCATGGGGCCGGTTTGTTGTGAAATTGTTCGATCCCTATTACAAACGCTAAGGGTTTATATTTATACCCTGGCTCTAACAAGACTCCTAGTCGGCCACGCTTACAACATTTATTGCCTAAAATTAATACCATGGCGTCATGTCCGTCTCGTACCCGTCATTAATTCATCTCCTTCTTTATACCAATTTTTGGTGTTAACAGACGCCTTAGGGTTTGGCTACAGTAAGGGTCAAGGCTCAGCACCTTCAGCACCGGACGATCTGACGCCTTGACCAGCGGTTCATCCGACAGTTGCATTTAAATCATACAGAGACGCGCCAATTCAATTGCTTCAGCACCGGATGAACCGATGCTTGGATTGTGACTCAGCGGTTCATCCGACAATCTTATTTAAAACATACAGTACTGCCCCGAGTGAGAAGTCTTCAGCACCAGATGGTCCGACGGGGCGTCGGTGTATAGCGTTGGTACATTGTCTGGGTTTCTTGGTTCAACGGCTATATTGGGCGCTGTGAGTGACCGGATGATCCGACGCTTGCGCAGGGGGTGACCATCGGTTCATCCGACGGTACTAATTTTTCAGGAAATCTTTTCTAACGGCTAGCCTCCCTTGCTAGGCCTATAAATATGACCCCCCTGCCTCTCTTGAGCTGTCTTTGCCATTCTGAAGATCCACTGCAGCCAAGGAGAGAAGGAGAGTGTGTTCTTGTCATTTGAGATTCTCTTCCTCTTGTTTGAGGGCCTCTTTCTTAGTGATCAAGAGTTTTCAAGGTGCATACATGGCTTAGCTGAGTGCTTAGGTCAAGTGAAGGTGTGCGGGCTTGTTACTCTTGGAGTTTGACGGCTCCTTGACGGTCTCGGTGTTTGGAGGGTTCTTGGTGATCTCTTGGAGATTGTGGGAGCCTCAAGACAAGCTTGGTGTACACGGTTCGAGACCCACCGTTCCGGAGATGGAGAACGGGTACTCTTAGTGAGAACTTGTGTCTTGGTGACTCAAGGGGGAGCAATACTCTAAGTGAGTGCTTCAACGTGGATTAGGGGGGAGCGTCAACTTCTCGATACCACGGGAAAAAAATTTGGTCGTCTCTTGTGCCTCTCTATATACTTTCTAGCATTTAAATTCAGCAACTAATTTCCGCACTTAAGTTTCCTTGTATTTGCTCTTGTCTTTTGCTTGTGTGCTTCATACCTTGCCTAGGTTGTTTCTTATCTCCTAGTGTGTTATTTGCTAAGGAAACTTTTGTTAGTGTGCTCTAGTAGTGGAGAAAAACTGTTTTTAGATGGGCAACACTAGTTGATAGGCTAAGGTTTCTTCATTGGTGTAGAAATTGAAAAGAAGTCCCATATTCAACCCCCTTCTATGTGACTAGGATCCTACAAGTGGTATCAGAGCTAGGCTCCCTTTTGCTTGGCTTAACCACCTAGGGAGATGGGGAAGGGAAGCGGCAATGGCCCTCCTAAGTTGGTGAGGAAACACTTTACCTTTTGGGCTCATAGAATGGCTAGCTACCTTCAAGCTCAACACCATGATGCGTGGCGCACTACCATGTATCCATTGCCTATGGTTCCCACCGAGAGTGAGACTAAGTGGAATGCACGTGCTAGAAACCATATTTTTGAGGCACTAGACGAGGAGTTGTTTGATCGGGTCTTTGCTTTGCAAACCGGCCATGAAGTGTGGATGCAACTCAAGGAAATCCATGTGGGTAACAAAAAGATCCGTGAGGAAAAATATGTGTTGCTCAAGGTGGAACTCAATGAGTTCAAAATGAAGGATGATGAGGGGGTAGAGCAAATGTATTCTAGGATGGGGGTGCTTATTCAAAGTATCAATGCTCTCGATGTTGCTAACCTTCCCGAGTAGGAAATCATCCGGAAAATCCTCCAAACGCTCCCCAAGCCAAGATACAACATCGTCAAGGCACTTCTCTTTGAGAAGGATTTCACTACCCTCACTATCACCGAGGTTGTGAGCAAGATCCGCTCCCACGAGATGTTTATGATGGAATACATGGAATCATCTACCTCTCACTCAAGCGCCAAGAAAGATCTTGCACTCAAGGCAAGTGAAAAGGCCAAGTCCAAGAAGATCAATGCAAAGCCTCCTGCAAGTGAAGCGGAGAGCGATGATGCCAAGCTTGCTCTCCTCATGAGGAGAACCACAAGAATGCTCTCCAAGATTGGCAAGAAGGGCTACAATTATGATCCCAAGAAGCAAAATTTTTGGGCGTCAAGATGAAGTGGTGAAGGAAGCAATCAGAAGTGCTACAATGTGGAAGCTATGATCATCTATCATATGATTGCCCCAAGCCCGACAAGTGAGTCTCAAGCACAAGCAAGAAGAACGATGAAGATGAAAAAGATGCCAAGTACTACAAGAAGAGCTCATCCAAGAAGAAGTCATCAAACAAGCCCTACCGCAAGAAGGATGGTGAACATCGTTCTCTCTTGGTCAATGAATGGGTAACCGGTGGTGAAACTTCAAGTGCTCAAGTGAGAGTGAAGAAGACAAGAACAAGAAAATCGTCGGTATTGCTATCATGGATGATGAAGAGCCTCCACTCCCACCTCCACCAATGTGCTTCATGGCAAAGCACTCCAAGGTGAGCGATAGCGATAGTAGTGGTTCTTCTAGTAGTGATGATGAACTCTCAGCACTTGCTCTTAAAGGTATTCTTGATGAATATACTTCCATGATTAAGAAACAAAAGAGTAAGCTCAAAGCACTTGATGAGACTCATGAGAAATTTAAGCTATCATATGATGAGTTGCTTGTGAAGCACAATGACCTTAGCAAAGAACATGATGCTTTGGTAGTGTCCAACAAGTCACTTAGAGATGACCACAACAAGTTGCTTGATAAACACAAAGAGCTAATCGTCAAGCATGACGACATAACCGTGCTTAACAAGTCTCTTGAGTCAAATCATATGAAACTTAAGAAAGAACATGTGCTCTTAGAGATGAAATATCAAGAACTTGAGCTTGCTAGTGAGGACATTGATTCTAGTGGGCATGCAAATGCTAGAGAAGTCACTAAAGCCAATGCCTCCATCTCATGTGATGATCTAATTGAAGAACCTAAGGTCTTGCTCAATGTTGAAAATATTGCACCTTCCTCCAAGACTAACCATGATAGGGTGAAAGCTCTTGAAGAAGTGAGAAGCCTAAGGTCTTGTGTAAAGACTTTGGCCAAGGGTGAGCAGTTACACAAGGAGATCCTTGTCGGTGCGGAATGTGGTCCCGACACTAACCAGTGATAAGCGCCAAGGTCTGTCCCTCAATGGTCGATGCTAAGCAATCAGGAACCCAAGGTTTATCATGGTTCCGGCCGAGGGCCGTACGTCCAGCAGTGGTGTGCTTGAGGCACTGTATTGCTCAGCACCGGGGGTGCCTGTAGTGGGGCTGCTACAAGCAAGGCGGGAGAGGAAGCGTGGCCTCCAGGTCCCTGGTGAAGTGGCTGAAGATATTGTGGGAGAATTGGAGAGTAAGTGCGTGATGTCGTGTGTTGTTGTCTTGTGTTGTCGTCCCGTGCGACGGGGGGGTTCGTCTTCCTTTTATAAGCCAAGGAGAGAGCGAATTACATGTATGCCGCACTATTCGGCCTACACGGGGAAGTGTGGTGCATCGCGCCGTAGAGTAGGTGGCCGCCTTGACGGTCCTTGCCGCGATCTGGCCATCATGGCGTATCTTGTACCCGAGCAGTGGCAGCTTCGAGGGTAGGAGCGCAGTGGACGACCGTGATGTCCCCAGGCGGGCTCGACGGGGTTGCTGACATCGATCCGTACGGGATACAGTGGCCGGCATGGCGGCGTCCCGTTCCCGCACGCTCCACAGCGCCGGAGCTGTTACTACAGTGCCCGGCGTGGGGTTGTACGCGCGGGGGCAGCCACCATGCCGTTAACAGTGGCAGGGATGGCGCCCCGCCGGCCTAACATCATGACCTAACCCTGCAAGGTCACGGGAAAGCAAATCGAGGGTGCGGCCGGCCCCCCTCGAGGGCTCGGCGCGTTAGCCGTACAGGAGTAGGCGGCGCGGTGTCACGGGGCTGGCGCCAGCCACGTTGCACAGTCCCCCACAGTGGCGGGGATGGGTTCCCTCCTAGGGAGTTGGTGCGACGAGACCGGGGGCGCGAGTCCCGGGCGCATGATGGCGCCGCCCCCGCCGTTGTCGGAACATTAAATGCCCGTACCGGCGCACGGAACGGGCGTGCGCGTGCGGAGCGCCCTCGAGCGAGGCGGAGCCCCGCTCGAGGGCGGCGCGGGACCCCTCGAGCGAGGCGGAGCCTCGCTCGAGGTAAGCGCACTCCCTCGAACGGGGCGAAGCCCACCCGAGGGGGGGGTGTGCCCTCGAGCGAGGCGGAGCCTCGCTCGAGGGGATCTTTGAGTGGGCCGCCTTGGTGGGCCGTCGGGGCCTCCGTGGCGTGGGCCATGCCCCGTGTGTTTAAGCGAGGCGTGTTTGGCCTTGGTCTTTTTTTGCGATGTTTTAAGTGGGGTTTCCCCGCTTGTTAAAGGGGACCCCCGGGGGCGGTCCCCGACGCAGCCCCCGAGCATCCGCGGGTTCGCCGGTCGGCCCCGCGCATGGTGGAGCCTACCGATAGGACGTCCTTCCCCCCCGGCCCTCGCGAATGCTTTCTGTGGGGCCGCGTCAGCGGACCCGCGGGTCTAGCCCCCGAAGCCCTGTAGGAGCGTGGGCGCTCCTGCAGGGGTTTTACCGCGAGGTTTGGTCAGAGGGCGTGGTACATATCTCAACCCGCGTCGGCAATGTTTCAGCTGGCTGCGGTGACGCACGCGCAGCTGGCACTACCCGCGGCCGGTGCGATCCAGGAGGTGTAGCCGTGCGTCGAGCCCCCGAGCCTGGGCCCGTTTGAGGCGATCGGGTAGAGCTCTACGACTTGTTTTTAACGCGCCCTCGCCGTCCCTCCGCGGGACGGAGGGTGAGGTTTCCGCAACCCCCATCGGTCGGGTCGCGGATTGCGGATTCCTCGTTGAGCTGTTAGTGGGTGGTTCGAGTGGACGCCCATGCCCCGTTCGATAAGGGTAGGCTGCGTGGTCCAGAGACACGTCCATTAAAACGCTTGCGTGGGTTTGCTAGGTGGGGCTCGGTCCCGTTCGCTAGGGACCGAGGGCGCGGAAGCTCTCCCTCGGTGGGATCCCCCCGGCTAGCTGCCCTCGCTGGCTCTCGAACATGACATGTGGGGCACCCTCGAGCCGGCGGGCTCGAGGAACGGCTCGAATGCGCGTGCCCTCGTCGTCCCTGACTCCGGTGATCTGGGGCGCCTGTTCGAACCCGTCGAGGGTCAGTCTTCGAACCTCTGATTAGTAGGGCCGCGCGGGGTGGCGGCTAGGCGGCCCCGTCTTTGCATCTGCGAGTCCTCGAGGGTCCCTGACCGCGTCAGCCCTCGAGGCGCTGATCAGTAAAATAGTGCGGGGTGGCGGCTAAGCGCCCCCCGTCTTTGCATCTGCGAGTCCTCGAGGGTCCCTGACCGCGTCAGCCCTCGAGGCGCTGATCAGTAAAATAGTGCGGGGTGGCGGCTAGGCGCCCCCCGTCTTGGCATCTACGAGTCCTCGAGGGTCCCTGACCGCGTCAGCCCTCGAGGCGCTGATCAGTAAAATGGCGCGTCAACGGTACCTGTGGTGCCTGTTTTATCTCAAACGGGCCCCGAGGTGACCGTCCGACACCTGCACCCTTCGAGGGTTGAAATTTTCTGAGCCAGGGGCTCGCGCCGCTCGAGGGTCCTCCTTACTTGGTAAGGGGCCAGGCCATTTAATGCTTCGCAGCCGCGGCTGCGGTTTCTCGCCGCGGGCGCGCCTTTTTAGGCGCCGCGGCCGCGCGCGTAGTGGGCGGCGTGGGCAGGCGGACGTGACCGCCTGCCACGGCCCTCCCGGTTCTACGCAATGATGATGGCCCGTCGGCGGTGGTGTGGCCGCCGCGGTCGTGGTGGGGCCCGCCCGTCAGCGAGAGAAGATTTCCCCTGCAGTTAATGCGCGCGGGACGTGCGCTCCGGAGAGCACGCCCGCGGCTTATAAATCTGGTGAGGGGGCAAACGACGGTTTTTACCTTAGCATTCGCCATTCTTGCTCCTTGTGCTCCAGCCTCCGTCTCGTTCTCGCCACAACGCCTTTTCGCCGTTGGAGCTCTTCTCCTCCTTCCTGTTCTTCGTTCCCGGGCCCCTTGCCTTTTCTCATGGCGCCTCTTCCGCCTCTCGTTATCGTCGACCCGTACGCGTGGGAGCGCTCAACGGTGACGCGGCTGGCCCTGGGCGAGCTGGTGTCCGCCGGTCAGCTGGCGGCGAACGAGGAGGGCCGGCCGGCCGAGTGGATCGTGCCGCCGGCTGGGGACCACGCGCCCAACCCGCCGAGCGGCTACGTGGTTAGCTTCACCCGCTTCCACGAGCGCGGCTTCACGACGCCGGCGAGTCGCTTCATGCGGGCGCTCTGCCACCACTACGGCGTGGAGCTGCACAACTTCGCGCCGAACGCAATTTCGCAGGCGGCCACGTTTGTGGGTGTTTGCGAAGGGTATCTAGGGATCCCGGTGAATTGGGATCTCTGGATACACGTCTTCCGTGTGGAGCTGTTCACGCAGCCGACGACGGAGCAGAGGACCCGCCGCGCGGTGCGCGCCGGCGGCATGTCGCTCGCCTTGCGGGGGCAGTACAAGGACGACTACATCCCCTGTACCATGACGACCAACAACGCAGGCTGGGAGCGGGGGTGGTTCTATCTTCGCAACGACGAGCCCGGTCTTCCCCCCTACACCGTCCTGGTGCTCCGGGAGAAGCCCGACTCCTAGAGCCACGGTGTGTCTCCGGGCCCAAAGATCGGAGGTGGTTGGACTCGCCGCCGGCCGCGCCGAGGAACCCGGCGGGGCGCGGGCCGCGGCGGCGACCGTCCTCGCCTTCCTCCACCACCGGCGGGTCGTCCCCCCGATGGAGAGGCCACTCCGCATCTTCGAGATGACGGAGACGCGTGAACCCCGTCGTGCCGGCGAGGTCGCGGATGCTTCAGAGCCCCCTCCCGCGGGAGTACGCGGCCACATGGGTGCGGAGCGCTGTCGACACGCGGTCCCTACGCAGCGACCGGTCCCTGTGGGATCTCGAGATGCTCCCCACTGGCCGGCTGGTGAGTAGAACTCTTGGTTCCGTTTTTGATTTTGCTGATGCTTCAGGTTGCTGACACGCTTCGATGTTTCGCTCGCAGCTGGTGAGCCTGAGCGCCGCAAAGTCTGATCCGCCCACTCCCCGCTCTCGCGCGCTCGGTCGAGCGTCGCAGCAACGGGAGCGGGAGCGGGGCGCGCGCAAGAAGGAGCGCGCGAAGCGTCACCGCGAGCGTCGCGAGCGGCGAACGAGGAGTACCGGCCGCGTGAGCAGGCAGGGGGCTCTCTTCTCCGGGGACCGAGGAGTACTCGTCCTCGGAGGAGGAAGAGGAGGAAGAGACCGGGGGCGCAGCCTCCCCGATAGGTGGGAGTCCGCGCACCCCCGCCGCGGAGCAGCCTCCGCGGCAAGAGCAAGATCGCCCGGGGCGGGTGCGGAGGCGCCCGCCGCCGGTGCCATCGACGACGGGAGCGGCGCGCAGCCGCGGAGCGCGCCGCGCGCGCCCCGGAGGTGCGCGTAACGGGCGCGCGCCGTGCGCGCGGGGGCGCGTCCGCGCGCGCGGCGGAGACGGCCGGAGGTGCGGCGGCGGCCGCGCCGGCCGCGCCGGCGTCATCTGCCCGGACCTCGAGGAAGAGGAAGCGCGCCTTCTCTTCTTCGAGGTGAGGGGCTCGCTCTCTTGAGGGGTTGCATTTCTGGCAATCAAGAACCTGACTGTTTGTTTGTGTTTGCGCAGGGTGGTGCCGACCGTGCCTCCCCTCGCACCGGCCAAGGTGTTGAGGGCGAACACATCCGTTCCCACCCGGCGGCGCTTGTCGAGGGCGCTGCGGGCGGGGGCGGCGCGGCGGCCGCGGCGGGTGAGAGCTCGCGGGGGTGCGGCCGAGGCCCCGAGGCCACGGCCGGCGGATCGGCCCCCGCCGCGCGCGCCGGCGGCCGTCGAGGAGCGGCGGGCGCGGCCGTGGCGGAGGCACAGCCGGCGGCGCCGCCGTGGTGGAGGCGCGGCCGCGCGCGCCGGTCGTGGTGGAGGCGCAGCGGGCGGCGCCGCCGAGGAGGGCGAGGCCGGGCGCCCGCGGTCGCGGAGACGCGGCCGGAAGCGGTGGCCGCGGCACCGCGGTGAGAGCCCGTGGTTACGAAGGCGCGGCGGAGGCGTCGACGGAGGCGACGCGAGGGGGCCGGCTCCCCGCCGGCGGCTCCCGGCGGCGGTGGTGGAGATCCCGGACGACGACTCCCCGCCGCCCGGGTGGGACCATTGGGTGAGTTTCCCCACGCCGTCCCCCGAGTCCCAGGAGGGGGCTCTCGTGAGGCGGCGGGAGGGCCACATGGTGGCAGGAGGCCGAGGGCACGGTGTCGAGGCCTCTTCTTCCCGCGTCGGCCGCTCCGCCCGGGGAGAGGGGCTCGTTGGCGATCCGCCCGCTTTCGCCGACGCCCAGGGGGAGCAGGAGCTGTGGGGAGAGCTCCGCAACCACGGCGCCGCGCTCGACCGAGCGTTGAACGAGGCGCTGCGGATTCATGGCGGCCCCGCGTGGCGCGTCTTCCAGGTGGGGCACCGTCGTGTGCTTTCTTTGTTTTTCTCGTTTTTGCGCGCGATCCTTGCAGCATGACACTCACAGGTCTCGGCTTGTTGGTGACAGGAGCTCGAGCACCGCGCCCGCGACAAGTACGGCGCCTTCGATCAGGTGAGCGCCGAGCTCCGCCAGCTCCGGGAGCGGTGCGACGCCTTCGACGCGCTCGCCGACGCCCTGAGGACTCCGGACGGTTGGCTGTCATACCGGGCTGTGGCCCTGCGCGATCAGCTCCATGAGAGCGCAAGGCAGGACGCGGCGCGCCCCTCCACCCTCGAGCAGGTCTGCATGGCCCTCATCGACCGGGATGAGGCGCTACGGCAGGCGCGAGCGGACTTGGAGAGGATGCGCACCCTGGCGGCCAACTGGGAGACGGAGGTGGCCGGCGTCCGCAACGACAACCTGGAGCTCCACTCGTTGCTCGGGGGCGCAGCTCGGGTGAGCCGGGGCCGAGGAGCGGCGCGCGCGCTCGAGCGAGAAGGCCAAGGAGGCCGACGATCCGAAGGCCGCCCTCGACGCCAAGGTTGCGGCGCTCGCCGGCCGCGGAGGACCCGGCCCTCGCAGAACGTACCGCCCGCCAAGGGGCCGAGGGGCGGCTCCGGCGGAGAGCGGGGCCGCCCTTGCCGACGCCCGGTCGGCCGGCGCTGGAGCAGGAGCGCGTCGCTCGCGAGGCGGCGCAGAAATCACTGGAGGGGCGAAACACGGAGTTCTCGAAGCTCGATGGCGAGCTGATGGTGCTCAGCATCACGAGCGCGAGCTAGGAGCTGGCCCTCCAGGAGCAAGGCGAGACCCTCAAGGGCCTTGAGCAGGCGGTCGAGGCCGGGCGCCACGCCCTCGAGGTGGAGAAGAAGCAGGTTGAGGGTAAGTTGTTGTTTGTCTTTCGTTTCGCTGATTTCCCCTTAGAGGGTTCGCCCCCTTTTCTGATCCCCCTCTTGCTTGGCAACTTCAGGCTTGCGCACCGCGCTGGGGCACGCGGCCGAGCGGGCCGAGGCACTGCGGACCTCCTACAACTCCTCCGAGCAGAGCCGCCGGAGTTGCACTCCGCGGCCCTCGAGACCTGCCGGGCCGTGGAGGAGGGCGAGGCGCAGGCCGGCGGCTCGCCGGCCGGCCCGCCCGCGCGCCCTTGGCGGGCACGTCACAGGGCGCATGCGCCGGGCGCTGCACCTCGGCGTCCAGAAGGCCCTCGAGGTGGTGCGATCTCATTACGAGATCAACTTCGAGGCGGTGGCGGAAGGTTACGTCGTCCCCAAGGGCGTCGAGGACGAGGTGGTGATGGAGCGCGTGGATGCGTTAGCCGCCGACGCCGCTGGGGCGCTTGCCGAGGCCTTCGAGGAGTTTCTGCTCCCAGATGCTGCTGATGCTGCCGCTCCGCCAGCCTGAGGATTGCCGGGCGCTAGGCCCTTTTTTTGTTTATGTGTTAGTGTACGGGCCATGTGGCCGTGTAAATAAACAGATTACTTTGCTTTAATCGTTTGTGAAAGTGGAATGATGTCTTTTTACTTTATTGCGCTTTTTTGTTTCTCCTTCTTCCTGAGTAAATTCTAATTAGGGGAGTTCGATTTTCGCGAGCGGCCTGCTGGGTCGGAGGCAAGAGAGAAGGGCTGTATCCTCGCGGAGGCGTAGGCTATCTCTGACTTGTGCGTCCTTTCCGCTAGGCTGCTTGCGCCCTGTTCGAATTTTGCTCGAGGCTGAAGTAGAAACATGCTTAGCGCGCGTGAGTTGTTTCTTTTTTGCGAAAAAATGGGACCATTTTTTTGGGGGGGGGGATGCCCCCCGTAGTAGCCCCCGAGGGTAACTTGGGTTTCAGGGGGAAAGCCGAGTTGCCCTTTTTATTGAACTGGTGATGTTTACATGGTTTCCACCAACTGGGGTGTTGGTCACGTGATTTACAACAAAGGACTTGGACATCCTAGCTAGGGATAGAAGCGACGTAGCTGTTGGATGTTCCAAGTGTTGGTGAGTTCTTCGCCGTCCTCGTTGGCCAGTTTGTACGTGCCGGGCTTGAGCACTTTCACTACGACGTAGGGCCCCTCCCACGGAGGTGATAGCTTGTGGCGTCCTCGGTTGTCTTGGCGTGGCCTTAGGACCAAATCCCCTTCACTGAAGTCCCGCCGCGTATCTTCCGTGCCTCGGTAGCGCCCGAGGGATCGTTGATATCTTGCGGAGTGCATCAAGGCCACGAGGCGCGCTTCGTCCAGCTGGTCCAGTGAGTCCTCGCGGGCTCGCTGGTTGGCGTCCTCGTCGTAGCCTCGTACCCTGGGTGACCCGTACTCTAAGTCCGTGGGGAGGACGACCTCTGTGCCATGGACTAGAAAAAACGGGGTGAACCCAGTGGCTCTGCTTGGGGTGGTCCTTAGGCTCCACACGACCGCTGGTAACTCCTGGAGCCATTTCCGACCAGACTTGTTCAGCTGGTCGAAAATTCTGGGCTTGAGGCCTTGTAGAATCATGCCATTGGCACGCTCTACTTGGCCGTTAGTCTGTGGGTGTGCCACAGCTGCCCAATCCACATGGATGTGGAATTTGTCGCAGAACTCCAGGAATTTCCTGCCCGTGAACTGGGACCCGTTGTCGGTGATGATGGAGTTTGGTACTCCAAAACGATGGACGATATCGGTGAAGAACGTCACCGCTTGCTCTGCCCTGAGATTCGTAATGGGGCGTACTTCTACCCACTTGGAAAATTTGTCGATTGCGACCAACAAGTGGGTGAAGCCCCCGGGCGCCTTCCGTAGGGGCCCGACGATGTCCAGCCCCCACACGGCGAAAGGCCATGTTATGGGGATGGTCTGCAGGACGTGAGCGGGAAGGTTGGATTTGCGGGCGTAGAACTGGCACCCTTCGCAGGTGCGCACGATCTCGCTGGCATCCGCGACCGCGGTAGGCTTGTAAAAGCCTTGACGGAATGCATTGCCCACGAGGGTGAGGGGTGCGGCGTGATGGCCGCAGATCCCCGCGTGAATGTCCCGTAGGAGCTCGCGCCCCTCGGGGATGGGCACGCACCGCTGCAGGATGCCGGAGGTGGCGCACTTGTACAGCTCGCCGTCGACGAGGGCAAAGGACTTGGCCATCCTGGCGATGCGCCTGGCTTCAGCCCGGTCCGGGGGAAGTTCCCCTCGAGCCATCCAGGCGACGTACTTGTTGCGCCAATCTGCCTTGATGGGGGCTGGCTCGACATCCATCACATCGGCCTCATCGGCGCCATACCCCTCGAGGAGGGAGAGCACATACGCCTCGTTCGAGGGGTCCTCGTCCATGGGCTCCGCGCCTGCCGGATTCGAGGGAGCCCCCGAGGGTTCCGCGTGGCTCGAGGGGTGCGGCTCGAGGGCGACGGAGGGCTAGGCGATATCTCGGGCAAAAACGTTCGGGGGGACGGTGATCCGCCCGGACGCGATCTTGGCCAGCTTGTCCGCCTCTTCGTTGTACCGGCGGGGCACGTGATTGAGCTCGATGCCGTAGAACCTGTCTTCGAGGGCTCGCACAGCCTTGCAGTACGCTTCCATCTTGTCGTCGTGGCAGCTCGCATTTCTCATGACTTGGTCAATCACGAGCTGCGAATCCCCCCGCTCGTCGAGGCGCTTGACGCCTATCTCAATGGCGACCTTGAGGCCGCAAAGGAGGGCTTCGTACTTAGCCATGTTGTTTGACGCGGGGAAGTGGAGACGTACTGCGTACTGCATGTGCTCCCCGAGGGGTGATACGAAGAGCAGGCCCGCGCCCACCCCCGTTTTCATCACCAAGCCGTCGAAATACAGAGTCCAGCACTCTGCTTGGATCTGTGGCGGCGGTAGTTGCGTGTCTGTCCATTCAGCGACGAAATCCGCCAGGATGCGGGACTTGATGGCCTTGCGCGGGGGCGTAGGCGAGCGTCGACCCATTAGATCCACCGACCACTTGGCGATCACCCCGCCGCGTCCGGATTGCGGATGATCTCCCCCGGCGGGGAAGGAGGAGACCACGGTGACGGGGTGGGCCTCAAAGTAGTGGCGAAGCTTGCGCCGCGCGAGGACCACCGCGTACAGGCCAGCCTTTTAGACTTGAGGGTAGCGTGTCTTGGTGTCGGACAAGACTTCGATGTAGTACACCGGTCGTTGGACCGGTAGGGCGTGCCCTTCATCCGTGCGCTCTACTACGATTACGACGCCGACCACCACGGGTGGTCGCGGCCACGTAGAGGCCGCAGGGGTTCGCCGCCCGCGCGGCGTGAGGATCGGGGGCGTGGGTCAAGGATGCCTTCGGCTTGTCGAGCGCGTCTTGGGCCTCGGCGGTCCGAGAGAAGCGCTCGTGCTTTTTGAGGAGGCGATAGAGGGGGCAAGCCTTTTTCGCCGAGCCGCGAGATGAAGCGGCTCAAGGCGCAAGGCACCCCCGGCACCTTTTGCATCCCTTTAAGGTCCCGAATTGGACCCATTCGCTCGAGGGCCGCAACCTTCTCGGGGTTGGCCTCGATGCCCCGCTGGGAGACTATGTATCCTAAGAGCATGCCCCGCGGCACACCAAAGACACATTTTTCGGGGTTCAATTTTACCCCGTTGGCCCGTAGGCAGCCGAACGCGATGTTGAGGTCGCCAACCAGGTCGTCTGCCTCCCTGGTTTTTACGACGATGTTGTCCACGTACGCCTCGACCGTCCGCCCGATGTGGTCTCCGAAAATGTGCTGCATGCAGCGTTGATACGTGGCACCCGCGTTCCGGAAGCCAAACGGCATCGTGACGTAGCAAAACATCCCGAACGGCGTGATGAATGAAGTCGCGAGCTGGTCAGACTCCTTCATCTTTATTTGGTGATACCCGGAGTAGGCATCAAGGAAGCAAAGTAGCTCACACCCGGCTGTTGAATCAACAATTTGATCGATGCGTGGCAAAGGAAAGGGAACTTTAGGACATGCTTTATTAAGACTAGTGTAGTCTATACACATCCGCAATTTCCCGTTCTTTTTCTTTACTAGTACAGGATTCGCTAGCCACGTAGGGTGGAACACTTCCTTGATGAACCCGACCTCGAGAAGCTTCCGCAGCTCCGCTCCGATCGCCCGCCGCCGCTCCTCGTCGAAGCGGCGGAGCTGTTGCTGCACGGCGCGGGAATGAGGCGAGATGTCAAGGGAGTGCTCGGCGACCTCCCTCGGGATGCCTGGCATATCCGAGGGGCTCCACGCGAAGATGTCGGCGTTGGCGCGGAGGAAGTCGACGAGCACCACTTCCTATTTTGGGTCAAGGGTGGAGCTGACCCTCAACGCCTTGCCCTTGGGGGCAGCAGGGTCGAGGGGCACCTCCTTGGTCTGCTCCGCGGCCTCGAAGTTGCCGGCGTGCTTGGTGGTGGAGTCGAGGTCCTCGTTGACCATCTTCTCCAAGGTGGTCACCAGCGCTTCATCCAGCGCCAGCGCTTCCGCGTGCTCTACGCATTCGACGTCGCAGTCGAACGCGTGCTCGATGGACGAGCCCACGGTGATGACGCCGTTCGGTCCCGGCATCTTCATTTTGAGGTAGGTGTAGTTGGGGACGGCCATGAACTTGGCGTAGCAGGGCCGCCCAAGTATGGCGTGATAGGCGCCCCGGAACCCCACCACCTCGAAGGTGAGCGTTTCCTTGCGGAAATTGCTCGGAGTGCCGAACCAAACCGGCAGGTCGATCTGCCCGAGGGGTTGGACGCGCTTGCCTGGCGCGACGCCATGGAACGGCGTTGTGCTGGGCCGCAGCTGGTCCAACCCAATCCCCAGGAGGCGCAGCGTGTGCGCGTAGAGGATGTTGAGGCTACTGGCTCCGTCCATCAGGACCTTTGAGAACCGCTCGTTCCCAATGACCGGGTCGACCACCAGTGGGTACTGACCCGGGTTGGGTATGCGGTTCGGGTGGTCTTCACGGCTGAAGGTGATGGCATCCTCCGACCAGTCAAGGAAGGAGGGAGGCGCCCTCTCCGCGGCGAGGACCTCGTGCCGCTCCCGCTTGCGCTGGCGGCTCGACATGTCGACGGTCGGTCCCCCGAAGATGAGGAACACGTTCTCCACAATGGGGAAGCCGCCGACGTCGCCATCTCCTCCGTCCTTCTTGGCCTCCGCGTCCTTTGCAGCGGCGCGACCGTAGAACTTCTTGAGCATGTCGCATTGCTCGAGGTCGAGGGTGTGGTTCACTGGGGTCTTGTGGTATGGACATGGCTTTTTCAGCATGTCATCGAACACCCCCGGACCTCGAGGGGCTGGTCGAGGGCCTCGTCGAGCCGGGTCAACAGCAAGGGCCTCGGCATCATCGCCGTCGCGTCCTCGCTCGCGCGCGCGCCTCACGGCACGGCTTCTTCCCTTTCTTGCCCCGCTTGTCCTTCCGGTGGGGCTCCCTGGACTTGCTGCCCTCCACGGGCGCGTCGTCCGAGCGCTTGCCCTTCTTGCCGTCGAAGATTGCCCCCACGGCCTCTTCTCCTGAGGCGAAGCTGGTGGCGATGTCGAACAGCTCGTTTGAGTCCGCGGGGCGGGGCCGCGCCCCGGCTCTCGCACGAGGTCCCGGCATGTGGTGCCCTCGAGGAAGGCGTGCACAATCTCAGATTGCGCCACACTTGGGAGCTCCGTGCGGTGCTTGGAGAAGCGCGTATGAAGTCCCGGAGCGACTCTCGGGCTTCGGGTGCGGGGAGCGTAGGTCCCGGAATTCCCGGGGTGCACGTACGTGCCCCGGGAAGTTGCCCACGAACGTGCGGACCAGATCATCCCAGTTATGGATCTTGCCGGCGGCGGTGCTCGAGCCATGTCGGGGCCGAATCGCCGAGGTGCGGGGGGAGGTTGCGGATGATGACCTCGTCGGGGGTGGCCCCCGCCCGGGCGGCATGCTAGGCGGTAATCGTTGAGCCACACGCGGGGATCCGTTTCCCCGTTGTACTTGACAATGGTCGTGGGCTGGCGGAAGCGCTGGGGGAAGGCCGCCGCGCCTATCTCCCGGCTGAACACACGGGTCCCCGGGGGCTCCGGCGTCGGAGAGCGGTCTTCATCGCTGTCGTAGCGTCCACCCCGCCGAGGGTGGTAGCCTGCCGCCGCTCGCGCATTCGCCTTGCTCGTCCGCCGAGCGTTGATGACGTTACGGGCGTCGCCGTCTCGCGCCCTGCGCATGTCGAGGAGCCGCTCTTTGGCCGGTGTGCGTCCGGGTTGGCGGGTCGCTCCGCCCGGCCCCACCTACATGGACCGAGGGCTCGCCCCCTGCGCGGCCCCGTCGCTCGTGCGTCCCCTTGTTGGCGGATGCGCGACGCCGAGCTCTCGGCCTGTTGAACGGCCGCCTGTTCGATGAGCGCCTGTACCTCACGGTGCAGGTTTCGTGCCTCAGGTGTCGAGGGGGCCGGCAGGGCCCGTAGCAGCGTCGCGGCGGTGATAAGCTTCTGGCTCACCCGCGGAGGCGTGTCCGGGTTGTCGACGTTGAAGTCGGCGTTGATGCGGTTGCGGGCCTGTATGCCCAACTCCCGCGCGTGTTCACCGCGCGCGGAGGCTTCCCCGCCATGGAGGCGCGGGGAGCGGCCGCACCATCCGATACTCCTCCCGCCGGCTTGGCCTCGAGCTCGCGAGCTTGGGCTAGCCGCGTGTCGATATCGGCCCTAGCGAGGGTGCTTGGTCCCCGCGGCCGGGCGCGGAGCAATCCCGGGGCGGGCGTAACCTCCCCGTCGCGCCGCGCCCGCCGCCGGTGGCGTTCGGCCGGGTCGTTGGCGATGACGACGCAGCATTCCCGCGCGGGGTCGTAGCTCCCGGTGCTGGAGTCGTCGGAGCAGCCGAACCAGTAGTCCGTGGCGTCAAGAAAACGCCTGAACATTACTGGGTCCGGCACGCCGGGGAAGTCCCATTCCGCGTACCCATGCAGGTTGGCAGGTGGCAACGCGTCAAGGGAGCCCAGGGACGACTCGTCGCCAGCGGAGGCGCCAGGGTCCCTGGCGACGAAGATGTGATGGCCAGGGGGAACCCTGCGCATCGTGGCATTGACGTTGGCGTTGTAGGCTGTCGTGGCACCGCGCAGACCGATGGGGAAGCGCGGCCTTGGGAGAGCCGTGCGCTCCCCCGGCGCCGGGGTGGCGGTTGCGCGGCCCGACGGGTGCGCCGCGTTGGGAGGCGGCGCGTTCGGCTTGCCGCCGCTCCGTCCGCGCCCGGCGTGAACGCGGCCGGAGCGGCGGCGACGCCGTGACGCCGACGGGTCCGCGGCATCCCGCGCTGCGGGTGCCGGTGCGTGGCGACGCGCGCGCGGCGACCGGGGCGGACCCGGCCTGGCGCCGCGCACGGAGCTCCTCACAATTGGTGAGGCGCATTAGGTAGTCATTCCCCGTGACCTGAAAGTTCAGGCTCCCGAACCGGATTTCAAACCCGGCGGGGAGGGGGTCCGAGCTGCCCATGGAGTAGCGCGTACCGCGGTACTCGGTGCGGATCACCATGGAGGGAGTTTACGGTGGTTGACCTTAGGCGCTCGATTGCCCCACAGTGGGCGCCAACTGTCGGTGCGGAATGTGGTCCCGACACTAACCAGTGATAAGCGCCAAGGTCTGTCCCTCAATGGTCGATGCTAAGCAATCAGGAACACAAGGTTTATCTTGGTTCCGGCCGAGGGCCGTACGTCCAGCAGTGGTGTGCTCGAGGCACTGTATTGATCAGCACCGGGGGTGCCTGTAGTGGGGCTGCTACAAGCAAGGCGGGAGAGGAAGCGTGGCCTCCAAGTCCCTGGTGAAGTGGCTGAAGATATTGTGGGAGAATTGGAGAGTAAGTGCGTGATGTCGTGTGCTGTTCTCTGTCTCGTGTTGTGTCGTGTCCTGTGTTGTCCCCTGCGGCGGGGGAGTTCGCCTTCCTTTTATAGGCCAAGGAGAGAGCGAATTATATGTATGCCGCACTATTCAGCTACATGGGGAAGTGTGGTGCGCCGCGCCGTAGAGTAGGCGGCCGCCTTGACGGTCCTTGCCGCGATCTGGCCATCATGGCGTATCTTGTACCCGAGCAGTGGTAGCTTCGAGGGTAGGGGCGCAGTGGACGGCCGTGATGTCCCCAGGCGGGCTCGAGGGGGTTGCTGACATCGATCCGTACGGGATACAGTGGCCGGCATGGCGGCGTCCCGTTCCCGCACGCTCCACAGCGCCGGAGCTGTTACCACAGTGCCCGGCGTGGGGTTGTACACGCGGGGGCGGCCACCATGCGGTAACGGTGGCGGGGGATGGCGCCCCGCCGGCCTAACATCACGACCTAACCCTGCAAGGTCACGGGAAAGCAAATCGAGGGTGCGGCCGGCCCCCCTCGAGGGCTCGGCGCGTTAGCCGTACAGGAGTAGGCGGCGCAGTGTCACGGGGCTGGCGCCGACCACGTTGCACAGTCCCCCACAGTGGCGGGGATGGGTTCCCTCCTAGGGAGTTGGTGCGACAGGACCGGGGCGCGAGTCCTAGGCGCATGATGGCGCCGCACCGCCGTTGTCAGAACATTAAATGCCCGTACCCACGTACAGGAACGGGCGTGCGTGTGCGGAGCGCCCTCGAGCGAGGCGGAGCCTGCTCGAGGGTGGCGCGAACCCTCGAGCGAGGCGGGCACCGCTCGGGGGTAAGCGCACTCCCTCGAACGGGGCGGAGCCCACCCGAGGGAGGTGTGTGCCCTCGAGCGAGGCGGAGCCTGCTCGAGGGGATCTTTGAGTGGGCCGCCTTGGTGGGCCGTCAGGGCCACCGTGGCGTGGGCCATGCCCTGTGTGTTTAAGCGAGGCGTGTTTGGCCTTGGTCTTTTTTTGCAGGTTTTAAGTGGGGTTTCCCCAGTTGTTAAAGGGGACCCCCAGGGCTGTCCCCGACAATCCTCTACTACAATGCAAGAGACTATGGGACAAAGGGACTTGGTGCTTTACCTAATCCCATCAAGGAAACTTCTAGGTCTAAGGAGCTATATGGGTGTTTCATCAATGAAGTTGGATCTTATTGTCAACATTGCAAGGTCACCGGTCATCACACAAAGGAGTGCCCAACACCTACTCGCCCTTTGCCCACCTTGACTAACAATTATAAGTCCATGTACAATGATAACCATTTCTTGTTGATGAATAAGAACAATGGCAAGGTTGCGATCAAGTTCATTGGGACCAAACCAAAAGTCAAGCCACCTAAAAGCTTGTGGATTCCTAAAGCTCTTGTCACTCACATCAAGGGGCCCAAACTAGCTTGGGTTCCTAAATCTCATTGCTAATTTCTTATGTGTAGGTGAACTACAAGGCCGGAGGGAGTCATTGGATACTTGATAGTGGTTGCACTCAATACATGACCGGCCAAGTAAAAATGCTCACCTCACTAGTGGATGATGCGGGACATCATGAACAAGTGTCATTTGGTGATAACTCAAAAGGAAGGATCTCCGGATTGGGTGAAATCTCTCTAACAAATGATTTATCCCTCTCCAATGTCCTCTTTGTGGATTCTTGTAGTTATAATTTGCTTTCCATTGCACAATTTTGTGACCTTGGTCTTTCATGCACTTTTGATGATGAAGGGGTCACAATCACTAACAAGAAAACTAATGAAGTTGTTTTCAAGGGATTCCGCTATGGCAATCTTTATCTTGTAGACTTTACATCCCATGAAGCAAACTTGACTACTTGCCTCATTTCCAAGACATCCAAGGGTTGGCTATGGCATCGTCGCATTGCACATATAGGCATGAGCCAACTCAAGAAAGTTTTCAAGAAGGGTATGGTACTTGGAGTGAAGGATGTTACATTTGAGAAGGACAAGTTATGTAGTGCATGTCAAGCCGGCAAGCAAGTTGCAAGTCATCATCCTATGAAGGCTTATGTATCTACCACAAGATCATTGGAGCTCATTCACATGGACCTCTTTGGACCAACTACATACAAAAGTCTTGGTGGTAATCTCTATTGTCTTGTCATTGTTGATGATTACTCACGCTGTACTTGGACTTTCTTTTTGGAGGACAAGGGCAAGACATTTGACATCTTCAAGAAGTTTGCTACTAGAGCCCAGAATGAGTTTGGGTCATCCATGGTGAAAATTAGGAGTGACAATGGATCGGAATTCCGCAACACAAGAGTAGAAGAGTATTGTGATGGTGAAGGCATCAAGCATGAATTCTCATCAACCTATACACCACAACAAAATGGTGTGGTAGAGAGAAAGAACAAGACACTCATCACTCTTGCAAGAGCTATGTTGGATGACTATGGGGTTTCACAAAGGTTTTGGGCGGAAGCTATCAACACGACATGCCATGCTTCAAATAGAGTGTATCTCCACCGACTAATGATGAAGACACCATATGAGCTACTCATTGGGAGAAAGCCCAACATCTCTTACTTTCGGGTGTTTGGTTGTAAGTGCTTCATATTCAAGAAGAGGAAGCATCTAGGGAAGTTTGAGAGTAGAGTAGATGAGGGCATATTTGTTGGTTATGCATCTAACTCCAAAGCATATAGAGTATTCAATAACTCCACATGAGTGATTGAAGAAACATGTGACATAGAGTTTGATGAATCTAATGGTTCCCAAGGAGATGGTTTTTGTTGTGATGATGTAGGAAGAGAACCTCTCCGAGAAGCAATGAAGAAGATGGCCATTGGTGACATCAAGCCAAAGGAGGATGATGACTCTCACTCCATTCATGAAGACTCCCCCTCCGATGATGATGACAATGATGATCAACCAAGGCGTCCACCTACATCTCCCACAAAACAAGATAGTTCATCTTCCTCACAAGAACCACCTCTTATATCACTAAGACACTCAAGATCAAGTAGAGGACACGGGGGAAGTTCAATCTCAAGATGATCCCACCTCTACAATATTTGGAAGACGAACAAGGACTTCAACAAATCATCCAATTGATCTTGTGTTGGGTGATACCAAAGGGGGTACAAGGACTCACTGCAAGCAATATGCCTCATTTTGTAAACATCATGCTTTTGTCTCTTTTGTAGAACCCACAACTATAGATGAAGCTCTTGGGGAACCGGATTGGATCTTGGCTATGCAAGATGAGCTCAACAAATTCACAAGAAATCAAGTGTGAGAGTTGGTAGAGCATCCCAAAAACAAGAATGTGATTGGCACCAAGTGGGTCTACCGGAACAAGCAAGATGAACATGGCATTGTGGTGAAGAACAAGGCAAGACTTGTCACCAAAGGGTACTCTCAAGTAGAAGGCTTAGACTATGGAGAGACCTCGCTCCGGTGGCACGTCTTGAAGCTATCCGTATCCTCCTTGCATATGCATCTAGTCATAAAATGAAAATATTTCAAATGAATGTTAAGAGTGCTTTATTGAATGGCTTCATCAATGAAGAATTCTATGTGGAGCAACCTCCCGGTTTTGAGGATGCTACATATCCTAACCATGTCTATAGGTTGCACAAGGCTTTGTATGGACTCAAGCAAGCTCCTAGGGCATGGTATGAGAGGCTCCGGGATTTTCTCATTGAAGCGGGACTTAAGATTGGTAGAGTGGACAACACGCTATTCACAAAGACAATAAACAAAGAGCTTTTCATTTGTCAAATTTATGTTGATGATATTATCTTTGGCTCTAATAATCTGTTGACGGTGAATTTCCGTCAACCTAGAGTACTTGTTATACATTGGTTTCGATTATGATTTGCAACTAACCTGCCACTAGGCATAATGATGTAACAAGTTTACACTTGCATGTCGATTTTGGAGTTTGTTGTTTACGCAGGAAATTAACGTTAAAGAGGAGACTTTCAAGATAAGTTCATCAAGCACTTCAAGAGAAGATCATGAAGCCCGTCACAAGTCAAGACACGAAGTGAACAAGACTCCAAACAACCCAAGGATCGAAGCATCAGCATGCAAAACTCCTGGGACTTGGATGTTTACCAACGAGATTAACTCAGCCCGAGAGATATTCTCGCAGCCCAGGACAACATGATCTTTCGGTACAGATTCAGAGATTTAAACGGCTTTTAATGGCAAAAGTTTGACTACCAAAGTTGTGGGCCTCGACGATACCTTCAATTTGGACATGTGGAAGGCCCAATTCGGATAAGGGAGCTAGGAGATATGGCCCCCGAAATCCCTGCTGCGTAGTCAGTCCGAAATCAGAACAAATTATCTTCCAAGGCTGATGCGAGCCGCATGATATCAGTCAGCACATTGTGCTGTGCACAAAATTAGAAACACATGTTATAATGAAAAGTCATATGAATGTAATATGTTTGCGGTATCGTAGCTTACCGCTGTGTCGGCGGTCTGGTCTCGGTGCACTGGGTACGTCGCATTCGGCAGAATCCTGTCGTGGTCCGGGACAGGTGGCGGAGGTGGGGTAGTAGGCATGTACGTCACCCACGTCCGCGTCCTCAGGAGGTACCGCTGAAGGTACGCTACCCAGGCGGCATCGTCGTGAAGGCGGTGCTCGGTGACGATGTTCTGCTCGTGTGTCGCGGATGCCCACTCGGCCACGTACGGCAGCAGCTTGTCGACGAACGACGTCGCCATAGGCACACCCTTACGCGTCCACCTAGAATAGATGAAACATAAAATTATTGGCAACTGAATATATGTAACGGAAAATAATTAGAACTGGCAAATGATAGCTCACTTTTGCGCTGTAGGCGGCAGACGTGGCGTAGCAGGTACTGGTGCCACCTGGAAGAGGTAGAACTGCCTCATCACCCGGTGGACAACGTACTCCTCGGTATATACGTCAAAGACCAGTCGTCGCCTCACTTGGTCTCGGGAGCACAGGGACGAGAGCCCCTGTGGTGCACGGGCAACGACCATGGCAGGAGCGTACGACGTCCACTGGACCTGGGCATCGACCATCCGGTCGATCTGACCAACGAAGTCCTTGTACACCTTCTTCGACTTCTCCCCAGCCCAAACGTGTTGCAAAGAACAATAAAAGTTAAGTGAATCGAACTAAAGAACTCATAACGCGAAGAATCATGTAATGGGAGGTCATTACCTTCCGGAAGCACCACAGAGAACCCATGGTGGGGAGGTCCGCTAGGTCTGTGCCGTCAGGCAGCAGCTCGTACTCTGAGAGGTCGGCCCTGGGCCGACCGATGTGGAACCACTCGTGGATCCACATCTGCAGCAGGAGAGGGCACCCCAGGAGGATTGCCTCCCTACTCGCCGGCCTCGTCACTGCCAAACATAGCCCCCTGTAGGTAGCTGTCAGAACAATGCTACCCCAGCTGATCTAGGGCATCTGCTCGAGGGGTGCGTCGGTGATCCTCTGAGCCCAGGGGATCATGTACCGCGACACAGAGTCTCCCCCTGACTCGCAGAACAGCACCCACCCGAACAGCCAGAGTAGGTAGACCTCCAAAAACCTGTCAGACGTCGGGTCGTCGGCATCATCCGCCATGTAGTCAGCCTGCACACACACAAAGGTCCATCGTCACATTCGTTTAAAATGCATACAAACGTCGAAAATAAGAGTTATAATCACATGCGCTGAACTGCAGGATCCAAGTCCAGGTGGCCCCATGGGTGTCGGCGAAGGGCACGTACGGCACCGGCGCGCGATCGTTCCGAGGAACGTTCGCGAACCGAGCAAGGAAGTCAGCGTGCCACATCGCGGGGATGTCGACCGGCCCCATCGCTTGGCCAGCACACAACAGTCCTCCCAACATCACGGCGTCCTCCAGACTGAGAGTCATCTCGCCGACGAGGAAGTGGAACGTGTGTGTCTCTGGTCGCCACCGGTCCATGAACGTGATGATCAGCGGGGCGTCGTAGTTGAACCGCGTCAACCGTTCCGCCCGGGGAACCTCAGCTCGTAGTCTGTCCCCCTCGACCAACCGCGCAATAAGGAGAAGTCCTACAGTGAGTATCCTAAGAAAATATTAATTTACTTAACGCAATTACTATTGTAAAGAAACAACATTAAATAATAAATATGAATTACGTACTTCAGAATCCACCGCTGGTGTATCGGCATCAACGTGCGGGTCGTCCGGCAACGTATGGTGTCGGGCGAACGTCCGAGAACAGTCGACACGTACAAGCGATGGTGTCGGTCCACCGCCTCGTCGAACAACTCCGGCCGTACGTACTCCAGCGATGCAGCCATAACTGCAAAAAAATAACATAATTTAATCAATTTCTCCAATTATATTAATTAAAAATGAATTTTGTAAATTTAACACATTTTCTACGATTTTTATTTCAATTTAATGTGAATTATAACAATTTTCTAGGAAATTTAAATGAATTGAAACGAATTATGTGAATTTAAACTATTTTTAATAAATTGAAACGAATTATGTGAATTTAAACTGTTTTCTACGAATTTTACAACAACTTTATTATAATTATGTGAATTATAACCATTTCCTCGAAGTATAAAACCAATTCAAAAGAATTATGTAAATTTAAACTATTTTTTAGGAATTTTACATCAATTTAATTTAATTATGTCAATTATTACCATTTCCTAGAAGTTATGTGAATTTAAATCCTTTCCTAAAAATTTTACATCAATTTAATCTAATTGTGTCAATTATAACCATTTCCTAGAATTTTAAAACAAAATTAAACGAATTATGTGAATTGAAATAATTTTCTACAAATTTTATATCAATTTAATCTAATTATGTCCATTATAACCATTTTCTAGAAGTGTAAAACAAAATTAAACGAATTATGTGAATTTAAATAATTTTCTATGAATTTTATATCAATTTAATCTAATTATGTCAATTATAACCATTTTCTTCACATTTTAAATGAATTAAAACAAATTATGTGAATTTAAACTATTTTCTATAAATTTTATATCAATTTAACTAACCTAAGTTAACTAAACTAAATTTCTAGTTAACTAAACTAAATTTAACTAACCTAAGTTAACTAAACTAAATTTCTAAACTAAACTAAGTTAACTAAACTAACTAACTATACTAACTACACTAATTAAACTGTACTAAATTTAGAAACATATCTCACTCAGAAGTGCTCCGAAGGGTTGAAAGCCGAAGGTTTAGAGAAGTGATGGAGGGGAATGGAGGGAGGGGGCCGGCTCTGGCAGCGGTTTTATAGGGGTGACGCTGCCGCCGCGGCCCACGGCGCCAGAACCTGCCGTCGTGGGGCACGACGCTAGGGCTCCTGGCGCCGTGGGCCGCGACACTAGGATTCTTGCCGCCGTGCCCCATTGCGGTAGGAATCTGGCCCTACCGAGCAGTACAGCCGACCGTTGGCGCCACCCCTAACGTCGTACCCCACGGCGGCAGGAATTCCTAACGGTCGTGGGGTATGACGCCATAGGTATATTTCTCGAAATTTTTGGTTAGATAATTTATTTTTCGAAAATCAAAGGAAAATAATTATATAAAAAAATTCTGGTCCGTCGCAGTCTCCTCCGCAGGTCCGCTGATGCCGCCGCCGACGCCCACCACGCCACGGTGCGTGTGCGCCCGAGCGGCAGAAATTAGAAAAAAAATATCAGAGTCCCTCGCCGTGGTGAACTTGTAGGCGATGTTCATGGAGCTAGTGGTGGAGGTCTCGCCACCAGGAAAACAGACTGGACATGGCAAAATAGGAGGGAACTCAGGTGCTGCTACTGAATCAATTTTGCAAAGCATGCAGCTGGGCGATTTGAACTTCATTCAAACGCCCGTTTCGCTTGTGGAGGAGAATAGGACTCAGTAAACTCTCAACTCAGTTCCTCCCTTTGATCTAAACGTGGGCCTGGCTGAGGAGCTCCCGGAACTAGCGGCAGGGCAAACCCAGCAGTCTGTTTTGGAAGAAATGCTGACTGGTAGGGAAGAAGGAGCACCAGAGGAGCTGGTGCACTTGGCGGATGCGAGCCTGGTACTTTGCGATGCTGATGGCCGCCTCAACAAGGAACCGTTGCCAAGAAATCAGTATCGGGGGGTGCCCCGTTATGCTGCTCCTCAGGGGAAGTCTCTTCTTTGCAATCCAGGCCATAAGAGTAAATCGTCCACATGCAAGAAAGCTAGCTCTGAAGCTTTTCCACCAAATCAATCAGTCAAGAAGAATGTGAAGACGACAATCAAGGGCAACTCAACCAGGTCAGTTGATGAGCGGGCTACAACTCTGTTGCTGAAGACAAGTGCCCTTGTCACAGGCAGTGAGCCCGCGACTGCTGCCATTCATGAGCAGTTTGGGGGGCAGTTTGTAGGACCGATGGACGATGCACTGGTTGGAGGGATGCGTACAGTGTTTGGTATTTCTACTTTGGGGGCACCACTGCTTTTGATGCCTTGGCCGTTGATGATGAAGACTGAATCGAAGCTGCTTCCGAAGGGGGTGCTCGCAGTGGAGCACGTGTATCTTACTGTTTTTTCCATGTTATCGTTCCCTAGTTTAGTGGTCGTGTTGGTTCGTGGCAGCGGTGTGCTGGTGTTGTGTTGGCCTTGTATGTGCTTTCTGGACTTTTCAGTTATCAGTAGAATGTTTCTGGGGGCGGTGGTGTGTTGCTGTTGGCTGTCTGTGGTTGTTGTTGGTTGTTCGGCAATAGGAAGAAGAGAGGCCTTTGGTTACCTATGTTAGAACAAAATTGTGTACTTTTCAACTGGAATGTGAGAGGGCTCAACAACACAGCAAGGAGACAGATTGTATATGATGCAGTTAGAGATTGCAAAGCTACCATTGTGACATTACAAGAGACTAAGCTAGATTTTATTAACAGACAGTTGGTGTTTGAGATTTTGGGAAGCAAATTTGTGAACAGTTTTGTGGTTTTGCCGGCAGTTGGGACCTATGGTGGGATCCTATTGGCAGTAGACGAGGACCACTACACAATAACTAGGCATGAATTGGGGGTAAATACGATGACAACCACTATCCTGTCAGCCTCAGGTCTGGTGAGTTGGTGTGTAACAGTGTTGATGGTGAAATTCCGTCAACCTAGCCATGAGTTTACCTTCGTTGTTGGCATGAGTTTTATATCTTATCCATTGGTACTAACCCCCTTGGTATAACAAGTTAGTTTGTGCATGTCGGTTTTGGAGTTTAGTGTTTATGCAGCGTTTTACTGTTGAAAGCAAGACTTCCAGGATAAGTTCATCAAGCACCTTGTGACAAAACCTTGAAGCCCGGTACAAGTCATGCAATGAAGCAAACATGACTCCAAGAAGCCTAGGGACCAAACCTGAGAAGATGACAAACTCCGAGGACCTAGCCAGAAAAGTGTTGAATCTTGCGAGACAAGGAGCTTCGTCCAACTCGGAGAGAAACTGAAGTTAAGGGCCCACATGCAGAAGGGGGAAGGATCTAGAAGACTCGGGAACCAACACTGGGCGAAGGATGCAACGAACTGGGCCGAAACGGGCCCAGGTCGGTGGGCCCCCCTTTGACCTAGGTGCCTCTCGGGCTATTTATAGCCTCCTGACCGAGAGCCACGCATCAACCAATTCATCATCCGCCGCCGAGGAGCAGAGAAGCTTGAGGGACACCATCTCGGAGATGAGGGTCATGCTAGTTGTCCGGGGATTCCCTAGCCGGCGTGGGAACCTTGCATGGAAGACCACGTCGGAGCTCCGGAGCAAGGATCAAGATCGAGGTAGGATCCCGACGATGATCTTGTTCATGCAATCATTCATGGTGAAGTCTTTAAGTGAATCCGATTTCTAGCAATCAAGTGTCTTCTCGATGATTTTGTTTTCTTCTTGGTTTTGCTTCTTCCCCAATCTATACTTAAGATAGACTGCATAGGGTGCTCTTGTAGCCGTGGTGGCTAGAGGTGCATACCGGACCGACCAAGTGATTTCAACTTGTTCTTATCGAACTCGTCCTAGACTACCCGCATGAATAGGATTACGTTGTGACAGAATGGGGGCTTTAAAAGGCGGGCGTTTTCGGAATCGGACCGAAGGCCACGGTTTAAAGATGCTTTTAATGAGATTCGCTTTTCTATCTTCATCTATCTTGTTTGGAGCTACAACATAAGCATGATCTAGACTCTCTAAGTCGGTTATCTCTTGCTTTCTCTTGCTACCTCTTTAGTAGATTAGATTAGATTCGTTTTCTTGATGATATCTTAGATTAGATGCAACTTGGTTCTTTAAAAGATAGCTTTCCTTGCTTTACTAGATTGAATCCTTGAGTTGCACATTGTTCCACGGATTCGATACCTTGGGTTCACCACTCGAGGGAAGAAGGGCCCCTTGACTACGACGGGGGATTTGTCCGCTTGCTAATCCATATGAACTTTGATACAAATATACACCGTCAACAAACAGCAGTTTATGGGCCTCAAGATGATCAAGCAAAGCTGCAGTTTCTGGGGGAACTTCGTTGGTTACAACAGATTGTGTGTGACAAATGGTTGATAGTCGGGGATTTCAACATGATCCTAACTGCAGCAGATAAAAGCAATGACATTTTGAACAGACGTTTAATGGGAGCTTTCCGGGAGGTGGTACGAGACTTAGCTCTGAAGGAATTGAATTTAAGGGGCCGAAAATTCACATGGTCTAACAATCATACTCAAACCCGTATCGATAGAGCCTTTTGCACTACGGGATGGGACCTGATGATGCCCAATGTGATCCTGCAGGCACTCTCTTCTTGAGTTTCAGATCACTGCCCCTTGCTAATCGTTGTAGCTATTACAGAGTGTTGTTTTAAAGGCTTCAGGTTTGAGGCCTTCTAGCCTAGCCTGCAAGGCTTCCTGGATGTGGTTAAGGAGGCTTGGGATAGGCCAGTGCAGGTGACAAACCCTTTCCTTAGGCTGCATATTAAGCTGCAGCGTACTAGCAAGAAACTGAGGGTGTGGGCAAGGGGCCTTATAGGAAACAACAAGGTCCTTCTTTGTGCAGCACAAAAACTTATTGCCGTTTTGGATGTTGTGCAAGAGTTCATGCCTTTGTCAGTTGCTAAAATCTCACTGCGACGTGACCTTAAAGCACGATTACTTGGTTTAACTGCAGTGGAAAAATTAAGAGTCAGGCAGGCATCTCGGCTCACGTCGATCAGAGCGTCAGAGACTAATGAAAAACTTTTATTTTTGCAAGCAAACGGGAGACGGCGCAAAAACTCTATCCATTCACTGGAAATGCCAGAGGGAATCTGCTACTCACATAAGGCAAAGGAGGCAGTGTTGTTTCAGCATTTCAGTTCCCAATTCAGTCAGCCGGCAGAAAGAGAGTTTACGTTGAATTGGGAGG
Source organism: Cenchrus americanus (assembly GCA_947561735.1). NCBI lineage: Eukaryota > Viridiplantae > Streptophyta > Magnoliopsida > Poales > Poaceae > Cenchrus > Cenchrus americanus. The sequence continues at coordinate 14,722,150 of OX387241.1, forward strand.
AAGTTGGGCTTCAGAGGCACGACCTCGCCCACTTGTAGGGGGATTTCTCTGAAGAAGAGTTGTTGTCTGTTATTCAAGATATCGCTGCTGACAAGGCGCCGGGCCCGAATGGGTTCATTCGGTGTTTTCTGAAGAAGGCTTGGTCAATTATCAAGGGAGATCTGCTGCAAGCATTTAACTTTTTCTTTCAACACCATGATCAGCACCTGAAGCTTCTTAACACAACACATGTAGTTCTGATCCTGAAGAAACCAGATGCAAAGCGAGTGCAAGACTATCGGCCTATCAGTTTAACGCACACCATTGCCAAATTGATTTCTGAATGCCTAGCTAACAGGCTTGCCCCTGAATTAAATTCTTTGGTTTCAAGGGCTCAGAGTGCTTTTATTAAGAGGAGAAGTATACAGGATAACTTCCTGTATGCCCAAAATCTCATTCGAGCATTGCACAAAGGCAAGAAGGAGGGCCTTTTTCTAAAGCTCGACATTTTAAAAGCTTTTGATAGCATGCGTTGGGACTTCCTCATGGAGGTTTTGCAGCAGTTTGGCTTTGGGGCGAAATGGAGAAACTGGATTTCAGTACTGCTTTCTTCTTGTTCTTCCTCTGTACTGCTAAATGGATCCAGGGGCCCTTGGTTTCGACACTTTGCCGGTAAGGCAGGGGGACCCGTTATCGCTGATGCTCTTTATTCTAGCAATGGAGCCCTTGCAGAAGATGTTGGTTGTGGCATCAGCTGATGGCCTTTTATCACCATTGAATTCCAGGGCTACTACTCTTCATGTCAGCCTATATGCGGATGATGCGGCTGTTTTTGTTAAACCAACCAAGGAGGAAGTTCTAGTGGTGGCTAAAATATTGGAAATCTTTGGATATGCTTGAGGTCTGAACACTAACAAGGACAAATGTGTTGTGTATCCAATACAGTGTGATAATGTGGATTTGGTTGACATTATGGAGCCTTTTCCTTGCCCAATTTAGTCCTTCTCGTGCAACTACTTAGGTCTGCCATTGCATTTCGGAAGTCCGGGCAGAGTGCAAATACAACCTCTAATTGATAAGATGGCAAACAGACTGCCCTTGTGGAAAGGGAGATTTCTTAATAAAGCCGACAGACTTAAACTGGTGAACTCGGTGCTCTCATCAATGCCAACATATTTCCTCACAATATTTGCTATCAAAAAGTGGGCCTTCAACAAATTGGACAGGATTCGTCGGGGTTTCTTGTGGAAAGGCACTAGTGCAGGTGGGGAGCATTGTCTAGTAAGATGGACCAAAGTCAAAAGACCCAAGTGCTTTGGAGGGCTGGGAATCCTTGATCTGGAACACTTCAGTGTGGCTCTTTGACTAAGGTGGCTGTGGTATGAGTGGACTGAGCCCGACCGACCATGGGTAAGATATGAAGTGCCATGCAGTGAAGCTGGTACACAGCTTTTCCGCGCCAGTACTGAGGTCACGATAGGGAATGGAAGCCGTGCCAGCTTCTGGGATTCAACGTGGCTAGATGGACGGGCACCGAGAGACATAGCACCAAATCTTTTCAAACCTGTTTGGCGCAAGAAAAATTTAGTTGCTGATGATCTCTGTTGGGGGGATACCCGAAAAATTCGGATAACTACCCAAACACAAAGTGAGTTCTCAACACGTTTAAGTAAAGGATTAGGGCGCAAAGAGACGTTGAAGCTCTCTGCAAGTAGCACGAGGCCCCAAAAAAAGTCCGAATCCGTTTACACGTGCCCGTGCCCCCTTTTATAGGGAGGTGAAGGGACTTTTACATTCCGACAATGCCCTCGAGCTCGAGAGAATATTCCTAGTGTGAACACATACAAGAATGTCTTTTCTCCCCCTAGATATTTACAAGTCCGCCACTAGTTCACACTCTAAACCCGGACTTTTTGGGACTACAACTTTGACTTTGCTTCTCCCGTGGTTCGTGAATGTCCTCGCCCGAGATTCCCGAACTAAGTCTCCCTCGATTCCCGAGACGGCCCTTGCTTTCCCGCGGGTTCGAGCATGTTCTTGCGCCTGAGTTCCGCATAGAGTCTTCATTAGATTCCCGAACCAATAAATCCCCGAAGTTCGGACCATCAACGGTTTAGGTTCGGGCTCCTGCGTGTTCGTGAATCCGCCTTTTCGCCGAATCAAGATTGCCGAACTCTGCGCATTTGCGAATTCGAGACTCCGTGGGTCTCGGACTTCCCGCATTCGCGAATTCCCTGCTCCTGAAAAACACACTTCAGGAATGCCATTAGACCGCGACGTTTCGAGGGTGATGTGTTTTTCCGAATTCCCCAACACTAGCCCCTCGGGGAAGCGGGTTGACTCCGACGATCCGATTCCACGAACTTTTCGGAAATTTAGTAAAAAACGTCACCCTCGGAACGTCGGAGGGGACACGCGTCGCTCGGGGAGCCAATGGCGGTTAAATCGAGACGGACTTCGCGAAACCGCCCCTCCCCGGCCCTATAAATAGCGGGGTCGGCGCTCGTTAAAAAATTTTTTTCTTGCTCTCGCGCTTTTCAAGACTTTCACAGTCTCTCTCTTTCGCGAATCTAGCTTTCTCTGCTAGGCGACTTGCGAAGTCCGGGGGCTTGGTCGCGTTTGTCTAAGGTATTCGTTTATGTTTGATTTGTTGTTTCGTTAACTCGTTTATCTTTGGTTTAGTAATGTTACGAATTTCGTAGCTTCTTTTTCGACCATTGATCTAAGTCGTCCGATTTGCTCACATTTACTAGGTGGCTCGCGTCGGACATACGGCTAGACCCATGACCACCGAGGAATTGATTGCCGCCGGTCTCCCACTCGACCAAGGCGCCGAAAATGCCGGGTCGCCTAGTGGTTCCCGAAGTCGCGAAGACGGAGAGGCGGGGTCCGATGGTGGCGAAGACGTCGGGGATGTGGACGCCGGTGTAGACGATGCGGGTCATGCCGAGGACCTGCGGCCCCTTGCCGCCCTCGCTTGCCTTCGGAGAGTCGAAGGTCACAAGCAACCTCGTTCGTGAGTACGAGAAGGCCGGATTCTTCTCTCCCGGGGCCGGCGCGCGCCCGCTCGATGAAATAATTCCTACCCCAAAGGCGGAGAAGTTGTTGTTTTTCGGGACTTCTTCATCTGCGGCTGCGGTTCCCTTGTGACCCGGTCCTACGGCGATTCTTGATGCATTCTCTTTGAAGATACATCGGCTTACCCCGACGTCTTTCCTCGAAGTATCCAAGTTCATTTGGATTCCGAAGACCTTCGGGTGCGCTCCTACCATCGACGCCTTCACCGGGTTCTACGAAGCGGTGATTGCCCCGAAGTTGTTAAGGGCGAAGATGGGCAGTTCTATCACAGCCAACATGCATGCTGCACCTTCAACACCCGACGCCGGAACACCCGACAGGGGATTACCCGAGTCGGATTTCTCCCTGCTTTGCAAGACCAACCTTTCCGAAGATTGGAAGTCGTACCGGTTTTATTTGAAAGTTGATGTGCCGAAGCCGCATTGCTCGATTGCGCCCCTTCTCGCATTAAATGTGGGGAAGTACAACCCGGCGCGCTCGCGGGCATTCGGAATTGCGAGAATGCATTTCACTTGGCCGCAGCGATACTTGGCGGTCGCGACATCATCGAAGAATTCGTCGCCGCACGAATCCGGCCTATCTCGAACGGGTGGGCTCCTACCGAAATCGTGCACTACAACGTCAGGCGGGGCGGTCCGGCGGGTTCCTTTCCCGAAGTTCGGGATTAAGCTTCGCGCGGGCCGGACCGCCAAGGATTTTATGGACGAAGTAGAGAAGAGGGTCAACATCATGGTAGGCGAATATACCATGAACGAGTATAAAGCTTACAAGGCCCCGGTGAAGCACAAGAAGAAGATCAACCGTGTCTTTTCGGAGGTCCGTGGTGACAAATTCTTCGGCTCTCGAGCCCCCGGTCCTAAAGCGAAGCTTCCGCCGTCGCCGTGGCCGGTGCTCGCTGCCCCTATCAATGCTCCTCGCATTAGATCGTCGAAGCGCGGCTCATCTCCTTCTGTCGAAGGAACTTCTTCGGGAGTTAAACCTTTGAAGACCAAATCTCTTGAGTCGTCGAAGCGCAAGCGAAGCACTGCCGAACCTCAAGCTTCGGAAGGCCGAACTCCGGTCGCTTCGGGGCTTGCCCGGATGGCCTACAAGAAGTTGAAGAAGGCTGTGAAAAAGGTTTCTTCCTCCGGAGTTCGGCGAGTTCCGTCCGCCTTCGACGACGACGTTTCCACGAAGCCAGATACTCCTAAAGGTTTTTTCTTCTGGCCACTATTTAACTTTCGAGACATTTGTCCTGTTGGTTCCGAAAATGAGTTCGTCGACATCGGTTCCCTTTCAGACGTTGCTCCCGAAGTTCGGAGGGAGCCGACCCCCGCTGGCCGCCGAGAAGTCCGCCGTCTTTGTCGAGACTGTTGCTCACCCTGAATCCCCTGCTGTTGCCGAAATTCCTGCTGCCGATGTCGCCGCCGCTGATCAAGTCTCCTCCGACTTTGCCCGTGATCTTGAGCGGACCATTCAAAGGGATAGCCATTCTTCCGAAAACATTCCCTTGGTCGAAGTTCGAGAGGTCGTCCCCGAAGACCAGGCACCTTCCCCTTCTTTGGCCGCCTTTAACAAAAATTTTGGTACGTCTTATCGCGGCAAACCGTTGCGTGTTGGTTTCGAGACAATTGGCGTCGGGGGCAAGGCGTCCAAGTTTTTAACTCTATGGAAATCGTCCGCGATTGTTGATGAAACGAGGAGAGGGTGCCTCGGAACGACACGAAGAAGCCGCTCAAGGTTCCGAAAAGAGGCCTCTATCTATCTCCGACACTACCCCTTCACCTCAAGGGAAGGCCTTCTCGAGTTCGACTAAACAAGTCACTATGCGGCACTTTAGCAAGCAAGGTTCGTTGACTCTCATTGTTCTCTTGTGCGATTCGTGATTGTAAAATTTTCACCTTAGATTTGTTCCTGAATTTTTCGAGAATTCAAGAATCTGTTGCATTCCTATTCCCCTTCAAAACTTGCGCGCTTCCATGAAGACTATACTCTCAAGCACTCAATGCTCGGGAAAGTTGCCATAGAGCGACTTTCTGAACAAGAGAAGATTAATGAGGAGCTTTCTCGGAAGTCCAAGGAGTTGGAGCGGAACTTTGGTCTCGCGGAATCCGCGAACCTAGAGCTAGAAAAGAAAGTATCTGAGCTGGCTGAGGCCCTGAAGAGGAGTCAAGACGAGAAGAAGATCGCCGAAGCCGCGCTCGAAGATTCCGGGGAAGGAGGCCGGAGAAATCCCGAAAATGTCACGAAGATGACCGAGCGTGATCGAGAAACTTCGGCAACAACAAGAGCGTGCTTCCAAGATTGCCGAAGATCTCCGTGTCAACAACGCCGGCCCTCGCCGAGGTCAATAAGCTCGAAGGATCGGAAAATCCTGGATCTTGAGAAAGCGGCGGCGGCGAAATTGAATCTTCGAAAAAACAAATTTCGGACATTACGGGAAGACTAAAGTTGCTCTATCTTGAGTACCGAAGGCTTTGAATGAGTATGGTGTTCGTCCGGCTTCTCTTCCGGATGACTTTGATGTCTCCGATTTCATGGACTGGCTCGAGGATGAATTCAAGGCTCTCCATGAAGTCATTGATGGTGCGGCAATTTCGCCGTGTCCTTTTACGTAGAGAGCATTTCGAAGGTCCTTCACGACTATGGGTTGTGCCGACACGGCAAAGTTTCGCGCAAAACTTTCTAAGTTCCCGAGCGTCACTAGCGAAACTATACTTCAAGACAACCCCGACGTTATTGCTATAAAGCTGAAGTTCGCTAAGGAATTACGGGTTGTTGGCGGGTCGGAAATGGCTAAGGCTTGTTGGGCGGTTGAAGCTTGACGAGGTAATTTTTTAGCCTATTTCGTGACCTACTTTCGTCGTATGTATTCTAGTTTCTTAAGATTTCTTTACTCTTCTCTTTGTTTCGCGGTCGAGGGGAAAAAGAGGAGCTAGAGCACGCCGCGGCATCTCCCGAAAAATCGTCCTCCGGGGAAAGTTCGGGAGAATGCGGCGAGGACGGCTCGAGCGGCGGCGAGCGAGCGGCAGCCGACGGTGGCGACGATCGTGAACAAGTCCCCGAACCGGAAGGAGAGTCACCGAAAGTGGATGTAATGAATTAAACAACATGTTTGAACTTTTGTGTAAATTGGAGATCGGTTGTATATTCGTGTAGATTCGCCAAACTTTCCCGAACAAATGTTTTGTATACTTTAACTGCGCGAGTCCGCAAGGCGGGCCTGCGCGGGGACGTGCCTGCCATTACGAATTCATCGAGATGGGATGTTTGTTAGTGGTGAAGCATGGCGTTTATTCAAACAAGCACATCCGAGCAAGATTTTTCCGACTTTTGGCTTGAGGCTTCACTTAAGTTTTCGATAGGTTGTTTTGATCTCACTTCGTTTTTCTTGCTTCATAAAGATTGCCGTTCGCAACCTCTACTTCGCGATCCACGACGGCTCCGAAGACGGAGCCCCTTAGCCCCTTAGCCAGTTCATCTGAGTTCGCTTATGCTAGCGATGTAGCTGACAACAACGTTTGCAAGCCCGGACATGTAGTGGAATTGTCATTCTAAGCTTCGTGTTGATTGTTTGTAATTCTCGATGAACTATTCGGGAGTTTTTATGCGAATAAGGCAATGAATATGTTTTTTCTTTGAAAAAACGTCACCCTCCCCCAGCTTGCCGTTTCGCATGAAAACTTGGCTGCAGATTTGCGAACCCTACTATTCTCGAATTTTGTAGCACGTTTTTCTGAGAGCAGTGTTTCTTAGTTTTTGCGAATCTCGATTGCTAATGTGCAAGTCGACAAAATTTGTTCCGAATTTTGTGGACTTGACCTAACTGGCGGACTTGCCTCGGTTGATACAGCAACCCTCGGTTGCTTCAACCAAGGTTTTTCTGCGATCACCTGACTGAGCCCCTTGCCCCTTTTTACAATGATGATACCTGAAAAAAATAAAATTTAAACAATCTCTACCGAGTGAGAAAACACAAGCAAATCCTTAGATATTCACTTTTCCGAAATCATCATGAAAATTTTTCGATGGGAATCCCCTCATGGATGGGATTTCTCTAGGCCACAACTTGTTGTTGTCTCGAGCCTTTTCGATGGGAATCCCCCGATGGATGGGATTTTTCTAGGCCACAACTTGTTGTTGTCTCGGTGCCTTTTCGATGGGAATCCCCCGATGGATGGGATTTCGGCTATCGGAAGCCCTTTTCATGAATTTTTTTTTCTTTTTTCACGATGGAATTTCGGCTATCACGAAGCCTTTCTCACGAACTTTTTCTTTTTTCACGATGGAATTCGGCTATCACGAAGCCTTTCTCACGAACTTTTTCTTTTTTCACGATGGAATTCGGCTATCACGAAGCCTTTCTCGCGAACTTTTTTCTTTTTTCACGATGGAATTCGGCTATCACGAAGCCTTTCTCACGAACTTTTTCTTTTTTCACGATGGAATTCCGGCTATCACGAAGCCTTTCTCACGAACTTTTTCTTTTTTCACGATGGAATTCGGCTATCACGAAGCCTTTCTCGCGAACTTTTTTTCTTTTTTCACGATGGAATTCGGCTATCACGAAGCCTTTCTCACGAACTTTTTCTTTTTTCACGATGGAATTCGGCTATCACGAAGCCTTTTTCGCGAACTTTTTTCTTTTTTCACGATGGAATTCTGGAGACAGAAAATAAGGGACAAGCAATTTGGGGGAAGACTCTTTTTATATACATATCGGAAAGAGTATTTACACGGGATCCGCCTCGTTAAAAACCTTGCCTCTTGATTTAGAGCCCCCTTTGCAGGAAAAGAGTACGGTCCTTCTTATTCTAGAACTACGATTAAGATATAGAACTAACTTCTTCCGAAATCACTTATAAACACGTGACTCGGGTTTTTTATTTTCCTATGGTATAAACTTACGAAATTTGAAAAAACTGCTATCTACTATACTTATGTACAATTAAGATCTTCACGGATAATACCTCTTTAAGCTGTCAGCATTCCACGAATATGGCAACTCTTCGCCAGTTTGTTCCATCAGGCGAAAAGCCCCTGGCATATTTGTTCCTTTTGCTATGTAAGGCCCTTCCCATGACTCATGAAGCTTTCCAGGGTTTTCCCAATTTTTCTTTCTTTTCAAGACCAGATCACCGGTTTTGATGTCCTTGCGAACCACCTTTTTGTCTTTCCATGCTCTTGTCTCTCTCTCGATATTTCTCAATGTTTTCTCGTTGCTTCGAGGATTGTCGGCTCTATCATGTCTTTCTCCACCTTCTTGTCAATTTCCTCTATCTCTTTTCCTTTCGGGACCCTCATGCTTTCATTCTTGATCTCCTCCGGTGTCATAGCCTCGATCCCGAAGAGTAGGCGAAAAGGTGTGAAACCTGTTGCCCTTGAAGCCGTGGTGTTGTGAGACCGGATCACCTTTGGAAGTTCATCCACCCATTTTCCTTTTTTTCGATCAAACAAGCATTTCTTGATTCCCGAAAAAATCATGCCATTGGCTCTTTCAAGCTGCTCCGTTGGACCGTGGATGATAAGCGACGAAAATTTCACTTGTGTGCCCGGGGTTACGCAATACTCTTTGAAGGTGTAGCGGTCAACCGTTTGCCATTATCAACCGTCGTTCTCTAGGAACTCCGAACCCGCGAGACTATGTTCTGCCAAAAGAATTTCTGAACTGTTGCTGCCGTGATGTTCGCGAGTGGTTTTGCTTCTACCCATTTCGTGAAATAGTCGACCGCTACAGCCGCAAATCGGCAATTACCCTGAGCTGCTGGCAACGGTCCTACTAGATCCATGCCCCATCTTTGCAAAGGCCGGAGTTGGAGGAATCAAATGAAGCGGCATTGAAGGCGGACTCTCGCGATTTGCCGTCTTCGGCATGCCTCACATTGCCGAACCGGCATCTTGGCGTCGATGTTGATGGTTGGCCAATAGAATCCTTGTTTTATTGCCTTGCTCGCCAAAGCCCCGGTGCCTATGTGTGCCCCACAAAATCCACTTTGTGAATTTCTTTTAAGAGTTCACGACCTTTTTCGGAGGTAATACAACGTAACCAAGGTTCGGTGACTCCGATTTGTACAATTCTCCATTTACCACGGTGTAGCCCCCGAGCCCTTTGCTTCAATCTTTTCTCTTCTAGTTCATCCGTGGTTCGTAATGTCCCCTTAAGTAGGCCATTATCTCTCGCTCTCCGATCTGGATTTTCTACCATGTTCACGATTTGAGTTCGTGAATCTTTGATGGACGGCTCTCGATGATTTCAAAGAACACATCCGGTGGTAGCTCTTGATTTCGGGCCGCCGCCTTCGCGAGCTTATCTCGCTTCATTGTTATCATCCCTTGGGATATGCGTTGAATCGAATATCCTCCGAAGTGTCTTTCCATTTCTCGACTTTTTCAAGATACTTCATGAGAAGCTGGATTCTCGGCCTCGCTTTCCTTCTCGATGTGTTCTTGGATTACCTTCGAATCCGTTCGATTATAAAGGTCTGTTGCCCCAAGGCTTTCATTTTTCTCGGTGCCAGCGAGAGCTTCGTATTCCGTTGTATTGTTCGTGGAGTGTTCATTGTTCGCGAATACGAGCCGTGCTTGCATATCTTATGACCACGCTGTCGGTGATGTCACAACGGTACCGAAATTCCGACCCCCTTGTAACACCATGCTCCATCACACCGCACTACCCAAGGTTCGGGCATGTTCTCCTCCGTATTTTGAGTAGGTGAGGTCCGGTCCACGACGAAATCCGCCGGCACTTGTGATTTTATTGCGCTTCTTCTTTCAAAATCCACTACATATTCGGAGAGTTCAAGCACCCCACTTTATGATTCGAGTAGATGCTTCCTCGTTTGCGAACGAGTCACTTAACGGTTGGTTGGTGACAACCCTTATTCTGTGGCCCTCGAAGTAGTGTCTTAGCTTTCTTGCTGCCATGATAACCGCATACGCGATTTTTTCCAGTTCTGAGTAAAAAACCTTGGAACCAGACAGCGCCTCAGAGGCAAAATATACAGGGATTTGCCTCAGCTTTCCTTCTTCTTCCTTCTCCTGCACCAGCACAGCGCTCACTGCCGAATTTGATGCCGATACATACAGCAGAAGCGGCGATTTGGGCTCGGGAGGGCAGAGCTTGGTCATGTTAGACAGGTAGTCTTTCAATTCACGAAAAGCTTGCTTTTGAGGTTCGGCCCATTGGAATTTCTTGGCACTTCTGAGAACTTGGAAGAATGGCAGACTTCTTTCTGCAGCTCTGGGAATGAATCTGTTAAGGGCAGCCACCCTCCCTGTCAACTTCTGGACATCTTTCACTGAGGCCGGTTCTTGCATTTCCATCAAAGCCTTTATCTTGTCAGGGTTCGCCTCGATGCCCTTAGTTGAAACTAGGCATCCGAGAACTTTCCCCTTGTGAATCCCGAACACACATTTTTCTGGGTTCAGTTTCAAATTCGCTGTCCTCAAGTTCGCGAACGTTTCAGCCAAATCACTGATATGGTCTTTTCTCTCCGAACACTTTTGACAACTATGTCGTCCACATATGCCAAGATATTTCTCCGAATTTGCTGATGTAGCACTATTGCTATCATTCTTGAAAACGTGCACCCCGCATTTTTCGGCCCCTCCGGCATTCTCACGAAACAAAATGTTCCGAAAGGTGTGATGAAGCTTGTCTTTTCTTCGTCCTCTTTGCGAACTCGATTTGATGATACCCGAGAGAACATGTCCGGGAGCGAAAGCATCTCACTGTTGGCTGCATCATCCACGATTTTATCTACCCTTTCTAAGGGAAAATCGTCTTTTTTGCACGCCTTGTTCAAATCAGTGAAGTCGATACACATCCTCCATTTGCCGTTCTTCTTCTTGACTGGCACAGTATTGGCTAACCACACTGGGTACTTGACTTCTCTGATTACTTGTGCATCTTGCAATCTCTGAACTTCTGCTTCCACTGCCTTGACTTTTTCGTCTGACATTTTCCGGAGTTTTTGCTTTTTGGGTGTTATCCTGTCATCTGTTTCGAGGACATGCTCGATTATGTCTCTGTCCACGCCTTGCAAATCTTTGGCTGACCATGCAAAGACATCCTTATTTTTGTTCAGAAATCGCATTAGTTCATCATCCTCTTCGGCGCTAAGGTTCGCCCCTATTATGACTGCTCTGTCGGGCATGTCATCCAGATACACTCTCTTTGTTTCGTCTTCCGCGGCTATGTTTGTTTTTTCTTTGTCCCGCTTTGGCTCTTCGTAAGTTCCCCTTGTCTCTTTGGTCGCTTTCGACCGATATACGTTTGTTTGACCGGGCGTGTGGCCCTTTTCTATGTTTCGGGCCTCTTGTTGATTGCCGAACACTGTGATAACCCCTTTGGGTGCAGGCATCTTCATGCAAAGGAACTGTTGCCTTATGACAAGGCATCAAACTTGTTCATGAAACCCCCGCCAAAGATCGCAAGATACGGGTGATATATGTCAACCACATCAAAGGTGAGGTTCTCGGTCCGGCGTTCTCGAGATCCCCGAAGGAAACCGGGAGAGATATTTTTCCAAGCGGCTTGATGGGCTTGCCGCCGAACCCCCGCAATGGGTACTCGGTGGGTCCAACATGTGCTTGGCTCGATTCATTTTCTCGAATGTTTTCAGGAATAAGATGTCCGCCGAACTCCCGTTGTCCACCAAGATTTTTCCTATGACCCATCCAGCAATGTTGACTTCAATCACCATAGCATCATTGTGGATCGTGGATTTCAGCCTGAAATCTTCTTCTGTGAAGGTGATTGGCACCTTCGCCCATTCCGGGCGGGCAGCTGGACCATCATTGATGATGGTATTCACAGATCTGAAGTAGTTGCTTCGCTGCTTCTTTGTTTCAAACTCCATGGCAGATCCGCCTGTGATTGGCATGATTGTCCCGAATGATGGCAGTGCTTTGGAATTCTGAGGTCCCGAACTTGACTGAGGCCTCGAAGAGCTTTCTGGTGGCGGTGGCAAGATTTCCCGAATGGGTTGTGGCTGCTGGATTGATCGTATGGCTTGTGACCGAGGGAAGAATTGCTTGTGAAGGCTGCCATGTTGATTGCGATTGCGGAAATTCGCCGAACCGGTACGGATCTTGGCCGCGGACTCGCGAATCGCCGTGGCCGAAGTTTGGGCGAAGCGGGTTGGCATCGAAGATGCGATGCTCATCAACGCCTTCTCTTGTTGGATTCGTGCCATGTTCTTCTTTGTTTCGGGGCACCCCTCGGCCGTGGCCTCTTCCATGATACCGGCAATAGAAGTGGGGATCCCTTGGGTTGTGGTTCGGAAGGTTTGAGGTTCCTCTTCCTCTTCCCCTTCCTCTATGGTTGAATCCTCCCCCGGCACTTGGCCTACTTTCCCCTGTTCGTTGCCGAGGATTTCCAACATTGTTCACATTTCGCGGATCTTTGGGGTGGTGCCCTCCGGGTCATATCTCTGCCGCCCGTCTTGCCTCGTTCCGTTCGGCTACCCTCTTGCGGTGGTCATCATCGGACGAGATGTAATCTTCTAACTCCCGAAATAGTTCTTCAACTGTTTCAGGCTTCTTTCTTGTGAGATGAGAGGCTGTTGGCCCTGGGGTGAGGCCCTTGATCAATGCCTTGATCGTTGTCTTGTCGTCAGCATCGGGGATCTGAGACCTCTGTTGCATGAACCTTCTCACGAAGTTTCGCAGGGGTTCCCTGTCCTTCTGTTTGCAGTTATACAGATCTGAGGCTTCGGCTGTTGTGTCGTGGAACATCTGAAACGCTTGCATGAACTTTGTTTTGAGATCTACCCAGTCTCGTAGATCGAATGTGGAGGCAAACAACGAGTACCAATTCGATCTGGTCCCTCGCAAGCTATGATGAATGATTTGGCGAGTGCAACATCATCTCCTCCTGCCGAGTTCACGGCCGACTCGTATCTCATAAGAAATTGCCCGGAATTTCCGAAACCGTTGTACTTGGGAAGAGAGACAGGCTTGAACTTTGGCGGCCAAGGTGCTGTTTGCAGCCCTATTGACAATGGTGATTCAGAATCCACGAAGTGTGAGATTCCGTTTCCCGCGAAGAAGTTTTCCTTCGGGGATTCTCTTGCAGGCGCGGGGTTCTGCTGCGGTGTTTCTTGCCATAAGGAGCTGTTCTCTTGCTCTTTCATTTCATCGATTTCTCTCTGGATCGCCTGTATCTGTTCTTTTGCCTTGTTCAGCTGTTCTAGTTTATCCGAGATTTTCCTTTTCGCCTGCAACTGAGCCGCAAACTTTTCTTTGTCTTTCTGTAGCTGTTGTATCTTTTGGTGGACCATGGCTAGCTCTCTGTCTATGGAATCATCATCAACATCAACATTCTCGTGCTCTTGCTTTGTTCGGCGAGGTTGTTCTTGGATGTGAAATTTTTTTTCTCGCTCTCGCCTTCATGAGGGCTTCGAGCTTCTCTTTTCGCCGCTGGTCTGTTACGTTCGAGGATTCGGGCACAAACGAATTTTCATTCCCCTGGGTGAGATGGCGATCTTCCTGATTGGCCTGCACTGGAGCAGTCTTCTTTGACTTCTTCTGAGGTGGCATCGTGAGTTTCTTTTCGGCTGGAACACGGTGGGCGCCAATGTTGGGGGGATACCCGAAAAATTCGGATAACTACCCAAACACAAAGTGAGTTCTCAACACGTTTAAGTAAAGGATTAGGGCGCAAAGAGACGTTGAAGCTCTCTGCAAGTAGCACAGGTCCCAAAAAAGTCTGAATCCGTTTACACGTGCCCTTGTGCCCCCTTTTATAGGGAGGTGAAGGGACTTTTACATTCCGACAATGCCCTCAGGCTCAGAGAATATTCCTAGTGTGAACACATACAAGAATGTCTTTTCTCCCCCTAGATATTTACAAGTCTGCCACTAGTTCACACTCTAAACCCGGACTTTTTGGGACTACAACTTTGACTTTGCTTCTCCCGTGGTTCGTGAATGTCCTCGCCCGAGATTCCCGAACTAAGTCTCCCTCAGATTCCCGAGACGGCCCTTGCTTTCCCGCGGGTTCGAGCATGTTCTTGCGCCTGAGTTCCGCATAGAGTCTTCATTAGATTCCCGAACCAATAAATCCCCGAAGTTCAGACCATCAACAGTTTAGGTTCCGGGCTCCTGCGTGTTCGTGAATCCGCCTTTTCGCCGAATCAAGATTGCCGAACTCTGCGCATTTGCGAATTCGAGACTCCGTGGGTCTCGGACTTCCCAGATTCGCGAATTCCCTGCTCCTGAAAAACACACTTCAGGAATGCCATTAGACTGCGACGTTTCGAGGGTGATGTGTTTTCCTGAATTCCCCAACAATCTCTTCAATCAGACCTAGACGAGAGGGCTTTGGCGCATGCATACTGTGGATCAGTTTGCGGAGTTAGACCATCTCCGGCAATGATTTGCATCCCCATCCGCATATACCAAGTTTTGCGGCACGGGAGAGACAAGCGAGGGCACCCGCAAAAAGAAGTCTTCCGGCAGTGCCGCGCAAATCGTCGCGCATCCTCGGAGCGGTTGGCTCCCGCGGGTGGTAGGAATCGAGCGGGGGTGGAGAAGAGGAGAAAGTAGGCCACCACCGGGGAGCGAGGCGGAGCGGGACCCATCCACCGTCGCCGGCAAGCCGTACCCGCGGCGGCGGGGGTCGGGGGAAGGAGGCGGCGGGGTCGGCCGAGGTGGGGGTGGAGGCGGCACGGCCTGGCCGGAGGCGAGAGATGGAGGCGACGCGGATCCACGCACACGGGCTCGCACAACGGCGGGGGCCGGCGGTGAAGGAGGCGGCATCGCGGAGGTCGAGGAGGCGGTGGAGCTCCTCCGCGCCGGCCGTCGAGAGAGAGCGCGTGGAGGGTCGCGGATGCCGGCTCGATTCGATGAAGGAGGAGGTTGGTCGTGCGGAGCCGACGAGTGTCGGACCCGTTGCCGCCGAATCGAAGGGTGGCCGGCGCGGACGACGAATCGAGGTCTCCCTCGAGCGCGGGTGGCCGCCGCCGTTGCCGAATCCGACGCCCCGGATCTCCGCCGTCCGTCATCGAGGGGAGCGGGGGGAAGGGGCATTGGGGCGGCGCGCGGAAGTGCGGCTGCGGCCGGCGGCGGCTTGCGCCCCTGGCCGGGTGCGGGCTCGGGCGCGGGGACGAAGGGGAGGCGAGGCGGGCGGTTGGACCGCGGCACGGATGCGGACGCGCTAGGAACCCCCGGGGAATGCGGCAAGTCGAGTCCTCCGCTCATTTTGCGAGCAACCGATGCAGCAACCATTGGAGGTGCTACGGTGGCGTTTTGTTCTGCATTTTCGAGTTGCAGATCCTGATCCGGCTACTGCTGGAGATGGTCTTAGTGGTCTTGTGGGATTTGTTGCAAAATGTCCAACTCTCTGATGAGCCTGATACCATTAGGTGGCACTGGACTGCCGATGGGGCTTACACTGCCAGATCTGCTTACAAGATACAGTTTCAAGGGACCTTTTCCAGCTTCAACTCAAAGGCCATTTGGGATGCTAGTGCTGAAGGAAAACACAAGTTCTTCAGTTGGCTGTTGGTACAGAGCCGAATTTTAACTGCTGATCAATTGACTTTGAGGAATTGGTCGTGTGACCCGATGTGCATTTTGTGCGACCAAGAGCTGGAGATTGCAGGACATCTATGCTTACACTGTGTCTACGCATGTGAAGTGTGGGCTCTGGTATCTACTTGGTCCGAGGGCTTAATTCAAGTTCCCACACTTGTAGCTACGGTTGAATCATGGTGGAATGGATCGGTACAAGGAAGACCAAAGCAACTTCGCAAGCAGGTGGCGGCTTTACTCACGTATACTTCCTGAAATCTGTGGAAAGAACGCAACAGACAAATTTTCCAAGGTTTGTTCACAACTCCACGTGTAGTATTCAATTTGATCAGGGAAGAAATGCAACTTCGAGTGGTAGCTTTGAGTGGCCGAGTGAGCAACGTAATTCCTTAATGTTGTCTGTCCTAGGGAGTTTTGAGCCTCTTATCTTTTGTAATCACAACTTTGTAAGGATTCGCATGCTTCTTCTTCTTCTTATATGACACTGCAGTGCTCCTGCCCTTTAACTTTAAAAAAACTTGCAGGCGGTGCGCGGCGGATAGTGCCCGGCACTCGGCTGCACGGCGGACCTGAACGCCAGGTGCGGGGTGCCCTGGCGAGCAGCGCGTGCTTGGCTGCGGCGGCGCCGTGGTGGCGCGCTGGGCCCCACTGGGTACTTGAAGGGACGCGCACCGCCCCCGCCGACGTGAAACTCGTGCCACAGCGGCGCTTTGGCCCCGGCGAGCTCAGGATCATCCTCTTCAGACAAGCAGACAGCCCGGACGAGCCGTTGCCCTATTCCCCACCAGCCGTGCATCTTCCATTCCTCCGATTTCTTTGTACAAAGTACAAACTAAAATGAGAAAAGGATTTGGATTGTAAAAGATTGGAGTATAATTACCCAGCTTCGCTGCCATGATTTTTCGCACATTAGGCTTGTGAGTCACTGGCGAGGCACCTGGCTTTTCGTAAAATATACTAGAAATTGTACATGATTTCTATTATCTTTATACTTGAGTGTTAAAAAAAGCCAACACGTTCGCCGAGAGATGTCAGAAATTCCCACGTTAATCCAAAAAAGAGAAGAATATACACCGTTGGATTTTATGAAGATCTGAAGGTCAAGATTAATCCAAAGAATACACAAATTCGGAATTACAATAAGGAAATCCAAAGAGTCCATATTCAATACAAATACAATTACTAAATTCATAAATTCGGAATTAAAAATAAGAAAAATAGTAGTTACTTAAAAAAGAGAACAATTTAGACTGTGGGATTTTACGAAGATCTAACGATTCATATTATTATGAAAAAAGGAGTTCCCACCTTAATCTAAAAGAGAGAAGAGTTTGGACCATTGGATTTTATGAAGATCTAATGATTCATATTATTCTAAAATCGAAATATTTTTTATCTCTAATTTTCTTTCTTATGGCACCTCCGTAATTGAATACATATGCAATATTTTTTATTGCCTAACATTAGGTGCCGAAAGGGTCTAAAAATTCCCACGTTAATCAAAAAAGAGAAGAATATACACCGGTTGGATATTATGAAGATCCGAAGGTCAAGATTAATCCAAAGAATACACAAATTCGGAATTACAATAAGGAAATCCAAAAAGTCCATATTCAATACAAATACAAATGCAATTACTAAATTCATAAATTTAGAATTAAAAATAAGAAAAACAGTAGTTAAAAAAGAGAACAGTTTAGACTGTCGGATTTTATGAAGATTTAACGATTCATATTATTATGAAAAAAAGAAATTCCCACGTTAATCTAAAAGAGAGAAGAGTTTGGACCATTGGATTTTATGAATATCTAATGATTCATATTAATCTAAAATTGAAATATTTTTTATCTATAATTTTCATTCCTTATGGCTACATATGCAATATTTTTTATTGCCTAACATTAGGTGCCGAACTTGAATACGAACTTGAATCCGCATGGAATTTTTTTAATTTCCTAACATATTTTGGTAAGCTTTTTGAGACTTCCCATTAATGGATTGTGGAGTATGTCACGTAAAACTAAAAGAGAGATACGGATTAATAAGACTCTACAAATGACATGAGAGCAAGTTTTTTAATCACATGGTATAGACGTAATGCTCACATACAACACACACACTCGCCCCTCCCTCTATGAGCTCTTTCGAATGAGTGAGTTGACAAATCCTCGAGATAGATGAAGTCACCACCGTTCGACGGTCTAGATCAATCCAAAGAATCCATATCTAATATAACTAATAAGTATATATACAAATTCAAGATTTTAAAAACAAGAAAATTAGAAGTAGATTTCTATACGGATTGAGAAGAGAAATATCTAAATAAAATAGTACATACTAAATACAAATAATAAATAACTAACCCACGTTAATCCAAAAAAGAGAAGAATATACACCATTGGATTTTATGAAGATCCGAAGGTCAAGATTAATCCCAAGAATACACAAATTCGGAATTACAATAAGGAAATCCAAAGAGTCCCTATTCAATACAAATACAATTACTAAATTCATAAATTCGGAATTAAAAATAAGAAAAAATAGTTGTTACTTAAAAAAAGAACAGTTTAGACGTCGGATTTTACGAAGATCTAACGATTCATATTATTATGAAAAAAAGAAATTCCCACGTAGTTTGGACCATTGGATTTTATGAAGATCTAATTGTCGGGGACGACCCCTAGGGGTCCCCTTAAACAACGGGGGAAACCCCACTTAAAACCCGCAAAGAACCAAGGCTAAACACGTCTCACTTAAACACGCGAGGGCGTGGCCCACGCCGCGGCGGCCCCAACGGCCCGCCAAGGCGGCCCACTCAAAGAACCCCTCGAGCGGGGCTCCGCCTCGCTCGAGGGCACACGCCTCCCTCGGGCGGGCTCCGCCCGTTCGAGGGAGGACGCTTCCCTCGAGCGGGCTCCGCCTCGCTCGAGGGTCCGCGCCGCCCTCGGCGGGCTCCGCCTCGCTCGAGGGCATTCCGCGTGCACACGCCCGATCCCGTACGCGGGTATGGGCATTTAATGTTCGACAATAGCAGGGCGGCGCCATCATGCGCCTGGGGCTCGCACCCCGGTCCTGTCGCACCAACTCCCTAGGAGGGAGCCCATCCCCGCCACTGTGGGGGACTGTGCGGCGTGGCCGGTGCCAGCCCCGTGACGCCGCGCCGCCTACTCCAGTACGGCTAACGCGCTGAGCCCTCGAAGGGGGGCCGGCTGCACCCTCGATTTGCTTTCCCGTGACCTTGCAGGGGTTAGGTTGCGGTGTTAGGCCGGTGGGGAGCCATCCCTGCCACTGTTAACGGCGTGGTGGCCGCCCCGCGCGCGTACAACCCCACGCCGGACGCCGCCGCAGCGGCTCCGGCACCGTGAAGCATGCGGGAACGGGACGTTGCCGTAACGCCGCGTTTTTAGCTCTAAATAAATCACCTACTAAATCATGCGTAATTTCAAAAACCGATCCGCCGAGCTCTATTACCATTCAAATCCTAGCCACTCTCTCTCTCTCTCTCTCCTTCTCTCTCTCTCTCTCTCTCCCCGACGCGCGTGCCGCGATTCCCGCCGCACCGCACCCCGGCCGCACCCCCGCGCGCCTTCCCAACGTCGCGGTCGGCCACCGGCCGGGAATCCCGCACCCCGCCGCGGTCCGGTGACCGGTCCGCCTCGCCATCACCGCCGTTCGGAAAATGCGCCGACGCCCGAAAACCGGAAAAACCCCGCAAACCCCTCCCCAATTTCCCTAACAATTTCCCGGATTTTTCCCAAATCTTTTCCCTATTTTTCCTCCCCTTTTCTTTCCCTTTTTCTCCTTCTTCCCTCTTTTTTTTCCTTTTCCTTTTTCTTTTTCCCTCCTTTTCTTTTCCCTTTCTCTTCTTCTTCTCTTCTCCTCCTTTCCTTCCCCCCCGCACGGCCGGCCGGCACCCGACCGGCGCGCGCGCCGACCGGGCCCCGCGCCGCACCAACCCCCGCCGCACGCCACCGGGCCGGCAAGCACCACCGCCTCCGCACGCCACCCCGGCCCCCGCCGCGCCCGCGCCCACCGGTGACCGGCCGGCCACCCACCCGCCGACGCCATTAACCCCCGCCCGAGCCGTCAACTCCACCACCGGCCGACGCGGCCGCCCCGCGCCCGCACGACGGGTCTCATCCACGGCCTAACCCCCGCACAAGTTGACCCGACCGAGCCGTCGCATCGCCGGCCGGAGTTCGCGAAGCTCCCCGAGCTCGCCGGGCGGTCTCGCCGGAAAATATCCCCCCTTCCCGAACCGCCTCTCGCCGCCTATAAAAGGGGCCGACGGCCTCCCGCTCGCCGCACCACACCAAGCACGGCCTCACCGCGCCTCCTCCCCTCTTCCCCGAACTCCACGCCGCCGCCGCCCCCTAGCAACCGCCGCCGAGCCACTGCCCTCACGCGGAGCCGCTTCCTCAGACCATCCTAGCACAAGGTGAGCACGGGAATCGATCCCTCTCGGCCTCCTCTCCGTTTTGCCCCATCTCCCGGCCGCCGCCGTGGCCAGGGTCGCCGGCGGGCACCCCCACCGCCCTTCCCGCGCGGCCGCCCTCCCCCCGCCTCGTCTCGTTGCGAGGTAGGGGATGAAGGGGGCCGTTTAACCAAAACCCCCCCGTCCTTTCCCTCATTCCCCCACCGAGCCCTTATCCTATTTTATTTCCTCTCCTTTTCTTCCCAAATAGCCCTAAGACTAGTAATTAACTATCGTTAAGCCCTAAGTAATTTACAAACGAGGCCATAACCCAAATTATATTGTTATAAACACACCCTTTCGCATTAGTAGAAATTACCCATAGGTCCTTAATACCTAAAATCCTCCTTAAACTAGTCTTTCATACACGCCCTTTTTAATTCCGGTTAAGCCCAAATAATACCGCACCCCGCCGAACCGACCCCCTTTCCTAGGGCTTATAAATACCCCTCTCCGCTCACTTCCCCCCTCCCCGAGCTCGGCCGGAAACGTGTGTGCTAATACCGCCCGCTTGCTTGTGGGTGTGCTATAGCCGACGGAGTAGACGGAGGAAGGTACCCCGAGCCGGAGATCGAAGCCGACTACTGCGAGCAGGAGCCCGAGGTCCCGAACGCCGAGCCGGCACTCCCCGAAGACTTCGAAGACGGCAAGTTCAACCTCCCCCTTTGATGCATGCTTCTGTCCTAGTTTTATAAATATACCCTATACCCGTTTTATAAATTGCATATGGTTTTACTGCAAAACATGGTAGGATAGCCACCCTTGATTGCCATGATTGAACCTTGTTTTGGCCTGAATGTTTGCTTTAAAATGTGCTTTAAAAATGTGTGAGTGTTTTCAAAAAGCGTGAGTGCTTTAAAAATGGAAATGGGATATGTTTGGAAAATGAGTAAAGAACTGGGTAGACGGGATGGACGTGTGTGTCGGGAGTATGGGTGAGCTCGTACCGTGTGGTTGAGCGTGTTGGGAGTTGTCCATCTTGTCGATTAAGGACCGGGTTGCGTGACATCTCACCTGACCCAAATCATCGTACAACCACTCGACCGTTGTATGTGGCAACGGCTTAGCATAAACCCCACTAGTTAATCTACTTGCCATCTGGTGTGCGGGTGAGCAGCGGGAGACCAAGGGAGTAGGGGTACGCTCCGTGTGAGGTACGCCCCGGTTATGTGGTATAACCCCTTGGGTGCTTCCGTGGTGGCTCGTAGTGTTAGCTAAGGTGGGTAATGGCTTTGATAGGGTCCGTACCGCACCGAGGTGTCCGTGTGACGGTACCCTACTTGTGGGTAAAGATGTACAACCTCCGCAGTGTCAAACCTATTCGAATAGCCGTGTCCACGGTATTGGACGAGTCACGGTGTGGTCACAAAAACTAGTGTTTGGGATGGGATGTTTTTCGGCGTGAGTTGTTTCCCTGGGTGAAGAGTGTGGCCGTGTGCACGGGCTACGACGGACGGGAAGTCCGGTAGATCCACGATGGTTTTTCCCTAAAACAATTGAGTTACTTGGGTTATGAAAATGATTTGCGAAAACCTTTTTGAAATGAACCCCCGCATGTGTAAGTTTGCAAAATGAACCTTAACTCGATCCTTGTTATACCTTATGCATGATTCTCGCTTATAAGCCCCTCCGTGGGTGGGGTTGGATTTGCTCGAGTACGTATGTGCTCACTCTTGTTTTACTAACTATTTTACGAGAGGAGGATCCCGATTACATTCCCGAAGACGTTGAGTAGGTTGTGACCTACACCCAACCGTGCTCGTGTACCCGGGGCCCTACCAAAAGCTTCCATGGTGTGGTACTCGAGGAGGCTATGGAAGCCTTTGCCATTGTAGTGTGGTCGTTAGCGTTTGTGTTGTTCCTTGTAGCGTTGGCACTACCGTGCCCTTTGTGTCGCCGTGATGTAAAAGACTAATTTCCACCGTTGTAATAAATGTGCTACCGCCCTCCCGGGGACCGGTATTTGTGTCACATTTAGTCACCTCCGATGAGGGGACGCTTCGGGTGGTATCGTAGCCGTAGGTTGGCCGTAGGACATGACCCCTAGGATACGAGACCTCCTCCGGCCCTCTCTAACCTTTCCTTTGCTAAGCTCACCTTTTCCCAAATCCTTACCTTGATTCTTGTCTCGTTTCCGGATGCCTAACCCCGAGTGGAACGGAGGAATTTGCCCCCGTCCGGCTCGGCCTCCCTAACCTCGTTGTTACTCGGCCTAGAGCGCGTCGGAGTAAGGGATCCGCCGAGTTCGTCTCTACCGGGAGTACGAATGCTTCGGCACCCTTCGGTGTAAGCCGCCGATCTTCGTAGGAAGGAGCACGCTTTACCCCGACATAGAGCCATGGTTCGTCTCGGCCCACCGGTTTCCGCTTTGCCGACACCTACCCCAAGGCCGCTCGGAAGGCCCCGCGACGCCTACGAGTGGTTTATAGACAAGCACCTCCGAAGGACTCCAATGGGATTCTTTCCACCCTTCGGAGGAAGAGGATGCTCGTGGATTGATCGCATGAGAGGTCTAGAACGAGAAGAAGAAGACTTAGAAGAGGCGCTTTCCCACCTATCCATATACCTCGGAGGCCTAGACCACCTTTATCGGGAGCAAGCCCAAAGAAGCGAAGCAACGAGATCGACGAGAGCGGAAAGAGCGAACGGGAGGATAGAACTAGAAAGGGTGAAGACAACCATAGCGAGAAGTTGAACTACACAACACAAAGCAAGAATACCTCGGGGAAAGAGAGCGCACGCCGTTGGCCCATAAAGCCCTATGGGATGAACTAAAGGAGCGAAGAAGCGAGAGATGAGGGAGCCGGAGCGAGAAGAGGATGAACCCGAAGAAACCCACTGGGACAAAGGGACCCGGAGCGAAGACGAGATACTTTGGAGCAAGATCTTCCACCGAAGAAGCGCCGTATCCGGCTAGAGGCGAGAATCACCATGAGACTAGGGTGTTTAGGCTAGAAATCGAGTCCTAGCAATAATAAGTGTACCCCGAAGGATGTACCCCCAACCTTCCTACTAAATAAAGTTATCCATCTCTTGTACCCCACCACAACTTTGTTCAACTCCACCTTTGTTTTCGGATGGCGGAAAATGGATGGACCCAAGGCGTGTGCCGGGGAGGAGCCCGGTTTTGCTCGCCCGCTCATCAACTCCCGGGAGCGCCTCGGTATCATTGAGCGCCCTAGGTACTACAAACAGAGAGTACGAGCAACTCGGCACTCTTCGCCGTAGAGTGGTCCTCTCCGTCGCTAGAAGCAACCGCCACACCAACATCGAGCCGTGGCGAGTGACCGCCACGGGGTTCCGACACGGGGATACCTATCCTTTGGCCCTCGAAAAGCCCTCCGCTACCCGTGCCGAATCTACGAAGAGCACCTCGTCCCCACACCGATGAGGTACTTCCCTCCCGCCATCGGGACCCCGGTTTGGCGAGTGCCCGCATGAGGAACCCGGAGCGACACCGCCACCAAGAGGACCTCGCTATACCACGTGGTCGCCTACCTTGTCTCCCCTGGACGAGCTCTTTGATGACCAAGCCGGACACTTGAGGGAACAGATCGGCGGGCCGAGCAAGCTGAGGTCACAGTGCGGATGCACCAAGTCCGAGTGGCCCAAGCTGAAGCAAGGACCGCAGCCGCCATAAGCAGTGAAGCCGTTGCCCAGGAAAGCCTCAGGAGAATCCAGGACCAACGCATGCAAGAATGGACCCACGGCGGAACGCCCGTTCCAGCCATTGGAGAACCTCAAGTCCTGCTGGGAACACCCCTTGTAGGATGGGGAGGAACCATAGAAGTCCCACCAGCACCACCAGCAGTCACCGAACCCCCAACAGCTACCACTGAAGCCGCAGCACAGCCTCAGGAAAACGGAGACCCCGAAGGCGGAAACGATGACGAGTTGCTCATTCCGCTGGAAGAACACTCGACCCCAGAAGACAGCTCCCCTCGCGAGTAGTGTGCCCCAAGACCCAGGGAATGAAGCCGTACGGTCCAAGTCGCGCCCTTAGCCTTTAGTCGTGTAGTGTGTCCGCGTAGTCGGGATGTATCCTCCTCGCTGGTTTGTAATAAAAACTTGTTTGTGCTTGCTTGTTCGCTATGTGCTTGTTGTGTGCTTACCGGCAGAATAAACCCCGCCTTTTCAAAAAGAAATCCGTTATAATCCACTTAAACATCACATAAAACTAGATCTCTTAGAAACCCGCTTCTTTACGAGATGGTTTCCGGGCGCCTGTCGGGACCCACGGTCGGACGGCGAGGGATCGCAAGCCGATCGGAGGGGAGCGCCTCCACGACCGTGGAGGTTAACCAAAATGAAGATGGAGGAGAGAACGTGGTCCTACCACCGCCACCCCCTCCTATTGACTTGGCTCAAGTCTTAGCCAACCGGACTATCCCGATGGAGGCTATCTTCAATGCCATCAACCGCCCAAGACCCCGTGCCATGAGCCCGAATGAGAAGCCGATCGAGTTCCTCGGGACTAAGCCGCCCACCTTTAGCGGGTCGGTGAATCCTTTGGACGCCGACGATTGGCTGAGAGCCATCCCGAGGGAACCGGAGCCCCTCCACTTCGCGAGGACCATGACAAGGTTCTCTGGCAGCTCATCGGCTCACGGGACGGCCCTAGCTCGGTGGGGAAAATTACTGCGCCGCAGCCAAGGATCCCTCCGCCATCACATGGGATGAATTCGTGGAGGAGTTCCGTCGCTACCACATCCCGGAGGCCACACTGAAGCGGAAGGCAGACGAGTTCCGCGAACTCCGCCAAGGCAACATGTCTGTGGAAGAATACACGTACCGTTCATAGAGCTGGCACGCTATGCCCCCGAGGAGGTGGATAAAGACTCCAAAAAGCAAGAGATGTTCAAGAAGGGGCCGACTCCGAACCGAGGACACCGCCGACTCCTCGGTATTTACCCGGACTTTAATACCCTTATGAACATGGCAATCCTCACGGAAAGAGCAAAGGCCGAAGAAAAGAAGGAAAACAAGCGCAAGTTCATGGAACACAAGGCCAAGCGAAGAAGAGCGGTCCCGGAGGCCGAGAAACTTTGGACACCCCATGTCCGGGTTCCAAGCTCCTATGCGACTGAGAACCCAACCCCAAGCCACGAGCTCACGAGCCCCCGAGCTCGGTTCAAGCCCTCCTACAACCGAGTGCCATGAAGCCCCCACGGAACAACACCGGCCGGATCACTACCAACAACAACAACAACAAGCACCCGAGTGTGCTTCAACTGCCGAGAAACCGGGCACTTCATCGCCAACTGCCCCTATGCTAAAAAGCCAGCCACCACCACCTACTCCAACTCGGTGAACGGGCCAAGGCCACTTGCGTCAGGAGCCAACCGCATGCCAGTGCGCAGCAACAACAACTTCGGCAACAACACCAGCAACCAGCAGATGAGGCAGCCCCAGCAGTCGTATGGACGCGCTCGGGTGAATCACATCAATGCGCAGGAGGCACAGGAAGCACAAGGAGTAGTACTCGGTGAGTTCCTGGTCAGCTCAGTTTTGGCTACCATACTGTTCGATTCGGGAGCATCGCACTCATTTATATCCTCAAGCTTTGTGGAAAAGCATAGCATACCCACAGTACTACTCAAAGCACCCCTAATAACTCGAACGCCCGGAGGTGACATTAAGTGTCAACTGGGATGCCCCCGGGTAAGGATTATTTTAAGTGGGGTAGAGTTCCTAGCAGACCTGGTAGTACTGAAATCCAAGGGGATAGATGTGATCCTTGGTATGGACTGGTTAAGCCAACACCATGGACTCATAAGTTGCGCCGATAAAGTAGTGCACCTGACCAACCCAGACGGGATACAAGTGACCTGCAACACCCGGGGACACAGCCGAACATAATGGTTTTCAACATAGAAGCCAAGTCCATAGAAGATGTCCCGGTAGTACGAGAATACCCGGATGTGTTCCCCGAAAAGCTCCCCGGAATGCCACCCGATAGGGACATAGAGTTCGTGATCGACCTTATCCCCGGAACCTCTCCCATAGCCAAGAGACCCTATAGGATGGCAGCCCCCGAGTTGGCGAGAATTGAAGAAGCGACTAGCGAGCTCCCGGCGAAGTGGGTTCATCGGACCAAGTTCATCACCTTGGGGAGCCCCGGTGCTCTTCGTGGAGAAGAAGGATAAGAGCATGAGGATGTGTGTGGACTATCGCTCGCTGAACGAGGTCACTATTAAAAACAAGTACCCTCTTCCCGAGAATAGATGACCTGTTTGATCAACTGAAGGGAGCCAAGTATTTCTCGAAGGTGGATCTAAGATCGGGGTACCACCAGCTCAAGATCGGGGAAAGTGACATCCCCAAGATCGCCTTTGTCACTCGCTACGGGCAATACGAGTTCACGGTGATGTCCTTTGGACTAACCAATGCACCAAAGATACTTCATGAACCTCATGAATAAGGTGTTCATGGAAGAGCCGGACAAGTTTGTCGTGGTCTTCATTGACGACATACTTGTTTATTCCAAGAGCGTGGAGGAGCATGAACAACATCTTCGAGTAGTGCCGGGAAAATTGAGGGCACACAAGCTATACGCCAAGTTCGGCAAGTGTGAATTTTGGCTAGAGAAAATATCCTTCCTTGGGCACATATTGACCGCAGAAGGAGTAGCCGTAGACCCCGGAAAGTTGAGACGAGTCTCCAACCGGCGGCAACCAACCAACGTGAGTGAGATCGGGGAGTTTCCTAGGTTTAGCGGGGTACTACGGAGATTTATCGAGGGATTCTCCAAGATCGCCGGCCCATGACGGAGCTGCTTAAGAAAGAGAAGAAGTTTAACCGGACCGAGGCCCGTGAAAGAAGTTTCCAAGAGTTGAAGAAGAGGTTGACCACGGCCCCGTGCTAACCCCCGGACATTCGGCGGGACTTTGTCGTGTATTGCGACGCCTCCCGACAAGGGTTGGGGTGTGTTCTCATGCAAGACGGGAAGGTAGTGGCATATGCCTCCCGTCAACTCAAACCCCATGAGCGGAACTATCCCACCCACGATCTGGAGTTTGCAGCCGTAGTGCATGCCCTAAAGATCTGGAGACACTATCTGATCGGGAACAAGTGTGAAATCTACACAGACCACAAGAGTCTAAAGTATATCTTCACCCAGCCCGACCTAAACCTAAGGCAGAGAAGGTGGCTAGAGCTAGTCAAGGACTATAATCTAGAGATTCACTACCACCCGGGAAAGGCCAATGTGGTAGCAGATGCCCTAAGCCGGAAAACCTACGAGAAGGCAGCACCCAAGAGTGCCCAGTTGCAAGAGGAGATGGCCCGACTCAACGTGCACATCGTCCCCCAAGGCTACGTCCGCCACCGAGTGTTCAGCCTACCCTAGAAGAGAAGATCCGGAAGGCCCAAGAAGCCGACGAGGATCTGATGAGGATCCGCAAGCATACGGACAAAACAAGGCCCCCGACTTCGGGGTAGATGACCAAGGCACCCTATGGTACAAGAACGGGATATGCGTGCCCGAAGGTGGAGATTTCCGACGGACCATCATGGATGAGGCACACAACTCGCATACTCCATTCACCCGGGATCCACCAAGATGTACATGGACTTAAAGCGAAGTATCGGTGGAATGGGATGAAGGCGGACATTGCACGGTTCGTCGCCCACCGTGACACTTGTCGGAGGATCAAAGCCGAACATCGAAGCCCGCAGATCGTTGCAACCTCTACCAATCCCGGTATGGAAGTGGGACGAGATAGGTATGGACTTCATAGTCGGATTGCCCAGGACCCGAAGGGACATGACTCCATATGGGTGATCGTGGACCGACTCACTAAAGTCGCTCACTTTCTACCCGTACGGACCACTTATGGTAGAGAGAAGTTGGCGAAACTCTACATAGAAAATATAGTGAAGCCGCATGGAGTGCCTAGCGAGAATAGTCTCGTACGAGAGGGACCCAGTTCACCTCTAGGTTCTGGAAGAGCCTGCACAAAGCCATGGGCACCAAGCTAGACTTCAGCTCAGCGTACCACCCACAGACCGACGGACAGACCGAAAGGGTGAATCAAATCCT
This sequence comes from Cenchrus americanus, assembly GCA_947561735.1. Classification (NCBI taxonomy): domain Eukaryota; kingdom Viridiplantae; phylum Streptophyta; class Magnoliopsida; order Poales; family Poaceae; genus Cenchrus; species Cenchrus americanus. Next base: position 14,750,238 of record OX387241.1, read on the forward strand.
GGAAGATATGTTGAGAGCATGCGTCCTCACCTACGGCAAGGATTGGGAGCAGAGCCTGCCATACGCAGAATTTTCCTACAACAACGGCTACCAAGCAAGTCTGGGAATGTCGCCATTCGAAGCACTATACGGGAGAAAATGCAGGACACCCCTGATGTGGTCAGAAGTAGGAGAGCGTGCCCTGGTTGGGCCCGTGCTTATAAAGGAAGCCGAGGAGCGAGTAGCTGATATCCAAGAAAAGTTGAAAGCCGCTCAGTCCCGACAGAAGAGCTACGCAGACAAGAAAAGGCGTGAAGCGAGCTTCAACCCGGAGAGACTTCGTCTACCTCAAGGTTTTAACCCATCGGGGGGACTCGGAGGTTCCAAGTACACGGGAAGTTGGCCCCTCGGTACATCGGCCCGTATAAAGTGCTCAAGAGAGTCGGAGCAAGTAGCATATCGACTGGAGCTACCCGAGGAAATGGCAGATATACACCCAGTATTCCACATCTCTCAGCTACGCCGATGTTTGAAGGTTCTGGAAGAAAAGCGAGTACCGGTGGAGACCATCGATCTACGAGCCGGACCTTAGGTACCAGGAGGTGCCCGTCAAGATCTTAGACACTGTGGTCAAGAGGACAAGAACGACCGAAGTACGGGTGTGCAGAGTCCAATGGAGTAGACACGGGGTGGAAGAAGCTACGTGGGAACGAGGGATGCACCGAGGAAAGAATTCCCCCACCTATTCCGGACTTAGCCGAATCTCGAGGACGAGATTCATTTTAAGTGGGGTAGGTTTGTAACGCCCGCATTTTTAGCTCTAAATAAATCACCTACTAAATCATGCGTAATTTCAAAAACCGATCCGCCGAGCTCTATTACCATTCAAATCCTAGCCCTCTCTCTCTCTCTCTCTCTCTCCCCAACGCGCGTGCCGCGATTCCCGCCGCACCGCACCCCCGGCCGCACCCCCGCGCGCCTTCCCAACGCCGCGGTCGGCCACCGGCCGGGAATCCCGCACCCGCCGCGGTCCCGGTGACCGGTCCGCCTCGCCATCACCGCCGTTCCGGAAAATGCGCGACGCTCGAAAAACCGGGAAAAACCCCGCAAACCCCTCCCCAATTTCCCTAACAATTTCCGGATTTTTCCCCAAATCTTTTCCCTATTTTTCCTCCCCTTTTCTTTCCCTTTTTCTCCTTCTTCCCTCTTTTTTTTTCCTTTTCCTTTTTCTTTTTCCCTCTTTTTCTTTTCCCTTTCTCTTCTTCTTCTCTTCTCCTCCTTTCCTTTCCCCCCCGCACGGCCGGGCCAGGACCCGACGGGCGCCGCCGCCGCCGACCGGGGCCCCGCGCCGCACCAACCCCCGCCGCACGCCACCGGGCCGGCAAGCACCACCGCCTCCGCACGCCACCCCGGCCCCCGCCCGCCCCGCGCCCGCCGGTGGACCGGCCGGCCACCCACCCGCCGACGCCATTAACCCCCCGCCCGAGCCGTCAACTCCACCACCGGCCGACGCGGCCGCCCCGCGCCCGCACGACGGGTCTCATCCACGGCCTAACCCCCGCACAAGTTGACCCGACCGAGCCGTCGCATCGCCGGCCGGAGTTCGCGAAGCTCCCCGAGCTCGCCGGCGGTCTCGCCGGGGAAAATATCCCCCCTTCCCCGAACCGCCTCTCGCCGCCTATAAAAGGGGCCGACGGCCTCCCCCGGCTCGCCGCACCACACCGGCCACGGCCCTCACCGCGCCTCCTCCCCTCTTCCCCGAACTCCACGGCGCCGCCGCCCCCTAGCAACCGCCGCCGAGCCACCGCCCTCACGCGGAGCTGCTTCCTCGGACCATCCTAGCACAAGGTGAGCACGGGAATCGATCCCTCTCGGCCTCCTCTCCGTTTTGCCCCATCTCCCGGCCGCCGCCGTGGCCGGGGGTCGCCGGCGGGCACCCCCACCGCCGGCCTTCTGCGCGCGGCTGCCCTCCCCTGCCTCTGTCTGTTGCGAGGTAGGGGATGAAGGGGGGGCTGTTTAACCAAAAACCCCCTGTCCTTTCCCTCATTCCCCCACCGAGCCCTTATCCTATTTTATTTCCTCTCCTTTTCTTCCCAAATAGCCCTAAGACTAGTAATTAACTACTGTTAAGCCCTAAGTAATTTACAAACAGGCCCTAACCCAAATTATATTGTTATAAACACACCCTTTCGCATTAGTAGAAATTACCCATAGGTCCTTAATACCTAAAATCCTCCTTAAACTAGTCTTTCATACACGCCCTTTTTAATTCCGGTTAAGCCCAAATAATACCGCACCCCACCGAACCGACCCCCTTTCCTAGGGCTTATAAATACCCCTCTCCGCTCACTTCCCCCTCCCCCGAGCTCGGCGGAAACGTGTGTGCTAATGCGCCGCTTGCTTGTGTGTGTGCTATAGCCGACGGAGTAGACGGAGGAAGGTACCCCGAGCCGGAGATCGAAGCCGACTACCGCGAGCGGGAGCCCGAGGTCCCGAACGCCGAGCCGGCACTCCCCGAAGACTTCGAAGACGGCAAGTTCAACCTCCCCCTTTGATGCATGCTTTCGTCCTAGTTTTATAAATATACCCTATACCCGTTTTATAAATTGCATATGGTTTTACCGCAAAACATGGTAGGATAGCCACCCTTGATTGCCATGATTGAACCTTGTTTTGGCCTCGAATGTTTGCTTTAAAATGTGCTTTCAAAATGTGTGAGTGCTTTCAAAACGTGTGAGTGCTTCAAAAAACAAAAAGGGGATATGTTTGAGAAATGAGTAAAGAGCTGGATAGACGGGATGGACGTGTGTGTCGGGAGTATGGGTGAGCTCGTACTGTGTGGTTGAGCGTGTTGGGAGTTGTCCATCTTGTCGATTAAGGACCGGGTTGCGTGACATCTCACCTGACCCAAATCATCGTACAACCACTCGACCGTTGTATGTGGCAACGACTTAGCATAAACCCCACTAGTTAATCTACTTGCCATCTGGTGTGCGGGTGAGCAGACGGGAGACCAAGGAGCAGGGGTACGCTCTGTGTGAGGTACGCCCCGGTTATGTGGTATAACCCCTTGGGTGCTTCCGTGGTGGCTCGTAGTGTTAGCTAAGGTGGGTAATGGCTTTGATAGGATCCGTACCGCACGCGAGGTGTCCGTGTGACGGTACCCTACTTGTGGGTAAAGATGTACAACCTCTGCAGAGTGTCAAACCTATTCGAATAGCCGTGTCCACGGTATTGGACGAGTCACGGTGTGGTCACAAAAACTAGTGTTTGGGATGGGATGTTTTCTGGCGTGAGTTGTTTTCTGGGTGAAGAGTATGGCTGTGTGCCTGGGCTACGACGGACGGGAAGTCCGGTAGATCCACAGTGGTTTTTCCCTAAAACAATTGAGTTACTTGGGTTATGAAAATGATTTGCGAAAACCTTTTTGAAATGAACCCCTGCATGTGTAAGTTTGCAAAATGAACCTTAACCTGATCCTTGTTATACCTTATGCATGATTCTGCTTATAAGCCCCTCCGTGGGTGGGGTTGGATTTGCTGAGTACGTATGTGCTCACTCTTGTTTTACTAACTATTTTACGAGAGGAGGATCCCGATTACATTCCCGAAGACGTTGAGTAGGTTGTGACCTACACCCAACCGTGCTCGTGTACCCGGGGCCCTACCGAAAGCTTCCATGGTGTGGTACTCGAGGAGGCTATGGAAGCCTTTGCCATTGTAGTGTGGTCGTTAGCGTTTGTGTTGTTCCTTGTAGCGTTGGCACTACCGTGCCCTTTGTGTCGCCGTGATGTAAAAGATCGATTTCCACCGTTGTAATAAATGTGCTACCGACCTCCGGGACCGGTATTTGTGTCACATTTAGTCATCTCTCGATGAGGGGACGCTTCGGGTGCCTTACCTTCCACCGTGCCCCGTACGGATCGACGTCGCAACTCCCTCGAGCCCGCCCGAAGACATCACGGCCGTCCGCCGCACTCCTGCCCTCGAAGCTACCCCTGTTCGGGTACAAGATACGCCATGATGGCCGGATCGCGGCAAGGACCGTCAAGGCGGCCGCCTACTCTACAGCATGGCGCACCACACTTCCCCACGTAGCTAAATAGCGCGGCATACATGTGATTCGCTCTCTCCTTGGCCTATAAAAGGCTGACGAACTCCCCCGCCGCAGGGGACAGACAAGTCAGGACACAACACAAGGCAGAACAACGCCAGACACCAGGCATTTGTTCTCCAATTCTCCCACAATATCTTCAGCCACTTCACTAGGGACTTGGGAGCCACGATTCCTCTCCCGCCTTGCTTGTAGCCGCCCCACTACGGGCACCCTCGGTGCCGAGCAATATAGTGCCTCGAGCACACCACCGCTGGATGTACGGCCCCTCGCCGGAACCGGGATAAAACTCCGTGTCGTTAGTTGCTTAGCATTGACCATTGAGGGATAGACCTCGGCGCTTATTACTGGTTAGTGTCGGGACCACATTCCGCACCGACAGTTGGCGCCCACCGTGGGGCAAGCGAGCGCCTGAGGTCAATCCACCATCAACTCCCTCCATGGTGATTCGCACCGAGTACCGCGGCACGCGTTACTCCATGAGCAGCTCGGACCCCCCTCCCCCACCGGGTTTGAAATCCGGTTCGGGGGCCTGAATTTTCAGGCTACGGGGAACGGCTACCTAATGCGCCTCACCAACCGTGAGGAGCTCCGTGCGCGGCGCCGGGCGGGACCGCCCCGGTCCCCGCCGCGCACACCGCCACAACACGGACGCCCGTCGTCACGGATGCCGCGGGCTGTCAACGCCGCGACGTCACCGCCGCTCCGGCCGGCGTTCACGCCGGGCACGGCCCGAGCGGCGGCAAGCTAAACGCGCCGCCTCCCAACACGCGCGCGCCGTCGGCACGGCAACCACCGCCCGGTGGGGGGCGGCGCACGGTCTCGGGACCGCGCTTCCCCATCGGTCCGCGCGGTGCCACGACGCCTATAACGCCAACGTCAACACCACGATGCGCGGGGGTTCCCCCGGCCGTCACGTTTTCGTCGCCGGGGACCCCGACGCCTCCGCGGGTGACGAGTCGTCCCCGGGCTCCCTTGACGCGTTGCCACCCGCCAACCTCCATGGGTACTTCTCCGGCGTGCCGGACCCGGTCATGTTCGGGCATTTCCTTGACGCCACGGACTGCGGTTTGGTCGCTCCGACGATTCCAACACCGGGAGCTACGACCCCGCGCGGGAATGCCGCGTCGTCATCGCCAACGACCCGGCAAACGCCACCGGTGCGGTGGGCGGTGACGGAGAGGTCACGCCCGCCCCGGGGATCGCTCCGCGCCCGGCCGGCAGGCCGAGCACCCCCGCCGGGGCCGACGTCGACGCGCGGTTAGCCCGGGCTCGCGAGCTCGAGGCCAAGCGCGCGGGAGGAGTATCGAACGGTGCGGGCCGCTCCGCGCCTCAATGGCCGGGGAAGCCTCCGCGCGCGGCGAACGCGCGCGGGAGCCGGACAAACAAAGCCCGCGATCGCATCAACGCCGACTTCAACGTCGATAACCCGGACACGCCTCCGCGGGCGAGCCGAAGCTTATCGCCGCCGCAACGCCGCGTGGGCCATGCCGGCCCCCTCGACGCCCGAGGCACGAAACCCGCATCGCGAGGTGCGAGTGCACTCATCGAGCGGGCGGCCGTCCGGCGGACCGAGAGCTCGGCATCACGCATTCGCCAACAAGGGGACGCACGAGGCGACGGGGGCCGCGCGGGGGGCGAACCCTCGGTCCATGCGGGTGAAGCGGCGGGACGACCCGCCAACCCGGGACGCACGCCGGCCAAGGAGCGTGTAACAACCCAGGAATTTAGGTGTGTAAATTTTGCGAAAAATTAAAACTTTTGCTTGAATTTGAGTGCTATCAATTTTTGAACCAAATTGCTAGCCCCTCTCTGGATTCTCTACCAATTTAGCCCATTTATAAAAACATATGTTCAAATTATGGTAAAATGTGTGAGTTGGTTTTCTCTGGATCTTTTGGAGTTCAAATGTGTGAGTTTGAATTTGAATGGGAATCAAATTCAAACTCTAGTTCTAATCCTAGTTCAAAGCTTGTACTTTTAATTGCAAAGGCAAATCAGTGAACCGGGCCGCTTCTCCCTTTCTTTCTAACCCAACCGGCCCAACCCGTGTTGCATTCCGGCCCAGTAACCCGCGCAGCCCTTCACCCTCTCCTTCAGTCACCGGCGCGTGGACCCCGCATGTCAGCTCACCCTTATCTCTTCACCAACCCACCGGTGCGTCACCGAGCCGCCCCCTCGCGCGCCGCCGGTCTCACCGCACCAGCTCGCGGGGCGGGGCACCGGCCGGTCGCCCCGGCGGCACGCACGCCGAGGGCCGGGCGCGCGCGCGCGAGTCGAGCCGGGTCGGGGGGAAGGAAAGGACCCATTTACCCCGCACCTTGACCCCGTGCCGTGGAGGCGTAGAGAGGGAGCGGGCGGCGCCGCCACGGGCGCCGGGCGACCCGGGCGGGGCAGCCCCAGGATTTTGCCCTGCCCCTTAGCGGCGCCTGGGTTCAAAAGCAGAGGGAGGGCAGAGCGCTGGAAGGCCATCGCCACCAACCCACATTGGGGTTTTGCCCCCTTTCCTGAGCCGCGCCGCCGAAGGGGAAGAAGAAGGGGGGAATAGAGGAAGAGGAGGCGAGGCGGGGGAAGGCCGACGCCGCGCCGCCACCGCGCGCCGCCGCGGGGTGTCGAGGACGCGGGGAGCGGGGGACGGGGGGAGGCGCCGTACGTGACCGAGGAGGAGCGGGACCGGAGCGAGGAGCCGCCGCGAACACCGACGCCGCGCCGCCTTCCACGCGGAGCTCGCGACGACTACACCGTCGACCGCCGTGAGCGCCGTGGCCATCCTTTCCCCTTGCGCCGTCCCCTTGCCTTGTCTCCGTGTGTGGGCGTGCCTTCGAGTCGTCGGTGGCCGAGCGCGTCGCGCGCCGCCGTCTCCCCATGGGCGACGCCGCGTCGCGCCTTGCCGGCGGGAGCACGGGGCCGTGGCTACCCCAAGCCGCGGCCGACCCGGTGTTCTCGCCAAGTTTGGGGCGGGCGGTTTTGCCGGTAGGGGCCGAGGGCCACCCCGCGCCGCGCGTCGTGCTTCACGCCGAACGCGCGTCGCGCCCTCCGGCCCTGCGTGCGGGGGTCGTCAATCTCGCCGCGTCGCGTCTGCGGGACGAGCCGCCGCCGTGGCGTGCGCCGCCTTGCCGTGAGCCGGCCTTCGTGCCGTGGGCTTTGTTGCGGTGTGCGGCCTTCGTTGACGGTGAATTTCCGTAAACCTAGAGTACTTGTTATACATTGGTTTCGATTATGATTTGCAACTAACCCGCCACTAGGCATACTAATGATATAACAAGTTCACACTTGCATGTCGATTTTGGAGTTTGTTGTTTACGCGGGAAATTAACGTTAAAGAGGAGACTTTCGGGATAAGTTCATCAAGCACTTCAAGAGAAGATCATGAAGCCCGTCACAAGTCAAGACACGAAGTGAACAAGACTCCAAACAACCCAAGGACCGAAGAATCAACACGCAAAACTCCGGGGACTTGGATGTTTACCAACGAGATCAACTCGGCCCGAGAGATATTCTCGCAGCTCAGGACAGCATGATCTTTCGGTACAGATTCGGAGACTTAAACGGTATTTAATGGCAAAAGTTTGACTACCAAAGTTGTGGGCCTCGACGATACCTTCGATTTGGACATGTGGAAGGCCTAATTTGGATAAGGGAGCTAGGAGATATGGCCCCCGAAATCCCTGCTGCGCAGTCAGTCCGAAATCAGAACAGATTATCTTCCAAGGCCGATTTGGAGATCTTATCTTTGTTTTTAAGGAAAGAAATGAATACCAAAGTTGAAGATAATTTCGTGGCACACAACCTGGACACCGAATTTGCATTATTTGGAGTCCAGACGTGGGAGATATGGCCCTGGCAAGGAAGGACTGCGAATCAGGAAAATCTGGCTGATTTTATGGAAACCAAGGTTGCTTCTCTCCCAAGGAGGATTTCGTGCAAGGCAAGGTGGAGCACGCCCAAAGGCACCTCAAGGACATAAATACAACCCCCTAGGCGCCCCAAGGTGGTGACCCATCAAACAAATCATCCTACCGACGCCAATCACCGAGAAAACCGCCGCCGCAAGATGAGGGAGAGAGTTAGATGAGCTCGTCGCAAGGATCAACGCCGGTGGAGAGAAGGAAGCAAGAGGAGGACTCCAAGACGTTGGCCTAGGGGTGTTCCCAAGCTCCATCCCCTCCATCTTCATCGACGACGTTCTCCGGAGTCTCCATCACCCCTATGTGCTTCAATCCGTGTAAGATGATGGGGTAATGTCTCCGTTCATCCCTAGGATTAGATGGATACATGCTATGTGATCGCTACTCGATTTGTGGTTTCAATCTATTGTTTTCATGTTGATGATGCTTTGATGATTAAGGTTAGCTACCGTGTTTTTCGGGCGTATGATATCCGCTACTCCCATAGATTCCATCAACATACCGTGTCCATCATAGGTCAAGTCACGAATACCTTCGCGTAGTGACAGGAGCGAGAGGAGGGAAAGGGCGAAACCGTGGTCACAACCCCCGGTAGATTGGTTTACCGCTTTCGTGTAGTAGATGCATACCATGTTATCCTAGATCCTAGGGAGGGAACGCTTATCTTTCTTGCTCACTCTCTTGTGTTCACCCCTTTATCATCTAATTTAACCCTATATTTGTTTGATCAACTTAACTTAGAGTAACTTAGGTTAGATTGTCTTTACCTTTAGATTAATACTCTCTTTCAAAGGTTTTCCATTCAACTAGATTAGTACTTGGTTAAGCGCTAGTTAATCCCCTTGCTCCGCGGATTGACAAGAACCTTGGGAATCCCGTGGTGAAAAAGGTGTAGGTCCGTACGCTTGCGGATCGTAGGTGGATACGAGTTTTATCCGTCAACAAGCCCCTTTTTCCGGCGCCGTTGCGGGGAGCAAGCCAGTTTGCTACGTTTAATCTAGTATTAATTTTGTTGATTACTAACACCTAACCCTTGTTTTCTAAAAAAAGAAAAAAAAATCTTTTTGTTTTTCTTTCTACTTTTCTTGTGCCTAGATGGATTTGTTCACCTCACCATTGGAAGACGAAGAGATGTCGCTAAGGGAGCTAGCAATGCCGTCAATGGAAGACATTGAGATGCAAAAATCAGATTTGACGTTTGCTACAACCCACTACGAAGTGAAGCACGGAATCATCAAGTTAGTGGCGACAAAACCATTTAAAGGATTGGAGGATGACAACCCATATAGACACATTAAGGAATTCACGATGTTATGCAACACGGTCCAACAAAAAGGAGTTCCGCCGCTTGGTTCAAGTGGAATCTTTTTCCATTCTCTCTCGAAGATGAAGCACGAAGATGGTACACACTTGCGTCCGTTGAAGCAAAAGGAAATTGGGATGAGCTAGTGAAGAAGTTTCTTTTGAAGTTCTTTCCCATAAGCAAGGTCCAAGACTTAAGGAGGCAAGTGCTCACTTTCAAGCAAGGAGAGGATGAAGGAATTGATGAAGCATGGGACCGTTTTAATGAACTACTTGAGCGAGGCCCGAACTTGGGATTTTCCGGTGACTTGATGTTGCATACCTTTTATTTTTCACTAACCCCAAACTCGTCTCGTTTTGTAAGCATGTGTGCGGGCGGTGATTTAATGGATAAAACAATTAGTGAAGCCGCACAAATCTTACAAAGGATAAGCAATGGACAAAGAACAATACGAGATTGGCAAAGATGTTGTCGAGAGGAGAAAAACGACAAAAGCAAGCCCAAGGTGCTTGCTGAAATTTACGAAAAAGATGAACCGAGAGGTCAAGGAAGATGAACTGACCATACAAGAAATTGAAGATCCACTTCCCAAGGTAAGAGAAGTCATTTCGGATGTTAAAAATGTTGAAACTAACATGAATGTAGGCCGAAGTATGTGGAATGCTAGACCATTAGCGGAGTTCAAGCAATCCGGTTGGGTTCAAGTTGATTTCGCCCCACTAATCAACTACCAAAGGAAGGAGGAACGCCGACATGTTGCCAAACTAATTGAAGATATATTTGATCAAGAGATGAGTGGAGAGTCGATACAAAAGATGTTTGAAGAAGAAAGAGAAGAAGGAGATGAAGGATGGATCGACCGGTTTGACAACTCAAAGATTTATGATGAAGGAAGAGAAGAGTACAACCGTGATGAGCCTAGTGACTCAAAGGATAAATGGGAGGAGATAGGACTCAAGCTAGATGATAGCTTGTGTGCTATTGAAGCCTACACACTAGCAAATCAAGACATGGAAGTACTCAAGGATGAAGGAAAGAGTGAATCAACAATGAGCGATCTTGACGACATGTGGTACATCGAAGATAAAGAAAGCAACATACAAGTCTTTGAAGACGAAGATCTGGTTGATAAAAAAGACTTCAAAGAAGAGATGAATGCGTACATAGTTGAAGGATTACATGTTCCACATGATTGAGTTGAAGAAAATGCAAGATGGTGATGAAGAGGCAACTACACTTGTTGAGATCGATTCGCCTTCAACACCGCTTGATGAACCAAATATCACTCTTGTTGAAAAATCTCTAAGGCCAAGGTACGCGCTGAAATCTCAAGATATTATTGGTATTGATGATGATAAATTCAAATACTCATGCTCAACCAATAGTATGAATGATAGTTTAATGTCTATGCCTTGTTCCAATAGTGATCATGTTGATAGGCTAGATTTTCTTGAGAATGAAAAAGAGGACACATTTATTTTTGATCCAATTAATCTCACACCTAAACAACCTTTGCCTAATGATGAGCTAAGTGCTATGCATGAAACATATGCTTCTTTTATTTACACCTTGACTTGTTGCTACAATTCACATGTGGTGTTAATTATGGACGCTTATGTTTACAATAAGTTTTGTAAATCTCAATCATGCTTTGCGCTTGGTCAAGCTAATGACCTTAAAAATCATATGTCGGGAAAGGCCCGATTTTCATTAACCATGTAGACAAGGCTTGAATAATGAAAAAAGAAGTCATGCCTAAAAGAGTTGCAAGATAAATCATCAACCTCTCCGAATCCCGCGATGGATGCTGCTGTCTTCATCAATTTGAGGGCTTGTTCAGAGGTGTACAAATGAAGAAAATGAGATATTCAGAAGCTCCATCAAATTACCATTCCAACGCATCAAGAACCAACAAGTTTGAAGACCCGTGCAAGGAGTTAAGGAGGAAACATTGAGCGTTGCGCGTTCTGAAATTTCTGGACAGATTTCATCGCGACGTAACTCTCTTGTCCGGAGTCCGATTTGAGCAAATAAAGACTCGTGGAAAGAAAATTTTGTGCACTGTGCAATGGAGTAGAGCTTGAGTATACTCTCCGTTCTGGACATCAAAAAAAATTCATAGAGTGAAGGCAGCACCGAAGGATGATAGAGAAGGAGATAACGATGAAACAAAAGGATGCATTTGGGCAAGTCTTCTATAAGTGATCAGGCACAACATGGGAAGTAAATTAAAGCTGCATTGGTACCTTTTCTTCTTGCATGAAGGGCCATGGCTATGCAACGAAAAGAAGGTATGTGAGAAAGTCCAGCTCTATGACTTTAAATGAAGCGCTTTTCGGGAGGCAACCCGTTTCTTTATATTTTTACTACTTTCTTAGAGAAAATAAAAAATGTCACTATCTTATGATGATCAACTTGTGGTTATTAATCTAAGTTCAGTTTTCCTTTTTAGAACCACCATCATGTTCATGATCATATTTATTTGCATGCATTGCATTTTGTTATCAACATGATGTTTCTTTGCATGTACATGTTTTGCATATAGTTGGCTTGGTTGTTTTAAGGCTCAATGATGTATGCTTTCATATCCATGTTAATGCTCTAGCTGGGCATTTTCCTTTTGTGATCTTGTGTAAACGTGGTGTTTAAACATGATTTCGGACCATCATCATTAAGTTCGATAAACCTTGCTAGCTTTTCATATGTTTTCATGTTCCATTGGTTAGTTTATAAGCTCTGCAATGCGCTTAATTTTTCTTGTGCTATAAGACTTATTGTTTTAGGGATAAACATGGTGTTTTAACCCTAGATATATAAACCTTTATGGCTATGGAGAAATTCGGCAACCTAGTTGTAAACATGGTATTTAGAACTAGGTGAAAACATTGTCTTGTTATATATGCTTTCCTATCATGTCCATACACCTTGCACCACGTACACTCATTAGTTTTTTATTCCTCATTAGACTAATTATGCCACAAGTTAAGAATTTTAGGAGACATTGTTGGATTGTTGGCAATTCTATCTACTCCCAACCGTCACCTTGGGTGTAGAATGTGCGTTTAAAACGTCTTACGGGCAAGATAAAGCTCTCACTACAAGGAAATTGAAGGATGGCTAAGAAGTGCTTTGTCTTCTTCTTCCATGACTAGCAAAATGCTAAGCATGGGGGAGACCCTGAATCTTCAACACGGAAGTGCAACATGACACTCTAGAAGATAGAATGATAAAGATCATTAACATCTCCGGATCAATGCGCAAGAAGCCACCAATCTCATCAAAATTCTGCATGGTCTCGAAGGGAAAACACTGGATATTTTTGGATATTTAGAAGCCCGATGAAGTTACGATTCCAACAAATCAAGAATCAAGACAATCGGAGGTTACTACAAGCGGTTATGCCCGAATCACCGAGTGCAACACGTTCTGAAATCAGTTTTGAACAGCACGCAGCGCTGAAGTAAAACGGATATAGCTCCCTTGTTTGAACTCCGTTTTCGATGAATGACCACACGTTGGAAAGGTAATTTCATAAACTTTTCAATAGAGCTATATTTCGATATATGTTCTGTTCTGGACAGAGGGGGAAATCCATGAAAAAGAGACAGCAAGGAGATGATGAGAACAAGAAAGAGGAGATGGTGATGACAACATTGAAGAGAAGGGTGACCAATGACTCCATTAAGCATAGAAGATCAAATTCAGAAGTTTAGGAGCATTAATAAATCAAGACAAAAGCAAAAGCCACATCGATACATGGAGATGTTGGAAGAAGGCAACGAAGAATTACAAAGGATGGTAACATCTCCATGGACCTTCTCTTTTCCAAACACAAATGCTTGTAAGTATGCCTTCAACATCAACTAGGTGCAACCTTTTGTTTTTCTCTTCAAACAATAACATGGCTACTAGGAGGACAACCTAGGTTTCTTTTTACTTTCAATAGATAAGCATGACCATGTGTTCACCTCGATGTTCTATATTGCCTATGCTTACGGAAAGATGATGAAAGTTGCCGCTTTGTTTTACCTACATGAAGTTATACATGTCTTGGCTAATTGCTCTCCATAATATGATATGAAATTAATTTAAATACTGGCTCTTTTATTTGTGGAGGTGAAATGACTATGCTCTAGACCCACATACATATCTTTGCTCTTTGATTTAAGTTTATGGATAGCCGGATAACTTGTTGTTTTTACGAAAACTTAGCTTTTATGCTATCTACATATTTGTGATGCTCTTGCAAAGTTCTACCTACCAAAGCCATATACATATATATTTTATGATAACGAAACCCATAGATTGCAAACATGTGTTTTGATGAGTTGGATTAGGATTGATTTCTATGGTTCGAGACTAAGAAGTCTGGTCATTCCTTTGTGTAACTTTTTCATGCTAGCCTTTTTGTCCATGCATTGTGGGTTTTCACATCGAAAATTTCACAAACTTCGCTGGGCATCCACCCTAAACCAAAAACATCTTTTTGTGATCACCTCCTTGTCCACAACCCAATTTGAGTATGGAGTAAAAATCCTCGATGGAGATTCAAATATTCCGCAATATTATGGAATTTATACTTACTTTAGCGGTCATCTCCCCTCTCTTTTACGCTCGAGGACGAGCATCGTTCAAGCATGGGGGAGGAGTCATTCTCTGACACAAATGCTATGTAAGTATTATGTTGCAAAAAGTTTTGAGGAGCAAAAGAAAAAAGAATAAAATGAAAAATGAAAAAAAATATGATAAGAAGAAAAGAAAAGTAAGAAAATAGGAAGAATAAAGTGAAAAAAAAAGAAAGAGAGAAAAATGAGAAGGAAATAAAATAAAGAAAAAAATAAAGATGCTCCTCGGATCTTTTTGCTTCATAAGTTCTCAGGTGCCTTGATGACACATCCATACTCAAATCTTCCAACCATGTGCAATCCGATAACGAGGACTTCACTCGTGCCTCGGGATCATCCATTTGCCACTTGCACATGTCCACTTATCTAAATGTGTGTGTGTTTCATCCTTCTCTCTTTCCAACATTTATTTTCCATGGCCTTTTTGACGAGTCTCGATAATTCCAATAGATCTCTCTCTTAATTTGACAATATTTCGGATGTGTGTTTTGCTAGGATTGTTTTTAACCTTCCAAGATCCACATAAGCCTTCCACTATCACATATGAGTAGAGTAGGTTGAAAATAATCTAGTATAGGCTTGAGTGACTTGATGAGATGAGTGTTCCATGAGCTTTTGCAAGAGATTTTCACTTATGTTGGATATGCATCTTTTTGAAAATCTTCCATGTGACAAGGTAATGGTTTGAAGTTCACTTAAGTTTGAGAGCATCATGTTTATTAAATGTGGCTTGTTCTTTATTGTTAGTCTATCTTCCATAATGAAAAAGAAGCCGGTCACAACTTGAACTTTAAAAATAAATTGAAGAGAGAGCAATTTGTCTCGTCATGAATGACTAAGTGCGGGGATAACATTGGAAGGCAACGCCGATTTCCCTTTTAAGCGAGGACCACTTACTCGAGGACGAGCAAGGTTTAAGCATGGGGGAGATGTTGACGGTGAATTTCCGTCAACCTAGAGTACTTGTTATACATTGGTTTCGATTATGATTTGCAACTAACCCGCCACTAGGCATACTAATGATATAACAAGTTCACACTTGCATGTCGATTTTGGAGTTTGTTGTTTACGCGAGAAATTAACGTTAAATAAGAGACTTTCGGGATAAGTTCATCAAGCACTTCAAGAGAAGATCATGAAGCCCGTCACAAGTCAAGACACGAAGTGAACAAGACTCCAAACAACCCAAGGACCGAAGAATCAACACGCAAAACTCCGGGGACTTGGATGTTTACCAACGAGATCAACTCGGCCCGAGAGATATTCTCGCATGACTCGGGACAGCATGATCTTTCGGTACAGATTCGGAGACTTAAATGGTCTTTAATGGCAAAAGTTTGACTACCAAAGTTGTGGGCCTCGACGATACCTTCGATTTGGACATGTGGAAGGCCCAATTTGGATAAGGGAGCTAGGAGATATGGCCCCCGAAATCCCTGCTGCGCAGTCAGTCCGAAATCAGAACAGATTATCTTCCAAGGCCGATTTGGAGATCTTATCTTCGTTTTTAAGGAAAGAAATGAATACCAAAGTTGAAGATAATTTCGTGGCACACAACCTGGACACCGAATTTGCATTATTTGGAGTCCAGACGTGGGAGATATGGCCCTGGCAAGGAAGGACTGCGAATCAGGAAAATCTGGCTGATTTTATGGAAACCAAGGTTGCTTCTCTCCCAAGGAGGATTTCGTGCAAGGCAAGGTGGAGCACGCCCAAAGGCACCTCAAGGACATAAATACAACCCCCTAGGCGCCCCAAGGTGGTGACCCATCGAACAAATCATCCTACCGACGCCAATCACCGAGAAAACCGCCGCCGCAAGATGAGGGAGAGAGTTAGATGAGCTCGTCGCAAGGATCAACGCCGGCGGAGAGAAGGAAGCAAGAGGAGGACTCCAAGCCGTTGGCCTAGGGGTGTTCCCAAGCTCCATCCCCTCCATCTTCATCGACGACGTTCTCCGGAGTCTCCATCACCCCTATGTGCTTCAATCCGTGTAAGATGATGGGGTAATGTCTCCGTTCATCCCTAGGATTAGATGGATACATGCTATGTGATCGCTACTCGATTTGTGGTTTCAATCTATTGTTTTCATGTTGATGATGCTTTGATGATTAAGGTTAGCTACCGTGTTTTTCGGGCGTATGATATCCGCTACTCCCATAGATTCCATCAACATACCGTGTCCATCATAGGTCAAGTCACGAATACCTTCGCGTAGTGACAGTACGAGAGGAGGGAAAGGGCGAAACCGTGGTCACAACCCCCGGTAGATTGGTTTACCACTCTCGTGTAGTAGATGCATACCATGTTATCCTAGATCCTAGGGAGGGAACGCTTATCTTTCTTAATCACTCTCTTGTGTTCACCCCTTTATCATCTAATTTAACCCTATATTTGTTTGATCAACTTAACTTAGAGTAACTTAGGTTAGATTGTCTTTACCTTTAGATTAATACTCTCTTTCAAAGGTTTTCCATTCAACTAGATTAGTACTTGGTTAAGCGCTAGTTAATCCCCTTGCTCCGCGGATTGACAAGAACCTTGGGAATCCCGTGGTGAAAAAGGTGTAGGTCCGTACGCTTGCGGATCGTAGGTGGATACGAGTTTTATCCGTCAACACCTTCGCGCCAAGCTTGATGTGCATAGGCGTGTGCACCGCCATGTCGCCGCCGCGCGCGCGCTCCGGGTACCCGGGCGGCCGCGCCGGGCGAACGAGGCCGGGACGCGCGGGGGGCACGTGTGGGTGTACCGGGCTTCGACCCGTGTTTGCTTGCGAGGTGGGGGTTGGGACCGTCGCGCGTGACGCGCGCGGGCGGCGGAGGCATCGTGCCGGCCACGGGACGACGCGCCGCCCGCCGCGCGCGAGGCCACGGATGCGAGCGCCCGTCCGGCCGGCACACCCCGGTGCCGAGCCGTGTCGTGCGCTTCAACGTGAGAGTGATGAAGGCCGGGCGCTTGCCGCCCGCGGACGGCGCCGGCGACGCGCCGCGCCGCGGTGATGCCGCGCCGTCCGGGCATCTTGGCGAACACCTAGAGTGCATGGATCTCCTGGTCGTGCTAAACTAGGAGATGGGCCGCCGGCCGGTGCGGGCCTTGAGCCCAGTCCGCTTCCCCAGCAGGCCGTCGGCCCAGATCAGGCGAGTGAGAGAGGGGGGAAACCAGACTTGTATCGTAGCTTGGTGGGTTGTGGCGCCTGGGCCACTGTGGGCCGCAACCCTTATTCGGGCGGAAATCGGTCCGCCGGGCCACCCACGGCCCAGCGGCACTTCGAGCCCTTACGGCTGTTAAACCGGGAGGCCGACGTCATGCGATGTCGGTGGCGTAATTTCTGAAAAACCCTTTTCTTTTCGTTTTAAAATTCCGGAAAATGTTTTTAACCTTTAAAAATTCATAACTAAATCTAGGGAGCTCGAGAAAAATATAAAATTAATTTCTATAAACTCGTAATTGCGAAACCTTGCCGATTGTAGGTAGTTTGGGATCTTTTGGATCTTCTAAATTGATTCTTATTTGGAGTTCTTGCTTAGTTGTGCACCGTATTCTTATATTCGCGTCGAATCTCGTGCGGCGGACCCGAGCTTCGACCGGGGAGGACGTGGAGGACCCCGAGTACACCGCTCCGGACGACGGCGCTTCAACGGCAACGAAGGTGTCATGTCACTCCCAACCATATAGATCCTATGTTGTTATATAGCTGCTAGTGCTTTACTTTAATGCATTGATCTGATGAATTGCATAACCCGTTTAATAGCCATGCCTTGATGTTTTGATATATCCTGTTTCCTTGTTCTTCTACCTGCGGGACTAGCTACAGACCCCTAGCTAGTCCCTTACCTCCACTATCCATATTTTTGTTGCTTGATTATGGATGGTACTCTGGGCTTGGACCGAGATGTGGGTTTCTCGGTGTGTTTTCTAGCGTGCGTTCTGGGTGCGTACCTCCTTGCTGTGTTTTGGCGGGAGCGAGCCGCATGGTTACTTACGAACGGCCGCCGAGGGAAGATGCGATGCGGCCTCTTACCCGAGGGTCGTGTCGTGTGGGATGGAGATGATGAGTGCTCGCTCTCGGCCCCCTTAAGGACCGATCGTCGGTGGACCTTGTTTCGGATGACTATTTTCGTACGTACCGCCCGCCTTGTATTGGGCGGGGGGTGCGGGGTGAGACTTGTAGTGGATAGCACCCCTCTGCGGGAGGATCGGTGTGATCGTGTCGGGAGTGGTCTTTCCCTCCTTAGTAGACTTTGCCCCGGCGAGGCCGGGGAAGGGTTCCCACGGCTTCTAGGGACCTCTCGCGGGTAGTATGAGCCTGCGCGCGAGGCCGGGCCGGCTCGGAGATGCGAAGGGTACTATCCACTTACTTGGGCTTCGGCCGTATGGTAGGGTCGGACACGGTGACGGCCGGTTCCGGTCCTATTCGGGCGGGTACGGTTGTACAACCTCCGCGAGTGTTAAACCTATAGCTATAGTCCGTGTCCACTTGGTTATGGACAGTCTTTCAATCTCTCACCCGACTAGCTACACTTCTCTTGTGCTTCTTCTCTCTCCCCGAGTGTGTGAGCCGGCTTCGGCCGTTGAGATGCGGGGATAGGAGCCGGAGGGCCCCACATCGCGGATGAGAGTTGGGTTCCGGATCGAGGTTGAGATCCGGAGTTTTGGTGTGGTATTCCTTGAGCGGGGTGTGGACCCCACGAGGTGTGGACCTCGGAAGCGGAAGCTTCCCCGAGGTGTGGACCTCCTAGCGCATTCTCGCTTACCTTGTACGTTGCACTTCTTGCTTTGCTTAAGCTTTCTACGACCGGTTTAGGGATGTCTCATGCATAGTAGAATATACACCGCTTTTGCCTCTTTGTTGGGAAGCTGACATGACCTACCCGCTTATCGGGTAGACCACGGTGCCTCCGACGCGAGCCGGACTACGACTTCGACAACGACGATTGGGTGGACTAGAGCTCTTCCTACACTTGAGCTGCCTGCGGATATGGAGTTTTCCGCGCTTTCATGGAGCCGTTGCTAGACGTTTTATTTATGTTTGATTCGGTCCCGATGGACTTGTACCGCATGTGCCGAAGAGATGTACTACGATTAATGTAATAAAATAAATGTTGTACTCTACTTTCTTGTTTTTATCTTTACGTATGGATTTTGGCATCGGCGAGACGGGGATTGCACGTGGTAGCCCTCACGGGACTACCACCGAGGTGCTAAGATTCGGGGTTCCGTTCGCGGAAATCCGGTCGTTCGGTTGGTACCGAGCCATGCTTGACTGTAGAACGAGCCCCAGGAATGGTCGATAGCATAGGAAGCCGTTTCTGAACCTTGAAACTTTATATAAACCCCTTGGCTTCCGTATGTATATAACTATACTTATATATATGCATTACCTTGATTAACTTTCACTAACTACCTTACTAACTACGCTCTAACAACGTTGTGCAGATGGCGGAAGAAGCGTGGATTCCTTTGGAGTCGGACGGCAAGAGCTACGGAGGCTTCTGCCGCTTGCTGAGGGAGTGCTCGGAGGCGGTGGAGTGGGGACCGACCGAGTCGGCTACAAGGGGAGGACCATGGGGCACGGGGAGCGGACACCCACTTTCCCCGACCGTTACGGTGCCGGCGGACCCACGGGTGCCGAGTTCAAGGAGGTTAAGGTGCACTTGTCGGGGGACGACCCTAGGGGTCCCCTTAAACAATGGGGAAAACCTCACTTAAAACCCGCGGCGAAACCCAAATGCGTTAAGCCTAACCATGCGGGTGCCTAACCATGCGAGACACGGCCCACGGGGGACTCCGACGGCCCATCGAGGCGGCCCACGTAAGGATCCCCTCGAACGAGGCTCCGCCTCGCTCGAGGGCGGCCTCCCTTCGGGCGGGCATCGCCCGCTCGAGGGGCGCACCTCCCTTCGGGCGGGCATCGCCCCGCTCGAGGGGCAGCACTCCCTTCGGGCGGGCATCGCCCCGCTCGAGGGTACGCCCCGCCCTCGGCCGGGGTCCGCCACGCTCGAGGGTGCCCCTCACGCGTGCGCCGGCCCCGTACACGGGCATTTAACGCCCGACGCCGCGGGACGGCGCCATCATGCGCCGGGGCTCGCACCCCGGTGCCGCCGCGCCAACTCCCCGGGGAGGAGCCCATCCCCGCCCGCGTGGGAGGGGAGCGTGCGGTGCGGCCGGTGTCGGTCCCGTGACACCGTGCGCACGCCCGGTACGGCTAACACGCCGAGCCCTCGAAAGGGGGCCGGCGCACCCTCGATGTACTTTCTTGTGACCCTACGGGGGTTAGGTGGAGGCGCTAGGCCGGTGGACCGCCATCCCCGCCCCGTAACGGCGTGGCCGCCGTACCCACGCGTGCGGGCGCACGCCGGCCCCGTAGCAACGACTCCGGCCCCGTGAAGCACGTCGGGAAGGAACGCCGTTCGTGCCTACTCCGTACGCCGTGCGGGCTGCGTCGGCACCTCCCTCGAAGCCTATCGGGGGACATCACCGCCATTCGCTCGCTCTCCTACCCTCGAACCGCCCTTGTTCGGGCACAAGTCGGGCCATGATGACCGGATCGCCGCAAGGATCGCCGGACGGCCGCCCACTCCACGGCATAGCACGTCGTGCTTCTCCACGTAGCTAAATAGCGCGGCATGCATGTAGTTCGCCTCCCCCTTGATCTATAAAAGGGGGACGAACCCCCCGGCCCGCAGGGGGACGAGACGAGAGGACGGACTCATACGGACTCATCCCACGCCGTGTACTCACTCTCTCACTCTCCCACAACATCTTCGACCACTCCACCGGGGACTTGGAAGCCACGCTTCCTCTCCCGCCTTGCTTGTAGACGCCCCACTACGAGCACCCCCGGTGCCGAGCAATATAGTGCCGTGAGCACACCCCTGCTTCGGACGTACGGCCCCCTCGGCGGAACCGGGATAAAACCTTGTGTCACTTGTTGCTTAGCATCGACCATCGAGGGATAGACCTCGGCGCTATCTACTGGTTAGTGTCGGGACCATATTCCGCACCGACAGTTGGCGCCCACCGTGGGGCAAACGAGCGCCTAAGGTCATTCCGTCAACTCCCTCCATGGTGATTCGCACTGAGTACCGTGCTACACGCTACGCATGGGTAGCTCGGACCCCCTCCCAGCCGGGTTCGAAATCCGCTTCGGGGACCTGAACTTTCGGGCCACGGGGAACGGCTATCTCATGCGCCTCACCAACCGTGAGGAGCTCCGCGCGCGGCGCCGGGCCGAGTCGGCTTTGGCCCCCGCCGCGCGCACCACCACGGCGCGCAGCGCCCGCGAGCACCGGATGCGCGTGGGCCCGTCGACACCACGACGCCACCGTCGCTGCGGGCGGCGTTCGCGTCGGGCGCGATCCGAGCGGCGGCGGGCCGAGCGCGCCGCCGCCCGGCGCGGTGCGCCCGCCATCACGACCGCCACCGCCCGGGGTGGGGCGGCGTGCGGTCTCGGACCGCGCATCCCCATCGGGCTGCGTGGCGCTACGACGGCCTACAACGCCAACGTCAACACGACGATGCGCGGGGTTCCGCCCGGCCGCCACGTCTTCGTCGCCGGGGACCCGGCGCCTCGGCGGCAAATGAGTCATCTGCGGGCTCCGTCGACATGATGCCACCCGCCAACCGCCATGGATACGCGGGAGTGGGACTTCTCCGGCGTGCGGGACCCGGTCGCGTTCGGCGTTTCCTCGACGCCGCGGACTGCGGTTTGGTCGCTCCGACGACTCCAAGACGCGGGAGCTATGACCCCGCGCGGGAGTCTTTGTGCCATCATCACCAACGACCGGCCAACGCCGCCGGTGCGGGGGCGCGGAGACGGGGGAAGTCACACACCGCCCGGGGGATCGCCGCGCGCCCGGCCGCGGGGGCCAAGCGCTCCGCTGGGGCCAACGCCGACGCACGGCTAGCCCAAGCCCGCGAGCTCGAGGCCAAGCCGGCGGAGGAATACCGAACGGTGCGGTTGCTCCGCGCCTCAATGGCGGGGGGAAGCCTGCGCGCGCGGCGAACGCGCACGGGAGGCCGGGCCGACGGTCCGCAACCGCATCAACACCATCCCCAACACCGAGAACGCGAGACGTGCCCCCGCGAGCGAGCCGGAAGCTCGTCGCCGCCGCGACGGCCTGGCCGCGGGCTATGCCGGCACCCTCGACCCCCGAGGGCTCGAGACATGCACCGCGAGGTGCAAACTCTCATCGAGCAAGCGGCCGTCCGGCGGGCCGAGAGCTCGGCCTCACGCATCCGCCAACAGGGGGGATGCGCGGGGGCGATGAAGCCGCACGGGAGGCGAACCCTCGGTGCACGCGGGGGGGGACCGGCGGGGCAACCCGCCGAGCAAGGGCGCACGCCGGCCAAGGAGCGACTCCTTGACGCGCGCGAGGGCGCCGGATGGCGACGCTCGCAACGTCATCAATGCCGGGCGCACCGGCAAGGCGGACGCACGTGCGGCAAGGGCTACCATCCTCGACGGGGTGGGCACTACGACGGCGGCGAGGACCGCTCCCACGACGCCGGAGCCCCCCGGCACCCGCGTGTTCGGCGGGGGAGATCCGTGCGGCGGCGTTCCCCCAACGCTTCCGCCAACCCTCGACGACCGTCAAGTACAACGGGGAGACGGACCCCCGCGTGTGGCTCAACGACTACCGCTTGGCTTGCCCGGTGGGGCGGGGCCACCGGCGACGAGGTCATCATCCGCAACCTCGCCCCTACATCTTGGCGACGCGGCCGGACATGGCTCGAGCACTTGCCCGCCGGCCCGGATCCACAACCGGGACGACCTAGTCCACACGTTCGTGGGCAACTTCCGGGGGCACATACGTGCGCCACGGGAACTCATGGGACCTGCGCTCCGCACGCGGAGGCCGGCGAGTCGGCTCGCGGGACTTCATACGGCGCTTCTCCAAGCGCCGCACGGAGCTCCCCGGCGTGGCACGATCCGAGATCGTGCACGCCTTCCTCAAGGGCACCACGTGCGGGACCTCATGCGGGAGGCGGGACGCGGTCCGCCCGCGGACTCCAACGAGCCGTTCGACATCGCCACCGGCTTCGCTTCGGGGAGGAGGCCGTGGGGGCGATCTTCGACGGCAAAAAGGGCAAGCGCTCCGAGGGACGCGCGCCGCGGAGGGCGACAAGTCCAAGGAGCCGCACCGCAACGACAAGCGGGGCAAGAAGGGGGAAGAAGCCGCGCCGCGAGGCGCGCGAGCGGGGGCGCGACGGCGGCAACGCCGAGGCTCTCGGCGTCGACCCGGCTCGACGGGGCCCTCGACCGGCCCCTCGAGGCCGGGGGTGTTCGATGACATCTTCGAAAAAGCCATGTCCCTACCACAAAACCCCGGTGCATCACACCCTTGAGCAAGGCGACATGCTCAAGAAATTCTATGGCCGTGCCGCCGCGAAGGAGGCGGAGGCCAAGAAAGACGAAGGCGATGGCGACGCGGGCGGCTTCCCCGCGATCGAAAATGTGTTCCTCATCTTTGGGGGACCAGCGTCGACATGTCGACACGCCAACGCAAGAAGGAGCGGCACGAGGTCCTCGCCGCCGAGAGGGCGCCTCCGTCCTTCCTCAATTGGTCGGAGGACGCCATCACGTTCGGCGGGAGGACCACCCGAACCGCGTCCCCAACCGGGGGCCGCACCCGCCGGTGGTTGACCCCATCATCGGGAACGCCCGGTTCTCAAAGGTCCTCATGGACGGAGGCGGCAGCCTCAACATCCTCTACGCGCATACGCGCGCGCCCGATGGGGATCGGATTGGACCGAGCTGCGGCCCGACACGAAGCCGTTCCACGGCATCGCGCCGGCAAGGAGGTTCAACCCCTCGGGCGGATCGACTTGCCGGTCCGGTTTGGCACCCCTAAGAACTTCCGCAAGGAGACCCTCACCTTCGAGGTGGTGGGGTTCAAAGGGGCCTACCATGCTATACTTGGGCGACCCCGCTATGCCAAATTCATGGCGGTCCCCAATTATACCTATCTAAAGATGAAGATGCCCGGCCGAACGGCGTCATCACCGTCGGCTCGTCGATCGAGCACGCGTTCGAGCTGCGATGTCGAATGCGTGGAGCACGCGAGAGGCACCGGCGGCGGGACGAAGCGCCGGTGAACACGGCGGAGAAGATGGTCAACGAAGACCTCGACTCCGCCGCCAAACACGGCGGCACCTTCGAGGCCGCGGAGCGGAACCATGGGGGTCCCCCTCGACCCTTCGGCCCCCGAGGGCAAGGTGTTGAGGGTCAGCTCCACCCTCGACCCCAAATAGGAAGTGGTGCTCGTCGACTTCCTCCGCGCCAACGCCGACATCTTCGCGTGGAGCCCCTCGGACATGCCGGGCATCCCGAGGGGAAGTCGCCGAGCACTCCCTTGACATCCTGCCAAATGCTCGCGCCGTACAGCAACGGCTCCGCCGCTTCGACGAGGAGCGGCGACGGGCAATCGGAGCGGAGCTGCGAAAGCTTCTCGAGGCCGGATTCATCAAGGAGGTGTTCCACCCAACGTGGCTAGCAAACCCCGTGCTTGTAAAGAAAAAGAATGGGAAGTGGCGGATGTGTATAGACTACACTAGTCTCAATAAAGCATGTCCTAAAGTTCCTTTTCCTTTGCCACGCGTTGATCAAATCATTGACTCAACGAGTGGGTGCGAAGCCGCTCTGTTTCCTTGATGCTTATTCGGGTACCACCGGATAAAGATGAAAGAGTCCGACCAGCTCGCGACCTCGTTCATCACACCGTTCGGGACGTTCGCTACGTCACGATGCCATTTGGCCTCGTAAACGCGGGTGCAACATACCAACGTTGCATGCGGCACGTTTTTGGGGATCACATCGGGCGGACGGTCGAAGCGTACGTAGACGACATCGTCGTGAAGACCAGGAAGGCGGACGACCTGGTTGGCGACCTTGGCGTCGCGTTCAACTGCCTACGGGCCAATGGGGTCAAATTAAACCCCGAAAAATGTGCCTTTGGAGTGCCGCGAGGCATGCTCCTGGGATACATCGTCTCCCAGCGGGGAATCGAGGCCAACCCTGAAAAAGTCGTGGCCCTCGAACGGATGGGTCCGATCCGGGACCTCAAGGGGGTGCAGAAGGTGTTGGGGTGCCTCGTCGCCTTGAGCCGCTTCATTTCGCGGCTCGGTGAGAAGGGCCTGCCCCTCTACCGCCTACTCAAGAAGCACGAGCGCTTCTCCTGGACCACCGAGGCCCAGGACGTGCTCGACAAGCTAAAGGCGTCTCTGACGCACGCCCCGATCCTCACGCCGCCACAGGACGGCGAGCCCCTGCAGCTCTACGTAGCCGCAACCACCCAGGTGGTGAGCGCCGTGATCGTTGTAGAGCGCACGGAGGAAGGACATGCCTTGCCGGTGCAGCGGCCGGTCTACTACATCAGCGAGGTCCTCTCGGACACGAAGACGCGCTACCCATAGGTCCAGAAGTTGCTGTACGTGGTGGTCCTCGCGCGGCGCAAACTCCGCCACTACTTCGAGGCCCACCCCGTCACGGTGGTTTCCTCCTTCCCGCTAGGAGAAATCATCCGCAACCCCGACGCCGCGGGCGGGGATCGCCAAGTGGTCCGTGGAGCCGATGGACGAGACGCTCACCTACGCCCCGCGCAAGGCTATCAAGTCCCAAATCTTGGCGGATTTCGTCGCCGAATGGACGGATACGCAGCTACCACCGCCACAAATCCAAGCGGAATGCCGGACTCTCGTTCTTCGACGGCTCGGTGATGAAAACGGGGGGCGGGCGCGGGCCCCGCTCTTCGTGTCACCCCTCGGGGAACACATGCGGTACGCGGTGCGCCTCCACTTCCCCGCGTCTAACAACATGGCCGAATACGAGGCCCTCCTCTCGCGGCCTCAAAATCGCCATTGAGTTAGGCGTCAAGCGCCTCGACGTAAGGGGCGACTCGCAGCTCGTGATTGATCAAGTCATGAAGAACGCGAGCTGCCACGACGACAAGATGGAGGCCTACCGCAAGGCCGTGCGAGCCCTCGAGGACAAGTTCTACGGCATCGAGCTAAACCATGTGCCCCGCCGGTACAACGAAGAGGCGGACGAGCTCGCCAAGATCGCGTCGGGCGGGTCACGCGTCCCCCCGAACGTTTTCGCGCGCGACATCTCTCAACCCTCGGTCGCCTTCGAGCCCTACCCCTCGAATCACAACGAACCCTCGGGGGCTCCCTCGAATCCGGCGGGTGCGGAGCCCATGGACGAGGACCCCTCGAACGAGGCGTACGTGCTCTCCCCTTCTCGAGGGGTACGGCTCCCATGAGGCCGACGTGATGGACATCGAGCCGGCCCCGTCCGGGCGGACCGGCGGGAGAAATACATTGCACCGGGTCGCTCGAGGGGGAACTCCCCGCGGACCGGGCCGCGGCCGAGCGCATCGCCGGGGATGGCCAAATCGTTCACCCTCGTCGACGGCGAGCCGTACAAACGCGCCGCCTCCGGCATCCTACAGCGATGCGTGCCCATTCCCGAGGGGCGCGAGCTCCTACGGGACATCCACGCGGGGATCTGTGGCCACCACGCTGCGCCCCGCACCCTCGTCGGCAACGCGTTCCGCCGGGCTTTATCGACCCACCGCGGTCGCGGACGCCGGCGAGATCGTGCGCACCTGCGAAGGGTGCCAGTTCTACGCCCGAAAGTCCAAATTGCCCGCCCATGCCCTACAGACCATCCCCGTAACATGGCCGTTCGCCGTGTGGGGGCTGGACATCGTCGGGCCCCTGCGGAAGGCGCCCGGGGGCTTCACCCACTTGTTGGTCGCGATCGACAAGTTCTCCAAGTGGGTGGAGGTGCGCCCCATCACGAATCTAAGGGCAGAGCAGGCGGTGACATTCTTCACCGACATCGTCTACCGCTTTGGAGTGCCAAACTCCATCATCACCGACAACGGATCCCAATTCACGGGCAAGAAGTTCTTGGAGTTCTGCGACAAGTTCCACATCCGTGTGGATTGGGCAGCTGTGGCGCACCCACAGACCAACGGCCAAGTGGAACGTGCCAATGGCATGATCTTACAAGGCCTAAAGCCAGAATTTTCGACCAGTTGAACAAATCTGGGCGGAAATGGCTCCAAGAACTACCAGCGGTTGTGTGGAGCCTAAGGACAACCCCGAGCAGAGCCACCGGGTTCACCCCGTTTTTCCTAGTCCACGGCGCGGAGGCCGTCCTCCCCACGGACTTAGAATACGGGTCGCCCAAGGTTCGAGGCTATAACGAGGATGCTAACCAACGAGCCCGCGAGGACTCGTTGGATCGGTGAACGAAGCACGCCTCGTAGCCTTGATGCACTCCGCGAGGTACCGGCGATCCCTCGGGCGCTATCAAGCACGCAAGATACGCGGCGGGATTTCGGCGAAGGGGACCGGTCCTAAGGCTACGCCAAGACAACCGAGGGCGCCACAAGCTATCGCCCCCATGGGAAGGACCCTACGTCGTGGTGAAGGTACTCAAGCCCGCACATACAAGCTGGCCAACGAGGATGGTGAAGAGCTCACCAACGCTTGGAACATCCAACAGCTACGTCGCTTCTACCCTTAGCTAGGATTTCCAAGTATTTTTGTTGTAAAAACCGCACGGCCAACGCCCCAGTTGGTTGCAACTATGTAAAAGCTTCAAGTTCAATAAAAAGGGCAACTCGGCTTTCCCCTGAAACCCAAGTTACCCTCGGGGGCTACTTGCGCAGGGGGCATCCCCCCCCCCAAAATAGTCCCATTTTTTCGCGCAAAAAACACAACAACCCACACGCGCTAAGTTCGTTTCCTACTTCAACCTCGAGCCACGATTCGAACGGGGCGCGGGCGGCACGGCGGAAGGAGCGTGCGAGCCGGAGATAGCATACGCCGCGTGGATATGGCCCTTCTCTCTCGCCTCCAACCCGGCGGGCCCCCGCGAAAATCGAACTCCCCTAACTAGAATCCACTCGGGGAAGAAGGAGAAACAAAAAGCGTGATAAACAAACAACTTCATTTACAGCAACTGCTCATGTTCATGAAACAACTTGTTTATTTACAAAAGGCCACGAGGCCAGAATACTGATACACATAAACAAAAAACAGGCCCAGCACCCAACTGCTTTCAGGCGGGAGGAGCAGCAGCATCAGCGACGTCCGGGAAGAGGAATTCTTCGAAGGCCTCGGCGAGCGACCCGGCGGCGTCGGCAGCAGGCGCATCCACACGCTCCATGGCCACCTCGTCCTCGACGCCCTCGGGAACGATGTAGCCTTCCGCCAACGCCTCGAAGTTAACCTCGTAGTGGGATCGCACCACTCCGAGGGCTTTTCGGACGCCCGGCCGCGCCGCCCGGCGCATCCGCTCGGTGACATGGCCACCAAGGGCGCGCGAGCGGCCGCCGAGCCGCCGGCCGTGCCTCGCCCTCCTCGACGGCGCGGCGGCAGTCTCGAGGGCCGCGTCGCGCAGCCTCCCGCAGCCTCCTTGCTCGGAGGAGTTGTAGGAGGCTGCGCCGCCTCGGCCCGCTCGGCCCGCGTGCCCCGGAGCAAAGGCGCAAGCCACGGGAACACCAAGGCAAGAAATAAATCGAGAAAAAGGGAATGCGAGTTCCCAATCGAAAAACCAACAAGACGAGAGTCGCCGTGGCTCACCTTCGACTTGCTTCTTCTCCATCTCGAGGTCGCGGCGCGCGGCCTCGACCGTCGCTCGAGGCGCTCAACGGTCTCGCCCGCTCCCGGAGGGACATCTCTCCGGTTGGCGTTGGTGATGCCGAGCATAATCACCTCACCCTCGGCCTCGGAGAGCTTGGCGTCCCGATCCGCCAAGGTCTTCTACGTCACCTCGTGGGCGGCGCGCTCCTCGCTCCACGCGCGACACGGGCGTCGGTGAGGGCGGCCCGCCCTCGCCGGACCCGCTCCTTAGCCCCCGGCGGGCGGTGCTCTCTTGCGGGAGTCGCTCCTCGCGACGACGAGGGCCGCGGCCTTGGCGTCGAGGGAGGCCTTCGGGTCATCGGCCTCCTTGGCCCACCGCTCCCGGCTCGCGCGCCCGCTCCTCGGCCCGGCGCCGCCGCGCCCGCGCCCCCTCAAGCGACGAGCGAAGCTCCCGGCTTCGACACGGACGGTCGCCACCTCCGCCTCCCGGCTAGCGGCTAGCGTCCGCGTCTTCTCCAAGTCCTCGCGCGCGTGCCGCGGCGCCTCATCACGATCGATGAGGGCCGCGCGCACCCGCTCGAGGCTCGAGCGCGCGCGCGCGCCCTGCCTCGAGCCCTCGGGCGGCTCGTCGGGCCGAGCCGGGGCCCGTGATGCCGGCCCACCGTCCGGGGGATCCGAGAGCGTCGGCAAGCGCGTCGAAAGCGCTGCACTGCTCCCGGAGCTGGTGGACCTCGGCGTTCACCCGGTCGAACGCATCGTACTTGTCGTGGGCGCGACGCTCGAGCTCCTGGCAACCACGGAATCAAAACCTATGAGTGTCGCGTCACGAAGACAAGCATACACAAACGAAAGAAAGGAGAGAACGAGCAACCACGGCTAACCTGGAAGACGAGCCATGCCGGGCCGCCATGGACCTGCAGCGCCTCGTTTAGCGCGCGGTTGAGCGTAGCGCCGTGGCTCCGGAGCTCGCCCCAGAGCTCCTGCTCCCCCCTGGCGTCGGCAAACGCAGGGGGATCATCGACGGCCCCCTCCACCGGGGCAGGGCGGCCGGCGCGGGAGGACGAGGCCTCGGCGCCGTGTCCTCGACCCCCCACCACCGGGTGACCCTCGCGCCCCCTCACGAGGGCCCCCCCCGGGGCTCGGGGGGAGTTCGTGGGCCGGCCGGCCCACCGGTCCGACCCGGGCGGCGGAGAGTCGTCCGAGACCTCCACCACCTCCGCTTGCAAAACGCCGGCGGGCGCCGCCGCTCGTGCCGCCTCCGCCGGCGCCTCCACTCGCGCCTCCGCGGCCGTGGGCGCGGATGCGGCGCCACGGCCACCACCTGCGGCCGCGCCTCGCCGCCACCGGCCGCCGCGGGTTGCCCCCGCTCCGCCTCCTCCACGACAACGGCCCCCCGCGGCGGCCGCGCCTCCACCACCGCCGCCGCCGCGCCCGCACCCCCCCCCGACGGCCGGCGCCGGCCGCTCCGCAGGACCGCCGGCCGCGCCGCGGCGGCCGATCCGCCGGCCGAGGCCTCGAGGCCTCCGCGGGGACTCGCGAGCTCTCGCCCGCCACCGCCGTGCTCGCCCCCGCCCGTGACGGCCTCGACGAGCGCCGCCGGTGGGAATGGATGTGTCCGTCCTCGCCACCTTGGCCGGCGCGAGAGGAGGCACGGTTGGCACCACCGCGCAGCACGGACGAGGAGGATTAGAACGCCCGGACGTCAACAAATCGAACCGAGTAAAGCATCAATCCCCTTACCTCGAGGAGGAAAAGGCGCGCTTCCTCTTCCTCGAAGCCTCGACGGACGAGGCCGGCGCGGCCGCCGCGCCCGCCGCCGCGTCTCCCGACGGCGCCGCCGCGCGCGTGGGCGCGCCCCGCCCCACGCGCGGTCACGCCCGATGTCGCGCCTCCCGGCGCGCGGGCCGCGCGCGCAGTATGCTCGCCCCGCGTGCGGATGCGCCGCCCGCCGCCGCGCTCCCCGACGACGTCGCCGTGCGCGGCGGCGCGCTTCCCCCGCGCGCGCGGGCACGCTCGATGCGCGCGCGCGCGCCCGCCGTGCGCGCCCCCGACGAGCGCGCGCCGGCGCCTCTACGGCACGCGCCGCCCTCGATGTCGATGGCCGGCGGCGGGCTCCGCCGCCGCCCCCCCGGGCGATGCCGCCCTCGCCATCGGCGCCGGCTCCGGCGAAGGGGGCGCAGTCGCCACCGTCGAGGGGCCCTCCCCCTCGCCCCTCTTCCTCTTCGTCCTCCTCCGAGGACGAGAACTCTTCGGTCCCCGGGGAGGAGAGCCCCGGCCTCTTCGCGCCGCCGTACTCCGCGGCCCGCCGATCGCGACGCGCTTGGCGTCGCCTCGCGTGCTCCCTCTTGCGCGCCGCCTCCTCCGCCGCCGCCGCCGCGCCGCCCGCCCGCCCGGCGCGCGGGAGTCGGGGGGTGGGCGGAACGGACTTGGCGACGGTGAAGGTCACCGGGTGCACATAGGAGCAACAAGGACGCGTCAGGAGGCGAAGACAACACAAAGGACTAAAACGAAATCAAGAACTACACTCACCAACGGGCCGGGGGGAGCATTTCGAGGTCCCACGGGGTCCGACCCGCGAGGCATCGGCGGCATCCGGTGTCGACGGCGCTCCGCGCCCGGGTGAGCGCATATGGCCGCTCGAGGGGCGTCGGGAGCATCCGCGACCTCGCCAGGTCGACGGGGTTGGCCGCCTCTGTCATCTCGAAGATGCAGAGCGGCCTCTCCATCAAGGGCACGACCCGCCTATGATGGAGGAAGGCGAGGACGCCCACCGCCCTCAGCCCCATCGTCGCCAGGCGCTGCAGCGCGGCCAGGACCGACTCCTGCCGCGCCCGATGCTGGGGCGTGGACACCCCGTAGCCCCAGGAGTCAGGCCTCTCCTTGAACACCCGGCCGGTGTAGGGGGGAAGGCCGGGCTCGGCGTTGCGCAGATAAAACCATCCCCGCTCCCAGCCGGCGTTGTTCGTCGTCATGGTGCAGGGGATGTAGACGCTCTTGAATTGCCCCCGCAGGGCAAGCGACATCCCGCCGGCGCGCACCGCGCGGCGGGTCCTTGGCTCCGTCGTGGGCTGCGTGACGAGCTCCGCGCGGAAAAGGTGTACCCAGAGCTCCCAATTGACTGGGATCCCCAGGTACCCTTCGCAAACGCCGACGAACGTAGCCGCCTGCGAAATCGCGTTGGGGGCGAAGTTGTGCAGCTCCACTCCGTAGTGGTGGCACATCGCCCGCATGAAGTGGCTCGCCGTGCGTTGAAGCCCCGCTCGTGGTAGCGGATGAAGCTGACCACATAGCCCTCCGGCGGGTTGGGCGCACGGTCCGCCGCCGGCGGGACTATCCACTCCGCCGGACGCCCCTCTTCGTTGGCCGCCACCGGCCGGCGGCGACTAGCTCGCCAAGGGCCGGGCCGGTGACCGTCGACCTCTCCCAAGCATACGGCTCCAAGATCGTGAGGGGAAGCTGTGGCGGCGCCATGAGGAAGGGCGAAGGAATGCGAGGACGGAGGACAAGGAACGGAAGAAAAGCTCTAACGGTGACACCACGTGGTGGCAAGAGCAAGGCGAAGACGAAGGGGCGGTGGACCGAAAACGGTGAGGCGTCAAGGTAAAAAACCGCCGTCTCCTCCACCCCTCATTTATAAGCCGACGGGGCGAGCTCTCCGGAGCGGATGCCCCGCTCGCAATAACCGCAGAATCTTCCCTTCACGCCGACGGGCGGGCCCCACCTGGCGGCGGCCACATCACTCGCGGGCGGGCCATCATCACGGCGGAGACCCGCGCGGGGCCGAGGCGAAGCCATCACGTCCCACCGCCACGCCACCCACTACGCGCGCGCGCGCGACCGCGGCGCCTAAAAAGACGCACCCGCGCCGCAAAACCGCGGCCCTCGACTGCGAGGCATTAAATGATCGGGTCCCTTGCCAAGCAAGGAGAACCCTCGAGCGGGGCGAACCCCTGGCTCGAGACCAGGGCAACCCTCGATGGGATATCGACGTGAGAAGGCTGCCCAGGACCTGCTTGATGTAAAGCAGGCACCGCGGGCACCCATGCCGCGCAAAACCCTCGAGCGGCACGAGCCCTCGACTCGAAACGAGAACAGCCCTCGATGGGACATCGACGCGAGAAGGCTGCCCGGGACCTGCTTGATGTAAGCGGTGCACCGGCGGTACCCATGCCGCGTAAAACCCTCGAGCGGCACGAGCCCCGGCTCGAGACAACATCAACCCTCTAAAAAGGGCACGCGCGTGAGAGGGTCGCCCGGGTCCGCTTGAAGTAAGCGGGCACCACAAGCACCCATGCCGCGCTACGCTATCAACCGGCACCTCGAGGGCCGGCTCGCCCAGACCCCTCGACGGCCGCAAACGTGAAAAGACGGGGCCGCCCTGGGCGCCACCCCCGCACGGCCCTACCGATCGAGGTTCGAAGCCCGACCCGTGACGGGTTCGAACGAGGCGCCACGGATCGCGAGTTAGGGACGACGAGGGCATGCGCATTCGAGCCGTTCCTCGAGCCCGTCGGCTCGAGGGTGCCCCACATGTCGTGTTCGAGAGCCGGGCGAGGGCGCCTAGCCGGGGGATCCCACCGAGGGAGAGCTTCCGCGCCCTCGGCCCCTAGCGAACGGGGACCGAGCCCCACCTAGCAAACCCACGCAAGCGCTTCCATGGACGTGTCTCCGGACCGCGCAGCCTACCCTTATCGAACGGGGCATGGACGTCCACTTGAACCACCCGCTAGCAGCTCGACGAGGAATCCGCAATCCGCGACCCGCTCGATGGGGGTTGCGGAAACCTCACCCTCCGTCCCGCGGAGGGACGGCGAGGGCGCGTTAAAAAACGAGTCGCCAAGCTCTACCCGATCGCCTCGAACGGGCCAAGGCTCGGGGGCTTGGCGCACGGCTACACCTCCTTAAAATTGCACCCACCGGAGACGATGCCGGCGGTGCGTGCACCCCCGAAGCCGGCTGAAATACCGCCGATGCGGTTGGCATATGTGCCACGCCTCTCGACCAAAATTCTCGCGGTTAACCCCCCTGCGGGGAGTATCCACACTCCGGCGAGGCTTCGGGGCTAGACCCGCGGGTCCGCTGACGCGGCCCCACGGAAAGCGTTCGCAGAACAAGGAGGGAAGAACGTCCTATCAGCAGGTTCCAGCATCTGCGGGAGCCTCAATGGCAAACCCACGGATGCTCGGGGGCTGCGTTGGGGACGACCCTAGGGGTCCCCTTAAACAATGGGGAAAACCTCACTTAAAACCCGCAGCGAAACCCAAATGCGTTAAGCCTAACCATGCGGGTGCCTAACCATGCGAGACACGGCCCACGGGGACTCCGACGGCCCATCGAGGCGGCCCACGTAAGGATCCCTCGAACGGGCTCCGCCTCGCTCGAGGGGCAGCACTCCCTTCGGGCGGGCATCGCCCCGCTCGAGGGGCGCACCTCCCTTCGGGCGGGCATCGCCCCGCTCGAGGGGCAGCACTCCCTTCGGTCGGGCATCGCCCCGCTCGAGGGCGGCACTTCCCTCGAGCGGGCTCCGC
Source organism: Cenchrus americanus (assembly GCA_947561735.1). Classification (NCBI taxonomy): domain Eukaryota; kingdom Viridiplantae; phylum Streptophyta; class Magnoliopsida; order Poales; family Poaceae; genus Cenchrus; species Cenchrus americanus. The sequence continues at coordinate 14,784,292 of OX387241.1, forward strand.
CTCGCTCGAGGGTACGCCCCCGCCCTCGGCCGGGGTCCGCCACGCTCGAGGGTGCCCCTCACGCGTGCGCCGGCCCCGTACACGGGCATTTAATGCCCCGACGCCGCAGACGGCGCCATCATGCGCCGGGGCTCGCACCCCGGTGCCGCCGCGCCAACTCCCCGGGGAGGAGCCCATCCCCGCCACTCGTGGGGAGGGGGCGTGCGGTGCGGCCGTGTCGGTCCCGTGACACCGTGCGCACGCCCGGTGCGGCTAACACGCCGAGCCCTCGAAAGGGGGGCCGGCGCACCCTCGATGTACTTTCTTGTGACCCTACGGGGTTAGGTGGAGGCGCTAGGCCGGTGGACCGCCATCCCCGCCACCGTACGGCCGCGTGGCCGCCGTACCCACGCGTGCGGGCGCACGCCGGGCCCCGTAGCAACGACTGCGGCCCCGTGAAGCGCGTCGGGGAAGGAACGCCGTTCGCCTACTCCCGTACGCCGTACGGGCTGCGTCGCACCTCCCTCGAAGCCTATCGGGGGACATCACCGCCATTCGCCGCTCTCCTACCCTCGAACCGCCACCGTTCGGGCACAAGTCGGGCCATGATGACCGGATCGGCCGCAAGGATCGCCGGACGGCCGCCCACTCCACAAGGCATAGCACGTCGTGCTTCTCCACGTAGCTAAATAGCGCGGCATGCATGTAGTTCGCCCTCCCCCCTTGATCTATAAAAGGGGGACGAACCCCCCGGCCGCGAGGGGGACGAGACAGAGGACGGACTCATACGGACTCATCCCACGCCGTGTACTCACTCTCTCACTCTCCCACAACATCTTCGACCACTCCACCGGGGACTTGGAAGCCACGCTTCCTCTCCCGCCTTGCTTGTAGCAGCCCCACTACAGGCACCCCCGGTGCTGAGCAATATAGTGCCGTGAGCACACCCCTGCTGGACGTACGGCCCCCTCGGCCGGAACCAGGATAAAACCTTGTGTCACTTGTTGCTTAGCATCGACCATCGAGGGATAGACCTAGGCGCTATCTACTGGTTAGTGTCGGGACCATATTCCGCACCGACAAGATCGTTTCGAGAGTTCGACCACGGAGGCACACCGGACCGGCGCACGCGAGCTCTCAAGATGGTTTGTGTCCGGCTCGGGGAGAAGCTTAAGGACACCCCGTTCGGCGTGCTTCCGACGAGGATCTACGACCGGGTCGCCGGGACACGAGCGACCGAGCGCGCGGTACCTTGAGGTGACTGCTGTGGAGGAGGACAAGAAGATGCACGCAGCCAGACGGTGCATCCTGGCTCAGGACCAGGCGCTTTTCTGGGCAGACAGTGAGATCGTGTACCTTCGGTGGAAGTGGGATGATACCCTGCGGCGGGTTCAGGACCTGGAGATGGAGAGAGAGGATTTGCTCGACCGGTTGGAGGAGTCGCACGAGAGGAACGGAGAGCTGGTACAGCTTGGGCCGTGTTGACGGATAAAAGACGTATCCCTCTACGATCCGCAAGCGTACGGACCCCACACCTTTTTCACCACGGGATTACCAAGGTTCTTGTCAATCCGCGGAGCAAGGGGATTACAAGCGTTCGATCAACAACGACGCACTAGCTACTAAAACCCTAACTATATTATACTAGAAAACACTAAACTACACTAGAGAGAATGATAAATGATCAAGGAAGAAGACACTCGCCCACGGGTCTACGATACTAGAGCATGCAATCGCTTAAAGACATGAAAAACCAATCTAATCTATCGGGGTTGTGACCACGGTTTCGCCCTTTCCCTCCTCTCGTATCGTCACTACGCGAAGGTATTCATGACTAGACCTTTGATGGCCACGGCGTATTGAATGGATCCAAGGAAGCATTGAGGCCTTACTTCCTTTACGGTATGGTAGCGAACCTTAAGCATGAAAGTATATTCAACACAAAATGATAGATAGATAATCCGACAAAGTGCGATTACATCTCAAGATCGATTACAACCCATGGACGAATGAGAAGATTACCCCATCAAGGTGCGATCATGGCACCGTTGATCATGGTTTCCCTTCCGCCGTGTCTTCCTTCTTCTCCACGAGAGGGTGCTTCCTTCGAGGTGGTTGATCTCCCGCCGGAGATCCTCCTCCTCTCTCTCTAGCTTGTGGATGGCCTTCGGTGCGAATTCCTCCTCCTCTCGTGTTGGCGGCGCGTCGGGGGTTTTAGGGTCGAAGATCCTTCGAGGGCAAGGAAGACGGGACCGAACCGGTGCCCGAAGTGGGGCTGGGCCGGCCCGCCGGGGCCGGCCGGCCCGAGCCCGTTCGGCCCGGTTCGGTCGCCCTTTTTGCTCCGTGGGTCCTCGTGCACTTATCTACTTTGCCCCCTCCACTTGGATGATTTTGACGCCGTTATCCTCGCGATCAAGATGGAGGCTCTCTTTGCATGAAGTTTGATCTTTTACGCTTCAATCCCGGGGGTGTTCCTCGTAGCACTTCGGTCCTCGCCACCATTGGAAGTGATTTCAGCGAGCTCATGAACACGAACAAGACTCCATGAATGCTCCTTTGAACTTATTGTGAATCTGTCCTTTATGTCCATGATTTCCTACATAAACACAACACTTCCAAATGCATGCACAAAGATGAACTTGTTATATGATTAGTGTGCCTAGTGGCGGGTTAGTTCCATAATCAAATCCAAACCAAAGTGTAATGAGCATTCTAGGTGCACCAAAATACACCGTCAACATCTCCCCCACACTTAGCTCTTGCTCGTCCTCGAGCAAGTACTCGTAAAAGAACTTCGTCCAAGGAGTGTAATCGTGTACCACTTATCCTTCTTCACAAGTTAGTCAATCCTTTCATCTTTAATACATAAACACAAAGTAATGGTAATCAAACATAAACATGGGCGTTTAGAATTTTTACCACGTCAAGATTTACCCCACAACTCAAACTCTTCACTCGAAGCCTTCAATTTCAGCCATACTTACTTCTTCGCTTCCATCGGAGGGTTTTTATGGTTTTCAAAACAAAAATTCCTGCAACAAGTATTAGACAAAAACCTTTCTCCAAGCTCTTTCAAATCACTCATATGAAGTGGCTATCCTAACCAAATTTTATAAAACTCTCACCTCCCATTAATCTCTCATATATCATGTAAAAGTGGAGCTATAGGTAGGGCTAGCGCAATCAACACAAGTATTGTCAAACTAAGAACTTTCTCTAGTGGTTGTCTACCTTTCGAAGCCAATGATCATGAGAATTAACCATATGTAGGGATATCAAGGATGAGAAGATTTAGAATGGTGGACATGTGCAAGGGCAAAAGAAAATTGTGACTACAAGGCACCAATGATGTCCTCGTTGTCGGATTGCACATGGTTGGAAAAAGAGTAAAAGTTTCGTCTCACAATCAACACGACATCCTTCCTTACACTTATTTTTTTTTCTTTTCTTTCACTTGATCCATCCCTCTCATATCTTCATTGCTAACTCATCTTTCTCTTCTTTTTTTTTCTTTTTCTTCTTTCATTCACATATGATTTTTCTTTCTTTCTTTCTTTATTTTCCATACACATACTTTTTCTCTTTATTTTTCTCTCTCTTGACAACTTTTCAAAGCTTTCAATTCCCTCTTTCCTCACATGCATACAATCTGAAATTTTTAAATAAATCATGCTAGAGACGAGACGAAACTTTGAAAATAGGTTGTGTTCAAGGAATACGATGTACAAAAGAGATGTATAGGGTTGGGTATGGAATCCAGGTGATACACATGACTTTCGTTGTGAAAGTCATCAACTGAATATATGACGAGGCTAGCAACAAAAGATAAGCACAAGGACATGATCATTGCTTGAAATTAAAACTCACCAAGAGAGAAGGGTCCTAGCCTAACTCATTATGCTAATCACACTTATGGTGGAGCGAAAAAAATAAACTTGGCTTTGGATAGGAATTTTTTTCTTACTCTCAACTTGGAAAAAGAGGTTTTGCTAACCTTTATTACATGGGTTTTAAAATGATTTTCAGAACTGAAATCCTCCAATTTTTAGCATCGAACATAGCACAACTAGCATGTGAAGCTCAAGATCGAAGTGCGGTATGGGTACTTTAAGTAGTAGCGATTCCACTAAGCACCACGGTAAATGTTTTCAAACCATATACTTGTGTTCATATATCGAGAATCGAAGATTAAGCAAACAAGTAAATAAAGATAAACAATACATAAAACACAAAGATATATATAAAGACTCTTTTTATTTGGTTTTCTTGACTCAACACTAATTTAAGACACTTGCAAAAATTTAAAAACAGACTCGAAAACTAAAGACTCATTAAAAACACTAAGACTCTCACACGAAGATTAAACCGAACCTAATATTGAAGTTCAAAAGCTAAGGCTAGCGAGCTAGCTCTCCCCCACACTTAAAACATACGACGTCCTCGTCGTATCTTACAAAAATCCTAAGGGGAAAACTAGATCTAGTGGTACTTCAAGCAAGCTTTGCACCACTTGCCTCTCATGTTTCCAACCATGCCGAAAAGCTTGCGCACGTTGCGGTTAAGGAACTTGTAGTCATCTTCAACTACGCGCTCCAAGTCCTCCATACGCCGGCTTCATCGCTTCCATGGTTTGAAGACATTCGTCGGCCGACGCGTAGAGAGCCGCGATGGATTGACGGCAAACTCGACAAAGACACACCGGATGCAATCCGAAGGGGTCGTCGTCGCCATAATCTCCACCGTTGTCACCACAGTCGTCGCCACCTCCATTGTTGTTGCCTTCGCCACCGCCGTTGCCGTTGCCATTGGGGCCTTCGGGAGTCCTTTCATAAGGATGCTCATCCCAATCATCATCATCTCTACCGGCGGCCGCCCACGAGCTCGGGCTACGATCGTCGGAGTAGTCGCTATCCCCATAATCTTTAGGCTCCGGCGACACCTCCTTGTAATCCTTGCGCTTGACGCCTTGGAGGCGTGCCGACCTTCGTACGGGTGTAGGGACCTTCTCTCCTTTGACGGGGGTTGCGAGATGCAAGAGCTCGGTCGGGACACGTCCTCCGCAACGGATACGTGCGGTCCTCTTGACGGGTAGCTTGAGCTCGCATCGCATCGCCTCCTCCATCGATGGCTTCTTGGCTTCTTGCTTCAACTTAAGCTTTTTGGAGGCTCAATGGCTGCTACAAGGGTGCAACACATTGCTTGAAAGGTTTGATTCTCGAGCTCCCAATTCGGCCAAATATATAGTCCCGAGAGAAAAAGCCCGGGAACCTTATTTTCCTTTTTTACACTTCCCTTAAAATTTTCCGATCAAACAAGGAAGTCAAAAAGGAGCCGGTTCGGCGAAATTCGGGGTCATCGGGCGTCGGGCCACCCCCGGGCCGGTCCGCTGGGCCGGCCGGCCCACCCCCGCCTCGGGGGCGGGCCGGTCCCGTTTTTTGCACACCGCCCTATTTTTTTCTTCCTCAGCCCATGGGAAAAAGTTGGCCCGGTAAATCTTCGCGAAAAACTCCGAAAACTAAAAGAAAAATTATTTACGAAGTTGATGCCTTGTTTTTCGTCCTAGGCGGGACGTTCGGGCTCTTCCTCCATGGTAAAGACGTCAACATGATGAATGGGCACGACATCGGGTTCGTAGTAAACCTTAAGCCGCTGTCCATTCACCACAAATTGATCGCCGTTTATATCCATAATGGTTACCGCTCCGTTGGAGAACACCGAATGCACAACATAAGGTCCGTCCCACTTGCTTTGCAATTTCCCCTTTCCGAAGGTTTTAAACCTCGAATTGTAGAGGAGGACCTTATCTCCTTCTTTAAATTCTTTTTTCTTCAATCTTTTATCATACCACCTTTTGATTCTCTCTTTGTATATGCTTGCGTTTTCATAAGCTTTCAACCTCAACTCCTCTAGCTCGCTTATTTGAATCCTTCGTTTCACCACCGCGGCATCGAGATCAAGGTTCATCTCTTTTATCGCCCAATAGGCTTTATGTTCCAACTCAACCGGAAGGTGGCAAGCTTTTCCATAGACGAATTGATAAGGGGTCATACCTATCGGTGTTTTAAATGCCGTTCGATAAGCCCATAAAGCTCCGTCTAATTTCTTTGACCAATCCTTACCTCCCTTCTCAATGGTTTTGTTAAGTATGCTTTTTAATTGCCTATTTGACGTCTCCGCTTGTCCGTTGGTTTGTGGGTGATAGGCCGTGGAGACCCTATGCTCAATTCCCAACTTGGACAAGCACCTTTTGAAGTTCTTCCCGGTGAAATGAGTTCCTCCATCACTTATCAAGATTCTCGGTGTACCGAAACCGGGGAAAAATCACGTTCTTGATCATAGTGATGGACTCCTCCGTGGAAGCTTTACGACATGGTATAGCCTCTACCCACTTGGATACATAATCAACCATAACAAGTATATACTCGAATCCAAATGAGTTTTTAAAAGGCCCCATGAAGTCTATGCCCCATACATCGAATATGTCGATTTGCAAGTTGTATTTCAAAGGCATAGAATTTCTTTGAGAGATGTTTCCGGTTCTTTGGCATTCGGGGCATGACGCAACATATCTTTTAGTATCTTCATGCATCTCCGGCCAATAGAATCCGCTCAACCATACTTTTGCTTCGGTTCGAAAATGGCTATAGTGCCCACCGTACTCCGCCGAGTGGCACTTCCTTAGAATCTCAACCCTCTCTTCTCTTGGCACACATCTTCTCATCACTCCATCATTGCCAAGTTTGAAGAGGTATGGTGCATCCCAAAAATATTTCTTACTTTCAGAGATTATCTTCCTTTGAGTGTTTTTATCTAGATGATCGAGGGGCATCTTTCGAATTGCTCGAATGATGTCGATCATCCAAGTGTCTTTATCAAGCACTCTATAGAGGTGGTCATCTCTCATCTTATCTTCTATGGGCTCTTTATCATCTTGTCCACGATTCATCCTAGACAAATGATCGGCCACAACATTCTCCACCCCCTTTTTATCACGAATTTCAACATCGAACTCTTGGAGAAGAAGGATCCAACGAATTAAGCGTGGTTTAGCTTCCTTCTTAGCCAAGAGATACTTGATGGCTGCGTGATCGGTGTAAACAATGACTTTCGAGTTCACGATGTAAGATCTGAATTTTTCGAAAGCGAATACTACCGCTAGCAACTCTTTTTCCGTAGTGGCGTAATTTAATTGTGCCCCACTAAGAGTTTTGCTAGCGTAGTAAACGGCGTGAACTCGGCCTTCCTTTCTTTGACCCAAGACCGCGCCTACGGCGTAGTCACTTGCGTCACACATGATCTCGAAAGGTTGGCTCCAATCCGGAGGTTGGATGATGGGAGCACTCACCAACGCATTTTTCAAGGTCCGGAATGCCGCTAGACACTTCTCATCAAAGTCGAAAGCCACATCCTTTTGAAGAAGGTGTGTTAAAGGCTTAGTGATCTTCGAGAAGTCCTTTATAAATCTTCTATAGAATCCGGCATGGCCTAGAAAGCTCCTTAAGGACTTAACATCCGTAGGAGGTGGGAGTTGCTCAACCGTCTCTACCTTAGCCTTGTCCACTTCAATTCCTCTCTCGGATATAACATGTCCGAGCACTATGCCTTGCTTAACCATGAAGTGGCATTTTTCCCAATTTAAAACCAAATCTACCTCCGCACACCTTGTAAGGACCTTTTCTAAGTTTGCTAAGCAATCCATGAACGTCTTCCCGTAAACGGAAAAATCATCCATAAACACTTCAACAATTTCTTCGATGAATTCCGAAAACACGGCCATCATGCAACGTTGAAAAGAGGCCGGAGCGTTGCATAGGCCGAAGGGCATCCTCCTATATGCAAACATTCCGTAAGGACACGTAAACGTTGTCTTATGTTGATCTTCGGGTGAATAGGAATTTGCATGAACCCCGAGTATCCATCGAGAAAGCAAAAATAAGCGTGGTTTGCTAACCTCTCGAGCATCTCGTCTATGAACGGTAGGGGGAAGTGATCTTTCTTCGTCGCTTTGTTAAGCTTACGATAATCGATACACATCCGCCACCCGGTCACGGTTCTTTGCGGTATCAACTCGTTCTTCTCATTCTTCACCACGGTTAAACCTCCTTTCTTCGGCACACAATGTACGGGCTCACCCATTCGCTATGCGGAACCGGGTAGATGATTCCGGCATCAAGTAACTTGATAACCTCTTTCTTTACTACTTCTCGCATGGCATGGGTTAGCCTCCTTTGGTGGTCCACTACAGGCTTACATTGGTCTTCCATTGGTATACGATGAGTGCAAAAGGCTGGGCTAATACCTTTGAGATCATTAATTGAATATCCAATCACCTTCCTATGTTTTTTTAATAAAATCAGCAACGCTTCATTTTCTTCGGGACTCAACTCGTCGCTCACAATGACCGGATAAGTTTTGTCCGGGCCTAAAAATTCATATTTTAATCCCTTGGGCAAAGGTTTAAGGTCTACCTCGGGCACTTGTGGCTCCTCGGGTTTGATTTCTTCTATGTCTTCAAACTTCTCTTCCTCCACGCTACCGTCATGCGGCTCTAAGCCTTTTGTCGCTTCCTCTAGTTCTTCATCTTGTTGATTACTAGTTTGATTTTCCATCGCTCTTTGCGGCGGGTCTCTAAGGGTTTCAACAAAACAAAGACTATCTATCTCTTCTACTTCTTCATCTTCGGGAGGAAAAGGAGTAAGGTGTTTAGAAGCACGAAGAAAGTTATATGTGTACTTTGTTCCATTAAGGTTCATTGTTACTTTGCCTTCTCCGGCATCTAACACGGCATCTACCAACTTAAGAAAAGGCCTACCTAAGATTATATGATCGAATTACTATGGTAAGCATCAATAACAAAGAAATCGGTTGGTATATAGTTTCTAGAAATTTTTACCTTCATGTTGCAAGCAATACCTAGAGGTTTGATAGTTCTACCATCTCCCATAATTAATTTCGTTGATGTTGGAGCTAAGTCTAGGTTGTGGTATTGAACTTTATCGTAAATTTTAGAAGATAGAACACTTACTTGGGCTCCGATGTCGCATAAAGCTTTGCATTGAATTCCGTTGATCTCGCAACTCAAGTGCGGCGTCATCTTCTCTTCTTCTTCGGATCCGATCGAATAAATTTCAGCAAGGCGAGCGTATGGTGATGCTTCGGGCTTGATCCCCATGATTCTCTTCACCTCGGCAATATGTTCCGGATCCACCACGTCATCTCCAAAGAGCTTTTCAAAAATCTCACCGGTGGTTTCGAGGTCGTATGAATTTTCAGCTTTCTTCTCCGGTGGGAAATCGACTTCCAATGCTCTTGCCATTCCCTTTTGATTAGGGAACGGTCTTCTCTTGTCGAATACTTCTCCGTAATCAATAGGAACCCAATCCATTGGCTCGAACTCCCTTAGTGGCTTCGCGCTTGACATGCTTCTCTTGTTCGTCTCATTTGGTGCGGCGAAGTCAACGTTTGGTGTAGTTCTTGACTTGATGTGTTCTTGTTCAAGCTTTTCCATGATCGGCTCCTCTTTTGTGACTTCCGGAGTTGCCTCTTTAGAAAATTCAGCAAGCTTTTTCTTCCTTGAATTGAATTCCGGCTCTTCCGCAAGTCTTGTTTCCCAATCTCTTCGCATGGCAGCCGCTTTACTAACTTTTTGTAGAAGTTGGGCGGCTTCCGTGAGTGTTTTCTCCATGAGATCCCCACCAGCACACATTTCAACGTGTCGCATGCAACTAGGGGTTAGGGAAAAGAAAAATGTATGCAAGAGTACGTCACCGGTGAAGCCGAGTTTTGGTCCTTGTTCGATTAATTCATTAAACCTATCCCAGGCTTGGTCTATCCCTTCCTCTTCTCCTTGCATGAAAGTGATCACTTGCCTCCTTAGGTGTTGAACCTTGCTAATTGGAAAGAACTTCTCGCAAAACTTCTTTGTCAACTTGTTCCAATTGCCTTCAACTTCAAAGGACGCAACCGAATACCATGTCTTTGCTTTGCCGGCAAGTGAGTAGGGAAAGAGATTCCATTTGAACCATTCATCGGGAACTCCTTCTTGACGCACCGTGTTGCATATTGTCGTGAAATCCCTTATGTGTCTATATGGGTTCTCCGTAACCATCCCTTCAAATGGGTTTTCTGCCACCATCTTGATGATCTTGGATTTAATTTCATACTTGGTCGCTTCGAGCTTCGAATCCGACTCTTGTACCTTTATGTCTTCACATCGAGGGCTAGCGTAATCCCTTAATGATTTCTCCGGTTCTTCCACGGGTTGATTAACGAACTCCATCTAGACAATAAGATAAAAACAAAAAAAAAAGAAACAAGTGTTTTCCTGAAAATATATGTTAGATAAAGCAAATAAAAGATAAACTAAAATATAAAACTAAGTTAGATGCAAATCAAACGATGTAAACTAATTTGCTCCCCGGCAACGGCGCGAGAAAAAGGGGCTTGTTGACGGATAAAAGACGTATCCCTCTACGATCCGCAAGCGTACGGACCCCACACCTTTTTCACCACGGGATTACCAAGGTTCTTGTCAATCCGCGGAGCAAGGGGATTACAAGCGTTCGATCAACAACGACACACTAGCTACTAAAACCCTAACTATATTATACTAGAAAACACTTAACTACACTAGAGAGAATGATAAACGGTCAAGGAAGAAGACACTCGCCCACGGGTCTACGATACTAGAGCATGCAATCGCTTAAAGACATGAAAAACCAATCTAATCTATCGGGGTTGTGACCACGGTTTCGCCCTTTCCCTCCTCTCGTACTGTCACTACGCGAAGGTATTCATGACTAGACCTTTGATGGCCACGGCGTATTGAATGGATCCAAGGAAGCATTGAGGCCTTACTTCCTTTACGGTATGGTAGCGAACCTTAAGCATGAAAGTATATTCAACACAAAATGATAGATAGATAATCCGACAAAGTGCGATTACATCTCAAGATCGATTACAACCCATGGACGAATGAGAAGATTACCCCATCAAGGTGCCGATCATGGCACCGTTGATCATGGTTTCCCCTTCCGCCGGTGTCTTCCTTCTTCTCCACGAGAGGGTGCTTCCTTCGAGGTGGTTGATCTCCCGCCGGAGATCCTCCTCCTCACTCTAGCTTGTGGATGGCCTTATGGTGCGAATTCCTCTCCTCTCTGTGTTGGCGGCGCGTCGGGGGTTTTAGGGTCGAAGATCCTTCGAGGGCAAGGAAGACGGGACCGAACCGGTGCCCGAAGTGGGGCGGGGCCGGCCCACGGGCCGGCCGGCCCGTGCCCGATTTCGGCCCGGTTCGGTCGCCCTTTTTGCTCCGTGGGTCCTCGTGCACTTATCTACTTTGCCCCCTCCACTTGGATGATTTTGACGCCGTTATCCTCGCGATCAAGATGGAGGCTCTCTTTGCATGAAGTTTGATCTTTTACGCTTCAATCCCCGGGGGTGTTCCTCGTAGCACTTCGGTCCTCGCCACCATTGGAAGTGATTTCGGCGAGCTCATGAACACGAACAAGACTCCATGAATGCTCCTTTGAACTTATTGTGAATCGTCCTTTATGTCCATGATTTCCTACATAAACACAACACTTCCAAATGCATGCACAAAGATGAACTTGTTATATGATTAGTGTGCCTAGTGGCGGGTTAGTTCCATAATCAAATCCAAACCAAAGTGTAATGAGCATGCTAGGTGCACCAAAATACACCGTCAACAGGGAGCGAGCGGAGACACCACGGCCCGCCCAAGCACCGAGAGGGACGCCGGTGGAGGATCGCTACACCGGAGGCACGGGCCGAGGGCGAGCGGAGAGTTGCACCGGGCTACGGTGGAGGCCACGCGTGAGGACAGAGTGAGGCTTGCGAGAGGCCGGGGACCCGGTTGGAGTCGGTTGGAGCTGCACGGCCAGTGACTATCAAGTAAAGATGTGGGATCTTCGGGAGGCGAGTCGACACAACTACCACCACCCGTGTTACCTCGGTGGACCGGTCTACGAGGAGAGAGACCGAGCAGCCGGGGGACCCGCACGGCCCGGGAGCGTTCGACCGGCGAGAGGCTGAGAGAGTTGGAGGAGCTCTCCGCGCAGCTACCCCCCAAGAAGAGGCCACGACTGAGGACAGAGACCTTCGAGCTACCCCCGACGCTCCTACCACGTGTGCGCCCGTACCCGAGTGGTTCTCGGGACACCGCGAGAGATGGACCGTGCTCTTCGGGATACCCGCGACTACTACGGAGGACCGGCGATCGATGGGTGCCGGGTTACCCGGTGGAGGACTCACTCACCGCCGTTCTACTCGGTTCCACCGGACTCCGGCGGCCCGGAGGCACCGCGGTGTACCCCGTGATGGGAGTAGAGATCTAGCGAAGAGATTCCCGAGTCGATGTAATGGGTTAGATGTAATGTCGCCGCTCATGTTGACATGCTCGTAGTAGCTACCCCATGATGTACCGTGCGTTAGCGTGATGTGTTGCCGTGCACCCTCGAAGGTCGTTGGAGTAAACCTCGAGGTGCACCCCTTTTGTATGGTGGCATTGATTGAGTGACATGGATCTTCATGGTTTCTTTCGGATTTCATGCTTCTTTATGTCCGTATGAATTCTTCGACTCTTAGCGAGATTACTCCTTTATAGTTAATAACCTTAATAGATATATTCTCCCTACCACTACCGACTCTTGCAACCGTCGGAACGGATGTCGGGAGCAAGGAGGTCCGGCGACTCTTGGCCCGTTTCGAGGAGGTCGGCCGGGGACGACGGAGGGGAGGATGCCCTAACCCGGCGGGGAGTGAGAGGCCGCGGGCACCGTAGAGGTCACGCACCACGAGGCGGGCTCCGCGGAGGCCCGGCTGGCGAGGCCGCGTAGGCCGAGGAGGCCGGGAGTTGGCGGTCGAGGAGCCGCGCACGACGACGAGGGAGCTCGGGAGCGCGATGGGAGCTCGAGCACGGCACAGAGGTACCCCCGGCCGAGGGAGGAGAGCGGGCCAGGCTCAGGGACATGAGGTGCCACCACCGCCACCTCCCCCGAACTTGGCCGACGTGATGGCGGTCAGGCGGACTCGGCCGATGCAAATGATCACCCAGATGCTAGCTCAGAACAACAACAACAACCACAGGGGTCAGAACCGCAACGCGCCGGAGGGTTTCCGGGAAGAAGGTTGAGAACTTCAACAAGCGTTGCGACCGCCTACCTTCGACCACTCGGCGGACCCGATGGACGCGGACAACTAGCTACGTGAAATTGAGAAGAAGCCGGAGCCGACCGAGCTTGTACGGCAGAGGAGGAGTGTGTGACCGTGGCGGCGCACCACCGACGCTCGGCACGGCCCGTGCGTGGTGGGACACCGGCACATCGTGACTCGCACCCGGGACCCGTTGCACATCGGGTGGGGACGAGTTTGTGGAGGCCTTCGGGAGCCACCACATCCCGTGATGCGGTGATGGACGAGAAGGCCGACGAGTTCGGTAGCACCTCAAGATGGGGAACATGTCGGTGCGTGGGGAGTACGCCAACCGCTACCGAGGGAGCCGATGAGGTACGTGCCGACGACACCGACACGAGAGAAGAAGAAGGTCTTCCATTTCTGGTTCGAAAGAGGGAAGGCTTGCACAAGGGGATGGCACACCACTTGTCCGCCCACGACCGCCCGACACTTCGCTCCATTATCGACAAGGCACCGATCGTGGAGAGGTCAAGGCTTGAGTACATGGAGGTTCGTGGAAGCAAGTCCAAGCGCACGAGGGCCGGAGCAGGACGCTCGGGTCCACCTCGAGAGACGAGAGGGACGGGCTACGCTCGGGGCCACCGGACACGCGGAGAGGTACCACGTCACTCGGTCTCGGCCCGCAGAGCGAGAGCCAACCCGGGCGGGAGTGGACGACAAACACAGGTCGGAAACCAAGACCACCACCGCGGTGGCGGCGAGAACGGATCCAAGGTGACTTGCTTCAAGCGCCGTCGGGTTGGGCACAAGTCGTTCGAGTGTCCACGGCGGGCGCCACCGGGGAGTCGAACCGCGGCTCTCGGTTTCGGACCCCGGCCAAGCCACCGGCAAACCGGGAGGACGGCCACCCCGTACACGGCGGAGGAGCCGCCCGCCGGCGCACACGAGGCCGTTCGAACCACCTCACCGCCTTGAGGATGCGAGCGGCCGCACCCGACGTCACACTTGGTGAGTTCCTTGTTGACTCGGTTCGGCAACCTTGTTTTGTTCGATGGCATCGGAGCTCAGTTTTCGTATATTTCTACCAAGTTTGTTAAAGAAAGGTCTTTACCAACTAAGCCTCGACCAAGGCCTATCTTGACTAGCTCTCCGCTAGGAGAGAAGAGGAGTACATTAGAGTGCAGGGGAGTGAGGATGGTGTTTGAAGGGCAACGATTCACGGCAGACTTGGACAGCTTTGGAGTCTACCTAGGGATAGACGTGATCTTAGGGATGGATTGGTTGGCGAAGCACAACGGGATAGTCTCTTGCAACCCCGAGTGATACGGCTAGAACACCCCGGTGGGACTATAGTGCGGATCGAGCCACGAGTCCGAAGGCGCTACGATGATGTGCAACATGAGTGGGAAAGAGATTGAAGAAATCCCAGTGGTCCGTGAGTTTCCGGACGTGTTCCCAGAGGAGCTTACGGAGTTACCCCCGGGACACGGGACGTGGAGTTCGTGATTGAGCTGATGCCGGGGGCGGGGCCCGTTGCAAAGAGTCCTTACCGGATGTCGTCCGACGAGCTGGACGAGTTGAAGAAACAGCTCAAGAAGCTGCTCGAGCAAGGGTTTGTTCGGCCGAGTGCCTCACCGTGGGGTTCACCAGTGCTCTTCGTGGAGAAGAAAGACGGCACAAAGAGGATGTGCATTGACTACCGCACGCTCAACTCAATGACAATCAAGAACAAGTACCCGCTACCCAGAATCGAGGACCTGCTGGATAGGCTCAAAAAGGCAAGGTTCTTCTCCAAGATCGACTTGAGGTCAGGTTACCACCGGATGAAAATCCGAGAGCAGGATATTCCCAAGACGGCCTTCACCACACGTTGTTAACACCGGAATTTGGTAAGGAGTATGACATGTGGGTCCGATTCGAAAAAGAGTCCGTCCGGTGGAAGGAAAGATATTTTCGAGAGATTTTCGGCGGAAGGATCCGCGGTCGGCTATCTGCTCCAGTTCGGCAAAAGAACAATAGAGCTGATTTTGCGGGATTGGACGGTGACGTGGCTCGATCGGAGGAAGCGAATGGATGGATAGGCGATCGAGTTTAGTTAGGCAATGAATCCATTCGCGGTTGTAATCGGCGAGGGTATAAATACGATCCCCGGATGTATGTAACGGACACGTTCATTCCTCAATACACACCGGCCTTACGCCAAACCCTAGAGTCCCTTGTCGTGTCGTCGAGTTCTTCGAGAGGACCAATCGATCCGTCGACCTCCGTGAGTACCGGCAACCTTGTATCATGTCTAGTATCATGCGGTGGATTTAGATCGATGCAAGTAGTCTTGTTACCATGCTTCGTGTCATGCGGTAGATTCAAGCTTGGTTCAAGAGGGTTTCTTGTTAGATCATGAGCCATGCGGTAGGCTAAGATCTAGCTCGAAGCTAGTTATCGGCTCTATTGGATTTTGGCAAGATCCAGTAGATTCATTAAGTTACCCTGTGTTATCATGAGTTTTACTTTATGTTTTAATTCATGTAATACACTCTTGCCCAATCTAGATGGGTTTGGATCGGCTTTTTTCCTTTTAAGATCCGTGCATGAGCAGGTTTCGTGATTTTGACGCGTGGATCTTGTGCTCTCCGATAGCCGAAACCGAATCGATCTAGGTTGTTACGTGTTGCGGGTTCAAGCTTGCTTTGTGTGTATAAATCTTGAAAGAACCGGGTATCATGCGGTAGATGCAGGTTTTTGGGTTGCTTTAGAGCTAGTCATCGGTGGACTAGGTTTCCAATTCAATCTGATAGATTTATTCACGTGGTAATGTTTGTTCCTTCTTCATGGACCCTGGATCGGCTGTTCAGCCGTATTCGGTTATATTTTCACGAGTAGATCACGTGCCTCGTTCGTGCCTTAAGTGATGTATGCTTTTAGCTTTCCGTATTTAGATTGTATCATGCGGTGGATAGATCTATTTGCGGGAAGTGGTACGTTTTTCATGCAAGTTGCATCATGCGGTGGATAGATTTGTTTGTGATCGTACCCGACGGATCTTAAAGTACCTAGACATGCGGTAGACTAGTGCTTGGATCTATGCGTGCTCATTTAATACATGATCATGTCCGTGCTTTACTTTGCACATGCATCCATGTTTATTCAAAGATCGATCGTTGTCATGCTTACGTCACCCGTTCGGCAATGTTCTTTTTCCCTTTGCGGTTATCCGAATGGTCGTGGTTCTTTGACGGTAGCTTCGCATAGCTACATGTCGTCTTGGTTGGCTTTTTAGCCGTAAATATGGAATTGCCTGGTACCACCCGTAAGTTCCAAGCTTTGGTATTTAACTGTTTTATCTTTTGTTAATTTTCGGAAAAATTGAGCGGCACGTCACTCTCTCTCTCGCGCGTGCGAAGCCAGCTTTTCGGCTTGCCGTGTGTTTGGCGCGAGTGCACATTTTGCGTCAACACACTTTTTGGCACGCCCAAGTGGGACCTACGGCCGAATTGGTTCAAGATGCCCGAAGTCTCGGACCTCCACGGATGTCAACATCGAAGAGCTTTCTCCGAGCAACATCGAGCGGCTCCTAGACGCCGTGAATCAATTTCGGCAAAAGTGTCTCATGTCATTTAAGAAGAATCGAAGTGGTGTACCATATCGAAGAGTGGCCCGCCCGAGTGCCGTTGCGGGAGAGACCGACGCCACAACCCAACAAGAAAAAGAGGAATGCGCGCGGATCTTCCGGGGAATCGGTAGACAACATGCTCACCAAGCACAACCAAGCTTTCCTCGGGTCGCTCCGGCAGATGATGGTGGCCCTCTTTGGCCGGGCGCGGGGCGGGCGTTTGGAAAGACGTACGCCGGAAAGAGCACCGTGAGCCGGGTGAATCAAGCTCTCGGCCGCCGCTACGAAGCCGGATGCGGCAGCCTCCTCCTCAAAGCTCCGGGAGCGAGACATTCCAACCTCCTCCGCGGGTGCCGGGGGCGGCCGGTTCGGCCTCCGCCGCAAGCTTCGGGGAAGTCAACCAATCTCGCCGCCACCACGGAAGCAAAGCACGGGTCGGCCGTGCAACAGCCCGAATCCGTACCGGCCTACGTACGGAGACCTAGCGTTCGGCTCACACGGGGCCCCACTTGATCCCGGTCGAAGAATAGCTCCGTCGACCAAGCGGCTCCCGAGAAGAATTTGTACGGCGGTGGCTATCATGAAGTGGGAAATTACGGGCGTTCGATGCCTTCCCGCACCCGGGGTACGCGCCGCCGGCAGGCGCTCGGGAGGAAGATGCCCTAGCACGCAAGATGGCCGAATTGATGCGAGAATCGGTTCGGCCTCAAGCCAAGGATGCAGGGGCCCCACCTACGAGCCGCCGTTCCGGAGTGGTACTATAACGTACTCCCGCCACCAAGGGTGAAACCGCCGACGGAATTCACGAAGTTCTGCGGGCGAGACGAGACAAGCACGGTCGAGCATATCGCTCGTTACCTCATGCGGCTTGGGGGAATGTTCGGCCGAAGAGACGTTCGGGGTTCGCTACTTCCCCCGCCTCGGCCGACGGGTCCGGCTTTTCGGTGGTTCTCGTCCTTGCCGCCCGAATCGGGGGCCGGTGGAAAGATTTGGAGCGTAAATTTCACGCTCATTACTTCGCGGCAGCTTCGAGAAGAAGTTGATTGATCTCGCCACCACGAAGCAAAGGCACAATGAAACGCCGCCGGAGTTTCTTAGAAGATTCCAGAGAAGTCAAGGGCATGTGCTTCTCATTGAACTTGCCGGACGATCGGAGCGTGGTCGATATGGCCGTCGCCGGGATGTTGCCGGCCGTGCGCGAGAAGCTATTTGGGATGGAGTTTGAAAACTTGGGCCAACTCGTCGCGAGGTTATCCTTGATGAGCAATCGGGCATATGGCCTCAAGAAGGACCCCAAGTTTGGCAAGCGCATGACATCGCCGACATCTACAACCAATTCTTGGACAAGGCCGATTTGTGCGAAGATTCCGACGACGAATTGGAGATAGGCCGCAGCGAGAGATCTTGTGGGGTAAAGAGCCCTTGACGATGAATCGGCGGTGGGTCGGGCGGACCAAAGGAACCTACGACTTCGACATCACAAAGGCCGATAAGTTGTTTGAGCTCTTGGTAAAGGAAGGCCGAATCAAGCCGCCCGAAGGGCACTCTATGCTTCGGCTCGATGGAGTCAAAGCGAAACGTTATTGCGGCTTCCATGACGGAGACTCGCACTCTATCAACGATTGCGGGGTCTTCGGTGATGAGGATCCGAAGGCTATCCGAGAAGGGCACCTCAAGTTCGATAACAAGATGAAGCCGGATGGCCACCCCTTCCCGCGAACATGCTCGACTTTTCTATCAATGCAATAACGTACCGAAGAGAAGGGGGAAAGTCAAGGTCCCGACCTCGGCCGACGTGTCCGGGGCAAGATGGATCGGTTGACCGGAGCGCCGAGGTGACCCTAGAGCAAGTGCGGGCGACGCCCCCCGCGTTCTCAAGAGCCACATCGAGGTGACGTCACGCATTCTCCTCAACAAATGGCGGCGCCGAGATGGAAAAGGAGCGCTACCAAAAGCGTCGTCACGAGGAGGAGCGGCGCATGGCCGAAGAAGAGGCGCGCAAATGGAATCGGGGAACGGCACGCGCGCGGCAGGGGAGCGCGCCCACCGGGGATGCGCCTTTTTCGTGCACCGCCGGAATGAGGGCCTAAAGCTACCCACATTAAGGAACCGTCCCGAATGCGGCGACGGATATGCCGAGTACGGGCAGAAAGCGCAATCGCCGATCCGTCCATGAAAGACTTGGAAGGATTCACCCAAATGGGGATCGGCGGCAAAAAATTGAGGTTATAGATCACCCCGGGAAGCGCCAAGCCGATCTCGGGTGGGGCGACCGGAGAGGAGGACGAAGATGTCTACGTCCGGCGTAAGGGGCGTGGTGCCCACCCGGTCTACGCAAGAGCCGCGAAGAGGCGGGTCCAACGCTTGAGGAACCGCGAGATGAAGCAAGCGGGGTCCGGACGAGACAGAAGTGGCGCCCCAAGGACCGACGGAAGGATCGAAGCGTCCGGCCCCTCGCATGCATGGTATACTTCCCGCCAAACGAGTTCATGGCTCCCGCTAACCAGGTGATGCGAGGAGGAAGCTTCCTTTGACGACGAGCAGCCCGAGGAAATGATGGCGCACGCGGTGCTTGCCAAGCGGGGCCATCTTCGACAAGCCGGCCAAGAATCGCCACATGAGGCCGCCGTACTTGAGGGGGTACGTCAATGGCAAGCCATTGACCAAGATGTTCGTCGACGGTGGCGCGGCAGTCAACGTAATGCCGTACACCACCTTCAGGAAGCTTGGCATGACCCCGAGCGATCTGACACCAACAAGCATCATCCTAAACGACTTCGCCGGGAACCCCTCAGACACCAAAGGATGCGCTCACGTGGACTTGATGATCGGGTCCAAGACGTTGCTCACTACCTTCTTCGTCATCGAAGGGAAGGGAGCCTACAGCCTGCTGCTTGGGCGGGACTGGATCCACGCCAACTGCTGCGTCCCATCCACTATGCATCAACAGCTGATCCAGTGGGTGGACGATGAAATCGAGGTCGTCCAGGCGGATGACTCCGTGAGCGTGGCTAACATGGAACCAGCCTTGCGGGAGTACCAAGGCATCGATTGCTTCTCGGGGAAGGAGCGGGGAGAAGGTCCCGTTGAACCTGTCGGCGGTGACCAACATGTACCGATTCAAGCGGTCGGCTCTTACAGCAATTTTTAATGGAGAACCCCCGTGGATGGCACCGATGGCAAGGCGGGACGAGGATTCATGTCGGCCGATAAGCCGGGAGGAAGTTGACATTGGAAGCGGTGATAAGCCAAGGCCGACGTTCATCGGTGCGAATTTGCGGCCCGGACTTCGGGGGAACTTAATTGAGCTTCTCAAAGAATATAAAGATTGCTTCGCCCGAGATTACTCGGAGATGCCCGGATTGGATCGATCCATCGTCGAGCACCGGTTGCCAATCAAGCCCGGTTTCAAGCCATATAAGCAACCGCCCCGGAAAATCTACAAGGATGAAGTATTGGCCGATGTGAAGAAAGAAATCGAGAGGTTACTTGACGCAAACTTCGTTCGGCCCCTGAGATATGCGGAGTGGATTTCTAACATTGTCCCCTGTGTATAAGAAAAATGGAAAAATGAGAGTTTGCATAGACTTCAGGGACCTAAACAGAGCTACTCCCATGGATGGATACCCGATGCCTATTGCCGATTTGTTGATTGACGCCGCCGTTGGGCACAAGGTGATTAGCTTCATGGATGGCAACGCAGGGTACAATCAGATCTTTATGGCAATAGAAGACATCTCGAAGACGGCCTTTAGATGTCCCGGTCATATAGGCCTATTCGAATGGATCGTCATGACATTTGGGTTGAAAAATGTCGGTGCAACCTATCAACGGGCCATGAATTACATTTTTCATGAGTTGATCGGCAAGACCGTGGAAATCTACATTGACGACGTAGTGATCAAGTCCTTAAGTCATGACACCCATCTGGAAGATGTGAAGAAGACCTTGGAATGCACCCGGAAGCATGGCCTAAAGATGAATCCGAACAAGTGTGCGTTTGGGGTGTCGGCTGGAGAGTTCTTGGGGTTTTTGGTCCACGAAGGGGGAATCGAAGTTGGCAAAAAGAGCATGAAAGCCATTGATGAAGTCGTTCCTCCAACCAACCTCAAGGAGTTGCAATCACTGCTCGGCAAGATCAACTTCGTGAGAAGGTTCATCTCAAATTTATCACAGAAGGTGTTGCCGTTCTCTCCGTTGCTGAAGCTGAAGAAGGATCAGAAATTCACATGGGGCGACGAACAACAAAAGGCTTTCGAGGAAATCAAGCAATACATGAAGGAGCCGCCGGTGCTGGTTCCTCCTCAGCTGGACAAGCCTTTCAAGTTGTACGTGGCGGCCGATACCCAAACTATTGGATCGGCCCTTATTCAAGAATTCGAAGGAAAGGAGCGGGTAGTAGCTTATCTTAGCCGAAAACTACTTGATCCCGAAACCGGGTATTCGGCTATAGAAAGATTGTGTCTTTGCGTATACTACTCGTGTACAAAGTTTCGGCACTACTTGTTGAATGCCGAATGCACCGTATACTCGAAGTTTGATGTGATAAAACACATGTTATCTATGCCAATTTTGAATGGTCGGGTTGGCAAATGGATTCTAGCTCTATCGTAATTCGAGTTGAAGTTCGAATCGGCAAAAGCCATCAAAGGTCGGGTCATTGCCGATTTTATAACCGAACACCGTGACCCTTCAATTGATCTCGCTTGAAATTACCCCATGGGCTTTATTCTTTGACGGGTCATCATGTGGCAAAGGTGGGGGAGTAGGAATCCTACTAATTTCTCCCAGAGGTGAGATGTTTGAATTCGCCATTCCTATACAACCCACTATCACGAATAACCAGGCTGAGTACGAGGCACTGCTCCGAGGGCTTCAATATTTGAGAGAAGCCGGGGCCGTTTCAGTTGAAATTTATGGAGATTCAGAGTTGGTCATCAAGCAATTGAACGGCCAGTACGAGTGCAGGAGCGAGGCGCTGAGGAGTTACTACGAGGAATGCAGAGAAATCTTGAAGGGCTTTCCACTGGTAACCCTACAGCACATCCCTAGAGAGCATAACGAGGAAGCAAACAGGCTGGCTCAAAGCGCCTCTGGTTATAAAGAGAGTCAAGAAGCATTTGCTGCAGAGGTGAGCGCACTAGGGACGGATCTTACAGAAGATGATTGGAGGAAAGAGATCGTTGATTATTTGAGAGATCCATCCCGAAAAGTCTCTAGGAAGCTCGTGTACAAGGCAATCAAGTTCGTTCTTCCGGATGACAATTTATTCTATAAATCATTAGATGGAGTATTGCTACGATGCCCGGGTCCCGGAAGAAGCCAAGAACATGATGAGCGAGGTGCACGACGGGATATGTGGAGCGCACCAATCGGCCTATCGCATGAAATGGGTTATTAGGCAAGCCGGATGCTTTTGGCCGACGATATTAGAGGACCGCTTTGAGTATTACAAGGGGTGTCAAGATTGCCGAGGTTCGGGAATATTCAAAGAGTCCCCGCATCGGCATTGAATCCCATCATCAAGCCATGGCCATTCAGTGGGCCGGGGTATGGACTTGATTGGCCAAATTAATCCGCCATCTAGCAAGGGGCATAAGTTCGTGCTTTTGGCTACGGATTACTTCACCAAATGGGTCGAGGCAATCCCACTCAAGAAGGTGACGTCGTAAAACATGATCGAATTCGTCAAGGAACACATCATCTATCGATTTGGGATTCCTCGACGATTACCACCGACCAAGGGGCACAATTCGTGTCATTGGAATTCGGAGATTTTGCCGAAAGCATGGGAATCAAACCGTTTAATTCTTCTCCATACTATGCCCAAGCTAATGGTCAAGCGAGAGGCTTCTAACAAGATCATGATCAAGCTTATACGTAAGAAGATCGACCGTAAGCCGAGGAGATGGCATTCGGTACTCAGTGAAGCGCTGTGGGCTTACCGAATGGCCCCCCATGGAGCCACAAAGACTTCTCCTTACGAGTTGGTTTACGGGCATCACGCGATCCTGCCCTGGGAAATGCAATCAGAGTCAAGGAGAGTAGTGCTGCAAAACGATTTGAGCTCCGAGGATTACAGTGGCCTAATGATGGATGAGTTAGAAGATTTGCATATGATCCGTCTCAGGGCCCTGGAGAACATCGAGAAAAACAAGCTGCGGGTCGCCAAATACTATAACAAGAAAGTGAAGGTGAAGCAATTCGCGGAAGGCGATCTAGTTTGGAAAGCGCTACCGCCGATTGGAACTAAATACGATGAATTCGGCAAATGGTCCCCTAACCGGGAGGGGCCTTTTCGTGTGGTCGATGCGTCCCGGGTAATGCATACATATTGAAAACTTTGCCGGGAGAAGAGTTTTCCGCCGCAATAAATGGAAGATATCCGAAGAAGTATTATCCTAGCATTGAAATCGATCGATGATTATACACATCCGACACGAAACGGCCGGCGCTCAAGGATGAGGCCGCCTTTAGAACAAAAATCCATGAACAAGAGAAAATGGCCGGTGCTCGATGCATTGCCCTTAGCTCAATACTACACTACAACCGGTTTCTTGCGAGGATTACACATAGCAGCCCCGAAGGTCAAGTCCCCTAAGGGAGGGAAGCGAGAGGCGTGGAGAAAGAAGCGAAAGTATGATTCAATCTTTTCTTTACTTCTTCGGCCGCTTGCTCCCTCTTCGCTTGTTCCGGGACCACCGTGACGGCGACTTGGAACGCACGAGGATGACCACGATTGGCGGCCTCTACCAAGCTATCCCGGGCCGCCTTCGAGGTTGCTATACCCGTCGGAGACATCCGGAGCAAAAGAATCAAGGTTAGGGGCAAGAAATCCGGATGCAAACATGAAGGGGGAGAAGCGTTTACCCCCTACTAGCGCTTCCGGCCGCCATACGACGCTCGCGTTCGGCTTGGCGACGGACGGACATGTCCCCGAGGTCGCGCTCCGTGTGCCGGCACGGCGGCGCAACTCGATGAATGACCCTTTGCTCAGGCGTGGCATCCTCCGCCTCAGGAGAAGAATCGGAGGAGATGTACTCAGGAACATCTTCGGTTCCGATGACCTCTTCAGGAAGCAAATCAAGGCTGAAAGAGGCAGAGGAAAACATGAAGCGCAAGATCAAGCAGAAGAACGAGGAGCAGATCAAGAAAGAACTCACTTCCGAATCGTACGCTTCCTTGACGAGCCGCTCCCCCGAGGCCGTTTACCCTTGTCCATGGCGTTGGGGTTTTTTCTTCGCGGCGCAAAGGAAGAGACGAGAAGCGATGGAGGAGTGTGCGAGTGGATTTGCAGAGCACCCCACGGGCTATTTTATTGACCAAGGAGGCGCATTGGGAGTGACGATCTGGCCAGTACACACTGTTGGAATACCAAGCGGCAGGGGTTTCCACCGAGTGCGAAGGGTTTTCTTTTGAACAGTGTTTACGGATTGCCGAATTGGGATCCTTTGTGGATCTTGCGCCGAGGGGCGATCGTTTGCGAGCGTTCGGCTAAAGGCGGTTCCCGGATGCATTCAAAGAGGACGAATTCACGGATGCAAATGCGAAGGGAAATATCACGGAACAAATGCGAGAATCCAAAAGTTCATCATATATTGCCGACATTTACACATCCCTAGTACAATCTAGTCAAAGAGTCCGTTCAACACAGATCGGGGATGGGTAATTTCGGCAATGGCGTCGCCGTGGCCGTCGAGGCGCTCCCGAGATGAGCTCGATCTCGTCGATATCCTCCGCGCACCGCCACGGAAGCCACGCGGCCGGTGGAATAGTCGACGTCCGTATGCGTCGCCATCGCAGCCTGTGCCCAAGGTGGTGCCCAAACGAACGCCATGGACGGCCACCTCGTCGATGCGGCGCTCCACCGCGGCCGGGCGCTCCGCCGGCGTGTCGCCGTGAGCGTTCACCTTCTCCGCCGCTTGCTCTACCGCGCCTTTAGCAGGTTGAGCTCGGCATCACGGGCCGCAAAAGACAAACAAGAAAGGATTAGCATCAAAGGCCGGGCCGAATCAAGAATCGAGCCATACCATCGATGGCCTCCGGCGACAGTTTGTTTCCGCCGGTCCTCCCATTCTAGTTCGGCCACGCCCGCTTTTTTGGAGACGTCCTCCGCCTCAAGACGGACGCCTCTAGCTCCTCCTTGGAGCGAATAGCATCCGCTTCCCCCCGTACGGTGCAGGGGGAGTGGCCATCGGACTGACCGAAGAGTCGTCGGGAGGGGCCGATTGGCCGGCGCGCGAGGCGGATTCCACTGAATCAACCCGAAAAAGGGAGATGATTGTCAAGGCAAAGGAAGATCAAAAGGAAGATCGACGAGGAGAAATTGATGATCATCACCGCCTGCGCGCATTAGCGCTGCTTCCCTCAGCCTCGTCGGAGGCGCGGCGGCGGTTGAGGCGGCGCACCATTGCGGTTTGGGGATGTGCACTGTTTACAAGAAGACCAAAGATTGGCAAAGATTCGAGAGCTAGAAGGCCCGGTGGAGAGCTAGAGGTACCTAAGTTAACATTTATAGGCCCGGCAGGATGAATCGTGGCTTCGAGTCGTGACCGTGGATCGTGGCGCACGTCCCAATAAAATCGGAAGGTGGAAAGATTTCCTTGACCAACCCGCCGGTGGGTCGTTTGGAGTTCTAAGCCGAAACGCGTGCGGATCGATTGTTTCGGCTAAAGGAAATCAAGGTGTTTTTCGGGAGTTGGCATTTCACTACCGAATGGGTCGTTCAACATTACATCTCAAAGTACGCAAAGGAAAGGGAACAAATCGCAAAGGAAATATTACAAGAACGACCAGTCCAGGTATACATCAATAAGGACATTCAAGCACTGAGGAGTTTTGCGAGTGCGTGACGAACATTGGATATTATCAAGTTGGAATTATCCAGGATCTCCTGGTAGTCCTTTTGGGCACCGCCTAAGCCGTTGAGCTCGCATCGCATTGCTTTACTCGGTGACGCCCGATTCTACCTCTCGCTTCGGTTTTTGCTATCAATCCGGGGAAGATCGGCTATTTTCTTACGGTCAATCTCCATCTCCGCCGACGGGCTTCTCAATTCGCCTCTAGAGCAGCCTTTCCGGCGACTTTCAAATCGTAAGAAGCTTGCGGGTCGGCCAAGGCATCTTTATAGCTTTCTCGCTTGGGATTGTACCCCGTTCATGGCATGTTCGGCATCGTTTTCTCCTTTTCAATGGCGGACGGGAGCGCAATTTCCTCCAAGTGCGCCTCAAAGGAACATAGAAGGGCTCTAAATCGTAGACGGACGATAGAAAAGCTCGATGTCGTCGGGAAGATTGCGACTAATGGGCTCAAACATCTCTTCAAAATGGCGAAGATCATTGAGCCGATCCCGAACGTCTTTTTCTAGCCAGGCCGCAATTTCTTTGAGGTTGGGCAACACTTCATCCGGGCAGCGGCGGCCGGTTTATTTCTCTCATCACCTCGGCGGTTGATGGGTCCTCCGACGGCAAGCTCGATGATGACGGGTTGTGACCACCGGGAAACAACATTGCCGAGGTGAGAATGCTAGCATCAAGGTATCGAAATCAAGAGCGGAATTGGGCACCTCATGAGTGGTTTCTTGAGCGGGGGCAATCGCGGACGGAAGAGGCGTTCCGAGTAGAGCCGAAACCTCCAAGTCGGGGAGATGCCGATGCGGCAATCGGCCGACTCGTGAGTTTCGGGCCGGTGAAGAATTGGATCCTCCTCTCGTTGGGTTGGTCATTCTTTGCCCGACCGATAGACGATGGCATCCTGGGGGAATTTTGTGGCTCCGGTTGAGTTGGGAGATTCATCTCTGGAGAACGTACTGCTTCTGCAGAGGGTGACGAAGATGAGATCTCAACTGGGATAGGCAATTCAACCCTGGAAGGGCTCGCCTGTTGAACCACTGGGACATCTACAAGTGGTTCTCCCACGGTTTCTTCTGCAAATGTCCAATTGAAGGGATAAGTGCCAGTGCTTATCCTTGAGAAAGAACAGCAAAAGTCATACCAGTGGATGGAGCATCGGCAGGTGCTGGTTCTGAAGAATGTTGGGCTCTGGTCTGAAAATGCACAATGAATATGATCCATCAAGAAAAGAGTGACTTGGTAATCAAGAAGGTAAAGGGTTTTACCTCAACAAGCACCTTTTTGACAGTTCTTCTCCTTTTGGCACTTGGAGGGGCAATCGGTGCGGACCTTGCCTCCCGTCTGCGGCGAGGCTAGAAAGGCCGGGATCCGTAGTAGCATACCCGGCCATTAATTGATGCGGGGTTGTGGATTTAAACCCCGATCTTTCGAAATCGGGCCTTCGGCATTATAAGTGATTACCCTGGCTCGAGGGGCGAGTGCGTGTTCTGTGGACAAAAGATGAAGGTCAAAACCATGAATGGAGAAGGAGTGTTTGATCCAAGGGTTCATTGTGTTACCTCCGAAGTCGGCGGGAAATCGGGCACCAGTGCCCGCACAGGAACACATGAACGGGTTCACTAAAGATGTGGTCATGGAATTCTTGCCACCATGAATTGAAGGTGGGGTGAGCTATGGTTGCGAGCACAAAAGGACATGTGTAGACGGTGGGGACTGCACACATAGTTGAAAACTCTGCCGCATCGCATCGTTCTTTGATTTCCTCCCTGGGCTTGAGGAATTCATGCGAAACAATCTTGGGGGCACTCCGACCGCATCCAAGCCGCCCGGCCATTACATTAGGCCGGTAGTACTCATAAGTACGGCATCTCCGCCTCCCTCCATTGAACTCGGCCGGTAATATGCATGGGCGGATTATGATATTAAAGATTTCCAAGAATCTCCCATCTTGATGGCCGGGCTCAAAGGAGAACTCGACGGGGAAGGTCGGAGTGTCATAGCCTAGATAAGGGAGCCAAAGAGGATTGGGGAAGCCTTTGAAGAACAACTCGAAGAGCCGGGTGATGTCCCGTCGAACGATAACGATTGAAGCTGCTTCTCCATAGCTTTGGCATCCTCTGGTGACTTGAAGCTCTCCTTCAGGGGGATTGGACCAGGGGAAGAACCTGGAGTTCAAGTCGACACCTACAATCTGATGCATGTGAAGCTGCAGCCAAATTTGAACAAACCACCAAGGGCCATTGACGCACGTTATCCTCTGGCTGGTGTACATTTGGATAACGGTCTGATGAAGCATATGGTATACACTGCCCAAGAGGAATTTTCCCAAAGGAAGGCGATTGCCACTAGCCAGATGGATCGCCATTGCGATATGATTCAAAGTGGGTTCGTTGGCCTTGCCACGGAAGACAAATCGCATAACCACATGTTCAAAAAGGCTCTGTATTCAACTTCGCCAAGGGAATTGTCTCTCATGTGCTTCAAAATATAATTCTTGTAGCCATTCCCCGGCTTTACCCCCGTCCGGCGTGAGGAATTTTTGAAGTTCCAAGGCCGAAGCAGACCCGGTGATGTCAAGGCCGGTGATCATCGGCTAAAGTTGGAGACATTGGGCCATGCCCAAAAAGGAAGGCGTTGACGCCATTTGACCGAAGTGGCATGCGGCTATCGGAAGATCTTCATTCTTGGGTGTCTCGGCTACGGATAACTCCGGACATTGAGCAATGCGGAGAGTATCCAGATTGGTCAATCCACTCTTATCCGCAAGAATCCTACGATACCAAGTCTTCCCGACTCGCGATTGGGGGCAAAGGCCGGTTCTTGAACGCATCTTGCCACCGAGGAGGTGGAGATAAAGCTACCTTGAAAGGGATTCTCCGAGATTCGGCGGCAATAAAATCTCGAGGGTCGGGATTCCCTTCGGGACCAAGATAATAAGGCTGCGAATCGACCTCAATAGGAATCGAAGAGCGAGAGAAGGTTCCCGGAAGAGAGCGGAAGAAGAAAATCTCGGGTAAAATTGAAAACCTAATGCCGAACAAAGGTTTGGAGGGGTGAATTTACCCGAGCGGCTTGGTTCCGAGTTGCCATTAGAGATTCGAGCTCGGAACGAAGGGGATCTAGGGTTGGATCTCGAACGAAGAATCCGGCGGATTGCGAAGAACAAAGGTGTTGACGAGGTTTGGCTCAAGGATTCGTGGCTAGAGTCAATTGTGGGACAAAATTACTTTTATCCCACAATTGAAGGGGCATGTGTTAACACCGGAATTTGGTAAGGAGTATGACATGTGGGTCCGATTCGAAAAAGAGTCCGTCCGGTGGAAGGAAAGATATTTTCGAGAGATTTTCGGCGGAAGGATCCGCGGTCGGCTATCCGCTCCCGGTTCGGCAAAAGAACAAGAGAGCCGATTTTGCGGGATTGGACGGTGACGTGGCTCGATCGAGGAAGCGAATGGATGGATAGGCGATCGAGTTTAGTTAGGCAATGAATCCATTCGCAGTTGTAATCGGCGAGGGTATAAATACGATCCCCGGATGTATGTAACGGACACGTTCATTCCTCAATACACACCGGCCTTACGCCAAACCCTAGAGTCCCTTGTCGTGTCGTCGAGTTCTTCGAGAGGACCAATCGATCCGTCGACCTCCGTGAGTACCGCAACCTTGTATCATGTCTAGTATCATGCGGTGGATTTAGATCCGATGCAAGTAGTCTTGTTACCATGCTTCGTGTCATGCGGTAGATTCAAGCTTGGTTCAAGAGGGTTTCTTGTTAGATCATGAGCCATGCGGTAGGCTAAGATCTAGCTCGAAGCTAGTTATCGGCTCTATTGGATTTTGGCAAGATCCAGTAGATTCATTAAGTTACCCTGTGTTATCATGAGTTTTACTTTATGTTTTAATTCATGTAATACACTCTTGCCCAATCTAGATGGGTTTGGATCGGCTTTTTTCCTTTTAAGATCCGTGCATGAGCAGGTTTCGTGTTTTGACGCGTGGATCTTGTGCTCTCCGATAGCCGAAACCGAATCGATCTAGGTTGTTACGTGTTGCGGGTTCAAGCTTGCTTTGTGCGTATAAATCTTGAAAGAACCGGGTATCATGCGGTAGATGCGGAGTTTTTGGGTTGCTTTAGAGCTAGTCATCCGGTGGACTAGATTTCCAATTCAATCTGATAGATTTATTCACGTGGTAATGTTTGTTCCTTCTTCATGGACCCTGGATCGGCTGTTCAGCCGTATTCGGTTATATTTTCACGAGTAGATCACGTGCCTCGTTCGTGCCTTAAGTGATGTATGCTTTTAGCTTTCCGTATTTAGATTGTATCATGCGGTGGATAGATCTATTTGCGGGAAGTGGTACGTTTTTCATGCAAGTTGCATCATGCGGTGGATAGATTTGTTTGTGATCGTACCCGACGGATCTTAAAGTACCTAGACATGCGGTAGACTAGTGCTTGGATCTATGCGTGCTCATTTAATACATGATCATGTCCGTGCTTTACTTTGCACATGCATCCATGTTTATTCAAAGATCGATCGTCGTCATGCTTACGTCACCCGTTCGGCAATGTTCTTTTTCCCTTTGCGGTTATCCGAATGGTCGTGGTTCTTTGACAGGTAGCTTCGCATAGCTACATGTCGTCTTGGTTGGCTTTTTAGCCGTAAATATGGAACCGCCGGTACCACCCGTAAGTTCCAAGCTTTGGTATTTAACTCGTTTTATCTTTTGTTAATTTTCGGGAAAAATTGATCGGCACGTCACTCTCTCTCTCTGCGCGTGCGAAGCCGGCTTTCGGCTTGCTGTGTGTTTGGCGCCGAGTGCACATTTTGCGTCAACACACGTTACGGCTTGTACGAGTTCGTGGTGGTTTCCTTCGGCCGATCAACGCCCTCGCTTACTTCATGAACTTGATGAACAAGGTCTTCATGGAAGAGTTGGACGGGTTTGTAGTGGTGTTTATCGATGATATCTTGATCTACTCGAGACCACGGAGGAGCACGAGGAGCACACGAGGGTCGTGCTAGAGAGGCCGAGGCGGCGAAAGCGTACGCTAAGTTCGGCAAATGCGAGTTCGGATGGAGAAGGTCGCGTTCTTGGGACACGTGTTGTCGGCGGAGGGGATAGCCGTGGATCCGTCCAAAGTAGAGTCGGTGACCAAGTGGGAGCGGCCGTTAAACGTGACGGATGTCGAAGCTTCCTTGGGTTGGCGGGGTTACTACGGAGGTTCATTGAGAACTTCTCCAAGATCGCAAAGCCAATGACAGAGTTACTCAAGAACAACACAAAGTTCGAATGGTCGAAGCGTGTGAGAAGAGCTTCCGAGAATTGAAAAAGAGACTCACCACGGCCCCGGTGCTTACCTTGCCGGATATCAAGAAAGACTTTGTGGTCTACTTGTGACGCTTCAAGGCAAGGACTTGGATGTGTGCTGATGCAGGAAGGGAAAGTTGTGGCTTATGCTTCCAGGCAGCTGAAGAAACACGAGGAAAACTACCCGACACACGACTTGTAGTTGGCAGCTGTTGTGCATGCACTCAAGATCTGGAGACACTACCTGATAGGGAACAAGTGTGAACTGTTTTCCGACCACAAGAGCTTGAAGTACTTCTTTACCCAGACAGAGTTAAACATGAGGCAGAGGCGATGGTTGGAGCTGATCAAGGACTACGACGTCGAGATCAACTACCACCCGGGCAAAGCCAACGTCGTGGCAGATGCACTGAGCCGGAAAACATATTGCAACAACCTCATGGTAAGAGAAGAGCAACCTGCCCTGCATGAAGAGCTAGAAAAGCTGAGAATTGAAATTGTAGACCAAGGTCAAGTCAACGTGATGCAAGTGACCTATGACCTGGAGGAACGAATTCGAACAGCCCAGAAGTTGTGTGCAGAAATCAAAGTCCTGCGAGAACTGATGAAGCAGGGCAAAGCAGAGGACTACCGGATAGATGAACAGGGCACCGTGTGGTTGAAAGAACGGATCTGTGTACCACAAGACAAGGCACTCCGGGAGCAGATCATGAGGGAAGCTCACGACTCGAGGTACTCGATCCACCCGGCAAAGTACCAAGATGTACGGAGATCCGAAGATCGGTGCACCGGTGGAAGGACATGAAGAAGGATATAGCACACTACGTGGCCCGTTGCGACACCCGTAGCAGAGTAAAGATTGAACATCGAAACCCGTTTGGTTTGTTGAAGCCGTTGGCTATTCCGGTTTGGAAGTGGGAGGACATTTCCATGGACTTTGTGGTGGGACTTCCTCGAACACCAAAAGGAAATGACTCGGTTTGGGTCATAGTGGACCGACCGACCAAAGTGGCTCACTTTGTGCGGTGAAGACCCGTATGCAACCGAGAAGTTGGTGGAACCGTACGTAGAGAACATACTCGGCCGCACGGGGCACCCGAAGTATTGTATCCGATCGAGGGCCACGGCTTTGTCTCCAAGTTTTGGCGAGCTTTCACAAGCTTATGGGCACCACTCTCAACTACGACACGCCTTTTCACCCACGGACGGATGGTCGGACGGAGAGGATCAACCAGGTGTTGGAGGATATCCTACGAGCGTGTGCACTCACCTATGGCACCGATTGGGAGAGCGAGCTTGCCGTTTGCGAGTTCTCGTACAACAACGCCTTTCAAGCAAGTCTCCGGATGGCACCCTTTGAGGCCCTCTACGGACGGAAGTGCGAGGACCCCGCTAGCTTGGTCGGAGGTGGGAGAGCGGACACTATTTGGGCCAGCAATCATTGAGGAAGCGAGAGGAGAAGGTCGAGAAAGTTCGTGAGAACCCGAAGATCGCTCAAAGCCGTCGAAGAGCTATGCCGACAAGAGGAGAAGAGAGTTGACTTTTGCGAGCTGGCGACCGAGTGTACTTGAAGGTCTCTCCGCTACGAGGAACTAAGAGGTTCTTGGTGAAGGGAAAACTCGCACCGAGGTACGTGGGGCCGTACCCAATTACCCGAAGGATTGGGAGTTTGGCCTACCAGCTTGCGCTACCCGAGACAATGGCAGGAGTTCACCCAGTGTTTCACGTGTCACAGCTGAAGAAGAGCGAGAAGGCAGTGGAGGCAAAGCAAGTGCCCATGGAGTTACTTGACTTGCAAGACAACCTTGAGTATGCAGAGTATCCTGAGAAAATCTTGGACCGAGCTGTCAAGGAGACAAGGAGAACAACTATTCCTTTCTGTAGAGTGTTGTGGAGCAACCATACAGAGCGAGAAGCAACATGGGAGAAGGAAGCTGATCTCAGAAAAGAATAACCTCACTTGTTCATGGAGGAGGTCGAGGACTAAATCTCGAGGACGAGATTCTCGGTGGTGGGGGAGAATGTAACAACCCAGGAATTTAGGTGTGTAAATTTTGCGAAAAATTAAAACTTTTGCTTGAATTTGAGTGCTATCAATTTTTGAACCAAATTGCTAGCCCTTCTCTGGATTCTCTACCAATTTAGCCCATTTATAAAAACATATGTTCAAATTATGGAAAAATGTGTGAGTTGGTTTTCTCTGGATCTTTTGGAGTTCAAATGTGTGAAGTTTGAATTTGAATGGGAATCAAATTCAAACTCTAGTTCTAATTCTAGTTCAAAGCTTGTACTTTTAATTGCAAAGGCAAATCAGTGAACCGGGCCGCTTCTCCCTTTCTTTCTAACCCAACCGGCCCAACCCGTGTTGCATTCCGGCCCAAGAACCCGCGCAGGCCCTTCACCCTCTCCTTCGCCCTCACCGCGCGTGGACCCCGCATGTCGCTCACCCTTATCTCTTCACCAACCCGCCGGTGCGTCACCGAGCCGCCCCCTCGCGCGCCGCCGGCCTCACCGCACCCGGCCCGCGGGGGCGGGGCACCCGGCCGGTCGCCCGCCGGCACGCACGCCGAGGGCCCGGCGCGCGCGCGCGCGAGTCGAGCCGGCCGGGGGAAGGAAAGGACCCATTTACCCCGCACCTTGACCCCGTGCCGTGGAGGCGTAGAGAGGGGAGCGGCGGCGCCGCCACCGGGCGCCGGGCGCCCCGGCCGGGGGCAGCCCCCGGATTTTGCCCCCGCCCCTTAGCGGCGCCCGGTTCGGTGCGCAGGGAGGGCGCAGCGCCGGGAAGGCCATCGCCACCAACCCACATTGGGGTTTTGCCCCCTTTCCTGAGCCGCGCCGCCGAAGGGGAAGAAGAAGGGGGGAATAGAGGAAGAGGAGGCGAGGCGGGGGAAGGCCGACGCCGCGCCGCCACCGGCGCGCCGCCGCGGGGTGTCGAGGACGCGGGGAGCGGGACGGGGGGAGGCGCCGTACGTGACCGAGGAGGAGCCGGACCGTAGCAGAGCCGCCGCGAACACCGACGCCGCGCCGCCTTCCACGCCGAGCTCGCGACGACTACACCGCCGACCCGCCGTGAGCGCCGTGGCCATCCTTTCCCCTTGCGCCGTCCCCTTGCCTTGTCTCCGTGTGTGGGCGTGCCTTCGAGTCGCCAATGGCCGAGCGCGTCGCGCCGCGCCGCCGTCTCCCCATGGGCGACGCCGCGTCGCGCCTTGCCGGCGGGAGCCTGGGGCCGTGGCTACCCCAAGCCGCGCCGACCTAGTGTTCTCGCCAAGTTTGGGGCCGGGCAGTTTTGCTGGTAGGGGCTGAGGGCCACCCCGCGCCGCGCCGTCGTGCTTCACGCCGAACGCGCGTCGCGCCTCCGGTCCCCGTGCGGGGGTCGTCAATCCCGCCGCGTCGCGTCTCTGGACGAGCCGCCGCCGTGGGCGTGCGCCGCCTTGCCGTGAGCTCGGCCGTCATGTCGTGGGCTTTGTTGCAAGTGCGGCCTTCGCGCCAAGCTTGATGTGCAGAGGCGTGTGCGCCGCCATGTCGCCGCCGCGGCGTGCTGCGGGTACCCGTGCGGCCGCGCCGGGCGAACGAGCCGGGGACGCGCGAGGCACGTGTGGATGTACCGGGCTTCGACCCGTGTTTGCTTGCAGGTGGGGGTTGGGACCGTCGCGCCGTGACGCGCCGGCGGCGGAGGCATCGTGCCCGGCCACGGGACGACGCGCCGCCCGCCGCGCGCGAGGCCACGGATGCGAGCGCCCGTCCGGCCGGCACACCCCGTGCCGAGCCGTGTCGTGCGCTTCAACGTGAGAGTGATGAAGGCCGGGCGCTTGCCGCCCGCGGACCGGCGCCGGCGACGCGCGCGCGCGCCGCGGTGATGCCGCGCCGTCCGGGCATCTTGGCGAACACCTAGAGTGCATGGATCTCCCCGGTCGTGCTAAACTAGGAGATGGGCCGCCGGCCGGTCCGGGCCTTGAGCCCGGTCCGCTTCCCCGACAGGCCGCCGGCCCGCATCGGCGAGTGAGAGAGGGGGGGGGGAAACCGGACTTGTATCGTAGCTTGGTGGGCCGTGGTGCCTCGGGCCACCGTGGGCCGCAACCCTTATTCGGGCGGAAATCGGTCCGCCGGGCCACCCACGGCCCGGCGGCACTTCGAGCCCTTACGGCCGTTAAACCCCGGGAGGTCGACGTCATGCCGATGTCGGCGGCGTAATTTCTCGAAAAACCCTTTTCTTTTCTCGTTTTAAAATTCCGTGAAAATGTTTTTATCCTTTAAAAATTCATAACTAAATCTAGGGAGCTCGTAAAAATATAAAATTAATTTCTATAAACTCGTAATTGCAAAACCTTGCTGATTGTAGGTAGTTTGGGATCTTTTGGATCTTCTAAATTGATTCTTATTTGGAGTTCTTGCTTAGTTGTGCACCGTATTCTTATATTCGCGTCGAATCTCGTGCCGCGCACCCGAGCTTCGACTCGAGAGGACGTGGAGGACCCCGAGTACATCGCTCCGATGGGCCGATCGCTTCAACGGCAACGAAGGTGTCATGTCACTCCCAACCATATAGATCCTATGTTGTTATATAGTCGCTAGTGCTTTACTTTAATGCATTGATCCGATGATTTGCATAACCCGTTTAATAGCCATGCCTTGATGTTTTGATATATCCCGTTACCTTGTTCTTCTACCTCGCGGACTAGCTACGGACCCCTAGCTAGTCCCTTACCTCCACTATCCATATTTTTGTTGCTTGATTATGGATGGTACTCTGGGCTTGGACCGAGATGTGGGTTTCTCGGTGTGTTTTCTAGCGTGCGTTCTGGGTGCGTACCTCCTTGCTGTGTTTTGGCGGGAGCGAGCCGCATGGTTACTTGTGAACGGCTGCCGAGGGAAGATGCGATCTGGCCTCTTACCCGAGGGTCGTGTCGTGTGGGATGGAGATGATGAGTGCTCGCTCTCGGCCCCTTAAGGACCGATCGTCAGTTGACCTTGTTTCGGATGACTATTTTCGTACGGACCGCCCGCCTTGTATTGAGCGGGGGTGCGGGGTGATACTTGTAGTGGATAGCACCCCTCCGCAGGAGGATCGGTGTGATCGTGTCGGGAGTGGTCTTTCCCTCCTTAGTAGACTTTGCCCCGGCGAGGCCGGGGAAGGGTTCCACAGCCTTCTAGGGACCTCTCGCGGGTAGTATGAGCTGCGCCACCGAGGGCCGGGCCGGGGCTCGGAGATGCGAAGGGTACTATCCACTTACTTGGGCTTCGCCCGTATGGTAGGGTCGGATACGGTGACGGCCGGTTCCGGTCCTATTCGGGCGGGTACGGTTGTACAACCTCTCGCGAGTGTTAAACCTATAGCTATAGTCCGTGTCCACCGGTTATGGACAGTCTTTCGATCTCTCACCCGACTAGCTACACTTCTCTTGTGCTTCTTCTCTCCCCCGAGTGTGTGAGCCGGCTTCGGCCGTTGAGATGCGGGGATAGGGAGCCGGGAGGGCCCCACATCGCGGATGAGAGTTGGGTTCGGATCGAGGTTGAGATCCGAGTTTTGGTGTGGTATTCCTTGAGCGGGGTGTGGACCCCCGAGGTGTGGACCTCGGAAGCGGAAGCTTCCCCCGAGGTGTGGACCTCCTAGCCGCATTCTCGCTTACCTTGTACGTTGCACCGCTGCTTTGCTTAAGCTTTCTGCGACGGCTTAGGGATGTCTCATGCATAGTAGAATATACACCGCTTTTGCCTCTTTGTTGGGAAGCTGACATGACCTACCCGCTTATCGGGTAGACCCTGGTGCCTCTGACGCAGAGCCGGACTACGACTTCGACAACGACGATTGGGTGGACTAGAGCTCTTCCTACACTTGAGCTGCCTGCGGATATGGAGTTTCCCGCGCTTTCATGGAGCCGCTGCTAGACGTTTTATTTATGTTTGATTCAGTCCCGATGGACTTGTACCGCATGTGCCGAAGAGATGTACTACGATTAATGTAATAAAATAAATGTTGTACTCTACTTTATTGTTTTTATCTTTCCGTATGGATTTTGGCATCGCCGAGACGGGGATTGCACGTGGTAGCCCTCCCGGGACTACCACCGAGGTGCTAAGATTCGGGGGTTCCGTTCGCGGAAATCCGGGTCGTTTCGCAGCGGCTCCTCGACACGCGCAGGCGCTGGACGGCGACGCCCGCAACGTCATCAACGCTCGGCGTACGAGCAAGGCGGACGCGCGAGCGGCGCGAGGCTACCACCCTCGACGGGGGTGGACGCTACGACAGCGATGAGGACCGCTCTCCGACGCCGGAGCCCCCGGGGACCCGTGTGTTCAGCCGGGAGATCCGCGCGGCGGCCTTCCCCCAACGCTTCCGCCAGCCCACGACCATCGTCAAATACAACGGGGAAACGGACCCCCGTGTATGGCTCAACGATTACCGCCTGGCGTGCCGGCCCGGGCGGGGCCACCAGCGACGAGGTCATCATCCGCAACCTACCCCTACACCTCGGCGATCGGCCGGACGTGGCTCAAGCACCCGCCCGCCGGCCCGGATCCACAACCGGGATGATGCGGTCCGCACGTTCGTGGGCAACTTCCAGGGCACATACGTGCGCCCTGGGAATTCCTGGGATCCGCGCTCCCCGCACCCGAAGCACGGCGAGTCGCTCCGGATTTCATACGGCGCTTCTCCAAGCGCTGTACAGAGCTCCCAAGCGTAGCGCAATCTGAGATTGTGCACGCCTTCCTCGAGGGCACCACATGCCGAGACCTCGTGCGAGAGCTGGGACACAGCCCGCCCGCGGACTCCAACGAGCTGTTCGACGTCGCCACCAGCTTCGCCTCAGGAGAAGAGGGCCGTGGGGGCGATCTTTGACGCCAAGAAGGGCAAGCGCTCGGACGACGCGCCCGCGGAGGGCGGCAAGTCCGGGGAGCCCCACCGTAAGGACAAGCGGGGCAAGAAAGGGAAGAAGCCGCGCCGCGAGGCGCGCGAGCGAGGGCGCGACGGCGGCGACGACGCCGAGGCCCTTGTCGTTGACCCGCTCGACGAGGCCCTCGACCGGCCCCTCGAGGTCCGGGGGTGTTTGACGACATGCTGAAAAAGCCATGTCCATACCACAAGACCCCAGTAAACCACACCCTTGAGCAATGCGACATGCTCAAGAAGTTCTACGGTCGCGCCGCCGCGAAGGACGCGGAGGCCAAGAAGGACGGAGGAGATGGCGACGCGGTGGCTTCCCCCGCCGTGGAGAACGTGTTCCTCATCTTCGGGGGGCCGACCGTCGACATGTAGAGCCGCCGGCGCAAGCGGGAGCGGCACGAGGTCCTCGGCCGCAAAGGGCGCCTCCCTCCTTCCTCGAGCGGTCGGAGGACGCCATCACCTTCGGCCGTGAAGACCACCCGAACCGCATCCCCAACCGGGCCGGTACCCACCGGTGGTCGACCCGATCATTGGGAACGCGCGGTTCTCAAAAGTCCCGATGGACGGGGGCGGCGGCCTCAACATCCTCTACGTGCATACGCCGCGCCCGTTGGGGATCGGATTGGATCGGTTGCGGCCCGGCACGACGTCGTTCCATGGCGTCGCGCCCGCAAGCGCGTCCGGCCCCTCGGGCGATTGACCCGCCGGCCGGTTCGGCACTTCGAAGAATTTCCGCAAGGAAATGCTCACCTTCGAGGTGGTGGGGTTCCGGGGCGCCTATCACGCCATACTCGGGCGGCCCTGCTACGCCAAGTTCATGGCGGTCCCCAACTACACCTACCTCAAGATGAAGATGCCGGGACCGAACGGCGTCATCACCGTGGGCTCGTCCATCGAGCACGTGTTCGACTGTGACGTCGAGTGCGTGGAGCACGCGGAAGCGCTGGCGCTGGATGAAGCGCTGGTGACCACCTTGGAGAAGATGGTCAACGAGGACCTCGACTCCACCGCCAAGCACGCCGGCAATTTCGAGGCCGCGGAGCGGACCAAGGAGGTACCCCTCGACCCCCGCTCGCCCCCGAGGGCAAGGCGTTGAGGGTCGGCTCCACCCTCGAACCAAAATAGGAAGTGGTGCTCGTCGACTTCCTCCGCGCCAACGCCGACATCTTCGCGTGGAGCCCCTCGGATATGCCGGGCATCCCGAGGGAGGTCGCCGAGCACTCCCTTGACATCTCGCCTCATGCCCGTGCCGTGCGGCGGCGGCTCCGCCGTTTCGACGAGGAGCGGCGGCGGCGATCGGAGCGGAGCCGCGGAAGCTCCTCGAGGCCGGGTTCATCAAGGAAGTGTTCCACCCTACGTGGCTAGCAAACCCCGTACTTGTAAAGAAAAAGAACGGGAAATTGCGGATGTGTATAGACTACACTAGTCTTAATAAAGCATGTCCTAAAGTTCCTTTTCCTTTGCCACGCATTGATCAAATTGTTGATTCAACGGCTGGGTGTGAGCTGCTTTGCTTCCTTGATGCCTACTCCGGGTATCACCAGATAAAGATGAAGGAGTCCGACCAGCTCGCGACTTCGTTCATCACGCCGTTCGGGATGTTCTGTTACGTCACGATGTCGTTCGGCCTCCGAAACGCGGGTGCAACATATCAACGCTGCATGCAACACGTTTTCGGAGATCACATCGGGCGAACGGTTGAGGCGTACGTAGACGACATCGTCGTAAAGACCGAGAAGGCGAACGACCCGGTTGGCGATCTTAGCATCGCGTTCGGCTGCCTACGGGCCAATGGGGTCAAACTAAACCCCGAAAAATGTGTCTTTGGAGTGCCGCGAGGCATGCTCCTAGGATACATCGTCTCCCAACGGGGCATCGAGGCCAACCCCGAGAAGGTTGCGGCCCTCGAGCGAATGGGCCCAATTCGGGACCTCAAAGGGGTGCAAAAGGTGCTGGGGTGCCTTGCCGCCTTGAGCCGCTTCATCTCGCGGCTACGGTTAATAATTGTATCAAAGTTCGTTCGTGACTCGCAAGCGTACAAGTCTCCCGTCGTAGTCAAGGGACCCTTCTTCCCTCGAGTGGTGAACCCAAGGTATCAAATCCGTGGAACAAATGTGTGACGCAAGAGTTAATCTATTAAAGCCAAATAACCGCAATATTCAATAAAGAACCTAATGCATCTAAGTAAAAGACACAAAACAGATCTAATCTACTAAAAACCGGAGAAAACAAAGTAAGATTGGGTAGATAAACCGATCTAGAGGGATCGGGGTAAGCCTTTTGTTGAAGTTCCAAGCAAGAGAAGAAGTAGCAAATCGAATCTTAATAAAAGCCTCTTTAAATCGTGGTTTCCCGTCCAAATCCGAAAACATCCGCCTTTCGAGACCCCCGTTCGTCACAACGTATCCCTATTCATGCGGGGAGCTTAGGGCGAGTCAAAAGACAAGTCGAGATTCTTTCGGAAGATCCGGCGTGTACCTCTAGCCACCGCGGCTACAAGAACACCCTATGTAATCTATCTCGAGAATAGAATTGGAATAAGCAAAGCCGATCGAAAAACGAAATCTTCGAGGAAACACTTGATCGCTGAGAAAAGATTCAACTTGATAATTCAACTATAACAATGATACATACACAAGATCACCACCGGGATCCTTCCTTGATCTTGCTTCTAGCTCCGGGAACTCCGACGTGGTCTTCCGTGCAAGGTTCCCACGTCGGCTAGGGGAACCCTAGTCAACTAGCTCGACCCTCTCCTCTCTGAGATGGTGTCCCTCTCTTCTCTGCTTCTCGGCGGCCGAAGACGAAATCTTCTCTGCGTGGCTCTCGGTCAGGGGACTATAAATAGCCCGATTGGCGGCTAGGGCAAAGGAGGGCGAAATTGGGCCCAAAATGGGCCTGGGCCGACCGGACTGGGCCGGCCGGCACGGGCCCATTTAGGCCCGGCCCGTGGGCTCCTTTGCCCGACGTCGGTTCCCTTGCTTCCCGGATGTTTCCCCCTTCGCATGTGGGTCTATGTCGTCGGTTTCTCTCCGAATTGGACTCAACTCCTTGTCTTGCAAGATTCAGGCACTTTTCTCGGTCGGGTCCCCGGAGTCCGTCGTCTTCTCGGATCAAGTCCCGGCTTCTTGGAGTTAAGTTTGCTTCATTGCATGACTTGTTCGGGGCTTCAAGATCTTGTCATGAGGTGCTTGATGAACTTATCCCGAAAGTCTTGCATTCAACACTAAAACCCCGCATAAACATTAAACTCCAAAACCGACATGCACACGTGAACTTGTTATACCACGGGGGTTAGTACCAATGGATAAGGTATAAAACTCATGCCAACACCGAAGGTAAACTCATGGCTAGGTTGACGGATTTTCACCGTCAACATCTCCCCCATGCTTAAACCTTGCTCGTCCTCGAGTAAGCCTTCGATGGATATCATCATTGCTAAACAATGTTTAAACTTTGCACTTGATTACACATGAGAAAACATAATGCTCTCAAAATTTTAATTCATTAAAGTTCCATAATGTGCTAGCCTTCATCTCTACGGAGGGTAGATTCTTATTAAGCTTATCCCACAAGTATTAACATGCTCACAAAGTTTTAAATAGATCTCGGAATTTTTGAAATAAAGAATGAGAATAAGAAAATCTAAACCAAGTTCACAAATTTAAATCATCTTGTATATTGCTCATGAACTCTCATCTCGCTTGTCTCTCAAGCCTATATATTCTACTCCTTTCCCTCTCATATATATGTGGTAGGCTTTATATGGAGCTTTGGGAAAGTTTAGTCCTAACAAGATTTTATAAATGAGGTGTTGTCAAAACAAGACAAGCTTCTCATGGTCTTACCGAGACTCGTCAAAAAGGTCATTGGAAAATAATGTTAAATCAAGGAGGGGAAAGAGAAAAATACACACACTTTTAGATGAGTGGACATGTGCAAATGGCAAAGAGTGATCCCGAGGCACAAAGGAAGTCCTCGTTATCGGATTGCACATGGTTGGAAAAATGAGAATGGATCTTTTTAACTTGAAGCCTTGAATGCACTTTTAGAG
The DNA here is from genome assembly GCA_947561735.1 of Cenchrus americanus. Taxonomy (NCBI): domain Eukaryota; kingdom Viridiplantae; phylum Streptophyta; class Magnoliopsida; order Poales; family Poaceae; genus Cenchrus; species Cenchrus americanus. The sequence continues at coordinate 14,826,135 of OX387241.1, forward strand.
AGCCGGGGAGTTTACTTTACGCACATATATTTTTTCTCTTTCTCATATTTCTCATTCTTTTTCTTTCTTTCATTCATTCATTTTTTTTTCTTGTCATATATTCAGTCCATGACTTTCACAACGAAGTTTTGATTTTTTTATACCTTGAAAGTCATGAGTATCACTGGATTTTTTTTTTCTTTCATCATCATTTTTTTAAACATTCCCCTTTGAACTCTAAAACTGCACCGTACCTACCTCCTCCCCCATGCTTAGACGTTGCTCGTCCTCGAGCAAAGAGGCGAAAAATAAGGTAGGTACCGGAATATTTTTCCTTGGATAGATACTTGAAATCTTCAACGTTGGCACCGTCTTGCGATCTTCCTTGAATTGATGATCCATTCTCAACGATAGGTTGTGGTCAAGGAGGTAATCACAAAAAAAGATATTTGGTTTAAGGGTGGATATCCGGCGAAGTTTGTGAGATCACCGATGTGGGGATACACAATGCACGGATAAGAGGCTAGCAAAAAGATAGATACGCAAAAACGGAATGACCAGCTTCTTAGTCTCGGGCCAGAGAAATCATGGCCTGCAATAACTCACTCAAAAATAAATCTTGTACACTAAGGTTCATGCACTCAAATATATATAAGGCTTTGGATAGGTTGAGCAACACACAAGTGATATTTGTGACAAGGTTAGCAATATTTTTGAGCATAAAAGACATCTTTAATCTATTCATAACTTGAGAGCACATGAAACACTATGGGTCTTTATTTTAATCATAACCTCCGCTGAAAACTAAGCTAGTGTTTAAATAAATTCAGATCTGTATTTTTAAGAGAGCACTAGCTTAAATCATGCATAAAACAATTACAAAGATGAACAAAGCTGCAATTTTAATCATATATCATCATGGCACGAATTTTGTAACTTTTCCAATGATATAATCAAGGTGGTGTCTTTATTAATGGTGACATCAAGTTGAAATACATACTGAAAATAAACAACATGCTTGCTGAAATTTAAATAAAAACAGAAAATACTACGCAAACACACATAAGCAAAAGCTGAAAAATTACGAGAGAAAAAGAAAAGAAAAGAAAACTAAAGTTCCCAAATCTTCTAGTCCTCCGCCGGTGGTTGGTGTTGATAATCTTGATAATAATACCCTTGCTCATAATACGATTGGACGCTTCCTCCGTCGAATTGATTTGGCTCCACAAGGTGAAGGCGTCCAAGTTCAAAGGCAATATTTGCGTTGCCTTCACCGAGTTGGGCTGTGTTAGATTGGATGGCTGCGATGTTTTGAGCATTTCTTGCAGCATACCCTCCAATAATGGCCATGCTTTGTTGTGGTTGGGGATGATGAGCGTAGGACTCCGCGAAGTTAGCGTTGGGCACAACATAATTTTGTGGGGGTACCGGTGCACCACCCCCCCATGCTTGTCCTTGTGACCCTCCGTAATAACTTGGCGGAGGAGGGACTCCGCCGAATGGTTGCACATTGGGTTGTGCTCCACTCGCTTGTGCGGAGGATGTTCCCTCCTCTACGATTCTTCCTCTTTTGTTCTTCCTTGCGGGGACAAGTAGTCCCTCTTCCAACCAATCTTCTCTTCCTTCGGTGAAAAGCCTAAGCCTCTCATTCGGAAGGGGTAGGTTCATTATGGCCAACCGATAACCTCCTCTCTCATCTCCACTAATGTATTTGCCTTGCCGCAAATACTCAAAACCGAGAGAGGTACCACGCAAAAGGTGAGCGGGGTTTCTTGCGATCCCCGGCCGCAAGGAAAAGGCCAACATGGAGAGGTAACACCCCGAACCAATATTACCCACTCCCGATGTTGCTTCACAACACCAACGGTTGATCATGAGGTAAGAGGGGTCTATTGGCTGCCTGGCAATTAAAGCCGAGTATAGCCAATTCAACTCCGTGTCGGTCACCTTCGTTTCCTTCATCCTCCCCAATATCCTCTTGCACATCCAAGAGTGAAATATCCGGATAATGGGGTTGCGGATGCAATTGCGTTGTTGATGGGCTTCTTCGGAGATCATGTTCCAAAATCCCGCCAACATGCCGGGTGGCACGTCAACTTTCTCCGGAGCTCCCTTGTGGAATCCAAGCAGCTCCCTAACGTGCTCGTAGGGAACCACTTGTTCGATTCCCTCCAAACGGAATGACAAGCTTTGCACCCCATCATCATCAACGATGGGTGCAATAGTCATCAAAATTTCCAAGGCGTAACCCAAATGGGTGTCCACCGATATTCCGTTGGAGAACCGCACCCATCCGAGGTGCCCCAACATATAGTATATGTCGGTGCAAAAACCCAAGGTGTAGAGTGCTTGGTCGTCGAACTCGACATTCGGCACAAGCCTCTTCTCAAGATTGGCGAGCCTCTCCTCCTCCGCCGACAAGATGATGAAGCCGTACGAAGAGTGTGTCGGGGTGTAAGGAGGTGGTGCGGTTGAGCGAGTCGATCGTCGTGGTGGCGCGGGCTGCTCCTCCGTGTGCCCACGAGGTTCGGTGAACCTCATGGAAGTGCTTCTCGCAGCCCCTCATACCACCAAGGAGGAGAGCGTCGTTCCTCCTCGGTGGTGCCGTGTCCGTCTCCATGCTCGGGGAGACTCGGAAACCGAGTGCCTTCTCGAAGACGTGGTTGATGACGGCTTGGACGACGACGAACTCTTCTTCTTGGAGAAGAGACTTGTGGTCTTCTTCCACATGGTTGCTGCACTCTTTCTTCAACTAAAATTCCGGGTTGCAACCGGTAAACTAGGCACTTAAACTCTTTGCTTCGGATGTGGACTTTGAGTGGATTAAGGATGTGGATTTTTCTTGAGCTATCAAGCTTGGGATGGTTGGCTAAGTCTACGGAGGTTCCGAGCACACAAACTTGAACACACAAACAAGGGAAGGAGAGGGAAGCTTGCTCGCAGTAAAACGGGAGCCGGGGGCTCCTTAAGTAGGTGAGGCCGGCCGGCCCAGCCGGCCGGCCCGGGGGCCTCCCCGGCTCCTCCCCGCCGCGTCTTTCTCCCGGCAAAGACGATCATTTCGCCTCGCAACTTTCCCCGCCCGCGTGCTACACCGGTTGCACCGCCCAAACGCTCTCGTCCACTCCTTTTCTTGAATTATTGGTCCTCCCACTTGATGCTCCATGCTTTGGGTCATGTCCATGCTCCCTAGCTCCACTTGCTTCACATGCCACCATGAAAATCCTGCAAAGTTGATGCTTGCTGCCCACCATGCTTGTCCTTTGCATGTGGAATTGGTGAAAGTTGATAAAAGGGAATCCAATGGTGCATGCATGATTAATTCAAACTTGATTGCCTCCATTTAGGTGTGTTTAAGGTTAAGCACTCCTCTAATTCGAAATTTAAAATATTTTTCAGAGCCATGCAAGAGCTCAAGCATAATTTTAGAGAAGTTTTTAACCCATTAAAAACAAATGTAAGTCGAAAATATTTTTCGACTACGTCGATTTTCAGTCTCACCGGATAGTTTGCTTTCATCGGTTGAGAGCAAACATTTCCCGGCTTGATCATGGGGGCATAGGTTTAGGTTCTAATTTTGGCTAAATAAGAAAGATTTTGAATAAAACAAAATTAGAATAGGCTTAGAAAAATTCTAATCCTAGAGAAACCAAGGATAAAGATTTTTAAAACCAACCAAAAGCTTTGATTTCTAGGTTCACGCGAGTCCTACCACATGCTGAATTTTTATAACACTTGAATATAAATCGTGGCTCTACTCGTGTGGTTTTAGCATAAAAAATAAGTCAACCTCAGCACCATAATGAGGGTGAAAGGTTGAGTTAAGGTTCTGAAATTATTTGGTTGAGGGTTTCTCGAAAAGAAAAGAATCAAACAAACACATAGGAGGGTTCATGCAAAGGGTTTATGATAAAGCAAACATTCAATCAAGAATTATGTCTCTAAAATTGTTCAACCACCTCTAAGTCTAATGTCTTTGCGTAATAAAACTCAAAAACTAAATTATTAAAAATACTCGAAAAACCTGGAATCGGGTTGTCCTCCCGTAGCTTATTCTTGACTCGACTTGACGAAACGGGTTGCCTCCCCGCCTAGCGCTTCGTTTATAGTCTATAGCTAGACTTCTTCACTTGATCACTCCGGATCAACGCTCTTTGCGGGCGTTGCAATCTTGGGTACCCACTTCCGCACCATCTTGGGCGCGGGCTTGACTTCCGGCTTAGTTGGCTTAGTCATTTTTTTGGTCTTCACGAGCGGCTTCTCTTCCTTTGTCTTGACGGATGCAACACCTTCTTTGATTTTCGTTACGTTCATTTTTTTCGGCTCCTTCTTCTTTTTCAGCCCCTCCGTTTGTTTTGGTTCTCCCTTCACTCCAATCATGTTGCATGCCTCAATCCTTGGACGGAACTTGAAGGAACTCCTTTCTCCGTTGATATCGAACATGATCTCCCCCTTGCCAACATCAATAGTAGCTCCCACGGTCTTGAGGAACGGCCTCCCTAGGATGAGCGGCGGCTTCTCCCTCGCTCCCATCTCGAGCACAACGAAGTCGACGGGGACGAAGTGGTGTCCAATCTTCACCGGTACATCTTCGAAGCAATGCCCAAGGGATAGCGAATGGAGTTGTCTCCCAACTCCAAACATATTCCCGTAGGCTCCATTGGTAGGCGTAGCTTCTCGAACACATCCCTCGGCATGACACTCACACTAGCTCCAAGGTCGCATAACGCCTTCTCGAAGTTGAAAGAACCAACTGAACATGGAATTGTGGGGCACCCGGGGTCTTTTTGCTTCTCTAGCCCATAAGCAATAGCTGCACTACACTCCTCGGACATCTTGACATGATCTACCTCGAGTGTTGCTATCTCATATTTATTTGCAAGTATGTCTTTAAAGTAACGAGAATATGTAGGTACTTGTAGGGCATCTAGTAATGGCATGTTGATGCTAAGTCTACGCACAACTTCCACAAACTTCTCAAAGTGGTTGTCAAGTTTACCTCGGAAGTAGCGTGGCTTGAGTTGTGGTATCCTCGTGTCATCCTCCGGCATCTCGAATTCGGGTTCCTCGGTGACGATCCCCGTAACCTTCTCTTTAGCAGCTCCTTCCACCTCGGTGGATGGTTTAAGCTTCCTTGCTCCCGCGGAACGTTCCGGATCTTCGGTCTCCTTCCCCGAACGTGTTTGAATGGCCTTCGCCGATTCGGGACATTTGGGTTGTCCCGAAGCTTCCCTTCATCATTAGTGAGGCGCCCCGCAAGTTGTCCAACTTGCGTCTCGAGCATCTTCATCATGTTGAGCACTTGATGATTGGAACTTCCGACCTCCGTCACTTTGCTATCGATGTTCTCCAACACCTTGTCTATGGTCTTGAACTTGGTGACGGTGTCCTTGTTGATCTTAGCTTGCTCATCCATGAACTCCTTCAATTGTATCCGAAGCGGAACCGCGTTAGGAATAGATGAGCTTGCATTAAATTGAGGCCTACCTTGCCCGTAGCGGAAGTTCGGCAATTCTCCCTTCCTCATGTAGTCGAGCACTTTGGCTTCCTCCGGACAATCTTTGCGGACATGGCCATACTCTCCACATTCTTCGCATGTGGACCTTGCTTCGGCGGACTTCAAGTCTTGAGCCTCTTTCTTTTCCATCTCCATCTTCTCCAACCTCCTCATGAGCGAGTCGATCTTGCCCTCAAGTATGTCTTCCTTCTCCACTTGCAAGATTCCTTTGACGTTCCCCATGGGTTGAGCCGGATGTAGGCGCCGGACAACGCCCACGTGTCATTACCCGCGACCTCCTTGAATAGCGTGAAAGCTTCCGTCGGTGTAAGCTCGATGATAGATCCTCCCGCCGATGCATCGATGATCGTCCTTGACGCCATGGTTAGTCCTTGATAGAACTTTTGCACGAGGTCTTCTTTCGGGAACTTGTGATGTGGAACCGCCGGTGTACTCGTTGAAGCGCTCGAATGCCTCCGAGATAGTTTCGTAGGATATTGAACAAAGGTGGCAATCTTATTACGCAAACTTTGAGTTTTACCCGGTGAGTAGTATTCCTTCATGAAAGCCTTCATCAACGTGTTCCAATTTTGCACCGTCTCCGCCGGTTGAGAGTGGAACCATTGCAAAGCCTTCCCGAGTAGTGAAAACGGAAAAAGCCTTGCCCTCATTTGATCTTGAGTCACCCCATCCATGTTGAAAGTCTGACATAGTTGAATGAATGCTTGGAGGTGAAGGTTCGGATCCTCTTTGCCGGTGAAGGGTGAATGTTGCACCATGCGGATGGTTGAGGTCTTGATCTCGAACGGTCTTCCGATCTCCTCGAGGTTCAAGATTGGTAGGTCGATGATGTCTGGGGTGCATAGCTCCCCAATCTTGCGTTCTTCCGGTGGTTGGTCACCCATTGGTGGAAGTCGATTCTCCCGCGGACTTTGAGGTGGTGAATTCTCCGGAGATTCCTGCGATCCTTTGTCTTCCGACTCCGAATCTACAAAATCCGGCTTTTTAGCTTGATGTGCTTCGCGTCTCCTTAGCCTCGTAAAGTTTTTCGGATCATCCACAAAATTATTGGGTTTGTTGGAGAGGTAGCCGTCCATCTCCGTTAGGGTTAGCAATAAACAAAGTATGCAAAAAGAAACTAGAAAACAAAACAAATCTATAAAGACTAGAGTTAGACAAACTAGATTAGATGTATTTTGAGGATGATCAAAGTTTAGTAGATGCAAAAATAAAACAAAATCAGTACTGAAAATTACAAAAAAAAAGCAATAAAAAATCAAATCTTGATCACTTGATCCCCGCAACGGCGCCGAGAAAAAGGGGCTTGTTGACGGTTAATAATTGTATCAAAGTTCGTTCGTGACTCGCAAGCGTACAAGTCTCCCGTCGTAGTCAAGGGACCCTTCTTCCCTCGAGTGGTGAACCCAAGGTATCGAATCCTTGGAACAAATGTGTGACGCAAGAGTTAATCTATTAAAGCCAAATAACCGCAATATTCAATAAAGAACCTAATGCATCTAAGTAAAAGACACAAAACAGATCTAATCTACTAAAAACCGGAGAAAACAAAGTAAGATTGGGTAGATAAACCGATCTAGAGGGATCGGGGTAAGCCTTTTGTTGAAGTTCCAAGCAAGAGAAGAAGTAGCAAATCGAATCTTAATAAAAGCCTCTTTAAATCGTGGTTTCCCGTCCAAATCCGAAAACATCCGCCTTTCGAGACCCCCGTTCGTCACAACGTATCCCTATTCATGCGGGGAGCTTAGGGCGAGTCAAAAGACAAGTCGAGATTCTTTCGGAAGATCCGGCGTGTACCTCTAGCCACCGCGGCTACAAGAACACCCTATGTAATCTATCTCGAGAATAGAATTGGAATAAGCAAAGCCGATCGAAAAACGAAATCTTCGAGGAAACACTTGATCGCTGAGAAAAGATTCAACTTGATAATTCAACTATAACAATGATACATACACAAGATCACCACCGGGATCCTTCCTTGATCTTGCTTCTAGCTCCGGAACTCCGACGTGGTCTTCCGTGCAAGGTTCCCACGTCGGCTAGGGGAACCCTAGTCAACTAGCTCGACCCTCTCCTCTCTAAGATGGTGTCCCTCTCTTCTCTCGCTTCTCGGCGGCCGAAGACGAAATCTTCTCTCGCGTGGCTCTCGGTCGGGGGACTATAAATAGCCCGATTGGCGGCTAGGGCAAAGGAGGGCGAAATTGGGCCCAAAATGGGCCCGGGCCGACCGGACCGGGCCGGCCGGCCCGGGCCCATTTAGGCCCGGCCCCGTGGGCTCCTTTGCCCGACGTCGGTTCCCTTGCTTCCGGATGTTTCCCCCTTCGCATGTGGGTCTATGTCGTCGGTTTCTCTCCGAATTGGACTCAACTCCTTGTCTTGCAAGATTCAAGACTTTTCCGGTCGGGTCCCCGGAGTCGTCGTCTTCTCGGATCAAGTCCCCGGCTTCTTGGAGTTAAGTTTGCTTCATTGCATGACTTGTTCGGGGCTTCAAGATCTTGTCATGAGGTGCTTGATGAACTTATCCCGAAAGTCTTGCATTCAACACTAAAACCCCGCATAAACATTAAACTCCAAAACCGACATGCACACGTGAACTTGTTATACCACGGGGGTTAGTACCAATGGATAAGGTATAAAACTCATGCCAACACCGAAGGTAAACTCATGGCTAGGTTGACGGATTTTCACCGTCAACACCCCGCTCGCGCGGCGGCGCACTCCTCGCTCCGCCGCTCGCGACGCTCACGGTGTCGCCTCGCGCGCTCCTTCTTGCGCGCCGCCCGCTCCCGCTCCCGTTCTTCCGCGACACCCGACCAAGTGCGCGAGAGTCGGGAGTGGGCGGAACGGACTTCGCGGCGCTCGGGCTCACCATCCGCAAGCAAAACACCGAAGTGCGTCGGCCGACCTCAAGTATCGGTGAGGCCAAGGGCGAAACCAGAATCCTACTCACCGGCGGACCGGTGAGGAGCATCTCGAGGTCCCACGGAGACCGGTCGGCCGCGCAAAGAACCGGGTGTCGACGGCGCTCCGTGCCCGTGTGAGCGCGTACTCCCGCTGGAGGGGGCTCGGAAGCATCCGCGACCTCGCCAGCGCGACGGGGTTCGCCGTCTCCGTCATCTCGAAGATGCGGAGCGGCCTCTCCATTAATGGCACGACCCGCCGGTGGTGGAGGAAGGCGAGGACGGTCGCCGCGGTCGCCCCGCGCGTCGCCGGGCTCCTCGGCGCGGCCAGAGCGAGTCCGGCCGCCTCCGTCTTTGCCGGACCGTGGACACCCCGTAGCTCCGGGGAGTCGAGGCTTCTCCCGGAGCATCGACCGTGGTAGGGGGGGACCGGGCTCGTTGTTGCGAAGATAGAACCACCCCCGCTCCCAACCGGCGTTGTTGGTCGTCATGATACAAGGGATGTAGTCGTCCTTGCTCGCGCCCGCAAAGCGAGCGACATGCCGCCGGCGCGCACTACGCGGCGGGTCCTCTCGCTTCGTCGTCGGGCCGCGTGAACGGCTCTCGCGCGGAAGAGGTGTATCCAGAGATCCCAATTCACCGGGATCCCTAGATACCCTTCGCGGACGCCTACGAACGTAGCCGCCGCGAAATCGCATTTGGCGCGAAGTTGTGTAACTCCACGCCGTAGCGGTGGCGAGTGCCCGCATGAAGCGGCTCGCCGGCGGCCGCGAAGCCGCGTTCGTGGAAGCGGATGAAGCTCACCACGTAGCCGTTCGGCGGGTTGGGCGTGTGGTCCCCTGCCGGAGGCACGATCCATTCCGCCGGCGAGCCCCTCCTCGTTCGCCGCCACCGGCCGGCGGACACCGGTCGGCCGAGGGCCGCCCGCGTCACCGACGAGCGCTCCCACGCATACGGGTCGACGATCGTGAGGGGCGGAAGGGGCGCCATGAGGAAAAGCGAGGGAGCTGAGAGCGGAGGACGGGAAGGAGAAGAAGAGCTCCAACGGCGAAAGAGCGCGGTGGTGCGAACTAGACAGAGGTAGGAGCGCAAGGGGCGAGGATGGTGAAACGCTAAGGTAAAAACCGCCGTTTTCCCTCTCCTCAGATTTATAAGCCACGGGCGTGCTCTCCGGAGCGCACGTCCTGCGCGCATTAACTGCAAGGGAATCTTTTCCCGCTGACGGACGGGCCCCACCACGACCGCGGTGGCCACGCCACCGCGGATGGGCAATCATCACGGCGTAGAACAGGGAGGGCCGTGACAGGCGGTCACGTCCGCCCGCCCACACCGCCCACTACGCGCGCGCGCGGCTGCGGCGCCTAAAAAGGCGCGCCCGCGACGCGAAACCGCAGCATCGACTGCGAAGCATTAAATGGCCCGGCCCCTTACCAAGTAAGGAGGACCCTCGAGCGGCGCGAGCCCCTGGCTCAGGAAAATTCAACCCTCGAAAGGGTGCAGGCGTGAAACGGCCACCTTGGGGCCCGCTTGGAGTAAAATAGGCGCCACAGGTACCTTCCCCGCACCACCTTACTGATCAGCGCCTCGAGGCCGACGCGGTCGAGGGCCCCTCGAAGAGTCGCAGATGCCAGGACGGGAGCGCCTAGCCACCACCCCGCACCATTTACTGATCAGCGCCTCGAGGGCTAGCTCGCCCGTGCCCCTCGAGGATTCGCAGATGCCAGGACGGGAGCGCTTAGCCGCCACCCCGCACCATTTACTGATCAGCGCCTCGAGGGCCGGCTCGCCTGTGCCCCTCGAGGATTCGCGGATGCGGGACGGGGAGCGCTTAGCCGCCACCCCGCACCATTTTCGATCGGCACCTCGAGGGCCGGCTCGCCCGCCGTGCCCCTCGAGGATTCGCAGATGCCGATGCGGGGCCGCCCGGACGCCACCCCCGCACGGCCCTACCGATCGAGGTTCAAAGCCCCGATCCTCGACGGGTTCGAACAGGGCGCCCCGCATCACCGAGTCGGTGGACGACGAGGGCACGCACATTCGAGCCGTTCCTCGAGCCCGCCGGCTCGAGGGTGCCCCACATGTCGTGTTCGAGAGCCGGGCGAAGGCGGCTCGCCGGGGGATCCCACCGAGGGAGAGCTTCCGCGCCCTCGGTCCCTAGCGAACGGGGCCGAGCCCCACCTAGCAAACCCACGCAAGAGCTTTAATGGACGTGTCTCCGACCACGCAGCCTACCCTTATCGAACGGGGCATGGGCGTCCACTCGAACCACCCGCTAACGGCTCAACGAGGAATCCGCAATCCACGACCCGCTCGATGGGGGTTGCGGAAACCTCACCCTCCGTCCCGCGGAGGGACGGCGAGGGCGCGATAAAAAACAAGTCGAAGAGCTCTACCCGATCGCCTCGAACGGGTCCGGGCTCGCGGGCTTGACGCACCGGCTACACCTCTTGGATTGCACCGGCCGCAGGAAGTGCCAGCAGCGCGTGCGTCGCCGAAGCCGGCTGAAACATTGCCGACGCCGGTTGAAACATGTACCACGCCCTCTGACCAAATCTCGCGGTAAACCCCTGCAGGAGCACTCACGCTCCTACAGGGCTTCGGGGGCTAGACCCGCGGGTCCGCTGACGCGGCCCCACGGAAAGCGTTCGCAAGCCAGGAGGGAAGGACGTCCTATCAGTAGGCTCCAGCATCTGCGGGAGCCTGGCCGGCGAACCCGCAGATGCTCGGGGGCTACTGTCGGGGACAGCCCTAGGGGTCCCCTTAAACAACGAGGGGGAAACCCCACTTAAAACCCGCAAAAAACCAAGGCTAAACACGTCTCACTTAAACACGCGGGCGTGGCCACGCCGCGGCGGCCCCAACGGCCCGCCAAGGCGGCCCACTCAAAGAACCTCTCGAGCGAGGCTCCGCCTCGCTCGAGGGCACACGCCTCCCCTCGGGCGAGCTCCGCCCGTTCGAGGGAGGACGCTTCCCTCGAGCGGGCTCCGCCTCGCTCGAGGGTCCGCGCCGCCCTCGAGCGGGCTCCGCCTCGCTCGAGGGCATTCTACGTGCACACGTCCGATCCCGTACGCGGGTACGGGCATTTAATGTTCGACAATAGCGGGCGGCGCCATCATGCGCACGGGGCTCGCACCCCGGTCTGTCGCACCAACTCCCTAGGAGGGAACCCATCCCCGCCACCGTGGGGGACCGTGCGGCGTGGCCGGTGCCGCCCCCGTGACGCCACGCCGCCTACTCCGTACGGCTAACGCGCCGAGCCCTCGAAGGGGGCCGGCCGCACCCTCGATTTGCTTTCCCGTGACCTTGCGGGGTTAGGTTGCGGTGTTGGGGCGGTGGGGAGCCATCCCCCGCCCCCGTTAACGGCGTGGTGGCCGCCCCCCGCGCATACAACCCCACGCCGGCGCGGCGTAGCAGCGGCCGGCACGCGTGAAGCATGCGGGAACGGGACGCTGCCTTACCTGCCACTGTGTCCCGTACGGACCAACGTCAGCAACTCCCTCGAGTCCGCCTGAAGACATCACGACCGTCCGCTGCACTCCTGCCCTCGAAGCTACCCCTGTTCGGGTACAAGATACGCCATGATGGCCGGATCGCGGCAAGGACCGTCAAGGCGACCGCCTACTCTACAACATGGCGCACCACACTTCCCCACGTAGCTAAATAGCGCGGCATACATGTGATTCGCTCTCTCCTTGTCCTATAAAAGGGAGACGAACTCCCCCGTCGCAGGGGACAGACAAGTCAGGACACAACACAAGGCAGAACAACGCCAGACACCAGGCATTTGTTCTACAATTCTCCCACAATATCTTCAGCCACTTCACTAGGGACTTGGGAGCCACGCTTCCTCTCCCACCTTGCTTGTAGCCGCCCCACTACAGGCACCCCCGGTGCTGAGCAATATAGTGCCTCGAGCACACCACTGCTAGACGTACGGCCCCTCGGCGGGAACCAGGATAAAACTCCGTGTCATTAGTTGCTTAGCATCGACCATTGAGGGATAGACCTCGGCGCTTACTCTTTTCGGTTAGTGTCGGGACCACATTCCGCACCGACACTAATGATTCATATTATTCTAAAATTGAAATATTTTTTATCTCTAATTTTCTTTCCTTATGGCACACCGTACTTGAATACATATGCAATATTTTTTATTGCCTAACATTAGGTGCCGAAAGGGTCTAGAAATTCCCACGTTAATCCAAAAAAGAGAAGAATATACACAGGGTTGGATATTATGCGGATCCGAAGGTCAAGATTAATCCAAAGAATACACAAATTCGGAACTACAATAAGGAAATCCAAAAGGTCCATATTCAATACAAATACAATTACTAAATTCATAAATTCGGAATTAAAAATAAGAAAAACAGTAGTTACTTAAAAAAGAGAACAATTTAGACTGTCGGATTTTATGAAGATCTAACGATTCATATTATTATGAAAAAAAGAAATTCCCACGTTAATCTAAAATAGAGAAGGGTTTGGACCATTGGATTTTATGAAGATCGATGATTCATATTGTTCTAAAATTAAAATATTTTTTATCTATAATTTCCTTTCCTTATGGCTACATATGCAATATTTTTTATTGCCTAACATTAGGTGCCGAACTTGAATACGAACTTGAATCCGCATGGAATTTTTTTAATTTCCTAACATATTTTGGTAAGCTTTTTGAGACTTCCCATTAATGGATTGTGGAGTATGTCACGTAAAACTAAAAGAGGGATACATATTAATAAGACTCTACAAATTACATGAAAGCAAGTTTTTTAATCACATGGTATAGACGTAATGCTCACATACAACACACACACTCGCCCCTCCCTCTATGAGCTCTTTCGAATGAGTGAGTCGACAAATCCTTGAGATAGATGAAGTTGCCACCGGTCCGACGGTCTAGATCAATCCAAAGAATCCATATCTAATATAACTAATAAGTATATATACGAATTCAAGATTTTAAAAAACAAGAAAATTAGAAGTAGATTTCTATACGGATTGAGAAGAGAAATATATAAATAAAATAGTACATACTAAATACAAATAATAAATAACTAAATTTGTTATAAAAATAAAGAAAGTTAATATTGTGCTTATAAATAATATGATTGACCACCACAAATCGTCTGCAAGTATTTGATATGTCCTTAATTCCTTCTCCACCATTAATATGTTGTGATTTTAAGAGTCTATATTGGAACATTCCATTAATAAACATCTCATTTACAATATGATTAGTTAATATCTACTTTTGAATACAATAATAATATATTTTGATAGAAAAAGATAAATAGTCAAATCCAATTAGCAGTTGTTTGCAATCAGACCAACAACACCCAACACACGAGAGAATCAAAGCTAGCAACTGGCATTGCCGCTAGGTACGGCAAGCTCGCCGAAAGGTGTTGGATCCTCGCGCTGGGAGGTGGAGTACCGAGACTCTACACAATGTCAACACCGGAGACTCAGAAGTCGTGGAATTGGGATGACAGAGTTCACTCGACAAAAGTAAGGGAAAATGAGAGAGAGACGGAGAGAGAGGGGGGTCCTGTGTCACCGCTACATGAGTTTGTCCCTATATCAAGATGAACTTTCAAAATTGCCTATCCTAGCAACTGCCATCGCCACCTGGTATGATGAATTGGCCCAGAGGAGTTAGATCCATGCGCTTGGAGGTGGAGCACTTGAGATTCTACACAAGGTTAGCGTCCGAGTCAGACTCAAAAGCCGCGAAATCAGAGAGGCATAGTTCGCCCGACAAAAGTAGGAGGGAAACTAAGAAGGGGGTGTTGTCAGGGTGGAGAGGAAGATGAGGGGGATCAGATGGACCTATGCAACTATTGCATGAGCCAGTACCTAGATTAAGAGGAACTTTCAAAGTTGCCTACGCCAGCAACTGCCATCATAGCTATGTACAACGAGCTCGCCGGAAGGAGTTAAATCCATGCGCTAAGAGTTGAAGCATTGAAACTCTACACAAGAACAATTTTTGAGTCAGACGCGAAAGCCGCAGGAATTAGAGAAGAAGAGTTTGCACGACAAAAGTAAGTTAAAAAGAGGCATTGTCGGGGTGGAGAGAGAGTGTGTGTGTGTGTGCGTGCGCGCAAAGAGAGAGGAGGGATGAAGGGATCCATGCCACCGCTACACTAGCATATCCCTAGATCGAGAGGAACCTTCAAGATCGCCTACACCAACAACTAGCATCGTTGCCGGGTATGACGAACTAGCTAAGAGGAGTTAGATCCACGCATTGTGTCGGTGCGGAATGTAGTCCCGACACTAACTAGTAGTAAGCGCCAAGGTCTATCCCTCAATGGTCGGTGCAAAGCAATAAGAGACACGAGATTTTATCCTGGTTCCGGCCGGGGCCGTACGTCCAGCAGTGGTGTGCTCAAGGCACTATATTGCTTTGCACCGGGATGCCTGTAGTGGGGCGGCTACAAGCAAGACGGGAGAGGAGGCGGGGCCTCCAAGTCCCTGGTGAAGTATCTGGGGCTGTTGGTGATGTTGTGGGAGAATTGAGGAGTGAGTGTGTGTTGCGATTACGGGTGTTTGTGTGTCGATGTCTGGACCTCCCCCGCGGCGAGGGGGCTCACCTTCCTTTTATAGGCCAAGGAGAGGGTGAATTACAGGTACGCCGCACTATTCGGCTATACGGGAAAGTATGGCCTGCGCCGCCGCGGAGTTGGCGGCCGCCTTGACGGTCCTTGCCACGATCTAGTCATCATGGCGTGTCCTGTGCCCGAACAGTGGCGACTTCGAGGGTAGGGGCGTAGCGGTTGACCGTGGCGTCCTCAGACGGGCTCGAGGAAGCCGTTGACGGCGATCTGTACGGGATACAGTGGCGTGCATGGCGGCGTCCCCGTCCCCCCGTGCCTCACGGCGCGGAGTGGTTGTAATAGTGCCCGGCGTGGTGTTGCGAGCACGGGGGCGGCCGCACGGGACCAACGGAGAGGGGATGGCGTCCCGCCGGCCTAGCATCATGACCTGGCCCTGCAAGATCACGAGAAAGTGGTTCGAGGGTGTGTCCGGCCCCCCTTCGAGGGCGCGGCGCGTTAGCCGTACGGGAGTAGGCGGCGCAGTGTCACGGGGTTGCACCGGCCACATCGCACAGTCCCGCACAGTAGCGGGGATGGGTTCCCCTTAGGGAGTTGGTGCAACAGGGTCAGGGCATGATTCCCAGGCGCGTGATGGCGCCGCCCCGCTGTGTCGAGCATTAAATGCCCGTGCCGCGTGCGGGGAACGGGCGCGCGTGCGAGGGAGCCTTGAGCGAGGCGGAGGCGGACCCTCGAGCGAGGCGGAACCCGCTCGAGGGGGTCGTGAACCCTCGAGCGAGGCGGAGCCCGCTCGAGGAGGGCGTGAACCCTCGAGCGAGGCGGAACCGCTCGAGGGGGCCTTTGAGTGGGCAACTCGGTGGGTTGCGGGGACCACCGCAAAGGTGGACCGTGCCCCGTGTGTGCGCTTAGGTGAGAGGTGTTTCGCTTTGGTTTTTTTGCGGGTTTTAAGCGGGGTTTCCCGGTTGTTTTAGGGGACCCTCGTGGTCGTCCCCGACACATTGAGAGGTGGAGCATCGAGACTCGACACAAGGTCAATGCCTAAGTCGGACTCGAGAATCCGCAGGATCGAATGACATAGTTCGGTCGACAAAAATAATTAACAGATAGGCAGAGAGAGAGATTCGTATAGGGACCGAGAGATGCCGGAGAGGGTGATTTACGATTTCAATCTAATATACAAAGTCGAAGAGCTTACAATGTATGCGAGGGTGCAAGAAAGCATTGATTGTGTCATTCGCTATTGGATTTCCATCCACCAATCCAAGACCGCACCCAAACAACAAAATTCGGGTGTCAATACTAATTTCGAAATCGAGGCACCCATATCTACATGAAGATCGAGTGTTAATGATTTCAAATACATGAATAATAAGTCATATATAAGGATAACTTTATCAAATCTAAGCCGCGCTTATTAGCGCGGCTAACTTACTAATTTCTATTATCTTTCAAGCAAGCACGGAACAAGCACGCTCCAAATCTTGACTTCACCATCCAATGCGCCGCTGCAGACAAGCGCAGAACCGCCGCCGCCACCGAACGAACCGCGGCCACGTCCGTACACCAACGTCAAGCTCTTCACAGGCGCGCCGTGGCCTTCCAGGACTGCCAGGCAAGTGTACCCCGTGTCCTCCCCTCCCCTCCTCCACACCCTCACCGTCCTGTCCGCCGAGCCGCTGCACACCACGTCCCCCGCCGCCGCCAGGCACAGGATCGCCTTCTTGTGCCCTCTGAGCGTGCCGGTGGCCTCCATTCGCCCGTCGCCGGCGCGCTCCCACACCACGACCGACCGGTCGCACGCGCCGGAGTAGAGCACCTTCCCGTCGACCCCCAGAGCGAGCGCGTTCACCGCCGACCTGTGCCGCTCCATCGTCTGCACGAGCACGTGCTTGTTCCTACGTTCCGGGTGGCGCCTCCACGCCTTGATCTTCTTGTCGGCCGAGCCCGTGTACACGTGCCCGTCGGGGGACACCACTAGCGCGTTGATGGCGTCGTCGTGCGCGGCCGCGACGGACTCCGCGCACCGGAAACCCGGCAGTCGCCACGCCTTGAGGCTCCGGTCCCAGGACGCCGAGTACAGTAGCTCGCCGTCCGGGGACACGGCGAGCGCGGTGGCCGCGTCCACGTGGTGCACCCAGGTACGCCACCGGTGCCGCCGGACCTGCACGTAGCTCCACGGGAGCAGGAACGCCCGCAGCCGGTCGACGCAGGTAGGCAGGACGGCGCGCAGGGCGAGGCGCCGGGACCCGTCCTTCCGGGTGCCGGCGCGCCACGCCCTGATTTTGCCGTCCTGGTGGGAGCTCAGGACGAGACCGTCTCCCATGGCGAGAAGACACTTCACGGAGCTGTCGCACGCGGCGACGACCGTAGCGCTGCCACCGCTGTCATCCTGCTGCTGCTGCTTCTCCTGCCCTCCGCTCGCGCCGCCGCCGTCCAATGGCGACACCCTGATGCGGCCGTCCGACGAGGCGCTGTACAGCGTGTCGCCGTCGACGGCGAGGGCGGAGACGTAGGAGGAGTGGGCTCCTCTGAGGGTGGCGAGGCATTGGTGGAGGGAAGGGATTACGCTTTGGTCGCGGGGGCCTAGCGACGGCAGAGAAGGAAGGCTCGGCTGCGACGAGAGCGACACGGCCTGGGAGAGCATAGCTCCTGCAGGCTCATGCTGGATTTCGCTCGGCTCTTGCTCACCGGCGGAATTCATGGAACTGAAAGAACCAAAAAAAATGAGCCAAGAAGATAGCGGCAACGAAACACAAAAAAGATTGCGGCTTTGTTTCATTGTATATGTAGTGATTCTGATCCAGAAAGGTACATAAGGTTTCCTTTATTCGCACACTTGCCACTTGGTCCTGAGCAAGAGCAAGAACATGGCCCCATTTTGCTTGTGCAGCGCAGCAGCCAAATCCAAATGGCACCACCAACTTGCCTCGCTTAAAGGGAGAAGGGACAGACGAGAGTGCTCTAGATCGGGACAGCCAAATCTTTGCATCGGTAGAGCGTCTGGATCAGATAACGGGAATTTAGCAACCGGAAAATGGTCAAAAGTAAAATCATAAGCCTCCTTGATCCTTCATCACAGAATGGTTCAGGTAAAATTCTGTAAAGCTGGTAATAGTATACTCCGCGAGTATGTTCTTATCCGCGCGTTGACGGATTGCGTTGTCGAAGAGAGGAGATCGTCGAAGTGGGTCCTGCCGCGTGCGGATAAATGGATCGATGTGTTACCTAACGCTAGCATCTGCCCTACCATTTCTGGAGCCATAGCGGATTCCCTTTCTGTCTAGCTACTTTTCACCAAGCGTCATGGACATTCTCGTCTTTGTGCGCAAAGGTCATCGTGCAAATGATACCTCGGTGCTTCCGTTCATGGCTTCATCTCTTCCTCATCTCTTCCGGTCGGGGGGCAGCTTGGGCAGCTCATTCATGCGCATAGCAGCTCAAAAGGAATCTAGTAACATTAACATGGATTGTGATTCCTTTTCTTTTCGTGGCTAAAATGAAAAATAGCATCTGAAAGGAATGCGTTAAACTAGGCAGTTCCCAAGCAGTTTTCTGAACTGCAAACACAGGAGTACGTACGAACGTAGTTTTCGCAAGACGATACATCGCCCCCACCTTGTCTCACAAGATCCATCCCGGAACTGTTCCCAAGTTGCTGTCTCCGATCTCCCTGCGATGCTCGCCGTACACACATTCTTGCGTTGAGCCACTCGCTCCAGCAAAACCCAAGAGCGGCACTGTTCGAGCGGCATTTGTCACGAGATGTGCAGTGTTTGCTGTGATCACAAGCGATAGCAACATTTCAGACATGGGAAAACACATGGTGATTTATATAACACTACAAGGCAAGGCTATTATGTTCTTCAGAAAGGACGGTGTAAATGAGCAAACAATATATGCCGATCGCATCAACAGCAACGCGAGTGGTGGACTCGCTCTCAGTGTTCAATGGATCGTCTGTAGCCAAGTAAGCTCGGGGAGCATGACGGGACAAGCAGAAAGTTTAGCATGAGTACAGGACAAGCCAGCAGCTTTGTCCTTGTAAATGTGATTACATCTACTTCAATTCGTCTAGACAGGCTAGAGGAAGACAGCCTTGGGCCAACTCGAATTGGAACTCCCTATGCATTATTGTGTGGGTCGGGGCTCAAGCAGTCAAGCTGATAAGGTGATAAGTACCCTGTTCCCAGCTTCTAGATGCTCACGAAAAGCTAGGTTTTTCTCCGGACGAAAGCCAAGCTAGGACCTTGTTTTCTCATGCGTGTCTGTCTTTTCGCCTGTGTTCGAAAAATTCAGAGTTTCAGACGATGGCTGCAAAGCGGTGCAAGTTGCAGCGCCCCGTCGCCTCGAGATGGCCTTTTGATCGTGTAGGAGATTCTTGCGGGTAAGTCAGACCACTTGCTTGGTCAAGAGGATTGTCCTTAGTGTTTGTAGCAAGTTAGAGAGGGACATATTCTAGTCTCCATTTCGCCAGTGCGTAGTGATGTCTGATGTGTGCTGAACTGCTGATGATTGTCACGGCAACGCCTCGGCCGAGTGCGATAGCTCTCCGGGCCTCCGGCCCAGCAAAGGCATTGACAAGGGACAATTTTTTTTCATTTGAAATTTTATTTATTTACAAATTTACAAAAACAATTGTTTCTAACAAAATTTTGCAAAACAAGTCCTTAATCGCCGGATGAAACGGCGGCAACAGAGTTACCACCGTTTCATTTGGCGGTCTTTGGCACTGTAGCCGTAACTCGGTCTCCTGTAGCACGTTACCGAAACGACGGTAACTCCGTAGCATACATCGAAAAATCATAACTGCTTTATATGAACTCAGATAGAGAAAACTTTATCCGAAAACTATAGATTTCAATAAGATCTACAACTTTGTAATTTGTACATATCTCATTTAGAATCATCTTCGTGCCAAAATATGTAATGCTTACATCTATTAAAGCAGGGGATTCGTTTCTCTCAACAACATAATCGTTTAAAAATCATAACTATTTTATATGAACTCAGATGGAAAAAAGCTTTCTACAAATATTGTAGATCTTTGTAGGCAAAATAGTTTTCATTTAGAACATCTTAATGCTCAAAGAATCAACACAATCTTCAAATGTAAAATTTGAATTCATTCAACGCATGTGTTATTTTTGTAAAATTTTGTTAAGAGCAATATTATTTATAAAATCAAAAAAATTAAAAATAAATCGACAAAGAAGGCCCAGCTGCTATATAATCCCCTAAGGCCCAACTTAATTTGGGCTTAGAAGGCCGTATGCGAATTTGTGCTACGCTCCCTATATAGTAGGACTATTTTCAGACTCCCTACAAAAGAAAAAAGAAAAATCGAACTTGGAGTCTGAACCCCAACTTATTCTCAGCTGAAGGCGACCTGATGGATGGAGCTGTCAGATATTTCTCCAACTGCTCAAAGGCTCAAAGCTGAAAGTCCGACAGGAGTCAGTTGCTTGATCATTTCGCTAACCGTTCGAGCATGATATGTCACATATTGTGCAGTTCGCGTTGAAAAGTCGCAGACAATACTGGAATTCAATAGTGTCCTTCCTTTGATAAAAGTACAGAAGAATAATTTTTCGCATGTGTTCTTTTCTCATGCGTCCAAAGGGCTCAGCGAATCAGGTAATATAACAGAAGTTCTGACCGCATTTCTCCTGGGGTCGAAAAATTGCTCTTTTTTTCAACCTGGCATCTGCCTTTGCACAAAACGAACGGCCTGCTTTCTCACTTGTTGCATAGCACATCTTTCTTCAACTGCTTGCTTTGGGAAACTGGTGCAACCATGCAAAAAGAAACATAGAACTGCAACCTGTCCTGTCCAACTCGAAGAATATTGGATGTGGTTCGTGTTTCTGATTGACAAGTCTCTGATTCAGATTTCCAGAATTCAGAGACGTCCGTTCTCTACCTCTTGCTTTCGGTTGCAGTCAGAAGAGATGACCTCCATCCCAACGGTCATACCACACACCTCGCTTCTTCATGAGCAGCCAACGACCTTTCTCCATTCCCACCACAGGCTTCGCCATCATCGCCCGCGTGCAGTTCACCACCGGAAACCAATCGCGCAGGTAGAAATGTAGAATGGCAGAAGCTTCTCAGGACGGTGATCCATGTCCAAAAGCAAAGCGCATTCTTTTCAATCCTGAGCCCGTCACTTCAGGCCGATCACAGGCAGCCAGCCGTAGGCACGACAGCAACTCGCAACAAACGCAAGGCCACATCCCCTCTCCATCCCGAGTTCTTGACCAAAAAGGAGATCACCAAACCACACACGCGCAGACCAAAACTGCGACGTCCCGGCTCGAAGCGGAGGTCTCTGTGTCCCACCTCATAGCCACGCGTACCTGCCGCTGCCGGGCGGCTGATGACCACGCCGCCGGCCCGTGGCCGACTTGTTGGTACCAACGCCTTAAAGCGTACGTGACAGCTGCGCCTTCTCTGCTCATCCTGGCGACGATCTTTTCTCAGCTTCTGATGACTTGGCCAATGGGCTCTCCGCTTGCGTCCCGGGTTGCCGCCGTCGCGGTGGCGATGGTGTTTGCGGCGGTCCTACCGGCGTCGGCCTTCCCGGACGGTTTGCCGCCTGGGGCGCAGCCGTTCCCCAACCCTTGGGCGGAGTTCCAGAACCTCTCCGGCTGCCACATGGGCGAGGACCGGCAGGGCCTGGCGGGGCTCAAGGACTACCTCAGCCACTTCGGCTACCTCCCGGCGCCGTCGTCGTCGTCCCCGTTCACCGACGCGTTCGACGAGGACTTAGAGGCCGCCGTCGCGACGTACCAGCGCAACTTCGGGCTCAACGCCACCGGCGCCCTGGACGCGTCCACCGTGGCGCAGATGGTCTCCCCGCGCTGCGGCGTGGCCGACGTCATCAACGGGACGTCCACCATGGCGAGGAACTCGTCGGCGGCGGCCGCCCACGGAAGGCACCTCTACGCCTACTTCCCCGGCTCGCCGACGTGGCCGCCGTTCCGGCGCGACCTCAAGTACGCCATCACCGCAACGTCGGCGACGTCCATCGACCGGTCGACGCTGAGCGAGGTGTTCGCGCGCGCCTTCTCCAAGTGGTCCGCCGCCACGAACCTGCGGTTCGCGGAGACGTCGTCAGAGTCCGACGCCGACATCACGATCGGGTTCTACACCGGCTCGCACGGCGACGGCGAGCCGTTCGACGGTCCCCTGGGCACGCTGGCGCACGCCTTCTCCCCCACGGACGGGAGGTTCCACCTGGACGCGTCGGAGGCGTGGGTAGCCACCGGCGACGTGTCGAGCTCGTCAGTGGACCTGGAGTCCGTGGCGGTGCACGAGATCGGCCACCTCCTGGGCCTCGGCCACTCGTCGGTGCCGGAGGCCATCATGTACCCGACGATCCGGACGGGGACGAGGAAGGTGGAGCTGGAGTCCGACGACGTGCAGGGGATACAGAGCCTGTACGGGAGCAACCCAAACTACACGGCCACGCCGTCGCCGGCGACGAGCAGCCGCGAGATGGACAGCGGCGCCGGAGCGGGGATCCGGCCGGATGCTGTTTTCGTCGGAGTGGTTGCGGCAGTTGGCCTGCTCCTTGCGCCGTAGACCTCTAGTCCTTATCATTTTTGCAGCGTGCCGACGTGTTCTTCGTTGCTCGATTAGTTGATTCTTGGATAGATTCTTGTGTACATAAGTATGATTATTACAGAATGATAGAGCACAGAGATTTTTTTTCCCAAAGTCGCTTCTGTATGGATCATGATTCACGAACACTGATTGCTGAGACGCCAATGATACTATACAAGTCGTTGACACGTGGAGCAGAACTCTTGCCATTGGCTGGTCAACAGTTTTCAGCAGGTGACGATGGTTCAGGTATATGGCGGCCCCTGCACGTTTCCGAGTGTCGTCAGAACTCAGAAGCTTCTATCCTCCGTCAGGTCGCCCATACTCCACTCCATTTCGTGCATGAATGGATCAATCATGCCTTGTTGATATATAGAGCTGCTAGCGCCCGGACGTCTGATCCGGGCGCTAGATCGGACGGGTTCGTGGCCATTAGATCTTGGTGATGCTCAATCCTCACCGTTAGATCTAAAGTCCACCGAAAGTAAATGTTGCGGCGTGTTGCGAACGTGTTGCGAACGTGGTTGCTTGCAACATTCAACATCGGGAGTTTTTCCTCTCTCCTCTCCCATGTTGCGACCATGTTGCGACCCGTGTTGCGTGCAACATCCAACATCGGAGCCTCTTCTCCCTTCTCCTCGACACAACACCCAACATCAAATGTCCGCAACATCGAAACGTAACATCCGCAACATTGAAAAACCAATGTTTGTAACAACCAACAACAAATGTCTGCAACATCGAGACTCAGCGTCTGCAACATCGAAATTAATGGTTGCAACATCCAACATCAGAGGGCCTACCCCCTGGACACAACACACAACATGTCTGCAACATCGAGACTCAGCGTCTGCAACATCGAAATTAATGGTTGCAACATTCAACATCGAGGGCCTACCCCCGGACACAACACACAACATGTCCGCAACATCAAAACTCAACATTCGCGACATCCAAAATTTAATGTCCGCAACATCAAAAATATGTTATAAGTAGTTGCAACATCCGTAACATTCGAAAACAAATAGTTGCAACATCGGGAATCGAACGTTTGTGTTGGGGATCAACATCCGCAATGTTGAAAAATCTAGATCTAGTTTTGCAACATCCGCATGAAACTCTTGCAACATCTTTGTGAGACATCTGAAACACGTGGGACATACGCTTGCAACATGCACCAGAAAACCTACCACGAGCTCCGCGAGCTCCTCCAGCACACATGGCGGAGGAGCGAGGAGCGCCGCTCGCCGTAGAGAGCTCACCCTCACGCCATGTTCCTCCCCGGTCGAGATCCCTGCGGGCCGAATCAAGGCCTCCCTCGAGTGCGCGCCG
The DNA here is from genome assembly GCA_947561735.1 of Cenchrus americanus. Taxonomy (NCBI): domain Eukaryota; kingdom Viridiplantae; phylum Streptophyta; class Magnoliopsida; order Poales; family Poaceae; genus Cenchrus; species Cenchrus americanus. The sequence goes on from OX387241.1 coordinate 14,850,026, forward strand.
TGGAGGTCGTCGTCGTCGCTCCCTCTTCTCTTGCCCCATGGAGGAGCTCCCGTCGGCCTGGGATGCGGCCGCCCGTCGAGGAGCTCCACCTCGTCGGCCGGGCGGCGGCCGCTCCATCGGGGGGAGCTCCACCCCCGGCAGCCTCGGCGCGTGGCTCGCGGCGCAGCTCCCTCGCGGCCGCCTCCCGCGCGGACCTCACGACGGAGCTCCCTGCGACCGCCTCCTCCGGCGCGGAGCTTGCGGTGGAGCTCCATACGGCCGCCGGCAAGCGCATCGGCTGGAAGGCTCGCGAGAGGAAAAAGAATACGGTGGCTTGTTGGTCTGCTGGAGCAGAGGTGAGAAGATAAAGATAAGGCATCGAGTGGTTGTGTGGTTGTGCTGGGCGGGCGTCCGATATTTCTCCCAGGCGTCGGACGTCCGTAACCAAGCATTACCGGTTGATATATAGCTCATCAACCACTGGTCAGTAGTATTTTTTTTCTCATACCAAATCAATGTCACCCGACATCAACCGATCAGTAATATTTTTTCTCACAATAAATCAGCATGAACCACCAACAATCAGCCAGACGAATAGATCACTATCTTCGGCGGTATCTTCAAAATAAAAAAAGGAATGAATCAATCATTGTCAATGTCTTAGTTACTTGCATAGCAATTCACAAACACGCTATGGAGTAGTTAGGCACTGACGAGATCATCGTGTATATTAACCACACACGCTAGAGATCATCAATGTCCAGGGGTCTCCACGTAAGCTCATACGTAATTTGTCGTGGAACCACTCGTGCGTTGCTTTTCTCGACGCCTGGGAGCAACTGGCGACAGGCTGAGAAACCAAGCCAGCCATTGTTTACGTTTCGCGTTAACTGGCAAAATTGTTATTTGAACTAGACTTTGTCGCAAAAGATGGGAGTATTAATCAAATTAGGCGACCGGGTTCCATGTCACTTCTGGAAACCACACCCCGATTCCGGCACAAGCAAAATTCCGCGCAGCCCGCAGGTGCCCGTCCAGCCCGACCGCGTCTCCGCAGGCAGCGGCCGACTTGGGGACCAATCCTGGCGACGGGTCCACCAGTCGGTCTCACCAGGGGCATAAGCTTCTGACCCCTGACAGCCGGTCAAAACTGGCACGCAGCTACGCCGCGCCAAGCCGCCAACAAGAACGGACCAACCAACCACCGCGTTCCGGATATATCCGGGAACGAGACTGCTTCGTGTGCATGGGCGGCGATGCTTTCCCTTTAACAAAACCTTCTGCTAGCCATTGATCGATTCGTCGGCAGAGGAACGCGTGCTCCACTGCTCCTACTATAAAGCCACAGCCTCCTCGCCTCCCCGGCCGGCTTCTCCTTGCCTCAACCACAAGAAAGCAGCAACGCGGTCTCTCGGATTCTCTGATTCTTTCTCCACCAGGTGATCGTCGTCGTTGGTGTCGCCGATCAGGACAGGTTAGGTCAGGTCGATCGGAGCCATGCAGCGCAGCAACTCGTTCGGCACGTCGTGGGCGGACCAGTGGGACTACGGCGGCGACCCGAGCCCCCGCGCCCGCGGGCGGCAGGACGGCGCCGGCGGCAAGAAGCCCGGTGGGGTGGAGAAGACCAAGGCCGCCGCGGCGACGGGGCTGAGGAAGGTGAAGGAGGGCACGGCCAGCGGGTTCCAGTGGATCAAGGACAAGTGCCAGAAGAAGGGCGGCGGCGGCGGCAAGAAGCAGGGCGACCATGACGGCTCCGGGATCGCCGGGTACTAGCACTAGCAGGTGGCTAGGCTCTGTTTGTTTCGCTCGCTGTTACGTCCATGTGTATACAGTTTTCCTGTTGGATAGTTGGATGATGCTAGTGTCTCTCGACACCTTCATTCGTGTAGAACTGTAGATGGATGTTTGGGTCTTTGCTATTGATGATTTTGTTCATTGTTTTGGATTCTACTACTTACTCTGTTTTCCTGTGTAAGTTTCTCGAATACCCAGGCGAAACTGAATTCAGTGCTTGCAAAGTGCCCAAGTATGCATCAGTCAAAATTGCACAAAAAGAGATATCTTTTACGGTACACAATACCACCCAACGGTAGTACGGTGATATTATCGGTTTTTCAGTTTTATATTATGGGTAGAAAGGTAATTTGCTCATTGTATATTATTTGGAAAAAAAATGTCCGCTGTCAAGGTTACATAAAACACTTGAAGGGAGGCGGCGGCAAGAAGCAGGGCGCCCATGAAGGCTCCGGGATCGCCGGGAGACTACTAGCAGTAGCAGCCTAGCAGCTAGCAGGTGGCTAGGCTCTGCTTCTGATGGGAGGCTCGTTGGATAGGCGGTTCCTGTTTGTTCGTTCGTTTTTACGTCCATGTGTATACAGTTTTGCTGTTGGATAGTTTGGATGATGCTAGTGTCTCTCGACACATTCATTTGTGTAGAACTGTAGATGGATGTTTGGGTTTCTGCTATTGATGATTTGTTCATTTGTTTTGGATTCTACTACTTTCTGTTTTCCCGTGTAAGTTTCTTGGATACCCAGGCGAAACTGAATTCATCGCTTGCAAAGTGCCCAAGTATGCATCAGTCGAAATTGCACAAAAAGAAGCAGGGAAAAACGAAGATCAGAGGGAATGATTTTGATGATTGTTGATTACAGTTTGCATGCAAGCTGCGAACCAGTAAGAGCAAAGCTGGCCGATGCATTTTGCAGAATGTGAAGAACACAAAACCGATGGTGCCCAAGAACCAAGAACCAGTCTTGCATTCAGCAGTATCAAATCAGTTTCTTTGGGTGTTCCGGTGACCCTGGATTCAGCAGCTTTAAACTGCTGACCTGGATTCAGCAGAGCCAAATCAGTTTTCTAGATAGACAAACGGCTGTGGCAGTGCGATGACAATGATGAATGACCGGTACATTTAACTGTTTGCATTTGTACACACGCCGGCAGCCAGTCATAGCGGAGCTAGCTAGTGTAGTGGCCTATGCGCCTATCTCCCAGACGCCTCTTGGTAATACTTACAGAGATACGTGAAGAATACAAAGCTGATGGTGCTCGCCAGAGCCAGGAACAAGTAGTACTTGTCCAGGCGTTCTTGCTGCGGATCGTCAGAGAACCACCCGTGGCCATCGCCCATCCTCGCCGTCGTCGTCTCGAGGACCGCGATCAGGAAGGCGCCGAGGAAGCTTCCGAAGCCAAAGACGCTGAGGTAGAGCGCGATGCCGATGGTCCTCATGGTGCTGGGGACCTGCGTGTAGAAGAACTCCTGCATCCCGACGACCGTGAACACGTCTGCTACTCCCAGGAGGATGTACTGTGGGAGAAGCCAGAAGATGCTCAGCTGCGTTGCATCTCCTTCGCTGGTGAGACGGAGCCGCTTCGACTCAACAGCTGCGGCGACGATCATGGCTACAACTGAGAGGACCATGCCGATGCCGGTCCGTTGGAGCACGGTGATCCCCTTCTCCTCCCGGGTGAACAAGCGCGTCAGAGGAACGAAGATCTTGTCGTACAGCGGCATGAGCAGTATTACCGACATCGTCGTCGAGCTCTGGAGTATTGCTGGAGGGATCACAAAGGTGCTGCCAACCTTGTGGTTCATCAGCATCCCTTGGTTGGTGAAAAACGTCATTGGCTGCTGAAAATTGACCGCAAAGATCAGCAGTGTTGTCCAGATCGGCAGAAGCCTCAGTATTGTCTTGGTGATACTAGGTGTAGCAGAAAATTGACCGCAAAGATCAGCAGTGTCTGTCTCTGTCGGATCAGTAAACTCATCTTTAAGAGCCTTCTCTTCTAACCTGTATTTCAAATATTACACATTAATATTCTAGAAAAATAAACTGGGGGTCTAGTGAGTATGGATCGGTTACTGTAAAATCTTACTCTAGTTCGGAAATGTCACTGTTATCATCAGCTCTAGTTGGCAAACGGACCTTTCCAGTAATGATATCTGTAACAGCTTCCTTCAATAATTTGAAAAGGCTCTCTGAAGGCTTGTTAGCAGTATTCTGTTCTTTATGCGTATACAGAGCATTTCCACAACAGAACGCGATGGCAGATAAGATCATGACAGCGCAAGGAATGGTGAATCCAAGACCCCAGCCAAATGTATCTTGTATGTATGACATGATGGAGTTCCCCAAGAGGCTACCGCTGCATATACCAAAATACCACCACTGGAAGAACAAACCCTTCACCTGATTCTTCTCTTCAGCTGGGAGACATTCCTTATCATCTTCAATCAGAAGTTGGTCAGCTCCAAATGCTTGCCATGAAGGGTTGTATCCACCCTGCCCAACTGAGATCAAGTACAGGGGCAAAAACAACAAAGAACGTGGCATCCATGAATGCAGCATGGCCCAAGAGGCTAAACCTACAAGGCCCTGATCAAGAATCAAGGAAATGATGGAAGAGGTTAAGATTTTGCATCTGAAAGGTTACCATCCTACTACTTGCTCAAACTTATAGGTAAACAATGAACCACAATTTGCACAAAAACAGCATCAGATGATCAGAAAGACAGAAGGTACAGATGTAGGCATCTCTGAAGCAAACTTATCTAAAGGGAAGTGCTTGTATATTGGTGTAGCATCTCGGACAGAAAAAAAAAAACTTACCGCTATGTATAGCAATGATGAAACAGTTATGGTAGAATAACGATCCCAGAAAGAATCAGCAAGAATGGCACTAGCCAATGGAAGCATGGACGTGACACCATTCCATGTGTTAACACTCTTAGCAGCTGAGGATGTACTCATCTTCACAACATCAGTAAGGTAAGTCACAAGATTTGAGGCTACCCCCTTGTAAACAAATCTCTCCACACTAGCCACCACTGCAACATGAAATTTAATTAACTTACAATGATAATACAGACAATACCTGTCAGGGCAGTAAACAAAAATACAATGACAAAGAGCTTGGTTTTACCTATAATGAGAACGCATGGTTTGCTCAGTGCTGCAGATTTCTGTTCTGAACCCATGAGGAACAGTGAAAGACGAGATGCCTCACGCCCTCACTCAGCTCCTTCAAAAGTTTACATGTATAGACATTCCGAACAAAGACGTGCGACCTAATATCCTTGCCCATTGGGATCAGTGGCTTAGTGCTAACTCCACAATAGAGGAAAAGGGTGACTGCTATTGTCATCAACAAATGTACAGCTTTAACCTTTTGATTCTGAATATGAAAATTGCTTGTCAAGTGGAACCAAAATAACATCTAATCATCCTAAGTCACTGGGTGCTAGTAAGTTTATAATGCAGCAGTACTCAACCATTTAACATTTTTATCACAAAAAAGATAGGCAAAGTGGGCATCATCTACACAATGACTAAACATCCGGTGCTTTCTGATGTGGAGATCACTAACCCCGTTTCCCTGCATGAGTATTGAGGATCCCCTTTCTTTGAACTTCCCGAAGTTGATGACAATTTTTAAGTTCAATATGCCAGACAGAGTAGCAACTGCATATGCAGTAATTACACTAGGTCCATGTATTGGAAGCACCTTTGTATGCAGACGTTGCCATCCCTCTTCGAAGGGCATTCTTTAAGAAATTGCCAATGATGGCATTGATCATCTAAGTGCTAACAAAATATAGACCAAACTAATTGTGCACTGTCACGAGTGATGCTCACATCACTAACCTGAAGAAGTCACTACATGTGTCTATTGTTGTTTCCTTTAACATAATGACATCATAGTTGTTCCATACCCAAGCTGCTTCAGCATTCAAAAGTAACAACAAGATCACTTCTTCAAAAGCCGGAACTTATCCAGTGGGAAATGATACGTAGAAGCACCAAATATTGTTAAAAAACAAAAACCAAATCTTATTTATTCTACAGGGGACAAGATAGCATTCGTAGTACTGGTTACATTATTTAAGGTGAAAAGTGGGTAACACATCAGACACATCTTGATGCAAAGACTAGCACTTCCATAAACTACATGCCCTGTGACTTCAAGAGAGAACACATGCCACTTATTTCTGATGGTACCTCCCCTCCTCAACCCTCCTCTTAAACTTCTCCTTCTCGTCATCTGACTCCCCAACCACGGCTTCCTTCGTCTCGTGCAATGTTTCCTTTGCGCCCTCAGTGACCTCGTCAGTCTTCTCCTTGGCCACTCTCAAGAACTCTTCTGCAGTTGATCTTGCCTTTTCTCCGATTTCACCTAGTGTGTCATCATGTTCATGCTTCTCGGTTGAAGAGTACTGGGAAATTCGCAGGAAAATGATGGATAAAAACAGAGGTCAGAAGTAGCTAAATCATTTGTAGCAATCTTTTGATTACAAACTGCATGTTTGAGCTGCTATCTGAACCTTTGCACATCACACCTAGTGTGCTAAGTCAGCAACTACACCTTCCCATGGAATTTAAGCAAGGAAAATGTAAAACAAATGTCATTTTGACTGATTCAGAAACTTAAGATACCCTGCTACATCTTCCTTGTAAGCACATCTAGATGCAAAGAGTTACAGTAGAACGTAGCAGTACCAACAGGATGAGGACAGTGGCAATCGATGAACTCACCCTGTAGCTGGGAAGAACGCTGTTGCAGAGTGCAGGCAGGGCAGAAGATCTGCCCACTACCAAATCCCTGGAAGGGCAGCCGAATTGCCGCCCATGAGCAAGCAGCCTCTTCATCTCGCCCCTCGCGAAGCCCCGGCTCGCTGACGGCTGACCTCAGAAAGCACAGATCCAATGCGCAAGCACGAAGCAATCCGATAGGGACGGCCGTTTGTTCTGATCGGAAGCCGCCGTTTTGCGCCTATATACAAGCCGGGAGGCGTAAAGGCAGGCGGCCGAGCAGGCCATCCCCTTCCCCCAGCGAGGCCGCGACGTGGCGCCGGAGCGCCTGGGCACGTAGCCGAGGGCGCATGCGAGGCCGGAGCGTGTTGCGATTCGTGTGCCTACCTCTTGGGATGTGTACGGCTGCGGGGTTTCCGCCATTAGTTTACTGCGGGAGCGACGAGAAGAACTCTCCTGCCTCCTGGTGGTACGAGTGGGAGCAGACGTGGAGTCTGGAACTCGGCGAGGTTGCGACTTGCGAGCAATTCGGAAGGGAGGGCACGTGCTGACCGCTTGTCACGAACTCGCAACGGCGGCAGGCTTGCCGGCGTCACGCGCTGCGGCGCCGTCTCAGATCTTGCATGCCGTTCCTCCCGACCACCACGGCACCAACCACCACACGACGAGTTTACTGCGTTACACGTTCACGGGCTGGGTCCGATTACACAACCTGCGGCATTGACACTGGGTCGATGATGGGCTCTTGGGCTTGAATGCGCTCCTGACATCTCCCTCCTTAAGTTCCGAATTTTTTATTTTTTAAATTTATTTTTTATCCATTTTGCAAAAGTATACTACTATTTCAAAAATTAGCAAAACTAACCGACCACCGCCGGATCTAGACAGTATATCAATTTTTTGAGCCTCAAGATGACTCCAAATGAAAAAAAATGAACTACAAAGTTGTAGATCTTATCAAAAACTACAAGTTTCATATAAAATTTATCTCCATCTGAATCCATACAAAAAGATACGATTTTTTGAAAACAGACCGATCCTAACCGCCATGGGCTATGGCGGTTGCAGGTGCTACAGTGACCTACTGCTGTGAACACCTGCAACCGTCGTGGCCCATGGTGGTTTGCCCCTACCGTCATGGACCACGACGGTAGTAGGAAAATTTTGCTAAATATTAAAACAATTGTATATTTTTTCAAAATGAATAAAAAAATTATAAAAAGAAAATCCTTAAGTTCCGACGTGTCCTCGAGCTGATGCAGTGCAGTAGAGTACCGTAGTAGCTACTGCAAGTGCCTTGAGTTATCCTAGATTGCCCAGGTCCTCGGACAAGCAGTGCACCAAAGAGTATGAAGTAACAAAACGACCCACTTTGCAAAGGAGAGTGTCTGAGTACCTGACATGTTGTGTTGCCCGGATCCAAAGTAAGGACTTGGAGTTGTTCATCAGGCCATCATGGGTTGTTTCGGTTTGAGGAGGAAGAGTCTTCTTCAATTGAGAAACATGCATCACAAGATGTATTTTGCTTGTAGCATGTAATTGAACTTTGCATGCCACTTCGTACTCACTTAGCTCTAGGCCTATACTAGCACTAAACACTCTCACAAAGCATGTGCTAAGCCTTATAGATAAACATTTAAGAACTTTGGTGGTTGGATGCGATCTCAATGTGTCTTGCACTTCAATGAACTCTCACACACTCCAACACACTCATGGACGGGTGGAAGAGCCACTGCACTAGACAAATTTGTACCATCGAATGAACAGATGTCCTACTTGGAAAGCACTGGTTCATGAGGTGCTACTAGTCATTAGCCTCAACCATGCCCAAATCTCCACTGAAAATCACACCGACGCAATCCACCAACGGGTGCCGTGGACCATCAGATTAGTGCCCCATGGATTTCTTCCTTGTGTTTTTCTTGTTTCACAATTGTACCAAGACATTCAAATATGGACGTCTATTGATCTAGTGGTCAACATAGCTTTCACTGCTGACAGTGCCCAACATCACCGAAACGATTCTGAAGCGGTACTCAGGAAAGTAGTAGCCGTGTAAGTCAGTCACTGGTTAAAAGCAAGCAATTAGTTAGCAATCAAGCTCTTCCGCAGCGCGCCTTGTCTACGATTAAGAATGTCATGCCTAACCCACCCTTATCCACTAATAAAGGCAACTCTAGCTTCTGACACAACTGGACTTATGAAACCGATCATGCTGGACAATCAAATACTTCTTCCCTCATACTTATCTACTTCGCTTAGGCAAAAGATTGAGCCAAGAACTCTCCAGCAACGACAGAGGAACTAACCTGCCTGCTGTGGCGGGGCGACTTTTGGTTACACTGATGCGAAGTAGCTTGCCTAGGGTAGCAGTTCATCTGGTGGCTCCTTTTCTCTGTCGGCTTGCCAGAGCACCGAATGATTCAGTAACTCCTCTACTTGTCTCTGGATTTTTTTATGATTTGCTTGCATTTATTTGTGGTTGTATTCACGGGACCTAAAATGTCTACAGAACTTGCTCAAACACTATGGTTAGTCTGTTGATCATGTTTCCATGAATCATCAAAATCATAATGAGCAAATGACTTTTATGGTCATGTTCGCTATAATCTGCATCAACTAGAAGCAACAGGCTTCTGATCTGGTAAAGATGAAGCTTTACTTCATCTAATTCAACACTGCTACGACAATAGATGTAACGAACCAAATTTGCCACCCTGGGTGACCTGGCCCTAGGTCTTGGGTGACCCGGTGGTCCATGTCGCCAGTGCAGAACTTTACCCCCACTTCACCCTGTGGCCTCCACACATCAGAGCGCGTGTCCCAACCTGTCCAAACCCTGGCTGCTCTCTCTCACTCTCATTCTTTTCCAAACTCTCTCTCTCTCTCTCTCTCTCTCTCTCTCTCTCTCTCTCTCTCTCTTCCTCACAAGAACCAATTTTGATAGATCATGTTTGAGCATATATTTTTCTCATGTCATTGCACTCATTCATGACATGTTTATTTATTATGTATCATTACACTCATGTAGATACCAAAGCGGAAATGAAGAAGCAATTGCACACTTTACTTGATAAGAAATTTATTCGTTCGAGCTCTTCACCTTGGGGGTGCCCGGTGATGTTTGTGACTAAGAAGGATCAAAGTCTATGTATGGTGGTGGATTATCGACTGTTGAATGTAGTGGTGTGAAGAATAAATACCCCCTTCCCAAAATATTGATACCTTGTTTGATCAACTAGCTGGTGCTAAGGTCTTTTCCGAGATTGATCTTTGTTTGGGCTATCATCAAATCAAAATCTGTGAAGAGGATATTCTGAAGACAGCTTTCTCTACTAGATATGGGCTTTTATGAGTACACGATGATGTTGTTTGGGTTAACCAATGCCCCGACATATTTCATGTACTTGATGAATTCTATCTTCTTTGAAGAACTCGATGTCTTTGTGATGATCTTTATTGATGGCATTGTTATCTTTTCCAAGACTAAAGAAGAGCATGCAAAACATATCTGTATTGGTCTTTAAAAGCTTCGTGATCATCTTCTCTATGCCAAGTTTAGCAAGTGTGAATTTTGACTCAAAGAAGTGTCCTTTCTTGGGCACGTTATCTCCGAAGGTGGAGTTGTTGTTGCTCCAAGCAAGGTGAATGATGTCCTCAGTTGGAGACAACCGGAGAATGTGAAGGGTGTACGGAGCTTTCTTGGACTTGCGGGTTACTACAGTAGGTTCTTGAAAATTTCTCAAAAATCTCAAAGCCAGTGACTGAATTGTTGAAGAACGGTGTTCCTTTCAAATGGTCGGATGCTTGTGAGAAGGCATTTCAAACTCTCAAGACCAAGTCCACATGTGCTCCTATTCTTGCCCAACCGGATATTAATAAGGCTTTTGATATTTATTGTGATGCCTCAAGAATTGGACTTGGATGTGTTCTTATGCAAGAAGGACATGTCATTGCCTGTCTCTCACCAATTGAGGTGCCATGAGGAGAATTATCCTACCCATGACCTTGAACTTGCCGCTGTTGTTCATGCCTTGAAGATTTGACAGCATTATCTTCTTGGTAACCCCTGCAATATCTATACAGATCACCAAAATTTCAAGTATATTTTCACTCAAGCTGAGCTCAATTTAAGGCAAAGAAGATGGTTGTAATCAATCAAAGACTATAAGTTGGAAGTGCATCATCACCCTGGCAAGGCCAATGTGGTTGCCGATGCCTTGAGTCAGAAGGATCAATGCTATTGCTTACAAGCTCGTTCCAGAGTCAACACATTTTGTGAAGATTTTCGGAAGCTCAACCTCTCTATGGTCGAGCATGGGTCGCTTGCTACTTTGGTGATTTCTTCTAATCTAATTGAAGAAATTAAGAAGGCTCAACGAGAAGACAAGGATATGGTTAATCTTAGATCTAGCATAAATGATGAAGAAGCCAAGTGCTTTAGTTTGGAGCTTAAGAAGAAAATCCTCGAGGAAGCTCATCAATCTCAATTTTCTATTCGTCCGAGTGGCAACAAGATGTATCAAGACTTGAGGAAGAAATTTTGGTGGACTCACATGAGAAGAGAGATTGCTCGCTTTGTAGCAGAATGCGATGTTTGCCAAAGGGTGAAGCCTGAACACTTCAAGCCAGGTGAAACTCTTCAAACTCTCCCTATTCCTTCTTGGAAATGGGAAGACATCTCTATGAATTTCATCGTGGGTTTTTGTCGGGCATACACCCCGGGTACTCATGCAAGGGAGGAAGAGTAGAAGACGGACTCCTAGTAGAATTCCCTTGTACTCCTACGAGGACTCGCTCTGTGTAATCCTACTAGGACTCCTGCCTTGTAACCGACTAGGAACCCGCCCCCTGGACTATATAAAGGAGGGCCGGGTACCTAGCCGATCATCCACAATCCCACCGGGGAATAATACCAAGCGCAGGGCGCAATACTACCCCAAACAGGACGTAGGGTAGCTACTCCGGCTACCCGAACCTGTATAAATCTCGTGTCTTGTGTCCTCGCGCGTACCTTCGGGTTCCAGGTCATGGCGATCTCCACCTTCTACCTTGCTGCGGGTACCTCCCATGGAGGTCGAGTGGTTTAAACACCGACAACTGGCGCCCACCGTGGGGCCGATCGTCACGATCATTAGGCGAATTCGAAGGACCAATCATCAAAAGGTTATTCATCTACAACGACTCTTCGCGTTCGATCGACGATCAACTCTGGAATCTCCACGATTACGCCATTGTGAAAATCCACCGAGGAAACGATATTCACCAACTCGCATCTCGCCGAGTCTGATACAGAGCACACTTCGTGCTTACATCAAGACCAAGTATGCATCAAGTCCAAAGATGGAATCTGCGTAGCTCGACGTGTTTACTCCGAGCTCGAGATCGACGAATTCGAGTTCGGAGTCGAGAAAAATTCGAGGCAACCTCCGTTTTCCCTTTGGACTCGAAGTCACGAGAGAACCAGCTGGCCGGACGGCCCCGCTCGACGTTCCAATTTCAACTTGAGTTCCCGTACAGAGAAGCCGCACAAGGATCAAGGTGGAACAGAGCACTGCCGCTCCCTAGCTTTTGCAGTTGTGTCGTTCCCAAGCTTGTGCGTCCCAAGAAATCAACTTGATACAAATCAGCTACGCGCACACAGAGGTGTACCCTGGAGAATCCAAGACCAACGCTTGCTGCACACCAAAAACGTACGCGAGTAGAACTACGCCGCGCGCCGCGACTACTCGTCTCCGGCCGCACGCGCTCTACATCAACCTCGCCGTGCGCCGCGAGTACTCGCCTCTCGGCCGCAGCGGCTCTACATCCACTACGCCGTACGCCGCCACGACGTCGTTTTCTGGGCGTACGACTACTTCGACTACTCATCTCGACTGGTTTCAACTAGAAAACTAGTCGAGGACGGCTCCTGCGACATCAACAACTAGTCGGATCCACCTCTGACTAGTCAACTTCAGCAACAACCGTCGCGGCTCCATCACCGACCGCCACGGCTTCGTCGACTCTCGTCCGCAAATCAAGCCAAGTCACTTATTTCAATAATTATTTCTTCTCCGGCTTGTTTTCCGCATACAGGAACCAACGCTGAAGACTACTTCGTGTACGCCTCTCAATGGCTACTTGCCAATAGAGCTACACCGTGCCAGCTATTCCTTGGGGACCGTTGACTGACTGTCACAGGCTTGGTACACCAAATTAGGAGGCTCTTGCCACGACGTTTCGTGTACTGAGTGCTGGAGGCGCACAACGGCTGCACCCTGAGGAGTCACTGCGCAATCCTGCTCTCTGCCATGCGGAACAACGAGCAATCGCGCTCTCTCTTGTCGCCATGTCGACTACTTTCGTCTACCTCTTAATGGTCTCGCTACAGTAGCACACGCCTTGATCCGCGCAAAGCCTCGGCTCTCCTGTCATGCCTCCACGCCCCCACCGGCTATGGCTAAACGGGCTCCTCGCAGACCGAGCGCTTAAACCAGCCTCTCCGTCATGCCTCCACGCCCCCGGCGGCTATGGCTAAACAAAGGCGACCACGAGAGCGGGCGCTAAACCGCATCAGGCTAACTACTCGACGCCTTACGACCGAAACAAGAGCATGACACATGACATTTACATCTATATTCATATTTGTATTTGTCATTTGAAGATTCAATTTCTACAAAAATGCTACATAATGTACGCATCTCTACTTTCAGGTCAAGCTTCGGCGACGACTTCCAGTACGCTCCGCGTACCTCCACCGGCGCGGCTAGTTCCCAAACTCGGGGGGCTACACACCAAATCACTACTCGACAACAACTCGAGTAGTCTCCGCTAGCTCTCTAGCTCGGGGGCTCGGCACCAACAACTACTCGACGTGGCTCCTACGGCTCACCCGGCGACGAGCTCGGGGGCTGAACACTACAAGAGTACTCAAATGATGACTTCCGCAAACACTGAAGACCCTCAGACTGATTCCTCAATCATTCCAAGGCTCGGGGGCTACTAGGCTACACTCATCAGTTGATTTTTTTCAAGACGGAAGCAGAATCAAGATTGGCCCTCAGCTAGAGTCTACAACTCAACCTAAGGCTCGGGGGCTACTCCATATGGAGTGCGATTTTGCAATCGCACTTCCATATAATCTCGACTTCAAGACAAATGAGCTGGACCACCTTCCAGCCTCGCGACAGTTCAAGTACTATTGAAGACTTCTCCAAGCAGTACTCGAGGACGCTCAAGAACTACTCGAAGAGGCTTCAAGACTACTCTAACTACTACTCTCGACTCCAACGTGCTCGGGGGCTTGTCGGGCATACACCCCGGGTACTCATGCAAGGAAGGAGGAAGAGTAGAAGACGGACTCCTAGTAGAATTCCCCTGTACTCCTACTAGGACTCGCTCTGTGTAATCCTACTAGGACTCTTGCCTTGTAACCGACTAGGAACCCACCCCCTGGACTATATAAAGGAGGGCCGGGTACCTAGCCGATCATCCACAATCCCTCCGGGGAACAATACCAAGCGCAAGGCGCAATACTACCCCAAACAAGACGTAGGGTAGCTACTCCGGCTACCCGAACCTGTATAAATCTCGTGTCTTGTGTCCTCGCGCGTACCTTCGGGTTTCAGGTCATGGCGATCCCCACCTTCTACCTTGCTGCGGGTACCTCCCATGGAGGTCGAGTGGTTTAAACACCGACGGTTTTCCCCACACTTCTCATGGTCACAACTGTATTTGGGTGATTGTTGATCGACTCACAAAATTTGCTCAGCTTCTCCCAGTTCGAAATTCTTACACCGTGGATAAATATGCTAAGAGGTCCCAAGACCATCACGTCCCACAGAGGTCCTCAATTTATTGCTCAGTTTTGGCAAAGTCTTCACGATGCTATGGGTACTAATCTCACTTTCAGCACATCTTATCACCCTCAAACCGGTGGTCAAACCGAAAGAGTTAATCAAATCTTAGAAGACATGCTAAGGGCTTGTGCTCTCATTTATAATAAAGATTGGGAAACTTGCTTGCCATTGGCAGAATTTTCTTACAAGAATAGCTATCAAGCAAGTGTTGGAATGTCACCTTTTGAAGCCTTGTATGGCCGGAGTTGTAGAACTCCTCTCAATTGGTCGGAATTTGCTGAGCGACAACATTTTGGACTGGATCTTGTTATGGAAGCAAAGAAAAAGTGAAGGTTATACAAGAAAGACTTAGAATTGCCCAAGCAATATGCAGATAGGAAAAGGCGACCTATAAAACTCCAAGTGTTGATTATGTTTATCTTAAAGTTAATCCCCTTAGAGGTACTCAAAGATTTCAAGAGAAGGGTAAACTAGCTCCACGCTTTATTGGCTCGTTCAAAATTTTAGGAAGGCGTGGGAAGTTGGCCTTCAAATTGGAGTTATCTCAATCTTTATCTTCAATCATGATGTGTTCCATGTCTCACAATTGAGGAAACACCTAGTTCATCTTACGAAACCAATTAATGTTGATGAAGTGAATATTCAACCAGATCTCTCCTACAAATTAAAAAACATCGTACAAGAATTCTTGATCGAGCTGAAAAGAATACTAAGAGCAAGGTCATCAAGTTGGTGAAAATATAATGGAGTCGTCATTCCGAGCGTGAGGCAACATGGGAGCCAGAAGATCAACTTCGACAATCATATCCTAATTTCTTTCTAGATGAGTAAGTGCTTATGTGTTTATATGCATCATCTAGCTCATATTCATCTGTCTTGTCAGGTTTGTGTTTTGTGTCGCAAGTGCAGAACTTTACCGCCAAGTTACCCTGTGCCCCCACACGTCAGACCGCGTGTCCCAACCTGGCCAGACCCCTGGCTATTCTCTCTCACCCCCACTATTTTCCAAACTCTCTCTCTCTCCCTCTCTCTCTCGCGCGCGCTCCCTCCCCCCAAGAACCATGGAGGAGCCTCCAAGGTGATTCCTCCATTGGAGCCCTTTATCCTCATCGGAACTTCGCTGAAGGATCACCAGAATTCAATCTTGGTGACCTGTACCATCTCTACCTCATCTCCTTCCTTGGTTTGAGTTTTGGAACCTCTCTCATGGTGTTCTTTTTCTTTCTCCAAAAGCTCAAGTCAAGGAATCGAACTCGATCTACTCCGACAATGCTCCCCGTCAACTTGTGACTCATCATCGGAGTTCAACCCATCACCGGTGATCTATCTCCTCCCTCAATTCCTCCTTTAGCTTCTTTTGATTTTGGGTCAAGAAAACCGAGGGGTCCAAGCACCATGGATGAGTTCGAGCTCCTAAATCATGTTTTCCCTCAAATACATCGATTGGAATCAACTCTATACACCTCTAGGGGCTTCCTAGAAGGAAAAACTCCACCCAAAATCATCACCAAAACCACTACCGGCGAGCTCAGTGCATTCTGGGATGATCCGGAAGTAATTCTCGGATGATCCGGTATGCTTCTGGTGGCTCCCGGATGATCCGGCGCCAAGGTCCGGATGACTCGAGATCCTTTTTTCATCTCTACTCCCCATCTTGCAAAATTCATAAAAAATTGCATATATAGCTCAGAAAATGTGAAACAAATTTTGTTGGTTTTCTAATGATGTCAAGAACCCATTAAAATAAGTTTTCTCATAAAATAAATAATTATTGTTCTGAATTAATTACATGAGTTTCTATCTTGTTAATTGTATAGTTAATTGTCTTCTAGTCCATAAATCATGAAACCAATTTTGTTAGATCATGTTTGAGCATTTTTTCTCATGTCATTGCACTCATTCACGGCATGTTTATTTATTATGTATCAATGCACTCATGTAGAGCGAAAGGACCTTGATGTCGCCTGGAGGGGGGGTGAATAGGCGTGACGACCAAATTAAACTCTTTTTCTCCAAACACTTGAGCTGACAGTGCTCCACCGGTCAGACCGGTGGTGGTGACCGGTCAGACCGGTCAAGCACTAGACTTCACAGGTGAAGCGTCCCCTCATCAGAGGTGACTAAATGTGACACAAATATCAGTCCCAGGAGGCTGGTAACACATTTATTACAATAGGTGGATCAGTCTTTTACATCACGGCGATACAGAGGGCACGAAAGTGCCAACGCCACAAGGAACAACACAAATGCTAATGACCACACTACGATAGAAAAGCCTTCCAAAGCCTCATCAGAGTACCACACCATGGAAGCTCTCTGTGAAGGCCGTGGGTACACAGGCACGATTGGGTGTAGGGCAGCGACCTACTCGACGTCTTAGGGAATGAAATCGGGATCCTCCTCTAAAAACAATTAGTTAAACAGGGTGAGCACATACGTACTCAACAAGTCCAACCCCACCCACGGAGGGGCTTATGAGCAGATCATGCACATGATATATAACAAGGAACAAGTTAAGGTTTATTTGCAGACTCATTTACTCATGCAGGGGTTCATTTTCAAAAAGGTTTTCACAAACCAATTTTATAACCCAAGTGACACAATTGTTTTAAGAAAACCACTGTGGAACTACCGGACTCCCCGTCCACGGTAGCCCAGGCACACAACCACACACTTAACCCGAAAGACAACTCACGCCAAGAAACTTCCCAACCCAAACACTAGTTTTTGTGACCACACCGTGACTCGTCCAATACCGTGGACACGGCTATTCGAATAGGTTTGACACTTTGCAGAGGTTGTACATCTTTACCCACAAGTAG
This sequence comes from Cenchrus americanus, assembly GCA_947561735.1. Classification (NCBI taxonomy): domain Eukaryota; kingdom Viridiplantae; phylum Streptophyta; class Magnoliopsida; order Poales; family Poaceae; genus Cenchrus; species Cenchrus americanus. Next base: position 14,867,201 of record OX387241.1, read on the forward strand.
GGTACCGCCACACGAACACCTTAGTGCCGGTGTGGATCCTATCAAAGCCATTACCCACCTTAGCTAACCCTACAGCCACCACGGAAGCAACCAAGGGGTTATCCCACATAACCGGGGCGTACCTCACACAGAGCGTACCCCTACTCCTTGGTCTCCCGTTGATCACCCGCACACCAGATGGCAAGTAGATTAACTAGTGGGGTTTATGCTAAGTTGTTGCCACATACAACGGTCGAGTGGTTGTACGATGATTTGGGTCAGGTGAGATGTCACGCAATCCAGTCCTTAACGACAAGATGGACAACTCCCAACATGCTCAACCACACATGTACGAGCTCACCCATACTCCTGACACACACGTCCATCCCATCTACCCAATTCTTTACTCATTTTTCACAATATCCCATTCCCATTTTAAAGCACTCACACCTTTTTAGAGAAATCATTTAGGCTAAACAAAGGTCAATCATAACCATCAAGGGTGTCTATCCTACCAAGTTTTTGTAGTAAAACAATATGCAATTTATAAAACAGGTATAGGGTTGTGTTTATAAAACTAGGACCAAAGCATGCATCAAAGGACGAGATTGAACTTGCCGTCTTCGAAGTCCTCGGGGAGTTCCAGCTCGGCGTTCGGGATCTCGGGCTCCTGCTCGCAGTATTCGGTTCCAAGCTCCGGCTCGGGGTACCCTCCTTCGTTCACTCCGTCGGCTATAGCACACACACAAGCAAGCATGCAATCAATATAGGCATACACAATTTCTCCGGCTGAGCTCGGGGAAGGTAATTAGATAAAAATAAAAGAATAAATATTATGCAGGGGGTTCTGGGTGGTGGATTGGTAGCGGTATACCCAGTACGGGTGTGAGGAAGTTTGGGCACGATTTAGATTAAAATCGCGCATGAAATGATGGGTTAAAGGAGGTGTTTAGGGTTAATTAGGGGCTTGTTAGTATTTTAATTTAAAATAAAAGGACCTAATTATAATATTTAGATATAGTGATAGTTTAATTAAATATCCTAGGGGTATAATTGTAAGGGGGCAGGGTTATTTTGGTGATTAGTTTTAAGGTATAGGGTCTGATTTAAAAAGAAGAAGAGAGAGGGAATAGAGAAGGGGGGGGGGTCGATTGGATAGTGGGAAAGGTAGGGGGATATGGGCAAAATGCCATTCTTCTTCCCCTTCTTCCCGATCCAGATAGGGGAGGACCGAACGGCCTGCGGCCGGTGATGGGCGCCGGGGCCCTAGGGGTCGGTGGCGGCCGGGGAGGAGGGGAAAACGGAGAGGAAGGCAAGGGGATTCGATTCCCCTACCTGATTTGGGCTGTGATGTTGTGCAGGGACGGCTAGCGGCGGCCGGAGGGTGGTCGTGCCGGCTTATGGCGGCGGCGCTGGGGAGGTCAAGAGGGAGAGGGAGGTGGTTGCTAAGGTGCGGGGCGTGGTGGGGAGCCGGTCCGGCCCTTTTATAGGCGCGGGAAGGTCGGTTTGGGCGAGGATTTTTGAGCTCTAGGAGCTTCGATGGCCGACAATGGTGGTGGGGAAAATATCTTGGCGTAGACCTTGGGCCGGCGAGCTTCCGTGCAACGCGGCGCTGTGGGACGTGACCCTTTGTGGAGGCGGCCGTTGTGGCTGTGGGGAAGGAGACCGACCGGGGGGAGAATAATGGTGGTGACAGGCCGGTCGTCGCCTGTCAGAGCAAGGGAGGGGGGCGACGCGGCTCGGTGAGCTGCGGGGTCGGCTTTGGCGTGCCGCGCCGGCGAGCCTGCCGACCAGGCGCAGCCAGAGGAGAGGGAAGGGGGCGCTGGTCCTGGGGACCAGGGGCGCACGTCGTCGGCTTGGAGGCCAACCGAAGGAAGAAGAAAGGGGGAAGAGAAGGAGGGCAAAAAAAGAAAAAGGAGAAAAGAAAACGAAAAGGAGAAAAGAGAAAAAGGAAATAGAAAAAAGGAAAGTAAGGGAAGAAAAATAGAAAAGGTATTTAGAAAATTAAGAGAAATTTCTAGGAAAATTAGGAGAAAGGTGAAGAAGGATTTTTGCGGGTTTTCCTGGGTTCCGGCGCTAATTTTCCGGGACGGCGGTGATGGCGAGGCGGACCGGCCAGCGGGACCGGGGTGGTGCGAGATTCCCGTCGTGGTGGGCCGACGGCGGCCGGGGCGGCATGCGTGGGCGATGGCCGGGTGCGGGCGGTGCCGACGGGATTCGCGGCACGCGCGCCGAGGGTGAGAGAGAACGGTCGGGGTTTCGAAAAGGGGGTAACTGAGCTCAGTGGGAAAATTTTGAAAACACGCGTGATTTATTAGGTGATTTATTAGGAGCTAAAAATGCAGGCGTTACCATAGGTGACACCGGTCAGACCGGTGCGCCTCACTGGTGAGACCGGTGTGGTACATAACACCTGCAAAAACAACTTCAAGCACCTCTTGACTTCTAGCACGAACTGAACTTGGTGTGTGGCCTTTGTAGATGAACACAAGCAGGGTAATGATCCCTGCACACACAAGTAGCACACCCAAGTAGATCGAAGTGAAAGCAAATGTAATATGCTAGGAAAACAACTTAGAGAGTCAAACCACACGAAGAAGCAAGGATTTGTTTCCCGAAGTTCACCACCCACTAAGGAATGGCTACGTCTCCATTGAGGAGCTTGTAAGGGACAATTCCCACAACAAGTCGGGTCTCTTTCAACCACTTTCCTCCTTTCCACTAAGGGTACCTTTTTCATGAAGAGGCAAGATCGCAGCCCTTACAAACTTCCCGCTACTCACCACAACCTTGGGAGCTAGCCGGCGACACCTAGCCGTCGAGGAGGCAAGCCTCCAAGAGTAACAAACGCTTCAAAGCTTGTAGACGCGAAACCAAAGTGCTCAAGATATGGAAATACTCTTGTTAGCTCACTAGGTCACTCTTAAGCTCACTTTCTCAACCCAACACAAATATTATGGCTTGAATCCACAAATCTCACAAAGAGAGGGTTGAGGAGAGCCACTAAGGCTTAGAGCTAGTTAGAAATGGCTTGGGACGTCAGCAAACTCACTAGAAACAGCAACCCTCACTTGAAGAAGGTTTGGGGTATTTATACCCCTCAATGGAGAAAACTAGCCGTTGGTCCCCGGGTGGCACCGGTCAGACCGGTGCCTCACACCGGTCAGACCGATGTTTGAAAAACTAGCCGTTGGGCTAGCGGCACCGATCAGACCGGTGCCTCCGACCGGTCAGACCGGTCAGGCCCGAGATACCCCCAAAACCTTTTTCTAAGAGACTAGCACTTCATCACCAAGATGAAATGACTCAGGTTAGGTTAGGAGAGTTTGTTAGCACACTCTAAGGCTAGATCTCACTTAGTTCAACTAATGAGCACTTGACTCGGTCAACTCACTAAGTTGCATCCCTCTTGATAGTACGGCATACCTATACTCAAGAAAGAATGAAAACACTTTTGATCTCTTGAGCTTAAACACTTTCAATCTTGCCATACTTGATCAATTATCCACTTGAGGACTTTCAACATAGCCTTTGACTTGAGCACGTCCATACTTGAGCTGGTGACTTAGAATCTTTCCATATAGCATAGGAATGCACACTTGGATCCATGGTCACTCCATATTGCCAATCTTAACAAGTTGATGATTCACAATGCTTCCCTCGGTTAAGGTTTGAATATGATACTTGAAGACCCCACGGATGCTAGGACTTCACCTTAGCAAAACACTATTGGCGGCTTAGCTACGACCCCCAAAGATTGCTTAGTCCCTCACCCTAGACATCTCGGTTGATCTCTTCATCACTTATCCAATCCACTTTGAGTTCCACTTTGCTTCATACACAATTAACCTTCATTTGATAATCCCGCTTCAAATGCTTGATCTTGATTGACAACGAATGTGCAAGCTTCCAATTTAGAACCATAGTGTGTACACTTATTATTGTGTTCTCTTCCGATAAACACATGAAGTCTTGCACCATATACTTGTCTTTATCAATGTGAGCCATAATATTCATCCACATTTAAGTACTTCAATGGTTGCTCATGAATATATAAATAAAACCTGCTCACAATCTTAGACAAATTTATTAGTCCTTTAATTACCTTGTCATTCAATTCACCAAAATCCACTTAGGGGCCTAGATGCACTTTCATAGAGACCGAAGCACTGGAGCAAGTGGTCGGCGAGTCCCAGCAAGACCCCATCGCCGACAACGCCCCTGTTGACACCCCAGGCAGACACCTAAGCATCCTTTGAACCCTGTTTTGAATCAAAATTGTATATGAGCCTTGTATGTGCATTAGTTAATATTCATGTATGAGTTTGTTTAGCTCCTAATTTTGATGCATTATCCTTCCTTGGTCTAGAATAACCTCTCCTAGATGAGTATGCTTGTTTTAGGTGTCACATTTATAATTGTTTACTCATGCTTAGCTTTGGTAGAAGCCGAGAGGTGGCAAGATCACCACCACTCACAAGTTATAGATTATGCTTGATTTAATTTACTTGGATAGCTATGAATGGTTTAAAATATTGAGCTACTTTGAATGATGAATCAAGACTTTAACAAGTGTGCTAGGCCAAGTTGAGGTTGGAGCTCTCTTGGTTGAACTTGTTGAGTTGATTAAGGACTAACTTTGTAGCTGGGCTCTTGAGCACTTTTTCGTATAGACCACATGCTGATTTTTGGGTAAGGTAATCCAATTAGCATAAGCCGCACCGAACCTTGACCGGATTAAGCGCGGGTTGGGATGAGGTGTGATCAGGCTGTGTCCGATGCACCTATACATTTCCGGCTCTTCGTTCATAGCTGGGTGCGTGTATGTGAAAGGTTGGGGGCATGAATCAACACTTACCCTAGGTACCAAGGTATGGTCGTTGGTCTTGTCTTTTGTGTGGGAAAAATTGTACACCCCTATAAGGTTATAATCTATTGCAATAGCCTCGCTCCAGGTCACGGAGCATGCTCATGAGTTTGGAATCTCAAAGTAAAGTTATCATTTTTGGAGTTCATGGAAGATTGAACTCATATACTTTGATCGCCTTTAGTATATGTAACTGTTTGATGTTTGGCTTAGAAATCATAGATTGCTAGGTCTTTACTAGTTTCTATCACCATAAATTTGAAATGCTTTTATGCAAATGAATTACCTATTACCCTTTCCTTGCTACTTAGCCAAATGCATAACCCTTGAGAGTGGGGCAAGTGTATACCCATATTGTTGGGTAAGTCCTGATGAGCACCTTTTGTACTCACGGTGTTGTCGTTAAGTTGTTTGCAAGAGCCCAGCAGCAGGAAGCAGTCTTTGGCTACTTCTTTCCCGCGGACGGAGGTGCGGCGAGGGAGTGATGAGCTAGCTTGAAGGATGGCACTATCCTCATATAGTGTCAACCTTCTTTTGTCAGTCTTTGGCTACTTCTTTCCCGCGAACGGAGGTGCGGGGAGGGAGTGATGGCCTAGCTTGAAGGAGGGCACTATCCTCATATAGTGTCAACCTTCTTTTGTGGTGATCGTGAGTGCCATGTTAAAATATTTCCGTTGAAACACTCTGAACTTGTTGTAATTTAACTTGAACTTGTTGTTATTTAACTTGAACCTATTTATGTAAAGTGATAAATTATGTTGGATTGCTATGTGGTTGTGGTGCAAAGTGTTGTGCTTAGTGAGGTGTGATTAAATCCTGGGCATTGCTCGTGACACATCTCAAGGACTACCGGGGTTATTGGGCTGATCAGTGGTGATGACTTGATTACAAGAGATTAACTTGGGCGGTTCCTCACAATGGATGACATCTACAGTATTTGGTTAGTCTAAACTATGTATTTTGCATTTAGTTAATCACTGACCATGATTAGACTAAGTTAAGATTATGTTTTAAATTAATGTTAGATTAAGTTTATTTGTGGTCCAATGGTAGGACGGTCTAGTGGGACGCTACCCACCAGGGTTCAAATCTTGGTGCTCGCACCTTTTCCTGGATTCTCCAGGATTTACCGGCGTTATGTGTTAAGTGGTAAGTGACGTTCCCGTCGACAACGAGACGCCATTGGTGACTTTGGAAATCTCCAGATCTGCCGGTGCTCAGTCCTTCGGAGGTGCTCATAGGGGTATGGTTTGCGTACGTGTATTCATAGGGGTGAGTGTGCGTGCGTGTTGTGAGCGTCTGCGTTGTACTGTGTCATTATGAAAAAACAAACCCTAGGCAGTCCAGAGCCCTGCTCCGGTCTTCCCACAACTCCGATGATCGATCGCATTTCAGAGAAGATGAACAACGACTTGCGGGCTCACCTGCAGGAAGATGTGTCTTCCTTCCGCGACGTGCGTGACAAGAGGCTGTGACGAACATTGCTCGAAGGCTGGAGCACAACAGCACAAGTGCGAGGCCGGCAGAGTGCCGGCCAGGTGCTGCTACCACGGCGACCCGTCGGCCGGCGGCCAACTTCGTTCTGCCCAGAATTGAAGCGCTACATCGCCAACCAACCAAATGACCCATCATAATCTGCGGATTGAATCCAACGGGAAAAAAGCGAGGAGCCACTCACGCGACGCCCACTCGGCGCCACTCGACGGGAAAAGGCAGCCAGGAAAGGATGCATGGTCGTTTTGGCTGCCCTCTTGCGCTGGGTTGCCTCGGCTCCCCCAGTCCTACGGCAATAGCGATGCCATGGCTCTATGACTACGCATCTATCATTGCTTTGTTGATTGCGTTCCATCTGTTGTTATCTTGTTGTAGGATGCGACCCTTTTCCTCGTCCCACTTGACACTTGTTGCTTTTCTCATACTGGGTTGGAGTGCCGATCGAGCACTACTCCAGCGGCAGCTAGTGCTCCAGCCTCCATGATCGAACGCGATGCACATGAACACGGACTTGGAGCATTGAGCAATTTAGAATTTACATACGGAGTAGTGAGCTAGGCCTGGCTCGTCTTGAAAGAAAAGAAAAAACGTATTTCAATGGCTACTTCGAAAATCGAAAGAGTATGAGATTAGGTTAGTTTCTTGGAAGAATTAATTAGCTAGTTAATTAAAGACCATGCGGGATCACTGCATCCGTAGTTCTGACCGGATCAGAAGTACTAGTAATCAGACGATCAAATAAAGTCAAAGTAAACGTGGCGGTGGCATTATCAACGAATAACAGGGCAGTTATAGATAAAGCACAGGAGCATACAACTATTGAACAATGTCCAGATATCCTCGATCGTGTCCTTGCACGCTAGTCCAAAGTATTTTCTGATCAATCATTAGTACTATTTCGGTCATAGACTTATATTGATGAAATGGACAGGTCATCGATAGCATGATGTGCGTAGCAAATACTCAAATTGCGTGTTGTCATGCATCGATATGTTAGGTAGATATCATCAGATTTCACAGAGAATAGCCGATTCATGTTGGCTAGTACGCGATTCAACATAGAGAAAAACAAATCACTGTTGCATCAATCGGGCATATACGCGCATTTTTCTGCATGTAGCCACAGCTACTGAGATTCCTCTTGGATCAGGGACAAACGGTCATGGTCTTGTTTATCATGCATGGGTCGACATCTGTCTGTTGCCACTTGGGCCGCAGTGGGAGAGGTTGACAAGGAACAAGAAGGCCAAGTGGCTTTGAAATCCACCCATCGATCCATTTTTTTTTAAAAAAAAACGAAGAAGAGTTTGTGAAGAGATCATCTCTCTCGTCAGGGTCAGAATTTCATAGGAGAGTAGTTGATGATGCAAAAGAGAGGAAGATCAGATGATGCATGGTTCTGGGCTTCTGGCTGCTAGCTTTTTTGTTCAACGGATTGATCGCTTGCTGGTCACGGCATATGCAGGACCGACCATAACGAATGCATATGCGACTATGCGTGGGCAGTGCTACTTCATTCTCTATATAAAAAGCTGGGGGCATGGCCTTTGGCTCCAGCAGCCACAGGGTAGATTGCCCCACGGCCATTCCAAGAACATATTCCCGGCAGCTCATCACCAACTACCTTGTACTGCAATTCAACTGCTTGCAGCAAGATACATATAATTAGGAGCTAGATGCTCGATCGTGTAGCTGCAGGCGCCATGATTAGGCTGAGCATTGTCAGTTATAAGTCTCTGATCATGGTGCTACCGGTGCTTCTTGTCTGCGTCATCAGCCTGCTGCTTGCGTCGCCGGCGACGGCCGCGGCGAGGGGAGAGGAGGTGCACCTGGTGCCGGCGGTGTACGTGTTCGGCGACTCGACGGTGGACGTGGGGAACAACCAGTACCTGCCGGGGAACTCCGCGCTGCAGCTCCCCTACGGCATCGACTTCCCGCACTCTAGGTCCACTGGACGGTTCAGCAACGGCTACAACGTCGCCGACTTCGTCGGTCAGTGAATCCACATGTTTCATCAGCTCAGCTGATTCAAGTGTCCGATGCCATTGTTTCCTATGTATAACCATGCGTGAAACTGACAAATATGCAAATGGAATTGCAGCCAAACTGTTGGGTTTCAAGAGGAGCCCGCCGGCGTACCTGTCGCTGACGCCACGAACGAGCCTTCAGGTCCTGAAAGGCCTCCGCGGCGCCAACTACGCGTCTGGGGGATCAGGCATCCTCGACACCACCGTAAGTGCACACGTCTTAGAAAAAAGAAACAGCAATTTATGATCATCTTGATCCGTGTTCCAACTGTCATTTGCACACGTATGTCGTTGGACCAGGGGAACACGATCACATTGACGAAGCAAATCGAGTACTTTGCCGCCACCAAGTCGAAGATGGCGGCGAGCAGCGGCGGCAGCCAGGGCTCGTCGCCGTCCGTCGACGAGCTGCTGTCCAAGTCCCTCTTCCTCATCAGCGACGGCGGCAACGACATGTTCGCGTTCCTGCAGCAGAACCGGTCCGCGAGCGAGGTGCCGTCCTTCTACTCCGACCTGCTGTCCAACTACACGCGGCACCTGCGTGCGCTCCACGGCCTCGGCGCGCGGCGGTTCGGGATCGTCGACGTGCCGCCCCTCGGCTGCGTCCCGTCGGTACGCGTCACGTCCCCCGACGGCGCGTCCCGGTGCGTCGAGGGCGCCAACGCCCTCGCCAAGGGATTCAACGACGCGCTCAGGGCGCTGCTGGCCAACCTCACCGCCCCCGGCGGCGCGCTGCCGGGGGCGCGGTACTCCGTCGGCAGCTCGTACAACGTGGTGTCCCAGTTCACGGCGCACCCGGCGGCCGCCGGGTTCCGGGAGGTGGCCAGCGCGTGCTGCGGCGGGGGGCGGCTCAACGCGCAGACCGGGTGCACGCCCAACGCCACCTACTGCTCCGACCGCGACAGGTACCTTTTCTGGGACGGGGTGCACGGCACGCAGGCCACGTCCAGGAAGGGCGCCGTGGCCATCTTCTCCGCGCCGCCGCAGTTGGGGTTCGCCGCGCCCATCAACTTCAAGCAGCTGGTGTCTACTTGATGCTCTCGAGCGCAAGAATCTTGAGCTTTTCGCCGGTGTACTAATAGCTAGCAGCCTAGCAAATACTACTAAAGAGCTTTTGATTCTTTACAGAAAATCCAGTAGTGATTACGAATTAAACAATGTAATGTAGAGGGAGAAGCATACACACATTGGAGGTCAGCGAGGCAAAATTTCTCGCCATACACGCTCGTGAATAAACAGACAGGTTGCAGTATTTTGGGAGGTGCCTGTTTTCTTTTTCTTTTCCAACTGCTTTCTTCACTGGGGTCTGCACTCCCGCTCTATGCTAAACATTTTCCAACGATTGTATTTATTTTAACCTTTTTAAAACTAAAATTTAATAACAACTTCAACCGATCTAATCTAAATTTCTATACACTGACATTTTTATCACACAAGATGACAAGATACTCCCCCGATTCAAATTATAGGTTGTTTTGAGACTGAAAGAATACGGCCCAGGTAGTCCTGTTGAGCCTGAAATCATTTCGGTCCGGCTTAAAAACCTTTCGGCCCGGCCTAGAACACCTAGCGCGTAACGTGTACGGAGATACACGTAAACGTCACATGAAGACGTAGTCCAGGAGGATTACGCTTTGTTCTTTCGTGGGGCGGGGGACAAGGCAAAGCCCAACTGCGAAACGACGAACACTCCGGTAGCTTCCTTCCCGAATCGAGGCATCCACGTCCCAGCTGATCCTGTCAGGCGGCGAGCCCGGCATGGCCATGCTCCTCCGCCGCCGCCTCCCGCTGCTCCGCCTCCTGCGGCAGCTGCACACTGAATCAGTGGCTTCGGCCTCCTCATCCACCACGCCTCCCCTTCCTCTCCAGAAGCCTCCCGCAGCCGCCTCGCCGTACGTTGCGCCAGGATCACGACGCCTAGGGTTTCTCAATGCCACGCCGCTCGCTTCGGCGCACGGGGCTTCGGCATCGTCCTCCGCTGCCGCCTATCTCGCTGTCGGCGCAGCCGCCGCGCTCGCGTCGCTTCAGGTGGCCTATGCCGACGGCAATGAGCAGGTGTGATCTTTGGCTTCTCTTCTTTTCTCAGAACTTTTCATATTGTTCTGTGATCTTTGGCTTCTCTTCTTTTCTCGGAACTTTTCATATCATTCTGTGAATGAGGTCGACATTGGCTTGTATTTCATTTGTGTTTACAGGGCCCGGTCGGCCCGGCTGTGAGTGCTGATCCAACCCAGGGGGAGGATTTGGCTCGCAAGGAGAAAAAGAGGATAATGGAGCTCGTCCAGAGTCGAGGGATGCAGCGAGGGTCCTACCCTCAGTTTGATGTTGCAATGAAGGGCCAAAAGGTTGTTCTCCCCCAATTTGTCCAGCCATACGGTTATCAGCATTGAAAAAAGTTCTTCCAATTTTGCCTCCCTTTTCGTGAAAATTGAGTAAATCACCTGCATTATATGTGCAGTGACTATCATAATTAGTTATTTGCTTGAACACCTAACGGTAGAAAAAAAGGACATTTAGGAGGATTTGGCGTTATTGATAAATGGGGAAATAGGTGTGCTCGTTTGAGTTAAGTATGCATGTCAGTGGAACTGTGAAGTAGGAAGCTTTTGAAATTATGCATGGTTGCTATTAGAAGTTTAGAACACACTGGTAAATTGTTTTGTAGACATGGTATGCAATCTATCAGTACCATGGCCAAAATTATCTAATTTGTTTTGTTTTTGGAGCAGGTGGTTGTTAAATTCAACATGCCATCTACTTGCAATATATCACACCTCATTGTTGATCTTGTAACCCATATCGGACTTGAGGCAGAACAACATGGTGGGGGCTCGGAGGTGCTAGTGCGTGCTTGGGACAGGTTAGCTGTGTGTTTCTATTTCCTCATAAATGTATAATACTATTATCTTTTGCTATTCATTGCAAGCACAAATCCAAACAGAACAGTTTCGAACTTAATCTTCATTCACTGCTTTGTGGACATACATGCTCAATTTATATTGGTTTTCTGCTTCTGATAAAGCACATATCTAGGCCACGATTTCCTTCTGCTTTTGTGAGCATATTGTTAATTGGCGACTGAAAAGGTTTTCTATTAAATGATGCTATACTTCTTTGTTGATGAATTCCTCCCTCCATCAAATTCCTAATTCATACATCCCTTCCCCCCTCAATAGTGTTTAGCCATGCTAGTAGGATAGCAAAGTCATTGCCAGTTGTGAGGATTGCATTATAAATGTCTCTGATATATACAGGAGTTACCGAGTCTTACATATATATACCAATAGACTGCTTTAATCAAGTGTTTCTTTTCCAGTCCAGCTGCACGTCAAATCACATTGAACCCTCCAAAGAAGACTAGCACTGGAGATCTGAATGAAGATGGTCTCTGTGTTTTGATATTTGAGCCACTTATTGGATCGGATTATTCTGTTAGTTTTCAACCCTTCATTGAGAACTTTGGAAATGATTTTATCCTACCACTTTCTCACTGTATCATAGTTATATTGTATCTGATCAATTTTTCAGGAAATTGAATTCATCAAGCGTGGGAGTTTTAGTTTGAAAGAACTTGAAGCTTTGATCAGTGCTTTAGAAGTAGCTGGCGAAAAAGATGTTAAGGGGTCATCAGGGAAGGGCAATAAAAACACACTGAGAAAAGGAAACAGTCAGAGATCTAAGCATGTACCCTCTATGGAGAAAGTTGTTTCTGATTTAGAAGCTATGGGAGTAAGAGTATATGGATTTGATGAAACATCTAGTGTTCCAATGGATGGCACTGTAATCTGGGAGAACCTTGCAGGGTATGAACTTCAGAAAAGGTATATGCAACCAGTTTGCTTTCCTTCTTTTTCTTTACCAGCTGCTTAATGTGCCATGAACGTCAGAGTAACTAAAAAATTACCCAGCTGTAGTTTGTTGTGAAAAATCGAATATATTTTTTAGAACAGGAAAGTTTTAAAATATCCAGTTAAATTGTGCATATGTGTCTATTTTAGTTGCTGACTTTGGAGATGAAACCGTAAAATTTCTGTTGCTGTTGTTGTACTTCCAACTTTGTTGCTGTTGTTGTACTTCCAACTTTGGGCAGCCAATTGGGGCTTATTATTAGCCTCTAGAATAACGCTTGTGTACCTCCATTGCAAAAACATGGTCTTTAAGCTTCAACATGTTTCTTCTTCCATTTACAGGGAAATAGAGGATATCATACTCTTGGCTTTACAGAGTCCTGAAGTGTATGATGACATTGCTCGTGGTACACGCTGCAAATTTGAGACAAATCGTCCTCGAGCTGTTTTATTTGAAGGGCCACCTGGTGAGTTGCTGGATCTCACTTTGATTTGCTATGCCAAGAAACAAGTTCTTGCAGTTCTCCTTTATGCTGAGAGCTGTTGAAGAGAACTTCATTGCACTTATTTTGAAAAAAATAGAAATTTTGGCATGCTGATTTTATATAAGAAACCGTAAGAGCTCCTTGCATGCAAAACCTGATGCCTGAAAACCCGCATTTTGTTTTTTCCCTTCCACTTGCATGACTGCTTGTGCCATTGGGCTGCTGTGTTCCTACACTTACCAGTTACTGACATCACTTCTTAGGGACGGGAAAGACATCTTCGGCTCGGGTTATTGCCAAACAAGCAGTAAGTAGTATATATTTGGGATTGTCCCGAAGTAATGTTTGCATGTCTTATATTTTATTCAGTTAACATTTGATTTTTTCCTGAAAATTTATAGTTGTTGCCAAATATCTTCAGTAGAATTAATTTGTTGCTTGCTCGTGTCTTTTGCCAGGGAGTTCCACTACTATATGTGCCACTTGAAGTTGTTATGTCAAAATATTATGGTGAAAGTGAGCGCCTGTTGGGATCTGTTTTTAAACTTGCAAACGATCTTCCTGATGGAGGTATTATATTCCTAGATGAGGTATGTGTCTTGGTCTTTGTAGTGTACAAGTATTTGAGGAAACATGTTGCCACTGGTTGCACCTTCATAAAAACCATTGTATCCATAACTGTCTGTTGAGAACTAACGTGCCCTTATGTTTTAGCCTAAAGCCCTAAACATATCATATGTGATGATGAAAGTCTTGTAGGTTAGAATAACTGAGACTGTTAAACCTACTTTGATTCTTTTTATTGGTTATTACTGTGGTACAAGATTCTGAAGTTTCAACTTGCCTCTTTTCATAATTTGGATATCCTTGTAGGTGGATTCTTTTGCTATGGCTCGAGACAGCGAAATGCATGAAGCTACACGAAGAATCTTGTCAGTAATTCTGCGACAGGTAGGTTCCTTATTCTTTTCCATTAGGGGGGGGGGGGGGCATAAACTGATTGCTTGTTACTACCTCCTGATATGGACTTTTGCATGATCAAGAATAAACCAAAAGGAAAATTGGTCTTGTGTTGGTCAAGAAGAATTCCCATAAAGTTACAGACTTTGTCAACTACCTTACCTCTACAAAATGACTTTAGACTATTGACATCCACCTGCAATGGCCACATTCTTGTCCATTGTGGCACATCAGAAGCCATTCAAGCAATCCTGTATGACTGTATCACCTATTGCTGGATGGTGATGTCACTGTTCCATGCTGATTTGTGGTGTAGTAGTGTATTTAATTTGATACCCTGCAGTTTCCTAACATAGAACTGAATAGGGTATTCCACCATCAGCTTATTGTTATTGTGCATATGGTCCCTTTCCATAATGCATTAATGTCTATTGTTGTTAGCTCCATACAGTACATCTATCATATTAACATCTTGTTTTATGAAGATTGATGGATTTGAGGAAGATAGACGGGTGGTGGTTATTGCAGCAACAAATAGAAAGGAGGACCTTGATCCAGCTCTCATCAGGTGAATTATCTATTTGTGTGTCCTTTCTTTTGTTCCAAGCAGTCCCAAATAGTTTTGGAAATTCTTGTTCTCTTGCAAAAGCTCTGTTGCCCCTCTCCTATTTTTTGCCTATTTCCTGAGAGGCAATCATATCTATCTAAGCTAGTTCAACAGTGTTGCATAACCTTATGCCATTTCTGAAATTTGGATGTTTTCTGACCATCGCAATCATACTGTTCATACATATTATTTTAGTAAAAAAATTCCTCTAAATTCTCTCTTTGTCTGGTGGACATTTTGCAGCCGTTTTGATTCAATCATCTGTTTTGACTTACCGGATCAGCAAACTCGTATGGAAATAGCTTCACAGTATGCCAAGCACTTAAGTAAATCTGAATTGGCTCAACTTTCGTTGGCCACTGAGAAGTAAGTACTATAATTTTAGCATTAGATTTTACATGTTTATTTTACATTTTCAAGCCTATACAAGATAATTGGATGGATGCTTATGAATCTTGATGGTCGATTACAGTATTAGAGATTCTTCTCTACCCATATTAGAATATGTCTAGAAAACTCGGTACTACTTCCAGCTATTTCTGGCTTGTGCTTGGCCAGCGTAATCCTTGAATTCAATCAGCACATCTGGTAGCCAGTGAAGTTTCTGCAGGCTTGTTTAACTAACCCGATGAAGTTATGTGTTTCTATGAATGATTTGATTAAAACACAGTGCAAAGAAATGTGATATGTTGATAACTTGATGTCAAATTCAGGGGATTATATTACATGCTTTGTTATCGATCAGTGCAATAGTCATATGTCTTGCTTCTATATTATTTTTCACTTCAGACATTCTTAGGCATTTGATATTTTAACCGTTAGAATTTATATTATGGACTGCTCCCTAAAATAATGTTACTTGCTAGAGGAAAGTTCTTGACCATATGATATGATGTTTGGACCATTCCTGTAACTACAGGGACCATTATTGTTTTCAAAGGATCACTTTACTGAGTATACACAATTGTTAGCCTTTCATTTGTGACTAGTTCTGAACTGAATGCAGGATGTCAGGAAGAGATATCAGGGATATTTGCCAGCAAGCTGAAAGACACTGGGCGTCAAAGGTATGTAAATTGGTCTGCAGATTCTGTTTTTCCCCCTTTTGCTGCTTCTACAATTAGTGTTCTACCTTGTCTTTTTGTCTTTGTATATAGTTGATTAGGGGGCAAGTTCCAAAAGATGAGAAGGGGGAGCCTAGTCTTCCTCCAATCGCCGAATATGTTTCATCTGCTGAACAAAGACGGAAGTCCTTGCCTGATAGAACAAGTGATCGAACAGGATGGACATCCAGGTCCCCTGCCCTTAAGTTAGCATGAGGATTCTACTTTCTTTACAGTCCCCGTACAATACATAGCACCAGTTTGTAGTTGAAATGAAAATGTATGTAGGTTCTGCTAAACAGTTTTTTCTTGCGACAGATGCTAATATTTGGAAACGTGTATCCAAATTTCTTGCACAGCGCACCTGAAACTCTGGGGAGTTCGTTCTAGTAACAGGTGGTTGTTTTTTTGCATTACTTTACTAAACTGATGTACATAAATTATCGACACTGGAATATCGCACCAAACACCAAAACATCTTTTAACATGAATATTTCGTAGAAATTGATGGGGCAGGAGACGCTAGCAATGCAGATAATGTCTTGATTTTGATCATTTTCTTGTCATTGCTCATTGATATCTTTATTTCTATACTATTATAATTAGATTGGACCTATAAATGACTAAATGACGGGTGTGGAGTTGCCTCGAGAAGTACTTTTGTGATGTTACATCTTTATTAGTTTTCTAAGACATGATACTATATAATGCAGCACTTCTAGTCGTGATTTGGAACTGACTTGTGCACAGAACTGGGTGTCAATCAATCCTGACACGTTTGATTCGTGGCACCATTGATTTCTGATGGCTCTAGAGATCAGGGCACCAAACAATTCGGAATAGCATGCATGCCCCGGGACCGAGAACTCTGAATTAATGTTTGGGAGACGAGGACAAGGATGGAGGACCCTGGCTGTTTCGTGGGGCGGCGGTAGCAATGGAAGAGTACGATGGTTTCTCGGATGTTACAAGCTATAAACTTGATCGGATCCCAGTTTGGGCTCGGATTCATGGCATTCCTGATGGGGTGATGAAGAAGAAGGATATGGCTGTCCAGGTAGCTGGGAAGGTGGGCAAACCGCCAATTACTGTGGTTGTCAATGAAGGAAAATTAAATCCAACTACTTATCTGCGAGCTAGAGTTTTTGTGCCGATTGAGAAGCCATTGGTTCGTGTGATACCAATCACTTTGAAGGAAAAGAAGAATTATCTGGTGCAATATGAAAAATTGCCCCTGTTTTGCTTTGTGTGTGGCTGCCTTGATCATGAGCATACTGAATGTGGAGATGGGGTGCATGACAATTCCAAATTTGGCTGGGGAGAATGGTTGGTTGTGAAACAAGGAGCAGGGCCAAGTGCGAGGGAAGCTAGTCGTCCCTCGATGAGAGGAGGACGTGGAAGAGGGGGAGGGAGAGGAAGAGGAGGCCGAGGTTTTGGAGGGAGCTCAATGGAAGTAGATGAGGAGATGGAGGATAATGAGGGAGAAGATCTAGATTTGGAAACGTTTCAGGGAGGGAAGGATGGTGCTGGAGGGGTGGAGAGCAGCCCTGAAAAGAAGCAGGAAAAGAAACGGATTCGTAAGTCTGTGGAACTGGAAGAACCAACCGACAAGATGGCATCAGCGGCGTCCTCCTTCGAGGAGGGTCGCCGGGGCCAATGAAGTTATTAGTGTGTAACTGCCACGGGCTCGCAAGTGCCCGGGCAGTGAGGGCGCTTCTGGATCTCCAGAAGAGCCACAAACCAGATGTGATTTTCCTGTCTGAGTCACATTTGGGAAGAGTTAAGGCAGAAAAAGCTTAAAAGGAGAGTGGGTTTTGACAACTTTGAGATTCATGAAAGTGATGGTCGAAGTGGGGGACTTCTACTTCTGTGGAAGAAGGAGGTGAAGATCGTGGCACATAATGTGTCGAGATTTTTCATTGATGTCACTTTTGAGATGGAATCGAGTTGGAGGTTTACGGGTTTCTATGGTGAACCGAATTGGGAGAGAAGGGCAGATAGTTGGGATCGACTCGAGAATCTTCATGGGATGATGAGCAAACCATGGTTGGTGGCGGGAGATTTTAATGAAATTTTATATAATTTTGAGAAGGAGGGTGGTAGGCCTCGTCCGCAGAGTAATATGCAAGCTTTCCACGATGCTCTGGTGGATTGTGATCTATCGGATATGGGCTATGAGGGGGATCTGTTTACATGGCAGCGGGGGAAGATGAGAGAAAGGCTGGATAGAGGAGTGGTGAATGCTGCATGGAGCCAATTCTTTCCGTCCGCCACTCTGGTAAACGGGGAGATGTCGAAGTCAGATCACCGCCCGTTAATTATTAATACGGATGGTGCGGAGGTGGCTCTAGGGGGTTTGAGGAGAAAACAGTTTGAAGCAAGGTGGCTGTCAGAGGAGACGGTAGCTGAAATAGTGCATGCAGCGTGGCAGCGAGCAGCAATGCATGGGCAGGGGCCCACGTTCATGCAAAAAACTCGGAGTGTTCACGAGGAATTGCACACGTGGGACAAAGAAACCCTGAAAGCACCTGTCAAGAGAATGAAGAAATTAAAGAAGGACCTTGAGAGAGTAAGACGGAGCCCGCTGACAGATGAAAACCTGTTCCTACAGAAGGAGCTTCTCTTGAAAATAGAGGTTTTATTGGAGCAGGAGGAGATGTATTGGGTTCAGCGAGCTCGAGCGAATTGGCTCAAACATGGAGATAGGAATTCAAGTTTTTTTCAAAATTTTGCGACGAACAGACGGAGGAAAAATCTTATTAAATATTTGATTAATGATCAAGGAGTGAAGCGTGAGGATGCAGAGGGTATGCAACATACAGTCCAAGATTACTTTCAGTCACTATATCAATCCGAGGTGAGCTCTGTCCCACCGGAGATGCTTAGTGATGTTGGGAGAAGGGTAACCCCAGAGATGAATGATGAGCTGATGGCGGCGTTTACTCGGGAAGAGGTGAGGAATGCTCTATTCAAAGCATTGGCGATTTAAAGGCGCCGGGGCTCGATGGTCCACATGCTATGTTTTATAAACGTTTCTGGAATATGTTAGGAGGAGATCTGGAGGATGAGGTTTTACAAGCTGTAAATTCGGCTACAATACCGGAAGGATGGAATGATACAACGATCGTGCTAATTCCGAAGGTGACAAATCCAGCGAAAATCACACAGTTCAGACCGATCAGTTTATGTAATGTTGTATATAAGGTTATCTCAAAGCTGCTTGCAAACCGGCTTAAGAGAATTCTTCCGGATATTGTGAGTCCTTTTCAAAGTGCCTTTGTGCCGGGGTGATTGATTACTGATAATATCTTAGTGGCATATGAAAGTATTCACTCGATCAAAAAGAAGCAGGGAAAGAAAGGTGTGTGTGCGGTGAAGTTGGACATGCACAAAGCATACGATCGCGTGGAATGGATATATCTGAAGGAAATTATGTTGAAGATGGGTTTCAGCCAACAATGGGTGAACATAATTATGAGCTGTGTTACATCAGTAAAATATAATGTTCGCTTTAATAATATGGAAACTGAAGTGTTTACTCCGTCACGAGGTCTGCGGCAGGGCGATCCATTATCACCATATCTTTTCCTACTGGTGGCGGAGGGCTTATCAAGTATGCTACAGGGAGCGGAAAATAGAGAAGAGCTAAAAGGGGTGAAGGTCTGTAGGGGAGCTCCGGAAATTTCACATCTCTTTTTTGCGGACGATTCACTTATATTGATGAAGGTGGATCAAAGTAATGCTGAAACTTTGAAGCGAGTACTCGATTCATATTGTGTAGTATCGGGCCAAAAGATTAGCGAAGACAAATCAAGCATTTTCTTCAGTCCGAATACAGATGTGGAGGTAAAAGCTGCGGTATGTCAAACTCTTAATGTGATGACAGAATCGCTGAGTGACAAGTATTTGGGACTCCCGGCACTGGTGGGAGCTGATAGAAGCGATTGTTTTTGGCACCTGGTGGATAGGGTCAGAACTCGGGTAGGGGGATGGAAGGAGAATGTTGTTAAGCTTTGGAGGGAAAGAAGTCCTCATTAAATCGATCGCGCAGGCTATACCAGTATTTGCTATGATGGTGTTTAGACTTCCTCAGAAAATTTGCAAAGGAATCTCAGACATCATATCGCAGTATTGGTGGGGTGATGACGACGAGCAAAGGAGGATGCATTGGGCTGCATGGTGGAAAATGTGTATACCAAAATCAAGTGGGGGTATGGGTTTTCGAGACCTACAGAGTTTTAATGCAAGACCGCTAGCAAAGCAAGTCCGGAGATTACTATGTGAGCCTCAATCTTTGTGTGCTAGAGTGCGAGAGCGAGGTATTTTCCCGATGGTAAATTACTAAATGTTAGACCAAAGAAGGGCTCTTCCTTTACTTGGCGAGTATTCGGTTGGGCTGGATTGCTTTAAAAGGGGATGCATTTGGAGGGTTGGAGATGGTACACAAATCAACATTTGGAATGACTCATGGATACCAACTAGTCATAATTTGAAAGTGCAAACCATAAGGGGACGGAGAGTTTGGTTACAACCGTTAATGAGCCGATCGCCCAATTGATGGAAGGTGGGATGAACAGCTAATCCGAGACACTTTTTGGGAAATAGATGCGAGAGAGAATTTTGAAGATTCCACTACATAATGGAAGGGAGGACCTTGTAGCTTGGCATTTTAATCGGAGTGGTATTTTTTTCGGTTCGATCGGCCGTATCATAAGCAATGGGAACACAAATATGGTGGTCGCCCGGAAACTATACAAGCAGGAGGTTCGGCTCACGCTAAGGTATGGAAGGATCTGTGGAAATTAAAGGTACCAAACAAGATCAAGATTTTTGGGTGGAGAGCTCTTCGGGGTTTTATACCGGGCAGGGGTATTCTGGCAAACAGGCACATTAGCAATACAAGCTCCTGTCCGGTTTGTAACTCGGAGTTGTGAAGACATAAAACATATCTTATTTGCGTGTGAAAAAGCAAGGGCAAGTGTGGCAATGTTTAGGAATGTGGGAGCGAGTGCGAGTGCCATGAGAGAAGAACGATCGGAGTTCGGTGGTCTTGGAGGAGATCATTAGAAGGAATGAAGCGCTACCACGGATGGATGTTAATTTAGTTGAATTGATTCTTACTGGGTGGGTGGTATCTTTGGTGGGAAAGGAGGCGGCGGGTTCATGGAGAGAGGACGCGGCCGATTGGGAGAGCGGCGGTATCTATTATGGTCCTAACCCCGAACTATATGAAAACTATGAAGAAACAACCACAAATCAAGGATGGATGGAAGAAGCCGAGGGAGGATTATGTTAAGGTAAATGTTGATGCTAGTTTTGATGAGAATACGGGAAGCGGGAGCACGGGGGTTGTTATAAGAGATCATACGGGGGGGAGCGATTGCTATGTCTCAAAGATATTTACCGTACGTTGATGATGCTCCAATGGCGGAGGCTTATGGACTCCGGATGGTTTACTACGGGCCGAGGGAGTGGGATGTAATCGGGTGATTGTCAATTCTGACTGTGTGGAGGTGGTTAACACAATGAAGGATGATGGCTTCTCAGCGACTTCAGCAGCAGCTATTTATGATGATTGTGTGGTAATTTGGAAAGGTTTTAGTGATATTTCTATAGATCACTGTAATAGGGATGCCAACAAGGTAGCTCATGAGTTAGCTTTTAATTCGTTTTCCAACAAAAGTTCTTGTATTTGGGCCGATGAGCCACCTAGTTTTATTTTAGCTACCTTGGCAAACGATGTAATTATGTTTGATGATCAATAAAGCTAGCCATGATGGCATTCCCTCAAAAAAAAAAAAAATTCTTTAATATTTATATGTAGCAGTGGTGGTAAAGTTTGAAAATATTTTGACTGCGCACATCGTAGAATTGTAATATTACATCAGACGTACAAGTATTTATCTATACCGTTACTCTATCATAGGGGACAAAAAAAAAATCTCGACGACTCAAATTGTTGCGAATTTAGGAGAGGTATGTTCCTTGTGTGTTGTGTGTACAAAAGACAAGCGAAATATATGTGCCATGGATCTGATGATCAGGTGCCACGAGCGAAGACACACGTCCCCCACTGTCCCACGCTAATCACAAGAAAGCTATCGCCTACCGGTCACTGACTTAAACACCACATTAGGTGACCGACATGCAATCGTCGGAATGATCCTGCATTCTTTGGTGCGCTCTATGATTCCCAACCGTGTATAATTCCCCGCCATCTTGCAAATACAGCACACTCTACTCTACTCCCCTCCGTAGGAGGTGTTACAAAATTGTCCGTGCGCGTGTGGTGTGGTACAGTCCCACTTGCAGAGACGACGCCACCGGCCGTCCGGCTCCGGCCGGAACAGACGAAGACGACGGCAAACGTTCCGCTACGTGCTGTGAGCAGCGACGGCGACGGCTCCTGTCCGCACGAGAGAGCTCTAGCCTGCCTCCACCGCCGGCCGGTCCCCGGCCCGTCACATGCATGATGAGCGGCGGCACTAGCGTGACAAGTCCCAATGATGCCCGCGTCCACCACCGGCCTGCGCCGGGATTTGTCAAAGACGACCAAGCCACACGCGCGCAGGACGGGCGAGGAGTGGAGTGCAGCGCCACCGAAAGAAACGGGCCATCCGCCCGAGGCTTTGTCCCCCCCGGCCGGCGAGGGTGGAGTGGAGGACGGAGGAGGGCTTGGAGCACGCGTCCCCTTCGCGACGGGGTGCGCACGGCACGCTCGTGGCCTCGTGGGGTTCAGGGGTTGGTTTTGGTTGTCCAAGTATGTAGCGGGCACGTCCCGCCATCCACCACGCTTCCGCCCCAAGACCGAGGGGCCGAGACCGATCCCCGGTGGTGCCCACGCGATGGAACACGGAAATGGACTCGGTGCTCCGCGCCGCTCCGCTCGCAGACGATCCAGATGCGCGGCGATCTTTCTCCGTTGTCCTTCCTGCTCGGGGTCAGGGGTGCAGGAAGTATAGAGGGCTAGAGGCTCGCGGGTCCGGGGCCGTAGCTATGAATTCGCGTCATCGATCTCCCGCGACCAAAGGGTCACGAGACGTGACAGCAAGAGACTTCAATCCGCCACGCCCCTTGTCATGGCGTGGTGAAAGAGCGCACGTATATGCGGAGTACATTGGAAGTGCTTGCTCGCCTGGTTCCTGAACGCATTGAATCCGAATTTACTACAGTGTGGTAGTAGTATTAAACAGGGTAGCATGCATGTCTGCCTCTAGTTGGATGGCACTTGTGTTTGCCTGCCTGCAAAAGGTTCATCTGAAACCGGTATTTTCCCCTAAAATTGTTTCAGTATTCTCTGTACAACACTACAAGTGCACAATCATAACAGGAAAAAAGTGATCGTTTTAACCCAGACGCCAGTGTGATACAGGCGCTTGTCTGATTAACATTACAGCTCACATATAGTAAATGTTTTAGGTGGTCGTAAATAATTACAAAAAAACAGTTAAGCTGTCTTTCACACACTGACGTAGTAACAAAGAGTAAAAAGGGTACTGCTACTTCATCACTCATCAGTTCCTCATTGAGTTGAGAGCAAGCAAAGGTGGCACGCTTACTCAGCACTAAGATACTACGCAGTTAATTAGCTTGTCCTACACAGGCCAAGTAAAGTTCCCGGAGGGCTGAAGAAACAAAAGACTTTTTGGTGCCTTTCTGGTTGGTAGGGGAGCGCTACGCCACTAGCTTGTCTTTCGCATTACCAAAAGGGTGTCAAAACTAACTCCTCTTTCGACAAAGCCCTTAATCTCCCTTGGTACGCTTATTAGGTGAGGAGCACGCACCAACCTACCTACTGCGCCAAGGACTTCACCTCCGTAACCCTTCTCATTAGCTCACCTAATGTAAGATCGAAAGTGAGATCGACGTTAGCACGTACGCGTCCTAACAAATCCATGTTCTGCATTACTTGATCGATTGATGGAGCTACTGTAACTTGCGTTCTTACACTTGCATTACTGCAGCCCGTGTTTTTGCGGATGGTTCTTCTCCGGACCTCTGCACACCGGAGAGTTACCTTCATTGTCAACGCAAGCTGCGTTAGAATGCTAGGTGCGTGATGACAGTGAGCCAGGGATCGCTCTCTGACTACACGATCGAAGAGCGACTGCACAGCAAGGTGCTTTCAGCCTCGACGTCAGTCCAGCAGCTTCGGTTCAGAGAAAGCTGTCACGAGTACGATGTATCAAGAGCTTTAGGAATGTGCACGCATCCTCCGATCCGCTCGAGATGATCGACAACGTATACATGGGATCGCTGAACCTTGAATTCTACGGCCGGCGAAGCAGCAGCAAAGCGAAAATACTGGCAGTGTGTCTCAGCAGCTCAGTCATGCGGTAACACCTGGACCGACAGAGCATTGCTTTGCTCCTAAGCATGTCGCCTAGCAAGGGTTGTTAGAACTAGAACCCTAGACAGCTCCATGTCTCAATAATTCGCAATCATCGAAGACTCGGTTCCAATTTATTTTTTTTCCCTTCGCGCGAAAACCATGGAGAATAACATGCACCGCTGCTTTTGACTAGTAGTTTAGTACACGCTAAAAATCTAAGGACAGGTGCCAAAGGATCACGGACGCCGGCGAAGGAATGGAATGGACGTTTCCAAAGAGGACGCCGTGGTCCAGCATGCATTATGGATACCGGCAGAATCCACGAGAGAGCGTGGACAAAATGAATTGATTTCTGGGCCAACTTCCAAACCTGCGCCTCGTAGCCCCGATTACAGTACTCCTCAGTCCTCTCGCAGAAAACCGACGAGATCTCTTGGATGTGCCACGAAATATTCTTGAAAGTTTATTACAGCGGAAACTCAGAAAAGTGTGTCCCAACTCCCAAACTCCCCAATCCCCAGCGGACCTCGGCGTGTAGGAGTGCCGTGGCAGGCGGATGGTGAAGGGGTGATGATCGCTAGGGAATTTTTTTTCCGGGGTCCAAGAAAGCGGGCACATGGCCGGCGTGACGAGTGGGAAGCAGGCGCCCATGATTGTGCCGCCGCGCATGTGGTGAGCGATTCTAGTAATTGCGATGGGTGCGTGGACATAATCCAACCCCAAGTACCCCCGCGCTGCTTATTTTTCCCCTCTCTGAACGGCTCCCCTCGGCGGCGACATGGCATGGCATGGCATTCCATTGCGCAGGCGGCCTGCCTTTCAGGGGCACCACAAGTTCACAACCATGAAAGGCAGCCACATGCCACCGGCGATCGGCCTGGGACTGCGATACATTTTCGCAGCGAGCGCCACCAAACAAGCGTCCGTGGTCAGAGCCTGTCACTGGCTGCTGAGCCATGTCCCCAATGCCATGCGTGGAGTCCAAACGCAGTGAGCCATTTGGCAGTCCGCAGACAGTTGACCCCTGTCTGGCTCTGGCCTGCTGCTCCCACGGTTCGAATGAACTGTGTTTGGAACACAAGCGGATTGCATAGGCGACATCGTAGCAACGGATGCAATCTTAACTTTTTAATCTGTGCGTCTGGACAGTAATCGTCTGTTCCATAGCACACACAACATTTCCGAACGGCAGGGGAATCTAAGAAAGCTGTTGGTCGTGAGCATTTAAGCCATGGAATGGTGGTCCTCGTGTTGATGCCGGCACACATAAAGCGTCATTCGTTTCTTTCAGCGCCCTCACGTGATGTACCAAGCACTTTTACTTTCTTTATGCGGTGTTAGTTAACACCGACTTTTATGAGGCATGCCATTCGGCTGATGATGACCACTCCATCCGTCTCAAATTACTTATTGTTTTAACTTTGCTAGATATATATTCCTTTTGTTATTCACTTAGATTTATAATTATGTCTAGATTCATAATAAAATGAATACACTTAGAAAAGTCAAAACGACAAGTAATTAGGGAGTGAGGGGTTAGAAAATAAAAATTAAAGGCTTGCTTACTTCTAAGAACTGAAGAAAACCATCTAGTAGTAAACCAACTCAATTTCCGTAGAGAGATTGTTCGTGGACCTGAGGTTCATTCATATCGATCTCCTGGCCGCACTGGAAAAAATGTCTCTGTGAAGGCCAACACCCAACAAGTGGCATCCATCCACCTGATGAGCGAGCGTCTGCCTAGATTCACCAATCAAACACACACACACACACACACACACACACACACACACACACACACACACACAGCCCGGTGTGGGCGTACGTGGATCCCATGCGATTCAATTCGATCCGCCGATCTTGGCACTTGCCAGTTGCTACCGAGACAGAAGACACTGTTGACCAATGAACAAAGCTTTCGGTGCAACCCCTTTCGGAGAACGATACGTTCGTAGGAGTATATGTTTATTTGCTTTAACTGAGGTACGTGAAACTGACCGATGGACGAAATGTCAATGCCAGGTCGTGCTGCGTAGTGGGCGAGAGCTGATAGCGGATCTATACATCGATCGGCTGGCGCATGGACACGAACACCATCTCGTACGTACTCCCACGCGAAAAAGTCCAAGCAAAAGAGGCGGGTCTCGGTCGCAATGTCACATGCGCTGCGAGGGCGCGCGCGGAGCGGCGCGGTCACACGTCGTCGCGCATGGGCATGGAGAAGGCAGCGGCACATGCACTCCTTGTCCGCGCCGCGCGTCTCGTCATCATCCCGATGCAGAGAACGCAGGAGACCGCCTCCGGGATCGCACAGCTGTGTTGATGCGCGCGGCCTCCTTGATGCCGATCGATTTGGACGCGCAGCAGCGTCGTCAGGTCTCTCCGGTCCTCCGGATCATTCATTCATTCTTCTTCTGCTGCTGTAATTAAAGAATTGGCTACATGCAACATGCCTGCAGCTACATGAAGAGAGCGACGTCGATCGCCGTGGATCGGTTCGGAGCACTGAAAACATGTTAAGAATCGTCAACTATATATTCGGGTCTTGGACATATATTCCACACCCGCTTATGACAATAATCTACCAGGTGCCGAGAATCTGCCAGTTATGCAGGCGGCGCGTCTTGATGCTTCTCCGCAGGCTGTAGCTGTATCGTAGTACTTCATCTCTCCCTGTGGTTGAAGCAGTGTATATATATGCATTGCCATGCCATGTGAAATAATAGAGAGGGTTGCATTGGCTAATCTGGACGAGAAGACACGAAGTGTATGGCAATTATCCTACTCGATCTTCTCTAGGCTGTACTACCCTCATCGCCATGTGGTGTCCCTCCCATGGAAATATGGAATAATATCTATCACGTGAGCTCTTGCCTATTGCCTCATTGGGCATTGTTTCGTACCACGAATTTTAGCATTCAAAAAAAAAAGAAAACTCCCTCAGTTCAGGTGAAGCCCAAATGCATGAGATCGTTGTGGTTCGCTCGGAGTCGACACTCTGTCGCTACGTCGTTTGACCCCGTTTTTTTCTTTGGAAAAATGTTGGAGGGAGAATTGCAGAAGCTCGGAAGATTACGTTTGGTTTTCAGCTTCAGGGGACACGTCACACGTACATACTACGAGACATACGACGATGGTCTTTTTTCACTCATTTCTAGGGATGGGGCGCATGCATGTTGTACTACTTACTACACGGTATATATTCGGTCAGTTCATCTTTGCAGCTTTCCTCTTTCGAAAAAAAAAATCTTTGCAGCTTTAAAGCGATCGCTCGAAAGACAATTTCGTAGAGCTTTTGTTGCCGTCTACTTGGCATACAGTACGTACACAAAGCCGTGCCGTGCCGTCCCTTTTTTCTCCACCTACGTACGCTTTGATTAAGGCGGCCAGCTCCTCCGCCGCTGCGTGCCCCCCGGCGGCTTTGCGCAAAGCCAAAGCTGGCACGCGGCGGCGTGCCATCACGTGCCGCGCTCCCGGTTCGCCGATGAGGACCCGTGGCGTGGGTGGCCAGCTCGGCCGCCGGCTAGCTGCTCACCCACCACCCGCCCGGGCCGGGGACCGGCACGGCATGACGCCAGGTCCAGGCGGCAGACCGGCTGCCGCAGCGCGCGGCGCACCACCAGCCAGGCAGCCACCCGCCCAGCAGCAGCAGTGCGCGCACCGCGGCAGCCTTTTTCACCGCGCCCCGCGAAGGTAGCTAGCTACCGTTCGGTCGGTTGGTTTGGTTGCGTCATTGCGTGCCTGACTGACAAACGGGGGGAGTATGTACGTAGCAACGGCATTTATGTACAGCAGTGGTGGGATGTAAGTAACTTTTCGGTAGGTGCGTGTTGGTGCACCACTGCTGCCAGCGTGTGCGTGCCGGGTCCCTACCGGCACCGGCGGCAGGGAGCAATGCGTCCTCGGAAAAGGAGTCTACAAGTTTTTACTACCCGGGAGGAATTACAGCAAAGAATTGCTAAATGTAGGCTTGTAGGTTGTAGATTCATGTGGAGTAGGAGTACTGTACTCCTAGTAGAGAGTAGAGAACGTTTGTACCTTGTGCGCTGGGGGACCAGAACAAGGGTGGCCCCTAACCTAATCCCCCCTCGAATTGTCAGACCATAAAACCTTCTGATTCTGCAGGTCTCTGTTTTGTCGCACACTCTGTGTAGCAGTACTATGAATTGTAGGTTTGTTAGTGCATTTTGCTTCCGGCGTTTTTTTTAGGTTGGTATAGCAAGTCCCATGGGGCAGAAATTACAAGCCATACGAATGCGTCTGAAATGCTTATGTTGCGACGTCCATATCAATCAGCATAGGCTGGTTGGCATTTTTCTGATTCTCTTTTTGTTTTTCTAACCTAACTAATTGCATTGTTGTTGCATCACAAAGCATCTGGTTTGGTCCAGGAACCAAATCATTAGTAGGAGAGTGTGTATGCTCGATTAGTATGCCTTATTATTGCAATCACCAGCATTACAACTGTAATATTCCATTTTTAGGGTGATGCCCGGCCAGATACTGATAAATATATACCAGTAGCATATCCTTTTCTCCCAGCTTCTCTGATGAAGGATAGAAGTAGACCCTTTTCTGATGATATTGACTACACACTGCTAGGACGTAGTGCCACTTGGGTGTGTGAACTAAAAAATGCCACATGTGTGTAGGGGAGATGTTCTTGTTAAGTGGCAAGTATTTCTGTCTTTATTGCTATATTCATGAAAGTATTTCTTGTCTTAATTTATTCATATATTCATGGGGGAGCCAACAACAACAATACAATTTTTTTTAGTTATATGAAAATTAGCTAGCCTTGGATATTTTTCTATTTGGACCCCTTTTTATATTGTTTTACCAGCTCTGTCACTGGATATGTCTATAAGTGTCGTTCCTATGTGTTGAGTTGCTCACATATGCTATTTTCTTGAGCAAAGCATTTTACTCGTGAAAGAAAGTTAGGAATTTAGGATACATTAACCACCAAGTATAGCCGGTCAACTGTAAATCTGAATGCACCCCTCCATTCTAGTTGATCAACGGGGGATCAAATTCATGGCCATCATCTCATCTCATTTAGGCCTTGTCTCATTTTATATATCAAATGACTGAAGATAGGAAAGTTTGATTTATTAAAGATAAATCCATAGATACTAGTTTTCTCAATTTACCTGAAGATGTACAAAGCTGCTGTTGAGCTCTTCCATGTCAGTCAGATAAAGGAAAAGTAAAAGTAAAAATAAAGCAAGAAAACAAAAGAGAACGGCATAAATAAACGCGCAGGAGCAGTATTGGGCTATTGGCTTTGCCTACCCCGGCACCGGCACCGGCACCGGCACCTATTAGAGATGGAGATCACGAGTTCACCACTCCACCACTAGCTAGGCAGCTTCCATGCCACCCCACGGTGCCGCCTCCCAACTCCCTCCCGGCCCGGCGCACGCCAATAACTAGCCGAGCGAGAACACGGCGGTGCCGCTCGTGCCTCGCACGCCAGCCATGGGCGCCGCAGCGAGGCGCGAGCCGCTGAAGCAGCGCGTCAACCGCTGCCTCCTCAAGCTCTCGGACCGCGACACCGAGGCCATGGCGGCCGCCGAGCTCGAGGCCATCGCGCGCGCGCTGGAGCCGGACGAGCTCCCGGCCTTCGTCTCGGCGGTCTCCGACGCGCGCCCCACCGACAAGACCCCGCTCCGCCGCCACGCACTCCGCGCCCTGGCGCTCGTCGCTGCGTCCCACCCGCGCGACGCCGTGTCCCCGCTCGTCCCGCGCATCCTCGCCGCCGCGCTCCGCCGCGTGCGCGACCAGGACTCCTCCGTCCGCGCCGCGCTCGTCGACACCGCGCGCGCCGCCGCCGCGGCCTCCGCCTCCGCGTCCGCCGCGCTCCGGCCCCTCACGGACGCGCTCCTCCACGAGCAGGACCAGTGCGCGCAGCTGGCGGCCGCGCTCGCCACGGCCGCGGCCGTCGAGGCGTCCGCCCTCACCGCCGACATCGTTTCCTATCTCCAGAAGCTCCAACCGCGCCTCCTCAAGTTGCTCCGCAGCAATGCCTTCAAGGCCAAGCCCGCGCTCATCACCCTCATCGGCGCCTCCGCGGCCATGGGCGGCGATGCCGAAGTCACGGCCTCCATCCCGTGCCTCCGTGATGCAATCGGTAGTGACGACTGGGCCGCGAGGAAGGCCGCGGCGGAGGCGCTTGCCGCATTGGCCTTACAACACACGGATCTTCTCACGTCCTACAAATCCTCTTGCGTTACCTTCTTCGAGGCCAGAAAATTTGACAAGGTCCGTCGTCAGTTTGGTTCGAATCTTACTGATGCTATGTATTTTTTCTAGATCTGACTATGGGGGCTGAGTACTGGAATACACTAATGCAGGTCAAGATTGTGCGAGAGTCGATGAACCGGATGATCGAGGCGTGGAAGGAGATCCCGGGTGCTGAAGAGGACGAGTGCTCCTCCGCTGCGCCACCAGCGTCACAATCACAACGAAGACCATCTCTTACAGGTGAAGGATCATTCCCTTTTGTAGTTTTGCTACTTACTACTAATCTGCCTGTACAGATCTGTTAAATTTATTTTCATACCCTGCAAGAGGTAATAAAGCCACATAGGAGCTCATTCTGTAGAGGAAGATTCTAATGTAATCTACTAGCGCTGCAACTGTTTCTTTTGACACATTATCTTGTAACAATCAGGGAGTGTAAGCGAGGGGCCATATCCAGCTGCTTCACAGGGTTCGAACTCAGTTCCATCAGCAAAAAGGAGGAGCAGATTGCCTGTGAGCAGATCATGTCCGCCTGATGTGTCACCCAGCATCATCAAAACAAATAGTCCATCGAACAGGAACAAGAAGCTGTCACCGCCTTCATACCACAAAGTGCGCCAAGCAAAGAATTGTGACTACAAAGTTGAGGTTTCTGTTGCTCCGGATGCTACCCCAATTAAAATGGTGACAGAGGAGAAGCTTCACAAAGGAGGCAATGTGAGAGACAGATTGGAGGCAAGGAGGACACTCTTCCAAGGCAGCGAGGATAGGTCGGCCAAGCTGGCTGGACTTAAAGCAGGGTCACGAGTTGTTCCATACGAGGGTGGTGGTAATTTGGAAGAGATTTCAGAAGTTGAAGGTGGATCGGAAAACTTTGCAGTTCACAAAGATGAGAGCTTGTCAGAAATAAGGACTCAGCTGCTTCAAATTGAAAATCAGCAAAGCAGTTTACTAGATCTACTCCAGGTAATTTTTCATTTATCCTGTTATTTTTATTCTTGTGTATTTTACAGTCTCCACGGCTTCTAGCAATTAAACACTTCTCTGGAAGTGAATAGCTGTAAAATTCTTCCCTGAGTGATCGCTAACCTATATACCAGAAAAAACCATTTCTGTAAGTTGGTCCTTGCTGGGAGTTTCTGGATTCTTGGTCTCAACCTCTATGTTTGTTGCAAGAAGAGGGTAATGTTGGCTGTTGTTTTGGGAAATACCGGGAAGGGACTGCTACTGAAAATGCTGTTAACATCCAGCATCGACTTTTCAGTATCAGTGACATGTAAGGTCAGATTTGAACATGATAATTGCAAGACATTTTCATGTACATATAGCAGCATGTGTCTTGTTGCTTTCCAAGTTCCCCACATAACAAGACATTGCTAAAGGTAAACCATACACTGATTTTAATAGTGACACAAAGGCATGCGTATA
Source organism: Cenchrus americanus (assembly GCA_947561735.1). NCBI lineage: Eukaryota > Viridiplantae > Streptophyta > Magnoliopsida > Poales > Poaceae > Cenchrus > Cenchrus americanus. The sequence goes on from OX387241.1 coordinate 14,898,577, forward strand.
ATCATCATGCTGATTTACCTGCACCTGTCATATGCAATTAATGTCTTGCGTCATCACATGTAGTTTTTTTTTGTTAATATCATAAGAGATATATGTATTATTCACTGTGGGCATTTTGAATACTTACGTAATGCAATGATGACACCTTCCAATTTTGTTGGAAGCGCATCTGAAATTTGTTCTTTCTTACGTTTATCAGAAATTTATGGGGAAGTCCGAGAATGGCATGAATTCTTTGGAGACAAGGGTGCATGGGCTGGAGATGGCTTTGGACGAGATCTCTCGTGATTTGGCCTTCTCTTCAGGAAGGATGTCAAACAGGGAGCCTGATGTGAGGACGTGCTGCATTCTAAGCCCAAAATTCTGGAGAAGGCATGGTGGCAGCAGGTCATCCTCCAGGTTTTCTACCTCTGAGCCAGCAAACAGCTCAGAAGAGGGCAGAACTTCTTACAAATGGGAGAGGCAGAAGTATGGGCTTCAGGGTGGATTTGTCACCAATCCGTTAGCCGAGCCAAACATTTCATCTGTAGGGAAAACAATGCTTACTCAAGAAGGCAGGAGGAAAGACAGAACTTTACAAAAGTGAAGGTAATTTTTTTTACAAATTGAAAATCTAATGGTGTCTTTCCCTGCAGCTGAGTTTATGCGGCAGATACAATTATTAGGACAATCAAATATGCCCAAATAATAGACTACTTTAGTTACAAGCTAACAATAACAATGCAACATAAAGGTGGTACTTCTCACACATAATACATTGATATGATTTTAGTTATGGTTTCATATTGCATCTTGGAGAATCTTTTTCTTTTAAGGCTGGTAGTGGTAGGGCTTTCCTCTCATTTCCCACCAACCTACATTTAAATTTCCAATACATTTTGTGCAACATAATTTCTTTCTGCTCAACTACTTGGCACCTAATATCTTCATAATTTATTCAGGATGGGTTAGGCATGACAAAGACATTCTGTGTGAAGTGCGAACGGCTGGAGTTTCTTATGGTCAAGGTGGCGGCTGTAGTTCTCTTTTTCCACCACAACCTTTACCTTTGAAGGAAAAAGGACTTTGCGCTGTAATTTTTGGAAGCTTTTCCTCCATCAGAGGTGAAAATATGGTGTTGTGTTCACGTGAACCAGAGTTCTACGGGAGTCACCCTGAAGCTTGACCCCTTGAGTACTATGCTAAACCATAAAGCTGGACTCACTTGTTGAGGTGGATCATCGGTGAGGCGGTGAGGCTTCTTGATCACACAGCCTTGCTTGAGGCTGAAGCTGAAGCAACGGCGCTCTGGACTAGTACGCTCAGTTTGGCACGAGAACAACCATCGCTGTGTTTCGTACTTTTGTCTCATCATGGTACATGCGAAATAGTTTAGCTTAATGATAGAACGTAATCACATTGTACCATCATCCTGCGGAACCACGCGTCTTGTAAATAGGAAAGCGGTTCTATTTTGACGAGCTTTCATCATTACTGTTGTTTTCCAGTGTGTGCTGGCTGTGAATCTGTCCTCACATCACGCATCGACCTGGAATGCTTGATGATGCTTTCCTTAGATGGTCTTGCAAGTAAGCAGCCTAAAAGTATGGCGCAGGGAGAAATTTCAGTGCCCGAATTGCATTGCAGTGACCAGTATTCACAAATCACAAAGAGGCAATTCAGTTACTCCACCAGAGAACAAGCAGGAAGGCATGGGGAACTCACTGCTTCTGGCCTGTCAGGACGGCCCGAGAGGGCATTGCAAAACTCATCTGCGACGCGCTCTCTCGAAAAAAAAAACCGAATCGACCATGCACGTACAGAGCAAGACAGTGCCCACATGGTGAAGGGAAACTTGCAATTGTAAAACTGAGACTAGTTTTAAATTGCATGTTTATTTTCACGTTCAGTGGAGTTGGTGCTGTACTCTTCATCACGTCGATCTTTGGTTTTGCTGGAGCTAGAAATGGGTGCTGCTTGTCTATTGTATCCTAATCAATTCAAGATTTATATTTATAGTATCCAATTTGATTGCTGTTAGTCAACTATCAAGTATCTCTCGAAAAAAAAGTCAACTATCAAGTAGTTATGCTCAGTGGAGAAAGGAATCAACCATAATACCGTCGATGTGGATTCATATTCTCAAGGCACCTCAAAATGTAGGAATGTTGTTTGACTGACATGGCACGCAAGATGTAACTATATGCTTAAAGCTTGATTAATTAATTTGCAAAAAGGTTACACTCGTAGCTTCAAATATTATGATAATATTACGATGTTTCCCTACTTACTAATTCTGGTAACAGTCACTCAATTAGCAATATGCCAGCATATCCTACCATGCTCTCCTTGACACTTTGAATAGTATTCGTTCCTCATTATTTTGTTCATACTGGTTGAGCTTGCTGCGGGAGGCTTCATTTTCTTGGACCGCAGTTGAAAAGAGGTGAATATGTTGTATGACCGGTTTTTAGTTTGTTGCGTGTGATTTTTTCGCCTTTAATTTCGATTTCATTTGTGATTTTACAGGTTATCCCAGTTGACAAAACTGGTAACTTGAACATGATGTATAGCTTTTTGAAGAGTAAAATTCAGTGACGGCCCCTAAACTTGCATGGTTGTGTCATCTAGGTCCCAAACTTAGGATTTTTGATTTTTGGGTCCCTCAACTTGGAGGGTTGTGTCATCTAGGTCCCAAACCCAAAATGTCCGATATTTGATCCTTAAACTTGCACGATAATATTATCTAGGTCCCAAATTTCAGCATTTATATAGAATAAAAGGTTCAACTTTCACAGTATTATTTTTAAAAAAGTAATGAAAATAGTAACTTGAACATATAATAACTAAATATGTTCAAATAGAACACCCAATGGCATTTTTATAAGAAATTTTGTACTGTTTCATATTTTTATTATTAAAAAAATTAGTTATGACTTTTAGATTAACATAGTTTTCTTTAAAGTTTCATAAATTAGGTGTAAATCAAACCTTTTCCAATAAAAAAATTTGAGTTTGGGACCTAGATGACACTACCATGCAAGTTTGTGGACGCAAATACTATAGATCATGAGTTTGGGACCTAGATGATACAACCGTGCAAGTTTAGGGACCCAAAAATCAAAAATCCCGAGTTTGGGGCCTAGATGACACATCCGATCGATCAAGTTTAGGGACTGCTAGTGAATTTTACTCCTTTTTGAAAGAGCATTGGAGAATTGCAAAATGGGTTGCACTAGCTGTTATATTTAAGATAAAAGTGAAACAGGCGTCCAACCCTTGACTGTTGGATGTCATTTGATAAAAGTATTCAAGTCAATAGGCACTTTTGCATATGTATTAGGTTTGTTTTGTGAGAAATTTTAAAGTACTTATTTTTCTTATGAGTCGTCGATACGAATACCCAGAATCCAACGGTGGAATACCCACAAAGTATCAGAAAGGTTCTACAGAGAAGAATCAGGAAGTACCAGATTAGTGGGGCCCACAAAAAATTTTAATAATATTTTGATTAATTGAGTAAGGGTATTCTTGTCATTTCGCATCATCATTTAGACTCTCCCGACCATCGTCCTCACTTCCTCAGTCTGCTCCCAGGCACGCAGGAGTAAGGAAAACGCGAGTGCGGCGGGGGAGGGGGATTTGGAGTGGTCACCTCGGCGTCGCCACCGCCGGCGCCGCCGCCGGGCAAGACGGGGTCTCGCGGCCACCGCTTTGATTAATTTTTCTACTCGGATTTACACTACAACTATAATTTTTCTAACCAGATCTACATTACAACTATAATTTTACTAAACATATATACACTAAACTATGTATTTACTAAGCAGATCTACACTAAAACTATGTATTTACTGAGCAGATCTACACTAAAACTTATATCTACTAAGCATATCTACACTACGAAAACTATTAAGTTTGAGAGTATTACCTCTAACGAGACGAAAAACCAGCAGAGCTTCGCACCTTGACCGCCTTCTCCTCTTCCCCTCTCTTTTCTTTTTTTCGAATTATTATGAAATTTTCGGCTGAATTTCGGTGTTATATAGACAGCTAGACCCTAGCGCCATGACCCACGTCGCCATATGTATATTTTTGCAAAATTTTTGACGGACCATATATTTTTGCAAAATCGCGATAAATTAAATATAAAAAAAATCTGCTGGCCAAATCTTCTATAGGAACTAATCTTGGTTGGGTCCTGGGCTCTTGGGTCACTCCTGGGTCATGACACGGCGTGTGGGGCTGGGCTGTCCGCGGCCGAAGTGGCGGCGCTGGGAGACCCTACATTTTTCTTTTGTCTTTTGGCTTTGTACATAGATGTTTTTCTTCTCCTTTACTATATAACAAATAGGGGGTAACCCCTACTGTTCCATCAAAAAAATTGTTATGACAATGTAGCGGCAAACTGACAATTACAATTAAGGGCAACAATAATGTTAGCGGTAGGGGAATTATGAAATGAAAGCAGAGCCTTTGTGAAAAAAATGGTAGTGGGTATACAACTCAGTACTTTATTATTGGACTCTTTCTTCAATACTTGAGGTTTTTATGAGCCGTCCATCGGTACAGATCGGATGGTTATAAAATAGGAGGAACCTATTATAAGGAACCAATCTTGTGGACCGCAACCAAGTAATGTTAGGCCAGGAACTAAATAATTGTGAGTAGGAACTAATCTTTGTTATGAATTGTGGACCGGAACCAAGTAATTGTGGACCGGAACCACCACTTCCTCCTTGTTCCGCATGGTTCCGGTCAAACACCGTAACATTCCTCATTATTCTATCTACAGTTTAGACTTCTTTCGGTAAAATAGTTTAAGATGTTTACAGAAAGGTTATGTGCTTATTATGAAAGTTCAGAAATTTAAAACAGGATGGTCCCTCTTGAGTCTTGACATTTTAGTATCCTCTTTATGCTGCTTATCTTAGTTTGCTGCTGCTCGCTTCAGTTTTTTTTTATATAAATGAAGCTTTTTATTAAATTTCAAAGCCATTACATCGAGTTGATACAATGTCTTGAAATACTCCCGACCTCTCTATAGCGTGATGCACACAGTCTAAAAAGAAGAGAGAAACCCAAAACACTTTAATGACAATCAATTCGTAGACTAAACCGTCACCCATATGCCTGGATTTATGTTATGGAAAACAAATTAATTCCATGCTTTCTAACTTTGCAGTGTTATTTCAGTTTCTCTTTCAGATTGCTTTCATGATTTTTCATCACTAGCCGTGCACAAAAATGGGTGTGTTTTACTATAGTATAGGTTGCTGACCTGCACCACACATACTATAAGCATATTTCTATTTGTCTGATGACATGCTTACCGACAAGAAACTGTTTCAAGTTTGGTACATGTACCATGTGAGCATGAGCAGACATGGGTAACTGTCATACACCAAACATATATTTAACTGGATGAAATTGCATGCACTTGAGTTTGTGCGAGAAAAATGATGCATGCACCTGTCATGAAAAGTTTGTATCCTCCACATGTGCGTGGTTATTTAGCTTCAGTTTAATTATTGTCTCTTGTGTTCTAATCGATCTATGCCTCACAATTTTGTTTCATAGAACTGAAATATTATCACAACATGCAATGTTTCAATTGCAGGAAGTATTTGACAGCAAACTGTTTCTTGTTCTTTTTTCAGGCACTGCTGTTTACTGTAGCTATCATTGTGCAGTCTGGCAGTGTGTGTTGTCTGCTGAACTGTTGCATTATTTTCTCAATTGTGACAAGGCAGGCATTATTTTCTCTGATGGCCAGTTATCAGAGAATGATTCACCGACCTGCAGAACTGAATGGAGCCACATGGCATTACTGCCTGCTGTTGCTGGGTAAGGGCCCAATCTGTAACGGCAGAGAGACGGCGGTCCTGTGTCTCTGCAAGCAACAGTGCTTCTCTAATTGCAGCATCTGCGTTGCATGTCTCCTTTGAAGTTTCAAAAAAAAACAAAGACATATTGCTTGTTCATGCACCCGTTTCTTTAAAGATCTGGCACAAATCATAAACCGTAGTGGAAAAAGGTCTCCGGAAAATGGAGGGCAAATGAGCTAGATTTGAACCAAATGCAGTCACAACTCAGAAGGTACATTCAGAAATTCAGAAGCACGGAAAATATCATAGTTTTACGTATGTCTCATTTAGTTTTACAGACAAGTCGACGAAGTTGGGCACTAGTTATTTCCCAAAACTCTCATTTATTCCGCTGGCTCGCCAGTTCCATCGGAGGAACACAGGAATGAATGGGGGAGAATGGAGATAAAGGAGGGGGAAATCGCTTCAGGGAAGAACTCTATACATGCGCACTCAAAGCATCCTTTTCAGAAGCTGCCTTCACAGGTGACATCAGTATTTCAGAAACATCAGCTGCTGGGCTTCTGCTCTGCACCAGGTGAGGCCTGAGGGAGATGAAAAGTGGGGTTAATTGTAAATTCCCATGAGCAATGCAAGTTGGCAGTAGCACTGAAATGTTGTTAGTGCTAAAGAACGTGTATAGTTAAAAATTAAGGGCACGCTGATGAACACTTACCCCAACTGATGTCACAAAATTGCAGACTGCGCATTTCACAGACTTAGCGCCATACTGGTACATAAGCAGCATACGGCAGTTCCCGCAGTTTACATGTGCAACTTGATTCGCTGCAGCAGACAATAAGGGAACTTTATCACTTGAAATGTTTAGAATTAGTCATGCAAAACAATTTTAATCTTTCTGAACTCTGAACAATCCATAAGAGTTTCTCTGATTATGAGAGTTCACAACTTGATTAATTGGACTAAAATGTTTGTGAATTTTTCAGTAATTCTGTTTTGCAGACGTAAACAGGTCTATGAGATATTCATTCAATTTAAGTGATTCTAGGACATCACTGTCAAACTTTTTAGATTTCTGAATAATGATCGATTTCAGTGAACATCAAAGATACTCTTTTCAGAAGAAGGATTTAGAATAGGCCAAATCGGTGATGTTAAAATGCTATTGGATGATCGCTAGAGTTTTCGACCACAGAATATACTCTTTTCAGAAGAAGGATTTTGCAAATAGGAATCAGAACCACGGAATATACTTGCTGCAACTGAGGAAGAGGAGAAATATGTAGTAGTTTCATTGGTGTACTACCTTCCATTGCCAGGTTAACAGTGTGGCAGCAAGAACATTGTACATTTGTCGCTCCACGTATGTACATCAGGAGAGTGTGGCACCCTCCGCAAACTAACTGTGCCATCTCAGTTCCTGCGAAAAATCCAAGAATTTACTCCACAAAAGAAATGTGTTTGAGGCCAACAGCTACTGCATCAGCAATTTTTCAGAAAACTGTAAAGCTTCAAAGGGTAAAACAAAGTTTTTTTTTTGCGGGTAAGGGTAACACAAAGTTGGCCCCTTTGATCTCCCTACAAACATGAAACCTAAAACTAGATCTCTCTACTGAAAAGAAACTGCCATCTCCTATGTCTATACAGTTTGCAAGATGCAAAATTCTATTCACACAGCAAATGACAATTATTATAACCTGATAAATAGAGCAGAAAGATTGGGCAGTGTTACACTAATTCTGCACAAATGTAGCTCAATGTTCAGATGCTACTTTAAACCAAATAGAAGGTTGGATTCAGGTGCATACCCAGAGGTGGCACGGCGGTGACGGTGCTGCAAACTGCGCAGCAGACGGACGTCGCACCAGCTGGATACATGAGAAGATTCCGGCAGCCGGTGCAGACAAGCTGGCTTTGGCCCACTGAAAATCGCAGGGCGAAAGACAGTTCAGTGTATGAATTTATAGCTACCCAATAATCGAAAATTCGAAATCTTTGCTTCAAAAAGGTCCCTTTCATCATCCAAGTTAGCAGATAAACCTTTATGGTGCCTCGTACTACCCTATACTACCGTCTAAAAGAGGTAGTATGAAAGGATCCGATGGTGAGATTAATTCTATATTACGAACAAGTCCATGGTAGTATAGGTAGTATGCAATGGTAGTATAGGTAGTATAGGGTATTTTAGTCAAAAATAATAATGACAATTGTATAACATTTTGATAATGGTAAGGATATTATAGTAAAAAAATAACATGTCCATTTTGTTGACGGTGCGTTTTGTTTAGAAATATTTCTAATCCTTCTCTTGTTCAATAACACGTCACATTTTTTCACTTGAAGTCACGTCACATTTTTTTTCACTTGAAGGCCATCTCTTTCTTCCACCTCCGGCCGAGCGAGAGCGAGCCACCTCACCACCGGACTAATCCCGCCGGCCCCGGACCACCTCCCCCAAATTCCTCTCGCCCGGTCCTCCACTGCCCTCGTGGAGCATCTCCTCGACCTATTCGGCTATTCCACATGAGCTCCGGCCACCCCTTGGCCTCGAATCGCAAATCCCGCACCCGCCATTGGTGACACCGAGCCGAGCTCGAGCTCATCGGCTACCAACACCTCTCGGTTCCCCTCCTCTCGAATCAACCCCCAAAACCAAACAACAGTAAGCCAATGGAGCTTCCCAACCCCCTCACTCGTAGACTCGCCGGATTGGCCACCGGCCGAGCTCCTCCGCTACGCGCCACCGCCGAGCTCCGTCGGCCGCTAGTCGTTGGCCCACTTCAACCATCCTCCGTCCATACTAGCCACGGGAATGAGGTCCCTCCATTCATTTCACCTCCACGACCCGCAAAGAATCCACTCCGGCTACCACCTCGCCGGAGTCGACCTCGCGCCGCCGCCGCCTCCGCCACTACACCACCGCCGGCGGCCCCGCCGATCCTCCTCCGAACTTGCCGCCTTCGTCAAACCAACTCGTGGTGAGCCCGGTCCGCCCCACCCTCGTCGCCGGTGTTGAGCTCCGCCGACCGGAATCGACCGGGACAAAAATGGGGCCGATGAGAAATATGGCTATGTCTCGCATGGATGCGGCCGCAGCCAGTGTCTCCCCGGCCGGCTTCGGCTGCCTCTTCGTCGTGCCCCGCTTGCCACCGTCGTTTGTGTCTCGCCGACTCGCCTCCATTGCCCCTGAGTGGTGGCCGATGGCCATGGCGCTGCCGGTGTCGTGGCTGTACCGTGATGTGGCTGGGGGCAACAGGAGGGATGAGGACAATCGGATGTGTAATTAAAAAAATTATAGTTACCAAATTAACCTTCATTATACTCCATACTACTCTTCGGTAGTATAAGGCACCATAAAAGGCCTCTATTTTTGATCCATAAGAACATTAAAAAAGTTACTACGTGAAAGGAACTGCTGCATACCAAAGCATGTTTTGGTGAAAGAAACACAGTTTTCCTAGTTTTCTTGCAGTCAACATTTCCATGGTACCCAAGAACATTGCTGACATGAAAAATTATCCTATGCATATCTTCCAGTGGTAATTGGGGGCAAGAAACATCACCATTGGGCGGCGTGAATGGCACCGGAGGAGATGGATACGGGGCAAAGGGGACCGGCATTGCCGTGCCGGCTGCCTTATCCGACTACGCTGCTCGTGGAGACCTTGCAGATTCCGGCAGCTATCAGGCGGCAGAAACCAGCTGCTTTGGCCTGCATGAAACCCTGGGCAAAGTACAGGAGTTGCTGGTGAGAGAGCAAGAAAGCCTTCAGCTCTGAACTCTGAAATCAGCAAAAAGTTGCAGAGAAAATATACAAATAAAGCTCTTCAATTCGCTAGCAGCGAGAAACTGGAGAAGAGAGATTGCTTCTCCAAATGCACATCAAGTTCACATCTTTAAGGTTTCAGTTCCAAAATCTTATCAAGTCCGGTGCTTCAGTTCTATGAGCAAGAAAAAGAAACTACTCCACAATTTTGAAGAACCAACCAAAATGTGTGGAAACCTTGCTAGTATGAAGAGGTTTAACTTAGCACTAGCCACTAGGGATGTCCATGAGCAACCACCAGATCCGTGACACCCGTTTTCCACTGCTGGCCTAATAGAAGATGACTAGAACAAGTTCAGGATAAGTCAAGGGGTTAAATAAGTCAAAACTAACCCAACAATGTTGAATAGCAAAGGACTGCTTGCCATCTCATATGGATGGAGAACATGTAAAGAATCACCATGAAGACTTGAGCAAGGCAAATAAAAAATTGGAAAAACAAATCCTAAGACGCAGTTCCCAACAAATCATCCCAGAACAAGGGCGAGAAGGGGGGAAAGGGGAGCAAGAGAGGAAGCAGCACCTAATTGAAATGCTTATGGTTGCTGCAGGCATAAGAGCAGTTCATGGGTTATCACATCCCCCCCTCTCTCTCACTACCTCTCTGCCTTCTCTCTCTATGTGATACAGAGAGAGGTTGACAAGTTCATAGGGGAGGACAAAAGAAGGCAGAGCATTTGATGGGTGGCTAAAAAGGCAGAGCATTTGATCGCTTGCCGGATCTTTTCTTTCGTGCTCAAATGAGCGTCTGGGTTTATTTCCCCTGTTTTTTTACTGTTAATCCATTTGCAGTATACAGTTCTTTAGAAGAAATAATTGCTTCCTCATCACATTCTATGAGATTTGAAAAGTAAACTTGGATAGTTTTACTCAGCGATTTAATACCGTAAAACCCATTGAAATATATAAATGTTAGTAAAATTGTTTCCTTGTCAGGCAAATAAACTACTCCCTTTGCCCCACAAAGAGTGTCCACTTTGACTTTTTTCAGTCAAACCATTTTATGTTTGACTAAGTTTATATAAAAATATATCAATGCTTTTGATGTCTAACAAGTTTTATTAGATTCATTATGAAATATATTTTCATACCATAGCTATTTAATGTTATAAATATTCATATTTTTCATTATAAACTTAGTCAAACTTCAAATAGTTTGACTGAAAAAAGTCAAAGTGGACACTCTTTGCGGGATGGAGGGAGTAGGTTGGTGGTAAAAAAACATAGAAAAAGACATAGTCCAAATCCTTCTTGTGTGGCCCACCCTTGCAGTGAGACATGAGTACGCGACGAGGTGCCAATGATACAATACTTCTCACGTTGGAGAATGGAGATCTAGGTAGTGGCTGAGGAGATGCCACGTGCACACCAGACAAGTCACACAATGCAGCGTTTTGAGAATAACAATAATACAACAATTAGTGCAGAAAAAGGAACTAATAAATCACACTCGGGATATTTAATATTTTGAGGGTGGGTCTTGCCTAAAAAAACTAGGAAAAGTGTTATTGGTTCCCTTATGCAAGAACCATTTGCAAAACTGTAAAATTCTTATATGCAAGATTCCAGTTTTCCATCCCGGATCTAACTCATCGTCGCTTCTGTTACCTGCCCGATAACCTGCCCGTTGAGTAACTCCCTCGCACTTTTAAGTGTTCTAGAGAGCATGATTGCTGTAATTCGCAAAAAAAAGGAGAGAGAGCATGATTGCACCTATGAAAATGTTATGAGTGACTGGTTTAATTTGTGGACGTGACTAGAGTACAACCCGCAAATTACACTAGATTGTTTTCTTCTTCCATAACCTCCTTCCCCACCCTGCCCCCGTCCCCTCGGTTGGTGCCGGTGGCGACTACCGTCCCTCTCCTCTCCCCTCCCTCCCAAACACATGTCGACCCCGCCCTCCTTAGGGCTTGTTTGGGAATCAGTGGAATGAACGGGAATGAAGGGTATTGGGGTGGAGGAATTTCCATTATAAGTCAAAATTTTCCAAAACCCCCTTCAATCCTCTTCTATCCACTTGAATCCTCCATTTCCCAAACAAGCCCTTAGGGGATGCTTGGTTCCCGCCTCCATTTGCCACACCAAAGGTTCGACGGTGTCATAGAAAGTTTGTTGTTGCTTGGTTCAAGAAAAAAAGTAGCAACCACGCACAAAACAAAACAAACCACGTGCAAATACCACATAGTGTGGCGGCCATTTTCACCGCCACGGGTTGGCGTGGCACTCAATGACCACCAACCAAACATCCCCAAATCCCAAAGGCCACAACACCCCCACCAGTCGTCATCGGCCCAACCGTCGTCCGAACACGCCCAATGTCGCCTTGCCTTCACCGTGCAGCCGCACCGCTGGTACTCCGACGCCCCGCCCCTCTACTTCTATGGCCGGATACCATTAGAAACCCTACCCCCAAGAACCCCAAACCCTAACCCTACCGCCTCGACCACCACATCGGTCGGCTGCTACGCCGTCGCGACTGCGCTCTATGGGGGGAGAGGGAAAGAGGGAAAGAGAGACCTACCTCAGTGGAGTCGGGGGGTCCGCGTTGGAGCCTCCACCGCCACCGCCACCGTCGCCGTCGTCCTTTGCTTGGGAGAGAGGTGTGCGACTGATATTTCAGAGGAGACGGTGGTCCCCACCGGCTAAATCCAATCCGCTGAGGTGGCCCGCCAGCAAGGTGTCTTGTATAGGCTATAAGACCCCTTTCTTCAAAATAGTAAATCATGTCAAATTAAAAAGTTTCCACTTAAAAAGTTCCATAACTTCTTAAGATAGACGTACAACTTTTATTTGGGTTGTTTCTTCATTTGACAAAGTGGTAGTAATATTTGTTCACAAAATCTATACCTCCCATATATAGTTTCATGGATATGTATAAGATTTGTGAAGAATATTATTACCACTATACCAGATGAGCAAATGATCAAAACAAAGTTGTTCATCTTCAGAAGTTATTGAACTTTTTAGTTGAACCCTTTTCAATTTGAATCAATGTTGCAAATCGCGGGCTATAGAATTTAGCGGAGTCCTTCCAAAAAATCTATAGGAGCTATAGCGGAAGCTATAACCTTTAACGGTATGCAAAAAAGTAACGAATTTAGACTTAAACATTATTAATTTTATAAATTTAAGCTCATATTTCATATATATGTGTAGGAATTAGTGAAAACATAAGTAAATCAGTCCGATTCGGAAGACAAGTGATAAATCATAACACATAGTTCATAAATGTCAAGTATATAAGTTCGTAGTTGAACCATAACGGTGTTAGCCGTGCTAGGCTATTGAATTTAGCGGAGCTATTTCATGATATAGCGAAGTTAGCGACATTAGCAGTAAAATATGCAATATCGTAGTGGCACTGTCTCAAAAAGCTATAGCGGAGCTATATCGAAGCTTAGCGGACTATTTGCATCGGTGATTTGAATTGTTTTTGTCAACGAAAAGTGCATTTCAATATCTAGTCACTTGAAAATTCGAATTTTTCAAACCACCTCAATTGGAGAAACATTCAAACTAAAAGTTGTAGATCTTGAGAAGCTATGAAACTTTATAGTTTACAACTTTTTTATTTGAAATCGTATTGTAAAAAACACTAAGTTTGAATCTCTCAAATTGAAAGTCAAATTTCGTAAATGACCTCAAATGGAGAAACTCCCAAAATAAAAGTTGTACATCTAATAAACTTATGAAACTTTGTATTTGTCAACATTTTAATTGCATACATTTACAGCCTCAAACAAGTAATTTACACTTGGTATAGTATAATATGAGGATGATGCATGTGAGAGTGTAGTGTAGTTGTAAGAGAGGCTACGTGTGAGGGGGAGGGAGGTCGCGGTTTCGAACCGCGCTGGGCGCAGAGCATCGTGACTTTGCACAAAAAAATAGGGACGGACGGGTGGCTGGATATATTTTGCGCCCACCAACGCAAATTTGTGTTGGCTCAAGATTGTTAGCCACCCGCACAAATCATTTTTGGCTTAGTGAAATTTCTCCATCAATGATGCAATAGTTTCCACAAAACTGGTACATCTTGAAACGCTAAACCACAGCTCAACTAACTTGAGAATGACATCAACTCGATTAATGACTAGGCAAAGAGAAAATGAGATACAATTTGGCGATAGAAACAATCTCGTTAGTCCTTTGCAAATTATGCTTGGTTGAATGATTCAAAGAGTATACTCTGAAAAGATCCAAGACTTTTTCATGATCTTGTGAATAAACATAGGGAAAAAAGGCAAATGGAGTTGAATCTTTTGCAGGTCGAGCTGAGTCCTCGCTGCTCTTGTCTATTTGTTGTGGTAACTAGTACAATGTCCTAAGAAGGGGTGAGTGGGTGCCAGTGGGCACGTCTCCATTGGTAGATCCCTGTGATCTCTTGGGCCCCCACATATGAATTATTGGAGACGCCATCTGCATTCACACACCATCTCGTCGTCGTGAAATCGCATAATTTTAAATAGCGCGATATAGCGGAGCTACAACACGTCAATTGAAACGCCGCAAGGCAATTGCACTTTTTCTCACTATAGCTATAGCGCCACTATCCTGGAATAGCGCCGCTATTCTGACGTTATTACCATTTGATCAGGCCAGCCCATATGTTGATAAAAAAGAAAGAAAACAACGTGACCCAAACTCTACCCTGTTTGGTGTGCCTTCATGGATGTTGTGACAGAACCGCCCAAAATAATTCCGTATTATCACCTAAGCCGGTCCACGAGGCCATTAAGCAATAATAAAGAATTATTTTGTCGCTTCCGCCGGGTAAAGCCTGGTGAATCACTTACAACAGGATCGAGATATGCGCTAAGCCCACACGAAGGCGGGACCAGAGTACAACATCACATTACATAAAAGGTTCACAAGTTCAACATTATTACAAACCAGGTTTTTCATACATAAAGGTAAACATGATCGAGTTTAAACAAGCGGAAATAAAACTAGCGGAAGATACACATGGGAGGCCATCCATAGAGTATCACTCATCAACATCGTTCTCCCACTCAAGCTCCCAACCATCCGGAATAGAGCGAGGCCGGATGAGGTTACCCGAAAACCACAAATTAAGCAAGGCCGAGTACTAATACTCAAAGCAAGACTTACCCGACAAAAATAAAGTAAGACTAGGCATGCAAGGCTTTTTGGCTGGTGGGTTTGTTTTGCCAAAAGCATCTAAAAGTTGATCCTTATCTTCAGATGTTAGCTCCAATTCTAGTATGTTAACCATTCTAGGTAAGCACCTGTACTAAACAAGCATGTTGTGCAAACAATATTAAACAGGTAACAGTATTAATCCAAAATGTTCCATAAATAAACATGGGGTAGCCAGTGGTCAAGCCGACTCAGATAACGGCGAGTGACCGACGATCGATCGATTTATATCCTTGCAAGGTAAAGCCAAGATACACGGAAGAAGTAGACCCCAAGAATTCAAATAAAAGCGGATGCGGGGTCTACCCCGACCGGGCGGTTCCCGTCGTTCCCCGCATTAGGAAAAGATGCTACGGTCCTAAGTACAAGGTTACTGGAATGCTCTCACACGACCCGTCCGAGATCACACTTGCACTACCGGGAGCAAACCGGAGACGCATCTCAAGAGTAGTAGCGATAAAATTCCCGCACCGGTTCACTAGGTACTAGGCTTACCGGTCCCATTCCCGACAAGCACTTGGTACGTTCAATAGCTTAAACCAAAGACAATGCTACTCGGTCGAGACCGAACCCATTTCTCTTACCACATGAGCGAGTCATTTTAACCAACTTATGATTCCAACATAAGCATCGTATAACTCGCGAGCAATGAGTCATTACTCGACTTCTACCGTATCCTTAGAGCATAGCACTAGTGTTCCTAACATACTAGTAAAAGAGCATAGGAGTCCTAAGGATCATGCAACTAGGTTTCAAAACAAATCCCGAAACTTAAATGCACAAGTAAAGAATAAATACCGAAAGGTAAATGACATGATTTTAATTTATAAAATGGGTTAGATGAAACCGGTGCTTGCCTTCCTCAGACTCAGTACCAACACAAGCCTTGGGCTTTTCTGGACTTTTGTCCAGGTCTTGCTGCACACTAGCTTGATTCAACTCTCCACTAGCTGCTCCCTCCTCCTCCTAGGTGAGCGTGTACGTCCCGTCGGGAAGATCTACACGTTTACATGCACATGCATTAGATTAAGGTGAAGGTGGGAGAATTACCACAAAACCAACCCTTGTTGGACACATTTATCCAAACATTATTATTTTCTTACAGAAATTATTAGGGTGTGTGATGATAAACAAAACCCTACTTTGATGGTGATTGTGTGTATATCTAAGAAAATTAAGTTACTTAACTTCACCAAACAGCAAGGGGGTGTGTCTAAATTCATAAAAACAGGAACAAACACGATTTCACAGTTTAACACTTTAATCACTATTTCTTTATTTAATTAATTAGGACAAGCTTTATAACCATAAATCCATATTAAATAAAAAACACTTCAAATGAGCCTAATATTTTGCACACAACAACATATGCTTAATTTAAGCTCTCAAACCAAAATTTAGCTTAAGATCATTTATACATTAATTTATACGAAAAAGACAATTCAGCCTAGTAACACACCATTAATTCATATAAAAATATCTAATAAACTTTTTGATCTAAACTTTCTCCTACAGGTCATGTATGCCAAAAATGAGTTTCTGACGAAAGCATAAGTGCAGATTCAAATTATTTTTCAATTTTTGAATTTAAACTCCTACAAAATATTAATACCAAATCACCTATTAAACAATTACCTAAAATCAAACCCACTCTACCAGAGTACTACTCAACAAGGAAAAACCCCAGGGTACACATGGGGCTATAGAAAAATTCATTAAAGGGGCTATAAAAAGCATCAAACTTAATCTAGCATAAATCTTACAAAAATCATAACTGAAACTATATACATCAAAATCATGCAAACTTTTGCCACAGATCTAGACATGCCATAAAGAGTAACATATCCAAAATTCAAGTCCATAGCATGTGTAAATTTTAAACTACACCAAAAGGACACCAAACCGAGTTTGAATTTTTAATTTAAAAACTGCACAGAAAAACCCTATACATGCTTTCTAGAAAAGGTAGAATGGAACCCAACAAAATCGGATTTGCATTTTTATGATTTTTCTATGATTTTTAATGAATTTTCGAAGTTGCTATTGGAAACCCTAAAACACTATTACGGTCGGGCCCCCGAACTTATTTTCCGAAATTACACAGAGGTCCCTGGTTTACGGAAACAACCCCGGAATTACCCGCACCCTTGCAATGTAGTCCCCTGCGGCTCGCTCCTCACCGACGGTGGAATCCCCCGGCCGGCGACCGCCGGGACTTGGCCGAAAGGGGTGCCCGGAGTCCCTGGGGGGTTCACACGCGTCAATTTGGGGGAGGATTCGGGCTCGAGGTGGGGTCGCCCGGCGCCGGTGGCGGGGGCACTCCGATGCGCCCGCCGCCGCACACCTGCGGCCGGCGGCGGCACGGCTGGTCGGTCCGGCGGCAACTCGGCCGAGCGGAGGGAGGCACGGGGGATCACGCGAAGGGGAATGGGGAGTGGAGCGACTAGTCGGAGGAAGAATGGGGCGGCGGTGCGGTGCGGAAGGCGGCGGCGAATAGAGCGCGACCCCGGGCGTCTTGGCCGCGTGCGCGAACGACGTGAACGAGGTGCTACGGCTCACCTTAAGGCCTTTCGGACCGGTGGCCGCTTCGCATGCGAGGGACGCACAACGCGACATGGCCAGGCGGCGGCGCGTGGCCGGTCGGTCCCGCGGCGGGGGCGCAAACGCGCTCCCCGGCGCGGTGTACGGCGCACATGCGGGGCGAAGGGTCCATCACAACGCCGGGTCCACCGCGACGGTGCCGAGGCTTCCGTACACCGGAAGGACGCGCGGACGCCACGTGGATGGCCCACGGTCGGCGAGGAACGTGGCGTGCGTGACGCGCCCGGGGACGGCAATGACGTCGCCCGGCCCTATTTTTGTTTCGTGAAGCCGTTTTTAAAATTGTCAAACTTCAAAAAGTGTCAACTAACTTCAAAATCTCCAAATATAAAAGTTGTAGAGGAGCTATAGACCTACAACTTTCCCAAAGGGCGACATATGTTTTGATAAACGGTTTGTCCGGGAACGTCGGCCGAAGTTGCGCTTTTTCCACAGCTCGAGTTCTTGTTCACAACGCGTGCAACTCGATTTTTGGCCGATTTGCACTCAAAATTGGAATGTCCACCAATTACAAAAAATGTGTTCCGGAAATAACGAACAACTTTCGTATTGGCCGATTTTGAACTTCTATAGTGAAATTTGGAGAACACGCAAGAAAACCATTTCAGCCTTAAAGGAGATCTAGGGTTTGACCGTGATTTGGAACTTTGACCCGGGTCTTTTGTGCAAATTTGTGACTAAACATGTCAAACATGCTTAGAAGCTAACTAACCTTGATTAACACATCTAATTAATGTCATTAGCACAAACAAACATCGGGGATGTTACGGATGTATGGCCATATGCTTTTATGGCTATGGATGTTAGAAATGCACTATGAACTCATGGATATTTTTATGGCCCACGATAAAAAACATGGTGAAATCGTAAATATATCCTTTCACACTATCCGGAAAAAATGGGAAGCAAGGGAAACATGGATGTAACCAGACAAGAGAAATAGACAAGAGCTCACTATGGAGAAAGGGAAATTTTTTTTACAACAACCACATATATTATCACTTAAGCAACCATATTACAACGATGTCCTCGAAGTAAAAGAAATTATAACAAGGTCCCTAGGCCGAATAAGATCCACGGGGCCACCGACGTGTTCAACAACGGTGAGTTCGCCGCCGGGGGTTGTAGAGGCTTCGGGGGGAGCTTGCACCGGATGGAGTATTGTGCACTATAACGATTGAAGGTGAAGCGACATAGCCGAAGAAATTCATTTCGGTCGGAATAGTTGTATCGCCGTCGCCGGAGGTAGTTGAGGGCCACCAATCCGCTTCGGGGGAAGGCAAGCTCGTCGGAACAACCGAGCGGTGAACTACTACAAAAGCCATGAATATCCACCGAGTAGCCGAAGGTTGCTTCAAGTGAATGGCGAAGGCGGAGGAGAAGGTGAAGGTACTTCGGTGCGTTCTACAACATTAGATTCGTCACTTCTCGAAGAGAGATGATGATATCGGAACAACCACCAAAGGACAAAGGCGGAGTGAGAGGCGAGGGTGGAGAAGCTCGGATCCGGGGAGGCGGAAGCGGAGGCGGACGAACCGCGATGCGTTCAACAACGAGAGAACTCACCGCCACCGAAGGTAGCAAGGCCATCGGAACAACCACTAGTATGCGACGGGAGACTGTTCTAAAGACCAAATCCCCCAAGAGGAAACCCGATTTGTAGTCATAACCACCAAATCAAACTGGACTCCAACCGGATCTAAAGCGGTGGTGGGGGATCTCCGGCAAGAGGTGGAGAAGGGCGGAGGAGAAATTATTGAAGAGGGTGATGGAGGTGAAGGAAGCTTATTTATTGTTACCTTGGTCGAGGCTTCATCGACGGCATGAGGAAACATCACGGCGGCAAAGACGAAGAAGAAGAAGAACACGACCGGGGGAGTACCATCTAGGGTCTCCTAGACCTACCGTACAACCGAAAGATGGCCCCTTTCCCTACTCGCTTCGGTGCTCGCGCCGAACAAGGAGAAAAGGAGCCGGAGGAGGCGTTAGACCACCCGCACCGGTCTCCTCCATCCCCCACGCCATCCTTTTCCCGGAGACTTTTCCGGAAAAATGTCCGCACCGGTCTCCTCCATCCCCTATGTCGTTCTCCCGGAGGCCTCCGCTTCCTCTAGATCCCGAGGGATCGAGAGGGCTCCGCGAGGCCCCACCGTGCGTACCTTTGCCGCCCCCAACGACCGGCGCGCACACACGGGAGGGAGAGAGGACGCGGATAGGGTCCGCCGCACCCTGGAGAGGAGGATGGCCCGAGGCAGTGCGCGGCCAGCGTTGCGCGCCCGTCGTGGAGGGGAGGAAGAAGGGGCTCGCCGCCCGCCGCGGGGGAGAGGGAGGAGGGCACGAGGCCATTGGGGAGGAGAAGCTCACGCCGGCCTGTCGGCTCGACGGAGCGAGAGGAGGCCGCACGCGGATCCTAAGCCGCGGCGAGGGGAGGAGGGGCTCGCCGGCCGGCCGTCGTTGGGAGGGAGGAAGGAGGGGCTCGCCGGTCTTCGGGAGGGAGGAAGGAGGGGCTCGCCGCCCGCCGTCGGCGGGAGGACGGCACGAGCCACCCCGCTCCTCTCGCTCCACCACCGGAGAGAATGGGCCGCGGTGGCGCCGGATGATGGGCCGCGGTGCCGCCGGAGGATGGCGCCACCTCGGCTCCACGCGTTGCCGCCACCGGCCGGCGCAAAGCACCTCCTAGCGCCGGATGCGGTCGGCGCCACCGCCACCGGGGACGCGCTCGCGCCACGCCTCATCCGCCGCACGGCGACGTGCGGCCGGAGTGGGGAACGAGAGAAGGGAGAAGGGGGTCGTTGCCGCGGAGCTCGACGATCTCTTCCGGGCGACAAGCTCGAGGGGGAAGTCGGAGCTCCGGATGCGCGCGCACCGGGAGAGGAGAAGTTGACCCAAGGGCACACGGCGAGGCCGGCCGCGGCGGATGGAGGAGGCCGACCGCGACCGGGAGAGAGAGGAAGAGGTGGGGTGGGGGGGGGGGGGGGGGCGACCCGCGCACTTGTCGTCCACCGCCGCCGCCCGGAGGTTGAAAGGGGAGGGAGGGGCCGGCGGAGGATGCGAGGGATGGGAGGAGGCCGGGTGGAGTGGGAGGGAGGAGATAAAAAAAGAAAGAGAGAGGGGTGAGGGGCGACGTGTGGGCCACGAGCGGGTGGTTGGGATAGAGGAGAAATATGAAGGATGATGAATGCGGTAGAAGTAAGTATAAAGGAGAGAATATGAGTGAGTAGGATGGAATATTCCGTTTTGAAGGAGAATATGAAGGAGAACGAGTGTGGATGGTCTTAGGCGGTGGAGGCAAGGAGGTGGTGGAGGCAAAAAACGGTGGTGGTGGTGGTGAGATCCGGAGAGGAGGAAGAAAGGTAGGTGACTTTACTACCGAGAGCGAGTGCTACTCGCGAGAACTATCTCTTGGAGTTGTTGGAGTTGAAGACGTCCACAATCAAATCTCATTAATTTACCCTTCCTTTGTACTCGGATGAAATTACTTTCTTTCCTCTAGGGATGGAAATGTGAAAATAAAATCGAATTATCCGATATTCGTATCTCGCTAAATATAAATATGGATATACGTATCGGTAATTGAATTCAAATGTGTAGTAAGATGGATACATCCGAATTCGTTTTTGTCTTTTCTCTATTCGATTCCATCCGTATTCAACAATATCCGACCCTATCCGTATTCGACTATATAAAACTAGAAGCTATCTCCGTAATTAACGCCAAATTATGTTCAACAAAATACTAATAATGATAGTGTATAATTGAAAAAATATGTCCATAACTAATGATTATGACATTAATTTTAATATTAAAAATATTACATCCATAAACAATTTAAAAGTTATATTTAAAGTTAATGACCACTATCATTAATTTTAATAACAAAAATACATTAATATATCTATAAGGGGAAGTTTAATTTTAGTTACCGGTTTATCTTTGTATTGTTGAAAATATTTCTCATGTATTTTTTATTATTTTGCTTGATAAATGTATATATAAATATTAAAAATATGTATTTATTAATAATTTTATTTATTATATGATTAATTATTAAAATAAATATGGATGAAAGTGATATTCTTAGTGAGCGATCTCTCGTTACGTACTAATACTTTAGTCTCTACATAATTTTGTAATTGCAAATTATGAATAAAGAAAATTAGTAAATGTTGTGTTCCAAATCGGTAACTATTTGAATGTGTTTCCGAAATCAAGACATCCATTTTGTATTTGTATTCAAGAACATTCAAATCGTATTCGCATTCGAATAAAAAATATGGTAGAAAGTGTTATTGGAATCCGATTCCATGCGAATCCGATTAGTTTTCATCCTTACTTTCCTCTCGCTCTCGAGTTTTAGACGATGATACACATACAAACCATATTAATGCAAAGGTTTGCATATCCGAAACAAATATAGGTGATGACAACTTTTCTCTCTCAAAAGTTGATTCGGAGACTCGGAGTAGATTCGAGTGCTTCATAATTGATATGAACCGGCGAACCTAATACGTGAACCTTCCGGCTCACCCATCTTCATTACCGGATCGGTGGACACATCCGTGAGCGCTACGGTCGGCTCACTCCGCGCGAGTAATGGACACCTTTTCTATTCTAATCATTTGGTGCTTGTGGAAAGAGGCAATTCGCGTCCGTTCCGCAAATCTTCTATAGTTCTATTGGAATATTTTGTTAGTAACTCGGGTGCTTTTGCTTAGTAGTTTGCTTTACGCATGTTTCGTTACAAATAAAGGTGTTCCATAGGTGGCTTGTGCTTTGGCACGTAGGTGAGTTTGCGTGCGGGAATTGCTCGCACGGGAACGCGTCAAAGGCACGCCCGCGTAGCGCGCGCGTTACGGAGCCGTGGGGATGGCGCAGTTCGTTCAGGGGCGTGGCGCACTTCGTGGGCGTCGTGATCTCGTGGGTCTGTTGGCCACGATCTTGTATCTTTTGCTACATATAGATGAATAGAGTCCAGAAAATGCGGTTGTTCGGTTGCCGCACAAAAGCTCTGTGCGTTCTCCAGTGTTCGCGTTGAGTTCTTTGTGTTGTAGGTGCTTCTTCCCCGGCTCCGGCGAGAGTTGGCGGAACAATTGGCATCGAGCCGGGTTCAAGGTGTGGGTGCGTGATCCGGCAATTGAGTGGGCACTCATGGTACGACGGCGTTCGGTGTCGCCCACTCACGGCGGACCGAGCGGGTCAAAGAGCCGCCTGCAAGGACATCGGCGGCATGTCCGGCGGCGACCATGGCTCACCGGAGCGCGGCATCGTGTTTCACCGGATCACTAAGGAGGTTTTAAGCAACGCCAAGTTCCCGGTCCTCACGAAGACGAACTACATCGGCGGGCGGCGCTCATGCGGGTGATGCGCGGGCGAGAGGCACGTGGATCGCCGTGAGCATGGGCACGGACGGCTACACCGATGATCGCATGGCGCTAGAAGTCATCGCCAAGGCGGTCCCGACGGAGATGATGGGCTCCATCACCACCAAGGCCACGGCCAAGACCGCGTGGGACGCGATCGGGACCATGTACGTTGGCGTGGAGCGGGTTCGGAAGGCGAAGGCGAACACGCTCGGCGCGAGTTCGACACCCTCAAGTTCCGTGATGGAGAGACCCTCGACGACTTCCACGTCCGCCTCAACAAGATCGCGCCGGAGCTTGCGGTCCTCGAACGATGGCCGCACGGAGGAGGAACTCGTCGGGAAACTTCTCCAAGCACCGCCGAAGAGGTATCATCGGATTGCGATTTCAATCGAAACGCTTCTTGATCTCGGCACCATGTCTACGGAGGAGCCGATGGGGGCGGCTCAAGTCGACGGAGCGACGACTCAACCTCGGCGGCGGATCCGACTCCATCGCCAAACTCAACCTCTGCGAAGACGAGCTCGTCGCGCGCGTCACCGCCAAGATGAACGTCTCCGGAGGTGGTTCATCGGGGGGAAATCAAGGGGTTCGTCATCGAGCCACGGCCGCGGGCGCGGCGATGGACGCGGTCGCGGTGGCGGTCGCGGTGGATCCGGGCCACCCCGGGCCGGTGGTCAAGGCGGCAGCTGGCGGGAACGGTGGGAACGACGGCCATGGCGGGGATGAGCTCGGCGATGA
Organism: Cenchrus americanus; assembly: GCA_947561735.1. Lineage (NCBI taxonomy): Eukaryota > Viridiplantae > Streptophyta > Magnoliopsida > Poales > Poaceae > Cenchrus > Cenchrus americanus. Next base: position 14,922,075 of record OX387241.1, read on the forward strand.
CCAATGCGAGTGCGCATGAAGACGGGCCACTAGTCCCGTGAATGCAAGAAGAAGAAGAGGGACGCGGCGGCCCGGGCAGCCCATACGGCCCAAGTGGAGGGGGGAGGAGCACACGCTTTTGGTGTCCGCGGCGCGAGTCAACGCTCCACCCCCACCACTTCGTCCCTAGACGCGGTGGTCTCCGCCGGTGAGATCCACCTCCACGAGCGAAGGCGTTGGTCGTCCACCTCGGTGACAAGAAGGAAGGGGACCGCACGCGATGGATTCTCGACACGGGCACCACCAACCACATGATGGGGGAGCGCGGTGTCTTCTCCGAGCTCGACACGGGCGTCCATGGCACCGTGCGGTTCGGCGACGGTTCGGTGGTCGGCATCGAGGGCCGCGGCATGGTCCTTGTCAAGCTCAAGAGCGGTGAACACCGAGGGCACTCGACGGGGTGTACCACATCCCGCGCCTCACCCGCAACATCGTGAGCTTGGGTCGGCTCGAGGAGAACGACTTCAAGATTCGATGGAGAATGGCGCCCTAAAGATATGGGATCGGCGATGATGTCTCCTGGCTCGAGTTACTCGCTCGGTAAATAGGTTGTACGTGCTCGAAGGTCGACATCGACAAACCGGTGTGCCGGCGGCGCGAGGGTTCGTCTCCGGCGTGGACACGGCACGCCGGGGTATGGGCATCTTCACTTCCGTGGACTTCGACGGCTTGCTCAAGGAGACATGGTGTGAGGGTCGCCGCAAATCGATCACGTCGATCGGTCCGTGACGGTGTCTCGCGGGCAAGCGGAGGCGGCGCGGCCATTCCCGAGCAAGGCGAAGTACCGAGCCGCCCGGAAGCCGGAGTTGGTACATGGAGACATCGTGGCCCCGTGACGCCGACGATGCCGAGCGGCAACAAGTTGTTCCTGCCGCTCGTCGATGATCTCGGTCGGTATATGTGGGTGGTGCTTACGAAGACAAAGGACCAAGCTGCGACGGCTATTGTGGCATTCCGGAAGTGCGCGAGAAGCGAGAAGGCCGGGAGGAGGCGGGCACCTTGCGCACGCGACCGTGGTGGGGAGTTCACCGCGCATGCGTTCGGTGTGTCTTGTGCGAGAGCGGGGCATCCGGCGACACCTCACAAGACCCTATTCACCACGGCGAGAATGGGGTGGTGGAGAGGAGAAACCGGACGGTGATGGGCGCGGCTCGCGGCATGATGAAGGCCATGTCGATGCCGGCCGGTTTGCGGGGGGAAGCCGTGAACACGGCCGTGTTCATACCGAACATCGCTCCTACACGAGTGTGTACGGAAAGACACCGTATGAGGTATGGTTTGGTTCCAAGCCCCCGGTGCATTTTTCCGTACTTTCGAGTGTGTTGCACATGTCAAGGTTTGTTGACGGTGTATTTTGGTGCACCTAGCATGTTCATTACACTTTGGTTTGGACTTGATTATGGAACTAACCCTCCACTAGGCACACTAATAATATAACAAGTTCATCTTTGTGCATGCATTTGGAAGTGTTGTGTTTATGTAGGAAAACATGGACATAAAGGACGGATTCGCAACAAGTTCAAAGGAGCATTTACGGAGTCTTTTTCGTGTTCATGAGCTTGATGAAATCACTTCCAAAGGTGGCAAGGACCGAAGTGCTACGAGGAACACCCCCGGGATTGAAGTGTAAAAAGATCGAACTTAATGCGAAGAGAACCACCATCTTGGACGCGAGGATAACATCATCAAAATCATGCAAGTGGAGGGGGCAAAGTACATAAGTGCATAAGGACCCATGGAGCAAAAGGGGCGACCGAACCGGGCCGAAGTGGGCCCGGAGCCGGTCGGCCCGAGCCGGCCGGCCCGGCCCACTACGGTGGCCGGTTCGATCCCGTTTTCCTTGCACTCGAAGGATCTTCAACCCTAAAAGCCTCGAGGCGCCGCAACACCGAGAGAGGAGTCATTCGCACCGAAGGCCATCCACAAGCTAGAGAGAGAGAGGAGGATCTCCGGCGGGAGATCAACCACCTTGAAGGAAGCACCCTCTCGTGGAGAAGAAGGAAGACATCGGCGGAAGGGAAACCATGATCATCGGTGCCATGATCAGCACCTTGATGGGGTAATCTTCTCATTCGTCCATGGGTTGTAATCGATCTTGAGATGTAATCGCACTTTGTCGGATCATCTATCTATCATCTTGTGTTGAATATACTTTAATGCTTAAGGTTAGCTACCATGCCGTAAAGGGAGTATAGGTCTCAATGCTTCCTTGGATCCATTCAATACGCCGTGTCCATCAAAGGTCTAGTCATGAATACCTTCGCGTAGTGACAGTACGAGAGGAGGGAAAGGGCGAAACCGTGGTCACAACCCCGATAGATTAGATTGGTTTTCATGTCTTTAAGCGATTGCATGCTCTAGTATCGTAGACCCGTGGGCGAGTGTCTTCTACCTTGATATCTTAATCATTCTCTCTAGTGTAGTTTAGTTGTTTTCTAGCATAATAATAGTTAGGGTTTTAGTAGTTAGAGTGTCATTGTAGATCGAACACTTGTAATCCCCTTGCTCCGCGGATTGACAAGAACCTTGGGAATCCCGTGGTGAAAAAGGTGTGGGGTCTGTACGCTTGCGGATCGTAGAGGGATACGTCTTTTATCCGTCAACAAGGTTGCCGGCACGCACCTCGCCAAGCTTGATGACGAAGTGTGTCGGCGGTGTTGATCGGTTACGAGCGGGGTCGAAGGCGTATCGATTCTTCAACCCTGTCACGCGGCGCGTTACGGTCTCTAGGGATGCCATGTTGGAGGAACACCGTCCCCGGGACCGGGGCGTGGAGAAAGGAGCCGGACCCGACGACGACCTCGAGCCTTTCCGGTACGAGTGGATCACGGTGGCTCTGGAGCCGGCGGCTCCGGGAACGGCGGCGGTGCGGTGGCCGGAACGCCACGGTTAGAAGCACCTGCGTCGTCCGTGATGTCTACACCAAGGAGCGGAGCAATGCCCACGTGCTGGTCCGAGCCCCGCACACCCACACGGTCCGCACCTCCGTCAACAACCCATGCACTCGAGTTCACATCTCCTCCCGAGTGAGTTGAACTTGATGACGATCATGAAGACGACGTGCCACCGAGGTTCGGGAGGTTGGAGAACTTCCGGAAAGCACCACTATTCTAGGGGCCGGCCGATCGAGCGTACACCGAGGAGCTCATGGTTGCTCGTTGGTGATGAACCCATGTCCGCCGAAGAAGCCAAAGGCATCAAGGAGTGGCGAGCAGGCAATGTTGGAGGAGATGGCATCCATTGAGGAGAACCACACATGGTCTCTAGTGGAGCCGCCAAAAGGACATCGAGCAATTGGTCTTAAATGGGTATTCAAGATCAAGAAGAATGAGCATGGAGAAGTGGTGAAAGACAAGGCTCGGCTGGTGGCCAAGGGATACGTGCGGCGGCAAGGCATTGACTATGAGGAAGTTTTTGCTCTGTGGCCGGGATGGAGTCGGTCGGGGGTGATCTGGCGATTCTTGCCCATCGGGGATGGACTATTCATCATATGGATGTTAAGTCGGCCTTTCCGAATGGGAATTTGTCTAAAGAAGTATATGTGGTCCGGCCACCGAGATTCGATCTTTGCAGGTCATGAAAAAAAAAGGTGTTGAGGCTGCACAAGGCACTATATGGGCTCAAACGGGCGCCAAGGGCATGGAATGCCAAACTGGATCATAGTCTTGGGCGGTTGGGTTTTGTGAGAAGTAGGCGTGAGCATGGACTATACACCGGAGGTGCGGGCAAGACAAGATTGGTGGTGGGAATCTATGTAGATGATCTCATCATCACGAGTCCGGACTCTAAAGAGATCGGTGTTTTCAAGGCGAAATGAAGGCAATGTTCAACATGAGTGATTTGGGAAGCTTGTATTACTATCGCGGGAATTGAAGTGAAGCAAAGGCCGGGGAAGATTGAGCTAGGACAGAGCTCATATGCAAAGAAACTGCTGGAGAGAGCAGGAATGGGAACCCGCAATCCGGTGCTATGCCAATGGAGAATAGGTGAAATTGTCCAAGAACAAGTAAATCACCTTCGGTTGATGCAACCACTGTTCGAAGCTTGATTGGTAGTTTGAGGTATCCGATCCACACAAGGCACGATCCGTCCTTTGGAGTGGGTTATCTAAGCGAGATTTATGGAGGAGCCAAAGTAAGAACACATGGCGGCAATTAAACACTTGTTGAGATATGTTGCACACTTGAGTTTGGACGTGTTACGGGGAACAACAATGCGGATCCGGACACTCGGTGGGGTACGGTGACGGTGACATGGCTGGAGATGTTGATGATCGCAAAAGTACTTCGGGAGTGATCTTCTTCCTTGGTGGGAATCCAATGACTTGGTTCTCACAAAAACGAAGAAAGTAGTTGCACCGTCATCGTGTGAGGCCGAATACATTGCTTTGGAGCGAGGATCTCGCTTGTCGGGCGGTTTGGTTGAGGAGACCGATCGGAGATGTCTTGGATGTGGAACTCTCTCCACCTCGATCAAGATGGATAACATGTCCGCGATGGCATTGAGCAAGAACCCGAGTCTTTGCATGATAGAAGCAAACATATCGACACCAAATTTCACTTTATCGGAGAATGTGTTGAGAAGGGGGAAATTTCTCCGAGTTTCGCAAGCACTCGGGATCAGCTTGCGGACCTTTTCACCAAGTCACCGGGAAATACAAGATTTCGGGAACTTCGGCGGCGCATTGGAGTGAGCGATCTACAACAACACCGGATTTAAGAGAAGATTGTTAGTAACTCAGGTGTTGTTGCTTAGTAGTTTGCTTTTGGCATGTTTCTGTTACAAATAAAGGTGTTCCATAGGTGGCTTGTGCTTTGGCACGTAGGTGAGTTTGCGTGCGGGAATTGCTCGCACGGGAACGCGTCAAAGGCACGCCCGCATCGCGCGCCGCGTTCTGGAGCTGTGGGATGGCGCAGTTCGTTCAGGGGCGTGGCGCACTTCGTGGGCGTCGTGATCTCGTGGGTCTGTTGGCCACGATCTTGTATCTTTTGCTACATATAAATGGGTCCGTTGACACATTTTTGTCTATGAATTTTATCCCTCACATTTACCGGAAGAATGACTAAAATATAATTAGATCACCTTATTAGGGTTTATATTGACAAGTTCCACGAGTTTTGGTGAACCTATGAATTTATAGGGACTATTCGAGAAAATATGCGAGAGAAACCACTCTAGAAGACTCCGGAAGGCTCGGGAACTCAATGTGGCTTAGCACCTAAGAAAGAAGCATCTAGAAGGATCAAGGACCCACATGACCGAAGTGGACCCCGAGGGGGGCCAACCCCGGCTCGATCGGCCTAGTGGTGGGCCCGGTCGGCCCCCTAGTGCCAAGTGGGCCCGGCTTTCGAAGGTTCTTCCACCGCCTATGAGGATCAATCTAAACCACTCATTAGGTCCGTTTGATCAAATACCAATTGTAACGAAGGACTTCCCGGTCGGTCACCCATCGCTCCAAGCCAAGCACGCTTAACTTTGGAGTTTTTTTTGATGGGCTTCCGAAAAAGAAGTTGCGACTTATTGGCATGAGTATCCTTATCAATCCTATTAAGCCTTGGGCTGTTATGTCACATACACCCCCCTTAGAAGATCGACGTCCTTGTCGATCAACCCCAAGCCAGGAACGTCCTCTCTTGGCCACGTCTGTGGGTCCAGTGCCAACGCATGTGCCATGCCGTGTGACCACTCGGGGCCCACACCGGCCATGCACACCATGCCGCGCAAGCTGCGACCACACGCGCCCGTGAAACCTCGAGAGTCGGCTCCGATACCAATCTATAAGGAACCGTCCAAATTACCTCGACTAAACCTAGTTATCATCCAATGATCCACCCGGCTTAATCAAGATAACCTCGGTAGTCCCCGGTACGCGTCTCGAGCATCGCCCGGGAACAACACGCATATAATATTTACATCATGGCAACAATCACAAGGATACACGTGAGAGCAAAATTTTAAAATTTAGTTTACAAGTCTTGATCATATTACAAAAATTCAGAAATTATAACTATAACATATAAGCATCTAGAAGGTCGAGTTTCATTGTTTGTAAGAAAATAATTAACCATACTAGATGTAACCTAAGTCTAGGTGGATATCCTAACATGTTTTTCATAGGTTGAGAGTTAAACCACAACGGGAAAGAAATAAAGATATATGGTGCAATGATGATGTCCTTGCCCATAAGACACCACCTGCACTAGCTTGGAGCAACTTCCACCATACATCCACATTGCCGACTTTGGCGGGATGAATTTGACAATCACTCACAAGAAGGAAACATACAAAACAAGCGAACGGCGACCGTAAGTACATTGCGTACTTGCGGGACTTATCCACAATACTATACATTTAGTGGACACATGAGGCTTGTCAAGTTTTAACATTGATAATAAAATACGAGCATAACTTATAAAGTGAATAAGCAAAAGACATAGCATCTATTTTCTATGTCAAACATCAATACAATTGCATAAGTAAAGTGATCGAGTGTTCACGAGCTCAATCTTCCATAAGCCCTTCACGCAACTCTACGTTAAAGTCCAAGTACATGAGCGTGTCCCGTGACCTGGAGCGAGGCTATTGCAATAGATTATAACCCTGCAGGGGTGTATAACCTTTCCCACACAAGGCGCAAGACCAACGACCATACCCTCGGCCTAGGATAAGTGTTAATTCATGCCCTCGACCTTTCACATACCCGCACCCTACTATGAGCGAACCGCCTAGGAAGTGTATAGGTGTACCGGACACGGCCGATCACACCTCATCCCAACCCGCGCCGAATCCGGTCAAGGTACGGTGCGACTTATGCTACTTATCTTACTGACCCATTATGAGTATGTGGTTTGTACGGAATAGTGCTCAAGAATCACAGCGATAACGATCAGGCCTTAATCGACTCAAGCAAGCCTATGCCACTTGGATGCTCTCCCAACATGGCCCTAGCACACTTGCTCAAGTCTCGAATCATATTCATAGGGCTCAAATTTTATCCATTCATGACTACTCAAGTATTAATTAAGAAAGCATACTATAACTCGCGAGTGGTGGTGACCTTGCCACCTCTCGACTTCTACCGACAACTAAGCATGACTAAGCAATTATAACGATATTTCTAACATACATACTTTCATTAAATAAGTTGAGCTAATTCCAGGAGTTGTCATGTCTAATAGGTTCTACACATTGCATATGTCTAGATAGAACTAAGCCCATGCACAATCATTAATAAGTAATAGCAATTCACATTCGAGAAAATAGAGTGTGATATATCGGTGCGCCCGAGATCGGTGCTCCAAGAACGTAACACTCCGGAATGTCATCTACGAGGTTAGATGAATGCATAAATTAGAAAGGATGACATGAATATATATGCATATGAGATGCAATGACTTATGAGAAGCAAAAGATAACATGCTTCAAGGTCACTGTGCAAGCAGTCAAAGGTTTGGAATTAAGTTGCACAAGCAATTGCATAGGGTAAAAATGTGCAAACAATTATTCACACAAGTGCACATAACCTTCTAAGTCAAGTTATAACATGAGAAAGGCAATCAAAATTAGTTGTCCTATTTTTAGTTGTATAAGAGCTATCACATAATTAGATTGTTATCATAAAGTCTTAACCATGAGAGTTATATCACGATGGTTATCAAAATTAAATAATTGATCATACTTAAGTAAGTTAGGTAGTCACACTAGTTAATCATCATTTGACAAATTAATAATTAAAGACAAATTGTAGCATCACATATGAAATAGGAGTAACTTTCTAAATGAGAAGCTATTTGATCCCACTATACTTACAAAGGTAAGACATAATTATTTTACTTGTTTATAACATGGAAATTTCTAGTCACAAGAGCATATCGCATTTAGTTGAATTAACATAAAAGTGTTTGTAGACCACATGAGCACACAAGATTTAGCAACTATACCTAGAACAAGGATACTCGATTTGTGCCATAATATGGCCTTGTCATGATAGGTAATTAATTAAAGACAACACATCATGGTATATGTAACTAACAAGATTGTTTTTCATGATTTTATAAGTGTTATGAAGTAATTTAATCATGCAACTAAGTAAGCAAAGTTAGCTTCATAATTTTTAGACTAGTAGAGAATTAATTATGCAACAACAAGATAAGCATGCATGAGATTAAACTAGAGATTAGAGTAATCATTTTTGAAGCAATCATATATTTAACCTTATGATGACACTAATGTTTGTTTCTTAGTATGTAGAGCATTAGAGAAATAGTCATTTTAACATCTCATACATACAACAATGTAAAACTTATAGTATTATGAGTGCATAGAAGAAGTAAACTATTTTTCGCACACAAGCACATCAATTCGGAATATCAAATACAAGGTTAGACACTTAAATCCTACACAAAATAGAGTTTTATTCATGTTTTATTCTAAAGGAAAAAGCGTAAACATATTGTCAAGTTCCCAAAAATGCGATTGCCGAAGATTCCGGCGACCGATTGCAATGAGATTTGATCCTAGAGCTTCTTTAGATGATGTGGATTCAGTTTTAGACCATAGAAACGACATGCACAAGGATTTGGATGACATGCACCATTAATGGAGGTAAGCTTCCATGGGGAGTAATGGAGAAGCTTCCAATGGAGGACGAGAGGAGGGGCAAACCATCGGAGTACCTCACCTAGGATGGGGAAAGACAATTCGGAATCTTAGAAGTTGAGGGAACTCGACGATGGAGGAGATCGAGCTTGGTATTGTATTCTCGGAGTTGGAGAAGAAAGCTGCGAAAAACGATCGATTGAACTAATCCTTGAGGAGATGAAGGGAACCATGAGGAGGAGAAGCGAGGAGGAGGAGCTCACCCTTGGTTGGCTAAGGGCCGGCCGGCCGGGGCGCCATGGGCGGCGGCGCGGGCGAGCGGTGCGGCGAGCGGCTCCGTTCGCTTAAGGAAGAACGAGTGAGGGAGAGAGAAACGAGAAGAGAGCGTGTCACGAGGTTTTGTGGGGGGGGGGGGGTCCGACGACACGGGATGCGCGTCACGGCATGCGCGACGCGCACAAAGCGTGTGGCAAGGGAAACGACCGGCGCATCGCGAGAAAATGACATTAAAACGGACTTCCTTGCGAGATCGCGCATACATCGCCGGGCCACCCGTACGGTTAGACATACATCGCCGGGCCACCGTGCGGTTACGTATGCCGTCGGGTGACCGGACAGAGGAGCCGGGTGATGTGGGCAAAACGACTTGTTTTGAATAAATGCGAAAAGTGATTTAGGAATCTCTAAAAATTATTAAATCTTTCTCAAGGATAGAATACATCAAGGAGAATCCATTTTGCTTGAAAGCTGGAATCATAGCTATCATAGAATTGAAAAAAAAATCTTCCCAAAATGATACTTTTGTGATTTCGGGTAAGTTGATTGACATTAAGATGATTTGTAAAAATTCGTAAAAAGATACCTAAATTCATGTTGGAAGAAGTACTAATTGATCAAGTCATTACACAAATAGGTTCTATGGTAGAAATCTAAGTTGCTTCACAAGGATGCATATTCACTTTATTTAATAATTTAGTTTTTAGAAGGTAAAGACATTCAAACAAACACAAGAATTTTGTCATAGCAAACAACCATGCTCATGATGCAAGGGTAAACATGTAATTACATTTTGGGTTGTTACAAATATATAAGCGACCCCCCTCGCCCCCTGGCAGAGGCATCTAGAAACCGAGTTTGCATACACTAGATTAAGTCATCAAGTCGGAGATACTACGCCCTAGAAACACCAAATAGCGAGTAGCTAGCTAGTGTAGATCTAGGAGGAGGCAAGGCGTCTACTTGGTTCCCGATCATCTAGAGGCCGATCGAGATGCGATCTAGCTTCGCTCTTGTAAGTTCTTATCTAGTTCCTTACATTTGTTATACGGATATATGTTCTTATCAATGATTATATTCGACATTATATGCTTTGGTGTTTATTATGATTACATGTTTCGCATAGTTGATTTGCCTTTATATTCATGTATGGAGTCGTATAGCCCTCACCTAGATCATTTTTAACATGGGTGAACGGTAAAGACAATGTAAGCATGGTGCTTATATTGTATTTATCCGCGATTGCACCCTATATGTCGGGTCATGTGGTAGATCGTGGTGGTGACGGAACCGACAACACTATTGAGTCCTTCGCAGTCCATCCCCGTGTATAGGACTAGTGGAGCCTTATCTTGTTTGGGTTGTTTCAATTTTCGGCCTTGAAATAATAGTTCTTCTTCCATGATTGTTAAATATTTGCACTAATCATAGTTTGTATTGACATATAATTTAGAGTTACCGAGGAGTATCCTTGTTGGCGGTGTATATTCGTATTAAACTTCAAGTAGACTTGCAAGTGGACAAGTCTCCCGTCGTAGTCAAGGTACCCTTCTTGCCTCGAGTGGTGAACCCAAGGTATCGAATCCGTGGAACAAATGTGTGATGCAAGAGTTGATCTATTAAAGCCAAGAAACTTAGATCTTCAAGAGGTGAAACCTATGCATCTAATCTTAAAGAACAACTCGAAAACGAATCTAATTTTCTAAAGATCGGAGGTAGCAAGAGATAGAAGGGGATAGATAAACCAATCTAGAGAGATTGGATCAAGCCTTTGTTGAAGTTCGAGCAAAGAAGAAGTAACAAGTTCAATCTCATAAAAAGCCTCTTTAAACCACGGTTTCCGTCCGACTACGAAAACGCCCACCTTTTGGAGCCACCGTTCTGTCACAACGCACCCCTATCGTGCGGGTTAGTCTAGGGCGAGTCCAAGGATAAGTTGAAACCTTTCGGAAGGTCGGACATGCACCTCTAGCCACCACGACTACAAGAACATCCTCGGTGATCTATCTCGAGAATAGATCTTAAGATACGAAAAGCCGATCGAAATCAAAGATGTAGGAGAAACACTTGACTGCTAGAAATCGGATTGCAACTTGATAATTCAACATTACATGATACATGAATCAAGATCACCACCGGGATCCTACCTCGATCTTGCTTCTAGCTCTGGGAACTCCGACGTGGTCTTCCTTGCAATGTTCCCGCGTCGGCTAGGGAGACCCTAGTCAACTAGCTCGACGCTCTCCTCTCCGAGATGGTGTCCCTCTCTTCTCTGCTCCTCGGCGGTCGATGACGAATGAATTGATTCGTGTATCTTGGCCTCGGGGCTATAAATAGCCCGAATGGTGGCTAGGTCAAAGGAGGGCCGGCGGGCCCCGAAATGGGTTGGGCCGGCGGCCTGGGCCCATTTCGGTCCGCCCGGTCGCCTCCTTCGCCCGGTGTCGGTTCCCGAGTCTTCTAGATCCTTCCCCCTTCTGCATGTGGGCCCTTGTCGCCAGTTTCTCTCCGAATTGGATGAAACTCCTTGTACCGCAAGATTCGACACTTTTTTGACTGGGTCCTCAGAGTTTTTCATCTTCTCGGGTTTGGTCCCTGGGCTTCTTGGAGTCATGTTTACTTCATTGCATGACTTGTACCAGGCTTCAAGGTCTTGTCATGAGGTGCTTGATGAACTTATCCCAGAAGTCTTGCTTTCAACGCTAAAACCCTGCATAATCACTAAACTCCAAAACCGACATGCACGAATGAACTTGTTATACCAAGGGGGTTAGTACCAATGCATAAGATATAAAAATCATGCCAACACCGAAGGTAACTCATGGCTAGGTTGATGGAATTTCACCGTCAACATTTCCCCACGCTTAAACCTTGCTCGTCCTCGAGTAAGCCTCTGATGGATATCATCGTTGCCCTTCATTGTTTAAACCTTGCACTTGATTATACACAAGAAAACATAATGCTCTCAAAATTTAATTCATTAAAGTTTCATAATGTACTAGCCTTCATCCCTACGGAGGGTAGATTATTAATTAATCTTATCCCACAAGTATTAACATGCTCCCAAAATTTAAATAGATCTCAAAAATTTTGAAATAAAGAATGAGATGAAAAGAGCTGAACCAAGTTCACAAAATCGTCTTACACCTTGCTCATGAACTCTCATCTCACCTTGTCTCTCAAGCCTATTTATTCTACTCCTTTCCCTCTCATAACATATATATGTGGTAGGCTTTATATGGAGCTTTTTGGTAAAGTTTAATCCTACCAAGATTTTATAAATGAGATGTTGTCAAAACAAGACAAGCTTCTCATGGTCTTACCGAGACTCGTCAAAAAGGTCATTGGAAAATAATGTTAAATCAAGGAGGGGAAGAGAAAAACACACACACTTGAGATAGGTGGACATGTGCAAATGGCAAAGAGTGATCCCGAGGCACAAAAGAAGTCCTCGTTATCGAATTGCACATGGTTGGAAAATGAGTATGGAACTTTTAATCTTGAAACCTTGAAATTCCTTAATGCACTTTAGAGAACCGGGGAGCTCACTTTATTTTATTTTATTTTATTTTTACTCATACTCATATTTTTCTCTCTTTTTCTCATACATATACTTATTTTTCTTTCTTTCTCTTTCTCGATTTTTTTCTCTTTCTCAATTTTTTTATTTGCTCCCCTTTGAACTCTCAAATTACATTGTACCTACCTCCTCCCCCATGCTTAGACGTTGCTCGTCCTCGGGCAAGGAGGCGATAGAGATAAGGTAGGTACCGGAAATACTTTTCCTTTGGAGAGATACTTGAAATCTTCAATATGGCACCTTCTTGCAATCTTCCTTGAATTGATGATCCATACTCAACGATAGGTTGTGGTCAAGGAGTGTTGACGGATAAAAGACGTATCCCTCTACGATCCGCAAGCGTACGGACCCCACACCTTTTTCACCATGGGATTCCCAAGGTTCTTGTCAATCCGCGGAGCAAGGGGATTACAAGCGTTCAATCTACTTCTACGCACTAGCTACTAAAACCCTAACTATTATTATACTAGAAAACAACTAAGCTACACTAGAGAGAACGATAAGCGATCAAGGTAGGAGACACTCGCCCATGGGTCTACGATCATGCAATCAATTAAAGACATTAAACCAATCTAATCTATCGGGGGTTGTGACCACGGTTTCGCCCTTTCCCTCCTCTCGTACTGTCACTACGCGAAGGTATTCATGACTAGACCTATGATTGACACGGCGTATTGAATGGATCCAAGGAAGCATTGGGGCCCTACTCCCTTTACGGCAAGGTAGCTAACCTTAATCATTGAAGTATATCCAACACAAGATGATAGATAGATAATCCGACAAAGTTTGATTACATCTTAAGATCGATTACAACCCATGTACGAATAAGAAGATTACCCCATCAAAGTGCTAGACATAGCACCGTTGATCATGGTTTCCCTTCCGACGGTGTCTTCCTTCTTCTCCACGAGAGGGTTCTTCCTTCGAGGTGGTTGATCTCCCTCGGGAGATCCTCCTCCTCTCTCTAGCTTGTGGATGGCCCCCTGGTGCGAATGGCTCTCCCCTCCGTGATGGTGACGCCTCCAGGCTTTTAGGGTTAAAGATCCTTCGGGTGCAAGGAAACGGGGGCCGAACCGAGCCACCGGGGTGGGGCCGGGCCGGCCGGCCTAGGCCGACCGCCCCCGGGCCCATCTCGGCTCGGTCGCCCCTTCATTCCCATGGGTCCTCGGGTGATTATGCACTTTGCCCCCTCCACTTGCATGATTTTGATGATGTCATCCTCACGTCCAAGATGGAGGTTCTCTTCGCATGAAGTTCGGTCTTTTACGCTTCAATCCCCGGGGTGTTCCTTTGTAACACTTCGGTCCTTGCCACCTTTGGAAGTGATTTCATCAAGCTCATGAACGGGAACAAGACTCCGTAAATGCTCCTTTGAACTTGTTGTGAATCCGTCCTTTATGTCCATATTTTCCTACATAAACACAACACTTCCAAATGCATGCACATAGATGAACTTGTTATATGATTAGTGTGCCTAGTGGTGGGTTAGTTCCATACTCAAATCCAAACCAAAGTGTAATGAACATGCTTGGGGCACCAAAATACACCGTCAACATCTCCCCCACGCTTAGCTCTTGCTCGTCCTCGAGCAAGTACTCGTAAAAGAACTTCGTCCAAGGTTTTGTAATCATGAATCGCTAATCCTTCTTCACAAGTTAGTCAATCCTTTAATCTTTAATACATAAACATAAAGTAATGATCATCAAACATAAACATGGGCATTTAGAATTTTTACCACGTCAAGATTTACCCCACAACTCAAACTCTTCACTCGAAGCTTTCGATCTCAGCCATACTTACTTCTTTGCTTCCATCGAAGGGTTTTTCTTATGATTTTCAAAACAAAAATTTCGCAACAAGTATTAGACAAAAACCTTTCTCCAAGCTCTCTCAAGTCACTCATATGAAGTGGCTATACTAACCAAATTTTATAAAATTCTCACCTCCCATAAATCTCTCATATAACATATAAAGTGGAGCTATAGGTAGGGCTAGCGCAATCAACACAAATGTTGTCAAACTAAGAACTTCCTCTAATGATTGTTTACCTTTCAAAGCCAATGATCATGAGAATTAACCATATGTAAGGATATCAAGGATGAGAAGATTTAGAATGGTGGACATGTTCAAGGGCTAAAGAAAATTGTGACTACAAGGCACCGATGACATCTTCATTGTCGGATTGCACATGGTTGGAAAAAGAATGAAAGTTTCGTCTCTCAACAACGTGACATCCTTCCTCACACTTTAATTTTATTTTCTTTTACTTGATCCATCCCTCTCATATCTTTATTGCTACCTCCTCTTTTTTTCTTTTTCTTTTTCTTCTTTCTTCTTTCTTTCATTCACATTTTTTTCTTTCTTTCTTTATTTCTTTCTTTTCCATACTCATACTTTTCTCTTTATTTTTCCCTCTCTTGACAACTTTTCAAAGCTCTCAACTCCTCTCTTTCTTGCATGCATACAATCTGAAATTTTAATTAAACCATGCTAGATACGAGAAGAAACTTTGAGAACGAGGTTGTGTTCAAGGAATGCAATGTACAAAAGAGATGTATAGGGTTGGGTATGGAATTCGGTGATGTGCGGGACTTCCAATGTGAAAGTCTCGTTACCGAATGTATGACGAGGCTAGCAACAAAAGATAAGCACAAGAACATGATCATTGCTCGAAATTAAAACTCACAAGAGAGAAGGGTCCTAGCCCAACTCATCGTGCTAATCACACTTATGGTGGAGCAAAAAAAAATTGGCTTTGTATAGGAATTTTTTCTTACTCTCAACTTGGAAAAAGAGGTTTTGCTAACCTTTATTACAAGGGTTTTAAGATAATTTTAAGAACTAAAATCCTCCAACTTTTAGCATTGAACATAGCACAACTAACATGTGAAGCTCAAGATCGAAGTGTGGTGCGGGTACTTTAAGTAGTAGCAATTCCACTAAGCACCACAGTAAACGTTTTTCGAACCACACACTAATGTTCATATATCAAGAATCAAAGATTAAACAAACATGGTGAATAAAGATAAGCAATACATAAGACACAAAAATACTCTTTTTATTTGGTTTTCTTTGACTCAACACTAATTTAAGACACTTGCAAAAATTTAAAAACACACTAAAAAACTAAAGACTCATTAAACTCTAAGACTCTCACTCGAAGATTAAACCGAACCTAAACTTGAAGCTCAAAAGCTAAGGCTAGCTAGCTAGCTCTCACCCACGCTAAAAACATACGACGTCCTCGTCGTATCTTACAAAATTCCTAAGGGAAAAACTAGACCTAGTGGTACTTTCCGCAAGTATTTCACCACTTGCCTCTCATGTTTCCAACCATGCTAAAAAGTTTGCGCATGTTACGGTTTAGGAACTTATAGTCGTCTTCGACTACGCGCTCCAAGTCCTCCATACACTGCCTCATCGCTACCATGACTTGAAAACATTCGTCGACCGTAGCATAGAGATCCGCGATGGAGTGACGACAAGCTTGACAACACATCGGATGCAATCCGAAGTGGTCGTCATCGCCATTGTTTCCACCATCATCACCGCCGTCATCGCCACCTCCATTGTCGCCGCCGTCGTTGCCGTCGTTGCCGCCGCCGTTGGAGCCTTCGGAAGTCCTCTCCTTGGGCTTCTCATCCCGGATGTAATGATCGTTATCATCTCTTTCGGTGGCCGCCCACGAGCTCGGGCCGCGATCGTCGGAGTAGTCGCTACCCCCGTAGTCCTTAGGCTCGGGCGACGCCTCTTTGTAGTCTTTCCGCTTCATGCCACGGATGCGTGCCGACCTTTGAACGGGAGGAGGGATGTTCTCCTTCTTGACGAGTCGCGAGGTGCGATAGCTCCGGTCGGTACACACCCTCCGCAACGGATGTGGGTGGTCCTCTTGATCTCGACGGGTAGCTTGAGCTCGCATAGCTTCACCTCCTCCATCGATAGCTCCTTGGCTTCTTGCTTCAACTCTAAGCTTCTCGGGGACACAATGACCGCCGCAAGGGTGCAAAATATTGCTTGAAGGGATTGATTCCCGAGCTCCCAATTCGGCCAAATAAATAGTCCGAGAGGGAAGCCCCGGGAACCTCATTTTCCTTTTCTTAAACTTCCCTTAAAATTTTTTGACCAAAGAAGGAAGTCAAACGAGAGCAATTCGGGCAAAAATCGGGGACGTCGGCCGCCGGTACCCGTTTCGGGCCGGTCGGACCGGGCCGGCCGGCCCACCCCGCCTCTCGGGGGCGGGCCGGTCCGGTTTTTCGCGCACCGCCCTTATTTCACCTCCTTAGCCCATGGGAAAAAGTTGGCCCGATAAATCTTCGCGAGAAATTCCGGAAAATTAAAAGAAAAACTATTTACAAAAACTCATGCCTTGTTTTTTGTCCTAGGGCGGACGTTCGGGCTCTTCTTCCATGGTGAAGACATCAACATGGTGAAGGGGTACAACGTCGGGTTCGTAGTAAACCTTAAGTCGTTGACCATTTACCATATATTGATCGTCTTTCATATCCATAATGGTTACCGCTCCGTTGGAGAGCACCGAATGCACAACATAAGGCCGTCCCACTTGCTTTGCAATTTCCCCTTTCCGAAGGTTTTAAACCTCGAATTGTAGAGGAGGACCTTATCTCCTTCTTTAAATTCTTTCTTTTTCAACCTTTTATCATACCACCTTTTGATTCTCTCCTTGTATATGCTTGCATTTTCATACGCCTTTAACCTCATCTCCTCTAGCTCGCTTATTTGGATTCTTCGTTTCACCACCGCGGCATCGAGATCAAGGTTCATCTCTTTAATCGCCCAATAGGCTTTATGTTCCAACTCAACCGGAAGGTGGCAAGCCTTTCCATAGACGAATTGATAAGGGGTCATACCTATCGGTGTTTTGAACGCCGTTCGATAAGCCCATAAAGCTCCGTCTAATTTCTTTGACCAGTCTTTTCCTCCCTTCTCTACGGTTTTGTTTAGGATACTTTTTAATTGCCTATTTGACGTTTCCACTTGTCCGTTTGTTTGTGGGTGATAGGCCGTTGAGACCCTATGTTCGATTCCCAACTTGGACAAGCACTTTTTGAAATTCTTCCCGGTGAAGTGAGTTCCTCCATCACTTATCAAGATTCTCGGTGTACCGAATCGAGGAAAAATCACGTTCTTGATCATAGTAATGGACTCCTCCATGGAAGCTTTACGACATGGCATAGCCTCTACCCACTTGGATACATAATCAACCATGACTAGGATATACTCAAATCCAAATGAGTTTTTAAAAGGCCCCATGAAGTCTATATCCCATACATCGAATATGTCGATTTGTAGGTTGTATTTCAAAGGCATATAATTTCTTTGAGAGTCTGTTTCGGTTCTTTGGCATTCGGGGCATGATGCAACATATCTTTTAGTATCTTCATGCATCTCTGGCCAATAGAATCCGCTCGACCATACTTTCGCCGGGGTTCGAAAATGGCTATAGTGCCCACCGTACTCCGCCGAGTGGCACTTTCTCAAAATCTCGACCCTTTCTTCTCTTGGCACGCATCCTCTTATCACTCCATCATTGCCAAGTTTGAAGAGGTATGGTGCATCCCAAAAGTATTTCCTACTTTCGAGAGATTATCTTCTTTTGAGAGTTTTTATCTAGATGATCGAGAGGCATCTTTCTAATTGCTTGAATGATATCGATCATCCAAGTGTCTTTATCAAGCACTCTATAGAGGTGGTCATCTCTCATCTTATCTTCTATGGGCTCTTTATCATCTTGTCCACGATTCATCCTAGACAAATTATCGGCCACAACATTTTCCACCCCCTTTTTGTCACGAATTTCAACATCAAACTCTTGGAGAAGAAGGATCCAACGAATCAAACGTGGTTTAGCTTCCTTCTTAGCCAAGAGATACTTGATGGTTGCGTGATCGGTGTAAACAATGACCTTCGAGTTCACGATGTAAGATCTGAATTTTTCGAATGCGAATACCACCGCTAGTAACTCTTTTTCCGTAGTGGCATAATTTAATTGTGGCCCACTAAGAATTTTGCTAGCATAGTAAATGGCGTGAACTCGACCTTCCTTTCTTTGACCCAAAACCGCGCCTATGGCATAGTCACTTGCGTCACACATGATCTCGAAAGGTTGGCTCCAATCCGGAGGTTGAATGATGGGAGCACTCACCAATGCACTTTTCAAGGTCCGGAATGCCGCTAGGCACTTCTCATCAAAGTCAAAAGCCACATCCTTTTGAAGGAGATGCGTTAAAGGCTTAGTGATCTTTGAGAAGTCCTTAATAAATCTTCTATAAAATCCGGCATGGCCTAGAAAGCTCCTTAAGGACTTAACATCCGTAGGAGGTGGGAGTTGCTCAACCGTCTCCACCTTAGCCTTGTCCACTTCAATTCCTCTCTCGGATATAACATGTCCGAGCACTATGCCTTGCTTAACCATGAAGTGACACTTTTCCCAATTTAACACCAAGTCTACCTCCACACACCTCGTGAGGACCTTTTCCAAGTTTGCTAAGCAATCCATGAACGTCTTCCCATAAACGGAAAAATCATCCATAAATACTTCAACAATTTCTTCGATGAATTCTGAGAACACGACCATCATGCAACGTTGAAAAGAGGCCGGAGCGTTGCATAGGCCGAAGGGCATCCTTCTATATGCAAACGTTCCGTAAGGGCACATAAACGTTGTCTTGTGTTGATCTTCCGGGTGAATGGGAATTTGCATGAATCCCGAGTACCCATCGAGAAAGCAAAAATAAGCGTGGTTTGCTAACCTCTCGAGCATCTCGTCAATGAACGGTAGGGGGAAGTGATCTTTCTTCGTCGCTTTGTTAAGCTTACGATAATCGATACACATCCGCCACCCGGTCACGGTTCTTTGCGGTATCAATTCGTTTTTCTCATTCTTCACCACGGTCAAACCTCCTTTCTTTGGTCCACAATGTACTAGGGCTCACCCACTCGCTATGCGGAACCGGGTAGATGATTTCGGCATCAAGTAACTTGATAACCTCTTTCTTTACTACCTTTCACATGGCATGGGTTAGCCTCCTTTGGTGGTCCACTACGAGCTTACATTGGTCTTCCATTGGTATACGATGAGTGCAAAAAGCTGGGCTAATTCCTTTGAGATCATTAATCGAATATTCAATCACCTCCCTATGTTTTTTCAATAAAATCAGCAACTCCTCATTTTCTTCGGGGCTCAACTCGTCGCTCACGATGACTGGATAAGTTTTGTCTGGGCCCAAAAATTCATATTTTAATCCTTTGGGCAAAGGTTTAAGGTCTACCTCGGGCGCTTGTGGCTCCTCGGGTTTATTTTCTCCTATATCTTCGAATTTTCCTTCCTCCACGCTTCCATCATGTGGTTCCAAACCTTTTGTTGCTTCTTCTTGTTCTTTATCTTGTTGATTACTAATTTGATTTTCCATCGCTCTTTGCAGCGGGTGTCTAAGGGTTTCATCAAAACAAAGGCTATCTATCTCTTCTACTTCTTCATCTTCGGGAGGAAAGGGTGTAAGGTGTTTAGAAACACGAAGAAAGTCATATGTGTACTTTGTTCCATTAAGGTTCATTGTTACTTTGCCTTCTCCGGCATCTAACACGGCATCAACCAACTTAAGAAAGGGCCTACCTAGGATTATGTGATCATGATTACTATGGTAAGCATCAATAACAAACAAATCGGTTGGTATACATTTTCCGAGAGATTTTTACTTTCATGTTGCAAGCAATACCTAGAGGTTTGATAGTTCTACCATCGCCCATAATTAATTTTGTTGATGTTGGAGCTAAGTCTAGGTTGTAGTCTTGAACTTTATCATAAATTTTAGAAGATAGGACACTTACTTGTGCTCCGATGTCGCATAAAGCTTTGCATTGAACTCCGTTAATCTCGCAACTCAAGTGTGGTGTCATCTTCTCTTCTTCTTCGGATCCTATCGCGTAGACTTTGGCGAGGCGAGCGTATGGTGATGCTTCGGGCTTGATCCCCATGATTCTCTTCACATCGGCTATGTGTTCCGGATCCACTATGTCATCTCCAAAGAGTTTTTGGAAAATCTCACCGGTGGTTTCAAGGTCGTATGAATTTTCCGCTTTCTTTTCGGTGGGAAATCCACTTCCAATTCTCTCGCCATTCCCTTTTGATTAGGGAACGGTCTTCTCTTGTCGAATACTTCTCGTAATCGATAGGAACCCAATCCATTGGTTCGAACTCCCTTAGTGGCTTCGCACTTGACATGCTTCTCTTGTTTGTCTCATTTGGTACGGCGAAGTCGATGCTCGGGCGGTTCTTGACTTGATGTGTTCTTGTTCAAGCTTTTTCGTGATTGGTTCCTCTTTTGTGACTTCGGAGTTGCCTCTTTAGAAAATTCAGCACACTTCTTCTTCCTCGAATTATATTCGGCTCTTCCGCAAGTCTTGTTTCCCAATCGCTTTGCATGGCGGCCGCTTTACTAATTTTTTGTAGAAGTTGAGCGGCTTCCGTGAGTGTTTTCTCCATGAGATCCCCACCGCACACATTTCGACGTGTTGCATGCAACTAGGGGTTAGGGACAAGAAAAATGTATGCAAGAGTACGTCACGGAGAAGCCTTGGTCCTTGTTCGATCAACCCATTAAACATATCCCGAGGCTTGGTCTATCCCTTCCTCTTCTCCTTGCATGAAATTGATCACTTGCCTCCTTAGATATTGAACCTTGCTAATTGGAAAGAACTTCTCGCAAAACTTCTTTGTCAACTTGTTCCAATTGCCTTCAACTTCAAAGGACGCAAACTAGTACCATGTCTTTGCATTGCTTTGGCAAGTGAGTAGGGAAAGAGATTCCATTTGAACCATTCATCGGGGACTCCTTCTTGGCGCACCGTGTTGCATATCGTCGTGAAATTCCTTATGTGTCTATATGGGTTCTCCGTAACCATCCCTTCAAACGGGTTTGCCGCCACCATCTCGATGATCTTGGATTTAATCTTATACTCGGTCGCTTCGAGCTTCGAATCCGACTCTTGTACTTTTATGTCTTCACATCGAGGGCTAGCGTAATCCCTTAGTGATTTCTCCGGTTCTTCCACGGGTTGATTAACGAACACCATCTAGACAATAAGATAAAAACAAAATCAAAAACAAAACAAAGCGTTTTTCTAGATAATAGGACTTAGATAAAACAAATAAAAGATAAACTAAATATAAAACTAGGTTAAATGCAAATCAAACGATGTAAACTAGCTTGCTCCCCGGCAACGAGCGCCGGAAAAAAGGGGCTTGTTGACGGATAAAAGACGTATCCCTCTACGACCCGCAAGCGTACGGACCCACACCTTTTTCACCACGTGATTCCCAAGGTTCTTGTCAATCCGCGAAGCAAGGGGATTACAAGCGTTCAATCTACTTCTACGCACCAGCTACTAAAACCCTAACTATTATTATACTAGAAAACAACTAAGCTACACTAGAGAGAACGATAAGCGATCAAGGTAGGAGACACTCGCCCATGGGTCTACGATCATGCAATCAATTAAAGACATTAAACCAATCTAATCTATCGGGTGTTGTGACCACGGTTTTGCCCTTTCCCTCCTCTCGTACTGTCACTACGCGAAGGTATTCATGACTAGACCTATGATGGACACGGCGTATTGAATGGATCCAAGGAAGCATCGGGGCCCTACTCCCTTTACGGCAAGGTAGCTAACCTTAAGCATTAAAGTATATTCAACACAAGATGATAGATAAATAATCCGGCAAAGTTTGATTACATCTTAAGATCGGTTACAACCCATGGACGAATAAGAAGATTACCCCATCAAAGTGCTGGACATAGCACCGTTGATCATGGTTTCCCTTCCGACGGTGTCTTCCTTCTTCTCCACGAGAGGGTGCTTCCTTCGAGGTGGTTGATCTCCCTCCGGAGATCCTCCTCCTCTCTCTCTCTAGCTTCTGGATGGCCTCCTGGTGCGAATGGCTCTCCCCTTTCATGATGGCGGCGCCTCCAGGCTTTTAGGGTTAATGATCCTTCGGGTGCAAGGAAAGGGGGGCCGAACCGACCACCGCGGTGGGCTGGGCCGGCCGGCCTAGGACGGCCGGCCGGGCCCATCTCGGCTCGGTTCGGTCGCCCCTTCGTTCCCGTGGGTCTTCGGTGATTATGCACTCGTGCCCCCTCCACTTGCATGATTTTGATGATGTCATCCTCGCGTCCAAGATGGAGGTTCTCTTCGCATGAAGTTCGGTCTTTTACGCTTCAATGCCCCGGGGTGTTCCTTTGTAACACTTCGGTCCTTGCCACCTTTGGAAGTGATTTCATCAAGCTCATGAACATGAACAAGACTCCGTAAATGCTCCTTTGAACTCGTTGCGAATCCATCCTTTATGTCCATGTTTTCCTACATAAACACAACACTTCCAAATGCATGCACATAGTTGAACTTGTTACATGATTAGTGTGCCTAGTGGCGGGTTAGTTCCATAATCAAATCCAAACCAAAGTGTAATGAACATGCTTGGTGCACCAAAATACACCGTCGGCAAGGAGGTCATCACAAAAGATGATATTTGGTTTTAAGAGTGGATATCCGGCAAAGTTTGTGAGATCTCCGATGTGGGGATACACAATGCACGGATAAAAGGCTAGTAATAAGATAGATACGCAAAAACGGAATGACCAACTTCTTAGTCTCGGGCCGGAGAAATCATGTCCTGCAATAACTCACCCAAAAATAAATCTTGTACACTAAAGTTTATGCACTCAAATATCTATATAGCTCTGGATAGGTAGAGCAACACGCAAGTGATATTTATGACAAGGTTAGCATTACTTTTTAGAATAAAAATCATCGTTAATCCATCTAAAACTTGAGAGCATATAAAACACTATGGGTCTTTATTTTTATCATAACCTTTGCTAAAGATTAAGCTAAAATTTAGATAAATTCAGATTTGTATTTTAAGAGAGTAATAGCTTAATCATGCATAAAACAAATAAAAAGATAAACAAAGCGGCAATTATAATCATATATCATCATGGCATAAATTTTGTAACTTTACCAAAGGTAAAAACAAGGTGGTGACTTTATTCATGATGAAAACAAACTAACACACATGCTGGAATTTAAATAAAAACTGAAAACACTACGCATACATAAGCAAACACAAGCTGAAAATTAAAGAAAAAGAGAAAAGGAAAAAAAAAACTAAAGTTCCTCCTTCTAATCTTCCGCCGGTGGTTGGTATTGATAATCTTGGTAGTTGTACTCTTGCTCATAATAGGATTGGATATCTCCTCCAACGAATTGATCTGGCGGTACTAGGTGAAGGCGCCCAAGCTCATAGGCAATATTTGCATTGCCCTCACCTAATTGAGCCACATTGGATTGTATGGCTGCAACGTTTTGCATGTTTCTTACAGCATATCCTCCAATTATGGACACACTTTGTTGTGGTTGGGGGTATTGTGCATAGGGCTCGCAAAGGTTACGTTGGGCACCACATAATTTTGTGGGGGCATGGCTGCACCATTCCCCCATGCTTGCATTGGTGGCCCTCCGTAATAACTTTGGCAGTGTAGGAATTCCTCCGTATGGTGGCACATAGTTTTGTTGTGCACCTTCCTCTTGTGCCGAGGAGGATCCTTCTTCTACAATTCTTTCTCTTTTATTCTTCCTTGTCGGCACAAGGAGTCCTTCCTCCAACCAATCTTCCTTCCTTGAATGAAGAGTCTAAGTCTTGGATCCGGAAGGGGTAAGTTCACTTTGGCCACTTTAAAGCCTCCTCTCTCATCTCCACTTTTATATTTTCCCTGCTTCATGTATTCATATCTGAGAGAGGTCCCGAGTAGAAGATGTTCGGGATTTCTTGGAATTCCTGGTCTTAAGGAGATGGCCGCATGGAGAGGTAGAACCCCGAACCAATATCTCCCGATCCCGATGTCACTTCGCAACACCATCGGTTGATCATGAGGTATGAAGGGTCTATTGGCTGCCTGGCGATTAAAGCCGAGTAAAGTCAATTCAACTCCGTGTCGGTCACCTTTGTCTCCCTCATCCTCCCCAAAATCCTTTTACACATCCATGAGTGAAATACTTGGATGATAGGGTTCGGATGGAATTCCTTTGTTGGTGGGCTTCTCTGGAGATTAAATTCCAAAATCCATTCAACATGCCTTCTAGCACGTCAACATTCTCCGGAGCACCCTTTTGGAAACCAAGTAGCTCCCCGATATTTTCATAGGGAACCACTTGCTGAATTCCCTCCAAGCGGAATGATAAACTCGGCACCCTCTCATCAAGGATAGGCGCCATGGTCATCAAAATTTCCAAGGCAAATTCCTTGTGGGTATTTGTCGACACCCCGTTGGAGAATTGCACCCATCCTAGGTGCCCCAAAATATAATAAATGTCCGTGCCAAAACCCAATGTGTTGGGAGCTTGATCGTCGAAATCGATGTTTGCCACAAGCCTCTTCTCAAGGCGAGAGAGTTTCTTCTCCTCCTCCTCCGTCATGATGATGAAGCCATACGCGAAATACCGCGACGTGTATGGAGGTGGAGCGGATGAACGGGTTGATCGACGAGGTGGGACGGGCGGCTCCTCGGTACACCCTTGAGGTTCGATAAACCTCAAGGACGAGCTCCTTGTAGCTCTCATGCCACCGAGGAGGAGAGTGTTGTTCTTCGTTGGCGGTGTCGTGTCCTCCTCCATGCTCCGAGAAGACTCGAAACCGAGTGCCTCCTCGAAGACATCGTTGAAGATGGCTTGGACGACGACAACCCCTTCTTCTTGGTGAAGAGACTTGTGGTTTTCTTCCACATGATTGCAACACTCTTCTCTCTAATATAACCCGGGGGTTTTAACCGGTAACAAAGCACTCAAGAATTATTTCGGAGTATGGACTTCGAGTGGATTAAGGGTGTGATTTTGTTGGGCAAAACCAACTTGGGAAGGATGGCTAAGTCTAAGGCGGTTCGGACTAAAAACCTAAGCACACAAACAAAGAGGGGAAGAGTTGCTTGCCTGTTGAAGACGAGCACGAGGGGGTGCATTTTATAGGGGAGGCCGGCCGGCCCGGGTGGCCTCTGGCCTCCTTGGCTCGGTTCTTCCTCGGCGTGATCATCTCCACTTTGTGACTTTTGTGTCCGCGTGCTCCACTAGATGCCTTGCTCAAACTCTCTCATCCACTCCTTTGCTTGCATTATTGGTCCTTCCACTTGATGCCTTTGCTTTGAGTCATGTCCATGCTCCTTTGCTTCACATGCCACCATGAATTTCCTGCAAAACAATGCTTACTGCCCCCCCCCATGCTTGTTCTTTGTATGTGGTCTTGATGAAAGTTATTGGAAGGGCATCCCGTGATGCATCTTGGTGCATGCATGATTTGCTTAACTAGATTGCCTCCCACTAAGCATGTCTTAAGGCTAAGCACTCCCATAATTTCAAAAATTAAAAACAATTTCATTTCTATGGGAAACCTCAAGCATAAATTTTGAGAAGTTTTTAAACCATTAAAAACAAATGTAAGTCGAACATTTATATCGGTCTCACCGGTATTGTTTGCCTTCATTGGTTGAGAGCAAACTTTTCCCGGCTTGATCATGGGGGCATAGGTTTAGGTTCTAATTTTGGCTAAATGAGAGTGATTTTGAATGAAATAAAATTAAATGAGGCTTAGAAAAATTCTAATCTTAGAGAAACCAAGGATATAGAGTTTTAAACCAGCCAAAAATTAAGTTTCTAGGTTCACGCGAGTCCTACCACGTGATGAAATTTAAATAACTTCTAGATACAAATCGTGGCTCTACTCATGTGTTTTTAGCATGTAAAACAAGTCAACCACAACATCATAAAGAGGATGAATGGTTGAGTTAGGTTATGAATTTATTTGGTTTGGGTTTCCCGAAAAGAAGCAAACAAACACATGGGATGGTTCACATAAAGGGTTTATGATCAAGCAAAATATTCAACCAAAAATTATGTCTCTAATATTGTTCAACCATTCTAAGTCTAATGTCTTGCGTAGTAAAATTCAAAACTAACTTACTTGAAAAGACTTGAAAAATCTTGAATCGGGTTGTCCTCCCGTAGCTTATTCTTGACTTGACGAAACGGGTTGCCTCCCGCCTAGCGCTTCGTTTATAGTCCACGGCTAGACTTCTTCACTTGATTACTTCAGATCAACGCTCTTTGCGGGCGTTGCAATCTTGGGTACCCACTTCCGCACCATCTTGGGCACGGGCTGATTCTCCGGCTTAGTCATCTTTTTGGTCTTCACATGTGGCTTTTGTTCCTTTGTCTTGACGGATGCAACAACTTCCTTGATTTTCTTCACTTCCTTCTTCTTCGGCTCTTCCTTCTTCTTCAGCTCTTCCTTCTTCCTTGGTTCTTCCTTAACAACGTGACGATGAAGTGGAACATATTTAACTTCAATCATATTGCATACCTCGAGGCGTGGCCGAAACATGAAAGAACTTTTCTCGCCATTAATGTCGAAGTTGATCTCCCCTTTGCCAACATCAATGGTAGCTCCCACGGTCTTGTGGAAGGGCCACCCAAGGATGAGTGGTGGCTTCTCCCTCTCTCCCATCTCGAGTACCATGAAGTCGACGGGGATGAAGTGATGTCCAACCATCACGGGCACATATTCGGAGATGCCCAAGAGATAGCGAATGGAGTTATCACCCAACTCCAAACACATACCCGTAGGCTCCAATGGTAGACGTAGCTTGTCGAACACATCTCTCGGCATGACGCTCACACTAGCTCCAAGGTCGCATAATGCCTTCTCAAACTTGAACGAACCAACGGAACATTGAATTGTCGGGCATATGGGGTCTTTTTGCTTCTCTAGTCCATTAGCAATAGTGGCACTACATTGCTTGGACATCTTGACATGATCTACCCTAAGTGTTGCTATCTCATATTTATTTGCAAGGATATCTTTGAAGTAACGAGAATATGTAGGAACTTGAAGGGCACCCAATAACGACATGTTGATGCTAAGTCTACGCACAACCTCCGCAAACTTCTCAAAGTGGTTATCAAGTTTACCTCGGAAGTAGCGTGGCATGAGTTGCGGTATATACGTGTCTTGTCCCAGGCATCTCAAACTCGGGCTCTTCGGTGACGATCTCCGTAACTTCCTCCGTAGCAAATACCTCTGCCTCGGCGGATGCTTTAGGCTTCCTTGATCACGCGGAATGTTCGGGATCTTCGGTCTCCTTCCCCAAACGAACTTGAATAGCCTTCGCCGTTTCGGGACCTTTAGGTTGTCCCGGAAGCTTCCCTTCATTAGCGGATAGGCGCCCGACAAGTTGTCCCACTTGCGTCTCAAGCATCTTCATCATGTTGAGCACTTGATGGTTGGAGCTTCCGACCTCCGTCAATTTGCTATCGATGTTCTCCAACACCTTGTCTATGGCTTTGAACTTGGTGACGGTGTCCTTGTTGATCTTAGTTTGCTCATCCGTGAAGTCCTTCAATTGTATACGAAGCGAACCGAATTCGGAATGGATGATCTTGCATTAAATTGAGGTCTACCTTGTCCGTAGTGGGAGTTCGGCAAATCTCCCTTCCTCATGTAGTCGAGAACCTTGGCTTCCTCCGGACAATCCTTGTGGACATGGTCATATTCTCCGCATTCTTCACATGTGGATCTTGCTTCGGCGGCCTTTAAGTCTTGAGCCTCTTTCTTTTCTATCTCCACCTTCTCCAACCTTCGCATGAGTGAATCGATCTTGCCTTCAAGTATGTTTTCTTTCTCCACTTGCAAGGCTCCTTTGACGTTCCCCGTGGGTTGAACCGAAGTAAGCGTCCGGATGACGCCCACGTGTCATTGTCCGCGACCTTCTTCAATAGAGTGAAAGCTTCGATCGGTGTAAGCTCGATGATAGATCCTCCCGCCGATGCATCGATGATCGTCCTTGACGCCATGGTGAGTCCTTGGTAGAACTTTTACACGAGGTCCTCCTTCGGGAACTTGTGATGTGGAACCGCCCGCGTGTACTCATTATGTTGACGCAAAATCAGCACCTCGCGCCAAGCACACGGCAAGCCGAACGAAGCTAGCTTAAAACACGTGCCGGATCCGAAGCGTGCCGATCAATTTTCCTGAAACCGACAAAGGATAAAAATAGTTAGATAAAACACGGGACTTGCGGGTGGTACCGAACAGATTCCGTACTTACGGCTAGAAAGCCAATTAAAATGACATATAGCTACAACAAGCTATCGTCGGCAGTTCAAATATCATTCGGGAGCTTTAAAACATGAAAACATGACATAGTCGAATGGATGGTAAGCATGACAAAAGATCGGTCTTTGTTTAAATAGCGTTATTCACACGTGATCATGACCGATTTTTGAAGATAAATAACAAATAAAATAGATAAGGTAAAAGCATGATTATAAATATGAAGTAAACAAGCATGCATAGGCCAAAAGCACTAATCTACCGCATGTCTAGGTACTTTCAAACCCGTCAAGCATGATAACAAACAAGTTAATCCATTGCATGATACGACTTGTTTGAAACCACACCACCAACCATAAAGAGATTAATCCACCGCATGATACAATCTAAATACGAAGGCTAAAAGCACACATTATTTAAAACAAACTTACGAACACGTTTTACTCATGGGAGCATTGCCGAATACGGTACGTACGACCGATCCGGTTCCGTGGAGAAGGAACAAAAATTTGAAAAGTCAAAGATTAAACCCGCAACACGTGACAATCTAGATTGATGCGAATTCGGCTATTGAGAGTGAAGGACCGAAAAGGCGACCGAGAGATGGGGGGGAGTGAATGGGAGTCGATAAAAATTCTTCTCGAGGGAGATTGAAACTCCGACAAGATGAACTAGCTCGGTCGAACCCCCCGAAATCACACGCTCCGCACTTCAACCTTCCGTTTGCCAAAACCACGTAGCCACCGGAGTGCTACCGGTCCTAGGAACAAACTCTACCGAAGCAACCACAACACACACGTAGCGCCGACGGCGGAAACAACTCGAAAGCCGGCTAACCGAGGGGGGCGGTTAGACCGGGTATAGGGGGCGGTTAGACCGCCTCCACACGGCAACCAAGAAATCCTCCGAAACGCCTCTTTCGAGCACCAAAACTCACCACGGTTTCACCAACGAGAGATCTCTCGGTCAAGGCCATGCTAGCTACCCGAGAGAAAATCTTGGCGAAAACCAAAACTTCACCCAAGGGCCTAGGGGCGGTTAGACCGGCTACCCGGGCGGTCTAACCTCCGTACCCGAGCCGACGAACTCCAACCAAGAACTCCTAGCAAACCGCACGAGAACGACCCCAAATTTCACCCGGACGCTCTTCGATCACGGCGAACAAACTCACGAGAGGAAAAGCCGGCGAAACAAAACTTTGACCGGAAACACCCGGGCGGTTAGACCGCCCCTCGTAGGCGGTTAGACCGCCCCTTCCGTAAAACGAACCCGCGGGTCAAACCTCAACTTGCTCGCGCCCGATCTCCCGAATCACTCCACGGATTGCAGCCAAACTTCGGGAATAGGTGGGTTACCTCCGGGCAACCTCTACCTCAAAGGAATCGACCCGAAACGCTCACAATCAAGAGGAATCGAAGAAATCGCTTCTCTAGGTCAAGAACTCGCCCAACTCGAGAAACCACCAAATCGAGTCCGATTCAAAGGGGATTTGGGGGCAAAGTCACCGACAAAAGAGGCACAAGAACCTCATACGTGACACCCACCAAAAACCCCAAGAAATCGTTCTCAAAACACCGCCAAAAAGAGCTCCGAAAATCAACACAAAGGAGACGGGAAAACCACCATGATGAACAACGCCAAACCTTCTATACATGCCATGAAAGGTTCGTACAAGGTCTAGCTTGCCACCCAAACATCCATCCCTCTCTCTAGATCTCACATGAAGCTCTCAAGCTAGCCTTCTAAAATCCTAAGGAAAATGGAGAACGAAAATGGAAAAACTAAATGAGCTAGGGTTCCAAGAGTTGGCTCGCCATCCACCCATCTAATGAGTATATATGGAGGCACCCAAAAGACTAAATTACCCTTCACTAATAACTAGGGAAACATGCCCCTCAAGGGCGGATTTGGAATTCTTGATGTCTTCACCATCGGACGGATGCCCGGCGACCGCACCCTACGTAGCCTCGACGCAAGCCTTGCGATCCCGACGCGTGTCCTCCGCTTCGAAGCTTCTCGGCGCCGGCGGCCAGGGCGGTCAGACCGCCCCCCGGGCGGTTAGGACCGGCCGGGGGAATCCGACGGGCCCCGGGCGGTCCGACCGCCCCTCCGGGCGGTTGAGCCGGCCCGGGTGGCCGCACCTCCTCGTCGAGTCTTCGGCCTCGGTTTTGTGGCTCAACCGAGTAACCCGGTGGTTTTCTCGGTGAACCACCGCAAACCCCGCGAACTCGGTGTAGCCTCCGCCAATCTCCACTCATGACTCGGCTCCCACGTAGTCCCGGCTCGACCTTGGTTTTGAGGCTCTACCAAGAAACCGTCCACGACTTCATCTTGCTTGTTCATGCTACCATGCGGCCCGCACTTGACCCCCGCCGGCCACCGGGTCCCTCGAACGAAGCCTACTTGTCTTCTCCACACCCGGAGGCCTCACCGGCAACGACCTTTCGCGCTTGTTCTTCACTCCGCACCAACACGAGTCAAGCCGCAACCCGCACCCGCAATACTTGGCCAAGAATCGGTCCACACAATGTTGTCAATCACTCATCACACAAGGAAGCGACCATCCACCGGTCCTCGAACCACACATGGTCCTCAATCTCCCCCTTGATGAGTGCATTGACAACACACTCACATGAAGTAACACAAGAGAAAAAGAAAAGAAACAAATAAAAAGAAACCCCAACAAGCGATCGAAAGCCAAAGAAAGGCAAAGAGCAAGATCACTTGAAGAAGACAAGTCTCGGACCCCTTAGGCAAGGGCAACGGCTCGACACATCCGAGACAAAACACGGCTCAAGCAAAGGGCGCAAACCACCAAAGCAAAGCTCGAACACCACAAAGAGCTCCCCCGCACATATGCAAGCTCCCCCCGAGCCAAAGCACACTCCCCGTGAACAAATGCGAAGCAATGCAACGCGGGAAGCAACAACGAGCAAAACCCGCTCACACCGCCCGGGGCGGTTAGACCGCTGTACGGGGGCGGCTAGACCGCCCGTGCCCGATCCGACCGCACGGGGGGCGGTTAGACCGCCCCAAGAGACCGGCCCTGCACCAAACTGCTCAAAATTTGCCCGAAACAATTTGAACACCTTCCAAACACTCCCAGGTGCCCAAAACATGCACAAACTTCTCCCCCTTGTTGACAATGCATGAATCAAGGCAAAATGCGAAAACTTTCAACATATAGCTTCTCGAATATACAAAATTCATCACAAGGAGCTACACAAGTCCAAATGAGCAAGTTAGATACTCGACAGGTTCGTAATGACCTTAACTACGTGATCACCAAGTTTCACAACCATTGGACAAGGCTAAAAAGGATTTGAGTAATTTTGCGAAAAGTTACTCTCTCACAAGCAAATACCTAAGCATGAGCAAAACACATCAAAATGGCAAAGCCATTCAAACTTCATGCTAGGACAGCCATTCTAATCATAAGACCATCATAAACACCCAAAAGCACCTCATGTCATGTCAAAGCCACCGAGCCATGTGCCTACTTCTATGTATGAGACTTCTCATTGGTAGGCAACATGCAACGGTTTAGCACCCAAAGCAAATTAATTTCAGCACATATGACATGGGAACATATTTTCCAAGCATTTTCATTTCATTTTCAGATTTATGATTGGTACATGAAATGTCTTTGCGACAAAAAGGAACTTATGCCCCTCCACAAGATGAAGCAAGAGGGCTAAACATTCATGATGGCAAATGAGCCTTTGGCCCCATATGATCAATAAACTAGCTATCCTAACACAAATTAAGCATAGCAAAGCCACTAAAACTTGTCAAGATCATATATAGGCATTTACACATGAGAGAGCATGTATGTGACATTTTTCAAAACAATTAGCCATCAACCTTGGATCATTCAACAAGATCATCAAGAGCTAAGCCAAACTAACCGTAGCATACCAAACAAGCTCACAAAAGCATATATAGCAACCCATGGTGAACAATGTATATAGGAGAAGCTTTTCCTATCCAATGCATATGATACAAAATGCATGCAATCTAAGATACAAGGATGCCTATACATCATGTTACATATGCAATGCCAAATGCAAGAAATGCACAAAGGAAAGCTATACATATGCTACAAAGGAGCTCCCACACACCCAACTCAAGAAATCAAGCACACACCGAGTTCCCCCGCAAACGAGTGAAAGTTGCTTGATCTAGGGGTTTGGTGAAAATATCGGCTAGTTGGTCATGTGTAGGTACATGGATCAAAGCTATCTTCCCTTTCTCTACGTTGTCTCTCAGGAAATGATACCTCACTTCTATGTGTTTGGTTTTGGAATGGAGCACTGGGTTCTTTGCAACGCTTATGGCACTGGTGCTATCACATTGAAGTGGGACATGGGTATACTCCTCACCAAAGTCACTCATGGTGTAAGTGATCCAAAGGAGCTGAGAGCAACAACTAGCAGCGGCAACATACTCGGCTTCGGTCATGGATTGAGCAACACTCGACTGCTTGTGGGAAGACCAAGACACCAAAGAAGAACCCAAAACTCGGCAAGTCCCGAAGTGGACTTCCTATCCAACCGACACCCGGCAAAATCCGCGTCTGAAATGCCATGAAGCGCCAAAGAAGAGGACGCGGAGTACCAAAGGCCGAAGTCGGGAGTGTGACGCAAGTACCTGAAAATTCTCTTCACCGCTTGCCGATGCGAAGTCCTCGGAGACGCTTGAAAACGAGCGCACGGACACACCGAGAATCGTATGTCCGGCCTCGTCGCCGTCAAGTAGAGGAGTGACCCGATCATGCTCCGGTACTCCTTCTGGTCCACGTGTTCACCTTCCTCGTCCGCATCAAGAGCCGTAGTCGTACTCATCAGCGTCGTCATAGCCTTGGAGTCCTCCATCTTGAACTTCCTCACGATGTCCTTGGTGTACTTAGCCTGGTGCACAAATGTTCCTTCCTTTGATTGCTTGATTTGTAGCCCGAGGAAGAACTGCAACTCACCCATCATGCTCATCTCAAACTCCCCGCTCATATCGTCCGCAAACCTTGCAACAAGAGAGTTAGACGAGCCACCAAAGACAATATCATCCACGTACACTCGCACAATCGGGATATCTTTGCCCCGCCTCGGCAAAAATAAGGTCCGATCGACCTTCCCCATCTCAAAACCTCTCTCAAACAAGAAACCCCTCAACCTACCATACCAAGCTCTAGGCGCCGCTTCAGCCCATACGGCGCCTTCCTCAACTTGTACACCCGGTGGGGGTACTTCTCACTCTCAAACCCCGAGGTCGTCTCACATACACTTCTTCCTCCAAAGCACACCATTCGTAAAAGCACTCTTCACATCCATTTGGTGCAACTTGAACCCTTTAGCCACGGAAAAGGCTAGAAGGATCCTAATCGCCTCCAAACGGGCTACGGGAGCAAAGGTCTCCTCGTAGTCGATCCCCTCCTTCGACCGAACCCTTGAGCAACAAGTCTCGACTTGTTCCTCACAACCTCACCCTTCTCTCCCTCTTTGTTTTTCCACACCCACTTTGTACCAATCGGCTTACACCCCGGGGGAGGGTCAACCAACTCCCACACCTCGATTCCTCTCAAAGTTCTCCAACTCCTCATGCATCGAATTCACCCAATTGTGATCAGATAGTGCGTGTCCAATGTCTTTGGGCTCAAAAGAAGCAACAAACGCAGCATGAGCGAAATGGGAATTGTTTCGAACCCTCGACCGTGTAGTGCGTTCATTCATGTCGCCGATGATCCTCGAA
Organism: Cenchrus americanus; assembly: GCA_947561735.1. Classification (NCBI taxonomy): domain Eukaryota; kingdom Viridiplantae; phylum Streptophyta; class Magnoliopsida; order Poales; family Poaceae; genus Cenchrus; species Cenchrus americanus. The sequence goes on from OX387241.1 coordinate 14,956,487, forward strand.
GCTGGGTGATCCACTTGCACTCGCCGGGGAGGTTCTCGCCTCGAAGCTACCTCCCCCTCAACATCGCCTTCTCCTCGTTCTTGATTTGTCGTCGTAGGTGTAGCGGAGGGTCCATCCATCATCGTAGTCGAAGTAGTGGGTACATGTTCGGCCGGGGGCACCGCACCGCCATCTTCATCATCACCATGTTCATGCTCCTCCTCCGAAAAATCTCCTCGCCAAGCTCATCATCACCGCACACTCAAAGACAAGCCGACTACGTGGCTCGTCTCGTCGAAGGTTACCTCGCAAGTCTCCACGATTTGGTTAGTTTCAAGATTGAGCACACGATATGCTCTAGAATGAGATGCATAACCAAAGAAAATGCCATCGACGAGACCTAGCCTTAAACTTATCCAACTTCCGCCTTTCTTCGAATGAAACACTTGCAACCAAAGACATGGAAGTGACTCACCTTGGGTGTGCGGCCATGCATCAACTCATAGCATGTCTTCTCCTTGTGCACTCTGAGGTATATCCTGTTCGACACATAGCACGCGGTATTCACCGCCTTAGCCCAATACCTCCTCGGAGTCCTATGCTCATCAAGCATCGTCCGAGCCATCTCGCACAAGGTCCGTTCTTCCTTTCCACAAGACCATTCCGGGGAGGCGTATACGGACTCGAAAACGCGGTGCTCAAGACCCAAGTCATGGCAAAAAGTTTCAAAACGAGAGTTCCTGAATTCCGAGCCATTATCACTGCGGATAGCTCGTATGGCATCTCCGTGCCTCTCGTTCCTCAACCTCAAGACTAGATCTCGAACAAAACCAAACGTCTCCCCCTTCTCCTCGAGAAAGAACACCCACGCATACCGAGAATAGTCGTCCACCACAACAAGGACATACCACTTCCCACCCGCAGATCGCACATGAGCTGGGCCAACAAGGTCCATATGGAGCAGCTCGCATGGACGCTCAGTCATCACATCGGTGAGAGGCGGGTGAGAAGAGGCCACCATCTTGGCATGCCTACACGGAGCACAAACCAACTCTTTCTCAAGCCTCAACCGTGGCAATCCTCGGACCAAATTGAGTTTACTCAAGCGTGACAAAAGGTCAAAGCTCAAGTGACCCAACTTCCTATGCCACTTCCACAACTCACTCGAAGAACCGACCAAGAAACAACGCTCCACACCCGAAGACCGAGAAAAATCAGCACGAAACACCGACCCTCGGGAACGACCATACAAACAAGGTCCCCTCGAGAGTCCACAATCCGAGAACCACCAGGCCGAAACAACACCTCAAAGCCCTCATCCAACAACTGGGACACAGAAAGCAAATTGTACCCCAGCGATTGAACAAGAGCAACACGCCTCAGAGTGATCTTGTCACTCACTTTTATCTCACCTTCTGAAAGCACACGCCCACGCCCATTGTCCCCAAAAGTGATGTACCTCTTTGTCACCACCGGGACGAGACTTGAGAACCACCCCCTGTCTCCGGTCATATGCCTCGAGCAACCGGAGTCAATCAACCAAATGTTCTTCAAGTCTCCCACCTGAAATTCAAAAACAAGCACGTGAGCGAACAAACGACTCAGCACTGGGGTTAGTACCAAAAGAGGAAAACCAGTGCCGAGCCATTTGCTCGAAAGTGGGGTTAGCACACATCAAGCCATCTTTCCTACCATAACCATCACCACGAACACCACCTCGGTAACCACTCCGAGGAAACCACCCCTCACTGCCTGGAGGAGGACCAAAACCACGGAAGACAACCCATGGAACGTCCCTCCTCTCCTTCTCAAAGCTACGACTCCTCCCATCCCCGTAGTGACCTCGAGGGGGAGAATGCCTAGCAAACTGACCACCTGCTGTCTCTCCAGACCAACCACCAGCAACTCCACCTCCAGACACCGAAACCTCTCGACTCACCACCTCGAAAACCACTCCGCCCGACTGGGGGGGGGGGGGCGGTTAAACCGCCTAGCCAGGCCGGTCTAATCGCCCCCCCTGCGGGGCTGGGCCGGTCCGACCGCCCCCTCCGGACCTGCTCCTCGGGCGGGGAACTCGCATCTCCCCATGCCGGAACACTTCTCACCACGGCCTTACCCCCGGGTATTGGCATACGAGGCTTAGGTACACCACGGGAAGGGTTGTACCTATCCTTGTTCGCCCACTCCTTTGCCATCCTCTCTTCCCGCTTCCTCTTGAAGCAAAACTCATCCTTGTGACCTTCCTTCCCACAATGGCCACAACGGAACCTCACAAGCTTAGGTTTTGGCTTGGATTGGGGCCGCTCGCTTGGTTTCTCTCCACTCAACTCCTCCACCGATTTCTCCTCACTTGCCTTCTCACTCACTTTCCCAAAGAACACTTTCCGGAAGTGCTCAAAAACTTGATAGGCTTTTGGAGATCATTTGTGGGTGTAGGAAATATAGGTGGAGGCTGGGGTTGTGTCTAGTCGGTTCCTAAGATGGTTGGGTTTTGGAGGGAAATCATTTTTGTGGTGGGTTTTTGGTGGCTCAGGGATATTCTCTCCACTTCCCTCACCAACCTTGTTTGCCCCAAGTCCCTCACCATCTTGCCTCTTAAACGCTTCTATCATGATCCTCAAATGAGGCTCATGGCCAGACAACCAACCCATCAACTTCCTCAAATCATCATTCTCATCCTGCAAACGATCAACATAATGTGCAAGTTCCAAATTTTTTAATGCATGCATTTCACGGGTAGAGCATGATGTAGGCATGGGTTCCTTCAATTTAGCCTCAAGTGAACTAGTGTAAGCATGCATCTCATCAATCTTAGCATGCAAAACAGGGCAAGAAGTGCAAGCACCTAGCAAAGCAGGTCTAGACTTAAGCTCAGCCACTTCAACCCTAAGCACATCTAGTTCCTCACACTTGGAGGCATGCTTCTCCTTAAACAAAGCAAGATCGGCAAGGAATATGGAGCAATCAAGCACAATCATTCTCATCCGAAACAACGGGGCTAGCCTTAAGCGAATCAATCTCAAGCTTGCTATCAAGCACCTGTGTCTCTAGCTCGGCCACTCTAGTCCTAGCATCCTCAAGCGAAGCCCTAAGCTCTTTCCTCATTTTCTTGGCCTCTCTAAGCATGTCATCACGGTTATCGAGCAAAGAGCCAAGCCTCTCATTCTCCCGGCGCAAGAAGGGAAGTTCATCACGCACCTCGTCGTCGGACTCGCAGTCCGAGTCGCTCCGTGTGCTCTTCTTCTTGCCGGAGCTCGGCGCCATGGTACATAAGCCATCTCTCGCGAGCGGCTCACCCCCGCTCGGTGTTCTTGGATGACTTCTTGTTCTTGCGGTGATCTCCCTCGTCTTCACCGCTACTCGAGCTCGAGGTGGAGTATGCGGAAGCGGAGTCGACGTCGCTCGCTCCACCATCGCTCGGGCCTTGCCTCGGCCCTCCTTCTTCCTCGATCGTCGCTCGTCCTTGTACTTGTTCTTGTGCTTGCTCTTGTGGTCGCGCCTCGAACGGTACTTGCCATCGTTCATCCTCGGCTTGTGCTTGTAGCCGTCCTTGTTCTCGGCCTTCTCCGGGCGGTCGGCGACGAAGTGTCCGCTTGCCGCACCGGAAGCACGTCCTCGTGTTCCTCCTCATGTTCACGCGGTTCTCGTGCAGCCTCTCGAATCGCCTCGTCAACAGCGCCAGCTCGTCCTCTCCAAGGTCATCAAACTCCTCATCTGGCATAGACATCAAAGAGGAAAAGGAGAACATCCTGGTGAATGGGTTAGAGTTAGTTTTTCCTTTGGAACCACCAATGAGGGCAAGACTATGGGAGTCAGTCGGTCCCTCGAGCTTGGCAGTCATGCCCCTATCCACCTCAGCCGACTTGAGCTTCGAGAACAGCTCGTTCACCGTCAGAGTATCATACCTCTCCGACTCGACTATGGCCTCAAACTTTCCGCCCCATATCGTACGATCCAAAGAGTGTAAGAGCTTGACCGCTCTATCATGATCATCGTACGGGAGCACGTCCACATTGGCCCTCATGTTGTTCACCACCACCGTGAACCTCTGAAACGAGGCATCGATGGACTCACCGGGGAGATGAGTGAAGTTCTCGTACTCTCTCCGGTAGGTCGCATACATCCGTGCCTGAACCTGGGCGTTCCCAACATGAGCCTCCTTCAACACCGCCCAAATCCTACAAGCCAAGTGCTCGGTGTGCACCCGATCAAACTCGGCCGACACAAAGCACGAAACAAGTAGTCGACCGCCTTATTATTGGCGTCGAATCTGTCCCTCGACCCCGGAGCAAGGAAATCCATCGGTGGACATAGTCCGTGTCCACCGTGACATCCCAAAGAAGCCGACCCTTTCCGCGGAGGAACGCACCCATCCGCTTGCTCCACATCCGGTAGTTCTTGCCATCGAAGTGTGGAGGACCCGAACCCCGTTCCCGGTACGCCATCCTTGGATCTTAGGACCGGTTAGAGTCAACAAAGACCCGAACCGGCTCGATACCACTTGAAGGACCGAAAAGGCGACCGAGAGAGGGAGGGGGGGGGGGTGAATGGGAGCCGATAAAAATTCTTCTCGAGGGAGATTGAAACTCCGACAAGATGAACTAGCTCGGTCGAACCCCCGAAATTACACGCTCCGCACTTCAACCTTCCGTTTGCCAAAACCACGTAGCCACCGGAGTGCTACCGGTCCTAGGAACAAACTCTACCAGGCAACCACAACACACACGGCGCGCGACGGCGGAAACAACTCGAAAGCCGGCTAACCGAGAGGGGCGGTTAGACCGCCTCCACCGGCAACCAAGAAATCCTCCGAAACGCCTCTTTCGAGCACCAAAACTCACCACGGTTTCACCAATAGAGATCTCCGGTCAAGGCCATGCTAGCTACCGAGAAAATCTTGGCGAAAACCAAAACTTCACCCAAGGGCCTAGGGGCGGTTAGACCGGCTACCCGGGCGGTCCTAACCTCTGTACCCGGCCGACGAACTCCAACCAAGAACTCCTAGCAAACCGCACGAGAACGACCCTAAATTTCATCCGGACGCTCCTCGATCAAGGCGAACAAACTCACGGAGAGGAAAAGCCGGCGAAACAAAACTTTGACCGGAAACACCCGGGCGGTTAGACCGCCCCTTCCGAAAACGAACCCGCGGGTCAAACCTCAACTTGCTCGCGCCCGATCTCCCGAATCACTCCACGGATTGCGGCCAAACTTCGGGAATAGGCGGGTTACCTCCTAGGCAACCTCTACCTCAAAGGAATCGACTCGAAACGCTCACAATCAAGAGGAATCGAAGAAATCGCTTCTCTAGGTCAAGAACTCACCCAACTCGAGAAACCACCAAATCGAGTCCGATTCAAAGGGGATTTGGGGGCAAAGTCACCGGCAAAAGAGGCACAAGAACCTCATACGTGACACCCACCAAAAACCCCAAGAAATCGTTCTCAAAACACTACCAAAAAGAGCTCCGAAAATCAACACAAAGGAGACGAGGAAAACCACCATGATGAACAACGCCAAACCTTCTATACATGCCATGAATGGTTCGTACAAGGTCTAGCTTACCACCCAAACATCCATCCCTCTCTCTAGATCTCACATGAAGCTCTCAAGCTAGCCTTCTAAAATCCTAAGGAAAATGGAGAACGAAAATGGAAAAACTAAATGAGCTAGGGTTCCAAGAGTTGGCTGCCATCCACCCATCTAATGAGTATATATGGAGGCACCCAAAAGTCTAAATGACCCTTCACTAATAACTAGGGATACATGCCCCTCAAGGGCGGATTTGGAATTCTTGATGTCTTCACCATCGGACGGATGCCCGGCAACCGCACCCTGCGTAGCCTCGACGCAAGCCTTGCGACCCTGACGCGTGTCCTCCGCTTCGAAGCTTCTCGGCGCCGGCGTCCAGGGCGGTCAGACCGCCCCCCCACGGGCGGTTAGGACCGGCCGGGGAATCTGACCGGCCCCAGGCGGTCTGACCGCCCCTCCTGGGCGGTTGAACCGGCCTGGGTGGCCGCACCTCCTCGTCGAGTCTTCGGCCTCGGTTTTGTGGCTCAACCGAGTAACCCGGTGGTTTTACGGTGAACCACCGCAAACCCCGCGAACTCGGTGTAGCCTCCGCCAATCTCCACTCATGACTCGGCTCCCACGTAGTCCCGGCTCGACCTTGGTTTTGAGGCTCTACCAAGAAACCGTCCACGACTTCATCTTCTTGTTTATGCTACCATGCGGCCCACACTTGACCCCGCCGGCCACCGGGTCCCTCGAACGAAGCCTACTTGTCTTCTCCACACCGGAGGCCTCACCGGCAACGACCTTTCGCGCTTGTTCTTCACCCGCACCAACACGAGTCAAGCCGCAACCCGCACCCGCAATACTTGGCCAAGAATCGGTCCACACAACGTTGTCAATCACTCATCACACAAGGAAGCGACCATCCACCGGTCCTCGAACCACACATGGTCCTCACACTTGATCCTTTATAATAAACAAAGACTTGAAAGGACATCGCATGGATCTAAAAGATGTGAAGCCGAAACCAATCGATCTAGATTGGGCAAAAGAGTGTTACATGAATTTAAACATAAAGCAAAAACTCAAAGCAACACATGGTAACTTAATGAATCTATTAGATCTTGTCAAATCTAATAGAGCCGATAACTAGCTTCGAGCTAGATCTTAGCCTACCGCATGACTCATGATCCAACAGGAAACCCTCTTGAACCAAGCTTAAATCCACCGCATGATACTAAGCAAGGTAACAAGACTACTTGCATCACGGTCTAAATCCACCACATGATACTAGACATGATACAAGGTTGCCGGTACTTACGGAGGTCGATGGATCGATGGCTCCTCTCGAAGAACTCGACGACTCGACTAAAGGACTTGATGTTTGGCATGGGGCCGTTTTGTTGTGAAGATGTTCGATCCCTATTACAGACATCAAGGGTTTATATTTATACCCTTGTCCTAACACGACTCCTGGTCGACTACGAGTACAACATTTAATGTCTAAATTAATGCTCCGACGCCAATGTCCATCTCGTATACGCCATCAACTCGTTCCTTCCTTATATCGGGCCACGTCACCACGCATTCCCAAAAACTTCCTTTTAAAAGCGCAAATAGTCCTTTTGCCGAATGATGGCGCATTGCCGACCGCAAGCATCCTTTACTGAATCCTCTGAGAAGATTTTTCTAGCCGAATGGTATTTCGCCACCAAACTCGGCCCACAAGTCAGTCCCTTTCCTGTACCATTTTTTGGTGTTAACATATGCCCCTTCAATTACAGGATAAAAGTGATTTTATTCCGGAATTGACCATAAATGCCCAACGTCTTTGAGCTAAATCCGTTTAACACCCATTCTTTCCTCTTGCAATCTGTTGGAGTCCCCGCTCAGATCCATACCCTAGGTCATTAATTTCCCAAGCTCAAATCTTCAATGGCGGACCAAAATCAAGTTTGTTCGGGTAAATTTCGTCCCCTTAAGGTCCATTCGGTATTACTTTTTCGATCCCCACCTTAGATTTCTTCCTCTGTCTTTTCCTGATAGGCTCTATCCACCGAGCTTTTGATTCCCATCGAGGATAAGTCATCATCCTATTTCCTCGGACCTATGGGAATCTCCGACCCCCTTGAGTTTATTGAAGCCGAATCCAACAGAATACCCTTTAAATCAGCTTTGTCAAGACCTCATGCGTGGCAAGACGCCTTCAAAAGCGGCCCCCGCCCCCAATTGCAGGTTGGAGAAACTGGTATAAGAGAATACTCGAAGATAAGAGTGTAAAAACCAGCAATTGGGACAGCCTTCGCATTGCCAAGTGTTTGGAGTTATCTCTGGCTGAAACCCCCAAGAATGAGAGTCTTCTAATTGCAGCCTGTCATTTCTGGTCAAACGGTGTCAATGCTTTCCTTTTTGGTCATGGACCAATGTCTCCCACTTTGGCCGATGTATATATGATGACCGGCCTTGATGTCACAGGATCCATGTATCCTTACAAGTACAAAAGTTCCATCAGGCAAAGAGGAGTAAAAACAGGATCTGGATATAAACAATATATCCAGAACCATATGTCTGATGGTCCTCTGACTGATGTTGAATACAGGGCCTTCCTGAACATGTGGCTATGCAGATTTATCTTTTGTGGCAAAGCCAATGAGCCAACCCTGAACCATATTGCAATGGCTGAAGATTTGGCTACTGGTCATCCCATTCCCCTCGGGAAGTATCTCCTAGGAAGTGTATACCATATGCTCCATCAAACCACTCATCTGATGTACACCAGCTAGAAGATCTCTTGTGTCAATGGCCCCTGGTGGTTTGTACAAATGTGGCTGCAACTATATATGCACCAGATTGTTGGTATTAATCTCAACAATCGGCATTTTCCTTCATCTGGCTATAAGGAAGGAGAAATTCAGATCACAAAAGGATGCCAAACCTATGGTGAAGCTGCCTCAACCATATCCATTAACCAAAACATCAGTCAACTCTTTGAGCTCTTCTTCAGAGGTTTCACCAATCCCCTTTGGCTTCCTTATTTGAACAATGGTAACTTGACCCTTCCTTACGAATTCACTTTTGAAAATGGATGCAATGATGCAAGATCCATAGAAATTTTCAATATCTTCATCCATCCATGCATCCTGCCAGCAGAATTTTGTGGAGGAAGGCAAAATCATAGTACCTATGAATATTATCAGCCAAACATGATGGCTTGATAGCTAGGATGTGGCCAAGTGCCTCCAAGGCTATTTCTCATGAATTCCTCAAGCCCAGAGAGGAAATAAAAGAAACCCTGCAAGCCAAAAGGGTCTTTGAATATCAATGCAGTCCAACTTTTTATACTTGGCCTTTTATACCAACATCAATAGCTCATCCTCTTTTCATTTCCTGGTGGCAAGAGTTTCATGATCATATCTTCAGTGAGCCAGTACACTCTTTTTGTATTGAGCTAATGCCTGACTTCCAGCCAACCTCAGAGGTAATGCACTTATCTTTTTCTTTTGTCAAGCACGCCCTTCCTTATGATTTTTGCCACTTCTTGCAGAATACAGTACCTGCCCCTCGAGCTAAGACAATTTCTTACAATGCTGCAGGCCCAATTTCTGCTTTAGGATTTAATTCCACAACCCTGGCTCAACTGATGTCAAGATATGCCACATCAGACCCAAATCTTATCAGTTCAACTTCTGATAAGAGAAAAGCTCCATCTCTGGTTGCCCCTCCAGCTGCCAAGAAGAAAAGAACTACCAAAAGAGTTCTTATTGAGGTAATATCTCTTCCTTCTTGAACACAAGACCATTCTTCATCTAACAAATTTATCTTGTGTAATTTTGGACCAGAATTCAGCAACCATCAACAACTTCAGAACCTGCCAATGCCCCATCTGTTGGTATGGTCCTTACTACTTTACTTTCTTTTAAAGACCATTCTTTACATTGGCATTTCCCCTCTATTTGTCATTTGCAGAAGAAACATTGGTGAATCAACCTGTGGAGATTTCTTCTCCTCAACATACTTCAAATCCAAATTCACCAAGGGTTCAAACATCTCCCCCCAAGCGGTAACTTCAGCTTCACCAAGGATTCCATCATCCCCTTCTCAAACAGAAGCTCCAGTTTCACCAGGGATGAATCCATCTTCACCTCGACCGAAGCTTCAAATCTACCGGGGCCGCACCGGGGACCGCACCAGCTTCCCCTCAATTAGAAGCTTCAGCTTTACCAGGAACTCCTCAAGCTCCTCCTCAGCTGATCACCCAGGAAATCCCCCTTGAGCCTGAACAAACCCCCTCTCCAGTTCAGGAGGCCAGGAACTAGGTAAGTATAGGCACCCAACTTTGTTATTTCCCTTCAATAGATCATCTTTAATTCGACAAACCTTCCCTTTTAGGATTAGGCTGCATCACCACCAAGCTTTTCATTCACTGTGGATGATTTGGCTGCCGAAAAAGGTGATGAGGCATCTTCAAGCCAAGCCCTGTCAGAGGAAAACCAAGCAAAACGGAGAGAAATCTTTTCCCTGCTGCAAAGAGACATCCAAGACCAAGTCAGGGACGTTGATGTTCTGGAAGAAATACTTGAATCCATCACTCAAGAACTTCCCGATGGCATCAAAACTACCCTAGAGCCTATCTCCCAACTGGACAACAACTTTGCAGAAATGAGGAGAGCCCTGAAGAATCAATCCTCTCTACCAATTCTGGAACAGAAGAGAGCCAAAGCCAAGCAATTCGCGAAAGAACCCCAGGCACAAATCCAGAGCAACAAGGGGTTCTTGGCTGAATGCGGCCGCACTTGAGTTGAAGATTGCCAGGAAAGCTGCACTAGAAGCCGAACTGAAGAATTTGACAAATTGAAATTGAGGCTGACGGGGAAGAAGATAGCCGAACTCCCTGGATTGACGAGAAAAAATCCAAAAGGAAGCTTCAACGACCACGATTGAGTCAAACCGGTGAAGACAAAGCTTTCCGCCCTGTCCAACACTCAAGAAGCTGATCAAAAACTACTGGAGAGTATCAGCAAAATGATATCAGACGCTTCTAGTGTAATTGCAAAGTATTTGAACATTTGATTGTGCCAAGCAATTTGTAGCCGAATGATTGATCGTCTTTGCAATTTTGTTTATGAACTTCACTTTCCACTTTTTGTCTCACCTTGTCGCAATTTTAGACGATCCATTCGGCAACTCTAGTCAAACAGTACTAGACCCGAACAGCAATCCGACCGCAACTCAACCGAGTCAGTCAACCGAACATGACTCAACTTGAATTCCAAACGACCCGACGGCGATTCGGTTAAGGAAATCTCTCCACCTTCCAAATTTCTCGGGATATGCACCACGATCCGGGGCCACGATCTCTTTACCATCCCGCATAAATAAAATCGTAGGTGCCCCCAACCTTTCACCAAGTCTTTCTCCTTCAAGCTCGTGCCAATCCAAACTTTCTTTCTCCGGCATTAGCACACCCAAAAACCCGATGGCGGGTAGCGACGGCGGGGAGCCGTGCCGGCCGACAAGGCGGAAGGAAGCCACGCCGGCTCTCGTCGGAGGCGGTGATCATCAACTTCTTTTACGATTCTTTCCCGATTTCTTTCGTTTCGACAATCCCCTTTGTCTTTTCGGGCTCATCCGGTGGAATCCGGCCCCCCTGCACCGGCCGTGAATCCGGCCTGCCGGATGACTCTTCGGAGTCGTACAACTACTCCCCCCTCGCACTACGACGAGCGCGGCGCCCTCCGTTTCAAGGCGGAGTGCGACGAAACCTGTCGTGAGCTGGGTGTGGTTTCCAAGAAAGCGGCATCGTCGAGCTCGAATGGGAGCATCGGCGCAAGCGGTTGTTGGAGACCATTGACGGTAAATCTCTTGATTGTCTTTGATCCGGCTCAACTTTGAACTACCGCCATTGCTTTGTAACATTCTGCCGAGGACCGGGAGCGTCCCGGTGGTCGATGGATGACTGCTCCTCATTGATGAGTGATTGACAACGAGGTGTTGGACTGACTCTTGGCTCGGTGCGTAGGTGTAGGCCGCGGCCTAGTTCGTGTTGTTGCGGGTGAAGAACGAGAGCGAAAGGTCTTCGGCCTTGAGGGGCCTCGGGAGATGGAGAGACAAGTAGGCTCGGTTCGAGGGACCCGGTGGATAGCGGGACTAGGTGCGGGCCACATGGTGGCGAGATGAGCAATACGAAGTCGTGGACGATCGAGCCGGTGCACGGTGGCGGTCGAGTCAAGAGGCTTGGCGGGAGGTCGGGCCAAGCACGCGGGGGTTTGGTGGTTCGCCCACAAAACAATCGAGAGGACGGTTTCTTGGTTTGGGCCTCAAAACCAAGTCGAAGGCCCAACACGACGGAGACGGGATCCGGGCGTGTCGGGAAGCTTCGAAGCGGAGGACACGCGGCAGGATCGCATGGCTTGCGTCGGGAGGACGACGGGGTGCGGCGAAGGCGTGGCCGTCCGATGGCAAGACCCACAAACATTACATAAATGCCCCTGCGTGGGTTGTATCGCCAGTAGTTGAGTTAGGGGTAGTCGAGTCATTTACCACACCGGCGGGACCCGATATATAAGCCATGAGTGTGGGTGGATGGCTCTCTGGCTCCGCGACTTAGGATTTCATTTCCCCCCTTCTCTTTCTCTTTTTCTTAGACTATTTTCTCCTCTATTTTCTCTAGGCTAGCTTGAGAGCTTCATGAGAGATTTGTTGAGAGGGATGGATGCTAGGGCGGCAAGCTAGATCTTGTGAATCATTCGGGGTGTGTATAGAAGATTCGGCGTTGTGATTCCCGTGATGATTTTCGGAGTCATTTTTGTGCTATTTTCGTGCTCGTCTTGATTCTCGTTTTCTAGACGGTTTTGGCTCAGATTTTTTTGGGGATTCATCCATGAGTTCCTTGTGCCTCTTTTCCCGGTGATTTCTTGCCCCCAAACTCCTCAAATCGTCCTAGATTCGTGATTCTTTGGATGAACTCGTGAGTAGAACTTGAGCTCGTGTGATCCGCGACTCCCGGTGTTTTGGTGGGTTTGGAGACGAGATTTTTGGGGTATAATCTCACCTAGGGGTGCTTAACATCTCCCCCAAATTTCGTCTCAAGACTCCAAGTGGTTTGGGAGTTCCGTCGATCGAAAGTTTGGGGCTGTTTCGCGGGCTGATTTTTAGGGGGCGGTACTACCGACACTGTGCAGGTAGTACCGATGACCTGATTTTCAGCTGCCAGAGAGTCCTTATCGGTAGTACCGACACAAGGTTGGTAGTACCGATAGTCGGAAGTACCGACCCAGTGCCGGTAGTACCGATAACCTGGTTTTTAGGTGCCAGTAAGCCCATATCGGTAGTACCGAGCTCGGGGGCGGTAGTACCGACAATTTCTCTGCCGCGGTTGCCTCGCGCTAGCTTTTTTCTCTCGGTTCGTTTGGCGCTTGCTTCCGCTTTGTTCTTAGGCTTGATCTAACTTGTTCCTAGGGTCAGTAGGTCCGTTGTGACTACGTGATCTTGGCAAGTGTGTGCGAGATTCTTCGGAAGTGATTTGGGGGCATAGGCCAAGTTCTTGAGAAGAATTTTTATCGGCTCCCATTCACTCCCCCCCCCTCTCTGGTCGCCTAATCGGTCCTTCGGTTGCAGCCCGCGACGCCGAGCTTAACCGGTTGAAGATGCTGGTGAAGCAACTGGCGGACAAGGTGAACGCCCTCGGGGACACGCCGGCGGACCGCATTGCCGCGGTGGAAGACCGTGTCGATGAGGTGGCCCTCCACGGCGTCCGCACGGGCACCACCCTAGGCACGGCAAACATGGCGACGCACACCGGCGTCGACTACTCCACGCGGCCGCGTGGCTTCCGAGCGGCGCACCAGAGGACGTCGATGAGATCGAAGTCATCCTGGAGCGCCTCGACGGCCACGGCGACTCCATTGCCGATACCATCCATCCCCGGTATGTGCTAAACAGGCTTTTTGATTAGTTGGTACTAGGGATGTTTGGATTTTCGGCAATAAATAATGAAATTTTAACTTCTGTGCTTGTATTGTGATGATTCCCTTCTGCTTGTGGACGCAAACTTTACTGTTTCTGAACGAATTCGGGAACTTTATCTTAGCCGAACACGTAAAAAACTCCTGCCCCTCGGCACAGAATCTGCAGAAAATCCTCAATTCGGGAACCATAAACACTGTTCAATGAAAACCCTACGCATTCGAGAAGAAAACCCTGCCGCTTGTGAAGGACCGATACGGCGAACCAGAGAGGGGGGGAGTGAATGGGAGCCGATAAAAATTCTTCTCGAAGGAGATGAAAACTCCAACAAGATGAACACGGCTTCCAACACACGTCTCCGACTCACTACCCAAATTGGCCAAGCCCACGCAGCCACTGGAGTGCCACTGGACCTAGGAACCAACACACAACCTTCCGACCAAAGAACGCGGCGGAACACCAAACCTCGAGTGTACGGACCAACACCGGTCGGACCGGTGAGCACCACCGGTCGGACCGGTCCATGCTTTGGTGAGAGTTGGCAACTTCCACTAAGTGGCCACACACCGATCGGAGCCGGTGAGACACACCGGTCAGACCGGTCCAAGCCTGAAAGCCCCCAAATCACCAAATAGGCCTACCGACATCCAAACTGACCCAAACTCGAAACGGTCGCAACACAGGACAACAACAAACACACCCGGACGTTCACCCGAGCAAAAACCCACCAAGGGTTGCACCGGTCGGACCGGTCAAGAGCACCGGTCAGACCGGTGTAGCGTTGGCGACTCGGGATGAACAACACCGCGGATCAACTCCTCCAAATCCAAATCTCGATCTCCCAAATCGCTCCACGGACTTGAACAAGACTTTGGGGATAATAGGAGCACCTCATGAGGAGTCCATAGCCAAGTTTAATCCCACCAAAACTCGTCCAAAAAGGAGGAATCGAAGAAATCCCGCCAAGAACACCTCAAACCCTAGAACCCAGAAAACCCCAATATCGAGCCCCTTTACTCACGGATTTGGGAGGAGAATCACAGCCCAAAGAACCATGAAGGGTTCCCACAAATTTCCCCCATCAAATCCTCAAGAGAAAGGTCCCGAAAACAACCCAAGGAAATCACCAAGAGAGGGCTCCGAAAATCACCACCAAAAACAACCGGGAACAACACATCCAAACCATGAGGAACCACGCCGAATCATCTATACATGCAAAAAAGGTTCATACAAGGTCTAGCTTGCCGCCCGATCATCCAACCCTCTCACAAGATCTCACCACGAAGCTCTCAAGCTAGTCATATGGAAATCCTAAGGAAAATAGAAAGGGAAAATAGGAAAGCAAATGAACTAGGGTTTCAAAGCTTGGCTGCCATCCTCTCACCTCTTGGTTTATATGGAGGCAACCGAAAGTCTAAAATACCCTTCTCTAACAACTAGGGATACAAGCCCCTCAAGGGCGGATTTGGAAGACTTGAAGCTTTCTCCATCGGACGGATGCCCGACGACCGCAACCTGCTTAGCCTCGACGCAAGACTTGCGATCCCGACGCGTGTCCTCCGCTTCAAAGATTCGGACTGCGTCATCGCACACCGGTCAGACCGGTGCTCCTCACCGGTCGGAGCCCAGGGTACCCACCGGTCGAGCCGGTCGCACCTTCTTTGCGGCACGGTCTTCGGTTCTTCGGTCTTGGCTTTGTGGATCAACCAAGGAACCCAGTGGTTTTCTGGTGAACCACCGGAAACCCCGCGAACTCGGTGTAGCCTCCACCAATCTCCACTCATGACTCGGCTCCCACGTAGTCCCGGCTCGACCTTGGTTTTGAGGCTCAACCAAGAAAACCGTCCATGACTTCATCTTGTTGTTCATGCCACCATGCGGCCCGCACTTGACCCCCGTGCCCACCGGGTCCCTCGAACGAAGCCTACTTGTCTTCTCCACACCTGGAGGCCTCACCGGCGACGACCTTTCGCGCTTGTTCTTCACCTGCACCAACACCAGTCAAGCCGCAACCTGCACCTGCAATACTTAGCCAAGAATCAGTCCACACAATGTTGTCAATCACTCATCACACAAGGAAGCGACCATCCACCGGTCCTCGAACCACACATGGTCCTCAATCTCCCCCTTGATGAGTGCATTGACAACACCCACACGAAAGTAACAAGAGAGAAAAGAAAAAGGAAAGAAACGAACAAAAAGAAACTCCAACAAGCGATCGAAAGACAAACAAAGGCAAAGAGCAAGATCACTTGAAGAGGACAAGTCTCGGACCCCTTAGGCAAGGGCAACGGCTCGACATATCCGAGACAAAAAACAAAGCTCAAGCAAAGAGCGCGAACCACCGAACCAAAGCTCAAACACCACAAAGAGCTCCCCCTGCACACATGCAAGCTCCCCCGAACCAATGCACCTCCCCCGGACGAATGCATGCAAACCGGTGAAAACAAGGCAGCTGCAAGCAACTTCAGCTCACACCGGTCAGACCGGTCATCACCACCGGTCGGACCGGTGCCTAAGATGTGCACGGGATCGGCACTCACACGGGTCGGACCGGTGACCTCGGCCGGTTAGACCGGTGCACACGAGCCCGAAATGGCTCGAAACCACCCGAAAACCTTCTAAATGCATCCGGCAAGCCATTTTAAGCTCAAACTTCTCACCCTTGTTGACAATGCATGAATCAATCCAAAAATGCAAAACTTTCAACCTAGAGCTTCTCAAATAGACAAAATTCAACATAGGATGCTACACATGTCCAAATGAGCAAGTTAGATACTCTACAGCTTCGTATTGACATCAACTACAAGATCACCAAGTTTCACAACCATTGGACGAAGCTAAGATGGATTTGGGTAATTTTGAGAAAAAATTGCCTCTGATGAGCAAAGTCCTAAACATGATCAAACCTTATCCAAATGGCAAAGCCACACAAACTTCATGCTAGGACAGCCATTCTAATCATAAGACCATCACAAACACCCACAAGCACCTCATGTCATGTCAAAGCCACCGAGCCATGTGCCTACTTCTATGTATGAGACTTCTCATTGGTAGGCATCATGCAACGGTTTAGCACCCAAAACAAATTAAATTCAGCACATATGACATGGGAGCACATTTTCCAAGCATTTTACATTTCATTTTCAGATTCATATTTGGTACATGAAATGTCTTTGCGACAAAAAGGAACTTATGCCCCTCCACAAGATGAAGCAAGAGGGCTAAACATTCATGATGGCAAATGAGCCTTTGGCCCCATATGATCAATAAACTAGCTATCAACCACAAATTAAGCATAACAAAGCCACTAAAACATGTCAAGGTCATATAAAGGCATTTACACATGAGAGAGCATACATGTGACATTTTTCAAAAACATAGCCATCAACCATGGATTATTCATCAAGATCATCAAGAGCTAAGCCAAACTAACCATAGCATACCAAACAAGCTCATAAAGACATAAATAGCATTCCATGGTGAACAATGTATATAGGAGAAGCTTTTCCTATCCAATGCATATGATACAAAATGCATGCAATCTAAGATACAAGGATGCCTATACATCATGTTACATATGCCATGCCAAATGCAAGAAGTGCATAAAGGAAAGCTATACATATGCTACAAAGGAGCTACCACACACCCAACTCAAGAAATCAAACACACACCAAGTGCCCCCCGCAAACGAGTGAAAGTTGCTTGATCTAGGGGTTTGATGAAAATATTGGCTAGTTGGTCATGTGTGGGTACATGGATCAAAGCTATCTTTCCTTTCTCTACGTTGTCTCTCAGAAAATGGTACCTCACTTCTATGTGCTTGGTTTTGGAATGGAGCACTGGGTTCTTTGCAACACTTATGGCACTGGTGCTATCACATTGAAGTGGGACATGGGTATACTCCTCACCAAAGTCACTCATGGTGTATGAAATCCAAAGGAGCTGAGAGCAACAACTAGCAGCGGCAACATACTCTGCCTCGGTAGTGGATTGAGAAACACTCGATTGTTTGCGGGAAGACCAAGACACCGAGAGAAGACCCCAAAAGCGGCAAGTCCCGAAGTGGACTTCCTATCCAACCGACACCCGGCAAAATCCTCGTCCGAAAAACCATGAAGCGCCAAAGAAGAGGACGCGGAGTACCAAAGGCCGAAGTCGGGAGTGTGACGCAAGTACCGAAAATTCGCTTCACCGCCCGCCGATGCGAAGTCCTCGGAGACGCTTGAAAACGAGCGCACGGGCACACCGAGAAGCGTATGTCCGGCCTCGTCGCCGTCAAGTAGAGGAGTGACCCGATCATGCTGCGGTACGCTTCCGGTCCACGTGTTCACCTTCCTCGTCCGCATCAAGAGTTGTAGTCATACTCATCGGCATCGTCATAGCCTTGGAATCCTCCATCTTGAACTTCCGCACAATGTCCTTGGTGTACTTAGCCTGGTGCACAAATGTTCCTTCCTTTGATTGCTTGATTTGTAGCCCGAGGAAGAACTGCAACTCGCCCATCATGCTCATCTCAAATTCCCTGCTCATATCATCTGCAAACCTTGCAACAAGAGAGTTAGACGAGCCACCAAAGACAATATCATCCACGTGCACCTGCACAATCAGGATATCTCTGCCCTGCCTCAGTAGAAACAAGGTCTGATCGACCTTCCCCATCTCAAAACCTCTCTCAAACAAGAACCCCCTCAACCTTGCCATACCAAGCTCTAGGCGCTGCTTCAACCCATACGGTGCCTTCCTCAACTTGTACACCGGTGGGGGTACTTCTCACTCTCAAACCCCGGAGGTTGCCTCACATACACTTCTTCCTCAAGCACACCATTCGGAAAAGCACTCTTCACATCCATTTGGTGCAACTTGAACCCTTTAGCCACCGAAAAGGCTAGAAGGATCCTAATCGCCTCCAAACGGGCTACGGGAGCAAAGGTCTCCTCGTAGTCAATCACCTTCTTCGACCGAACCCCTGAGCAACAAGCCTCGACTTGTTTCTCACAACCTCACCTTTATCTTCCTCTTTGTTCTTCCGGACCCACTTTGTACCAATCGGCTTACACCCTGGGGGAGGGTCAACCAACTCCAAAACCTGATTCTTCTCAAAGTTCTCCAACTCCTCATGCATCGAATTAACCCAATTATGATCAGATAGTGTGTGTCCAATGTCTTTGGGCTCAAAAGTAGCAACAAATGCAGCATGAGCGAAATGAGAATTGTTCCGAACCCTCGACCGTGTAGTGCGTTCATTCATGTCACCGATGATCCTCAAAGCTGGGTGATCCACTTGTACTCGACGGGGAGGTTCTCGCCTCGATGCTACCTCCCCCTCAACATTAGCTTCTCCTCGTTCTTGATTTGTCGTTGTAGGTGTAGTAGAGGGTCCGTTCACCACCGTAGTCGAAGTAGTGGGTACATGTTCAGCCGGGGGCACCACACCGCCATCTTCATCGTCTCCATGTTCATGCTCCTCCTCCTGAAAGATCTCCTCGCCAAGCTCATCATCACCTGCACACTCAAAGACAAGCCGACTACGTGGCTCTGTCTCGTCGAAGGTTACCTCGCAAGTCTCCACGATTTGGTTAGTTTCAAGATTGAGCACACGATATGCTCTAGAATGAGATGCATAACCAAAGAAAATGCCATCGACGAGACCTAGCCTTAAACTTATCCAACTTCCTCGCCTTTCTTCGAATGAAACACTTGCAACCAAAGACATGGAAGTGACTCACCTTGGGTGTGCGACCATGCATCAACTCATAGCATGTTTTCTTCTTGTGCACTCGAGGTAGATCCTGTTTGACACATAGCACGCGGTATTCACCGCCCTCGGCCCAATACCTCCTCGGAGTCCTATGCTCATCAAGCATCGTCCGAGCCATCTCGCACAAGGTCCTCGTTCTTCCTTTCCACAACACCATTCGGGGAGGCGTATACGGACTCGAAAACGCGGTGCTCAAGACCCAAGTCATGGCAAAAGATTTCAAAATGAGAGTTTCGAATTCCGAGCCGTTATCACTACGGATTGCTCGTATGGCATCTTCGTGCCTCTCGTTCCTCAACCTCAAGACTAGATCTCAAACAAAACCAAACGTCTCCCCCTTATCCTCAAGAAAGAACACCCACGCATACCGAGAATAGTCGTCCACCACAACAAGGACATACCACTTCCCACCGCGGATCGCACACGAGCCGGGCCAACAAGGTCCATATGGAGCGAGCTCGCATGGACGCTCGGTCATCACATCGGTGAGAGGCGGGTGAGAAGAGGCTACCATCTTGGCATGCCTACACGGCGCACAAACCAACTCTTTCTCAAGCCTCAACCGTGGCAATCCTCGGACCAAATTGAGTTTACTCAAGCGTGACAAAAGGTCAAAGCTCAAGTGACCCAACTTCCTATGCCACTTCCACAACTCACTCGAAGAACCAGCCAAGAAACAACGCTCCACACCCGAAGACTGAGAAAAATCAGCACGAAACACCTGACCCTCGGGAACGACCATACAGACAAGGTCCCCTCGAGAGTCCAAAATCCGAGAACCACGTGGCCGAAACAACACCTCAAAGCCCTCATCCAACAACCGGGACACGAAAGCGCATTGTACCCCGGCGATTGAACAAGAGCAACACGCCCGAGAGTGATTTTGTCACTCACTTTGATCTCACCTTCGAAAGCACACGCCCACGCCCATTGTCCCCAAAAGTGATGTACCTCCTTGTCACCATCGGGACGAGACTTGAGAACCACCCCTGTCTCCCGGTCATATGCCTCGAGCAACGGAGTCAATCAACCAAATGTTCTTCAAGTCTCCCACCTCGAAATTCAAAAACGAGCACGTGAGCGAAAAAACGACTCGGCACCGGGGTTAGTACCAAAAGAGTAAAACCAGTGCCGAGCCATTTGCTCGAAAGTGGGGTTAGCACAAACCAAAGCATCTCTCCTACCAAAGCTACCTCCACGATCACCACCACGGTAACCTCCCCGAGGAAACCACCCCTCTCTGCCTGGAGGAGGACCAAAACCACGAAAGAAAGCCCGTGGAACGTCCCTCCTCTCCTTCTCAAAGCTATGACTCCTCCCATCCCCGTAGTGAACTCGAGGGGGAGAACGCCTAGCAACCTGATAACCTGCAAACTCTCTAGCCCAACCACCAGAACCACGACCTCTAGAAACAACCCTCGCACCTGTACGAGCACGAAACCCAAATTGCTGCCTGTCCAGGCCTGCACCGGTCTGACCGGTGCCCCACACCGTCCGACCGGTGTGACCCGGGCGGCGGCACCTCCAACGACCTTCCGCTCTCCCCAAGCCCGAACTGTCCTCACACTCGCCTTGGCCCTGGGCATCTGCACACGAGGCTCAAGTACACCATCGGAAAGGTGGTACTTGTCCTTGTTAGCCCACTCCTTTGCCATTCTCTCCTCTCGCTTCCTCTTGAAGCAAAACTCATCCTTATGGCCATCTCTCCCACAATAGCCACAATGGAACCTTACAAGCTTAGGCTTAGGCTTGGGATGTGGTCGCTCACTAGGTTTCTCTCCACTCAACTCCTCCACCGGTTTCCCTTCACTAGCCTTCTCACTTTCCTTCCCAAAGAACACTTTCCCCAAAGTGCTCACAAACTTGATAGGCTTTTGGAGATCATATGTGGGTGTAGGAAACACGGGTGGAGCTGGGGTTGTGTGTAGTCGGTTCCTAAGATGGTTAGCTTTTAGGGGAAAATCATTTTTGTGGTGGATTTTTGGTGGCTCTGGGATATTCTCTCCACTTCCCTCACCAACCTTGTTTGCCCCAAGTCCCTCACCATCCTGCCTCTTAAATGCCTCGATCATCATCCTCAAGCGAGGCTCATGATCGGACAACCAACCCATCAACTTTCTCGGCTCATCATTCTCATCCCGCAAATGATCAACATAATGTGCAAGTTCCAAATTCTTCAAAGCATGCATTTCACGGGTAGAGCATGATGTAGGCATGGGTTCTTTCGACTTAGCCTCAAGAGAACTAGTGTAAGTATGCATCTCATCAATCTTATCATGCAAAACGGGGCCGAAGTGCAAGCACCTAGCAAAGCGAGTCTAGATTTAAGCTCGACCCACTTCAACCCTAAGCACATCTAGTTCCTCACACTTGGAGGCATGCTTCTCCTTAAACAAAGCAAGATCGGCAAGAAAGATGGAGCAATCGGCAAGACAATCAACCTCATCGAAACAACGGGGCTAGCCTTAAGGGAATCAATCTCAAGCTTGCTATCAAGCACCCGTGTTTCTAGCTCGGCCACTCTAGTCCTAGCATCCTCGAGTGAAGCCCTAAGCTCTTTTCTCATTTTCTTGGCCTCTGTAAGCATGTCATCACGGTTATCAAGCAAAGTGCCAAGCCTCTCATTCTCCTGGCGCAAGAAGGGAAGTTCATCATGCACCTCATCGTCGGAATCGAGTCCGAGTCGCTCCGTGTGCTCTTCTTGCTGCCGGAGCTCAGCGCCATGGTGCGAAGCCGTCTCTCGCGAAGCGGCTCCGGCCCGCTCAGGTTCTTGGACGACTTCTTGTTCTTGCAACGATCACCTTCATCTTCACTGCCGCTTGAGCTCGAGGTGGAGTACGCGGAACCGGAGTCAACTTCGCTCGCTCCAACCATCGCTCGAGCCTTGCCTCGGCTCTCCTTCTTCCTCGAGTCGCTCGTCCTTGTACTTGTTATTGTGCTTGCTCTTGTGGTCGCGCCTCGACCGATACTTGCCATCCATCCTCGACTTGTGCTTGCCAGCTGTCCTTGTTCTCGACCTTCTCGGGCGGTCGGCGACGAAGTGTCCCGGCTTGCCACACCGGAAGCATGTCCTCGTGTTCCTCCTCATGTTCACTCGGTTCTTGTGCAGCCTCTCGAACCGCCTCGTCAGGAGCGCCAGCTCGTCCTCTCCAAGCACGTCGAACTCCTCATCTGGCATAGACATCAAAGAGGACAAAGAGAACATTCTGGTGGATGGGTTAGTGTTAGCCTTTCCTTTCGAACCACCAACGAGGGCAAGACTATGGGAATCAGTCGGACCCTCGAGCTTGGCAGTCATGCCCCTATCCACCTCGGCCGACTTAAGCTTCAAGAACGGCTCGTTCACCGTTAGAGTATCATACTTCTCTCGACTCCACAATGGCCTCGAACTTTCGCCCCATATTGTACGATCCAAAGAGTGTAAGAGCTTGACGGCTCTATCATGATCATCGTACGGGAGCACGTCCACATTGGCCCTCATGTTGTTCACAACCACCATGAACCTCGAAACAAGGCATCGATGGACTCACCGGGGAGATGAGTGAAGTTCTCGTACTCTCTCCGTAGGTTGCATACATCCGTGCCTCGAACCCGGGCATTCCCAACATGAGCCTCCTTCAAAGACCGTCCAAATTCTACAAGCCAAGCGTGTGCACCCGATCGAACTCGGCCGACACAAAGCACGAAACAAGTAGTCGACCGCCTTATTGTTGGCGTCAAATCCGTCCCTCGATCCTGGAGCGAGGAAGTCCATCGGCCTGGACATAGCCTTGTGTCCAACATGACATCCCAAAAGATCCGACCCTTTCGCGGAGAAACGCACCCATCCGCTTGCTCCACATCCGGTAGTTCTTGCCATCGAAGTGTGGAGGACCCGAACCCCGTTCTCGGTACGCCATCCTTGGATCTTAGACCGGTTAGAGTCAATAAAGACCCGAACCGGCTCGATACCACTTGAAGGACCGATGCGGCGAACCGAGAGGAGGGGGAGTGAATGGGAGTCGATAAAAATTCTTCTCGAAGGAGATGAAAACTCCAACAAGATGAACACGGCTTCCAACGGACGTCTCCGACTCACTACCCAAATTGGCCAAGCCCACCTAGCCACTAGAGTGCCACCGGACCTAGGAACCAACACACAACCTTCCGACCCGAGAACGCGGCGAAACACCAAACCTCGAGTCTACAGACCAACACCGGTCGGACGGTGAGCACCACCGCCGACCGGTCCCTCGCTCGGTGAGAGTTGGCAACTTCCACTAAGTGGCCACACACCGGTCGAGCCGGTGAGACACACCGGTCAGACCGGTCCAAGCCTGAAAGCCCCCAAATCACCAAACGGAGCCTACCGACCTCCAAACTGACCCAAACTCGAAATAGCTGCAACACAAGACAACAGCGAACACACCCAGACGTTCACCCGAGCAAAAACCCACCAAGGGTTGCACCGGTCAGACCGGTCAAGAGCACCGGTCAGACCGGTGTAGCCGGGCGGCTCGGGATGAAAAGACACCGCGGATCAACTCCCCCAAATCCAAATCTCGATCTCCTAAATCGCTCCACGGACTTGAACAAGACTTTGGATAATAGGAGCACCTCATGAGGAGTCCATAGCCAAGTTTAATCCCACCAAAAACTTGTCCAAAAAGGAGGAATCGAAGAAATCCCGCCAAGAACACCACAAACCCTAGAACTCGGAAAACCCCAAAATCGAGCCCCTTTACTCACGGATTTGGGAAGGGAATCACCAGCCCAAAGAACCACGAAGGGTTCCCACAAATTTCCCCCATCAAATCCTCAAGAGAAAGGTCCCGAAAACAACCCAAGGAAATCACCAAGAGAGGGCTGCGAAAATCACCACCAAGAACAACCGGGAACAACACATCCAAACCTTGAGGAACCACGCCGAATCATCTATACATGCAACAAAGGTTCATACAAGGTCTAGCTTGCCGCCCGATCATCTAACCCTCTCACAAGATCTCACCATGAAGCTCTCAAGCTAGTCCTATGGAAATCCTAAGGAAAATAGGAAGGGAAAATAGGAAAGCAAAATGAACTAGGGTTTTAAAGCTTAGCTGCCATCCTCTCACCTCTTGGGTTATATGGAGGCAACCGAAAGTCCGAAATACCCTTCTCTAACAACTAGGGATACAAGCCCCTCAAGGGAGGTTTTGGAAGACTTTAAGCTTTCTCCATCGGACGGATGCCGGCGACCGCAACCTCGCTTAGCCTCGACGCAAGCCTTGTTATCCCGACGCGTGTACTCGCTTCGAAGATTCGGACCGCGTCGTCGCACACCGGTCGGACCGGTGCTCCTCACCGGTCGGACCGGTACCCACCGGTCGGCCGGTCGGACCCACCGGTCGGACCGGCCCGGCACCTTCTTGCAAAGACCGTCTTCGGTTCTTCGGTCTTGGCTTTGTGGATCAACCAAGGAACCCGGTGGGTTTCGGTGAACCACCGGAAACCCCGCGAACTCGGTGTAGCCTCCGGCAATCTCCACTCATGACTCGGCTCCCACGTAGTCCCGGCTCGACCTTGGTTTTGAGGCTCAACCAAGAAAACTCGTCCATGACTTCATCTTGTTGTTCATGCCACCATGCGGCCCGCACTTGACCCCGTGCCCACCGGGTCCCTCGAACGAAGCCTACTTGTCTTCTCCACACCGGAGGCCTCACGGCGACGACCTTTCGCGCTTGTTCTTCACCCGCACCAACACCGGTCAAGCCGCAACCCGCACCTCGCAATACTTAGCCAAGAATCAGTCCACACAACGTTGTCAATCACTCATCACACAAGGAAGCGACCATCCACCGGTCCTCAAACCACACATGGTCCTTAGCTTGGTATTCCAATAACACACGCCAACCGGTCATCACTCCTAATGCGCTCTCACAGTCAATAAAATAGCCCCCCCCCGGTGTCCCGCAAATCCACTCGCATACAGTTCCATCACTTCACATCTTCTCCGCCTGCTCCAGAGGAGAAAACCCCAAGGCCATGGCGGACAAAGGAAAGCAACCTATTAAGGAAGGCAGCGCTCCACCAAAGAAGCGTACCATTCGAGAGTAAGTTTTCTGTCAATCCTTTCTTGCGCTTTCGATTGCAATCTCATGGTTTACCCCTCTCTGCTTTTTTCAGCCTTGACTTGCTTCCTGAAGAGATCTTTGGAACTGAAGAGGTTCCCGAGTACATCCTCTACGATTCCTCCACTGAAGAAGAGAACGCCACGCCGGAACAGAGGATCAACCACCAACTGCGCCGCCGTATTAGGCATCTAGAGCACAACTTGCGGGACATCACCGCCCGCCGCAATGCCGAACGCAAACGCCGCGTGAGCTTGGAGGCGTTGATAGGGGGTAAGATCTCTACCTTTATTTGACTCCCATGCTTAAGCTCGGATCTTCACATTTAACAATTGTTCCCTTCTTCGGATGTCTCGACGGATACAAGAACTTGAAGGCTTCTGGGACAGCTTAATAGAAGCCGCAAGTCATGGCAACCCCCGAAGCTTCCGGAGTTGTCGTTACGGTGGTCCCTGGAACAGTTGAAGAGGGAGGAGCCGAAGAGGAAAAACAAGGAATCAAAGGAATGAAGCATACTTTTGCTTCTTCCTCCAGGTCTTCTCGCTTCCCACCCTCTTGTAATCTTAAGTAGTCGGGTTGTCAAATAAAAGCCCGCAAAAAACATCCGTAACGTGAAGTATTTTTGTGCTAAGGGCAATACATTCCAATATTGGCCATCTCTTGTTAGGATTTTTTGTTCTAAAGGCGGCTTCTTTCCCGAACGCCTACTGTTTCGTGTATCGGATGCCTATAATCTTGGTGCTTGTAATCAACGATCAACTTCAATACTAGGATAATATTTCTTCGATATCGTCCATTTATAGCAGCGATAAATTCCTCTCCTAGTAGAGTTTTCAATATGTAAGCATTACCAGGGTGTACATCCGACTACCCGAAAAGGACCCTCCCAATTTGGGGACCATTTGCCGAACGCACCGTACTTAGTCCCGATCGGCGTAACGCTTTCCGAACCAAATCTCCTTCGCAAATTGCTTGACCTTTACTTTCTTGTTGTAATATTTAGCAACTCGCATCTTGTTCTTTTCAATATTTTCCGGGGCCTTAAGACGAATCATATGCAAATCCTCTAACTCATCCATCATTAAGCCACCGTAATCTTTGGAGCTTAAATCCTTTTGCCAAATCACCCTCCTTGAATCCGATTGCATTTCCCAAGGCAAAACAAAGCATGTGCCCATAAACCAACTCATAAGGAGATGTTTTTGTAGCTCCATGAGGAGCCATTCGGTAAGCCCACAAAGCCTCATTGAGTATCGAATGCCACCTCTTAGGCTTCGATCAATCTTCTTTTGAATAATCTTGATCATAATCTTGTTAGAAGCCTCTGCTTGGCCATTAGCTTGGGCATAATAAGGAGAAGAATTCAATAATTTAATCCCCATACTTTCAGCAAACAATCTGAACTCTAAAGATACAAATTGAGCTCCTTGATCAGTTGTAATTGTTTGAGGAATCCCAAATCTGTAGATGATGTGTTCTTTAACAAATTCAACCATGTTTTCTGATGTTACTTTCTTCAATGGAATTGCCTCAACCCATTTGGTGAAATAATCTGTTGCCAAAAGCACAAATTTATGCCCCTTGCTAGATGGAGGATTTATTTGGCCAATCAAATCTATACCCCATCCTCTGAATGGCCATGGCTTGATAATAGGATTCAGAGCTGATGCTGGGACTCTTAGGATATTCCCAAACTTCTGACAATCTTGACAACCTTTGTAATACTCAAAGCAATTCTCCCAAAGATCGTCGGCCAAAAACATCCAGTGTGCCTGATAACTCATTTCATTCGATAAGCCGATTGATGCGCTCCACATAGCCCATCGTGCACTTCACTCATCATCTTCTTTGCTTCTTCTCGACCCAGGCATTGTAGCAACACCCCATCTAATGATTTGTAAAACAAATGCCCATCAAGAAGAACAAATTTTATAGCTTTATACCTGAGCTTCCTAGAAACCTTTCGGGATGGATTTTCCAGATAATCAACAATCTCCTTTCTCCAATCATTCTGTGCCAGGTCACTCCCGAAAGCACACACCTCTGTGGCGAACACCTCTTAATTTTCTCTATAACCCGAAGCACTTTGAGCCAACCTGTTTGCCTCTTCATTGTGTTCTCTAGGAATATGTTGTAGAATTACTAACTGAAACTTTTCAAGATTTCCTTGCATTCGTCATAGTAATTCCTCAGGATATCACTTCTACATTCATATTGGTCATTCAATTGTTTTATAACTAGCTCCGAATCTCCATAAATTTCAACTGAAATAGCCTTTGCTTCTTTTAAATATTGAAGCCCTCTAAGCAAAGTGCCTCATATTCGGCTTGAGTATTGGTGACGAGTAGGTTGAATAGGGGTAGCAAACTCAAACATCTCACCTCTGGGTGAAATTAATAAAAATCCTACTCCACCGCCTTTGCCACATGAGGATCCATCAAAGAATAAAGCCCAAGGAGCAATTTCAAGCAAATCAATCGATGGATCATGATGTTTAGTAATGAAATCAGCAATAATCTAACCTTTAATAGCCTTTGCCGATTCAAACCTCAGCTCAAACTCAGATAAAGCCAAAATCCATTTGTCAATCCTTCCATTCAAAATTGGCATAGATAACATGTGTTTAATTACATCAAACTTTGAATATACAACGCATTCGGCATTCAACAAGTAGTGCCGAAACTTTGTACACGAGTAATAAACACACAGCAAAGCTTCTCCGGTACCGAATACCGGTCTCAAGATCAAGTAGCTTTCGGCTAAGGTACACAACTATCCGTTCTTTTCCTTCAATTTCTTGTATAAGGGCCAATCCAATAGTTTGGGTATCGGCCGCCACGTACAACTTGAAAGGCTTGTTCAATCGTGGAGGCACCAACACCGGTGGTTCCTTCATGTCGCTTGATCTCATCGAAAGCCTTTTGTTGTTCGTCGCCCCATACAAATTTCTCGATCCTTCTTGATCCTCGTAGCGGAGAAAAAGGCAAAACCTTTTGTGATAAATTTGAAATGAATCTTCTCACAAAATT
Source organism: Cenchrus americanus (assembly GCA_947561735.1). NCBI lineage: Eukaryota > Viridiplantae > Streptophyta > Magnoliopsida > Poales > Poaceae > Cenchrus > Cenchrus americanus. Next base: position 14,984,824 of record OX387241.1, read on the forward strand.
GATCTTGCCAAGCGGTGATTGCAACTCCTTGAGATTGGTTGGAGGAACAACTTCATCGATAGCTTTCATGCTTTTCTTGCCAACTTCTATTCCTCCTTCATGTATCGAAATCCCAAGAATTCTCCAATTGAAACTCCAAAAGCACACTTGTTTGGATTCATCTTTAACCATGCTTTCGGGTACACTCTAGAGTCTTTCTCACATCATCTAAATGTGATTCATGATTCACAGATTTGATCACGACATCATCAATGTATATCTCAACAATTTTGCTGATCAACTCATGAAAAATATAATTCATTGCTCTTTGATAAGTTGGACCAAGCATTTTTCAACCCAAATGTCATAACAATCCACTCAAAAAGGCCTATATGTCCAGGACATCTGAAGGCTGTCTTTGATATATCTTCTATTGCCATAAAAATTTGATTGCACCTCGCATTGCCATCCATGAAACTAATAACTTTATGTCCAAGAAGCAGCATCGACCAACAAATCAGCAACGAGGCATTGGATATCCATCCAAGGGAGTAGCGCTGTTTAAATCTCTAAAGTCTATGCAAACCCTCATCTTCCCATTTTTCTTGTAGACAGGGACGATGTTTGAGATCCACTCCGCATATCTGCATGGCCGAATGAAATTTGCATCGATCAATCTTTCAACCTCTTTTTTCACGTCGGCCAATACTTCATCCTTGTAGATTTTTCAGGGAGGTTGCTTATAAGGTTTAAAACCAGGCAACCGATGCTTAACAATGGAACGATCCAAACCAGGCATCTCCGAATAATCCCAAGCGAAGCAATCTTTATATTCTTTCAATAACTTGATCAATCCCTCTCCGAAACTTGAATCTAAGTTAGCACCGATAAATGTCGTCCTTGGCTTGTCACCATCCCCAATGTCAATTTCTTCCAATTTGTCAGCCGACATGAATCCACGCCCTAACTTCCCATCGGTTCCATCAATTGGATTATCCATTAAAAATTGCTATAAGAGCCACCGCTTGAATCGGCCGTTGATCACCGCCGAGTGCTTCAACGAGACCTTCACCCCATCCTTTCCCGAGAAGCAATCTATGCCTTGATACTCCCGAAAGCCGGTTCGACATTAGCTACGCTTCTGAATCATCTCGCTTGGACCACTTCTATATCATCATCTACCCATTGAATAAGCTGTTGGTGCATGGTAGATGGGATGCAGCAGTTTGCATGGATCCAGTCACGTCCAAGTAGCAAGCTATAAGCCCCTTTGCCCTCAATGACAAAGAAGGTCGTGGGCAAAGTTTTAGACCCGATCATCAGGTCCACGTGCATGCAACCCTTGGTATCTGAAGGATTCCTAGCAAAATCATTCAGAATTATGCTCGTTGGCGTTAAATCTCCAGGGCCCATGCCAAGCTTCCTGAACGTGGTGTATTGCATCACGTTGACTGCAACTCCACCATCAACAAACATTTTGGTCAATGGCTTGCCATTGACGTATCCTCTCAAGTACAGCGGCCTCATATGTCGATTCTTGGCCGTTTGTCAAAGGTTGCCTGCTTAGCCAACACCAGCTGTGCCATTAGCCCAAGTTGTTCATCCTCATTGATGTCTGGGGGCGCCTCTTCCTGTACAACTTGGTTAGCTGGAGCCATGAACTCATTCGGCAAAAAGTATACCATGCATGTTGGAGCCGAACGACCAGATCCATCAGGCCTATCTTTTGGACGCCACACCTGCTTTCTCTTGATTCCTGCTTGTTTCAACTCTTGGTTCCTCAAGCGCTGAACCCTTCTCTTTTGGCTTCTCCTCAAGCCAGGTGGGCACCACTGTCCTTCTTGCCAGATGTATTCACGCTCCTGTTCCTCCTGATCAACCCACTTCTGATCAGCATATCTTTTTCTTGGGTGATCATTGACTTCATTTATTTTTACGCGCCGACCGTCACTAGGATGTATCCTTCCAATTCTTTCATGGACGGATCGGCGATTGACAGTATCCTGCTTATACTCAGTGTACTTGTCACTGCATTCAGGGCAATTGTTCAATGTGGGAAGCTTCAAACCCTCATTCCAGCAATGCCTGAAGAACGCACATCCCCAATGTGCACGCTCCTGTTCTCGTGCATGTTCTTCTATCTTTCTTTTGTGCGCTTCTTCCTCAAACCTCCGTGATTCCTCCTCGTATTTCTGCTTTTGGTAGTGTTCCTTCTCTTGTTGATGTTGCCACTTGTTAAGGAGGATACGTGTAGTCACCCTGGGTTTGGATCTGGAAGATTCCCCTACTTCAATTTGGCTTCTCAGGATGCGAGGCGCTTCCTTGTGGACTTGTTACACTGTCACTTGCCGAGAAGGATCAACCGATCCATCTTGTTTTGATCTTGCTGAAGTTAAGACCTTTACTTTTCCCTTCTCCTCAGCAGTTACCATGTTAACAGAAAAACTAACCATGTTCTGAGGGAAAGGGTTGCCATCCAGCTTCATTTTATTGTCAAATTTCAAGTGACCTTCCTGGATAGCCTTCTGGATCCTCATCCTGAAAACCCTGCAATCATTGATGGAGTGAGAGTTCCTATCATGAAACCCACAGTATCGTTTCTCTTTAACTCCATCAGGCCGAAGCATAGAATGCCCCTTTGGCAACTTGATTTGGCCTTCCTTTACAAGGAACTCAAAGAGCTTGTCAGCCTTGGTCACATCAAAGTCATATGTGCCCTTGGCTTGCTTTATCCATCTTTGGTTCATAGTTAGCGGCTCTTTGCCCCACATTATTTCAGCTGCTGCTATCTCCTCATCATCATCAAAGTCTTCCCTTTGATCAGATCGTTCGAGGAATTGGTTGTAGATATTAGCTATATCATTGTGCTTGGCAAACCTGGAGTCTTTCTTGAATCCGTAAACTTGATTGCTCATTAATGACAACCTGCGGGACGGTGACCAAGATTGTCAAACTCCATGCCGAACAGACTTCTCCCGAATAGGCGGCAACATACCCGCAATGACCATGTCGGCCAATTGATCATCCGGCGATTCCAAGAGAAGCACATGCCTTTGGTCTCTCTGAATCTTCTGAGAAATTCCATGGGTGTTTCATTGTGCCTCTGTCTCAGGGTAGCCAGATCAATTAGCTTTTTCTCAGTACTGCCACTGAAGTAATGAGCATGGAACTTCTGTTCCAAATCCTTCCAGTAGAGATCGATTGAGCAGGCAAAGAAGCAAACCATGTAAAGGTCGGACCTGTCAACGACAAGGGAAAGTATCTGACCCTGAATGCCTCATCAGCTCAAGCTTCCCCAAGCTGCATCAAGTATCGTGCTATGTGGTCCACAGTACTCGTATCATCTTGCCTAGAGAACTTTGTGAAATCTGCAGGAGGTTTCACCCTTGGTGGCAAAACCACCCTGTGGTACCACTCTGGGAAAGGAGGTGTGTAAGCTTGTCCCTGCATCTTAGGTTTAAGGCCGAATTGATTTTGCAAAACATCGGCCATTTTCTGCACCATGAGATCAACATTAGCATCTTGGTCCCCTGGTCTTCCAACAGGTCCATTAAGCATTCCTGCAGCTGCACCATATCCGGGTTACGGGAAAGCATCAATGGCGCCATAGTCCATGACTTCGAATACCCATCACCATACATATTCTTCTCGCAACCTGTTGTTGGTTGGGGCTATCCTATAAGTGGAGTTAGGTGGAACTCCGAGAAGAACCGAACGCCGATCCCCATATGTAGGCTTGTTGGGCATGATACGGGTTTAGGCTGTTGGACTGGGCGACCTCCAGTGCTTTGTAGAGGCAGCTGAATCGGTTGACTTCCCACGCTTTGCGGAGGTGGTTGGATTGGTTGGCCTTCCATGCTTTGCAAAGGTGGCTGAGCACTCGCATCTCGAACTGGTTGAGCAGTACTAGTTTATCCAACCTCCACGGTAGATGTTTGAGGCGATACTCGACTGAGCGCCCTCTCCATGCCTGGGCCAAAAAACTCCAACCATCATCTGCTTGAACATACTCAAGAAAGCAGTATGATGTTTGACCATTACGCTCTCTATAGTCCGCCGTGCATTCAAAGCCCCTCGTTTCTCTTGAGCGGACGTGGTATCGGGCTCCCCGGTAACGGGAACCCTTGGCATGTCGGATTTGAGATACGGCACACCACTTCGTTCTTGCCAAATGACATCAAACACTTTCGTTGAAACCGGTCAATGGCATCCTTCAACCGCACTTGCCGTTCGGGAGACGAGTCATTAATGGTGACATCCATGACGTCTTGAATATCAGGCATCTCGAATCAGCTAGATTTGTCCCACCGGGCGTGCCAAAAAGTGTGTTGACGCAAAATCAGCACCTCGCGCCAAGCACACAGCAAGCCGAACGAAGCTAGCTTAAAACACGTGCCGGATCCGAAGCGTGCCGATCAATTTTCCCTGAAACTGACAAAGGATAAAAATAGTTAGATAAAACCTGGAACTTGTCGGGTGGTACCGAACGGTTCCGTATTCTACGGCTAGAAAGCAAATTAAAATGACATATAGCTACAACAAGCTATCTGTCAGCGAGTTCAAATATCATTCGGGAGCTTTAAAACATGAAAACAGGATATAGCCGAATGGATGACGTAAGCATGACAAAAGATCGGTCTTTGTTTAAATAGCGTTATTCACACGTGATCATGACCGTTTTTTGAAGATAAATAACAAATAAAATAGATAAAGTAAAAGCATGATTATAAATATGAAATAAACAAGCATGCATAGGCCAAAAGCACTAGTCTACCGCATGTCTAGGTACTTTCAAACCCGTCAAGCATGATAACAAACAAGTTAATCCACCGCATGATACGACTTGTTTGAAACCACACCACCAACCACAAAGAGATTAATTCATCCCATGATACAATATAAATATAGAAGGCTAAAAGCACACATTATTTAAAACAAACTTAGGAACATGTTTTACTCATGGGAGCATTGCCGAATACGGCTGTACAGCCGATCCGGGTTCCATGGAGAAGGAACAAACATTTGAAAAGTCAAAGCTTGAACCCGCAACACGTGACAATCTAGATTGATCTAAATTCGGGTATTGAGAGCACTTGATCCTTTATAATAAACAAAAACTTGAAAGCACATCACATGGATCTCAAAGATGTAAAGCTGAAACCAATCGATCTAGATTGGGCAAAAGAGTGTTACATGAATTTAAACATAAAGCAAAAACTCAAAGCAACACATGGTAACTTAATGAATCTATTAGATCTTGCCAAATCTAATAGAGCTTATAACTAGCTTCGAGCTAGATCTTAGCCTACCGCATGACTCATGATCCAACAGGAAACCCTCTTGAACCAAGCTTAAATCCACCGCATGATACTAAGCAAGGTAACAAGACTACTTGCATCACGGTCTAAATCCACCGCATGATACTAGACATGATACAAGGTTGCCGGTACTTACGGAGGTCGACGAATCGATGGCTCCTCTCGAAGAACTCGACGACTCGACTAAAGGACTTGATGTTTGACACGGGGCCGGTTTTGTTGTGAAGATGTTCGATCCCTATTACGGACATCAAGGGTTTATATTTATACCCTTGTCCTAACACGACTCCGGTCGACTATAAGTACAATATTTAATGTCTAAATTAATGCTCGACGCCAATGTCCATCTCGTATACGCCATCAACTCGTTCCTTCCTTATATCGGGCCACGTCACCACGCATTCCCAAAAACTTCCTTTTAAAAGCGCAAATAGTCCTTTTGCCGAATGATGGCGCATAGCCGACCGCAAGCATCCTTTATCCTCTGAGAAGATTTTTCTAGCCGAATGGTATTTCGCCACCAAACTCGGCCCACAAGTCAGTCCCTTTCCTGTACCAATTTTTGGTGTTAACACATTGAAGCGCTCGAATGCCTTTGAGATAGTCTCCATAGGATATTGAGCAAAAGTAGCAATCTTATTACATAAGCTTTGAGTTTTACCCAGCGAGTAGTATTCCTTCATGAAGGCCCTCATCAACGCATTCCAATTTTGCGCCGTCTCCGCCAGTTGAGAGTGGAACCATTGCAAAGACTTCCCGAGTAATGAGAACGGGAAGAGCCACACCCTCATTTGATCTTGAGTCACCCCGTCCATGTTGAAGGTTTGACATAGTTGAATGAACGCTTGGAGGTGAAGGTTCGGATCTTCTTTACCGATGAAGGGTGAATGTTGCACCATGCGGATTGTTGAGGTCTTGATCTCGAATGGCCTTCCGATCTCTCGTGAGGTTCAAGATTGGTAGGTCGACGATGTCCGGGTTCATAACTCCACGATCTTGCATTCTTGCGGTTGATCTCCCATCGGTGGAAGTCAATTCTCCCGAGGACTTTGAGGTGGTGAATTCTTCGAAATTCCAACGATCCTTCGTCTTCGACTTTGAATCTACAAAATCCGGCTTCTTAGCTTGTTGTGCTTCGCGTCTCTTAGCCTCGTAAAGTTTTTTCCGGATCATCCACAAAATTATCGGGTTTGTTGGAGAGGTAGTCGCCCATCTCCGTTAGGGTTAGCGATAAACAAAATATACAAAAAATGAAAAGGTAAAAACAAATCTAAGAAAACTAGGGTTAGACAAACTAGATTATATTAATTTTGAGGATGATCAAAAGTTAGTAGATGCAAAAAGAAAAACTAAAAGAAAACTGAAAATTACACAAAAAGCAATAAAAGATCGAATCTTGATCACTTGTTCCCGAGCAACGAGCGCCGTAAAAAGGGGCTTGTTGACGGTGTATAATCGTGTTAAAGTTCAAGTAGACTTGCAAGAGGACAAGTCTCCCGTCGTAGTCAAGGGACCCTTCTTCCCTCGAGTGGTGAACCCAAGGTATCCAATCCGTGGAACAAATGTGTGATGCAAGAGTTGATCTAATAAAGCCAAGGAACTAAGATCTTCAAGAGGTGAAACTTATGCATCTAATCTTAAAGAACAACTCGAAAACAAATCTAATCTACTAAAGACCGGAGGTAGCAAGAGATAGAGGGGGATAGATAAACTGATCTAGAGAGATCGGATCAAGCCTTGTCGTGAGGTGCTTGATGAACTTATCCGGAAGTCTTGCTTTCAATACTAAAACCCCGCATAAAAACTAAACTCCAAAACCGATATGCACGAACGAACTTGTTATACCAAGGGGGTTAGTACCAATTGATAAGATATAAGTCATGCCAACACCGAAGGTAAACTCATGGCTAGGTTGACGGAATTTTACCGTCAACAATCCTCTCTAACTAGACTTTACTATGTTTCTCTTACTACAATGACACTTTCTAGTTGCTCATGATGTTATGACTTGAACAATGCTATCAATATCTTTATCTTTATGTGACTTAAACCTATTTATAGCAATTGATATATTTTGGCCACTCTACATTATAAACCGAGAGGTGAGCATGTATTAGCTATTTTGGATTAGAAAATTTTCTTTCCCCGTGGTAGAATATAAATACGATACCTGGTTTTACTCCTGGTTAAAATGCTTGGTATATTCATATCCGTGCACTTGCGGATTCCCCGTTTATATATATCTTCTTTAGAGATCCAAGGCATATGTAAGAGTACCATATCCATGCGTTTTCCGGCACACCTATCGTGGCCGACAACCTATATCAAGTTGTGCTATGAATCGTGTCGGAGTTCACCTTTTAGTTTAATGCGAAAGAAACATCCGATATACACTTAGCATCATGTTAAGATATACCTTTGCATTTACGGTGCCGTCGATAAAGATGGATCTTATATCCATTTCTAGTCGATGACGTTAGCAATGTCAACAAGCATTTTTGGCGCCGTTGTCGGGGAAAGAAAGTCTATAGCCTAGATGAAAAAGTTTCGGTAATAACATACGTGCATCTCTCACACATAATTTATCGAGAACCCAAATAATCATTGCTTAAACGGGCTTACCCTTGTTCTTTCCACTTTTGTCTATCTTATTTCGGGGTAATGTGTGAATAAGAATCTTCTAGAAAACTTCGTTTCGGATCCGGAGAAAATCTTAAGGAAGGCAAGGTCAAAGCTCGGGTCTCCGATTCTCGACCCACGACTCCGCACCGACCCCGTACAACATTCGTACCGGTCCGACGATCGCCGTAGGAAATGCCGCTTTTGAGCTCAAGCCTACACCGATCAACATGGTACAAGCTAGCCAATTTTGTGGAAAAGCTAATGAAGATGCCAACAAACACCTTCAACACTTATTGGAGATATGTAGCACCTTCACGATGAAAGATGTGCCAAGTGATGCGATCCTACTTCGTTTATTCCCATTCTCACTATTGGGGTGAGCGAAGCAATGGTTTTACTCCAACAAAGACAAATTTACAACTTGGACATTGTGTTCCACCGCCTTTTACGGCAAAGTTCTTTCCTATAGGCAAAACCAATGCCTTACGGGAGAAAATTTCGAGTTTCCAGCAGCAACACGAGAAATATGTTCCCGAAGAATGGGAGCGCTTTCAAGACTACATTTTAGATCGCCCACATCATGGAATGGAAAACTCGGTTGCTCTTGCGGACCTTCTACCACGAGCTCTCTACCAACACCCGTGAAACGATGGATGCGAAGCCGGGAAGTGCTTTCCTATCCCTTACACTTACTCAAGCTACTAACCTTGTGGAAAAGATGGCGTCCAATCAAGCTTGGAACGAGGAACGTCAACCCCGCAAAAAACAAAGAGGAATGCACCGACTCAAGGAGGTAGACATGTTGTCCGCAAAATGATTTATCGATGAAGAGGCTTGAAGACAAAGCCCCACGAGAAGAAGGAAGTCATGCAACTCTTCGAATCCCGCATGACCCGTGAAGAGTGTGGAATTAACACCGGACACTCAAGGAATCAATGCCCTCAAGCGGAGGAGGACGTGAACTACATCAACAACAACAACCAATACCGTCCCCGGCAGAATCAAGGATGGACTCGGCAGAGGACCAACTACCCGGGTAACTATTCGGGTAATTATCAAGGTAATAATTCTTCCAATAATTTCTCACCTTTAAAAGACTTAGTCCAAAACCGGGGTAGAATTATGGATAATCTGTCCAAGAAGTTAGCTTCCAATGATAAAATACTTGAAACTATTAGTAATAAAATGGAAAGCTTTTCTTCTCGCCATCAAGAACCAACATAACTTTAATAAAATGCTAGAATCTCAAATTTCTCATCCGGCATCATCGTTCCCATGGCTAACCCGGTTAAGATTTCAGGGCCGGTCGGAAGAATTAGAATATGCAAATCTTGTCAATATCTACTCGTAGATCCGTGTTCGAGTAAGATAGAAGAAGGCCCAAGATGGACCGAGCGGGGCATGCCCGCCACAAAAGGAGATCCGGGAAGGCCCGTCATCACCATCACTATTGGAGCCTACACCTTCAAGAATGCACTTTGTGACTTTGGGTCTAGCGTTAACATAATGCCTAAGGTAATATATAAGAAAATCAATGTTTCACCTTTATTGTATACAACCATGTGCTTGCAGCTTGCAGACCTGTCACTATGCCACCCTGAGGGCATCCTAGACGATGTATGTCTGGGGGTAGGACGCTCCTACGTGGCTGCTGACTTCGTTGTTGTCGAGACTGGGGGGGAAGTGAGAACGCTCCAATCATTTTGGGACGTCCTTTCCTTGCCACAGCCAAAGCCATCATCTACGCCGACACCGCTAAGATCGTCTTCACCATCAGTGGGAGAAAGGAGAGATTCAATTTCAAGAACAAGATCCTAAAAGCTCTTGCACACCCTCGATATCTGTCACACCCGATTTTCCAAAGAAAACCAAGCGCATACCTATATGCATGCCAGGATCAAGTTTCATGCATATAGTGACATATAAGTGTATACAGAAACAGTATCACGTAAGAAAAAGAAAGATTATCAGAGATTTACGCTTAATCCCGGGAACGAAGTCTCCAAACTTCACAGGCGGTCGACGTGGTGTGCTCTCCTCTTTGCGGCCTCCCCATCCGGTGGGCGGCGAGCCCCTGCGGGGAGGAGCTCCTAGGCGGTGGTGGCCTCGCAAGCGGCCGCGACATAGCCCCGGTCCAAAGCCACCCCGGGTGGAGCGTGCTTTGCGATGGTGCGAGGCCACATGCCCGGATCCTAGCCGTGGCATGGAGAAGGAAAAAGAATTTGCGGCCCGCGCCTTGATCTTCGCACGTGGCCGCTAGCTCGCCGTGGCTTCGGTGGAAGAACGAGAATAGAGACAGGAGAGCAGAGAGCCGAACGTGCTTGTTGATTTGGGAAAGGAAACGAATTACTGTTGCTTTGTTGATCCTGCAGGTCGATCGATGGAAGGAGCAGGGAGGTGTGCAAAGGGAGCTCAAGTTGGTGGATTGTTGCTACTTCCTGCGTGAAACAAGAGGAAAGAAGGATTATTGTGGATTGCACCTGGGGGAAAGGAAAAGAGTCGAGGGAGAGGCAGGATTGGGGCTCGGGCAGAGGGAGAGTGGCGGCGGCTTGGGAGAGAGTATAAGGGAGAGAAGTGAACAGGGGTATTTAAGGGAACTAGTTAGGGTTAGATTTGGTGGGCTTTTAGATGGGCTCAACGATTTGGGTCGAAACATTTTATCCCGCGAAATAAACCGATAGCAATTTATTTCGTAGGACTGCAACAAATGAATTAGACTATTTTCTGGAACGAATCAAATAGCAAAGTATTAATTCGAGAAGTCGGAAAATATTGTCGTAATTCAAAATGAGCTCGGGGAATTTAATCCAAATGAATTAGCCTATTTTCCGAGATTGAACCAATTTCAAAAGATTAATTGAAAAGGTCGGAAAATATTATATAATTCACTTAATAAATTCCATAGCACTTCGGAAGGCTCGGAAAAAGGTTGTGAGCTTAGAGATTAGCAGATCGAGCTGAGGAAGATGTTAGTAGATCAAGCCGAGCTGAGCTGAGGAAGATGTTAGTAGATCAAGCCGAGCTAATTGGCTAGTGTTAGCTCGGGTGCAAAGTTAGTGTTAGTTAAACAAGGTTTAGCTTTTAAACAAAATAATTTTATATTTAGTTTGAATTTGGATATAGTTCAAATTCAAACTCCACACAACTTCAAAATCCAAATAAGATCCATTTGTAAAATCCAACTCACAATTAAACCGTAATTTGAAAATAATTTATATATGGTTTTAATTTGTATGGGATTTTAAGATGAGTTGCTAGAAATTTGGCATAAAATTTGGTAGCACACATGTTCAAACGAAAAGTTTTTAATTTTTGCGAAAATTCACACATGGTAAATCATTCAAAATTCGGTATGTTACATTCTACCCCCCTCACGAGAATCTCGTCCTCGAGATTTAAGCTCATACCCGGTGTGGTGAGGGTCTTCACTTTGGTATGCCTTCTATTTCCTCTTTAAGTTCGGCTTCCCAATGTGGATGATTTGACGACGTGTTTATTCCAAGGTTCCACGGGTGCTTAGTCTCAACATATCTGGTCCGTCGACGGGGGCCTCCAATGCAGAGTGGTATTATATGTCCTCTATCGATAGCATCCATAGGACTCGTATTATCTTCCATATATAATCTAGGATTATTCTCTGGTTCAAATACGTGAGAAATTCCAACTACGGCCTAGATCCCCCTTATCTTAGTCCTTCTCATCTAGCTGTGTCACCTAGACTTAGTAGAATGTGACATTCTCATATTATTCCAATCCTCGCGTTTGAGGTCACATACTTCTTAATAATTAGCTTATTCCAAAATCATTGCATATGAGATTGATCATACTCTCATGACATCCGTTAAGTACTTTTAATCCAAATAGGCACGATTCTCCCACTTCCTTCCATATGAGGGAGTCGTACATTCTCTCGGTTTTCCTAGTTGATCCGATGAATCTTCTTGAAGCCATATCCATCTGGGATTGTTGAAGATGTATAGTGTCATCTCTTGATCCATGGGTAGATATCCTGGTTTTTCCCAAAGTATTGATGCAAACGCACCTCTTATGGCGGGCACTCTCAGCAACTAGCTGATCCCGGGTGAACATAACTTCCTTCCAACATCCTTATTCTGAGGGTCCAACAATCCTCACCAACTTCGTATACCACCCAGGTTGTAATCCTTTTGTTGGCTTAGCACATCCGCTACTATTCTCGTTAGGGTAATGACGTTATCGAACATGTCCGATAAACTTCTGATCAAGAACACTATGAATGGTTACTTCCCATTCATGATTGTCCATGTTAAGAGGGGTCGTATTCAACACCCTCGACAATGTGAGTGGCTCTCTCCGTCCGTAATCTCACATTAGTCCTTTTGGATCCACTTCTTTACATGCACCTTCTCGATGAAGTTATTTCCATTATACTCATGCGCATTCAACAAACTCAGGATACATAGGTGATGTTAACTCTTAGGAATACCATCAAAGCTTAATTAATTTTCCTCGGAGCGTCTGTGGTTATCGTAACTTTGTGGAAGGATCGGTTCACTAGGGCAACCTTAGTGTAGACCATGATCATTTACCATTCCTTTGACTTACTCCTCATGGTGGTATTCTCACCTTCAGGTTTCCGGAAATACTCATAGCTTCATGTCCTTGCCATGCTTATTCATCAATTCCAACTAACGACGCCCATTTAGGTGAGCAATATTCCTCACTTATGCTCACCAACTCTTATTACCTATTTCCCAACAGGGTGGTAGGTTCCAGCGGTGAGGTCGGACGAATAACCCGCGTCTTGTAGTTGTCGGAGTTATTCTCTTTCCCACTGATCCAAAAGGTAGTGTCCCGTAGAGTTTCTTTGTTACTTGTTTATTCCGAAAGTGGGATCGACGGATCTTCACATCTTACTCCAATTATTGACCTCGTGATTCCTTTAGATACCCTTCAGCTATCCTATTCCAAAAGCACATCTTGTGGTGCGTAGCTGTTTCATTGCTTCCTCGGGAACTCCATTTCAACTACTTAGGGGTGTAAGAGGGATTAATCCAGTAAGAATGACTCTAGGTTGACTACTCATGTTGTGCAAACCTTGTTTCCTTTAAGTTGAGTCGTCCGAATCAAATCCAAAACTCCAACAATACCATTCAGGTCGAGGTATTGTCTACCTAGTTGTAATCCCTTGTGCATGTTTTTGTTACTTCCGATTACATGGTTGGGGGTGCAATTCCATAAAACATACGTGATTGTCCATCCGTGGAGAGTTTGATGCACTTATATACATGCCCTCATTATCTTGGGTTGTCTTCTGATAGGTTAGTTGCTCTCATCAATGAATCCATTACCAAGATATGAGGTTACCATGTTCCTTCAAGTCTCCACATGGGTCAATTCATGTTTAGTGCAAAGAACCTTGTAGGCAAACTCTGTATTCCCTTATCAAATTCTCAAGGTGGATGTTCATAAGGTACCTTACGGAAGCTAAAGTACTCGAATAAAATTTCCTGTATTGATTCTTGTTCCATATGGAGTACTTCGTCTTTATCTGATGATTGAGTTCCGACTGAAACTATCCAAAATGCATCACTGACATCTTAGGGTACTCAATTGATCTTAACCAATATATGCTTTCATAGAGGTACATGCACTTCCGAGTTTCAAAAGTTGCAAAACTCGAGGTACTCATTTTCTGTTTACGGACTTGAGTCCAATGTTCTGGGGTATATCATCCAAAGTCTTGTCCTGCATTTGCCGAGGTTGCAAGAAATCCTGCACGCCTTTTGAAGCTTAACCTTGTTAAGTAGGCTTGTGCACGTCGATCTTCATTCTATTAGCTTGATCTTGCAGGATGGGTAGCTAAGGCCTCAAAAGGAGTCATCTAAAGATCTAGCAAGCATAATCACTCATTACAATTTCACACAATCATGAAGAGACATAACAACCATAAAACCGAGAAGATCCAATCACTCAATCAATGCACCAAAACAAATGTGTACCTCGAGGCTGACTCCTAAGACCTTCGAGGTTACACCAACGTAAGCATACTAGTATATCGTGGGCACTTGAGGGACTTTTCCTAATGTTAGTTATACAACACTTGAAAGAACGCATGCCATCTGGTGTTTCGGCACTAATCTTTCCGAAGTAAATTGGTGGAACTCTTCTTCATGTTGGCTCTCATGGCTTTGTCCATGGAAGAAAAGGGGGTACTCTATATTTATTGTTGTATCCATGCCCCTTGTTCCTCATTCATTCATCTTATTCCAGTCGTCGACCCGCGCAGCATCCAAGTTTCATATTGCTTACCGAAGGTAAAGTCCATTGGGTCAATTATCCAAATTCGTTATTCCGAGTATGTGATGCTCGCTTGTAAGTTGGTGCTAACTTGACCGTTCAATCCATTGGTCACCTCATGTAGCTACCACTCGTTATGATATCTTAATCCCTTGTGACTCGGCCATCCATATCGCTTCAAGTCTTTGGGTCTTCATCCAACTGCTGTGCTACGGGCATCGCAGGAGTCTCCGACTCCTACATCCAAACTTATGTGTGCCAATTCCATATAGCAGACTGCAAGTTTCTTATGTTGGCACACTTGGAATTAAATCTTAACTCCTCATTATCCTCGGAGTGGGCATCTTGGGTTATCCAAGCTCCGTTCCTAGCAAAAGGTGGAAGGGTGCATCCTGTTTGTTGTAGATTCATCTGCATGCAGACTTCATGTATCACGGGGCAATCTAATCATTCCTCGGTGGATTGAGTTCCAAAGTAGAGACAACCGTGTTGACATAACATGACACTGATGAGTCAGCAGGCATAATCCAATTGAGTCCTGTAGATTCAGCTTCATCTCGTCCCCGTACTCCATCTTCATAGTTGTCACTGTCGTAGTTGTCTTTCCCTTGTATCAGACGTCGTTCCGTAGAGTTGCAAGCATGTGACATCAGTTGTTCTCCTTAGATCACCAACCGCGTAGAGGGGTTGTTAGTGAGTCGGTTAGTGAAAAATCAAGGATGTAATAGTAGATTTCTAGGGGTTTATATAGAAATCAAGAAGAATATACTCAAACAAGAATGTTTAGGCTTTCCTAAACTATCGACCATTGCTAGGGCTCGTCCTACGGTCAAGTACGGCTCTGATACCACCTGAAACGAACCGGATTTCCACAAACGGAAACCCGACTCTCTGCACCTCCGTGATAGTCCCAGGAAGAGGCTATCACGTGCAATCCCTGTCTCAAGTGGTACAAATCCATACAACACGAGTATAAAAGAGACATTACTATATATTATTACAACATCAGATTACAACTCTTCGGCACAAGCCATGTACAAGTCCATCAGGACTGAATCAAGAAAGGTAAAACACCTACGCAGCGGATCTATAGAAGCGAAACGACTCCAGCTCCACAGGCAAACTCGAGCATAGGACCAGCTCTAGTCTTCACACCTTCGTCTTTGAAGTTGCAGTCGTAGATGGTCACCAAGTCTGAAACGCCAGCATCTACCCGATAAGCGGGTAGGTCATGTCAGCTTCCCAACAAAGAGCAAAAGCGGTGGTTGAATCTAATATGCATGGATAAAACCTACATTTGGCTGTAGAAAGCTATGCATGCAGCAGCGCGGAAGCAACAATCAAGGTATGCAGAATAAGCAACGAGGTCCACACCTCCGGGAGGTCTACACCTCTGAGGTCCACAATTCCGGGTGGTCCACACCTCTGGGGTCCACACCCCTCAACAAGGGAAGTCCACACCAAAGCACTGAATCACACCCGCGATCCAGCTCCCAACTCTCATCTGCGATGTGGGGCCCACCTGCTCCTATCCCCACATTTCAACGGCCTCGGGCCGGCTCACTCACTCGGGGGAGAGAAGAAGCACAAGAAAAGAGTCTAGCCAGGTGAGAGATCGAAGATTGTCCATAACCGGTGGACACGAACTATAGCTATAGGTTTAACACTGCGAGAGGTTGTACAATTGTACCCGCCCGAGTAGAGCCGGAAACGGTGGCCGCCATCCCAAACCCTACCATACGGCGGAGTCCAAGTAAGTGGATAGTACCCTCCCGCGTCTCCGAGTCCGGTGCGGCCCCTCCGTAGAGCTCGTACTGCCACCGAGGGGTCCCTCGAAGCTGTGGAACCCTTCCCCCGGCCTCACCGGGGCGAAGTCTTCTAAGGAGGCACGTCGTCTCCCATCACGATCACACCGATCCGCCTACGGGTGGGGTGCTATCCACTACGAGTCTCACCCTCGCACCCCCGCCCATAACAAGGCGGGCGGTTTGTACGGTAAAAGTCCACTGAAGCAAGGTCAACTGACGATCGGTCCTTAAGGGCCGAGAGTGAGCACTCACCATCTCCATCCCGTCCGACACACCGCTCGGGCGAGAGGCCAGATCGCATCTCCCCGAGGTAGGCGTTCACAAGTAACCAAACGGCTCGCTCCCGCCAGTAACACGTCAAGGAAGAACACACCCAGAACTCACGCTAGAGCACACCGAGATCTCCCACATCTCGGTCCAAACCCGCAGAACCATCCATAATCAAGCAACAAAAGTATGGATAGTGAGCATATGGGACTAGCTAGGGGTCCGTAGCTAGTCCCGAGGTAGGTAAAGCAAGGAATCAGGATATATCAAATAACAAGGCAAGGCTAATCAAATGGCTATGCAATCCATCAAATCAAGTAACATAAATATAGCACTAGCAACTAATAGCATGCATGGGTTCTACATGGTTGGGAGTGACATGACACCTGCGCGGTAGTCGACATAGAGAAGTAGAGGTTGAGCATCCTCTCGGGCAAAGTCGGGGTAGACGCGTCTCCTTAGTCGTCGCAGCTCGGGTCTTCAACAAGAACACAAGCCTACACGAGATGCGACGCGGAAATAAATAACGAGCATTCATCTAATGCAAAAACATCAATAAGAACCAATTTAGAAGATCCAAGTAAACTCCATATTAAATACATGCAACATTGTTTTAGATAGTGAAAATAAAGCAATTGGTTTCAAAACAAAAGTAGTTTAAGCAACTAGTTTTATATACTAGTAAACATGGTAGAAAAAAGAGTTAGTTCAAAGTTAGTTTATGGGCCTCACGGCTAAGATCTTAGGTGGACAAGCTTGCAAGCGAAAAGTGGGGAGGCTGAGATTAACGCTTGCCAGGTTTAGCTCTTGGATGGTTAGAGCGGTAGCACAAAGGTTGATGATAGCAAAGCGAGATGGAGATGAAACTAGGAAAGGAATTATCATGCCCAGATAAGTGGCGAGAGCATAGAGAGGACGAGAGGATCAACTAGCGGTCGATATTGGGTGGAGGAGCGACAAGGCATGCTCAAGAGCGCAGCGATGCATGTGCTGGCGATACGGTGTTGACCATGGTGAAGTAGCTAGGTAGCAACGCAGGGTTGCCGTGTGTGAAGCGAGAGGCCTCTCGCTCACGGCACGACCTTCCATCACGCGCGGCATATTAGTTACGAGCACATGGTGCGGAACACGCTTCGCAGCACAAAGCAAAGTAGGGCGATAGCGGGTATGCGGATTGTAGCAAAGCAGGCGCAAAAAGGGGTGACAAAGGTCCCTGGCTTGTCTGGGCGACGAGGTCGCTCACACGTGCATGTCCACAGCGTCCCATGTCCACGTCATGTTCACCGTGTGAGCGGGGCACTAGCGTCCCAGGGCCCGCGCAACGCCCGGCGACTTGTTGACCAGCAAGCACAGAGGGTAGATGCGGTAGTGCGCGGGGATTGAGGTCGAGAGCGGCATGCAAGGATTTGCTGCACAAAAGGTGTTTAGTGATATGCCACTAAGGGAAAGGCAGCGCTGGGAAGGTGGTTGACAGATGCATGGCTGTTGTGAGGAGACTACAATTGTCATGACTCAAGGTGGTAGATGGGTAGCGGCTATGCGGCGACACCTGCAAGAGAAGGTCGGCACGACACAAGGGTCAGCACACAAGAGGCGGCGGGCTGCTGCAAAGCGAAGGGGGTTTTGGGGATTCAAGGCAAGGGCTTAGGTTCCTGCAGAAAAAGGTACACAAGATGAAGCCCGACTCACAAATGGTGACGAGCGCCGGTTCATGCGCGGCACGACGGCCGACGGCGTAGCGCTGAGGTACGCTCCCATTAACACAGGCAGTTCATGGAAAAAGCGGGGCTCAGACACATGTTTCTCACCGAGGGCTTGGCGACGTTCTCGGTGAGGCAGGGAGAGGTCGAGGCCGTGACGGCTCGGCGCGGTGCAGGCGAGCCGGTGGTTGTGGTTCAGCTCGCGGTTGGCGTCGGCTTCAGTCCCTTCAGTTTGGGGTCGACGTCGACATACCCGTTCCGGCGTCCGTCATGGTGGCGGATGAGGTAGGTGGTCGGCCTCGAGCTCAGCGTGGACATTCCCGATGGCACAGCTCGGCTAGGACGTCGTTCGGTGGTGTTCTAGAGCTTCAAGGTCTTTCGTGCAAAACGTCAAGCAGGTGGTGGGTGGCAGCAGCTTGGTTGGCACATACCAACGAACACGTGGTGTGCAGTGTTTGGGAGAGCCTGCAGGGCAGCGTCTCGCAAGATCGACCTGCACGGGATGGACACGGCACGAAGGCCGGTATCAGAGACAAAAGATAGTAGTCGACTTGGCCGTCGGACGGGCTCGCCATGCACAAGACAGGGGACGGTCGTGTAGCTGTGCTCACCATGGCAGACGTCGGGGTGCTCTTGATGTAGACGTTCCTGGCATCGATGACCTGGGTTGGTGGTGTTCTAGAGCTCCACGATCCCACGAGCATAACATCAAGCAGGTGGAGGGCGTCCTCGGCTTCCTCATGAATAAAACTTCGAACGAGCTGCGGGGGCGAGGTGGACGCCGGTCACGTTGTAGAGGAAGGGATGCGGCGGCTTATCGGTGGCGTTGTCGACCGCGGCGTCTTGCTCCGGCTCAATGGCCGCGGCGGCGTCCTCCCAATCGGTGGTACGGGTAGGCGCTCTCCTCTTTGCGGCCTCCCCATCCGGTGGGCCGGCGAGCCCCGCGGGGAGGAGCTCCTGGGCGGTGGTGGCCTCGCAAGCAGCGCGACATAGCCCCGGCCCGAGCCACCCCGGGTGGACCGCGCTTTGCGATGGTGCGAGGCCACATGCCTGGATGCTAGCCGTGGCATGGAGAAGGAAAAAGAATTTGCAGCCCGCGCCTTGATCTTCGCTCGTTGTCGCTAGCTCTACCGTGGCTTCGGTGGAAGAACGAGAATAGAGACGAGGAGAGCGAGGGCCGAACGTGCTTGTTGATTTGGGAAAGGAAACGAATTGTCGCTCGTTTTGTTGATCCCGCAGGTCGATCGATGGAAGGAGCGGGGGAGGTGTGCAAAGGGAGCTCAAGTTGGTGGATTGTTGCTGCTTCTTGCGTGAAACAAGAGGAAAGAAGAAGGATTATTGTGGATTGCACCTCGGGGAAAGGAAAAGAGTCGAGGGAGAGGCAGGATTGGGGCTCGGTGCGGGAGGGAGAGTGGCGGCGGCTTGGGAGAGAGTATAAGGGAGAGAAGTGAAGAGGGGTATTTAAGGGAACTAGTTAGGGTTAGATTAGGTGGGCTTTTAGATGGGCTCAACGATTTGGGTCGAAACATTTTATCCCGCGAAATAAACCGATAGCAAATTATTTCGTAGGATCGCAACAAATGAATTAGACTATTTTCCGAAATGAATCAAATAGTAAAGTATTAATTCGAGAAGTCGAAAAATATTGTCGTGATTCAAAATGAGCTCCGAGGAATTTAATCCAAATGAATTAGCCTATTTTCTGAGATTGAACCAATTTCAAAAGATTAATTGAAAAGGTCGGAAAATATTATATAATTCACTTAATAAATTCCATAGCACTTCGGAAGGCTCGGAAAAAGGTTGTGAGCTTAGAGATTAGCGGATCGAGCTGAGGAAGATGTTAGTAGATCAAGCCGAGCTGAGCTGAGGAAGATGTTAGTAGATCAAGCCGAGCTAATTGGCTAGTGTTAGCTCGGGTGCAAAGTTAGTGTTAGTTAAACAAGGTTTAGCTTTTAAACAAAATAATTTTATATTTAGTTTGAATTTGGATATAGTTCAAATTCAAACTCCACACAACTTCAAAATCCAAATAAGATCCATTTGTAAAATCCAACTCACAATTAAACCGTAATTTGAAAATAATTTATATATGGTTTTAATTTGTATGGAATTTTAAGATGAGTTGCTAGCAATTTGGCATAAAATTTGGTAGCACACATGTTCAAACGAAAAGTTTTTAATTTTTGCGAAAATTCACACATGGTAAGTCATTCAAAATTCTCGGTATGTTACGAGTCCTAGTAGGAGTACGGGGGGAATTCTACTAGGAGTCCGTATTCTACTCTTCCTCCTTCCTTGCATGAGTACCCGGGTGTACGCCCGACAAGGCCCCGAGCACGTTGGAGTCGAGAGTAGTAGTTCGAGTAGTCTTGAAGCCTCTTAGAGTAGTTCTTGAGCGTCCTCGAGTACGCTTGGAGAAGTCTTCAATAGTACTTGAACCGTCGCGAGGCCGGAAGGTGGTCCGACTCATCGGTCTTGAAGTCGAGATTTATATGGAAGTGCGATTGCAAAATCGCACTCCATATGGAGTAGCCCCCGAGCCTTAGGTTGAGATGTAGACTCCGGCCGAGGGTCAATCTTGATTCTCGCTTCCGTCTTGAAAAAATCAGCGATGAGTGTAGCCTAGTAGCCCCCGAGCCTTGGAACGATTGAAGAATCAATCCAAGGGTCTTCAGTGTTTGCGGAAGTCATCATTTGAGTACTCTTGTAGCGTTTAGCCCCCGAGCTTATCGCTAGGTGAGCCGTAGGAGCCACGTCGAGTAGTTGTTGGTGCTGAGCCCCCGAGCTAGAGAGCTAGCGGAAACTACTCGAGTTGTCATCGAGTAGTAATTTGGCGCGTAGCCCCCGAGTTTGGGAACTAGCCGCGCCGGTGGAGGTACGCGGAGCATACTGGAAGTCGTCGCCGAAGCTTGACCCGAAAGTAGAGGTGCGTGCATTATGTAGCATTTTTGTAGAAATTGAATCTACAAATGACAAATACAAATATGAATATAGATGTAAATGTCATGTGTCATGCTCTTGTTGTGGTCGTTAGGCGTCGAGTAGTTAGCTCGATGCGGTTTAGCGCCCCGCCTCTCGTGATCGCCGTTTAGCCATAGCCGCTAGGGGCGTGAAGGCATGACGGGAGAGAGCCGGTTTAAGCGCCGGTCTTCGAGGAGCTCGTTTAGCCGTAGTCGCTGGGGACGTGGAGGCATGACAGGAGAGCCGAGGCTTTGCGCGGATCAAGGCGTGTGCTACTGGAGCGAGACCATTAAGAGGTAGACGAAAGTAGTCAGCGAGGCGGCAAGAGAGAGCGCGTTTGCTCGTTGTTCCGCATGGCGGAGAGCAAGATTGCGCAGTGCCTCCTCAGGGTGTAGCCGTTGTGCGCCTCCAGCACTCAGTACACGAAACATCGTGGCAAGAGCCTCCTAATTTGGTGTACCAAGCCTGTGACAGTCAGTCAACGGTCCCCAAGGAATAGTTGGCACGGTGTAGCTCGCTAGCGGTGTAGCCGTCGAGAGGCGTACACGAAGTAGTCTTCGCGTTGGTTCCGTATGCGGAAAACAAGCCGAAGAAAAAATAATTATTGAAATAAGTGACTTAGCTTGATTCGCGGACGATTGTCGACGAAGCCGTGGCGGTCGATGATGGAGCCGCGACGGTTGGAGCTGAAGTCGACTAGTCGGAGGTGGATCCGACTAGTTGTTGATGTCGCGGGAGCTGTCCTCGACTAGTTTTCTGGTTGAGACTAGTCGAGGTAAGTAGTCGAGGTAGTCGTACGCCCAGAAGACGACGTCGCGGCGGCGTACGGCGTAGTCGATGTAGAGCCGCTGCGGCCGAGAGACGAATACTCGCGGCGCACGGCAAGGTTGACGTAGAGCCCGTGCGGCCGAGTGACGAGTAGTCGTACTCGTGTTGATGCAGCCAGATGTCGACGTAGTCGTACTTGTGTACGTGTTCCGTGCGCATGTAGCAGCGGTCATAGCTGAATTTCGTAGCTTCCGCTTGGATCTGTGTGTGCATGCCTTCGGTGGAAAAAGTAGCTTCCTAGCGCACGTCGTTCCGAACTCGGCGTACTGCACCGCAAGAAGTTGGACTTCAAAACGGACTCAATGAATCCTGGATTGCCTTGGTGTGCCATGTGTAGCTCCGTAATTAATTCTTTTTCCCCTCCCGCACATAGAAACAGTATGTATGGGACATCACCATAGCTCGAGAGCGGCTTGGATATGGACACAAACAATCTAAATTGTCGCGATTCCGCTTGTCTTCCGCTCCGATCTTGGACTCGCCGATGTTGTTTGATCTTGACAAGGTCCTTCGAATTCTCCAATGATCGTGACGATCGCCCCACGGTGGGCGCCAGCTGTCGGTGTTTAAACCTCTCGACCTCTATAGGAGGTACCCGTAGCAAGGTAGAAAATGGGGATCGCCATGATCTGGAACCCGAAGGTATGCGCGAGGACACAAGACACGAGATTTATGCAGGTTTGGGTAGCCAGAGTAGCTACCCTACGTCCTGTTTGGAGTAGTATTGCGCCGCGCGCTTGGTATTGTTCCCGGAGGGATTGTGGATGATCGGCTAGGTACTCGGCCCTCCTTTATATAGTCTAGGGGGCGGGAACCTAGTCGGTTACAAGGTAGGAGTCCTAGTAGGATTACATGGCACGAGTCTTAGTAGGAGTACAGGGGAATTCTACTAGGAGTCCGTCTTCTACTCTTCCTCCTTCCTTGCATGAGTACCGGGTGTCGTATGGACCTCCCCGGGCCCACTACCTCGGTGGGTACTAGGATCGACTACTCGGTGGGCCCCCGGGACTACCGGCTTGCGCTACACGGCACCGAAGGCGTGGAGCACAAGGACTACACGGGAGTAGTACTCGGTTAGGGAGCCGTACATGTTCCGCACCGTATGGAGGACTCCTAGACGTACTCGACTAGTACTCTCTCCGTACTCCGACTTGTAACCCTTCCTCCCGGACTATATAAGGCGAGGCGAGGGACCGATCTCTAGCATCCAATCCCATCTCATACAACTCACGACGCACTATTGCACCATCTTGTAGTCGTGCCCAATCAATCCAGAGCTACGCAGCATACAGGACGTAGGGTATTACGCACCTCGCGGCCCGAACCTGTCTAAATTGTGTGCCACGTGTCTCTTCCTTCGAGTTACCGATCTCGGCGAGTCACATTCATCTACTTCGGGTACTCCCCTTAGTAGGTTGCCGGTCTAAAACACCGACAGCTGGCGCGCCAGGTAGGGGCTCTCGCCCGAGATCACATGGCGAACTCGACGGCTCCCGTCTACTTCAAGCCAACCGTCGCTTTCAACCGCGGCGACACCTTCGTGTTCGGCGCCTGGGTCTGCACTGCTGATGGCGCGGGCTCCTTCCGCCGCCGCGACCATGCAGCCCAACCCGAAGACAGGCTTCGTGACGCTTCCTGAAGTCGTCACGGGCGAACTCGCCGGCAAGTTCGGCGAAATTTCGCTCTTCAACCACCACGCCGACTTCGAGCTCGAGACCGCTTCCAACTCAAACTCGACGTCGACATGGGCCATTGCATGCGAGCCGGGCTGCTCGGCCATCGCGAGCGGTCCCCTCACCTCGCGAGCGCTCGCGCGCGGCCCCCGCATCCTCAACCGGCCCGCATGGGGGCTCCCACTTCGCGCCGGGGCCGGCAAGGAGCCCGTACCCGAGTACAACTCGGACTCCGACGCCACTCCCGATCGCGCTTCGGACTCCGGCCCTCTCTCCGAGTTCTACTCGAACCGGGACTACGAGTTCGACTTCGGGTCGGACCCACGAGGAGCCCGAGTCCGAGGACAACTCCATCGAGCTCCCCTTGTCGGGGCCGCCCGCCGGGCCGGTTATAACATCCACGCGGCCGGGAGATACGTCTACTAGCCGAACGCAAGCTCGCCGACCCGATAAAGGGAGACTCACGCTACGTCGCCTACATCGACTCGCTACCGTTTCGAGAGGGAACACCGCTAGCCCGGCCGACTCGAGCACACCAACCGAGGTGGCGCCTTCGAGTCCGGCCTTGGCACCCCCGATCGCCAAGTCTTCATGGCGTTGGCGACGCCCCGGGGCCTTCGGGGACGGCCCGGGACGGATATCTAGAAGACATCTCCTCCGACGAGCTCCCCGCCGATGCTCCACCCAACGAGAACCCCCGGAGACGAGACGCTCGACGTGAGCGTAACCGGAAGCGCGGCGAACGTCGCCGGCGCCTCCGCGACAACTTCCCCGTCCGCAACCTTGCGGAAGCTCTCGAGGCGGTCGAGAGCGAGTACACACCACCCCCGAGCAATGCCTCATGTCGATCACGGCGATCGCACGCCGGTGCTCAAGGCATACGCGCTAGAGAGGTCATTGCCAAGCTCGGCCGAAGACGCCTACTTCATGCGGGTCGACAACGGAGTCAACCAACCTCCTCCGGTCGGACCCCGCGACAACGAAGCCACAAGTCGCGGTGCCAACAACGGTCCTAACCGTACTCGAGCCGACCGCCGGCCGAGCCAAACCGTCGTCGTTCCAACGCCGGCGGACCTTCACAAAGCACGACCACGGCAACCGAGAAGTTGTTCCCCACCGTGCTCCGGCCGGTGGCGGCGGCAACGACCCCGACGGCGGCGGCAGCCGACGGCGGAAGCTCCAACCATGGAGCCAACAGAGAGCCGGCGGCGGCGGCGGTCGCGGCGGCCGAGGCCATGCGAACGCCCACGCCTCTCCGTGCCTCACATGGCGGGTACGACGCTCGCCGAAGATTGAGGAGGCCGCGGCGGAAGAAGTCGACCACCGCGGTCGAGGGTGACGGCTTCCCCGCCTTCTCACCTCGACTTTGCAACCTCGCTCCTCCCCGACAAGTTCAAGCCTTTGGGGATCACCAAGTACGATGCGAAGCGGGATCCCATCCGGTGGCTCGGTGTTACGCCCTCTCCATCGAGAACGCGGCGGCAACGGCGACACCAAGTGCCTCTACTTCCCCTTCTGCCTGGACCAAGCACCACTCACATGGCTCGAGTCGCTGGACAAGCACTCGATCGACAAGTGGGACCACCGAAGGAGCGAGTTCACGAGCAACTTCGCGGGCGCCATGGGCCGATCGGGTACTCGCATGGACCTGGCCATGATCAAGTAGGAACAAGGTGAGACCCTCCGCAAGTACATGCGCCTCTTCTTCGACAAGCGCGCTACCGTTGTCGACGTCACCGACAAGGAGGTCATCGACCTCTTCCAAGACGGTCTCTATCACCGTCGCACCTTTGAAGACTTCGGCCGTCGCCGCCCCGGAGTCCATCCCCCACCTCAAGGACATGATCACGTCCTGGGCGGATGAAGAAGACAAGGCCAACGCCAAATACGACGCCATCCGTGGCAAGACCAAGCGAGCCAGGGCGGCGGCAGCAGCAACGCAAACCAAGGCGGCCGCAACAACAACAACAACTACTACTACTACAACTACTACTCGGGTCCCAACCGCAAGCGCAAGCCGGACAACACCTTGTCACGGCTATCCGGCACCTCGCGAAGGGGAACTCGAAGAAGAACTCCGGCGGCTAACTCCGGCGGCTTCAAAGACCCGCTCGAAGGAGAAGTGCCCGTGGCATCCAAACGGCAACCACACCACCGAGCAGTGCTACCAACTCAGGCATGCACTCAAGGATACGCTAGAGCCACCACACCCCCACAACCAAAAGGGCAAGAAGAAGGACGGCGACAACAACGACTTCCGGGAGCCCGACAAGACCGTCAACGTCCTCTTCGGCGGATTGCCCGGCGGGCGGGAGCGAAGGCTACCCGTCGTGAAGTCATGTCCATTGAGCCGGCGGTCCCGACCCCTCTCGGGTGGTCGGAGGTACCCATCACCTTCTCCCGCGCGGATCAATGGACCGGCTTCTCTCGAACCGGGATGGTTCCCCTCGTCCCGAAGCCGGTGGTGGCGGGCTCCAAACTCAACAAGGTGCTCATTGACGGTGGAAACGGGCTCAACGTCCTCTTCACCAAGACCTTGAAGAAAATGAAGCTCGACATCACTCATATGCTCGGTGGTCCCCGGCAACGCGGCTATTCCACCGGGCTCGGTGGTCCTGCCGGTTACTTTCGGGGCGTCTCGTGACAACTACCGTACCGAGTACATCAAGTTCGAGGTCGCGGACTTCGAGACCTCTTACCACGCCATCCTTGGCGGAGCCGGCCATCGCCAAGTTCATGGCGGTGCCTCACTACACCTACTTGGTACTCAAAATGCCAAGCCCAGCCGGTGTACTCTCCCTCCAAGGGGACTTGAAGATCTCCCACGACTGCGACACAGAAGCCGTGGAGATCGCCTCTACAAACCAAGTACCCAACGCGATGATGGAGGTCTACGCCACGTCGAAGAAGCTTGCTACAAGTGAACTCGACATCCCAGAGAAGTCCGACATCACCAACAAGCCTCAGCCACCTGAGGAGGTACTCGTCAAGACGGTCGACCTCGAACGGGCGACCCCGAGAAGACCACCACCATCGGGCCGGCCTCGACCCCAAATAGGAAGACGCGCTCATCGGCTTCCTTCGGGCTAACCGCGACATCTTCGCGTGGAAGCCGACGGACATGCCGAGAGTGCCCGGGGAGCCGATTGAGCACGCGCCTCAACGTCGATCCTAAGGCCACCCCCAAGCGACAACACCTCCGACGCTTTGCCGACGACGAGCGGGACGCCATCAAGAAGGAACTCGCCAAGCTACTCGCAACCGGCTTCATCGAGAGAAGTCTTCCATCCCGAGTGGCTCGCCAACCCCGTCCTCGTCCGCAAGAAGAACTCGAATGAGTGGAGGATGTGCGTCAACTACACCGACCTCAACAAGCACCGCCCCAAGGACCCCTTCGGGTTGCCGCGGATTGATCAAGTCATTGACTCCACGGCGGGCTGCGACCGCTCGCTTCCTCGATCGCTACTCCGGTACCACCGGATCGCGATCAAGGAAGAAGACCAGGAGAAGACCGCGTTCATCACCCCGTCTAGCGCGCATCGCTACACGACCATGTCCTTCGGGTTGAAGAACGCCGCGCTACCTACCAACGAGCTATCCGGGCACGCTTCAAGAGGCAACTCAACACGAAGCTCGTCCTCACACTCGCCTTGCCCCCGGGCATCCGCATACGAGGCTCAAGTACACCATCGGAAGGGTGGTACTTGTCCTTGTTAGCCCACTCCTTTGCCATTCTCTCCTCTCGCTTCCTCTTGAAGCAAAACTCCTCCTTATGGCCATCTCTCCCACAATAGCCACAATGGAACCTCACAAGCTTAGGCTTAGGCTTGGGATGTAGTCGCTCACTTGGCTTCTCTCCACTCAAACCCTCCACCGGTTTCTCACCACTAGCCTTCTCACTCTCCTTCCCAAAGAACACTTTCCCCGAAGTGCTCACAAACTTGATAGGCTTTTGTAGGTCATTTGTGGGTGTAGGAAACACGGGTGGAGCTGGGGTTGTGTCTAGTCGGTTTCTTAGATGGTTAGGTTTTGGAGGGAAGTCATTTTTGTGGTGGGTTTTTGGTGGCTCCGGGATATTCTCTCCACTTCCTTCACCAACCTTATTTGCCCCAAGCCCCTCACCATCTTGCCTCTTAAAGGCCTCGATCATCATCCTCAACTGAGGCTCATGGCCAGACAACCAACCCATCAACTTCCTCAAGTCATCATTCTCATCCTGCAAACGATCAACATAATGTGCAAGCTCCAAATTTTTCAATGCATGCATTTCACAGGTAGAGCAAGATGTAGGCATGGGTTCCTTCAATTTAGCCTCGAGCGAACTAGTGTAAGCATGCATCTCATCAATCTTAGCATGCAAAACAGGGCAAGAAGTGCAAGCACCTAGCAAGGCAGGTCTAGACTTAAGCTCAGCCACTTCAACCCTAAGCACATCTAGTTCCTCACACTTGGAGGCATGCTTCTCCTTAAACAAAGCAAGATCAGCAAGGAATATGGAGCAATCAAGACAATCATTTTCATGAGAAACAACGGGGCTAGCCTTAAGCGAATCAATCTCAAGCTTGCTATCAAGCACCCGTGTCTCTAGCTCGCCCACTCTAGTCCTAGCATCCTCGAGTGAAGCCCTAAGCTCTTTCCTCATTTTCTTTGCCTCTCTAAGCATGTCATCACGGTTATCAAGCAAAGAGCCAAGCCTCTCATTCTCCCGGCGCAAGAAGGGAAGTTCATCACGCACCTCGTCGTCGGACTCGCAGTCCGAGTCGCTCCGTGTGCTCTTCTTGCCGCCGGAGCTCGGCGCCATGGTGCAGAAGCCATCTCTCGCGAAGCAGCTCAGCCCGCTCAGGTTCTTGGACGACTTCTTGTTCTTGCGACGGTCTCCCTCGTCTTCACTGCTGCTCGAGCTCGAGGTGGAGTACGCGAAATTGGAGTCGACGTCGCTCGCTCCAACCATCGCTCGGGCCTTGCCTCGGCCCTCCTTCTTCCTCGATCGTCGCTCGTCCTTGTACTTGTTCTTGTGCTTGCTCTTGTGGTCGCGCCTCGAACAGTACTTGCCATCGTTCATCCTTGGCTTGTGCTTGTAGCTCGTCCTTGTTCTCGGCCTTCTCCGGTAGTCGGCGACGAAGTGTCCCGGCTTGCCGCACCGGAAGCAAGTCCTCGTGTTCCTCCTCATGTTCACGCGGTTCTCGTGCGGCCTCTCGAACCGCCTTGTCAACGCCGCCAACTCGTCCTCTTCAAGGTCATCAAACTCCTCATCCGGCATAGACATCAAAGAGGAAAACGAGAACATCCTGGTGGATGGGTTAGAGTTAGTCTTTCCTTTGGAACCACCAACGAGGGCAAGACTATGGGAATCGGTCGGTCCCTCGAGCTTGGCGGTCATGCCCCTATCCACCTCGGCCGACTTGAGCTTCGAGAACGGCTCGTTCACCGTCGAGTATCATACCTCTCCGACTCGACTATGGCCTCGAACTTTCCGCCCCATATCGTACGATCCAAAGAGTGTAAGAGCTTGACCGCTCTATCATGATCATCGTACGGGAGCACGTCCACATTGGCCCTCATGTTGTTCACCACCACCGTGAACCTGCGAAACAAGGCATCGATGGACTCACCGGGGAGATGAGTGAAGTTCTCGTACTCTCTCCGTAGGTCGCATACATCCGTGCTCGAACCTCGGGCATTCCCAACATGAGCCTCCTTCAACACCGCCCAAATCCTACAAGCCAAGTGCTCGGTGTGCACCCGATCGAACTCGGCCGACACAAAGCATGAAACAAGTAGTCGACCGCCTTATTGTTGGCGTCGAATCCGTCCCTCGACCCCGGAGCAAGGAAATCCATCGGTGGACATAGCCTGTGTCCACCGTGACATCCCAAAGAAGCCGACCCTTTCCGCGGAGGAACGCACCCATCCGCTTGCTCCACATCCGGTAGTTCTTGCCATCGAAGTGTGGAGGACCCGAACCCCGTTCCCGGTACGCCATCCTTGGATCTTAGGCGGTTAGAGTCAACAAAGACCCGAACCGGCTCGATGCCACTTGAAGGACCGATACGGCGAACCGAGAGGGGGAGTGAATTGGAGCCGATAAAAATTCTTCTCGAAGGAGATGGAAACTCCAA
Source organism: Cenchrus americanus (assembly GCA_947561735.1). Classification (NCBI taxonomy): domain Eukaryota; kingdom Viridiplantae; phylum Streptophyta; class Magnoliopsida; order Poales; family Poaceae; genus Cenchrus; species Cenchrus americanus. Next base: position 15,014,381 of record OX387241.1, read on the forward strand.
CAAGATGAACACGGCTTCCAACACACGTCTCCGACTCACTACCAAGGTTGGTCAAGCCCACGTAGCCACTGGAGTGCCACTGGACCTAGGAACCAACACACCACCTTCCGACCCGAGAAACGCAGCGGAAAAACCAAACCTCGAGTCTACATACCCACACCGGTCGGGGATCGGTGAGCACCACCGGTCGACCGGTCCCTCGCCGGTGAAACTGAGCAACTTCCACTAAGTGGCTCTACACCGGTCAGACCGGTGAGACACACCGGTCAGACCGATGGCAGCCTGAAAGCCCCCAAGGCACCAAATAGGTCAACCGACCACCAACCGACCCAAACTCGAAACAAAGAAAGCAACACGGGACAACAACGAACACACCAAGATGTTCACCCGAGCAAAATCCCACAAGGGCTTGCACCGGTCGGACCGGTCAAGAGCACCGGTCGAGCCGGTGTAGCACGGGCGACTCGGGATGAACAAGACCCGCGGTCAACTCCCCCAAATCCAAATCTCGATCTCCCGAATCACTCCACGGACTTGAACAAAACTTTGGGGATATCGGGAACACCTCATGAGGAGTCCATAGCCAAGTTTAATCCCACCAAAACTCGTCCAAAAAGGAGGAATCGAAGAAATTCCGCCGAAAGCACTTCCAACCCAAGGACTCAAGAAACCCCCAAAATCGAGCACCTTTACTCACGGATTTGGAAGGGGAATCACGGCCCAAAGAACCACGAAGGGTTCCCACAAATTTCCCCATCAAATCCCCAAGAGAAAGGTCCCGAAAACAACCCAAAGAAATCACCGAGAGAGGGCTCCGAACATCACCACCAAGAACAACCGGGGAAAACACATCCAAACCTTGAGGAACCACGCCGAATCATCTATACATGAAACAAAGGTTCGTACAAGGTCTAGCAAGCCGCCCGATCATCCATCCCTCTCAACAAGATCTCTCCGTGAAGCTCTCTTGCTAGTCCTAGAGAAAACCTAAGGAAAATAGGTGGAAAATAGGAAAACTAATGAGCTAGGGTTCCAAGAGTTGGCTGCCATCCTCTCACCTCTTGGGTTATATGGAGGCAACCGAATATCTAAAACGCCCTTCTCTACTAACTAGGGACACAAGCCCCTCAAGGGCGGATTTGGAATTCTTGATGTCTTCACCATCGGACGGATGCCCGCGACCGCACCTTGCGTAGCCTCGACGCAAGCCATGCGATCCCGACGCGTGTCCTCCGCTTCGAAGATTCCGGACCGCGTCGTCTCACACCGGTCGGACCGGTGCTCCTCACCGGTCGGACCGGTCCCCACCGGTCGGGACCGGTCGACCCACCGCCGGGGACCGGTGCGGTGCCGCCGCACCTCCGTCTTCGGTTCTCCGGTCATGGCTTTGTGGATCAACCAAGGAACCCGGTGTTTTTGGTGAACCACCGAAACCCCACGAACTCGGTGTAGCCTCCGCCAATCTCCACTCATGACTTGGCTCCCACGTAGTCCCGGCTCGACCTTGGTTTTGAGGCTCAACCAAGAAACCGTCCACGACTTCATCTTCTTGTTCATGCCACCATGCGGCCCGCACTTGACCCCGCCGGCCACCGGTCCCTCGAACGAAGCCTACTTGTCTTCTCCACACCCGGAGGCCTCACCCGGCGACGACCTTTCGCGCTTGTTCTTCACCCGCACCAACACCCGGTCAAGCCGCAACCCGCACCGCAATACTTAGCCAAGAATCGGTCCACACAATGTTGTCAATCACTCATCACGCAAGGAAGCGACCATCCACCGGTCCTCGAACCACACATGGTCCTCGCAGTCCGTATAACATTCACGATTTTCGGCTTTGTTTCCTTAATGGATGGTTCTTTGATAATTTCGAAGAACACATCGGGAGGCATTTCTTGATTCCTCGGTCGCCGCTTTCGCAAGTTTGTCTGCTTCATTAATGTCATCTCTTGGAATGTGTTGTACTGAATAACCCTTGACATGCCTTTCCATTTCCCTGACCTTCTCAAGGTATTTCATCAAACAGGATTTCTTGCTTCGCTCTCTTTTTTGATATGCTCCTGAATGACTTTGGAGTCTGTTTTGATAATGAAGGTTTGCTGATCCAGAGCTTTCATCTTCCTTAATGCCAAGAGTAAGGCTTCATACTCCGTTGTGTTGTTCGTGGAATGCTCATCATTCACGAATATGAGTCGAGTTGGAGATGTTACAACTGCTGAAATTCCAACCCCCTTGTGACACCAGGCTCCATCACACTGCACTACCCAAGGTGTGAGAATTTCTTCGCCGGAATTATGAGTTGGTGAAGTCCAATCTACGACAAAGTCTGCCAAGACTTGCGATTTTATCACGCTTCTTCTCTTGAAATCTACAGTGTATTCTGATAATTCAACTCCCCATTTAGTGATTCGGGTGGATGATTCTTTATTCGCGAACAAATCATTTAGTGGTTGATTTGCGATGACTCTTATTCTGCGACCCTCAAAGTAGTGTCTTAGTTTTCTCGCGGCCATGACAACTGCATATGCTATCTTCTCCAATTCTGAATAAAAGAGTTTTGACCCTGAGAGAGCCTCTGAAGCAAAGTATACTGGGATTTATTTGAACTTCTCTTCTTCTTCCTTCTCTTGCACTAGCACGACACTCACTACCGAATTTGAGGCAGACAAATATAGCAGAAGTGGTGATTTTGGCTCGGGAGGGCACAACTTAGTCATATTCGACAAGTAGTCCTTGAGTTCTTGAAAAGCTTGTTTCTGAGTTCAGACCATTGAAAGTTCTTGAAGCTTCTGAGAACTTGAAAGAAAGGTAAACTTCTTTCTGCAGCCCTAGGAATGAATTTATTGAGAGCGGCAACTCTCCCAGTCAATTTTTTACATCCTTCACCGAAACTGGGTCTTGCATTTCGATAAGAGCTTTGATTTTGTCGGGATTCGCTTCTATGCCTTTTGTTGAAATGAGACATCCAAGAACTTTTCCCTTGTGAATGCCGAATACCCATTTCTCAGGATTCAACCTGAGGTTCGCTGCTCTAAGATTCGCAAAAGTTTCTGCCAAATCGCTAATGTGGTCTCTTCTTTGAATGCTTTTGACTACAATGTCATCCAATATACTAAAATGTTCCTCTGAAGTTGAGGGTGAAGAACTATTGCTACATTCTTGAAAATGTGCGCCCTGCATTCTTCAGCCCCTCTGGCATTCTCACGAAACAAAATGTTCTGAAAGGAGTGATGAAACTCGTTTTCTCTTCATCTTCTCTCCGCACTCTTATTTGGTGATATCCTGAGAACATGTCCAGCAGTGAGAGCATTTCACTGTTGGCCGCATCATCCACGATTTTGTCTAACCTCTCCAATGGAAAATCGTCCTTCTTGCATGCCTTGTTCAGATCTGTGAAGTCTACGCACATTCTGCATTTTCCGTTCTTTTTCTTCACCGGTACGGTGTTAGCTAGCAGATCGGATACAAGACTTCTCTCGATCACTTTCGCGTCTTGAAGTCTTTGTACTTCAACTTCTACTACCTTCACTTTTTCTTCGGACATTTTTTCGAGCCTTTGCTTCTTCGGGGGTATCATCTCATCCGTTTCGAGGGTATGCTCGATGATGTCTCTGTCAACACCTTGCAGGTCTTTGGCTGACCGGGCGAAGACTTCTTTGTTTTTGTTCAGAAATCTTATGAGCTCATTTTCTTCTTCAGGGGTAAGATGAGCCCCTATAGTGACTGCTCTGTGGGGCATGTCATCCAGGTACACTTTCTTGGTTTCACCATCAACGGCTATCTCGATTTTCTCTTTGTCTCGCTTGGCCTCAATGTAAGGCTTTCTCTCTTCTTCGGGAGAGTTCAGCTGATATACGTTGGTTTGGCCTGGGGTATGACCCTTTTCTATGTTTCTGGCCTCTTGCTGATTGCCAAACACGGTGATAACTCCTTTGGGCGCTGGTATCTTAATGCACAAGAACTGTTGTCTTATGACAATGTCGAATTTGTTCATGAATCCTCTGCCGAAAATCGCGAGATACGGATGATATATATCAACCACATCGAAAGTGAGAGTTTCTGTTCTGGCATTGTCAAGATCTCCGAAAGATACTGGAAGGGATACTTTTCCAATTGGCTTGATTGGTTTTCCTCTGAAACCCTGTAATGGGTATTCTAGTGGGTGTAGCATGTGCTGAGACAAGTTCATCTTCTCGAAGGTTTTCAAGAACAGGATATCTCCGAACTTCCATTATCTACAAGATTTTTTCCAATAACCCATCCGACTATGTTCACCTCGATGACCATGGCATCATTGTGATTCGTGGACTTGAGCTTGAAGTCTTCTTCTGTGAATGTTATCGGCACCTTGACCCATTTTGGTCGCGCAGCTGGACCATCATTTATGATTGTATTAACGGATCTAAAATAGTTGTTTCTCCACCTTTTGGTTTCGAATTCCATGGCTGATCCTCCTGTGATGGGCATGGTTGTTCCGAAAGATGGCAAGGCTTTCAGGTTCTGAGGTCTTAAACTTGATTCTGGTCTTGACGAATTGTCGGGTCGTGGCGACAATATTTCTTGTATTGGTTGCAGCTATTGAATTGACTGAATTGCCTGCGACTGAAGGTAGAACTGCTGGGAAGGTTGTCATGATGATTGTGGTTGCTGAAACTGCTGCATTGTGACTGGACTTGGTTGAGAATTCATAAACTGTGGTTGCCAGAAGTTCGGGCGAAGTTGGTTTGGCATTGAGGAGGCGATACTCATCATTGCCTTCTCTTGCTGAATTCTAGAAATATTCTTCTTGATTTATGGGCACCTTCGGTACTGTGACCTCTTCTGTGATACTGGCAGTAGAAGTATGGATCTCTTGGGTTGTGATTTGTGAGTTTCGGGGGGTGTGGCAACCCGCCCAGGAAAATACCGTACTATCGCCTAAGACCGATCCACTTTGGTCATTAAGCCATAATAAAGTATCATCCTGTCGTTGGTTGTCGGGTTAACGCCGGTAAATCACTTGGACATCGAATAGAGGATCGACACATGCATTAAAACTCACGCGAAGGCGAGTCCGGAGTACAACATGAATTAAATATTTTATTACAAACCATTGCTCATGGCATGGAGTAAAGGTTCGAGTTCGAAAAAAATACGGCGGAAATAATCTAAACTAGCGCAACGGTAAACATCACGGGAGGCCATCCGTGATGTCATTACTTGTCGTCACCCTTCCGATCAATCATACCCGCAACAACGAGTTTTAAAGCAAGGCCGAGTATACTAATACTCGGCAAGACTTATACGTCGGGTGATGACTACATCACCAACCTCTAGACATGAAAGGCTTTTGGGCTGGTGGAGTTTCTTTTCTTTGGAAAGCCTGCTAAGAGTAGGTCCTTACTTTCAATATTTTAGCACAAGTTCTAGTTGATTACCATTTCTAAATGTGCCAACTAATTCAATCAAGAATTTGGACAAGCAATTAATTCATACAACAATATTTCTCGAGTTCCATCATTATGGGATGTCATGGCCGATTGATTAAGCGAGTCTCGGATAACGGTGAGAGGCCGACAATCGATTGCTTTAAACCTTGCAAGGTAAACCCAAACACACGGTAGGTTGTCCCCGCGAGGAAAACTTCCCGGGCCGTCCCCATAAATCTTCGGGTTGGGATCGAATCTTACGAGTCCCGGTGCGAGGCTATCCGGCATACCCCGCGAGATACCCGGAGTCACCATACACCACCCTTCCCGATAGCTAGCCGGTAAGGAGATTTCTCACACTAGTAGAAAAATGATCTTCTCGTGACCTTTTTCTAGTGACGTGGACAATTTGGTCATGGAATGATAACATTCTATGACCAAATGTTTATCTTCGTCATAAGTTGCAAGTGACCAAAACTTGGCTTTATATTTTGTGACGAAAATGATATGAACGTCACGAGAACAACACAAGATAATCGTCATAGATTGTGATTCCCATGTCTTGCATCGTTTGGCGTTAAATATTTGTAAAATAAAATATGGAACCACATGGATTCGATCTTGTGACCTAACACAACTCATAAACCGGAGTTACCACTAGGCGGTACACCGTTTTAGAAGGAACGGTGCGGGTTAATATATATATATACACACATTAAACTTGATAATTATAACGTTGGGCCCGCCCTAAACGTATTGGATCGAGAGGTCGGTGTCCATCGACCAAGGCGGGCGCGCGCAGGAGTCGACGCAATACGCCGCGACTTAGGATCCTTTTACGGCGGCGCACCATCCTTTGGTGGCGCAACATCCTGTTCTCGCCATCGTACGGTAATCCATGGCGTCGACGTGATCCGGGCGGGCGTGCGTGAACCCGGTCTCGGCATCATGCGGAAGTGGACGTGCGTGAACCCGATCAAGGGCGGACGTGGACGTGCTCGTCCACCCGATCGAGAGCGTGGACGACTTGTGCGTCGCGACCGATTGATGTTTGGAGGAGGTTCGCGGGCGTTCATCGTGTAGGAAGAGAAGGTATGTATTTTGGTTAAAATATGCATTAGTATTTTGTTTTGTTTAATCATAGTTAGTTCATAATTTTTATTTAGTGGCCTTGATGGCGTGCGCGACCTGATCGAGGCTTGAGAGGATCGCTAGCGATTGTCGCCTACGCACGGGCGCAGTGCAACGCACGCTAGCGAGGGCAGAGAAGGTTTGGCCGTGGACAGAACAGCGGCTGTGCGTGGACCGAATAGCGGCACTTGAAGGTTTGATGGTTTTTTATGTGTTTGAAGTTTGGTTATTATATGCATTAGTAATTTATTTAGTTTAATCACAGTTAGTTAGTTCATAATTTTTTTGTCTAAACAGATGGATAGAAGTTGGGTTTTTGGGAAACAATTCACAACTGTTTATGTCAAGGGAGTTGAAGATTTTATGAAATTTGTTAGTGAAAGGTACCGTGAAGACGAACACATTCGTTGTCCGTGCATTAATTGTCATAATCGAAGGTTGATGCATCAGAATCAAGTAGAAACTCATCTGCACATTTATGGAATTTCACCTACATATACCAGGTGGACTCATCATGGGGAGGCTGCAGATGTTGAAATTGATGAGGGTTTAGATGAGGAGGTAGAAGGGCATGATAATGAGTTTGGGATACATGTGGATGCGAACGAAGATGGTTACGATGAGGATCATGGAGTACCAGAGATGATAGGAGATCTGTTTGCAACGGCAGAGGCTGATGGAGAAATACCAACATTTGCAACGGTTCGAAAGATGCGAAGAAGAAGCTCGGCCGGGTTCGAAACATTCAAAATTTTCTTTTATGGTGAGGATGTTGTATATGAAGTCCCGTTATCGAATCTCCAATAAAGGGTTCACCGCAATGATAAAGCCGATATCGGATGGACACCGGAGAGTGAGTTGCCAAGATCATATGACGAGGCCAAGAATTATCTTAAAGAATTGGGGCTTGCATTTGAGAACATCCATGTGTGCAAGAACAATTGTGTGTTGTTTCGGGATTCGAAAACAACCAAGTATGCAAAGTTGAATGCGTGCCCGGTCGCAAGGAGTCACGATGGAAAGACGAAGCGGGACAAAGCGAGATTCCACACAAGGTATTGAGGCATTTTCCACTCTTGCCAAGGTTGAAGAGAATTTATGCATCAAAGCGAACTTCGAGGAAACTCAATGGCACAAGAAAGTGAGGAAGCCGGTCGAGGGTGTAATGAGCCATCCGGTCGATGGGGAAGCATGGAAGGACTTTGATAGGAGGGAACCATCTTTTGCGGGTGATCCGAGGAACCCGAGGCTTGCCTTAGCTACCGACGGATTCAATCCTTTTGGCAACATGAGTTCACGGTACAGGTATGTGGCCATTGCTTCGACACCGCTGAATCTCCCACCATGGGAATGTGTGAATCCGGAAAAGCGCTTTATGTCTTTACTCATCCCGAGTCCAAATGCTCCGGGAAAGGATTTTGATGTGTTCCTTGAACCCCTAATCGAAGAAGCTGCTCGATCTTTGGCGGGGTGTATGGACGTTAGACGCATGTACCGGTACGAAGTTCAAGCTTCGTCTTCTTGTGCTTTGGTGTATACATGATTATCCGGCACTTAGCACGTTATCTGGGCGAACAACAAAAGGGTATTATGCATGTATTCATTGCGACAAGGATCCATTGTCTCGGCGTATAAGGGGCAAGTTATGCTACATTGGACATCGTCGTTACCTTCCTTTGTCACATAAATGGCGGAATTGCTTGGCTTTTGATGGTCAGCGTGAAAGAAACGTTCGGCCGGCAAGTTTATGTGGAGGAGGTCGAACGGGAGCTAGACAAGGTGAAAGATGTGATGCCGGGTAAGCGACCGACATGATTGGAAATAAAAGGAAGCGGAGTGACGGTCCAAAGATTTATACTCGCAAAAGTGTGTTGTGGAGGTTGCCATATTGGAAAAATTTGAAGCTTCCACATAATCTAGATGTCATGCACATAGAGAAGAATGTTTGTGAAAATATTCTTGGCACTTTACTCAATATACAAGGCAAGTCGAAGGACACACTAAAAGCTAGGTTGGATTTGTATGATATGGGCATTAGACAAGAAGCGCACTTGCGGGGGAGGATGGTAACTCGGTCTGCAGGGGCACCGGCGGCTCCATACGTGTTGGGAAAGGATCAGAAAATCGAGTTCTGCAAGTTTCTCAAAGGTATCAAGTTTCCTGATGGATATGCAGCTAATCTAGGAAGATACATAAGTGATGATGGTTCAAGGATCGTTGGAAAGCTGAAGACACATTCTTGCCACATACTCCGCAAAGAATCATACCCGTGGCCTTAGAGGACTAGTGAGGAAGGATGTATATGAGGCAATTGCGAGTTGGGGACCTTCTTCAGGGAATTATGCAGTAGAAATATAAGGACTGATGTTGTGAAACGGCTGAAAGACGAAATTCCATTGATACTATGTAAGCTTGAGAAAATATTTCCTCCTGCCTTCTTTGATGTCATGGTGCACTTGTGTGTCCACCTTCCGATGAGGCACTCGCTTAGAGGACCGTTCGGTATGGATGGATGTACCCAATAGAAAGGCGGCTAGGCACTTTGAAGAATTTTGTGAGGAACGAGGCTAGGCTTGAAGGATCAATTGCTGAGGCATATATGGCAAGTGACACCTTAACCTTTTGTTCTAGGTACATGGAGGATGTGGACACTAAATTTAACCAGGACGACGATAGTGGTACAGAGCTGCCACTGCTCGATGACATATCTGTTTTTAAGCATGGTGGTACTCTTGTTGGAGCGAATAGGACCGAGTACATTGAAGATGTTGTCATGAATAAGTTAATTTGGTATGTCCTACACAATGCTGAAGAAGCAGATGAATATAGGAAGTAAGTATTTTTGTGTTTTAATTTCTGTTGTTTTTTGAAAAATCGGAATTTATTCTAACGATTTCATTTTTACTATAGGTTGTACGAGGATGAGCTACTGCAACAAGGTGCACGTCTAAATGAAGTAAATGCAATGGTTGAAAAGGGATTTGCAAAATGGTTTAAGTCAAATGTAAGTCACTTAGCATTTTGGTCGTAGGATTAGTAATTGCATTATTATCCATATGTAAATGGTGACGTGAGTAATTTTGTTGCTACAGATTGAGAAGAAGCGCAGCGAGAATCCAGGATCGGTTAGTGAAGGACTGTGGGCACTCTCCTGTGGTCCAGTTCGGCGAGTTAAGATTGGTGCAGGTTGCAAGATTAATGGAGTGCGGTATAGCACAGTCGATCGTGAAAAGTTCATGCAGACACAAAATAGTGGTGTAATGACTGAAGGTACACATGATATGAAACCCATAGATTTCTATGGTGTCCTTAAAGAGGTTATTGAGTTGCTATACCCCTCAAATTATGATGTTCGACGGACGGTGGTTATATTTCGATGCGATTGGTACAACCAAGAAGGCAAGGCTGTGGGCCTTCGAGATGACAAACATTTCAAATCCATCAATGTGAAGTCATTTTGGTACAAGACCGATCCTTTCATCTTGGCTCGGCAAGCAAAAAAAAATATTTTACCCGCAAGACACAACTCCACAATGGTCGGATTTCGAGTGGTACGAAATTTGAACATAGGAATATCTATGATGTGGCCGAAACGAACAGGGCGGTCATGAAGTGCATCGGGATGAGTACGTTCGAAACCGAGCATGTAGTGGAAGACGGTGACGACAATGAGGTTATGCCCAATGTCGGCGGTGGAGAAGCAACAATAATTCAAGGCAATTTACGGGAACTTATAAGAAACAAGAAGGAAGCTTCTAGTAATCTTGAAGAGGATGAGGACGAGGACGAGGACGAGGATGATACATTGCTGCAATATTGTTGTGATGGTGGCGATGACAACAATGATGTCATGTCCACGGATGACGAAGATGATGATCGTTGAGTTTATTTTGTGGCGATGACAACTATTTTAGGCGAGTTTAGTATTTATTTTACAAAAGAATCGGGCAACAATTCAAGAGTTTGCCCTGGTGTATTTGGTATTTATTTCGTTAATGAATAAACGGAAATTCAGCATGGCACTACACCGACTAGACCGATAGTGCGGTACAGCGTTAGGTATGAACGGCTCCACCACAACCAACACATGAAACCAACACAAGGCAGCAATTTGGAACACGGAGTCCTTCCATTAGATAGCGATATTTGGTTCTTACATCCTAGTAATAGTGGGACTAAAGTACCGACATCCGACATTCCGGACCTAAGTTTATACATGCATAACCATAACCTAAAAGAGTACATTACAAAGCACCTCATATGCGGTTACATTCACAAAACCAAACAAAAGACATAGCGGGTGCTCGTAATGCTCTAACAGAGTCCTATTTCTTGGCCTTAAGTTTCTCCGAGTCATCCTTCGAACTGTGCAATCTCGGTTTCCTTCTTCTTCGAGATCATCTTCAAGCGCGATAGCGATTTTTGAACACTTGTGTATTCCAGGCCGCCGAGGCGCTCCTTCGGGTCTTTGTTCTCTTGGACTTGCGGCTCCAAACGTTCTTGCGAACGACCATTTCTTTACGCATCTCATAACCCACTTCATAGACTTTGGAGTCCAACTTGCTGTCGAACTGGTCAGCGATGTCGTTCACTTGCTTCATCAACCTGTTCTCCATCTTCCTCATGTTCTGCATGGCTATCTGTAATATGAGGGCAACGCATTCAGTAACAGGATTAGTAATGCATGCTATCTGTGTAGAGATTCAACCACGATAAATTGCCCTCCCAGCTTTCTAGTTTTCCTAATTTTTTATTTCAATGGTTCCCAGTCTATCACATGTAATCTATTAGGGCTGTTTGGCAGTTCAATATTTCTACATATTGTAGGAAATATGTGAAGTGATTCCAATTCATCACAACCATTTATACATATAGCAGCTTCTTGTTTCTAGCTCCTGCCATGTCATTTTAAGGAAACCATTTATACATATAGCAGCTTCTTGTTTCTAGGTGGCTTCACTTAGTTGATGCTAACCACAAGAAGCTAACAGATTCCAAGAATGGGATAATTAACAATTTCACAAGCAATTACCAATTACCAAATCCCTAAACTCACCACTTACCAAATTTCACAAGCAACCTAAAATTCTACTGCAGTACCAATTACCAAATCCCTAAACTCACCACTTACCAAATTTCACAAGCAACCTAAAATTCTCTTTGCGGTACCAATTACCAAATCCCTAAACTCACCACTTACCAAATTTCACAAGCAACCTAAAATTCTCTTTGCGGTACCAATTACCAAATCCCTAAACTCACCACAACCAATAACCATTCTCCGAGTTCCAAACACCTATTCCAATCCATAGTAAGGAAACCCTAACTCACCTCCGGGTAGATGGGGAGGCGGCGGGGAGCTTGGACTTCGTGTACTTGGCACCCTTCACCTTGGCCGCCTTGCGGACAAACCTGCCTGTTGCAGGATCGCGGGGCTGGCCCTTTGCCATGTCGCGGCGGCTCCGGCGTCTTTGGCGGGGGGAGTGGTGGCGTCCGAAGGGGATGCGGCGTTGCCGGCGGCGGATGTGGTGGCGGCGGAAAGTGGGGGGCGAGGTCAACCTGGAGAGGATGTGGCGGAATGAGATGGGGAAAAGAGGCTTGAGAGCATGCGGCGGAATGAGATGGGGAAAAGAGGATGCGTCTGACTGCGGCGTGTCGTTTTGTACACGTGCGGTACGACCATCTCCAAATCGTGTGAAACTTTTTTGGTGTGCTCGTTGAAGTGTGCAAAAATGCCGTGTGCATCCGCGTAATTTTTGGACCAATTTTTTCATTTATTGTGATTATTTCTTGATTAACTCACGAAAAATGGAAAAAATTCCCTAAGGTGCCTACAAAAATCTGAAAACTGCCAACAACACTTCTTTTAGCTTCTTCATGTTGTAGAAAATATGTGAAGTGATTCCAAAACAGTTTGTCATGCATATGCTCAACAGACATTGCTCTCTTTGACTTGTCCATAACACTTCGTGAGAGAAGGCGATTCGTCTAGTACACGTGCAGTACGACCATCTCCAAATCGTGTGAAACTTTTTTGGTGTGCTCGTTGAAGTGTGCAAAAATGCCGTGTGCATCCGCGTAATTTTTGGACCAATTTTTTCATTTATTGTGATTATTTCTTGATTAACTCACGAAAAATGGAAAAAATTCCCTAAGGTGCCTACAAAAATGCGAAAACCGCCAACAACACTTCTTTTAGCTTCTTCATGTTGTAGAAAATATGTGAAGTGATTCCAAAACAGTTTGTCATGCATATGCTCAACGGACATTGCTCTCTTTGACTTGTCCATAACACTTCGTGAGAGAAGCCGATTCGTCTAGTACACGTGCAGTACGACCATCTCCAAATCGTGTGAAACTTTTTTGGTGTGCTCGTTGAAGTGTGCAAAAATGCCGTGTGCATCCGCGTAATTTTTGGACCAATTTTTTCATTTATTGTGATTATTTCTTGATTAACTCACGAAAAATGGAAAAAATTCCCTAAGGTGCCTACAAAAATGCGAAAAGCGCCAACAACACTTCTTTTAGCTTCTTCATGTTGTAGAAAATATGTGAAGTGATTCCAAAACGGTTTGTCATGCATATGCTCAACGGACATTGCTCTCTTTGACTTGTCCATAACACTTCGTGAGAGAAGCCGATTCGTCTAGTACACGTGCAGTACGACCATCTCCAAATCGTGTGAAACTTTTTTGGTGTGCTCGTTGAAGTGTGCAAAAATGCCGTGTGCATCCGCGTAATTTTTGGACCAATTTTTTCATTTATTGTGATTATTTCTTGATTAACTCACGAAAAATGGAAAAAATTCCCTAAGGTGCCTACAAAAATGCGAAAACTGCCAACAACACTTCTTTTAGCTTCTTCATGTTGTAGAAAATATGTGAAGTGATTCCAAAACAGTTTGTCATGCATATGCTCAACGGACATTGCTCTCTTTGACTTGTCCATAACACTTCGTGAGAGAAGCTGATTCGTCTAGTACACGTGCAGTACGACCATCTCCAAATCGTGTGAAACTTTTTTGGTGTGCTCGTTGAAGTGTGCAAAAATGCCGTGTGCATCCGCGTAATTTTTGGACCAATTTTTTCATTTATTGTGATTATTTCTTGATTAACTCACGAAAAATGGAAAAAATTCCCTAAGGTGCCTACAAAAATCTGAAAACTGCCAACAACACTTCTTTTAGCTTCTTCATGTTGTAGAAAATATGTGAAGTGATTCCAAAACAGTTTGTCATGCATATGCTCAACAGACATTGCTCTCTTTGACTTGTCCATAACACTTCGTGAGAGAAGGCGATTCGTCTAGTACACGTGCAAGTACGACCATCTCCAAATCGTGTGAAACTTTTTTGGTGTGCTCGTTGAAGTGTGCAAAAATGCCGTGTGCATCCGCGTAATTTTTGGACCAATTTTTTCATTTATTGTGATTATTTCTTGATTAACTCACGAGAAATGGAAAAAATTCCCTAAGGTGCCTACAAAAATGCGAAAACCGCCAACAACACTTCTTTTAGCTTCTTCATGTTGTAGAAAATATGTGAAGTGATTCCAAAACAGTTTGTCATGCATATGCTCAACGGACATTGCTCTCTTTGACTTGTCCATAACACTTCGTGAGAGAAGGCCGATTCGTCTAGTACACGTGCGGTACGACCATCTCCAAATCGTGTGAAACTTTTTTGGTGTGCTCGTTGAAGTGTGCAAAAATGCCGTGTGCATCCGCGTAATTTTTGGACCAATTTTTTCATTTATTGTGATTATTTCTTGATTAACTCACGAAAAATGGAAAAAATTCCCTAAGGTGCCTACAAAAATGCGAAAAGCGCCAACAACACTTCTTTTAGCTTCTTCATGTTGTAGAAAATATGTGAAGTGATTCCAAAACAGTTTGTCATGCATATGCTCAACGGACATTGCTCTCTTTGACTTGTCCATAACACTTCGTGAGAGAAGGCCGATTCGTCTAGTACACGTGCAGTACGACCATCTCCAAATCGTGTGAAACTTTTTTGGTGTGCTCGTTGAAGTGTGCAAAAATGCCGTGTGCATCCGCGTAATTTTTGGACCAATTTTTTCATTTATTGTGATTATTTCTTGATTAACTCACGAAAAATGGAAAAAATTCCCTAAGGTGCCTACAAAAATCGAAAACCGCCAACAACACTTCTTTTAGCTTCTTCATGTTGTAGAAAATATGTGAAGTGATTCCAAAACAGTTTGTCATGCATATGCTCAACGGACATTGCTCTCTTTGACTTGTCCATAACACTTCGTGAGAGAAGCCGATTCGTCTAGTACACGTGCGTACGACCATCTCCAAATCGTGTGAAACTTTTTTGGTGTGCTCGTTGAAGTGTGCAAAAATGCCGTGTGCATCCGCGTAATTTTTGGACCAATTTTTTCATTTATTGTGATTATTTCTTGATTAACTCACGAAAAATGGAAAAAATTCCCTAAGGTGCCTACAAAAATGCGAAAAGCGCCAACAACACTTCTTTTAGCTTCTTCATGTTGTAGAAAATATGTGAAGTGATTCCAAAACAGTTTGTCATGCATATGCTCAACGGACATTGCTCTCTTTGACTTGTCCATAACACTTCGTGAGAGAAGCCGATTCGTCTAGTACACGTGCAAGTACGACCATCTCCAAATCGTGTGAAACTTTTTTGGTGTGCTCGTTGAAGTGTGCAAAAATGCCGTGTGCATCCGCGTAATTTTTGGACCAATTTTTTCATTTATTGTGATTATTTCTTGATTAACTCACGAGAAATGGAAAAAATTCCCTAAGGTGCCTAGAAAAATCGAAAAGCGCCAACAACACTTCTTTTAGCTTCTTCATGTTGTAGAAAATATGTGAAGTGATTCCAAAACAGTTTGTCATGCATATGCTCAACGGACATTGCTCTCTTTGACTTGTCCATAACACTTCGTGAGAGAAGTCGATTCGTCTAGTACACGTGCAAGTACGACCATCTCCAAATCGTGTGAAACTTTTTTGGTGTGCTCGTTGAAGTGTGCAAAAATGCCGTGTGCATCCGCGTAATTTTTGGACCAATTTTTTCATTTATTGTGATTATTTCTTGATTAACTCACGAAAAATGGAAAAAATTCCCTAAGGTGCCTACAAAAATCGAAAACTCGCCAACAACACTTCTTTTAGCTTCTTCATGTTGTAGAAAATATGTGAAGTGATTCCAAAACAGTTTGTCATGCATATGCTCAACGGACATTGCTCTCTTTGACTTGTCCATAACACTTCGTGAGAGAAGCCGATTCGTCTAGTACACGTGCGTACGACCATCTCCAAATCGTGTGAAACTTTTTTGGTGTGCTCGTTGAAGTGTGCAAAAATGCCGTGTGCATCCGCGTAATTTTTGGACCAATTTTTTCATTTATTGTGATTATTTCTTGATTAACTCACGAAAAATGGAAAAAATTCCCTAAGGTGCCTACAAAAATGCGAAAACCGCCAACAACACTTCTTTTAGCTTCTTCATGTTGTAGAAAATATGTGAAGTGATTCCAAAACAGTTTGTCATGCATATGCTCAACGAGACATTGCTCTCTTTGACTTGTCCATAACACTTCGTGAGAGAAGGCGATTCGTCTAGTACACGTGCGCAAGACGACCATCTCCAAATCGTGTGAAACTTTTTTGGTGTGCTCGTTGAAGTGTGCAAAAATGCCGTGTGCATCCGCGTAATTTTTGGACCAATTTTTTCATTTATTGTGATTATTTCTTGATTAACTCACGAAAAATGGAAAAAATTCCCTAAGGTGCCTACAAAAATCAAAACCGCCAACAACACTTCTTTTAGCTTCTTCATGTTGTAGAAAATATGTGAAGTGATTCCAAAACGAGTTTGTCATGCATATGCTCAACGGACATTGCTCTCTTTGACTTGTCCATAACACTTCGTGAGAGAAGCCGATTCGTCTAGTACACGTGCAGTACGACCATCTCCAAATCGTGTGAAACTTTTTTGGTGTGCTCGTTGAAGTGTGCAAAAATGCCGTGTGCATCCGCGTAATTTTTGGACCAATTTTTTCATTTATTGTGATTATTTCTTGATTAACTCACGAAAAATGGAAAAAATTCCCTAAGGTGCCTACAAAAATCCGAAAACGCGCCAACAACACTTCTTTTAGCTTCTTCATGTTGTAGAAAATATGTGAAGTGATTCCAAAAAGTTTTTCCCTCGATTTTCGGTCGTGCGCTTGTGAAAAAAGCGCGAAAAATGACGCCATCTCGAAAACAAAAGTGCCAAAAAAACCAAAACCCGAAAACCGAAAACCAACGCGCCTTTACCATTTTTCGTTTCCCCCCCCCGTCCGGTCAAAGACCTCCCCGTCCCCACTTCCCCCGGTCCCCTCCCCGCCCGTCTCCTCCTAGCTCCATTCCTCCAACCCTAGCCGCCGCCGGGGCACAACCGCTACCGCACAGAGCTCCTCCGTCCTCGACGCCGCCCGTGTACCTACGACGGCGGCTACAACGAGATCCTCCCCGCTCCCAAACGCAACCGGCACTCCCGCGAACGTCGTTGCCGACGACTCCCGCCGCATCCGAGCGGAAGATCTTCTCCGTCCCTCCGATCGATCTCCCGCATCCCTTCCGCCCCCTCGCTCTAATTACCTCCCTCTCTCTCATCGCAGGATTTGGTGACCTAGATGGTGGCTACACGGAGGCAAAAAAACAAGCGAGTTCGAAGAAATAGAAGGTTAAAGCCACATCCATTTTTTGTGCCTTTGATTAATTTCCTTTATTCTATTGCTTTGATTAATTTCTAGCATGTAACCATGATGCCGCGCTAGGACCGCCACTTGTCGTGCTAGTGAAGTCTGCAGATGAGTGAAGTCCGTAATTCGAACTAAATGGTCAACTAATCTTTTTCATGATGTTGTCCAAGAATGGCGGACATTTGAGTTCATTGATAAAACAAATATATGAAAATTAACATATTGCGGGTTTGGATGGTTGAGAAAGCAACAATGTCTCTATAAATGAACCTTTTTTCCCTGCATTGTAGACTTGTTTACTATTGGGTTGTGATTGTGCTTGTGAAACTGAGTTGGTGTCTATGTGCTTGTGTCATGTACTTTTTGAAATTTGGGTAGTTCAGTTCAATTTCCACCTTCAAAATCACAATAAAAACTAGATCGGTCAATACTCTTCCCTACCTACTACCTCTTATCTTAATTTCCGCAACTAATACTACCCCTTACCTCTTATTAAACTCCATTTTATTTATCTAATACACATATTGTGCTTGTTCTTATCTATCTTGCAAGTAGTTCAACCTACAACAACCGAATATGAGAGAAGCGGGATATACGCGTGGCTAACAATAACAAGAAGATGCAAGAACTAGGACTGCCAACTCTTGCTGCTGAATTTACTAATTTTGTACCTGAAACTTCTGCTGCAAAGAAGGGGGGTAAAAAAACACATAGTGAAGATTCGGATTCGGATTCATCAGAGTTTCTCCTTGACAATGATGATCAAGGAGATAGTGAGGATGATGATGACACCGAATCTGATGAGCTGCCAGAACCAAAAAAAATTAAGGTCATTATTCTATCACCCTAGTAGTTCATGTGGAATAGTTGCATTGCATATAAGTGTTTTCGGTTTGTTGTCTAATATATGGTCCCGCTTTCATATTCATGTTCTACATTTCTAACCTATATTTAAATATCGGATGGCTTCATTATTAATGCACTTGCCCTTTCTTTTTTTCGGTATTCTAAGAAAATCATTTCTTCGAAGAAGACAACAAAACCCACTATGCCTCCGGGAACTCGGTCCGGCAAGAGAGTGAGGGCAGCTCCACGAGCGGAGGAACGGTACTGCTCAAACCAAAACAGGATCTTCAAAGAGCCTTCAAGCTACACAGACAGATGACGACAATATTGTACAACCAACGGATGGTCATGATGGCATAGCGAGACGCCTTTACAACACTTGGACTTCATGATCATGGGAGCACGGGTGGAGATGAAGGCAAGGCACTGCGTCGCCCAAGACGAAGTAGTTATGCAGATAACGAATCTGAAGGCAAGTAACATTTTTTCAGTAAACATTACATCTATTTACCTCATTTGAATGAAAGTAAACCATTTCATTAAATGATATAAATTTTTAGTGCCTCCAGCACACCAAGCACCAAGGAGCCGGAGGGGACCAACCGTGGGAAAACAGCTAGACAAGATGACAAAAGCTATGAGAAGGAGACTGCCTATTGTTGTTGCAGAAGGCAAAAGAAGGCCGCATGAACCTGTTCAAGCTGCCAAGTTTGCATCAGAGGGTGGCATCATCATTCGGGAAAGCATGCCTGTCCTACCACATTGGAAGGATTACAAGAAAGACGAAAGTTACTACAAAGCAAATTTGAGGGAGAGCTTTCGTAAGTGCTATTCCTAATCTAAGCTTTTATCTTGCGTCACCTAAATTCGTTACTAACTATGGAGTTGAAAATACCTAGGGGCGCTTGGCCATTAAGATCGATGACAAGCCAACAAAAGAAGCCCGTACCGATCCGATGCGCACTACGGTCAAAAACCGATATAGGCTGAAGGCAAAATACTTCAATGGTGTACCGCAAATGAGGTTCCGACAACTTCACTGTTCCTTACATGACTGATTTACAGTGGAAAGCACTACTTGCTAAGTGGACTAATCCAAAACACATGGTATGGGTATCTTGTCATATATTATTTTTCACATTCAGTTTGCACATTAACTTCTCATTTTGACTCTATGATCTCATCTCACATTTACTTTCTCTTGTAGGTGACATGTGAAACGAACAAGCACAACCGCGAAGAAGGTCAAATATCATCGGACTACGGCAATCGCTCGCTACGAGGCACACCTACATGATTATGTAAGTGTAACTTTCCTTGTTCGATTACCGTATGTTTCATACAATCACCGCCTTTCAACTTCGTTGGAGACAACTTTTCTCGTCAATGTTTATGCATGCAACGAAGCGAAGAGAAAAAGAGAAGAACCCGGCTTAGATATGAGTGATGAATTAGATGCGTGGAGGCCTTCAAGACTGCGCCACACCGGCTCCAAACATGGCCTCGGTGACACCGCAAGAGAAGCACTTGTAAGATCATTAGTTTGAATTATTCAATGCATTTTTTTCGGATCATATGCGGTTTTAAATTACAAACATCTTGTGCCATGTCTTGTGTTTATTCTATAACGATCTTACGAAACCATCTAACCGGATTCTTCCCATGTTTTTTCGGATCGAAATGGAGGTCGTGAACCGGGACCTTAAAGGTGCGGGGTTATTCAACGAGAAGACAAGCAGGATCGCGGTGGCCACCTTGTGCTATCCAAAACCAGCTCTCAACTATTCCTAAAGAGTATTGGCCTCAACACACCAACATCTTCCAAGTCAACATCAACAAATGAAACCGAGCTTCGGGAACAACTTCGGCCGAAGCACGGCCGCCGTTCAAGGTGAAGTTGACGAGCTCAAGAAGAAAAGTGCAGAAGCTGAGGAAAGGATGGAGAGGCAAGAAAAAGAGCTGGAAGAGTACAAGAAGCTGGTAGAGAAGAACACCAAGGAGATGGAGGAGAACAAGGTGCTCCTCAGGGGCCTACTGAAGATCTATGCTCCTTCTTCGACATGAAGTGGGCTGCTGTGATATGGTTTCTTTTGGCATCTCAGAAACTGAAGTTGCTTGTGGCAAACATCTTTTTAGTATTTGTTTCTTATGAGTGTTGTGAACTAAGTTTTATGTGTGATGTGAACTAGTGGTCGTGCTGTGCACTGCTTTATATGATCAGTTGAATTCTGCTTTATATTTAAAACATGGAATTATGTGGTCTTCCTAATATCAATTGCAATTATATGGTTTACATGGTTTATCCAGATTTTGTGTGACCAAATTATGCTACATTTGTTGACGATTGTGAATCAAATCTGTGACCAAAGTTCTGAAGCCACGTGTCCGATTATAATTGGTCCACGTGGCCCTACCAAAACAAAGCACCTAACTGCCACGTCAAACGCCACGTCACACGCCACGTTACACGCCACGTCAGCGTTAACGGCGCCTGGAAGACGGAGAGTTGTGACGAATATGGAGGCATAGCCATGACCAAAGGCAATGGTCATAGAAGGAGAACTTCTATGACAGTACACATTTGGTCATGGATTACGATCGCTTCGTGACCAAAATTGAGAATTCGTCACTAATTACATAATGTGACGCGACTTCGATGACGATATCAATTTCGTCACAACTTCGTCATCGATTTGTGTGCATGACCATTTTATCATCTTCAATGACGAAGGATGAAGGTCATGCATTAGCACATTCCTACTAGTGTCAAGAGTAGTAACGGTAGGATCCCGTGCCGCCTCATTAAGGTACTAGGCTTACCGGCCCCATAACCGGCATGTGCTTAGTACGTTCAAAAGCTTAGCCCACATGCCCACTGGACCGGAGCCCAATCCCATGCTCTTACCACATGAGCGATCCATTTAAGGATATCTTATGATTCCTATCTAGGAACCTATTCTCGCGAGTGACGATCATCACTCGACTTCTATCGAGTCCTATAGCATGGCGGCTATCGACCTAGCATACTAGTGATAGAGCATAGGTACCTAGGGATCATGCATCTAGGGTTTCAAATCAATTCCGAAACGTAAATGTGCAATCACAAAGCAATCATAATTGCATAATTTTAAAAGACGGGGTTAATGATCCAGGGCTTGCCTTCACTGGCAAGGTTGGCCTTGGGCCCTTCTGGACTTGGGTCCAGGTCTTGAGCTACGTCCACGCTCAGCAGCTCTTTGTCGGCACCTTCGTCTCCTCCTTCCGGCGCGAGCGTACGTCTACTGGCGGAAAGATCTACACGAAGATGCAATTGCAAGATTTATTCGACGATTTCTACTTTGATCACTCACGAACCATTCGACAATCAAGGGTGTATTTGTTGGGCACATTCACCTAGATAAGAATACATTCAAGCATACTCTTCCATAAAGGAATAATATGCAATGCTTTATTAATTATTCTTTTTGATGGTGATTGTGTACATATATATATATATATGTAAATAATTTAATTTAAATTCACCAACGAGTAGTGGGTAGGTACATTTAACCTTTTTAACATGGTTTGCAATCACACTCAAGTTAACGTGGATGGTTCGGTGATTTCTCTTTTAGGAAGGTTATTGGTCGTATATGGGTTGTCCTTTTATTGCATAATTGAATAAAGATTTCTTTGTACTTGTCATTTCATGTGAAAGCTTTAATCCTTTTCTTTTCTCAAGCAAGGATATAAATAATACTTTTATCCTTGAATTATTTCCTTATCAGCAATGAGAATTAATTACCTTTTAATTAAATTAGATAATACTTTCCAAAAAGGAAAAGAATTAAATAAGGGCTTTTCTTTATTTAATTTCTCTTTAATATTAAAAAGGACTTTTAAGCTTTTTATTAAGCAAATAAATTACCAAAAATTAAGGTAGTGTTTCTTAATCCTACTAGCATCTATACTGGTCCATTGGACCCACATGTAAGTGTTGGATGCTAGGAAATTAAATATTTTGGAAAATAACAAAGGACTAGCTAGTGATTTAATTTAAATGCATATAAAAATAAATAAGCATCAAACTGATCCAAACTTTCTTGTGCATGCTCTCTGGTCCTAAACAAGCTTAGAGAACCAGCATGTTGACATGGAATCTCTACTGAACTTGGTTTATTAATTTACAAACAAAAACATGCATAAATCAAGAATAATTATTTTTGTTAATCCAAAATTCATGATTAATTGAAAAGATATGAATTTTGGTATTAAAAGACAGTGTGCAAATGTTGGGGTCAAAAACATAAATATATTTAACAAGAAAAATCATTTATGCAGATCTGCCGAGAAAAAGAAAAACATTTTTATAAAAAGATTTACATTATAACTTTGTGCAATTTTTGGCATAGGAGCTATACATGACCAAACACACAACATATACACAAATTAGCTACAGAGGATTTATAGTTTTTGAGATATTGCAGATCTAGGGTTTTCACATTTGTATTTTTCATGCAAAAACTAAAAGGAATTAGCTCATACCAGAATAACAAAAGTTGTAGTATAATCCACAACGGATCCAGCAAAATTGGTTTCACATTTTTCTGAATTTTCTGTGATTTTCTACGCAATTTACAAGAAGCAGCCAAAATAGTTTTACTATTGGAGTTTCTTTTTGCACCGAGACCCTCGCGAATAATTCCTCCTTTGCAATGTTACCCCCTGGCCATGGAGGGCGGCGGCGCCGGCCCAAATTCCGGCGTGCCGGTGGGGGAATCGGCCGGGGAAAGGGGAGGGGGATGGTTAGGGGCTCACCACGCACCGGTTTGATGGTTTGGTCGAGGTGGAGGCACCACCGGCGATGGCGTGCGGCGGCGGCGGCCGACACCCGGCCGCCGGACGGCTATCGACGCGCGCGCGCTCGGCCGTGGCACGGGGATGTGCGGCTTGGGCGGCTTCTATAGGTCGAGGGGGTGAAGGAGTGGTCGAATTGGCGCGCGGTTGGCCCGAGCCGGAGCTCGCCGCGGCGGCTCGCGCTTGGCACCGGCCGACGCGGCGCGGTTGGCGGCGGGGGTCTGCGCGCGCGGCGGAGGAGAGCGGTGGCCGCTTTATAGGGAGAGCGCGCGAGCGGGCACGGCGAAGGGCGGCGCGGGTAGTGCACAGGGACGGCCGGGCGGCGGCCGTACGGCGGCGGGCGGCGCTAGGGTACGGTGGCGCGGCGTCCTAGGGTGCGGCGGCGCGGACTCGTGACGTTCCCGTCGTTCGAGGCGCCTTGGGGCACGGGCGGCCCGGGGAACATGCGAAGCGGCCGGGGAACGTGCGGCGCGTGGCCGGACGCCGAGGCGCGGGTGGGCGGCGCGGGCGCGGGGCGGCCGGCGCGGCTCGGGAGCGCGGCGCGCGCGGCCCGGCGCTCCGGCGCGCGGGGGCGTGTGAAGTACTCGGACCGGCCCTGTTCAAATTGAGTTTTCTCCAAAAAATTGAATAAAAGTGCACAAGGCAATGAATAGAAAAGTTGTAGATCTAGCTACCCTCTACAACTTTCAAAAAGTCCATATAGTGTTTTTCTCAACGGATTTTGCGAGAACGTCGTGCCAATATTGAATGCCGGCCGTTCGGAAAACGGGGGTACCGTCGATCGATCAAGTTTTTCACTAATTTCCACCCAAAATTTGAAATGCCAATCTACATGAAAGTTGTGTCCTTCAACAAGATGGACAACTTTCATAAAGGTAGATTTTGAAGTGTTTAGGTGAATTTTGGGGAACGAGGCAAAAGTTCCGGACGACATTCGCTGACGTCAACGCTTAAGCGGGGTTTGACCGTGTCTTTGACCAAGGGTCCACTACGGGTGTGTGTAGGCTTGGTCAAGGGGTCCATTGGGGTTCATTGGCGAGGTTTTCGGGTGATGACCCGGAGTTGACCTAGGTTTGACCGCGGTTTGACTAGTTTGACCGGCCGATCCGGTCATTAGCGTCAATGACGGTAATTAAAAACCGGGGCATCACGGCCTACCCCCCTTAAGAAGAATCTCGTCCCGAGATTCGAAATTACAAGGGGAGGTGAGAAATGATTCTGGGATAGAGGTGTTACCCATGAAATTCAGTTGGCTTTGCTCCACTTGAGGGCTTGGCTCGTTGTTGTTGATAGCAGATCCGGGGTTCTGCTTCTGCTGTTGGGGGTTCTGCTGTCTGGGGTTCGGGCACTCATTGGCAAAATGCCCAGGTTGTCTACAATTGTAGCACAAATGGGGTGGAAGATCTTTGGGTGTGGAGATCGGTTGTTGGGCTTCCTGGATAAGGCGGAGCCTCTTCCTCTCCTTTTTCCTTGCCCTCTTCGTGGTTCGCGAAGGTGTTGCACTAGCAGGGGGTTGAGTGGCACTGCTAGGGTTACAGCTTCGCTTGCCTTCACGCGGACAAGTCTCCGTACAGATAATTTCCCACTCACTTACATCTATCTCAGATAGTTCTCGTTTACTGCCTTTATTTGCCCTCTCTTCTGCCCTAAGATCCATTGGTAGTCGAGAAGGTGGTAATATGGAGTCGGAGGCTTGGGGTTGGTCTTGATTAACATACTCCTCCAACAGATTGAACAAACGGGCTTGTTCGACCATAGAGGCAGATAAAGACCGAGAGAGACCGCACGCCAAATTATTCGATATGGTTTCCCATAACGTCCTTGGATAACATCGTACACTATCCGGCTCGGCACGTAATTTCGCCCTTCTAACGGTTGAGTTGCGCCGACAATGGCGTTTATGTCACTCTGGGTAGGTACTTCGGGTGAACAGGGCTTGGAAGGTTGAACCTTCTATTGCGACGGCGGCATTCGCGGCGATTCTTGCCGAGCCATCTGTTCGTTGTGTTTGCGGGAGTTGGCGGAATACTTCGGTATGTCTTTGCTACGAAAGCTTCGGTCAACATCGTGGGCGGCGGTTGCGTAAGATCGCCACTACCCGATGCATCAAAACCATAGGGGTTATTCCATGCCTCGGCCCGAACATCCGAAAATTTTAAGTCCCTAATTAGTACATGTTCGAATCTCGTCCAAAGAACTTCTACTTCGAACATACTCTACGAGATTTGTTCACGGTAAGCGATGCCAACCGGACATTCAAAAGTCACAATCTCAACTCGGCAAAGCCGGTCCACACATCTCGTGATTGAGCAATGCCGATGGAACAAAAGGTACAAGGTGCTTTTCCTTACTACCTCATCGCCGTTCATGAGGAAGCGGACGATGAATGTGCACATGCACATCTAATAGCGAGACACAACCCTCCTACGATACAGAGGTACATCCCTAACAATGTCCAGCGAAACGACTCGAGCTCTTCCGAAGACGGAGTCATGGGTGGCAACTTGGATTGATTCCTCGCTTTCGATCTACTCCGAGCTTCATCTTGGCGTCGGGAATGGAGACGAAGAACAGCTTTGCTCCGGAAGATTGAAGCGGCGGGAGAGTTGCTCTAGTGGCAAGTAGCTAGGCTAGCTAGAAGAGGAACAAGAACGGTGATACCGCCGATCTCTCGATGGAAATCGAGCTTTCGTATCGGCGGTTCCGGGTAAAAGGTTCCATTTTATACTCGCTGCGGGGTAGCAACGGCCGGTTGACCCAGTCGGGCATCTGGAGTAGGCAACACGGAGCTCGACAAGGTCAGCTCACGCGATCTCGGCGTCGTGAATACGGTTGCGGAAATCGATGGTAGAGCGACGTCATGGCGTCGTACGGTCGTGACACTGATGACGATGGGGCTCAACGGTCTCAACAATCGACCATGATGGGGAGCAAAACGAGAAGAGTTCGGTGTACAACACTTCACGTTTGCAATAGCAACAAGGAGAAGCGTAGCAAAAAGCTTCGATTGATCCCGGGCGTACTTCCTCGCTCGATTCCGAGGATTTGACGGTTATGAGCACGGACCAAGAACAAATGCACGATGGATGACTTTTCCATGTTGACTATTCGAGAACCTTGACTCGCTCGAGAAAAATTTCTACTTTTCTTGTTTTCACTTGGCTAGCGGGAAGGGAATTGATGCTACAAGGTCGTCAAGATTCACGGCAAGGGACCAATTTGTTAGAGATTTCCAATAGACCATTACAAATAAGGAAGGCTAATGACAGAGTTCCATAATCTCTTGTACGAAAGATGACTTCAAGTGGGAACTTCAAAGAATAATCTTGCTCACACCTTTACTTCTTTCGCAAATTTTGGGTTTTGGCAACTCATTGTTTTGGAAGTGCAATACCTTTCAAAGTTGATGCGATGCATATGCTCGTGCAGTATGGTGCTCATGATGCTTGTTAGAATGACTCGTATTACCCATATGCGTTAGTGATTGCAATTGCAATCAAAAAGTAGGGAGAGGATCTGTGTGACGAGCTGCTATCTCACAACCAAGATACCTAGCGCGCTCCTAGTGGTAGTCGTGTGGCTGCAAGCACACACGATACCCTAGGTTCCGTCGCGGCACCTTTGACTATGGGGTAACAACATCACCAAACAAAAGAGGTAGGGTAAGGGTACGGAGTTTCATGCGAATGCACGTTAGTATACCCATGCTTCCCAAATGCATATGCCATGCAGCGCATGCTCAAAAGCCACATTTAAAATTAATTCACAAGGTTTGAGCAAGACCGAAAAGAACAAGTTCAGGATTCAGGAATTGATTAGATCTGTGATCGACACGAAATTGGTGGAGCATAGAACTTGATTGATCACGACTTAGCATAATTAATGCCTTCGAACATCATTCTTTGGAAGGGATGTTTAATCAAGGCAAGACATCGATGAGAGTTTTCGAATTACCGACAACATTTAGGATTACAATGCGGGCTAGCCGCAATGACAAAGTTCCTAGTTCAACCGACATCAATAGGTATCCCAACGTGATTATTGCGCACAAGGGTTCCTTATAACTACTACGCTCTCACGACTCGAGCTTTTATTCCCAAGGGACCAACTTCCAAGGGTGGGATCTTCCATGCCGAAAGACTACGGTGACTCGGGTCCGGACTCAATTCCGCATTCACCTTGGATATCCTCAACATCTTATTCTTGCGCCGGTCCGGGAATGACGGGTTCGGGGGTGGAACCGCTAGAGCTTCCGGTTGATTTTCTAGTTCAAGCATATATTGATCGTTATGCTCGCAACAAGAAATTCTCGCTCATGGATGATCTCCGTTAACTCTTGTATCTTCGCCTTGTCCTTTCGTCTTTCCTTCTTGAGAGTAGCGATCATGGCTCGGGCTTCCTTCAACGCTTGAGTTGAACACTCTACTTCCTTAACTTTGTATCTATAGATCCGATGTCTATAGAATACGCTTTCTCCCACCATTCGTTGGTAGGTGTCGTACATGGCTTCGAAAAGCGGACCGAGGTGACAAGGTCGGGACTATAGTGAGAGTTGCTGCGGGGCCGGGAGGATAGTTTCTCGTTCACCACCGGCGCAATGTGTCGCTCGGTGCCGGAATGACTTTAGGCTGCAGAGTTGGCTATCTCGGCAGGTGCTTTCCACGTAAAGTTGTGAGTGCTTCGAGAGCAGCCTTCGCACCGTGTCGGACAAGTTTCTTCCGTGTGCCGTACACTCCCACTCATCCCAAGCGAGGATTGGTCGGGCACACCGAAATCTTCACTTTTACTTCACAACGAAGGAGTTGGCCCGTGGTCATGACCTCACGCGTCGAGTACTGCGGGTAAGTGATGTACCCAAAGTCCTTCGGGACGTCCCACAAAAGTGCGGGGAAAACCACCCTCCTCGAGGTAATTCACGAGAGTCCATGATTCCACATCGGCCGACGTAGAGCCGGCGTTGTCCATCCGGACATAACGACAAAGATGAGAATCGGGCGGGTGCGAGTGTACAAAGGTAACTCGATCCACGAATACGGTAGGGTTAAGGTATGGGGTAAACATGCATACTTAAATACCATCGTATGCTAAGCTCGAACGAGCGAGCATACCAACGATACATGGTCCGGCAATCCGTAACCGAACATCCTACTCAAACCAGAATCCAACACTTCCCTAATTGGCGTAGCAACTTAGCAAGGTTATGAAACTTAAGTTGGGTACTCAAGGTTGAGCTAGCGAACTAGAAAGGTGCTGAAGCAAGCAAGGTTCAAAGGTTCTAGGGGATTGTCAAGACAGGGTTGACTACCAAGCATAACCTGTGGCAGACCAAGGTACGATCATGAATTTTGACGAGTGGAAACTAGATTAGATTGAAGCGGCCTAGGTTAAGATCACCTAGATGAAGGATTCATGGACAAGAATAGCAATTTAAGCAACAATGCTATTAAATTTAAGCATGGAACACACCTACGCCTAAAGAGGCTAAACAGAACAAAACACGCTATCACTATTTACTTCAGAGAGCATGGAACGTACGTGAGTTCGGTTTAGGTTCTTTCACGATTTTTAACATGATGCAAGACGTCCTATTCGTCCTCACAATGGCAATCAAGCAAAAATTCGAAGTTAGCGCGGTGGCATGGCACATACACGTATCTCCCTATAATATCTAGTCGAGATCTAGCCGAGGCTCACTTAGCGACTTACGAACGAGGTTTGTGTACCGCAGTAAGATCACAGAACACAACGAACGTTTCATGCCAGCACTCATGAAAGCGTCCACATACATTACCGTTCACTATAGAAACGGCATCCATGCGTTACGCCGCTGCATGTACAGCGTCCTATTTAAGACTCTGACGTGACGTGAGTGCCCATTGGAATAGGCCTCACTCATCCCTCACGGACTTTCCCGTGGTACCATCACGTATGGCAAAACGTGACGAGACTCAAACGCGACGTGACACCCATTGGAATAGGTCTCACTAGTCCCTCACGGGACTTCCCCCGTGGTACCACCACGTATGGCAAAGCGTGATGAACTAGTATGGTTGTGCAAGAAGTAAGTCCGACATAAAGTAATGTCGTTGGGAGTTAGCAAAACAAACCATAGATTAACAAGCCACCCGAAAGAAACCAAAAATTTTCCTCTAGGGCCTCTCGGTCTAGTTTATCCTTAACGGACCAACGTGTTTTGCAATTCAAACAATCTTGGAAAATTTTATTCATAAATCATGTGATTAGAGCTGTTAATTAAACTGCGGTGCATGCGGTCGCTCCGATACCGGTTGTGGCAACCCGCCTAGGAAAATACCGTACTATCGCCTAAGACCGATCCACTTTGGTCATTAAGCCATAATAAAGTATCATCCTGTCGTTGGTTGCCGGGTTAACGCCCCGTAAATCACTTGGACATCGAACAGAGGATCGACACATGCATTAAAACTCACGCGAAGGCGAGTCCGCAGTACAACATGAATTAAACATTTTATTACAAACCATTGCTCATGGCATGGAGTAAAGGTTCGTAGTTCGAAAAAAATACGGCGGAAATAATCTAAACTAGCGCAACGGTAAACATCACGGGAGGCCATCCATGATGTCATTACTTGTCGTCACCCTTCCGATCAATCATACTTGCAACAACGAGTTTTAAAGCAAGGCCGAGTATACTAATACTCGGCAAGACTTATCCGTCGGGTGATGACTACATCACCAACCTCTAGACATGAAAGGCTTTTGGCCGGTGGAGTTTCTTTTCTTTGGAAAGTCTGCTAAGAGTAGGTCCTTACTTTCAAAATTTTAGCACAAGTTCTAGTTGATTACCATTTCTAAATGTGCCAACTAATTCAATCAGGAATTTGGACAAGCAATTAATTCATACAACCATATTTCTCGAGTTCCATCATTATGGGATATCATGGACAGTTGATTAAGCAGTCTCGGATAACGGTGAGAGGCCGACAATCGATTGATTCAAACCTTGCAAGGTAAACCCAAACACACGGTAGGTTGTCCCCGCGAGCACAACTTCCCAGGCCGTCCCCATAAATCTTCGGGTTGGGATCGAATCTTACGATCCCCGGTGCAAGCTATCCGGCATACCCCGCGAGATACCCGGAGTCACCATACACCACCCTTCCCGTAGCTAGCCGGTAAGAAGATTTCTCAAGAGTAGTAACGGTAGGATCCCGTGCCGCCTCATTAAGGTACTAGGCTTACCGGCCCCATAACCGCATGTGCTTAGTACGTTCAAAAGCTTAGCCCACATGCCCACCGGACCGGAGCCCAATCCCATGCTCTTACCACATGAGCGATCCATTAAAGGATATCTTATGATTCCTATCTAGGAACATATTCTCGCGAGTGACGGTCATCACTCGACTTCTATCGAGTCCTATAGCATGGCAGCTATCGACCTAGCATACTAGTGATAGAGCATAGGTACCTTGGGATCATGCATCTAGGGTTTCAAATCAATTCCGAAACGTAAATGCGCAATCACAAGCAACCATAATTGCATAATTTTAAAAGACGGGGTTAATGATCCGGGGCTTGCCTTCGCTGGCAAGGTTGGCCTTGGGCCCTTCTGGACTTGGGTCCAGGTCTTGAGCTACGTCCACGCTCGGCAGCTCTTTGTCGGCACCTTCGTCTCCTCCTTCCGGCACGAGCGTACGTCTACTGGCGGAAAGATCTACACGAAGATGCAAATGCAAGATTTATTCGATGATTTTTACTTTAATCACTCACGAACCATTCGACAATCAAGGGTGTATTTGTTGGGCACATTCACCTAGATAAGAATACATTCAAGATACTCTTCCATAAAGGAATAATATGCAATGCTTTATTAATTATTCTTTTTGATGGTGATTGTGTACATATATATATATGTAAATAATTTAATTTAAATTCACCAACAGTAGTGGGTAGGTACATTTAACCTTTTTAACATGGTTTGCAATCACACTCAAGTTAACGTGGATGGTTCGGTGATTTCTCTTTTAGAAAGGTTATTGGTTGTACATGGGTTATTCTTTTATTGCACAATTGAATAAAGTTTTCCTTATACTTGTCATTTCGAGTGAAAGCTTTAATCATTTTCCTTTCACAAGCAAAGATATAAATAATACTTTTATCCTTGAATTATTTCCTTCTCAACAATGAGAATTAATTATCTTTTAATTAAATTAGATAATACTTTTAAAAAGAAAAAGAGTTAATTAAGGGCTTTTCTTTATTTAATTTCCCTTTAATATTAAAAGGGCTTTTAAGCCTTTTATTAATCAATTAAATTACCAAAAATTAAGGTAGTGTTTCTTAATCCTACTAGCATCTATACTGGTCCATTGGACCCACATGTAAGTGTTGGAAATTAAATATTTTGGAAAATAACAAAGGACTAGCTAGTGATTTAATTTAAATGCATATAAAAATAAATAAGCATCAAAATGTTTTAAACTTCCTTGTGCATGCTCTCTGGTCCTAAACAAGCCTAAAGAACCAGCATGCTCACATGGAATCTCTCTGAACTTGGTTTATTAATTTTCAAAAGAAAACATGCATAAATCAAGAATAATTACTTTTGTTAATCCAAAAATCATGATTAATTCACAAGATATGAATTTTGGTATTAAAAGACAGTGTGCACAAGTTGGGGTCAAAAATATAAATATATTTAATAAGAAAAATAATTTATGCAGATCTACCGGAAATAGAAAAACATTTTTATAAAAAGATTTACATTATAACTTTGTGCAATTTTTGGCATAGGAGCTAGTTATGACCAAACACAAAACATATCCAAACGTTAGCTACAGAGGATTTATAGT
The DNA here is from genome assembly GCA_947561735.1 of Cenchrus americanus. Taxonomy (NCBI): domain Eukaryota; kingdom Viridiplantae; phylum Streptophyta; class Magnoliopsida; order Poales; family Poaceae; genus Cenchrus; species Cenchrus americanus. The sequence goes on from OX387241.1 coordinate 15,046,172, forward strand.
TTTTGAGATATTACAGATCTAGGGTTTTCACATTTGTATTTTTCATGCAAAAACTAAAAGGAATTAGCTCATACCAGAATATCAAAAGTTGTAGTATAATCTACAACGGATCCAACAAAATTGGTTTCACATTTTTCTTAATTTTCTGTGATTTTCTATGCAATTTACAAGAAGCAGCCAAATAGTTTTACAATTGGAGTTTCTTTTTGCACAGAGGCCCCCGGGAATAATTCCTCCTTTGCAATGTTACCCCCGGCCATGGAGGGCGGCGGCGCCGGCCCAAATTCCGGCGTGCCGGTGGGGGGAATCGGCCGGGAAAGGGGAGGGCGATGGTTAGGGGCTCACCACGCACCGCTTGATGGTTTGGTCGAGGTGGAGGCACCGCCGCGATGGCGTGCGGCGGCGGCGGCCGGCACCGGCCGGCCGGACGGCTATCGACGGCGCGCGCTCGGCCGTGGCACGGGGATGTGCGGCTTGGGCAGCTTCGTAGGTGCGAGGGGGGGTGAAGGAGTGGTCGAATTGGCGCGGGGTTGGCCCGAGACCGGAGCTCGCCGCGGCGGCTGCGCGCTTGGCACGCGGCGGACGGCGCGGTTGGCGGCGGGGGGTCCCGCGCGCCGAGGGAGGAGCGGTGGCCGCTTTATAGGGAGCGCGCGGCGAGGGGCGCGCACGGCGAAGGGCGGCGCGGGTAGTGCACAAGGACGGGGCCGGGCGGCGACGGCGCGGCGGCGGCGCGCGCTAGGGTACGGCGGCGCGGCGTCCAGGGTGCGGCGGCGCGGACTCGGCGTGACGTTCCCGTCGTTCGAGGCACCTTGGGGCACGGGCGGCCCGGGGAACATGCGAAGCGGGCCGGGGAACGTGCGGCGCGTGGCCCGGACGCCGAGGCGCGGGGCGGCCGGCGCGCGGCCGGGAGCGCGCGGCGGCGCGGCCGGCGATCCGGCGCGCGGGGGCGCTCGAAGTACTTGGACCGGCCCCGTTCAAATTGAGTTTTCTCCAAAAAATTGAATAAAAGTGCACAAGGCAATGAATAGGAAAGTTGTAGATCTAGCTACCCTCTACAACTTTCAAAAAGGCCATATAGTGTTTTTCTCAACGGATTTTGCGGAGAACGTCGTGCCAATATTGAATGCCTACCGTTCGGGAAAACAGGGGGTACTGTCAATCGATCAAGTTTTTCACCAATTTCCACCCAAAATTTGAAATGCCAATCTACATGAAAGTTGTGTCCCTCAACAAGATGGACAACTTTCATAAAGGTAGATTTTGAAGTGTTTAGGTGAATTTTGGGGAACGCGGCAAAAGTTCCGGACGACATTCGCTGACCTCAACGGTTAAGCGGGGTTTGACCGTGTCTTTGACCAAGGGTCCACTACGGGTGTGTGTAGGCTTGGTCAAGGGGTCCATTAGGGTTCGTTGGCGAGGTTTTCGGGTGATGACCCAGGTTGACCTAGGTTTGACCGCGGTTTGACTAGTTTGACCCCTGCCGATCCGGTCATTAGCGTCAATGACGGTAATTAAAAACCCGGGGCGTCACGGGGGGTGCTCTTCCCCTTCCCTTCCTCTGGGTGCAAATCCTCCTCCTGTGCTTGGTCTGTTGTTCTGATTAGGCTGAGGATTTTCCACGTTGTTAATGTTTTGTGGATTCTGAAATTGAGGTCTCCACGTCGTTTCTCTGTTGCCTTGTCTTGCTTCATTTCGTTCAGTGACTCTTCTGTGGTGATCGTCATCGAACATGATGTACTCTTCAAGTTCATGGAAAAGTTCATCAATTGTTTTGGGCTTCTTTCGTGTCAAATGTGAAGCTGTTGGTCCTGGAGTCACACCCTTGATCAGGTGCATTGATCGTTGTTTGTCATCCGTTTCGGGAATGCGGGATGTCTGCTGCATGAATCTTCTTACAAAGTTCCGTAATGGCTCTCTGTCTTTCTACTTGCAGTTGTACAGATCTGATGACTCGGCTGTTGTTTCATGGAATATCTGGAATACTTGCATGAATTTCGTCTTGAGATCGACCCAGCTGCAGACTGAGTGTGGTTGTAGCAGAGAATACCAGTTCAGAATTGGACCTTCACAGGCAATGATGAAAGATTTGGCCAGTGCAACATCATCTCCTTCTGCTGAATTCACAGCTGATTCATATCTTATGAGAAATTGTATAGAGTTTCCGAAGCCATTATACTTTGGGAGAGAGACTGGTTTGAACTTTGGTGGCCATGGTGTAGTTTGCAGCCCTATGGATAGTGGTGATTACGGCTGGATATCGAGCCTCGCTCGGCTCGTTAAGGCTCGGCTCGTTAGAGCTCAGCTCATTTTAGCTCATTATCTTAGCGAGCTAGGAACCTAGCTCGGCTCGACTCGTCAAAAAGCTCGAGCTGGCTCGTTAAGCTTGCGAGCCAGCTCATTTACAATTATAAATTTTAAAAAATCATAGTTAACTGGTAAATATGGAATAAAAATGCAACATGTTTACAAGACAACCACTAATGAAACCAAGTAGTCAACAAACAATTTAGTACTCCAAGTTATTAGGTTCTGATTCGCTAAAACCTGGGTTCGGCTCGTTACAAATTTACTAACGAGTCGAGCCGAGCCACTAACGAGTGAGTTCGAGCGAGCTAACGAGCTTCGAGCTTTTCGTCCAGCCCTAGTGGTGATTCAGAATCCACGAACTGTGAGATTCATTACCCGCAAAGAAATTTTTTTCGGGGTTCTTCTGTTTGGTCCAGAATTCTGGTGTGGTGAGTCTTGCCACAATGAGCTATTCTCTTGTTCTTTCATTTCATCAATTTCTCTTTGAATTTTTTCAATTTGTTATTTTGCTTGATTAAGTTTTTCTAGCTTTTCTGAAGCCTTTCTTTTTGCTTGAAGCTGGTTCGCGAATCTTTCTTTCTCTTTCTGTAGTTGCTGTATTTTCTGTTGTACTTCCTCTAGTTCTCTGTCTACAGCCTCATCGTCATCATCGTCATCTTCATGAGCATCTTGTTGTGTGAAGTGTGTGTTGTCATCTCAGCTCTTGCTTTTTGAAGAGCCTCGAGTTTTGCCCTTCGTTCTTGATCTGTGATGTGCGAAGGTTCTGGAGTGTGAGAGATTTCGTTATCTTCATCATGATGGTGCTCCTCTTGGTCGGTCTTGGTGGGAACGTTCTTCTTGGACCTCTTCTGTGGTGGCATCGTGAGCTGTTTTTCGGCTGATACACGGTGGACGCCAATGTTGGGGGTCCGAAAAATCGGTGGGAGTCGCCAAACACAAGAGTTTGGAACAAGAGCACAAGAGTCGCGAGGAGTAAGGAGACAAAGAATCTCCTAAAGCCTGCACACGCCTCAAAAGTTGTGAATCCCTTTACACGTGCCATCACACCCACTTTTATAGAGAGACGAAGGGACTTTTACATTCCGAAAATACCCTTGAATCTAAGGAATATTCCTAGTGTGAACATGTACATGAATGTCTTTTACATTCTGTGATTTGCGGGGCTAATTTCATACATTTACAAGTCTGCCACTAGTTCACACGTCAAACCCGGACTTTTGAGGTAACGTCCTTGACTTGGCTTCTTGCTGGTTCCCGAATCTCTTATACATGAAAATCTTCATACGTCATAAACTCCGAATTTAGGCTTCAGTAGATTCCCGAATTTCGGAGATTCCCGATTCCGGAGTTTCGCAGGTTCCTGATTCCAGGGTTTCGCGGGTTCCTGATTCCAGAGTTTCGCAGGCCTCAAACATCCTGAAATGGGTTAAAAGTTCGAGTACAGAGGCCAAGTTCGGCTGTCACTTTTGCACATTTATTTGTAAATGTGTAAAACATCCTACAAGAGTCAAACTGAACCTTTCATCCCACAGGTGTCTCACGAATTTCGGCAAGCCTAACGTTTCGAGGGTGTAAGGCTTTTACCGAATTCCCCAACACCGGGAAGGAGATGCAGCCGAGTAGTGGCCAGTGCCCAAAAACTTTGTCCCCCAATCTTGTGGTGTTTTCACTGGTGGTGTCAGACGTGCTTGGGGTTGGGGGTAAAGGTGAAAGCCTTTGCTTGCTTGCAGGCCGGTGATGTCGACGCTATGTGGCGTTGTGACGCCCCGGGTTTTCAATTACCGTCATTAACGCTAATGACCGGATCGCCCGGTCAAACCCGGTCAAAAACCGGTCAAACCTAGGTCAACCCGGGTCATCACCCGAAAACCTCGCCAATGAACCCCGATGAACCCCTTGGCCAAGCCTACAAACAACCATAGTCAACCCTTGGTCAAAGGCACGGTCAAAACCCGCTTGATCGTTGACGTCGCCGAACGTCGTCCGAACTTTTGCCGCGTTCCCCAAAATTCACCTAAACACTTCAAAAACTACCTTTATGAAAGTTGTAGATCTTGTTGAGGGACACAACTTTCATGTAGATTGGCATTTCAAATTTTGGGTGGAAAATTGTGAAAAACCCCTTGCAAGACAGATTTTCTCGTTTTTCCGAACGTGTCGACATCCAAAGTTGGCACGACGTTCCTGCAAAATCCGTTGAGAAAAACACTATAGAACCTTTTTGAAAGTTGTAGAGGGTAGCTAGATCTACAACTTTCCTATTCATTGCCTTGTGCACTTTTATTCAATTTTTGGGAGCAAATTGTGGTTGAACGGGGGCGTCCGCAATATGTTCGGCGACGTCGCGCCGTGTACCGCGCCCCGCGCCGTGCGCGCGCGCCCGCGTCCCCGCGCGCCGTACCGCGCCCCGCGTCCCGAGGCACGCCGCCCGAGGCCGTGCCGCGTCCCGAGGCCGCGCCGACGCACGCACGCCGAGCGCACGGGGACCCGCGCCGCGTCCCGAGGCCGGCACGCCGGCCGGACGCACGGTCCGCCGCCGTACCGCCCGCCGCCGCCCTCGCCCGCCCCTCCGTCCTTCCCATGCCGAGGCGAAGGCCTTATAAGGCTGCGCTCGCTCCTCGTGTCGTGCGGGACCGTTGCCCGGCTACGCCAAGCCGCCGGCGCCGGCCACGCCGCGCCCGCCGCGTCGGACCCCCCCCCCCCCCCCCCCCGTGCGGTGCCATTGGGTCCCCCCCGCGCCGGCCCGCCGTCTAAGCGTCATGCGACCCCTAGCCACCACCCTCGACCTCTAGGGAAGCTCCCCGTGCGCCGCCAGCCAGCAACCGCTCCCCCGGTCGCGCCGTGGCCGAGCTCGCGGCGGCCGTCGCCGCAAGCCGCGGTGCGCCGCCCGCCGGAGCCGCCACCCGTCGGGTCAAGCACCCAAACCAAAACCCCTATTTCCCCTAACCCTTCTCCACCCCTTTCCCGGCACGTGCGCCGCCGGCCTCGCCGGATTCCGGCAGCCCGCGCCGGCCGGCCGCCCCAAGGACCCAATTGCAAAGGGGAAAATCTTATCGAGGGCCCGTTTACAAGAAGGTAACTCCAATAGTGACCCAGCTTTGCTGAAATTTGTAAATTGCATAGAAATTCACAGAAAATTCAAAAAATTGAGAAACCAATTTTGTTGAATCCATAGTGATTTAAACTACAACTTTTGTTATTCTAGCCTGAGCTAATTCCTTTTAAATTTTGCATGAAAAATACAAGTGTGAAAACCCTAGATCTGCAATATCTCAAAAACCATAACTCCTCTGTAGCTAATTTTTGGATATGTTGTGTGTTAGGTCATGACTAGCTCCTGAGCCAAAAATTGCACAAAGTTATAATGTAAATCTTTTTATAAAAATGTTTTCCTATCTCTGGCAGATCTGCATAAATGAATTTTTATGTTAAATATATTTATGTTCTTGACCCCAACTTGTGCACACTGTCTTATAATACCAAAATACACATCCTGTGAATTAATCATGAATTTTGGATTAACAGAAATAATTATTCCTGATTTGTGCATGTTTTCCTTGGTAAATTAATAAAACAAATTCAGTAGAGGTTCCATGCAAACATGTTGGTTTTCTAAGCTTGTTTAGGACCAGAGAGCATCCGAAATTCTAGATCATTTTGATGCTTAATTATTTTTATATACATTTAAATTGAATCACTAGATAACCTTTGCCATTTTCCATAATCTTTAATTTTCTAGCACACAACCTTTACATGTGGGTCCAATAGACCAGTATGGATGCTAGTAGGCTTAAGAAACACTCATGTAATTTTTGATAATTTAATTGGTTAATAAATGGCTTAAATGCCCATTTAATATTAAATGGAAAATTGAATAAAAGAAAATCCTTAATTAAATCCTTTTTCTTTTTGGGTATATTATTTAATATAAATAAAAGAAATTTTAATAACATTACTGATAAGAAATTAATTCATGAATAAGAATAGTAATTACACCTTTGATTGGTGAAGACAAAATGATTAAAAGCTTTCACATGAAATGACATGTATAAAGAAAACTTTTATCCAAATGTGCAATAAAGAAAAATCACCCAACCACCCATGTAACTTGAGTGTGGTTGCAAATCGTGTTAAAAAGGTTAAATGCACCTACCCACTACTGTTGATGAAGTTAAATTAAATTATTAACATATATATGTACACAGTCACCATCCAAAAAGAATAATTAATAAAGAGTTGCATATTGTTCCTTTTTGGAAGAGTATGCTGAATGTCTCCTTATCTAGGTGAATGTGCCCAACAAATACACCCCTTGATTGTCACATTAGGTTGTGAGTGATTAAAGTATAAACCGTCGAATAAATCTTGCATTTGCATCTTCGTGTAGATTTTTCCGCCGATAGACGTACGCTCGTGCCGGAAGGAAGAGACGAAGGTGCTAACGAAGAGCTGCCGTGCGTGAACGTAGCTCAAGGCCTGGACCCAAGTCCAGAAGGGCCCAAGGCCAACCTTGCCAACGGAGGCAAGCCCCGGATCGTTAACCCCGCCTTTTAAAATTATGCAATTATGTTTGCTATGATTGTGCATTTACGTTTCAGGAATTGATTTGAAACCCTAGATGCATGATCCCTAGGTACCGATGCTCTATCACTAGTATGCTAGGTCGATAGCTGCCATGCTATAGGACCGATAGAAGTCGAGTGATGCTCGTCACTCGCGAGAATAGGTTCCTAGATAGGAATCATAAGATATCCTTAATTGGATCGCTCAAGTGGTAAGAGCATGGGATTTGGGCTCCGGTCCAGTGGGCATGTGGGCTAAGCTTTTGAACGTACCAAGCATATGCGGAAATGGGACCGGTAAGCCTAGTACCTTAATGAGGCGGCACAAGATCTTACTATTACTACTCTCGAGCAATTCTCCTTACCGGCTAGCTACGGAAAGGATGGTGTATGGTGACTCGGGTATCTCGCGGGGTATGCGGATAGCTTTGCACCGGGGACCGTAAGATTCGATCCCAACCCGAAGATTTGCGGGGACGGCCGGGGGGAGTTGTCCTCGCGGGGGCAACCGACCGTGTGTTTGGGTTTACCTTGCAAGGTTTAAATCAATCGATTGTCGGCCTCTCACCGTTATCCGAGACTGCTTATTCTACTGGCCATGATATCCCATAATGATGGAACTCGAGAATATGTTGGATGAACTAATTGCTTGTCCAATTCTTGATTGAATTAGTTGGCACACATAGAACTGGTAATCAACTAGAACTTGTGCTAAAAGATTGAAAGTAAGGATCCACTCTTAGGAGTTTTCCAGCAAAAAGAAACTCCACCGGCCAAAAGCCTTTCATGTCTAGAGGTTGGTGATGCAGTAATCACCCGACGGTTAAGTCTTGCTGAGTATTAGTATACTCAGCCTTGCTTTAAAATTGTTGTTGCAGGTGTGCTTGTTCAGAAAGGTGACGACAAGTGATGACATCACGGACGGCCTCCTGTGATGTTCACCGTTCCGCTAGTTTAAATTATTCCGCTGTATTTTCGAACTCTGAATCTTTACCTTATGTCGTGAACAATGGTTGTAATAAAATGTTTATTTCATGTTGTACTCTGGACTCGCCTTCGCGTGAGTTTAATGCATGTATCGATCCTCTGTTCGATGTCCAAGTGATTTACTGGGCGTTAACCCGGCAACTAACGACAGGATGATACTTTACTATTGCTTAATGATCAAAGTGGATCGGTCTTAGGCGATAGTACGGTATTTTCCTGGGCGGGTTGTCACGGGCGTCATGTTCTCCTTGGAGACATCATTCGATTGCCCCTCCCTGCAGCTGCCTGTGTGGTTGGCGTAGTTCCCTTCTTTGTTCCTGTCTGCGCTCGATTCTTCGCACTGTTGCCATGGTGGTCGTGGTCGTGGCGGATGCTTTGCCGCCCTACCGTGTTGGTTGCTGCTGTTAGGATGTTGGATGTTGGTCGTGACGGATGTCTATCGCCCTGACGTCCAGATGGTGGTCTTGTGTTGGACGGATGCTTTGCTGTCGTGCTTCCTTTCCGACGGAGGTTTTGCTGTCGTGTTTGTTGGTTGTTGGTTGGTCGTTACTTTGCCACCTTGGTATGCTTGGCGGATCATGTCCACCGCAGTTGCGTTCCTTCATGGTTGTCTCCAGTCATGCTCGCTCACTCTCGAGTCTCGACGGCATCCTTGGCGGCAGTGCACTTCTTTCTGCAGGTTCAGTTCTTCGGTTGGCTTTCCGAGCGATTAGGTTAGGAGTCTTATGTTGTTGTCTTGTGTTTGTTCGCAGCCACGCCCGCTTCTGATCGTGTTGTTCATGGCTGCGTCCGCCTCTGTTCATGCTGCTCTCTTCCTTGTGTTCTGCTTTCAGTCATTTGTAATTCTCTTCTTCTCAATGAAAAAGGTGTTATGCACGTCTTACGAAAACTAGTTTTAAATTTCATAATCCAAATACCCTGCCCGTGTACCTGTAGCGGTGACGAGCCGCTCGGCAGCCAGGAGAGATTTTGGAACATGGAAATGGAATCATGGATTCAAGGATCGGAAAAGCCCTGCAACGACACGGTGCGTTTCTGGGACTACGGCAACAGGTGAGCACGGCCGGAAATCGCAAGGGCAATGGCCACCAACTGTCTCGTACTCACGTGGCGCGCGCCCTGCTGCCTCCGCGCCATCGCTCCCCCACGTGACGTTCACACAAACAGATCTCCTCGAGACGCGCGCCCGCCGCGATGAAAATCGCCCAAACCGCGCAAAAAACCTCCAAATCCAACGGCCACGGGCCACGGCCCACCCTTCCGCGCACGCGCTCCGCTTCTCCTTCGGCTCAGCCGCGCGCGTCAGCCGCTCAAATTTCAAACCGCGGAACGGGAGACAGAGTAGAGAGATCCTCATCACGGCGGCTCACGCTTCCCACGCCCTGCGATCGCGAGCCACGCCGAGCCGATCTCCCCAAGCGGAACGGCCGGAGCCGCACGGGGGGCGGAGCGGAGCGAGAAAAATTTGAAACGCGGGCGAGGCCGCCACCGCCGCGCCAAATCGGGCCCTCCAGATCCCATTCGACGGCCGGCCGCCGCGCTCCACCCCCGTCCCGCTCCCGCACCACAGATCCGTCCACCTATAATACTTCCAGGAATTGCCTCCTCCCGTCCCCGAGACCCGCACCACGCGAGCCCAAATCCTGCTGAATCCTCTCGTCGCGGGTACCTCACGCGGATCGGCGGCGGCGCGATGTCGATGCCGATGGCGGCGTCCTCCTCTTCCGTCGCTGAGGTGGCCGCGGCCGCTGCTGCAGCAGCGGTGATGGAGTCCGCTATGCCGCAGCAGCAGCAGCAGGAGGAGGTGCGGCCGCGGCCGATGCTCGCGGGGGGCGGGGCCGGCAAGAGCCGCCACCACGCGTACAGCCGCAAGGACAAGTCGCTCGGCCTCCTCTGCTCCAAGTGAGCCTCCCGCAGCCTCGGCACGTCTGGGGATTTGTAATCTCTTCGCTGTTCTGACCGAATTCCTCGTGCTGCCTCCAGTTTCATGGTTCTGTACGACCGCGACGACGTGGAGTCCATCGGGCTGGACGAAGCGGCCAAGAGCCTCGGCGTGGAGAGGCGCCGGATCTACGACATTGTCAACGTGCTCGAGAGCGTCGGGGTTAGTTCTTTCTTCTTGTGCCTTTTCTTGGACACAATTGCTCGTACGGTTCTAGTTCTGATTCAGTTCCGCTCATGCGAAGATTCTTATGAGGAAGGCCAAGAATCGATACACATGGATAGGTTTCGATGGAGTCCCAATGGCTCTGCGAGAACTCAAGGTATGCGTCTAGTCCCCCGTGTGGTGTTTCGATCAAGCACTGTTGACGTCATCCATATGTCAGTCTGAGCCGTGGTTCGTTTTTCTCTTGCTCTTCACAGGAGAGGGCTTTAAGAGAGAAGTCTGGCTTGGCTCCTCTGCAAACTGAGCAGCAATCTGCTTCCACTGTACGACTTCTTGCCATACCCTTCCATTTGAGGACTTGATGCATCTGGTTCTGGTATCATGGTCTGTATAAGTGTAGTTCCTAACTGATGAAGGTGTTTCTTCTCCTATGCCCTTTTGTGAAGATTTCTGATGACGAAGATGATGATAAGTCGGGCAATCCGGATGGTGATATCGAGAATGAGAAACTGAGTCAGACTATGGACAATCCTTCTGACAAATCTGGCGCACCCCGTTGCCGGCTTAGATCTGGTACATTGCTATTTAACATGTGTTACATGTGCCGTTTCATCCTGTCTGCCAGACTCTGAATTAAAATACATTTTCAGATCATAGGAAAGAGAAGTCACTTGGGTTGCTCACACAAAATTTTGTAAAGCTGTTCCTCACTATGGAGGTGGGCAATTATTATTATCCGTGGTTCTGCGTGAAGGTTCATGCCTGATCAGTTCATTGATATGAATCCTATACTTGGAGCAGGTTGACACGATCTCACTTGACGAGGCTGCAAAGCTGCTCCTTGGAGAAGGACACGAGGAGACCAATATGAGAAGTCAGTACTCACACTTTCTCTTTCTAAACATGCAGCAGTACCACCATCAGGAGTAATAAACACAATTTAATCTTGATAATTTATTGGTAATGCAGCTAAAGTTCGGAGGCTATATGACATTGCCAATGTGTTGTCTTCATTGAATCTGATTGAGAAGGTAGGCTTTCCATGCTTGCTTGATGATTAAGTTGCAACCTTTTGGTAGCTGTTGTTTATTAACACCTGTTCTTGAACCGTGGATTGCAGATACAGCAAGAGGACACGAGAAAGCCTGCATTCCGTTGGTTGGGTAGGGTGGCAAAACCAAACACAGAAAGTAGTGTCACAGTTGTGGTACCACCACCAGGGAAGAGTGTATCTAACAAAAGAGCATTTGGGACTGATATCACTAACATTGACATGAATAGAGGCAATCTAGATTCAAAAATCCAGAAGAAAGCAAAACTGGGCGAGAGTGGTGGTGACATCTTAAAGAACTGCAAAGTAGCTGTGCAGAGTCGGCTTGGGCAGGGTAAAAACAATGGTTTTGTTTATGGTCCTTTCCACCCTGCTGGTGCAAGGAAACAAGAACTTGACGGTGGCAATAAACCTGGGCAAAGGAAGAGAGCTGAGGACTGGGAGAGCCTTTCTGTTTCATTTCGACCACAGTACCAGAACCAAGGTCTGTTCACTTTAATCTTGTTCTGTTCTTTAGACAAGTTAGATTTTCCTTTTTTGCTTCTTAGGGATAGAATCTTGCTTCCATCTAGTTCATTTTGTTTAGTCTATAAGTATGAGTGTAATAACGACGCGAATTGGTGCTTCTAAGTGTCGCCACTCACCACCAACCCTTTTAGTTAAATGGCATGAAGCAAGCTATCCCTAATACACCAGAGCTCCTGCTCCAGCCAAGACAAATAGTGCCATCATGTTACCTTTGCCAGCCCCCTGTTGCAACTAGCAACCAGCCAGCTACAAAGTCTAAAAATGAAATATGATCCCAGGAATACTGTAAGTATGTAACACATCTCTTATGTAACATCATTACCATCTTATTTAGCAGAAGTCAAAATGAGGGCTGCTGAATTTTGTATGTATTATGCAAGAAGCTTGCAAATAGTCTATTATGACCATTTGACATTTGCTATCACGTTTAATATGAAAAGTTTGAACCAGGACTAGAATACTTGCTAGAAATAGAATGTTCTCAGCTATATGGTACACTCAGAATTTTCCAATATTTTTTCTTAATGCAGCGCTCGGTGATCTTTTTTCGCATTACGTCGAAGCGTGGAAGACCTGGTATTCTGAATTTGCTCAGGGCATGCAACAACACTTAGGCCAGTCTGTTGTTAACCATTTTTTGTAGGCAAGTTATAGGCTCAAGCACTGCTTTTCTTAGTGCACGCTTGAGAATTTGACCTGTACAATCTGTTAAAAGGTGGAGAAAACAAAGACATGACTTGATAGCTTGGCCTAGGGTTTATTGTATTTACTCAATGCAGAATGTCTTTAGGCTATTTCCGGCAGAAAACGAGTGTGAAACACATCATTATCTCACCTGGTTCTCTTGTCCATTTTTGCTGTTTACATGCTTACCTATGTTGGTTCTAAAACTTTGACTTTCTGTCACCTATCGTACTGCCGAAACTTCTAAGTTCTAACAATGTGGTATATCTTGCACATATCTATCTGGACAGAAAAAAATCAATTGTACTCAAATCTCAGTTCAAGTACAATCATACAGATACTGTACGGTTTGCTTTGGTTCTGTGAATCTGTGATCTTTGCCACAGTTCAGATGCTACAAAACAAAGAAACTATCCTTGCCTTCCTGGTCTGCATTTAGATGCTGCAATGTTGGGATCAGAGGCATCGAACCCTAGCATGCAGCTCGCTGGTCTGGCTTTGCTTCTCTTCCTTTTCTTTTGCGCAGTATTTTTCTCTTAGAACAAATCAGTCGTATAAATCAAGGCATAGTATTTTCTCTCAAAACAAATGTATCGTACAAATCAGCAGCTGGGTTTAGGAGCCAACAAAACAGCCGCATCCGAATGAAAGCTGCTATGTGCTATCTTAGAGGGTGTTTGGATCGGGTGATTAGAGGTGACTAGACTAATTTTAGTCACCTTGAGAGGCTAATTTGCCAAACACCTCTCGACTAAATGGTGACTAAAATTAGTCTAGCCTCTAGTCACCCCCCGACCCGCCTAAAAGGGACTAAAAGCTCCATCTCTCTCCTCATTAAATGCCGACCGCTCCTTATCCAACGCCTCGCGGCTCGCGCTCCATCTCCTCCCGCGACGCTCCCTACATCCTCCGCCCCCGTTGACACGCTCCCCGCCGCCGGCCCGCCTCGCTCCCTCGTCGCCGCCACGGTGCTCTCCTCCTCCGCCCGCGCGGCTCACCGCGGTCACCTTCTCCGCCCGCCGCCCCACCGTCCGCCGCGCTCCCCTCTTGCGCCACCGTGTTCGCTCCACCGCCGCCGGCCCCACCGCGCTCCCTCATGCGCCATGGTGCTCCCTCCCCGCATCCGGTGGCGAAGGGGAGCCGGGAGGCCGTCGCCGTGCGTGGCCCCGTGGCCGGCCGGGGGAGGGAGAAGGGGGGGCTCGCGTCCTCATCGTGGGTCACCCTGGCCGTCACGCCGCCACCGCGTGGAAACGGAGGAGTCGTGCCCGCGGCCGGCGTCGGCGGATGGAGCAGGAAAGAAGACGTCGGTTGGGAGATCCCGCACGCCACCGGGAGGGAAGGGGAAGGCGAAGGGGAAGGGGAAGGGGAAAGGAGGAGGCTCTCGATCCGTCGGTACCCATCCTGCGCCGCCGCCCTGTCCTTCGCCGACGCCGTCAGCGCCGCCGCCTCGACCGAGGGTGCATCCGCGCCCGCGGGTGAGGTCTCTCGCCGCCGCTCCTCGCCGTGCTCGCCTCGGCCGGCACCGCCGCCTTGCCGACGATGGGCTCAAGAGTGGCCTGTTGGTAGTTGTTGGAGGGGAGAGAAAAAAGGAGAGAGGGAGAGCAATTTAATGATAAAATTAATTAATCTTGATTAATTTTACCACCCTCCAAACCCAAAAAATTTGACTAAAATTTTTTAGTCCGATTAAATTTTAGTCGGGTGACTAAAGGGATCCAAACACCCTCTTACTCTTCAACTCTTTTGTATTACTATTTACTAGTACCTGACGAAAGCTGCTATGTGCTATCTATTCAGATGAGGTATGACAACCCATCCAATAAAAATATAAGGCATCGCAATTTTCAGGTTACCTGAAACCCTTGCTGATATTTTTATACAACCAGAAAGCAACTGATGCTGACCAATTGATACACATTGCCCTGTCATTATCATGCGCAAAGATGCCTTTGACCCACCCAGCCCCGAAAAGACGATTGGAAATGGAAAATGATGGTTGATGTGGACAAAATGTTCCGAGGGATTGGCTCCTCGCCATTGCTTGGTTTCTTTTGAATTATAAGATGTATAGTTGGCTAGTTGGCTTCGATTTGTCTGCCTGATAATTTAACCAAATATTCCCCAACGTTGTCGACAGCAACACTAATCCAACAACCAATCCATCATTACTTGGATTATGGAAGGCATCCCAATACAAAACTTTAGCTTCGAGCATTACCACTTGGCAATATAACTTTAGCTTCGAGCATTACCACTTGGCAATATAATTAGCCGGTTTGGTGGAATCAGGAAAGTTTTGATGTATTTGCAGCCGCATGCCCTGCTTGAGTTATTTGTTCGCCATGACAGTGATTAAAAAAATCATCAAGACGAAAAGTATTACTTGTCGGGCTCCAATAATAATTCTGCCAGACAAGCAAATATATTATAATCGCCCAATTAGGGGAGATCAGCTACCATACGAAAGTGATATTAAAATGCGCATCAGAGTCGCTTGTTCTTTCGAATATTTAATAATCATGTTGTCAATTGTCGACTGACGAATTCTTATGAAGCAGATAGACGAATTCTTAACCGTATTGCAAATCTAATTAGAGTATATATTATTCGGTCAAACTCGCTGAAACAATTAAATTTACAGCATCGCACGTCTGCACGGGAGCAATCTGCGGTCTGCGCCGCCAAGCCCAGCCACGGCAGGATACCCCACCAACCCCCTTCATAAGAAAGCAACAATTCCACGAATAAAAATCTCTCGTCTATCTCCTTCCTCCCTCCCCCTCCCTCCCCCCATCCCCACCCACCTCCCCCGCGTCCACCCCGAAACCCTAGCGGATCGTCGCCATGGCCGCGGCCGCTCTCCTCCGCCGCCTCCCCACAGCGCGGGGCCCGGCCACGGCCTTCATGGCGGCGCGCTCGATCTCCGACTCCACGGCCGCGCTAACCATCGAGACCTCCGTCCCTTTCACCTCCCATCTCGTCGACCCGCCTTCCCGCGACGTCACCACCACCCCCGCCGAGCTCATGACCTTCTTCCGCGACATGTCCACCATGCGTCGGATGGAGATCGCCGCGGACTCCCTCTACAAGGCTAAGCTCATCCGCGGGTTTTGCCACCTCTACGACGGCCAGGAGGCCGTCGCCATCGGCATGGAGGCCGCCATCACCCGCGGTGATTCCATCATCACCGCCTACCGCGACCACTGCACCTATCTCGCCCGCGGAGGGGATCTCGTCTCCGCCTTCGCCGAGCTCATGGGCCGCCAGGACGGCTGCTCCCGCGGGAAGGGTGGATCCATGCACTTCTATAAGAAGGATGCCAATTTCTACGGTGGGCACGGCATTGTTGGCGCCCAGGTGCCCCTCGGATGTGGCCTCGCCTTCGCGCAGAAGTACAAGAAGGAGGACACCGCCACGTTCGCGCTCTATGGTGACGGTGCAGCTAACCAGGGACAGCTCTTTGAGGCGCTCAACATTTCGGCCCTTTGGAAGCTGCCAGCCATATTGGTTTGCGAGAACAACCATTGTGAGTCCGTGCATCAACTCTTGAGAATTGCAGTTAGATCGTGACAAATCTGATTGTGCATCTTATGTGACCTGATCTGGGTTTGATTTCTGTTGTGTAGATGGCATGGGAACAGCTGAGTGGAGGGCAGCCAAGAGCCCTGCCTACTACAAGCGTGGTGACTATGTGCCTGGATTGAAGGTAATTTCAAATTATTCTTGTGTTTGTTCATAGTGCCTGGATTTGTGAGAGTTGACTGATATGATTAACTTGATTTCTGTTCTGCTTGAATGCTTATGGTCGTTTTTTATGGTGCAATTTACTTGGATTCTCTGTGGTACCCTTTAGTTTGATTGAATTCAGTATTCCTTGGTGGGATGCAGTTGAGTCAGGATGGCATTTCTGCACATGCTAGCTGTTCCAGTCTCTTCAATTTTTTATTATAACTGCCTATCATCAATATTAGTTTGACCTGAGTAAATATGGTTGTGGATGGAAGCTATAATGGTCCTTTATTAAATGTAAAAATGCAATTTGTATCAATTTATGATGATAAAATGTTGATGTACACCTCCTCCTATTCCCCTTGTTTTGAGTTATCTCCAGCTCTATATAGGGGAATAACTCAAGCTTGGATTTCATGTTGATGTAACTAAGTGCTTTCTTCTAACATCTCTCAATTGTATTTGTTGTAGGTTGATGGAATGGATGTTCTTGCTGTGAAGCAAGCATGCAAATTCGCAAAGGAGCATGCTGTTGCCAATGGCCCAATTGTGAGTACTATGAATCTTTGTTGTCTTATTATGTTATTTGGATGCACACCCATGTAGAACTGTTGGGGGTTTCAGGGTAGGCTTGGCCATTTTGCTGTTGCTAGACATTTAGCATATCTCAGTTAAATTCTTATGAAGAACTAAAGCCTTAGACTATAATTAATCCAGTAGCCCTGCAGTCACCATTATATGCTGGGAAAACATAATGCCTATTCATTATGCAAATGTAATCATATTTTCCCCAGAATTTCCCCTCGCTTACTAGTTGCTCCGTTTCCTTAAGACATGCATGTGTTTCGAGATTCAAACTACATAATCTTTGAATTGGACTTACCCTAAGAATTTATAGATCATAGGATACAACGCAGTATCATTAGATTCATAGTTGAAAGCACTTTCATATGGTGTTCATTTCTTGGTCATGAACTATAAATATGTGAGATATTAGCAATCAAAGTATAGTGTTGAAGTCTGCACCAAGTCAAACCATGCCTTGTATTTTTAAAGAGGGAGTATTTAATTTAATTTATTAAACTGCACCGAAGGAATTATCTGCATTACTCCACCTAATTTACTGTTCAGCAGTGGTGCTGGCTATGCTGTTGTTGATTTACACATATGACTGTGTATGTAAATGTATCAGCAAGATCTAGCATTGCAGGGTTATTAATTTTTTTTATTTTAGAAAAGAGATGCAATAAAAGTATAAAACAATGAATATGTAGGTTTAAATATCACTGTTTATTCAAACTGCTAAGAGCAGTATGCTTTCTGATTAAAACAACTCAGCTGATGGGCAAAAGGTCGCTCCCATGGTATGCTTTCCGATCAAAGATGCTGTAGAATCGACTGATGTCAGCAACTGCTATTGATCGTTGTTCATTTGTGAAATATGAAAGTAACCATACTCCAATGCTAACTTAGGGTTTGTTTCATCATATTTTAGCCCTTTATGTTTGTTGTTGCCTCAGACTCTGCCTAGCCTGCCAGGGTGTGGCCTAGTGACTATGCATCTCTATCCAGCTTAGCCCGTCTAGCCCCCTGAACACTGATTTTCCTTACGCCTAGAGGAACACTTTGTTATGCTAACTTACAAGTTACAATGTGCTGTTGCTGCTATTTTGTTTCCAAGGTACATCGAATAGTTGGACACAAGTGCATATGCTGAAGTGTTTTTCTGATAATTTGCATGTGTAAATTACATGCTCATATTATTTCATTTCTTTGAAACTATGATTATTCAATTATATGCTTTCTGTGTGATTAGGTCCTGGAGATGGATACCTACAGGTACCATGGCCACTCTATGTCAGATCCAGGAAGCACCTACCGCACCAGGGATGAGATTTCTGGTGTCAGACAGGTAGGATGTTTTGATCTTTTAGTTTGGAAATCTAAGCCATGCTATGAGTATTGCAACTAATTGTGTTAAAATATCATCAGGAACGTGATCCAATTGAGAGGGTTAGAAAGTTGATCTTGGCTCATGACCTGGCAACTGCTGCTGAGCTCAAGGTACAGTATTCTTTTGGAAATATACATGAAGTGCACATGTAGAATTGAAGCATAGCGGATGTCTAGGCGCGGTATTAAAATAGCAAAAATATTGTTACATTCTTATTATTTTTTTTAACACACTTATTATCACCCCAGGATATGGAGAAAGAAATCAGGAAACAAGTCGATGATGCCATTGCTAAAGCAAAGGTAAATGTCCCATTGCATTTAGATATGTTTTTAGTTTGTTTTACTTCAAATTTAACTGTGCTTAACTGCATATGCTCCTGTCAATATCTACAGGAAAGTTCTATGCCAGATACCTCTGAGCTCTTCACAAATGTTTACAAGAAGGGCTTCGGCGTGGAGGTAAGTTGCTCTCAAATCTGTTTCATAGATATTTTTAACCAAAAATAATTGGGTAACCTCATCTTAATCTGAAGTGCATAACACCGCATTTGCAACATACTACTTTTGTTTCAAGCAAGTTGGTGGGGTACACCCAACTATTCTTGGCCTGAAATTACTTCTGATATTATTTGAAGTGAAAATGGTTTGTCTCTGATACCTTCATCTGTTGATATCCTTGGTTATATAAGGAGTTGAGTATCTGCAATCACCATTTTGTAACGGTACTTCTAATATACTTTTGTCTACCATTCAACTACAAATTTTAAATGTTTTGCTGGCTGTTTTGAAATTAGCAATCTTAAAACACAACTTTGATTGCTAAATGTAATCTTAATATTACTATGAAAGCGTTTCAATACTTTTATGTTTGCATTATAAGTATTTAAAAGATGTTAATAGCCAAAGTTTTTTTACAAAAATTATGACCTGAAGGTTTCCATGAGCCCCATTGTCTTTGTAGTGCTTACATCTGTTTCTCTACAAGGAACTCACATAACAATCTCATGAATGAGCAATTTTTTTTTTATCTTACTAACTCGCAACTCACATAATATGCTCCAACTAAAATTTTTTGTTATGATGATATGTTTGCCAGTTCTGACCTGGCTTGTTGATTGTGCAGTCATTCGGACCAGACAGGAAGGAGTTGAGAGCTACCCTTCCATAAGCTTGAAGAAGATGGTCATTCCTTGCAAACATGATATGATAGGCAGGAGAAATAATATTGACGAAGAAGACCTCAGGCATTGCTCGATTTTTTCACTGGAACAGGAACCTGTATAGAGATGCGTTGTCAGGAGGATCAGCTTCTTTGTTTGGCTTCATTTTTTTTCTACAATTCAGTATTAACTGTTGTTGGCTGGCTTCTTATTGAAGCTAGAAAATTTGCCGGCAAATTGGTCCGCACCAAGGAAACTGAGGTTGGAGATATAAAATCCTTAGCGCTTGAGATTAACTTGCCCACACTTAGCTTCTTTGTTGGAGATATAAAATCCTTAGCGCTTGAGATTAACTTGCCCACACTTAGCTTCTTTGTTGGAGATATAAAATCCTTAGCGCTTGAGATTAACTTGCCCACACTTAGCTTCTTTTCGGAAAAAAAAAGTGCTAGGATAAATTTCTCTAATTAACTTACACGGCAATGGAGGAACCTCTCCCGGGCTACCGACAATGGAGGATTACAGGGTGCGTCATACTTTTTCATCCGACTAAAATATTAAATATTTATGTCCCTGCAAATCCAGTGAGATTGTCATGGTGCAAAAGCATGTGTGGCTTTCCTGTACTGTAATCCATCTTTCTACTAGCAACAACTATGCAGTGACTCGAGTGATGGTGGAATCGGCTCAGTTCGGTCTTTGTATGGCCCTTCTTCGTTCAGTTGGTTTGGGCCTGATCTACGATTTGTTTTGGGCTGGGTCCTGCTGGAAGTTGGGTGCTGCCTGGGAGGAGGGGAGCAGCGCGCGCGAAAAGCCGAAAAGCCACTACGGCCGAACTCGATTTTTACGGTTTCTGCTCCGGCGGTGCGTGGCTGGGAAGCAGCAAATCGTCAGTGAGATCAAAAGCTTCTCGTGGTTGAAATATAGTTACGGTGGAACACTATGTTTTTTTTCTGTATAAAGTCTTGACTGACCGAGGACCGTGTAGATAGGCGTGTACGTGTACTGTACGTAGAAAGTAACCGTTGGGCCGTCCACGCTAGAGACCGGCGGATCGTGAACGCTGCTCGACCCGAGGCTTAGCTACCTCGTCGAGTCGTCGTCTTCGTCGCCGCGCACCGCGTAGCGCGACCCGTTCAAACCCCCAGAGGCACACGCCGGCTCCGGCTGCATCCTAGTACATCGCGACTCGCGATCCCGTGCCGCAGGAGGGCATCAGATCAGGCGACTCCTTCCAGCAGGCAGCAGCGGCGCCACACGTCGCTCTCGGAACAGCGGACGATCGAGCTGCGCCACAAAAGCGAATGGAAAAGCGCGCTGCGCGTACGTACGCCGGTGCACCGCCGCCTTGGCTGTTTCAGTGCTTGATGACCGCGTACGCCGGGGGCGACATCGTCATAGCTCATAGCCGAGACTTTTCACCCGCTTCACACCTGATCGTCTTATCTAACCCCGACCGACCGCGCCTCCGCCGTGTTTTGGCCTACGCGCAGCGCACCTGGCCACCTGGGGCGGAGACACGCCTGACGAGGGCGTCCCACGCGGCCGGCGCCGATTGGGCGATTCGCTCGCAACTCGCATGAACTGAAGAGTAGTCTCACGCGCGCGGTTACGAAACCAGCGACGGCTTCGCGGCAGCTGCCGGCGGCCTCGGAGTCGTAGGCAGTCTCAGCACGACCCAGGCCTCACCCTGGCATGACGCGACGCCGGCGTCACCCACCGCGCGAGGGCGAGCCCGTGGCGACTCGTGGACCTACCAGGCTTCCACTACGAAGCACTCACGCTAACGAACGGTGTCGGTGCAAAGGGGAAGCTCCGCGCAGCCACTGGAGCATATTCTGAAGCCCTCTCTCATTAGTGAGCAGCACAAGAGCACAAGGCAGCAGCAGCAGCAACAACAAAGCCTTCCTCCCACCGAATCCGATACGTAATCAAACCCGAATGCTTTTCTTATTTGCTCATATAATTGGAGGGAAAGGGAAGGTTTAACAATTCCTTGCCGCTTTAATTTCCTCAGCGACGACAAGCATCTTGTCGCGCATCTCTCTGTACTCCCTGCTCGTTCCAAAAACTTCCATCAAAAATCCATGTTGGCACGCACGGCTGCTTGTTGCAGCAGTTCCTGTGTTTGTCGATGGTCAACTGCTTATTTGCTTGCACGGCTGCCACGGGGACCGGCGGCGCGAGCAGAGCCTTCGTTTTCTGGTCCAAGCAGAGCAGTGGAGCACGCCAAAGGGAAAGAACCTACATGTGTGCCGCCACGGTCGGCCCCACACGCACGCCGCCTCGCCCTCGCCTATGTAGTCTGTACACACTTGCTGGTGCTGCCCTCGGAGTATCGGACTGGGGCCAGAATGTTCTGCACGAGTACACGCGCCCCGGTGAGGTGATGCACCACGGTTTTTTATCGATCATTTTTTAAGAAATTTTGTATCAATTGATTGATGTGTTAATGATGGCACACCTATCGTGACAGGGCAACTACAGCTTCAGTTGAGCTACAATTTAGTCTTGTCACATCAAAACGTTGAATGCTAGCTCATTAGAAGGATTAAATATGAGTTAATTGTAAAATTCTGCTACTTGATAGGATCATCTGGTTGTGGAAGCGGGTGCTTTCTATCTGAATGTGATTGCCAAAGTCACTGCCAGCTTCTCTAACCGATAGAATTTGCAGGGGCCTGAGCCCCTACCGTCGGAAATGTTGTGAAGCTCCTATAGATTTTGGCTAAAAGAATGAAGGAAAAAGGAACCGAAGGTAGAAGCATAGGGGAGCCCATGGGAAAGATCTTGGCTTCGCCACCACGAACGATACTACTATAACGTATTTATGGTATCTGACCAGTGTTAAGCATTAATCATCCAGGGAATGAAACTGTGCAGTACTTCGAACTTGGGACTGAGTATGAATGAAGAGATCTATTTTGATGCAAGTGAGGAAGAATACTTAAGATTCCAAGTAAGGGCATTCTCTCCATTATGGAGCTAGGCAGACAAAGAATACTCTGTATAAATTTATTGAACTTAATTAATTTATTTAATATAGCATCAAATTATCAAATCATGGATCAATTAGATTTAATAGATCCATCTTGTGAATTAGTCTACATCTGTTCAATCGATTTTGGAGGGGGCACATGACCCCTGCCCAGCCCCTCTCTCAATCCACTTATCTCTTATATTTATATTTTCTAGAAATGTTTCTTTTTAGTTAATCGATGATGGAAGTAAAACTAAAATATCAAAATGTGAATCTTATCTGCAAATTTTAGTTACCAGTGTAAGACAAAGTTACTAGTGAGAGAATTACCCGCGTCTATCATTATACTTGCATCTTGCATTAATTCAATTGATGATGGTTCCTGATAAATATCTAGAAACATCAAAATTATGGAACCGATCACAAAATAATTCTACAAAGAAAAAAAAGACCCTGCTAGGCGCAGAGCAAAAAAAAACTTTAGGAGAAAAATCTATTTTGGTCTTTTAAATACTGCAAAAGTGTGATATTCATCTCTTATGTTTCATTTGATGCAAATCCATTCTTTAACTAACTAAATTAGTTAATTTAGCATACACATCTCTATTTAATAATGATTTTAGCAACTAAGAAGTGATTAGCAAGATGGTTACATGGCCTAGCCAACTAATGTTACATGACACTAAACCATTGCTAATTAAGGTAGAAATGATAAATATATTGGTTTATTTAATTAAAGAGTTGATTTGTACCAAGTGAAACGTGAGGATGAATATAACACTTTTACAATACTTGAGCGATGGAAAATTTATTTTTTTTTCAAAATGTTATAAGCCACTCTTTTAACCTGAAAAAAATGGGAGGGAGACCTTGCCGTGTCTACTGTAAGCGTGATCGAGTTTTACATGAACATGATCTTTCCGGTTGTTTGAGACAAAACAGTAGTAGTTCAGGTCATGAAAAATCTTGATAAGATAATTTTTTTTTTGTCAGATTGTGGGTGAGTAGTCCTGGTTGCTCGATCCAGATGCCCACATATAAGGACCTATATATACCAGCAATGACTCCACCACGATGCTAATACAGCACCTTGAGATTGTTTGTGTGGGAGAAGATTTTGAGAGAGGAGACAGCGAGTAGCTAGTTAATTTGCATACACAGTAGGCCAGTTGTTTTTATCCGATATCCATATTCAAATCCACACTCATCTCAAATGGGAAGGGTATGGGTAGAAAATAATTATCCATTGAAGAAGTGAGTAGGGTGGGTGCGGGGAGGGTACAAATAATCCATTGGGTATGTATATAATCTAGTACAAAACTAATTATCTATTGGCTATGGGTGGATTGGAGAGTTTAAGAAGTGGATAATAATTATTTGGATTTGGGTATGAACAAAAGTGGATTTATCCATACCCTCCCCAGTGGCAGGCTTCCGGCGGCTCTCCAGTCAGTTTTGGATGCTTGGTTGGTTCGTTCGGTGTAAACCTCGGACTCACTACGTGTTGAACTCTCGCAGAGGGCAGACGCGGTCGCTGTCCGTGTGTGCAACCGCAAGCAGGTTCCGAACCGTTCCGAAGCTTTTCCAAGATCCACCGTGTTCTCTCGCGACCGAGACCACCACCCCCAATCCTCTGGTGGTCAAGACTCAAGAAGAGGATGGCAGGCTGCCCCCCGTTACGATGTTCTCCTGCTCGAGATCGAGGAGGAATATGCTCTCCATCCATCCTTGTTTCGGCAAAAAAATTCTCTTGCTTTCGCGTTAAGGCTTGGATTTTGACTACCATCCCCCGCCGCAACCGTGGTTTTCCCCATGGCTCCCCTATATCCATCATGTCAAGTCGTTTTACCACCGGTTGCTTTGGATGTTGATGACGACGCAGACGTCTCAGGCCACCGAGCTGTCCGGCTACCAGACTCCCCGTGCACCGCAACGCCTTTTTCTCTTTTGTTTTCAAGTGGCAAATTGCAACTGAAAAACGCGACCGAGGCGATAGAGACGTTCGATGACTGATTAGTACGGGAAAAACCGGTATAGCTTAATTACCTGCTCGTTTGATCCAGTAATAAACCGACGTCTGCAATGATGCAGTAATGGTGATTTTACAGCCTGTTCGCTTGGCTTATCACCACCAGAAGATTTTCTCTCTTTTGAACAAACCAAACGAACCAAAGAACCAGCCAACAAGTGAAGATCTTTTCTCTCGTGAACAAACCAAGACCACCATCGCCCACCAGCCAACCGAACAGGCTGTTAGATGTGGTGAGACGATGGGGTAGGGGGGTACGGTGCGATTCTTTCCGATCTTGCTGGTGGTGACGCCGTGACGGAGTCAATCCCGCCACCCAGTTGCGTATCTTCACGACCGGTTCAGAGGCTTGACGACCTTTGCATCAGCACGGAGAAACTGGGGACTCGTTTACTTTCAGCACTGGGAGAAGAAATCGCTCCAATCAGCTTAGAGTACTTGTGAGTATACATAACACACATATAAAAGTACAGTACCGGAGTACTGTTAATTAGCATTACTTTGTGCCACCAATTGTTGCAAGAACTGCTCATTTGTGCAGGTAGTCTCGAACCAGCAGACGCGAAGCAAATCCAGCACCAACGGCGAAGTTCACTGTTCGCGTCGTGAGTGCATACTGACTGTTACTTAATCTGTCACCGCAGCGCAACAGTGCTCAGCAAAAAGGTTCTTCAGTTCAGATTGCGCCATTTCGAGGTCAAGAGACGTAACAACCTTTTTTTAGTACAGGTTAAGTGATTAAGAATCGTATCTAATCTAACCAAGGACTCTCTAGGCTCTAGCCATTACCGGCAAAGCAAACCGGCACACCACCAGCTGATCCCTTGTCAGGATCAAGCCCAAAGGCCCAAAGCAACGGACGGGGTAGGTTACTGCAGGACGCACGCAACAGAGTCTGACAGCGACGTGAATCCCAAGCAAGGGTGACACGATGCTGCCAAAATTTTACCAACGTACTACCACGTAGACGTAGTCCGTGAAAAGGACTTGGGTTTAGACGTGGATTACCCGGCAACTTACCAGCACCTTTTGTAGCGTAGACTAGTAGGGCAATAACCTGTCAACTGTCATGCTCACCACCAACAACCCGCACTAGTAACATCACCACTACTACTGCGTACGTATCCAGTAGCGCCAAACACAGTACCAATAAGAAAATTCGTATTAGTATTAGCGTGTGATTATTCTGGTGACTCGTGACATCTGTTCCCGGTCTCACGCAGATCGTCAAGGTTTTTATATGTGTGTGGACGTGTACGCCACTTTACCCGGTGGAAAATGCCATTGATTGGTGTTAAAAAAATGCGCAGAAAATTAAACATTGGGGTGGAGCATCATCCTTTTTGCGCTAAAGAAATGCAGAAACGAAGAATTGGAAGCCATGTGCCAGCTTTGCGTTCGAGTAGCTGAGCTGCACTTTTCCTCGACAACACTCGCATATAAAAAACCAAAAAAACGTGTGCAGCCCTGTCGGCGCCCCGAACTCGCGGTTCGTGTGCACAGCAACGAGATTACGAGAAGGCTCGTTTATTTCCGGCCTCCCACCCATTTCAGAACAAATTTTCGATACGTGTCGAGATCGACTCGCGTTTAATTAAACATCTTTGTT
This sequence comes from Cenchrus americanus, assembly GCA_947561735.1. Classification (NCBI taxonomy): domain Eukaryota; kingdom Viridiplantae; phylum Streptophyta; class Magnoliopsida; order Poales; family Poaceae; genus Cenchrus; species Cenchrus americanus. Next base: position 15,071,861 of record OX387241.1, read on the forward strand.
AATTGTTATGAGTAGCAATAGCAAATGCTGTTACGGGAGGCTGTCAGATTGCACGAGGGGTTTCCCAGGAAAAATTGGAATGGCTTGGCAGCGACGTCAAGCTTTAACAGCGTGTTCTTATTGCCCTACAGCCCAAGGAGATGAGATTCCGAGCTGCCGGTTGCGACTCGCGACCACACACGTTCACCATATAACCTTCTTTTTTTTGAAATAAAATTCACATATACCCTTCGAGAACCATATGCCCGCGCAACTTTTCCGTGTGCCGTGTGCGTCACGAGCTGGTAAATGTGTGTATTGGAATTCGGTAATGCTAATGGACGGACGTCCGACAGGTGAGCAAACTATCGGACGCCTACGTATTGCGCGCCGTCCACAAGAAATACTCCATCATTATCTCTTCTTCACTTCTCTCTCCCCGAGCAAACTCATCTCTTACGCAACCTCTCTTTGTTCGTCCTCTCTCTCGCCGCCGCACATGGACGGGGTAGCTCGGCATTCGCCGTCGCTCACCACCAGGGAGCCATGCCCGGGGAGCCGCTCCCGCATCGATGCTTGTTGTGCGAGCGTTGCTTAGTGCGGGAAGCCATGGGCGGGGGTTGTCGTCGTATGGACCTCCCCGGGCCCACTACCTCGGTGGGTGCGGGGACCGACTACTCGGTGGGCCCCCGGGACTACCCGACTTGCGCTACACCCGCACCCGAAGGCGTGGAGCACAAGGACAAAGACACGGGAGTAGTACTCGGATAGGACTCGTACATGTTCCGCACTGTGTAGAGGTCTCCTAGACGTACTCGGCTAGTACTCCTTCCCTACTCCGACTTGTAACCCTGCCTCCCGGACTATATAAGGCGAGGCAGGGACCGATCCCCGGATCACCTCATCCAATCTCAACTCACGGCGCACTGTTGCACCATCCTGTAACCGTGCCCTATCAATCCGTAGCTACGCGGCATACGAGACGTAGGGTATTACGCACCTCGCGGCCCGAACCTCGTCTAAATTGTGTGCCACGTGCCTCTTCCTTCGAGTTACCGATCTCGGCGAGTCACATTCATCTACTTCGGGTACTCCCCGTAGTAGGTTGCCGGTCCAAAACACCGACAGCCGGCGCGCCGAGCGGGGGCTCTCGCTCGAGATCACATGGCGAACTCGACGGCTTCCGTTCTCATCAAGCCAACCGTCGCTTTCAACCGCGGCGACACCTTCGTCTTCGGCGCCTGGGTCTGCACTGCTGATGGCGCGGGCTCCTTCCAGCGCCGCTTGATCATGCAACCCGACTCGAGGACAGGCCTTGTGACGCTTCCCGAAGTTGTCACGGGCAAGCTCGCCCCGCAAGTTCGGCGAAATTTCGCTCTCCAACCTCCACGCCGACTTCGAGCTCGAGTCCGTCTCCAACTCGAACCCGACGTCGCCATGGGCCATCGCGTGCGAGCCGGCTCCTCGGCCATCGCGAGCGGTCCCCTCTCCACGTCGGCGCTGCGTGCGTGGCCCTCGCGTTCCCGGCCGGCCCGCACGGAGGCTTCTACGCCACGCCGGCCGGCAAGGAGCCCGTAACCGAGTACAACTCGGACTCCGACGTCGTCTCCAACCGCGTCTCGGACTCCCGGCCCTCTCTCCGAGTTCTACTCGAACCCGGACTACGAGTTCGACTTCGGGTCGGACCCACGAGGAGCCCGAGTCCGAAGACAACTCCTCCGAGCTTCCCTTGTCGGGGCCGGCCTGCGGGCCGGTTATAAGATCAACGCCGGCCGGGAGATACGTCTGCGGCCGGACCGCAAACCTCGCCGAGCCGACAACGGAGGACTCACGCTACGTCGCCTACATCGACTCGCTACCGTTCCAGGGAGGGAACACCGCTAGCCCAAGCCGACTCAAGCACACCAACCGAGGTGGCACCTTCGAGCCAAGCTTGGGTACCCCCGATCGTCAAGTCTTCATGACCGCCGGCGACACCCGGGAACCTCGAGCACCGCCGCGTACAAGTACTTGGAGGACATCTCCGCGGACGAGCCGTCTCGCCGATGCCCCCGCGGACGAGACCGACGCCGGCGGGGACGCCCGGCGCGAACGTAACGGGAAGCGCAACGAACGACGCCGGCGGCTCGGAGACAACCTCCCCATCCGCAACCTTGCGGAAGCTCTCGGCGGCCGAGAGCGAGTTCACACCACTCCCCGAGCGAGTGCCTCATGTCGATCACGCCGATCGCACGCCGTGCTCGGGGCATACGGGCCGGAGAAGTCATCGCCAAGCTCGCCGAGGAAGCTTACTTCATGCGGGTCGACAAGAGAGTCGCCCAACCTCTCCCCGATCAAGCCTCGCGACAACGAGGCTACTAGTCGCAAGTGTTGACCCCGGTCCTAACCGTACTCGGGGCGACATCCCGCCGAACCAAACCGTCGACGCTCCACCGCCGGCGGACCCTCACGACAAGACAACGTCAACAGAGAAGTCGTCCCCCACCGTGCTCCGGCCGGTGGTGGCGGCAACGACCCCCGACGGCGGCGGCCGACGGCGGCGCCTCCAACCACGGGGCCAACAAGAAAGCCGGAGGCGGCGGCGGCCGCGGCGGCCGCGGCCACGCGCACGGCCACGCCTCGGCGCCTCTCACGGCGGGTACGATGCTCGCCGAGAGAATCGATGAGTTGCGGCGAAGAAGTCGACGACCGCCGCCGAAGGCGACGGCTTCCCCGCCTTCTCACCTCGGCTTCGCAACCTACTCCTCCCCCGACAAGTTCAAGCCTTTGGGGATCACCAAATACGACGCGAAGCGAGATCCCATTCGGTGGCTCCGATGCTACGCTCTCTCCATCGAGAACGCCGGCGGCGGCAACGGCGACACCAAGTGCCTCTACTTCCCCTTCGCTCGGACCAAGCCCCACTCACGTGGCTCGAGTCGCCGGACAAGCACTCAATCGACAAGTGGGACCACTGAAGGAACAGTTCACGAGCAACTTCGCGGGCGCCATGGGCCGTTCGGGTACTCGCATGGACCTTGCCATGATCAAGCAGGAACAAGGCGAGACCCTCCGCAAGTACATGCGCCGCTTCTTCGACAAGCGCGCTACCGTCGTGGACGTCACCGACAAGGAGGTCATCGACCTCTTCCAGGACGGGCTCTACCATCGCCGCACCTTCGAGGACTTCGGCCGGCGCCGTCCCAAGTCCATTCCCCACCTCAAGGACATGATCACGTCCTGGGCGGATGAAGAGGACAAGGCCAACGCCAAGTACGACGCCATCCGCGGCAAGTCCAAGCGAGAACCGGGCGGCGGCTAGCCGGCAACCCAAACCAAGGCGGCCGCAACAACAACAACAACAACAACAACTTCTCGGGTCCCAACCGCAAGCGCAAGCCGGACAACACCGTCGCGGCTATCCGGCGTCCCCCAAAAGGGAACTCGAAGAAGAACTCCGGCGGGTTTAAAGACCCGCCGAAGGAGAAGTGCCCGTGGCATCCAAACGGCAACCACACCACCGAGCAGGTGCTACCGGCTCGGGCATGCGCTCAAGGATACGCCGGAGCCACCGCACCCTCACGATCGGAAGAACAAGAAGAAGGACGGCGACGACTTCCAAGAACCCGAGAAGACCGTCAACGTCCTCTTCGGCGGACCGCCCGCGGGCGGGAGCGAAGGCTACTCGCCGTGAAGTGATGTCCATTGAACCGGCGGTTATGACCCCTCTCGGGTGGTCGAGACGCCCATCACCTTCTCCCGCGCGGACCAATGGACCGGCTTCTCCGAGCCGGGACGCTTCCCTCTCGTCCCGAAACCAACGATGGCGGGCTCTAAGCTCAACAAGGTGCTCATCGACGGCGGAAGCGGGCTCAACGTCCTCTTCACCAAGACTCTCGGGAAGATGAACCTTGACGTTACCCCCATGCTCGACAAGAGCAAGCATGCCTTTCTACGGCATTGTCCCGTGCAACGCGGCTATCCCACCGGGCTCGGTGGTACCGCGATTACCTTCGGGCGTCTCGCGACAACTACCGCACCGAGTACATCAAGTTCGAGGTCGCGGATATCGAGACTTCCTACCATGCCATCCTCGGCGGACCGGCCATCGCCAAGTTCATGGCGGTGCCCCACTACACATACTTGGTACTCAAAATGCCAAGCCCGGTCGGCGTACTCTCCCTCCAAGGGGACTTGAAGATCTCTCACGACTGCGATACAGAGGCCGTGGTGATTGCTTCGACAAATCAAGTACCCACCCCAATGATGGAGGTCTACGCCGCGTCGAAGAAGCTTGCCACAAGCGAACTCGACATCCCAGAGAAGTCTGACAGCGCCAACAAGCCTCGGCCACCCGAGGAGGTGCTCACCAAGTCGGTCGACCTCGGAACAGGCGACCCCACCAAGACTACCACCATCGGGGCCGGCCTCGACCCCAAATAGGAAGACGCGCTCATCGGCTTCCTTCGGGCTAACCGCGACATCTTCGCGTGGAAGCCGACGGACATGCCGGGAGTGCCCGGGGAGCCGATCGAGCACCGCCTCAACGTCGACCCAAAGGCTACCCCCAAGCGACAACATCTCCGACGCTTCGCCGACGACGACGGGATGCCATCAAGAAGGAGCTCGCCAAGCTACTCGCCGCCGGCTTCATCGAGAAGTCTTCCATCCCGAGTGGCTCGCCAACCCCGTCCTCGTCCGCAAGAAGAACTCGAACGAGTGGAGGATGTGCGTCGACTACACCGACCTCAACAAGCACTACCCCAAGGACCCCTTCGGGTTGCCGCGGATTGATCAAGTCATCGACTCCACGGCGGGCCGCGACCTCGCTCTGCTTCCTCGACCGCTACTCCGGTACCACCGGATCGCAATCAAGGAGGAAGACCGGGGAGAAGACCGCGTTCATCACCCCGTTTGGCGCGTCATTGCTACACGACCATGTCCTTCGGGTTGAAGAACGCCGGCGCTACCTACCAACGGGCCATCCGGGCTCGCTTCAAGCGGCAACTCAACAAGAACGTCGAGGCCTACGTGGATGACGTGGTTGTCAAAACCGGGGACTCCAGTACCCTCATCAACGACCTTGAAGAGACCTTCGCATCGGCGCGCGAGTACCGCCGGGAAGCTCAACCCGAACAAGTGCGTCTTCGGCGTACCTTCGGGCAAACTACTCGGCTTCATCATCAGCCAACGCGGCATCGAAGCCAACCCCCGAGAAGATCTCCGCCATCACCAAGCATGAAAGCTCCCACGAGCATCAAGGACGTCCAGAAGCTGACGGGGTGCATGGCGGCATTGAACAGATTCATCTCGAAGCTAGGAGAACGGGGTCTCCCCTTCTTCAAGTTACTCAAGCACCACGAGAAGTTCGTGTGGACTGCAGAGGCGGACCAAGCCCTTGCCCAGCTCAAGGACTTCCTGTCAAAGCCCCCGGTCCTCACGGCTCCCTACAAGGGCGAGCGGTACCGTCGCTCTACCTCGCCGCGACTACTCACGTGGTCGCATCGCCATCGTCGTCGAGCGGCGGGGAAGACGGCCACGCCTACCCGGTCCGGGCGCCCGGCCTACTTCGTCGGCGAGGTTCTATCGAGTCCAAGGCTCGCTACCGGCCGTGCGAAGCTCCCGTACGCTCTACTCATCACCTCGCGGAAGCTACGACACTACTTCCGGGGAGTACTCGGTCTCCGTCGTCACCGACTACCCACTCGGCGACATCCCGAGGAACCCGACGCCACCGAAGGATCTCCAAATGGGCCGTCGAGCTCGGCGCCCTCACCATCGACTTCAAGCCACGCACGCCCATCAAGTCGCAAGCTCTAGTCGACTTCATGGCGAGTGGCGGGAGAACCGGCCTACCTACTCCCACCGTGCGACCGAGCATTGGGTGATGTACTTCGACGGCTCACTCAACCTCGAGGGCGCGAGCGCGAGGGGTACTCCCCGATCTCTCCAACGGGCGAACAACTTAAGTACGTCCTGCGGATCTTCCGGAAGGTCTCAAACAACGAAGCCGAGTACGAAGCCCTCCTACACGGGCTCCGCCTCGCGGCTTCACTTGGCATCAAGCGGCTACTAGTCTACGGCGACTCCGCGGTGGTCATCAACCAAGTCAACAAGTCCCGGGACCGCAACAAGGAGAACATGGACGCCTACGCCTAGAAGTCCGCAAGCTCGAGAACAAATTTTACGGTCTCGAGTTCCATCACATCGTTCGCGACAACAACGTTGCGGCGGACGTCCTCTCGAAGCTCGGATCCACCCGCGCCCAAGTACCCGCGGGCGTCTTCGTCCATGAGCTTCACGCGCCATCCATCCCGGAGCCGGCGCCACCGACCACCGTCCCGGCTAACCCATCAGCGGGCGGGGAGGTCATGATGATCGACGTGGACCGGAGGCAACCCTTCATCGACTACCTCGGCGAGCGAGAAGGTCCCCTCCGACAAGAACGCGGCCGAACAACTCGTCCGCCGCGCCAAGTCTTACGTCCTCGTCGGCGACAAGCTTTACAAGCGAGGCGCATCTTCGGAGTACTCATGAAATGCGTTCCTCGCGAAGAAGGCAAGGACATCTTGGAGGAGATCCACAAGGGTGTCCGCGGCAACCACGCGTCCTCCCGCACGCCGGTCGGCAAGGCCTTCCGGCGAGCCTTCTACCGGCCCACGGCCCCGGGCGATGCCGAAGAACTCGTCCGACACCGCCAAGGATGTCGGTTCTTCGCCAAGCGGCAAGAACACGTCCCTCGCCTACAAGCTAGTCACCATACCACCAACCCGGCCCTTTGCCGCCGGGGGCTCGACATGATTGGGCCACCGCCAACCGCGGCGCCGGGAGGATTCAACCGGTACCGGTGGCTATCGACAAGTTCACCAAGTGGATCGAGGTCAAGCCGGTCACATGCCCCAAGGCCGACGAGTACTCGACTTCCTGGATGAACTCGTACACCGCTACGGGCTACCCCACCGCATCATCACGGACACGGGGGTCCAACTTCAACAACCACCGGTTGCGGGAGTACCGCGAGAACGGCGGAATCGACGTCGGATACGTCTCCGTCGCCCATCCACGGGCCAACGGACAAGTCGAGCGCGCCAACGGAATGGTGCTCGACGCCCTCAAGAAGCGGCTACACGACGCCGCTAACTCAAAAGGGGGCAAGTGGATCAAGGAACTACCCAACGCACTGCGGGGGCCGCGGACTCAACCATCCAAGCCAACGGGGCAATCCCCCTACTTCCCGGTCTACGGCTCCGAAGCCATCCTCCCCGCCGATGTCATATGGAACTCGCCGGCGGTGGAGCACTACGACGAAGGCGTCTCGGAAGACGACGAGACGAGTTGATATCGACGGCCCTCGAAGAAGCTCGGCCGTGCCGCCCTCGTCCAATCGGCAAGGTACCCGGAGGGTATCCGACGCTACCACGATCGCAACGTCAAGGAACGCTCCTTCAACGTTGGAGATCTTGTCCTCCGCCGTATCCGAACACGGAAGGACTTCACAAGCTCGGCTCCCCACGGGAAGGACCCTTCACCGTGGCTAAGGTGACCGGGCCGGGCTCCTACCGCCTCCAAACACTTGAAGGCGAAGAAGTCAACAACTCGTGGAACGTCGACCGGCTACGTCGATTCTACGCCTAGTCTACTCGACTACTGCGGGGTTCAAGTCTACACGACTACATCAACACCCCCTTGCCGCGAGCGACCCTCCGGTCCCGGCTTCAAGTCTCGGGACTACTCCACTCCCGAGTCCCGGCCCGTGCGGCTACCTACGGACCCCGGGCCGCAATGAGCGTCAAGGACTCTAGCGGCGGTCTACCAAGAAGACCACACTCCAAGATCCGGCCTCGCACGGCTACCTACGGATCTACGATCCGGCCTACACGGCTACCTACGGATCACTCACCGTAAGCGGCTACCCGCTCCGGTACTACTCGACCGTAAGCGGCCTCCGGTCCGGGCGACTACTTGAAACTACGGCCCGGCCACCCCGGTGTTTACTTCTTCGGTAATAAAGTTTGATTGTTCATCAACTTCTTTATCGTCTACTCCTGCGACGGGACTACTAAGCCGAGTACTACTACTCGCACCTACTCCACGATGGGCGCTCCGCACTCGAGATCGCGGTTACGAGTACTCATTGATGGAACTTCACATTTCATTGATATATGAGATAGTTCATTACAACCGTCTCCTATACAACCATGGCTACTAAGCTATCTATGCGAGCTACCGGAGATTCAACTTATCGGCTACCGCTCCGCGATGGGAGCCATCTCGCTCCAAAGCAACTGCGCGTCATCGCTCGTCCGAGCCGGTTGGCGGCTACTCCGCCGGGTGACTACCTCCACGGGGCCTTCGGGAAGTACGACTTCATGAAGGCCGCACCTCGCTTCGGGATTGACTTGGCCATGTGCTTCACGTAGGCGGCCGGCCGGCTTGGCGCCTCACGAAGTCGGTCCGCCAACGGAGCAATCTTGGGGCCGCCGGGTGCGGCACCGGGAGCCTCGCGATCGGGAGGGCGGCCTCTTCAAGGTCCTTCGGCCCGGGCCGGAGCGCCTCACGTCCTCGTTCAACTCTCGCAAGGATTTGTAGCGGTTGACGAGATCCCGTCGGATGCAATTCTCAACTCCATGTGCTTCTCGCACTCGAAGGCCGACTCCTTGTAGTCGAGTTCAAGTACACGGCGGGCTTCTTGCTCCCGGTAGAAGAGATTCTTCATGCCGATCTCCGAGCCCTTCGGACGCTCCACCCGGCCTTCGAGTTCTACAACACGGGAACACAACAACGGGTCGAGCTTGATGACTCCTAACAAGTACCCGACGAGCCAAGAGACATACCTCTATTCTTGTTGCGGAGGCCCTTGTTCTTCCGCACCGGCTCGTCGCTCTTCGCCCGCAAGTCCATCACATCGTTGTGGTACTTGGCGAAGGCGGCGTCAAGCTTCGACCGCATGGCGGCCGCGTGCTTCCTCGACTTCATGAGTCGCTCCTCCAAGGCTTCGGCTCGCGACCGTGTCGCCGTAGCCTTGCGGCGGATTTGACTTCTCGCGGGATCGCTCCGCGACGTCCCGCACAAAACCAATTCAAGTCAAGCGGAGTACTCAACGAAAGGATTGACTACTCGGGAGGCAACGGCTACGTACCTTCATCCTTTGTTCGGCTCGTCGCATCGCCTCCGGATGCTCGCGCCAACACCGCCGGCTCGATCGGATCGTCGGCAAGCGGCTCGATCCCCGCCACGGCTACTTGTCGTAGCCTCCGTCATCGGCGCCGAGCGGATAGGCTCCGCGTCTTGGATCTCCGGGGACCGGATCGCCACCTCCGGGGCAACCCCCCGGCGACGTGGCGGCCCGCCTCCTCTTCGGCGGACTTCTCGACGGTCTCCCCCATGGGCTCGGGGGCTTCTACCGCGGCCCTCCGGGGCTTCGGTGTCAACTCCTGCATGGGTACCCCTGCAGGGATGTCACCCCCTTCAGCGCCTGTCACCAAGGAGCACGCGCATCAGTATCTACGACTACTCCTTTCGGGGCTCTATAGCTTCAGGAGGAGTACTCACCTTCGACTACGACCGCCTCCGGCGGCCGGCGCTTCGGCGGTGGTGGCTCGGTCGCGGCTTGGGCCTCGGGAGCGGGCTCTTCGACGGGCGGCGCGGCCTTCTCTGCCTCCGCCGCCGTGGGCTCCTCTCCGTCCCGGCTCAAGTCGGTGGATTTTTCGCACAAGTATCCACAAAGGTTCATCAGACAACATCGGCTACTACAATGAGTACTACTCATGAAGTGTGGTACTTACAAGCTCGCCGGGACGATAGTCACGGCCGGAGCACCGAGGATGCCGGCGATATCGACCGGTCCACCCTCGGCGGGCGTTTCTTCCTCCGCCTCTCCGACTACCGCCTCTTCCACGGCGGCGGTGGCCGCGCGGACGTTCTCTGCGCCCCCCCGCGGCTTCCACCTCTTCGGCGGCGGCGGCCGCGGTACTCGCTCCCTCTCGGGGCGGGGGGGCGCGGTGGAGATGTGGGCGGCGCCGCTCCGGTGCCGGGCCGCGGCGGCCTCCGCATGGCTCCTCTTCTTCCCCGCCGGCCTTCGACGTCTTCGACGGGGACGGCTTCATCCTCCAAGAACGAGGGAGTCTTCACTCGCATCCGCTCGGGGGCTACCCTACGGCCTTCGGGTGGCGATGCGCTTGGATCTCTTGCGGCGGCGGTGCTCGTTGGAGTGGATCTACTTCAAGATTCAAGTGGCGAATGACTGCGGCTCACTTGGGTGAAAAACCCTAAGGGTTTCGGCTTGAATTTATAAGCCAAATCGCCTCCGTAACGGGCGGCCGGATAAGTCCGCGCGTGGCTGACTCAGCGGCTGCGCGTGACTCTTCGTATTTCTACTAGTCGACGTGCCTCACCTCGGTGGCTCGGCTACTCCTACTCGACTACCTGGGACGCGGCTAGTCTCAAGAGCATCTCAGGACACATTCTTCAAGAAGACCCTTCAATTCGAGAGGAAGTACTCGACTCAAGGCTCGGGGGCTCCGTGCCACGTGTCCTTCGGTTTTTTCTCTCCGGATTTTTTGGGATTTTCTCGCCAAGACTTCGGATAGATCCTCAGCCAGAGCCCGCGGCTCGAGGCTCGGGGGCTACTCCACGTGGATTGCAGCTCTGCAAATCGCATCTTCTTGACGGCTCCGGCTTCAAGACAAGGCAGGCATTTTTGAAGACCTTCGAAGGGAGATTTCGAGGACGCTTGGGACTACTCGAGAAGACTTCAAGATTGCTCAGACATCAGCTGGAGTACATTCCAGCCTCGGGATGCTTCGACTACTCTCGAGGACTTTTGACTTGTAGCACTCAGGGACGCTTGAGGACTACTCGTTAAGGCCGTCAAGACTACCGGAAGCTATCCTTCTCGACTACAAAGTACTCGGGGGGCTTGTCGTATGGACCTCCCCGGGCCCACTACCTCGGTGGGTGCCGGGACCGACTACTCGGTGGGCCCACGGGACTACCCGACTTGCGCTACACGGCACCCGAAGGCGTGGAGCACAAGGACGACACGGGAGTAGTACTCGGATAGGACTCGTACATGTTCCGCACCGTGTAGAGGTCTCCTAGACGTACTCGGCTAGTACTCCTTCCCTACTCCGACTTGTAACCCCGCCTCCGGACTATATAAGGCGAGGCAGGGGACCGATCCCCGGATCACCTCATCCAATCTCAACTCACGGCGCACCGTTGCACCATCCCGTAACCGTGCCCTATCAATCCGAGCTACGCGGCATACGGGACGTAGGGTATTACGCACCTCGCGGCCCGAACCTCGTCTAAATTGTGTGCCACGTGCCTCTTCCTTCGAGTTACCGATCTCGGCGAGTCACATTCATCTACTTCGGGTACTCCCCGTAGTAGGTTGCCGGTCCAAAACACCGACGGTTGCTCCGCGTGCGTGTGTGCGCGCCATCGCTTGCCATAGAGCGGCCACGGATGCGGGACCTCGTCGGCGGCATGGGTTGTCGCTCCCGCGCCTAGGTGTGGCGGCTCGTTGGCGGCACTTCCTCCGTAGGCCTCCACAGGTAGGGCGCGGGCGCGCGACCAGCAGAGCGAGTCACCTCCATAGGCAGCAGTGGAGCAAGTGATGTTGGTCAACGCGTGGCGGCGGAACTCTAGACATCGACGGCGCGCGGCAAGTGTGTGTCGCTCCTCCGTGGCCGAGGGCAGACTCCCCTACGACCGGACGGTGGGCCGCCGCTCTTGACACCCCCGGGGTGGGAGCTCGTCAGCGGGTGGTCGATCGCAGGCTGCCGCTCCCTGCGCCGCCAGAGGAGCTCCGAGCGGCATCCTTGACGAGTAGTAGGCAATGTTGCAACTGTGTGTTACACGTGTTTCAAATGTCTCAGCAGGATGTTACAAGTGTTTTGTGTGGATGTTGCAAAAGTAGATCTAGATGTTTTAATTTTGCGGATGTTGATCCCTCGACACAACATTTTTTATTCCCGATGTTGCAATTATTTGTTTTTGAATGTTGTGAATGTTGCAACTATTTTTTTTAACATATTTTTGATGTTGCAAACATTAATTTTTAGATCTTTGCGGATGTTGAGTCTCGATGTTGCAGGCATGTTGGGTGTTGTGTCGAGGGGGAGAAGGGCCCCTGATGTTGGATGTTACAACCATTAATTTTTGATGTTGCAAATGTTGAGTCTCGATGTTGCAGACATGTGTTGTCAGGTGTTACAAACATTAAATTTTAATGTTGCGAGTGTTGAGTTTTGATGTTGCAAACATATGATGTTGAGTTTTGTGTCGAGGAGGATGGGAGGAGGGCTCCTGATGGTGGATGTTGCACGCAACACGGTCGCAACATGGTCACAATATAGTCGCAACATGATCGCAACATGGGAGGAGGAGGGAGGAGGTCCGTCGATATTTTGATGTTGCGCGCAATCTGCTCGCAACATTGCTCACAATGGCTCGCAACATGCTCGCAACATTTGCTCCATAGCTTTGAATCGGACGGCAGGTGAAGATTGATTCGATCCCCATCCGATGGTCACGGAGGTGTCCGATCTTGGCGCCGGATCGGACGTCCGGCGCTAGCAGCTCCGATTGGAATTTTTCTCCTTTCTCGAAAGCCACCCATATATATGGGAATTGGTTTCGAAATTGTTCTCTTCGATTCCTCGTCAAGCAAGGAGAGGAGAAGAGCCAAAGCACACATGGGATGTGGCTGACCATCGATGGCGAGGAAGTAGTGTATCTGAATTCTGGAATTTTCTGTTTGAAAAATCCTCTGAACTATTCTGAAACCCTCTGCTTACCATGTGGTGTGATATGGTCATTATTGCATTTTTGAGGACCAGCAAATTTGCTACTAGCTAGGACACTGTAGATCTTTCTAACATGCAAACTCTTTTTTTAATAGATACTTATACTACGTTCATAAAAGGCCAACTAATTAATCACACGCAAAACAACATAGTGTTCGCACTATTTCCAGGAGCTTGTCACGAATACTACTACTACTAATTGCAAAGATGTTTTGCATCACTATTCGTGATCAGTGGCACGTCAGTTGTAAAGGCCTCTCCGTCATCAATGTGTAGTAAGTCGGTATCCAAGTTTGATTCAAATGTTGAGAAAAAAAATCAGAATATGTGTGCACGTTTGATTAGCACTTTGGCACGCAACCTCGGGCGGGGGAGCAACAGGGGAGGTGGAACCACGCACATGACGCCACGTTTCAGGTCAGCCTCCCCTGTGCACAGCTTTTGTTTTTTAGGGGTTCACCTGTGCACAGCTAAAAGCGGTCACTGTTAGCTGGGCCCCACAGCGGCGGCCATCTTGGGCCCCTCGGCTAGCAAAATTTGCTGGGCCGCGTGGCTGCCTTCTTCCACGTAGGGTGATTGGATGCTAGGTTCAAATCCTCCATTTTCCAGGATTTACTAGCGTTATGCTTTAAGTGGTGAGCGACGTTTCCGTCGACTGTCATTGGTGACTTCGAGGAATCTCCAGATCTAACGGTGCTCGGTCCTTCAGAGGTACTAATAGGGGTAGGTTTGCGTACGTGTATTCTTAACAAATAATAAATTAGACGCGTTTGACCGGCAGACTGACTGGCGGCAAATATTTTGCTCCTTCGCTCACCCTCTAAAATTCATCATAGTTACAGTTTTTTTGTCGTTTTTTAATTTAAAACATTTATATTATATTTTTAGCAGAAATATTTTATGTCCTGTTGTGAAGTCTAAAGAGTATTATTGGCATCACATTGGGCATTGCTACCGTATAAACTTATATGATGCATTCGTAATTTCATATAAGCTTCCAACACAAAATGTCATAGTCGAACATGTTCATTTTCGTCACACACGTTGCGAGCTGCGGTGGCGGAACTTGGTATTTTTTATATATAACTAGCTTATAACACTGCGTATGAACCAAAAAAACGCAAATAATTGAGCACATGCTGCTATCAGCTGCGTGGCTGCAAAATTGTCCTAGGGCACATATCACGTCTCATTTTTCTTTTCAAGGAAAATAAAGTTGACTCGCATGCCGTTTTCCAAATAGCAGTGTGAACTAAGGCCTTGTTTAGCACAACTCGACTTCACTTGTAGAGCTGTTTTTTGAAAACAACTTCATGAGCAACTTCATGAGCGGGGGAGAGTCATGTTTTTGCAGCTTCACCGTGTGCTTAACTCTGTGAGAGCGAAGTTTGCTGAAAGAAAGGTTCGACGGAGAAAGCCAAGCAGAGAGCCGACCATTTGGCTATTGAAGTTGTGAAGCTCCTCGTGAAGCCGCTCATGAAGATGTACCGAACGGGGCCTAAGATTACTCGAAATGTTTATTTGTCCAGCGTTATGCCAGCTGCTCGAGACGATAGGAGTACAACTCAAGTGCTTATTGACGTTTCATTAGTTCATACCCTAATTAACGGCCGATTTTGTAACAGATCGAGCCGCACAAAAACATAAATTTGAAAACACGCGGCTCCATTTGATTCACCACCCCTGGATGGCTGGATTTTTAATTTCTTTACTCTACATTTGCAGATGCCGTCCTGTGTGCATTCCTGCGCTAGGCCACTCAGAATGGCAGAATGCGTATAACCATTTTTTAAGCAGAATGTGCACAGCCATCTGTTAATAAACCCCGTACATAAATAAATTAATTAAAAACAACAAGCCCAGCTGACGAAGAAGACGGAGAAGAACTAGAAAGCCGCGGAAGCAGAGCGGCGGCATACGTAAGCGGTGTGGGGTACGCGTCGCCGTACGTATCACGTCTATACTACAGCTGGTAGCCCGCCGCTGCGCTAATTAATCCCGTTTTAGCCCTAATTAAGCAGCTCGGCCCGCCAACGCCGTAATTAACCCTCCCTCCCCTCCTCCCTCCCACACGTCGTCGTCCCACCCAGAACGCAGGAGGGCACCAGGCGGCCGGCCCCACCAACGATGAACGCGTAGGCAAGCAAAGCAGCGCGCCAAAGCCAAGGCAAGCCAAGCCAACGCAGCGCACGTGGGTCCCACCCTCCCACGCGTGCTTTATTGGTAACGCCACATATAAATGTCCCCGATAAAACGACTCCAGCGATCGAACCAGCCCAGCCATCGATCCATCCCTTCCCAGCCAGCGCCAGCGCCACCACCCCAACGAACGCGTACACCACCAACGACGCCGACCACTTCCCCAGGGAGGGAACCACACCACCCACCCGACCCCGAGACCCGACCGCCCCCGAGGGCGAGGGCGAGGGCCGCGCGCGGCGGGGGATCCCCACGGCGCCGGCCATGGGCGCGGCCACCCCGGCGATGTGGGTCGGCCTGGTGCTGGCCGCGATGTTGTTATCGGCCCAATCGGCGGCCGCGGGGCTGCCCAGGTTCGCCGAGGCGCCCGAGTACCGGAACGGGGAGGGGTGCCCGGCGCCCGTGGCGGGCGCGGGGGTCTGCGACCCGGGCCTCGTCCACATCGCCATGACGCTCGACGCGCACTACCTCCGGGGCTCCATGGCGGCCATCTACTCGCTCCTCAAGCACGCCTCCTGCCCGGAGTCGCTCTTCTTCCACTTCCTCGCCGCGGAAGGCGGCGGCGCGCCGCCGGTCGCCGACCTCCGAGCCGCCGTCGCCGCCTCCTTCCCCTCGCTGCGCTTCGAGATCTACCCGTTCCGCGCCGACGCCGTCGCCGGGCTCATCTCCGCCTCCGTGCGCGCCGCGCTCGAGGCGCCGCTCAACTACGCGCGGAACCACCTCGCCGACCTGCTCCCGCGCTGCGTGCCGCGCGCGATATACCTCGACTCCGACGTGCTCGCCGTCGACGACGTGCGCAGGCTCTGGGAGACGCGCCTGCCCGCCGCCGCGGTCGTCGCCGCGCCGGAGTACTGCCACGCCAACTTCTCCCGCTACTTCACCGAGGCCTTCTGGAACGACCCCGTCCTCGGCGCGCGGGTCTTCGCCGGCCGCCGCCGCGCGCCCTGCTACTTCAACACCGGGGTCATGGTCATCGACCTCCGGAGATGGCGCGTCGGCAACTACCGCCAGCGCATCGAGCGCTGGATGGAGATGCAGAAAGAGAAGAGAATCTACGAGCTCGGCTCCTTGCCCCCGTTCTTGCTCGTCTTCGCCGGCGAGATTGAGGCCGTCGACCACCGCTGGAACCAGCACGGCTTGGGCGGCGACAACGTGTTCGGCAGCTGCCGCCCGCTCCACAACGGGCCCGTCAGCCTGATGCACTGGTCCGGGAAGGGCAAGCCATGGGACCGCCTTGACGCCGGCAAGCCCTGCCCGCTCGACCACACATGGAAGTCATACGACCTCTACATTGGCGAGAATGATTCTTCAGCATCAGGGCAGTCCCGGGCTGCCTTGTCATCATCGGCGGCATTGCCCGCGGCAGTGTTTTCTTGGTAGGAGAAGCTGAAGACATACATACACAATAATTCTTTGGTTTGGGGGTGCCGTGGTTCTTGGCTGGTAATGGAATTGCCTTGCAATGCATTGCCACTGCCTCCACGGCTGCTGCCTGCTGCAAGCGAGCTGCCGCCTTCGGCTGTACAGGACAGTGAGGGGAGGGGCGGTATACACATTGCGGCGGCGACAGGGGGATGAAGACAGTGAATAGAGAGAGAGGGAGAGGAAATTCTTGTTCATTTGCACTACGATTCAGATTGATTCATTAGGCTTTGGATTGGTGGAGACTATCAGGGGTTGGAAGGAATTACTTGGTGGTGTACAATTCTTGGATAGGATAAAGGTTTCAGTTTTTTTTGGTCTGTTAGTTCAGAATTGTTTCATTTACATGTCTATTCAGTACACTCGTATAATATGGATTAAATTGATTTGAATCAAATTGGGGATCCTATTCCTGTGCCTGTGCTGAAATCCTGCTGCATTTGTGACTCGTCAGTCCATCATCCAGAATGACCTAAATGTCTCTCTCTTTTTTGAGAATTCAGAATGGCCTAATCTCATGCTGTTGCTATTTTCCTTGCTATGTTGATCTATGAGGGGATGGCACAGTAGCTGTTTCTGTTTATCTTATTATGCTCATCAAGAATGGCCTAACCCATTTATGTGCTTGTCCTCCTTCCTTCATCAAGAATGAGCATACATATGACAGGTTCTGTGTTTCTGGCATTGTTAGTAGTTTTACCTAATATTTGCTTCTTCAACCTTTTCCCCCTAGTTGCAACCCTGTTTTGCTTGTTCATCTGTTTTGCTCTTGAGCTCCACATGTTGCTTTCCTGTGTTCTGGAAGTTCCTGTTGCTCTGGTGATGACTTGTTTGTTTGTTTGTAATGAGCTGGGGCCAATTGTGTTTCTTCAGCGTTACACATTACCTGGAGCATTTCTGGAGTTGAAGGGAGCATTAGACTACGCGAGGGTCTTTACAGATGGATGGGCACCTAGAGAAGAGAGCTGCAAAGGATTGGAGGAAAACAACAACAATATTTCGGTTAGTTAGGATGAACTTTTTATAGCAGAAAGTGAGAGGCGTAAGACGTGGACTTCTCAACAGACTCATAATACAGCCAGTGTTAATACTAGTTCTAATCCCCCAACTAACGCCACCTGCATCTCCACAATACCAGTGACCTCTCTTTAAATTATCATCAGTCATGGACGTCGGAATCTTTGAAAGGAGATAGCAGGAATGTAGTAGGAAACGAAGCCAATGTCCATTTGGAACGTCCATTTGAAACCTGACATGAACGCTGAATGCCTTTTTGTTTTCTGAAATTGCAGCGTCGTCTCAATTATGTCCTGTGTTGATTGGTGAATCCGTAATGCAGGCATCTTGCATGTGCAGCGACATCTCTTCAGCGGATAACTTATCGACCAGCTGTAGACTTTTGCAGCTGGACTGAACATCTTTGCTTTCAGTACAGACTACTACAGGGCAATAACTGTGATATATCTGAAGGGGAAAAAACAAACAGATCACTCTCCTAAATACCATAATCGCATGAACTGATAATGTTCTGAGACAAAACTGAGACCGCTAGTTCCCAATCGGACGGCATCTACCCCCACATCGTTTTGGCAAAGGGTGTACGTACGGCTACGCAGTTGCCACTTGCCAGGCTGGACGCCGGCGGTGACCACAGCTGGGGAGCTGGAAAACGCAAGGCAAGTGCAACTAATGATTGCCTGTATTCCCCTCCTTGGCCACTGCATTTCCCTTTCATGGTGATTTTTTGTGAAGCTGTGTGATGAGTGCGTTGAGCTCCATCCATCCACCCACTGCCGGTCATCAGCCACCACCCTACGCCATCGTAGTATTCAATTCCCTTCACATGCTTCATACCCGTACTACGTATACTCTCCCCCGGCAGGACAAGCGCACGAGGTTTTTTCAGGCAGGCGGAGGAGGAGGCGGCGGCCTGCGCCACGCCACGCCAATGATGGGCACTGCCCAACGACGACGCCTCGGCGTCCTGTGATCTTGTGAGAAGATCGCCGTGGTTCATGCACATCATCATCAGCCAGAGGCAGGCGACCAGGCCACACCCTCCCCCTCCTGGAAGCTACCGGCTTCCCGCCACCATTATTGGCAGGTCAGGTCCGGTTGGTGCCGCCGCTGTGTCGGCCGGCCAACGATTCCTCAAATCCCGTGTCAGCGAGAGGAGGAGAACAAACACACCGATCACCGAACACGTTGGAAGCTTCGGAGATCAGAGGCTTGTGACGTGATCCGGTGCGAGTTCTTTTAGGTTCACGATCGACGACGACGTGATGTGTGCTGGGGGGGCCAGTGTTAGGAATGGGATTATTGGAAGACTGCATCTGGTGCGCGTTTGGAGCGTAGCATTTGTGCCGAATGGAAAAGCGTTTTAGGCTGCTGCAGGCAAGGGTTGTTGTTTCGTTAGGAGATGATTGATCGTCCATGCTGAAGGATGGGGATGGCAAGAGGCAAACGGAGCCCGATCAAGCTATAGGGTAGGGGGACAAGTGTAGTTTGTCTTTTTTTGCTTCGATGAAAAGTGCAGTACAACACTTGAGAGTAAGTAGTGATAGGGGCTAGCATAACAAACTCGGGCACCTAAAAACCAACCACCGTGAGCACTGTGAAGCCCATATCATTGTTATCCCAAACGAGAACATCGCAAAGCCAAGCATCCGCGACGTTGACATTGATATGTTTGCATCCATGAGTAAGAGTTAGTCTGAGCTAGTTAGAGCTCAACTAGTCTAAAAGTATCTAAACATAAGGGTTAGATTGAGCTAATTTTCATGTAACTCTCACCCGAAAAACTATCCCAACCGAGAGACTAATTGAAGTTAGTTCATGTTGGACCCACCAAAAACTGACTTTTCTCTCTCCCTCCACCCACACCTAATGATTAATAAAGAAATGTTATTCTAACCATTCCATCCAAACACTTCTTCGGCAAGTGCGAGGGGAGCAATGCATGTACCTTTTGAGTGTACATTTTGAGTGAGTCTCTAGTTCCCTGCTCCGGCGACACGGGCGACCCGAACCGCGCCGCTGCCGCCCCCTCTCTTGCTTCTCCCCCACCTCGCCCCTCGCCGAAGGGGAGCGGTCAGGAAAAAAACGGTGCGCCCCCGGGATGGCAAGGCATCTCTGTTTGGCTTGCCCGCACGCGTCCAGACACAGCGGGCATCTCACGACGGCCTCGTCGCCCCTCCGGCCGCCGCCGACAGCGCCGCCCCCTCCTTCGCCAGATTCGGGCATGGGGGTCCAGATCTACTACATAACCAACCCCCGCGCAAGGTTTCCTGCCCTGTTAGCACCCTCCTCTACTCTCTTCCTCCGCCTCCCCCCATGGATGCTGTTAGTGGTGACCGTCGTCCCCGGGCCTGCGCGGCTCTGATCTGACTCCGGCTTCCCCGGATCTGGCCCTACCTGGGCCTTTGGGGCCCTCCCCTGGCGGCGCCTGGGTCGGGTGCCTGCGGTGTCGGCGCTCATACCGACTGGTCAACCTCTGCCAGCTGTTGTTGCCTCTCGTCGGTTCGTCGTGTGCGCCCCCACCTCGCCGGTGAGGCCCTGCTACTGCCTTTCGTCTTCCCGTGGCTGCCCATGGGGTGAGTAGTCCCTGGTCGCCGGGGTGTCAGGAGCAAGGGTCATGTGGACTTTGGCACTGTCGGCTTTGTCGTGTTCGCATGGCGACTGCCGTTGTTCTTCTCAGCGGTCGCGGCTGTGGGCACAATGCGTGGTGGCTGCCGTCTAGTGGTGATGTGAGGTGCCCGCGGCGGTGTGCTCGCCGCTCATGTTGGCACTCCAAGGCTTCTGTTGTGCCACCATTGTGGATGACTGTGGCAGATGCGCGGGCACCTCTTCGGGGTGCTTCGTCTTCCCATCTGGTGCCACTTACTGAGCCTTGCCATGAAGACCGTCGAAGATGTGCGACTAAAGTACCACGCCCGGCGCGTGGGAGGTGCCCTACCTCTGCACAATCTCTCTTGGTGTCTTGGGCTCGCTCGCCGCCTGGCAGCTTCTGTGTTGGCGGTGGATTTACAGCGAAACATTGAGGCCTAGTGCACGAGGAGGCTCTTGCCTCCGCATCAATCCATTGTGGAGCCAACCTACAGCCTTCGTCTCCTGCAACCAAGGGCGAAGCCAGGAAATATTGACGTCGATGTCAGTGGACAATACCATATCATGCCTGCATGTGTTATAAGGTTTTACAATAGTGATTACAATTTAAGATTTCAATTTCTCTCTCCAATGTAAAACACCTGTTATGATAGTTTGTGGAAAATTAAAACACGGTGATAGTTTACAAGGGCATCTAGTCAAATATTTCTTCTTACTTCATCTTGCGGTTTCTGTCCAATGTAATCTTATTTTCTCCTTCTATCGGCGAGAATAATAAAAATCTAAGATCAAATCCCTAATCAATTCCACATCTCAATCAAGTAAACAAATGGCACTAGAGAATTGGGGCTCAGCGTAATATGTACCTGACATCAGGACACATGTTAGTGTTGGGATTTGGCCTAGGCCGCAGAGCGCAGAGGGGGAGGAGGAGCTGCCAGTTGCCATAGTGCCACCGACGCAAAGCAGAAGATGTCGATGGGAGCCAGAGACTGGAAACCAATTGTCGTGGCATGCATGTACTTTGGGCCGTATCGGCTACGTGTGAATGGCAGGTTGGATAATTGGTTTAATAGACTGCACTAGATGCTGGACTCGAGGGCTGCAGATGTGAGGATGATTTTTTTTACTGGTGTGAAAACATGTATACATCCATATCGGCACAAGAGCTTCCCGCAAAACCGTCGATGTCAGCTGACATCGTTGATTACACGTAGCTCCACCACTGCCTGCAACTCCATGTGTTCTGTGAGTGCTCCGTATCTCTCCCAATGGTTGTTGATCTTGGGCTTGCTATGCCCCTAGTGCCTGGCCTCTTCCGGGACTTGGCGCGTGCTCTCCCATTGGCACCTCTGCTCTATTGACGTGCTCCTTGTTGGTGATGCTATCACACCTTATGTCAGGTGGTCTTTCCATTGATCTTTCATTCCCACTTGAGGCTTCCTCCCCTCGGGCGGTGTTGGGTGGCAAGAGGTGGTGGAGCCTGAATGTGCGCCTAGGTGTCACTACGAGCTTCAAAGGGAGATCGCCGTGCCCGGTGGAGCTTTGGCATGTGCTCCTTTTCACCATCCTTAGTCCCCTTTTCGTTGAACGACCCTCAAATGGAGGGTATCATCGGATCGACGCAACTACGAGGGGTGGTGCGAGGGTGCAGCAACATCTGCTTTACTGATGAGCATGTCGTTCGATGGAGTCAAGCTGGCGATCAGGAGTAGTCTTCCATCTTGTTTCCTAGTTGGTCCTTGATTTGTGTCCCTCTCTTCTCAACAGTTGTGTTCATTTTATTTTTCCTTGGATGTGTCACATTATACCCCTTGCTCCGTGTGCATGTAGTTTGCCACAAAATTAATGCAAAGTTCAGTCCGACTTCTTGCCTGCCGTAGTTATCCTTAAAAAACATCTTTCCTCATGACCAAGCCTTGATTGTTGCGTACAATGCCAAACACAAGATTTTTGGGGAGAATTTTTACGATGAACATTTCGAATTACACGTGAATCGGGAAAGGTTCGTGAATTCCACGTACTCAAGGATCATTCTAGTGGCATATGATGGTTCAAGCATTGTGCCTCTGTGCTTCTAACAGCTCTCCAAGATTCGTCAATGTAACAAATAAAGCTAAGAAGAAGAGACTGGTCTCCACCGGTCGTTTATTGTCCCACTAGTGCTAGGTTCTGGCTTCATCTTTATTTTTGCTAGTAGTGATATAACTTATAGATCTTTGAGGTGGAATAAACTCTCTGTTATTGCTTTCTCTCCAAACTTTCCAAATCATCAAAAGAAAAAATGATTCAAATATTAAGTAGACTTGGTATATATGATGTCCCCGGAGCATTAATCTACACTAGGAGCAAGATACCTTTAAGCATACTAAACAAAAGGTAAATCAAAAAATGTCAGCATTCTTTCTACAAAATACTTTCATTATGTTATTACAGTATTTTGGATGACCTTTTTAATCGAGAAGATACATATCAAAGGTAAAATTCTCTTAGATGGATAATTTTTTTCTTTTATACAAACTCTATCAACACATGAAGTTCTAACTTTTGTAAAAAATTCAAACCAATTTTTTACAACAAAATTCAAACTAATTGACATTACCATCAGCAACATCAAACATATTCTTTTTTACTTATAAATTTCTAAGCATTTAACCAATGAAACTCATGAAAGTATACTATACCTGTAATTAAAATAAAATAATAATCAATAAGATCACAAAATCTAGCTTTGCAAAAGTTTCTGGCCTTTATTAGGTTCATCTTTAAAAAAAATTGCTTACAACAAGCTTTTACCAGCATTTATATTCGGTGGTCAATGAGAACAAAATATTTCAAAAAATCCCCTAAAACAGACTAAAATTCGTTTGCATTACTATTGCAATTATTAATAATGATTATGCAAAGTACATATATGCATTTGGTTAATACAAATAGGTTATGTATATTAATGTTGAATAATAAAATTTATGCAAATATCAAATCCAGAGAACACAAAGATATCTCAACTCATAGTTTAGCAACCAGTAACACTTACTTGCAGTTTGATTGAAAATATCTTATAACTTTTTCATGATCTACACTACTAATATTTTCTCTTGTATAAGCAAAAGATCATAAAACGGAGACCGCATGCTTGAGATAACAGGGGAGAATGCAGAATGGAGAGAATGAGAAGATTATTGCTCTAGTTGAAACGATAATGCTTTTGTACCCATTGTATTATTAGTGTGCTCAACTTTAAGGATAGGAGTGTCATATGTTCATTTCCACACTAATAAAGGGGCAAGGGAGGCATGCCCTTCCGTTGATTCAACAAGAGCTTCTTTTTCTCTCCCCTCTCTCTTCTTCTCACATTGTCTTTAAAAACTTGGGCTCTCCCATCATAACATGGAAGGTCAAATTATTTTAATTATTTGGCTATATTGGGAAATTTAGTCCAAACTATGTGAATACATTATTATAAGACACATGTAATCAAGTTACAAAGGCTTGGAATCAAATCTGCATCCAGTAAATCTAAGAAATTTTATCAATACAATTCAAAATTACAATAGTGTGGAGCACAAATTTGTTAACCAATAAATCAATACAATTCATGAATACAAATCTAAGTTACATGTTTGTATTTCATATGGAGCACAAATATGTTAATCAGTCTCAAAATTACCTAACAATAATGTGAGATGTTTAAGAGCCTAGATCATATTATATATTAGTTAAGTACAAATGTTCAGAGTTATTTCTTGTCTTTGTGTCTAGCAATTAGATCAGGAGGTTAAATGTATTCTTTAAATGATTGACCTAGCTACATGCACTCATTGTAGTGACCCTTCAGACACCCAATATTATCAATTCCAAAATACCTCAGGTTCGTATATTGGAGTGTTTTAAATCATGTATAAAACACCCTATCATCCTTATTCCTCAAATACTTGCGATGTCTCTATGTGTAATGTCCAGGGAGATATAGACATCGATAAATACTAACTGCACTTCAATCAGAATGTGTCTGACGACATCATTTCAAAAATACTATTTATTTTTTTAGCATATAAAAAAAATCCCTCCTTTCTCTAGTCAAGTTTTTGAAGCTTTAGAAAATTGTAATAGTGTTTTCGTATATGGATTCTAAATTTAAATATTTTGCAGTTTATTTATTTATGTTAAAAATGTGCCTTACAACTTTCATGCTCTGGTGCTTGTCAAATGAAATTTTATTTTTATTTGTATATTTTTGGGGTGATTTTAAAATTTTGATTTTGCGAACATCTTCTCTCACAAAGCCATTATCAGCTGATACAAAATTGAATTCATTACAATTTGGTGACAAGGTTCATAATTTTTATGTTTTAATCTTCTTTACATGAACTCAAAAGTTAGGTAGGTGCTAATCAGGGGTCATGGATCTCCTCTTGTGTTCACAAAACTTGCATATAAGTATATAATCTATATAAAAGACCATTCCAACTCATATAATTTAGAGCTCATATTGTACCAATCCTAATTTTATCATGATCTCATAGCTCCAAATGTATATTTAAATTTCAATCAGAATTATATCTATATAGCATTTAAAACATTGATCATACACCAACTTGTACATAGTGACTCTGCTAAGAAAATTATAAACTTATCTTTGGTAAATAATAAAAAGGTCATAGAAACAAGTAGATAAAATGTGATTAGAGAAAAGTTCTCCTTTAGAGCTAAACTAAGCCGGTGAGGTCAAAACCACCATACGGTTTTTATTAAGAGAATGAAACCTAATTCTGATTTTGAAAATCTTCGAATCCCGATTTCATCGGTGAGGGAATTTTTTAAACCACTCAATCGAACCCCGGTCTTCTAGTTGCGACCATACCTTTGGTACGACAACCGCCTCTGCCTCTCGTTCGTTGTCAATGTAACAGTTGAATAATAAGCACAACAACAACCAATGATGTGTCCACGCAATGATTTTCGTGCATCACTTCGTTTTTTCGTTTGTTCGTGAGACATTTGGTTAAGCAACGAACAGGAATCTGACAGCCCGGTAGGTCACCTAAATTCGTGCAGGTAGGCTTACTCCCGGGACGAAAGGAATATCAGAGGCTAGTGCAGCAGCCGGCTGCCGGCTGTCCTTTTTTGCTCGCTTCTCAGTCTTCCATGACACAGCAGTTGGTGTCAGTGACACCTCACTCGCTGTCTCTCTTGTGAAAACTCGACGTGAGAGGGATACTGTCCGAATTGCCTAGCTCATCAGCATTGGCAAGGAAAATAAAATCAGTGGGTCTGATTGTAGAAAATTTCTCAAGTGCTTGAAATGTGAAACAATCGGTGCCGGTTCATGCTTCGGAAAATCCTGCAGGTGAGATCACAGTGAAGACAACGAGCAAATGGCAGAGGCCGGGCAAGGTATAGGGTCTAGTCTAGCAGTCTACTCCAAGCATCGGATCCTTGGGGTAGAGGCCGGGGCACCCTTTGCTTGGCTCCTAAGCTTGTGGAACAGGCACTGATGCAAAGCCTCGCGTTCCAAGGCTGGTCCTGCACAGCATATGAGACAGTAAGGATCGAGGCTTGGAGATGAAGCCCACAGATGGAAAGGTAGCTAAGCAGAGAACACGAGAGAGCACAGGGTCGTCGTCGAAGAGAAAAGTTGCTCTTTGCCTGCACTGCAGCAAGGAGGGAAAAAACAGAAAACACAGCCGTGGAAGGCTAAAGGGAACTGGGAAGCATGATTTGCTAGCGATCTCCTCAGTCTCTCTTGCCTGCCTTTTTCCTCCGACCGCCGTGCGCAAAAAGGCCAATTTCCATCTAAATTCGCGACCGGGCCTGGCCCATGCGCAGCAGAAATGTGGCCTTGCTAGACCACATAAAGGAGTTGGGCTGGACTGCTTGATGCGATGAAAAAAAATCTGACTGGCTGGTTTGGACTTTGGAGACATTTTGGTACGTGATATTGATTTTTTCTATTGACGAGTTTTTTATGCCACCACCACTCCTGCTGAAATTTCTCCGTCTTTGTTTTTCGAAATATGCCCCCTGTGTGAGAATAAAGAAGGCAATAGGTGCCCGAAACCCGATGGGTTTTGCTCCATTAGAGCATGGACATGGGTCGATTTTTATACCCGTAGGTTTACTAATGGAAAAAATAAAACCCAATGGTTTCGTGGGCATGGGTTTGGGAACATAAAACCCGAACATGTGAACCCAAAGTTTTTTAGACCTGACTATATATCACCAAATAAGCAAACATTCTTAGCCTACGCCTTAACTTTAATGGCTAAACCACAACTCTTATATGCATGTATAATTACTTATCATAAGTTTAACTGTTAAACGACATGTACTATGCTTTATGCCACTCATATGAAGTGCTTTTGTTAACATGTGGTGATATGATTGGATAACTAATATTATACTTTCGTTAATTTACATCAATGCCGAATGCGTATGTTTTAAATTGTGAATATATACATGTATATTATTTTCTTGTTTTTAGAATTACACAGCACAACGCAGACACTTAAAACACGCACGCACACTCACCCATATGAATACACGTACGCAAACTCTACCCTATGAGCACCTCCGAAGGACTTAGCACCGACAAATCTGGAGATCCTCGAAGTGAGATCCTCGAAGTCACAACTGGCGCCACTAGCGCCTCGTCGTCGACGGGAACGTCGCTTATCACTTAACGCATAACGCCGGAAAATCCTGGAATAAATCCAGGTGCGAGCACCAGGATTTGAACCCTGGTGGGTAGCGTCCCACTGAACCGTCCTACCATATAAATACACATATATACCAATTATGTTGTTTGATTTGGTAGTCACGGGCGACCTGTGGGTAGCCGTTAACCCGATGGGTATGGGTTTGGACACAAAATTAAATCCGTCACGGGTCATGAATTCTTTAATGGGCGGGTTTTGCATTCATGGGCATTTGTGTTTGGGATTTTGTACGAATTGCCATCTCTATGTGAGAAATACGTTCCCGCTCAGCACAGAACTTCGGCCCATTCCTATTTGGGCTTCAAATTGCTGATCAGCCCAAATAGGATCTGCTTTTGACGCTCCCAAGCCCATTTGATGACCAGCAGAAATTCTGCTTCGACCACTACTGACTGCTAGTACGCCTGAAAGAACTTTACGTGCTTTCAGACCCATGATTGGTCTTGGTCGCTAATCCACACCCGGTTCCTCCATGCACTAAAAGAACTTTACGTGCTTTCAGACGACGTGGTAATAGAATTCCCTGATCCTTTGGTGCTAGAAACTAAGGACAGCTCCAATGGAAGACTCTAAACCAGCTCATATAATTTTTTAAGCGATCATTAATGAAAAATAAAAAAATTCAAGCTAGTTCAAGCAAAGTTAGGCCTTCTCCAACACGCAGCTTAGAGCTAGCTGAATTTTTATTATTCGACGAATAAGACATGTTAGCTCGCTCCAGCTCTAGAGGGGCTCTTCCCTCTTTTTTTTTTCTCATTTTCTCTCTTCTTCTTCTTCTTCTTCTTTATTTCTCTAAAACATGGAAGGGTTGAGCCCGGACCGCCCCTGGCTACGCCACTGCTTGTACGTCTCCCAGAAATCTGCTCTCCCACTATTTGTTCACTGCTCTCCTGTTCTCTCTATCCAATGGTTTGAGCCAGCATGTGGCTCTTACCGTTGGAGAGGGCATCTCCTTCATCGTCCCCTTCAAAAGGCATATTCCATCCTACTCACTTGTATTCTCTCCTTTATACTTACTTCTTCCGCATTTATCATCCTTCATATTTCTCCTTCATCCCAACAATTGGGCCCACACATAAATTTTTTATTACCTCTGTCGGTGCGGAAATGTAGTCCCGACCCTAACTAGTAATATGCGCTGAGATCTACCTCCCAATGGTCGGTGCTAAGCAACTAGTGACACTGGTTTTTATCCTGGTTCCGGCCGGGGCCGTACGTCCAGCAGTGGTGTGCTCGGGGCACTATATTGCGTTGCACCGTGGTGCTCGTAGATGGGTGCTACAAGCGAGGCGGGAGAGGAGGCTTGTCCTCCAGGTCCCAGAGGTATTGATTGAGGCAAGTGCCAATATCAGAGTGGAAGGCGAGAGGCGTGAGAGTGTCGTTCGTCCCTTGTCCCCCCTGCGGCTGGGGGATTGCCCTTCCTTTTATAGGCTAAGGAGAGAGCAATTTACAGGCGTGCCGCACTATTCTCCTACGTGTGGAGGTGTGGCGAGTAGTGCCGCGGAGTTGACGGTTGTCCTGGTGAATCTCGCTCCTGTTGGGGCGTCGTGGCGAGTTCTGTGCCCATACAGGGGCGACTTCGAGGGTGGTGGCGTAGAGGTTGGCTTTCCAGCTGCCGCCCATGGGCCGGCTCGAGGGTGCCGTCAACGGGGGTCCGTACAAGGTACAGTGGCGGGCGTGGCGACATCCTGTCCCCGTGCGCTCCAACAGCGTTGGGGATGTCGTCGCAGTACCCGACGTGGCGCTGCAGTGGCGGGGATGGCCGCACAAGGCTGTCAGCGACGGAGAAGACCGTTTTCGCCGGCCTGACGTCACGGTGTAGTCATGTGTAGTCATAGAAAAAGCATTCGCCCCCATTCGAGGGTTCCGTCGTTCCCCTTCGAGGGCTCGACGTGTTAGCCGTACAAAAGTAGGCGGCACAGTGTCACGGAGCTGACACTGGCCTCTCCGCATAGTGTTGTATAGGGGCGGGGATGGTCTTCCCCAGGGAGTAGGTGGAACAACGCCGGGGCGTGATTCCCAGGCGCGTCAGGTCGTGGCGCAGTCCTGCGGTGTTAGAGTACTAAATGCTCGGACGTGCGAGCAGGAACGGGGGCGTCGTGTGCGCGGGGACCCTCGAGCGAGGCGGACCTCGCCCGAAAGGGCGTTCAGCCCTCGAGCGAGGCGGACCTCGCCCGAGGGGGCGTTCAACCGTGCCGCTCTGGCGGGCCGCGGGGGCCACCAGGGATGTGATCGTTTAGTGTGTGCGTTTTTAGGCTCGTGGATTAGTTCGCGTTTTGCGCTTTTTATGAGTTTTAAGCGGGTTTCCCCTGGTTATTTAGGGTACCCTTATGGCTGTCCCCGACAACCTCACTCCCTCCCCACCTATGTTACACGAGTACGGGTACGGGTATCCGATACAATACGTATCAGATACGCGGATACACACTTTGTCAAAAGAAAATCTACTAAACTGGTGTATCAGAGTATTCGTATCCGCGTATCCGACGAGTATACGTCACCCCCTTTGGAGTATCCGTGTAACATAGCTCCCCACCCCCACCCCGTCTCTATCCTCTCTGCTTCTCCCCCTCTTCCCCTGGTTTCTCCGCCACGGGGCGGGATGGGGCTCGGGGCCGGCGTCCTCCCCCACCCACCCCCAAATCCCGGCTCCGGCGAGCTCGCCCCTACCTCTGGCGATCAATCTGAACCGTGCGATCTTGATCCAACACCTCCAGGTGCATCTACCTCTCTCTGATGTAGTTTCCGACCACATCAGAGGATCTCAATCCCACGAAATCGAACTCTCTCACACGACATGTTGTTCAAAGGTATACTGCTACTTTTTTCTTTCTCCTTTCTGCAACTGCTCGAGCTAGCACCTACTCCCTGCGTCCCCAAAAGAGTGTTGTTTTCACTTCCCGATAAACCACTTTGACTAAATATATAAAAATATATATTAATATTTATGGTACAAAATTAACATCGTTAGATAGATATTTGAATCTAGTTTTTTATAAAATTTATTTCGAGACACAAATATTGTATGTATTTTCTACAAATCCGGTCAAACTTGTGGTACGAAAACCCACAGCGACACTTTTTCGGGACGGAGGAAGTATCTCTTACCTTTAGAAAGGGCCTAAAGGCAACCCATATAAAATTAAAAAAGCGTCGAGTATCTTTTGCCTAGTAGGACCACCATATCAGCTGTATTTTACAGGCATGTGACCAAAATCTCAGCCCTGCAGTCGCGCGGCGTCAGTCGACACTCACAAATCACTCTTTGTTAATGACGAATGGCCTAACTAGCAAACGGCAAAAGAATGCATCATATCGAAGAAAATGACAGGGTCAAAGAACATTGCTGGCTAATGTTGGTAAGCAAACACCATTTGTGCATTTGGCGACGAACAAGTTGCAGCACATGCATGAGATATTTTTAAAAACGAAATATGCACGAGAAGAAGACGTTAAGAGAGGGTTCAAGTATGTTGTAGGTGATGGTAGGAAAATTAGATTCTGGCATGATACCTGGTCGTGTGGATGCCCTTTGAAAATAGTTTTTCCACATCTTTTTGAAATTTGTAACCAGCAGGACTGGTCGGTGCGTAGAGTGTGCAATCCGGAGTTTGGCGAACTTACCTTTAGAAGAAATTTCGGTGAGAGGGAGGCAGCGGAGTTCTCAGAAATGAGAGAACTGATAAACTCTGTGGCTCTTAGTGAAACTAGAGATTCGGTTCGGTGGGTGTTGGAGAAGTCTGGGACCTTCTCAACATCATCTTTGTACAATGAGCTCACCTTTACTAACTTTTCTAATAGATGGTTGATGAATGTGTGGAAAACCAAGGCCCCCCTTAAGATTAGGATCTTACTTTGGCAAGTCATCAATGACAAAATCCAGTCCGCTGAACAACTAAAGAAAAGGAATTGGACAGGTTCCACTGCTTGTAAGATGTGTGGTGTATTAGAGTCCACCTCTCATATTTTTTCCGCTGTGCGCTTGCTAATTTCTGCTGGTGCATGTGTAGAGATGCCTTGGGTTGGCCTTTTCCTCCCTCTGAAGCTGTGGATGTTTTTAACTTCTGTTACAATTCCTCTAACAAACAAACCAGACGAGTGCTGTATCTTTTTGGAGCGGTTGCTTGGAGCTTGTGGCTAATTCGTAATGAGTTTGTTTTCCAAAATATTGTCATCCACTCTCCTAATGTGGGGATTTTCCGGGCTATTTCCTTTTTGCAGAAATGGAGGGTGATGAACAAGGAGACGGAACAACTCTAGATCGACGCGGTGATTCAAAAGCTGAATCTTCAACTATCATCATTAATGCTTGAAGAGCAAGGAATTAGTGCTGTTACCCCTGCAGTTGCCTGAAGCTTTCCTTAGATCCTCTTTTGTTAGGCTCCCTGTTGCTGTGCTTAAACTTCTTAGTTTGTATCAGGTTAAGCCTGTTGTTGCTCCTTTTTTCTTTGGTTGTGACTTATCTTGTTAAACTTCTTTTGCTAGTCCTCTGGCTTGGTTGGTAGAGTGAGGGTTTTAGAGTGAGGTGCTTAAGCCCTGTCCGGGTGCTTTTTTGTCTTGCGTTTCTCTGTAAAACTGGCATCCCCAGTCTATTTTAGCTTTAATCAAAGCTGGGCCTACCAGGCCTTTTAAAAAAAACGAAATATGCACGAGAATGTGCTCAGTTTAATTCCTCAAACCTCCTGTCCAGATCAACAAAATGCTTGGGGGAAGAAATTTTGCTTTTACACGGCATCCGGGCAGATGGAAGGTACGAGCTATAGTACTCTGTCTCTATACAACGGACGCGCTCGGCGCTGTTACTTATGCCACTTTGATTTCTCGATTTTTTTGGAGTCCTCGAGCAGCGCGCGTGTCTATGAGCCTGTTCGGATGGTGGTGGGCCGATGGTAGTCTTTGGTTTGTTACGAGAGAGAAAATCTTGTTGGTTGTATTCTTCTTCTTGGTTGGTTTGTAAAAGAGAAAATCTTTTTTGGTGGCTGATAAGCCAAGCGAAGAAACGGTCGAAGAAACTGTCGAAGAAACGGTGGCAACCAGTCCCCTGAATGAGCATCCATATGGCACGATGCCATAAATTAGAAAGGACAAATCCAGTCAAGGCACGTACTGCCTACTGACAACGAAATTGCATGATTCGAAACTACCTTTTTTTTTCCATTTGACAAGAGCAAATTAAAAGCAGCATGGAAATACGACGACTGGATTCAATGGGATTAGACGATTAGTGAACATTGAACAAAGCTGCCGGGAAGCATGTTGGTGAATACCAACAGATAGTAAGTACTGAATAATTTTATTGTTTTCTAGGAGATAATTTTATTATTTTGTTATAACGACTGACGGGTACGGTACGCAAACACTTAAGTATGTTTTTTTTTTATTTCGCAGACTAAACTAATCATAGAAGAAATGGTTAGACTGCAAAGATAAAAGACATTTTTCCAATTCAGGTCAACCCTTATCATGTGAAACAGGATGTGTTTCCTAGAAACAAGGTCTCCGCCTACTAAGTACTAGTATCTAGGAAAAAGTACAATGTGCCTGCATTATCTAAAATATCATCAAAATAAACTACCATCTTTCTTCCGATAAAGAACAGAAGATCATTATCACAACCAAGCTGGTGAAGCAAAGCTACTTACTAAAAACATGTCACATTATACCAAGCTACTACTTACCATGCTACTATCTATATGATAGTACAAGTATGGTTTCTAAAGATCGGATCTCACACTAAGCTATATTTCAATGAAAATATAGCTTTTTTCTTTCCTCAATGAATTGCGTTCAACTAAACAAAAAGTTGTGCAACTAATTAATGTGAATAGTACTTAGGTACTTCGAGACTAGTTTGGTACTTTTCATGCCAAAACGACATGTTTGGATGCAAAAATTGTTTAAATTAAGTGATTCCGCGTGCGTTGTTACGAGATATGAGATAGTTTTTCGATAAACTACGAATCGATGTGCTTGTGTAATTGCTTGTACCGGCGATATTATCCATGAAAATGTATATTCATTATTTAGGAGAACATATCTTAAATGATTGATCATCTATGTATTTAGTCACAGAAAATCTGTGGAATACATCAATAGTTGGTCTTAGTGGATGATGATGATGATGATGTGGATAGTCTGCATGTTAAGAGATATACAATTAATAAGGTGCCTCTATATAGGTTATAGTATACTCCCTCCATACCCAAATTAGTTGACGTTTAGGACATGATTACGGTAACCAAGGAGTCATTAATTAGGAGGTACTTTTCCCTATCTACCCTTATTAAATAGTGGTGCGGGTGCATTATAATCGAGGAACTATGGTAGCTCAGTTGGCTAGTGCGACAAAGTGTGGGTCGTGCGGCTCGCGTTCGAATCCTGGTGGCCTCTATATTTCCCTTTGAGCTCAGCAAGCATGAAGACGACGTCGACAACGCTGCCTTTGATCTCAACGACCATGAAAATGTCGACGGCAACGCAGGTTTCGATCTGAACGAGCCTATACATGATGAGCATGCCAACGGTACCTCTTCTTCTTCTCTAGCTGTTCAACTACAATGTTCTTTTTCTTGACACTGAATTATTCATGTTCTATTTTTATAGGATTTGATTTGAACCTACCACTAGATGAGTTTGGAGCGGTTGATTTTGATTATGTACAAAACCTAGCTGGTAAGCATGCCTACATTTACATCATGTCGTCAGTTATTTTTACCATGAATAAGCTTGTTTCTTTTCCTACATTTAGATCATGTCGTGAGTAGTATATGCAATCCATGCGCATGCTGTGGGAGTTCGAGCAAGCATAAACAGTTAGGGCCAGGTCACTATAATTATTTACCATCAATAAGCTTAGGCATATCCTGCACATCCTGCATTTCACACTTGTTTTTAAAAAATTCAATACTTCTGTTAGCTTGAATATTTAGAGCATGCAGTGAGTTACTTTATTTGCACCATGAATAAGTTTGTTTTTTTCCTATATTTAGATCAAGGTGTCCAACAAAAGCATGAGTATTCTGATAATGTTAGACAACAAGTGTACCAAACATTGTTGATGAGAAGCAAGAATGGGCGTCTATGCAAACACGATACAACAATTGTTTCTCAGCAATTTGGAGTAAAGATTCGGACAGTTCAGCGCATATGGGAGCGAGGTAAAAACCAACTTGCTCAAAACATTCCGGTCAAGGTTCCTAGTTTAAAGAAAGATAGATGTGGCCGTAAATCAATCCCTATTGATTTGGAAAATTTGAGGAACATTTCTCTCCAACAAAGAATGACCATAGAAGATGTGTCTAGTAGACTTGGTATTAGCAAATCTAGGACACAAAGGTATTTGAAAAAGGGTATGCTTAGGCGACACTCTAGTAGCGTGAAACCTTATCTCACTGAGGATATCAAGAAGACTAGATTGAAGTGGTGCATTGACATGATTGACCAAAGTTTGCTTGATGATCCAAGGTTCAAGGATTTGTTTGATGTTGTGTTTATTGATGAGAAGTGGTTCTATCTCTATCAAAAATCGGAGAGGAATTACTTGCTACCCGATGAAGATGAACCACATCGTCTTTGCAAGAACAAGAACTATATTCCTAGGATCATGTTTTTGTGTGTTGTTGCTCGGCCAAGATTTAGAGATGGAGTGCGTGTGTTTGATGGCAAAATAGGTTGTTTTCCACTAGTTACCATTGAGCATGCTATTAGAGATAGTCCTTATCGGTTGCGTGGTGAGGAAGTGATCAAGCCAATTCAGTCAATCACAAGGGATGTGATAAGAGAGTTCATGATAAACAAAGTCTTGCCGGCAATAAGAGCAAAGTGGCCAAGAGAAGATGCGCACAAGCCAATT
This sequence comes from Cenchrus americanus, assembly GCA_947561735.1. Taxonomy (NCBI): domain Eukaryota; kingdom Viridiplantae; phylum Streptophyta; class Magnoliopsida; order Poales; family Poaceae; genus Cenchrus; species Cenchrus americanus. The sequence continues at coordinate 15,106,429 of OX387241.1, forward strand.
TACATACAACAAGATAATTCTCCTACTCATTTGAAAGTAGATGATCCTCAGTTTTGTCAGTTTGCTAAGCAAGATGGGTTTGACATTCGGCTGATATGTCAACCAGCAAATTCTCCAGATTTTAACGTTTTAGATTTGGGTTTCTTTCGAGCTATCCAAGCAATTCAGTACAAGAAAAATGCTAAGACAATGAAAGATCTAATTCCGGTAGTGCAAGAGGTAAATGATCACTCATTTCATTGTCTCAATACAATAAAGATTCTAAGACAATGTAGTTCGATCTAATTTCTTGAATACTTGTTTTGTAGGCATTTTGGAGTACAGCCCATGGAAATCAAACAGAATATTTGTAACATTACAAACGGTGCTGAAGGAAGCAATGAAGATTAAAGGTTGCAACAATATAATGATCCCTCACTTGCAGAAACAAAGACTAGAGAGGGAAGATAGGTTGCCACTGCAGATCCCATGTGAAGCTTCATTGCTTGCTGAAGCCATTAGTAGTCTACAAGCAAATTAGAAAATATAATTTAGTTCATGCAAGTAAAAAGTGCGCTGGATGATTATGTATCTTAGTTTAAATGCATGTACTACCTTACTGTTGGTTGGCTTGGGCAGTGTTGGTTGCATGCTTCATCTTCTTCTCCAACTTCTTTACAATTTGTTCAGGCACAATGATGGTCTCACCACGCATTGCAGGTTTCTCCACATCAGGAATGATGAGCTCACAATCAAACTTGTCCAAATCATACAGGATCCATGATGTCATGTCGTAGTCTTCATGCAAAAGGCCACAACGGCCACACCTCCGAGCATTGCGGCGAGCTTGGTAACATGCCTCTCCAAAGACACCGCCACCATGGAATGTGCTGCAGCAAGGACACTCGACGCCCTCGTCGATGTCCGGCAGCTCCTCGACGGAGTCCAGCACCTCGTCACCGGCAACCGGCACCGCATCGACAGCATCCGACACATGCTCGACGGAGTCCGGCACCTCGTCGTCGGCAACCGGCGCATGCTCGACGGCGTCCGGCACATGCTCGACAGAGTCCGGCACCTTGCCGCGGGCAACCGGCACCTCGTCGTCGACGTACAGCTTCATCTCCGACATCTCCGAGTCCCCGCCGGTGCGCTGGGCTGCGGAGGCGGCGGCGGCGACACGACGATCCATGGTGAACACATCCTCCTCCGAGACCACGATCTCATCCTCCGACGACGATGCCCCGGGGTTCGCTGCCATCGTGCACGTCGTGGAGCACCACATGTCGCCGCCGCACCAGCAATGCATGCTCACGTACGTCGCCCCGCAACAGGCAAGTACTAGACGTGATGGCTTCAAATCTTGGCCGCCGGTCTTGGCCTGCGTCGTCCTCGATGTGCTGGCGTCGTGGGTTTCCCCGTTGCGCGGGCGGTGTCCCGGCGGCTGCGAACTCTAAACCCTATCGGAGCCGCCGGAGACTGGAACGGGTGGAGGTGCGCGTGGTGTGGGCGAGATGAAGGGTGCGTCGGGCGTGGAGTTGAAGGGCGCGTCGCGTACTCGCGTTGAATGCGGGCGCGTTGGGCGTTGGGATGTGAGAGTTACGAGGGGCTCGTGATGAATGCGATTGTGTTGAATGCGGCGGCGTGCAACAGACTGCAAATCGCGCAGGAGGGGCAATCCCGTCCAAAAACCACCCCGGGTCCTAGAACGTCAACTATTTTGAAAACGGACTCCAGGCCCAGAACGTCAACTAATTTGGGTACGGAGGGAGCAGCTGCAATTACTGTGGAGAACTAAAAGTCTTTTAGACTGTGGATTTGTCTTTATTTTCTCATTTTTATGATTGCCCCTAACTATTCACAATTCAACGTGATTTTGCTTATAGTCAAATGATCAAAATGGGAGCAAATATGCAAAGACCAAGGTTAATTGCATTGTCTTGTCAATAGTTGAAAGTAAAATCACAAAGTTCAAAAAAGCACAAGTAAAAACTTTGCACTACAAAGTAGGGCCATTAGCGAAAAGACTGAGTTTATGACTCATTTGGGGAACAAAATGAATAACACTCCCTCCATTCATCCATGCAAGACCTCTTCTTTTTCTTGGCTCAAAGACCAAGGGAAGCACCCCCGTCATTATTTTTTCTTGGGAAAAAACGATCGACTATTATTGCGAATTCAAATGTTCTCTGTATGTGTTTCACTCTCGAAGCGGGACTGTTAAGAAGAAATGATAATAGACCTTGCAAAAGTGAGTTTTTGAGATTTTATAATAAACCTTACACAGATGAATGAAAGGAAAGAAGAAAAATTGAGCTTGTTCGGCTGATTCGAGGAATAGTGCTCGGCTGATAGAATGAATAATGTTATGTGAGAGGAGATAAGCCGAGATAAGCCAAGCTGAGATAAGCCGAACGACCTCGCTGTTTCTTGCGCATCCTCTAGTTGAGGATTGTTACAGGTGCACGAACGCTCACCAACCCCTTCTTATTTACAAATAAACGTATGAGATTGAGTAGTTGTTGACGAAACAAATCGTCTGCTTTAGGAAAACAATGGTGTCATCAGACCAGTCACGCGCGATGGAGCTAGCATCGTTTTCAGTCGACTAGCGTAGCGTGAGGTAATGGAAGAAGCGGTCTTTAACTACCACGCTTGACGCTTCGGCAGTCGGAGTACTGGAAGCAGTCCTCCTAGCCCGCGCCATGGCACACACCTACAGCCCGCGTCAAATGTGTGTGATCGTTTGTTGCACACACGAGTTCGTACGCAGGCACGGCACGTCAGCGGCACACGAACAACTCGTCGAGACGCTGAGATACTCCTACACGCAACGCGAGCGACAGCCGACAGGCAGCTCTCCGACGCGTGACGACCCCCCTTGATCCTCTCTGCCTGCGTCGGACGCGTTGGTGGCAGCTCCAGACTCCGGGCAGGCGATCAAGCACCAGCTCATTGGTGCTGGCAGTGGCAGTGGCAGTGGCAGGGCAGCCGAATCCAACAACGCGGGCTGGGAACTCCCGCCCCCGCCGGCGCCGTCCAGGCCATGTGCGCCCGAACCAAATCCACTAGCTGTTCAGTTTCAAGTTCTCAGCAGCAGGAAATGGAATTGCTGCAGCCAGCACTCACCGATCAGACCAACTGCACCGGCTCCTTTATCGGCCTCCTGCAGGACGGGAATCCCGTTTTTTGGGCTGCAGCGGGGGACGGGATCGGTCCCTGCAAAATGAAGTTGGCCCCCGAATCCTTCATATCTGGAGGGATCCAGCACCTCCTCTAGCTGTCACATCGATGCGGGGTCCGCCTTCTCAACTAACCGCGCACCGGGCCGAGGAGCAGAGGAGCCCGCGCCGCCGCTGCAGCCTCGCCGTCGACCTCGATCCGCGCCGGCGTGGAGGGAGGGCCGCCGGCGGGGCCGAGGGAGGTCGCCGGCGGCCATGGATGCGCCGCCATGGATGCCTGCACGAGCTCCACCGACGGAGGAAGGAGGGGCGCGGCGCTGCCGGTGCCGGAGAAGAGGAGCCGAGACAGTGCGCGGTCGACATCTCTGCCATGCCGTCACGCCGCCGTCACCGAGCGCCGATTTGAGCTCATACTCGCCCTGAATCGACGTCGTAGCGCCGCGGAAGGCCATGCCGGCGAAGATCGAGCTCCTCCTCGCGAGTTCCGCCGGCCGACGGAGGAGGGCGCCGGGAGCCGGCCGCTCGCCGCGCCGGCAAGGAAGGGAGAGGGAGGCGGGGCGCGGCCAGAGGACCGGAGGCGGGGCGCGCTGGCGGAGGGAGAGGCGCGGGCCGGTGGGAAGAGCGGCGCCGGCGGAGGAACCGATGGGATGGGAGAGAGAGGGGGAAATAGTTGGGAGGGGGCGGTGGGGAGGATAAGGAAAGGGAGAGGATGACGAGTGGGCCCCTCGCGTGGTTGTTGGGATGAAGGAGGTAGATAAAGGATGATGGATGCGGAAGAAGGAAATTTAAAGTAGAGAATCTTGATGATGAGGTGTGAATATTCTGTTTTGAAGGAGGTTTTGAAGTGTCACGAGTGTGGATGGTCTCAGTGCTCAATCACCACAAAAAGGTGCCGTGGGACCCACGCGCAATCTCTCTGTTTTTGGTCTCTTTCGACCCAAGGAATAAAAATCGCAACAGCTTCCGAGAACCGGGAAGAAGGCGTTCTCTTCTCCCACGTTTCGCACCCTGCCCCACCTCCGTTTTTCCAGAACTGAGACCTCCCGTATTTTCACTTGGAACGCGACGCTTTGCGTGACTTCCCCACCGCGTCCGGCCGGTGAGGGGTTTCCGTCCCGAAATTACGGCTCCCCTTTTGAGTTTTGACCACTGATCTGAAACAGTGAAACCGATGCCCCCCGGATGGGGTGGGACGGGACGGGACGCCGCCGTGTCCACCCCGCGTCCCAGCAGCCAACAAAGCGCGACCCGCAGCGCAACGGCACGGCAGCGACGCGGCGGCGGCGGCGCCCGGCCGCGCGGTTTCCGCCTTGGCTCGCTCCTTCCTCCACGGACCACGGCCGCGGGCCCGCGACGCGTCTTCTTCGCTTCGGTTTTCCTCGCCGACCCCAACCGCGAACCTGCCTCGCCAGTCGTGCCACAGCCATCGTCCGTCTCGTCTCCTGTCGTCCCCCCTCTCTCGTGCCGGCTCGGCTAGACCGAGTAAAACAAACACAAAACCCTCCCACCACCCCGCTCAAAGCCAAGTCAACACACACCTCACGCAACCCGACCCAAGCCAACAATAACGTAGCCGGCGGCAGGCAGCACCGCCCGCCCGCAAGTCAATCACGCCCACCTCGTCTCACATCCCGCCCGCCCCGTCAAATTTCCGTCCCGTTCCCCCCCCCACCCCACCTCCACCTCCACCTCATCACGGCGATGGCTCCGCGCCCGCGCCCGCTCCTCCTCCCCCTCCTCATCCTCATCGCCGCCGCCCTCTCCCCGCTAGCCGCCGCGCAACCGCAGCGGAACATCCAGAGGACCTTCCCCTCCGTCCGCACGCCGGCGTTCCCCGCCCCGCCGCCGGCGATCGTGTCCCCGACCCCGTCGCCCACCACCGCCCCGGGGTCGCCCCCGCCGCCTCCGACGCCGACGACGTCTTCCGTGAAGCGCAGCGACATCGTGGTGGCAGTGGTGAGCACGGCGCTGAGCAGCTTCGCGGTCTCGGGGGTCTTCTTCTTCCTCTTCCTCCGCCACGGGAAGAAGAAGGAGCTCACGGCCGGCGACGGGAATGGGTACTCCGATGGGCGGCAGAACGGAGCCTTCGCCGGGAAGAGGCCGGAGAGGGAGCCGAGGCGGCCGCCGCGGGGCGGGGGAGGTGGCGGCGGCGGCTTTGGCATGGTGGACGAGAACGGGCTCGACGCGATATACTGGAGGGAGTTCGAGAAGGACGGCGATGGCAGGGGTAGGAAGAGCTGGCGCCCACCGCAGCCGCCGCCGCCTCGGCAGCAGCAGCAGCATCAGCAGCGCGCGGATATGTGGCCGGAGCCCCAGCAGACGTCGTCGCCGCCATCCCCGCCGCGGCGGTCCAGGAGGAACAAGATAGATCAGGAGCCGCTCATCCCGGTGGGCTCCATGGACTCCGCGTCTGACGCGTTCAACGAGTCGCTGCGCCCGCCCAGCGCCGGCTCCACCTCGTCCTTCTCCGTCGACGCCACCAGGCCTTACGCGCGTCCGCCGGTCGCCGTCAGCTCCGTGCCCCGCCCGTCGCCGCAGCTAGCCCCCGCCGCCCCACCAAGCGCATCGCCGGGGCTGCCACCTCCGCCTGGAAGAGCAAGCCCGCCACCTGCTCCATCCAGCGCTGCTGCCTTAGCCGCACCGCCTCCACCGCCACCAGCAAAACCAGCAGCCGCGTCGGCATCGCCACCCCCGCCTCCGCCACCCAGGGGTCCATCTCCACCTCCACCCCCACCGCCCAAGGGTGGCCCGCCGCCGCCACCTCCGAAGGGCGGCCCGCCTCCACCACCACCACCCAAAGGCCCATCCCCGCCACCACCGCCGCCGCCAGGAGGAAAGAAAGGAGGACCGCCTCCTCCACCTCCGAAGGGAGGCGCATCGGCGTCTTCCTCAAGGCCGCCGACTGCGCCGGGCATGCCCTCTGGGGCCGGGGAGCAGCAGGCGAAGCTGAAGCCGCTGCATTGGGACAAGGTCAATGTGCAGGCCACCGACCACTCCATGGTGTGGGACAAGATCACCGGCGGCTCATTCAAGTAAGTCCGTCCTAAATTAAACGCCGCTTCTCATTTCCACTGCTTTAGCATAGTAGTAGTGCCCACTATACGATCCAGATAAAGATCTATAGATACCAGAATTCGGTGCTTCATGACTCATGAGCGTGCTTGTGCTAGTGCTACATAAATGTCACTAGGATCAGTGGAACAGAGTACTAAGACAGGACAGTGCACGGACAATGCAATCAGGGACCTGAACTTCAAAGTGTGGGTACCATGGGAATCAATTAGGCACCACGAATTTTGGAAACACATAGATTTAATTTCAGTAGGAGCATTTTAGCTCTTATAATTATTTGTTCAATAGATTAGAGAAGTCACAGGCCGATCAGAGTTGCCTGAAAAAAAGTCCCAGAATATGCAAAGACACAGGTAAAGAGTAAAATAGAGAAAGGCCTTTTCACTAGCATTTCAGTAGTCCCATTGCACGTTCCTCGGTGGGATCGCAAACCCTGATGTCGCTTTTTCAGTGGACTGATGTCACAGCATCATCGATCAGATGCTCAAATCCTGGCCTGGCTGTGCTTTTTTGTGAGTGTAGGTTCTAGGATCTGGAGTTCTTTACATACAAGATGCGACAAAGACAGATGGCAGGATCTGCTTTATCTAAAGGGCGTTCTCTATCTTGCATCAGCTTGGCGATTAAGAAATTATTAATACTACTAGTAGAACGGGTATATGGGTGTTCGTGGTACAAGTATTGGAGTTGGTGTAGCATGCTTTTCATTGAACGAGTAGGAATTTCATTTTTCTTACCTTGACAGAATCAACTATTAGATAGATTAGCACTGTTTTTAACTTCTACGATCTGTCTTTTAGAATGGATCTAAAGACTTTTTTTTGGGTGCTTGGGATTGGCTTACAAAATGATGGGAAGACGTTAGGGAGCTGACGGTCACCCCAGGAGGAGGAGGAGGGGGGGGGGGGGGGGGATCCCCACCTGAGTTCATTGAGGGGCTTTTGGCTTGGTCAATGGTCAAGATGGGCACTGAACTGTCTGTCTTGTGTTACTGAGTTGTCATGGGATGATGGGAACCCTTTGCATTATTGGGCAATTCAACCTGGTATATCATTGTTAGTTACTGCTATGCTACGAGCAATTCGCATGGGTTGGCAATGATATTTCTTTCTGAAAACCATGTTTTTTCAACATTTTCTGTAATCGATCTAGATCATTATCAAGCTCTTAACTGTGTTAATTTTATGTGCTTCCAGCTTGGATGAAGGCATCATCGAAGCCCTATTCGGCACTGCAGCTGCAAACCGCAAGCCAAAGTCTGACTCCAAGGACTCTGTTGAAGCCTCGGCAGGTCTTGGGCGCTCAAACACGCCGGAACAAATATTCCTGCTAGAGCCGCGCAAGTCGCACAATATTTCCATCATCCTGAAGTCCCTCACCGTTGGGCGGGACGAAATCATCGATGCGCTCCGTGATGGGCATACAGAACTCAACAACGAGGTCCTGGAGAAGCTTTCACGGCTCAACATCTCCAAGGAAGAAGAATCCACTATTCTGAAGTTCTCTGGGAATCCCGACAGGCTTGCCCCAGCAGAGGCTTTCCTCCTCCGCCTCCTCCTTGATGTGCCCAACCCGTTTGCCCGTGTCAATGCACTTCTTTTCAAGGCGAACTATGGTGCTGAGGTTGCACAACTCAAGCACTCACTCCGGACCTTGGAATTGGCAAGCCAGGAGCTGAGGACGAAGGGTTTGTTCTTTAAGCTGCTCGAGGCTGTGCTCAAGGCTGGAAACAGGATGAATGCTGGAACAGCACGGGGCAACGCACAGGCCTTCAACCTCACGGCGCTCCGCAAGCTCTCCGACGTAAAGAGCACCGATGGGAGCACCTCCTTGCTGCACTTTGTCGTCGAGGAGGTTGTTCGCTCTGAAGGCAAGCGGCTTGCCATCAATCGCAACTACAGTATCCGGCGCTCTGGCAGTCTCGCCAGGTCTGGCCACGAGGGCGGCAGTTCAGCAGCAGGCCAAGGGCCATCACGTGAGGAGAGGCAAAATGAATACATGAACCTCGGGCTGCCAATTGTTGGAGGTCTCAGCACAGAATTTGCCAACGTGAAGAGAGCAGCAATGGTGGATTATGATGCAGTTGTCAGCGAGTGTTCAATTCTAGGCAGCCGACTCACCGACATCAAGAAGCTTCTGGAGACCTGCAGCGATGATGGATTTGCAAGAGGCTTGCGAGGATTTGTGAAGGCTGCAGAACAGGAACTAAAATCACTAAGAGGTGAGCAGGAGAGAGTGCTTGAGCTGGTCCAGAAGATAACAGAGTACTACCATGCGGGTGCCACCAAGGACAGGAACGCACATCCCCTTCAGCTGTTCATAGTAGTGAGGGACTTCTTGGGTATGGTTGATCAAGCATGCGTTGACATAAAGAGGAAATTGCAGCAGCAGAAGAAACCACCACCACCGTCATCGCAACCAACTGCTGCGCCCGCAGCAGCACCATCGATGGCAGCAGCAGTGACAAAGGAAGCAACCGATGGTCAACCAGCACCGGCTCAAAAACCACCGGAAGAGGCAGACAGCAAAAGGAAGAGGGTCATGCCAAGATTTCCAAACCTGCCAGCACATTTCATGAAGGATAGTGCAGACTCTGATTCAAGTAGTGACGAGGAATAGAATGGCTGGGGAGGTGTAAATGATGATTTTTTGCATTGTTTTGAATTGGTTGTTGTGGAGGTATAGGTTAGCTGCACACTGTACATAAAGAAATGTTTCGTTGGTTCTTTTGTCCATTTCTTTATACAAGATCCATATCGAGAGGAGCAAATACAACTCTACATAAAATTTGTACAAAATTTGATATGAAGATATCAAATGATATCTTTAACATCAGGTGGTAACTTGCCATGGTACAACAAAGATTTTTCTATCTATAACAAATGTAAAAGAGGGCCAGAGAAAGAAACCCTGCATTCGTAGTACTTGCGTGCTTCAGTCCTTCAACCGGCAAGCTCGCTAATGGGTACTCGGTCCATGATGCTGCAAGCAATTTGTGCGTTCTTTTGCAGTACAGGATCAATGTCTGGTAATTTCGGAATCTGGAACATAAAGTAAAAGGCATAATGTAGTGTAAATTGAAATGCTTATCAAAAGAGAAGCATAAGCCCACAGGAATCATCAGGTATTCTGAATCTGCATGCTTGGTTTCCCCTATAAAAAAGGATGAACACTTTAACATACCTGAGCTAGTAAATCGATTGTGCGCCTGAGCAGACGGGCTAAATCTCCATCATCCATCGCAGAGTCCATCATTATCTCCCTCCAGGTCAATCCTGAAGCCCAGGCTTCAACCATCCCAGCAAATTGGGCATCTATTTCGCAGGGAATCTATCCATGGAACAAACAAATGAGAACAGCAGAGATAAGGACAACAATTGGTCGACCAGCATTGGAAAATAGGAACATGAATACATGATATGCCAGACCTTAACATTATGTTTCTCCTGGAGATCAATGAGTGAGTTTCTCTGCTCTTCTAAATAGCTTATAACACCAGTAACAACAGAAGAAGGTTCATATACATAACTGCAAAAAGTTATGAGTTAGCAGGGCATCATTAGAAAGCAAAAAAAAAGAATTTTCATCCAAAGAAATTCAACCATACGCAGCTAAAAATGCACTAAAGCCTACATGGATTCTCATTTAAATAGGAAAAGACCAAGGCTGCAGCCTACAGGTACAGCCATACAGGGTATCTGTAATTCTTTGACATAAAATTTCTTATACGGCAACTCGTGCTTTGGAAACTGTTCTGAATCTTTCCGGATTTTCTGATGAGGGATAAATTTGTAAACAAAAGCTTTGAAAGACGTCGGCAGTGGCATAATGCATATCTCTACTTAATGGGGCTTGGTGGGGGTACGGCAATTCTGAATATACATGTCCAATTATTACAACAGTAGGGTTGAGTTGTCAATCCATGTATCTCAATTGTTAGCGACACAAAGTATTTCAATTGTTAGTAATAAAGTATCTCAGGATTAATGTATCTTTACTTAATGTATCTTTGTTAGTGAAGTATTTCAATTGTTGCAGTGGAAAGTATCTCTACTTAATGTATCTTTGTTGATCCGTATTTTTAGATTTTCTCATCGATAGATACCTGCACCATCGATTTGTATTATGAAATGCTAGCACGTTTGAACCAGTCTTGGTGGCAACAAAAAGGATATGAACTCAAGTATGTACATATCAACATGATATATAACAGGAGACTAAGCAAGCGAATATACAGAGGAAGTTGTAAAAAAAAGACCGCTTAACAGTTTTTTACCTGCTGTTTTTCCAAGGACGAAGTTTGATCCCTTCTGACACTAAACTTCCACAAACTGCTGCCAATTGAGATGGCTTTAAATCCAAGAGGACCTTGTTCCTAAGAACCATAGCAAGCCACAGCTCATTTTCTCCTCGTATAGCTGCTGCTGTCTCACCCAAAGGATAGATTACCTGAGTATTGATATCTAATGCTCTAGCCTCTTGTATGACTTTGCTAATCTGGTAAATATTCATGTAGAGAACCAAAAATTAATATATGATGAAAAGTTCATTGATGAAAAACATAAGGATATACCTAGCAAGATGCAGAGCAAATATATCATGTATGTGGAGATATGGTAGAAACTAGTACGAAATCTTCAGAATTATCAAGTGCCACTTCTGTTTTTTTTTGAAAGAAAACTGTAGAGGAGTACCCCACAATGTAAATGGTGTCACACCTAGGATTTGAACCCTGGGTGGGAACCCCCCAGCTAGTGGCCTTTACCACTCCAACTGTGAGTCCCTTGACAAGTGCCACTTCTGTTGCAAGGATGCAATTGAGCAAGGCACCATTGGATGGCCCAAATTGGGAATGATAGGTAGAAGGGGGTGTCAGGGGATTGGGGAGAACACGTTCACTAGAAACGGCAGCTCATATTCCCAAAATGCAGTTCAGCAAAAATATCAGGAAAATACATGGTAAGGAACTTGATCTATGGAAATGATGAAGGGCCAGTTAGCCCAGCATTACAATATCTACTAATGTAGCTTCCAAACAATGAGAATAGCACTGATTTGGCAAAGAGATACATGGAAAAAATTATGAATATAAAAAAGATGCATGGTAACCTGGAGAAATTCTTTCCAACCAGTTGGTTCAATTTGTTTTATCCGTCGAGTCAAGCGTCTAGATCTAGCCTCCAAGCGCTCAATTTTTTCTTTTGTAAAGTTTCTCATGTCAATGATCTTTTGGAATTCTTTGAAACCCTTAGTACTCTTGATTGTTTTCTTCAAATGTGAAACCTTCCTCCTCTGTTGCTTGTAGCATTCTACTGCATCTTGATGTTCCTGGGAGAAACGTTCTACCTGGAAATCAAAAGAAGTTAACTTTTAAACAAAGCTACAAAACCTTAAAAGGGTCTCCAAACTTCAGGCATTGATTATTTGAGTAATATTAGACAATACATATAGAAGGAACAGTGCTGAGTCCAGATGAAGCTTTAAGAAAAACTGCTGCTAATTTGTTGATGATCAAATGGCACATGGAAGCAGGCAGTCATTCCTAGCAAACTAATGTAAGTATTTCTGCTGCATCATGGGGACTGGTAAGTTGAAGACTGTCCATTTCAACAGTTGTGGATCCTGGCTTATTTGATATTATAGATTGGTTCTTATATTACCAACATATATAGGATTGTCAGTGGTGAGGTGCACTACTTGTCTGCTCCTATCCTAGGATCTACCATTACAATAAGACTGACCAACCTACAATAAGAGATGAAAAAGGAAGACTGCCACAACAAAAAATTTAAATCCAGGAAGTTAAACATGGTGAAATTTCATGAAAAATGCATATTGTTTCTTCTAAAAGGTACAAGATGATAACATACATTGGATCATCAGCTCAATGATTAAGTCAAGCACTCCACAGCAATATCACATGTCACAGACAGTCACGGAGAAAATGCTAACCTCATCGTCTTCCGAAAGGCTATTAAGCACAGGAACATTGAGACTCCACGACCATGTGTCTAGAGAACCATCCATGCTTAGCAAAGAACCATATTCTGATTTCGCCAGTTTATCCCACATCATCTCTTCACGCAAAAGGAGTTGCTTCAGGGTTTCTCTAGGGAGCGTGCCCCCTTCAACAGAAGGGACAGCAGGAAGACCTGTCTTGTAAACAGTTTTTATCCATTTTTCTGTGAACAGATACCATGAATTATCTGAACTTAAGGCTACATAGTAAGATGGGCAATAAAGTTGTTCTCCAGTATCAACTTTATGCTTGCCTGAGCCAAGTGAATCTTCTTCCACCTGCACCAAGTATATTTAGGTTTTCCTTCTGCTATGATTACACAAAAGTTTAAAAAGAATTGTCCTATTTTTTTTTTGAAAAGTAGCTCACCATGTTCGCAATCTTTTGATCAACAAACGAGTTGAGGTTTCCAATAAATACAGCAGGAATAGTGTGGTGAACTGAATCCTTATCTTTATACTGCAGGCACATGAAAGGAAGATGGCCACTTTCAAATTCTTCCAACCGATTTTTCCATGCAGCCATTCTCTCCAGTTCCATCCTTTTTTTCAGCTCATTTCTGATCTGCTTCTCTTCCTGAGGAAACAGTGGTGTGTTGATCATTGAATGGATCAGTATATCATTAACTTTCATTGATCATAATAAATAAGCAATCAATATTACCTTCAGTTTCTTTTGTAGAAGGGAAATCTCAGTATAATCTTCCTTTGATAATTCTTCCCTGCATTTTCGGTCAATTGATTCATCGGTAATTTCTGAGGAGAGGTATTGTATTTCTTGCTGTATTTTTTCAATCTCTTCTTTGGCAGAAACCATTACATTGCTCCCAACATAATTCCCAAAGCTTTGCTCCACTAGCTTTCGAGCTTCCTCTAAAGTTCTTCCAGAACGCTTGACCTTCAGATCATCTGATTCTTTCTGATTATGAGTAACTTTTGAACCCTGAACAACGCATTACAACCCATTAGGTAAACATCTAGAGAAAGAAGGAACATATGCATAAATATATAAAAAGAAAAATACATACAGCAAGGAGGTTCAAAACCATTCCATATGATGCAGTGAATTGTGAAACAAGTGGCTCAAGTCCAGCAAAGATAATGTCACAACACTCTTCAGGCCCTTCATATGCTGTCTGAACAAGAACAGTATGTCCAACTGTATCAATCCCTCTCCTTCCAGCACGACCTGCCATCTGGAAGAGTTCATTAGGCGTTAAGAGCTGGCGCCCCGCATCTATTCTTTTGCTGAGAGAAGAAATCACAGCTGTCCTAGCAGGCATGTTAATCCCTGCTGCAAGGGTTTCCGTTGCAAAAACTACTTTAACAAGGCCACGCTGAAATAATTCTTCAATGAATGATTTCCACAGTGGCAAGCAACCAGCATGATGGGCAGCAACTCCTCGCAAGAGTCCTTTCACAGCACTTTCTCGGACAGCATCAGGATATTGCATCTTGAATCTCCTGAGTTCCAGTTCAACCTCACTAGCTTCACAGTCATGCATCAATCTGCAATCCTCAAGATACTCAACAGCTGCATCACACCCTCTTCTACTAAAAATAAACCAAATAGCTGGAAGCATGTCATTTTCCCAAAGTTGTGATAAAGTGTCGCGTATTAGTGGAACCTGAATGGCAAGGTACCAAGAAAATGGCATCAATTAGGCGTGCCATATATTGGACTGAACATCGTCTAGAAGAATGGCAGTCCAAATCTATTATGTGAGGAAGTAACTGAAGCTTAAAGGATTTTAGTCCATACTTGGGAGCGGCGCATATTACTGAGTTCATGCTTTGACAATTGAACCTGTTTTGATATGTCCAAAGGGCTTCTATTACCTTGCTCATTTTTATTTGCTCTAAATCTCCTCTTTCCTTTCACATAATAGAAGTCATTATTTGGAGATGCTAAGTTTTGAAAGTTAGACATCCGCAGTTTCCTGTATAGTAGAATAAGAAAAGACAGTTGTAAAGTGTTTCCTCTTTTCATATATGTATTCCAGTAAGAAAGTTGTCTGCATTGTGTAATGCAGTATGGGTTTTTTTTTTTGGTTCTTATATCAAGGGGAAAAATAGATCTTGAAGTTTTACATGTCTCAAAACATTGGGTTCTTTTAAAATATTCTAGCATGTGTCATACCTATTCATTTTCTTCCCCTTTCCATCAAGAAGTGGCTGTAGGGAGTATTTCTTTGAGAAGTGCCAAGTAAGTGGAACCGGACGTTTGTTCGATGTTACGAGCTCTGTTTTACCATGAATCTACAAAGAAACAGACATAAGAATGATTCCATACTTAAGAAAATAGAACAATGTTTTGCAATGCTGAGCAAACAAAGGTAAGCCATTATGTGTAGAAACAAAACATACTAGGAAGTAATGCTCACATTGTTGCATAAACATCACTTTAAAGAAAAACCAGCGCACAAATCACTACAGATTAAAGATTGAGATACCTGACTTATCCAGCCAGCTAATTCATCAGGATTTGCAACAGTGGCTGACAAGCATATAAGCTGGACTTCCTTTGGGCAATAGATGACCTTAAGATATGATGCAAATAGCTAAGTCAAACGAATAACATGAACACACATGATTAATATGAGTAATACAATAGCATACAGTTTCTTCCCAAACAGTGCCACGTGAGATATCACTCAAATAATGAACTTCATCCAAAACAATGACATCAACTTGAAATAATCTACCTTCTGATGCTGTCATGCCAACACTGCAGTACAAACAGAGGATGTCAAGAGCTATCTCAGAGACAGGACATTCAACATCAGTTAGAACTTGCAACCTAAAACTACCTAGCTGCAAAAGATGAATCTCCCAAAGAAATTACCTTAAAAATATCTAGAAAAAGAACCTGTGGGTATTGTAATTTGTAAAATGGTCATGTACAATTTGGTGGAAACACTGGCGAGGATTTTATACAAAGCTGATATAAATGTACTGTGAGCATATCACATCAAAGAATGCTTCTGCAATATTTAGTATAATGCAGAGTGAATATTTGTAGCAAGCCACATCAATTATATATCACTCGTAAATACCTTTGGTACAACATGTTACGCAAAATCTCTGTCGTCATGATTAGGATCTGGGCATCTTTGTTGATAGCAGAATCTCCTGTAAGAAGACCAACATTATGATCACCAAAGGTATTCCTGAAATAATTGCACAACAAATTGTGTCAAAATGAATTAGTAGATTAACTGATGGGATGTTTCATATGGTATTATTCACACATTTTGCTTTTTATGCCAATAGAGCTATGGGGGTTACAATTTCATGTGGTGTATTCAGTATCTGCCTCGAAAAAATTTCAACAAAACTACAAGGTTCCACATACTTTTACCGAATTTACTGATAAACCTGCAAAAAGCAAGAGAATAATGAAATAGCAGTTTACCGGAAATCACGAAACTTCTGATTTGACAATGCCTTTAATGGTGTTGTGTAGAAGAGGCGTCTTCCTCTAGCAACCGTTGCAACTGCTGCAGCTTCTGCTATTAATGTCTTCCCACTACTTGTAGGTGCAGAAACTACGACAGATGAACCTCTCAAAAATGCTTGAATCGCCAAGCGCTGTAAGAAGATAGAAACAGGGTAAGAAAAAAATGAAATATAATGTCTTGTGGACCTTGGATAATGCTCTGAGTGCTTAATGATTATGGAAAAAATACTCCTCGATGTTCAGATTTGCATGTAGCATAAAATTGCATCTGCCTCCCAGATGTTTTATTGCTGAAAAAGGGGGTGGCATTGCATATATTATCCTTCCAATTCTAGTGCCCAATGTCTTCAGTTGTAATTCATAACTTCCAATTAGCTTGAAAACCATTAAACCATTCAATTTCCAACATTAGTAAAATATTTTTATCAAGGCATCACAGACTTTTTGTTGCCTAATTAGCTTATATAGGAAAAGTCCCAAGAGTAGCTTGTCCCAAACAATGCCATCAGAAGTTAGTCAAAATAGTGCATTTTCTATCTCTCGGAAAAAGTGATAGAAGTTGCAATGTTCATAATGAATGAGACAACCATGGTCCGAACACGAAAAAAAACACAATCTTATCATCTAACCAAGGCCAGCCAACATAAAAGGGCTTAGAAACAAAAGTGAGCCTCAATTTTTTTTGCTGAACTCAAAGTTGAATGATTTGATTAAAAAGTGTGGCAGCTGGCAGCACACATGATAGAAGGACTATCTGTAGTTCTGCACCAAATAACATTACAAGTTATACACGTGTGAGGAAGCTCCAGGCCTCCGACCAATTCAAAACTTTATTTAACTTGGGACTCATCATCTGAGTAGCACCACTGACACTACTACCTTCGAATCCCTGTCAAATACCGACACATAGTGACGCACGGGTAGCTCAACGAATAGAGAAGTAGAGAACCAAGGCTAGCACATTGGCATCAGGGACCAAAACGATACCTGGTAGAGGGGTCCAATAGAGAAAATAATTACTTTGTGTTTCTTTTCGGCTGCTTGGCCTGGGGTCTATGGCTTATTAGAAATGACCTGATCTTTAATAACGTTGTTGCATCAAACCCTGATTTGGGTGTTCGTCGGATGATTTCCTTTATGCAGAAATGGAGCGTGCTGCACAAGGAGAAGGCGCAACGCTGGATAGGTTCGGTGATATGCAAGCTGAGACATCAACTATCTTTGTTAAACTCTGAAGACTGAAGCTGGAGACATGAAGACCAAGCTTTGCTTCCTTGATCATGTTTAAAAACTCTTAGTTTTTTTTGGTGTAATCTGCTCTTGAGCAACCTGTTCTGCCATGCTCTTTTGTTTCTGGCCTGTTCCTAGTTTGCTCTAAGTGTTGTTTAGACTAGAGGGAGTTAGAGGGAGTGAGCCTCCAAGCTGCTGCCCCGCTGTTTTTTTTTGTTTGGCTGGATGAGCTCTTGTTCGATTCTTGTAAAACTGGCAACCCCAGTACTCATTGCTTTTCAAGTAAAAGCTGGGCCTGAAGGCCTTTTATCTAAAAAAAAAGCACATTGGCATCAGGGACCAAAACGATACCTGAAACTTGTCGATGGGGAAGTCGTAGATCCCTGCGAGCTCATTGTAGTCAATGATGTCCTCCCCGAACTCCCGCACCTCGGCGACCAGCTTCGCCACCCGCCGCGACTTGTACTCCTCCGACTCCCGCCTCCGCGCCGAGGTATCCTCCCGCTCGCCATCCTCGTCTTCCGCCTCTTCGTCGTCCTCACCGACGCTCTCCTCCTCCACCACCTCCTCATCGCCCTCATCCCCATCCTCGTACTCATCGTAGTCCTCGTCGTCCACGTCGCGAATGCCTATCTCGTCGTCGTCGTCGTCATCCACGTCGACCTCCCCCTCCTCCTCATCCTCGTCGTCGTCGGAGACCGAGGCGGCGGCGCGGGACGGCGAGCGCGCAGAGGCGAGGTGGAGTCGACAGGTGTGGGTGGGGAGAAGGAGAGAAACGGGTGGGGTTTGGGTTTGAGGAAGTGCGTGGCGCGAGGAGGTGGGGAGTGGGAGGAGGAGGAAATGGGGGGCGAGGCAGTGCATGGCGGGAGGGGAGGGGGGAAGGGTGCGGTCGTTCGGGACGGAAGAGGCGCGGGGAAGACGGGGATAATGCTCGGATTGTGTTTTTGGAATTTTCCCGCGAACACGGTCACAGAGAAGTACGCCAACGAAGTGGGTTTACGTCAATTGGAAAGGCACTATCTACAACTACAAGTTAGAGCAAGGTCGCAGACTAGCAGACTAGTATCAGCGCTCAGCGGCCAGCAGACCCAGCATGCCAGCAGAAACCTGTGGCACATCAGCACATGGCAGGAAAACAGCAAAGCATGGAGAGACATCAATTCAAATAGAGAGCAGTCATCCGAAATTCCAATCACTCTGCAACATTACATCCACTGTTCTGATCTTATGTCAGCCGAAACATTCTGGATGCAAATTGGACTAACCAGAACTAAGCACGTTCAGAACCTCTTATTCACAGCTCAACGATCTCCCATGGCATGGACTGTAAACTAGCCCTGGAACAGTTCGTCTATACCAAAATTGCGAAAGAAAAACGAAAGGGGGAGGTAACTAGATGGATCTCATAAGACATCATGGTATCTCTCAAGCATGAACGCCAAGTTCCAACAGCAGGGTGTGATTGACAGCATCAGCTCCAGAGCCAATAAACTGAATGGGTCCTGTGTTAAGAGAAAGATTTGATCATATTACGTTGTTAGGTCATTGATCTATGAATGACATTTGTCACTACTAGCAAACTCGATGCTACATACCAGGGCTGATGTAACGGTTCTTAACAGCCCAATCATCTCTCAGGGATGCGAATTTCTTATATGGAGCACCTGAATTTCAGGAATTTAGCAATTCGCGTGAGTACATTAACTCTGGGGGCGTCGTGAACAATGAAATATAGAGGTAAATTACTTACCGTCGAGTTCCACCATTGCTTTCTTGATCACTGGCTTGAATTTACCTACGTGCGGTTGAACAGGGCAAAGTCAGAGATAGAAGATTAAATGCTTGAAATGAAATAACGAAATATTATATTGTAACCAAAGGTACAAAGCAAATATGGTAAAGATAATGGTATCAAATCATTGTAGTACCTAGCTAATATTCTCCAAATAAATAATTGGAAATACTCTTCATTTTTCAAAGACGGCTGCAAAAATTTACCGTGTCTCCTCTCAACATCCATCAGTGATGTCAATGCAGTCCCCCCAACAGTCCATTCAGCCACAGGGGCAGCAAGGTTGCCAACCTGAATTGACAAAAACAAACAGATGTATCATTAGAAATTATATTAAAAAAAACATGAAAAGGTGAAGCAGGTAATCACCATCATATACTTTGCATACGCCAGTTGTCAAATTATTATAGAAAATGAGATGGAGCTAAACATGAGAGTGTTGATAAGTGATTTCAGTAACATTGTGTATACTTCACAAAAAGTAGTGCAATTGAAGAATCAGAAATTAATGAAACAATATATTATAAAGTTAAATTTACATACTGAGGATATAAGGCCTGTCTTCCCACACTGGAGAAGAGCTCCTGCACCATAACCTAAAGCATAGCAATAGCTGGCATCAAAATTAGTTGGAAGGCCACACCTTCCTTCATACCTGAAAAATAACGTTGAGAAGATGATTAGATGATGTTTGAATTTTCATCTCATATGTTAAGCCAGGAATACAGGCTCACCCAAAGAAATGGGATTGGCCAATGAAAGTGCCCTTGTACTTTCCTTCGGCTTTTCTTTTCTCTAATTCTGTTTCGACCATTGCAATAAGCATTTTTTCTGTTTCAATTTTGGCAACCTGAAAAGACAACATCATGGGATGTCAGGAACAATTTTCAAGATAAAAGGAGCAGTCCCAGTATGACAATGTTGGTGATAAAATGAAAAACAGTCTTACTTGAACATTTCCATGTGGGTCTCTTTCCAGTAATAGCTGCTCCTGGATGGCTGGAGGTAAAAATTCAAACAGTTTCTTGGATTCTGCTTCAAGTTTGTTTTTCCAGACACCTGCTTCATCAACGGTATCATGTGCCAAAATTTCATTTAACTCCGCGATAAGTTTCTGAACCTGGACAAACAAAAGGAAAAAATACAATTAATAGGGTAAAATAATGAGGAATCGTGTCCAATGCAGAAAAGCAACTGCAGTCAAGTCTCAGGATCAAGGAGATATCTGTAGAATAACTAAACAAAGAGCTGTCCTTTTGCAGAACAATTTAGTGACTAGTGAGGGCTATTTTACCTCCGGGATGAAATCAATCAGGCCCTCTGGTATAAGGATGACACCGTAATTGTAACCAAGTTCAGCACGCTTACAGACAATGTCAGTAATGTAATCTGTAACATTTTTTAGGGTCTGCTTCTTTTCGGCAACCTGAATGAAGTGAAAAATGGTATTTTTGTGCATCAAACAGAAACAATATCAAATAGAAATACAGTCCATTGCAAGCATTCTATTAAAATAAATGAACCTGCTTATGTTATTTAGTGAGCTGTTTGAAATCACAGACAAATGCCTTTGGGCAGAAAAAATCAATGGAAGTAATGTATGAGGGCGAGTGGATAGTGGGGTTAGGAACCAAACAAAGTTGCTTGAATGGTACAGGAATCAAATGTTAACTTGGGCACCATCCAGATAATTTACACTGTGCATTCAAATCATGACTAAGATGAATATAGGTGTTGAATGAAGATCAGAGGAAAACACATCATAAAATGAATTTCCAAAAGAAGAGTATTAACCTCTTCACCAATAAGAGCAATGTTTGGGTGTGTTTGTAAGGCACACTCCAGAGTAATGTGAGAAGCAGCACGTCCCATAAGTCTTACAACTGCAAAAATGCGGTTAATCATAACTGGTTAAAAGACAGACATTTAGTAATGCAGTTATGCAAGTTAATATCTTTGGGAAGTTGGAAAAAAGACTGTTCTGATTTTGTTTCTGCTGTACTCGGTAAATAAAAAATAATTCAACCAGTAAATGTCTCAAAAATGCTTAGCGACACTTTAGAAGAAATATCCTTAGCTGCATCCTAATAATAATTAAGCTTGTTCATAAAATCCATATGCCATGGATGAGTAATCTATAATAGCTAATTGATGAGGTAGAATTACAAGCAAACCTTAATTTGTTTATTTTTATTTTATGCTAAGGCTCCTTTTCTCAAATAAAATTAGACCTATATAAGTGTAGAAGCTTACAGTGGTAGTATTTCCCTGATGATCGTGCATCAGTCATCACATTTCCGATCATTTCAGAGTAAATCTGCAAAACATAATATCCATTCACATGACATTTTTGTTATCAGTTTGTGTTTTATTTATGTCACATGAGGTGGTAGAAAGGTTGCTGGTGACATTCTGTAACTTACAAAATCTGATGCCAACTAAAAAACTTGTGCATACAAAAACCACATGGTACCTTGCAAGCTGTGTCAAATCCAAAACTTGTTGGGACCTCCTTGCACTTTAGATCTCCATCAATAGTCTTGGGACACCCAATAACACGAGTCTTTAGGTTCTTCGACCTGCATACAGATTCCTTTGTCTAAGCAAGGGTCTCATTTTTATTGAATGTACTTGCCATGAGCCCAGGAAGTAGAAAATCATCGATAGAACTAGTCATGATTGTGTGCTAGTGGTAACATAATATGTAACTAACACAATTGTCATAAACAATAAGACCATCACATAATAATTCAAGGTGGAATGTATAAAAAAGGCCATAAAATAATTAAATCTTGAAGGCTAAGTACAGATCTTGTTTCATAGCAAACAAAGAGCTTTACACATGGAGCAGCAAAATGATTTTGTATTCTTAGACACCAACCTGAAGTATTCTGCGATGAGGCATGCATTAGTATTTGAATCATCACCTCCAATAACAACAAGTCCATCCAATTCAAGTTTGTTGGCTGTATCTTCAGCTTGCTTAAACTAGACAATCCCAAGATGTTTAATGTAACGACCAGCAGGGTGATATTTTGGCCACATTTGCAAAGTACATCAGTATTTTTAAAAGAAAAGATTTTAACAATTGTATGTACGACGAAACATGGACATAAGGGATGTACCTGCTCTGGTGTTTCAATCTTATCCCTCCCGCTGCAGATCATATCAAATCCACCCTAATAGAAATAGAAGAAAACTACTCTTTAGCTCCTTTTCAATTCCAATGCACTTAAACAGAGTTAGCGATCAAGAATGGTATGCCGCCTAACATCTTCAAGGCATTGCTTTCCATCAATGTAGCAAACTAAAGAGGCATGGTTGTACCAATAAGTGAAGGCTATTGACATTCTATATAACTGAAAATGACCTGCATACTTTTCAATATTAACAACGTGACTTTACAAATCACAGTATTAAACCACAACTAGCGTGTAACATTGAGCTGATATCATTAAAAAGCGTGGATAACCTGGTTTCTGTAGGGGTAGACAAAATCGGTGTTGAGTTCAACGTATTTGCACTTCATCACCCCTGCCGGGCCTCCCTTGAATCCATACATTGTGCTGCCCTTTGCACGTTGCTGCAAGAAATCTGAACCGACATATGCATCAGCGAGACCATAATAATGGCACACTTTCTTTTAAGCTACTTCAGATAACTCGTCAATTTAGAACTTATGAGTTAATATAAGTTTCAGAATCCAAATATTTTAACAAAAATCTCATCCCTGGCACCGCTGGCACAGATGATCCGACGAGATACACTAATATATACTTGCAAGGATAGGTGAAAATCTCTCTAGACTCTAGTCTCTACAAATGTCGATTTACAAAAAAAAATGTAATCCTATTCTCTAAGCACTTCAAATTTGAACGCCCCTGAATACCGCTATCACTCGCAGTTCTTAGAACGATTCATGGCGCTAACAGCGGATCGAAGAGCCCTCAGCCCCTCACCAAAGATACCGCAGATCACATTGTGTCCTCCGGGTGCCTGTCCACCAGAGAGCACCACACCGACCTTCAGCGGCTTCCCCTCCACAGACTCCTTGGCCGGCACCAGCGCCGCCGACGGCTGACCGAACAGGTTGGGGAACAGCTTCGCGATCTCATCTGCGGGGATCAAATCAGACCGAGAGTAAGGCGATGGGAAGACCGCCAATGACGATCGAGCGAGGTGAGATCAAGGAAAGGGGGGGTGCGTGTCGCCGTTACCCGGGTTTCCGGTAGCCGAGCTGGGTGGCCCGTCGACGAGGGTGAATTGGGAGCAGAGGACGGAGGGGAGCTGGAGCGCATGGTGGAGGCGGCTCGTCTGCACCTCGCTGTAAACGGATGCCAACCTCCCCGGTGATGGGCCGTTCGCCGCCGCCATTGCCCTTCCTTCGCCTTGGATTGGAGAACACGATGATGCTTTGGCGCGCGGGAGAGAGAATGAGAGGTGGCGCGTCCGTGGCGCCGTGGCGGGTTTATATTCGCGATCCGACGAGTCCGTTCCGCAGAGATACATGACCACTTCACAAAGGGTGCTTGGTTCCCTCTCTCGCTTTCTTGTCGGGCTCCTCAACAAATCGGTTTGTCAAGACGTACGTAGTGTCGTTGTTTGGTTGCGTGGACATTCGAGCTGTAGAGAGATCGGACGTTTGGTTCACATGCGAGATAAGTCGCGTAAGATAAAAAATATTAAAAAATTATGATTATAATTTTTATTTTGTACAAATACAGTTTTAGAGGACTTATTTTATCTAATCATGTCTTAATTATCAATAAAATACATTAATATCACTTGATATTTAGTAATTACACACTAATACATCATTAGTGGGAGAAACAGCTGCATGAGCCGAGCCTGGCTGTGCAGAAAGGGTCGTTTTTGCGTTTCTGGGGATGCAAGCAAGAGGAGGAAATTGCGATCCGTAGGCGCTGGGCTGCGGGGGCAGAACCAAACGCCATTCGCCTGCATCCCGTGAGCCTGATCGGCCCAGAAACGCGAACCAAACTCACCCAAATCCGCGCGTGTCACCCAAGCCTTTTTCGCCCCCAACCCGCCTCTTGAACTTGAAGCCCAGTTCGTTACAAAACTCGTCGGCTCCCGAGCCAGATCTGAAACCACACCCGACGTGCGCGCGCCCGAACAAACGAAGCGCCCCACACCGCACCGCACCGCGCCGGTGAGTAGCGCGCTGGTCCCGTCACTTGAAAAGCAATCAGGCAACGACTACCCCCCTTGGGCGTGCCCGTCTCGGTTCTCAAAACACCACCCCTGTGTTCGCTCCGCGGATTCCACTAGTCCGCCTCCAATTTCTCCGCACCCGCACCGCACCTCCCCAATCCCCAAGCCCACCACCCCGAGATCTCCCCGACCGTCCTCGAGATCCCTGCGGCCATGTCGTCGGCGGCAGCCATGGAGGCCATCGACGAGCTCGTCCAGCTCTCCGAGTCCATGCGGCAGGCCGCCTCGCTCCTCGCCGACGATGACCCCTCCGACGAGACCGCCTCGCGCCGCCCCTCCACCTTCCTCAACGCCGTCGCGCTCGGCAACGTCGTAAGTGCCCCGCCAAGCGAGCTCGGAACCCCTGGAAGCCGCCGCCGCTCGATCTGACTCGTTCCGGTTGCTCGGTTTCCGTGCAGGGTTCTGGCAAGTCGGCCGTGCTGAACAGCCTCATCGGCCACCCTGTGCTGGTGAGTGCGACACGCTTAGCTCGTTCTCTTCTGCTGTGAGCATTCGCTTATTTGATACTCCGGTGGTGTTGCAGCCCACGGGGGAGAACGGGGCGACGCGGGCGCCGATAGTGGTCGACCTTGCGAGGGATCCGGGGCTCAGCAGCAAGTCCATCGTCCTGCAGATCGACAGCAAGTCGCAGCAGGTGTCGGCAAGTGAGTGAGATCTCGCCTCACATAGCCAGATCTACCAATGGGCGCGGTTGGTCGTTTTTGCTGAGTTTGGTGGTGTTTTTATTGGTTCGTGGTGTGGCTTGCAGGTGCACTCCGGCATTCGCTGCAGGATAGGCTTAGCAAAGGATCCGGGAGAGGCCGAAGTGATGAAATTTACCTTAAGCTGCGGACAAGTACAGGTTGGTTGTTGGGTTGCACCTTTCTCTAGTAGCTGGGCAATGTTGCTAATCCAGTAACAAGCTGAATAGTTGGGACACAGGTTAGGTGCAATGCAGCTAAGTATTGAGAAGGTTTCTAAATTGTTCTTCTAGCTGTAGTTGTATGTTCTACATAATGCTGTATGGTAAAACCATCATATTTTAAAGGAGAGACACATAACCTCTAGCTCTAGGTGTTCTGCATTGTATGTTCCGTTTAATGCTGGAATGGTGCGGCCATGTCCCAATGATGGAGAGATGTGATCAGTGAGGCTCTTCTAATTGGTTATTACTTTTTGAATGATAAGGCAATGGTCTGCTTGATTATAACCTTACACTGAATGAGCTCAATTTCTGATAATTGCAATACATTGTGTGCAATAGATGCTTCTGTTTGCTCTGTTCTGTTATATCCGGGCTCTTGCAAATGATTTCACATTGCATTATTTTTTGTTTCTGCTTTTCAGCTCCTCCGTTGAAATTGATTGATTTACCTGGCATAGATCAACGAGTTATTGATGATTCAACGGTGAGTACTTCTTGCAAATTTTCTTTGTTATTACTCATCAACTAGTCATGAAGGTTTAGGCGATCACTAGAATAATTGGTAGTCTAATTATTCAGTATTCACTAATGTGAATTGGAATACTATTGTCTTTATGGATACTGGATACATAGAATGATAACTGTGGGGACCAATGCGTCGAAATTACCACTGCTCAACTCAGGCTCAAACTCTGCCACTGATTGAGTATTCCCAGAAGATTATAAATGTTTCCCCAATTAGGAGTCTTTTGTTGTTTGACCTTCACAGAAATATGGTTATGTGTGTACCATACAGCAAGATTATTAGTTTACTGGTCTATGTTTCATAACACCGACTGCTTTCTCATTTCAGATCAGTGAATATGCTGGACACAACGACGCAATATTGATTGTTGTGATACCGGCAATGCAAGCTGCTGATGTTGCATCTTCTAGAGCTCTTAGGCTAGCGAAGGATATTGATCCAGATGGTCTGTCATTTTAATTTGATCATATCCTCCACAGTAGCATGGCCACTCTCTCAATATTAATTGATGTATCTTCTTGTTTAACTGCTGTAGGAACTAGAACAATTGGTGTCTTAAGCAAGATCGATCAAGCAGCTACAGATGCAAAAACTGTTTCTTGTGTTCAGGCCATTTTGTCTAACAAGGGCGCCCCACGAGCAGCAGCAGATATTGAGTGGGTTGCTCTGATAGGACAGTCTGTCTCAATTGCATCTGCTCAATCAGGGTCAGTTGGGTCTGATAATTCACTGGAAACAGCTTGGCGAGCTGAGGCTGAAACCCTTAAATCCATTCTAACTGGTGCACCTCAGAATAAGCTGGGGAGAATTGCTCTTGTGGACACAATTGCTAAGCAGATACGTAAACGGATGAAAATTCGGCTGCCTAACTTGTTGAGCGGGTATGCATTCTATGCTGATCATCTTGTATTTTACTTGAATAACTCTGCCATCCACCGAAGAATAACCGATAGGAAATAAAGAAAAATGTTAATTGGTAGACATTCTATTTACTGACCATTTTTGTCAAACCACTGATATGATAGATGTGGCAAATGTGAAATTGAAATTCCCATGTTGGTCCTTGACATAGAAAGAACTTCAGATACCATTTTCTTTACTGATAGAAAAGGATATACCATTCTTTACTTTTTTTTTGAAAGTGATACCCTTTCTTTACTGATAGAAAAGGATATACCATTTGATTTTTTTTGGTTGGATTATGCTAATGTAAATGAATCATGTGTATTTTATATTTGTGCAATGGCATTGGCAGTTTTACTAGCTTACATGGGCCTAGCTACCATTTAGGTTAGATTCCCTAGGCCTTTTCTTCGATCAGTCGACAAAAAGCTTTTGAGGATCTAGGTGTTTCACATCTGACAAACCATCCACGATTCTATGATTGCAAATGTTCTTTTATCTACTGACCTTCTGGTTAAAGCCACATAATATGTAGATGCAGTAACATGCAGCAACCTGTACTAATCACCCATTCTATCTACCAATTGAGTTCATCTTACTTCATAATGATTGAATTACAATACACCCTGCTCCGATTTCAGACTTCAGGGTAAATCCCAGATAGTGCAAGATGAACTTGCAAGGCTAGGGGAATCGATGGTGCAAAGTGCTGAAGGAACCAGGGCAGTTGCTCTGGAGCTGTGTCGAGAATTTGAAGATAAATTTCTCGCTCATATTACTTCTGGTGAGGTTAGTGATGATCCCCATTTGTGATTTCTGGTTAGATCTAAGCTTTCACCAACTGGAGTAACTGATCACAAGAGTGTTGTACTATTTCCACTCAAAGGGGTCTGGTTGGAAAATTGTTGCAAGTTTTGAGGGCAAGTTTCCAGATAGGATCAAACAACTTCCGTTGGACAGGCATTTTGATTTGAACAATGTGAAGAGGGTAAATTCAAAGCTACTCTATATTTGATTATAGATTTGGCGATTCGTTTGGCCTATGATGAATAAGATTCTCTTCCTATTATAGATTGTCTTGGAAGCGGATGGTTATCAACCTTATTTGATATCTCCAGAGAAAGGTTTAAAATCCTTAATAAAAGGAGTTCTGGAAATGGCGAAGGAGCCATCACGACTCTGTGTTGAAGAGGTCTGTATCTGTCTATCTGATTGTCCTTTGTCTTTGGGTGAAGATAAATTTAAGACAGTATTGATATATTTTGTCTTTAAACTAACGTACTGCCACTGTTCCGCACTGACTTTACTTTATGATATGCTAACTGATTATTATGTCTATCAACACACTAGGTACACCGTGTTTTGTTGGACATAGTAAATGCTTCTGCAAATGCTACACCAGGACTAGGAAGATACCCTCCATTCAAGCGTGAGGTATCACTTGGCTCTTTTGCTGTAACCTGCTTTACCAATTTTTTATCTGGGCTTATGATTCATATTAAGGCTAATTTCTGAACACAACATTCTTTTGTCAAGGTCATTGCAATTGCATCTAATGCATTGGATGCTTTCAAAAGTGATGCAAAAAAGATGGTGGTTGCACTTGTTGATATGGAGCGAGCTTTTGTTCCTCCACAACACTTCATCCGATTAGTACAGAGAAGGTCAATTACTCTTCAAACAAATTAGCTTGGTTTAATTCAATCTATTTTAATGGGAGTCTTAAGCAAATATTCTGTTTTGCCTGATTTATGTCATTGCATATTTTGTAAACTAATTAGAGAAATGAACTGCTGCAGTAGTAAATTTTTTATATATCAAGTTCCATTTGTGGGTTTCTCATTAATTAATGTCTCTTCAATTATTAGTTGAAATGGATAAACGATTTTCTCAACTTGTGCCTTTACATTAATTTTATCTTCATGTGATTGCATCATATTGGTAAAATTGCATATGTTCTCATCATTATCTTTGCATGATATTTGCAGAATGGAAAGGCAGCGTCGTGAGGATGAGTTGAAAAGTAGCAGATCATCTAAGAAAGGACAAGATGCAGACCAATCCAAGAATAACAGGGTATGACTTCTCCATATTTCCTCAGGATGCACAAATATATGTACTTAAGAACTGCTAGACTCTTGGTGTTAGTTTTATCGTACCTGTTGACATTCTTCCTCACTTGTATTAGGCTTCAAGCCCCCAAACAGGATCGGATGAAGCTGGCGGTAGCCTAAAATCAATGAAAGATAAATCCAATCAGCAAGATAAGGATACAAAAGAGGGACCAAATTTGCAGGTTGCTGGGCCTGGTGGTGAAATAACTGCAGGTATGACAATGTGCCATATGGTGGGATAACGTCATGTTTTCTCAGCAATTTGGCAGTGCATTTTTTCTTTGCAACTATACTCGAGAGCACTTCAGGTTTTTTAAAACTCTCCCCTATCATCAATTTTGGTTCATTAGAAGTGAAGAACCATTTCAACAAGAGTTCAATCTGTTTAATTCATCGTTAACTTGTTTAGAACTCTTAGTCTTTGTGACCTTTTGCTACTTGTACACAATGTATGCATTTAGAATTTCAGATTTGAGTGTAGTGGTGTAACTTGCCAAAAAATGATTTTTTATTTTCCAATTGTATGGTGTCATCGTTAACTTGTTCAGAACTCTTAATCTTATGTGACCTTTTGCTACTTGTACACAATGTATGCATTTAGAATTTCAGATTTGAGTGTAGTGGTGTAACTTGCCAAAAAAATGAATTTTTATTTTCCAATTGTATGGTGTCATCTATTTGGTGAGATGTTTCTTCTTTTATTATCACCAGGTTACCTTTTGAAGAAAAGTGCAAAAAATAATGAATGGAGCAGAAGGTGGTTTGTTCTAAATGAGAAGAGTGGGAAGGTTAATAAATCTCCTTTGCGATTCTGTCCAATCCTGAATATTCTGAATTCTAACTTTCAATATTTTTCTTAACATTTTTTGCTTATATTTGGTATCATGTCTAATTTGAGATGGCTTACATGATTCACTTTTGACCCTTTCCCCGTCCAGCTTGGCTACACTAAGAAGCAAGAGGAGAGACATTTTCGAGGCGTCATTGTCCTGGAGGTATGCTTAGATGTCAATTGTACTTATACTCTGCAGCCTGTTCGTTTGGCTGGTGGCTGATGGCTGGTGCTGATTTGTTCTGAGAGAAAAGTACTGTTGGCTGGTTGCTGGTGGCTGGTTTGTTCTGAGAGAAAAGTACTGCTGGCTGGTGGCTGATAAGCCAAACGAACAGACTCCTGAATTGTGAACAGTACAATCACTGTTTGATAGATGCTGCTCTGGACATTAAAGTGCTGCCCAATTCGAACCTTTTACAGTCACTTTGCAACCAAATATAGTTTCTGAAATAGTTTCATGACAAAAGGCAATATACTCCGTAGTTTCTACAACCAGTCTTAAATTCTTAAATCTTAATACTTTTTGTGTATGCAGCAAAAGTTCAAATGCTTTTTGCACACATTTTAAAATTACATTTATTTTGAAAAGAAGTTAGTATACTTTCTCATCCACGCTTTAAAAGGTTAATTTTTCTTTTACGGGAAAGTTGGAATTCATATCTGAATTGAGACATGCACCCAGCTATGGGGAGCATGCTACGATCTGTTGACAAAATGATCTGTCTGATTTAGGAATGTAACTTGGAAGAGATTGAGGAGGAAGAAATTTCCAAGAGTTCTAAGGATGCAAAGAAGGCAAATGGGCAAGAAAAAGGACCAAGTCTTCTTTTTAAGATTACCAACAGGGTTGCCTACAAAACTGTCTTAAAAGGTCTGTACAAGTATATGTTATAGCATGTCTTAAAGGTTTATCTTTTCAGTCCTTTTTGCTATATAAAGGTTTATTTTATGTTTGCAGCTCACAGTGCCGTTATATTGAAGGCTGAGAGTATGGCTGACAAGGTCGAATGGATGAAGAAGATAAAAGGTGTTATTCAAAGCAAAGGTGGCTCTGTTAAGGGTCCAAATACTCCTGAGGATGGTTCTATGAGGCACAGTCGTTCTGATGGATCCATTGTAAGCTCTAGTTGATGCCTGACTTGGTACCTGTATTTTTTTAAAAAAAAGTGTTCAGTCTTAGCATTGACGTTATATTATTACTCCCTCCGTCCCAAATTATTAATCACTTTGGCTTTTTTAGATACATTCCTTTTTAATGTATCTAGACACAAGTATATATCTAGGTGCATAACAAAAGGAATGTATCTAGAAAAGCCAAAACGCCAAAACGACTAGTAAATTGGGACGGAGGGAGTATTTATTAAAGACAAGACATGACCAGCTGGGAAAAAATACAATGGGCACATGACCAAGCAAAGGTCGCTGAAATTAATACAACCACTGTTGAACCAGCCAACTTTTGACTGAAGTACTGAACCAACAGCAAGCCAGTCAAAGTTGAACTGACTAAACTTGGACACTAAAAAAACTACCTTCACACTTGAGCACAAACGCAAGTTGGGGCCAAGGGATGCTGAGGCACTTCCGGACCGTCCACCAACTGGATAATTCTATCTAAAGGAAGTCTATTGTTCTTTTTTACCATTGACTCAACTCTACCTAAAGCTATCACCTTATCATGTTTGTCATTTAAATTTATCCAAGACAAGAACACATCATTTT
Organism: Cenchrus americanus; assembly: GCA_947561735.1. Lineage (NCBI taxonomy): Eukaryota > Viridiplantae > Streptophyta > Magnoliopsida > Poales > Poaceae > Cenchrus > Cenchrus americanus. The sequence continues at coordinate 15,137,395 of OX387241.1, forward strand.
CTATGACACCTTCTTTTTTTCTTTAAGGATACGATGGCCCGGAAGCCTGCTGATCCTGAAGAAGAACTGCGATGGATGTCTCAAGAAGTTCGTGGTTATGTTGAGGCTGTTTTGAACAGTTTGGCAGCAAATGTCCCAAAGGTTAATACTTGTAGCTTCAGTCGATTCTTTGAACCTTGTGATTTGTAGAGTTGTAATGTTCATTGTCTTTTGCATGATCAGGCTATCGTACTTTGCCAAGTGGAGAAATCAAAAGAAGATATGCTAAACAAGTTGTACAGCTCCATAAGGTTAGGCCCCCCTTTGATATACTATGTTCAACATATAAGACATTGGATGAGAACAAAGATTAAGGCCATGAAACCAAAATAAAGAAAAATAACGGACATGCTAATCCCTGTTTACCTTACAAACATGAGAGAATGTTAGTGGGATATTAACCAGGAATGCAGGTAAGGGAATATACAGTGGACAAGGAAAACATCAATAAATTAACATGAATGTCTTATACTTCAAAAAAGAAAGTTTGAGAGGTACTGTCTAGATGGAACAACAAACTGAATATTCTTTATGGTTCCTGGTCATGTGTTTGTTCTTTCAGTTGGTGCTTTTCATAGGATTCAAAGAAATGAGGAAAATGATAGAAGTAGCATCTTTATCCATACTTGAGTTTTGCAAACTGATATGCACTGAATTGCTTCTCACACTTATGTCTTTGGTATCCTTGCACTTATAGCTAGTATGCAACACTCAGGTAAAGCCATAGTATATTAATATTTCTCATCTTGCTTTTATCATTTGTTTGCCACTCCTTGTCACTCATAATGTGCTATTGTTTGTTTAAGACTTGTTTTATTGTCTAAAACTGAAATTAACTGTGTATCTTGACCAATCTTGTCCCACGAATCCTTAATCCCCTGGATATGGTACTTGCAAACTTGTTCTTGCAGAAGTTTGACTTTTAGTTATTATTGCTGATGTTACATTTTTCTCACTTCTAGTGCACAAAGCAATGCAAAGATCGAAGAACTACTCCAAGAGGACCACAATGCTAAGCGTAGGCGTGAAAAGTACCAAAAACAGTCGTCCCTCTTGTCAAAGCTTACTCGCCAGCTCAGCATCCATGATAATAGAGCAGCTACATATGCGAATGATAATTCTGGAGCTGGTAAGCTAGCTATACTTTGAATTCTGCATTATGCTCACTAATGTGATATATACTATTAGTGAGTTTTCTAAATTTGACACGGAATATGGTTTTATTTATTCAAAGTCTTTCCTTCTATTCAAAATTAAGTTAATAGGTCGCTCATTCTAGCAATGACCTTGATTGTCAATACTACCAAGTCACAAATTAGGGCCCATTTGCACAGTGGTTTTCCCGCATAAGCATAACTGCACACTGACTTTTAATAAACATTATGAAAAATGTCTGAGGCAAATCTACTACACTATTTTGACTGAGTGATTATCCTCATTCAGTGAACGTGCTTATATTAGCAGCATAACTAAAGCTAATGGAATGAAATGGCTTGTGAGTCGTGATGCACAAAAATGTAGACTAGCATCCTAAATGCGGGGTTGTGCATCCAGGGAAAACCTCCTTATGAGCAACTCTGGAGCTCTGCTGCTCCAGCCAAACACCATAGAGCATCACACTCATTTGCAGCACCACCATGACGCATGGGGTTGCCACTGCTTGCGGTACCCTTTTTCTTTGTAACCCAGAAATGTATATGACCTTGTAATAGTTTAGTATATAGTTAGTTCACGAGTTCTCACGTAAATTTCTAGAAGTCCTGCCGACTAGTTGATAGTCAGATCGACACTAGTTGGTATAAATATGCGGACCATTTTGTTGTGATTTCCCATTCATTCTGGTTTTGCTTTTTGGTAGCATAAAATCAGGAACCTAACCTTTGAGCGGGCATAAATTTACTTGCAGAGAGTAGCCCACGGTCGCCTGGCCAGTCGGGTGAGGACTGGAAGTCTGCCTTTGATTCTGCATCAAACGGCTCTGTTGACCGATCCAGTTCACATCATGAGACAAGGTCAAGAAGTGCTGACAGTCGTGGTCGGCGCTATGAAAATGGGGATGCCAACTCTGGCAGCAGACGCACACCTAACCGGTTGCCACCGGCACCACCGAGTGGAGGAAGGCACTAAGTACGTTGATTGATCTACCTATGACCAATCGACATCATCAGTTCTTGCCAAGCTCTCATCCCCTTCTGGTACTAGTGGAAGAACACGTCTGGGATCAAAGAGTAGAGAGCTCGCTGGAGAGAAGATTTGGATGGACGGTGTGTATCAAGAGAACCTCAGTTGTTTATAGAAAATTAGAAATATATAGGTTATTGATGGTTGTCATTTTCCGATCTTTTTGGAGATCTGTTGGATGCTCGTATCCTCGTGGATTTTGTTGCCACGGATCGGTTGATTTTGGTTTTGTAAGATCCTGTTGTAAGTGAGCCCATTGAACTGGCAGTGTATCATTCCTTCCCATTCTTTTTAATTACCACAAGTTCATTTGTTATTTGTGGTGCTAATATTGCTGTATACTTCATGATTCTTTGATTGATGAGCTGGAAAACACACATGCTTGTTGATACCCTCCTTGTTTTCTTGTGGGCTTGGGTTGCGGTTTTTTATTTTTCTTTTTTAAAAAAGCAAGAGGTTTGACGTGAGAATGTATCAGAAGGAATCAAAGTGATAAAACAAAAAAGAAAACAAAAGGGTTCTGGTTGCGTAATGATAATGAAGCTGCTGAATTATGGCATAATTTGTTTCGTGATTGGAGATGTATTTCCTGTAGCATCTATTGCGAGCGATTGTTCGGCCGCAAGCGCAGGTGACCATGCTTCTCTGTTTCCTAGTTTATGACTAAACAAACTGCTTGATCAAAGCAGTGCCAAGATGTGTGTAGAGATTTTTTTTTTGTTTTATGTTGTTTTGATCAAAGCAGTTCCAAGATGTGTGTAGAGATTTTTGTTGTTTTATGTTGTCGCTCTACAAAAAATGAATGTTCGGTTGCGATCATGTGTTTGTGCCTCTTTTTCATGTTCTGCAGCTCATCTGGTGATCTTACGGCTCGCCAAGTTGGCACTGAACACTGTACCGCGTCACTTTGGCGAAGATGTCCCGCTCTTTTGCTGAACTGGAGCGCACGAACGAAACGGGAAGGTACAGACAAGAATCACCAATAAATTAAGCATGTCAATTTTTTTCCTCCTCGTATGTACTGGTAGCGAATTTACATTTGCACATGTCAATGCCTCCACCCTTTTCTCTTTTTTTGCCCTTTTTGTATACAAATCATCATCTCCGATCTGTGTAAAATGGAATCCAAAGCCCAAAAGAATTGAACCAAAGAATGGGGAAAATTGTACAGGCCCCCCTCTACGTCCTATCTATTTACACCTCAGCGGCCGTCGGCGCCACCGTCGCAGCCGGCGTCGGCCCCCGTTCCGGCTCCTGCCGCGCCATCCGGTGCAGCTTGGCGAACATGCCGACCATGGGCGCGGTGTTGTACGTGCACGCCTCCGTCTGCATGTAGTTCTCCCGGTTGTCCCTGAACCTGTCCCGGCGGTCCGGCCCGCCGACGATGGCGCCGACGAGCACGTTTGGGTTGGAGCTCCGGCGGCCGAACCAGTGGTCGAACCCCTGCGTGCAGCCAATGAACTCCTTGCTGTGCTTGTAGGGCACGATGGAGGCGGCGCGGTGGTGGACCCGGTTGGGGTACTTGGGGCCGTACCCGACCAGGTAGCTGACCCCCCTGGGGTTGGTGCCCAGCACGTAGTCCACCTGCGCCCTGGCGAGCGCGAACACCTCCTCGGCCGCCACGGCGGCGCCCTCCCCGCCGCCGCAGGACACGGCCCCGACGCCGGCCTCGGCCAGGTAGTCGGAGTAGGCCGAGAGCAGGAACGCGGCGCTGGTCACGTACTGCATGTTGTTCCACTGCCGGATGTAGAGCATCCCGCCGGGGCTCCGCTCCACGTTGGCGTCCGCGCCGCCGTCCGCGTTCCGGCCCAGGCACGCGCACACGTAGTGCTCCGCCTTCGCCCTGTACTGCTCCAGCGTGCTCCGGTGGCGCGCCGCGTGCTCCCCTCTCAGCAGCAACTGAAACAAGTTATGAAGCAGGGTGTCAGTTAAGTTTTGCGACTCGTCATTTGTTTATGCTGGTGGCACTGCTACACTGTTGAGTTCCAGCAGTGTGCGTGCGTGCAGTGTACGTGATCGACTAGTGCAGTCTGAATCTGATGAGCTTATTACCCTTGTTGCTAGGATCTGGACGCCGGCGTACTTGACGTCCCAGCTGAACTCGTTGATGGCCCAGCCGGTGCCGCCGAAGGAGTGAGCGTTGTCGACGACGTAGTCGAGGTAGTCGGCCCTGCCGGTGGCGCGGTGGAGCCACAGGGCGGCCCACAGGAGCTCGTCCTTGTACCCGCTCACCGACGCGTAGTAGCTCTTCACCTCCGCGATGCTGCTGTCGTATTTGCCCCTGTACTTGTCGGCGAACTCGAACAGCTGCACACAGGAAATATAATGATTTAGCTAACGTGCACTAGTATTCGATCACAGCACACACTTCGTCTCATAATTGACACTGGAAAAGCATTGGTTGGGAGCAGGCCGGTGCTAACATGGACTGGTTCTTTTACATTTTGTATTGTTTAAATATAACTTTTATAATATAACAAAAAACAAAAAAAAAGGACTGGTTGAAATTAGCAGGCACATGATGACGTTTTATACATTTCTTCGTTTCTAAGCAGTTTATGCGATTGAACTGGCGACCTAATCATGGAAACGCGAGGCTTCCCCTCCCGTCCACCAAATGGTAGCCCGGCGCCCCCCTTTTTCGCCGTTCTTTTTTCTCTGCGTTAGGTTGCGTGCCGTCTCCCCCTGGCCCCACATGGCATCCCCTACGAACCGACAGAAACCCCTCATCTGAAAACCGTCGTGTTCACAACTTGGCACGCATGTGCCGCGCAAGACACCAGGAGGAAGAACACAAACCCCTGCCCCACCAAGAACTGCTTGACTACCCGAGAGCATCCTGCAGCAGGGTGTACATTCGCAACAGTCCAAAGTTCGGTACGCGTACTAACGCCATAGTCCGCCACTTTTCCAATCCATGCATGTTTTCAAATTCTTTTCATATATATACAACACGAATTATAGCAAAAAAATCCAGCGTATTTGTATTGCCGCGCGTACGTTCAATTTCGAGTTCGATCCGGTGATCTGGCAGTATGTGTATATATACCTGCTGGGCGTGGTGGAGGAGGAGGTGCGCGTAGTGCGGGTTGGAGTCGCGGAAGACGATGGAGGCGGCGGCCATGGCGGCCGCGGTCTCGCCGGCGACGTCGGAGCCCGGGTGGTCGCGGTCGACCTTGTACGCCTGCCGCGACGTCGTCATGTCCTCCGGCCGCTGCCAGCAGTAGTGGTCCGTGTCGCCGTCACCCACCTGCGCGCACGAAATCGTCAACACCAACATCTTTGAAATGAAAACCCCCCCATGCCATGCCATGTGGAACTGCATAACTTAATGCCACTGCTTCGTACGTCCAATGAGCGGGCCACCTAACCTTGTTGTTGCTATTCACCAGAAAACAAGTCTATAAAAAAAAGATTTGTGTGTGTAGCCAGTAGCCAAACCAAATATAATTGGGAGGTTTGGAATGTCTGGAGAAAGTAGGGGAGAAAATATATATGCTGGTGATGCATGATTGAATTGGTCTCTATAGACTGTAGCTTGCTTCACGTTGTGTGTTATGTGTGTAACAGCTAGCTTTCGCACGAGGCCGCCAAGTCACGCAGCGTGAGAACTGGTCTCGGCGACGCGTAGGCGCGGGTGGCCAGGTGACGGGGGAGAATTGTGCTGCAGCAACGATCGGCGAGTGGGATATGATTTACCTCGGCCCAGAGCTCGTCGGGCTTGGTGTGCGCCTTGATGAAGTAGTCGGTGCCCCACTTGACGGCCTCGAGGGCGTGGCCGAGCTCGCCGGCCGCCGCGACGTCGCCGCCGTACTCGATCAGGCTCCAGGACAGCATCGTCACCGTGAACGCCATGGGCAGGCCGAACTTGACATGGTCCCCGGCGTCGTAGTAGCCGCCCACCAAGTCCACCTGCGATGCCACGATCGATCATCACCATGTTAACCCATCGAGAAGAATCGTCCGCACACATCCGGCCGGTAAAGGCGCGGCGTGGCCATTGTGTATGATCGCGCGCGCGCGCGCGCGTGCGTGCGTACCCCTTGCTCGAGGCCGTCGGTGAGGCCGGAGTGGTGGCGCCAGGCGACGCGCTGGCTGTGCGGGAGCCGCCCCGACCGCTGCGCCTCGAAGTAGAGCAGGCTCTTCTGCAGCGCGTCCTCGTAGTTGTGCGCCTTCCCCTCTGCCCCGCCGAGAACGGCCGCGAGAGCAGCCACCAGCAGCAGGACCGCGACACCGACCCGCCGCCGGCACGAGCCCGCCGCGCCGCTCATTGCACGAGGAGAGACCCCGCGCGGCGCCTCCGCATGCGGCTGCCTCCGCGCCGCCGCCGCCGCTCCTTCTCGCATGTGCCGTTGGACGATGCCCCGCCCCGCCGCCGTGCTCTGCTAGTCCGCTCTCTGCCGCCGCCTCTGTGTGTGCGTCTGTCTGTGTGGGCGCGCGGCGATCGAGTGATCTCGCGCTCCCCCGTCCTCCTCCGTGACGAGCGGGCTCGCTCTCCACGGCGCGCGCGGCGCGGGGCTTATATCCCCCCGACCCCGCCCGACACGAGACGCGCGCACAGCGTGTTGAATCGGTTCGGCTCGGGCCCCCCAGGGGAATGGAATAGAATAGAATACTCTAGCGGAGGGGTTGGGGTTGGGGGACAGAAGAAGGCGCGACCGCGAGCGCGGCGGCAAAGCTAACCAAGGAAGGGAGAAGAGAAGAGAAAGCGAGGAGGAGACGAGACGAGGAAAATTATAAGCGAGGCGAAGGCGAGCGCGCGGGGCAGGCGCGTCGCGCTCTTCCCGTGCCGTGGGGTGGCCGTGGCCGTGGCCGGGTGGGGTTGGAGGAGGGAGGGGTGTGTGTGGACTTGTTCGGGTTTGGTGAGGTAATGGTTGGGTTCGGCCTCCGCCTGGCGACGCGCGCAAGCAAAGAGATGACGGATTTTGACCGGGCGCCGGAGAGGTTCAGGAGCGTTGGATTGGGCGGGAGGTCGTGCTCGTGCTGCATCGGTTGGGGCCGAACACGTACTGCACCTGCTCGCCTCTCGCGGAGACCCGCACAAACGACGCCGCATGGTGCAGTGAAGCACGCGCGCGTGCGTTACGACCGGGGCAAAATGGAGCCGGGTCGTCGGGGCCGGTGGTGACACTTGCTCCAGGGCTTATACATGACGACGCTGCTCGGATCGGTTCGGCGACCAGTTTCACTACTGTACTGCCTGCCATGGAGCAGGTAGGCTAATCTAAAAATGCCACCCAATGCAAAGCTTACCGAATCATACGTATCTGCGAAATTGAGAGTCTGAGACCTGGCCTGGATGCTGATCGCCGATCGGTGAGTCGGTGACCAGTTTTTACCGCCGAGTCTTCTTGACAGGTAAAGCTATCTGCTAGCTAAGCAGATAATTAGTCCAAAAGTGTGACCTGTTTTGTTTTCGTGGGTAGACTTTTTATGTGCAGTTTTTTTATAGAGGAATATACACACCGGCACATGATCGTAGTATATCATACAGTAGGCGTAGGTTGGGCTCTTCCGTTCGGCTATTGGCGGGGGGGGGGGGGGGGGGGGGGGGGGGGGGGCGCTTTGTTGTTCTGCCGGCAGATTTTGTCGGTAACGGGGCATGTCTGTCCAGGATTATTAGTTGGCTACACGCACTGCCCTGCCCTCGCCCTTTTTGGGTCAATCGTTAGACTTTCTAGGGACAATAATACATGTATGTACATGCATCTAGCGCCAGATCGCTGCTGATTATATCATTAGGCAGAGGTATCAGTCAGCATATCACCACGAACTATCTAGCTGCAATTTTTCAGATTCCTGCTGCAGAATGACTACCGTTTTTAGTTCTCTTCTGCTTCGAGAACGGGTGCATAAACAGAAGTATCACGCGACACTTGGCCTGGTGGTGAAATCGATCTCACGTCTTTCTCGATCAGTTAGCCACATATATCGGCACGGCTACCTCGTCTTTTTGTGCGTGTCCATGAACACTAGTAGCTGCTAATGGCTAGTGATCCCTTTTCCCCCTGGACAGACAGTGACTCCCCGGCTGTAACGATTTGGACGCCCCCCGGCTGATCCCGTCCTGCCCTGGCCTCCCCTTTCCTCACCGTCGCTTTCTCCATCCGCTGCTCCATCCGTTGCCACTGTACAATGCATACATTCACCTCCCTCTCAATCTCTCCGTTGTTGGCGCACATTTGGTGAGCGCGCAGCAGGTAGGTAGGCCAGGCCGGACCAGATGCTCATTCTTCCTATTATATATTTGCACCAGATTTATAAATCCCTTTAGCTTGGGATTTGGAAACTTCTTGCTTCATCCGAGTAGTTCGCTTGATGGTACTACTAGCTTAATCATTGCTCCTTGGCCAATTAAGACACATTTTGACCGTGCTTTTAGTACTAGTCGAGTACAGAACTTCCCTCCTTCTCCCAGTCCCGTCCCTCTTTATGCATCATTTGATTAGTGAGTGTATCATGTGCTGTTAGTACTATAGCTTAACGCGAACGAACTACCAGGCCGCAGGGGCGTCTCGTTTGTTGCTCGTCTGTTTCTCTCGTGCTGTTGGCACGTCCTGCTTTCGAGCCTCGTAAACTTTTCTGTGAAGCAAGGGAGAAATTAAGTGGAAGCACACAGCACCACCTCACACCTCATTTGCATATGCCCTTCTCTGTACGTGATCACATCACTCTTGGCTAATAATCAATGGTTTCCTTTTTTGCTAATAATGATCGCCGTTGATACATATGCATCACCAATATGTTTCTCACCCTGCCTTGCTTTATTAGCTTATTAGTTATTAACAACTTCTTTTTTTGCTACTCGTGGAGGTTTGGTTGTTTATCTTTTCCCCCTCTGAAAAAGACCTTTTCTCTGTGGAGTGTCGGGAGGCTTGATTGAACAAATGAACAACCTCTCGTTGTTGAAGTAGCCGTGATCGATGATGAGTACTTCTGCTTTTGTTATGTGGAAATACTTTTCGTGAGGCGGCCTTTATTTTTTCCCCGTCCTCATGTTTAGTATGAGGCAGGTGCGTAGAAGGTCCGCTTCAGATGTGTGCATACATGCATTTTCTCAAGTTTTGTGATTTTAAAAAATTTACAAGTCAATGCTTATGATCTAGGAGGTGCATGTTCTAAGATCTTTGGTGACATTGACGTTTTATCATACTGATGACTCGGCAAAAATGACCATCTCTCGTGTCTTAATTGCAAGACCAGGCCAGCACCGTGTGTTGTTGTTGTGAACACTTGTAACAGAAGTTCTTGCTTCATAGTCTTCCACTATAAGAAAACAGATAATTTATTTATGTGTGCGCGGTGTTTTATTTTTTTTGTATTAATCTGATCTGTGGACCTTTTTCTCAATGCACCTACCCATCGTTTTCCTCTTGCATTAACAAGTTGCAATTGGGTAGATTTTGAAAAGTTCAATATTCTACTAGTGCAGCGCAGCATGATGATTACACGGCTTTGCACAATTGCACCCTAAATATAAGCAGCTCATGTTTGTAGTTTGATAATTGTCTGTGCATGATGCCCTACGCTACCATCAATATATGATTAAAAAATAGCCCGCTATAAAATTGGCAACGTGTAGCATTTTGGGTCCATACAGTGCCGGATCTAGCCCGGGGGGCTCGAGCCCCCTACAGTCCGAAATGTTGTGAACCCTACAGATTTTGAGCAAAAGAATGAAAAGAATGGGGAGCTGGAGGTGGAAGAAGCACAAGAAAGCCCCAGGGGCTCCTTCCTGACTTCGCCACTGGGCACGTAAAATTTAAGTCCAGAGCCCAAACTAGCAGATGCTGGCACGTACGACAAGACCGAACGGAAACTCGGAGACGATGACACTCCTGGTGCACCCACGACGTCTACATCCTCCAGCTCCTCTCCTGGCTCCTGGTGGCTGCTGGTGGTGTCCACCCGGTGTCGTCCTGGCTGGCATGCAATACGCCCATGCAAACCATACATACGTGTGCGGTGTGCGAAAGGAACACCCCTCGATCGTCAGTCCAAAGCGCGTCAGCAGAAGGAGCCTAAATTAAAAAAATAAAGCGCGTCGGCGCGGCGGCGACGGCGGGCGGCGGCGGCGGCGAAGTGACACTTTTATTCGATTCTGCTGTTTGCGCCCGCGAAGGCGCGAACCCGAGAGACGCGCGATCGCGGTGATCACTTGGTTGCGCACGTCTCCTCTCCTCTCCTCTCCTCTCCTGACTCCTCCCTCCGTCGGCGGCTCGCGCCAGCACCGGTGCCGTCCTGCCGCCTCTCGCGGTGGCCTGATGAGTAATAGCCTGACACTACTCTTGACCACGCACGCCGCCGGCTTCCGCCGACGCCGATCGATGCCTAACTTGTTTATGCTCTGCCTGGCCACATTGTCAACGTGTGTCGGGCGGTGGCGAGGCGATGCGAACGCGTGCCGGGGCGACGTGGGGGCAGACACACACGGCCGGGAAGGAATATTTGTCTCCGCCTCTCCGGGCGTGGGGAGGGGGGACGTACGCGCACGGCACGGAACGACGACACGAAGACGAACTGGATCGGAGTCAAAACGGGAGGTAGATAGGGTGGCACTATAGCTGCTGGAGGAATAGTTCGCCAAGTCAGGTTAGGCATTAGACCAACGACCCGGAGGTTGACAACTCCAGAAGATTCAGACGTTTTTGTTCTTGCTCCATCGTCTGGAAGTCTTCTCCTTTTCTATTAGCAAGTGGTTGGATGCTCCTCAAGCTTCGTTTTCCTTTCCCTTTGAACAGAGACGCTCCACACGATTTGTCAATCTCCGCCAAAAATAAGAATTGATGCGTACTGCTCCTGATCTGGTTCAGTCGGTTCTAGTTTAGCTCTTTTTTTTTCCCTCTCCCAAAAGTGTTTCACAGTAGTACAGAAGGAGAGCCAACATATACTTAGGTCGGTGTGTAAATGGACACATGACATTTTCTTCTACACATTATGATATGATGAGGAACTGCGATGATGAGTCAAACGACACCTAACTTTGCCTAATTTATCCAAGTCAGACTGTAGCACAAATGTGCCAACCATATCTTGCATGGTCTCTGCTTCATAACGCCAGCACTTATCAAGACAGACGTACAGGAGTTTATTTCGTCACACAAATAATGCTAGATGTTTCGACGACTTGAAAAATATATAAAAAAAATGTGGAATCGTACGTACGTTGGGCAACCGCTCGATGAAAAAACAAATACAATACGGTACAATGTACTGTGATATCACACGAAACGCCACTGCGGACCGTACGTTTTGGCACCGGATACATACGCGCGAAGGAAAAGCCTCCCATTTTCCGCTGCGGCTCAACTAACCGTGAATGTGCTACGTGATCGCATATACCACAAGTCCACACAACCAGCAATTCAGACTAGGATCATGGTCGTGTTGTGTTTCAGTGCATTCAACACACGTCATACAACACCGGCCAATGAGGCAATGGCACGTACGTCACCGGACCTATACATGGCCAATCGTGTTGCACGACACGACACGACACGAACACGACTAAACACGACACGATTCGACACGAACACGGTTGGACACGACTACCTTTCGTGTCGTGTCGTGTTCGCAGGCGTGCAAAAACCTCGACACGAACACGACACGAAGGGCATCGTGTCGTGTCGTGCTGGCACGACAACACGACCGGCCCACCGTGCCGTGTCAACACGAACACGATTCACAGAAAAAAATTTCATCAGAGACAATTTTTTCAAGTATACAACATTCAACAACACAGATTCAATCTTGCACTTCTTCGTGCTCGTCGTCGTCGACGACCGCCGTCAGCCTCTGGTTCCTCGACGAACTAGCCATCACCTGCGCAAAGACCAAAGAGCCAAAGAAGAAGAGCATTAATCACCAGACGAGATCTAGGGTTAGGGTATGGGGACGGATTCGAGGAGAAGCTTACCTGGCCAGTCCGGAGCACCAGAGTCGCCGACGAGGTCGAGGAGACGAGAGACGGCGAGCACGAGTCAGGAGAGGACAGAGGACGACGAGATCTAGGGTTAGGGGACGAATTCGAGGAGACGAGAGAGAGACGGGAGAGGACGGAGGAGGGAGAGATTAGGGGAGAGCTATCATGTCGCCTCGCGCCGTGCTGCCGGCCATGGCCGCCGACCACCGCTGACCGGAGAGAAGAGAGGGGGAGGCGGTGCAGGGGGAGGCGTGGCGGAGGAGTGGCGGAGGAGACAGGAGAGGAGGAGGAGACGATTCGTTGCGGCTGGAGTGGGGGAGCGGGGGCTGAGGGGTTAGGGTTAGACGGCGCTTATATAGCCGCGGTCGGCTGGCAGGCCGGGCCGGCCGGCTGGGCCTTGCTGGGCTGGGCCGTTTTTTAGATATAACGGCTATATTTCCTGTGGGCTATATTAGTCGTGTTTTAATCGTGTCAGGGTACTTTTCGTGTCGTGTCCGTGTTCAACACTACGTGTCGATTTTGAAACACAACACGGCACGGCCATCGTGTCGTGTCGACACTGACACTATGCAATCGTGTTCGTGTTCGTGTCGTGTCGTGTTTTTTAGTGTCGTGCCGCCCGTCGTGTCTGACCCATTTGGCCATCTATAACCGGACCCCATACGGGCACACGGCCATGCATACCAATCAGAAAAGGGTTGACTGATGTAGCAGTTGCACATAAGCATGACCGCATGAGCCGATAGCCGACGATGGTACTGTAGAGAGACTGATTTTTTTTTCAAAAAAATATATTGTAGAGAGTCTTGTGTTTCAGGGGCCCTAAACTCCACGGAGTTTTAAATATTTTGGATGCATTCAAGCCGGTGTGCGACAAAGCAGAGGTCTACTGGTAACTAGGCCCACCATGTCAGCTCCAACTGTCCTGTCTCTCTGCCCCCCCGGGCCACCCACCCAGCGCATCCATCAACCATGTGCGAGCCGCAGCGACCACGCCGCGGTCACCGGTCAGCCTGGAGATGCTGGCTGGGCCACCTGACACCCCGCTGACGCCAGCATGACACCCAGCCCCGAGAAGCCATGGGCTCCACATACTCCCAGCCCCACCGCCCGAACCAGCGAGCATCTGTCGCCTGTCTCTCATGGCGCCTCCATCTCCACGAACGACGACGAGAAACAGAGCCAGCCCTTCCTTGTGAAAAGCAGGCAGTTTCCTGTTTCCACGCGGTTTGGCCTTGGCCGGCCGGATCACCGCGCGACACGCGACGAGATCCCGGTGGCGTAGCATGGAGGGGTGCTGGTTGCGATCGGCGTCACCGCAAAAAGGTTGCTGGGGCGATCGACGTGAACCTGACGGCGATGGTCCTTAATGACGAGGAGGAAAGCAGGGGGGTTACGAAAGGCGAGTCCGATCTAACAAAGCGTCCAACGTGCGTGCGGCCAGTCCGGGGAGCTACTAGTTAGTAGTAGTAGGAGGAGGAGGGAGTACTCACTCTCTAGCGGCTAGTAGCAACGTGGCCGATGCCGACGGTGGTGAGGGTGACACCGGCCAACCGTGTTGGAATATATGGCCCAAACAATGTGATGTGCACCGTTGAGGTGCGCGATACGTTGGGCCACTTCCATATAGGAAAGTCGATGTGGTGTGGAGGGAATGCGAGGGGAGGTTTAGTGCCACCTTGCTATTCTATGGAGATGAGGACCAACATATAAGGGAGGCTCTTGTAGAGTACTTCAAGTGATTGAGTATGAGCAAGAGAACACACACGCACGCGCGCGCGTATCGCGTATTTTCGCGTGATTTATCGCGCGACGGGTTCCTAACCGGTGTTTCTCTTTTTCGTACTGTTTTGTTTTGGCCCACATCGCCAACACCTAGACTGCCACGTCTGCCCTCGGAGCGGGATAAGCACGTCCTCGAACGTGCGGCGGCTTCGTGGGAGGACATCGAGAGATACCAGGGGGCGGTTCCTGGATATCTGGCAGATCGAAACATGGGCGGTTGAAGGGTCTTCTCTATAAAGGAGACGTCCTTTTGACGGGAAGATATAAGCCACAACTCGTTTTCTCATCTACTTCGCTGCGCGCGCCGCCGTCCGAGCTTCTGCCGTTCCTCCGTCCGCCGTGCAGCGGATCGAGGGAGAGCGGTGTCTCCGAACCAACGCCGGTGTTACGAAGGCGCCGCACGGGTGCCGGCGATCGGGTTCATGGGAAGCGTACTCGCGACCGCTCGTCACTGCTTCCTCTACTCCGACTTCGTCCGCGCCTACATCGACTACATCTACATCGTCCTCGACTTCCAACCATCTTCAATCTCGTGTGTGTTGCACTGTAAGTATACCGTTTGCATCTCTTCCTGCACATGCAATGATGGATGTTTGGATCTGTTCCTCTTTTGTATTCCTAGCATGTGTAGGGTTTGTTGATCCCTCTTGTATTTTTGGAGTACTAGCGTTTCTGTTCCTCTTTGCTAGTAGTTTCCCGGGAATCAAATTAATCTTAGATCATGTTAATTTTGTAACAAACCGGGGGGCAGCAAATGACGACGTGATGCAACTATTGCAATAGGATGTTGTGGCTACGAGATCGACATGTAACTATGTGCATTACCAGTTACCCAGATGGGTGCTGTAGGAGTTCGATCTAGGTGGTTTTGACGTAAGGTGTATTAGAGTCCAAATCGGAAGAACTAAACAGCCTCTCGATCGTGGAGTCAACAGAAACACATGTACACTGATGCCGACCAAGGATCCAACTTTTTCCCCATACAAGCAAGTTGACTTGTCCAGAAAAAAGAATTTGCAGCACCAGCAGCAGCTCTGTCCTCTGTAGTTGGTTGTGAAGTTTGAACTGAAGAAGTGAGATCTTATTGAGAACCATCTAGCTGCTGCACTGCCAGGCCAGTGTCGATATCTGAAGTCTGAACCAAGTGTAGTGTCCGATCGAACACATCTCGGCGATACGATCTCCCGATCCCCAAATAATTCCCCGCACCAGCCTGCACAAATTCCCTGTCCGAAAACCAGCCGATCGATCGAAAACTGCTGGCAAACAGCATCTCGGTGCCTCACCAATGTAAACGAGACCTATTCCATATGCATGCATGTACCCCAGGCCGGCCGGGGGCTCTCGAATATTTCCCATCCTGCAGGTGCAGAGCAGCGCGCGCTCGTGGAGGTTAAGGGGGAAAAGCGGCGTGTGTTAGGGGTCCCGGCAGGTTCCCCAGCGGCGTCGCCGTCGCACCTGTTCTTCTGCTCGTTCTCGCGTGGTTGCCCTTCTTGGCGTGGGTCGCACGATAGCCGTGAGGTGAGTCGCCGCCATCCGCCACCAAACCATCGTCGGATGCGAGCTAGCGCGCAGAGACGTCGCCTTTGCCTTTGCCTTTGCCTTTCCACTCGATCGCCTGTATTTGGATGGATTATATTGGAGCTGCCTCGTCCTATATCGATCAGCATCTTAAATGCGAGCAATTAAGCAACTCGTGAAATTTGTGATCTGCGTGTAGGGCCCCTGCCGCTTGATGATCTTGATCGAACCGCAGTTCCGTCACGGGCTTCTTTATTGTTTGCACAGGACGACGTAGGACGACAGTCTCTTGTTCATTAGTGGAGGCTTACTTAAAGCGTTGCTGCTGGTGCTCAACTAGGACAAGAAACCAACTGACAAGCCATAATATATATGCACCGTATTTGAGTTTTAGTTGTTGGCAAAACAGTGCTAGCAGTGTGCTCTGACGAGATGCACATACTATATGTAAGTACTAGGATTGTTACCAAATACAGTGCTGGATTGTTACACACGATCCGGATATGTTTTCATCTGGTTGGAAGGCACCGTCAAGTTGGAGCTTCTGGAGGGAAATATCCTGGAAGAGGTTGAACCGTCGAAGGGTTTTTTTTGGCGAAAAAGAGCTGGAAGATGGAGTCTGTACTTGACGCGGGCTTTACCGAAACGCAAAAGCTAAACGGAGAGTCCGTTTAGGCTTAAATGGAGAGCCCTCCGAGGTTGTTTTCTTCAACACAGAGTTATTTCTTCGAACACAAACAAAATACACATGAGGAAACATGGCTTCTTCTCCAACTCCGACGGGTTGTGGGCGCGGCGGCTGACGGCGGGTCGCCATCGGGCACGGGCGGCGGCAGCCTTAGAGTTCGGGTTAGAGTTTGGGGTTTCTGGGTTGGGGTTCGGGGGTCATCCATGGCCACCGAACCTAAAGGGAGGTTCGGGGGCGGTTGCCGAACCGGCGGTGGTGGTGGGGTGTGGGCGGAACGGCGGGCGGCGCCGCCGCCGCCCGTCGGGGTGGTGGAGGAGGCCGGTTGGGCCGGTCCCGTGGTGGGGGGCGTCACGGTGGCATCCCCCGGCGAGCCGGGTTAGCGCGGTGGCGGCCGGTGGTGGCGGATTCGGCGACGGAAGCCGCCGGAGACAGAGTAGGTGGGCGGGGCGGGGGTGCAGCTCACCGGAGATGAAGAAGAAGACGGTGACATCCCTGGTGAAGCCGGGTTAGCGCGGCGGCAGTCGGAGATGGCGGATCCGGCAGTGGAAGCCACCGGAGACGAAGCAGGTGGGCAGGGCGGGGGCGCAGCTCGCCGAAGACGATGGTGGCGGCGGCAGATTCCATCGAGGTCCGCTCTGATCCGGATGGAGAAGCGGCAGGGGAGGGGAGGAGGAAGTGCTGGGAGTTAGGCAGACCTTGGTGGCGTCGGAGGCGACGCGGCGGTAGCACAGGGGCGCAACGCGTGGTGGCTCCAGAGCCTCGGAGAAGAAGATGCGGTTGTTGTTTTTTCTTTCAGCGCGAGGGGATAAGGCTGCTATCGGGAGATGTGTCCTCACTGAAAACAACCTTTTCACCCTCTTGGGTTAATTGACGAAGACTACGATCACGAGGGAGGATAGAAAACCAAAGCATACGTGGACCACGCCAAGTAGGCAAACAACAAATTTTGCTGCAGTAGCTCCGTTTCAAGAAGGCACAGTAAGTTCACCGCGGGAATTTCCGAAGGTCTCCTCTTCAGAGAACAGGAAGCTGAGAGGGAACCTGTACAAGTTGTACCGCTGGCACGCCTTGCCTTGGAGTCACCGTGTCAAGTTCTTCCCAGCTCGCTCTCATTGAACGTTATTAGACTTCTACAAAAAGTCTGTACCCACCGTCGTCAATAGATGGTCTCTCGTAGAGCATATATAAACGTGGTTGATCTCCTACTGAATGAAACCTTCTGTGTGGAGTCCTGCTGCCACATCCAACACGTACCGACAGAGTCTAGCCATTTAGACGACCCAGATTCTGAAACTCGAAACGCTACAAGATTTAGTCCCCGTCGGCCACTTGTTCCATAACTCTCAGCATAGGTTACAATTCCTGTAAAGCAGCCATGATGGTAAGCCTTGTGCCCCCATGATGTGATTCTATCGCGTGCGTCATCGCTTGCATGTACGCTAGCTTACGGCTTACCAACCACGTCGGAGTCCGGCCAAGAAATTCTGCACGTACGGGCATCAACCCGGGACACGCCGCTGAAGAGACTCCTCCGAGCCAGAGTAGCCAATTAGCCAATTGGGGCTGTAGCCAATTTTGGGGGTGTGGTAGATAGGCCTGCAAACGGTCCGGGGCGGTACGCTCCTACTTCTAACCCGCCCCGGTACGCTCCTACTTCTAACCCGCCCCTCATTCTGCACAAAGTGATGTTTGAGGGGTGCTCCGCTCCGCCTGCGCATCTGAACCACCTGACCCACGGGTAGCCGGGGTTCGACCCTGGCTGCTTCTTCTCACACCGGGATGCATGGCAGGCAAGAACATGCATGCGTCTGCACTACTGCACGTCTGCAGCTTGCTGTCTCGGCGGCGGCGGCTCTCGAGACAGGAGGAGGATGTTTATCCATTCGGTTGAGCGCGCGCGGCGAGGACGAGTGGACGGCAGCGGCAACGGCGAGCGGGCGAGCGAGTAGCAACGACGGGGCCGACGGCGAGGACAACGACGACAGGGGTGGCAGTTGCAGCGGCTTGTTGATATGATCGGACGACGACGGCGGCGTGCTTCCGGCTGCGCAGCTCTATGATCGGCGGCCGCGCCTGACGACGTGCCGAGCGAGAGCAGTGGGGGCTCGGCGAGTGCCCAGAACCCGCGCGCCATTGATGACTGATGATTCGTCGGAGGAGCCAGGAGTCGTAGGCAGAGAGCTAGTAGCCGCGGCTGACACACGCATCCCGTCAATCATTCCCCTGGTGCCCCTGCCTCTGCACCTCTCACATACTTCGTCGCCCTGCTGAAAGTGCATCTAGGCCCCTAAGTGGATTTTGGTGAATTGAATGACAAGGCGATTAAAGAACTAATGATTTTGTCTAAGATTGTGAGCAGGTTTTCTTAACATATTCATGAGCAACCATTGAAGTATTTTATATATGAATGTATTTTATGGCTCACATTTACAAAGACAAGTATATGGTGCAAGACTTCATGAGTTTATTGAAAGAGAACAAGATGATGAGTATACACACTATGGTTCTAAAAATTGGAAGCTTGCACATTCGTTGTCAATCAAGATCAAACATTTGAAGCGGGATTTTCAAATGAAGGTTAATTGCGTGTGAAGCAAAGTGGAACTCAAAGTGGATTGGATAAGTGATGAAGAGATCAACCGAGATGTCTAGGGTGAGGGACTAAGCAATCTTTGGGGCCGTAGCTAAGCCGCCATAAGTGTTTTGCTAGGGTGAAGGTCTAGCATCAGTGGGGTCTCCAAGTATCATATTCAAACCTTAACCGAGGGAAGCTTTGCAAGTCATCAACTCGTTACGATTGGCAACATGGAGTGACCATGGATCCAAGTGTGCATCCTTATGCCATATGGAAAGATCCTAAGTCACTAGCTCAAGTATGGACGTGCTCAAGTCAAAAGCTATGTTGAAAGCCCTCAAGTGGTTATTGATCAAGTGTGGCAAGATTTGAAGTTGTTCAAGCTCAAGAGGTCATCGAAGATCTTTTATTCTTTTCTTGAGTATAGGTATGCCGTACTATCAAGAGGGATGCAACTTAGCGAGTTGACCAAGTCAAAGTGCTCTCTAGTTGACCTAAGTGAGAATTAGCCTTAGAGTGTGCTAACAAACCCTCCTAACCTAACCTAAGTCATTTCATCTTGGAAGTGAAGTGCTAGTTTCTTCAAAAGAGGTTTTGAGGGTAACTCCGGCCTGACCGGTCTGACCGGTGCCGCTAGCCCAACGGCTAGTTTTTCGAACACCGGCCTGACCGGTGTGGGGCACCGTCGGCCCGGATTCTGCTCCGCCGGGACTAACGACTAGTTTTCTCCTTTGAGGGGTATAAATACCCCAAGCCTTCTTCAAGTGAGGGTTGCTGTTTCTAGTGAATTTGCTGAGGTCCCAAGCCATTTCTAACTAGCTCTAAGCCTTAGTGGCTCTCCCCAACCATCTCTTTGTGAGATTTGTGGATTCAAACCATCATCTTTGTGTTGGGTTGAGAAAGTGAGCCTAGGAGTGACTTTGTGAGCTAACAAGAGCAGTTTCCATAGCTTGAGCACTTGTTTTTCGAGTCTTCAAACTTTGAAGCATTTGTTACTCTTGGAGGTTTGCCTCCTAGACGGCTAGGTGTCGCGGGCTAGCTCCCGAGGTTGTGGTGAGCAGCGGGAAGTTTGTAAGGGCTGCGATCTTGCCTCTTCGTGGAAAAGATCACCTTAGTGGAAAGGAGGAAAGTGGTTGAAAGAGACCCGGCTTGTTGTGGGAATTGTCCCTTACAAGCTCCTCAACGGAGACGTAGCCATTCCTCAGTGGGTGGTGAACTTCGGGAAACAAATCCTTGTTTCTTCGTGTGGTTCGTGTCTCTAAGTTGTTTTTCTAGCATATCTCATTTGCTTCCGCTTCGATCTACTTGGGTGTGTTACTCGTGTGTGCAGGGCTCATTACTCTGCTTGTGATCATTTACAAAGGCCACACCCTGAGTTTGGTTCGTGCTAGAAGCCTAGAGGTGCTTGAAGTTATTTTTGCAGGTTCTCTGTGATACATCGGTCTGACCGGTGTCACCTGTGAAGACCAGTGCTTGACCGGTCTGACCGGTCATCACCGCCGGTCTGACCGGTGGAGCACTATTAGCTCAAGAGTTAGGGGAGAAAAAGTTTTATTTGGTCGTCTCGCCTATTCACCCCCCTCTAACGCGACATCAATGTCTTTTCACCTGCCTGGGAGGAAGCTCCAGACTCCAGATGGCGGCGTACGTGCTCAGTCTCGCGGCGGTGAGAAGCAAGGCGTGATGATGCGAGATTCGACCCTAGGGTCTCCGGGGGTCAAGAGGTTCGCGACTCTATTGCTCCTTCTCGTTTTGGGGTCTACCCGCTCCAATCAATCCACACGCTCATTCGAGGAGCGGATCGATATCAACAAAGGGTCAAACCGGACCCCTTGCAGGCCTAGTGGTAGAAAAGTTCTAGCAAAAGGAAAAAAAGTCCGATTATACTTTCCACCATCAAAGCAATAGTATACTATGGTTTTCAAAATAACATATCCGTGCACGCAAACACGTTGGACTATCCAAAACCAAAAGTATATATGTTACAAAACTATTGCGTTACGATTTTGCTTTAAAGCTCTACACTGTATATACTAAAACAAACACGGATTCTTTTTTTAGGGACAAACGAACACTGTTTTTTTTTTGCTTTTAAAATTTAGCAACGAACACTGATTTGAAAGAGGATTTTTTTAGAATTGATTTGAAAGAGGAAATTGGAAAGGGAGCTCTATGACAAAGTACTAAATCATTCCGCCTTACATAGTGAGACAGATGGGCCAGACTGGGCCGCATCCTTCAAATGAATGGCCGTCGCCAGCCCGTCGTAATAGCCCATCTCCTGTCTGTGAATAAGCCCTAATCCACGGCCGCCGTCCCTATTTAAGCCGATGCCCTAGGGTTTCGCTCTCTTCCCTGTGATACCGAACCAGAAGAGCGGCGGCGCGGGCGGACTAGGAGGAGGCGGAGCACCAGCGAGGGGACCAAGCCACCGCCGCCACCATGGGTGAGCACCCGCCGTCATCCCTTCTCGTTCTTCTTATGTCGACATATTGGCCGTAAGAGTTTGTCCCGGTTGAGCGGTGCTAATGGCTACTGCGGCGGTTGCTTTGTATTTGTATTTGTCCGTGCAGGTATCTCGCGTGATTCGATGCACAAGCGCCGGGCCACCGGTGGGAAGCAGAAGGCGTGGCGTAAGAAGCGAAAGTAAGGGTTCTTTCTCTCCACGATTTTGGATTCATGTGTGGGTGTGGTTGACCTTGGTTAGAAGTGGGTAAGGGTAAGTGGTTGATTTGATCAGAGTTATAGGGTTCACATTTCTATCTCTCGGTGAATCGTGAGGCGGTTTCGTTTCTAGTAACTGATCTGAGTTCTATTGAGTATAATTTGTCCCTGAAGTGATTATGTTAACTCTAGAGATTTATGGGTTTTATGGGCTAGATGATGCCCTTAATTATGTGATTGTTTGGTTTTTGGTTAAGAGGCAGGATTAGCTGTGACTTTAATGGGTCTTCATGATGCATGCTATGAAAAGATGAGCTCTACCTTTCTAAAAAATGCAGTAGTTGTATCTTGTTGTTCTTATGTTTAATTTTTAATTTTTTTTGTAGAAGCAACTTTAATTTGAATTGATAATTTTTAGGAGGATCTGTGATTGAAGTGTTCCATCTTTGTAATTATGTTATTAGATTTGTAATCTTTGTTTTAGTTGCTAAATGAACCTTAAACCAGTATGTGTAAGTCAGATGTGGTACTGTGTTTTTTTGATTATTTGAACTAATGTCATCAGTTAATTCTAAAATCGTGAGATCAAAATTGTTATGTTGACTTGATTGTGTATTGCAATATATTATGGTTTTCAGGTACTTATTGATCTTTTCATTTGTTTTGAAAGGTATGAGCTTGGCCGCCAGCCAGCTAACACCAAGTTGTCAAGCAACAAGACGGTGAGGAGGGTCCGCGTCCGCGGAGGTAATGTGAAGTGGAGGGCCCTCCGCCTGGATACTGGTAACTACTCTTGGGGAAGTGAGGCTGTTACCCGCAAGACCCGTATCCTGGACGTGGTCTACAATGCTTCAAACAATGAGCTTGTGAGGACACAGACCCTCGTGAAGAGCGCCATTGTGCAAGTTGATGCTGCCCCATTCAAACAGTGGTACCTCACGCACTATGGAGTGGACATTGGTAGGAAGAAGAAGGCACCTGCTGCCAAGAAGGATGGTGCTGAGGTTTGATTCGCGTAACTTGAGATTTTGTAACTCCCCTTGTCTTCTGTATAAATTGACTACATATTTTTGTGGATGACAAATAGCATTGGGTCAACACATCTGAAATTCAGAATAATTTTCATTTTGTAGTTTTGATAAACTTGTTTTAATAGCCTGTTTGTTCACTAGTTTTAGATTTTTACATGAAAATACTGGATTTGATATTTTCAATCAATGTTCTTTGTTTCCGAGTGATCTTTACAGAAAACTAAAGAGTAAAAGTTCCATAATTTTCTTTTCCTTTACTCTAGAGTAGCTGTGACGGTTCCATTAAATTGGTCATTTATACATGAGGCACATTAATGTAGGGACAAGAGGTTGAGGCTGCTGCTGATGAAACCAAGAAGAGTAACCATGTCAAGAGGAAGCTTGAGAAGCGTAAGGACGAACGCAAACTTGACCTGCACATTGAGGAGCAATTTGGCAGTGGAAGGCTGTTAGCTTGCATTGCTTCCCGCCCTGGGCAGTGTGGCCGGGCTGACGGGTAAGGAATTCTCTCTTTGTTAGTTCTTGTTAATCAACATTTGTATCATAAAACTGATTTTTTATTTGTGTTATAGAAGCCCATAACAGTTGGATCTAGACAATGCTAGATATGCTGAGCAGCTGCATTTTGCTTGTCCCTACCAGATTTTATCAGCTTTATTGTTGCAGGCAGCTACTTACAATAGCCTTTTGATTTGTATGACAGGTACATCCTTGAGGGTAAAGAGCTTGAGTTCTACATGAAGAAGCTTCAGAAGAAGAAGGGCAAGGGTGCAGCAGCTTAGAGGCATTCTTATGCATGTTTGGAAGGGGTGTCCTATTAAATATTTACTCTGGTCTTTTTGTTAGTTGTCAAACGGGCAGAGCATCTATGTCGTGTTTGCAGACCTGATGAAGACAGTATTTTCTAAAAACGAATCAACTCTAGTGAAGAACTGAGAATTTTCAGCTGTTGTATTCTTCTACTGTTTAGGTTATCTGTTTTCTATGTGCTGCAGCAGTTTCTTTGCTTACCGGGGAAATGGTAGCACACGATATCTTTCGTGCTCACAGCCTCACCACTGTCTTTGCTGCATCAAATTATAATGCTGATAGTTGCACAGGCGACGGTAAAATTCTAAAATTCCCGAGCAGATAGCTCAGTGTTCTTGATATGTCATCGCTCCGCTGCGCTTTTCCAACTGATTACTGATGAACGAGAATCGTGGGGCCGCCCAGGTAAAATTCTAGCTCAGTGTTCTTGATATGTCATCGCTCCTCTCGGCTTTGCCAACTGTTTACTGATGAACGAGAATCCGGCGGTCAATTTTGCAGCAGCTCGTTCCATCTCTAAGATCAATGCCCTGTAGCGCTTCCGGCAATTTAGACTGCTCAGCCGTGCTTCTCGACGGTGACAGAGGTGATCGCCCTCCAATTGCATCGCCGGAGCAAGAGCAGCCCGCTCTCAATCTCAATGCTAGCAAGAGCAGCCCGCTCTCAATTTCAATGCCTTGGATGTCAGACTGCCAGCGATGTCAATGGACCATGGGCGTGACGACCGTTGAGGCCCCCGTCTTCGTTTCTCAGGAGCTTGTATGCGAAGCTGACATGGCCGATCAGACCCATGTCCTCTGCAAAAAGGCAAAATAGGCGGATTCGTCCTCAAACTTTTGAGGAAGGGTCAAGTTCGTCCCTGAACTCTCGAGATGGTCAATTTAGTCCTGGAACTTTTGGTTTTGGCGTCAGTTACATCCTTCCGTCCGGTAGACGTCAACACCGTCAGGTAACCGCATCATGGAGAGCGCACGACGTGAAGTAGAAGGGGGAGGGACGGGGCCGGACCAGGCGCCGGTGCTCTCCTCCGCCGCGGCCCAGCAAGCGCGAGAGAAGCACGTCCTAGTGTCCTACTCCACCGCCCCCTCTCCAATATGTCATTCGCCCGCGAGCGTCGCCACCACCTCAACCGCTGCCGGAGAAAACGGGTCGACCGGAGGGGATTCCCCGTGCGCTGCCATTGTTGCCGGCACCTAACCGAGCTAGACGTCAAATCCATGTGACCAAGCCGGTGGTCGCACGTCCTCCCCTACACTAATAGTCGCCCGTCTTCGCCTCTGTCTGCGACGCACGTAGGAAGAGAGCTCCGGCGCTCCTCTTCTCCATCCACTACTCGCGCGCACGGCTGGGCTCGAGCCTCGAGGCGATGCTAGGCGAGGTGGCCTCCGGCGAGCATCCAAGCGCGGGGCATGTGGCGGTGCTGATGCGCGTCGTGGATCCTGCCCGCCTCGACACCATGAAGTGCCTCCTACGCCACATCCTCCGCGGGAGCAACCGCTACAAGAAGGCCGCGCACGCCGCCGTCTTCGCGACTGACGCCAAGCACGCACAACGCCGGACGTGACCTGCGGCGCCAAGCTCAGCATCATCAGCGGCGGAACCAGCGATGGCGGGGCGACCATGTAACCCTCCACCGTGCTCCGCAGGTGTGCCTCATTCTCGTGCTTCGGGTCCACAAGGTCAAGGATGGCCGGCGGCAGGATGAGGAACTACACTAGAGTCCAGATGGAGGAAAAACTCAAGAACACTACAGAAACTTTTGAGAATTTTTTCTCCAATTCGATACAAATGTTATTTTACCACAAGAATCTTAGCTCGTGTTCCTCGGTGGCTGGCAAAATTCATTTCTGCGCGAAGTCATGGATGATCCAGTCAGACTTCCTCAAGAATCTCGCGGCGTCACCATTGCCGACGTCGGCGCAGGCCCTAGTGTTGAGGATCGTGAACGGTGCGGCGAGGCCGTCGAACGCCTTCTTGAGCAGCCCGACCTTCTCAAGCGGGACGTCAGCGGTGGACTCGACGTCATCGGGGGAGTCCAGCTCTGCGACGCAGAGGCACGCCGGCAGCTCCCGCGGGACGAAGCCAAGCCTGGCGGCGGCGGTTGCGAGTTGCATCCGGCCAACGAGTTCGGCGAGTTGAATGAGGAAGCTGAGTACGGAGTACGCACTAGCCACTAGCCCATTTATTGGGAAAGGACGGAATTCGGGTTCGTGGACTGCGCTGAGCGCAGGTTCCTGACGGCGTTGACGTGCCCCGAACAGAAGGATGTAATTGATGCCAACACTGAACTAAAGTGGCCATCTCAAGAGTTTAGGGCCGAATTTGACCTTTTGCCAAAAGTTTGAGGACGAATCTGACTATTTTGCCTTGCAAAAAGTAAGGATAGAACAAGTCGAACCATATGAAGACAACGGACGCTCCAGCGAAAGGTGCATGCAGCTGGGCGCCTTTGAGATGTTCGACAATTTGAGGGATGACGACGACCTCACGGACGCCGACGAGCGGCGATCTTGCGGAACTGCGAGCTACGTACATCGAGAAGCCCAGAGCTGGGGACGATGCCAGAGAATGGAGAAATCAAGACCGCACATATCGGATCCAGCGGATGAAAATGACCCCAGTGGACGATATCTCATTTATCGTCCGCCCTGGGACGATATTTCGGGTGCGTTTGGTTGGCGTTTTTTGGCCCATCTAGGCCCACGGGGTGCAGGCTAGGTTAGATTGGTTGCCTGCACCCCTCCCGCAGCCATGCCCCCTAGATGCCGCCGCCCCCTCACTGCCAGCATCTGGAGAAATGACCGATTCCTTCGTTTCTCCAGAGCCAGGCTCTGCCGCTGCAACGCGGGCGATGGCGGGCGAATCTTTTGCCCCAACACGTGCAGGCGGGAGATGAGGAGGTGCGCGCGGGAAAGCTAGGGTTACCTCCCTCCATTTCGCGCCATTCCTCCCTGTTATAAGCTCACCTCCACCGGTTGTCTCCTCATTCTTCCACCTCGCACTAGCCCTCTTCTTCTCCACTTCACCCTCGGTCTCCTGGAGCTTGGTCGACGAGGTCCTCGTCGCGGTAACTGGTAAGCACCACATCCCTCCATCGCCATTGATCTGACGTGCTTCGGTTGTTGATACTAGGTTTCTTGCTCTCTCTCTCTCTCCAGTCTAGATTGCCTCAATTCCGCCTCAGATCTGGTTTCTTGCTCTCTCCTCCAGCAGGTGAACGAGATTTCTGTTCAGATCTTGTTTCTCCCTCCATCTACCTCTTCGATTTAGGAGTTTTGCTCATTTTTTCCAATCTCAGGTCAGGATCTGTGCTTGTTGACCTCATTAGTGTTGAAAGGCAAGTCCTCTCCCTACCCGTGGTTTTGATTTGTGTATGCAGTCCATAGATCTTTCATATTTTGCTAGGGTTTGTACTAAAAGTGGCTTATTTTTGTAGGCTCTGCTATGGTTTTGGTTGCACCTGGTGATTGAGGGTTGACTGTGACGTTTGTTTGCTCGGAGCAGGCGGTAATATTTGTCTAAACCACCCCTTTCTCTCTCTGGCTGATGATGTTAATGCTACTATGAATCTGAGCACATGTTCTTAGCCAATGATGATTACTTAGTTACTGTGAACCTGAGCACATGTTCTTAGCCAATGATGGTTGCTTATATATCTGCTATGAATATGTACTACGTTCATTCTGAGCACATGTTGTTAGCCAATGATGGTTGCTTATCTGCTATGAATATGTACTACATTCATTCTGAGCGCATGTTGTTAGCCAATGATGATTGCCTAACCGCTGTTATTATGTGGTCCTTTCAATATGGGCACAAGTTGGAGCCAATGATGACCATTTACCTATTATTTTTGTGTGGTGTTTCCAATCTGAGCACAAGTTTTTAGCTAATGATTATTGTTTACCTACTGTTGATGTGCAATTAAATTTCTGAGCACAATTTGTTGGTTCCAGCCTTACTGAGTCAAGTGTTTCCAAATTGTATTGTTGTAGATGAATTCGTCTGAGCACAGACTTATGCTTGTGTTGAAGGCAGCTGCTTTTGTGTCTGTTGTTTATGCATGTCTGATGACTAGGCTGAGGGCGGCACGTAGTTCACAACCTAGGATTAGTTATGCCCTAATGAGTGCAATGGACTTGGAAAGGCAGACCAACCTGAACTTAATATATAATTGTAATGACATTGAGTGCATTAACATACTGCGTATGCGTAGAGCTCCCTTTTTGAAGATGTGTGCATGTTTAGCCTAGAAGAGGAGCACTATCTTGGCCACATCAAGCTCTGTGTTGTGCCTTGTCAGTGCGGAATGTGGTCCCGACACTAACCAGTAATAAGCGCCAAGGTCTATCCCTCAATGGTCGATGCTAAGCGATCAAAGACAAAAGGTTTATCCTGGTTCCGGCCGGGGGACGTACGTCCAGCAGTCGTGTGCTCGGGGCACTATATTGCTCAGCACCGGGGTGCCTGTAGTGGGGCAGCTACAAGCAAGGCGGGAGAGAAGGCCTGGCCTCCAAGTCCCTGGTGAAGTGGCCGAATATGTTGTGGGAGAATTGGGGAGCGTGTGTGTGTGGTATGTCGTATGTTGTCTGTTGTTCTATGTCCCCTGCGGTGGGGGAGTTCACCTTCCTTTTATAGGCCAAGGAGAGGGCGAATTACAAGCATGCCGCACTATTTAGCTACATGGGGAAGTATGGTGAGCAACGCCGTAGAGTAGGCGGCCGCCTTGACGGTCCTTGCCGCGATCTGGCCATCATGGCGTATCTTGTACCTGAATAGTGGTAGTTTCGAGGGTAGGGGCGCAGTGGTTGGCCGTGATATCCCCAGGCAGGCTCGAGGAGGTTGCTGACGACGATCCGTACGGGATACAGTGACAGTCGTGGCGTCGTCCCGTTCCCGCATGCCTCACAGCGCCGGAGCTGTTACCACAGTGCCTGGCATGGTGTTGCACGCACGGGGGCGGCCGCCTGCAATCAGCAGTGGCAGGGATGGCGCCCCGCCGGCCTAGCGTCACGTCCTGGCCCTGCAAGGTCATGAGAAAGCGTTTCGAGGATGTGGCCGGCCCCCCTTCGAGGGCTCGGCATGTTAGCCGTACGGGAGTAGGCGGCGCGACGTCACGGGGCTGACGCCGGCCATGTCGCACAGTCCCCCACAGTGGCGGGGATGGGTTCCTCCTAGGGAGTTGGTGCGACAGGGCCGGGGCGTGAGTCCCAGGCGCATGATGGCGCCGCCCCCGCCGTTGTCAGAACATTAAATGCCCGTACCCGCGTGCGGGAACGGGCGTGCGCGTGCAGAGGAGCCTCGAGCGAGGCGGAGCCCGCTCAAGGGGGCTGTGAACCCTCGAGCGAGGCGGAGCCCGCGAGGGAGGCGCGCACCCTCGAGCGAGGCGGAGCCTGCTCGAGGGGACCTTTGAGTGGGCCGCCTTGGTGGGCCGCGGGGGCCACCGCAATGTGGGCCGTGCCCCGTGTGTGCGCTTAAGTGAGATGCGTTTAGCTTTGGTTTTTAGCAGGTTTTAAGTGGGATTTCCCCTGTTGTTTTAGGGGACCCTCAGGGCTGTCCCCGACAGTAGCCCCCGAGCATCTGCGGGTTCGCCGGCCAGGCTCCCGCAGATGCTGAAGCCTACTGATAGGACGTCCTTCCCCCTGGTTTGCAAATGCTTTCCGTGGGGCCGCGTCAGCGGACCCGCGGGTCTAGCCCCGAAGCCCCTGCGAGAGCGTGAGTGCTCTGCGGGGGGTTTTACCGTGGGATTTGGTCAGAGGGCGTGGTACGTATTCCAACCGGCGTCGGCGATGTTTCAGCCAGCTTCGGTGACGCACGCGCAGCTGGCACTATCCGCGGCCGGTGCAACCCAGGAGGTGTAGCCGTGCGCCGAGCCCCCGAGCCTGGGCCCGTTCAAGGCGATCGGGGAGAGCTCTACGACTTGTTTTTAACGCGCCCTCGCCGTCCCTCCGCGGGACGGAGGGTGAGGTTTCCGCAACCCCAATCGATCGGGTCGCAGATTGCGGATTCCTTGTTGAGCTGTTAGCGGGTGGTTTGAGTGGACGCCCATGCCCCGTTCGATACGGGTAGGCTGCGCGGTCCGAAGACGCGTCCATTAAAGCGCTTGCGTGGGTTTGCTAGGTGGGGCTCGGTCCCATTCGCTAGGGACCGATGGTGCGGAAGCTCTCCCTCGGTGGGATCCCCCCGGCTAGCTGCCCTCGCTGGCTCTCGAACACGACATGTGAGGCACCCTCGAGCCGGTGCGCTCGAGGAAAGGCTCGAATGCGCGTGCCCTCGTCGTCCCTGACTCGGTTGATCTGGGGCGCCTGTTCGAACCTGTTGAAGGTCAGGCTCCGAACCCCTGATCAGTAGGGCCGTGCGGGGTGGCAGCTTGCCGCCCCCGTCTTTCGCATCTGCAGGTTTCGAGGGTTCATGGCCGTGCCAGCCCCCGAGCCGCTGATCAGTAACTTTTGGTGAATCGAGGGTACCTGTGGCGCCCGCCTTCTTCGAACGGGTTTCGAGGTCACCAGTCGATGTTCGCACCTGTCGAGGGTCGTGTTAATTTTGAGCCATGGGCTCGGGCCGCTTAGAGGGTCTACCTTACTCGGTAAGGGACAGGGCCATTAAATGCTCGCGATTGCGACTGAGATCTCGCGCCGCGGGCGCGCCTTTTCAGGCGCTGCGGCCGCGCGCGTAGTGGGCGGAGTGGGCAGGCGGATGTGACCGCCGCCACGGCTCCGCGGTTACCGCGCCGTGATGATGGCCTGCGGGCGGTTGCGTGGCCGCCGCGGTCGTGGTGGGGCCCGTCCGTCCGCAAAGGAATATTTCCTGCTGCAATTAATGCGCGCGAGGCGTGCGATCTGGAGAGCGCGCCCGCGGCCTATAAATCCAATTGAAGGGGAACAGACGGTTTTTACCTTTGCTTCTAGCACTCGCCGTTCTTGCCTCTCGCGCTCTAGCCTCCGAGCTGCTCTCGCCATTGCTCTCCTCTCGGAGCTCTTCTCTTTCTCCCTGTTCTTCGTCCCTCGCCCCTTCGTCTGCTCGCATGGCGCCCCAACCGCCTCTCGTCATCATCGACCCGTTGGCGTGGGATCACTCGACGGTGACGCGGCTGGCCCTGAACCAGCTGGTGTCTGCCGGCCAGCTAGCGGCAAACGAGGATGGACGACCGGCTGAGTGGCTCATGCCACCGGCAAGGGACCAAGCGCCCAACCCCCCGAACGGCTACGTGGTCAGCTTCGTCCGCTTCCACGAGCGGGGCTTCATGGCGCCGGCGAGCCGTTTCATGCGGGCTCTCTGCTACCACTACGGCGTGGAGCTCCACAACTTCGCGCCGAACGCGATCTCGCAGGCGGCCACGTTGTTGACGGTGAAAATCCGTCAACCTAGCCATGAGTTTACCTTCGGTGTTGGCATGAGTTTTACACCTTATCCTTTGGTATTAACCCCCGTGGTATAACAAGTTCACGTGTGCATGTCGGTTTTGGAGTTTAATGTTTATGCAGGGTTTTAGTGTTGAATGCAAGACTTTCGGGTTAAGTTCATCAAGCACCTCATGACAAGACCTTGAAGCCCCGTACAAGTCATGCAATGAAGCAAACTTAACTCCAAGAAGCCAGGGACTTGATCCGAGAAGACGACAGACTCCGAGGACCGACCGTAAAAGTCTCGAATCTTGCAAGACAAGGAGTTGAGTCCAATTCGGAGAGAAACCGACGACATGGACCTACATGCGAAGGGGGAAACATCCAGAAGCAAGGGAACCGACGTAGAGCAAAGGAGGCCTCGGGCCGGGCCTAGATGGGCCCGGGCCGGCCGGCCGGGTCCGGTCGGCCCAGGCCCATCCAGGGCCCATTTGCCCCCTCCTTTGCCCTAGCCGCCAATCGGGCTATTTATAGCCCCCTGACCGAGAGCCACGCAGAGGAGAATTCGTGATCGGCCGCCGAGGAGCAGAGAAGAGAGGGACACCATCTCGGAGAGGAGAGAGTCGAGCTAGTTGACTAGGGTTTCCCTAGCCGACGTGGGAACCTTGCACAGAAGACCACGTCGGAGTTCCCGGAGCTAGAAGCAAGATCAAGGAAGGATCCCGGTGGTGATCTTGTGTATGTATCATTGTTATAGTTGAATTATCAAGTTGAATCTTTTCCTAGCGATCAAGTGTTTCCTCGAAGATTTCGTTTTTCGATCGGCTTTGCTTATTCCAATTCTATTCTCGAGATAGATTACATAGGGTGTTCTTGTAGCCACGGTGGCTAGAGGTACACGCCGGATCTTCCGAAAGAATCTCGACTTGTCTTTTGACTCGCCCTAAGCTCCCCGCATGAATAGGGATACGTTGTGACAGAACGGGGGTTCCGAAAGGCGGATGCTTTCGGATTTGGACGGGAAACCACGATTTAAAGAGGCTTCTACTAAGATTCGATTTGCTACTTCTTCTCTTGCTTGGAACTTCAACAAAAGGCTTACCCCGATCCCTCTAGATCGGTTTATCTACCCAATCTTACTTTGTTTTCTCCGGTCTTTAGTAGATTAGATTCATTTCGTGTCTTTTACTTAGATGCATTAGGGTTTCTTTTATCGAAGATTGAAGTTATTTGGCTTTATTAGATTAAGTTTTGCGTCACACATTTGTTCCACGGATTCGATACCTTGGGTTCACCACTCGAGGGAAGAAGGGTCCCTTGACTACGATGGGAGACTTGTACGCTTGCAAGTCACAAACGAACTTTGATACAATTATTAACCGTCAACAAGCCCCTTTTTCTGGCGCCATTGCCGGGGAACAAGTGATCAAGATTTGATTTTTTATTGCCTTTTTGTAATTTTCAGTTTTCTTTTCGTTTTTCTTTTTGCATCTACTAAATTTTGATCATTCTCAAAATACATCTAATCTAGTTGTCTAACCCTAGTTTTTATAGATTTGTTTTTACTTTCTAGTTTTTGCATACTTTGTTTATTGCTAACCCTAACAGGAGATGGACGGCTACCTCTCCAACAAACCCAATAATTTTGTGGATGATCCGGAAAAACTTTACGAGGCTAAGGAGACGTGAAGCACATCAAGCTAAAAAGCTGGATTTTGTAGATTCGGAGTCGCAAGACAAAGGATCGCAGGAATCTCCGAAGAATTCACCACCTCAAAGTCCTCGGGAGAATCGACTTCCACCGATGGGTGACCAACCACCGGAAGAACACAAGATTGGGGAGCTATGCACCCCAGACATCATCGACCTACCAATCTTGAACCTCGAGGAGATTGGAAGACCGTTCGAGATCAAGACCTCAACAATCCGCATGGTGCAACATTCACCCTTCACCGGTAAAGAGGATCCGAACCTTCACCTCCAAGCATTCATTCAACTATGTCAGACTTTCAACATGGATGGGGTGACTCAAGACCAAATGAGGGCAAGGCTTTTTCCGTTTTCACTTCTCGGGAAGGCTTTGCAATGGTTCCACTCTCAACCGGCGGAGACAATGCAAAATTGGAACACGTTGATGAAGGCTTTCATGAAGGAATACTACTCACGGGTAAAACTCAAAGCTTGCGTAATAAGATTGCCACCTTTGTTCAATATCCTACGGAAACTATCTCGGAGGCATTCGAGCGCTTCAACGAGTACACCCGGGCGGTTCCACATCACAAGTTCCCGAAGGAAGACCTCGTGCAAAAGTTCTATCAAGGACTCACCATGGCGTCAAGGACGATCATCGATGCATCGGCGGGGGGATCCATCATCGAACTTACACCGACGGAAGCTTTCACTCTATTCAAGAAGGTCGCGGATAATGACACGTGGGCGTCATCCGGCGCCTACATCCGGTTCAACCCACGGGGGAACGTCAAAGGAGTCTTGCAAGTGGAGAAGAAGAACATACTTGAAGGCAAGATCGACTCGCTCATGAGGAGGTTGGAGAAGATGGAGATGGAAAAGAAAGAGGCTCAAGACTTGAAGGCCGCCGAAGCAAGGTCCACATGCGAAGAATGTGGAGAGTATGGCCATGTCCGCAAAGATTGTCCGGAGGAAACCAAAGTGCTCGACTACATGAGGAAGGGAGAATTGCCGAACTTCCGCTACGGGCAAGGTAGGCCTCAATTTAATGCAAGATCATCTATTCCTAACGCGGTTCCGCTTCGTATACAATTGAAGGAGTTCATGGATGAGCAAGCTAAGATCAACAAGGACACCGTCACCAAGTTCAAAACTATAGACAAGGTGTTGGAGAACATCGATAGCAAAGTGACGGAGGTCGGGAGTTCCAATCGTCAAGTGCTCAACATGATGAAGATGCTCGAGACGCAAGTTGGACAACTTGCGGGGCGCCTCACTAATGATGAAGGGAAGCTTCCGGGACAACCCAAATGTCCCGAATCGGCGAAGGCCATTCAAACACGTTCGGGGAAGGAGACCGAAGATCCGGAACGTTCCGCGGGAGCAAGGAAGCTTAAACCATCCACCGAGGTGGAAGGAATTGCTAAAGAGAAGGTTACGGGGATCGTCACCGAGGAACCCGAATTCGAGATGCCGGAGGAAGACACGAGGATACCGCAACTCAAGCCACGCTACTTCCGAGGTAAACTTGACAACCACTTTGAGAAGTTTGTGGAAGTTGTGCGTAGACTTAGCATTAACATGCCATTACTAGATGCCCTACAAGTACCTACATATTCTCGTTACTTTAAAGACATACTTGGAAATAAATATGAGATAGCAACACTCGGGGTAGATCATGTCAAGATGTCTGAGGAGTGTAGTGCCGCTATTGCTAATGGGTTAGAGAAGCAAAAGGACCCCGGGTGCCCTACAATTCCATGTTCAGTTGGTTCTTTCAACTTCGAGAAGGTGTTATGCGACCTTGGAGCTAGTGTGAGCGTCATGCCGAGGGATGTGTTCGAGAAGCTACGCCTACCAATGGAGCCTACGGGAATATGTTTGGAGTTGGGAGACAACTCCATTCGCTATCCCTTGGGCATTGCTGAAGATGTACCCGTGAAGGTCGGACACCACTTCATCCCCGTCGACTTCGTTGTGCTCGAGATGGGAGAGAGGGAGAATCCGCCGCTCATCCTAGGGATGCCTTTCCTCAAGACCGTGGGAGCTACTATTGATGTTGGCAAGGGGGAGATCACGTTCGACATCAACGGAGAAAGGAGTTCCTTCAAGTTCCATCCAAGAATCGAGGCATGCAACATGATTGGAGTGAAGGGAGAACCAAAACAAACGGAGGGGCTGAAAAAGAAGAAGGAGCCGAAAAAAATGAACGTAAAGAAAATCAAAGAAGGTGTTGCATCCGTCAAGACAAAGGAAGAGAAGCCGCCTGTGAAGACCAAAAAAAATGACTAAGCCGGAAGACAAGCCCGCGCCCAAGATGGTGCGGAAGTGGGTACCCAAGATTGCAACGCCCGCAAAGAGCGTTGATCCGAAGTAATCAAGTGAAGAAGTCTAGCTATAGACTATAAACGATGCGCTAGGCGGGAGGCAACCCATTTCGTCGAGTCAAAAATAAGCTACCGGGAGGACAACCCAATTCCAGGTTTTTCGAGTATTTTTAATAATTTAGTTTTTGAGTTTTATTACGCAAAGAAATTAGACTTAGAAGTGGTTGAACAATATTAGAGACATAATTCTTGATTGAATGTTTGCTTTATCATAAACCCTTTGCATGAACCCTCCTATGTGCTTGTTTGTTCTTTTCTTTTCGAGAAACCTCAACCAAATAATTTCAGAACCTAGCTCAACCTTTCACCCTCATTATGGTGCTGAGGTTGACTTATTTTTTTATGCTAAAATCACACGAGTAGAGCCACGATTTATATCTAGGTGTTAATAAAATTCAGCACGTGGTAGAACTCGCGTGAACCTAGAAATCAAAACTTTTGGTTGGTTTTAAAAATCTATATCCTTGGTTTCTCTAGGATTAGAATTTTTCTAAGCCTATTCTAATTTTGTTTTATTCAAAATCTTTCTTATTTAGCCAAAATTAGAACCTAAACCTATGCCCCCATGATCAAGCCGGGAAATGTTTGCTCTCAACCGATGAAGGCAAACTATACCGGTGAGACCGAAATCAACGTAGTCGAAAAATATTTTCGACTTACATTTGTTTTTAATGGTTTAAAAACTTCTCTAAAATTATGTTTGAGCTCTTGCATGGCTCTGAAAAATATTTTAAATTTCGAATAAGAGGAGTGCTTAACCTTAAACACACCTAAATGGAGGCAATCTAGTTTGAATTAATCATGCATGCACCATTGGATTCCCTTTTATCAACTTTCACCAATTCCACATGCAAAGGACAAGCATGGTGGGCAGCAAGCATCAACTTTGCAGGAATTTCATGGTGGCATGTGAAGCAAGTGGAGCTAGGGAGCATGGACATGACCCAAAGCATGGAGCATCAAGTGGAAGGACCAATAATGCAAGAAAAGGAGTGGACGAGAGCGTTTGGACGGTGCAACTCGTGGAGCACGCGGGCAGGGAAAGTTGCGGAGGCGAAATGATCGTGCTTTGGAAGAAAGACGAGGCGGGGAGGTGCACCGAGGGACCCCGAGCCGGCCGGCCCGAGCCGGCCGACCTCACCTACTTAAGGAGCCCCCCGGCTCCCGTTTTCTGCAGGCAAGCTTCCCTCTCCTTCCTTTGTTTGTGTGTTCAAGTTTGTGTGCTCAAAACCTCCGTAGATATAGCCAACCTTCCCTAGCTTGATAGCTCAAGAAAAAATCCACATCCTTAATCCACTCAAAGTCCACATCCGAAGCAAAGAGTTTAAGTGCCTAGTTACCGGTTGCAACCCGGAGTTTTAGTTGAAGAAAAGAGTGCAGCAACCATGTGGAAGAAAACCACAAGTCTCTTCTCCAAGAAGAAGAGTTCGTCGTCGTCCAAGCCATCATCAACCACGTCTTCGAGGAGGCACTCGGTTTCCGAGTCTCCCCGGAGCATGGAGACAGAT
Organism: Cenchrus americanus; assembly: GCA_947561735.1. Taxonomy (NCBI): domain Eukaryota; kingdom Viridiplantae; phylum Streptophyta; class Magnoliopsida; order Poales; family Poaceae; genus Cenchrus; species Cenchrus americanus. Next base: position 15,173,538 of record OX387241.1, read on the forward strand.
ACGGCACCACCGAGGAGGAACGATGCTCTCCTCCTTGGTGATATGAGGGCTGCAAGAAGCACGTCCATGAGGTTTACCAAACCTCGTGGGCACACGGAGGAGCAGCCCACACCACCACGACGATCGACCCGTTCAACCGCGCCACCTCCGTACACTCCGACATACTCTTCGTACGGCTTCATCATCTTGTCATCGGAGGAGGAGGAGAGGCTCTCTAATCTTGAGAAGAGGCTTGTGCCCAACGTTGAGTTCGACGACCAAGCACTCTACACCTTGGGTTTTGGCACCGACATATACTATATGTTGGGGCACCTTGGATGGGTGCAGTTCTCCAACGGAGTATCGATGGACACCCACTTGAGGTTCTCCTTGGAAATTTTAATGACTATTGCACCCATCATTGATGATGATGGGGTGCAAAGCTTGTCATTCTGTTTGGAGGGAGTCCAACAAGTGGTTCCCTACGAGCACGTTAGGGAGCTGCTTGGATTCCACAAGGGAGCTCCGGAGAAAGTTGACGTGCCACCCGGCATGTTAGCGGGATTTTGGAATATGATCCCCGGAGAAGCCCATCAACAACGCAATTGCATCCGCAACCCCATTATCCGGATATTTCACTCTTGGATGTGCAAGAGGGTATTGGGGAGGATGAAGGAGACAAAGGTGACCGACACGGAGTTGAATTGGCTATACTCGGCTTTAATTGCCAGGCAGCCAATAGACCCCTCCTACCTTATGATCAACCGTTGGTGTTGTGAAGCAACATCTGGGGCGGGTAATATTGGTTCGGGGTGCTACCTCTCCATGTTGGCCTTCTCCTTACGACCGGGGATCGCAAGAAACCCCGACCATCTTTTGCGTGGTACCTCTCTCGGCATTGAGTATTTGCGGCAAGGCAAATACGTTAGTGGAGATGAGAGAGGAGGTTATCATTTGGCCATAGTGAACCTACCCCTTCCCAATGAGAGGCTTAGGCTTTTCATCAAAGGGAGAGAAGATTGGTTGGAAGAGGGACTCCTTGTCCCTACAAGGAAGAACAAAAGAGGAAGAATCGTAGAGGAGGGAACATCCTCCGCACAAGCGAGTGGAGCACAACCCAATGTGCAACCATTCGGCGGGATCCCTCCTCCGCCAAGTTATTACGGAGGGCCACAAGAGCAAGCATGGGGGGTGGTGCACCGGTACCCCCACCAAATTATGTTGTGCCCAACGCTAACTTCGCGGAGTCCTATGCTCATCATCCCCAACCACAACAAAGCATGGCCATAATTGGAGGGTATGCTGCAAGAAACGCTCAAAACATCGCAGCCATCCAAGCTAACGCAGCTCAACTTGGTGAAGGCAACGCAAATATTGCCTTTGAGCTCGGACGCCTTCACCTTGTGGAGCCAAAACAATTCGTCGGAGGAAATGTCCAATCATATTATGAGCAAGGGTATTATTATCAATATCATCAACATCAACCACCGGCGGAGGACTAGAAGATTTAGGAACTTTAGTTTTCTTTTCTTTTCTTTTTCTCTGTAATTTTCAGCTTTTGCTTATGTGTGTTTGCGTAATATTTTCTGTTTTTATTTAAATTTCAGCAAGCATGTTTGTTTATTTTCAGTTTGTATTTCAACTTGATGTCATCATTAATAAAGACACCACCTTGATTATATCATTGGAAAAGTTATAAAATTCGTGCCATGATGATATATGATTATAATTGCAGCTTTGTTCATCTTTGTAATTGATCTATGCATGTTTAAGCTAGTGCTCTCTTAAAAATACAAATCTGAATTTATTTAAATACTAGCTTAATCTTCAGTGGAGGTTATGATTAAAATAAAGACCCATAGTGTTTTATGTGCTCTCAAGTTATGAATAGATTAAAGATGTCTTTTATGCTCAAAAATATCGCTAACCTTGTCACAAATATCACTTGTGTGTTGCTCAACCTATCCAAAGCCTAATACATATTTGAGTGCATAAACCTTAGTGTACAAGATTTATTTTTGAGTGAGTTATTGCAGGCCATGATTTCTCTGGCCCGAGACTAAGAAGTTGGTCATTCCATTTTTGCGTATCTATCTTTTTGCTAGCCTTTTATCCGTGCATTGTGTATCCCCGCATCGAAGATCTCACAAACTTCGCCGGATATCCACCCTTAAACCAAATATCATCTTTTGTGATTACCTCCTTGACCACAACCTATCGTTGAGAATGGATCATCAATTCAAGGAAGATCGCAAGACGGTGCTGACGTTGAAGATTTCAAGTATCTCTCCAAGGAAAATTATTTCCGGTACCTACCTTATTTTTCGCCTCTTTGCTCGAGGACGAGCAACGTCTAAGCATGGGGGAGGAGGTAGGTACGGTGCAGCTTTAGAGTTCAAAGGAGAGTATTTTTAAAATAAAAAAATAATGATGAAAGAAAAATTCGGCGACGATCGTGACTTCCAAGGTGAAGGTCTCACAAGAAGAAAGAAGATATATATATATATATATATATATATATATATATATATATATATATATAATGAAAGAAAGAAAGAAAGAAAAGAATGAGAAATATGAGAAAGAGAAAAAATATATGCGTAAAGTGAACTCCCCGGTTCTCTGAGAGTGCATTCATGGCTTCAAGTTAAAAAGATCCATTCTCATTTTCCAACCATGTGCAATCCGATAACGAGGACTTCCTTTGTGCCTCGGGATCACTCTTTGCCATTTGCACATGTCCACTTATCTAAAGTGTGTGTATTTTTCTCTTTCCCCTCCTTGATTTAACATTATTTTCCAATGACCTTTTTGACGAGTCTCGGTAAGACCATGAGAAGCTTGTCTTGTTTTGACAACATCTCATTTATAAAATCTTGTTAGGACTAAACTTTCCCAAAGCTCCATATAAAGCCTACCACACATATATGTTATGAGAGGGAAAGGAGTAGAATATATAAGCTTGAGAGACAAGCGAGATGAGAGTTCATGAGCAATATGCAAGATGATTTAAATTTGTGAACTTGGTTTAGCTTTTCTTTGTCTCGTTCTTTATTTCAAAAATTCTGAGATCTATTTAAACTTTGTGAGCATGTTAATACTTGTGGGATAAGCTTAATAAGAATCTACCCTCCGTAGAGATGAAGGCTAGTACATTATGGAACTTTAATAAATTAAAATTTTGAGAGCATTATGTTGTCTCATGTATGATCAATTGCAAGGTTTAAACATTGTTTGGCAATGATGATATCCATCGAATGCTTACTCGAGGACGAGCAAGGTTTAAGCATGGGGGAGATGTTGATGGTGAAAATCCGTCAACCTAGCCATGAGTTTACCTTCGGTGTTGGCATGAGTTTTACACCTTATCCTTTGGTACTAACCCCCGTGGTATAACAAGTTCACGTGTGCATGTCGGTTTTGGAGTTTAATGTTTATGCAGGGTTTTAGTGTTGAATGCAAGACTTTCGGGATAAGTTCATCAAGCACCTCATGACAAGACCTTGAAGCCCCGTACAAGTCATGCAATGAAGCAAACTTAACTCCAAGAAGCCGGGGACTTGATCCGAGAAGACGACGGACTCCGAGGACCCGACCGAGAAAAGTCTTCGAATCTTGCAAGACAAGGAGTCGAGTCCAATTCGGAGAGAAACCGACGACATGGACCTACATGCGAAGGGGGAAACATCCGGGAAGCAAGGGAACCGACATAGAGCAAAGGAGGCCTCGGGGGCCGGGCCTAGATGGGCCCGGGCCGGCCGGCCCGTCCGGTCGGCCCGGGCCCATCCGGGGCCCATTTGCCCCTCCTTTGCCCTAGCCGCCAATCGGGCTATTTATAGCCCCCTGACCGAGAGCCACGCAGAGGAGAATTCGTCATCGGCCGCCGAGGGAGCAAGAGAAGAGAGGGATACCATCTCGGAGAGGAGAGGGTCGAGCTAGTTGACTAGGGTTTCCCTAGCCGACGTGTGAACCTTGCACGGAAGACCACGTCGGAGTTCCCGGAGCTAGAAGCAAGATCAAGGAAGGATCCCGGTGGTGATCTTGTGTATGTATCATTGTTATAGTTGAATTATCAAGTTGAATCTTTTCCTAGCGATCAAGTGTTTCCTCGAAGATTTCGTTTTTCGATCGGCTTTGCTTATTCCAATTCTATTCTCGAGATAGATTACATAGGGTATTCTTGTAGCCGCGGTGGCTAGAGGTACACGCCGGATCTTTCGAAAGAATCTTGACTTGTCTTTTGACTCGCCCTAAGCTCCCCGCATGAATAGGGATACGTTGTGACAGAACGGGGGTTCCGAAAGGCGGATGCTTTCGGATTTGGACGAAAAACCACGATTTAAAGAGGCTTCTACTAAGATTTGATTTGCTACTTCTTCTCTTGCTTGGAACTTCAACATAAGGCTTACCCCGATCCCTCTAGATCGGTTTATCTACCCAATCTTACTTTGTTTTCTCCGGTCTTTAGTAGATTAGATTCATTTCGTGTCTTTTACTTAGATGCATTAGGGTTTCTTTTATCGAAGATTGAAGTTATTTGGCTTTATTAGATTAAGTTTTGCGTCACACATTTGTTCCACGGATTCGATACCTTGGGTTCACCACTCGAGGGAAGAAGGGTCCCTTGACTACGACGGGAGACTTGTACGCTTGCAAGTCACAAACGAACTTTGATACAATTATTAACCGTCAACACACGTTCGTTGGCGTCTGCGAGGGCTTCCTAGGGATCCCGGTGAACTGGGACCTCTAGATTCACCTGTTCCGCGCGGAGCTGTTCACGCTGCCGACGACGGAGCAGAGGACTCGCCGCGCGGTGCGTGCCGGCGGCATGTCGCTCGCCTTGCAGGGTTAGTGCAAGGACGACTACATCCCCTGCACGATGACGACCAACAATGCAGGCTGGGAGCGGGGGTGGTTCTATCTCCGCAACGACGAGCCCGGCCTCCCCCCTTACACCGGCTTGGTGCTCCGGGAGAGGCCCACCTCCTGGCATCACGGGGTGTCCCCGCCCCAAAGACCGGACCGGGCCGGACTCGCTTCTGGCCGCGCTGAGGGATCTGGCGGGTCGCGGGCTGACTGCGGAGGCCGTCCTCGCCTACCTCCACCACCGGCGGGTCGTCCCCCTGATGGAGAGGCCGCTCTGCATTTTCGAGATGACCGAGACGGCGGACCCCATCACTCTGGCGAGGTCGCGGACGCTGCAGAGCCCCCTCCTGCGGGAGTACGTGGCTACCCGGGCGCGGAGCGCCATCGACCTCAAGTCCGCGCGCAAGGACCGGTCCCTGTGGGATCTTGAGATGCTCCCCACCGGCCGGCTGGTGAGTGGAGTTCTTGATTCCGTTTTCGATTTTGCCAATTCCTCGGGTTGCTGACGCATTTTGATGTTTCGCTCGCAGCTGGTGCATGTGAGCGCCGCGAAGTCCGACCCGCCCACTCCCCGCTCTCGCGCGCTCGGCCGCGCGCGCGCGGGCCGAGAGCGGAAGCGGGCGGCACGCAAAAAGGAGCGCGCGACGCGACATCGGAAGTGTCGCGAGCGGAGGAGCGAGGAGTACCGGCTGCGCGAGCAGTAGGGGCTCTCCTCACCGGGGACCGAGGAGTACTCGTTGTCGGACGAGGAGGAGGAAGAAGAGGAAGAGGTTGGGGGGCAGGGTCTCCCCGATAGGTGGGAGCCTGCACCCCCGTCACCGAGCCGGCTCGGTGGCGGAGCGACATCGCCGGGGCGGGCGCGGAGGCGCCCGCCGCCGCGGCAATCGACAACGGGCGGCGCGCGCCCCGAGGTGAGCGCGGCGGATGCGCCCCGCGCGGGGCGGGGCTCGCGCGCGCGGTGGAGATGGCCGGAGGCGCGGCGGCGACCGCGCCGGCCGCGCCGGCCGCGCCAGCGTCGTCGACCGGGGCCTCGAGGAAGAGGAAGCGTGCCTTCTCCTCTTCGAGGTGAGTGTCGGGGACCGCCCTAGGGGTCCCCTCAAACAATGGGGGAACCCTCACTTAAATTCCTGCATCAAAATGAACTAAGCCTAACCATGCAGAGAACTAACCATGCAGGACGTGGCCCATGCAGCAGGACTTCGGAGGCCCACCAAGACAGCTCGCCTATGAGACCCCTCGAGCGGGGCTCCGCCTCGCCCGAGGGTACGCTCCTCCTCGAACGGGCTCCGCCCCCGCTCGAGGGGCAACCCCCTCCTCGAACGGGTTCCGCCCCGTTCGAGGGGCGACCCTTCCCTCGAGCGGTCCCGCCCCGCTCGAGGGCTTGCTCCCCCTCGAGCGGGCCTCGCCTCGCTCGAGGGTTCGCTCCACCCTCGGCCGGGGCCCGCCACGCTCACGGGCGCCCCGCACGCGTGCGCCGGCCCCGTACTTGGGCATTTAACGCCCGACGCCGCGAGGACGGCGCCATCATGCGCCGGGGCTCACGCCCGGTGCCGCCGCACCAACTCCCCAGGGAGGAGCCCATCCCCGCCACTGTGGGGTGGACTGTGCGGTACGGCCGGCGTCGGCCCCATGACACCGCGCACACGCCCCGCACGCGGCTAACGCGCTCGACCCTCGAAAGGGGGGCCGGGCGCACCCTCGACTCCACTTTCCCGTGACCCTGCAGGTTAGGTGAGGGACGCTAGGCCGGTGGGTGGCCATCCCGGCCACCGTAACGACCCCGCGGCGGCCGCCGTACCCACGCGCGCGGGCACCCGCCTGACTCCGCAGGCGCACGCCCGAACACTGCAGCAACCACCCCACCACCGCAGAGCTCATTGGGAAGGAACGCCGTTCTGCCCGCTCCTGTGCCCCGTACCGGCCATCATCAGCACCCCCTCGAAGCCTATCAGGGGACGCCATCGCCATCTGCCGCCTCCTACCCTCGAACCGCCACTGTTCGGGTACAAGGTAGGCCATCATGGCCGGATCGCAGCGAAGATCGACCGGACGGTCGCCCGCTCTACACCGTAGCACGACGTGCTCCCACACGCAGCTAGGTAGCGCGGCGTGCATGTAATTCGCCGCTCCCTTGGCCTATAAAAGGGAAGGCGAGCCCCCAGCCGCGGGGGGACGAATCCGGAGGAACACAGCGCACTGTGCACTCACTCTCTTATTCTCCCACAACATCTTCAGCTACTCACCAGGGACTTGGGAGCCACGCTTCCTCTCCCGCCTTGCTTGTATTTGCCCCACTACAAGCACCCCTCGGCCGAGCAATATAGTGCCACGAGCACACCACTGCTGGACGTACGGCCCCCTCGGCCGGAACCAGGATAAATCCTTGTGTCATTTGTTGCCTAGCATCGACCATTGAGGGATAGACCTAGGCGTTATCTACTGGTTAGTGTCGGGACCATATTCCGCACCGACAGTTGGCGCCCACCGTGGGGCAAACGAGCGCCTAAGGTCATTTCGCTAACTCCCTCCATGGTGATTCGCACTGAGTACCGTAGCACCCGCTACAACATGGGTAGCTCAGACCCCCTTCCAGCCGGGCTCGAGATCCGCTTCGGGGACTTGAACTTCCGGTGCCACGGGGAATGGCTATCTCATGCGCCTCACCAACCGTGAGGAGCTACGCGCGCGGCGGGAGGCCGGGTCCGCTCGGTCTCCGCCGCACGCACGACACCGCGCGGGCGCCGGCGGGCACGGATGCCGCGGGGCTGTCGACGCCGCGACGCCGTCGCCGCTCCGGGCTACGCTCGCGTCGGGGCGCGGTCCGGCGCGGCGGCCGAGCGCGCGCCGCGCGCCCGCGCGGTGCACCCACCGTCACGACGGCCGCCACCGCCCCGGCGGGACCGCGCGCGCGGTCTCGGGACCACGCGTCCCCATCGGCCGCGCGGCGCCACTACGGCCTACAACGCCAACGTCAACACGAGAATGCGCGAGGGTTCCGCCCGGTCGGCACGTCTTCGTCGCCGGGGATCCCGGCACCCCGGCCAGACGGACGAGTCGTCCCCGGGCTCCGTCGACACGATGCCACCCGCCAACCGTCATGGGTACGCGGAGTGGGACTTCTCCGGTGTGCCGACCCGGCCGCGTTCGGGCGCTTCCTCGACGCCACGGACTACCGGTTCGGCCGCTCCGACGACTCCGACGATCGGGAGCTACGACCCCACGCGGGAGTGCCGCGCCGTCATCACCAACGACCCGCCAACGCCGCCGGTGCGGCGGGCGCCGGAGATGGGGAAGTCACGCCGGCCCGGGGGGGGTCGCCACGCGCCCGGCCGCGGGGCCAAGCGCTCCGCCGGGGCCGACGTCGACGCGCGCACCGGCCCAAGCTCGCGAGCTCGAGGCCGGGGCCGGCGAGAGGAGTACGGACGGTGCGGCTACTTCGCGCCTCGATGGCGGGGGGAGGCCTCGCGCGCGGCGAACGCGCGCGGAGCCGGGCCGACGGTGTCCGAGACCGCCTCAACCCCGTCCCCAACGTTGACAACGCGGATACTCCGCCGCGGGCGAGCCAAAAGCTCATCGCCGCCGCAACACTGCTGCGCGCCATGCCGGCACCCTCGACCTCCGAGGCTCGAGACATGCACCGCGAGGTGCAGACCCTCCTTGAGCAAGCGGCCGTCCAGCAAGCCGAGAGCTCGGCCTCACGCATCCGCCAACAGGGGGACGCGCGGGGTGATGATCCGGCACCAGGGGGCGAACCCTCGGTGCATGTGGGTCGACCTGCTGACCAGGGACGCACGCCGGCCAAGGAACGGCTCCTCGACACACGCAGGGCGCTGGATGGCGACGCCCGCAACGTCATCAACGCCGGGCGCACCGGCAAGGCGGATGCGCGAGCGGCCGGGGGCTACCACCCTCGAAGGGGTGGACGCTACGACGGGCCGGTGAGGATCGCTCCCCGACGCCGGAGCCCCCCGGCACCCGCGTGTTCGGCCCGGGAGATCCGCACGGCGGCGTTCCCCCGCCGCTTCCGTCGGCCCTCGACGATCGTCAAATACAACGGGGAGACGGACCCTCGTGTTTGGCTCAACGATTACCGCCCGGCTCGTCGCCGGGCGGGGCCACCAACGACGAAGTGATCATCCGCAACTTGCCCCCGCACCGGGCGACGCGGCCCGACATGGCTCGAGCACTTGCCCGCCGGCCCGCATCCACAAGCGGGACGATCTAGTCCACACTTTCGTGGGCAACTTCCGGGGCACATACGTGCGCCCCGGGAACTCCTCGGGGATCCGCGCTCCCCGCACGCGAAGCCGGGCGATCGGCCGCGGGACTTCATACGGCGCTTCTCCAAGCGCCGCACGCAGCTCCCCGCCGTGGCACGTCCGAGATCGTGCACGCGTTCCTCGAGGGCACCACGTGCCGGGACCTTGTGCGCGAGCCGGGACGCAGCCCGCCCACGGACTCGAACGAGCCGTTCGACATTGCCACCGGCTTCGCCTCGGGAGAGGAGGCCGTGGGGGGCAATCTTCGATGGCAAGAAGGGCAAGCGCTGCGAGGACACGCCGCGGAGGGCGGCGGGTCCAAGGAGCCGCGCCGCAATGACAAGCGGGGCAAGAAGGGGAAGAAGCCGCGCCGCGAGGCGCGCGAGCGGGGCGCAACGGCGGCAACGCCGAGGCCCTCGCCGTTGACCCCCCCGACGGGGCCCTCGACCGGCTCCTCGAGGCCCGGGGGTGTTCGACGACATGATGAAGAAGCCATGCCCCTACCACAAGACCCCCGTGAATCACACTCTTGAGCAAGGCGACATGCTCAAGAAGTTCTATGGCCGTGCCGCCGCGAAGGAGGCGAAGCCAAGAAGGATGGGGGCGACGGCGACGCAGTGGCTTCCCCGCCGTCGAAAATGTGTTCCTCATTTTTGGGGGACCTACCGTCGACATGTCAACCGGCTAAGAACACGCAAGAAGGAGCGCACGAAGTCCTCGCCGCGAGAGGGCGCCCCGCCTTTCTCAAGCGGGTCGAAGGATGCCATCACCTTTAGCCGGGATGATCACCCAAACCGCATCCCGAACCCGGCCAAGATACCTTCGGTGGTCGATCCCATCATTGGGAACGCCCGGTTTTCGAAGGTCCTTATGGACGGAGGGCGTAGCCTCAATATCCTCTTCGCGCATACATTGCGCCTAATGGGGATTGGGCCGGACCGGGGCCGCGGCCCGGACACGAAGCCGTTTCACGGCATCGCGCCCGGAAAGCAGGTTCAACCCCTCGGGCATCGATCCCGCCCGTCTGGTTCGGGACCCCCAAGAATTTCCGTAAGGAGACCCTCACCTTTGAAGTGGTGGGATTCAAAGGGGCCTACCATGCCATCCTTGGGCGACCATGCTATGCCAAGTTCATGGCGGTTCCCAACTACACGTACCTGAAGATGAAGATGCCGGGTCCAAACGGCGTCATCACCGTCGGGTCGTCGATCGAGCATGCATTCGATCGCGATGTCGAGTGCGTGGAACATGCAGAGGCGCTAGCGCTGGATGAAGCGCTGGTAAACACACTGGAGAAGATGGTCAATGACGACCTCGGCTCCGCCACCAAGCACGTCGGCACGTTCGAGGCCGCCGAGCAAACCAAAGGGGTCCCACTCGACCCATCGGCCCCCGAGGGCAAAGCATTGAGGGTCGCACGACCCTCGATCCTAAATAGGAAGCAAGTGCTCGTCGACTTCCTCCGCGCCAACGCCGACGTTTTCGCGTGGAGCCCCTCGGACATGCCGGGCATCCCGAGGGAGGTCGCCGAGCACTCCCTTGATATCCTCGCCTAACGCTCGCGCCGTTCGGCAGCGGGCCGCGCCGCTTCGACGAGGAACGGCGACGGGCGATCGGAGTGGAGCCGCGGAAGCTCCTCGAGGCCGGATTCATCAAGGAAGTGTTCCACCCGACATGGTTAGCTAATCCGTGCTTGTAAAAAAGAAAAATGGGAAGTGGAGGATGTGTATTGACTACACCGGTCTCAATAAAGCATGTCCAAAAGTTCCTTTTCCTTTGCCGCGCATAGATCGGATCGTTGATTCCACCGCCGGGTGTGAACTACTCGTTTCCTTGATGCCTATTCGGGATATCATCAAATAAAAATGAAGGAGTCCGACCAGCTCGCGACTTCGTTCATCACACCGTTCGGGACGTTCGTTACGTCACGATGCCTTTTGGCCTCGTAAACGCGGGCGCAACATATCGGCGCCGCATGCAGCACGTTTTTTGGGGACCATATCGGGCGGACGGTCGAGGCTTACGTAGACGACATCGTCGTCAAAACCGAGAAGGCGGACGACCCGGTCGCCGATCTTGGCATCGCATTCGACCGCTCGCGGCCAACGGGGTCAAGCTCAACCCCGAAAAATGTGTCTTTGGAGTGCCGCGGGGCATGCTCCTAGGATACATCGTCTCCCAGCGGGGAATCGAGGCCAACCCTGAAAAGGTCGCGGCCCTCGAGCGAATGGGTCCAATTCGGGACCTCAAAGGGGTGCAGAAGGTGTTGGGGTGCCTTGCCGCCCTGAGCCGCTTCGTCTCGAGGCTCGGTGAGAAGGGCCTGCCCCTCTACCGGCTACTCAAGAAGCACGAGTGCTTCTCTTGGACCGCCGAGGCCCAGGAAGCGCTCGACAAGCTGAAGGCATCTCTGACGCACGCCCCAATCCTTACGCCGCCGCGAGACGGCGAACCCCTCCAACTCTACGTGGCCGCAACCACCGGGGTGGTCGGGCCGCCGTGATCGTTGTGGAGCGCACGGAGGAAGGACATGCCTTGCCCGTGCAGAGGCCGGTCTACTACATCAGCGAAGTCCTATCGGACACGAAGACGCGCTACCCCCGAGTGTCCGGGTCGTTGTATGCGGTAGTCCTCGCGCGGCGCAAGCTCCGCCACTACTTCGAGGCCCACCCAGTTACGGTGGTCTCTTCCTTCCCGTTGGGAGAGATCATTCGCAACCCCGACGCGGCAGCGAGTTGCCAAGTGGTCCGTGGAGTTGATGGGCGAGACGCTCGCCTACGCCCCGCGCAAGGCCATCAAATCGCAAATCCTAGCCGATTTCGTCGGCCGAATGGACGGACACGCGACCGCCGCCCCCTCGCATTCAAGCGAGTGCCGGACTCCGTTCTTCGACGGCTCGGTGATGAAGACGAGAGCGGGCGCGGGCCCGCTTTTCGTGTCACCCCTCGGGGAGCACATGCGCTACGCAAAGGCGTCTCCACTTCCCCGCGTCTAACAATATGGCGGAATACGAGGCCCTTCTCTCGTGGCCTCAAAACCGCCATTGAGTTAGGCATCAAACGCCTCGATGTGCGGGGGGGATTCGCAGCTCGTGATCGACCAAGTCATGAAGAACGCGAGCCGCCACGACGACAAGATGGAGGCCTACCGTAAAGCCGTGCGAGCCCTCGAGGACAAATTTTACGGCATCGAGCTTAATCATGTACCCCCGCCGGTACAACGAGGAAGCGTACGAGCCGGCAAAGATAGCGTCCGGCGGCGGATCACCGTTCCCCCCGAACGTTTTCGCGCGCGACATCGCGCGCCCTCGGTAACCATCGAGCCCTACCCCTCGAGCGACGGCGGACCCTCGGGGGCTCCCTCGAATCCGGCGGGTGCGGACCCCATGGAAGAGGACCCCTCGAACGAGGCGTACGTACTCTCCCTTCTCGAGGGGTACGGCTCCCACGAGGCCGTCGCAATGGACATCGAGCCGGCTCCCCCGTCCGGGCGGACCGGCGGGAGAAGTACATCGCCCGGATTGCTCGAGGGGAGCTCCCCGCGCAGACCGGGCCACGCCGGGGCGCATCGCCGGGATGGCCAAGTCATTCACCCTCGTCGACGGCGAGCCGTACAAGCGCGCCGCGTCGGGCATCCTCCGGCCGGTGTATACCCATTCCCGAGGGGCGCGAGCTCCTACGGGACATCCACGCGGGGATCCGTGGCCACCACGCCGCGCCGCGCACCCTCGTCGGCAACGCGTTCCGCCAAGGCTTCTATTGGCCTACCGCGGTCGCGACGCCAACGAAATCGTGCGCACTTGCGAAGGGTGCCAATTCTACGCCCGCAAGACCAACTTGCCAGCTCAAGCTCGCAAACGATCCCCCGTAACATGGCCGTTCGCCGTGTGGGGATTAGACATCGTCCGGCCCCTCGCGGAAGGCGCCGGGGGCTTCACCCACCGCTCGTCGCGATCGACAAGTTCTCCAAGTGGGTGGAAGTGCGCCCCATTACGAATTTGAGGGCCGAGCAGCGGTCACGTTCTTCACCGACATCGTCTACCGCTTTGGAGTGCCAAACTCCATCATCACGGACAACGGGTCCCGAGTTCACGGGCGGAAGTTCTTGGAGTTCTCGCGACAAGTTCCACATCCGAGTGGATTGGGCAGCCGTGGCGCACCCACGTACCAACCGGCCAAGTGGAACGTGCCAACCGCATGATCCTACAGGCCTCAAACCCGAATTTTCGACCAACTCAACAAATGCCGCCGAAAATGGCTCCAAGAACCGCCAGCCGTGTGGAGCCCAAGGACTACCCCAAGCGCAGCCACGGGTTCACCCCGTTTTTTCCTAGTCCATGGCGCGGAGGCCATCCTCCCCACGGACCGGGAATACGGGTCGCCCAAGGTTCGGGCTACAACGAGGATGCTAACCGCCGAGCCCGCGAGGACTCACCGGACCGCCTAGACGAAGTACGCCTTGTGGCGTTGATGCACTCCGCAAGGTATCAACGGTCCCTACGATGCTACCAAGCGCGCAAGATACGTCGCGGGGGATTTCGCCGAGGGGGATTTGGTCCTAAGGCTACGCCAAGACAACCGAGGGCGCCACAAGCTATCGCCCCCATGGGAGGGACCCTACGTCGTGGTGAAGGTGCTCAAACCGGCACATACAAGCTTGCCAACGAGGACGGCGAAGAACTCACCAACGCTTGGAACATCCAACGCCTACGTCGCTTCTACCCTTAGCTAAGATTTCCAAGCATTTTCCGTTGTAAAAACGCACGGCCAACGCCCCGCTTGGTGTCACCTATGTAAATACTCCGAACCTAATAAAAGGGCAACTCGGCTTTCCCCCGAAACCCAAGTTACCCTCGGGGGCGCGCGGGGGGGGCACCCCCCCCCAAATGGTCCCATTTTTTCGCGCAAAAAACGTAATAACACGCGCTAAGTTTGTTTCCTACTTCAACCACGAGCCACGATTCGAATAGGGCGTAGGTGGCACAGCGGAAGGAGCGCGCGAGCCAGAGACAGCCTACGCCGCGTGGCTATGGCCCGTCTCTCTCGCCTCCAACCCAGCGGGCCCCTGCGAAAGGCGAACTCCCCTAACTAGAATCTACTCAGGAAGAAGAAGAAGCAAAAAGCGCAATAAGCAAGCGATTTCATTTACAAACTGACCATGTTCACGAAACGACTTGTTTATTTACAAGAGGCCACGAGGCCAGAGTTCTGATACACATAAACAAAAAACGGGCCTAGCGCCCAGGTGCTTTCAGGCGGGTGGAGCGGCAGCATCGGGCGGCGTCCGGAAGAGGAATTCTTCGAAGGCCTCGGCAAGCGACTCGGCGGCGTCAGCAGCAAGCGCGTCCGCACGCTCCATGGCCACCTCGTCCTCGACGCCCTCGGGCACGATGTAGCCTTCCGCTACCGCCTCGAGGTTGACCTCGTAGTGGGATCGCACCACTCCGAGGGCCTCTCGCACGCCGTGTGCAACGCCCGACGCACCCGCCCCGTGACGTGGCCGCCGAGGGCGCGTAGGCGGCCGGCCGGCCGAGCCGCCGGCCCGGGCATCGCCTTCCTCGACGACGTGACAAGTCTCGAGGGCCGCATCCCGCAGCCTCCGGCAGCCTCCCGCTCGAGGAGTTGTAGGAGGCTTGCAGGCCTCGGCCCGCCCACGCCGTGCCCCCAAAGCCGTGCGCAAGCCCGGAAGCGACAAGACGACAAGAAATCGAAAGGGGGAAACGAACCCTCTAAAGCAAGAACTAACAAGCAGGTCGACAAGCAGCTTACCCTCGACTTGCCTCTTCTCCGGATCGAGGTCGCGGCGCGCGGACTCGAGCGCCGCCGAGATGCCGGACGGTCTCGCCTTGCTCGACGAGGGCCATCTCTTGGGCGGCATTGCCGATGGCCGAGCGCCGCCGCCTCATCTTCAACCTCGGAGAATGCGGCGTTCCGCTCCTCCGGCCGACCTCTCCGCCGTCTCGCGCGCGACGCGCTCCCGCTCCGGGGCCGCGCCGTCCGGCGTCGCCAAGGGGGCCCTCGCTCCGCCGGAGCCGCCCCTCGGCCCCCGGGCGGCGATACGCTCCCCGCCGGAGCCGCCCCTCGCCGGCGACGAGAGCCGCGCCCCTTGACGACGAGGGCGGCCTTCGTGTCATCGGCCTCCTTGGCGCGCCGCTCCAGCCCCGCGCGCCCGCTCCCCGCCCGGCGCCGCCGCGCCCGCGCTCCCTCGAGCGACGTGCGGAGCTCCCGGGCCTCGGCGCGAGCGGTGGCCACCTCTCGCCTCCCGTGTGGCGGCCAACGTCCGCGTCTTGTCCGTGTCCTCGCGCGCGTTCCACGCGCGCCTCGTCGCGATCGACGAGGGCCGCGCGGATCCGCTCGAGGCTCGCGTGACGTGCCGTGCCCCGTCCCGAGCTCTCGGGGAGCACGTCGCACCACGCCATCGCCGCAGACCGCCGGCCCGTCCGCGTCCCGAGAGCTTCCGCAAGCGCGTCGAAAGCGCCGCATCGCTCCCGAGCCGGCGGGCCTCGGCGTTCACCCGGTCGAACGCGCCGTACTTCTCATGGGCGCGGCGCTCGAGCTCCCGGCATCCACACATCGAGCCTCGTAAGCGCCAAGTCCCGAATGCGGCAAGACGCGAAAGAAGGAAGAGCAACCGTGGCTCACCCGGAAGACGATCCAGGCCGGGCCGCCGTGGACCCGCCGCCGCCTCGTTCAACGCGCGGTTGAGCGTGGCGCCGTGGCCCGAAGCTCGCCCCGAGCTCCTGCTCCCCGGGCGGCGCAAACGCCGGGGGGGGTCCTCCACGCCCCCCCCACCGGGCGGGCGGCCGGCGTGGGAGGACGAGGCCTCGGCGTCGTGCCCTCGGCCCCCCACTATCACGTGACCCTCGTGCCGCCTCACGAGGGCCCCCTCCGGGGCTCGGGGGAGTTCACGGGCCGCCCGGCCCACCGGTTCCACCCGAGGCGGCGGGGAGTCATCCGAGAGCTCCACCACCTCCGCCGGGGACCGCCGGCGGGCGGAGCCGCCCGCTCCGCCCTCCGCCGGCGCCCTCACCGCGCCTCCGCGGCCGCGGCGCCCGTTGTGGCGCCGTTGCCGCCACCTCCGTTCGTGCCGCCACATCCGCGGCGCTCCCGCAGGTTGCGCCCGCTCCGCCCTCCTCCGCAGTGGCCGCCACCGCGGCGGCACCTCCACCGTAGCCGCCGGCCGCGCCCGCGCCTCCGTGGCGACCGGCGCCGGCCGCCCCCCGGCGACCTCGCGCGGCCGCGCCGCGGCGGGCTGATCCGCCGGGGCCGGCCCCCGAAGCCCCGGCCGGGCCTTGCGCGCTCGTGCCCGCCGCCGCGCTCGTCCCCGGGCACGACCCCCTCGACGAACGCCGCCGGGTGGGGATCGACGCGTCCGTCCCTCGCACCTTGGCCGGTGCAAGAGGAGGGACGGTTGGCACCGCCCCGCGCAAACACGAACGGAGGATTTGAGCGTCTAATAACCAGCAAACTAAGGCCAAGCAAAGGAAGAACAAGGTTCCTTACCTCGCGGAGGAAAAGGCCCGCTTCCTTTTCCTCGAGGCCTCCGACGAGGCCGGCGCGGGGGCCGCGCCCGCTGCGGCACCTCCCGACGGCGCCGCCGCACGCGCGGACACGCCCTCCTCACGCGCGGGCGCGCCCGATGCCGCCACCACGGCGCGGGGGCACGCTGGCCCCGCGCGCGGGCGCGCCCACCGACGCGCCCCTCGACGAGGACGCCGCGCGCGCGGACGCGCTCCCGCGCGCGCGCGGGCACGCTTGACGCGCGCGTAGGCACGCCCCGCCGCGCGCGCCTCCGTGGCGCGCGCCGGCACCTCCACGGCGCGTGCCGCCCCGACGATGACCGCCCGGCGGCGGACGCCGACGCGCCCGCCCGGGGCAAAGCCACCCCCCGACGCCGGCGCGAGATCCGGCGACGGGGCGCGGCCGCCACCTATCCGAGGGGCCCTCCCCCCTCGGACTCTTCCTCCTCGTCCCGCTCCGAGGACGAGGGCTCCTCGATGTCCGGGGAGGAGAGCCCCGCCCTCCTCCCGCCGCCGTACTCCGCGGACCGTGCGTCGCGGCGCGCTGGCGCCGCCTTGCGTGCTCTCTCTCGCGCGCCGCCCGCTCCCTCTCGCTCCCGCCGCGCGCGCCGGCCGAGCGCACGGGAGTCGGGGGTGGGTGGAACGGACTTGGCGGCGTTGAACCGCACTAACCGCGCGCGAGAACAACGATGGCACATCGGGAAACGGAGTCAAGAACAAGGACTAAAACGAGAATCAAAGAACCACACTCACCAACGGGCCGAGTGGGGAGCATCTCGATGTCCCACGGGGGTCCGACCCGCGGTGGCGGCGTCCCGGTGTCGACGGCGCTCCGCGCCGGGTGAGCGCGTACGGCCGCTCCGGCGGCGTCGGGAGCATCCGCGACCTCGCCACGTCGACGGGGTTGGCCGCCTCCGTCATCTCGAAGATGCGGAGCGGCCTCTCCATCAACGGCACGATTCGCCGGTGATGAAGGAAGGCGAGGACGCCCATCGCGTTGAGCCCTTCCCTCGCCGCCCGCCGCAAGGCGGCGAGGACGGACCCCCGGCGCGCCCGATGGTTGGCCGTGGGCAACCCGTAGCCCCGCGAGTCCGGCCTCTTCTTGAACACCCGGCCGGTGTAGGGAGGAAGGCCGGGCTCGGCGTTGCGCGGATAAAACCATCCCCGCTCCCACCGGCGTTGTTCGTCGTCATGGTGCGGGGGATGTAGAACTCCTTGAGGCCGCCCGCGAGGCGAGCGACATCCCGCCGGCGCGCACCGCGCGGCGGGTCCTCCGCTCCGACGTGGCCGCGTGATGAGCTCCCCCGCGGAAGAGGTGTACCCGCAGCTCCCAGTTGACCGGGATCCCCAGGTACCCTTCGCGTACGCCCACGAACGTGGCCGCCGCGAGATCGCATTGGGGGGCAAAGTTGTGCGGCTCCACCCCATAGTGGTAGCACAATGCCCGCATGAATGTGCTCGCCGCGCGTTGAAGCCGCGCTCGTGGTAGCGGAGGAAGCTCACCACGTAACCCTCCGGCGGATTGGGCTCAAGATGCGACGATGGAGGCACGATCCACTCCGCCGGCGCCCTTCTTCGTTGGCCGACAGCCGGCCGGCGGCGACCGCTCGCCCGGGCGAGCCGGTCACTTGGCCGACCTCTCCCATGCGTACGGCTCCGGGACCCTAATCGGAAGCCGAGGCGGCGCCATGAGGGGGGCGAACGAGTGCGAGGGCGGAGGACAAGGAGAACAAGGAAGAAGCTCTAAACAGCGAGCCCGCGCGACGGCAAGAGCGAGGCGAAGGCGAAGGGACGGAGGACCGAAAACGGTGAGGAACCAAGGTAGAAAACCGCCGCCCCTTCCTCACCGGCAGCTTTATAGGCGACGGGCGAGTTCTCCGAGCGCACGCCCCGCCAACATTAATCGGCAGAATCTTTCCATCGCGTCGACGGGCGGGCCCCACCACGACCGCAGCCGGCTCTAACACCTGGGCGGGTCATCATTACGGCAAGACCGGCGACGACCGAGGCGAAACCGTCACGTCCGCCGCCATGACGCCCACTACGCGCGCGCGCGGCCGCGGCGCCGCAAAAAGGCGCGCCCGCGCTGCAAAACCCGCGGCCACGACCGCAAGGCAATTAAATGCCCGGCCCCTTGCCAAGCAAGGAGAGAGCCCTCGAGCGAGGCGAATCCTCGCTCGAGACAAGGGTGACCCTCGATGGGATATCAGCGTGAGAAGGTCGCCCGGACCCGTTGGTGGCGCCACCGCGGCACCCATGCCACGTAGTACCCCTGGGGGGATGGCCCCCCAACCGGAAAAGGGGGACCCGGGGGGTTTGGGGGGGGAGGGGCCGGCCGATGTAGAGCGAGACGGCCACCGCGGCACCCATGCCACGTGGAGGACCCTCGAGCGGCATGACCCCCAACTCGAAACAAGGCGACCCTCGATGGGGATATCGCCGTGAGAAGGTCGCCCGGACCTCGCTCGATGTAGAGCAAGCCACCGCGGGCACCCATGCCACGCAGACCCTCGAGCGGCATGACCCCCAACTCGAGGCGATGTCAACCCCCTAAAGAAGGCACGCGCGTAAGAGGATCGCCCGGGTCACGCTTGAAATAGAGCGACACCGAAAGCACTCATACCGCGCCATGCCACCAGCCAGCCGAACACCTCGAGGGTCGGCACGCCCCGCTACGATCCCCTCGACGGCCGCAAACGCGAAGAAGACGGGGCCGGCCAAGGCACGGCCCCGCACGGCCTCACCGATCGGAGGTTCGAAGCCCGACCCTCGACGGGGTTCGAACACGAGCGCCCCGCATCACGCAGTTAGGGACGACGAGGGCACGCGCATTCGAGCCGTTCCTCGAGCCCGTCGGCTCGAGGGTGCCCCACATGTCGTGTTCAAGAGCCGGTGAGGGGGGGGGGGGGGGGGCGGCCTGGGGGGGGAAGCGTTCGCAACAAGGTGGGGCGGTGGGGGGTGGGGGGGGGGGGGGGGGGGGGGGGGGGATCCCCCTATGGGTCGGGTCCGCGTATGGACCTCCCCGGGCCCACTACCTCGGTGGGTACCGGGACCGACCTACTCGGTGGGCCCTCGGGACTACCCGACTTGCGCTACACGGCACCCGAAGGCGTGGAGCACAAGGGCAACACAGAGTAGTACTCGGTTAGGACTCGTACATGTTCCGCACTGTGTGGAGGTCTCCTAGACGTACTCGACTAGTACTCCTTCCCTACTCCGACTTGTAACCCTGCCTCCCGGACTATATAAGGCGAGGCAGGGACCGATCCCCGGATCACCTCATCCAATCTCAACTCACGGCGCACTGTTGCACCATCCTGTAACCGTGCCCTATCAATCCGAGCTACGCAAGCATACAGGAGACGTAGGGTATTACGCACCTCGCGGCCCGAACTCCGTCTAAATTGTGTGCCACGTGCCTCTTCCTTCGAGTTACCGATCTCGGCGAGTCACATTCATCTACTTCGGGTACTCCCCGTAGTAGGTTGCCGGTCCAAAACACCGACACCGGCGCGCCGGGTAGGGGCTCTCGCTCGAGATCACATGGCGAACTCGACGGCTTCCGTTCATATCAAGCCAACCGTCGCTTTCAACCGCGGCGACACCTTCGTCTTCGGCGCTCGGGTCCGCACCGCCGATGGCGTGGGCTCCTTCCGCCGCCGCTTGATCATGCAACCCGACTCGAGGACAGGCCTTGTGACGCTTCCCGAAGTTGTCACGGCAAGCTCGCCGGCAAGTTCGGCGAAATTTCGCTCTCCAACCTCCACGCTGACTTCGAGCTCGAGTCCGTCTCCAACTCGAACCCGACGTCGCCATGGGCCGTCGCATGCGAGCCGGCTCCTCGGCCATCGCAGCGGTCCCCTCTCCACGCCGGCGCCCGTGCGTGGCCCTCGCGTTCCCAGCCGGGCCCGCACGGAGGCTTCTACGCCACGCCGGGCCGGCAAGGAGCCCGTAACCGAGTACAACTCGGACTCCGACGCCGTCTCCAACCGCGTCTCGGACTCTAGCCCTCTCTCCGAGTTCTACTCGAACCCCGACTACGAGTTCGACTTCGGTCGGACCCCCGAGGAGCCCGAGTCCGAAGACAACTCCTCCGAGCTTCCCTTGTCGTGGCCGGCCTCCGGGCCGGTTATAAGATCAACGCCGGCCGGGAGATACGTCTACCGGCCGGACCGCAAACTCCGCCGAGCCGACAACGGAGGACTCACGCTACGCCGCCCACATCGACTCGCTACCGTTCCGGAGGGAACACCGCTAGCCCAAGCCGACTCAAGCACACCAACCGAGGTGGCACCTTCGAGCCAAGCTTGGGTACCCCTCGATCGTCAAGTCTTTATGGCTGCCGGCGACACCCCGGGAACCTCGGGCACGGCCGCGTACAAGTACTTGGAGGACATCTCCGCGTACGAGCCGTCCGCCGATGCCCCCCGCGGACGAGACCGACGCCGGCCAGGGACGCCCGCGCGAACGTAACAGAAGCGCAACGAACGACGCCGGCGGCTCGGAGACAACCTCCCCATCCGCAACCTTGCGGAAGCTCTCGGCGCCGAGAGCAGAGTTCACACCACTCCCGAGCAATGCCTCATGTCGATCACGCCGATCGCACGCCGTGCTCGGGGCATACGGGCCGGAGAAGTCATCGCCAAGCTCGGCCGAGGAAGCTTACTTCATGCGGGTCGACAAGAGAGTCAGCCAACCTCTCCCGCCTCAAGCCTCGCGACAACGAGGCTACTAGTCGCAGGTGTTGACCCCGGTCCTAACCGTACTCGGGGCGACATCCCTCGCCGAACCAAACCGTCGACGCTCCACCGCCGGCGGACCCTCACGACAAGACAACGTCAACCGAGAAGTCGTCCCCCACCGTGCTTCGGCCGGTGGTGGCGGCAACGACCCCCGACGACGGCGGCGCCACGGCGGCGGGGCCTCCAACCACGGAGCCAACAAGAAAGCCGGAGGCGGCGGCAGCCGCGGCGGCCGCGGCCACGCGCATAGCCACGCTCCGCGCGCCTCTCACGGCGGGTACGATGCTCGCCGGAGAATCGAAGAGTTGCGGCGAAGAAGTCGACGACCGCCGCCGAAGGCGACGGCTTCCCCGCCTTCTCACCTCGGCTTCGCAACCTACTCCTCCCCGACAAGTTCAAGCCTTTGGGGATCACCAAATACGACGCGAAGCAGATCCCATCCAATGGCTCCGATGCTATGCTCTCTCCATCGAGAACGCCGGCGGCAACAAGCGACACCAAGTGCCTCTACTTCCCCTTCGTCGGGACCAAGCCCCACTCACGTGGCTCGAGTCGCTGGACAAGCACTCAATCGACAAGTGGGACCAGCTCGAAGGAGCAATCCACAAGCAACTTCGGCGGCGCCATGGGCCGTCTCGGTACTCGCATGGACCTTGCCATGATCAAGCAGAACAAGGCGAGACCCTCCGCAAGTACATGCGCCGCTTCTTCGACAAGCGCGCTACCGTCGTGGACGTCACCGACAAGGAGGTCATCGACCTCTTCCGGACCCGGCTCTACCATCGCCGCACCTTCGAGGACTTCGGCCGACGCCGTCCCAAGTCCATTCCCCACCTCAAGGACATGATCACGTCCCGGGCGGATGAAGAGGACAAGGCCAACGCCAAGTACGACGCCATCCGCGGCAAGTCCAAGCGTAACCAAGGGGGGGCAGCAATAGCAGCAACCCAAACCAAGGCGGCCGCAACAACAACAACAACAACAACAACTTCTCGGTCCCAACCGCAAGCGCAAGCGACAACACCGTCGCGGCTATCCAGCCGTCCCCCCGAAAGGGAACTCGAAGAAGAACTCCGGCGGGTTTAAAGACCTCGCCGAAGGAGAAGTGCCCGTGGCATCCAAACGGCAACCACACCACCGAGCAATGCTACCACCGGTGCATGCGCTCAAGGATACGCCGGAGCCACCGCACCCTCACGATCAGAAGAACAAGAAGAAGGACGGCGACGACTTCCAAGAACCCGAGAAGACCGTCAACGTCCTCTTCGGCGGACTACCCCGGGGCGGGAGCAGAAGGCTACTCGCCGTGAAGTGATGTCCATTGAACCAGCCGGTTATGACCCCTCTCGGTGGTCGAGACACCCATCACCTTCTCCCGCGCGGACCAATGGACCAGCTTTCTCCGAACCGAGACGCTTCCCCCTCGTCCCGAAACCAACAAGGGCGGGCTCTAAGCTCAACAAGGTGCTCATCGACGGCGGAAGCGGGCTCAACGTCCTCTTCACCAAGACTCTCGGGGAAGATGAACCTTGACGTCACCCCCATGCTCGACAAGAGCAAAGATGCCCTTCTACGGCATTGTCCCGGCAACGCGGCTATCCCACCGGGCTCGGTGGTACCGCGCTACCTTCGGGGCGTCTCGCGACAACTACCGCACCGAATACATCAAGTTCGAGGTCGCGGATATCGAGACTTCCTACCATGCCATCCTCGCGCGACCGGCCATCGCCAAGTTCATGGCGTGCCCCACTACACATACTTGGTACTCAAAATGCCAAGCCCGCCTCGGCGTACTCTCCCTCCAAGGGGACTTGAAGATCTCTCACGACTGCGATACAGAGGCCGTGGTGATTGCTTCGACAAATCAAGTACCCACCCCAATGATGGAGGTCTACGCCGCGTCGAAGAAGCTTGCCACAAGCGAACTCGACATCCCGCAGAAGTCCGACACGCCAACAAGCCTCGGCCACCCGAGGAGGTGCTCACCAAGCCCGGCCGACCTCGGAACGGGCGACCCCACCAAGACTACCACCATCGGGGCCGGCCTCGACCCCAAATAGGAAGACGCGCTCATCAGCTTCCTTCGGGCTAACCGCGACATCTTCGCGTGGAAGCCACGGACATGCCAGAGTGCCCAGGGAGCTGATCGAGCACTGCCTCAACGTCGACCCAAAGGCTACCCCCAAGCGACAACATCTCCGACGCTTCGCCGACGACGGACGGGATGCCATCAAGAAGGAGCTCGCCAAGCTACTCGCCGCCGGCTTCATCGGAGAAGTCTTCCATCCCGAGTGGCTCGCCAACCCCGTCCTCGTCCGCAAGAAGAACTCGAACGAGTGGAGGATGTGCGTCGACTACACCGACCTCAACAAGCACTCGCCCAAGGACCCCTTCGGGTTGCCACGGATTGATCAAGTCATCGACTCCACGGCGGGCCGCGACTGCTCGCTTCCTCGATCGCTACTCCGGTACCACCGCATCGCAATCAAGGAGGAAGACCAGGAGAAGACCGCGTTCATCACCCCGTTTGGCGCGTATCGCTACACGACCATGTCTTTCGGGTTGAAGAACGCCGGCGCTACTTACCAACGGGCCATCCGGGCCCGCTTCAAGCGGCAACTCAACAAGAACGTCGAGGCCTACGTGGATGACGTGGTTGTCAAAACCAGGGACCCGAGACCCTCATCGACGACCTTGAAGAGACCTTCGCATCGCTACGCGAGTACCGCCGGAAGCTCAACCCGAACAAGTGCGTCTTCGGCGTACCTTCGGCAAACTACTCGGCTTCATCATCGCCCAACGTGGCATCGAAGCCAACCCCGAGAAGATCTCCGCCATCACCAAAGCATGAAAGCTCCCACGAGCATCAAGGACGTCCGTAAGCCGACGGGGTGCATGGCGGCATTGAACGATTCATCTCGAAGCTAGGAGAACGGGGTCTCCCTTCTTCAAACTACTCAAGCACCACGAGAAGTTCGTGTGGACCGGCAGAGGCGGACCAAGCCCTTGCCCGGCCCAAGGACTTCCCCGTCGAAGCCCCCGGCCCTCACGCCGCTCCCTACAAGGGCGAGCAACCGTCGCTCTACCTCGCCGCGACTACTCACGTGGTCGCATCGCCATCGTCGTCGAGCGGCGGGGAAGACGGCCACGCCTACCCGGGCCCGCCCCGCCCACTTCGTCGCCGAGGTTCTATCGAGTCCAAGGCTCGCTACCAGCCCCGTGCCGAAGCTTCCGTACGCTCTACTCATCACCTCGCGGAAGCTACGACACTACTTCCCTGTGAGTACTCGGCTCCGTCGTCACCGACTACCCGCTCGGCGACATCCCAAGGAACCCGCACGCCACCGAAGGATCTCCAAATGGGCCGTCGAGCTCGGCGCCCTCACCATCGACTTCAAGCCACGCACGCCCATCAAGTCGCAAGCTCTAGTCGACTTCATGGCGCGAGTGGCGGGAGAACCGCCTACCTACTCCCACCGTGCGACCGCAGCATTGGGTGATGTACTTCGACGGCTCACTCAACCTCGAGGGCGCAGCGCGCAGGGGTACCCCGATCTCTCCAACGGCGAACAACTTAAGTACGTCCCGGCGATCTTCTCGGAAGGTCTCAAACAACGAAGCCGAGTACGAAGCCCTCCTACACGGGCTCCGCCCGCGGCTTCACTTGGCATCAAGCGGCTACTAGTCTACGGCGACTCCGCAGCGGGTCATCAACCAAGTCAACAAGTCCCGGGACCGCAACAAGGAGAACATGGACGCCATCGCCTAGAAGTCCGCAAGCTCGAGAACAAATTTTACGGTCTCGAGTTCCATCACATCGTTCGCGACAACAACGTTGCAGCCGGACGTCCTCTCGAAGCTCGGATCCACCCGCGCCCAAGTACCCGCGGGCGTCTTCGTCCATGAGCTTCACGCGCCATCCATCCCGGAGCCGGCGCCACCGACCACCGTCCCGAGCGAACCCATCACCGGGCAGAGGTCATGATGATCGACGTGACCGGAGGCAACCCTTCATCGACTACCTCGGCCGAGCGAAGGTCCCCTCCGACAAGAACGCAGCCGAACAACTCGTCCGCCGCGCCAAGTCTTACGTCCTCGTCGGCGACAAGCTTTACAAACGAGGCGCATCTTCCGGAGTACTCATGAAATGCGTTCCTCGCGAAGAAGGCAAGGACATCTTGGAGGAAATCCACAAGGGTGTCCGCGGCAACCACGCGTCCTCCCGCACGCCGGTCGGCCAGGCCTTCCGCGAGCCTTCTACCGGCCCCACGCCCCGGGCGATGCCGAAGAACTCGTCCGAGGCGTCGCCAAGGATGTCGGGCTTCTTCGCCAAGCAAGAACACGTCCCCGCCTACAAGCTAGTCACCATACCACCAACTCCGGCCTTTGCCCCGCCGGGGGGCTCGACATGATTGGGCCACCGCCAACCGCGCTGAGAGGATTCAACCGGCATCGGTGGCTATCGACAAGTTCACCAAGTGGATCGAGGTCAAGCTGGTCACATGCCCCAAGGCCGACAGAGTACTCGACTTCCCGGATGAACTCGTGCACCGCTACGGCTACCCCACCGCATCATCACGGACACTGGGGTCCAACTTCAACAACCACCGCTTCCGGGAGTACCGCGAGAACAGCCGGAATCGACGTCGGATACGTCTCCGTCGCCCATCCACGGCCAACGGGACAAGTCGAGCGCGCCAACGGAATGGTGCTCGACGCCCTCAAGAAGCGCTACACGACGTCGCTAACTCAAAAGGGGGCAAGTGGATCAAGGAACTACCCAACGCACTCGGGGGCCGCGGACTCAACCATCCAAGCCAACGGGGCAATCCCCCCTACTTCCCCGGTCTACGGCTCGAAGCCATCCTCCCCGCCGATGTCATATGGAACTCGCCAGCGGAGGAGCACTACGACGAAGGCGTCTCGAAGACAACAGACGAGTTGATATCGACAGCCTCGAAGAAGCTCGCCGCGCCGCCCCTAGTCCAATCGCAAGGTACCCGGAGGGTATCCGACGCTACCACGATCGCAACGTCAAGGAACGCTCCTTCAACGTTGGAGATCTTGTCCTCCGCCGTATCCCGTAACACGGAGGGACTTCACAAGCTCGCCGGCCCTTGGGAAGGACCCTTCACCGTGGCTAAGGTGACCGGCCAAGCCCCTACCGCCTCCAAACACTTGAAGGCGAAGAAGTCAACAACTCGTGGAACGTCGACCGTCTCCGTCGATTCTACGCCTAGTCTACTCGACTACTCCGGGTTCAAGTCCACGCGACTACATCAACACCCCCTTGCCGCAAGCGACCCTCCGGTCCCGGCTTCAAGTCTCCGGACTATCCTCCTCCTGTGTCCAGCCCCGTGCGGCTACCTACGGACCCCCGGGCCGCAATGAGCGTCAAGGACTCTAGCAGCCGGTCTACCAAGAAGACCACACTCCAAGATCCAGCCCCCGCGCGGCTACTTACGGATCCGCGATCCGCCCCGCACGGCCATCTACGGATCACTCACAGAAGCGGCTACCCGCTCCGGACTACTGCGCCTGTAAGCGGCCTCCGGTCCGGCGACTACTTGTAACTACGGCCCCGGCCACCCTGTGCACTTCTTCGCAATAAAGTTCGATTGTTCATCAACTTCTTTACCGCCTACTCCCCGCGACGGACTACTAAGCCGAGTACTACTACTCGCACCTACTCCACGATGGGCGCTCCGCACTCCGAGATCGCGGTTACGAGTACTCATTGATGGAACTTCACATTTCATTGATACATGAGATAGTTCATTACAACCGTCTCCTATACAACCATGGCTACTAAGCTATCTATGCAGCTACCGGAGATTCAACTTATCGGCTACTCGCTCCGCGATGGGAGCCATCTCGCTCCAAAGAACTCGCGTATCGCTCGTCCGAGCGGCTGGCGGCTACCCCGCCGGCGACTACCTCCACCGGGGCCTTCGGGAAGTACGACTTCAGGAAGGCCAAGACTCGCTTCGGGATTGACTTGGCCATGTGCTTCACGTAGGCGGCCAGCGCCGCTTGGCGCCCTCACGAAGTCGATCCGCCAACGGAGCAAGTCTTGGGGCCGCCCGGTGCGGCACCAGGAGCCTCGCGATCGGGAGGGCGGCCTCTTCAAGGTCCTTCACCGGGGCCCGAGCGCCTCGCGCCCCGTTCAACTTCTCGCAAGGATTTGTAGCACTTGACGAGATCCCTGCCGTATGCAATTCTCAACTCCATGTGCTTCTCGCACTCGAAGGCCAGCCTCCTTGTAGTCGAGTTCAAGTACCCGGCGGGCTTCTTGCTCCCGGTAGAAGAGATTCTTCATGCCGATCTCCGAGCCCTTCGACCGCTCCACCTCGGTCTTCGAGTTCTACAACACAGAACACAACAACGGGTCGAGCTTGATGACTCCTAACAAGTACCCGACGAGTCAAGAGACATACCTCTATTCTTGTTGCGGAGGCCCTTGTTCTTCCGCACCGCTCGTCGCTCTTCGCCCGCAAGTCCATCACATCGTTGTGGTACTTGGCGAAGGCGGCGTCAAGCTTCGACTGCATGGCGGCCGCGTGCTTCCTCGACTTCATGAGCTGCTCCTCCAAGGCTTCAGGCTCGCGAAGACCGTGTCGCCGTAGCCTTGCAGCAGATTGGACTTCTCGCGGGATCGCTCCGCGACGTCCTGCACAAAACCAATTCAAGTCAAGCAGAGTACTCAACGAAAGGATTGACTACTCGGGAGGCAACGGCTACGTACCTTCATCCACTGTTCGGCTCGCCGCATCGCCCTCCGCATGCTTGCGCCAACACCGCCGGCCGACGAGATCGTCGGCAAGCAACTCGATCCCGCCACGGCTACTTGTCGTAGCCTCCGTCATTGGCGCCGAGCGGATAGGCTCCGCGTCTTGGATCTCCGGGGACCGGATCGCCACCTCCGTGGCAACCCCCGGCGACGTGCGCCCGCCCTCCCCCTCGGCGGACTTCTCGACGGTTTCCCCCACGGGCCCGGGGGCTCCGTCGCAGCCTCCTCCGGGGCCTCCCGGTGTCAACTCTCGCACGGGCACCCCCGCAGGATGTCACCACCTTCGGCGCCCGTCACTAGGGAGCACGCGCACGCATTCTACGACTACTCTTTTTGGGCTCACAGCCTTCGGGGGAAGAGTACTCACCTTCGACTATGACCGCCTCCCGGCGCCGCCGCCTTGGCAGGGGGGGGGCTCGGCCGCGGCTTGGGCTCCTGGAGCGGGCTTTTCGACGGGCGGCGCGCCTCTCTCTCGCCTCTCCGCCGCCGTGGGCTCCTCTCCGTCCCGGACTCAAGTCCGTGGATTTTTCCTGCACAAGTATCCACAAAGGATCATCGGACAACATCGGCTACTCTAATGAGTACTACTCATGAAGCGTGGTACTTACATGTTCGACCGGACGATAGTCACGGCCGGAGCACCGAGGATGCCTGGCGATATCGACCAGGCCACCCTCGGCGGGCGTTTCTTCCTCCGCCTCTCCGACTACCGCCTCTTCCACGGCGGCGGTGGCGGCGCGGACGTTCTCCGCGCCCCCGCGGCTCCAGCCTCTCCAGCCGGCGGCGGCCGCGGTACCTCGCTCCCTTTCGGGGGCGAGGGGGCCGGCGCTGCAGCCGCGCCAGAGCTCTTCGACAGGGGGAGGCCGGACTTCGGCTTCCGGGGCCGGCTCCCCCACCGTGGGCCACGTGCCCCCATCGCCCTCCTCCACCGGCCCGCCGGCGTCTCTCCCCGCACATGGGGATAACTACTCGCGCACCGTACTCGATCATTGGGTACTCGGACGGCCTTCTCGCTCAAGATGACTTACCTCAAGAGGCGTGGTCTCTCGAGACCTTCATCTTCTTGGCTACCCGCTTCTTGGCGGGCTGCGCGCTGCCCGCGCGCGCAAGGCTAGCCTCCGGTGCTACGGGAGGGTCTTGGATGAGAGGCACACATGAGGCAAGCCCGGGACGGCTAAACCCCGACCGCAACCGGAAGCGATCCCGCAAGCCGTCTCCTCGTCCTCTTCGTCATCGAGGTATCCTCCACGATGACGGGATCGTCGGCGTCTCCGACTACCCCGCGCTCCTTCACCTTCTCCACCGCCGGAATCTCAATTCCGCCGTGGTGGCCGCGGCCCCGAGACAAACCGCTTCACATCGTCCCCGCATCAAAAAGACACAAAAGGCGTTAGCAACTCGCTACAAGTGCCTACTACTCGACGAGGCGGC
Source organism: Cenchrus americanus (assembly GCA_947561735.1). Classification (NCBI taxonomy): domain Eukaryota; kingdom Viridiplantae; phylum Streptophyta; class Magnoliopsida; order Poales; family Poaceae; genus Cenchrus; species Cenchrus americanus. The sequence goes on from OX387241.1 coordinate 15,203,124, forward strand.
ACGGCCACTTACCTCGTTGGGCGGGCGCGCGGCGAGAACTCGACAGGCACGCCGTGTACTCCGCATGTCCTTGAAGATCCTCGACAACCTCTCGACGATGTCGTTGTCTTCATTTCGCCCCCGCATCCGCGACGTGTCGTCGTCCCCGGTGCACTCGAAGCCCATCGTATCCCGCGCCGACACGGCCGGATCCGACGCTTCATGAAACCGAAGGCCACATGCTCGGCCCTCGCCCCGCATCACGCGTGGCCTTGATTCGTCCCGCAACTCCGGAGCCGGATCCCCTCTTGCATGGTGGGTTCCGTGTTCCACCACTCTTGGTGCTTGGGCCGCCGCGTCCGCCTCGGCTCGGCAGCCCGGGATGGTGGTTCGTGGTATAGAACCACCTCGTCTTCCAATCCGTGTTGGAGTCCACGAGCTTGTACGCCTGTGCACTCGGCTTCTGCGCGCATCTTCCCTCAACCGGATCCCGCCCGCCGACTACTCGGGGTTGGAGGCGCCGGGCCGCGGCTTCACGCGAAGAATTTCCGGAAGAGAATCCAATGCGGCTTGATCCCCAAGAATGCTCGCGTAAATGGACGAAGACTTTAAGTGTGGGGAAGATCCCGTTGGGGTTCAAGTTGAGGTACTCGATGCCATAGTACTCCGAGAAGCCCTTGAAGAAATCGCTCGCCGGGAGCGCAAGCCCGCGCTCCACGAAGATGCTCTTTTTGCCAACTTCGATCCCTCCTTCGTGGACCAAAAACCCCAAGAACTCTCCAGCTGACACCCCAAATGCACACTTGTTTGGATTCATCTTCAGGCCATGCTTCCGGGTGCATTCCAGGGTCTTCTTCACATCTTCCAGATGGGTGTCATGACTTAAAGACTTGATCACCACGTCGTCAATGTAGATTTCCACGGTCTTGCCGATCAACTCATGAAAAATGTAATTCATGGCCAGCGATAGGTTACTTGCAGAAGCATTTTTCAGCAAATGTCCTATGACGATCCATTCAAACAGGCCTATATGACCAGGACATCTAAAGGCCGTCTTCGAGATGTCTTCTATTGCCATAAAGATCTGATTGTACCCTGCGTTGCCATCCATGAAGCTAATCACCTTGTACTTGTGTGGCGTCAATCAGCAAATCGGCAATAGGCATCGGGTATCCATCCATGGGAGTAGCTCTGTTTAGGTCCCTGAAGTCTATGCAAACTCTCATTTTTCCATTTTTCTTATACACAGGGACGATGTTAGAAATCCACTCCGCATATCTGCAGGGCCGAACGAAGTTTGCGTCAAGTAATCTTTCGATTTCCTTCTTCACATCGGCCAATACTTCATCCTTGTAGATTTTCCGGTAATTTTGTATATGGCTTGAAACCAGGCTTGATTGGCAACCGGTGCTCGACGATGGATCGATCCAATCCAGGCATCTCCGAGTAATCCCAGGTGAAGCAATCTTTATATTCTCTGAAGCTCAATTAAGTTCCCCACAATCCTGGCTGCAAATCTGCACTGATGAACGTCGGCCTTGGCTTATCACCGCTTCCAATGTCAACTTCCTCCAGCTTATCGGCCGACATGAATCCTCGTCCCAGCTTGCCATCAGTGCCATCCACGGGGTTCTCCATTAAAAATTACTGTAAGAGCCGACCTATGGCCGAATCGGCTGTTGGTCCACTGCTGACAGGTTCAACAGGACCTTCTCCCCAGTCCTTCCCTGAGAAGCAATCGATGCCTTGGTACTCCCAGAAGGCTGGTTCCATGTTAGCCACGCTCACGGAGTCATCCGCCTGGACGACCTCGATTTCATCGTCCACCCACTGGATCAGCTGTTGATGCATAGTGGATGGGACGCAGCAGTTGGCGTGGATCCAGTCCCGCCCAAGCAGCAGACGAAGCTCCCTTTCCTTCGATGACGAAGAAGGTGGTGAGCAGCGTCTTGGACCCGATCATCAAGTCCACGTGGTAGCATCCTTTGGTGTCCGAAGAGGGTTCCGGCAGGGGAGTCGTTTGGGATGATGCTTGTTGGTGTCAGATCGCTCGGGGTCATGCCAAGCTTCCTGAAGGTGGTGTACGGCATTACGTTGACTGCCGCGCCACCGTCGACGAACATCTTGGTCAATGGCTTGCCATTGACGTACCCCCTCAAGTACAGCGGCCTCATGTGGCGATTTTTGGCCGGCTTGTCGAAGACGGCCTGCTTGGCAAGCACCAGCTGCGCCATCATCTCCTCGGGTTGCTCGTCGTCAAAGGAAGCTTCTTCCTGCATCACCTGGTTAGCGGGAGCCATGAACTCGTTTGGCAGGAAGTATACCATGCATGCAGGGGCTGGACGCTTCGATCCTTCCGGCTGGTCCTTGGGGCGCCACTTCTGTCTCGTCTGGACCCCGGCTTGCTTCATCTCGCGGTTCCTCAAGCGTTGGACCCGCCTCTTCTGGCTCTTGCGTAGACCGGGTGGGCACCACTGCCCCTTCTGCCAGACGTGGACATCTTCGTCCTCCTCCTGGTCAGCCCACCTGAGATCAGCGTGGCGCTTCCTGGGAGTCTATAACCTCAATTTTTTGCGCCGATCCCCATTTGGGTGAATCCTTCCAAGTCTTTCATGGACGGATCGGCGATTGGCAGTTTCCTGCCTGTACTCAGCATATCTGTCGCTGCATTCGGGACAGTTCCTTAATGTGGGCAACACAAGCCCTCATTCCAGCAGTGCCTGAAGAAGGCGCATCCCCATGGGCGCGCTCCTGCTCGCGCGCGTGCTGTTCCTGATTCCACCTGCGCGCATCTTCTTCAGCCCTGCGCTGCTCCTCCTCGTGACGACGCTTTTGGTAGCGCTCCTTTTCCATCTGACGCTGCCATTTGTTGAGGAGAATGCGTGACGTCACCTTGGGCTTAGGCTTGGACGATTCCCCAATCTCGATGTGGCTCTTGAGAACGCGGGGGGCGTCGCCCTGCACTTGCTCTAGGGTCACCTGACGCTCTGGGTCAACTGATCCATCTTGCTTGGACCTGGCTGAGGTCAGGACCTTGACTTTCCCTTTCTCTTCGGCTGTTATCGCGTTGATAGAAAAGCCGAGCATGTTCTGCGGGAAGGGATGGCCATCCAGCTTCATCTTGTTATCGAATTTGAGGTGCCCTTCCTGGATAGCCTTCTGGATCCTCTGTCCTGAAGACCCTGCTGTCGTTGATGGGTCACGGAGTCCCTGTCATAGAAAACTCGCAGTAACGTTTCGCTTTGACTCCATCAGGCCGAAGCATAGAGTGCCCTTCAGGCAGCTTGATTCGGCCTTCAACTACCAAACTTCAAACAACTTGTCAGCCTTTGTGATGTCGAAGTCGTAGGTTCCTTTGGTGCCTGACCCACCGCTGATTCATTGTCAGGGGCTCTTTACCCCACAAGATTTCTGCTGCAGCTACCTCCAATTCGTCATCAGAATCCCCGCACAAATCAGCTTTGTCCAAGTGGTTGTAGATGTGTCAGCGATGTCGTGCTGCTTGCCAAACTTGGGGTCCTTCTTGAGGCCATATGCCTGATTGCTCATCAAGGATAATTTCTGCGACAGTTGGCCCAAGTTTTCAAACTCCATCCCAAAGAGCTTTTCGCGCCACGGCTGGTAACATCCCGGCGACGGCCATGTCAGCTGGCTGATCGTCTGGCAAGTTCAACGAGGAAGCATGCCATCAACTTCTCTGAATCTCCTGATAAACTCCAGCGGTGTTTCACTGTGCCTTTGTTTCAGGGTGGCGAGGGTCAATCAACTTCTTTACCGAGAACTGCCGCTGAAGTAATGAGCGTGGAACGTTCGCTCCAAATCTTTCCACCTGGCCACTGACTCGGGCGGCAAGGACGAGAACCACTGAAAAGCTGGACCTGTCAGTGAGGCGGGGAAGTAGCGAACCCTGAACGTCTCTTCGGCCGAACATTCCCCCAACTACATGAGATAACGAGCGATATGCTCGACCGTACTTGTCTCGTCCTGCCCAGAGAACTTTGTGAATTCCGTCGGCCGGTTTACCGCTTGGCGGCGGGAGCTGCGTTCGCCGTACCACTGCGGGAACGGCGGCCTGTAGGTGGGGCCCTGCATCCTTGGCAGGGGCCGAACTGATTCTGCATCAATTCGGCCATCTTGCGTGTAGACATCTTCCTCCTGAGCGCGCCCGCAGCGTGGCGCGGCCTGCAGGTGCGGGAAGGCGTCGAACGCCCGTAATTTCCCACTTCATGATAGCCACCGCCGTATAGATTCATACGGAGCCAGTTGGTTGACGGAGCTATTCTTCGACTGGGGTCAAGTGGGGCCCCAGGTGAGCCGAACGCTAGGTCTCCGTACGTAGGCTGGTACGGATTCGCTGTTGCACAGGCTGACCCGTGCTGCTCTGTGGTGGCGGCAGGATTGGTTGACTTCCTGAAGCTTGCAGCGGAGGCTGAACTGGCTGCCCCCCAGCGCCCTGCGGAGGAGGTTGGAATGTCTCGCCCCCGGAGCTCTGAGGAGGAGGCTGCTGCACCTGGCTTCGCAGCGGCGGCTGGGAGCTTGATTCACCCAGCTCCACGGTGCTCTTTCCGGTGTACGTCTTTCCAAACGCCTGCCCCGCGCCCGGGCCAAAGAGGGCTACCATCATCTGTTGGAGCGACCCGAGGAAAGCTTGGTTGTGCTTAGTGAGCATGCTGTCTACCGATTCCTGGAAGATCCGCGCGCATTCTTCTTTTTCTTGTTGGGTCGTGGCGTCGGTCTCCCCTGGCAACAGTACTCTGGGCAGGCCACTCTTCAGATATGGTACACCACTTCGATTCTTCTTGAATGACATGAGACACTTTTGTTGAAACTGATTTACGGCGTCTACGAGCTGCTGATGCTGCTCTGGAGAAAGCTCCTCAATGCTGACATCCAGGAGGTCTGTGATCTCAGGCATCCTGAACCAATTCGGCTGTTCGTCCCACTGGGCGTGCCAAAAAGTGTGTTGACGCAAAATGTGCACTCAGCGCCAATCACACAGCAAGCCGAAAAGCTGGCTTACGCACGCGCAGAGAGAGTAGCGTGCAGTCAATTTTTCCTGAAAATTAACAAAAGATAAAACAGTTAGATACCAAAACTTGGAACCTACCGGGTGGTACCAGGCAGTTCCATATTTACGGCTAAGGAGCCAAGCAAGACGACATGTAGCTATGCGAAGCTACCTGTCGAAGAACCACAACCATTCGGGTAACCGCGAAGGAAAAAAGAACATTGCCGAATGGATGACGTAAGCATGACAACGATCGATCTTTGAATAAACATGGATGCACGTACCAGGCCATAACCGATCCTCACGAGGGATTAACATTGAATGAAGTAAAGCACGAACATGATCATGTATTAAAATAAGCATGCATAGATCCAAAGCATTAGTCTACCGCATGTCTAATTACTTTAAGATCTGTCGGGTACGATATCAGCAAATCTATCCACCGCATGATACAACTTGCATGAAAGAACGCACCACTTTCCACAAATAGATCTATCCACCGCATGATACAACCTAAATATGGAAAGCTAAAAGCACACGTCTTTTAAAACATAAATAACGCACGTGATCTACTCGTGAAGATATAACCGAATGTTTGACTGAACAACCGATTAGGGTCCATGAAGGAAGAAGGAACAAACATTACCACGTGAATAAATCTATCAAGCTGAATTGGAAATCTAATCCACCGGATGACTAGCTCCAAAGCAACCCAAAAACCTGCATCTACCGCATGATACCCGGCTCTTTCAAGATTTATACTAACAAAGCAAGCTTGAACCCACAACACGTAACAACCTAGATCGATTCGGTTTCGGCTATCGGAGAGCACGAGATCCACGCGTCAAAACACGAAACCTACTCTTGCACGGATCTTAAAAGGAAAAGAGCCGATCAAACCCATCTAGATTGGGCAAGAGTGTATTACATGAATTAAAACATAAAGTAAAACTCATGATAACACGAGGTAACTTAATGAATCTATTGGATCTTGCCAAAATCCAATAGAGCCGATAACTAGCTTCGAGCTAGACCTTAGCCTACCGCATGGCTCATGATCTAACAAGAAACCCTCTTGAACCAAGCTTGAATCTACCGCATGACACGAAGCATGGTAACAAGACTACTTGCATCAGATCTAAATCCACCGCATGATACTAGACATGATACAAGGTTGCCGGTACTCACGGAGGTCGACGGATCGATTGGCCCTCTCGAAGAACTCGACGACACGACAAGGGACTCTAGGGTTTGGCGTAAGGCCGGTGTGTATTGAGGAATGAACGTGTTGACGTAAGCATGACAACGATCGATCTTTGAATAAACATGGATGCACGTACCAGGCCATAACCGATCCTCACGAAGATTAACATTGAATGAAGTAAAGCACGAACATGATCATGTATTAAAATAAGCATGCATAGATCCAAAGCATTAGTCTACCGCATGTCTAATTACTTTAAGATCTGTCGGGTACGATATCAGCAAATCTATCCACCGCATGATACAACTTGCATGAAAGAACGCCTACTTTCCACAAGCAGCCCTACCCTTATCGAACGGGCATGGACGTCCACTTGAACCACCCGCTAGCGCTCGAAGAGGAATCCGCGATTCGCGACCCGCTCGATGGGAGTCGTGGAAACCTCACCCTCCGACCCGCGGAGGGACGGCGAGGGCGCGATAAAAAACAAGTCGTCGAGCTCGACCCGATCGCCTCGAACAGGCCAAGGCTCGGGGGCTTGACGCACGGCTACACCTCCTTGGGAGTTGCACCCGCCGGGAGACGCGGACAGGGGAGCGTGCACCCCCGATGCCGCCGAAATACCGCCGATGCCGGGGTTGGCATATGTGCCACGCCTTTCCGACCGAATTGCTCGCGGTTAACCCCCCGCAGAGAGCCCACACCCCCGCAGGGGCTTCGGGGGCTAGACCCGCGGGTCGCTAGCGCGGCCCCACGGAAAGCGTTCGCAAACAAGGAGGGAAGAACGTCCTATCAGTAGGTTCCAGCATCTGCGGGAGCCTCAATGGCAAACCCGCAGATGCTCGGGGGCTACTGTCGGGGACCGCCCTAGGGGTCCCCTCAAACAATGGGGGAACCCTCACTTAAATTCCTGCATCAAAATGAACTAAGCCTAACCATGCAGAGAACTAACCATGCAGGACGTGGCCCATGCAGAGCAGACTCTCGAGGCCCACCAAGACACGCCTCGCCTATGAGACCCCTCGAGCAGTGCTCCGCCCGCCCGAGGGTACGCTCCTCCTCGAACGGGCTCCGCCCCGCTCGAGGGGCAACCCCCTCCTCGAACGGTTCCGCCCCCGTTCGAGGGGCGACCCCTTCCCTCGAGCGGTCCCGCCCCGCTCGAGGGCTTGCTCCCCCTCGAGCGGGCCTCGCCTCGCTCGAGGGTTCGCTCCACCCTCGGGCCGGGGCCCGCCACGCTCACGGCGCCCCGCACGCGTGCGCCGGCCCCGTACTTGGGCATTTAACGCCCCCGACGCCGCAGACGGCGCCATCATGCGCCCGGGCTCACGCCCCCGTGCCGCCGCACCAACTCCCCAAGGAGGAGCCCATCCCCGCCACCGTGGGGTGGACCGTGCGGCACGGCCGGCGTCGGGCCCCATGACACCGCGCGCACGCCACCGTACGGCTAACGCGCTCGACCCTCGAAAGGGGGCCGGCGCACCCTCGACTCCACTTTCCCGTGACCCCGCAGTTAGGTGAGGGACGCTAGGCCGGTGGGTGGCCATCCCGGCCACCGTAACGCGCGGCCGCCGTACCCACGCGCGCGGGCACCCGCCCGACTCCGCAGCGCACGCCCGAACACCGCAAAGAACCACCCCACCACCGCGAGCTCATTGGGGAAGGAACGCCGTTCGCCCGCTCCCGTGCCCCGTACCGGCCATCATCGCACCCCCCTCGAAGCCTATCGGGGACGCCATCGCCATCCGCCGCCTCCTACCCTCGAACCGCCACCGTTCGGGTACAAGGTAGGCCATCATGGCCGGATCGCAGCCGAAGATCGACCGACGGTCGCCCGCTCTACACCGTAGCACGACGTGCTCCCACACGCAGCCTAGGTAGCGCGGCGTGCATGTAATTCGCCGCTCCCTTGGCCTATAAAAGGGAAGGCGAGCCCCCCGCCCGCGGGGGGACGAATCCGGAGGAACACGCCCGCACCGTGCACTCACTCTCTTATTCTCCCACAACATCTTCGCCTACTCACCAGGGACTTGGGAGCCACGCTTCCTCTCCCGCCTTGCTTGTATTTGCCCCACTACAAGCACCCCCGGTGCTGAGCAATATAGTGCCACGAGCACACCACTGCTGGACGTACGGCCCCCTCGGCCGGAACCAGGATAAATCCTTGTGTCATTTGTTGCCTAGCATCGACCATTGAGGGATAGACCTAGGCGTTATCTACTGGTTAGTGTCGGGACCATATTCCGCACCGACAGTGAGAGATTTGTCCTTTCGAGAGGTTGCGTGTCTGATAGGCGGGGACCTGACGGTTTGCTTTTGCTCACGCAGGGTGGTGCCAACTGTGCCTCCCCTCGCACCGGCCAAGGTGTTGAGGGCGGACGCGTCCATCCCCACCAGGCGGCATTCGTCGAGGGCGCCGCGGGCGGGAGCGGGCGCGGCGGCAAGCAGCGGGCGAGAGCTCGCGAGGTGCGGGCCGAGGCCTCGGGGCCGCGCCCGGTGGTCCCCGCCGCCGCGCGGCCCGGCGGGCGTCGAGGAGCGGCGGGCGCCGGCCGTGGTGGAGGCGCGGCCCGTGGCGCCGCTTGCGGTGGGCGTTGCCGGCCCGGCGTCCGCCGTGGGGAGCCGCTCGGCACCCGCGGTCGTAGAGACGCGGCGGAGGTGGTGGCCGCGGCACCGCGGCGGGAGCTCGCGGCCGCGGAGGCATGGGTGGAGGCGGCGGTGGAGGCGCGGCAGGGCCCGCATCCGCCGGCGGCTCCCGGCGGTGGTGGTGGAGATTCGGACGACGACTCCCCGCCATCCGGGTGGGGACCGCGGGGTGAGCTTCCCCACGCCGTCCCCCGAGTCCCGTGAGGGGGGCACTCGTGAGGCGGCGGGACGGCCACATGGTGGCGGAGGCCGAGGGCACGGCGCCGAGGCCTCTTCTTCCCCGCGCCGGCCGCTCCGCTCCGGGAGAGTGGCGCGTTGACGGTCCGCCCGGCTTCGCCGACGCCCAGGAGGAGCAGGGGCTATGGGGAGAGCTCCGCGACCACGGTGTCGCGCTCAACCGAGCGTTGAACGAGGCGCTGCGGATTCATGGCGGCCTGGCGTGGCGCGTCTTCCAGGTGAGGCGCCATTGTCCACTTTCTTTGATTTCGTCATCTTCACGCTTGATCCTCGCGGCGCGACGCTCACTGGCTTCGGTTTGTTGGCAGCAGGAGCTCGAGCACCGCGCCCGTGACAAGTATGGCGCCTTCGACCAGATGAGCGCCGAGCTTCACCAGCTCCGGGAGCGGTGCGACGCCTTCGACGCGCTCGCCGACGCCCTGGGGACTCCGGACAATTGGCTGTCGTACCGGGCTGAGGCCCTACGCGACCAGCTCCAGGAGTGCGAGAGGCAGGCCACGACGCGCCCCTCCACCCTCGAGCGGGTTTGCACGGCCCTCATCGATTGGGATGAGGCGCCGCAGCAGGCACGGTCGGATCTGGAGAGGATGCGCACGCTGGCAACCAACTGGGAGGCGGAGGTGACCACCGTCCGGGCCGATAACCAGGAGGTCCGCGCGTGGCTCCTGGAGGTGCAGGCCCAGCAGAGCCAGGCTGAAGAGAGGGCGCGCGCGGCCGAACAGAGGGTCAAGGAAGCCGACGAGCTGAAGGCCACCCTTGACGCCAAGGTTGCTACGCTCGCCATCGTGGAGGACCAGCTCCTGCAAGAGCGTACCGCCTGCCAGGGGGCTGAGGGCCAGCTCCAGCAGGAGCGGACCGCTCTTGTCGACGCCCGGTTAGCGCTCGAGCGGGAGCGCACCGCTCGCGAGGTGGCGCAGAAGTCGCTGGAGGAGCGGAACACTGAGTTCTCGAAGCTCGAGGGCGAACTGGTGGTTCTCAGCATCACGAGCGCGAGCCAAGAGCAGTCCCTCAAGGAGCAGAGCGACACTGTCGTCGGCCTGCAGCAGGCGGTCGAGGCCGAGCGCCGCGCCCTCGAGGTGGAGAGGAAACAGGTCGAAGGTAGGTCACTATTTGTCTTTTGTTTTGCTGATTTTCCCTTAGAGGGTTCGCCCCCCTTTCTGATTTCTCTCTTGCTGGCAACGTTCAGGCATGCGCACCGCGCTGGGGCACGCGACCGACCGGGCCGAGGCGCTGCAGGCCTCCTACAACTCCTCCGAGCAGGAGATGCTGGAGCTGCGCTCTGCGGCCCTCGAGACCTGCTAGGCCGTGGAGGAGGGCGAGGCGCAGGCTGGGAGCTCGCTGGCTAGCCGCCTGCGCGCCCTTGGCAGGCACGTCTCCGAGCGCATGCGCCGGGCTCTGCACCTTGGCGTCCAGAAGGCCCTCGGAGTGGTGCGATCTCATTACGAGATCAACTTCGAAGCCGTGGCGGAGGGCTACATCGTCCTCGAGGGCGTCGAGGACGAGGTGGCGATGGAGCGCGTGGACGCGTTAGCCGCTGACGCCGCCGAGGCACTCGCCGAAGCCTTCGAGGAGTTCCTGTTCCCGGACGCCGTCGATGCCGATGCTCCTCAGGCCTGAAGACTGCTGGGCGCCAGGCCCTTTTTTGTTTGTATGTTAGTGTATGGGCCGCGTGGCCATGTAAATGAACAAATAATTTTGTTTCAAACACTTGTGAAAGCGAAATGGTGTCCTTTACTTTATTGCGCTGTTTTGTTTCTCCTTCTTCCTGAGTAAATTCGAGTTAGGGAAGTTCGATTTTCGCGAGCAGCCTGCTGGGACGGAGGCAAGAGAGAAGGGTCGTATCCTCGTGGAGGCATAGGCTATCTCTGACTCGCGCGTCCTTTCCGCTAGGCTGTCTGCGCGCTGTTCAAATTTTGCTCGAGGCCAAGGTCGAGCCATACTTAGCGCGTGTGGATTTTTTGCGAAAAAATGGGACCATTTTTTTTGGGGGGGGGGGATGCCCCCTGTAGTAGCCCCCGATGGTAACTTGGTTTCAGGGGAAAGCCGAGTTGCCCTTTTTATTGAACCGGTGATGTTTACATGGTCGTCGCCAACTGGGGTGTTGGGCACGTGATTTACAACAAAAGACTTGGAAATCCTAGCTAGGGGTAGAAGCGACGTAGCTGTTGGATGTTCCAAGCGTTGGTGAGTTCCTCGCCGTCCTCGTTGGCTAGCTTGTATGTGCCGGGCTTGAGCACCTTCACCACGACGTAGGGTCCCTCCCACGGAGGTGATAGCTTGTGGCGTCCTCGGTTGTCTTGGCGTAGCCTTTGGACCAAATCCCCCTCGCTGAAGTCCCGCCGGCGTCTCTTTCGAGCCTGATAGCGCCTTAGGGACTGCTGGTATCTTGCAGAATGCATTAGGGCCACGAGGCGCGCTTCATCCAGCTGGTCTAGTGAATCCTCGCGGGCCCGCTGGTTGGCGTCCTCGTCATAGCCTCGCACCCTGGGTGACCCATACTCTAAGTCCGTTGGGAGGACGGCCTCCGCGCCATGGACTAGAAAGAACGGGGTGAACCCAGTGGCTCTGCTTGGGGTGGTCCTTAGGCTCCACACGACCGCGGGCAATTCCTGGAGCCATTTCCGACCAGACTTATTCAGCTGGTCGAAAATTCTGGCCTTGAGGCCTTGTAGGATCATGCCGTTGGCACGTTCTACTTGTCCATTGGTCTGTGGGTGTGCCACAGCTGCCCAATCCACACGGATGTGGAATTTGTCGCAAAATTCCAGGAATTTCCTGCCCGTGAACTGGGACCCGTTGTCGGTGATGATGGAGTTCGGTACTCCAAACCGATGGACGATGTCGGTTAAGAACGTCACCGCTTGCTCCGCCCTGAGGTTCTTGATGGGGCGTACCTCCACCCACTTGGAAAATTTGTCGATTGCGACCAACAAATGGGTTAAACCCCCGGGCGCCTTTCGCAAGGGCCCGACGATGTCCAGCCCCCACACGGCGAAAGGCCATGTAATGGGGATGGTCTGCAGGACGTGAGCAGGGAGGTTGGATTTTCAGGCGTAGAATTGGCACCCTTCGCAGGTGCACACGATTTCGCTGGCGTCCGCGACCGCGGTGGGCCAATAAAAGCCTTGGCGGAACGCGTTGCCTACGAGGGTGCGGGGCGCGGCGTGGTGGCCGCAAATCCCCGCGTGTATGTCCCGGAGGAGCTCCCGCCCCTCAGGGATGGGCACGCATCGCTGCAGGATGCCGGAAGCGGCGCGCTTGTACAGCTCGCCGTCGACGAGGGCAAAAGACTTGGCCATCCTGGCGACGCGCCTGGCCTCGGATCGGTCCGAGGGGAGTTCCCCTTGGTCCATCCAGGCGATGTACTTGTCGCGCCAGTCCGCGCTGATGGGGGCTGGCTCGACGTCCATCACTTCGGCCTCGCTGGCACCGTACCCCTCGAGGAGGGAGAGCACGTACGCCTCATTCGAGGGGTCCTCATCCATGGGCTCTGCGCCTGCCGGATTCGAGGGAGCCCCCGAGGGTTCCGCGTGGTTCGAGGGGTGCGGCTCGAGGGTGACGGAGGGCTGGGCGATATCTCGGGCGAAAATGTTCGGGGGGACAGTGATCCGCCCGGACGCGATCTTCGCGAGCTCGTCCGCCTCCTCGTTGTACCGGCGGGGCACGTGATTGAGCTCGATGCCGTAGAACTTGTCTTCGAGGGCTCACACGGCTCTGCAGTATGCCTCCATCTTGTCATCATGGCAGCTCGCGTTTGAAGGATCAGATGGTGACTAGAGAGGGGGGGGGGGAGTGAATAGGAGCCGGTAAAAAATTCTTCCCAAAGAACCCGGCCTATGTCCTACTCAAGTCCCGGTCACACACAAGCGATGGATCGAATCACGCACCAATCGCCAAGACCACGAGGTTATGGATCAACCTCTAGCCTTAGGAACGATTCCTCGAAGCACACGCGGAAGCACTAGAAAGGGGAGGAAGGAATCGAGCCAAGAAGCAAAAGCACACCGGCTCGGCGGACCGTCCGCGCAGAGGGGGGCGGACCGTCCGCAAGAGCCGCGCGGACCGTCCCGGCCGGTATCGCGGACCGTCCGCACCCGGCCGCGGACCGTCCGGCCTTAGCCGCGGACCGTCCGTTAATTTACACAGAACGACCCAAAGACACCCCCGTGCCACGGACCGTCCGCGGGGAGCACGCGGACCATCCGCCTAGCACCCGCGGACCGTCCGCCCGACACCGCGGACTGTCCGAAACTTCGTCCAACCAAAAACCAAAATCGCGACGGATCGAAACGAAGGACGAGCAAGAACGTGAAGAACACGGGACGAACACGACCCACGCGGACCGTCCGCGACCCCGGCGGACCGTCCGCCGTGTGCGGACGGAGCCGAAACAAACTCGACCCCGAAAGTCAACTCCCCCAAATCATCATCGGATTTCCCAAACGGTTGAAGCTATGGAGACAAGGATTTGGGGACTTGAAAAGCGTCACACAAGGATGCTATAGCCCAAAAATCTTGACTCCTAACTCCCTAAATCACCGGGAATCGCGAATCCTTTGAGCACCACCAAAAGCTAGAGCACCGAACGAAAACTCACGAATCGAAGTGGTTTCCCGGCGTTTGAGGGCACAAGATCAAGCACAAAGATGCATAAGACATCTATCCATGTTTCCCTCAAAGAAATCCGGGGAGAAACCCACTCAAATCCGCGGAATCACACCGGGAACAAAGGCACGAAAACAAGCACGAAAAGCCACGAAAAACAACCCCGAATCTTCTATACAAACCAGGAAAGATTCACAAGGTCTAGCATGCCGCCCTAGCATCCATCCCTCTCAACAAATCTCTCATGAAGCTCTCATGCTAGCCTAGAGAAAATAGGAAGGAAAATAGCTACGAAAATGAGAAAGAGGAGGGAGCAAATGAAACCCTAAGTCACCGAGAGCGAGAGCCATCAACACACACTCATGGCTTATATATCAGGTCCCGCCGGAGTGGTAAATGACTCGACTACCCCTAACTACACTACTGGCGATACAACCCACGTAGGGGCATTTTGGTAATGTTTGTGGGTCTTGCCATCGGACGGCCATGCCTTCGCCGCACCCCGCGTCCTCCCGACGCAAGCCATGCGATCCCGCCGCGTGTCCTCCGCCTCGAAGCTTCCCGACACGCCCGGATCCCGTCTCCGTCGTGTTGGGCCCTCGGACTTGGTTTTGAGGCCCAAACCAAGAAACCGTCCGCCGATGGTTTTGTGGGGAAACCACCAAACCCCGCGTGCTCGGTCCGGCCTCCCCGCCAAACCACTTGACTTGACCGCCACCGTGCACCGGCTCACTTGTCCATGACTTCGTCTTGCTTGTGTCGCCACCATGTGACCCGCACCCGGTCCCCGTCGTCCACCGGTCCCTCGAACTAAGCCTACTTGTCTCTCCATCTCCCGGAGGCCCCTCAAGGCCGAAGACCTTTCGCGCCCGTTCTTCACCTGCAACAACACGAACTAGGCCGCAGCCTACACCTGCGCACTAAGCCAAGAGTCAGTCCAACACCCGTTGTCAATCACTCATCACTGAGGAGCGGTCATCCATCGACCACTGGGACGCTCCTGGTCCTCAATCTCCCCCTTGATGAGTGCATTGACAACACACAACGCGAAATGAAATTCAGAGTAGAAGAGAAAAGAGGAAGAAGGAAAAACGAAGAAGCTCAACTCATGACCAAAACCGAAGAAAGGTAAAGAAAGGTCACAAGCCAAGCAAAGTACAAAATCCACACCGAAAACAGCAAGAAAGCTCCCCCTGAACAAATGCCTCCCCCTGAACATGTGGATGCACACTTCCAAATTTCAGCTCACCTTTTTCTGAATTTTCATTAAGCTCACCTTTTCTCCCCCTTGTTGACAATGTATGAATCAAGGTGAAAATGCAGAAATGCAAAGCAAAGCATATAAACATCTACATGAGCTTCTCAAATAGGCCAAATCTAGTGTCAAAGGCTAAAAATGAGACAAATATCACACACATGAATCATAGCATAGTCAAAGCATTGCCACAAGTAATATATGAAAGTACAAGCATGTGACAAAGCAAAATTTTCAGATTTAAGCAGTTTTATCAAAAGAAGGCTCGCTTCACATGTAAAAGCCTATCCATGTCACATTTGAGCCACAAACATGCATGCCATTTAAAGATCATACAAGGATATCAAATTCTCAGCAAAAGATCATGGCAAACACCCATAAAGCAAAGCATGTCATGTCAAAGCTCATGAGCCATGTGTCCACTTCGGGGAGACTTCTCCACTGGTGAACATCATGCAACATGTTTTGCACCCATATGAAAGATAAAACATTTTAAGCATAGACATGATGGATGGAGCATTTTTCAAGCATTATGCACTTCTTTTCAAGATTAATTCATTTCATGGTACATGAAGTGCCTTTGCGGCAAAAAGAAGCTTATGCTCCCCCATGAATGCAACATAGGCTAAACATTCACAATGATATCCGGCCTTTGGCCCAAATGCAAGAACAAGGCATCCAAGCACAATCTAAGCATGAAAAGCACATTTAGACCAAACTGTGACATGGATACACAACTACACACGAGTGGAGCATATTTCATCAAAAATTAGTCAGGATTAGCATTTATTTCAAAAAGGGCTATCTCACCACACATATATTTCAAATATTCCAAGAGCATAGCCTCACATCACCATTTCTCCACACATATAACCAATATCTCACAAATAGCCAAAGAGACTCAAATATGGCATATGAAAGAAGCTCATCATCCTAAAATGCAATATATAACAAATGCAACATGATATATGACAAGATGGCTATCCTACCATGGTTTGTACATCAAGCAAAGCATGTATATACATCAAAGTAAACATGGTATGATACATATGGTACAAAAAGGAAATCCCCCAAGAATCAACTAGAAAGGGCAACAAACCCCAAGTTCCCCCGCAAGCGCACAAAGGTAGCTTGGTCGAGAGGCTTTGTAAAGATGTCGGCTAGCTGATCTTGGGTAGGGACATGGCTCAAAACGATGGTTCCTTTCTCCACATTGTCCCTCAGGAAATGATACCTCACCTCTATGTGTTTGGTTCTGGAGTGAAGCACTGGGTTTTTGGCTACGCTTATGGCACTAGTGCTATCACAAAGAAGTGGGATCTGGGTGCACTCCTCACCAAAGTCTCTCAAAGTGTATGAAATCCACAGCAGCTGGGAACAACAACTCGCGGCAGCAACATACTCCGCCTCTGTGGTAGACTGAGCTACACTAGACTGCTTGCGGGAAGACCATGAGACCAACGAAGAACCAAGAAACTGACAAGTACCAAAGTAGACTTCCTCTCGACTCGACAACCAAAGAAAATCCGCATCGGAAAAACCATGAAGAGACAAAGTCGAGGAGGAAGAATACCAAAGGCCAAGACCAAAAGGGCGGTACGTAGGTACCCGAAGATCCTCTTGACGGCCTGTCGATGTGATGTCCTCGGCGAGGCCTGAAAACGAGCGCACAGACACACGCTGAACTGTATGTCTGGCCTCGTCGCCGTCAAGTAGAGGAGGGAGCCGATCATGCTCCTGTACTCCCGCTGGTCCACTGGTTCTCCATCCTCATCCACATCCAAAGTGGCCGTACTCCCCATGGGAGTCGACATCGGCTTCACATCTTGCATCTGGAACTTCCTCAGCATGTCTTTCGTGTACTTGGTTTGGTGCACAAATGTACCGTCCTTCACTTGCTTGATCCGCGCCCCGAGAAAATACTGCAACTCGCCCATCATGCTCATCTCGAACTCCCTGCTCATCTCATCTGCAAACTTGGCAACAAGGTTATGTGACGAGCCACCAAAGACAATATCATCCACGTATATCTGCACGATCAACAAGTCATTTCCACGCTTGAGGAGAAACAAGGTTCTATCCACGGTACCCATCACAAACCCTCTGCTCAAAAGAAAACCTCTCAATCTCCCATACCAAGCACGGGCGCCCGTTTCAACCCATACGAGCCCTTTTCAACCCGTATACCCCGTGTGGGTACAACTCGCTCTCAAACCCGTGTGGTCGCTTCACATACACCTCCTCCTCTATGACCCCATTCGGAAAAGCACTCTTCACGTCCATCCGAAACAACTTGAACCCTTTAGCCACGGCAAAGGCTAGAAGGATCCGAATTGCCTCAAGACGGGCCACAGGAGCAAAGGTCTCCTCATAGTCGATCCCCTCCTTCTGACCAAACCCCTGAGCAACAAGTCTGGACTTGTTCCTCACAACCATCCCATTCTCTCCCTCTTTGTTCTTCCAAACCCACTTAGTTCCTATGGGATGGCAATTTTGAGGTGGTTCAACTAACTCCCACACCTGGTTCTTCTCAAAGTTTTCCAACTCCTCATGCATAGAATTGACCCAGTTTGCATCAGATAAAGCATGTCCAATGTCCTTGGGCTCAAAAGTAGCAACAAAAGCAGCATGAGCAAAATGAGAGGAATTCCTGGACCTCGACCGTGTAGTGCGTTCATTGATGTCTCCAATGATCTTCGACAGGGGATGCACTTCTTGAATCCGCCGGGGAGCCTCACGCCTCGAGACTACCTCCCCCTCAACTTCAGCTTCTCACGCCTGATCCTCTTGTTGCACCGTCGTTGTCCATGAAGTAGACGGTCCATGCTCCAAAGTAGTCGTAGGGGAAGTAGTGGGTACATGCTCAGCTTCAGGCGCATGGTTCTCCCCATCATCATCTCCAGCTTCATCTTTCTCCTCTTCAAAGAGGTCCTCGGCCATCTCTTCATCACCTGCACATTCAAAGCCAAGAGAGGTACATGGCATTGTCTCGTCGAAGGTCACCTCGCAAGTCTCCATGATTTTGTTAGTCTCAAGGTTAAGCACCCTATAGGCTCTAGAATGGTTAGCATATCCAAAGAAAATACCATCACTAGACCTAGCCTCAAACTTGTCGAGTTTTCCCTTCTTCAAAATAAAGCATTTGCAGCCAAAAACTCGGAAGTGACTCACCTTGGGTGCCCGACCATGCATAAGCTCATAACAGGTCTTCTTCTTGAAAGTTCTCAATAAAATCCGGTTGGAAACATGACAAGCTGTATTGACCGCCTCAGCCCAAAACCTCCTAGGAGTCCTGTGCTCATCGAGCATCGTCCTAGCCATGTCACAAAGAGTCCGATTTTTCCTTTCCACGACTCCATTTTGAGGGGGCACATAAGGGGTCGAATACTGATGTTCAAGACCTAGATCACGACAAAAGGCATCAAAACGAGAGTTCTTGAACTCGCAGCCATTATCACCGCGGATAGCTCGAATAGCATTCCCATGCCTCTCGTTTTTCAACCTCACGATCGGATCTCGAACAAAGCCAAAAGTCTCACTCTTATCCTCCAAGAAGAACACCCGTGCATAGCGAGAGTAATCGTCCACCACAACAAGGACATACCACTTCCCACCCACCGAGCGAACTCGAGCCGGCCCAACAAGGTCCATATGCAACGGCTACGTCGGACGCTCGGTCATGACATCGGTCAGGGGTGGATGGGAAGTGGCTACCATCTTACCATGCCTACAAGGAGCACAAACCAAATCCTTCTCAAACTTCAACTTTGGCAATCCTCGGACCAGGTCAAGACCACTCAAGCGGGAAACCAAATCAAAGCTCAAGTGTCCCAACCGCCTATGCCATTTCCACAAATCGAAGAAGGACCGGCCATCAAACAACCGAGCAGGACCCAAAGAACGAGAGAAATCGCCACGAAAATCGACCCTCGGGGATGATCATACGGACAAGATCACCTCGAGAATCAAGCAAACGAGACTCGCCGGACTTGAAACGCACCTCAAAACCTTCATCAAGCAACCGAGAAACCGAAAGCAAGTTAAAACCCAAAGACTTCACAAGAGCCACTCTCTTCAACGTTACCTTGTCACTCACATGCACAACACCCTCTCGAAAGCACCCTACCTCGTCCATTGTCCCCAAATGTAATGTACATCTTTTCCTTCACCGGGGTGAGGGCCGGAGAACCACTTCTTATCTCCGGTCATGTGTCGAGAACACCCGGAGTCGATCAACCAAATGTTCTCCAAGCCTCCCCGCTGCAAATCGGAAACAAGAACGAGAATGAGCTAGCGACTCGACACCGGGGTTAGCACGGAGAAAGTTAAACCGGTGTCGAGCCATCTGCTCAAAAGAGGGGTTAGCAAACATCACTCCCTTGCCACCAAACTTCCCATGTCCCATGGGAGGAGTACGAGCACCACGAGGGGGAAAACGTGGTCCGCGGTTCCTCCGGAACCCAAAGCTGCGATCATCTCCCCTAAACCCGTACCGAGGACGAGTAGGAGGGCGTCCAAAGAAACCACCACGAGCCCGACCAAACCTCTCACCAAGACGCACACCATCATCTCTCCCCGACAAACCTCTCACCACCACCTCTCCGTGGGAACCCTCGCCAACACTCCTCACACTTCCCACACCCCGTGGAAGTGGCACTCTAGGCTCGGGAATACCGCGAGACCGGCGATACCGTCCCGGTTTGCTTGCTCCCTAGCAAGCCTCTCATCCCTCTTCCTCTTGTAGCAAAACTCCGCAAGATGCCTCTCCTTGCCACAATACTCACACCCGAAGGGGATGGGTTTTGGTTTTGGCTCGGCTTCTCTCTAGGCTTCTCACCCTTCTCACCCACAAACTTCACTCGGTTTCGGAAATCATTTGTCTTAGGTGGGAATTTGGGTGGATCTTGGGTTGTGTCAAGCTTGTTGCAAAGGTGGTTGGGTTTTGGTGTGAAAGAGTTCTTGGGTGCTTTTGGGAGTGGGACTTGGATCTCTCCGATCACCTCAAACTCGGGGTTAGACTCAACACACTTCTCGTACACACTCTCCCCGCTGTTCTCTCCCACTTTCTCACCCAACTTCTCAAACCCCAAACCACGACCATCAGCCCTCTTGAACTCCTCAATCATGATTTTCAACTGAGGTTCCTGCCCAGACAACCATCCCAACACCTTCCTCAAATAATTATTTTCCTCATAAATGACATCCAAACGGGAAGTAAGTTCAAGATTACGCAAAGTGACTTCATCACAGCTAGAACATGCATTTGCAACAGGAGATTTCAAAGATGCTTCCAAAGAACTAATAGTAGAATGAGCATCGACAAGCTTAGCATGCATAGTAGGACATGACTTGCAAGCACCAAGCAAAGTAGGTCTAGCCTTAAGCTCATCGTGTTCAGTCCTAAGAGCATCTAGTTGAGCCAAAATAGAAGCATTCTTCTCATTAAGCGCTTTAATCTCATTCAACCAAGCATCACATTCAACACATTCAACATCATCGGGAGAAGTAGGAGCAAGTTTCAAAGAGTCATTCTCAAGTTTCAATTCAAGCAATTTTGACTCTAACTCTCCTACTTTCTCACTAGCATTCTCAAGCCGAGCCCTAAGATCTTTCCTCATCTTTTTGGCATCTCTCGAGCACACTATCACGGTTATCAAGCAAACCATTCAACCTAGCAATCTCGGCAAGCAAAGAGTCGGGATCACGGTTTACCTCATCCTCCGAGTCGGAGTCGGCCGTCCTCCTTCACACTCTTCTTGCCGCTCGAGCTATGGGCCATGCCACAAAAGCCCTCGAGCGCCACACGGCTCGGCCCCGCCGAGGTTCCGCTTGCACTCTTCTTGCCACCGCGCCTCCCGGCGTCTTCATCTTCGCCGCTTGAGCTTGACCGCTCCTCGCTTGAGCTTGAGTCGACGTCGCTCGCACCGGCCACCATCGCTCTTGCCTTGTTCTTCTTGTAGGCGCTCTTGCTCGGTCGCCGCTTGTCCTTGTCCTTGCTTTTGGACTTGTTGAAGTGCTTGCCCTTGGAGGAATACTTGTCTTCACGCCTCGGGTGTGCCTTGTACTCGTTCACCTTGTACTTGTTCTCCTCCGCTTCCGGCACTCGGCAATGAAGTGGCCACGCTTGCCACACTTGTAGCACGTCCCTGAGCTCCGCCTTGCATTCCTCCGACTCTCGTGTAGTCGTTCAAACCTTCTTGAGAGCAAGGCCGGCTCCTCCCCCCGCCCAAGACATCAAACTCCTCATCCGGAATGGACATAAGAGAGGACAAAGAAAACCGTCGACGGAAGGGTTAGATTTGCCCTTTGATCCTCCCACAAGAGCAAGACTATGGTCAGTCGAGCCCTCATGTTTGGATAGCAACTTCCTGTCAACCTCAGCCGACTTGAGCTTAGAAAAGAGGTCATCCAACTCAATAGTCAAATAATTCCCAGACTCCTTGATGGCCTCAACCTTAGCACCCCAAACATTTGGATCCAAGACATGCAAGAGCTTTAAAGCCTGATCATGCTCGGAATACGGAAAATCCTCAACATTTGCCTTCATGTTGTTCACGATGGCGGTGAACCTCTGAAACATCGCATCAATGTCCTCACCGGAAAGTGGAGTGAAATTCTCATATTGCATCCGGTAAGAGACAAAGAGGCGAGCCTTCACATGGTTATCACCACCGTGAGCAACCAACAACTTATCCCAAATTTGCCAAGCAAGATTCAAATGGCGAACACGCTCAAACTCTGGATCACACAAGCTCCGGCACAAGTGATCAACGGCTTTTGCATTAGCCTCATACTTGGCCTTGGCATCGGCACCGGTCACCATAAGAGTATGGATGTTGACCGGAATAGCATAGGTCTTGTCAAGCACAATAAAATCCAACAGCTTCCCTCGAAGAAAGATCATCATACGAGCCGCCCACTTGTGGTAACCTTTGCCATCGAAGTGCGGCGGACCGCCCCGCTCAACGTACGCCATCTTGGGATTCAAGACTTGTCAAAGTCGCAAAGAATCCGGCACCAAGCTCTGATACCAATTGAAGGATCAGATGGCGACTAGAGAGGGGGGGGGGAGTGAATAGGAGCCGGTAAAAAATTCTTCCCAAAGAACCCGGCCTATGTCCTACTCAAGTCCCGGTCACACACAAGCGATGGATCGAATCACGCACCAATCGCCAAGACCACGAGGTTATGGATCAACCTCTAGCCTTAGGAACGATTCCTCGAAGCACACGCGGAAGCACTAGAAAGGGGAGGAAGGAATCGAGCCAAGAAGCAAAGCACACTGGCTCGCGGACCGTCCGCGCAGAGGGGCGGACCGTCCGCAAGAGCCGCGCGGACCGTCCGGCCGGGTATCGCGGACCGTCCGCACCCGGCCGCGGACCGTCCGGCCTTAGCCGCGGACCGTCCGTTAATTTACACGGAACGACCCAAAGACACCCCCGTGCCACGGACCGTCCGCGGGGAGCACGCGGACCGTCCGCCTAGCACCCGCGGACCGTCCGCCCGACACCGCGGACTGTCCGAAACTTCGTCCAACCAAAAACCAAAATCGCGACGGATCGAAACGAAGGACGAGCAAGAACGTGAAGAACACGGGACGAACACGACCCACGCGGACCGTCCGCGACCCCCCCGCGGACTGTCCGCCAGGTGCGGACAGAGCTGAAACAGCCCGACCCCGAAAGTCAACTCCCCCAAATCATCATCGGATTTCCCAAACGGTTGAAGCTATGGAGACAAGGATTTGGGGACTTGAAAAGCGTCACACAAGGATGCTATAGCCCAAAAATCTTGACTCCTAACTCCCTAAATCACCGGGAATCGCGAATCCTTTGAGCACCACCAAAAGCTAGAGCACCGAACGAAAACTCACGAATCGAAGTGGTTTCCCGGCGTTTGAGGGCACAAGATCAAGCACAAAGATGCATAAGACATCTATCCATGTTTCCCTCAAAGAAATCCGGGGAGAAACCCACTCAAATCCGCGGAATCACACCGGGAACAAAGGCACGAAAACAAGCACGAAAAGCCACGAAAAACAACCCCGAATCTTCTATACAAACCAGGAAAGATTCACAAGGTCTAGCATGCCACCCTAGCATCCATCCCTCTCAACAAATCTCTCATGAAGCTCTCATGCTAGCCTAGAGAAAATAGGAAGGAAAATAGCTACGAAAATGAGAAAGAG
The DNA here is from genome assembly GCA_947561735.1 of Cenchrus americanus. NCBI lineage: Eukaryota > Viridiplantae > Streptophyta > Magnoliopsida > Poales > Poaceae > Cenchrus > Cenchrus americanus. Next base: position 15,226,240 of record OX387241.1, read on the forward strand.
GAGGGAGCAAATGAAACCCTAAGTCACCGAGAGCGAGAGCCATCAACACACACTCATGGCTTATATATCAGGTCCCGCCGGAGTGGTAAATGACTCGACTACCCCTAACTACACTACTGGCGATACAACCCACGTAGGGGCATTTTGGTAATGTTTGTGGGTCTTGCCATCGGACGGCCACGCCTTCGCCGCACCCCGCGTCCTCCCGACGCAAGCCATGCGATCCCGCCGCGTGTCCTCCGCCTCGAAGCTTCCCGACACGCCCGATCCCGTCTCCGTCGTGTTGGGCCCTCGGACTTGGTTTTGAGGCCCAAACCAAGAAACCGTCCGCCGATGGTTTTGTGGGGAAACCACCAAACCCCGCGTGCTCGGTCCGGCCTCCCGCCAAACCACTTGACTTGACCGCCACCGTGCACCGGCTCACTTGTCCATGACTTCGTCTTGCTTGTGTCGCCACCATGTGACCCGCACCCAGTCCCCGTCGTCCACCGGGTCCCTCGAACCAAGCCTACTTGTCTCTCCATCTCCCGGAGGCCCCTCAAGGCTGAAGACCTTTCGCGCCCGTTCTTCACCTGCAACAACACGAACTAGGCCGCAGCCTACACCTGCGCACTAAGCCAAGAGTCAGTCCAACACCCGTTGTCAATCACTCATCACTGAGGAGCGGTCATCCATCGACCACTGGGACGCTCCTGGTCCTCAGCGTTTTTCATGACTTGGTCAATCACGAGCTGCGAATCTCCCCGCACGTCGAGGCGCTTGACGCCTATCTTGATGGCGATCTTGAGGCCGCAGAGAAGGGCCTCGTACTCATCCATTTTGTTTGACGCGGGGAAGTGGAGACGTACTGCGTACCGCATGTGTTCCCCGAGGGGTGACACAAAGATCAGGCCCGCGCCTGCCCCGGTCTTCATCACCGAGCCGTCGAAATACGCAGTCCGGCCTCGCTCCGAATCGCGGCGGCGGCGGTGCGCGTGTCGGTCCACTCGGCGACGAAATCTGCCAGGATCTGGGACTTGACGGCCTTGCGCGGGGTGTAGGCGAGTGTCTCGCCCATCAGCTCTACCGACCACTTGGCGATTCTGCCTGCCGCGTCCGGATTGCGGATGATCTCCCCCAGCGGGAAGGAGGAGACCACCGTGACAGGGTGGGCCTCGAAGTAGTGGCGAAGCTTGCGCCGTGCAAGGACCACCGCGTACAGCAGCTTCTGGACTTGAGGGTAGCGTGTCTTGGTGTCGGACAAGACTTCGCTGATGTAGTACACCGGCCGCTGGACCGGCAGGGCGTGCCCTTCCTCCGTGCACTCTACCACGATCACGGCGCTGACCACCTGGGTGGTCGCGGCCACGTAGAGTAGCAGAGGTTCACCGTCTTGCGGTGATGTGAGGATCGGGGCGTGAGTCAAGGACGCCTTTAGCTTGTCGAGCGCATCCTGGGCCTCTGCGGTCCAGGAGAAACGCTCGTGCTTCTTGAGGAGGCGGTAGAGGGGCAAGCCTTTCTCGCCGAGCCGCGAGATGAAGCGGCTCAAGGCGGCAAGGCACCCCAGCGCCTTTTGTACCCCTTTGAGGTCCCGAATTGGACCCATTCGCTCGAGGGCTGCAACCTTTTCGGGGTTGGCCTCGATGCCTCACTGGGAGACTATGTATCCTAGAAGCATGCCCCGCGGCACGCCAAAGACACACTTTTCGGGGTTCAGTTTGACCCCATTGGATCGTAAGCAGCCGAACGCGATGCTGAGGTCGCCAACCAGGTCGTCCGCCTTCCTGGTTTTCACAACTATGTCGTCTACGTACGCCTCGACGGTCCGGCCGATATGGTCTCCGAAAACGTGCTGCATGCACCGTTGGTACGTTGCACCCGCGTTCCGGAGGCCGAACGGCATCGTGACGTAGCAAAACATCCCGAACGGCGTGATGAATGAAGTCGCGAGGTGGTCGGAATCCTTCATTTTGATTTGGTGGTACCCGGAATAGGCATCAAGGAAACAAAGTAGCTCACACCCGGCGGTCGAATCAACAATTTGATCAATACGTGGCAAAGGAAAAGGGACTTTAGGACATGCTTTATTAAGACTGGTGTAGTCTATACACATACGCCACTTCCCGTTCTTTTTCTTTACTAGTACAGGATTGGCTAGCCACGTAGCGTGGAATACTTCCTTGATGAACCCGGCCTCGAGAAGCTTCCGCAGCTCCACTCCGATTGCCCGCCGCCGCTCCTCGTCAAAGTGGCGGAGCCGTTGCTGCACGGCGCGGGAGTGAGGTAGGATATCAAGGGAGTGCTCGGCGACCTCCCTCGGGATGCCTGGCATGTCCGAGGGACTCCACGCGAAGATGTCGGCGTTGGCGCGGAGGAAGTCGACGAGCACCACTTCCTATTTTGGGTCGAGGGTAGAACTGACCCTCAACGCCTTGCCCTCGGGGGCAGCAGGGTCGAGGGGCACTTCTTTGGTCTGTTCCGCGGCCTCGAAGTTGCCGGCGTGCTTGGTGGTGGAGTCGAGGTCCTCGTTGACCATCTTCTCCAAGGTGGTCACCAGCGCTTCATCCAGCGCCAGCGCTTCCGCGTGCTCTACGCATTCGACGTCGCAGTCGAAGGCGTGCTCGATGGACGAGCCCACGGTGATGACACCGTTTGGTCCCGGCATCTTCATTTTGAGGTAGGTGTAGTTGGGGATGGCCATGAACTTGGCGTAGCAGGGCCGCCCAAGTATGGCGTGATAGGCGCCCCGGAACCCCACCACCTCGAAGGTGAGCATCTCCTTGCGGAAATTGCTTGGGGTGCCGAACCAAACAGGCAGATTGATCTGCCCGAGGGGCTGGATGCGCTTGCCCGGCGCGACGCCATGGAACGGCGTCGTGCTGGGCCGCGAGCGGTCCAACCCGATCCCCGACGGGCGCGGCGGTGTGCGCGTAGAGGATGTTGAGGCTGCTGCCTCCGTCCATCAGGACCTTTGAGAACCGCGTGTTCCCAATGACCGAGTCGACCACCAGTGGGTACTAGCCCGGGTTAGGGATGCGGTTCGAATGGTCTTCACGGCTGAAGGTGATGGCGTCCTCCGACCAGTCAAGGAAGGAGGGAGGCGCCTTTTCCGCGGCGAGGACCTCGTGCCGCTCCCGCTTGCGCTGGCGGCTCGACATGTCGACGGTCGCCCCCCCGAAGATGAGGAACACGTTCTCCACGGCGGAAAAGCCGCCGACGTCGCCATCACCTCCGTCCTTCTTGGCCTCAGCGTCCTTCGCGGCGGCGCGACCGTAAAACTTTTTGAGCATATCAAACTGCTCGAGGGTGTGATTGACCGGTGTCTAGTGGTAAGGACATGGCTTTTTCAGCATGTCGTCGAACACCCCCGGACCTCGAGGGGCCGGTCGAGGGCCCCGTCGAGCCGGGTCAACAGCAAGGGCCTCGGCGTCGTCGCCGTCGCGTCCCTGCTCGCGCGCCTCGCGGCGCGGCTTCTTCCCCTTCTTGCCCCGCTTGTCCTTTCGGTGGGGCTCCTTGGACTTGCTGCCCTCCGCGGGCGCGTCGTCCGAGCGCTTGCCCTTCTTGCCGTCGAAGATCGCCCCCACGGCCTCTTCACGTGAGGCAAAGCTGGTGGCGATGTCGAACAGCTCGTTCGAGTCCGCCGGCGGGCTGCACCCCAACTCACGCACGAGGTCCCGGCACGTGGTGCCCTCGAGGAAGGCGTGCACAATCTCGGACTGTGCCACGCTCGGGAGCTCCGTGCAGTGCTTGGAGAAGCGCCATATGAAGTCCCGGAGCGACTCGCCGGGCTTCTGGGTGCAGGAGCGCAAGTCCCAGGAATTCCCAGGGCGCACGTACGTGCCCTGGAAGTTGCCGACGAACGTGCGGACCAAGTCATCCCAATTGTGGATTTGACTGGCCGGCAGGTGTTCGAGCCACGTCTGGGCCGAGTCGCCGAGGTGGAGGGGGAGGTTGCGGATGATGACCTCGTCGCTGGTGGCCCCGCCCAGCTGGCATGCCAGGCGGTAGTCGTTGAGCCACACGCGGGGATCCGTCTCCCCGTTGTACTTGACGATGGTCGTGGGCTGGCGGAAGCACTGGGGAAGGCCGCCGCGCGGATCTCCCAGCTGAACACACGGGTCCCCGGGGGTTCCGGCGTTGGCGAGCGGTCTTCATCGTTGTCGTAGCGTCCACCCCGCCGAGGGTGGTAGCCTGCCGCCGCTCACGCATCCGCTTTGCTCGTCCTTCGAGCGTTGATGACGTTGCGGGCGTCGCCGTCCCGTGCTTGCCCGCGCGTGTCGAGGAGCCGTTCTTTAGCCGACGTGCGTCCCGAGTTGGCGGGGCGCTCCGTCGCTCCACCTGCGTGTACCGAGGGTTCGGCCCCCTGCACGCCCCTATCGCCCCGCGTGTCTCCTTGCTGGCGGATGCGGGGCGCCGAGCTCTCGGCCTGCTGGACGGCCGCTTGCTCGATGAGTGCCTGCGCCTCTCGGTGCAAGTTCCGCGCTTCGGGCGTCGAGGGGGCGGGCATGGCCCGCAGCAGCGTCGCGGCGGCAATGAGCTTCTGGCTCGCTCGCGGAGGCGTGTCTGGGTTATCGACGTTGAAATCGGCGTTGATGCGGTCGCGGGCCTGTATGCCCAGTTCCCGCACGCGCTCGCCGCGCGCAGAGGCTTCCCCCGCCATAGAGGCGCGGAGCAACCGCACCGTCCGATACTCCTCCGCTAGCTTGGCTTCGAGCTCGCGGGCTTGGGCTAACTGCGCGTCGATGTCGGCCCCACCTGGGGGTGAAGGAGCAGGGGCGCTCGGTCCCGCTGCCTGGCGCGAAGCGATCCCTGGAGCGGGCGTAACTTCCCCGTCGCCGGCGCCCGCTGCGCCGGTGGCATTTGCTGGGTCGTTGGCGATGACGACGCAGCACTCCCGCGCGGGGTCGTACCTCCCGGTGCTGGAGTCGTCGGAGCAACCGAACCAGTAGTCCGTGGCGTCGAGAAATCGCCTGAACATTACCGGGTCCGGCACGCCGGAAAAGTCCCACTCCGCGTACCCGTGCAGGTTGGCGGGTGGCAACGCGTCGAGAGAGCCTAGGGACGACTCGTCGCCGGCGGAGGCGTCAGGATCCCTGGCGACGTAGACGTGGCGGCCAGGGGGAACCCTGCGCATCGTGGCGTTGGCGTTGGCGTTGTAGGCCGTCGTGTCGCCGCGCAGACCGATGGGGAAGCACGGCCCGGAGACCGCGCGCTCTCCCGCCGGGGGGGGTGGTCGTCGCGCCGACGGGCGTGCCGCGTTGGGAGGCGGCGCGCTCGGCTTGCCGTCGCTCCGACCGCGCTTGGCGTGAGCACCGACCGGAGCGGCGGCGACGCCGAGACGCCGACGGCCCGTAGCGTCCGTGCCGGCGGGCGTTTGCGTCGTGGCGACGCGTGTAGCGGCGACCGGGGCGGACCCGGCTTGGCGCCGCGCACGGAGCTCCTCACGGTTGGTGAGGCGCATCAGGTAGCCGTTCCCCATAGCCTGAAAGTTCAGGCCCCCGAACCGGATTTCGAACCCGGCGGGGAGGGGGTCCGAGCTGCCCATAGAGTAGCGCGTGCCGCGGTACTCGGTGCGAATCACCATGGAGGGAGTTGACGGTGGATTGACCTTAGGCGCTCGTTTGCCCCACGGTGGGCGCCAACTGTCGGTGCGGAATGTGGTCCCGACACTAACTAGTAATAAGCGCCAAGGTCTATCCCTCAATGGTCGATGCTAAGCGATCAAAGACACAAGGTTTATCCTGGTTCCGGCCGGGGGCCGTACGTCCAGCAGTGGTGTGCTCGGGGCACTATATTGCTCGGCAAGACCGGGTGCACGTAGTGGGGCGACTACAAGCAAGGCGGGAGAGAAGGCCTGGCCTCCAAGTCCCTGGTGAAGTGGCCGAAGATGTTGTGGGAGAATTGGGGAGCGTGTGTGTGGTATGTCGTATGTTGTCTGTTGTTCTGTGTCCCCTGCGGCGGGGGAGTTCACCTTCCTTTTATAGGCCAAGGAGAGGGCGAATTACAAGCATGCCGCACTATTTAGCTACATAGGGAAGTATGGTGTGCAACGCCGTAGAGTAGGCGGCCGCCTTGACGGTCCTTGCCGCGATCTGGCCATCATGGCGTATCTTGTACCTGAACAGTGATAGTTTCGAGGGTAGGGGCGCAGTGGTTGGCCGTGATATCCCCAGGCGGGCTCGAGGAGGTTGCTGACGACGATCCGTACGGGATACAGTGGCAGTCATGGCGTCGTCCCGTTCCCGCATGCCTCACAGCGCCGGGGCCGGGCACCACGGTGCCGGCGTGGTGTTGCACGCACGGGGGCGGCCGCCTGCAATCAGCAGTGGCAGGGATGGCGCCCCGCCAGCCTAGCGTCACGTCCTGGCCCTGCAAGGTCACGAGAAAGTGTTTCAAGGGTGTGTCCGGCCCCCCTTCGAGGGCTCGGCATGTTAGCCGTACGGGAGTAGGCGGCGCGGCATCACGGGGCTGACACCGGCCATGTCGCACAGTCCCCCACAGTGGCGGGGATGGGTTCCTCCTAGGGAGTTGGTGCGACAGGGCCGGGGCGTGAGTCCCAGGCGCATGATGGCGCCACCCCGCCGTTGTCAGAACATTAAATGCCCATACCCGCGTGCGGGAACGGGCGTGCGCGTGCAGAGGAGCCTCGAGCGAGGCGGAGCCCGCTCGAGGGGGCTGTGAACCCTCGAGCGAGGCAGAGCCCGCCCGAGGGAGGCGTGCACCCTCGAGCGAGGCGGAGCCTGCTCGAGGGGGCCTTTGAGTGGGCCGCCTTGGTGGGCCACGGGGGCCACCGCAGCATGGGCCGTGCTTCGTGTGTGCGCTTAAGCGAGATGCGTTTAGCTTTGGTTTTTAGCAGGTTTTAAGCGGGATTTCCCCAGTTGTTTTAGGGGACCCTCAGGGCTGTCCCCGACATGCCTAACTTGTTTTGCTTAACTCAGGTGTATACCTTTCTTATCTTTACTAACTTCTTTTGCTTAAACCACTAGGATCACCCTGAAGGGAAACAGGGTGGCTACGCTAGCGCAAAACAAAATTTTCCCCGCAAAACAGGAACTGCTGCTGTCAGAGATCATGGGATTACCACTAGACGCGCAGATGCAGCGGAACCGTCTCGATGTAGACGAACGCGTCGAGGGTAGCAGGCAGTGCAGTTGCTCACGTCCTTCTTGACTTGCACGTGCGGCTCGTCCGATCCAAGTGCTCCGGATGCGACACTCGGGCATACACCCCGGGTACCGCAAGGAAGGAAGCAGACAGACTCCTAGTAGAATTTCCCTGTACTCCTACTAGGACTCGTGCCATGTAATCCTACTAGGACTCCTGCCTTGTAACCGACTAGGAACCCGCCCCCTGGACTATATAAAGGAGGGCCGGGTACCTAGCCGCACACCCCAATCCCTCCGGGGACAACCCAACACCAAGCGCAGGGCGCCATACTTGATCCCCCAAACAGGACGTAGGGTTCGCCACCTTGGCGGCCCGAACCTCGTATAAATCTCGTGTCCCGTGTCCTTGCGCATACCTTCGAGTTCTCGGTCTCCCGATCACGATCCCCACCGCACAATCTACTACCTCGGTACCCCCCTCGGTAGGTTTGCCGGTCTAAAACACCGACACTGGCGCGCCGGTAGGGGTGATCATCACCGCCGGCGAGGTCGAAGGACCCTCGTCAACAAGATCAATCTACTCGTCGACTCGCCGAGATCCATTGAAGCTCGTCGTCGTCGACTACTTTGCCTCCGCGCGCGCGTCCGGGTGCCTCGGCACGTCGCGCGGCTCGTCACGCGGCTCGCCGCGCCGCTCGTCGACTACTGCGCCTTGCCCGGGCTCGTCGTCGACTACTTCGTCTCCGGCGCGCGTCGGGTGCCTCGGCACGTCGCGCGGCTCGTTATGCGGCTCGTCGTGCCGCTCGTCGTCGACTACTCCGCCTCGCGCCGGCTCGTCGTCGACTACTTCGCCTACGCCGCGCGTCGGGGTGCCTCGGCACGTCGCGCGGCTCGTTATGCGGCTCGTCGTGCCGCTCGTCGTCGACTACTCCCGCCTCGCCCGGGCTCGTCGTCGTCGACTACTTCGTCTTCGCCGCGCGTCGGGGTGCCTCGGCACGTCGCGCGGCTCGTCACGCGGCTTATCGCGCCGCTCGTCGTCGACTACTCCGCCTCGCCCGGGCTCGTCGTCGTCGACTACTTCGTCTTCGCCGCGCGTCCGGGTGCCTCGGCACGTCACGCGGCTCGTCACGCGGCTTATCGCGCCGCTCGTCGTCGACTACTCCCGCCTCGCCCGGGCTCGTCGTCGTCGACTACTTCGTCTTCGCCGCGCGTCCGGGTGCCTCGGCACGTCGCGCGGCTCGTCACGCGGCTTGTCGCGCCGCTCGTCGTCGACTACTCGTTGTCGACTACTTCGTCTCCCGCTGCGCGTCCGGGTGCCTCGGCACGTCGCGCGGCTCGTTATGCGGCTCGTCGTGCCGCTCGTCGTCGACTACTCCGCCTCGCGCCGGCTCGTCGTCGACTACTTCGCCCTACGCCGCGCGTCCCTGGGTGCCTCGGCACGTCGCGCGGCTCGTTATGCGGCTCGTCGTGCCGCTCGTCGTCGACTACTCCGCCTCGCCCGGGCTCGTCGTCGTCGACTACTTCGTCTTCGCCGCGCGTCCCGGGTGCCTCGGCACGTCGCGCGCGCTCGTCACGCGGCTTGTCGCGCCGCTCGTCGTCGACTACTCCGCCTCGCCCGAGCTCGTCGTCGTCGACTACTTCGTCTTCGCCGCGCGTCCCGGGGTGCCTCGGCACGTCGCGCGGCGCGCGTCACGCGGCTTGTCGCGCCGCTCGTCGTCGACTACTCCGCCTCGCCCGGAGCTCGTCGTCGTCGACTACTTCGTCTTCGCCGCGCGTCGGGGTGCCTCGGCACGTCGCGCGGCTCGTCCACGCGGCTTATCGCGCCGCTCGTCGTCGACTACTCCGCCTCGCCCGGGCTCGTCGTCGTCGACTACTTCGTCTTCGCCGCGCGTCGGGGTGCCCTCGGCACGTCGCGCGGCTCGTCCCACGCGGCTTGTCGCGCCGCTCGTCGTCGACTACTCGTTGTCGACTACTTCGTCTCCGCTGCGCGTCGGGTGCCTCGGCACGTCGCGCGGCTCGTTATGCGGCTCGTCGTGCCGCTCGTCGTCGACTACTCCGCCTCGCGCCGGCTCGTCGTCGACTACTTCGCCTACGCCGTGCGTCGGGGTGCCTCGGCACGTCGCGCGGCTCGTTATGCGGCTCGTCGTGCCGCTCGTCGTCGACTACTCCGCCTCGCCCGGGCTCGTCGTCGTCGACTACTTCCGTCTTCGCCGCGCGTCGGGGTGCCTCGGCACGTCGCGCGGCTCGTCACGCGGCTTATCGCGCCGCTCGTCGTCGACTACTCCGCCTCGCCCGGGCTCGTCGTCGTCGACTACTTCGTCTTCGCCGCGCGTCGGGGTGCCTCGGCACGTCGCGCGGCGCTCGTCACGCGGCTTATCGCGCCGCTCGTCGTCGACTACTCCGCCTCGCCCGGGCTCGTCGTCGTCGACTACTTCGTCTTCGCCGCGCGTCGGGGGTGCCTCGGCACGTCGCGCGGCTCGTCACGCGGCTTGTCGCGCCGCTCGTCGTCGACTACTGGTTGTCGACTACTTCGTCTCCCGCGCGCGTCCGGTGCCTCGGCACGTCGCGCGGCTCGTTATGCGGCTCGTCGTGCCGCTCGTCGTCGACTACTCCGCCTCGCGCCGGCTCGTCGTCGACTCTTCGCCCTACGCCGCGCGTCCGGGGTGCCTCGGCACGTCGCGCGGCTCGTTATGCGGCTCGTCGTGCCGCTCGTCGTCGACTACTCCGCCTCGCCCGGGCTCGTCGTCGTCGACTACTTCGTCTTCGCCGCGCGTCCGGGTGCCTCGGCACGTCGCGCGGCTCGTCACGCGGCTTATCGCGCCGCTCGTCGTCGACTACTCCGCCTCGCCCAGGCTCGTCGTCGTCGACTACTTCGTCTTCGCCGCGCGTCCGGGGTGCCTCGGCACGTCGCGCGGCTCGTCACGCGGCTTATCGCGCCGCTCGTTGTCGACTACTCCGCCTCGCCCAGGCTCATCGTCGACTACTTCGTCTTCGCCGCACGTCCGGGTACCTCGGCACGTCGCGCGGCTCGTCACGCGGCTTGTCGCGCCGCTCGTCGTCGACTACTCGTCGTCGACTACTTCGTCTCCGCTGCGCGTCCGGGTGCCTCGGCACGTCGCGTGGCTCGTCATGCGGCTCGTCGCGCCGCTCGTCGTCATCGACCACTCCGTGCGCCGCAACTTCGTCTCGCGGCCACGCTGGCTCTACTTCAGCCACGCCGTGCGTGGTGACTACTTGCCTCGCGGCAACACTGGCTCTACTTCGAGCATGCCGCATGCTACCACGACGTCATCTTCCTCGGTCGCATCGCGTCGACCATTCATCTCGACTAGTTTGGAAAACTAGTCGAGAACGGCAGTCACGCCCCCAGCGATTAGCCGAATCAACTACGCTAGTCAACTTCAACAACAACCCTCGTGGCTCCATCGCCGACCGCCATGGCCTCATCAACAAGTCTCCGCCGGGCAAAGAACAACCTAAGTCATTTATCTAAATGATTACTTGTTTTCGTGGCTTGTTCTCCTCATCATGTAGGACTACTTGCCGACTACTCATTTGTATGCTTCTCGGCGGGTTTTCACGAGAGCTACACACTGCCGACTACTCTTGGGGCATATCAATCAAGTCGCCACGAGTCTACTTCATCAACTCGGGGGCTATCCCTAGGAGGCAGTCTCTAAAGTCCACTACGCGCGGCAATCTAAAGTCGACTTCTAAAGTCGCATTCTAAAGTCCGCTCCGTGCGGCAACTTAAAGTCGACTCCGGTCGCATCTTCGCCTACTTCGGTGGCATACTACGTGTGTAAGCTTCGATGGAACCTAGCTGTAAGCGGCCCTCGGGTCCTGGCGACGATGGAACCTAGCTGCACGTGGTCTTCATGCTCTGTACCATGGGTCCAAGTGCCCTAAGTACTCGCGCTCCGTACCTTGGGTCTGAAATCCATGGCCCAGGTACGCAAGTCGACTCCGGTCGCACCTTCAAGTCCACTACGGTGGCACCCGTACCTTGGGTCTGAAATCCATGGCTCAGGTACTTAAGCCCACTCCCGGTGGCACAAGCCCGCTACGGCGGCAATCGTACCTTGGGTCTGAAATCCATGGCTCGGTACTTAAGCCCACTCCGGTGGCACAAGTCGACGCTAACGGTCGCACTCCAAGCCCGCTCCGGCGGCAACCGTACCTTGAGTCCGAAATCCATGGCTCGGTACTCAAGCCCACTCCGGTGGCACAAGCCGACTCCGGTCGCAATCTCAAGCCCGCTCCGGCGGCAAAACTACTCGTTTTCTCGATTTTTTATTCGCTTTGGCTTTCCGGAAAGTGCTTTTCGTTTTTTGCATCTTAAGTCCACCCCGCGTGGCACAAAAGTCGACTACTTGCGGTCGCACCTAAAGTCCGCTTTACGCGGCAACTAAAGTCGACTTCTAAAGTCGCATATCAAAGTCCGCTCCGCGCGGCATCCTAAAGTCGACTTCTAAAGTCGCATATCAAAGTCCGCTCCGCGCGGCATCCTAAAGTCGACTTCTAAAGTCGCATATCAAAGCCCGCTGCGCGCGCACAAAGTCGACTTCGGTTTTCAAGTCGCATCTCAAAGTCCGCTCCGCGCGGCACAAAGTCGACTTCGGATTTCAAGTCGCATCTCAAAGTCCACCTCGTGTGGCGCAAAGTCGACTACTGCAGTCGCACCTTAAAGTCCGCTCTACGCGGCAAACTAAAGTCGACTTCGGATTTCAAGTCGCATCTCAAAGTCCGCTGCGCGCGGCACAAAGTCGACTTCGGTTTTTAAGTCGCATTCTAAAGTCCGCTCGACGGCACGACTACTTCTCAAGCTCCACGGCTCGACGCCAACCGCTACTTGGGATCTCTCCCGGCTCGGGGGCTACTTGAAGATAACTTCAGCATGCTTCGCTCGCTCTCAAGCTCGGGGGCTCCTCACCAATCACTACTCGACGTGGCTCATACAGCTCTCTTATCTCGGGGGCTACACGCCGCAAGAGTACTCGGATGATGGCTTCGCGAACACTGAAGACCCTTGGATTGATTACCTAATCATTTCAAGGCTCGGGGGCTGCTATGCTACACCCATCATTCAAATTTTTTCAAGACTGATGAGTCGGACCACCTTCCGGCCTCGCGGCGGTTCAAGTACTATTGAAGACTTCTCCAAGCGGTACTCGAGGACGCTCAAGAACTACTCGAAGAGGCTTCAAGACTACTCGAACTACTACTCTCGACTCCAACGTGCTCGGGGGCTTGTCGGGCATACACCCCGGTACCGCAAGGAAGGAAGCGGACGGACTCCTAGTAGAATTTCCCCGTACTCCTACTAGGACTCGTGCCATGTAATCCTACTAGGACTCCTCCGCCTTGTAACCGACTAGGAACCCGCCCCCCTGGACTATATAAAGGAGGGCCGGGTACCTAGCCGCACACCCCAATCCCTCCGGGGACAACCCAACACCAAGCGCGGGCGCCATACTCGTTCCCCAAACAGGACGTAGGGCTCGCCACCTTGGCGGCCCGAACCTGTATAAATCTCGTGTCCCGTGTCCTTGCGCATACCTTCGAGTTCTCGGTCTCCCGATCACGATCCCCACCGCACAATCTACTACCTCGGGTACCCCCTCGGTAGGTTTGCCGGTCCAAAACACCGACAAGCACCTCCGAGGTATAGAAGGAAGCGACGCACGCCGGGCCCCGCTGGGTCCGCGAGTGCGACGAGGAGGGAGCGTTGGCGAGCGCGGCTGCTACTTGAGAAAGTTGTGCCTTTTCAGGAGGGGTGTGGTCCATATTTATTGGGAGGAAAACCCCCCACACCATCGTCCATTAGCAATACGGGACTAATAGATGGTGTACCCCTTCCAATACTAATGGGCTTTACAACATTTGTGGCCCATTAGGACTTTTACACCATAATGGATCAAATCCATCTGAGCCCACTAGTGGATCAAATCCAGTTGACTCTAGGGCATATTTCCAACAGTCTCCCACTTGCACTAGAGTCAACTATGCAAGTATATTCATCCTCATTCGACTTCCAACCCCTTAAGTGTGTGACCCTATAGGTTCACATACACATAGACTTGACCCGAGTACATTACTCGATCAATAGTTGATAGCGGCCTCTAGCAAGACGTGTCAACTCCTATGCATACGTAAAGATCTTATCAGACAAACCATCACAATAATTCATACATGCTATTCCCTTTGCCTCACGATATTTGGTCTAGCTCCAAGCTGACCTCTCTTTCTCGACACTGTGATTCGGATCATCAAAAGGGGGTTAACCCTTAACCCAGCACGGCCATGCATTTCTTGATCCGATCACTCGAGGGGCCCAGAGATATCTCTCTCAAGTAGAGGGGCAAATTCTATCTTGATTGAGCATGCCTCACAGCATGCTTCCTGACAAACCCGAAAGTCACCTTTATGACTACCCATTTACGGAGTAGCGGTTGATGGCCCCTAAGTAGGTCAATTCACATCTTGAGTACATGCGACAATCTCAAGTCTAAGGACATAGCGTATACGTTGTGTAAACGAGAGAACAAGGTCTCCAATTGGGTCGGTCCGGCCCCATGTCATACATGTGCCCACATTATTAGTTGTACATCTCCATGTTCATGACTTGTGAAACATAGTCATCAACTAATTCATGTGCTAGTCATTAACTCATACTAGGGACAACTTTTGAATAACCATACATGTAAAAGAGTTTCACAAACAATTCACATAATTGCCAATCAAATACAAGTCGCCTTTCATGGATATTCAATAAAAGAACCAAGTGACATGGATATAATGAAATATAATCATCTCTATGATTCCTTATAGGACATATTTCTAACATCCTTCCACTTGCACTTGAGCTAATCTAGAATATATCTAATACCCATAGCTCTCACGTGCGCCTCATGCTTAGGTGTGGAAGGGGTTTTGTCAAAGGATCCGCAACATTCAAATCCGTGTGTACTTTGCATATCTTGATATCACCTCGTCTAACGATCTCTCGTATCAGATGAAATTTCCGCAGTACATGTTTATTCTTTTGGTGGTTCCTTGGCTTCTTTGCTTGCGCAATAGCCCCATTGTTGTCACAATAAAGATCCAATGGGCTAGAGACACTCGGAAACACACCAAGTTCAGAAAGGAACTTCCTTATCCAAACACCCTCCTTTGCAGCTTCCGAAGCCGCGATGTACTCGGCTTCTGTTGTAGAATCAGCCACTGTCTCCTGCTTGGAACTCTTCCAGCTCACAGCTCCACCGTTTATTGTAAATACGTATCCTGATATCGACTTTGAATCGTCTTGGTCAGTTTGGAAACTAGCATCGGTGTAACCCATTACAACGAGCTCCTCCTCACCACCATAGACTAGGAACATGCATTTAGTCCTTCTTAAGTACTTAAAAACATTTTTAACCGCTGTCCAGTGACCCTCACCTGGATCAGATTGGTATCTGCTTGTAACACTGTGTGCATACGAAATATCTGGACGTGTACATATCATTGCATACATAATAGATCCAATGGCCGAAGCATACGATATTCTACTCATGCGTTCCCGCTCATCAGTTGTCGAAGGACACTGAGTCTTGCTAAGATGTATGCCATGTGACATAGGCAAGAACCCTTTCTTCGCCTCTTCCATGTTGAACCTTTCAACACTTTATCAATGTAAGTGTCTTGGCTTAATCCTATAAGCCTTTTTGATCTATCTCTATAGATTTTGATGCCCAAAATGTATGTCGCCTCACCTAAGTCCTTCATTGAAAAACTATTTTTAACGAGGTCTTAGCGGCCTCAAGCATAGGAATGTCATTTCCAATCAGTAATATGTCATCCACATATAAGATTAGAAATACTACAGAGCTCCCACTTGCCTTCTTGTAAACACAAGGCTCTTCTTCACTCTAAATGAAGCCAAACCCTTTTACCACCTCATCAAAGCGAAGGTTCCAACTCCGAGATGCTTGCTTCAATCCATAAATGGATTTTTGAAGTTTGCACACCTTTCCAGCATTAGTTGGATCAATAAATCCCTTAGGTTGTGTCATATACACATCCTCAGTCAGATTTCCATTTAGGAAAGCTGTTTTGACATCCATCTGCCATATCTCATAATCGAAATATGCAGCTATAGCTAGAATGATCCGAATAGATTTAAGCATCGCTACGGGTGAGAATGTCTCGTCGTAGTCAACTCCTTGAACTTGTCGAAAACCTTTTGCAACAAGTCGAGCTTTATGGATGTGAACATTTCCATCCATGTCCCTCTTCTTCTTATAGATCCATTTGCACTCTATGGGTTTAACACCATCTAGCGGGTCAACCAAGTTCCAAACTTGATTGTTATCCATGGAATCTATTTCGGATCTCATGGCACTTTGCCATTTCTCGGAATCTGGGTCCATCATTGCTTCCGCATATGTCATAGGTTCATCATTGTCTAACAACAATATGTCTCGCTCTCCCGCGATCATGAGATTGAGCTTATCAGTTGCGCGACGTGCCCTTTCAGACCTTCGTGGTTGTGGTGGTGCTTCTCTTGCCACGTGCATCTCAACTCGTTCAGCTACATTAGCATCAATTGTGAAATCTTGCCCAAGCGGCTCATCTTGAACTTCTTCAAGATACACCTTCTGTCTACATTTTTCTCCTTTAAGAAACTCTTTCTCTAAGAAAACGTCGTTCCGAGCGACAAACACTTTGCCTTCTGACCGGTTGTAGAAATAATATCCCAAGGTTTCCTTTGGATATCCCACGAATATGCACTTGTCCGATTTAGGTGTTAATTTATCTGATTGAAGTTTCTTCACATAAACCTCACAACCCCAAATTTTCAGAAAAGACAAACTGGGAGTCTTACCAGTCCACATCTCATATGGTGTCTTAACTACGGACTTAGAAGGTACCCTATTTAAAGTGAATGCTGCGGTTTCTAGAGCATAACCCCAAAATGACAATGGTAGGTCCGATTGGCTCATCATTGATCGGACCATGTCCAACAAGGTTCGATTACGTCGCTCGGATACACCGTTTCTTTGAGGTGTTCCAGGTGGCGTAAGTTGTGGAACAATTCCGCAACTCTTTAGATGATTGCTAAACTCATGGCTCAAATACTCACCTCCACGATCAGAACGCAAGGTCTTGATTTTCTTGCCATGTTGATTTTCTACTTCACTCTGAAATTCTTTGAACTTTTCAAAAGTTTCAGACTTGTGCTTCATTAAATAGACATAACCATATCTACTTAAATCATCAGTGAACGTTATGAAGTATTGGTATCCACCTCTAGCTGTCGTACTCATTGGTCCGCACACATCCGTATGTATGAGTTCCAGTAAGTCTGAGGCTCTCTCAGGAAAACCTGAGAAAGGCATCTTGGTCATCTTGCCTAGCAAACAAGCTTCACATGTCTCGTAGGATTCAAAATCAAACGAAGTTAAAAGTCCATCGTTATGGAGCTTCTTCATGCGCTTTTCACTGATGTGACCCAAACGACAATGCCATATGTAGGTAGGACTTAAATCATTAGGTCGAGACCTTATAGCACTTATGTTACAGATAGGTGAATCATCAAGATTTAAAAAAATAAGCCATTCACAATGGATGCACAAGCCACAAACATATTATCCTTAGAGATCACACAACCATTGTTTTCACTCGCAAATGAATAACCATCCTTCATCAAACATGAAGGGGATAAAATGTTTGGACTCAAACTAGGAACAAAATAACAATTATTCAACTCCATAATAAATCATGACGGGAGGTGTAGTTGCATCGTTCCGACGCTCAATGCAGCAACTCTTGCATTATTGCCTACGCGGAAATCAACTTCTCCTCGTTCCACACTTCTACTTCTTATCATTCCTTGCATCGAGTTGCAAATATGAGCAACCGATCCGGTATCAAATACCCAAGAATTAGTATAAGAATCAGCGAGGAAAATATATGTAACATAAACATTAAGTGTACCTAAAGTGGAAGTTCCCTTACTTCCATTGCTTTTCATAGAAGCTAAGTACAACTTACAATTTCTTTTCCAGTGACCGATTTTCTTACAATGAAAATATTTAGCCTTGGCAGCTGGACTAGCCTTGGGCGCCTGGTTTGGCATTGGGATCTTATCCTTGGCCTTACCTTTCTTCTTCCAAGAATTGCCCTTCCTTTTAAATATCGGCTTGTTTTGGATCGCCATCACATGACTACTGCCCGTGCTTTTCTTAACGTTATCATATATTGGTAAGGGGGTGCCTAGAACTCCTTCCCTTTTCTCAGCTCTGAGAACAATTCTCACATTACGAATCCAATTCGTAAAGTTTGTTCCAGTCAACTTGTCCTTCTCAAGGACCGAATGCAAGGTAAACGATGTGGTGTTGCTAGGTGCCTTTAATCTACAACAAATAATAAATGCAAAACACTAAGACAATATATCCATGACAGAGTAAAATAAAAAGAATTTACTCCCACTAAAATCAATATCCCCACATTGATACTTAGTGATTCGAATCCACAACTAACAAGTCTACTAGTGAGCTTTTGCGTCACCGCTAGTAAACAAGGTAGATCGGTAAGCAACTCTTTGCTAATCATATCACATATGACTCCTGTTGTTGGGTGACATCTCTATGTCTAGGCTCCCAACCTTTATGCCCCAAAGTCCTTAACCGTTAAGATGACTTTGATAAGTAAACCAACACTTATGCGTGTAAGTATCCGATACAAACCCGTCTAGTCAAGGAAAACTAGTGGCACCCTAATTTCATAGACCCACCACTAATTGTACGAGACGTGGGACGGTGGCAAGTGTTGGGAGGGCATGTTAACTTAAAATTCCAAAGGGATCGTTCTACTCGTAACATCACACGCAAGAAAATAACATTGTCGCATGTAAAAATAGAACGGTAAGAACGACATTCACACAGTTGTAACACAGTATGGCCTATTGTCGCATGGTGATCTCCATCTCCATTGACCTGTACATCATGTTGATCTTCATCTCCATGATCTGTGTGTGCCATCCTCCATGTGATGAGTCCTCCAAGAACTATCTAACGCGTGCTAGTAATGAAAGTTACACAATCGCGTATTAGATCATCACAAATTTGGTACGCAGACCATTACATTAATTTTGACAATACATGTGGCTCCAGCCGTATTGCCTTATGCGTGACACGCAGGTCACGAAAAAATTACACACATGCATCACATACACATATAGGCCATACCGATCACAAAACCTGCAAAACAGATTACCGCAATTCCGACGTCCAAACTTAAAACGCCCGAAAACCCATCTTGCAAGCCGAATTTGGCAAAACTAATTTCGCCGAGACCAGCAAGGCTGGTTTATCACATGTGTAAAATTTTCTGTAGATCAATTTTCATATAGAAAACTTCTTCATCCGAGTTAACCACGAAAAGTTATGGCTGTTTTACCGAACAACATGTTTTACTGGTTTTCCCGGACGATGAGGCATCCAATCTGCCGCCGCCACGCATCCCATGCGCCTGGAACTTGACCTAGCTTCGATTTGACCAATCCAATTGATCTCCTTCTCGTTGTGACTGGATTTACGTGTATCACTTAACTCCGATGGCGGAATTCCGACCGGTAGGAGTAATTCGTTACACGACCATCATGTCAAGAACACGAAGCCGATCAAAACTTTGATCTACATCTACATATCTCTATATGCACACATCCCGAATCTAAAACTTAGCAGCTACGGCTCTGGTACCACTGAAGGGAAACGGGGTGGCTACGCTAGCGCAAAACAAAATTTTCCCCGCAAAAACGAGGCTAGCGGCCGTCGGAGATCACGGGATTACCACTAGACGCGCGGATGCGGCGGAACCGTCTCGATGTAGACGAACGCGTCGAGGGTAGCGGGCGGTGCGATTGCTCACGTCCTTCTTGACTTGCACGTGCGGCTCGTCCGATCCAAGTGCTCCGGATGCGGCACCTCCAAGGTATCCACACGTACGGAGAAGGAAGCGACGCACGCCGGACCGCTAGGTCGCGAGTGCGACGAGGAGGGAGCGTTGGCAGCGCGGCTGCTACTTGAGAAAGTTGTGCCTTTTCAGGAGGGGTGTGGTCCATATTTATTGGGAGGAAAACCCCCCACACCATCGTCCATTAGCAATACGGGACTAATAGATGGTGTACCCCTTCCAATACTAATGGGCTTTACAACATTTGTGGCCCATTAGGACTTTTACACCATAATGGATCAAATCCATCTGAGCCCACTAGTGGATCAAATCCAGTTGACTCTAGGGCATATTTCCAACACACCCTAAGGATGCAGGATTCCTTAATAAGCCTATAGTGCACTACAAGGAGATGGAAACCATTTTTGGTAATAATCTGGCAACTGGCAAGTATGCAATGGGTTCTAATGAAGCTTTAGGGAGCCCTTCTGACTTTGCTGACAGTGATGTGAAGAGTGAGCCATATGATGAGGAGAAGGCAGCAAAGGGGATGGAGGAGCATGCCGAGATGTTTGTTAATGTGGCCAAGGAGAAGGGAGATGGTCCATCTAGGAAGAGGAAGAGGTCTATCCTCTCTGAGGAGGATCATGCTGTCTTGTCTAGTATGACTGAAGTTGTCAAGGATGTTGCTGCTGCAATCAGGGAGACCAAGGTTGAGGTGCTAAACCCAGACCTCTATGGGGCAGTGATGTACATGGAGGGGTTTAGTGAGGAGGCACTCATTGTTGCTTTCAACCATCTGACTGACAACAAGGCCCAGGGTGATGCTTTTGTGAACATGAATGATGGACACTATGTCCTATGGCTTAGGACATGGCTTGCCAAGCATTACTACATGTAGATCTTTCTACATGTTTATTGACTGGTCTCTCTTTTGTGGAGTGAAGCTTCCTCCTCCTTTTGTGCAGGATATTGTTAACTGGAGCTTGCAACACTTGGCTCCTATGATTTTTTGTAGGATAGTGGTAGCTGGAGCTTGCAACACTTGGCTCCTATGATTTTGTACAGAGATAGGCAACATTTCTCTGTAGGTAGTGGGTCATGGTTGGTGATGGGGTTTTAGGTGATGATGGGATGAATTGGTAGACCAGTCACAACATTTGCCAATGATGTAACAGACATTTTAAATTGCCTATGCAGTATTGCATGAGTTGCCTTCTACTTGGCTTCTACTTCCTTCTATTTGCTTCAAATGATGGAATGTGGTTCTTTCTGAGCACAACTCATAGACCTGTTATATTTAAATTGAGATATGGCATGCATGATCTGAGTACAATCACAATTTTGTATTCTGGTACTACACTTTTTTGTCTTATGTTACTTTGTCTGATACATCATTCTAGGATGACAGGAGCTGCAACTCAACTGAGGCTACTGATTTCTTCATACCTTAGCTTTGCTGGAATTTTGTGAGCACTACTACTGAGTCTACAAATATGTGCAATGATGTTTCAATCTATTTATACATCAATTTTACTGAGGCATAAACCATGTGCAATGATGTTTTATTACTTCATACTATACAACCAGAGGCTCAAGGCACATGGCATGATGTTTTATTATTAAACAAGCCCATGCATTTGCTGTTTTCATGCTGTACAATGATGATTGTTATTCTTACATGCCTATGCTAATGATGTTTACATGCATTTTAACTGAATCATTACTAAACAAGCCCATGCATTTGCTGTTTTCATGCTGTACAATGATTATTATTATTCTTACATGCCTATGTCAATGATGTTTTTTAAAACTGAGCACAGGCCTATGTCAATGATGTTTTTTTAAAAAACTGAGCACATGCCTATACCAATGATGTTCATGATCTAGCACATGCATATTATGTTGTCCTGGTGTTTATAAATTGGTATACTCTGCTACACTTCTACTTTTATTTTGTTTGCTACATTTCAGGATGCTCACCAAGTATGGTTCATTGTTGACGGTGTATTTTGGTACACCAAGCATGTTCATTACAATTTGGTTTGGATTTGATTATGGAACTAACCCGCCACTAGGCACACTAATCATATAACAAGTTCATCTATGTGCATGCATTTGGAAGTGTTGTGTTTATGTAGGAAAACATGGACATAAAGGACGGATTCGCAACAAGTTCAAAGGAGCATTTACGGAGTCTTGTTCGTGTTCATGAGCTTGATGAAATCGCTTCCAATGGTGGCAGTTGGAGTCGTTGGAGTCGAGAGTAGTAGTTCGAGTAGTCTTGAAGCCTCTTCGAGTAGTTCTTGAGCGTCCTCGAGTACTGCTTGGAGAAGCCTTCAATAGTACTTGAACTGCCGCGAGGCTGGAAGGTGGTCCAGCTCATCAGTCTTGAAAAAATTTGAATGATGGGTGTAGCATAGCAGCCCCCGAGCCTTGAAATGATTAGGTAATCAATCCAAGGGTCTTCAGTGTTCGCGAAGCCATCATCCGAGTACTCTTGCAGCGTGTAGCCCCCGAGATAAGAGAGCTGTATGAGCCACGTCGAGTAGTGATTGGTGAGGAGCCCCCGAGCTTGAGAGCGAGCGAAGCATGCTGAAGTTATCTTCAAGTAGCCCCCGAGCTGGAGAGATTCCAAGTAGCAGTTTGGCGTCGAGCCGTGGAGCTTGAGAAGTAGTCGTGCCGTCAGAGCGGACTTTAGAACGCGACTTAAAAACCGAAGTCGACTTTGTGCCGCGCGGAGCGGACTTTGAGATGCGACTTGAAATCTGAAGTCGACTTTAGTTGCCGCGCGGAGCGGACTTTGATATGCGACTTAAAAACCGAAGCCGACTTTGTGATGCCGCGTGGAGTGGACTTTGAGTTGCGACTTGAAAACCGAAGTCGACTTTGTGCCGCGCGGAGCGGACTTTGAGATGCGACTTGAAATCCGAAGTCGACTTTAGTTGCCGCGCGGAGCGGACTTTGATATGCGACTTTAGAAGTCGACTTTAGTTGCCGCGCGGAGCGGACTTTGATATGCGACTTTAGAAGTCGACTTTAGGATGCCGCCCGGAGCGGACTTTGAGATGCGACTACGATAGCCGGCTTTGTGCCACGCAGGGTGGACTTAAGATGCAAAAAACGAAAAGCACTTTCCGGAAAGCCAAAGCGAATGAAAAATCAGAGAAAACGAGTAGTTTTGCCGCCGGAGCGGAGCTTAAGATTGCGGCCGAGTCGGCTTGTGCCACCGGAGTGGGCTTGGATGCGACCGTTAGCGTCGACTTGTGCCACCGGAGTGGGCTTGAGTACCTGAGCCATGGATTTCAGACCCAAAGTACAGTTGCCGCCAGAGCGGGCTTGTGCCACCGGAGTGGGCTTAAGTACCTGAGCCATGGATTTCAGACCCAAAGTACGATTGCCGCTAGAGCGGGCTTGTGCCACCGGAGTGGGCTTAAGTACCTGAGCCATGGATTTCAGACCCAAAGTACGATTGCCGCCAGAGCGGGCTTGAAGGTGCGACCAGAGTCGACTTGCGTACCTGGGCCATGGATTTCAGACCCAAGGTACGGAGCGCGAGTACTTAGGGCACTTGGACCCATGGTACAGAGCGTGAAGACCACGTGCAGCTAGGTTCCATCATCGCCAGGACCCGAGGGCCGCTTACAGCTAGGTTCCATCGAAGCTTACACACGTAGTATGCCAGCGAAGCAGGCGAAGATGCGACCGGAGTCGACTTTAAGTTGCCGCGCGGAGCGGACTTTAGAATGCGACTTTAGAAGTCGACTTTAGATTGCCGCGCGTAGCGGACTTTAGAAACTGCCTCCTAGGGATAGCCCCCGAGTTGATGAAGTAGACTCGCGACGACTTGATTGATATGCCCCAAGAGTAGTCAGCAGAGTGTAGCTCCCGTGAAAACCCGCCGAGAAGCATACACAAATGAGTAGTCGGCAAGTAGTCCTACATGATGAGGAGAACAAGCCAAGAAAACAGTAATCATTTAGATAAATGACTTAGGCCGTTGTTTGCTGAGCGGACTTGTTGATGAAGCCATGGCGGTCAGCGATGGAGCCACGAGGGTTGTTGTTGAAGTTGACTAGTCAGAGTTGATTCCGGCTAGTCGCTGAGGGCGTGACTGCCGCTCTCGACTAGTTTGGAAAACTAGTCGAGATGAATGGTCGATGCGATGCGACCGAGGAAGATGACGTCGTGGTAGCATGCGGCGCACTCGAAGTAGAGCCAGCGTTGCCGCGAGACAAGTAGTCACCACGCACGGCGTGGCCGAAGTAGAGCCAGCGTGGCCGCAAGACGAAGTCGCGGCGCACGGAGTGGTCGACGACGAGCCTAGGCGAGGCAGAGTGCTCGACGACGAGCCTGCGCGAGGCGGAGTAGTCGACAATGACGAGCGGCGCGACGAGCCGCATGACGAGCCGCGCGACGTGCCGAGGCACCCGGACGCGCGCGCGGAGGTGAAGTAGCGCGGCCGACGAGCCCGGAGTAGTCGACGATGGGCGGAGCGACGAGCCGCAAGACGAGCCGCGCGACGTGCCGAGGCACCCCGGACGCGCGGCGTAGGCGAAGTAGTCGATGACGAGTAGTCGACGACGAGCGGCGCGACAAGCCGAGTGGCGAGCCGCGCGACGTGCCGAGGCACCCCGGGACGCGCGCGCGAAGACGAAGTAGTCGACGACGAGTAGTCGACGACGAGCGGCGCGACAAGCCGAGGACGAGCCGCGCGGCGTGCCGAGGCACCGGACGCGCGCGCGAAGACGAAGTAGTCGACGACGCGCGCGCGTGACAAGCCGCGTGACGAGCCGCGCGACGTGCCGAGGCACCCGGACGCGCGGCGGAGACAAAGTAGTCGATGACGAGTAGTCGACGACGAGCGGCGCGACAAGCCGCGTGACGAGCTGCGCGACGTGCTGAGGCACCCTGACGCGCGGCGAAGACGAAGTAGTCGACGACGAGCCTGGGCGAGGCGGAGTAGTCGACGATGAGCGGCGCGGCGAGCCGCGGGACAAGCCGCGCGACGTGCCGAGGCACCCGGGCGCATGGCGAAGACGAAGTAGTCGACGACGAGCCTGGGCGAGGCGGAGTAGTCGACGACGAGCGGCGCGACAAGCCACGTGGCGAGCCGCGCGACGTGCCGAGGCACCCGGACGCGCGGCGAAGACGAAGTAGTCGACGACGAGCTCCTCGGGCGAGGCGGAGTAGTCGACGACGAGCGGCGCGACAAGCCACGTGACGAGCCGCGCGACATGCCGAGGCACCGCCGACGCGCGGCGAAGACGGAGTAGTCGACGACGAGCTCGCGCGAGGCGGGTGGTCGACGACGAGCGGTGCAGCGAGCCGCGTGACGAGCCGCGCGGCGTGCCGAGGCACCCCGGACGCGCGGCGAAGACGAAGTAGTCGACGACGAGCCAACACGAGGCGGAGTAGTCGACGAGCGGCGCGGCGAGCCGCGCGACGTGCCGAAGCAACCGGAAGCGCGGCGTAGGAAGATTGATTCCGCCTTGACAAGAGCAAGGCGACTTGCTTCAATGGATCTCGGCGAGTCGACGAGTAGATTGATCTTGGCCGACGAGGGTCCTTCGAATCGCCGGTGGTGATGATCCCCCCTACACAGGCGCGCCGGTGTCGGTGTTTTAGACCGGCAAACCTACCGAGGGGGTACCCGGGGTGTAGATTGTGCGGTGAGGATCGTGATCGGTTGACCGAGAACTCGAAGGTATGCGCAAGGACACGGGACACAAGATTTATACAGGTTCGGGTCGCCAAGGTGGCGAGCCCTACGTCCTGTTTGGGGGATCAAGTATGGCGCCCTGCGCTTGGTGTTGGGTTGTCCCCGGAGGGATTGGGGATGTGCGGCTAGGTACCCGGCCCTCCTTTATATAGTCCAGGGGGCGGGTTCCTAGTCGGTTACAAGGCAGGATCCTAGTAGGAGTACACAGAGCGAGTCCTAGTAGGAGTACAGGAGAATTCTACCAGGAGTCTGTCTTCTACTATTCTTCCTTCCTTGCATGTGTACCCGGGGAGTATGCCCGACAAGGACCGAAGTGCTAGGAAGGAACACCCCCAAGGATTGAAGCGTAAAAGACCAAACTTCATGCGCGGAGAACCTCTATCTTGGACGCGAGGATGACATCGTCAAAATCATGCAAGTGGAGGTGGCAAAGTGCATAATCACCTGAGGACCCACGGTAGCGAAGGGGCGACCGAACCGGGCTGAGATGGGCTTGGGCGGTCGGCCCAGGCCGGCCGGCCCAGCCCACTCCGGTGGTCGGTTCGGCCCCCTTTCCTTGCACCCGAAGGACCTTCAACCCTAAAACCCTGGAGGCGCCGCCATTCGACAGGGAGAGAGCCATTCGCACCAGAAGGCCATCCACAAGCTAGAGAGAGAGGAGGGAGATCTCTGGAGGGAGATCGTCCACCTCGAAGGAAGCACCCACAAGTGGAGAAGAAGGAAGACACCGTCGGAAGGGAAACCATGATCAACGGTGCTATGTCTAGCACCTTGATGGGGTAATCTCCTTATTCGTTCATGGGTTGTAATCGATCTTGAGATGTAATCATACTTTGTCGGATCTCCCTTGGATCCATTCAATACGTCGTGTCCATCATAGGTCTAGTCATGAATACCTTCGCGTAGTGACAGTACGAGAGGAGGGAAAGGGCGAAACCGTGGTCACAACCCCAATAGATTAGATTGGTTCTAATGTCTTTAAGCGATTGCATGTTCTAGTATCGTAGACCCATGGGCGAGTGTCTTTTATCTTGATAGCTTGATCATTCTCTCTAGTGTAGTTTAGTTGTTTTATAGTTTAATCATAGTTAGAGTTTGAGTAGTTAGAGTGTGAAGGTAGATCGAACGCTTGTAATCCCCTTGCTCCGCGGATTGACAAGAACCTTGGGAATCCCGTGGTGAAAAAGGTGTGGGGTCCGTACGCTTGCGGATCATAGAGGGATACATCTTTTATCCGTCAACATTCATCAACACAAGTTGGGAGGGCTAAACAACTTCTACTGCTTTCTTTTTTCTTAGTGAAATATGATATATATTCAAACTGATTGATAAAGGATTGTTTAATTGCTCTTTGGACTATTATATGGGACTGTTAAACTGATCTCTAAATCAGTTTGTAATATGCAAATTTGAATGTGGATTGTGCACAACTTGTAAGCTACTAACCTCACCATTTCATGCAAGCGGTAAGTGCACTCGTTTCAGGCAACCAAACATCAGTTGTTGTATCCTATCTTTGCATCTGCATGTACATGTTGGCAACCAATCGGCGGCTCCCTACAGCCTGGCTCTGCAGGCGCATCCAACCAAACTTGGCCTCCCTGCATGCTCCTGGCCTGGCCAGCGGGAGCCTGTACAGCCAGATGCAGGCCTCAAAGCTGGAGAAGAGAACCAAACGCACCATTGATGGTCCACCTGGTCGCAGGCGGCGGCACTTCACGCGGCGTCTCGCCGGTGGATCGGAGCGTCCACGGGGACAGGGGGTCTTGTTTCATGCTTAGAAGGGGGGTGGCGCACGCGGAAATGGGTTCAGCTAGAGACCGTCCCAGCCGACTAGAGTTCAAATCTGACCTAGCCCTGGTTTCCTCTGTGGGGATTTATTCCCCCAAAAAATCCTCTCGCCGGTGAGGTTCGGGGGTTTTCTAAGCTGGGAGTTGACTTTCTTCTCCTAATGAAAATCGTGGGGGTGGTCTTACCCCGCCGGCTTAGTTTTTTTAAATGGGTTCGGCAGTTGGACAGCCGCGACTGCGCCGCTTGCACCGTTGCATGGATGCGACCGAGGGCGGCGTCAGGAACAGCACAGCCGCGCGTCGTCGTGTCGTGCGGCGCATGCAGTTCGCAGCTAAGGGTGTGTTTGGTACCCTGCATCTGGCCTGACCAGGCCCACGGGATATAGGGGTTGCTAGTTTGGTAGCTGGTTAACTCCCGACGCTTGGCTCCCGGGATGCAAAACGGCGCCCCCGGCCTGTGTGACAGAACCACCCAAAATAATTCCGTATTATCGCCTAAGCCGGTCCACGTGGCCATTAAGCAATAATAAAGAATTATTAAGTCGCTTCCACCGGGTAAAGCCCGGTAAATCACATACAACAGGATCGCTGATATGCGCTAAGCCCACACGAAGGAGGGACTAGAGTACAACATTACATTACCTTAAAGTCCACAAGTTCAACATTATTACAAACCAGGTTTTTCGTACATAAAAGTAAAGGTGTTTAGAGTTTAAACAGCGGAAAGTAAACTACACGCATGATACACACAGGAGGCCATCCATGCATATCACTCCTCATCATCGTTCTCTCATTCAAGCTCCCAACCGTCTGGAATAGAGCCAGGTAGATGGGGTTACCTGAAAACAACAACAAAAGCAAGGCTGAGTATACTAATACTCAGCAAGACTTACCCGACAAAAATAAAGTACGACTAGACATGCAGGGCTTTTTGGCTGCTGGGTTTGTTTTGCCAAAAGCGACTAAGAGTTGATCCTTATTTTCAGATTTTAGATCCAATTCTAGTATGTTAACCATTCTAGGTGAGCACCTGCACTAAACAAACATGTTGTGCAAACAATATTAAACAGGTAACAATATTAATCCAAAATGTTCCATAAATAAACATGGGGTAGCCAGTGGTCAAGCCGACTCAGATAACGGCGAGTGACCGACGATCGATCGATTTATATCCTTGCAAGGTAAACCCAAGATACACGGAAGAAGGTAGACCAAGTGCAGTGTCTACCCCAACCAGGCGGTTCCCAACATCCCACAGTTTGGGATCAGACGCTACAAACTCTGGTACACGGTTATCCGGAGGGTCTAACCCGAGCAGTCCGGACTCACACACTATACCACGAGTAGCTAGCCCGGAGACGCATCCCAAGCGGGTAGCTAGAAAGATCCCGCCCCGGTTCAGAAGGTACTAGGCTTACCGGTCCCATTCCCGACAAGCACTTGGTACGTTCAATAGCTTAGGACCAGCACAATGCTACTCGGTCGAGACCGAACCCATTGCTCTTACCACATGAGCGAGTCAATTTAACCAACTTATGATTCCAACATAAGCATCCTATATCTCGCGAGCAATGAGTCATTACTCGACTTCTACCGTATCCTTAGAGCATGGCACTAGCGTTCCTAACATACTAGTAAAAGAGCATAGGAGTCCTAAGGATTATGCAACTAGGTTTCAAAACAACTCCTGAAACTTAAATGCACAAGTAAAGCAATAAAGTGCTGAAAAGTAAAGGACATGATTTTAATTTATAAAATGGGTTAGATGAAATCGGTGCTTGCCTTCCTCAGACTCAGTACCAATACAAGCCTTGGGCTCTTCTGGACTTTGGTCCAGGTCTTGCTGCACACTAACTTGATTCAACCCTCCAGTAGCTGCCCCCTCCTCCTGGGTGAGCGTGTATGTCCCGTCGGGAAGATCTACACGTTTACATGCACATGCATTAGATTATGGTGAAAGTGGGAGAATTACCACAAAACCAACTCTTGTTGGACACATTCACCCAAATATTAATATTTTCTCATATAAATTATTAGGGCGTGTGATAATAAACAAAACACTACTTTAATGGTGATTGTGTGCACATCTAAGCAATTTAAGTTACTTAACTTCACCAAACAGCAAGGGGGTGTGTTTAATTTAATAAAAACAGAAACAAACATGATTTCACAATTTAGCACTTTTAATTTCCATTTCTTTCTTTAATTACTTAAAACAAGCCTTTCAACCATAAATCCAAATTAAATAAAAAACACTTCCAATGAGCCTAATCTTTTGCACAAAGCAACATATTCTTAATTTAAGCTCTCACACCAAAATTTTGCTTAAGATCATTTATAAATTAATTTATACGAAAAAGACAAATTTCAGCCTAGCAAATCAACATTAATTCATATAAATAGATTTAATAAACTTTTTGATCTCAACTTTCTCCTACAGGTCATGTATGCCAAGAATGAGTTTCTGACCAAAGCATGGTTGCAGATTCAAGTTATTTTTCAGATTTTGAATTTAAGCTCCTACACAAGATTAAATCCAAATCACCTATTAAACAATTCTCTAAAATCACATCCATCCTACCAGAGGTACTAATCATCAAGGCAAAGTCCTAGGGTGCACATGTGGTTACAGAAAAGTTCACTAAAGGGGTTATAAAAAGCATCAAACTTAATCTAGCATAAAGCTTAAATAAATCATAACTGAAAATATACACATTAAAATCATGCACATTTTTGTCACAGATCTAGACAGGACATAAAGAGCAACATATCCAAAATGCAAGTTCATAGCATGTGTATTTTTCAAACTACACTGAAAACACACCAAACTGAGTTTGAATTTTTAATTCAAAAACTGCACAGAAAAACCCTATACATGTTTTCTAGAAAAGATAGGTTTCTTCACCAGAAACCCTACAAAATTGGATTTGCATTTTTTTGAATTTTCTACAATTTTTAATGAGTTTTTGAAGTTACAGCCGAAACCCTAAAGAACCTAATTGCAACCCGAACTCTGGATATTGCAGATAAGCCCTCGGAAATTACGAATAGGTCCCTGACGCCATGGGAGGTAGTGGAGAAGCTTCCTATGGAGGAGAAAGGAGGGTAAAACCATTAGAGAACCTCACCTAGGTTGGGGGAAGACGATTCAGAAACTTTAAAGTTGAGGGAACTCAACAATGGAGGAGATTGGGCTTGAGTTTCTCTTCTCGGAGTTGAAGAAAACCCTGTGAAAAACTGTCTGACCTTCAGGAGATGAAAGGAATCATGGAGAGGAGAAAGATGAGGATGAGGGGCTCACCCTTGATGGCCACCAGGGCCTGGCCGGCCTGCACCTGCTCCCGGCGACGAGGAGCGTGAGGAGGGGGCGGTCGGGCGGAGTTGGTCACGGGAGAAAGAAACGAGGGAGGAAGAAGGAACCAAAGAGAGAGGCTTCGGTGGCCTGCCCATATAAACACTCTTTTGCAAAATAAAAAAAAACTATCTAGAGATCATTAAAAATCGTGAACCTTTTTAGATAGATTCTATAAATCATAAGTAACCCATTTTGCTTGGATCTGGCATCATAGCTATTGTAGATTTGAGATGAAAATTCTTCCCGAAATGATACTTTGGAGATTTCGAGTAAGCTGTTTGGCATCAAGATGCTCTCTGTTGATGGTTAATAGTTGTATCAAAGTTCGTTTGTGACTTGCAAGCGGACAAGTCTCCCGTCGTAGTCAAGGGACCCTTCTTCCCTCGAGTGGTGAACCCAAGGTATCGAATCCGTGGAACAATGTGCAACGCAAGGATTCAATCTAGTAAAGCAAGGTAAGCTATCTTATGAAGGTAAGTTGCATCTAATCTACTAACTCATAAAGAAAACGAATCTAATCTAATCTAATCTACTAAAGAGGTAGCAAGAGAAAGCAAGAGATAACCAATCTAGAGAATCTAGATCATGCTTATGTTGTAGCTCCAAACAAGATAGATGAAGATAGTAAAGCGAATCTCATTAAAAGCATCTTTAAATCGTGGCCTTCCCATCCGACTCCGAAAACGCCCGCCTTTCGAAACCCCCGGATTCTGTCACAACGTATTCCTATTCATGCGGGTAGTCTAGGGCGAGTTCGATAGAACAAGTTGAAATCACTTGGCCGGTCCGGTATGCACCTCTAGCCACCGCGGCTACAAGAGCACCCTATGTAATCTATCTTAAGTATAGATCGTAGAAGAAGCAAAACCAAGAAGAAAACAAAATCATCGAGAAGGCACTTGATCGCTAGAAATCGAATTCACTTACAAACTTCACTATGAATGATTACATGAACAAGATCACCACAGGGGCCCTCCCTCGATCTTGATCCTCGCTCCAGAGCTCCGACGTGGTCTTCCATGCAAGGTTCCCACGTCGGCTAGGGAAACCCCTAGACAACTAGCACGACCCTCATCTCCGAGATGGTGTCCCTCAAGCTTCTCTCGCTCCTCGGCGGCGGATTACGACTTCGGTTCGCGTGGCTCTCGGTCGGGGGGCTATTTATAGCCCGAGAAGCAATTAGGTCAAAGGAGAGGCCGATTGGGCCCCGAATTGGGCCGGGCCGGCCGGCCCGGGCCGGCCGGCATGGGCCCAATTCGACCCATCCCGCGGCCTGCTTCGCCCGGTGTTGCTTCCCACGTCTTCTAGATGTTCTCCCCTTTTGCATGTGGGCCCTTGACGTCGGTTTCTCTCCGAATTGGACTCAACTCCTTGTCTTGCAAGATTCAACACTTTTCTGGTTCAGTCCTCGGAGTTTATCATCTTCTCGGGCTTGGTCCTTGGGCTCTTGGAGTCATGTTCACTTCATTGCTTGACTTGTATCGGGCTTCAAGGTCTTGTCATGAGGTGCTTAATGAACTTATCCCGGAAGTCTTGCTTTCGACGTTAAAACCCTGCGTAAACACATAACTCCAAAACCGACATGCACAAGTGAACTTGTTATACCACGGGGGTTAGTACCAATGAATAAGATACAAAAGTCATGCCAACACCGAAGGTAAACTCATGGCTAGGTTGACGGATTTTCACCATCAACATCTCCCCCATGCTTAAACCTTGCTCGTCCTCGAGTAAGCCTTCGATGGATATCATCGTTGCCCCTCAATGTTTAAACCTTGCACTTGATCATACATGAAAAAAACATAATGCTCTCAAAAGTTTAATTCGTTAAAGTTCCATAATATACTAGCCTTCACCTCTACGGAGGGTAGATATTTTAATTAAGCTTATCCCACAAGTATTAACATGCTCACAAAGTTTAAATAGACCTCAGAATTTTTGAAATAAAGAACGAGATAAAGAAAAGCTAAACCAAGTTCACAAATTAAAATCATCTTGTATATTGCTCATGAACTCTCAACTCTCTTGTCTCTCAAGCCTATATATTCTACTCCTTTCCCTCTCATAACATATATGTGTGGTAGGCTTTATATGGAGCTTTGGGAAAGTTTAGTCCTAACAAGATTTTATAAATGAGGTGTTGTCAAAACAAGACAAGCTTCTCATGGTCTTACCGAGACTCGTCAAAAAGGTCATTGGAAAATAATGTTAAGTCAAGGAGGGGAAAGAGAAAAATACACACGCTTTTAGATGAGTGGACATGTGCAAATGGCAAAGAGTGATCCCGAGGCACAAAGGAAGTCCTCGTTATCGGATTGCACATGGTTGGAAAATGAGAATGGATCTTTTTAACTTGAAGCCTTGAATGCACTCTTAGAGAACCAGAGAGTTTACTTTACGCATATTTTTTTTTTCTTTCTCATATTTCTCATTCTTTTCTTTCTTTCTTTCTTTCTTTCATTCATTATATATATATTTTTTTTTCTTTACCTTGAAAGTCATGATTATCGCTGGATTTTTTTTCTTTCATCATCATTTTTTTTAAAAATACTCCCCTTTGAACTCTAAAACTGCACCGTACCTACCTCCTCCCCCATGCTTAGACGTTGCTCGTCCTCGAGCAAAGAGGCGATAAATAAGGTAGGTACCGAAAATATTTTTCCTTTGGAGAGATACTTGAAATCTTCAATGTTGGCACCGTCTTGCGATCTTCCTTGAATTGATGATCCATTCTCAACGATAGGTTGTGGTCAAGGAGGTAATCACAAAAGATGATATTTGGTTTAAGGGTGGATATCCGGCGAAGTTTGTGAGATCTCCAATGCGGGGATACACAATGCACGGATAAAAGGCTAGCA
The DNA here is from genome assembly GCA_947561735.1 of Cenchrus americanus. Taxonomy (NCBI): domain Eukaryota; kingdom Viridiplantae; phylum Streptophyta; class Magnoliopsida; order Poales; family Poaceae; genus Cenchrus; species Cenchrus americanus. The sequence goes on from OX387241.1 coordinate 15,258,987, forward strand.
AAAAGATAGATATGCAAAAACAGAGTGACCAGCTTCTTAGTCTCGGGCCAGAGAAATCATGGCCTGCAATAACTCACTCAAAAATAAATCTTGTACACTAAGGTTTATGCACTCAAATATGTATAAGGCTCGGATAGGTTGAGCAACACACAAGTGATATTTATGACAAGGTTAGCAATATTTTTGAGCATAAAAGACATCTTTAATCTATTCATAACTTGAGAGCACATAAAACACTATGGGTCTTTATTTTAATCATAACCTCCGCTAAAGATTAAGCTAGCATTTAGATAATTTCAGATTTGTATTTTTAAGAGAGCACTAGTACAAACATGCATAAATCAATTACAAAGATAAACAAAGCGGCAATTATAATCATATATCATCATGGCACAAACTTTGTAACTTTACCAAAGGTAAAAACTTGGTGGTGACATTATTCATGATGAAAATAAAAACTAAGACACACGCTTAAAAATTAAACTAACATACTTGCTGAAATTTAAATAAAAACTTAAAACACTACGCATACATAGGTGCAAACAAGCTGAAAATTAAAGAAAAGGGGGTAAAGGAAAGATAACTAGAGCTCCTCTGAGGACCATGTGTGGTTCGAGGACCGGTGGATGGTCGCTTCCTTGTGTGATGAGTGATTGACAACGTTGTGTGGACTGATTCTTGGCTAAGTATTGCAGGTGCAGGTTGCGGCTTGACTCGTGTTGGTGCAGGTGAAGAACAAGCGCGAAAGGTCGTCGCCGGTGAGGCCTCCAGGTGTGGAGAAGACAAGTAGGCTTCGTTCGAGGGACCCGGTGGCCGGCGGGGTCAAGTGCGGGCCGCATGGTGGCATGAACAAGCAAGATGAAGTCGTGGACGGTTTCTTGGTTGAGCCTCAAAACCAAGGTCGAGCCGGGACTACGTGGGAGCCAAGTCATGAGTGGAGATTGGCGGAGGCTACACCGAGTTCGCGGGGTTTCCGGTGGTTCACCGTAAAACCACCGGGTTCCTTGGTTGATCCACAAAGCCAAGACCGGAGAACCGAAGACGGAGGTGCAAGAAGACCGCACGGCCTCCGACCGGTGGGTCCGACCGGTCGGCCGGTGGGGACCGGTCCGACCGGTGAGGAGCACCGGTCGACCGTGTGCGACGACGCGGTCCGGAATCTTCGAAGCGGAGGACACGCGTCGGGATCGCATGGCTTGCGTCGAGACTACGCGAGGTGCGGTCGCCGGCATCCGTCCGATGGTGAAGACATCAAGAATTCCAAATCCGCCCTTGAGGGGCTTGTATCCCTAGTTGTTAGAGAAGGGCATTTTAGACATTCGGTTGCCGCCTATATAACCCAAGAGGTGAGAGGATGGCAGCCAACTCTTTGAACCCTAGCTCATTAGTTTTCCTATTTTTCACCTATTTTCTCTAGGTTTTCCTTAGGACTAGCAAGAGAGCTTCACGGAGAGATCTTGTAGAGAGGGATGGATGATCGGGCGGCTTGCTAGACCTTGTACGAACCTTTGTTTCATGTATAGATGATTCGGCGTGGTTCCTCAAGGTTTGGATGTGTTTTCCCTGGTTATTCTTGGTGGTGATTTTCGGAGCCCTTTCTCGGTGATTTCTTTGGGTTGTTTTCGGGGCTTTTCTCTTGGGGATTTGATGGGGGAAATTTGTGGGAACCCTTCGTGGTTCTTTGGGTTGTGATTCCCCTCCCAAATCCGTGAGAAAAAGTGCTCGATTTTGGGGTTTCTTGAGTTCTTGGATTGGAAGTGTTTTCGGCGGGATTTCTTTGATTCCTCCTTTTTGGACGAGATTTGGTGGGATTAAACTTGGCTATGGACTCCTCATGAGGTGTTCCTGATATCCCCAAAGTCTTGTTCAAGTCCGTGGAGTGATTCGGGAGATCGAGATTTGGATTTGGGGGAGTTGACCCGCGGGTGCTTGTTCATCCCGAGCCGCCCGGCCACACCGGTCGGCCGGTGCTCTTGACCGGCCTCGACCGGTGCAAGCCCTTGTGGGTTTTTGCTCGGGTGAACGTCTTGGTGAGTTCGCCGTTGTCCCGTGGTGCCGCCGTTTCGAGTTTGGGTCCGTCCGGTGGTCGGTTGCCCCGTTTAGTGCCTTGGGGGCTTTCGAGGCTCCCATCGGTCCGACCGGTGTGTCTCACCGGTCCGGCCGTGTGTCTCACGGCCTCGACCTGGTGTAGAGCCACTTAGTGAAAGTTGCTCGCTTTCACCAGCGAGGGCCCGGTCCGACCGGTGGTGCTCACCGGTCCGACCGGTGTGGGTCCGTAGACTCGAGGTTTGGTTTTTCCGCCGCGTTTCTCGGGTCGGAAGGTTGCGTGTTGGTTCCTAGGTCCGGTGGCACTCCGGTGGCTACGTGGGCTTGACCAACCTTGGTAGTGAGTCGGAGACGTGTGTTGGAAGCCGCGTTCGTCTTGTTGGAGTTTTCATCTCCTTCGAGAAGAATTTTTATCGGCTCCCCATTCACTCCCCCCCCTCTCCGGTTCGTCGTATCGGTCCTTCAAGTGGTATCGCAGCCGGTTCGGGTCTTTGTTGACTCTAACCGCCTAAGATCCAAGGATGGCGTACCGAGAACGGGGTTCGGGTCCTCCACACTTCGATGGCAAGAACTACCGTATGTGGAGCAAGCGGATGGGTGCGTTCCTCCGCGGAAAGGGTCGACTCGCTTTGGGATGTCACGGTGGACACAGGCTATGTCCGGCCGATGGATTTCCTCGCTCCGGGGTCGAGGGGGACGATTCGACGCCAACAATAAGGCGGTCGACTACTTGTTTCGTGCTTTGTGTCGGCCCGAGCTCGATCGGGTGCACACCGAGCACTTGGCTTGTAGGATTTGGGCGGTGTTGAAGGAGGCTCATGTTGGGAATGCCCGTGTTCGAGGGCACGGTTGTATGCGACCTACCGGAGAGAGTACGAGAACTTCACTCATCTCCCCGTGAGTCCATCGATGCCTTGTTTCGCAGGTTCACGGTGGTGGTGAACAACATGAGGGCCAATGTGGACGTGCTCCCGTACGATGATCATGATAGAGCGGTCAAGCTCTTACACTCTTTGGATCGTACGATATGGGGCGGAAAGTTCGAGGCCATAGTCGAGTCGGAGCGGTATGATACTCGACGGTGAACGAGCCGTTCTCGAAGCTCAAGTCGGCCGAGGTGGATAGGGGCATGATCGCCAAGCTCGAGGGACCGACCGATTCCCATAGTCTTGCCCTCGTTGGTGGTTCCAAAGGAAAGACTAACTCTAACCCATCCACCAGATGTTCTCGTTTTCCTCTTTGATGTCTATGCCGGATGAGGAGTTTGATGACCTTGGAGAGGACGAGCTGGCGCTGTTGACGAGGTGGTTCGAGAGGCTGCACGAGAACCGCGTGAACATGAGGAGGAACACGAGGACTTGCTTCCAGTGCGGCAAGCGGGACACTTCGTCGCCGACTGCCCGGAGAAGGCCGAGAACAAGGACAACTACAAGCACAAGCCGAGGAAGAACGATGACAAGTACCGTTCGAGGCGCGACCACAAGAGCAAGCACAAGAACAAGTACAAGGACGAGCGACGATCGAGGAAGAAGGAGGGCCGAGGCAAGGCCCGAGCGATGGTTGGAGCGAGCGACGTCGACTCCAGGCCCGCGTACTCCACCTCGAGCTCGAGCAGCAGCGACGACGAGGGAGATCGCCGCAAGAACAAGAAGTCGTCCAAGAACCTGAGCGGGCTGAGCTGCTTCGCGAGAGACGGCTTCGCACCATGGCGTTGAGCTCCGGCAAAGCAAGAAGAGCACACAGAGCGACTCGGACTCTGAGTCCGACGACGAGGTGCGTGATGAGCTTCCCTTCTTGCGCCAGGAGAATGAGAGGCTTGGCTCTTTGCTTGATAACCGTGATGACATGCTTAGAGAGGCCAAGAAAATGAGGAAAGAGCTTAGGGCTTCACTCGAGGATGCTAGGACTAGAGTGGCTGAGCTAGAGACACAGGTGCTTGATAGCAAGCTTGAGATTGATTCGCTTAAGTCTAGTCCTGTTGTCTCTGATGAGAATGATTGTGCTGATTGCTCCATATTCCTTGCTGATCTTGCTTTGTTTAAGGAGAAGCATGCCTCCAAGTGTGAGGAACTAGATGTGCTTAGGGTTGAAGTGGCTGAGCTTAAGTCTAGACCTGCTTTGCTAGGTGCTTGCACTTCTTGCCCTGTTTTGCATGCTAAGATTGATGAGATGCATGCTTACACTAGTTCGCTCGAGGCTAAATTGAAGGAACCCATGCCTACATCTTGCTCTACCTCGTGAAATGCATGCATTGAAAAATTTGGAGCTTGCACATTATGTTGATCGTTTGCGGGATGAGAATGATGATTTGAGGAAGTTGATGGGTTGGTTGTCCTGGTCACGAGCCTCGCTTGAGGATGATGATTGAGGCCTTTAAGAGGCAAGATGGTGAGGGGCTTGGGGCAAACAAGGTTGGTGAGGGAAGTGGAGAGAATATCCGGAGCCACCAAAAACCCACCACAAGAATGATTTCCCACCAAAACCTAACCATCTAAGGAACCGACTAGACACAACCCCGGCCTCCACCCGTGTTTCCTACACCCACAAATGACCTACAAAAGCCTATCAAGTTTGTGAGCACTTCGGGGAAAGTGTTCTTTGGGAAGGAAAGTGAGAAGGCTAGTGGTGAGAAACCGTGGAGGGTTTGAGTGGAGAGAAACCGAGTGAACACCACATCCCAAGCCAAAGCCTAAGCTTGTGAGGTTCCATTGTGGCTATTGTGGGAGAGATGGCCATAAGGAGGAGTTTTGCTTCAAGAGGAAGCGAGAGGAGAGAATGGAGAAGGAGTGGGCTAACAAGGACAAGTACCACCCTTCCGATGGTGTACTTGAGCCTCGTATGCAGATGCCCAGGGGCAAGGCGACTGTGCGGACAGTTCGGGCTTGGGGAGAGAAGAAGGCTGTAGGTGGTGCTGCTGTCCAGGTCACACCGGTCAGACCGGTGTGGGGCACCTCGGACCGGTGCGGGCCCCGGACGACGGATGTTCGGGTTTCGAGCTCGTACAGGTGCGAGGGTTGTTTCTGGTGGTCGTGGTTCTGGTGGTTGGGCTGGAAAGGGTGCAGGTGGTCAGTTTGCTAGGCGTTCTCCTCCTCGTGCTCAATACGGGGATTGGAGGAGTCGTGGCGTTGAGTTGGAGAGGAAGGACGTTCCACGGGCTTTCTTGCGTGGTTTTGGTCCTCCTCCAGGCAGAGAGGGGTGGTTCCCTCAGGGTGGTTACCGTGGTGGTGTTCGCGAGGTAGTTTTGGTAGGAGAGATGCTTTGGTTGGTGCTAACCCCACTTTCGAGCAAATGGCTCGGCACTGGTTTTCCTCCTTTGGTACTAACCCCGTCTTTGAGTCGTTTGTTCGCTCACGTGCCTATTTTTGATTTTCATGTGGGAGACTTGAAGAACATTTGGTTGATTGACTCCGGTTGCTCGAGGCATATGACCGGAGACAGGGGGTGGTTCTCAAGTCTCGTCCCGGTGGTGACGAAGAGGTACATCACCTTTGGGGACAATGGGCGTGGGCGTGTGCTTTCGAAGGTGAGATAAAAGTGAGTGACAAGATCACTCGAGGCGTGTTGCTCTTGTTCAATCGCCGGGGTACAATTTGCTTTCTCGTGTCCCAGCTTGTTGGATGAGGGTTTTGAGGTGTTGTTTCGGCCTCGGTGGTTCTCGGATTGTGGACTCTCGAGGGGACCTTGTCCGTATGGTCGTTCCCGAGGGTCGTGTGTTTCGTGCTGATTTTTCTCGCTCTTCGGGTGTGGAGCGTTGTTTCTTGGCTGGTTCTTCGAGTGAGTTGTGGAAGTGGCATAGGAAGTTGGGTCACTTGAGCTTTGACCTTTTGTCTCGCTTGAGTAAACTCAATTTGGTCCGAGGATTGCCACGGTTGAGGCTAAAGAGTTGGTTTGTGCGCCGTGTAGGCATGCCAAGATGGTGGCCTCTTCTCACCCGCCTCTCACCGATGTGATGACTGAGCGTCCATGCGAGCTGCTCCACATGGACCTTGTTGGCCCAGCTCGTGTGAGATCTGCGGGTGGGAAGTGGTATGTCCTTGTTGTGGTGGACGACTATTCTCGGTATGCGTGGGTGTTCTTTCTCGAGGATAAGGGGGAGACGTTTGGTTTTGTTCGAGATCTAGTCTTGAGGTTGAGGAACGAGAGGCACGGAGATGCCATACGAGCTATCCGCAGTGATAATGGCTCGGAATTCAGGAACTCTCGTTTTGAAACCTTTTGTCATGACTTGGGTCTCGAGCACCCGCTTTCGAGTCCGTATACGCCTCCCCGGAATGGTGTTGTGGAAAGGAAGAACGGGACCTTGTGCGAGATGGCTCGGACGATGCTTGATGAGCATAGGACTCCGAGGAGGTATTGGGCCGAGGCGGTGAATACCGCATGCTATGTGTCGAACAGGATATACCTCGTAGTGCACAAGAAGAAGACATGCTATGAGTTGATGCATGGTCGCACACCCAAGGTGAGTCACTTCCATGTCTTTGGTTGCAAGTGTTTCATTCGAAGAAAGGCGAGGAAGTTGGATAAGTTTGAGGCTAGGTCTGTCGATGGCATTTTCTTTGGTTATGCATCTCATTCTAGAGCATATCGTGTGCTCAATCTTGAAACTAACCAAATCGTGGAGACTTGCGAGGTAACCTTCGACGAGACAGAGCCACGTAGTCGCCTTGTTTTTGAGTGTGCGGGTGATGATGAGCTTGGCGAGGAGATCTTTCGGGAGGAGGAGCATGAACATGGTGATGATGAGGATGGTGGTGCGGTGCCCCCGCCCGAACATGTACCCACTACTTCGACGACGATGATGGATGGACCCTCTCGCTACACCTACGACGACAAATCAAGAACGAGGAGAAGGCGATGTTGAGGGGGAGGTAGCTTCGAGGCGAGAACCTCCCGGCGAGTTCAAGTGGATCACCCAGCTTCGAGGATCATCGGCGACATGAATGAACGCACTACACGGTCGAGGGTTCGAAACAATTCCCATTTTGCTCATGCTGCGTTTGTTGCTTCTTTCGAGCCCAAAGACATTGGACACGCACTATCTGATCACAATTGGGTTAACTCGATGCATGAGGAGTTAGAGAATTTTGAGAGGAATCAGGTGTGGGAGTTGGTTGACCCTCCCCCAGGGTGTAAGCCGATTGGTACCAAGTGGGTGTGGAAAAACAAAGAGGGAGAGAAGGGTGAGGTTGTGAGGAACAAGTCGAGACTTGTTGCCCAGGGGTTCAGTCAGAAGGAGGGGATCGACTACGAGGAGACCTTTGCTCCCGTAGCCCGTTTGGAGGCGATTAGGATCTTTCTAGCCTTTTCTGTGGCTAAAGGGTTCAAGTTGCACCAAATGGATGTGAAGAGTGCTTTTCTGAATGGAGTGTTGGAGGAAGAAGTGTATGTGAGACAGCCTACGGGGTTTGAGAGCGAGAAGTACCCCCACCGGGTGTACAAGTTGAGGAAGGCGCTGTATGGGTTGAAGCAGGCGCCTAGAGCTTGGTATGGCAGGTTGAGGGGGTTCTTGTTTGAGAGAGGTTTTGAGATGGGGAAGGTCGATCAGACCTTGTTTTTGCCGAGGCAGGCGAGGAGATATCCCGATTGTGCGGGTGTACGTGGATGATATTGTCTTTGGTGGCTCGTCTAACTCTCTTGTTGCGAGGTTTGCGATGATATGAGCGAGGAGTTTGAGATGAGCATGATGGGTGAGTTGCGGTTCTTCCTCGGGCTACAAATCAAGCAATCAAAGGAAGGAACATTTGTGCACCGGAGCTAAGTACACCAAGGACATTGTGAGGAAGTTCAAGATGGAGGACTCCAAGGCAATGACGACGCCGATGAGTACGACTACAGCTCTTGATGCGGACGAGGAAGGTGAACACGTGGACCAGAAGGAGTACCGAAGCATGATCGGGTCACTCCTCTACTTGACGGCGACGAGGCCGGACATACGCTTCTCGGTGTGTCCGTGCGCTCGTTTTCAAGCGTCTCCGAGGACTTCGCATCGGCAAGCAGTGAAGCGAATTTTCAGGTACTTGCGTCACACTCCCGACTTCGGCCTTTGGTACTCCGCGTCCTCTTCTTTGGCGCTTCATGGTTTTTCAGACGCGGATTTTGCGGGTGTCGGTTGGATAGGAAGTCCACTTCGGGACTTGCCGCTTTTGGGTTCTTCTTTGGTGTCTTGGTCTTCCCGCAAGCAGTCAAGTGTTGCTCAATCCACGACCGAGGCCGAGTATGTTGCCGCTGCTAGTTGTTGCTCTCAGCTCCTTTGGATCACCTACACCATGAGTGACTTTGGTGAGGAGTATACCCATGTCCCACTTCAATGTGATAGCACCAGTGCCATAAGCGTTGCAAAGAACCCAGTGCTCCATTCCAAAACCAAGCACATAGAAGTGAGGTATCATTTTCTGAGAGACAATGTTGAGAAAGGAAAGATAGCTTTGATCCATGTACCCACACATGACCAACTAGCCGATATTTTCACCAAACCCCTAGATCAAGCCACTTTCACTCGTTTGCGGGGGGAACTTGGTGTGTGTTTGATTTCTTGAGTTGGGTGTGTGGGAGCTCTCTTTTGCCGGTGGTGTCGAGCCCGTTTTGCCTCCCCTCGAGGAGCCGGTTTGTAGCATATGTATAGCTTTCCTTTGTGCATTTCTTGCATTTGGCATGGCATATGTAACATGATGTATAGGCATCCTTGTATCTTAGATTGCATACATTTTGTATCATATGCATTGGTTAGGAAAAGCTTCTCTCTTATACATTGTTCACCATGGAATGAGATATATGTCTTTGTGAGCTCGTTTGGTATGCTATGGTTAGTTTGGCTTAGCTCTTGATGATCTTGATGAATAATCCATGGTTGATAGCTATGCTTTTGAAAAATGTCACATGTATGCTCTCTCATGTGTAAATGCCTTTACATGCTCTTGACATGTTTTTGTGGCCTTGCTATGCTTAATTTGTGGTTGGATAGCTAGTTTATTGATCATATGGGGCCAAAGGCTCATTTGCCATCATGAATGTTTAGCCCTCTTGATTTATCTTGTGGAGGAGCATAAGTTCCTTTTTGTCGCAAAGACATTTCATGTACCATTTACAAATCCGAAAATGAAATGAAAAATGCTTGGAAATGTGCTCCCATGTCATATGTGCTGAATTTAATTTGCTTTGGGTGCTAAATCGTTGCATGATGCCTACCAATGAGAAGTCTCATACATAGAAGTAGGCACATGGCTCGGTGGCTTTGACATGACATGAGGTGCTTGTGGGTGTTTGTGATGGTCTTATGATTAGAATGGCTGTCCTAGCATGAAGTTTGTGTGGCTTTGCCATTTTGATATGCTTTGATCATGTTTAGGATTTTGCTCATGAGAGGCAAGTTTTTCGCAAAATTGCCAAAATCCATCTTAGCTTCGTCCAATGGTTGTGAAACTTGGTGATCATGTAGTTGAGATCGATACGAAGCCGTAGAGTATCTAACTTGCTCATTTGGACGTGTGTGGCATTCTTTGTTGAATTTTGTATATTTGAGAAGCTCTAGGTTGAAAGTTTTGCATTTTTGGCTTGATTCATGCATTGCCAACAAGGGGGAGAAGTTTGAGCTTGAAATGGCTTACCGGGCGCATTTAGAAGGTTTTCAGGTGGTTTCGAGCCATTTCTGGGCTCGTTGTACACCGGTCCGACCGGTGAAGAGCACCGGTCCGACCGGTGTGAGTGCTGGTCCCGTACATATGTTAGGCACCGGTCGACCGGTGGTGATGACCGGTCCGACCGGTGTGAGCCGAAAGTGCTTTCTGTCCTATTTCATGTGGTTTCTTGCATGCATTCGTCCGGGGGAGTTGCATTGGTTCGGGGGAGCTTGCATGTGTGCAGGGGGAGCTCTTTGTGAGTTTTCGAGTTTTGTTTCGGTGGTTTGTGCTCTTTGCTTGAGCATTGCTTTGTCTCGGATGTGTCGAGCCGTTGCCCTTGCCTAAGGGGTCCGAGACTTGTTTCCTTCAAGTGATCTTGCTCTTTGCCTTTGTTTGGCTTTCGATCGCTTGTTGGAGTTTCTTTTTGTTCGTTTCTTTTCTTTTTCTTTTCTCTCTTGTTACCTTCGTGTGGGTGTTGTCAATGCACTCATCAAGGGGGAGATTGAGGACCATGTGTGGTTCGAGGACCGGTGGATGGTCGCTTCCTTGTGTGATGAGTGATTGACAACGTTGTGTGGACCGATTCTTGGCTAAGTATTGCGGGTGCGAGGTTGCGGCTTGACTCGTGTTGGTGCAGGTGAAGAACAAGCGCGAAAGGTCGTCGCCGGTGAGGCCTCCAGGTGTGGAGAAGACAAGTAGGCTTCGTTCGAGGGACCCGGTGGCCAGCGGGGTCAAGTGCGGGCCGCATGGTGGCATGAACAACAAGATGAAGTCGTGGATGGTTTCTTGGTTGAGCCTCAAAACCAAGGTCGAGCCGGGACTACGTGGGAGCCAAGTCATGAGTGGAGATTGGCGGAGGCTACACCGAGTTCGCGGGGTTTCCGGTGGTTCACCGTAAAACCACCGGGTTCCTTGGTTGATCCACAAAGCCAAGACCGGAGAACCGAAGACGGAGGTGCGAAGAAGCACGGCGACCGGCCTCGACCGGTGGGTCCGACCGGCTCGACCGGTGGGGACCGGTGCCTCGGCCGGTGAGGAGCACCGGCTCGACCGGTGTGCGACGACGCAGTCCGAATCTTCGAAGCGGAGGACACGCGTCGGGATCGCATGGCTTGCGTCGAGACTACGCGGGGTGCGGTCGCCGGCATCCGTCCGATGGTGAAGACATCAAGAATTCCAAATCCGCCCTTGAGGGGCTTGTATCCCTAGTTGTTAGAGAAGGGCATTTTAGACATTCGGTTGCCGCCTATATAACCCAAGAGGTGAGAGGATGGCAGCCAACTCTTTGAACCCTAGCTCATTAGTTTTCCTATTTTTCACCTATTTTCTCTAGGTTTTCCTTAGGACTAGCAAGAGAGCTTCACGGAGAGATCTTGTAGAGAGGGATGGATGATCGGGCGGCTTGCTAGACCTTGTACGAACCTTTGTTTCATGTATAGATGATTCGGCGTGGTTCCTCAAGGTTTGGATGTGTTTTCCCCGGTTATTCTTGGTGGTGATTTTCGGAGCCCTTTCTCGGTGATTTCTTTGGGTTGTTTTCGGGGCTTTTCTCTTGGGGATTTGATGGGGGAAATTTGTGGGAACCCTTCGTGGTTCTTTGGGTTGTGATTCCCCTCCCAAATCCGTGAGAAAAAGTGCTCGATTTTGGGGTTTCTTGAGTTCTTGGATTGGAAGTGTTTTCGGCGGGATTTCTTTGATTCCTCCTTTTTGGACGAGATTTGGTGGGATTAAACTTGGCTATGGACTCCTCATGAGGTGTTCCTGATATCCCCAAAGTCTTGTTCAAGTCCGTGGAGTGATTCGGGAGATCGAGATTTGGATTTGGGGGAGTTGACCCGCGGGTCTTTGTTCATCCCGAGTCGCCGGTGCCACACCGGTCCGACCGGTGCTCTTGACCGGTCCGACCGGTGCAAGCCCTTGTGGGTTTTTGCTCGGGTGAACGTCTTGGTGAGTTCGCCGTTGTCCCGTGGTGCTGCCTGTTTCGAGTTTGGGTCCGTCTCCGGTGGTCGGTTGCCCCGTTTAGTGCCTTGGGGGCTTTCAGGCTGCCATCGGTCTGACCGGTGTGTCTCACCGGTCTGACCGGTGTAGAGCCACTTAGTGAAAGTTGCTCAGTTTCACCGAGCGGGGACCGGTCGGCCGGTGGTGCTCACCGGTCTGACCGGTGTGGGTCTGTAGACTCGAGGTTTGGTTTTTCCGCTGCGTTTCTCGGGTCGGAAGGTTGCGTGTTGGTTCCTAGGTCCAGTGGCACTCCAGTGGCTACGTGGGCTTGACCAACCTTGGTAGTGAGTCGGAGACGTGTGTTGGAAGCCGCGTTCGTCTTGTTGGAGTTTTCATCTCCTTCGAGAAGAATTTTTATCGGCTCCCATTCACTCCCCCCCTCTCTGGTTCGCCGTATCGGTCCTTCATCCTCCTCTCTCTAATCTTCTGCCGGTGGTTGATATTGATAGTCTTGGTTGTTGTACCCTTACTCATAATGCACCACTCCTCATATGAATTGTCTGACGGTGCTAGGTGAAGGTGTCCAAGCACATAAGCGACGTTTGCATTTCCTTCACCCATTTGGTTTGCATTGGTTAGGATGGCTGCAATAATTTGCACGTTCCTTGCAGCGTATCCTCCAATGGTGGCCACATTTTGTTGTGGTTGAGGAAGGTGTGCAAATGGCTCCGCAAAGGCTACGTTGGGCACCGCAAAAATGGTGGGGGGTATGGCTGCACCACTCCCCCATGCTTGCATTGGTACACCACCGTAGTAACTTGGCGGCGCCGGGGTTCCTCCCAATGGTGGGACATAATTTTGTTGTGCACCTCCTTCTTGGGTCGTGGAAAAACCTTCTCCTAATCCTTCTCTATTATATATTTTTTTCTTCGCCGGCACAAGAAGTCCTTCCTCTAACCGATCTTCTTCCCCTCAAGAAAAGTCTTAATCTTCAATCCGGAAGGGGCAAATTCACCTAGGCCACTCGGAAGCCTCCTCTCTCATCTTCACTCTTATATTTTCCTTTCTTCATATATTCCTAGGGCAGTCCCGGGTAAGAGATGATTTGGGTTCCTTGTAATACCCGGTTTTAAAGAGATAGCCAATATGGAGAGGTAACACCCCGAACTCGATGTTGCTTAACAACACCACCGGTTGATCATAGGTGAGTGGGGTCTATTGGCCACTTGGCAATCAAAGCCAAGTAAAGCCAATTCAACTCCGTGTTGGTTATCTTTGTCTCTCTTGTTCTCCCAAAAATCCACTTGCACAAAAGTGACACACTTGGATGATGGGGTTCCGGATAGTATTTCTTCGTTGATGGTCTCTTCCCGTGATCATACTCCAAAAACCTTCCCATGTGCCTTCATGCACATCCACTTGTTCCGGAGCTCCCTTTTGAAAATAGGAGACACTCGCCCATGGGTCTACGATACTAGAACATGCAATCATTTCGAACATGAAAACCAATCTAATCTATCGGGGATTGTGTTGAATGGATCCAAGGAAGCATTGAGGCCTTACTCCCTTTACGGCATGGTTGCTAGCCTTAAGCATTAAAGTATTTTCAACACAAGATGATAGATAGATAATCCAACAAAGTGTGATTACATCTCAAGATCGATTGCAGCCCATGGATGAAAGGAGATTACCCCATCAAGGTGCTAGAAATAGCATCATTGATCAAGGTTACCCTTCCGACGGTGTCTTCCTTCTTCTCCTCTTGTGGGCTCCCTCCAACGGAATGAGAGACTCAGCACTCCTTCATCAAGGGTATGCGCCATGGTCATGAAAATTTCCTAGGCGAATTCCTTGTGGGTGTTTGCCGACACTCCGCTAGAGAATTGCACCGTGTCCCGTGTGAAACCCAATATGTGGAGAGCTTGGTCATCGATGTCGACGTTCGCTATAAGCCTCTACCCAAGGCGAGCGAGCTTCTTCTCCTCCTCCTCCGTCGTGATGATAAACCCATTGGAATGCCACGGAGCGCATGGAGGTGGAGCGGATGATCGTGTCAAGTGGTGAGGTTGGACAGGCGGCTCCTCCATATGTTATTGAAGTTTGGTAAACCTAATAAATGAGTTTCGTGTGGCCCTCATGCCACCAAGGAGAAGAGTGTGGTTCCTCCTCGGCGGTGCCGTGTCCTCCTCCATACTCCAAGGAAACTCGGAAACCGAGTGCCTCCTCGAAGAGGTTGTCGATGATGGCTTAGACGACGATGATCCCTTCTTCTTCGGTGAAAAGACTTGTAGTTTTCTTCCTTGATTGCAGCACTCTCCCTCACAAATATATATCTGGGGTTTTCACCCGGTAACAAGGTACACAAATATTATTTTGGAGTCTGGACTTTGAGTGGATAAAGGATGTGGTTTGTTGCACGAAACAAACGCGGTGGATGGCTAAGTCTAAGGTGATTCCGGCGTACAAACTAGAGCACACGAACAAAGAGTTGGATGAAAGACTTACCTCTCTCCTCCTCTTGGCTCGGTTCTTCTCTAGTGCATGTTGCTTCGTGATCGCGTACACCTTCCAAACGTTCCCGTCCACTCCTTCGCTTGCATTATTGCTCCTTCCACTTGATGTTTTCGCTTTGACTCACTTCCATACTCCCTTGCCTCACATGCACCCATGATATTCCTACAAAACAAAGCCTTGGTTTCCCCCCCATGCTTGTACTTTGCATGTGGTTTAAATATGTTGGAGGGGCATCCCGTGATGTATCATGGTGCATGCATGGTTAGGTTAACTAGAATGCCTCCCTTTAAGTGTGTTTAAGGCTAAGCACTCCTCTAATTTCGAAATTTAAAAATATTTTTCAGAGCCATGCAAGAGCTCAAGCATAAATTTAGAGAAGTTTTTAAACCATTAAAAACAAATGTAAGTCGAAAATATTTTTCGACTACGTCGATTTCGGTCTCACCGGTATAGTTTGCCTTCATTAGTTGAGAGCAAGCTTTTCCCGGCTTGATCATGGGGGCATAGGTTTAGGTCCTAATTTTGATTAGATGAGAGAGATTTTGAATGAAATAAAATTAAGTGAGGCTTAGAAAAATTCTAATCTTAGAGAAACCAAGGATATGGATTTTTAAGCCAACCAAAAATCAAGTTTCTAGGTTCACGCGAGTCCTACCACATGCTGAAATTTAAATAACATCTAGATACAAGTCGTGGCTCTACTCGTGTGTTTTTAGCATGAAAAACAAGTCAACCACAACACCATAATGAGGGTGAAGGGTTGAGTTAGGTTCTGAAATTTTTTTTGTTGTGGTTTCTCGAAAAAGAAGCAAACAATCACATAGGATGGTTCATGTAAAGGGTTTATGATCAAGCAAAATATTCAACCAAGAATTATGTCTCTAATATCGTTCAACCATTCTAAGTCTAATGTTTTGCGTAGTAAAATTCAAAACTGAATTAAAAGGACTCGAAAAACCTGGAATCGGGTTGTCCTCCCGGTAGCTTATTCTTGACTCGACGAAACGGGTTGCCTCCCGCCTAGCGCTTCGTTTATAGTCCATGGCTAGACTTCTTCACTTGATTACTCCGGATCAACACTCTTTGCGAGCGTTGCAATCTTGGGTGCCCACTTCGGCTTAGTCAATTTTTTTGGTCTTCACAGGCTGGCATTGTTCTTTGGTCTTGACGGATGCAACAACTTCCTCCATGTAGTGGCTGGGCATCTCGAACTCCGGTCTTCGGTTGTGATCTTCATGGTCTTCTTAGTGTGATCCTCCATCTCTCCCGAATGAGTTTGAGTAGCCTTTCGCCGTCTTGGGACCTTGGAGTTGTCTCCGAAATTCTTCTTTGTTACCCATCGGGCGCCCGGCAAGTTGTCCCACTTGCGTCTCTAGCATCTTCATCATGATGAACACTTCGCATGTGGATCTTGCCTTGGCGGCCTTTAGGTGTTGAGCTTCTTTCTCCATCTCCATCTTCTCCATCCTCCTCTTGATCTTGAACGGCCTTCCGGCGTCTTGACTTGGAGGTGGTGATTCCCTTGGAGATTTCGACGGTCCTTCGACTTCAACTTTTGAATCTAGGGTTTCCACCCCTTTAGCTTGTGTTGCATGTCACCTTTGCCTGTAAAATTTTCCTGGATCATCCACAAAAAAGTTTGGGTTTCTTGGAGAGGTAGCCAACCATCTCCGGTTAGGGTTAGCAATAAAACAAAAATCTAAAAGAAGAAAAATTAGGGTTAATCAAAACTAGATTAGATTGACTCTTTTTTTTCTTTTTGGGGATGATCAAACATAAGAGATGCAAAAGAAAATCAAAAGAAAAACTGAAAGATAAGCGATACTAGATCGGATCTTGATTGCTTGTTCCCCGGCAACAGCGCCAGAAAAAGGGGCTTGTTGACGGTTAATAGTTGTATCAAAGTTCGTTTGTGACTTGCAAGCGGACAAGTCTCCCGTCGTAGTCAAGGGACCCTTCTTCCCTCGAGTGGTGAACCCAAGGTATCGAATCCGTGGAACAATGTGCAATGCAAGGATTCAATCTAGTAAAGCAAGGTAAGCTATCTTATGAAGGTAAGTTGCATCTAATCTACTAACTCATAAAGAAAACGAATCTAATCTAATCTAATCTACTAAAGAGGTAGCAAGAGAAAGCAAGAGATAACCAATCTAGAGAATCTAGATCATGCTTATGTTGTAGCTCCAAACAAGATAGATGAAGATAGTAAAGCGAATCTCATTAAAAGCATCTTTAAATCGTGGCCTTCCCATCCGACTCCGAAAACGCCCGCCTTTCGAAACCCCCCGTTCGTCACAACGTATTCCTATTCATGCGGGTAGTCTAGGGCGAGTTCGATAGAACAAGTTGAAATCACTTGGCCGGTCCGGTATGCACCTCTAGCCACCGCGGCTACAGGAGCACCCTATGTAATCTATCTTAAGTATAGATCGTAGAAGAAGCAAAACCAAGAAGAAAACAAAAATCATCGAGAAGGCACTTGATCGCTAGAAATCGAATTCACTTACAAACTTCACTATGAATGATTACATGAACAAGATCACCACCGGGGCCCTCCCTCGATCTTGATCCTCGCTCCGGAGCTCCGACATGGTCTTCCATGCAAGGTTCCCACGTCGTCTAGGGAAACCCTAGACAACTAGCACGACCCTCATCTCCGAGATGGTGTCCCTCAAGCTTCTCTGCTCCTCGGCGGCGGATTACGACTTCGGTTCTGCGTGGCTCTTAGTCAGGGGGCTATTTATAGCCTGAGAAGCAATTAGGTCAAAGGAGAGGCCGATTGGGCCCCGAATCTGGGCCCAATTCGGCCCATCCCGCGGCCTGCTTCTCCCGGTGTTGCTTCCCACGTCTTCTAGATGTTCTCCCCTTTTGCATGTGGGCCCTTGACGTCGGTTTCGCTCCGAATTGGACTCAACTCCTTGTCTTGCAAGATTCAGCACTTTTCTGGTTCAGTCCTCGGAGTTTATCATCTTCTCGGGCTTGGTCCTTGGGCTCTTGGAGTCATGTTCACTTCATTGCTTGACTTGTATCAGGATTCAAGGTCTTGTCATGAGGTGCTTAATGAACTTATCCCGGAAGTCTTGCTTTCGACGTTAAAACCCTGCGTAAACACATAACTCCAAAACCGACATGCACAAGTGAACTTGTTATACCACGGGGGTTAGTACCAATGAATAAGATACAAAAGTCATGCCAACACCGAAGGTAAACTCATGGCTAGGTTGACGGATTTTCACCGTCAACACTCTCTAAACATTCAAAAGAAGATACCTAAATTCATGTTGTAAGAATTACTAATTGATCAAGTGTTGAGATTTTGACTAAGGATTCTTTTGCAAAGTTGATCAAAACTAAGCTAAGTATGCTTTGGGACTAACTACACTTGTTTAACATAACTAATTATGGTACTTAGCTTAACTAAACATCTGGGATGTTACAACCTGGCTCCAGAGAAACGCTCGATTCCGACATTTTTCTTCAGCCTGGCTCGCCACATGCTCGCGCGAGCTCCTGCACGTGGCGATTTCGGCTGCGGGGAGATGGCACGAAACTCCTAGGGTTACCTCCACTGTTCCCGCCACTCACTGCCGCCTCCTCCCTCTATAAATCCTCTCCCGCCTCCTCCCTCTCTTCTAGTCGCTTCCTGCTTGCGCCGCCGGTAGGTGCTCCATCTCCTTTTCCTCGATTTCGTCGGTGTTCTTGGTGGATTCGTGACCTTCTAATCCTTCCCCTCTCTCTCGATTTGTTGTAGGTGCCGTGGATCTAACTCCTGTCCAAGATGAACATTGATTTACCCTAATTTCCCCCTCTTCTCTCTGCGGTTTGGAAACCCTAGGTCACTGATTGTTGTCGATGCACGGACACCGGATCTGATTTCTTGGCTGTCTTTGAGGTATAGATCCATGCTCACCTTGAGTATTTGTAGTTCCTTGATTTTTTCTTTTTTTAAAAAAAATCACAACTTGCATATGCTCTTTCTATGGCTGTTCTTGCAGATCTGTTGTTGTTTCTTGGTTGGCTTCCCTCACCTACTGTTGTTCCTTGGGGCTGCTTCTAATTGACGTGGGTACTTTTACATCTAATCCCCCTCTCGCTTCTCCTCTAATATGTAGTGTGCAATAGCTGATTCTTCGTGCTTCGATGCAACTGTATTTTTCTGAGCTATTGTCATTGCCTGTGATGATGATAGTATTCTGAGCTATTTCCCATGTCTGTGATGGTGATATTATTTTTGAGCTATTGCCCAAGTCTGTTATGATGATGATATTGCCTTTGAGTTATTGCCAAAGTCTGTGATGATGATATTATCCTGCTCATTTTGCTTCGGCTTCCCTTTATTTTACCTTGCATTTGTCCATTACTTGTGGTGTTTGCAATGTTGGTAGTAAATAGTTTCTTAAAATCCTTAATTTTTCTAGATGGACCTGGAAGAGAAGAGACACATTCTTTTTTGCTCGAGCTGCTGCTCTTATCACAACCATGTATGCACTCCTGTTTGATAGGATTAGAATGGTTGAGTCTGAGCGGCCACAGATCAGTTGTGGTCCAAGGAGCATTAGGGACGAAGAGCAGCAAAGAAACTTGAACTTAATTTACAACTACAATGATATAGAATGTGTTAATATGCTTCGCACGAGAAGGGTGCCTTTTTTTAGTTTGTGCAACTTGCTTAGTGATAGAAAACTACTTGCAGACAACATCAATTTATGTGTAGAAGAGCAAGTAGCTATGTATCTCCATATTGTGGGTCGTAACCAACGCTTTAGAGTTGTCAAGCAAAACTAGAGAAGGTCAATAGAGACAATACACCGCCATTTCAGAGATGTGTTGTATGCTATTGGTGAACTAAGACAAGAGATGATTAAACCTCCAAGTAATGAAACATCACTAAAGATTAGCAACAACCATAGATGGTATCCTTACTTTAAGGTCAAAACTTGACCTATACCTGTTAGGATATTGTTCCATTAGCTCATGTCAATTTATTGTGAAATTTTGGATGACATGTAGGATTTTGTTGGGGATATTGATGGGACTCATGTATATGTTAAAGTTCCAGTGAAGATGCAAGCTGCATTTAGGAGTAGAAAGAATGCCCTAACACAAAATGTGCTAGCTGCTGTTACATTTGACTTGAA
Source organism: Cenchrus americanus (assembly GCA_947561735.1). Classification (NCBI taxonomy): domain Eukaryota; kingdom Viridiplantae; phylum Streptophyta; class Magnoliopsida; order Poales; family Poaceae; genus Cenchrus; species Cenchrus americanus. The sequence goes on from OX387241.1 coordinate 15,278,239, forward strand.
ATTTTCATATGTACTTGCTGGTTGGGAGGGATCAGCACATGATGCCACAATTCTTGCTGATGCATTGCAGAGGCAAGATGGGTTAAGGGTTGCACCAGGTTACTAAAGTGAATTGTACACATAAAATACATGAAATCGCATAATGATGAACCTAATTTTCTTTCCATACCTATTTTAAGCAAGTTTTACTTAATAGATGCTGGATATGCTTGTCGGCCTAGGTTTCTTCCTCCTTATTGAGGCACTAGGTATCATCTTAAAGAATATGGGAATAGGAACTACCCAACCAACCCAAAAGAATTGTTTAATTTGAGGCCTTCTAGTTTGAGAGTAACTGTTGAGAGAGCTTTTGAAGCTTTGAAGAACCGTTTTCGCATCATTGATACCAACAAGCCATTCCATCCCTTGAGGTCACAAGTAAAGCTAGTGCTTGCATGTTGTATTTTGCATAACTGGATTCTTAGATTTGGCATCGATGAGTAGTTACTGAGGAGTTTTCTTGGGTCCCAAATGTTACTAACAGCCAGCCCTATCCTGCTCATATGGATGACAATGCTGTCTGGGCACTACAGAGGGATCAATGGGCTAACCACATGTGGGCTAATAGGGGTCTTTCAAGAATTTAGACATTTTTTTGTATGATTCAATGGTATGTAATGATGTATTATTTTTTATGAACTGAGGCTTTAGGCAATAGCAATGATGTTCTTTTTTATATGATCCTTTACTTGATCTGAGGCTTTGGGCAATAGCAATGATGAATTTTTTTATATGATCCTTTACTTGACCTGAGGCATTAGGCATGTGCAATGATGAATTTTTTTATGGCCCTTTACTTGAACTGAGGCATTGGGCATGTGCAATGATGAATTTTTAATATGATACCACACTTGAACTAAGGCATTGGTCATGTGCAATGATGCATTCTTTTCCTATAATTCTATACTTGGGCTGATTAGGCAATTGCTGAGGAGGTGATGGCTGCTGATGAGCTTATCTTTCCTGGACTGGATGGTGGGTTTGCTGCTGCTGATGTGGGTGTTGTTGCTGATGCTGCTGATTTCATACCAGTTGCACAGGCTCAGGCTCAACAGAGGGCCTCTCTGAGGTGGACTCTGCCTTTGTGTTGCGTCAGATGTGCCAGATCATTTCCACGGGAGTGAGGACTGATAAGGGCTTCAAAGAAGTGCATCTGAACAAGGTTGCCAAGACCCTTCAAGAGTTTTGTGGCAATGAGGTCAGTGGTACCCAGGTGTACAACTACCTGAGGAAATGGAGGCAAAGGTGGGTGAAACTGTCCAAGCTGATGGATCTCAGTGGAGCTCAATGGGATGAGGATACATGGACTAATGTTCTTGAGGAGGAGCACTATAATGGACATACTAAGGTAAAGACCTAAGCATTCATTTTTATTCACCACATGAGTTGATTGTTTTTGTATAAAGACTAACATAATTGTTTCCTTATGCAGGATCACCCCAAGGATGCTGAATTTCTGAACAAGCCCATTCAACATTACAGGGAGATGATGATCATCTTTGGCAATGGTCAGGCAACAGACAAGTTTGCTATGGGCAGCAATGAGAAGCTTGGCACACCATCTGACTATGCTGAAAGTTCACTAAAGCCTGAGCCTACTGAGATCCTCAAAAGTGGGAAGACAGACACCATGGAGGCAAGTAAGTCTGATGCTGTAGTTGGTAACAAGAGGAAGAGGTCCATGCTGTCTGAAGATGATGTGGTGTTGTTCACTGGGATGTCAGAGGCTATCAAGGATGTTGTTGATGCTATTAGGTCCACCAAGGTGCTGGACTGCCACCCAGATCTGTATGGAGAAATCATGTTCATTCCAGGCTTCACTGGAGAGGCACTGATGTGTGCTTATGGGTACCTGCTGGACAACAAGGCACTAGGCACTTCATTTGTGCAGTGGTCTGATGCTCACAAGGTGTTGTGGCCGAGGACCCACTTGGCCAATGCAAGCACTACTATGAGTGAGGTGACTGTCTGGTTTCAGGTTGATCCTTTTGTGCAGATGGGGTGGCAGCCTGTGGTGGTGTGTAATGCTGGATTCTTTTGTGTAGTTGGTGGTTCATTTTCTGACTAACACTACAAATGGTGGTTATGTAGTGGGTTGACCAACTATTTTTTGTAGTTGATTTGATCCTGCAGTCTTTACATAGTAACACTAACATATAGTTAGTGCCTTAGATAGCCAGCACCTACTCCTATATCAACCTATATGGTCTTTTCTTATGTTGTGGCAATCTGACTATGTGTGCATTGCCTGAGGTGAATCTGGGGGTTCTGAACTTGATTTCATTCAGAGGACATGTCCTTCAGCCTGTGATGTTGCATTCTTATGTCTGAACACATGTGAGTTGCCTGTGATGTTGCATTCTTATGTCTGAGCACATGTGAATTGCCTGTGATGGTCTTTCCTTATGTCTGAGCACATGTCCATTGCCTGTGAGGTTCTTTTTCATAGTTGTCTGAGCACATGTCCATTGCCAATGATGTTTTTGCTTCTATTTCATCTGTCCATTCTTCTACTTGTTGTTTTTAGCTATGGCATGGTATGTGGTTCATGTTGGCCGACGGCCTGGAGTGTACTCCAACTGGGATGATGCTCATACTCAAGTGAATGGCTACAAAGGTTGCTGCCACAAAAAATTCAAGACAAGAGAAGAAGCCTTTGAAGCCTTCTATGGTCGTCACTACAATGAAGTGAAGGTAATTTCACCTGAAATTGTTGCACTAGATGTGAAGAAGCATTGTCCTTGTCATGTTCATCGTGTTATAATCATGATTCAGTTCTTAATCATTGTTGTTTTAGTTTGGAAGTTGATGTAATAATTGTTATCACTAGCATGAATATGTGAACATGTTGATTAGGTGGTGGTATTCTTACCACCGCATGCAAGATGTAACTAGACCTTCATTCATGCAGGCAACCAAACACGAATGATTGCATCTAGCTTTTGAATCTGAAAATACATGCATGCAAACAAACACCATCTCAGTCTAATCTGGTTCCACAGATGTAGGCAAACAAACAACCCCTTTTGCATGCATTTAGCCTGGCCAAATGCAGCCTGGCTGCCTAGAGCTGACCTGGCTGGGCTGAGAAGGGTACCAAACACGCCCTAAGCTGCTCGTTCTCGTGATCAAACACAATTCGCGGGCGTGAAATCCTTCAAGCCAACCGGCTGCCATATATGCTTGCCTTGCCTGGCAGTCTGGCACCATGGCAACCTCAACCACCGGATGCGACCACGAGCCACCTGAAAAGCGTTGGTTGCATCACCTTGTTTACCGCCGGCCGGCGGTCCGCCACCGTCCGCTTGGGCACCGCCGAGAGGCGCCCGATCCTCGCGATGAGGACAGAGGTGGACCGGACCGCATGGTGTCAGCGATGTGCACAAGTAATGGTGATTGTTGGTGAGCTACAGGCATCGCACTTGGATTACGATGAAGACTGGAGAATTGCTTCTTGATGCCTCCCAGTCCTAGGCGTTAACTATTTAGAAGCAGAGCTAGTTGGCTTTTTCTGGTGCAATATACTCCTTTCTAGTCACTGCAACTATGAACTATCACGCAGCAAGGCAGCTTCGAACACGCAACACATTCTAATTTGGAAGAACTAGTTGGCTTTTTTGGTGCAGTATATATATATATATATATATATATATAGCGACGTGCACGGTTTACCAACCCTCATTAAGACTGATCTACTGAGACACCTCTGCTGTGAGTAAACAAGGGATCATAAAAATCCTTCGGTGTTATGACTGGCATATTGTAGTCATTACTGCGTTCCACAAGCAGCTTTGATTTCAATGGTTGTATATGCTCGCATAGTCGCATTAGGGCTGCCGCAGCTTCTAGGTCAAACCATGGTCTGATCTGTTCCTTTTGTGAAACGGGAATGCAACCTTAAACTTTCTTCTAATATTGATTCAGATGCTAAGTCATTTGTGAATGGTGATGGTAGATGGCCATGGGGCATAACGATGCTGAGAAGAGTTCGAACAATATTAGCAATTGAAACTTGTCCAAAGTACACTTCATCAACTTAAGAAATCTAATGGATTAGTGCCGTGTAGGGCTCGAAAATTCTAGCAATAACCATCTACTAGACCTACCTTCATCAATCGACTATCAATGGTTCCCATCGATGAAAGGACATAATATTGATCATCATTGTTCTGGAAACCAAACTATCACTTACGAGGTTTTTTTAAGTACACAATACAACATGTACGACCGATTGAAAAAAGACTCGTATGTAATAGAAAAAGACTTATACGTAAGGATCCAACGGTTGAGATTAATTCTGACTGGTTTTAGCTGTTGTACGGTAGTATTCAAAGGTCGTACGGGTAGTATAAGAGTATTATCGAAAATGTAAAATGATATTGTTGTAATATAGAAAATGAAATATATAAAATGTGTTAGATAGTATAAGGGGACATCAGGGATTTTTTCCAAATAATATATATCTATCAAATTATCATTTTACCTATAGAGAAAAACTGATAATACGACCGTACGACCGTTGAATCGTATTGTGTACCGTAAAAAACTTATCACTTAACCGGATATGCAAAACAAAAAGAAAAAGAAAAATAAACGAAGGGCTTAGCTAGTGCATGCTAGGATTGGATAATCCGCATGCCAGCATAGGAAATAGGATGATTGGATCAATGCGAGTAACTCCGATGAAGTTCAATTTGTTCGTGCATCCAGTCTCCTCGATGGTTGTTGGCTTATCGATCAGACCATTTGAATTACATACTCCATCCGTATCGAAACATTTGTCGTCATTGACTCTTTTCTACAACTTTGATCATTCAAAAAATTGTGCAAGTACAATTTATTTTGTTTGTTATATGCTTTAGTGTCGTATCTATTTTAAGCTTAACTTGTTTTACGTGTTTGCAATAATTTTTTTAATAAGACGAATGGTTAAGTTACAAGAAAAAGTCAGCAGCGACAAATATTTCGATACGATGCGGAGGGAGTAAATGCTATTGCTATGTCCCCTGAAATCTGATTGTATTGATGCTTTGAGCGATGTATTTTCTTCTAATTGCATTCCTCTCAACATGCAAAGACCAAAGGGCCATAGAAACAGAACCACGTCGTGCGAAACTTGTTAGTAGGCTTTAAATTTATGTGCTGGCTCTCAATCCTTTGGTGCTTGGAATTGGATCCCGAGCCAAGGTATAGATAATGCATCCGCGACCACGACGGGAAGGCGCCGAGCCACAAGAATCAACAGAAACGTATGCCCGCAAGCCGGGATTCGAAGGTGCAAGCAGGCTTCACGACGCCTCTCAATCTGATACGAATTGTCGCTGCTAATCACTAGACTCTCTCTGTCTCTCACTGCTGCAATGACCATTTCATCTTAGAACAAAAATCTTCCTTTCCCATCTCCTTAGCATACAGTTTATATACTCTCCCCTCTACCTTTCCTGTTTGCTGGGCCATGTGTAATCCCAATTCTAAAGAGTTATCAATCTTGTTTATTAGTGCAACAACCGCAAGAAATCACTTCATCAAAATTCTTAAAAGCTCCTCCCGTTTTCTCTCACAGGAGCAAGCCAACGCGGCGGGCGGGACGCGTGGCGCGCTACCGCGCTCCCGCACCCCCCGCTGTACATTTTGCAAAAAAAACCTCTGCTTCGCTGGAAATCACACCCTCCATGCTTCTCGAAATTGTGAGTCAAGTCCCTAACACAAAGGAACAATGTTAAAAATATTTTCATATAAACCCTCAAACTATAATTATTTTATACGAGAGGAAGAAGAAATCAAAGCCAACCAACTTTGCGAATGCCCCCTCCCACCACCCACCCCCGGCTAATAACACCCCCCCCACCCCGCGGTCCCCGAACCCCTCGGACCCTCACTCCCCGCCCCCGCCGCACCCTCTCGCCCCCACTCCTCCCTCCCCGCCGCCGCCCGCTCCCTCCCCGCTCTCCACCTCCACCGCCACTGCCGCCTCCTCTCCATTTCTCCGGCGGCGCAACCCCGGTGAGCCAGCGGTGGCGCATGCCGGTAGATACGTCTCCTCCTCCCCTTCCTTCCATCTCCTCTGCTTTATCCCCTCCTATTTCCTTTCTCCTCATCTTCTTTTTCCTTGCTAGGGTTCGAGAGCGGCGGCACCGCCGCCTCTCCTCCCATCCTGCTCCCCTAGCTCTCGCTCCGGCTCTGCGGTGCGAGGAGAGAGGGAGGCTCAACGAGGACGGGTTGCCGGGATCGAGCGGCGGGCCGGCAACCTGCGGAGCCGCGGCGCGGGGAGGAAGCTGTCGTGGACCTCCTCGTCGTCGTCTCCCGGCCATGGCGCGGCCACGGTGAGCCCCGTGTCAATTCATGGCGAGGTCTTCTCTCTCTCTCTCTCTCTCTCTCTCTCTCTCTCTCTCTCTCTCTCTCTCTCTCTCTCTCTCGCCGGGCGGCGGGCCGAGGCGACGGCCGGCCACGGTGTCTAATGTCCGTGGTGGTCGGCGGGTGCGGTGCTGGTGGTTCTTGCGGCGGCCGGTGTCCGATGTCCATGACTCCATGGTGGTCGACGGCGGTGGCTGGCCGCCACCTCCCTTCCCCTTGTCTCGTCTCTCTCTCTCTCTCTCTCTCTCTCTCTCTCTCTCTCTCTCTCTCTCTCTCTCTCTCTCTCTCTCTCTCTTGCAGATCTTGCCGTGGACCAAGGCGATGACGGACCAGCAAATGGCTAGCAGACGGCCGGTCGCGGTGTCCCGGCCCTCCTCAACCTCGCTTGATCCAGAGACCGCGCTGCCTCCGTGCGCCCATGCTCCGATGGCCCATGCGCGCCTGCTGCGCCGGCGGCCGTGGACACTCCCCGGGCTCGGCAGCTGGCCGCACCACCTAGATGAAGAGGACAACCATCACTACGGGTCTTTAGTCATCAAGCTCGAGGCCGTAGCCAGCAAGAGGTCTCCCTCCCTCCTCGTGTTCCTCTGTCGAAACCCCTACCTGCAGATCTGTGAGCTCCAGTTCTTTGCACCCTCATCTTTGTGCTACTTTGAATCTGTCGTGCCTTGTCCCGATCTGCCAGTAATTTCCTCCTATTGTACTTTGCTGAAAGAGCAGTTTTGAACATCTGTAGTTGTTGAAGCTTATTGTATCTGTTTGCAAGCAAACCGTGCGTCCATTTATAGATATAGCTTAAATTCAAGAGAATAGCTTGATGCAGCTACCGAAAGCATATGGCCAAACAAATCAGTAGACAAATTTATGTAATAACATGTGTTGTATGTTTGTTCAATTATCTACTAATAATGTCATGGTTCAAAGTAAGATATTCTTGCAGGATGCATCATGATACATGCAATAGCCGCCCTATGAATATGTATTATGCAGCATGAACTTTCCCATGCCATTCAAGCCCTCTGTTGCATTTTATTGGAATCTAAGTTTAGTCTCTTGCGGATCCAGATAACTAGAATGTGGATTGCTAAAAAATGCGAAGCCACCAACACATATGATAGTTTTTAAGGGCCTCAATGTAATTTAGAAAGCCATGCTTTCTTGCTTTGTTACCATGATTCTTCTCATGTGTGCATGTCAAACCGGTCACTGCATATTGATGCTATTTTTTTATGACATCTTGTCATAATTGAGTGTCCGTGTCTAATCCTTTTTCTGGTGCCTTTAGTGAGCTTTGTGGCCTTGTTGGTTGGGCAATAACATTCATGTATCTTGCTTTCATTGTCCTTTCTTTCTTTAAGATGATTTCATTTCCATATATAAGCTATTTGAATGCTAATGATGACTTCAGTTGTCGTTTATTTGCTGCATTAACTAAATAGGGCAACTTATTTTCTAAATCTGACTTATTACCTCATACCCTCCTATGCTTTCTGTTCATTTAGGGAATTTGTTTTCTGAACTCGATCATTCTGGTTGATATATGTTGCAGTCTGGTGTAGCCAATGCTTAATGGTAGCACATTAATCTTCAGAAACTAAGTTGTGGGTTTAATTGCTTGACCTGGTACTCAATGGATTGTGGTTCTGCTCACACATACCAAAACCTGGTATTTTGATATGTTCAGCGATGTGCCACCTGCTTCTGAATTTTATCATTTTATTGAGCACAAATTAGTTTGACTTTGGAGCATGCCAGCAAGGCTAACCACAAATTTGGTTTGTACCTTGACTGTGATGTCTCTAAGCTGACAAATCATTTAGGAGAGATGTAGGGATATCCGATTATTTTGCTAATGAAACATTCAGATAAGCTGTATTTTAGTTGGATCGTTTCACCTTAAGTTGTATGTTGTACCTAATGTTATACACCCCCTGTATATTCTTATGGCTGTAGGAGGCTTTGTGGGCTTAAACAACATCTCAAAGTGAGTTGGTTCCTTGTCCTGGTGCTTTCCATATGTTTGCATTTGCCTAGCAAACATTACATTACAGGTCTGTACAAGAGCCTGGCGAGACAATGGTGGTTGTGCAAAGGTCGCATTTTACTTGTGTTAAACACCTCTTGAGGTCATGTTTACTAGATGTTGAGATTGAATTGGAGTTGGCATGTAATTGTTGGTTACATATATCCACAGATGTTATCCGGTATCTATTAGATGTTGCTTCTATTCACTTATATTTGATTGTTGGCACGATAGGGCGCGCAACGCACGCCAAGTGATTATCCTCATTTGTATTGGTAGATATTGATTACCATCCTCTGATCTTTTTCATGTGTTTGCAATTGCTTTGTGCTCTTATCTTAATCAGCAAAAAATGGAAGATCCTTGAATTGTGTGAGAAAAAGAAGATAATTGATTGTACTTCATCTTTAACCATCTATTTATATAAGCAAGCAAGTAGCAACACATAGAGTCTGAGCATGGTGGAGAGAATCTATTTAATATTGTTGTTAAGTGTTTATTATGTCTTTGTTCTTTCGCATATGGATAGGGCGTGCAACGCGCGCCAAATTGTCTAGTATCCTTTATTACACGCCAAGATAACTTCTCATCAACCCCTTACGTTTCTTCCGGTAGATAGTGTAAGCAATACACAATGCAAGGAAATAATGGATTGTGATAGGAGTACAGGGGTGTACATATATAGGCAGGGTACCCTAGATGGCTTATAGAAACAGAGCCATCAGGGGAATCCCTGCCGTCTATCCTGTTCGGGGGGGGGGGGCGCAACAGTGCAGAGGCTTGTGCGCCGGCACACCCAAGGGCCTGATGGGCCTCTAACCATTACCCTAATACCTCTTCCTAACACACCCCCGCAGTCGGAACATTGATGCCTCGAATATTCAAACTGGACCCAAACTCCTGGAACAGAGAGGAAGGCAACCCTTTTGTGAAGATGTCGGCGTACTGAGCGGATGTCGGAACATGCAAAACGCGGACATGGCCGATGGCAACGCGTTCCCGCACGAAGTGGAGATCAATCTCGATGTGCTTGGTGCATTGGTGCTAGACGGGGTTGGAGGACATGTAGATGGCGCAGATGTTGTCGCAATAGACCAACGTTGCGCGGCGAGGAGGAGCATGAAGCTCGAAGAGAAGCTATCGGAGCCACGTGGCCTCCGCAACGCCGTTGGCCACGGTGCGGTACTCGGCTTCGGCGCTGGAGCGGGACTGTTGACGGTGAAAATCCGTCAACCTAGCCATGAGTTTACCTTCGGTGTTGGCATGAGTTTTATACCTTATCCATTAGTACTAACCCCCGTGGTATAACAAGTTCACGTGTGCATGTCGGTTTTGGAGTTTAATGTTTATGCAGGGTTTTAGTGTTGAATGCAAGACTTTCGAGATAAGTTCATCAAGCACCTCATGACAAGACCTTGAAGTCTCGAACAAGTCATGCAATGAAGCAAAATTAACTCCAAGAAGCCGGGGACTTGATCCGAGAAGACGACGGACTCCGGGGACCCGACCGTAAAAGTCTTGAATCTTGCAAGACAAGGAGTTGAGTCCAATTCGGAGAGAAACCGACGACATGGACCTACATGCGAAAGGGGGAAGCATCCGGGAAGCAAGGGAACCGACCTCGGGCAAAGGAGCCCGCGGGGCCGGGCCTAAATGGGCCCGGGCCGGCCGGCCCGGGCCGGTCGGCCCGTGCCCATTTAGGGCCCAAATTCGTCGTCCTTTGACCTAATTGCTTCTCGGGCTATAAATAGCCCCCCGACCGAGAGCCACGCGAAAAGAAGTCGTAATCCGCCGCCGAGGAGCGAGAGAAGCTTGAGGGACACCAACTTGAAGATGAGGGTCGTGCTAGTTGTCTAGGGTTTCCCCCGGCCGACGTGGGAACCTTGCATGGAAGACCACGTCGGAGCTCGGAGCGAGGATCAAGATCGAGGGAGGGCCCGGTGGTGATCTTGTTCATGTAATCATTCATGGTGAAGTTTGTAAGTGAATCCGATTTCTAGCGATTAAGTGCCTTCTCGATGATTTTGATTTCTTCTTGGTTTTGCTTCTTCTACGATCTAGTCTATAGCTAGATTACATAGGGTGCTCTTGTAGCCGCGGTGGCTAGAGGTGCATACCGGACCGGCCAAGTGATTTCAACTTGTTCTATCGAACTCGCCCTAAGCTCCCCGCATGAATAGGGATACGTTGTGACGAACGGGGGTCTCGAAAGGCGGATGTTTTCGGAGTCGGATGGGAAGGCCACGATTTAAAGATGCTTTTAATGAGATTCTCTTTGCTATCTTCATCTATCTTGTTTGGAGCTACAACATAAGCATGATCTAGATTCTCTAGATTGGTTATCTCTTGCTTTCTCTTGCTACCTCTTTAGTAGATTAGATTAGATTCGTTTTCTTTATGAGTTAGTAGATTAGATGCAACTTGTCTTCATTAGATAGCTTTACCTTGCTTTACTAGATTGAATCCTTGCGTTGCACATTGTTCCACGGATTCGATACCTTGGGTTCACCACTCGAGGGAAGAAGGGTCCCTTGACTACGACGGGAGACTTGTCCGCTTGCAAGTCACAAACGAACTTTGATACAACTATTAACCGTCAACAAGCCCCTTTTTCCGGCGCCGTTGCCGGGGAACAAGCAATCAAGATCCGATCTAGTATCGCTTATCTTTCGAGTTTTTCTTTTGATTTTCTTTTGCATCTCTTATGTTTGATCATCCTCAAAAGAAAAAAAAATTTCAGTCTAATCTAGTTTTGATGAACCCTAATTTTTCTTTTGTTAGATTTTTGTTTTATTGCTAACCCTAACCGGAGATGGTTGGCTACCTCTCCAAGAAACCCAAAACTTTTTTGTGGATGATCCAGGAAAACTTTACAGGCAAAGGTGACATGCAACACAAGCTAAAAGGGTGGAAACCCTAGATTCAAAAGTTGAAGTCGAAGGACCGTCGAAATCTACAAGGGAATCACCACCTCCAAGTCAAGACGCCGGAAGGCCATTCAAGATCAAGAGAAGGATGGAGAAGATGGAGATGGAGAAAGAAGCTCAACACCTAAAGGCCGCCGAAGCAAGTTCCACATGCAAGGAGTGTGAAGTGTTCATCGTGATGAAGATGCTAGACGCAAGTGGGACAACTTGCCGGCGCCCGATGGGTAACAAAGAAGAATATCCGAGAAACTCCAAGGTCCCAAGACGGCGAAAGGCTACTCAAACTCATTCGGGAGAGATGGAGGATCACACTAAGACCATGAAGATCACAACCGAAGACCGGAGTTCGAGATGCCCAGCCACTACATGGAGAAAGTTGTTGCATCCGTCAAGACCAAAGGACAAAGCCAACCTGTGAAGACCAAAAAAATTGACTAAGCCAAAGTGGGTACCCAAGATTGCAACGCCCGCAAAGAGCGTTGATCCGGAGTAATCAAGTGAAGAAGTCTAGCCATGGACTATAAACGAAGCGCTAGGCGGGAGGCAACCCGTTTCGTCGAGTAAAGAATAAGCTACGGGAGGACAACCCGATTCCAGGTTTTTCGAGTCTTTTTAATTCAGTTTTGAATTTACTACGCAAAACATTAGACTTAGAATGGTTGAACAATATTAGAGACATAATCCTTGGTTGAATATTTTGCTTGATCATAAACCCTTTACATGAACCATCCTATGTGTTTGTTTGCTTCTTTTTCGAGAAACCACAACCAAAAAGAAAAAAATTTCAGAACCTAACTCAACCCTTCACCCTCATTATGGTGCTGTGGTTGACTTGTTTTTCATGCTAAAAACACTCGAGTAGAGCCACGACTTGTATCTAGATGTTATTTAAATTTCTGCATGTGGTAGGACTCGCGTGAACCTAGAAACTTGATTTTTGGTTGGTTTAAAAATCCATATCCTTGGTTTCTATAAGATTAGAATTTTTCTAAGCCTCACTTAAATTTATTTCATTCAAAATCTCTCTCATCTAATCGAAATTAGGACCTAAACCTATGCCCCCATGATCAAGCCGGGAAAAGCTTGCTCTCAACCAATGAAGGCAAACTATACCGGTGAGACCGAAATCGACGTAATAAAAAAATATTTTCGACTTGCATTTGTTTTTAATGGTTTAAAAACTTCTCTAAAATTATGTTCGAGCTCTTGCATGGCTCTGAAAAATATTTTTAAATTTCGAAATTAGAGGAGTGCTTAGCCTTAAAGGGAGGCAATCTAGTTAACCTAACCATGCATGCACCATGGTACATCACGGGATGCCCCTCCAACATATTTAAACCACATGCAAAGTACAAGCATGGGGGGGGGCAGCCAAGGCTTTGTTTTGTAGGAATATCATGGATGCATGTGAGGCAAGGGAGTATGGAAGTGAGTCAAAACATGAAGCATCAAGTGGAGGGACCAATAAAGGAGTGGACGAGAGCGTTTGGGCGGTGCAACTCGTGGAGCACGCGGGCAGGAAAGTTGCAGAGGTGAAATGATCGTGCTGGAAGAAAGACGAGGCGGGGAGGAGCACCGAGGCCGGCCTCACCTACATAAGGAGCCCCCCGGCTCCCGTTTTCTGCAGGCAAGCTTCCCTCTCCTTCCTTTGTTTGTGTGTTCAAGTTTGTGTGCTCAAAACCTCCGTAGACATAGCCAACATTCCCAAGCTTGATAGCTCAAGAAAAAAAAATCCACATCCTTAATCCACTCAAAGTCCAGACTCCAAAATAATATTTGTGTACCTTGTTACCGGGTGAAAACCCCGGATATTTATTTGTGAGGGAGAGTGCTGCAATCAAGGAAGAAAACTACAAGTCTTTTCACCGAAGAAGAAGGGATCATCGTCGTCTATGCCATCATCGACAACCTCTTCGAGGAGGCACTCGGTTTCCGAGTTTCCTTGGAGTATGGAGGAGGACACGGCACCGCCGAGGAGGAACCACACTCTTCTCCTTGGTGGCATGAGGGCCACACAAAACTCGTTTATTAGGTTTACCAAACTTCAATAACATATGGAGGAGCCGCTCGTCCAACCTCGCCACTTGACACGATCATCCGCTCCACCTCCATACGCTCCGCGGTATTCCGAGGGGTATGTCATCATGACGGAGGAGGAGAAGAAGCTCGCTCGCCTTAAGTAGAGGCTTGTAGCGAACGTCGACATCGACGACCAAGCTCTCCACATATTGGGTTTCACACGGGACACCGGTGCAATTCTCTAGCGGAATGTCGGCAAACACCCACAAGGAATTCGCCTAGGAAATTTTCATGACCATGGCGCATACCCTTGATGAAGGAGTGTTGAGTCTCTCATTCCGTTGGAGGGAGCCCACAAGAGGAGAAGAAGGAAGACACCGTCGGAAGGGTAACCTTGATCAATGATGCTATTTCTAGCACTTTGATGGGGTAATCTTCTTTCATCCATAGGTTGCAATCGATCTTGAAATGTAATCATACTTTGTTGGATTATCTATCTATCACCTTGTGCTGAAAATACTTTAATGCTTAAGGCTAGCAACCATGCCATAAAGGGAGTAGGGCTCCAATGCTTCCTTGGATCCATTCAACACAATCCCCGATAGATCGATTGGTTTTCATGTTCGAAACGATTGCATGTCTAGTATCGTAGACCCATGGGCGAGTGTCTCCTACTTTCAAAAGGGAGCTCCGGAACAAGTATGTGCATGAAGGCACATGGGAAGGCTTTTGGAGTATGATCACGGGAAGAGACCATCAACGAAGATATACTATCCGGAACCCCATCATCCAAGTGTGTCACTTTTGTGCAAGTGGATTTTTGGGGAGAATAAGAGAGACATAGATAACCAACACGGAGTTGAATTGGATTTACTCGCAGCCAATCAACCCTACTCACCTATGATCAACCGGTGGTGTTGTGGCAACATCGGATTCGGGAGATCGGGTTGTTACCTCTCCATGTTGACTATCTCTTTAAAACCAGGTATTGCAAGGAACCCAAATCATCTCCTACCCGGGACTTCCCTAGGAATATATGAAGAAAGGAAATAAGAGTGAAGATGAGAGAGGAGGCTTCCAAGTGGCCTAGGTAAATTTACCCCTTCCGGATTGAAGATTAAGACTTTTCTTGAGGGGAAGAAGATCGGTTAGAGGAAGGACTTCTTATGCCGGCGAAGAAAAATAAAAGAGAAGGATTATAGGAGAAGGATCTTCTATGGCCCAAGAATAAGGTGCACAACAAAATTATGTCCCACCATTGGGAGGAACCCGTGCGCCGCCGAGTTACTACGGTGGTGTACCAATGCAAGCATGGGGGAGTGGTGCAGCCATACCCCCACCATTTTTTGCGGTGCCCAACGTAGCCTTTGCGGAGCCCTATGCACACCTTCCTCAACCACAACAAAATGTGGCCACCATTGGAGGATACGCTGCAAGGAACATGCAAATTATTGCAGCCATCCAAACCAATGCAAACCAAATGGGTGAAGGAATTGCAAACGTCGCTTATGTGCTTGGACACCTTCACCTAGCACCGTCAGACAATTCATAGGAGGAGAGGCGCATTCCTATTACAAGTAAGGGTACAACAACCAAGACTATCAATATCAACCATCGGCGGAAGATTAGAGAGAGGAGGAGCTTTAGTTATCTTTCCTTTACCCCTTTTCTTTAATTTTCAGCTTGTTTGCACCTATGTATGCGTAGTGTTTTCAGTTTTTATTTAAATTTCAGAAAGTGTGTTAGTTTAATTTTTTTTTCTTTTTTTTCAGCATGTATCTTAGTGTTTATTTTCATCATGAATAATGTCGCCACCAAGTTTTTACCTTTGGTAAAGTTACAAAGTTTGTGCCATGATGATATATGATTATAATTGCCGCTTTGTTTATCTTTATAATTGATTTATGCATGTTTAACCTAGTGCTCTCTTAAAAATACAAATCTGAAATTATCTAAATGCTAGCTTAATCTTCAGCGGAGGTTATGATTAAAATAAAGACCCATAGTGTTTTATGTGCTCTCAAGTTATGAATAGATTAAAGATGTCTTTTATGCTCAAAAATATTGCTAACCTTGTCACAAATATCACTTGTGTGTTGCTCAACCTATCCAGAGCCTTATATATATTTGAGTGCATAAACCTTAGTGTACAAGATTTATTTTTGAGTGAGTTATTGCAGGCCATGATTTCTCTGGCCCGAGACTAAGAAGCTGGTCATTCCGTTTTTGCGTATCTATCTTTTTGCTAGCCTTTTATCCGTGCATTGTGTATCCCCGCATCGGTGATCTCACAAACTTCGCCGGATATCCACCCTTAAACCAAATATCATCTTTTGTGATTACCTCCTTGACCACAACCTATTGTTGAGAATGGATCATCAATTCAAGGAAGATCGCAAGACGGTGCCAACATTGAAGATTTCAAGTATCTCTCCAAGGAAAAATATTCCGGTACCTACCTTATTTTTCGCCTCTTTGCTCGAGGACGAGCAACGTCTAAGCATGGGGGAGGAGGTAGGTACGGTGCAGTTTTAGATTTCAAAAGGGAGTATTTTTAAAAAAAATATATATAATGATGAAAGAAAAAATTCGGCGATGTACGTGACTTCCAAGTTGAAGAAAGAAAAAAAAATATATATATATAAGAAAGAAAGAAAGAAAGAAAGAAAGAAAGAAAGAAAAGAATGAGAAATATGAGAAAGAGAAAAAAATATATATGAGCGTAAAGTGAACTCCCCGGTTCTCTAAGAGTGCATTCAAGGCTTCAAGTTAAAAAGATCCATTCTCATTTTCCAACCATGTGCAATCCGATAACGAGGACTTCTTTTGCCTTGGGATCACTTTTTGCCATTTGCACATGTCCACTCATCTAAAAGTGTGTGTATTTTTCTCTTTCCCCTCCTTGACTTAACATTATTTTCCAATGACCTTTTTGACGAGTCTCGGTAAGACCATGAGAAGCTTGTCTTGTTTTGACAACACCTCATTTATAAAATCTTGTTAGGACTAAACTTTCCCAAAGCTCCATATAAAGCCTACCACACATATATGTTATGAGAGGGAAAGGAGTAGAATATATAGGCTTGAGAGACAAGTGAGATGAGAGTTTATGAGCAATATACAAGATGATATAAATTTGTGAACTTGGTTTAGCTTTTCTTTATCTCCTTCTTTATTTCAAAAATTACGAGGTCTATTATACTTTGTGAGCATGTTAATACTTGTGGGATAAGCTTAATAAGAATCTACCCTCCGTAGAGGTGAAGGCTAGTACATTATGGAACTTTAACGAATTAAACTTTTGAGAGCATTATGTTTTTTTTCATGTATGATCAAGTGCAAGGTTTAAACATTGATGGGCAACGATGATATCCATCGAAGGCTTACTCGAGGACGAGCAAGGTTTAAGCATGGGGGAGATGTTGACGGTGAAAATCCGTCAACCTAGCCATGAGTTTACCTTCGGTGTTGGCATGAGTTTTATACCTTATCCATTAGTACTAACCCCCGTGGTATAACAAGTTCACGTGTGCATGTCGGTTTTGGAGTTTAATGTTTATGCAGGGTTTTAGTGTTGAATGCAAGACTTTCGGGATAAGTTCATCAAGCACCTCATGACAAGACCTTGAAGTCTCGAACAAGTCATGCAATGAAGCAAAATTAACTCCAAGAAGCGGGGACTTGATCCGAGAAGACGACGGACTCCGGGGACACGACCGGAAAAAGTGCTTCGAATCTTGCAAGACAAGGAGTTGAGTCCAATTCGGAGAGAAACCGACGACATGGACCTACATGCGAAGGGGGAAGCATCCGGGAAGCAAGGGAACCGACCTCGGGCAAAGGAGCCCGCGGGGCCGGGCCTAAATGGGCCCCGGGCCGGCCGGCCCCGATCCGGTCGGCCCCGTGCCCATTTAGGGCCCAAATTCGTCGTCCTTTGACCTAGTTGCTTCTCGGGCTATAAATAGCCCCCCGACCGAGAGCCACGCGAGAAAGAAGTCGTATTCCGCCGCCGAGGAGCAGAGAAGCTTGAGGGACACCAACTTGAAGATGAGGGTCGTGCTAGTTGTCTAGGGTTTCCCCGGCCGACGTGGGAACCTTGCATGGAAGACCACGTCGGAGCTCGGAGCGAGGATCAAGATCGAGGGAGGGCCCGGTGGTGATCTTGTTCATGTAATCATTCATGGTGAAGTTTGTAAGTGAATCCGATTTCTAGCGATTAAGTGCCTTCTCGATGATTTTGATTTCTTCTTGGTTTTGCTTCTTCTACGATCTAGTCTATAGCTAGATTACATAGGGTGCTCTTGTAGCCGCGGTGGCTAGAGGTGCATACCGGACCGGCCAAGTGATTTCAACTTGTTCTATCGAACTCGCCCTAAGCTCCCCGCATGAATAGGGATACGTTGTGACGAACGGGGGTCTCGAAAGGCGGATGTTTTCGGAGTCGGATGGGAAGGCCACGATTTAAAGATGCTTTTAATGAGATTCTCTTTGCTATCTTCATCTATCTTGTTTGGAGCTACAACATAAGCATGATCTAGATTCTCTAGATTGGTTATCTCTTGCTTTCTCTTGCTACCTCTTTAGTAGATTAGATTAGATTCGTTTTCTTTATGAGTTAGTAGATTAGATGCAACTTGTCTTCATTAGATAGCTTTACCTTGCTTTACTAGATTGAATCCTTGCGTTGCACATTGTTCCACGGATTCGATACCTTGGGTTCACCACTCGAGGGAAGAAGGGTCCCTTGACTACGACGGGAGACTTGTCCGCTTGCAAGTCACAAACGAACTTTGATACAACTATTAACCGTCAACAGGGACACCGTGTTCTGCCGCTTGGAGGACCAGGACACCAGATTGTCTCCAAGGAACACAACATAACCAGAGGTGGAACGCCTAGTGTAGGGGCAGCCGGCTCAGTCAGCGTCAGAGTAGACAATCAAGTCACCGCTGTCAGATGGCTGCAGGAGAAGACCCAGTTCCAGTGTCCCGCGAACATAGCGTAGGATGCACTTCTGAGCGGCGAGGTGGGGCTCCTGGGGATCGTGCATGTAGAGGCACACCTGCTGAACGGTGTAGGAGATGTCGGGCGCGTGAACGTCAGCCATTGGAGAGCACCAACGAGGCTCCTATAACCCGAGGGATCCTGAACCGGAGGACCGTCTGCTGCCAGCTTCAGACTGATGTGCACCGGTGTGGAGGACGGCTTGCATTAAGCCATCCCAGCACGGTCCAGAATATCCAACATGTACTGGCACTGAGAGAGAATCAAACCAGACCCGTGACGCTGAACGTGCATCCCCAGAAAGTGGTGGAGTTCCCCAAGATCCTTCATGGTGAACTCGGACCGAAGAGCAGCAATGGTGCGCTGGAGAAGGCTGGCGGACAATGTTGTGAGGACGATGTCATCGACGTAGAGAAACAAGTAGATCATATCAGATCCACATCGGAAGACAAACAGTGAGGTGTCTGATTTGGCCTCCACAAACCCCAGAGACAGCAAGTATGCAGCGAACCAACTGTACCACGCACGAGGTGCCTGCTTGAGTCCATAGAGTGACTTGTTCAGGCGGCAGACAAAGTCGGGGTGGTCTGTGTTCTTGAATCCGGAAGGCTGGTCGCAGTAGACTGTCTCGGAGAGAGTGCCTTGAAGGAAGGCATTCTTCACATCCAGTTGGTGAATCGGCCACGAGCGAGATAGTGCCAAGGACAGCACAGTGCGTACGGTGGCCGGTTTGACAACCGGACTGAAGGTCTCGTCGAAGTCAACACATGGGCACTGTGTAAAACCTCGGAGAACCCAACACACCTTGTATCGCTCAAGGGAACCGTCAGCCTGAAACTTGTGCTTAAAAATCCACTTGCCGGTGACAACATTGGCCCGCAGAGGACATGGAACCAGATCCCATGTCCTGTTGGCACGCAGGGCGCCATACTCCTCCTCCATAGCAGCTCGCCAATTCAGATCGGTGAGGGCGCTGCGGAAGGTCTTCGGAATAGGCGACAACGGTGAGGCGTGGTAGAGCGCCGGAAGGCGATACCCCGCCTTGGCCCTGGTGGTCATGTCGTGCTGGTTTACCACCGGGGAAACAAGCACGACGCCCTTTGGTAAAGGCGGGGGACCAACAGGAGGATGCTGGTGACGAGTGTAGAAGTGCGACAGAGGACCAACGGGCACTTGACGGCGGGCGGCGGTGAGCTGTGAGGACCATGTGTGGTTCGAGGACCGGTGGATGGTCGCTTCCTTGTGTGATGAGTGATTGACAACGTTGTGTGGACTGATTCTTGGCTAAGTATTGCGGTGCGGGTTGCGGCTTGACTCGTGTTGGTGCGGGTGAAGAACAAGCGCGAAAGGTCGTCGCCGGTGAGGCCTCAGGTGTGGAGAAGACAAGTAGGCTTCGTTCGAGGGACCCGGTGGCCAGCGGGGTCAAGTGCGGGCCGCATGGTGGCATGAACAGCAAGATGAAGTCGTGGACGGTTTCTTGGTTGAGCCTCAAAACCAAGGTCGAGCCGGGACTACGTGGGAGCCAAGTCATGAGTGGAGATTGGCGGAGGCTACACCGAGTTCGCGGGGTTTCCGGTGGTTCACCAGAAAACCACTGGGTTCCTTGGTTGATCCACAAAGCCAAGACCAGAGAACCGAAGACGGAGGTGCGGCGGCACGGACCGGTCCCCGACCGGTGGGTCCGACCGGTCGGCCCGGGGGGACCGGCTCGGCCGGTGAGGAGCACCGGTCCGACCGTGTGCGACGACGCGGTCCGGAATCTTCGAAGCGGAGGACACGCGTCGGGATCGCATGGCTTGCGTCGAGGCTACGCAGGGTGCGGTCGCCGGGCATCCGTCCGATGGTGAAGACATCAAGAATTCCAAATCCGCCCTTGAGGGGCTTGTATCCCTAGTTAGTAGAGAAGGACGTTTTAGACATTCGGTTGCCTCCATATAACCCAAGAGGTGAGAGGATGGCAGCCAACTCTTGGAACCCTAGCTCATTAGTTTTCCTATTTTCCACCTATTTTCCTTAGGTTTTCTCTAGGACTAGCAAGAGAGCTGCACGGAGAGATCTTGTAGAGAGGGATGGATGATCGGGCGGCTTGCTAGACCTTGTACGAACCTTTGTTTCATGTATAGATGATTCGGCGTGGTTCCTCAAGGTTTGGGTGTGTTTTCCCCGGTTGTTCTTGGTGGTGATTTTCGGAGCCCTCTCTCGGTGATTTCTTTGGGTTGTTTTCGGGACCTTTCTCTTGGGGATTTGATGGGGGAAATTTGTGGGAACCCTTCGTGGTTATTTGGGCTGTGATTCCCCTCCCAAATCCGTGAGTAAAGGTGCTCGATTTTGGGGTTTCTTGAGTTCTTGGGTTGGAAGTGCTTTCGGCGGGATTTCTTCGATTCCTCCTTTTTGGACGAGTTTTGATGGGATTAAATTTGGCTATGGACTCCTCATGAGGTGTTCCTGATATCCCCAAAGTTTTGTTCAAGTCCGTGGAGTGATTCGGGAGATCGAGATTTGGATTTGGGGGAGTTGACCCGCGGGTGCTGTTCATCCCGAGCTGCCCAGGCTACACCGGTCTGACCGGTGCTCTTGACCGGTCTGACCGGTGCGAGCCCTTGTGGGTTTTTGCTCGGGTGAACATCTTGGTGTGTTCGTTGTTGTCCCGTGTTGCTGCTGTTTCGAGGTTGGGTCAGTTTGGTGGTCGGTTGGCCTATTTGGTGCCTTGGGGGCTTTCAGGCTGCCATCGGTCTGACCGGTGTGCCTCACCGGTCTGACCGGTGTAGAGCCACTTAGTGAAAGTTGCTCAGTTTCACCAGCCGGGACCGGTCTGACCGGTGGTGCTCACCGGTTTGACCGGTGTGGGTTTGTAGACTCGAGGTTTGTTTTTTCCGCTGCGTTTCTCGGGTCGGAAGGTGGTCTGTTGGTTCCTAGGTCCAGTGGCACTCCAGTGGCTACGTGGGCTTGACCAACCTTGGTAGTGAGTCGGAGACGTGTGTTGGAAGTCGTGTTCATCTTGTTGGAGTTTCCATCTCCTTCGAGAAGAATTTTTATCAGCTCCCATTCACTCCCCCCTCTCTGGTTCGCCATATCGGTCCTTCAAGCTGCGGCGAGGTGGGGGCCGCCTGTGGCAAGGCGGGCGACGAGACCGCCTGTGGCACCGAGGCGGCAGACCTCGGTGGTGTAGCGGTGGGCACAGGCTGGGCCGCTGATACGGGCAACGATGCTGGTGGTGGGAACGTGGCCGCAGGTGGGTGGCCGACCGGTGGGTTGGCGATGAAGGAACGACGAGGGCCGTTGCCCGGTGGCTGGTGGCGCCCTGTCGGGCGCCGGTGGGAAGCGGCGGGAAGCCGAGAGGCGGCCCGGTCAAGCTCGGAGGGACCGAGGCGCCCCCGGACACGGAGGCATCAGGAGTCGCGCGTGGCTGTACGGTGGTGGCGCCGAGTGGACCTGCAGACAAAGGGAATCGTGTCGGGCCAATGGGGACCGGCACATCAGTAGAAACAACATCCAAAAACTCAAAATCATCCGCACGAGTTGCGCGGGAAGGTTCGGCGAACGGGAACAGGGTCTCGTCAAAAGACACATGACAGGAGATGATGACCCTGTTGGTGGAGTGTTGACGGTTAATAGTTGTATCAAAGTTCGTTTGTGACTTGCAAGCGGACAAGTCTCCCGTCGTAGTCAAGGGACCCTTCTTCCCTCGAGTGGTGAACCCAAGGTATCGAATCCGTGGAACAATGTGCAACGCAAGGATTCAATCTAGTAAAGCAAGGTAAAGCTATCTAATGAAGACAAGTTGCATCTAATCTACTAACTCATAAAGAAAACGAATCTAATCTAATCTACTAAAGAGGTAGCAAGAGAAAGCAAGAGATAACCAATCTAGAGAATCTAGATCATGCTTATGTTGTAGCTCCAAACAAGATAGATGAAGATAGCAAAGCGAATCTCATTAAAAGCATCTTTAAATCGTGGCCTTCCCATCCGACTCCGAAAACATCCGCCTTTCGAGACCCCCGTTCGTCACAACGTATCCCTATTCATGCGGGGAGCTTAGGGCGAGTTCGATAGAACAAGTTGAAATCACTTGGCCGGTCCGGTATGCACCTCTAGCCACCGCGGCTACAAGAGCACCCTATGTAATCTAGCTATAGACTAGATCGTAGAAGAAGCAAAACCAAGAAGAAATCATAATCATCGAGAAGGCACTTAATCGCTAGAAATCGGATTCACTTACAAACTTCACCATGAATGATTACATGAACAAGATCACCACCGGGGCCCTCCCTCGATCTTGATCCTCGCTCCGGAGCTCCGACGTGGTCTTCCATGCAAGGTTCCCACGTCGGCCAGGGAAGCCCTAGACAACTAGCACGACCCTCATCTTCAAGTTGGTGTCCCTCAAGCTTCTCTGCTCCTCGGCGGCGGAATACGATTTCCTCTCTGCGTGGCTCTCGGTCAGGGGACTATAAATAGCCCGATTGGCGGCTAGGGCAAAGGGCGACGGATTTGGGCCCAAAATGGGCCTGGGCCGACCGGCAACGGCGCCAGAAAAAGGGGCTTGATGAACTTATCCCGAAAGTCTTGCATTCAACACTAAATCCCTGCATAAACATTAAACTCCAAAAACGACATGCACACGTGAACTTGTTATACCACGGGGGTTAGTACCAATGGATAAGGTATAAAACTCATGCCAACACCGAAGGTAAACTCATGGCTAGGTTGACGGATTTTCACCGTCAACATCTCCCCCATGCTTAAACCTTGCTCGTCCTCGAGTAAGCCTTCGATGGATATCATCATTGCCAAACAATGTTTAAACCTTGCACTTGATCATACATGAAAAAAACATAATGCTCTCAAAAGTTTAATTCGTTAAAGTTCCATAATGTACTAGCCTTCACCTCTACGGAGGGTAGATTCTTATTAAGCTTATCCCACAAGTATTAACATGCTCACAAAGTATAATAGACCTCAGAATTTTTGAAATAAAGAAGGAGATAAAGAAAAGCTAAACCAAGTTCACAAATTTATATCATCTTGTATATTGCTCATAAACTCTCATCTCACTTGTCTCTCAAGCCTATATATTCTACTCCTTTCCCTCTCATAACATATATGTGTGGTAGGCTTTATATGGAGCTTTGGGAAAGTTTAGTCCTAACAAGATTTTATAAATGAGGTGTTGTCAAAACAAGACAAGCTTCACATGGTCTTACCGAGACTCATCAAAAAGGTCATTGGAAAATAATGTTAAATCAAGGAGGGGAAAGAGAAAAATACACACACTTTAGATGAGTGGACATGTGCAAATGGCAAAGAGTGATCCCGAGGCACAAAAGAAGTCCTCGTTATCGGATTGCACATGGTTGGAAAATGAGAATGGATCTTTTTAACTTGAAGCCTTGAATGCACTCTTAGAGAACCGGGGAGTTCACTTTACGCTCATATATATTTTTTTCTCTTTCTCATATTTCTCATTCTTTTCTTTCTTTCTTTCTTTCTTATATATATATATATATGTTTTTTTTCTTTCTTCACCTTGGAAGTCACGTACATCGCCGAATTTTTTTCTTTCATCATTATATATATATTTTTTAAAAATACTCCCTTTTTGAACTCTAAAACTGCACCGTACCTACCTCCTCCCCCATGCTTAGACGTTGCTCGTCTCGAGCAAAGAGGCGAAAAATAAGGTAGGTACCGGGATATTTTTCCTTGGAGAGATACTTGAAATCTTCAACGTTGGCACCGTCTTGCGATCTTCCTTGAATTGATGATCCATTCTCAACGATAGGTTGTGGTCAAGGAGGTAATCACAAAAGATGATATTTGGTTTAAGGGTGGATATCCGGCGAGGTTTGTGAAATCTCCGATGTGGGGATACACAATGCACGGATCAAAGGCTAGCAAAAAGATAGATACGCAAAAACGGAATGACCAGCTTCTTAGTCTCGGGCCAGAGAAATCATGGCCTGCAATAACTCACTCAAAAATAAATCTTGTACACTAAGGTTTATGCACTCAAATATATATAAGGCTCTGGATAGGTTGAGCAACACACAAGTGATATTTGTGACAAGGTTAGCAATATTTTTGAACATAAAAGACATCTTTAATCTATTCATAACTTGAGAGCACATAAAACACTATGGGTCTTTATTTTAATCATAACCTCCGCTGAAGATTAAGCTAGCATTTAGATAATTTCAGATTTGTATTTTTAAGAGAGCACTAGTTCAAACATGCATAAATCAATTACAAAGATAAACAAAGCGGCAATTATAATCATATATCATCATGGCACAAACTTTGTAACTTTACCAAAGGTAAAAACTTGGTGGCGACATTATTCATGATGAAAATAAACACTAAGATACACACTGAAAATTAAACTAAAAACTGAAAATTAAAGCAAAGCTGAAAATACTACGCAAACATAGGCGCAAACAAGCTGAAAATTAAAGAAAAGGGGGTAAAGGAAAGATAACTAAAGCTTCTCCTCTCTCTAATCTTCCGCCGGTGGTTGATGTTGATAGCCTTGGTTGTTGTACCCTTACTTGTAATAGGAATGCACCACTCCTCCTATGAATTGTCTGACGGTTCTAGGTGAAGGTATCCAAGCACATAAGCGACGTTTGCATTTCCTTCACCCATTTGGTTTGCATTGGTTTGGATGGCTGCAATAATTTGCATGATCCTTGCAGCGTATCCTCCAATGGTGGCCACATTTTGTTGTGGTTGAGGAAGGTGTGCATATGGCTCCGCAAAGGCTACGTTGGGCACCGCAAAAATGGTGGGGGTATGGCTGCACCACTCCCCCATGCTTGCATTGGTACACCACCGTAGTAATTTGGCGATGCCGGAATTTCTCCGAATGGTGGAACATAATTTTGTTGTGCACCTCCTTCTTGGGCCATAGAAGATCCTTCTCCTATAATTCTTTTCTTTTATTATTTTTTTCTTCGCCGGCACAAGAAGTCCTTCCTCTAACCGATCTTCTTCCCCTTAAGAAAAGTCTTAATCTTCAATCCGGAAGGGGCAAATTCACCTAGGCCACTTGGAATCCTCCTCTCTCATCTTCACTCTTATATTTTCCTTTCTTCATATATTCCTAGGGAAGTCCCGGGTAGGAGATGATTCGGGTTCCTTGTAATAACCGGTTTTAAAGAGATAGTCAACATGGAGAGGTAACAACCCGATCTCCCGAATCCGATGTTGCCACAACACCACCGGTTGATCATAGGTGAGTAAGGTTGATTGGCTGCGAGTAAATCCAATTCAACTCCGTGTTGGTTATCTATGTCTCTCTTATTCTCCCAAAAATCCACTTGCACAAAAGTGACACACTTGGATGATGGGGTTCCGGATAGTATTTCTTCGTTGATGGTCTCTTCCCGTGATCATACTCCAACACCTCCCCATGTGCCTTCATGCACAACTTGTTTCGGAGCTCCCTTTTGAAAATAGGAGACACTCGCCCATGGGTCTACGATACTAGACATGCAATCGTTTCGAACATGAAAACCAATCTGATCTATCGGGGATTGTGTTGAATGGATCCAAGGAAGCATTGAGGCCTATACTCCCTTTACGGCATGGTTGCTAGCCTTAAGCATTAAAGTATTTTCAACACAAGATGATAGATAGATAATCCAACAAAGTTCGATTACATCTCAAGACCGATTACAACCCATGGATGAAAGGAGATTACCCCATCAAAGTGCTAGAAATAGCATCGTTGATCAAGGTTACCCTTCCGACGGTGTCTTCCTTCTTCTCCACTCGTGGGCTCCCTCCAACGGAATGAGAAACTCAGCACTCCTTCATCAAGGGTATGCGCCATGGTCATGAAAATTTCCTAGGCGAATTCCTTGTGGGTGTTTGCCGACACTCCGTTAGAGAATTGCACCGGTGTCCCGTGTGAAACCCAATATGTGGAGAGCTTGGTCGTCGATGTCGACGTTTGCTACAAGCCTCTACTTAAGGTGAGCGAGCTTCTTCTCCTCCTCCGTCATGATGACATACCCCTCGGAATACCGCGGAGCGTATGGAGGTGGAGCGGATGATCGTGTCACGTGGCGAGGTTGGACAGGCGGCTCCTCCATATGTTATTGAAGTTTGGTAAACCTAATAAACGAGTTTTGTGTGGCCCTCATGCCACCGAGGAGAAGAGTGAGGTTCCTCCTCGGCGGTGCCGTGTCCTCCTCCATACTCCGAGGAAACTCGGAAACCGAGTGCCTCCTCGAAGAGGTTGTCGATGATGGCTTAGACGACGATGATCCCTTCTTCTTCGGTGAAAAGACTTGTAGGTTTCTTCCTTGATTGCAGCACTCTCCCTCACAAATATATATCCGGGGTTTTCACCCGGTAACAAGGTACACAAATATTATTTTGGAGTCTGGACTTTGAGTGGATTAAGGATGTGATTTGTTGCATGAAACAAACGCGGTGGATGGCTAAGTCTAAGGTGATTCCGGCCTACAAACTAGAGCACACGAACAAAGAGTTGGATGAAAGACTACCTCTCTCCTCCTCTTGGCTCGGTTCTTCTCTAGTGCATTCATGTTGCTTCGTGATCGCGTACACCTTCCAAACGTTCCCGTCCACTCCTTCGCTTGCATTATTGCTCCTTCCACTTGATGTTTTCGCTTTGACTCACTTCCATACTCCCTTGCCTCACATGCATCCATGATATTCCTACAAAACAAAGCCTTGGCTGCCCCCCCATGCTTGTACTTTGCATGTGGTTTAAATATGTTGGAGGGGCATCCCGTGATGTATCATGGTGCATGCATGGTTAGGTTAACTAGATTGCCTCCCTTTAAGTGTGTTTAAGGCTAAGCACTCCTCTAATTTCGAAATTTAAAAATATTTTTCAGAGCCATGCAAGAGCTCGAACATAATTTTAGAGAAGTTTTTAAACCATTAAAAACAAATGCAAGTCGAAAATATTTTTTTATTACGTCGATTTCGGTCTCACCGGTATAGTTTGCCTTCATTGGTTGAGAGCAAGCTTTTCCCGGCTTGATCATGGGGGCATAGGTTTAGGTCCTAATTTTGATTAGATGAGAGAGATTTTGAATGAAATAAAATTAAGTGAGGCTTAGAAAAATTCTAATCTTAGAGAAACCAAGGATATGGATTTTTTAACCAACCAAAAATCAAGTTTCTAGGTTCACGCGAGTCCTACCACATGCTGAAATTTAAATAACATCTAGATACAAGTCGTGGCTCTACTCGTGTGTTTTTAGCATGAAAAACAAGTCAACCTCAGCACCATAATGAGGTTGAAAGGTTGATTAAGGTTCTGAAATTTTTTTGGTTTTGGTTGTGGTTTCTCGAAAAGAAGCAAACAATCACATAGGATGGTTCATGTAAAGGGTTTATGATCAAGCAAAATATTCAACCAAGAATTATGTCTCTAATATTGTTCAACCATTCTAAGTCTAAGGTTTTGCGTAGTAAAATTCAAAACTGAATTATAAAGACTCGAAAAACCTGGAATCGGGTTGTCCTCCCGGTAGCTTATTCTTGACTCGACGAAACGGGTTGCCTCCCGCCTAGCGCTTCGTTTATAGTCCATGGCTAGACTTCTTCACTTGATTACTCCGGATCAACGCTCTTTGCGGGCGTTGCAATCTTGGGTACCCACTTTGGCTTAGTCAATTTTTTTTTGGTCTTCACAGGCTAGCTTTGTCCTTTGGTCTTGACGGATGCAACAACTTCCTTGTGGCTCGGCATCTCGAACTCCGGTCTTCGGTTGTGATCTTCATGGTGATCCTTCATCTCTCCCGAATGAGCTTGAGTAGCCTTCGCCGTCTTGGGACCTTGGAGTTGTCTCGGATATTCTTCTTTGTTACCCATCGGTTGTCCGGCAAGTTGTCCCACTTGCGTCTCTAACATCTTCTCACGATGAACACCCCGCATGTGGATCTTGCCTTGGTAGCCTTTAGGTGTTGAGCTTCTTTCTCCGTCTCCATCTTCTCCATCCTCGTTGATCTTGAACGGCCTTCCGGCGTCTTGACTTGGAGGGGGTGATTCCCTTGGAGATTTTGATGGTCCTTCGAGCTTGTGTTGCACGTCACCTTTGCCTGTAAAGTTTTCCTGGATCATCCACAAAAAAGTTTGGGTTTCTTGGAGAGGTAGACAGCCATCTCCGGTTAGGGTTAGTGATAAAACAAAAATCTAAACATAAGAACTAGGGTTAATCAAAACTAGATTAGATTGATATATTTTTTTTTCTTTTGAGGATGATCAAACATAAGAGATGCAAAAGAAAATCAAAAGAAAAACTGAAAGATAAGCGATACTAGATCGGATCTTGATTGCTTGTTCCCCGGCAACGGCGCCAGAAAATGGGGCTTGATGAACTTATCCCGAAAGTCTTGCATTCAACACTAAATCCCTGCATAAACATTAAACTCCAAAAACGACATGCACACGTGAACTTGTTATACCACGGGGGTTAGTACCAATGGATAAGGTATAAAACTCATGCCAACACCGAAGGTAAACTCATGGCTAGGTTGACGGATTTTCACCGTCAACATGGAGCGGTCAAGGCAGCAGTATCCATTATGCTGAGGAGAGTAGCCAAGGAAGAAACAAAGGGTGGAGCGTGGCGCAAGTTTATTTGCGGCAGTGGCAGAGAGGTTCGGATAACATGCACAACCAAAAACACAAAGGTCATCGTATGATGGAAGAACGCCGTGGAGGGCGAACTGCGGTGTGACGAACCCTAAGGTTTTGGTGGGCAGGATGTTAAATAGGACCGTTGCCGTGTTAAGGGCCTCGACCGAATACGAAGGCGGCATGCTGGCCTGAAACAAGAGCGAGCGAATGATGTTATTTGTGGAACGAATCACGCGCTCGGCCTTGCCGTTCTAGGCGGAGGTGTAGGGACATGACATGTGAAGATGAGTGCCGCGTGTGAGGAAGAACAGGCGTGAGGTGGCATTATCAAATTCCCGGTCGTTGTCGCACTGAACGGCTTTTATGGTGGCACCATACTGAGTGGTCACATAGGAAAAAAAGTTAGCCAATGTGGGGCGTGTCAGACTTCAGGCGTAGTGGAAACGTCCACAAGTAATGTGAGCAATCATCAAGAATGACCAAATAGTATTTAAATCCTGAGGCACTAACGACTGGTGATGTCCAGAGGTCACAATGTATGAGATCAAAATTACTAGATGCACACGCGGTGAACGTTGGGAAGGGCGACCGAATGTGACGGCCAAGTTGACAGGCATGACACAAAGAAGAACCAAGTTCTTTATTACATGAAGGTATGACCGAAACCAACTGGGACAAGACTTCATGTCCGGGGTGACCGAGGCGGCGATGCCAGAGTGGTGAGGAGCCAGCAACAAGAGCAATGGCGGTGGGGACGCGCAGCGGGTAGAGTGGACCGGCGCTCTCACATCGGACGAGAACCCTCCGAGACTCCAGATCCTTCACAGAACAACCGGCGGGGTCAAACTCGACAGAACAGTTGTTATCGGTGGTGAACTGACGCACAGAAATCAGGTTCTTAATAAGGCTAGGTGAAACTAGGACATTATTAAGGGGAAAAGGACCTGGAAGTGATGTTGTGCCAGTGGAAGTGACAGGTAAAAGGGACCTGTTACCGACAACAATGGACGAGGGATACCGTGTGAAAAAAGAATGTGAAACTGATGAAGGATCAGAGGTCATGTGAGAGGTAGCACCTGAGTCGAAGTACCAATCATGGGAGGGAGGCTGGTTCAGGGAGACGGTGCTGAGTGCTGATGCGAGGGACTGCTGATCCCACCCGGTTGGAGAGACAGTCGGGCCGTAGCCGGGCGTCCAAGCGAGCTGCGCCTGCTGTCCCTGGGCCGCCTGGGCCGCCTGGTGTTGCGCCAAGGCCTGCACCTCGCCTGGTGGATGGCGTAGGTCTGGGCCTACTGTGCGCGCAGGGCTTGCACCTGCGCCTGTTGCTGCTGGACCGGTGTTGGAGGCAGTGCCGTGGAAGAGCGGGGGCCAGGCCACATCTGGATGGCCCCGGCCCGCAACTGTAGGAAGGAGGGCCAGAAGACGTCGCCAACACCGCCTGTGCTGGGCGCCGAGGAGCCTTTGTTGCTGGTCTGTCCGTCGGTGGCGGCGGAGGATGCGTTCCCGGGGGGGCGACTTGTGGCGGCGATCGTCCTTGCGGGGACGAGAGGAGCCACTAGAACCGGCGCCACCGCACAGAGAGACCCCGTTGCGTGGAGACTTGTGGCCCTGAGCAGACGGCGGAGAGCCGGGCGCGGCAGCCTGCCCGACAGCAAGGAGCGCCGTGGGAGGCGTGGATGAGGGTGGTGCCGAGGTTATCTCCTCCAGAAGCAGTTCGTTGACGGCGTCCTTGAATAGGGGAAAGGGGATGTCGCGGTGGAGCAGACGGCCGACGTCGTGGAAGCGCTCGTTGAGCCCTTGGATGAGATTAAGGGTCAACGTGCGATCGGTGATGTCTTCCCCGAGATCGCGGAGAGTCGTCGCCATGCCCTTGAGCTCCCAGGAGTAGTTCGTCACAGACAGGTCACCTTGAACAAAGTTGGGAACTTGACGTCGAGCTGGAGGACGCGGGCCTCCCGATTCCCGTGGAATTGATCCTCTAGTGTGCGCTAGACGGTGCGAGCGGTGGTGTCGGGGACAGCCATAGGGGTTCCCAAAGAAACCAGTGGAAAACCCATTTTCTTTCGCAGACAAAACACAAATGAACTCACAAAACTTTAAACACACCCGAGACAATCACAGCCATGTGGCAGGGGCCCACGGTCCTGCGGCCTCAGCGGCCCACCAAACAGCTAGCCCCCGCACCCCTCGGGCGAAACTCCGCTTCGCTCGAGGGACAAAGCGTCGTGCTAACGAGACTCCGCCTCGCTCGAGGGCTGGACGCCCCCTCGGGCGAAACTCCACCTCGCTCGAGGGCTGGACACCCCCTCGGGCGAAACTCCGCCTCGCTCGAGGGCTGGACGCCCCCTCGGGCGAGACTCCGCCTCGCTCGAGGCTCTCACGGGCTCGCCGCTCCCACACCTGCTCCCCGGACCGGAGCATTCAATGTTCTGACACGTACAGGCGTCCAAGTCAAAGACGAATCTGTGCCATACCGTCCCTCTGACACCGCCTGGGAATCATACCCCGGCGCTGTTTCGCAAACCCTCCCGGTGAGGCCATCCCCGCAACTGTACGACACTGTGCGGTAAGGCCAGCGTCAACTTCGTGACACTGTGCTGCCCACTCTCGTACGGCCCACGCACCGCACCCTCGAAAGGGGACGGCGGAGCCCTCGAGAAGGGGACGGACGCCTGTCTCGCGCCCGCCCAGGACGACGCCGTGACGTCGGACTGATAAGGTGTGTCTCCTCCGTCACCATCAGCCCTGTGCGGCCGTCCCCGCTACCACGACGCCATCCTGACACTGCAGCGCCATCCCCGACGCTGTGGGAGTTCGGGACGACAAGACACCGCCATGCCTGCTGTTGTGCACCTTACGGCCTCCCGTCAGCCGCACCCTCGAGTCAGCGTACGGACGACGACCAAACGGGAAGCCTCCACACCACCACCCTCGAAGCCGCTCCTGGACGGATACAAAGCACGCCATGACGCTTTGCCAGAAGCAAGATTCGCCAGGAAGGCCGTCTACTCTACAACACTGTGCACCATACCGCTGCACGTAATTAGAACAATGCGGCACGATTGTAAACCACCTCCCCTTGGCCTTTAAAAGGAGGGAGCAGTCCCCTGGCCGCGGGGGGACGATGGACAAAGCACACTTACACGCTCACTGCCTTCACCACAATATTGGCACTTGCCTCAGTCAAACCTCAAGGACCTAGAGGACCTGCCTCCTTTCCCGCCTTGCTTGTAGCCCCCCTATGCAAGCACCATGGTGCAGAGCAATACAGTGCCTCGAGCACACCACTGCTGGACGTACAGCCCCGGTCGGAAACAGGATAAACCTTGTGTTGCTTAGTTTCTTAGCACCGGCCATTGAGAGACAGATCTCAGCGCTCGTACTAGTTAGTGTCGGGACTACTTTCCGCACCGACAGTTGGCGCGCCAGGTAGGGGAGCTACGCTGAAGACCAGCTTTCCACCAGCCATCTCGATGGTGATCCGCACCGAGTACAGGTCCCAGAGGTACTCCATGGGCAGCTCGGACCCCCTCCCAGCCGGGTTTGAAATCCGGTTCGGGAGCCTGAACTTCCAGGCCACGGGGAACAGCTACCTCATGCGCATCACCAACCGAGCCGAGCTCCACCCATGACAGTCGACCGGGCCAGGACCGGTTCCCGTAGCGCCCGCTGCTGACGCCCCAGCGCCCACCCAAGCGGACGCTGGTGGGCCCTTCAGCACCTCGACGCCGACAACGCTCCGGCCGGCGCTCTCGCCGGGCATGGATGGAACGACGTCGGGCCGCGCGCGTCGCCTCGCAACACGACGCACCCACCAGCGAGACAGCGGCGGCACCCGCGGAGGAGCGCGTGGCTCCCGAGCCGCGGTTCCCCCATGGGATGCGCAACGCCGCAATGGCATACGCCTCGTCCACCAGCACTGACGTGGCGGCGTACGAGGACCTTCCCAGCCACCACCTCCTGGCGGTCTGGAACCTCATCGCCACCACCAACGATGAGTCCTACCACGGCTCCGCCAGCGAGCTGCCACCCGCCACCTCGCATGGGTACGCGAAGTGGGACTTCTCCGGCGTGCCGGACCCAGTGATGTTCCAGTGGTTCCTCGATGTCGCGGACTACTGGTTCGGCTGCTCCGACGACCTCAGCGCCGAGAGCTACGACCCCGCGTGTGAGTGCTTCGTGGTGGTCGTCGACGACCAGGCTGATGGCACGAACGCGGCGAGGGCTGGCAACGGACTAGCCCCTCGGAACCTGGGAGCTGGCGTACCCCAGAACCCGGGGCCGAGCGCGCCCCCCACCTCGCTGGTGAGAGGCGCTAACATCAACACGCAGCTGGCTCAAGCGCGTGAGCTCGAGGCTAAGCTCGCGGAGGAGTACCGCGTGGTACAACTGCTTCACGCCTCCATCGCTGAAGAAGCTTCCGCGCGTGCGAGCTGGGCAAGCAGGCTTGCGAGCGCATCAATGCCGACTTCGATGTCAACAACCCGAACACGCCCCCGCGAGAGAATCAAAAGCTCATCGCAGCCGCGACGCAACTGCGGGCCATGCCCGCTCACTCTACTCCCGAGGCGCAGAACCTGCACCGCGAGGCGCAAGCACTCATCGAGCAGACAGTCGTGCAACAGGCCGAAAGCTCGGCGTCCCGCATACGCCAGCAAGGTAGTGCGCGGGATGACGACGGCGCTGGGCCCGGAGGCGTCAGTTCACGCAGGTGGTGCGACAGGACAACTGGCCAACCAGGGTCGAATGCCGGTCAGGGAGCGAATCCTTGACACGTGCGGACAGGCCCAGGACGGTGACGCCTGCAACGTCAACAACGCCCGCCGAACGGGCAATGCGGAGGCACGAGCGGCGATAGGCTATCACCCCCGGTTGGTCGGGCGCTACGACAGTCGCGAGGATCGCTCGCCGACGCCGGAGCCCCCTGAGACCCGCGTGTTCAGTCGGGAGATCCGCACAGCGAGTTTTCCTCAACGCTTCCATCAGCCCACATCAATCGACAAATACACGGGGAAGATGGACCCTCGTGTGTGGCTCAACGACTATCGCCTGGCGTGTCAGCTGGGCGATGCCACCACCGACGAGGTCATCATCTGCAACCTACCGTTGCACCTCGCGGACTCAGCCCGGACGTGGCTCGAGCACCTGCCACCCAGCCAGATCCACAACTGGGATGACTTGGTACGCACGTTCATAGGGAACTTCCAGGGCACATACGTGCGCCCTGGAAACTCTTGGGACCTGCGGGCGTGCACCCAGAAGCCCGGCAAGTCGCTCTGGGACTTCATACGACGCTTCTCAAAGCACTGCACTAAGCTCCCGAGCGTTGCCTAGTCCGAGATCATGCATGCCTTCCTCGAGGGCACGACCTGCCGCGACCTCGTGCGCGCGCTCGGGCGCAGCTCGCCGGTCGACTCCAATGAGCTGTTCGACATCGCCACAAGGTTTGCTTCCAGCAAGGAGGCGGTGGGGGCCATCTTCGACGGCAAGAAGGGTAAGCGTGTGGATGACGCACCCGTGGAGGGCAGCAAGTCCAAGGAGCCCCAGCAGAAACACAAGCGGGGAAAAAAGGGCAAGAAGCCGCGCGCAGGGACGCGACGACGACAGGGACGAGGACCTTGCGGTTGACCCAGCCCGAAAGGGCCCTCGAGCGGCCCCTCGAGGCCCTGGCGTGTTCGACGACATGCTAAAGAAGTCGTGCCCGTACCACAAGACACCGGTCAACCACACCCTCGAGCAGTGTGACATGCTCAAGAAATACTACAGCCGCGCCGCCGCGAAGGATGGTGAGGCCAAGAAGGACGGCGGTGACGGAGACGCCGGTGGCTTCCCGACGGTGGTGAACGTCTTCCTCATCTTTGGGGGACCGACTGTGGACATGTCCAACAGCCAGCGCAAGCGGGAGCAGCATGAGGTCCTCGCTGCGGAAAAGGCTCCCCCTCCTTCCTTGACTGGTCGGGGGACACCATCACCTTCAACCGTGAGGATCACCCGAACCGCATCCCCAATCCAGGCCAGTACCCGTTGGTCGTCGATCCGGTTATCGGCAACGCGCGGTTCTCCAAGGTGCTCATGGGCGGAGGCAGCAGCCTCAACATCCTCTACGCGCACACCCTGCGGCTGCTGGGATCGCGTTGGACCAGCTGCTGCCCAGCACGACGCCTTTCCATGGCGTCCCGCCAGGCAAGCGCGTCCAGCCCCTCGGGCAGATCGATCCACCGGTTTGGTTCGGCACGCCGGACAATTTCCGCAAGGAAACACTCACTTTCGAGGTGGTGGGGTTCAGGGGTGCATATCACACCATCCTTGGGTGCCCATGCTACGCCAAGTTCATGGCGGTTCCGAACTACACGTACCTCAAGATGAAGATGTCGGGACCAAAAGGCGTCATCACCGTGGGCTCGTCGATCGAGCACACGTTCGACTGCGACGTCGAGCGCGTGGAGCACACTGAGGCGCTAGCGCTCAATGAAGTGCTCGTCGCGAGCATGGAGAAGTTGGTCAACAAGGACCTCGACTCCACCGCCAAGCATGCCGGCAGCTTCGAGGCTGCCAAGCAGACCAAGGAGGTGCCCCTCGACCCTGCTGCCCCCGAGGGCAAGGTGTTGAGGGTTAGTTCCACCCTCGACCTGAAATAGGAAGTGGTGCCCATCAACTTTCTCCACTCCAACGTAGACATATTTGCGTGGAGCCCCTCGGATATGCCAGGCATTCCGAGGGAGGTCGCCGAGCACTCTCTTGATATCCTACCTCACTCCCAAGCCCTGCAGCAACGACTGCGGCGCTTTGACGAAGAGCGACGCCGGGCGATCGGGGTGGAGCTGCGGAAGCTCCTCGAGGATGGATTCATCAAGGAGGTCTTTCACCCTACGTGGCTAGCTAATCTTGTACTAGTTAAGAAAAATAATGGGAAGTGGCGGATGTGTGTAGATTACACTAGTTTGAATAAAGCATGTCCCAAAGTTCCTTTTCCTTTGCCACGAATCGATCAAATTTGACTCAACAGCTGGGTGTGAGCTTTTGTGTTTCCTTGATGCATATTCTGGGCACCACCAAATAAAGATGAAAGAGTCCGACCAGCTCGGGACTTCCTCCATCACGCCGTTTAGGATGTTCTGCTACGTAACGATGCCATTTGGCCTCCGAAATGTGGGCGCTACATACCAGCGATGTATGCAGCACGTATTCGGAGACCACATCGGGCGGACCGTTGAGGCTTACGTAGACGACATAGTCGTAAAGACCAGGAAGGCAGACGACCTGGTCAACGACCTGCGCATTGTGTTCGATTGCCTGCGGGCCAACAGGGGGAAACTGAACTCCGAAAAAGGTGTCTTCGGAGTGTCGCGCGGCATGCTGTTAGGATACATCATCTCCCAGCGAGGCATCGAGCCCAACCCCGAGAAGGTCACTGCCCTTGACCGGATGGGCTCGATTCGAGACCTCAAGCGGGTCCAAAAGGTGCAGGGGTACCTTGCCGCCTTGAGCCGCTTCATCTCGCGGCTCGGCGAAAATGGCCTACCCCTCTACCAACTCCTGAAGAAGCACGAGTGATTCTCCTGGACCGTCAAGGCCCAGGAGGCACTTGATGAACTCAAGGCGACGCTAGCCCATGCGCCAATCCTAATGCCGCCCCAAGGCGGCGAGCCTCTGTACCTCTACGTCGCCGCGACCATTGAGGTGGTCAGCGCCGTCATCCTGGTGGAGCGTACGGAGGAAGGGCATGCCCTACTAGTCCAGAGGCCCGTGTACTACATCAGCGAGGTGTTGTCCAAAACCAAGGCGCGGTATCCACAGATCCAGAAGCTACTCTACACGGTGGTGCTCACACGACGCAAGCTCCGGCACTACTTCGAGGCCCACCCGGTTACGGTGGTCTCCTCGTTCCCGTTGGGGGAGATCATCCATAACCCAGACGCGGTGGGCAGGATCGCCAAGTGGTCTGTGGAACTTATGGGCGAGACCCTCGCCTACACGCCGCGCAAGGCGATTAAGTCCCAGATCCTGGCGAATTTCGTCGCCAAGTGGACGGACACCCAGCTACCGCCGCCGCTAATCCAGGTCGAGTGCTGGACCCTCTACTTCGACGGGTTAGTGATGAAAATGGGGGCAGGCGCAGGCCTGCTCTTCATCTCACACATCGAGGAACACATGAGGTACGTGGTGCACCTACATTTCCCCGCGTCGAACTACATGGCAGAGTACGAGGCCCTTCTTTGCGGCCTCCGAATCGCCATTGAGACAGACATTAAACGCCTCGACGTCAGGGGGGACTCGCAACTCGTGATTGACCAAGTAATGAAGAATGCGAGTTGTCACGACGAGAAGATGGAGGCCTACTGCAACGCTGTACGAGCCCTCGAGGACAAGTTCTACAGCATCGAGCTCAATCACATCCCCCGTCGATACAACAAGGAGGCGGACGAACTCGCCAAAACCGCGTCGAGGCGAATCACCATTCCCCCGAATGTTTTTGCGCGAGACATTGCAAAACCGTATGTCAACCTCGAGCCAACACCCTCGAGTCAAGAGGAACCTTCGGGGGCTCCCTCGAATCTGGCGGGCGCAGAGCCTATGGATGAGGACCCCTCGAATGAGGCGTTCGTGCTCTCCTTGCTCGAGGGTTACAGCGTGGACGAGGCTGAGGCCATGGACACAGAGCCAGCCCCCCGCACGGAGGACTGGCGGGCCAGGTACCTTGCCTGGATGGATGGAGGGGAGCTTTCCTCGGATCGGTCCGAGGCCAGGCGCATAGCCAGAATGGCCAAATCGTTCACCCTCGTCAACGGCGAGCTGTACAAGCGCGCCGCGTCTGGCTTCCTGCAGCGGTGCATACCCATCGCGAGATCCTCCGCAACATCCATGCGGGCGTGTGCGGCCACCATGCAGCGCCACGCACCCTCGTCGGCAACGTGTTCCGCTAGGGATTCTACTGGCCCACCGCGGTCGCCGACGCCAGCGAGGTCGTGCACACTTACGAGGGGTGTCAATTCTACGACCGCAAGATCAATCTCCCAGCGCACGCCCTCCAGATGATTCCCATCACATGGCCTTTCGTCGTGTGGGGGCTGGATATCGTCGGGCCCCTGCGAAAGGCGCCCGGGGGCTACACTCACTTGTTGGTCGCCATAGACAAGTTCTCTAAGTGGGTCGAGGTGCGCCCAATCACAAATCTCAGGGTAGAGCAAGCCGTATCGTTCTTCACCGACATCATCCACCAGTTCGGGGTGCTTAATTCCATCATCACCGACAATGGGCCCCAATTTACACGTAGGAAGTTTCTGAAGTTCCGCGAAAAGCACCACATCCGCGTGGATTGGGCGGTTGTCGCACATCCACAAACCAATGGTCAAGTAGAGCGGGCCAACGACATGATCTTACAAGGCCTCAAGCCCAGGATTTTTGACAGGCTGAACAAGTCTGGCCGAAAATGGCTCTAGGAGCGGCAGACGGTCGTGTGGAGCCTCAGAACCACCCCGAGTAGGGCCACGGGATTCACCCCGTTCTTCCTGGTCTACAGTGTGGAGGTCGTCCTCCCCACAAACCTGGAGTACGGGTCGCCCAGAGTCAAGGGCCATGACGAGGGCGCCAACCAGCGAGCCCGTGAGGACTCACTGGATCAATTGGATGAGGCCCACACCGTGGCCCTGATGCACTCAGCAAGGTACCAGCAGGCACTAAGGCGGTACCAAGCCCGGAAGATACGACGCCGAGACTTCGACGAAGGGGACCTAGTCCTAAGGCTGCGCCAAGACAATCAAGGCCGCCACAAGCTATCGCCCCCATGGGAGACCCTAAGTCATTGTCAAAGTGCTCAAGCCCGGTACCTACAAGCTAGCCAATGAGGACGGCGAGGAACTCACCAACGCTTGGAACATCCAACAGCTACGTCGCTTCTACCCTTAGAAAGGATTTCTAAGTCTCTTTTTGTTATTTACATACCCAACACCCCAGTTGGCTGCACAAATGTAAATTCATCGAGTTAATAAAGTCAAAGGGCGACTCGGCTTCCCCCTGAAAACCAAGTCCCCCTCGGGGGCTACTGCGGGGGGGATGTGCTAAGTATGCCTCGACCCAAGCTTTAGGTGAATTTACGCAGGACACAGGCAGCCAAAGGGCGACAAAGCGTGAGTCGGGTATAGCCCACGCCTCCAGCAGGATATGACCTTTTCCCCTCGCTGCTCTGCCTACAAGCTACTCGTGCGAACAAAATCTTTCCGGCCAAAGTTCACCTAAGAAAATAAGGGAGGCAGAATGACACAGCTGCTGAAATAAATAACAAGTGCTTCAATTTATAAACATCCAAATGTTTTAAACAGCAAATGTTCATTACATAGCCGCGCGGCTCAAACGCTAACACAAAAAACATAAAGGGCTCGAATGCCCAACAGTTTTCAGGCTTGAGGGCGTCCGAGAAGAGGAAATACATGAAGTCTTCGGTGAGGACGTCGACGGCAGGAGTAGCAAGCGCGTCCGCACGATTCATCGCCACCTCATCGTCGACGCCGACGGGGACGACATAGCCCATGGAGATGGCCTCGAGATCGACCTGGTATTGGGAAGCCACCACACCGAGGGCCTTCTGGACACCTAGGTGAAGGGCGTGGTGCATGCGCTGAGCGACATGCCCGCTGAGGGCACGGAGGCGACTTGCCATGGAGCTCCCGGCCTATGCTTCCCCCTCTTCAACCCCCTGGCACGTCTCGAGGGCAGCAGCCTGCAGCTCCTCCAGCTCCTGCTGGGAAGAGTTGTAGGCCACCTGTATGGCCTGTGCCTGGGTCATGGAGTTCCCGAGAGCCGTCCGCAGTCCTGTAAATCAAGAACCAGATCGGATTGGGAGCGAATCCCAAATAAATCAAGCCAGCGGGTGAGAGGTGGGAAAGGCAACTCATCTTGAACCTGTTTCTTCTCCATCTCGAGGGTTGTCCGCGCGGCCTCAGCTGCCTGCTGGAGCTCGAGAATGGAGGCATCTTTTTCCTCATCGGCCTGGCGTAGATCCTCGTGGGAGAGTAGTTCAGCTCCCTGTCGAGCCGCGAGATTTCCTCGTCCCGGAGCTTGAGGGTGGCCCGTGCCTCCTCGAGCGCAGCACGCTCCTGCTGGAGTTGGCCATGCGCCTCCTCCCGCGCCATATGCTCATGCTCGAGGATTACTTGGGCCTCCTCGAGGGTGGATCGCTCCTACTGGAGCCGAGCCTCCACCTGCTGGCGCGCGCTCTGCTCCTGCTGGAGCTACCCCTCCGCCGTGGCGAGAGCGGTAGCCCTCTCCGCTAGCTCGACTCTCAGCTGCTCAGCCTCCTTGGCCTTCTCCTCGGCCTGGCTCTGCCAAGACTGGGCTCCCTCGAGGGCTGCGTGGTCCTGTTGGACCTGGGCTCGAGTCGAGGCGACCTCCGTCTCCCACTCCGCCGCAACGGTCCGCATCGCGGCCAGGTCCTCGCGCGCCTTCTGTAGCGCCTCGTCCCGCTCCAGCAGCGCCGTCGTCACCCTCTCGACCGCGGAGGCGTCCTCTGCAGCCTGCTCGCCCTGATCCAGGAACGCGTCCCGCACGACTTGCAGCCGGTACTCCAGCCAGTCGTTGTCGGTCCGCAGGGCTTCCACGAGGGCGTCGAGGGCGGCGTACTGGTCTCGGTACCAGTCACGGTCGAAACTCAATCGGGCGAGGCGACCGTACCTTTCCCAAGCCTGGCCCTCCAGCTCCTGTCACTGCGGACGAGGTGCGGGAGAAATGAAGTCAAGAGATACGCAAACACAGAAGAAATGAGGGAAAAACTTCAAAATTCAACAGAAATAACGCACCTGGAAGATCCACCACGCGGGACCCCCGTGGATCCGCAACGCCTCGTTCAACGTGTTGTTGAGCGAGGCGTTGTGGTCTCGAAATTCTTGCCACATCGCCTGCTCGGCCTGGGCCTCGTCAAAGTGGGCCGGCGGCGCACTGGCGTGCCCCTGCTCCTGCTCCGGGCGCGTAATAGCGACATCTGGGGTGGGCAAGCCGGTGCGTGACGACAAGGCCTCGGCGCCGTGCGTCGCGCCGCCGCGGCATCACGCGGTCATCCTCCCGCATCGCAGCACCCCGCCGCGAGCTCGGGGCCGGCGCGGGCCGCTTCTCCCATTGGCCCCACCCGTGCGGCGGGGCGTCGTCGTCGGGGGATCTCCACCACGGCCGCCTAATCACCCGCGGCGGGGACAGCGCCGGTGGGACTACCGATGTGGCGGTTGCCGCCGCTATAGCCGCGGCCGCCGCCTCTCCCGCCGCGACCCCGTGGCCACGGTCGTGCCGCGCGGTGCCTCACCCGTCGCCGCCGTGCTCCCTACCGCCCGTGGCGCTCTCGACGAGCGCCGCCTCGTGGGCACAGACGCGTCCGACCTAAGCTCCTTAGCAGGCGCAAGGACAGGGACAGTTGGTGTCACCCTATGAACGCAGAAACATAAAACTGAGCTCCGGCCCCTCGAAATCAGGGGCGCCTGGGGAGAGTGATGCTTACCTCAAACTGGAGAAGCCCCGCTTCCTCTTCATCGAGGGTTCGGGAGGCGCCGCCACGACGCTTGTCGCCGCCCCCGCGGCGCTCACCGCGCCCCCCGCGGCGCGCGGCCCCCTCCACGGACCGACCGGCGGCGAGCGGTGACGGGGGTGGGGGATTCCACCTCTCAACAGGGGCCCGCCCCCGTCGCTCTCCTCTTCCTCCTCCTCCAACAATTAATTCTCCGGAGTCACCGGGGGGAGAGCCCCTGCTGCTCGCGCAGCCAGAAGTCCTCACTTTCTTGCTCCCGGTGCTCCCGCCGCCGGATCCTCCTCTCCTTCCTGCGCACCACCTTTTCTTGTTCGTGCCACTGCGTGGCGCGGGCGGCCACCCAGGCCCGGGGCGTCGGTGGGTCCGATCGTGCGGCGTCCACGGTCACCCTCCGCTAAAAGAGAACTATCAAGATCGCGCCGGTGCGTCGCGAGAAAACGAGGAAAGGAGGAAGGCCTACTCACCACCGGGGTGTTGGGGAGTATAACGAACGACCAGAAGTTATCGTTGCTGTGTCGCACAGCCTTGAGGCTGATGATGTGCCTCGCTCTCATGGCTGCATACTCCCGAGGGAAGCGCTCGTGCAGCAACCGCTAGCGCGCCAACGCCGTAGGGTCGGCCGTGTTGCTCATCTCGTAGATGCGGAGCCCCCTCTCCATGAGGGGGACGATCCGCCTGTGGTAGAGGTTGGCGAGGACCGAGGCCGCCCCCAACCCAGTGTCCGCCAGGCCCTTTAGCGCATTCAGGAGTGACTCTAGTCGCTCCTGGCGCGAGGAGGGAGACATGCCGTGATGCAGGAGTCAGCCTTCTCCTTCAGCACCTTGCCGGTGTAGGGGGGAGGCCGGCGCCGTCGTTGCGAAGGTAGAACCACCCCCTCTCCCACTCCGCGTTGTTGGATGTCATCATGCAGGGCAGGTAGAATTCTCTGCGTGAGTCCCGCAGGGAGATCGACAGGCCGCCGGCGCGCACCACCCGGCGCACCCGTGTCTTGGCCGTGGCGAGCGTATGTAGCTCCGCGTGGAACAAGTGGACCCAGAGGTCCCAGTTCACGGGGATCCCCAGGAACCCCTCGCAGACGCCGACGAAGGTGGCCGCCTGCGAAATCGTGTTGGGGGCGAAGTTGTGAAGCTCCACCCCGTAGTAGTGGCACAGCCCGCGCATGAAGCGGCTCGCCGATGCGGCGAAGCCGCGCTCGTGGTGCCTGATGAAGCTGACGACGTAGCCGTACGACAGGTTAGGCTCCCAATCCATCGCCGGTGGAATGATCCACACCGGGGGCGACCCCTCCACGTTCGGCGCCAGCTGTCCGCAGTTCACGAGCTCGTGCAAGGCGAACTCCGTCACCATCGATCCATTCCATGGCAGCGGATCCAGCACCACGATTGGCTGGGGCGGAGCCATGGCGGTTGGCGGCGGCGCGCGAAGACGAAACAAGCAGCGACCGAGAGCAAAGGGGCACGCAGCTGGGAAGCGAAGGCGAGAAACAAGGGGCAGCGGGTGCTAAGTGATGAGGTAAGGGACTTCCCCCTCCCTCTCCTGCGATTTATAGATCCGGGGGAGCCGCGCTCCCCAAACCACGCGCGCCACGCACATTAACTGCAGGCGGCGTCATCCACCACTGACGAGCGGGCCCCACCACGTCGAAACAACCGGGTGCGCGGGCGTGCACGATCATTGCGGCGCGGCAACCGAAGGGCTGCGGCGGCCCGTCACGTCCCCCCCCCCCCCCCCCCCACGTCACCGACCACGCGCGCGGCTGCGCCGCCTGAAAAGGCGCGCCCGCAGTGCATGACCACTGCCACGACTGCGGTCATTAAATGACCTGGTTTCTTACCAAGTAAGTGTAACCACCACATGGCCCGTGCCAAGGGCTCGAGAAACCAGACCCTCGAAGGGTACGGTTACTGACTAGTGGTCTCGAGACCCGCTCAGCGAGAGCGGGCGCCACAGGTGCCCTCGAATCTGAAGGATTATTGATCAGCAGCTCGAGGGCCGGTTCGGGCGCGAACCCATGAACCCTGCAGATGTAACCAAGACGGGGGCACCTAGCTGCCACCCCGCAACGGCCCTACTGATCAGGGTTTCGAAGCCTGACCCTCGAAGGGTTCGAACAGGCGCCCCAAATCGACAGAGTCAGGGACGACGAAGGCGCGCGCATTCGAGCCTATCCTCGAGCACACCAGCTCGAGGGCGCCCCACGTGTTGTATTCAAGAGCCAACGAGGGCAGCTAGTCGAGGGATCCCATCGAGGGATAGCTTACGCGCCCTCGGTCCCCAGCGAACGGGACCGAGCCCTGCCTAGCAAACCCGCGTAAGCGCTTTCATGGACGAGTCTCCAGACCATGAACCAACCCTTATCGAACGGGGCATGAGCGTCCACTTGAATCACCCGATAACAGCTCGATGAGGAATTCACAATTCGCGACCTGCTCGATGGGAGTTGTGGATACCTCACCCCTCTGTCCCGCGGAGGGACAACGAAGGGGCGTGTAAACAAGACGGAGAGTACCCCTCGATCGCCTTGACTGGGCCTAGGCTCGGGGGCTCGACGCAAGGCTACACCTCCTGGAAATGCACCGGACGCAGACGTGTGCCAAGCACGTGCGCATGGTACCGCCGAGGCCGGCTGAAATATTGCCGAAGCCGGCTGAAACTAACACCTCGCACACTGGCTCCTGCAAGGCTTCGGGGGCTACACCTGCGGGTGCGCTAGTGCGCCCCCACGGAACAACACAACATCTAGGGAGGAAGAACGTCCCATCAGCAAGCATCAGCCTCTGCGGGATCCTTACGGATACCACCGCAGAGGCTCGGGGGCTACTGTCAGGGACAGCCATAGGGGCCCCCTAAAAACCAGCGGAAAACACACTTTCTTTCACAAACAAAACACAAACGACTCACAAAACGTGAAACACACCTGAGACAATCAAGGCCTAGTGGCAGGGGCCCATGGTCCTGGCAGCCTCAGCGACCCACCAAAACAGCTAGCCCCTGCATCCCTCGGGAGAAACTCCGCTTCGCTCGAGGGACACAACGTCATGCTGACGAGACTCCGCCTCGCTCGAGGGATGGACGCCCCCTCGGGTGAAACTCGGCCTCGCTCGAGGGCTGGACGGCCCCTCAGGCGAAACTCCGCCTCGCTCGAGGGCTGGATGCCCCCTCGGGAGAGACTCCGCCTCGCTCGAGGCTCTCACGGGCTCGCCACTCCCACACCCGCTCCCCCGATCGA
The DNA here is from genome assembly GCA_947561735.1 of Cenchrus americanus. Taxonomy (NCBI): domain Eukaryota; kingdom Viridiplantae; phylum Streptophyta; class Magnoliopsida; order Poales; family Poaceae; genus Cenchrus; species Cenchrus americanus. The sequence continues at coordinate 15,322,965 of OX387241.1, forward strand.
AGCATTTAATGTTCTGACACGTGCGGGCGCCCAAGTCAAAGACGAATCCGCGCCATACCGTCCCTCTAACACCGCCTGGGAATCATACCCTAGCGTTGTTTCGCCAACCCTCCCGGTGAGGGCCCCCGCCACTGTACAGCACTGTGCGGTAAGGCTAGCGTCAACTTCGTGACACTGTGTTGCCCACTCTCGTACAGCCCGCGCGCCGCATCCTCGAAAGGGGACGGCGGAGCCCTCGAGAAGGGGACGGACGCCGGTCTCGCGCCCGCCCAGGATGACGCCATGATGTCGGACCGATAAGGTGCATCTCCTCCATCACCATCAGCCCTGTGCAGCCATCCCCGCTACCACAATGCCATCTCGGGCACTGCAGCGCCATCCCCTACGCTGTGGGAGTTCGGGACAATAAGACATCGCCACGCCTGCTGTTGTGCACCTTACGGCCTCGCGTCAGCCGCACCCTCGAGTCAGCGTACGGACGACGAACAAACGGGAAGCCACCACACCGCCACCCTCAAAGCCGCTCCTGGACGGATACAGAGCACGCCACGACGCTTTGCAAGAAGCAAGATTCGCCAGGACGACCGTCTACTCTACAGCACTGTGCACCATACCGCTGCACGTAATTAGAACAGTGCGGCACAATTGTAAACTGCCTCCCCTTGGCCTATAAAAGGAGGGGGCAGTCCCCTGGCCACGGGGGGATGGCGGACAGAGCACACTTACACGCTCACTGCCTTCACCACGATATTGGCACTTGCCTCAATCAAACCTCAGGGACATGGAGGCCCTGCCTCCTCTCCCGCCTCGCTTGTAGCCCCCTCTGCAAGCGCCACGGTGCAGAGCAATACAGTGCCTCGAGCACACCACTGCTGGACGTACGGCCCCGGCCGGAACCAGGATAAACCTTGTGTCGCTTAGTTGCTTAGCACCGGCCATCGAGAGACAGATCTCAGCGCTCGTACTAGTTAGTGTCGGGACTACTTTCCGCACTGACAGGTGGCGTTCCGGTCGATGGCGGTCTCAGCGAGGTCGGTGGAGATGGTTCCGGCGATCCAAGACTTGACGACACAGTCCATGCACATCCAATCTGGGAAGGCGGGCGTAGGGAGATCGGCAAGGACGTGAGACTCCAATGAGTACTTGCCGATGACGAGGAGGATTTGATCGTGCCACTGATCGCGCCAGCGATTGTAGTTGCCGACGGCGAGGTCGAGGACGACATGGACTAGGTTCCTGATGTTCTGCACGTTGGTCGCCTGGACGTGCAGATGAACCAGAGCAGCAGCCTCGTGTTGAAGCATGGGGAGGTGCAGCGGATCAACAGTGTCGTGATGAGGGGCGGCGTCGTCCTCCACCTTGGCGTAAGGGTGGGCGTCGAGATCGTCCCTATTGGCGTCGAGATCTCCTGCGACGGCGGCGGCGCGCGCAGCAGCCGCCTTGGTGTCGGCGGCGCGGACGCGTGCGGCGGCATCGTCGTGGTCCCGCGCGGCGAGGGCGGCCTCCCGCTCGGCGGCCTCTCGCTTCGGCGAGGGCGGTGTCGCGCTTGGCCCGAAGGGCCTTGGCGTGTTCGTCGCGCTCGGCGTCCGTCGGCACGGGCCGCTTGGAGGTGTCGCCGCCGGCGTCGGAGGGAGAGGGGGAGTCGGGCATGGTGCCTGACTGGGCGCGACCTAGGGGCGGCGCGGGATGGCAGCAGAATCGAGCCGGGATGGAACCCTAACTCGTGATACCATGTAAGCAATACACAATATAAGGAAATAATGGATTGAATTGATAGGAGTAAAGGGGTGTAACATATATAGGCAGGGTGCACTAGATGGCTTATAGAAACCAAGCCATCCGGGGAATCGCTGACGTCTATCCAATCGGGGGTCGGGCGGGGGGGGGGGGGGGGGGGCTCTAACCAGTACCCTAATACCTCTTCGTAACAGAATAGGAGTATATTAGTGGCTGACTGCCTGCTCGCCTAGCCATGGCGCCGACTGACCAAGCAGGATGGGTGTCAGGCTGTCGCGCAGTCGCAGGCTCGCAGCCATCAGCAGCCTGCCCAAGTGCACAGCTGATGCGCAGCGCCTGCTAGATTCTATGCTCTCGCCTTGGCTTCTGCCTCCCGTGCTCGCTTCTCCGCCGTCCCCCGTGACTGAATCCAAAAATTCAAATGGCAGAGAAGCACATCGTGATGACACCTTCAAACGCTGCTGGAGCCGTAGTGTGTGCCCCGTCGAGAAGTCGATTCAGATCAGTCTCTTTCAGTTCCAGGGCATAATGATTGCTTCCAAGATCACTAGTACCCATTTGCATCCTTAATCACGAGTCCCACATGCTAGATCATTTGTGAAAAGAACACAGGTTGCTTTAGTCACTGAGCCAAACCACCGCCTAATCATTCTTGCCAAGCATGTGGTTGGTGCCTGCCTGGTTCGCCGACCAGCGACAGCGCATCACACGGGCACAAAAGATGACGTGTTTATTTTTCTTTTCAGTCCGAGAGCGGCCATAGACAAACAGGAAGTAATAAGCATGCTATTATAACGCCAAGCCTCGCGGCCTTTGCATCTCTGATCCCCTTGTTTGGTACACCGACAGGTACCACCACCAAACAGGACGCGCAGGGCAATTACGGAGTTATAAAAGCTCTTGCATCTCTGATTCCTTTTGCAAGCCGTAATACACTGCCTAGTGCCTTACGGCCCAACACGAACACTGTAGTCACAACAGTGCCAGAGCAGTTTACATGAATACTGCACGTATACACAGTGCCAACCATTTATGGATCTTGCAAAGTACGCGAACTGTATATACACAATGCCCAGTCATTACCTAATCTTGCACAGTACACGCACAGTAAGCACATGTCCAGTCATTCTGATATCCACATCTCGATCCCGGCAATTATTCTGCAGATCATAGGGTCATTACACCAAGTGTCAAATTAAATGCCGCGTCAGATACCCGCTTTAAATCCGGAACAGCACCACATCAGCACAATGCTGAAGCAGGTTACAGTGCGCAAGAACAGACGGAGTCCAGGCCATCTTCCTGGAACATGAGACTGGGAAGGACACAACATTTTTCAGTCTTCATGTTAATCTGAAACTAGGGGTTGCAACGAGATGTGGTATTTTCAATGAACTGTCAGCACATACAACAGCCTATAAACATCAAAGAAAAGAATTACAAGGTGATCTATACCTAAACTCCCCTGGGCTGCCGCTCATCTGTGGTGCCATAGCAATCTCACAACACTTTCATCTTTTTCATCTAGTGTTGTGAGAGGCCATGTCAGATGAATGTTAGAGTTAGTGTCAGCTGGACAGAAGCAACATGGCGATGCTTCACTTCGTCAAAACCACTACGCTGATCTGAACATTAAACTGCAGAATCTGTCGTTCCCACAACATATCTGGAGACTGCTTGGTATAGCTGCTCTTCATCGAAGGGTTTTGACACATACCCATTCATTCCCGATTTCAAACATTCTTCATAAGTTGCCTGGATAACATCAGCTGTCATTGCCAGAACAGGCAAATGATACTCAACAAATGTGGAGCCTTCAATTGAAGCCAACTTATTCTTTCTTTCCTCATTGGCTTTCATCTCCATTTGCCTTATTTGTCTGGTTGCCTCAAACCTACAGAAAGTAATTATTAAAATTGATGGTCAGTCTGGAAGACTTTGATTTCAATGATTAGACATACACATCCAAGCATGGATAAATGGAATATAAATCTCCTTTCAGTTAATTCTGAAACAATAGCATTTTTAATATGTCAGCAGGAAAAAATGGCAACCAATGTGAGTTTATTTAATTCATACCCATCCATCTCTGGCATCTGAACATCCATGAAACATGCGTCGAAGCAATGTGGAGGTTGAAGTAGACTGATAGCATCCTTGCCACTTTCGACACAATGGACCTTAGCACCATACTTTTTTAGTGCAGCTGCAGCAACTCTCAGATTGACCTTATTATCATCTACAATCAAAATGTTCTTCCCAACCAGCAAGCTATGAAGAAATGACGGCCGATTTTGATTTTCTTTTCTTTCGGGCATCTCTACTTTGAGCAGCTGCTGAATACACGAAGCAATTGTGCTTGCTCTTAAAGGCTTACACATGACAATATCGAATATGGATCCATATTTGTCCTTGTCAGCTTCAGAGGTGACCAGAAGAACCACCTTAGGCACATCAGGTAACTGCCCGTTCTTGTGTTCACGTAGACGATTCAATGACTGAACATCTGTCTCAGGCCTCCAGGAGTCACTCTCAATAAAAAGCATGGTTGCCTTTTCCCTACAAGAAAAGAAAGTGAATTCACAGGTAGTGCAAAAGAATACAAATAGCAGAATCTGCAGCTTTTAGAATGCTTCATGTCATGCTTGAAAAACAATTGGTGATAATAGTACAGCCAGGGTACTTTAAGTCCTGTGCTTTTTCAGTAAAGCCAGGCCAGAGTTTCCAGTTTCAATCATGTGGCCTACTAATTCCACGTCTATAAGAGACAGGGAGCCTCCATGTGGAGGACATATTTTAGTATAATGGCACATTAAATATCAGCTTAGCTATTTGTTGAGGCCATTAGCACATGCAGTTCAATAATCCCTATGGTCAATCCTATTTCCAGCATTTAATTAAGTAAAGAGAAGACTTACCTTGAAATGGTTGATCCATTTTGTCCAGATAGAGCTTTTAGTCCCGCGCTCATATTGTTCACAACTTGAACAATTATTCCTAACCTCTTAAGATGATATCGTGTAACAGCACCACGTACAGGTCTCCCATCAACCACGATGGCCTTCATTCCCTTAAAAGCAGTAGGCAGTGCCTCGGACAAGCTCTTTCTTGAATCAGCTGAAACATCTTTGTATGAGCGCCTCAGTGTAGCTGAGAATGTGAATGTACTTCCAACAAAAGGTCGGCTGGTGAAACTTATCTGACCACCCATAAGTTCAGCCAGACACTTGCTGATGCTTAAACCAATGCCAGTACCACCATAGTTCCTTGAAGTTGAACTGTCGGCCTGCATAAAAGGTGTGAAAACACGATCTTGCGCCTGCAATGGTATCCCAACACCAGTGTCCTCAATGCTTATTGCCAATGTGACACGGTCAGAATCATTTTGATTAGAATTTTCACCATCAAGATCATCCAGAAGCGACTCCTTGTCAGAGAGCAGAAGCTTAAAATATTGCCAATTATTTCTTCTGTCTGCCGCTTCAAGCCCACTCAATGTATTGAAGACACCATTAGCTGTTGACTCAACTTTACCATCTTTCCCATTCATGGTTCCATGTATGACCTGATTAGCTTCCACATTCGAGTTCTCAGCCAAACACACCCGAACAAATACATGACCCCGTCCTGTGAACTGGAACAGATAATAGATATGTCAGTACAATTTATGAATGTATTTGATTACAGAATTATATGCAACACTTTAAACAGCATTATTTGAATTAACTGTCAGGATCCGAAAAATGGCTGCTTACTTTGACTGCATTGCCCACCAAATTTGTCAGTATCTGTCGAAACCTCCAAGGATCCCCAAGAACAACCTTTGGAACATCATCACATACAAATACTGCAAGCTGTAGCAAGGAGAAAGATTAGGAAAAGAATCTACTATCTGAAAGAAATCGTAGAGACAGAACAGATTTGACCAGAACTGCAATATTTGCTAGCTGCTCGGTCACAAAGGAAACACCATTTCCTACTTTAAGTATCAACAGTAAGATACCTCTATGCACTTCTCCCGCGACTTTGAAGAAAACAAGGAAATAACATCATCCATGAGAGAGCGCAGATCAAAAGGCACAGCCTCAAGCTCTAACTTTCCAGCTTCAATCTTTGCTCGATCAAGGACATCATTTATCAGTGTTATCAATGCTCTGCCACACATCTGTGCGGTCTGAGCATAATCCTTCTGAGTCATGGTAAGATTTGTTCCCAAAAGCATATCCAGCATTCCTGCATTTGAAGAAAGATTTCATTTAGATTGCCGGGCCCATGAACTATAGAGATTGTGGTATAGGTATTACAGCAAATGCGTAAGTACCAAGGACGCCATTCATAGGTGTTCTGATCTCATGTGATACAGTTGCCAGGAACTGCAAGAAAAGAGGTAAACATATAAATATGTAAGCCATACACGATCCATAAGCTAGAATTCCTAGTAAAAGCGAGTGCTGAAGTCTATGTTAAACCTGAGACTTCGCGACATCAGCAGCTTCTGCCTGAGTTTTGAGTTCTTCCATCTTTCTACAATCTTCCGAAACTTTGTCATATCGAGACCATGCAGCACAAATGATATACCCCAGAAGCATCCATATGACAAACGCGCCTAAAGGATTAGTGATGGCCGACCATGGCATAGGAGGCTTTTCTCTATACCTGCACAAGTGAACAACATTATTGAAACATTAAATCAGACAACAAAGTCAAGAGTTACAGATAGAAGATACCAACCTGCACCTCATTTCATGCTTCCTAAATGGATCTCCAAAATCCAGCATGCTAACGTGCAAGAGGGGCACTTGACCATCCAAACTTGGAGGTCCATACAAAACCATAGCTTCCGAAGCATTTGTGACATCGTAGACATTCACCACAATATCTTGATTGCCAGCTAATTTGCTCAGCAAATTCTCCACAAGTGACTCCACATCAAAGGCTCCACCAAGATATCTGTCAGCAGGTCATTTGATCAGATTGTCCACTATAACCAAACAGATGCATAAGTATTCACAGCCCACTGCAAATTTTTATTTATAACAATAAGAATTAAATATGTAATGTAAAGTTAATAGAGGCAAGTGGCACATATTCTGTAACCTTCATAATCTTATAACACTAAATGTGTTTGCATCATTGACAAACTACCCTATCCTATTGTTAAAAGAAACTTGCTATTCCTTTTCTAGCCTGCTACAAGACACGCCAAGCTTATCATAGTCAACAAGAGTTTAATGTGGATCAATAAACCACTAATGCTATAAATTACACGAAGAAGTTATACTACATGGTGAAATATTCCTGTGCAACATTTTGTTTAGTACATTTGACTATTGCACGCTCACATATGATTAAAGAATAAATGCAACACACAAGATTAGTTTGGTCATCTCACCCGATAGTTGCTTCCACACGTTGCTCAACTGATGCATCACTGGGAAGATCAGGACGGTAGACAGCAAAAGTGAGAACTACTCCCAAGTGGTTTGATCCAAGCAACCGAAACGGGTTTGTTAACACTGCCTTGCCGGTAGTCCTGGCTCGCAAAATGTTTTCTCGGTCCTCCTGTTTTAAGAATAAATGAACTACTGTCACTGTTGGAACATCAAAATGGCATAAATACCCCCTTCCCCACCCGGTACACTAAATATGATGAACCATCATGTAGAAGAAATCTCACCTCTCCAGACATCATGTCGATGCGTGCAAGGTAGGAAACCGTATCCTGGGAGAAAATCACCGGGGCATATTCAATTTGGGGAGGTGCAGGCTCCCGCTTCATCGTATTCATAATCCATCCCTGCTGTCTTTCAAACATTTCCCTCTCATGATGGAAGAGCCGGTGTGCGTATGCCACACCATTCAGCAGCGGCCGCTCAAATGATGTCCTTCCCGTGTATTTTGCAAAAGTTTCCTGTAATGAACAATAGACAGGGAGCCAATTTAAAACTCTTAAGCAGTAATATGCTACATGATGTAAGAATCAACGAGGAAAACGCACCACATTTTATTTTAACAACCGACGGAATGACGGAATGCGACTGACGGCAACAAAAGTAAAAGTGCCGATAATCGGTATGGTTTTCACAAAAGGAATACAGCTGTGACCCGGAATCTAAGTAGTCAAGACCATTACTTTCATACGAGAAAGTCTTCGAAAACCATTGAGCGGCACACCTAAACCACAGGCAAACCAACAAAAGGGGATGGAACAAGCTGTAAAATGAAGATACGCCTTTAATGATCAATGATCCAATCAAGAAAAGGCAGAGAGACCAATGCGTATCATAATTCATCTCTGCGACAGTAACCTTTCTAAGCATAAACTAAATGGTTTAAGAATCAAAAGCTTGTAGAAAAAGCAACAACCAAATGGTTGTCAAAAGAGAGCCCATATGGTTTCCTAACGAACACACTAACCACTCTATCACTAACAAAACAATGCGCCACCAACCTAATAGTTCAGTTCATCGACGTCTTTAAGCATAAAAAAAAAACCCAACCGCCGCAGCAATGGACTTTATTTTTTGCCCGAGGTGATGAACAGGACCTGTCCCAACCCACCACAGCAATCATGTCGCGCTAAACGACTAGTGCCGCAACGACTGTAAGCGTCAACAAACCACGAGGCAGCCTAACTTTTTTTTTCTCTCGTGCTTAAAAAAAAGCGAGAGACAGGAAGAACAATCTCTAGGATCTCAGGGGTCCGCCGCGGCAGCTAAACGATTTGATGCAGCAGCAGCAGCAGCAGCAGAGGAGGAGGAGGAGGAGGCAATGGTGGGTGGAGAGGGAAGGCAAGTGGTGACGAACCTGGTCGATGGCGGAGGGGAACTTCTCGTAGTGGAATGTGGAGATGAGAATTGCGAGCGCGTGGACGTGATTGACGGTGACCCCGAACTGCTCCTGCAGCATCCTGGCCCTCTCCTCGCACATGCTGACGAGCCGCTCCTCGGCGCGGTCGAAGTTCTCCCGGCGCAGGTGCCAGTGCATCACCGCCGAGCACGCCACCGCCATCAGCAACCACGCCGCCGCCGCCAGCCCCCTCCATCCCTTCTTCCTCCTCGCGCCGCAGTACTTGCCCCCCATCCCGTCCTCCGCCCCCCCAAATCTACCACCGCTCCCGCTCGTCCTGTCGCTCCTCCTCCTTCCCCCGCCCAATGCCCACCATATGCTCGCCGAAACGCGCCGCGCTAGCCTCCCAGAACCCACACCCACAAGGCTCTCGCCACTGGACTGGACACTAGCAGCAGCAGGCAGCAGGCAGCAAGCGCGGCGCGGGAGATAGAAGGCTGGAGAGCAGAGCAGGGGGCGGACGGGGAGGGCGGGGCGAAGCGAGCGAGGCGTGGTGGTGGAGCTTCTCAAAAGAGGCGAAGCTTTCGCAAGTTCCCAGCGGCGACAGCTGCCTTAAAATAATTACGCCTACGACTAGGTGCTCGCGGGCATTAACTAATCCGGCCACGGTACCCGAGCACTCCCCCTCCCTCAGCTTTCCCTTTATTGCCTCCACTCCCCGGCCGCAACACGTTGATCCACTGCGCGACTGCGAGAGAGCTCCCGCTAATCAACAAAGCGCGCGGCTCGGCCGACGGAGGAATCCCCGGCCGCTTTTTGCAGCAGATATTCGGGACAAGAGAGCGTGGCCGTGGCGCGCGCCCGCAATTAAGACGCCTCCCGCAACAGTGGAGCCGCACTAATCACGGCGGGGTAATCAACGCGCGCGGCTAATCGCGACTGACTGGACCTGGGCCTAGAGCCTATGCCTGAGCGGCCGTATCGGTGGAGCGGCGGAGCGCGGTGGCGACCGTGGCGCCGGGGACCGGGAAGGAAGGAGAGAGACAGAGAGAGAGAGAGGAAGGAGACGCGAGGGCGTTTAAAGCCATGTGCATACCGTGCGCGCCGGGCTGAGAATTGACGCTCCTGCCCCCACCCGCCGGTTTTCGATTTTGTTTCTTGCGGCCGTGCGGGGGCGCATCGGAGGGGCAGTTCCGGGAGTACAAGGGAGTTGGCACGAGTACAGCAGAAGCAGGGGGAGCATCTGCTGGAGTGGCGATCGGCGCGCCGCTCCGTGGACCCGGCGCATGGAGGGGCCAGCTCTGCCTCCGCCTCTGCCTCTGCCGCGCGCCCTGCCTGCCCCGCCAGCGCAGCAGAGTCCATGTCAGCCGTGGAAGAGAAGAAGCCTCTCCCTCCTCGGTCAAACCCGTCGCGCTCCGCGGAATTAGGCCCGGCCTACTGCCAATTAGCAGCGGATCGTAGCACTGTAGCAGCAGCAACAGCAATCGTTATCTTTGAGCAGTCTCTGATGAGGACGGGCAGTTGGGCACGAGTAGTAGTAATTCCATTTCCATCAATAAACTCTAAATTCTCTCGTAGTAATACCAGTAGTACCTGTACGTACCAGCAAGCAGCAGCCATAAGTTGAGTTCCGACACGGAGAAATAAAACTCTGGAGCGTTTTTTTATTTTTCTTCCTGCTAATAAATAAAACAATAAATGGGGCGAGGAGCATGAACTCAAGCAGCCGTACTACTACTAGGCCAACAAGTACTATGGGTACATGGCACCTCCCCAACCATAAAATAGCAAGGATGATATCCTTACGAAACCACGCGGACGCGGGGATAGCAAGCGGAGAGCTGCAGCGATTTGCAGAGGGGGGGCCCCGGCGGAGTACGCTGGCGACGGACGCGATCCTGGATTTCATGCAGGCATGCAGCCGGGGTACGCCGTCCTCCTCCTCCTCCTCCAGCCGCAGCCATGGCTGGCTACAGCGGCGGCAGGGGCTCTCTGTTCACGGCGCTGCCCCGGAGGCAAGTACTCCTAGTACTACGCAATAACTGCTCCGAGCCGCTCCGGCTTCTCCTACTAATCTCCTTGCCGCTACTACTACTGTTGAGGAGGGAGCTGGAGCTGCTGCTGCTGTAGTAGTAGTAGCTCTCACCTCATCATGGGAGTACTGTGCTTCAGTAGTGAAGGGGACGTAGGCCCCCACCCGCCGCCTCCGGGAGTCAACCGTGTGCTGCTTGCTGCTTTCAACACGCCGGGTGACGCCAAGGATTTCCTAGTCCACGGGCGTGAGCTCATGCACGCACGCAGTCATCACTCATCAGTGGTTTTTACTTTTTGGTGCTGACGAAGTGTGGAGCTGGTTATGCAGCTAATAACCTTACCTCTGTGTTTGCTTACAGTGGAAGTTAGATTTCTCGAGGTGGTTGAGCATTTCAGTACGTACGGCTGCGGTTTTTTCGATACGTCTACGCCCTCGTGTACGGTACGTACGTGTAGCGGTGTAGTACTCCGTAGCAAACCTCGAACGGTCTACTCAGGGCTTGGGAGTGAGGGAGGGTGTGGGAACAAGATGCATTGCACACTGCACAGCGGCATAATTGAATAATTGAATTGAAGCATGCAGCACTATCATTAAACAAATCGATTATTGACATGAATCCTCAGGTTCTCTCCCTCTCTTTCAACCCCCTCTGAAACTCTGACCCAAAGGGTGTGTGTGCCGAGGCCTGGCACGCTGCGGCCTGCCGGCCCTGCCGCGCCGCGCTGCGCTGCCATCCGGTTTTAAAATTTCCCATGGCCGATCAAAAGTGTTTACTACTCCGTAGTACGTGTAATATAATACCGTACTGCTTTAAACAAAATTAATCCTACTAGAATCTCCATCTTTTCCTCGCACAGCCTTTTGTCCGGCGGCAGCTAGCCTTCCCTTTTGTTTCTTTCTTTCTTTTGGGTCACCGCTCCATTTGATTTCATTTTCTCCCATGGCACCTGCCGCTGGACAAGTAGGAGTATTGCTTTTGCGCCTTGGACGCGAGCAGTGACCTGATAAAGATGCACAGCGATGGAGCCCCCCATGCAGATGGTGAGGCGCACAGGTCAGGGCGTCATGATTAAAAAAGGCCCCTGCTGCGCATGCACCTGACCTGCCGATGCATGCATGGCTGTAGTATTGTAGTAGTACTATGACCCAGATGGCGCGAGTGAGGCGAGCCTCTTTCGCCACCGGCGCGAAAGCTCCTTCCGGTTCAGGCTACGCCCTCGCTCCGTTTTTGTACAATTGTACTGAAGCCAAGCCAGCCCAGTAGTACGTCGCAGAAGCCACAGCAGCGGCGAGGGCCGAGGGCAGGCCGCTGTTGGCGTAGGGGGGGTAGTAGGCTGTGCACCCTAGTAGGAGAAACCACTGGTCAGCTGCTGCCATCTGCTCTGGAGTCCCATCAGAAAAGCTTTCATGTGATGCCTCCTTCCCTGCCACGACTATTACCGCTACAATTTTGCTGTGTACTAGTACTAATTACTACATAATTACAGTGCTATAAATCGCACGCAGTGGCCAGTTTATCATCGTAGTAACCCAGTACTCGCTCGGGCAGTGTCATAACCGATCGTGAGGGACGGGGCGCGTGGTGGCGTGGTGCTACGGCATCCGCCGTTGGCAAAGGCAAGACGACATGCCCACACGGTGTGTACTTGTTGTAGGGGAGATATCGCGCGCACAGGCAACGTCCCGTGGATACGGAGACAGTGGTGGTACCACCACTGGCTGGCCTGGCCTGGCCGAGTAGTTGGGGGGTGCAACGTTATTTCGCGCCCCGTCGACGAGTCGTCTCTGCCTCTCTGCCTGCTGGTATCGCTGCTGCTCGGAAATACACGCTACGAGGGGAGAGTCCCCCCCGGCCGGCCATTTATCACAAGCGGACGCCGGGCGCGGGCGTGTACGGGAGCGCCGCTGTTGCGCCGAGGAGACGCGACGCGACGCGGCCGGGGCGGGCAGGCGGGGACCTTCTTGTGGTTTTGTGGCACTGTGGTGGCGCTGTGGCATCGCGTCGGGGCCGTGTGGCTCGAGCGGTCGGTGTCCGCGGCCGTAGCTGATATGTGAGCGGGATTACCCGGTCGGGCGGTGTGACGGTGTCGCCCGCCGGTGTGGTACTGTGGTGAGGGGGCTCGATCTGCAGGCTGCTGTCTAGCGCAGCGCCGCAGCGGCCTTCCTGCGCCCTACGCCCCAGACGGACGGGACGGCAACGCAGAGGCGCCATCGATCAGGGCGTCGCGCTCGCCGGTCGCCGCTGCTGCCGTCGTGCCAACCGAGGAAGGCTGTCAGTGCCATCGATCAGGGAGAGCGCCTAGTACACAGGTGGGGAGTTGCGGGACGTCACGTGGGCTGTGTGGCGGATGCCGGATGGTTTGTTTTGCGCAGAGAACAAAACTGAAGAAGGCCGAGTTTTGTAATTAATCCAAGTTTAGGACTTGTTCGCTTCCGTGGGATTCAATCCGGTCGGAATAATAAAGGTATGACGAAAATTATGATATGGACTCGGATTTATTCCGGATCAAAAATTAATTTACCAATCATGATAGGTAGAACAAGAGACCGTAGAGCCGGATTGGTTCCACACCTCTTGACTAGCGGATTGATTTCGAGCCTTTTGGTGTATCTATCATGAGCAAATTAATTTTCGACCCGGAATATATCCGGATCTCTTATAGTAACTATCATGATTTTCTTGTTGTATTTATCCACTCTTATCGGAATTGATCCCATGAAAACGAACGAGGCCAGTTTTATCAGCCATTAGCTATAGTATTTTTTTTCTCAACAAACCAGCATCCAGCCTAACAAATAGGCCGTTGATAGGTCTGGAAGGAGGAGGGGAGAGAGTTTCAATTAATTTGGCCCAGAGCTCGATCGTAATGGCCACGCTTCCTCAAATCTTTTTTATTTGGAAGAGAGTATCTGTTCATTTGGCCCAGAAATCGACAGTTTGGGCTACATTCCTGTATGTGCCAATCAGGAGGCCCATATCATGGGCTGAGCCGATTCCATATCATGCCAATCATCCCCAAGTTACCCAAGTCGTAATTTTAATTTTTTTTAATCATACAATATAGACGTTGACGCTCAAATATACGCGCCCACACTTGCATCTACGAATACACGCCTACGACCCTGCTTTTATGAGCACCTTCCAAAAATTGATGAGCTGACAAATCCTCAAGATTCACGAAGTCACCGCTGATGTCTCGCTATTGACGACCACGTAGTTTACCACTCAAAGAATAGCCCCAGTTAAATTTTCAAACAATTCTCAAAAAATAGGAGCATCAGCGCCTAGTCAAGGACTCGAACTCTGATGGTCAAGTTCCACCACAAAGAACCTTACCGGCTGACGCTCGGTTCACATTTTATTTTCCATTTTTAACTTGTTTTTTTTAGACAATTGATTTTATGTAGTAAAGTTGAAACTTGTCGTCTACTAGGTGGTAGCAGTACCACAGGCACTTCATCGAGAGCTTCAGTTACCCTTGGTGTCCAGTGAGAAGCTACAGCCAAGATCATATCACACTTTTCTTTTTTTTCTTTTCTATTCTTTTTTTTTAAATGGAGCTCACAGCACACATGATGCCCAATATTTGCCGTGCCCCGTCCCATCTTAAGATGGTAGAGAGATCACCCCTGCCGGCTGCCGGGATGAGTCTTCGTTTACTGTAGTACATGGCAGACAAGGAACCAATCCCACCCATGAATGAAGTGCTTATCTGTGGTGTAGATTTGCTCATACCAAAGGGAATAGGAATACAGAAGATAAGACCCGACATCGTGCTTGTGTGCTGAATGTTGATGTTGACTGATGGAGCCATGCACGTTACAGTACATGGCTACCTCGATCTATTGAATCTTCTTGCTCAATCATACACTACTCAATCTTGTCATGTCTATTCGCTCCACCTTTGCGATTGCAGTGCTACTCCAGTGTGCTACGCATAATAGACACTAAAAACTTGATTACTACCACAACATCTCTCCCAAATCCCAGTCGACCAGTTCCTAAATTTCTTGCTGCGAAATTCGCGACCAGACATACACGGATAGACTCGAGACCCGTGAGTCCGTTGAGTTGAGTCTCCCCAAGCGGATCGACAAGTCATGGCGCTATTTTAAGTTCGTGTTCGCAACCAACCCGAACATGGCGTGTTGGTCTCGCGAGGTCCAAAAGTCCACTAAAAACTTTAGAAAAAACGAGACGGAAGACTAAGAAATTCGCGTGATGACAGGCGAGTTGTTTCATTTGTTAGACTTGTAGGGGTTCTCCGGTTCGTGATGAATGGGTTTTGTTGATGATGACTGATGATCAAGCTCCCTTCTGCTTCGCTAACTGCTTAGCTGTAGCGTCGATCGTGACTTGCCCGGGAGCAAAGGCCCAGTCTTTCGGCCGATCGAGCTGGATCGAAGAGAGCACGGTCACTGAACCGACCGACCGACGCGTGGACCCGGTCGTCAAAGTCTCCGATCTAGTCGTCGCCAGCCGTAAACTCACGCCAGTGTTGTGTTCGAATTGGATCTGTCCGTCAATGAATCCATCTGAATCAGGTTAGCTGAAAGCGCTCAACCAACTTAATTTGAGATCACACCCTATAGCTACAACATCGTGTGCAAGTGCTTATCTTATTACTCCTACACACTAGTAGCTACATTGTGTGAATGAGAAAAAATAACTAAGTTTTATGTTTGGTTCTGCGCTGCCCCAACTTTTCCAATTTCCACCTTAATTTGTGTTGCATAATGCCTTCGCTCCATATATAAAAAGCATTACAACCCCTGCAGACGCTCTAAATAGCTCATATCCTAAGTTTGGAGGATCAGGTTAAAAAATACGCTCCGGTAGGTTCTCTACTTGTCTCCCTATTTTGGTGAGACCTCCGAATTCTCCCCACCACCCTTCATTCCAGGAGGTCTCTAGGGAGTCCTCTATACATGAAGTCTTTGATGGAGTTGGAATCCTTTTTTAGCCCCCAAAAAAGAGAGAGAACCTTGGACCTTTGGGGCTTTGATGTAAGGGCTATCACTGGAGGTGCTCTTAGATTTGTAGGATAGATTAAATTTCCAAGTAAAATGCTGTCATGACCCTAATTAAAGTTCGACAAGTGACAGATGCATGCCCACGAGGTGGAAAAAGCTTAAGGAATTCTTATATTTATGCATAAAATTTAAACACAGGATGCTAACATATATCGATGGACGAACAAGCAAAACTCCCACCATGTGCCTCATTTTGTTTCATTTTGTGTGATTTTTGAATGATGTCAGTATGTTTATGCAGATTGGCGCAAATCTGATTCTAGGCACTAGTGGAGAAATTAGTGGAGTGGAGAAGTCAAGACTCCTAAAAGTTGCTTGTTAAGATGATGTATTCGATCAGCAAGATCACACCTCATACAGTCATACCTAGTGCCTCACCAGTGGCCAAGCCAGAATATGAGTCAGGAGGGGCTCATCCACCATCTTCATTCTTCTTCCTCCACCTTTTCTTCCTCACTTTTTTCTTCTTCCTCTTCTTTACCTGTGGTCAAAAATTGTTGGAGGGGCTCAATCGGAGCTTAATGGAGTTTCTAATGGTAGCGGGGCTTGAGCCCCACCCGCCGCACCGCTGGCTCCGCCTCTGTGCCTCACTAAGTCACTAGTCACTAGGTGGGGATAGCGAACTCTACTGATGCATACCGAGTTAGTGACCTTCAGGCAAGCAAAGGCTTAAGCAGAGACTTTGCTTTCATTCCAAGAGTTGAAAAAGCAAGAGGTGGTAATATAAGGAGAAACTCGGAGAGGGGCGGGCAGCCCGAATCATGCTTAGCAAGAGGCTGCTCAGCTTGCTTTTCTCGACATTTCTCAACTTGTTGTGGCTTGTTTCCTCTCACACAATACTATTAAATCTACCAGCTGAACACTATTTCGTACCAGCCGAACAAGCTTTAAGAGATGTGCTTGTATGCGCTCGTATATTGTTGTTTGCATCTATAACGTGTTTTGGATAGAAAGATTTCACTTATATTAGAAAAAAGAAAACCTAAACCAAAGTAGTTTATCCAAACTTATCCGAATTATAGAAAGAAACGCAATTGGAAAGCCAACAATGATTTACACGACACAGGCAGCCATCCATCTCGGCCAAAAGAATGCCATCGCTGTTCTCCGCCCGTGGCGTGTACAATTCAAACTCGCGTGTTCAACGGTCAACATTCAAACTCCGATCCCAACGAACCAACACCTTCCAGTCCCCCCGCCCGCACTCTTCAAACCGCGCAGGCCCACACCCCCAGCGCACGCACGCCCTCACGTTCCTTCCATTCAACGTTCCCGCCCGCAACCTATATAGCCCCGTGTTTTCACCACGCCGACCACCAGTCCACACCACAACCCCCTCGTCAGCTCGCACGCCGCCACCGTGCCGCGACCGGAGGTGCAGCCGCAACGGCAAGCCGGACGCGCCTCGCCGGGATGGTCACGCCGGTGTCCCGCTCTCGCCACCGCCCGCGCGCGGTGCGGGTGGCGGTGGCCGAGGTCCCGCTCGCCACGAGGCGGACGATGAGGCAGCCGGCGGCGTCGGCCGCGGCGGAGCCGTCGGTGCCGGGCAACTTCGTGTGCCCGATCTCGCTGGACATGATGCGGGACCCCGTGACGGCGCCGACAGGGATCACGTACGACCGCGTAAGCGTGGAGGGGTGGCTGGAGCGGGGGCACGCCACGTGCCCCGTCACCGGCCGCCCGCTCCGGGCGGAGGACCTCATCCCGAACCACGCAACCCGGCGGATGATCCAGGAGTGGTGCGTCACCAACCGCGCCCTCGGGGTGGAGCGCGTGCCCACGCCCCGCGTCCCCGTCTCAGCTGGCGACGCGGCCGAGCTCCTGGCGGCGGTGCCCGCGGCCGCGGGGCGAGGGGACGGGTCGGCGTGCCGACAGCTGGTGGCCAGAGCCAGGGCGCTAGGGAAGGAGAGCGAACGCAACCGCCGGTGCCTCGCGGCGGCGGGAGCCGCGCGCGCGCTCTCCGAGGCGTTCTCCCAACTCGTTGACCGGCCGGCGTTGACCGCAACCGGTGCGCTGGAGGAGATCCTGGCCGCGCTGGTCGTGTTCTTCCCGCTCCATGAGGAGTCCAGGCGCTACATTGCCTCGCCGGCGTCATTGGACGCCGTCGTCTCGATCATGTCTCACGGCGAGACGACCGCGCGGGCCGCCGCCGCCGTCGTGCTCCGCGAGATCGCCTCGTCGTCCGACGCCCAATGCCTCGACGCCATGTCCGAGACCGTCGGGGTCTACGACGCGCTGATCAAGCTCCTGGAGAAGCCCGTGTCGCCGCAGGCCACAAAGGCCGTGCTGGTCACCGCCTACTACCTTGTCCAGAACACCGGTCGCGCGGCGTCGTCCCGCCGCCTGGTCGAGCTCGGCATGGTGCAGCTCCTCGTGGAGCTGCTGGTCGACGCCGACAAGGGCACGACGGAGAAGGCGCTCGCCGTGCTCGACAGCCTGTTCCTCACGGAGGAAGGCCGCGGCAAGGCGTACGCGCACGCATTGGCCGTGCCGGTGCTGGTGAAGAAGATGCAGCACGTGTCGGACATGGCCACCGAGTTCTCAGTGTCGGCGTTATGGCGTCTGTGCAAGAACTTCTCCGGCGAGGGACCGTGCAAGGCCGAGGCCCTGCAGGTGGGCGCGTTCCAGAAGCTGCTCCTCCTGCTGCAGGTCGGCTGCATGGGTGTGACCAAGGAGAGGGCCAGCGAGCTTCTCAGGCTCCTCAACGGATCGAGGAGCGGCGTCGAGTGCATCGAGTCGGTGGATTTCAAGGGGCTCAAAAGACCCTTCTTATGAGTGTGCAGAGATCGATTAGGTTAAGAGAATTAAGATGTGGATACACGACACACAGACATAGTTAGGCTAATTTAGGAACTCTTCTCCTTTTCCTTTTGGAATGAATTACTTCGTTTTCCTCCTGTTGTTCATGGCCATTTTGCAGTGTGCGACGATCATAGATTCATAGTAAAAATAAGTAAAAAGTAAAATCCGCAAGTGGTCTCTAAACTGGTCACGGGAGGTCATCTAGGTCTCTAAACTTTCAAAATGCATTTTTAGGTCGATCAACTTATCTCAGGTGTCATTCGAGTCCTTAAACTCTCGAAACATATTTTGAAGTGTCTCAACTTGTCTAAATATGTCATCTGAATCATTAAATTCAAAGTTCATTTTAAGACACCGCAATCAAACGCCAAGAAATACATATGTAATCACTAATAACATAAAATGGTTGCGAAGGCAACGAGGGAGGAGAAAATATTACCATCGATAACATGTGACAAGTTTAATATTTGAAAATGTATTTTAATATATAGCTTAGGGATCAGGATGAAATCGAGGACTAGTTTTGAGATCTAAATATGCACTTTGAGGGTTTATGAGCCCAAATGACACCTTGAATCAAGTTTGAGGACCTGAAAATACATTTTAAGAGTTTAGGGATCCATATGATACTACAATACAAATTTAGGAACCGTCGGTGCATTTTACTTAAAAAAGGGGCCCAAGTTTCTGACATTCTGCTTGCCGGTTTTGAATGTTCTTGGCGCTTCTGAAACGGAAGAGATGCCTTGTCCCTTCGGCCGGCTGCTATGCTTCTTTGAATTCAAAGCTGAGAACACAAATTTTGACTCGAGGGAGAACGAAAGACCAAGTTTAGTATGTATTATTATACAACTACTATAGCAAGGCCAGACATCAGTACATAGTACAGAAGAAGGTGTGAAGTTGTTCGCGTTACATTTGAAAATTAAAGAGAGCAGCGTCACAGAAGCAAAAGCCGCAGCACAGTGGCAACAGACACGAGCAGGTAGCCCATCTAAATTTTCTGCAGAACAGTCGTCCCTCAAGACATTCACAAAGGAGACTCAACCACTGAGTCTAAGAATATGTATTACTTTATGTTTATTGTATTTTGCTATGTGACAGTATATTTACGAAAGAGAGAACTATATCAACAAGACTAGTCTTATTATAGGACATTCGATATAATAAATAGTATTAGACTTTATGATAAAGTCTGCATTATGAGTGCCCTCACAAGTGAAGCTCAATTTTGCCCCTCGGCTACCAGCAGCCCATTCAGGGGCCACAGTAGACAGGTATATTAGTGGCAATTTCATCTAGGATTTTCGTACCATCTTGTCTCCATTGCTGCGATCGATGCAGCTGCGGGGCTTTCTTTTAGACGACGACCTGCGTACGGTGTGGGTCTTTGCTTGGCTCAAGCCGTGATTCATGCATGCGTATCTACGTTCAGGCCAAATGAAGAGAGCACGCCAATTTGCAAATGAAGAGAGCACAAACCCAAGTTGACATGAACATCGGCCGGCCGGCCGGCTGTCATATACATGTACCTTTTGTATGGACGACAGCCCGTCTTTATGCTCAAGGCTCGCCAGCAGTCAACAATACTTTTCTCTCCGAACGAACCAGCCACCGGTCAGTAATATTTGTCTCTCGGAAGAAAATCAGTACCGACAACTAGCTAGTTGTAAGCCAAACGAACTGGCCGTGAACCCAGGAGCAAACGTTATCCATGTGCACTATTCCGCTGTCCACACGCGCCGGAAAGAATAAAATTCCCTTTGCTTTCAGCCTTATATTTTGGAGCTCCCTTTTTGCTTTTAGCTAGCGTGCCTTTTTTAGGCCGAACACACAATGCAAACGCTTTTCTTTTTTGCGGCAACGTATGCACGTTGCATGATCTCCACTAGAAGATCATCGAGTACGTCGTGAAAGGTTCTGAAGACACCAAATGGGGAGATCACGTCACATGCACCATGGATTCGTGATCCATGAGCAATAATCGAGCATTGAGGAAATCCTATCTATTAGCTACTACTCTCTCCTTCCCAAATTATTCGTTGTTTTGATTTTTCAATACATTACTTTTGTTATGTACAATATATTTAAAAAAGTTAAAACGACAAGTAATAATTTGAGACAGAAGGAGTAGCTGATATTGATACCAATATATTGGGATGGTAGCAAACCTGGCACTGCACGTACTACTTTACCAGCCACGCGGCCCCACCGTGTCACTTTCACCTGAGCCCCTAATTTTCACCGTCAAAGTTTCCCGCGGCACAAGTTATTGATCCAAGCTAAAAAGACTCATCAACAACAAAGACTGATATGGGCCAACTGTCCCAGTTTTCTTTTCATTCTGTGAGTACAAGTAGTGTGCATAGTGATATCAGGCGGTGTAGACCAGAGACTATATCAGAGTCATCTGCATGCGTGACACATATGCAAATACTAGTACTATATCATTCAACAATAATCGACCTGTCGTAGTGACTTGTCCCATTAATTTCTTCGTCATCGATTGGAACAAGAGAAAAGGATGGAAGGAGAAGGACCAAGCGATGAGCCTGGGGTAGTCTCCGGCCGGCCGGACGGACGCAGCGGATGAATCGTCACGGCACCGATGGAATGGAATGGAACAACTGACGCGGTCGTCGCCGGAGCGGCCGTATGTCCTGGGCATCATATCATCGACTTGTCGTCTGAATTGTAATTACCGCCATCCTGGTCGGCTCGTTCGTTCGTAAGCACGTAGAATCAGAGCACAGTTCTTCTTGGCACTTCACTTACTCCAACGGCGAGCAACAGAATTCTACCCCGTTCAACACCTAAACACTACCGACCAGTGAACTGTGCCTGTCTGATGAGCTCATCGATCGGACAGCTACAGCTTACATCGTCGTCGGTCGTCGATGGATCGATCCATGGCGGTATCGACGAGGACGACCGAGACGGAGACGAAGACACGGTAGACCAGGTCGGTCGATCTGCCGGTCTCACATCGCATACTACATACTCCGGCAGGAACAATTAGATCTTCACTGGCTCACTGCTGGTCTCATACGCTTTGCAGATAGTTCCTGTCCGGCTTGCCACATTCGTCGGGTCGTTCCATGCCGTTTTCATCCGTTTCGCCCGGTCTCTCTACGGAATCACGATGCTGATTGATGTTTCTAGCAAGGAATTTGCGGCGACGACGCAGCCGGTCGTCTTTGGAGCCTAGTGGTAGGAGTAATTGCTGCTTGGCATGCACTAAGGGTTGTCTGGTTGGGGGTAAATGATCCCGGGTGGTACCGAACTTACTGATGAGTGATGACCTGGAGTTCACTACTCTGGAAATTCGAGGTCCGGGTGATTATTTCTGATGATTTTCGGATCATCACAGAATTCGGCAGGATAGCATATTTGGATTTGTTGTCTCTCTATAATAGTAGGAAGAAAGGCAATGATACGGATATCAGTAGCATTGTTTAATTTATGAGTCCAGGGAAGACCTCGGGTAAACTGAAGTTTATCATATCTGCTACGAAAACTAGTACAAAAGTGAATTAAGCATATGCGTAGTACTGAATCCAGTATATAAAAAAGGTAAGGTCACAAACTCACAATGATTGGCCACTACCATCTCGGTTTCACGGAGAACTGGAGTATTCTTTCATTTCCCTTACTTAAAAAAAGGGAGAATCGGAAGATAAACTTGACAAGAAGATGACAGGATTCGAAAAAACAGATGGAATAAGCTCCAATGGGAGACCAAAAGCAAAAAAAAAAAAAAAAATTCAGAATCCAATTGCACAGCGAAATTCCAGAGTTCAGTTCGCTTGGTCTCTGATGTAGGCTAGCTCGAGTGCGTGCGGACGCAAATGACAATTTTCTCCATGTGGGGGATATGCGGCAATCTGGTACCTATACTGATTTGTCGTTTGTACAGTTGCGCCATACTGTAAGAATAACTTGACTTGGACTGCGCAACGCCTACTAGTCTTTTTTTTTTGAGAGGACGCAACGCCTACTAGTCAGTCAGCCTCAGCAACAAACGACGAACGGGGCCTATGACTGACTGGGCCACGCTTTCGCTGTTACAAACTGGGCCGGGCTTAACCTAATGCGGCCCAGTATCTCGTTGCTTGCGGTCGCTGCTGCAGTCGCTACCCGTGAGTGGACGTGATTGAATTTGAGTCAACTGTCAACCGTCCCTGTCGCTAATACCGTAGAGTCACGAGAACGAAATTCTGATCAGCACTTGCACATCTTTTTTCAGTGCCAGTGGATTAGCGGGTGATGGAGAAGCAATTCGGCATGGCATAGCCTATCACAATCGGTCTCCCGTTATGGGGAAAGTGCTAAAGAAAAAAAAATGTACTCACAGCAAAATCCTAGATGAAAACGAAGAACACCAAAGATTACTACGAGACAAATCCACTACAAGCATGAGATGTTGCGGCTACGTGGCTGTAATTATCCTATCCACGACCATTTTGGTGGGCACACAAATTGACTTGGAGTCGTAAAACTAAAGGCAAACATATATATCCAAAAGAGTGTTTACCGGCCATTGCGCACAAACCATCCTCCTCTTTTTTTCAGTCATAAAACATCATGATTGGTGCTTTAAAAGAATAATCCATAAAGAAAGTCAAAACGAACATCTTGCTAGGAGAACATATGCATGCATCATACAAGAGACTAGCATGCATGCCTGAAATACCTAAGTTGCACGGGGAAATAAACAAATAAGCATATATAACGTGCAGATGAATGGCCAACAGCCCAACACACCTGCTTCACTGAAGATTACTACTAGGAGTAGGAGTTTAACTAGACAAGAAAAGATACAACACGAGACGACAGGAAGAATGGAATAAGACGAAAAAGGAAATTAAAGTTCGATTCGAATTCTAGCTCTGGATCAAAATTTGAACTCGGTGGGTGCACATGCCAAACGCAAAACGGCAAACTCTTGGGAGGGAGAGGGATCTTCTTTTGTCTGGTAGCTGCAGCACGCGCCCGACCGTTGACTGCTTCGACGCCAAGTCAAGGTCAGCGGTCAACCCACCCATCATATTTCGCAAACGGGCCGGTCAGCAAAATTTGGCCCAATCGACGTATTGCTGCTGTGGTGCCATACATCCGTGCAAATCGTGCCAACAAGGCAGGCAAATGCCATGTCGATGGATCCGTGCCCCTGCGCTCCGCTGGCCCTGCCCGGCTTGCGGCGTTGTCGCCGCAGGTAGCCTTGCCGCGTCACCACTGTCCACTCCTGCGCTTAAGTGGACAACAGCCAGGACATGAAGCTAGAAGAATTACATACATGTGAAGCTCTGTATGTATGTATGTATGTATGTATGTATGTATGTATGTATGCATGCATGCATGTATGTATGCATGCATGTATGTATGTATGCATGTATGTATGTATGTATGTATGTATGTCCATGCCCGCCTGTGATTCCCCTTTAAAAGGAAACCTTCCCGTGCATGCGCGCCCCATCCACTCTCCGGCCAGGACCGCCTTTAACGCCGCCGCGACCACCTCACTGTCGTTGGCCGTCTCGAGTCATCCACCGTCCCACCCACCACTCGTGCAAGCTTCTTCATGGCTCCGTGATGCTCATGAGCCCTTCCGTCGTCCGCTGTTTCCACTGCAGCTCACCGTAGCCGCGGTCAGAGCTCCGCCGCCGCCCTGACCACCGCTGACGAGCCGCTCTGGTCAACCTTTGACCAATCTGTCACCACCATTGCACATCTCATGGCCCGCTGAAGCTCACGAGCCCCTCCTTTGGTCGCCTCGTCCACTGGAGCTCGCCGGCCCGCCGCCCCCGGCGTGAGCGAGCCGCCGCCGCCGGGAACCCCTCGCCGACCATCCTCCGGCCCCATCTTCACCACCTGTGGACTCATGGTGAGGCCCTCGTCGATCTCCCCGGCCAGATTGCGCCCCCGCTCGCCGGAATTTTGGCCGCCCGTGCCGCCGGCCATGGCCAAGGGCCTGTGTCTCCCTAATTTTGTCTAGGGTTCGGGTATGGCGGCTCTGGCGGCCCGTGCTCACGGATCCAGTATCCCATGGACCTTCCCATGGCTGGATCTACGCGCCTCCAAGAGTTTGAGCGGCAAGGTGTGGCTGCCCCTTTCGCACAGGCTTGCCCGGAGCGGCCGCTGGTGGCGGCGGGCATGGCACATGGCGGGGTTGCCCCCTGGCCTAGCTTGTCGGGCGCGGGCCCTCGTGGGCGTGCACGCGTGCCGCCACACCGGGAGCGGTGTTGACGTTTCTTAACTCCTACAGATTACTCCGCAAGCGCACAGAGAAATATCGTGTAGCACTTCACCCTTCAGACTTAGAGTATTCAGGGTATTGAATCCACAGGGAACAGAGAATAACTATTTCCAAACCAACAAGGATAATTATCTCTAGGAGATGGGATGGAGGAGATAATAAGTGTAAGATGGTGTGGTTCTTCCTAAAGAAAGTTCTAGGACAAGAAACTCCCGTCAATCTTCTGCTTGCTTCGGTAACTGATCTGACCTTCAACCGAAGACCCTCCAGCTATTAAAAACATTGTACGAATACCCAGCAGAGAGGACTACGCAAAACTCATTCTACGAGTCAGGATACAAGGGTTGTCACCCCAAGCACCTACCTCTAATACTAGTGGGTACCAGACAAACGAGGGGAATCCTTAATATCAAAGCACCACGCTTATGTATAAGGAAACTAATACTAACGTTGTACAGGGTTACCAGTTCCGAGAACCTACGCTAGCAAACTCCACTTGGTAAACCAAGTTGGAACGCTCGAACCTGCAAGCATCCAATATCAAGAAATAACTTAATCAAAGATATAATAAAAGCATGGAACTTGAATACTAACCCAATTGTATTTGTTTTTGACACAGGTAGTATCTTCTTCCTCCTTCAGGCCTTTTCTTCCTCTGTTTCCTCCCGACGCGAACTTGACTCGCTACCCCACCACCTCCCTCCTCCGGTGCCCTCCTCCCCCGCTCGACGCAAGCCCATTGGGGCTAGACGCCCCCGCCGCCTCCACCGCCCATCGAGGTTCCTCCACCGCCTCCGCTCCGTCGTCTCTCCGACCACCACTGTCGGCCAGCGAGCCACCCCCAGACCTTCCTCTACAGTCAGCCATGGAGGTAAGCCCCCAACTCGAGAATCCTAACCTCGAATCTCCACCTCAATTCAATCTCTAGTGTAAATTTGTGTGACTTATGGATCGTAAGATCTCAGTGTAAATTCAATATCTAGTGTTAACAGGCCATACAATCGTCATCGTCCATCAACTCTTTGCCATCGATAAATATCCCGGATTAGACATCAGAACAAAAATAATCAATAAGTATCCAAAGAGGATTGAAGGAATCAGTTCCAAACTATATTCAAAAAATGGATAGCATTATGAGAATAGAAGTATATGCATACATCACACTCAACATCTCCAAAATCAATTTGATCAATTCAAAAACTAACATTATCACATTGAACACAGCTCAATAGTCACCTAATGCTAGCAGAAAGTATGTCACAAATTCATTGAGAGATGTATCTACAGTTCTTGTTTCTCATCAACTACCACAAGCAAGGAATAATCCACCACATCAATGCCCTAAAAGAACAACAAAGCTCATTAATGCATCCATGTATAAAGCTCACAGTTCGCAATTTAGATTTAGATTATATTCTTATTATTTACGGTATCTTAGGCACTATTATGTCTACCTATATATATTGCCTATATATATAGGCAGTTCGTGTAGAACTCATCGACTCCCACAACCAAAGAATAATCCACCACAACAATGCCCTGAAAGAACAATAGAGCTCATTAATGCATCCATGTATAAAGCCCACAGTTTGCAATTTAGATTATATTCTTATTATTTACGATATCTTAGGCACTATTATGTCTACCTATATATATATATTGCCTATTGGTCTGCAGCAAACTTTAGAGTCTCTAAGAAGTGGAGAGAAAAATAACTCCAGTTAAAGACCAACAAAGTGACTAAGATGGTTTGACATGTTATTACAAGTAGTCATATATGTAGTATGTCGTTTGCTTGCCAACAGTCCAAAAGTATATTTGGTTTGATCAGGGTCAGGAGTCAGGACCATGTAAATTAGAAGTCAAAGTAGAAAGATGCAAACCTTGGAAATGGATTTGGCAGTTTGATACCTCCTACAGCTTGAAAAACCTGTTACATGAATTATTCGACCATTCATTAATTCAACTATAAACGATGACAATAGTTAAGATTCATTAATTCAATGATAAACTAGTAATGGAGGAACGATGACATTTTCCGAAGAAACGTACCAAGACCTTGACTCACAACTATCTAATGTAGCTAACTGAAAAGTCAGCAAATAAAATTACAGAACGTGTCATATATATGTAAAAACATCTAGGTTACCACACATGACAACCACTGACAACCAAGGGACAAAAAGCCTCAAATACAGTGTTAAATTTGAGAAAGGAAAGAAAGAGGAAAATGTATGTCAAAACTTAATACCAGCATATGTCTCATCAATTCTTCATTTAACTTCAACATATCCTCCATTGATGTAAAGGCAATCTCCATATCAAGTTGTGTAAACTCTGGCTGCCTGTCAGCCCACAAATCTTCATCCCGGAAGCACCTATAAGAATCATACCATGGAACGTTTAAATAGTAGTTAACTGGTATGATCCTCATGCGTGAGCTTATTGCCCAGTCAAAAACGAAATTTTAAAAATCAGCTCCAAAGGTAACCCCTGCCCCCCCAAAAAAACGGCACCTTGCAATCTGATAATATTTTCAAAGCCAGAAACCATCAACAAGCTTGAACAACTGAGGTCTTTGAGGGAGAGCATAGAATGTTCCTGGCTTCAGAAACCATACTGAAAGAAATCAGTGAAAATGTAGCACTTATTTGAAAAGGTAAGAAACACTAGTCTAGCTATAGACATATGACAATCACTTGCAATATAATTCTCATGCATGATAACGTTTAGTTTACAAACACTATTGTAATATATTTGAATGGAACAACTTAGTAAACAAAGAAAGAACTGAACTCTTCCAGAATTACAATCACAAGTATTTTTCTCAAACATCAGATTCAACCAGCACAAAGAGAAAGAATGTAACTTAATATGTCAATTTAAACTGTCAACTGTCATAAAGACTATTTGGTATTGAAGAAAGTTGCTTTTGCAGAAAAGGATCCAAAGTCCAAACATGACATGATGCATAAATCTTCAAAGTTGCAAGGGATAGCAAAGTGCATAATATATTTTTGAATAAATAAAACGAAAAATTTCCTGTTAAGAAACAGATAAGTTGTATATCACTTAATCACCTGAACTCTTGATGGTACAAGATAGTCCCGAGCACGCTCTGGTGTAGACTTGGATAAAACTGGAGTCTCAATCTACCTTAACATGTAACTTTAGATCAAACAACAGAATGTCTTAAGTTAAGAAGTAAAATAACAGAGACATATTACTGCTACTACGGACATTGTTAGTAAATCGGCACCGCGCCTTAAATTTTGTGACTAAGTTGTTGAGTGATATAAGCAATAGCAGATGTTTGACAGTGGATGCATGATGGATCTGTTTTGACATCTATAATATAGTTAGATAAACAAGTCGAGGCTTACCGTTCCAGATAGTGGAGCAATCCATATCCACAAGATCTAACCCAACAGAAGAGGCTGCGCTGGCAATTGCTACCACAACGAGCAACGCCCAGGAAATTGCCATCTCCGAGTGCCAATATTAGAAACCGCTGCACATGAGGTGTTTGATGAAAAGCACGACAAGGATATTGTATGGGATGACATGTCATTAGATTGCGATACGCATGTTGGATTATTGCAGCTAGTATCCATAGGTGCAGAGGATTGGTTTCATAATGAGATGGAGCCAATTTCCAAGGTGGACACTGATGACAAGATATTGTATGTCAGTGGCGTTCTCCATCCTTCAGAGTTTACCATGGATGCTGTGAGCGATGTGGTGATGAAAAATTCAGAGGATGGGGCATTTGTAGCTTCAGTACTGAGCAACAGTGATGCACAGGCTGACAAAATAACTTTGAAGTCTGATCGTGACCTGTTTGATGGTATTCCTGTCCTTACTAGTTTTGTGGAAATTCATTGCAAGGATGTGATTTGGGATGATGATGAAATGCCTCTGAAGGACAACGCAGCAGCTCTTCATGAGCAGATCATGTTTGTGACTCCTGTCGCATCCATGGGCCTTGCACATGAGAGACCTTTGGCAGATGTAATTTGGGATGTGGAGCAGCAACCCACGGTCGAAGTAGGTGCTGAATCTGTCCTTGCTGAGCTTGTCATTGATTTTGTGGATAAGGAGTGCACTGAAATGCATATCATGGTTGCTGGCGAGGAAGCCAATTTGGTTGACGAACAGGTGAACAACGAGTTGACTGCTGTTGATTGGTCTTCACCATATCCAGAGCTTGGAATCATTGATGCATGCCAAATATGTGAGGAAATGTCTCACAATGTTGTGGTGTGGGATGCAGAACTGTTGCAAGGCATTGACTCCCAGAACAGTCTGTTGCAGCTGCTAGCTTCTGGTGGGGAATATGTTGACGGTTAATAGTTGTATCAAAGTTCGTTTAGACTTGCAAGCGGACAAGTCTCCCGTCGTAGTCAAGGGACCCTTCTTCCCTCGAGTGGTGAACCCAAGGTATAGAATCTGTGGAACAAATGTGTGACGCAAAAGATGATCTAGTAAAGCTGAGTAACTTCAATCTTCGGTAAAGAGAAACCCTAATGCATCTAGATAAAGAACACAAAACTAATCTAATATACTAAAGACCGGAGGTAACAAAGATAGATAGGGTAGATAAACCAATCTAGAGAGATCGGGTTAAGCCTTTTGTTGAAGTTCCAAGCAAGAGAAGAAGTAGCAAATCGAATCTTATTAGAAGCCTTTTTAAATCGTGGTTTCCGGTCCGACTTGAAAACGCCCACCTTTCGGAACCCCCGTTCTGTCACAACGTATCCCTACTCACGCGGGTAGTCTAGGGCGAGTCCAAGGACAAGTCGAGTTCTTTCGGAAGATCCGGCGTGTACCTCTAGCCACCGCGGCTACAAGAACACCCTATGTGATCTATCTCGAGAATAGATTTAGAATAAGCAAATCCGATCGAAAAACGAAATCATCAAAGAAACTCTTGATCGCTAGAAATAGATTCAACTTGATAATTCAACTAATACAATGATACATAAACAAGATCACCACCGGGATCCTACCTTGATCTTGCTCCTAGCTCCTGGAACTCCGACGTGGTCTTCCTTGCAAGGTTCCCACGTCGGCTAGGGAGACCATAGTCAACTAGCTCGACCCTCTCCTCTCCGGGATGGTGTCCCTCTCTTCTCTGCTCCTCGGCAGCCGATGACGAATTGGATGATCCGTGGCTCTCGACCCCGGGGCTATAAATAGCCCGAATGGCGGCTAGGTCAAAGGAGGAGGGGATTGGGCCCTTGACTGGGCTGGGCCGGCCGGCCTGGGCCGACCGGCCTGGGCCGACCGGCCTGGGCCCATCCAGGCCTAGTTCCCGGCCTCCTTCGCGTGGTGTCGGTTCCCGAGTCTTTTAGATGCTTCCCCCTTCTGCATGTAGTCCCTTGTCGTCAATTTCTCTCCGAGTTGGACATAGCTCCTTGTCCCGCAAGATTCGACACTTTTCTGGTTAGGTCCTCGGAGTTTGTCATCTTCTCGGGTTGAGTCCCTGGCTTCTTGGAGTTAAGTTTGCTTCATTGCATGACTTGTACGGGGCTTCAAGGTCTTGTCACAAGGTGCTTGATGAACTTCTCCCGAAAGTCTTGCTTTCAACGCTAAAACCCTGCATAAACACTAAACTCCAAAACCGACATGCACAAGTGAACTTGTTATACCACGGGGGTTAGTACCAATGGATAAGGTATAAAACTTATGCCAACACCGAGTAAACTCATGGCTAGGTTGACGGATTTTCACCGTCAACATCTTCCCCATGCTTAAACCTTGCTCGTCCTTGAGTAAGCCTTCGATGGATATCATCGTTGCCCATCAATGTTAAACCTTGCACTTGATCATACATGAGAAAACAAATGCTCTCGATTTAATTTGTTAAAGTTCCATAATGTACTAGCCTTCACCTCTACGGAGGGTAGATTCTTAATTAAGCTGATCACCCCACAAGTATTAACATGCTCCCAAAATTTTAAATAGATCTCAAAAATTTTGAAAATAAAGGACTAGATGAAAAAGAGCTAAACCAAGTTCACAAATTTAAATCACCTTGCATATTGCTCATGAACTCTCATCTCATCTTCTCTCTCAAGCCTATATATTCTACTCCTTTCCCTCTCTTAACATATATGTGTGATAGGCTTTATATGGAGCTTTTTGGGAAAGTTTAGTCCTACCAAGATTTTATAAATGAGGTGTTGTCAAAATAAGACAAGCTTCTCATGGTCTTATCGAGACTCGTCAAAAAGGTCATTGGAAAATAATGTATGTCAAGGAGGGGAAAGAGAAAAATACACACACTTGAGATAGGTGGACATGTGCAAATGGCAAAGAGTGATCCCGAGGCACAAAGGAAGTCCTCGTTATCGGATTGCACATGGTTGGAAAATGAGTATGGATCTTTTAATCTTGAAGCCTTGAAATTCCTAATGCACTTTAGAGAACCAGGGAGTTCACTTTATTTTTATTTTTACACATACTCATATTTTTTTTCTTTTTTCTCATATTTCTCTTTCTTTCTTTCTTTTTCTCATTTTTTTCTCTTTTTCTTTCTCATAATTTTTTTATTTGCTCCCTGTTGACGGTTAATAGTTGTATCAAAGTTCGTTTAGACTTGCAAGCGGACAAGTCTCCCGTCGTAGTCAAGGGACCCTTCTTCCCTCAAGTGGTGAACCCAAGGTATCGAATCCGTGGAACAAATGTGTGACACAAAAGTTGATCTAGTAAAGCCAAGTAGCTTCAATCTTCGGTAAAAGAAACCCTAATGCACCTAGATAAAAGACACGAAACTAATCTAATCTACTAAAGACCGGAGATAACAAAGTAAGATTGGGTAGATAAACCAATCTAGAGAGATCGGGTAAAGCCTTTTGTTGAAGTTCCAAGCAAAAGAAGAAGTAGCAAATCGAATCTTATAAGAAGCCTCTTTAAACCGTGCTTTCCCGTCCAAATCCGAAAACATCCGCCTTTCGGAACCCCCGTTCTGTCACAACGTATCCCTACTCATGCGGGGAGTCTAGGGCGAGTCAAAAGACAAGTCGAGATTCTTTCGGAAGATCCGGTGTGTACCTCTAGCCACCACGGCTACAAGAACACCCTATGTAATCTATCTCGAGAATAGATTTAGAATAAGCAAACCGATCGAAAAACGAAATCTTCGAGGAAACACTTGATCGCTAAGAATAGATTCACTTGATAATTTAACTATGACAATGATACATACACAAGATCACCACCGAGATCCTTCCTTGATCTTGCTTCTAGCTCCGGGAACTCCGACGTGATTGTTGACGGTGAAAATCCGTCAACCTAGCCATGAGTTTACCTTCGGTGTTGGCATGAGTTTTATACCTTATCCATTGGTACTAACCCCGTGGTATAACAAGTTCACGTGTGCATGTCGGTTTTGGAGTTTAGTGTTTATGCAGGGTTTTAGTGTTGAATGCAAGACTTTCGGGATAAGTTCATCAAGCACCTCATGACAAGACCTTGAAGCCCCGTACAAGTCATGCAATGAAGCAAACTTAACTCCAAGAAGCCAGGGACTTGATCCGAGAAGACGACAAACTCCGAGGACCTGACCAGAAAAGTGCTGAATCTTGCAAGACAAGGAGTTGTGTCCAATTCGGAGAGAAACTGATGACATGGACCTACATGTAGAAGGAGGAAACATCCAGGAAGCAAGGGAACCGACGTAGAGCAAAGGAGGCCTCGGGCTGGGCCTGGATGGGCCCAGGCCGGCCGGCCCATGCCGGTCGGCCCAGCCCTGTACAGGGCCCAGTGAGGCTCCCCTTTGCCCTAGCCGCCAATCAGGCTATTTATAGCCCCCTGACCGAGAGCCACGTAGAATACAATTCGTCATCGGCCGCCGAGGAGCAGAGAAGAGAGGGACACCATCTCGGAGAGGAGAGGGTCGAGCTAGTTGACTAGGGTTTCCCTAGCCGACGTGGGAACGTTGCACGGAAGACCACGTCGGAGTTCCCGGAGCTAGAAGCAATATCAAGGAAGGATCCCGGTGGTGATCTTGTGTATGTATCATTGTTATAGTTGAATTATCAAGTTGAATCTTTTCCTAGCGATCAGGTGTTTCCTCGAAGATTTCGTTTTTCGATCGGCTTTGCTTATTCCAATTGTATTCTCGAGATAGATTACATAGGGTGTTCTTGTAGCCGCGGTGGCTAGAGGTACACGCCGGATCTTCCGAAAGAATCTCGACTTGTCTTTTGACTCGCCCTAGACTCCCCGCATGAGTAGGGATACGTTGTGACAGAACGGGGGTTCCGAAAGGCGGATGTTTTCGGATTTGGACGGGAAACCACGATTTAAAGAAGCTTCTAATAAGATTTGATTTGCTACTTCTTCTCTTGCTTGGAACTTCAACAAAAGGCTTACCCCGATCCCTCTAGATCGGTTTATCTGCCTAATCTTACTTTGTTTTCTCCGGTCTTTAGTAGATTAGATTAGTTTCGTGTCTTTTACTTAGATGCATTAGGGTTTCTTTTACCGAAGATTAAAGTTACTTGGCTTTACTAGATCAACTTTTGCGTCACACATTTGTTCCACAGATTCGATACCTTGGGTTCACCACTCGAGGGAAGAAGGGTCCCTTGACTACGACGGGAGACTTGTCCGCTTGCAAGTCATAAACGAACTTTGATACAACTATTAACCGTCAACAAGCCCCTTTTTCTGGTGCCGTTGCCCGGGAACAAGTGATCAAGATTTGATTTTTTTATTGCCTTTTTGTAATTTTCATTTTTTTTGTTTTTCTTTTTGCATCTACTAAATTTTGATCATCCTCAAAATACATCTAATCTAGTTTGTCTAACCCTAGTTTTTATAGATTTGTTTTTACTTTCTAGTTTTTGCATACTTTGTTTATTGCTAACCCTAACAGGAGATGGACGGCTACCTCTCCAACAAACCCGATAATTTTGTGGATGATCCAGAAAAACTTTACAGGCTAAGGAGACGCGAAGCACATCAAGCTAAAAAGCTGAATTTTGTAGATTCGAAGTCGGAAGACAGAGGATCGCAGGAATCTCAGAAGAATTCACCACCTCAAAGTCCTCAGAAGAATCGACTTCCACCGATGGGTGACCAACCACCGCAAGAACGCAAGATTGGGGAGCTATGCACCCCAGACATCATCGACCTACCAATCTTAAACCTTGAAGAGATCGAAAGACCGTTTGAGATCAAGACCTCAACAATCCGCATGGTGCAACATTCACCCTTCACCGGTAAAGAGGACCCGAACCTTCACCTCCAAGCATTCATTCAACTATGTCAGACTTT
Source organism: Cenchrus americanus (assembly GCA_947561735.1). NCBI lineage: Eukaryota > Viridiplantae > Streptophyta > Magnoliopsida > Poales > Poaceae > Cenchrus > Cenchrus americanus. The sequence continues at coordinate 15,356,903 of OX387241.1, forward strand.
CAACATGGATGGGGTGACTCAAGATCAAATGAGGGCAAGGCTTTTTCCGTTCTCACTACTCGGGAAGGCTTTGCAATGGTTCCACTCTCAACCGGCGGAGACGGTGCAAAATTGGAACACGTTGATGAAGGCTTTCATGAAGGAATACTACTCACCGGGTAAAACTCAAAGTTTGCGTAATAAGATTGCCACCTTTGTTCAATATCCTACGAAACTATCTCGGAGGCATTCGAGCGCTTCAACGAGTACACCGGGCGGTTCCACATCACAAGTTCCCGAAAGAAGACCTCGTGCAAAAGTTCTATCAAGGACTCACCATGGCGTCAAGGACGATCATCGATGCATCGGCGGGAGGATCTATCATCGAGCTTACACCGACGGAAGCTTTCACTCTATTCAAGAAGGTCGCGGATAATGACATGTGGGCGTCGTCCGGGCGCCTACATCCGGTTCAACCCACGGGAAACGTCAAAGGAGTCTTGCAAGTGGAGAAGGAGAACATACTTGAAGGCAAGATCGACTCGCTCATGAGGAGGTTGGAGAAGATGGAGATGGAAAAGAAAGACGCTCAAGACTTGAAGGCCGCCGAAGCAAGGTCCACATGCGAAGAATGTGGAGAGTATGGCCATGTCCGCAAAGATTGTCCGGAGGAAGCCAAAGTGCTCGACTACATGAGGAAGGGAGAATTGCCGAACTTCCGCTACGGGCAAGGTAGGCCTCAATTTAATGCAAGCTAATCTATTCCTAACACGGTTCCGCTTCGTATACAATTAAAGGAGTTCATGGATGAGCAAGCTAAGATCAACAAGGACTCCGTCACCAAGTTCAAGACCATAGACAAGGTGTTGGAGAACATCGATAGCAAAGTGACGGAGGTCGGAAGTTCCAATCATCAAGTGCTCAACATGATGAAGATGCTCGAGACGCAAGTTGGACAACTTGCGGGGCACCTCACTAATGATGAAGGGAAGCTTCCGGGACAACCCAAAAGTCCCGAATCGGCGAAGGCCATTCAAACATGTTCGGGGAAGGAGACCGAAGATCCGGAACGTTCCGCGGGAGCAAGGAAGCTTAAACCATCCACCGAGGTGGAAGGAGTTGCTAGAGAGAAGGTTACGGGGATCGTCACCGAGGAACCCGAATTCGAGATGCCGGAGGATGACACGAGGATACCGCAACTCAAGCCACGCTACTTCCGAGGTAAACTTGACAACCACTTTGAGAAGTTTGTGGAAGTTGTGCGTAGACTTAGCATCAACATGCCATTACTAGATGCCCTACAAGTACCTACATATTCTCGTTACTTTAAAGACATTCTTGCAAATAAATATGAGATAGCAACACTCGGGGTAGATCATGTCAAGATGTCCGAGGAATGTAGTGCAGCTATTGCTAATGGGCTAGAGAAGCAAAAAGACCCCGGGTGCCCCACAATTCCATGTTCAGTTGGTTCTTTCAACTTCGAGAAGGCGTTATGCGACCTTGGAGCTAGTGTAAGCGTCATGCCGAGGGATGTGTTCGAGAAGCTACGCCTACCAATGGAGCCTACGGGAATATGTTTGGAGTTGGGAGACAACTCCATTCGCTATCCCTTAGGCATTGCTGAAGATGTACCCATGAAGATTGGACACCACTTCGTCCCCGTCGACTTCGTTGTGCTCGAGATGGGAGCGAGGGAGAAGCCGCCGCTCATCCTAGGGAGGCCGTTCCTCAAGACCGTGGGAGCTACTATTGATGTTGGCAAGGGGGAGATCATGTTCGATATCAACGGAGAAAGGAGTTCCTTCAAGTTCCGTCCAAGGATTGAGGCATGCAACATGATTGGAGTGAAGGGAGAACCAAAACAAACGGAGGGGCTGAAAAAGAAGAAGGAGCCGAAAAAAATGAACGTAACGAAAATCAAAGAAGGTGTTGCATCCGTCAAGACAAAGGAAGAGAAGCCGCCTGTGAAGACCAAAAAAATGACTAAGCCAACTAAGCCGGAAGACAATCCCGCGCCCAAGATGGTGCGGAAGTGGGTACCCAAGATTGCAACGCCCGCAAAGAGTGTTGATCCGGAGTAATCAAGTGAAGAAGTCTAGCCATAGACTATAAACGAAGCGCTAGGCGGGAGGCAACCCGTTTCGTCGAGTCAAGAATAAGCTACCGGGAGGACAACCCGATTCCAGGTTTTTCGAGTATTTTTAATAATTTAGTTTTTGAGTTTTATTACGCAAAGACATTAGACTTAGAAGTGGTTGAACAATATTAGAGACATAATTCTTGATTGAATGTTTGCTTTATCATAAACCCTTTGCATGAACCCTCCTATGTGCTTGTTTGATTCTTTTCTTTTCGAGAAACCTCAACCAAATAATTTCAGAACCTAGCTCAACCTTTCACCCTCATTATGGTGCTGAGGTTGACTTATTTTTCATGCTAAAACCACACGAGTAGAGCCACGATTTATATTTAAGTGTTAATAAAATTCAGCACGTGGTAGGACTCGCGTGAACCTAGAAATCAAAACTTTTGGTTGGTTTTAAAAATCTTTATCCTTGGTTTCTCTAGGATTAGAATTTTTCTAAGCCTATTCTAATTTTGTTTTATTCAAAATCTTTCTTATTTACCCAAAATTAGAACCTAAACCTATTCCCCCATGATCAAGCCGGGAAAATGTCTGCTCTCAACCGATGAAGGCAAACTATACCGGTGAGACCGAAATCGACGTAGTCGAAAAACATTTTCGACTTACTTTTGTTTTTAATGGTTTAAAAACTTCTCTAAAATTGTGTTTGAGCTCTTGCATGGCTCTGAAAAATATTTTAAATTTCGAATTAGAGGAGTGCTTAACCTTAAACACACCTTAATGGAGGCAATCTAGTTTGAATTAATCATGCATGCACCATTGGATTCCCTTTTATCAACTTTCACCAATTCCACATGCAAAGGACAAGCATGGTGGGCAGCAAGCATCAACTTTGCAGGAATTTCATGGTGGCATGTGAAGCAAGTGGAGCTAGGGAGCATGGATATGACCCAAAGCATGGAGCATCAAGTGGAAGGACCAATAATGCAAGAAAAGGAGTGGACGAGAGCGTTTGGGCGGTGCAACTCGTGGAGCACGCGGGCAGGAAAGTTGCAGAGGCGAAATGATCGTGCTAGAAGAAAGACGCGGCGGGGAGGAGCCAGAAGGCCCCCGGGCCGGCCGGCCTGGGCCGGCCGGCCTCACCTACTTAAGGAGCCCCCGGCTCCCGTTTTCTGCGCAGCAAGCTTCCCTCTCCTTCCTTTGTTTGTGTGTTCAAGTTTGTGTGCTCAAAACCTCTGTAGACATAGCCAACCTTCCCAAGCTTGATAGCTCAAGAAAAAAATCCACATCCTTAATCCACTCAAAGTCCACATCCGAAGCAAAGAGTTTAAGTGCCTAGTTACCGGTTGCAACCCGGAGTTTTAGTTGAAGAAAAGAGTGCAGCAACCATGTGGAAGAAGACCACAAGTCTCTTCTCCAAGAAGAAGAGTTCGTCGTCATCCAAGCCGTCATCAACCACGTCTTCGAGGAGGCACTCGGTTTCTGAGTCTCCCCGGAGCATGGAGACGGATACGGCACCACCGAGGAGGAACGATGCTCTCCTCCTTGGTGGTATGAGGGCTGCGAGAAGCACTTCCATGAGGTTCACCGAACCTCGTGGGCACACGGAGGAGCAGCCCGCGCCACCACGACGATCGACTCGCTCAACCGCGCCACCTCCTTACACCCCGACATACTCTTCGTACGGCTTCATCATCTTGTCGGCGGAGGAGGAGGAGAGGCTCTCTAATCTTGAGAAGAGGCTTGTGCCCAACGTCGAGTTCGACGACCAAGCACTCTACACCTTGGGTTTTGGCACCGACATATACTATATGTTGGGGCACCTTGGATGGGTGCAGTTCTCCAACGGAATATCGGTGGACACCCATTTGGGGTTCGCCTTGGAAATTTTGATGACTATTGCAGCCATCGTTGATGATGATGGGGTGCAAAGCTTGTCATTCCGTTTGGAGGGAGTCCAACAAGTGGTTCCCTACGAGCACGTTAGGGAGCTGCTTGGATTCCACAAGGGAGCTCCGGAGAAAGTTGACGTGCCACCCGGCATGTTGGCGGGATTTTGGAACATGATCTCCGGAGAAGCCCATCAACAACGCAATTGCATCCGCAACCCCATTATCCGGATATTTCACTCTTGGATGTGCAAGAGGGTATTGGGGAGGATGAAGGAGACAAAGGTGACCGACACGGAGTTGAATTGGCTATACTCGTCTTTAATTGCCAGGCAGCCAATAGACCCTTCTTACCTTATGATCAACCGTTGGTGTTGTGAAGCAACATCGGGGGCGGGTAATATCGGTTCGGGGTGCTACCTCTCCATGTTGGCCTTCTCCTTGCGACCGGGGATCGCAAGAAACCCCGCTCACCTTTTGCGTGGTACCTCTCTCGGCATCGAGTATTTGCGGCAAGGCAAATACATTAGTGGAGATGAGAGAGGAGGTTATCAGTTGGCCATAGTGAACCTACCCCTTCCCAACGAGAGGCTTAGGCTTTTCAACGAAGGGAGAGAAGATTGGTTGGAAGAGGGACTACTTGTCCCTGCAAGGAAGAACAAAAGAGGAAGAATCGTAGAGGACAGAACATCCTCCGCACAAGCGAGTGGAGCACAACCCAATGTGCAACCATTCGGCGGAGTCCCTCCTCCGCCAAGTTACTACGGAGGGCCACAAGAGCAAGCATGGGGGGTGGTGCACCGGTACCCCCACAAAATTATGTTGTGCCCAACGCTAACTTCGCGGAGTCCTACGCTCATCATCCCCAACCACAACAAAGCATGGCCATAATTGGAGGGTATGCTGCAAGAAATGCTCAAAACATAGCAGCCATCCAATCTAACGCAGCTCAACTTGGTGAAGGAAATGCAAATATTGCCTTCGAGCTCGGACGCCTTCACCTCGTGGAGCCAAATCAATTCGTCGGAGGGAATGTCCAATCGTATTATGAGCAAGGGTATTATTATCAAGATCATCAACATCAACCACCGGCGGAGGACTAGAAGATTTAGGAACTATAGTTTTCTTTTCTTTTCTTTTTCTCTGCAATTTTCAGCTTTTGCTTATGTGTGTTTGCGTAGTATTTTCTGTTTTTATTTAAATTTCAGCAAGCATGTTTGTTTATTTTCAGTATGTATTTCAACTTGATGTTATCATTAATAAAGACACCACCTTGATTATATCATTGGAAAAGTTACAAAATTCGTGCCATGATGATATATGATTATAATTGCAGCTTTGTTCATCTTTGTAATTGATTTATGCATGTTTAAGCTAGTGCTCTCTTAAAAATACAAATCTGAATTTATTTAAATGCTAGCTTAATTTTCAGCGGAGGTTATGATTAAAATAAAGACCCATAGTGTTTTATGTGCTCTCAAGTTATAAATAGATTAAAGATGTCTTTTATGCTCAAAAATATCGCTAACCTTGTCACAAATATCGCTTGTGTGTTGCTCAACCTATCCAAAGCCTTATATATATTTGAGTGCATAAACCTTAGTGTACAAGATCTATTTTTGAGTGAGTTATTGCAGGCCATGATTTCTCTGGCCCGAGACTAAGAAGCTGGTCATTCCATTTTTTGCGTATCTATCTTTTTGCTAGCCTTTTATCCGTGCATTGTGTATCCCCACATCGGAGATCTCACAAACTTCGCCGGATATCCACCCTTAAACCAAATATCATTTTTTGTGATTACCTCCTTGACCACAACCTATCGTTGAGAATGGATCATCAATTCAAGGAAGATCGCAAGACGGTGCCAACATTGAAGATTTCAAGTATCTCTCCAAGGAAAAATACTCCGGTACCTACCTTATTTTTCGCCTCTTTGCTCGAGGACGAGCAACGTCTAAGCATGGGGGAGGAGGTAGGTACGGTGCAGTTTTAGAGTTAAAAGGGGAATATTTTAAAAAAAATGATGATGAAAGAAAAAGAAAAATGAACGATGATGAAAGAAAAAAAATCCAGCGATACTCATGACTTTCAAGGTTAAGAAAATATATATATATATATATGAAAGAAAGAAAGAAAGAACGAAAAGAATGAGAAATATGAGAAAGAAAAAAAAATTTGTGCGCAAAGTAAACTCCCCGGCTCTCTAAAAGTGCATTCAAGGCTTCAAGTTAAAAAGATCCATTCTCATTTTCCAACCATGTGCAATCCGATAACGAGGACTTCCTTTGTGCCTCGGGATCACTCTTTGCCATTTGCACATGTCCACTCATCTAAAAGTGTGTGTATTTTTCTCTTTCCCCTCCTTGATTTTACATTATTTTCCAATGACCTTTTTGACGAGTCTCGGTAAGACCATGAGAAGCTTGTCTTGTTTTGACAACACCTCATTTATAAAATCTTGTTAGGACTAAACTTTCCCAAAGCTCCATATAAAGCCTACCACATATATATGAGAGGGAAAGGAGTAGAATATATAGGTTTGAGAGACAAGTGAGTTGAGTGTCTATGAGCAATACGCAAGATGATTTAAATCTGTGAACTCGGTTTAGTTTTTCTTTATCTCGTTCTTTATTTCAAAAATTCTGAGATCTATTTAAAACTTTGTGAGCATGTTAATACTTGTGGGATAAGCTTAATAAGAATCTACCCTCCGTAGAGATGAAGGCTAGCACATTATGGAACTTTAATGAATTAAAATTTTGAGAGCATTATGTTTCCTCATGTGTGATCAAATGCAAAGTTTAAACATTGTTTGGCAATGATGATATCCATCGAAGGCTTACTCGAGGACGAGCAAGGTTTAAGCATGGGGGAGATGTTGACGGTGAAAATCCGTCAACCTAGCCATGAGTTTACCTTCGGTGTTGGCATGAGTTTTATACATTATCCATTGGTACTAACCCCCGTGGTATAACAAGTTCACGTGTGCATGTCGGTTTTGGAGTTTAATGTTTATGCAGGGTTTTAGTGTTGAATGCAAGACTTTCGGGATAAGTTCATCAAGCACCTCATGACAAGACCTTGAAGCCCCGTACAAGTCATGCAATGAAGCGAACTTAACTCCAAGAAGCTGGGGACTTGATCCGAGAAGACAACAGACTCCAGGGACCTGACCAGAAAAGTGCTGAATCTTGCAAGACAAGGAGTTGAGTCCAATTCGGAGAGAAACCGACGACATGGACCTACATGCAGAAGGGGGAAGCATCCGGAAGCAAGGGAACCGACCCGGGGCGAAGGAGCCCTCGGGGCCGGGCCTAAATGGGCCCGGGCCGGCCGGCCCGATCCGGTCGGCCCAGGCCCATTTAGGCCCAAACGCCCCCTCCTTTGCCCTAGACGCCAATCGGGCTATTTATATCCCCCTGACCGAGAGCCTCGCAGAGAAGATTTCGTCTTCGGCCGCCGAGAAGCAGAGAAGAGAGGGACACCATCTCGGAGAGGAGAGGGTCGAGCTAGTTGACTAGGGTTCCCCTAGCCGACGTGGGAACCTTGCACGGAAGACCACGTCGGAGTTCCCGGAGAGCTAGAAGCAAGATCAAGGAAGGATCCCGGTGGTGATCTTGTGTATGTATCATTGTTATAGTTGAATTATCAAGTTGAATCTTTTCCTAGCGATCAAGTGTTTCCTCGAAGATTTCGTTTTTCGATCGGCTTTGCTTATTTCAATTCTATTCTCGAGATAGATTACATAGGGTGTTCTTGTAGCCGCGGTGGCTAGAGGTACACGCCGGATCTTCCGAAAGAATCTCGACTTGTCTTTTGACTCGCCCTAAGCTCCCCGCATGAATAGGGATACGTTGTGACGAACGGGGGTCTCGAAAGGCGGATGTTTTCGGATTTGGACGGGAAACCACGATTTAAAGAGGCTTCTATTAAGATTCGATTTGCTACTTCTTCTCTTGCTTGGAACTTCAACAAAAGGCTTACCCCGATCCCTCTAGATCGGTTTATCTACCCAATCTTACTTTGTTTTCTCCGGTCTTTAGTAGATTAGATTCGTTTCATGTCTTTTACTTAGATGCATTAGGGTTTCTTTATCGAAGATTGAAGTTACTTGGCTTTAATAGATTAAGTTTTGCGTCACACATTTGTTCCACGGATTCGATACCTTGGGTTCACCACTCGAGGGAAGAAGGGTCCCTTGACTACGACGGGAGACTTGTACGCTTGCGAGTCACGAACGAACTTTGATACAATTATTAATCGTCAACACCGGGTCAACAGCAAAGGCCTCGGCATTGCCGCCGTCGCGCCCCTGCTCGCGCGCCTCGCGGCGCGGCTTCTTCCCCTTCTTGCCCCGCTTGTCGTTGCGGTGGGGCTCCTTGGACTTGCTGCCCTCCGCGGGCGCGTTCTCCGAGCGCTTGCCCTTCTTGCCGTCGAAGATCGCCCCCACGGCCTCTTCTCCGGAGGCGAAGCTGGTGGCGACGTCGAACAACTCGTTGGAGTCCGCGGGCGGGCTGCGTCCTAGCTCCCGCACGAGGTCCCGGCACGTGGTGCCCTCGAGGAAGGCATGCACGATCTCGGGATCGCGCCACGGCCGGGGAGCTCCGTGCGGCGCTTGGAGAAGCGCCGTATGAAGTCCCGCGGCGACTCGCCGGGCTTCGCGTGCGGAGCGCGAGGTCCCGTGAATTCCCGGGCGCACATACGTGCCCTGGAAGTTGCCCACAAACGTGCGGACCAGATCGTCCCGGTTGTGGATTTGGCCGGCGGGCAAGTGCTCGAGCCATGTCGGGCCGCGTCGCCGAGATGCGGGGGCAAGTTGCGGATGATGACCTCGTCGGCCCGGTGGCCCCCGCCCGGTGCACCGACAAGCCAAGCGGTAGTCGTTAAGCCACACGCGGGGGTCCGTCTCCCCGTTGTACTTGACGATGGTCGAGGGTTGGCGAAAGCGCTGGGGGAACGGCGCCGCGCGGATCTCCCGGCTGAACACACGGGTGCCTGGGGGCTCCGGCGTCGGGGAGCGGTCTTCGCCGCTATCGTAGCGTCCCCCCCCCCCCCGTCGAGGGTGGTAGCCCCTTGCTGCTCGTGCGTCCGCCCTGCTTGTGTGCCTGGCGTTGATGACGTTGAGGGCGTCGCCATCCAGCGCCCTGCGTGCGTCAAGGAGCCGCTCCTTGGCCGGCGTACGTCCTTGGCCGGCGGGTTACCCTGCCGGTCCCCCTGCGTGCACCGAGGGTTCGCCTCCCGGTGCAGCTTCGTCATCCCGCGCATCTCCCTGTTGGATGCGCGATGTCGAGCTCTCGGCCTGCTGGACGGCCGCTTGCTCGATGAGAGTTTGCACCTCGCGGTGCAGGTCTCGAGCCTCGGGGGTCGAGGGTGCCGGCATGGCCCGCGGCCGGTGTCGCGGCGGCGATGAGTTTTGGCTCGCCCGCGGGGGCGCGTCCGCGTTGTCGGTGTTGGGGACGGTGTTGATGCGGTCGCGGACTCGTCGGCCCCGGCTCCCGTGCGCGTTCGCCGCGCGCGGAGGCTTCCCCCCCCGCCATTGAGGCGCGGAGCGCCCGCACCGTCCGGTATTCCTCCGCCGGCTTGGCCTCGAGCTCGCGGGCTTGGGCCGCTGCGCGTCGGCGTCGCCCCGGCGGAGCGCTTGGCCCCGCGGCCGTGCGCGTGGCGATCCCTGGGGCAGGGGTGATCTCCCCGTCTCCGGCGCCCACCGCGCCAGCGGCATTGGCTGGGTCGTTGGTGATGACGGCGTAGCACTCCCGCGCGGGGTCGTAGCTCCCGGTGCTGGAGTCGTCGGAGCAGCCGAACCAGTAGTCCGTAGCGTCGAGGAAACGCCTGAACATGACTGGGTCCGGCACGCCGGAGAAGTCCCACTCCGCGTACCCGTGGCGGTTGGCGGGTGGCAACACGTCGATGGAACCCAGGGACGACTCGTCCCCTGCCGAGGTGCCGGGGTCCCTGGCGACGAAGACGTGGCGGCCGGGCGGAACCCTGCGCATCGTGGTGTTGACGTTGGCGTTGTAGGCCGACGTAGCGCCACGCAGCTCGATGGGGATGCGTGGTCCGGAGACCGTGCGCCGCCCCGCCGGGGTGGTGGCGGTCGTCGTGACGGCGGGCGCGCCGCGCCGGGTGGCGGTGCGCTCGGCCTGCCGCCGCTCGGACCGCGCCCGGCGCGAACGTAGCCCGGAGCGGCGGCGGCGTCGCGGCGTCGACGGATCCGCGGCATCCGCGCTGCGCGGCGCCCGCGCCGTGGTGGTGCGTGCGGCGGGGGCCGGAGCCGACTCGGCCCGGCGCCGCACGCGGAGCTCCTCACGGTTGGTGAGGCGCATGAGATAGCCGTTCCCCCGTGGCCCGGAAGTTCGGGTCCCCGAAGCGAATTTCGAACCCGGCTGGGAGGGGGTCCGAGCTACCCATGCGGTGCGCGCACCACGGTACTCAGTGCGGATCACCATGGAGGGAGTTGACGGAATGACCTTAGGCGCTCGATTGCCCCACGGTGGGCGCCAACTGTCGGTGCGGAATATGGTCCCGACACTAACCAGTAGAAAGTGCCGTGTACTATCCCTCAATGGTCGATGCTAAGTAACAAGTGACACAGAGTTTTTATCCTGGTTCCAGCCGGGGGGGCCGTACGTCCAGCAGTGGCGTGCTCGAGGCACTATATTACTTAGCACCGGGGGTGCCTGTAGTGGGGCTGCTACAAGCAAGGCGGGAGAGGAAGCGTGGCTTCCAAGTCCCTGGAGGAGTGGCTGAAGATATTGCGGGAGAATTGGAGAATGAGTGCGTGGTGTGTGATGTGTTCTTGTCTCGTATGCGGCTGAGTCTCTCCCCCGCGGCTGGGGGTTCGCCCCCCCCCTTTTATAGATCAAGGGGGAGGCGGATTACATGCGCGCCGCGCTATCTAGCTACGTGGGGAAGCACGACGTGCTATGCTGTAGAGTGGGCGGCCGTCCGGACGATCCTCGCAGCGATCCGGCCATGATGGCCTACCTTGTACCCGAACAGTGGCGGTTCGAGGGTAGAAGGGCGGCAGATGGTGGCAATGTCCTCTGATAGGCTCGAGGGAGGTGCTGACGTTGGCCTGTACGGGGCACAGGAGTAGGTAAAACGGCGCTCCTTCCCAACGCGCTTCACAATGCTGGGGTTGTCGCTACAGCGCCTGGCGTGCGCCTGCACGCGCGGGGACGGCGGCCATGCTGTTACAGTGGCAGGGATGGCGATCCACCGGCCTAGCGCCTCCACCTAACCCTGTAGGGTCACAAGAAAGTGAATCGAGAGTGCAACCGGCCCCCCTTCGAGGGCGCGGCGTGTTAGCCGTACTGGAGCAGGCGCACGGTGTCACGGGACTGACACCGGCCGCGCTGCACAGTCCCTCCCCACAGTGATGGGGATGGGCTCCTCCCTGGGGAGTTGGTGCGGCGGCACCGGGGCGCGAGCCCCGAGCGCATGATGGCGCCGTCCCGCCGGTGTCAGGGCGTTAAATGCCCATGTACGGGCGCCGGCGCACGCATGAGGGGCGCCCTCGAGCGAAGCGGACTCCGATCGAGGGCGAGGCGGACCCTCGAGCGAGGCGGAGTCTGCTCGAGGGGGAGCAGACCCTCGATCGGGGCAGACCCTGCTCGAGGGGAGCGCACCCCCTCGAACGGGACGGAGCCCGCTCGAGGGAGTCATGCATCTTCGAGCGGGTTGTCTTGGTGGGCCATTGAGGTCCTTTGCAGCGTGGGCCGTACCCTGCATGGTTAGGCACCTGCATGGTTAGGCTAAGCGTGTTTTGCTTTGTTGCAGGTTTTAAGTGGGGATTTCCCGGTTGTTTAAGGGGACCCCTAGGGCTGTCCCCGACAGTAGCCCCCGAGCATCTGTGGGTTTGCCATTGAGGCTCCCACAGATGCTGGAACCTACTGATAGGACGTTCTTCCCTCCTTGTTTTGCGGACGCTTTCCGTGGGGCCGCGTCAGCGGACCCGCGGGTCTAGCCCCCGAAGCCCTGCAGGAGTGTAGATGCTTCTGCAGGGGTTAACCGCAAGAACTGGTCAGAGGGCGTGGCACATGTTCCAACCGGCATCGGCGGTGTCTCAGCCGGCTTCGGTGGCGCACGCGCTGCTGGCACTGTCTCCGGCGGGTGCAATTTCAAGGAGGTGTAGCCGTGCGTCAAGCCCCCGAGCCTGGGCCCGTTCGAGGCGATCGGGTAGAGCTTTACGACTTGTTTTCTTACGCGCCCTCGCCGTCCCTCCGCGGGACGGAGGGTGAGGTTTCCGCAACCCCCATCGAGCGGGTCGCGGATTGCGGATTCCTCGTCGAGCTGCTAGCGGGTGGTTCGAGTGGACGCCCATGCCCCGTTCGATAAGGGTAGGCTGCGTGGTCCAGAGACGCGTCCATTGAAGCGCTTGCGTGGGTTTGCTAGGTGGGGCTCGGTCCCGTTCGATAGGGACTGAGGGCGCGGAAGCTCTCCCTCGGTGGGATCCCCCGGCTAGCTGCCCTCGCTGGCTCTCGAAAACGACATGTGGGGCATCCTCGAGCCGACGGGCTCGAGGAACGGCTCGAACGCGCGTGCCCTCGTCGTCCCTGACTCTGCGATCTGTGGCGCCTGTTCGAACCCGTCGAGGGTCAGGCTTCGAACCTCTGATCAGTAGGGCCGTGCGGGGCGGCGCCTGGGCGGCCCCGTCTTTAGCGTTTGCGGCCGTCGAGGGGTCTGGGCGAGCCAGCCCTCGAGGCGCTGGTTGGTGGCACAGCGCGGCATGGGTGCTTGCGGTGCCTGCTTTACTTCCGCGGTGCCCCCGGGCGACCTTATCATGCTTGTGCCCTTTTTAGAGAGTTGATATTGTCTCGAACCAGGGGCTCGTGCCACTCGAGGGTTTTGCGTGGCATGGGTGCCCGCGGTGCCCGCCAACATCAAGCGGGCCCCGGCGGCCTTCTCACGTCGATGTCCCTTCGAGGGCGCTATCGTCTTGAGCCAAGGGCTCGTGCCGCTCGAGGGTTTTGCGTGGCATGGGTGCCGCGCGTGCCCCGCCCACATCAAGCGAGGCCCCGGCGGCCTCGTCACGTCGATGTCCCTTCGAGGGCTGACATCGTCTCGAGCCAGGGGCTCGTGCCGCTCGAGGGTTTTGCGTGGCATGGGTGCCCGCGGTGCCTGCTTTACATCAAGCAGGCCCCGGGCGGCCTTCTCACGTCGATGTCCCTTCGAGGGCTGCTTTGTCTCGAGCCAGGGGTTCGCCCCGCTCGAGGGTTCTCCTTGCTTGGCAAGGGACCGGGTCATTAAATGCCTCGCAGTCGAGGCTGCGGTTTTGCAACGCGGGCGCACCTTTTTAGGCGCTGCGGCCGCGCGCGCGCGCGTAGTGGGCGGCGTGGCGGGGCGGACGTGACGGCTCGCCTCGGTCCCTGCAGGTCTTCGCCGTGATGATGGCCCGTCTACGGTGATGTGGCCGCTGCGGTCGTGGTGGGGCCCGTTCGTCGGCGGGAAGAGAAGATTCCGTGCAGTTAATGCGCGCGGGACATCCGCCTCGGAGAGCTCGCCCGCGGCTTATAAATCTGAGGGGAGGGGGAGACGACGGTTTTTTACCTTAATGCCTCACCATTTCAGCCCCCTGCCCCTTCGTCTTCGCCTTGCCTTTGCCACCGTGCGGTGTCGCCATTAGAGCTCTTCTTCCGTTTCTCGCCCTCCGCTCTCGCTCTCCTTTGCCTTCTTCTCATGGCGCCGCCTCAGCCCCTCATGATCTTGGACCCGTACGCCTGGGAGAGGTCGTCGGTGAGCCGGCTGGCCCTTGGCGAGCTGGTCACCGCCGACCAGCTGGCGGCCAACGAAGATGGACGCCCGGCGGAGTGGATAGTGCCGCCGGCGGGGGACCGCGCGCCCAACCCGCCGAAGGCTACGTGGTGAGCTTTATCCGCTACCACGAGCGGGGCTTCAACGCGCGGGCGAGCCGCTTCATGCGGCGCCGTGCCACCACTACGAAGTGGAGGCCGCACAACTTCGCGCCCAACGCGATTTCGCAGGCGGCCACGTTCGTGGGCGTCTGCGAAGGGTACCTGGGGATCCCAGTCAACTGGGAGCTCTGGGTACACCTTTTCCGCGCGGAGCTCTTCACGCAGCCTACGACGGAGCCGAGGACCCACCGCGCGGTGCGCGCCGGTAGGATGTCGCTTGCCCTGCGGGGGCAGTTCAAGAACGTCTACATCCCCTGCACCATGATGACGAACAACGACGGCTGGGAGCGGGGATGGTTCTACTTGCGCAACGCCGAGCCCGGCCTCCCCCCCTACACCGGTCGGGTGTTCAAGGAGAAGCCCGACTCTTGGGGCTACGGGGTGTCCACGCCCCAGCATCGGAGGCGGCGGGGCTCGGTCCTGGCCGCCTGCAGCCCGGTGGCGCGAGGGGCCGACCGCGATGGGCGTCCTCGCCTTCTTCCATCACCGGCGGGTCGTGCCCCCGATGGAGAGGCCGCTCGCATCTTCGAGATGACGGAGGCGGCCAACCCCCGTCGATGCGGCGAGGTCGCGGATGCTCCCGACGCCCCTCGAGCGGCCATATGCACTCACCCGGGCGCGGAGCGCCGTCGACACCCGGATGCCGATGCATCCGGACCGGACCCCATGGGACCTCGAGATGCTCCCCACCGGCCCGCTGGTGAGTTTGATTCTTGATTTTGTTTTAGTTCTTGGTGTTGCTTTTGCCTCCTGACGCGTCTTTGATGTTCCTGTATGCAGCTGGTGAGCTTTACCGCTTCAAAGTCCGTTCCGCCCACCCCCGACTCCCGCGCGCTCGGCCGGGCGGCGCAGCAGCGGGAGCAAGAGCGGGCGGCACGCGGGAGGGAGCGCGCGAGGCGACATCAAGCGCGCGCGCGACCGGCGGAACGCGGAGTACCGGCGGCGCGAAGAGCGGGGCTCTCCTCCCCGGGGGACCGAGGAGTACTCATCCTCGGAGGAGGACGAAGAGGAAGAGGCTAAGGGGGAGGGCCCCTCCGATAGGTGGCGACTGCGCCCCGTCGCCGGAGCCGGCTCCCGCGGTAAGGGCGGCATCGTGCGGGGCGGGCGCAACGGCGCCCGCCGCCGGCAATCGACATCGAGGGCGGCGCGCGCCGCGGGGCGCCGCGCGCGCCACGGGGGCGCGCGCGCAAGGCGCGTCCGTGCGTGCATCAAGCGCACCGCGCGCGGGGCGAGCGTGCTGCGCGCGTGGCGGCGTCATCGGGGAGGCGCGACGGCGGGCGTGCCCTGCGCGTGGGGGCGCAGTGTGCTCGCGCGCGCGGCGGCGCCTTCGGGAGGCGCGGCATCGGGCGTGCCGCGCGCGGGGGCGGCGCGCGCGCGCGCGCGCGGCGGCGCCGTCGGGGAGGCGCGGCGGCGGGCGTGCCGCCGCGCGCGGCCTCGTCCGCTGAGGCTTCGAGGAAAAGGAAGCGCGCCTTTTCCTCCTCGAGGTAAGGAGCTCGATCCTTTACTTGGTTTGATTTGTTGGTGATCAGGCGTTCTAACTCTCTGTTTATGCCTGCGCAGGGTGGTGCCAACCGTGCCTCCCCTCGCACCGGCCAAGGTGCTGAGGACGGACGCGTCCATCCCCACCCGGCGGCGCTCATCGAGGGCGTCGCGGGCGGGGGAAAGCACGGCGGCGGCGGGCGAGAGCTCGCAAAGCCCGGCCGAGGCTTCGAGGCCCCGGCCGGCGGATCGGCTGCCGCGGCGCGCGGCCGGTGGTCGCTAAGGAGCGGCCGGCGCGGCGGTGTGGGGGTGCGGGGCCGCGGCGGCGGTCGTGGCGGAGGCGCGGCCCGCGGAGGCCCCGTCGCTACGGAGGCGCCGTCCGTGGCGCCGGCTGCGGAGGAGGCGGAGCGGGTGCAACCCATGGCGGCGCCCGTGGTTGTAGGGACGCGGCGGAGGTGGTCGCCGCGGCGCCGTGCCGGCGCCCGCGGCCACGGAGGGCGCAAGTGGAGGCGCGGTGGAGGCGGCACGGCGCCGGCGCCCGCCGGCGATCTGCGGGCGGAGGTGGTGGAGGTCTCGGACGACTCCCCGCCGCCCGGGTGGGATCAGTGGGCTAGCTTCCCCACGTGTTCCCCCGAGCCCCGGAGGGGGCCCTCGTGAGGCGGCACGAGGGCCACATGGTGGCGGGGGACCGAGGACACGGCGCCGAGGCCTCGTCCCCCCGCGCCGGCCGCTCCGCCCGGGTGGAGGGGGCCGCCGACGACCCCCTGCGTTTGCCGCCGCCGGGGGGGAGCAGGGAGGCTGCGGGGCGAGCTCCGAGCCACGGCGCCACGCTCGACCGCGCGCTGAACGAGGCGCTGCGGGTCCATGGCGGCCCTGCATGGCGCGTCTTCCAGGTAGGCCGTGGTTGCTCGTTCCCTTCTTTCTTTCGTTTTTGTGTGCTGCCCCCGTGTCGCAGTGCTTATGGGTTTTGATTTTTGTGGGTGCCAGGAGCTCGAGCGCCGCGCCCACGACAAGTACGACGCCTTCGACCGGGTGAACGCCGAGGTCCACCAGCTCCGGGAGCGGTGCGGCGCTTTCGACGCGCTTGCCGACGCCCTCGGGACGCCGGACGGTGGGCGGGCGTGCGGGCCATGGCGTGGCGCGACTAGCTCCCCGAGAGCTCGGCGGCAGACCCGGCGCGCCGCTCGAGCCTCGAGAGGGTGCCGCATAGCCCTCATCGATCGTGATGAGGCGCGCGGCGGGCGCGCTCGGACTTGGAGAAGATGCGGACGGCGGCCGCCAACCGGGAGGCGGAGGTGGCCAACGTCCGCGGCGAGAACCGGGAGCTCCGCTCGTCGCTCGAGGGGGCGCAAGCGCGGCGGCGCCGGGGGCGAGGAGCGGGCGCGCGGGCCGGGAGCGCCGGGCCAAGGAGGGCGACGACTTGAAGGCGGCCCTCATCGCCAAGGTTGCGGCGCTCGCCATCGCCGAGGAGCGGCTTCGGCGGGAGCACACCGCCCGCCAAGGAGCCGAGGGGCGGCTCCGGCGGAGCGAGGCCGCCCTCGCCGACGCCGGCGGCGGCCGGGAGCGAGAGCGCGTCGCTCGCGAGGCGGCGCGCGCGTCGCCGGGAGGAGCGGAACACCGTGTTCTCCAAGGTCGAGGGCGAGGCGCTTATGCTCAGCATTGCCAACGCCAATCAGGAGCTGGCCCTCCAGGAGCAAGGCGAGACTGTCAAGCGCCTCGAGCTGACGGTCGAGGCCGTGCGCCGCGACTTCGAGACGGAGAGGAAGCAAGTCGAAGGTGAGCTGCCGCTTGACTTCTTATTTGGCTGGTTTTTCGTTTGGGAATTCGTGCTCAGTCTTGTCTTGGCGACTCCTGGCTTGCGCACCGCTCTGGGGCACGCAGCTGAGCGGGCCGAGGCGTTGCAGGCTTCTTACAACTCCTCCAAGCGGGAGCTGCAGGAATTGCGTGATGCGGCCCTCGAGACCTGCCGTGTCGTGGAGGAGGGCGAGGCTCAGGCTGGCAGCTCGTTGGCCAGCCGCCTGCGCGCCCTTGGCGGTCACGTCACCGAGCGGATGCGCCGGGCGGCGCATCCGGGCGTCCCGAGAAGGCCCTCGGAGTGGTGCGATCCCACTACGAGGTCAACTTCGAGGCGGCGGAGGGGGCTACATCGTTCCCGAGGGCGTCGAGGACGAGGTGGCGATGGGGCGTGTGGATGCGCTCGCCGCCGACGCCGCCGGGTCGCTCGCCGAGGCCTTCGAGGAGTTCCTCCTCCCGGACGCCGCTGACGCTGCCGCTCCTCCCGCCTGAAAACAGTTGGGCGCTAGGCCCGTTTTTTGTTCGAGCATAAGTATTCTGGCCATGGGACCTTTGTAAATAAGCACATTATCTTAATCGTAAACATTTGATGATACGAAATGAAGTCTTTTGCTTATTGCGCTTTTTTGTTTCTCCTTCTTCCTGAGTAGATTTTACTTAGGGGAGTTCGATTTTCGTGGGGGGCCTGCTGGGTTGGAGGCGAGAGAGAAGGGCCATATCCACGCGGCGTAGGCTATCTCTGGCTCGCACGCTCCTCCCGCTGGGCCGCCCGCGCCCTGTTCGAATCGTTGCTCGTAGTTGAAGTAGAAAACAAACTTAGCGCGTGTGAGTTGTTTTTTATTTTTGCGCGAAAATGGGACCATTTTGGGGGGGTGCCCCCCCGCAGTAGCCCCCGAGGGTAACTTGGGTTTCAGGGGAAAGCCGAGTTGCCCTTTTTATTAGACTTGAAGCATTTACATAGTTGTCACCAACTGGGGCGTTGGCCATGTGATTTTACAACAAAAAATACTTGGAAATCCTAGCTAAGGGTAGAAGCGACGTAGCTGTTGGATGTTCCAAGCGTTGGTAAGTTCTTCACCGTCCTCGTTGGTCAGCTTGTATGTGCCGGGCTTGAGTACCTTCACCACGACGTAGGGTCCCTCCCATGGGGGCGATAGCTTATGGCGCCCTCGGTTGTCTTGGCGCAGCCTTAGGACCAAATCCCCTTCACTGAAGTCCCGTCGACGTATCTTGCGTGCTTGGTAGCGTCTTAGGGACTGTTGATACCTTGCGGAATGCATTAAGGCTACGAGGCGTGCCTCGTCCGAGCGGTCCCGGCGAGTCCTCGCGGGCTCGCTGGTTAACATCCTCGTCATAGCCTCGAACCCTGGGCGATCCGTATTCTAAGTTCGTGGGGAGGACGACCTCCGCGCCATGGACTAGGAAAAACGGGGTGAACCCGGTGGCTCTGCTCGGGGTGGTCCTTAGGCTCCACACAACCGCTGGTAGTTCTTGGAGCCATTTTCGCCCAGATTTGTTGAGCTGGTCGAAAATTCTGGGCTTAAGGCCCTGTAGGATCATGCCGTTGGCACGCTCTACTTGGCCGTTGGTCTGTGGGTGTGCCACAGCCGCCCAATCCACGCGGATGTGGAACTTGTCGCAGAACTCCAAGAATTTCCGGCCCGTGAACTGGGACCCATTGTCTGTGATGATGGAGTTTGGTACTCCAAAGCGGTAGACGATGTCGGTGAAGAATGTTACCGCCTGCTCAGCCCTTAGATTCGTGATGGGGCGCACCTCCACCCACTTGGAGAACTTGTCGATCGTGACCAGCAAGTGGGTGAAGCCCCCGGGCGCCTTCCGCAGGGGCCCGACGATGTCCAGCCCCCACACGGCGAATGGCCATGTCACGGGGATGGTTTGCAGGGTGTGGGCGGGCAAGTTGGACTTGCTGGCGTAGAACTGGCACCCTTCGCAGGTGCGTATGATTTCGCTGGCGTCTGCGACCGCGGTGGGCCAGTAAAAGCCTTGGCGGAACGCATTGCCAACGAGGGTACGAGGCGCTGCGTGATGGCCGCAAATCCCGGCGTGGATGTCCCGTAGGAGCTCGCGCCCCTCGGAAATGGGCACGCACCGCTGTAGGATGCCGGAGGTGGCGCGCTTGTACAGCTCGCCGTCGACGAGGGCAAAAGACTTGGCCATCCTGGCGATGCGCCTGGCCGCGGCCCGGTCCGCGGGGAGCTCCCCTCGAGCGATCCAGGCGATGTATTTTTCACGCCAGTCCTCTTGGGCAGGAGCCGGCTCGATTTCCATCGCGTCGGCCCCGTGGGAGCCATACCCCTCGAGGAGGGAGAGCACGTACGCCTCGTTCGAGGGGTCCTCGTCCATGGGTTCCGCACCCGCTGGACTCGAGGGAGCCCCCGAGGGTCCGTCGTGACTCGAGGGGTAGGGCTCGAAGACGACCGAGGGTTGCGAGATGTCGCGCGCGAAAACGTTCGGGGGAATGGTGATCCGTCCGGACGCAATCTTGGCGAGCTCGTCCGCCTCCTCGTTGTACCGGCGAGGCACATGGTTGAGCTTGATGCTGTAGAACTTGTCCTCGAGGGCCCGCACGGCCTTGCAGTAGGCCTCCATCTTGTCGTCACGGCAGCTTGCGTTCTTCATGACCTGATCGATCACGAGCTGCGAGTCCCCCCGCACGTCGAGGCGCTTGACGCCTAACTCAATGGCGATTTTGAGGCCGCTGAGGAGGGCCTCGTATTCAGCCATATTGTTTTACGCGGGGAAGTGAAGGCGCACCGCGTACCGCATGTGTTCCCCAAGGGGTGACACGAAGAGCAGGCCCGCGCCTGCCCCTGTTTTCATCACTGAGCCATCGAAGAACAGAGTCCAGCACTCTACTTGGATCTGCGGGGGCGGCAGCTGCGTATCCGTCCACTCAGCGACGAAATCAGCCAAAATTTGGGATTTGACAGCCTTGCGCGGGGTGTAGGCGAGCGTCTCTCCCATCAGTTCTACGGACCACTTGGCGATCCTTCCTGCGGCGTCAGGGTTGCGGATGATCTCTCCTAGCGGAAAAGAGGAGACCACCGTGACGGGGTGGGCCTCGAAGTAGTGGCGGAGCTTGCGCCGCGCAAGGACTACCGCGTACAGCAACTTTTGGATCTGGGGGTAGCGCGTCTTCGTGTCTGATAGGACCTCGCTGATGTAGTAGACCGGCCATTGTACAGGCAAGGCGTGCCCTTCCTCCGTGCGCTCCACGACGATCACGACGCTGACCACTTGGGTGGTCGCGGCCACGTAGAGCTGCAGGGGTTCGCCATCTTGCGGTGGCGTGAGGATCGGGGCGTGCGTTAGGGACGCTTTCAGCTTGTCGAGCGCATCCTGGGCCTCGGTGGTCCAGGAGAAGCGCTCTTGCTTCTTAAGTAGGCGGTAGAGGGGCAGGCCCTTCTCACCGAGCCGCGAGATGAAGCGGCTCAAGGCGGCGAGGCACCCCAGCACCTTCTGCACCCCTTTGAGGTCCCGGATCGGACCCATTCGTTCGAGGGCCGCGACCTTTTCAGGGTTGGCCTCGATTCCCCGCTGGGAGACAATGTATCCCAGGAGCATGCCTCGCGGCACTCCAAAGACACATTTTTCGGGGTTTAACTTGACCCCATTGGCCCGTAGGCAGTCGAACGCGACGCCAAGGTCGCCAACCAGGTCGTCCGCCTTCCTGGTCTTTACGACGATGTCGTCTACGTATGCTTCGACCGTCCGTCCGATGTGATCCCCAAAAACGTGTTGCATGCAACGCTGATATGTTGCACCCGCGTTTCTGAGGCCAAACGGCATCGTGACGTAGCAGAACGTCCTGAACGGCGTGATGAACGAAGTCGCGAGCTGGTCGGACTCCTTCATTTTTATTTGATGGTATCCGGAGTAAGCATCAAGGAAGCAAAGCAATTCACACCCAGCCGTTGAATCAACGATCTGATCAATGCGTGGTAAAGGAAAAGGAACTTTAGGACATGCTTTATTAAGACTAGTGTAGTCTATACACATCCGCCACTTCCCTTTTTTTTCTTTACAAGCACGGGGTTTGCTTGCCACGTTGGGTGGAACACCTCCTTGATGAATCCGGCCTCGAGAAGCTTCCGCAGCTCCGCTCCGATTGCCCGTCGCCGCTCCTCGTCGAAGCGGCGTAGCCGTTGCTGCACGGCGCGGGCGTTTGGCAGGATGTCAAGGGAGTGCTCGGCGACTTCCCTCGGGATGCCTGGCATATCTGAGGGGCTCCACGCGAAGATGTCGGCGTTGGCGCGGAGGAAGTCGACGAGCACCACTTCCTATTTGGGGTCGAGGGTCGAGCTGACCCTCAACGCCTTGCCCTCGGGGGCTGACGGGTCGAGGGGGACCCCCTTGGTCTGCTCCGCGGCCTCGAAGGTGCCGGCGTGCTTGGTGGCGGGGTCGAGGTCTTCGTTGACCATCTTCTCCAACGTGTTCACCAGCGCTTCATCCAGCGCCAGTGCCTCTGCGTGTTCCACGCACTCGACGTCGCAGTCGAATGCGTGCTCGATAGATGAGCCGACGGTGATGACGCCGTTCGGTCCCGGCATCTTCATCTTCAAGTAAGTATAATTGGGGACCGCCATGAATTTGGCGTAGCAGGGTCGCCCAAGTATAGAGTGGTAGGCCCCCTTGAAACCCACCACTTCGAAGGTGAGGATCTCCTTGCGGAAGTTCTTCAGGGTGCCAAACCAAACTGGCAGGTCGATTTGCCCAAGGGGCTGGACCTGCTTGCCGGGCGCGATACCGTGGAACGGCTTCGTGCTGGGCCGCAGCTGGTCCAACCCGATCCCCATGAGGCGCAACGTATGCGCGTAGAGGATGTTGAGGCTGCTGCCTCTGTCCATGAGGACCTTCGAGAACCGGGCGTTCCCGATGATGGGGTC
This sequence comes from Cenchrus americanus, assembly GCA_947561735.1. NCBI lineage: Eukaryota > Viridiplantae > Streptophyta > Magnoliopsida > Poales > Poaceae > Cenchrus > Cenchrus americanus. Next base: position 15,378,957 of record OX387241.1, read on the forward strand.
GACCACCAGTGGGTACTGGCCCGGGTTGGGGACACGGTTCGGGTGGTCCTCCCGGCTGAAGGTGATGGCGTCCTCCGACCAATTGAGGAAGGACGGAGGCGCCCTTTCCGCGGCGAGGACCTCGTGCCACTCCTTCTTGCGCTGGCGGGTCGACATGTCGACGGTTGGCCCCCCAAAGATGAGGAACACATTTTCCACGGCGGGGAAGCCGCCCGCGTCGCCATCGCCTCCGTCTTTCTTGGCCTCTGCCTCCTTCGCGGCGGCACGGCCGTAGAATTTCTTGAGCATGTCGCACTGCTCAAGGGTGTGGTTCACTGGGGTCTTGTGGTAAGGACATGGCTTTTTCAGCATGTCGTCGAACACCCCCGGTCCTCGAGGGGCCGGTCGAGGGCCCCGTCGAGCCGGGTCAACAGCAAAGGCCTCGGCATTGCCGCCGTCGCGCCCTGCTCGCGCGCCTCGCGGCGCGGCTTCCTCCCCTTCTTGCCCCGCTTGTCGTTGCGGTGTGGCTCCTTGGACTTGCTGCCCTCCGCGGGCGCATCCTCCGAGCGCTTGCCCTTCTTGCCGTCGAAGATCGCCCCCACGGCCTCTTCTCCGGAGGCGAAGCTGGTGGCGATGTCGAACGACTCGTTGGAGTCCGCGGGCGGGGCTGCGTCCTAGCTCCCGCACGAGGTCCCGCACGTGGTGCCCTCGAGGAAGGCATGCACGATCTCGGAGCGCGCCACGGCCGGGGAGCTCCGTGCAGCGCTTGGAGAAGCGCCGTATGAAGTCCCGTAGCGACTCGCCGGGCTTCGCGTGCGGGAGCGCGAGTCCCGGGGAATTCCCGTGGCGCACGTACGTGCCCCCGGAAGTTGCCCACAAACGTGCGGACCAGATCGTCCCAGTTGTGGATTTGGCTAGCGGGCAAGTGCTCGAGCCATGTCGGGCCGCGTCGCCGAGATGCGGGGGCAAGTTGCGGATGATGACCTCGTCGGCGGTGGCCCCGCCCAGCTGACAAGCCAAGCGGTAGTCGTTAAGCCACACGCGGGGGTCCGTCTCCCTGTTGTACTTGACGATGGTCGAGGGTTGGCGAAAGCGGTGGGGGAACGCCGCCGCGCGGATCTCCCGGCTGAACACACGGGTGCACGGGGGCTCGGCGTCGGGGAGCGGTCTTCGCCGGCCGTCGTAGCGTCCCCCCCCCCCCCCCCGTCGAGGGTGGTAGCCCCTTCTTTGCTCGCGTGTCCGCCCTGCTCGTGCGCCTGGCGTTGATGACGTTGCGGGCATCGCCATCCAGCGCCCTGAGTGCGTCAAGGAGCCGCTCCATGGCCGGCGTGCGTCCTTGGCCGGCGGGTTGCCCCGCCGGTCCCCCTGCGTGCACCGAGGGTTCGCCTCCCGGTGCAGCTTCGTCGTCCCGCGCATCTCCCTGTTGGCGGATGCGCGAGGCCGAGCTCTCGGCCTGCTGGACGGCCGCTTGCTCGATGAGAGTTTGCACCTCGCGGTGCAGGTCTCGAGCCTCGGGGGTCGAGGGCGCTGGCATGGCCCGCAGCAGTGTCGCGGCGGCGATGAGTTTTTGGCTCGCCCGCGGGGGCGCGTCCGTGTTGTCGGTGTTGGGGACGGTGTTGATGCGGTCGTGGACCCGTCGGCCCGGCTCCCGTGCGCGTTCGCCGCGCGCGGAGGCTTCCCCTGCCATTGAGGCGCGGAGCGGCCGCACCGTCCGGTATTCCTCCACCAGCTTGGCCTCGAGCTCGCGGGCTTGGGCCGGCCGCGCGTCGGTGTCGCCCCCGGCGGGAGCGCTTGGCCCCGCGGGCGTGCGCGTGGCGATCCCCGGGGCGGGGGGTGATCTCCCCGTCTCCCGGCGCCCACCGCGCCGCCGGCATTGGCCGGGTCGTTGGTGACGACGGCGTAGCACTCCCGCGCGGGGGCGTAGCTCCCGTGCTGGAGTCGTCGGAGCGCCCGAACCAGTAGTCCGTAGCGTCGAGGAAACGCCTGAACATGACTGGGTCCGGCACGCCGGAGAAGTCCCACTCCGCGTACCCGTGGCGGTTGGCGGGTGGCAACGCGTCGATGGAACCCAGGGACGACTCGTCCCCTGCTGAGGCGCCGGGGTCCCTGGCGACGAAGACGTGGCGGCCAGGCGGAACCCTGCGCATCGTGGTGTTGACGTTGGCGTTGTAGGCCGACGTAGCGCCACGCAGCCCGATGGGGATGCGTGGTCCGGAGACCGTGCGCTGTCCCGCTGGGGCGGTGGCGGTCGTGACGGCGGGCGCGCCGCGCTGAGTGGCGGCGCGCTCGGCCCGCCGCCGCTCGGACCGCGCCTCGCGCGAACGCCGTCCGCAGCGACGACGATGTCGTGGCGTCGATGGGCCCGCGGCATCTATGCTGCGGGCGCCCGCGCCGGGGTGGTGCGTGCGGCGGGGGCCGGAGCCGACCTGGCCCCCGCGCCGCGCGCGGAGCTCCTCACGGTTGGTGAGGCGCATGAGATATCCGTTCCCCGTGGCCTGAAAGTTCAGGTCCCCGAAGCGAATTTCGAACCCGGCTGGGAGGGGGTCCGAGCTACCCATGCAGTAGCGTGTACCACGGTACTCAGTGTGGATCACCATGGAGGGAGTTGACGGAATGACCTTAGGCGCTCAGATTGCCCCACGGTGGGCGCCAACTGTCGGTGCGGAATATGGTCCCGACACTAACCAGTAGAAAGCGCCGTGGTCTATCCCTCAATGGTCGATGCTAAGTAACAAGTGACACAGAGTTTTTATCCTGGTTCCGGCCGGGGGGGCCGTACGTCCAGCAGTGGCGTGCTCGAGGCACTATATTACTTAGCACCGGGGGTGCCTGTAGTGGGGCTGCTACAAGCAAGGCGGGAGAGGAAGCGTGGCTTCCAAGTCCCTGGAGGAGTGGCTGAAGATATTGCGGGAGAATTTGAGAATGAGTGCGTGGTGTGTGATGTGTTCTTGTCTCGTATGCGGCTGAGTCTCTCCCCCGCGGCTGGGGGTTCGCCCCCCCCCCTTTTATAGATCAAGGGTGAGGCGGATTACATGCGCGCCGCGCTATCTAGCTACGTGGGGAAGCACGACGTTCTATGCTGTAGAGTGGGCGGCCGTCCGGACGATCCTCGCAGCGATCCGGCCATGATGGCCTACCTTGTACCCGAACAGTGGCGGTTCAAGGGTAGAAGGGCGGCAGATGGCGGCAATGTCCTCTGATAGGCTCGAGGGAGGTGCTGACGTTGGCCTGTACAGGGCACAGGAGTAGGTAAAACGGCGCTCCTTCCCAACGCGCTTCACAGTGCTGGGGTTGTCGCTACAGCGCCTGGCGTGCGCCTGCACGCGCGGGGACGGCGGCTATGCTGTTACAGTGGCAAGGATAGCGATCCACCGGCCTAGCGCCTCCACCTAACCCTGTAGGGTCACAAGAAAGTGAATCGAGGGTGCAACCGGCCCCCCTTCGAGGGCGCGGCGCGTTAGCCGTACTGGAGCAGGCGCACGGTGTCACGGGACTGACACCGGCCGCGCTGCACAGTCCCTCCCCACAGTGATGGGGATGGGCTCCTCCCTGGGGAGTTGGTGCGGCGGCACCGGGGCGCGAGCCCCGGGCGCATGATGGCGCTGTCCCGCCGGTGTCAGGGCGTTAAATGCCCGTGTACGGGGGCCGGCGTACGCGTGAGGGGCGCCCTCGAGCGAAGCGGACTCCGATCGAGGGCGAGGCGGACCCTCGAGCGAGGCGGAGTCTGCTCGAGGGGGAGCGGACCCTCGATCGGGGCAGACCCCGCTCGAGGGGAGCGCACCCCCTCGAACGGGACGGAGCCCGCTCGAGGGAGTCATGCATCTTCGAGCGGGTTGTCTTGGTGGGCCATTGAGGTCCTTTGCAGCGTGGGCCGTACCTTGCATGGTTAGGCACCTGCATGGTTAGGCTAAGCGTGTTTTGCTTTGTTGCAGGTTTTAAGTGGGGATTTCCCGGTTGTTTAAGGGGACCCCTAGGGCTGTCCCCGACAACTAGCTATCTATGCAGGGCTCCTGGAGGTTAAGCTTCTCAGCTACCTGCTCCGTGATGGGAGCCATCTGCTCCAGCAGCTCTGCATACTGCTCATCAGAGCAGTTGGCGGCTACCCCGCCGGCGACTACCTCCACTGGGGCCTTCGGGAAGTACGACTTCATGAAGGCCAAGACTTGTATTGGGATCGACCTCGCCATGTGCTTCACGTAGGCGGCCAGCCGGCTCGGAGCTTCCTTGAGGCGATCCACCAGAGGAGCAATCTTGGGGCCGCCCGGGTGCGGCACCAGGAGTCTTGCGATCGGCAGTGCGGCTTCTTCGAGTTCCTTCAGTTGGGCCCGCAATGCCTCGCAGTCTTCGTTCAACTTCTGCAAGGATTTGTAGAAGTTGACGAGATCTCGGTCAGAAGCAATCCGAAGCTCCATATGCTTCTCGCACTCGAAGGCGAGTTCTTTGTAGTCGAGCTCGAGTACCTGGCGGGCTTCTTGCTCCCGGTAGAAGAGGTTCTTCATGCTCGTCTCCGAGGCCTTCAGCTGCTCCACCTGGCCCTCAAGCTCTGCAACACGACAATAGCACAGCGGGTCAAGGACTTCTCGACCTCCAACAAGTACCCGACCAGTTCAGCGGCGTACCTTTGTTCTTGTTGCGGAGGCCCTTATTCTTCCGCACCAAGTCGTCGCCCTTCGCCTGCAACTCCTGGACGTCGTTGTGGTACTTGGCGAAGGCGGCGTCGAGCTTCGACTGCATGGCAGCCGCGTGCTTCCGCGACTTCACAAGTTGCTCTTCTAGCGCCTCGGCTTGGAGCACCGCGTCGCCATAGCCCTGCAGTAGGTTCGACTTGTCGCGGGACCGCTCCGCAACGTCCTGCACAAGACAACTCAAGTCACAAGAGTACTCAACGACAAAGGATTGGCTATTCAAAGGCTACGGCTACTTACCTTCATCCACTGCTCGGCTTGACGGATCGCCTCCAGATGCTTGGCCACCGTCGCCGGCTCGATGAGATCGTCCGCGAGCAGCTCTATTCCTCCGCGACTACTCGTGGTGGGCTTCGTCATTGGTGCAGAACGGATGGGCTCTGCGTCCTAGATCTCGGGGGAGCGGATAGCCACCTCCAGAGCAACCTCTGGCGACGTGGTGATCGCCTCTCCCCCGGCGGCCTTCTCGACGACCTCATCCATGGGCTCGGGGGCTCCTTCAGCAGCCTCCGGGGCCTCTGGTGTCAACCTCTGCATCGGCACCCCTGCAGGGATGTTGCCACCTCCAGCTTCAGCGCCTGTCAACGAGACGACAAGTGCATCAGTACCTACGACTACTCCTCAAAGAGCCTTATAGCTTCAAGAAGGGTACTCACCTTCGACTACGGTGGCCTCCGGCAACGGCGCCTCGGTAGCCGGTGGCTCGGTCACCGTTTGGGTAGTGGGAGCGGCCTCCTCGGCGGGCGGCGCATCTTCTTCCGCCACCGCTGAAGAGGGCTCGTCCCCCTCCCAGGACAAATCCGTGGATTTCCTGCAGAAACACTCACAGATGGTCGTCAGTCAACATCAACTACTGCAACAAGTACTACTCGGAAGGACACGGTACTTACAAGTTCGACCGGACAATTGTCACGGCCGGAGCACCGAGGATGCTGGCGATATCGACCAGTCCACCCTCGGCGGGCGCCTCCCCTGACGCCCCTGCGGCTACCGCCTCCTCCACAGCAGCGGCGGCCGGCGCAGTGCTCTCCTGCGCTCCTGATGCCTCCACCTCTTCAACGGCGGCGGCTACGGGTCCCGTGCTCCCCTGAGGAGCAGGGGGCTGGCGCTCCAGCTGCGCCAAGATTTCCTCAACAGTGGGGGCTGGACTACGACTTCCAGCTGGCTCCCCCACTGTGTCCCACACGCCCTCGTCGCCCTCTTCGACGGGCTCCGTCGGCGGCACCTCCTGCATACAAGGGAGACTACTCATCAGCAAGCGTACTCGTACAACGGGTACTCGACTACTCTCTTCAAGACAACTTACCTCCTGAGGCGTGGTCTCCGAGACCTTCAGCTTTTTCATCACCCGCTTCCTAGCGGGGTTGCGCGGCTTCCGTGGCGGCGGCGCGGCCGAGTGCTAGCCTCCGGGCTGGTCGGGGGGGTCTTGTACCAGAGGAACATGAGGCAAGCCTGGGCGGCTAAACCTCGACCGCAGCTGGAAGCGGTCCTGCAACGTCTCCTCGTCGTCATCGTCGTCGTCGGTGGTATCCTCCACGACGACGGTGTCATCGCCTTCACCGACTTCACGCTGCTCCTTCGCCTTCCCCTCCATCGGGATCTCGATTCCGCTCGGAGGTGGCTGCGGCTCGGAGATGAACTTCTTCAAATCCTCCTGCAAGACACAAGACATCAGTACGACTACACCAAGTAATCACTACTCGAACAATAGAGTACGACTACTCACCTCCTTTGGCGGGCGCGCGGCCGAGTACTCCTGTACAGGGCACGCCGTGTACGGCGGCATGTCTTTGAAGATCCGCGACAACCTCTCGACGATGTCGCTGTCGTCCAGCTCGCCTCCCGGCATCCGCGACGTGTCGTCGTCGCCGGTGTACTCGAAGCCTAGGGTGTCTCGAGCCATCAACGGCTGCACCCTCCGCTTCATGAAACTGAAGGCCACGTGCTCGGCCCTCAGTCCCGCCTCCCTGAGCACCTTAATGCGTGCCAGCAGCTCAGGAAGCTGGATCCCCTCTTGCATGGTGGGCTCCGTGTTCCACCATTCTCTATGCCTGGGCTGCCGTCCGCTCGACTTCGGCAGGCCGGGGTGGTGGTTCGTGATATAGAACCACCTGGTCTTCCAATCAGTATTGGAGTCGACAAGTTTGTACGACAGATATTGCTCCGCGGCGTCCTCCCTCAACTGGATGCCGGCTCCTCCGACTACCCTTGGGTTGTTGGCACTTGGCTGCGGCTTGACGCGGAAGAACTTCCGGAAAAGCACCCAATGTGGCTTGATCCCAAGGAAGGCTTCGCAGAAGTGCACGAAGACCGCCGTGTGGAAGATGTCGTTGGGGTTCAGGTTCAGGTACTCGATCCCGTAGTACTCGAGCAGCCCCTTGAAGAAGTCGCTGACCGGGAGCGCAAGCCCGCGCTCCACGAACCGCGCGAACATTGGGATCTCGTCTTCGGACTTCTCCATCGGATATGGATCTCCAGTGGCGGATCTCCACATGTCGACTCCCTTCTCCCTGATGAACCCACTGTTCAGGAGGGTCAACAGATCCTCCGTCTTCACTTTGGACTTCTTCCACTCGCGGCTTGGATCGGCCCGCGGTGGAGACGTGGGCGGCGCTGCTCCGGTGGCAGCCGTGGCAGAATCTTCGCGGCCCCTCTTCTTCCCGGCGGCCTTCGACGTCTTGGACGGTGACGGCTTCATCCTCCAAGTGCAGGGCGTCTTCACTCGCATCCGCTCGGGGGCTACCCTAAAAGCTTTGGGTGGCGGCGTACTCGAATCTACTACGACGGCAGCAAGCGCCGGGAGTGGATTTGCTTCAGATGCAAGAGGAATGGCTGCAGCTCGAATGGGTGAAAAACCCTAAGGGTTTTGGCTTCTATTTATAAGCCAAACCGGCTCCGCAACGGGCGGCTGGATAAGTCCACGCGCGGCTGACTCAGTGGCTGCGCGTGACCCTTCGTATTCTACTAGTCGACGTGCCTCACCTCGGGGGCTCGGCTACTTCTACTCGACTACCTGGGAAGCGGCTAGTCTCAAGAGCATCTCAGGACACATTCTTCAAGATGTCCCTTCAATTCGAGAGGAAGTACTCGACCCAAGGCTCGGGGGCTCCGTGCCACGTGTCCTTCGGTTTTTTCTCTCCGGATTTTTCGGGATTTTCTTGCCAAGACTTCAGATGGACCCTCAGCCAGAGCCCGCGGCTCAACCTAAGGCTCGGGGGCTACTCCATATGGAGTGCGATTTTGCAAATCGCACCTCCATGTCGGCCCTCCGGCTTCAAGACAGACGGGCATTTTCTGAAGACCTTCGAAGGCAGTCTTCGAGGACGCTTGGGACTACTCGAGAAGACTTCAAGATTGCTCAAACATCAGCTGGAGTACATTCCAGCCTCGGGATGCTTCGACTACTCTTGAGGACTTTTGACTTGTAGCACTCAGGGACGCTTGAGGACTACTCGTTAAGGTCGTCAAGGTTACTTGAAGCTATCCTTCTCGACTACAAAGTACTCGGGGGCTTGTCGTATGGACCTCCCTGGGCCCACTACCTCAGTGGGTGCTAGGACCGACTACTCGGTGGGCCCCTGGGACTATCCGGCTTGCGCTACACGGCACTTGAAGGCGTGGAGCACAAGGACTACACAGGAGTAGTACTCGGTTAGGGAGCTGTACATGTTCCGCACTGTATAGAGGACTCCTAGACGTACTCGACTAGTACTCTCTCCTTACTCCGACTTGTAACCCTGCCTCCCGGACTATATAAGGCGAGGCAGGGACCGATCTCTAGCATCCAATCTCCTCTCATACAACTCACGGCGCACCATTGCACCATCTTGTAATCGTGCCCTATCAATCCGTAGCTACGCAAAGATACGGACGTAGGGTATTACGCACCTCGCGGCCCGAACCTGTCTAAATTGTGTGCCACGTGTCTCTTCCTTCGAGTTACCAATCTCGGTGAGTCACATTCATCTACTTCGGGTACTCCCCGTAGTAGGTTGCCGGTCTAAAACACCAACACCAGGCGCACGCGCGCGCATGATCATTATGGCGCGACAACCGAAGAGCCGCGGCGGGCCTTCACGTCTGCCCGCGCACGTCGCCCACTATGCGCGCGGCCGCGGCGCCTGAAAAGGCGCGCCCGCAGCGCATAACTGTAGCCGCTGTTAACACCAAAATTTGGTAAGGTAAGGAGTCTGACCTGTGGGTCCAACTCGGTGAGGAATCCATCCGGCAGAAGGAAGGTTTCTTCAGATGAATTCGGCAGAAGAGTCCGCGGTCGGCAATTCGCTTCCGTTTGGCAAGGAAACTGTTGCGCTGATTTTGCGGGATTGCGTGGTGACGTGGCCCGAGCGGAAGGGACGAATGGATGGATAAGCGATCGCACTTAGAGATAAATTAGGTATCGAATCCATTTGAGGTTATGCTTAACAGGGTATAAATATGGACCCTGAATGTATGTAACATTCATTCGGAAACATTCTCAATACAAACCGGCTTTACGCCAAACCCTAGAGTCCTTTGTCGTGTCGTCGAGTTCTTCGAGAGGGTTCATCGATCCGTCGACCTCCGTGAGTACCGGCAACCTTGTATCATGTCTAGTATCATGCGGTGGATTTAGATTTGATGCAAGTAGTCTTGTTACCATACTTAGTGTCATGCGGTAGATTCAAGCTTGGTTCAAGAGGGTTTCTTGTTAGATCATGAGTCATGCGGTAGGCTAAGATCCAGCTCGAAGCTAGTTATCGGCTCTATTGGATTTTGGCAAGATCCAATAGATTCATTAAGTTACCCCGTGTTGCTTTGAGTTTTACTTTATGTTTAAATTCATGTAACACCTTTTTGCCCAATCTAAATTGATTTGGATCGGCTTTATTACCTTGGATGATCCTTATGCGATTAGAGTTCATAATCATTGTTTTAATAGCACGTGGATCACATGTTCCCTAATAGCCGAAACCGAATCGATCTAGGTTGTTACGTGTTGCGGGTTCAAGCTTGTCAAATCTTGTATAAATCTTGAAAGAGAACCGGGTATCATGCGGTAGATGCAGGTTTTAGGGTTGCTTTGGAGCTAGTCATCCGGTGGATTAGATTTCAATTCAATCTGATAGATTTATCTTGCTTGGTAATGTTTGTTCCTTCTTCATGGACCCCAATTCGGTTGTTCAGCCGTATTCGGTTATGCTTTCATGAGTAAAACGTGTTTATAGATTATGCTTTAAATATTGTATGCTTTTAGCTTTCCATATTTAGATTGTATCATGCGGTGGATAGATCTATTTGTGGATGGTGGTATGATTTCAAACAAGTTGTATCATGCGGTGGATAGATTTGTTTGGTTTCATGCTTGACGGTTTTTAGAGTACCTAGACATGCGGTAGACTAGTGCTTTGGGCCTATGCATGCTTGTTTATTACATATTTATGATCATGCTTTACTTCATTTATTGTTTAATGTTATTTATGCGTGAGGATCGATCATGGCTTTGAGCACGTGCAACTTTGTCTAAACATAGATCGATCTATCGTCATGCTTATGTCATCTATTCGGCTATGTTACTTTCTGCACTTTAAAGCTCTCGAATGGTTTCCAGTTTGCTGGCAGATAGCTCTTTATAGCTATATGTCATCTCACTTGGCTTTCTAGCCGTAAATATGGAACTGTCTGGTACCACCCGGCAAGTTCCAAGCTTTGGAATTTAACTACTTTGTCTTTTGTTAATTTTCAGGGAAAATTGACTGGCACGTCTTGGAGTCTTTGCGCGTGTGAAGCTAGCTTGTTTAGCTTGCTGTGTGCTTGGCGTGAGGCGCATATTTTACGTCAACACACTTTTTGGCACGCTTGGTGGGACAAATAGCCGAAAATCAAGGTGCCTGACATCGGTGACATCATGGACGTCGCCATTGAGGATCTCTCTCCGGAGCAGTTGCAACAGCTGAAGGATGCTACGGATCAGTTCCAATAAAAATGCTTGATGTCATTTAAAAAGAACAGAAGTGGCGTCCCATACCTCAAGAATGAGATGCCCAGAGTTCTACTGTCAGGAGAGAGTGACCTTACAACTCAGCAGGAGAAGGAGGAATGCATACAAGCGTTTCGGGACGCCGCGGAAGACGCGCTGGGTAGGCATCACAGGGCTTTCCTGGGTGCGTTCAAGCAGATGATGGTGGCTGTCTTCGGCCCAGGCATGGAGCAAGTATTCAGTCGAACGCCCTTTCAGGGGGGCAACGTGGAGATTGGAGAGTCCAGTTCTCAGCCGCCATTGCGAAGCCAGCCAGTCCAGCCTCCCCCGCAGAGCGTCGGGAGCCAAACCGTTCAGCCTCCTCCACAAGGTGCTGGGGGTCAACCAGTTCAACCTCCTCTGCAGGCCACAGGAGGACAACCGATCCAGCCACCTCCGCAAGGCAGTACAGGTCAACCAAATCAACAGCCGAACCCATACCAGCCCACGTGTGGGGAGTTGGCGTTCGGTTCGGCTGGAGCTCCGCTCGCTTCCACCTACAAGATTGCTCCAACTACCAACAGATTGCAGAAGAACCTGTACGGTGGAGGCTACCACGAAGTTGTGGACTATGGTGCCATTGACGCTCTCCCTAACCCGGGGTACGGTACAGCTATGGGAACTCAGGAGGATGACGTCCTGGTTCAGAAGATGGCCGATATGATGCAGAATCAATTCGGCCTTAAACCTAAGGTGCAGGGACCAACCTACACGCCTCCCTTCCCTGAATGGTACTACAGAGTCATCTTGCCACCAAGGGTGAAGCCTCCCACGGAATTTACCAAGTTTTCTGGGCAAGATGACACGAGCACGGTAGAGCATATTGCTCATTACCTGACGCAGCTTGGGGAGGCCTCGTCTGATGAGGCATTCAGGGTCAGGTATTTCCCCATGTCGTTGACGGGCTCCGCGTTCCAGTGGTTTTCTTCTTTACCACCCAAGTCAGTTGGCACGTGGAGGGAACTGGAGCGAAAATTCCACGCTCATTACTTCAGCGGCACCACGAAGAAGAAGCTCATTGATCTTACCAGTTTGAAGCAGAGGCACAGCGAGACGCCTTTAGAGTTCCTCAGGAGGTTCAGGGACATGAAAGGCATGTGTTTTTCGTTGAATCTGCCAGACGACCAGTTGGCCGACATGGCCGTCACAGGGATGCTGCCGGCCGTGCGAGAGAAATTGTTCGGCATGGAGTTTGAGAACCTAGGCCATTTGTCTCAAAAGCTGTCATTAATGAGCAACCAAGCCTACGGGTTCAAGAAAGATACCAGGTTCAACAAGCAGCACGATATAGCTGATGTTTACAATCAGTTCCTGGAAAAGGCTGACCAGATAGAGGACTTTGATGATGATCAGGAGATAGCTGCCGCTGAGATCATGTGAGGAAAGGAGCCGTTAACCATGAATCAGCGTTGGATCAAACAGACTAAAGGCACGTACGACTTTGACGTCACTAAAGCCGATAAACTGTTTGAGTTCTTAGTGAAAGAAGGCCGAATTAAGCTGCCTGAAGGGCATTCAATGCTTCGGCCCGATTGGATTAAAGAAAGACGCTATTGTGGCTTCCACGATAGGAATTCGCACTCTATCAACGACTGCAGGGTCTTCAGAATGAGGATCCAGAAGGCCATCCAAGAGGGGCACCTCAAATTCGACAACAAAATGAAGCTGGATCGCCACCCTTTTCCCCAGAACATGATAAGCTTTTCCATCAACATGGTGACTGCCGAGGAAAAAGGCAAAGTTAAGGTCTTGACTTCAGCTCGGGCAAGGCAAGATGGAGCGGTAGACCCAGAACGTCAAATAACCTTGGAGCAGGTTCGTGGAGAAGCCCCTCACGTTATCAGGAGCCATGTCGAGATTGGGGAGTCTTCCAGGGCCAAACCCAGGGTCACCACACGCATCCTCCTCAACAAGTGGCAGCGCCAGCTGGAGAAAGAGCGCTACCAGAGAAGAAAGCATGAGGAGGAGAGGCGCAGGGCCGAAGAAGAAGTGTGCAGGAGAGATTTGGAGCAGTACACGCGCGAGCAGGAGCACGCACATTGGGGGTGCGCATTCTTCAGGCACTGCTGGAACGAGGGGTTGAAGCTTCCTACGCTGAGAAACTGCCCCGAGTGCAGCGATAGGTACCTTGAGTATAGGCAGGAGACTGCCAATCGCCGATCCGTCCATGAAAGAATTGGAAGGATACATCCTAGTGACGATCGGCGTCAAAAAATTGAAATCATTGATCACCCCAGGAAGAGGCAAGCTGACCTGAGGTGGGCTGATCAGGAAGAAGACGAGGACAAGTACATCTGGCAAAAGGGACAGTGGTGCCCGCCTGGTTTGAGAAAGAGTCAGAAAAGGAGGGTTCAACGCCTGAGGAACCGCGAACTGAGGCAGGCGGGGATCCAGACGAGACAGGTGTGGCGTCCAAAGGATAAATCTGAAGGATCAAACAGTTTGGCCCCGGCATGTATGGCATATTTTTTTGCCGAATGAGTTTATGGCTCCTGCTAATCAGGTTGTGCAGGAAGAAACGTCCCTGGACGATGAGCAGCTTGGGGGGTTGATGGCGCAACTGGTGCTAGCCAAGCAAGCCACCTTTGACAAACCGGCCAGAAATCGACACATGAGGCCACTGTACTTGAAAGAATACGTCAATGGCAAGCCATTGACCAAGATGTTCGTTGACGGTGGAGCAGCAGTCAACGTGATGCCATACACCACTTTCAGGAAACTTGGCATGGGCCCTGGCGACCTGACACCTACAAGCATAATTCTGAACGATTTCGCTGGAATCCTTCAGATACCAAGGGGTGCGTCCACGTGGATCTGATGATCGGGTCCAAAACACTACTCACAACCTTCTTTGTCATCGAAGGTAAAGGAGCCTACAGCCTACTGCTTGGGCGGGACTGGATTCACGCCAACTGCTGCGTCCCATCTACCATGCATCAGCAGCTCATCCAATGGGTAGATGATGATATTGAGGTGGTCCAAGCAGATGACTCCGTGAGCGTCGCAAATGTGGAGCCAGCTTTCTGGGAGTATCAGGGTATTGATTGTTTTTTAGGGAAAGACTGGGGAGAAGGTCCTGTTGAGCCTGCCAGCAGTGATCAACAGCCGATTCAAGCAGTCAGCTCTTATAGCAATTTTTAATGGACAATCCCGTCGATGGCACTGACGGCAAATTAGGGCGAGGATTTATGTCGGCCGACAAGTTGGAGGAGGTTGATATTGGAAACAGTGATAAACCAAGGCCAACATTTATCAGCGCAAACTTGCAAGCAGGCTTCAGGGGGGAATTGATCAAGTTGCTCAAAGAATATAAAGATTGCTTCGCTTGGGATTATTCGGAGATGCCTGGATTGGATCGTTCCATTGTTGAGCATCGGTTGCCAATTGTAACACCCAAAAATTCCATCACAATAAAATATTGCTAGAAACAAGGCTTAGTTTTTATTTTCTAAGGATTTAATAAATTTGAATAAATAAATTTGCCTTTAATTAAATTAAACAACATTTAATAATTAGAATCAAACAAGTGTTTGTGCATCATGTTGAAATGCATGAGTTTTGGTTGTGGTGTGATTTTAAAAGTCTTAAAATAATTGTGGAAAAGTTTGTGAAATTTGTGTAAAAGTTTGAATTTAAAAAATGTTGAAAAGTTGTTAAAAATGGTTTGTGAAAAGCATTTAAAATAGTTGGAGAAATTTGTGTTAAAATTTGAATTAGAAAAGATGTAAAAGATTTGAATTTAAAAGGGTTTGAAATTGGTATGAAATGGATATGAAAAAGAAAAGAAAAAAAGAAAAAAACACAAACCCAACCCCGCGGCCGACCTCAACCCCTCCTTTCTATTCCTTCTGCGGCCCAACGCTCGCTTTCGGCCCACAAACGGCCCACCAGTGCCCCGCCCTCTCCTCTCTCTCTCCCTCTCGCCACAGGTGGGACCCACCTGTCGGGAGCGTCTTCAACCTCCCCGCCTGCCCGCCTCCCCTTTCTTCCCCGCGTCGGCCGCCGGCCGTCCCGCGATCCCCGGCCCTCCCCGCGCCCGTCCGCCTCCTCCACTACGCCATCAAGGCGCCGCCGCACTTCACCGCCGTCTCACCCTTCCTTTCCCCTCCCGTAACCGCCTCCACCGAGCCACCGGCATTAATGGCGTCGGCCGCCACCGACCCCCGCCACCGCCTCGGCCGTGCCCCCTCCCCCTCCCCTCTTCACCTATAAAGCCCCCCCTCGAGCTCCTGCATCTCCCGCACCCCTCCATTCCTCTCCTCCCTCTCCACAGCGCCGCCGCCGCGGAGCACCGCCGCCACCGCCGCCCCTCGCCCCCGATCTCCTCCTACGGCGCCCCTCCCTCCTCTTCAAGCCACCGGTGAGTTTCCTCTCCTTCTCCTCTTCCTCTCCATGCCCTCGCCGTCGAAAATGGCGCACCGGAGCCTTATTCCGGCCATCGCCGGCGAGCCGCCGCCGCGCCGGCCGCCGCGCGCCGCCGCGCGCCGGCCGTCCGCCGCCGCCCGTCGCCTACACGCGACCGGGGCCGTCCGACGGCACGGACGGCCCGCATTAAAAAGAGCCGCGTACCCCCTTGATCGGTCCACCGTGGACCGGTGGACCGGTCCACGGCGCCGGTCCACCGCTGGCGTCAGCAGCCACGTCACGCTTGCGGCATGCTCGCGTCAGCCAGCCAATCGCAGCTCGCCACGTGGCGCCACCACAGCTCATCCGCCGGCTGCCCTGGCAATTTTGCGAAAAGAACCCCCACTTTCCTGAATTCACAAATATAGCCTTCCACCTATATAAAAGCCTTTCAACTAAGTCCTTTCTTTTATGCTTAGGCCCCCGCAGTCCTTAGTTTCTATGTTCTATAGCCCACCCTTAACCTTTTACATGTTAGACCTCCTAGTTTCACACATAATTATGTTTAGGTCCCTGAAATCTTGCAGAAAACTCCATAAACTTTCAGATATTCACAATTTAGTCCCTGAATCTTGTTTCAGCCATATCTTTTTCATCCTAGCTCCGTTTTACGCGTTCTTGGTGTCCACGCGATCGTCTCTCCGAGCCCGTCATTTATAAAGATTGTTTTAGTCTTTTGGTAATGTTTGATGTATTGTTTTATTTATTGTATGTTTTCTTGCATGATCGTAGCCAACGCGTCGTTCGAGGAAGTTCAAGTGCAGAGCTTTGCAGATAAGGAAAGTAGCTTATCGTTGGAGAAAGGCAAGTGACCCTACCACCCTTCTACCTATGCTTTAATCAAGAGTACTATAAATTACTCGGAACATGGAGAACCACCCGGAAAAACAAAGGCAACCACAAATCCATATGGCTCTGGCTTAGCCAATTAATTAGGTGTGTGATTGTATTGACGACCTTATCCGAAAGGAACACAGGGGGATCCGGGTTGCAGGGGTATAGCCCGGTTCTTTTGGGGTAGCAGCCTTTGCTAAGGTGCTGACCACTAGGGAGGGTTATGATCCGTCCTGAGCTGTAACTGTCGTGGGTTGTCGGTGCTTTTGCATATCTTTGTAAAGGCTTCGTAGCGTCCCTATGCAATCACACCTCAGAAGTGTGGTATTGTGCCTGATCAGCACATTGGTGGTTTGGTTCCAAGTTCTTTGGAACTTTTACGCGAACCGTTGGAAAAGTGTGCAACCTCTTGCATAGTGTAAAACTGATCGATCAGCCGTGCTCACGGTCAAGAGCGGCCCGGACCCTCACATGATTAATTGAACTTAAAGATGGATTAATATTGCTTTCCGGTTATTCCCGTGGCCTTGCCGAGTACCAACCATAAGTGTACTCATCCTTGCTTACGCTGTCAGAGAAGAATCCCGGAGTGGAGTACTTCACCGACTACGAGGAGTTCTGAGGATGCGATCAACCAGTCAGAAGCCTGTGGAAGATGAAGATGGAGTCGCGTCTTCATAGTTATCGTTGTTCGTGTAAAGACCTTCGCGTCTACCCTCGTGAGTGTAATAAAAGTTAATAAACCTTTTCTGTACGTTTTGAGCAATGTCTTATGATATTACACTCATGAGTCTATCATATGTGTGAAATTGTGATCCTGGCACACATATGAGATGCATTCGGTTTTCGACGGAAAATCGGGTGTGATAGAGTGGTATCAGAGCAATGCTGACTGTAGGACGCAGCCTCAGATAGAAATGGTCGATATTAAGGACTCTCTTTTTACAAAGCCTTCTAGCATTCAAAATATCTTATTTGCGCTTAAAAAATATATTTTATTCTTTATTCTTTAACAAAATCATATCTTTTGTTTTCTTCTACACTGAGTCTGATTCTTGTTCTTTCACCTTGAACTACCACCCGTGTTTCTAGGATAGTTTCTTAGGTTGCCTACCCCTTCTATCAGTTTCGTTTCGATAGAGTCGTTCTTGTGAGGACGTGCGATGTAAATGCTTGTTGATTGTAAACATGCATGATTTGGATCTTTGACATGATTGGAATGTTTTTGTGGAGTGATGGCCACAAATGCATCAATAAAATAATTAAAGTTAAAATTTGAATCTTAGTCCCTTTCTACCCTTCCGAATCTCGGGGTAGGATTTGTAACACCCGAAAATTCCATCATAATAAAATATTGCTAGAAACAAGGCTTAGTTTTTATTTTCTAAGGATTTAATAAATTTGAATAAATAAATTTGCCTTTAATTAAATTAAACAATGTTGACGGTTAATAGTTGTATCAAAGTTCGTTTGTGACTTGCAAGCGGACAAGTCTCCCGTCGTAGTCAAGGGACCCTTCTTCCCTCGAGTGGTGAACCCAAGGTATCGAATCCGTGGAACAATGTGCAACGCAAGGATTCAATCTAGTAAAGCAAGGTAAACTATCTTATGAAGGTAAGTTGCATCTAATCTACTAACTCATAAAGAAAACGAATCTAATCTAATCTACTAAAGAGGTAACAAGAGAAAGCAAGAGATAACCAATCTAGAGAATCTAGATCATGCTTATGTTGTAGCTCCAAACAAGATAGATGAAGATAGCAAAGAGAATCTCATTAAAAGCATCTTTAAATCGTGGCCTTCCCATCCGACTCCGAAAACATCCGCCTTTCGAGACCCCCCGTTCGTCACAACGTATCCCTATTCATGCGGGGAGCTTAGGGCGAGTTCGATAGAACAAGTTGAAATCACTTGGCCGGTCCGGTATGCACCTCTAGCCACCGCGGCTACACGAGCACCCTATGTAATCTATCTTAAGTATAGATCGTAGAAGAAGCAAAACCAAGAAGAAATCAAAATCATCGAGAAGGCACTTAATCGCTAGAAATCGGATTCACTTACAAACTTCACCATGAATGATTACATGAACAAGATCACCACCGGGGCCCTCCCTCGATCTTGATCCTCGCTCCGAGCTCCGACGTGGTCTTCCATGCAAGGTTCCCACGTCGGCCGGGGGAACCCTAGACAACTAGCACGACCCTCATCTTCAAGTTGGTGTCCCTCAAGCTTCTCTCGCTCCTCGGCGGCGGAATACGACTTCCGTTCGCGTGGCTCTCGGTCGGGGGCTATTTATAGCCCGAGAAGCAATTAGGTCAAAGGACGACGAATTTGGGCCCTAAATGGGCTCGGGCCGACCGGATCGGGCCGGCCGGCCCGGGCCCATTTAGGCCCGGCCCCGCGGGCTCCTTTGCCCGAGGTCGGTTCCCTTGCTTCCCGGATGCTTCCCCCTTCTGCATGTAGGTCCATGTCGTCGGTTTCTCTCCGAATTGGACTCAACTCCTTGTCTTGCAAGATTCAGCACTTTTCTGGTCAGGTCCCTGGAGTCTGTCGTCTTCTCGGATCAAGTCCCCGGCTTCTTGGAGTTAATTTTGCTTCATTGCATGACTTGTTCAGGACTTCAAGGTCTTGTCATGAGGTGCTTGATGAACTTATCCCGAAAGTCTTGCTTTCAACGTTAAAACCCTGCGTAAACACATAACTCCAAAACCGACATGCACAAGTGAACTTGTTATACCACGGGGGTTAGTACCAATGAATAAAATACAAAAGTTATGCCAACACCGAAGGTAAACTCATGGCTAGGTTGACGGATTTTCACCGTCAACATCTCCCCCATGCTTAAACCTTGCTCGTCCTCGAGTAAGCCTTCGATGGATATCATCATTGCCAAACAATGTTTAAACCTTGCACTTGATCATACATGAAAAAAAACATAATGCTCTCAAAAGTTTAATTCGTTAAAGTTCCATAATGTACTAGCCTTCACCTCTACGGAGGGTAGATTCTTATTAAGCTTATCCCACTAGTATTAACATGCTCACAAAGTTTAAATAGATCTCAGAATTTTTGAAATAAAGAACGAGATAAAGAAAAGAGCTAAACCAAATTCACAAATTTAAATCATCTCGTGTATTGCTCATAAACTCTCATCTCACTTGTCTCTCAAGCCTATATATTCTACTCCTCTCCCTCTCATATATATGTGGTAGGCTTTATATGGAGCTTTGGGAAAGTTTAGTCCTAACAAGATTTTATAAATGAGGTGTTGTCAAAACAAGACAAGCTTCTCATGGTCTTACCGAGACTCGTCAAAAAGGTCATTGGAAAATAATGTTAAATCAAGGAGGGGAAAGAGAAAAATACACACACTTTAGATGAGTGGACATGTGCAAATGGCAAAGAGTGATCCCGAGGCACAAAGGAAGTCCTCGTTATCGGATTGCACATGGTTGGAAAATGAGAATGGATCTTTTAAACTTGAAGCCTTGATTGCACTCTTAGAGAACCGGGGAGTTTACTTTATGCTCATACTTTTTTTTTCTCTTTCTCATATTTCTCATTCTTTTCTTTCTTTCTTTCTTTCTTTCATTCATTATATATATATTTTTTTTCTTCACCTTGGAAGTCACGTATATCGCCGAATTTTTTTTTTCATTCATCATTTCATTTTTTTTAAAATACTCCCCTTTGAACTCTAAAACTGCACTGTACCTACCTCCTCCCCCATGCTTAGACGTTGCTCGTCCTCGAGCAAAGAGGCGAAAAATAAGGTAGGTACCGGAAATATTCTTCCTTGGAGAGATACTTGAAATCTTCAATGTTGGCACCGTCTTGCGATCTTCCTTGAATTGATGATCCATTCTCAACGATAGGTTGTGGTCAAGGAGGTAATCACAAAAGATGATATTTGGTTTTAAGGGTGGATATCCGGCGAAGTTTGTGAGATCTCCGATGCGGGGATACACAATGCACGGATAAAAGGCTAGCAAAAAGATAGATACGCAAAAACGGAATGACCAAATTTTCTTAGTCTCGGGCCAGAGAAATCATGGCCTGCAATAACGCACTCAAAAATAAATCTTGTACACTAAGGTTTATGCGCTCAAATATATATAAGGCTTTGGATAGGTTGAGCAACACACAAGCGATATTTGTGACAAGGTTAGCGATATTTTTGAGCATAAAAGACATCTTTAATCTATTCATAACTTGAGAGCACATAAAACACTATGGGTCTTTATTTTAATCATAACCTCCGCTGAAGATTAAGCTAGCATTTAAATAATTTCAGATTTGTATTTTTAAGAGAGCACTAGTTCAAACATGCATAAATCAATTACAAAGATAAACAAAGCAGCAATTATAATCATATATCATCATGGCACAAACTTTGTAACTTTACCAAAGGTAAAAACTTGGTGGTGACATTATTCATGATGAAAATAAACACTAAGGTACACGCTGAAAATTAAACTAAAAACTGAAAATTAAAGCAAAGCTGAAAATACTACGCAAACATAGGTGCAAACAAGCTGAAAATTAAAGAAAA
The DNA here is from genome assembly GCA_947561735.1 of Cenchrus americanus. Taxonomy (NCBI): domain Eukaryota; kingdom Viridiplantae; phylum Streptophyta; class Magnoliopsida; order Poales; family Poaceae; genus Cenchrus; species Cenchrus americanus. The sequence continues at coordinate 15,399,409 of OX387241.1, forward strand.
GGGGGTAAAGGAAAGATAGCTAAAGCTCCTCCTCTCTCTAATCTTCCGCCGATGGTTGATATTGATAGTCTTGGTTGTTGTACCCTTACTTGCAATAGGAATGCACCACTCCTCCTATGAATTGTCCGATGGTGCTAGGTGAAGGTGTCAAAGCTCATAAGCGAATGTTGCATTTCCTTCACCCATTTTGTTTGCATTGGTTTGGATGGCTGCAATAAATTGCATGTTCCTTGCAGCGTATCCTCCAATGGTGGCCACATTTTGTTGTGGTTGAGGAAGGTGTGCATATGGCTCCGCAAAGGCTACGTTGGGCACCGCAAAAATGGTGGGGGTATGGCTGCACCACTCCCCCCATGCTTGCATTGGTACACCACCGTAGTAACTCGGCGGCGCCGGGGTTCCTCCCAATGGTGGGACACAATTTTGTTGTGCACCTTATTCTTGGGCCATAGAAGATCCTTCTCCTATAATTTTTTTTATTATTTTTTTCTTCGCCGGCACAAGAAGTCCTTCCTCTAACCGATCTTCTTCCCCTCAAGAAAAGTCTTAATCTTCAATCCAGAAGGGGCAAATTCACCTAGGCCACTTTGAAGCCTCCTCTCTCATCTTCAAATAAATATTCCTTTCTTCATATATTCCTAGGGAAGTCCCGGGTAGGAGATGATTTGGGTTCCTTGTAATACCCGGTTTTAAAGAGATAGTCAACATGGAGAGGTAACAACCCGATCTCCCGAATCCGATGTTGCCACAACACCACCGGTTGATCATAGGTGAGTAGGGTTGATTGGCTGCGAGTAAATCAAATTCAACTCCGTGTTGGTTATCTATGTCTCTCTTATTTTCCCAAAAATCCATTTGCACAAAAGTGACACACTTGGATGATGGGTTCCGGATAGTATTTTTTTCGTTGATGGTCTCTTCCCGTGATCATACTCCAAAAGCCTTCCCATGCGCCTTCATGCACATACTTGTTCCGGAGCTCCCTTTTGAAAGTAGGAGACACTCGCCCATGGGTCTACGATACTAGACATGCAATCATTTCGAACATGAAAACCAATCTGATCTATCGGGGATTGTGTTGAATGGATCCAAGGAAGCATTGGAGCTCTACTCCCTTTATGGCATGGTTGCTAGCCTTAAGCATTAAAGTATTTTCAGCACAATATGATAGATAGATAATCCAACAAAGTGTGATTACATCTCAAGATCGATTGCAACCCATGGATGAAAGGAGATTACCCCATCAAAGTGCTAGAAATAGCATCGTTGATCAAGGTTACCCTTCCGACGGTGTCTTCCTTCTTCTCCACTTGTGGGCTCCCTCCAACGGAATGAGAGACTCAAGACTCCTTCAACAAGGGTATGCGCCATGGTCACGAAAATTTCCTAGGCGAATTCCTTGTGGGTGTTTGCCGACACTCCGTTAGAGAATTGCACCGTGTCCCGTGTGAAACCCAATATGTGGAGAGCTTGGTCGTCGATGTCGACGTTCGCTACAAGCCTCTACTTAAGGCGAGCGAGCTTCTTCTCCTCCTCCGTCATGATGACATACCCCTCGGAATACCGCGGAGTGTATGGAGGTGGAGCGGATGATCGTGTCAAGTGGCGAGGTTGGACAGGCGGCTCCTCCATATGTTATTGAAGTTTGGTAAACCTAATAAACGAGTTTCGTGTGGCCCTCATGCCACCAAGGAAAAGAGTGGTTCCTCCTTAGTGGTGCCGTGTCCTCCTCCATACTCCAAGGAGACTCGGAAACCGAGCGCCTCCTCGAAGAGGTTGTCGATGATGGCTTAGACGACGATGATCCCTTCTTCTTCGGTGAAAAGGCTTGTAGTTTTTTTTTCGATGATTGCAGCACTCTCCCTCACAAATATATATCCGGGGTTTTCACCCGGTAACAAGGTACACAAATATTATTTTGGAGTCTGGACTTTGAGTGGATTAAGGATGTGATTTGTTGCACGAAACAAACGCGGTGGATGGCTAAGTCTAAGGTGATTCCGGCCTACAAATTAGAGCACACGAACAAAGAGTTGGATGAAAGACTACCTCTCTCCTCCTCTTGGCTCGGTTCTTCTCTAGTGCATTCATGTTGCTTCGTGATCGCGTACACCTTCCAAACGTTCCCGTCCACTCCTTCGCTTGCACTATTGCCCCTTCCACTTGATGTTTTCGCTTTGACTCACTTCCATACTCCCTTGCCTCACATGCATCCATGATATTCCTACAAAACAAAGTCTTGGCTGCCCCCCCATGCTTGTACTTTGCATGTGGTTTAAATATGTTGGAGGGGCATCCCGCGATGTACCATGGTGCATGCATGGTTAGGTTAACTAGATTGCCTCCCTTTAAGGCTAAGCACTCCTCTAATTTCGAAATTTAAAAATATTTTTCAGAGCCATGCAAGAGCTCGAACATAATTTTAGAGAAGTTTTTAAACCATTAAAAACAAATGCAAGTCGAAAATATTTTTTTATTACATCGATTTCGGTCTCACCGGTATAGTTTGTCTTCATTAGTTGAGAGCAAGCTTTTCCCGGCTTGATCATGGGGGCATAGGTTTAGGTCCTAATTTTGATTAGATGAGAGAGATTTTGAATGAAATAAAATTAAGTGAGGCTTAGAAAAATTCTAATCTTAGAGAAACCGAGGATATGGATTTTTAAACCAACCAAAAATCAAGTTTCTAGGTTCACGCGAGTCCTACCACATGCTGAAATTTAAATAACATCTAGATACAAGCTGTGGCTCTACTCGAGTGTTTTTAGCATGTAAAACAAGTCAACCACAACATCATAAAGAGGATGAAAGGTTGAGTTAGGTTCTGAATTTTTTTGGTTTTTGGTTGTGGTTTCTCGAAAAAGAAGCAAACAATCACATAGGATGGTTCATGTAAAGGGTTTATGATCAAGCAAAATATTCAACCAAGAATTATGTCTCTAATATTGTTCAACCATTCTAAGTCTAAGGTTTTGCGTAGTAAAATTCAAAACTGAATTAAATTTAAAAAGACTTGAAAAACCAGGAATCGGGTTGTCCTCCCGGTAGCTTATTCTTGACTCGACGAAACGGGTTGCCTCCCGCCTAGCGCTTCGTTTATAGTCCATGGCTAGACTTCTTCACTTGATTACTTCAGATCAACGCTCTTTGCGGGCGTTGCAATATTGGGTACCCACTTTGGCTTAGTCAATTTTTTTGGTCTTCACAGGCTGGCTTTGTCCTTTGGTCTTGACGGATGCAACAACTTCCTTGTGGCTCGGCATCTCGAACTCCGGTCTTCGGTTGTGATATTCATGGTCTCTAGTGTGATCCTTCATCTCTCCCGAATGAGCTTGAGTAGCCTTCGCCGTCTTGGGACCTTGGAGTTGTCTCGGATATTCTTCTTTGTCACCAATCGGTTGTCCGGCAAGTTGTCCCACTTGCGTCTCTAACATCTTCATCACGATGAACACCCCGCATGTGGATCTTGCCTTGGCAGCCTTTAGGTGTTGAGCTTCTTTCTCCATCTCCATCTTCTCCGTCCTCGTTGATCTTGAACGGCCTTCCGGCGTCTTGACTTGGAGGTGGTGATTCCCTTGGAGATTTTGATGGTCCTTCGAGCTTGTGTTGCACGTCACCTTTGCCTGTAAAGTTTTCCTGGATCATTCACAAAAAAGTTTGGGTTTCTTGGAGAGGTAGCCAACCATCTCCGGTTAGGGTTAGTGATAAAACAAAAATCTAAACATAAGAACTAGGGTTAATCAAAACTAGATTAGATTGAAAAAAAATTTCTTTTTGAGGATGATCAAACATAAGAGATGCAAAAGAAAATCAAAAGAAAAACTGAAAGATAAGCGATACTAGATCGGATCTTGATTGCTTGCTCCCCGGCAACGGCGCCAGAAAAAGGGGCTTGTTGACGGTTAATAGTTGTATCAAAGTTCGTTTGTGACTTGCAAGCGGACAAGTCTCCCGTCGTAGTCAAGGGACCCTTCTTCCCTCGAGTGGTGAACCCAAGGTATCGAATCCGTGGAACAATGTGCAACGCAAGGATTCAATCTAGTAAAGCAAGGTAAACTATCTTATGAAGGTAAGTTGCATCTAATCTACTAACTCATAAAGAAAACAAATCTAATCTAATCTACTAAAGAGGTAACAAGAGAAAGCAAGAGATAACCAATCTAGAGAATCTAGATCATGCTTATGTTGTAGCTCCAAACAAGATAGATGAAGATAGCAAAGAGAATCTCATTAAAAGCATCTTTAAATCGTGGCCTTCCCATCCGACTCCGAAAACATCCGCCTTTCGAGACCCCCGTTCTGTCACAACGTATCCCTATTCATGCGGGGAGCTTAGGGCGAGTTCGATAGAACAAGTTGAAATCACTTGGCCGGTCCGGTATGCACCTCTAGCCACCGCGGCTACACGAGCACCCTATGTAATCTATCTTAAGTATAGATCGTAGAAGAAGCAAAACCAAGAAGAAATCAAAATCATCGAGAAGGCACTTAATCGCTAGAAATCGGATTCACTTACAAACTTCACCATGAATGATTACATGAACAAGATCACCACCGGGCCCTCCCTCGATCTTGATCCTCGCTCCGAGCTCCGACGTGGTCTTCCATGCAAGGTTCCCACGTCGGCCGGGGAACCCTAGACAACTAGCACGACCCTCATCTTCAAGTTGGTGTCCCTCAAGCTTCTCTCGCTCCTCGGCGGCGGAATACGACTTCCGTTCGCGTGGCTCTCGGTCGGGGGCTATTTATAGCCCGAGAAGCAATTAGGTCAAAGGACGACGAATTTGGGCCCTAAATGGGCTCGGGGCCGACCGGATCGGGCCGGCCGGCCCGGGCCCATTTAGGCCCGCCCCGCGGGCTCCTTTGCCCGAGGTCGGTTCCCTTGCTTCCCGGATGCTTCCCCCTTCGCATGTAGGTCCATGTCGTCGGTTTCTCTCCGAATTGGACTAAACTCCTTGTCTTGCAAGATTCGGGACTTTTCTCGGTCGTGTCCCCGGAGTCTGTCGTCTTCTCGGATCAAGTCCCCGGCTTCTTGGAGTTAATTTTGCTTCATTGCATGACTTGTTCAGGACTTCAAGGTCTTGTCATGAGGTGCTTGATGAACTTATCCCGAAAGTCTTGCTTTCAACGTTAAAACCCTACGTAAACACATAACTCCAAAACCGACATGCACAAGTGAACTTGTTATACCACGGGGGTTAGTACCAATGAATAAAATACAAAAGTTATGCCAACACCGAAGGTAAACTCATGGATAGGTTGACGGATTTTCACCGTCAACAAACAACATTTAATAATTAGAATCAATAGAAGATATATCAAAGACAGCCTTCAGATGTCCTGGTCATATAGGCCTGTTTGAATGGATAGTCATGACATTTGGGTTGAAAAATGCAGGTGCGACTTATCAGCGAGCCATGAATTACATCTTTCATGAGTTGATCGGCAAACATGTTGAGATTTACATCGATGACGTCGTGATCAAGTCTTTGAATCATGACACACATTTGGAGGATGTAAAAAGAACCTTGGAGTGCACCCGGAAGCATGGTTTGAAGATGAATCCAAACAAGTGTGCTTTTGGAGTATCAACTGGAGAGTTCTTGGGATTCTTGGTACACGAAGGGGGGATTGAAGTTGGCAAGAAAAGTATGAAGGCTATGGATGAAGTTGTCCCTCCAACCAATCTCAAAGAATTGCAATCACTGCTCGGCAAAATCAATTTTGTAAGGAGGTTCATTTCAAATCTGTCGCAAAAGGTTTTGCCATTTTCTCCATTGCTGAAGCTTAAGAAGGATCAGAAGTTCATGTGGGGTGACGAACAACAAAAGGCTTTTGACGAGATCAAGCAATATATGAAGGAACCACCAGTGTTGGTCCCTCCGCAGTTGGATAAGCCTTTCAAGTTGTACGTGGCGACCGATACCCAAACCATTGGATCGACCCTTATTCAAGAATTCGAAGGAAAGGAGCGGGTAGTAGCATATCTTAGCCGAAAATTACTTGATCCTGAGACCAGGTACTCGGCTGTAGAGAAACTGTGCCTGTGTGTGTACTACTCGTGTACAAAATTTCGGCACTACTTGTTGAATGCCGAATGCGTTGTATACTCCAAGTTTGATGTAATAAAAACACATGTTATCTATGCCAATTTTGAATGACAGGATTGGCAAGTGGATCTTGGCTTTATCGGAGTTTGAATTGAAGTTCGAATCGGCAAAAGCTATAAAAGGTTAGATCATTGCCGATTTTATAACTAAACACCGCGATCCATCAGTTGATTTTCTTGAAATTACTCCTTGGGCTTTGTTTTTCGATGGATCGTCATGCGGTAAAGGTGGGGGAGTAGGGATTCTGTTAATTTCGCCCAGAGGTGAGATGTTTGAGTTCGCTATCCCTATTCAGCCCACTGTTACAAACAATCAGGCTGAGTACGAGGCATTGCTTCGGGGGCTTCAGTATTTGAGAGAAGCCGGGGCTGTTTCAGTTGAGGTTTATGGAGATTCATAGTTGGTTATAAAGCAATTGAACGGCCAATACGAATGCAAAAGTGATGCGCTAAGGAGTTACTACGAAGAATGCAGGGAAATCTTGAAGAGTTTTCAGTTGCTAATTCTACAGCATATTCCTAGAGAACACAATGAAGAAGCAAACAGGTTGGCTCAAAGCGCTTCCAGTTATAAAGAAAGTCAAGAAGCATTTGCCACAGAGATATGTGCGCTCGGGATGGATCTTGCAGAGGATGATTGGAGAAAAGAGATTGTTGATTATTTGAAGGATCCATCCCGAAAAGTCTCTAGGAAGCTCAGGTACAAAGCCATAAAATTTGTTCTTCTGGATGATAGTTTATTTTACAAATCATTAGATGGGGTATTGCTGCGATGCCTGGGTCCAAAAGAAGCAAAGAGAATGATGAGCGAGGTGCATGATGGGATATGTGGAGCTCACCAATCGACCCACCGTATGAAATGGGTTATCAGGCAAGCTGGATGTTTTTGGCCGACGATATTGGAGGACTGCTCTGAGTATTACAAGGGATGTCAAGATTGTCAGAGGTTTGGAAATATTCAGAGAGTTCCTGCATCAGCATTAAATCCCATTATCAAGCCATGGCCATTCAGGGGTTGGGGTATAGACCTGATTGGCCAGATTAATCCACCATCGAGCAAGGGGCATAAGTTTGTGCTTTTGGCAACAAATTACTTTACCAAATGGGTTGAGTCAATTCCACTGAAGAAGGTAACATCAGAAAACATGGTTGAATTTCTTAAAGAACATATTATCTATCGGTTTGGAATCCCTCAGATGATCACAACTGATCAAGGGGCCCAGTTTGTGTCCTTAGAGTTCAAAGAGTTTGCCGAAAGCATGGGGATCAAGTTATTTAATTCTTCTCCCTATTGGTCTAATGGTCAGGCAGAGGCTTCTAATGGTCAATGCCGAAAGCTAATGGTCAGGCAGAGGCTTCTAATAAGATCATGATCAAGCTTATACAAAAGAAGATCGACCAGAAGCCAAGAAGGTGGCATTCGGTACTCAGTGAGGCTTTATGGGCTTACCGAATGGCCCCTCATGGAGCTACAAAAACATCTCCTTACGAATTGGTGTATGGACACCATGCGGTTTTACATTGGGAAGTACAATCAGATTCTAGGAGAGTGGTTTTGCAAAAGGACTTAAGCTCCAAGGATTACAGTGGCTTAATGATGGATGAGCTAGAAGATTTGCACATGATCCGTCTTAGGGCCCTGGAAAATATCGAAAAGAACAAGCTGCGGGTTGCCAAGTATTATAACAAGAAAGTAAAAGTCAGGCAATTTGCAGAGGGGGATTTGGTTTGGAAAGCTTTACTGCCGATTGGAACCAAATACAGTGAATTCGGTAAATGGTCCCCTAACTGGGAAGGACCCTTTCGAGTGGTCAGATGCGTGCCTGGCAATGCCTACATGTTGAAAACTTTACTAGGAGAAGAATTTTCTACTGCAATAAATGGAAGATATTTGAAGAAATATTATCCTAGTATTGAAATCGATCGGTGATCACCAGCATTGGGATTACATGCATCTGATACAGGAATAGCCGGCGCTCAAGAATGAGGCCGCCTTCAGAACAAAAGTTCCCAAACAGAGGGGATGGCCAGTGCCTAGATGCATTGCCCTTAGCGCAAAACTACATTACAAATGCTTCTTGCAGGTTTACATCTAACAACCCTGGTGATCAGGACTACGAGGAGGTGGGAAGGAGAAGGCCTGGCGTAAGAAGCGAAAGTATGATTCAATCTTTTCTTTGCTTCTTCGGCTGCTCCCTCTTCAGTTGCTCCAGGACCACCGTGAAGACAACTTGGAATGTGTGGGGATGACCATGATTTGCTGCCTCCACCAAACTATCCCAAGCCGCTTTCAGGTTATTGTACCTATCAGAGACATCTGGGACGGAGGAGTCGTCATTAGGGGCAGAGATCCAGATGTGAGCATGGAATCAGAAAGAAGTTGAAGATGTTTACCTCCTACTAGTGCCTCCAGAGCCATGCGACGTTCGCGTTCGGCCTGGCAACGAGCGGTGATGTCCCGGAGGTCATGCTCCAAGTGCCGAACGCGGCGGCGTAGTTGGTGGTTGATCCTCTGTTCGGGTGCGGCGTCCTCTGCTTCGAGGGAAGAATCAGAGGAGATGTACTCAGGCATATCTTCGGTCCCAATGATTTCTTCAGGAAGCAGATCAAGGCTAAAAGAAAAAATAAAGAGGAGGTAAAATGCAAGATCACGCGAAAAAGCAAGAAGCAAGTCAAACGGAAACTCACTCTCGAATCGTGCGTTTCTTTGGGGAGTTGTCCTCCTTGGGTTGCTTGCCCTTGTCCATGGCTTTGGGGTTTCCTTTTCTGGAGCAGGGGAGAAGATGAGAAGTGATGGATGAGTGTGCGAGTGGATTTGCAGGGCATCTCGGCAGGCTATTTTATTGACTGAGAGAGTGCATTGGGAGTGATGACTGGCTGGCGTGCATTATTGGAATACCAAGCGGCACGGTTTTCCTCCCGGATGCGAAGGGTTTTCATTTGAACAGTGCTTACGGATTGCCGAATCAAGGATTTTCTGTGGATTTTGCACCAAGGGGTATCTGTTTTCGTGTGTTCGGCTCAAGCGGTCCCGAATGCGTTTAAGGAAAAATACAGTTCGCGGTTGCAAAGACAAAGGAATCATCACAATACAAGCATGGGGATTAAAAGTTCCTTATTTATTGCCGATGATCAAACATCCCTAGTACAAACTAATCAAAGAGTTTGTTTAGCAGAGACTGGGGATGAGTGAGTTCGGCAATGGCGTCGCCGTGGCCGTCGAGGCGCTCCAAGATGACCTCGATCTCGTCGATGTCTTCTGGTGCGCCGCCCTGGAAGCCGCGCGGCCTGGTGGAGTAGTCAATGCCGGTGTGCGTCGCCATGGCGGCCAGGCCCAAGGTGGTGCCCAAGCGGATGCCATGGGTAGCCACCTCATCCACGCGGTTTTCCACCGCGGCGAGGCGCTCCACCGGTGTGTCTCCGCGAGCGTTCACCTTATCAGCCAATTGCTCCACCAGCATTTTCAGCTGGTTGAGCTCGGCGTCACGGGCTGCAAAGTGCAAATTGAAGGTGATCAGTATCAAAAGCCAGATTAGAACAGGGAGCGTTTCCAGAGCCGTACCGTCGATGGTCGCCAACAGCTGCTTGCGCTGGTCCTCCCACTCCAGTTCGGCTATACCAGCCTTTTTGGAGACGTCCTCCAGCTCGCGCTGGGTCACCTCGAGCTCCGCCTTGAAGCGGAGAGCATCAAGTTCCCCGTAGGGCACGAGGAGTAGTGATCCGACTCCAAGGAGTCGTCCGGCAGGGGCTGACCGGACGGCGCAGAAGAGGGATTCCATTGAATAAGCCTGAAAGAGAGGTGATCGTCAGAAACAAAAGGGGATCAAAGACGAATCGTAAAGGAAAGATTGACGATTATTACCTCCGACACGCACCGCCGCGACTCCCTTCTGCCTCGTCGGCGGCGCGGCGCCTGTTGTTGTTGCTCGCCATGATTCTTGGGTTTGCGCTGATCGGGAAAAGAAAGCTTGAGGTTGGCAAAGTTTTGAAGACTAAAGGCTTGGTAAAGAGCTAGGGGCACCTACGGTTTTATTTATAGGCCTGGTGAAAGAGGTCGTGGCCTCAGATCGTGGCCTTGGATCATGGCGCGTATCCCAAAAAACTTGGAAGGTGGAGAGGTGTCCTTGACCAATCCGCCGTCGGGTCGTTTGGAGTTCAAGGCCGAGTCGTATTCGGTTGACTGGCTCGGCTAAAAGGAAGTTAAGGTGCCGTTCGGGTATGGCACTATTTGGCTACTGATTACCGAATGGATCGTTCAGCGTTGCAATTAAGGACGTGCAAAGAAAAGGGAAAGTAAATTTACAGAAGCAAATGTTGCAAGGACGGTCAGGTTTGGTTACACATCGATCAGTACAGCTAAATGTTCAAATACTTTGCGATCACATTGGAGGCATTTGATACTGTTTGGTGAATATCTTCCATCCGCTCTTGGTAGTCTTTCTGGGCGTTGGACAAGATGGTGAGTTCTGCATTACATTGATTCACCTCAGCTATGGCCGATGTTGCTTCCTCTTGAATCTTCTCTATCAGTCCAGGAAGTTCGGCTATCTTCTTGTCGTCAGCTTCTATTTCTGCTGATAAGCTTTTCAGTTCTGCCTCCAATGCGGCCTTTCTGGCGATTTTCAACTCACGAGCAGCTTGCAGATTGGCCAATATCCCTCTGTGACTCTCAGTTTGAGATTGTGCTCCCTTCACGGCTTGTTCAGCTTTGGCTTTCTTTTGTTCAACAGCTGGGCGGGAAGACACGTTTCTCAGAGCTCGTCTTATAGCTACATAGTGAACATCCAAACCAGAGATGGGTTCAAGTGAGGTCTTGATGTCCTCAGGCAGTTCTTGGCTGATGGGTCCAAGCATTTCCTCGAAATGATCGAGATCTCTGATTTGATCTCGAGCGTCTCTCTGCAGCCAGGCAAAAATTTCCTTGAGCTTTTCTTGTACTTCCTTTGACAAGGCTTGAGTCCCTCCTTCCCTTGTCTCGGCAATTGGATTACTCTCCATTGATGGGTTTGATGATGACGGAGCCTGATCCTGAAAGAATAACATTGCCGAGTCAGGAGTGTTGGGAAATAAAGAAGATAACAGGGTTAAGTGCAAATGTTTACCTCATGCCTAACTTCCTGAACTGGAACAAGGTTTTGTTCAGTTTCAGGGGCGATTTCTGGAGCCACTGGTGAAGGAGGTGCTCGTGGCAAAGCTGAGGCTTCTGTGTGAGAGGGTGCTGATACAGTCTCTGGCAACTCTGAAGCTTCTGGCTGGAGAGGAGATGGATTTACCTCTGCTAAGGTTGAGGTTTCTTCCTGGATAATAGGGGATTGAACCTTTGAAGGACTTGAAGGCTCTGGTTGGATGGGAAAGTTCATCTCTGGCGAGGTTGGTGTTTCTGTCTGAGCAGGGGGTGATTGATTCCCTGATGAAGATGAGATCTCCACTTGGGCAGGTGGTTCAGCCCTTGGTGGACTTGCATGTTGAGAGACAGGGACATCCACAAGTTGATCCACCATTGTTTCTTCTGCAAGTACCAGATTAAGGGTAAATGCCAGCGTTGGTTTTTGAGGAAAAAGTAATAAAGGTCATACCAGTGGATGGAGCATTGGCAGGTTTTGAAGTTGAGGGTTGTTGAATTCTAGTCTGAAATCGCACAAGACGAGATTTATCAGTAAAGAGTAATCTTGTGATCAAGAGAGAGGAAATTTTACCTCAATAAGGACTTTCTTGATGGTTCTTCTCTTCTTGGCAGCCGGAGGTGCGATCAGAGACAAACCTTTTCTTGTGTCAGCGGTGACACTGGAGAGAGTTGGGTCTGTTTTTTTTTGAACAAAAACCGTGGGGCAACGCCCCCCGGTAACAGGAAACATATATTAACAGAAGAAACAAAGGTTAACTTACAAAGAGGAGGGACTTATGCCCTGCCCAACCAGAGGTTAGGCAACTAGGGGAGGACAAGCAAAGAGAGGTACAACAACGAAACGAGATCGAGCAAAGCATTACAAGAGAAGCTAAAGAGCACTAAGCCAGTTTTTGATCAAAGGATGAAGACTTGGCTTGAGTCTGCAAAAATGCTTCAGAACCAGTTCCTTGAAATTTGCCTTCCAGGCCTCGAGGTGTGGGAGCTTGCCATCAAAAATGACTTCATTTCTCTGCGTCCAGATACACCAAGCACCAATCAAAAAGATCTCCATGAAGAAAGGAAGCCCAGAAACAGCTCTGGCCTGCAAGATTTTCTGGTGAACGCTAAGATTTGCCCCCCAAACAATACCCAAGACAAACCATCTATTAACAGCAGCAGGGCAGCTGAAGAAGAGATGAGTCACAGTTTCTTCCTCGTTGTTGTGGCACAGGACACAGTTGTAACCATCATCCAGCACTTTCCTCCTTCTTCTCAAAATATTTCTTGTATTCAACCTATCATTGAGAAGCAGCCACGCAAAAAACTTGATCCTAGGGATGCATTTGGTTTTCCAGATGTCAAGAATGGCTCTACTGGGCCTGAGCTCTCTAAATTGATACTGATAGAAGTGGCTACTCAGAAACCTACGCTGCCCCCAAATAAGGTGCCAGGAATCCTTGGAGCCAGGGCTGACGGGAGGGAGAGAGTTGAGAAAGGCCTGTAATTCCAGGAACTCATTGTGAGCAGCCCTGGACATGGGAATTCTGAAACAGCTCAGCAAGTTGGCAGTCGTCCTCAGCGCAAACAGGGAAATGGAAGGGTCCCTGGCAAAAGGCAAGAGATGACAAAACTTTTCTGAATGAATGACCCCATCTATAATATCCTCTCGGAAACTGACAGTGTCCCCCTGGATAGGATTGCAAATGGCAACACCTCTAAATTGAGTGTGAAGTCGAAAGATGTCTTTCCACCACAAGGAGCCCTTCTCTCTTGTCAGATGGGGAACAGTGTTGTTGTAGTATTTCTGCCAGACGAGAGTAACCCACTGAATATCTGCCTTGCTATAGAATTTGTGCAGCTGCTTGAGAAGAAGAGCGTCATTCTGAATGCTCAAATTGATTACCTAGCCATCAGTTGAGCCAAAGTTGGGGATCTAAATCCCAGTGCTGAGATTGGGCATACTGCATTGTAGGCAATTGCCCTGGCTCGAGGGGCAGGCACTGTATTCTGCAAAAGGCTCAAAAATCAAGATCATGGTTAGAGGAAGAAATGTCTGATTTGGGGAAAAGGACAATCATGTTACCTTTGAAGTTGGCTGAAAATCAGGCATCAGTTCCATTCAAAATGAGTGCACAGGCTCACTGAAAATATGGTCATGGAATTCTTGCCACCAAGAATTGAAGGTGGGGTGAGCTACTGTTGTAGGTGTGAAGGGCCAGGTGTAAACAGTTGGACTGCATACATACTGAAAAACCCTGATGGATTGAGCAAGTTCTTTGATTTCCTCTCTGGGTTTGAGGAATTCATGCAGAAATAGTCTTGGGGGTATCTGGCCACGTCCAAGTTGTCGAGCCATCATATTTGGCTGATAGTATTCATAAGTACTGTGGTTTAACCTCCCTCCACTAAATTCAGCTGGCAGAATGCATGGATGGATGAGGATATTGAGGATTTCCATAAACCTTCCATCTTGGCGTCCAGCTTCAAAGGAGAACTCGCAAGGGAGGGTTAAATTATCATTGTCCAAGTAAGGAAGCCAGAGTGGGTTGGGGAAGCCTTTGAAGAAGAGCTCAAAGAGTTGGCTGACATTCTGATTGATGGGAACAGTTGAAGCAGCTTCTCCATAGGTGTGACATCCTCTGGTAACCTGAACTTCCCCTTCATGATAGTTGGATGAAGGAAAAAACCGGGTGTTGAGGTCAATACCAACGATCTGGTGCATGTGCAGTTGCAGCCACATCTATACGAACCACCAAGGGCCATTGACACATGCTATCTTCTGGCTGGTGTACATTTGGGTGGCAGTTTGATGAAGCATGTGGTATACACTGCCCAGGAGGTACTTTCCAAGGGGAATGCGCTTACCACCAGCCAATTGTGTAGCCATTACAATATGATTCAGAGTAGGCTCATTGGCTTTACCACAGAAGATGAACCTGCACAGCCACATGTTCAGGAATGCCCTATATTCAACTTCACCAAGGGGGCCATCTTTCATATGATTCTGGATATAATTTTTATATCCGCTCCCTGGTTTCACTCCTGTTTGTCTTGTGGAACCTCTGAAGTCCCAGGGGTGAACAGATCCTGAAATATCAAGGCCAGTAATCATGTATACATCGGCCAGGGTTGGGGACATTGAGCCATGACCAAAAAGGAAGGCATTGACGCCGTTTGACCAGAAGTGACAAGCTGCTATCAGAAGGTCTTCATTTTTGGGGGTCTCGGCCAAAGAAAGCTCCAAGCATTGAGCAATACGGAGGGTGTCCCAGTTTTGGGTCCTGACACTTTTATCCGCAAGAACTCTTTTGTACCAATTCCTCCAGCCTGCAATTGGGGGCAAGGGCTAGTTCTTGAAGGCGTCCTGCCACAGAAGAGGCTTAGTTAAAGCCGCTTTGAAGGGGATCCTTTGGGATTCGGCTGCGATGAATTCGCGAGGATCAGAAACTCCCACGGGACCAAGGAAGTAGGACGTCGAATTGGCCTCAGTGCGAATCAAAAGCTTAGTGGAAAGCTCCTGCTGAGGGAAGGCGGAGAAGAAATCTCAGGTGAAAATTGAAAAGCTAAGTGCTGAATGAAGCTTATGGTGGAGGAATTTACCTGAGCAGCTTGATTATGACCTGCCATTAAGGATTTGAGCTCAGGAAAAGGTGATCTAGGGTTTGGATCTGGGCGAAGACTCCGATGGATTGCGAAGAGAGAGAACGGGTGTTGAACAGATTCAATTTGAAGATGTTGGTGGCTGGAGTCAATTCCGGAATAAAATCACTTTTATCCCGCAATTGAAGGGGCATATGTTAACACCAAAATTTGGTAAGGTAAGGAGTCTGACCTGTGGGTCCAACTCGGTGAGGAATCCGTCCGGCAGAAGGAAGGTTTCTTCAGATGAATTCTGCAGAAGAGTCCGCGGTCGGCAATTCGCTTCCGTTTGGCAAGGAAACTGTTGCGCTGATTTTGCGGGATTGCGCGGTGACGTGGCCCGAGCGGAAGGGACGAATGGATAAATAAGCGATCGCACTTAGAGATAAATTAGGTATCGAATCCATTCGAGGTTATACTTAACAGGGGTATAAATATGGACCCTGAATGTATGTAACATTCATTCAGAAACATTCTCAATACAAACCGGCTTTACGCCAAACCCTAGAGTCCTTTGTCATGTCGTCGAGTTCTTCGAGAGGGTTCATCGATCCGTCGACCTCCGTGAGTACCGGCAACCTTGTATCATGTCTAGTATCATGCGGTGGATTTAGATTTGATGCAAGTAGTCTTGTTACCATGCTTAGTGTCATGCGGTAGATTCAAGCTTGGTTCAAGAGGGTTTCTTGTTAGATCATGAGTCATGCGGTAGGCTAAGATCGAGCTCGAAGCTAGTTATCGGCTCTATTGGATTTTGGCAAGATCCAATAGATTCATTAAGTTACCCCGTGTTGCTTTGAGTTTTACTTTATGTTTAAATTCATGTAACACCTTTTTGCCCAATCTAAATTGATTTGGATCGGCTTTATTTCCTTGGATGATCCTTATGCGATTAGAGTTCGTACCCATAGTTTTAATAGCACGTGGATCACATGTTCCCTAATAGCCGAAACCGAATCGATCTAGGTTGTTACGTGTTGCGGGTTCAAGCTTGTCAAATCTTGTATAAATCTTGAAAGAACCGGGTATCATGCGGTAGATGCAGGTTTTAGGGTTGCTTTGGAGCTAGTCATCCGGTGGATTAGACTTCAATTCAATCTGACAGATTTATCTTGCTTGGTAATGCTCGTTCCTTCTTCATGGACCCCGATTCGGTTGTTCAGCCGTATTCGGTTATGCTTTCATGAGTAAAACGTGTTTATAGATTATGCTTTAAATATTGTATGCTTTTAGCTTTCCATATTTAGATTGTATCATGCGGTGGATAGATCTATTTGTGGACGGTGGTATGATTTCAAACAAGTTGTAACATGCGGTGGATAGATTTGTTTGGTTTCATGCTTGACGGGTTTTAGAGTACCTAGACATGCGGTAGACTAGTGCTTTGGGCCTATGCATGCTTGTTTATTACATATTTATGATCATGCTTTACTTCATTTATTGTTTAATGTTATTTATGCGTGAGGATCGATCATGGCTTTGAGCACGTGCAACTTTGTCTAAACAGAGATCGATCTATCGTCATGCTTATGTCATCTATTCGGCTATGTTACTTTCTGCACTTTAAAGCTCCCGAATGGTTTCCAGTTTGCTGGCAGATAGCTCTTTATAGCTATGTCATCTCACTTGGCTTTCTAGCCGTAAATATGGAACTGTCTGGTACCACCCTGCAAGTTCCAAGCTTTGGAATTTAACTACTTTGTCTTTTTTTAATTTTCAGGGAAAATTGACTGGCACGTCTTGGAGTGTTTGCGCGTGTGAAGCTAGCTTGTTCGGCTTGCTGTGTGCTTGGCGTGAGGCGCAGATTTTACGTCAACAGCCGCGACTGCGGGCATTAAATGGCCCGGTCCCTTACCAAGTAAAGACGACCCTCGAGTGGCCCGAGCGCAAGGCTCGACGAAACCGACCCTCGAAGGGTGCAAATACCGACCAGTGGTCTCGAAGCCCCCTCGGCAAGGTGGACGCCACAGGTGCCCTCGATACGTGAGGATTACTGATCAGCGACTCGTGGGCCGAGTCAACCCTCGAGCCCCGCATATGCAAAAAGTCGGAGGCACCCAATTGCCATCCTGCAACGGCCCTACTGATCAGGGGTTCGAAGCCTGACCCTCGAAGGGTTCGAACAGGTGCCCCAGATCGACAGAGTCAAGGACGATGAGGGCGCGCGCACTTGAGCCTATCCTCGAGCCCATCGGCTCGAAGGCGCGCCACATGTCGTGTTCAAGAGCCAGCGAGGGCAGCTAGTCGGGGGATCCCATCGAGGGAGAGCTTCCGCGCCCTCGGTCCCTAGCGAACGTGACCGAGCCCCACCTAGCAAACCCACGCGAGCGCTTTCATGGACGAGTCTCCGGACCACGAGCCAACCCTTATCGAACGGGGTATGGGCGTCGACTTGAACCACCCGATAACAGCTCGATGAGGAATCCGCAATCCGCGACCCGATCGATGGGGGTTGTGGAAACCTCACCCTCCGCCCCGCGAAGGGACAGCGAAGGGGCGTACGAAGCAAGTCGGAGAGCCTAACCCGATCGCCTCAAACGGGCCAGGCTCGGGGGCTCGACGCACGGCTACACCTCCTAGGGTGCACCGAACGCAAGAGGTACCAGTCATGCGCGTGCAACCGAGGTCGGCTGGAACATCGCCGATGCCGGTTGAAACAAATGCCCCGCACACTGGTAAAAACTCGCGAAAAACCCCTGCAGGAGCACTCACGCTCCTGCAGGGCTTCGGGGGCTAGACCCGCGGGTCCGCTGACGCGGCCCCACGGAATAGCATTAGCAACTAGGAGGGAAGGATGTCCTATCAACTAGCATCAGCATCCGCGGGACCCTAACGTGTACACCCACAGATGCTCGGGGGCTACTGTCGGGGACAGCCATAAGGGTCCGCTAAACAACCGGAGGAATCCCGCTTATAACCCACAAAAAACGCAAAACATAAACTAACCTCGAGCCTAACACATGCGCACAACACGATTGTCACCATGGTGGCCCTCGTGGCCCACCAAGGTAACACAGCGAAGCGTCCCCTCGGGTGAGGTCCGCCTCGCTCAAGGGCTAGACGCCCCCTCGGGTGAGGTCCGCCTCGCTCGAGGGCTCACGCCCCCTCGGGCGAGGTCCACCTCGCTCGAGGGCTCCCGTGCGCACCTGTTCCCGCCCGTGCGTACGAGCATTTAATGCTCTGACGCCACAGGGCCGCGCCACTACTCTGACACGCCTAGGAATCACGCCCCGGTGCTGTTCCGCCAACTCCCTGGGGGGAACCCATCCCCGCCACTGTGGAGCGCTGTGCGGTAAGGCCGGTGTCAGCTCCGTGACACTGTGCCGCCCACTCCTGTACGGCTAACACGCCGAGCCCTCGAATGGGGCCAGCACAACCCTTGAATGCTCTTTCTGTGATTGCACAGGGTCAAGCCATGACGTCAGGCCGGTGGGAGTGGTCATCCCCGTCACTGTCAACCCTGTGCGGCCATCCCCGCCCCTGCAGCACCACGCCGCGCACTGCTGCAACAACTCCGGCACTATTAGAGCGTCCAGGGACAGGACGCCGCCATACCCGCCGCTGCACCTCGTACGGGCCTCCGTCAATGGCCCCTTCGAGCCTGTCCGTGGACGAAGACCGGACGGCCAACTACTACGCCTCTACCCTCGAGGCCGCTCCTGTTCGGGCACAGGACACACCACGACACCACGACTGGAGCGAGATTCGCCAGGACGGACATCAGCTCCACGACACTGCTCGCCATGCCTCTACACGTAGGAGAATAGTGTGGCACGCCTGTAAATTGCTCTCTCCTTGGCCTATAAAAGGAAGGGTGATCCCCCAGCCGCAAAAGAAAAACGGGACAACACACGGCAACACACGACGGCGGGCTGCGAACACACGCACGCATTCCACCTTCACCACGATATTGGCACTTGCCTCATTCAATACCTCTGGGACTTAGAGGCCATGCCTCCTCTCCCTCCACGCTTGTAGCCCCCCTCTACGAGCACCACGGTGCAACGCAATATAGTGCCTTGAGCACACCACTGCTGGACGTGCGGCCCCGGCCGGAACCAGGATAAACCCAGTGTTCTTAGTTGCTAGCACTGAACCATCGAGAGGTTGATCCCAGCGCTCATTACTAGTTAGTGTCGGGACTACTTTCCGCACCGACAACTGGCACTGCCTTAAATTTTGTGACTAAGTTGTTGAGTGATATAAGCAATAGCAGATGTTTGACAATGGATGCATGATGGATCTGTTTTGACATCTATAATATAGTTAGATAAACAAGTCGAGGCTTACCGTTCCAGATAGTGGAGCAATCCATATCCGCAAGATCTAACCCAACAGAAGAGGCTGCGCTGGCAATTGCTACCACAATGAGCAACGCCCAGAAAATTGCCATCTCCCAGCACAAGAGAGAAGAGGAGACACCTGGGTACAAGGAGGACTTGAGCCCTCAAGGGTTTTAGTATTGATCCAATGCGCTTTCCGTGCTCTACAAAATTTTAGTTATGTGAAAATAATGAAACATGTTATTGCAGGAGGTGATTAGCAAAAACAAAATTAGGAAGGTTAATGGTGGGCGTTTAAGTACTTCACCTCTTTCTCTAGCCATCATCTTAGATGGCCATCTAATGGTCTCGATGAAAGTTTGCAAAGGTTGTACAAGTACCTTGGTTTGCACTATATACGTTGCCAAAGATATATGCTTTACATAGATAAATGGAGAGAGTATGTCTATGGAAGGAATGCTGAATTAATGACTTAAAAAGGTTGATTTCCAATGGGAACACAATGGTGTCGTAAACGCCCTGAAAAGACAAACTTTTGGCTCACCCAACGCAATGAATATGGTTCGTTGGATATAGAGATGATAATCACAGACAAACAAACCATTGTTCACAAGATTGTATGAAACAATTGTGCGGAATGTGAGCGGAAACTGATCATTACAAACAGCAGGTTCGATGAACCAACTCTAGCTTGTCCAAATGGAGGAGGGAACAACGGATAATTTAATTTCGGAACATGCGCTTTTTGATTGAAATGTAGCTTCGAATCAAATCGTCATGTTCATTCCTCATCTCCATACAGCAGCACTGATTCTTCTAGAATTCTCACTCTGCTGCAGTAAGGAAACAGAATTTTGACAAGCACTATTCCAAATTAAGAAATAAATAAATAGTGTAATGTTTGAATAAACATTATTTCTAAATACCAACCCCACTAACCTTCCTCTGACTTAAGCATGATGTGTCCAATGACTTGTTGACCCCACTAACCTTCTCTGACTTAAGCATGATGTGTCCAAAGACATGTTGAGCTCCAACAAAGAAACAATGCAAGTCAATACAGAATTTCGCACAAAGATTTACATATGATACCTGTGTCCTACCTTAGGTTGCTTCATTTTGTTGATGACACAATTCTTCTGATGATTGTTTTTGTACAGCTTGCTCTTCCCAAAGTTTAACCCAGAAGTCAACTCCGGAGTAATCCTGGACATAGGACGACAGATCATATGTCTTACCCAACAACAGCTTATGAAACGTTATGGGTCAAAGTTCACCATAATGAAGTATATGTGCAACAGAAACTGCTCTTGAGAACATACCATATCGGTCCGCTTAGAACACCCGTTTCATCAACAACATCTTGAGCAAGTTTCATGATAATCGATGATAGATTAGGCCCTAGTCCGATGTTGCCAGAGTCCAATTCACAACTCCCTTCAGTCGAGTGCCTGTACTCCCCAAAAGTCAACTTCTCAGGATTACCCCTGAAGATGTAGGATAACAATTCAGTTAACAAAGGTTTCCCCATCATATTCATGAAACAGAAACTGCGTATTTGTTAAGAACATAGTGCATAGGTCCATTTACTTCCATTTCACCATCATTATCATCGAAGTTATTTCACAAATGACCCCGAGCCAAATGCTTGGAGCGACCCAATTCATAAAATTTGTCCCTCACAAGAGCTACGGCAAACTCCATGATCTCCATGGAGGTATCGGGGGCACCAAGACTTTTGTTCTCAAGCATCCACTCGCCTTCCTTTCGGATTCCCCGATCGCCATTGTTTTAACAATTTAGCAAGAAAGTTTGTGAAAATCGTGTAACAAGAACTACATTAGTGTTTAGTTTTCGGTCAAGACAGGGATGTACCACAAGGGGTGCAGAAATATCAACACACCAATTCCCTTCGAAAATCAAAGCATTTAAGGCCCAATGCCGAACACGTTGGCTTAATATGTACTCATCACTGGAAACATGGTACCCCTTGCTCAGCCAGTGACTCTGCAATTCAGCCTCCTTTGCAATACACTAAAAAACATGCATAATGAACAATAGAACGAACTAGTTAGCAGTTTCCAATCATGAAAATAAATAAGAACACATTTGGTAAGCTTGAAATAATGGCTTGGGTGGAACAGCCCAATCAGATTGTCAACCAATACATACTGTAGCAGCATCTTTGAAAAAGGGAGATCTCGGTTCGCCAACATCCTGTACAAGATGTAACATATACTGATGGATATTACTGCTCAGCCGGGTTGCATCAGCACAATCCTTCGCATCCCGACAAAAGGACTGAAGCTTCTCCGCCATCTTCAAACACTTTAAAGAAAGAAGCCACCTCTGTTTATTTAGTTCTTTTAAATTTAATTTTAATTAAAACCATTCATCATACATAAATGAATGAAGCCACCTTTGCCTATTTATTACTTTCCAATTTCATTTTAAGATCATTACATCATACACACACAAAAAGATATCCAAAGTGAAATGGTGCAAAAGAAAAAATTGAAACAAAATTGTGCAATTTTAGTAGGCTACTATTGCATATGAAAACCATGTTCCATGATCAATAACTTCGCAATAACAACTCTTAAAAATGATTCCAGGCACAACAGAAAATTTCCTACCGAAAAACTGTTTGTACCAGACTATTGGGCTCCCATCCTTATGTTTCTACGATATAACGGTCTGACTCAGTCCCCAATGTAACTAACATCGTAACGGTCTGGGAGGGATCTTCTTTTGACTGGTAGCTGCAGCACGCACCCGACCGTTAACTGCTTCGACGCCAAGTCAAGGTCAGCGGTCAACCCACCCATCATATTTCGCAAACGGGCCGGTCAGCAAAATTTGGCCCAATCGACGTATTGCTGCTGTGCTGCCATACATCCGTGCAAACCCTGCCAACAAGGCAGGCAAATGCCATGTCGATGGATCTGTGCCCCTGCGCCCCGCTGGCCCTGCCCGGCTTGCGGCGTTGTCGTCGCAGGTAGCCTTGCCGCGTCACCACTGTCCACTCCTGCGCTTAAGTGGACAACAGCCAGGACATGAAGCTAGAAGAATTACATACATGTGAAGCT
This sequence comes from Cenchrus americanus, assembly GCA_947561735.1. Lineage (NCBI taxonomy): Eukaryota > Viridiplantae > Streptophyta > Magnoliopsida > Poales > Poaceae > Cenchrus > Cenchrus americanus. The sequence continues at coordinate 15,421,636 of OX387241.1, forward strand.
ATATATATATATATATGTGCCACCAACTCAAGGTGAAACACACAAGAATGATGTTTTCTGGTCTTGGCATATACTAGGATGATGTTGTACTCCGTAGGTTATAGCCACGGTCCCACGGAGTGTTTGTACACGTCAGTAGGCCAGTCAAAGTCTAACTGAAGGTCGTCAGTTAGACGTTCGCAATCACAAGACGGATCGGACTAGAGAGGACGCGTGATGGTCTGTCCTGCACAACATTTGCAGCGCCGGCCCAGGTGGCATGTTGAGATAGCCTCGCCAGTTTTTTTTAGATAAAGGAAACTTGTTCCGGCCTCAACAGTTCCGGGAACTGTCTACAGCCACCATACAAGGGGAAGCAGCGTCTAGACTGCCAAAGCCATAACTTACACACCAGTCTCGACAGCACGCAGGCATAACGAAACCACATCAAACACCCATACAAGTCTAGAAAGCAACACATAGGGAGACATAACTAGCTTTCAATACGCTTCAAAGCGTTCCACCCAAACTTATGAAAGATCTCCAAAGCCACGATCTCCAGATTACGACAACCAGCTTTCAAAACACTGCGACCATCCTCATTGGAGAGAACAGCCCAACTCCTGATCCAGAACGTCCCCCTAAATATCACCTGCAAAACAGATTTATACTGTGACTTATGAAAAACCAAGTCATTCCTACTGGTCCATAACGCCCAGCACAAAGCCGCCATTCCGATCAGCACAAGATCCCTCTGCTTTTTCGAAAAACTTCTAAGCCAAGGACCAAAAAGGTGCTGGACATCCCTCGGTTTGTTAATATCAAAAGCAATACAGACACTCCCCCACATAAGCATAGCCATGGGACAATCAAAAAAGAGGTGTTGAATAGTTTCATGCTTCGCACAAAAGCAGCATTTTGTACACCCCTTCCATTGTCTTTTAACCAGATTATCCTTGGTTAACACCACCCCGCTTCTAAGATACCAAAGGAAGATTTTAATCTTCAGCGGTATCTTGGCTTTCCACACCCAACAACTGGCCGGAGTGCCCGTCCTCAAAACCACATCATTGTACATATTCTTTACTGAAAAATTCTTATTGGCCGTCCAAATGAAGGAATCCCTGCGATCGTTAAGATTCACCATCAAGACATCCCCCACGAGGTTGAGCCACCTGTCCCAATTGTCCCCGACTAATGCACGTCTAAAGGATACATTTAGTGGGATAGTACTTAGTACCTGGGCAACCGATACATTCTTCCTTCTCACTATTCTGTAGAGGCTTGGATACTTTAACATCAAAGGATCTTTCCCTAACCACAAATCCTCCCAGAATCTAGTCTGAGTACCATCCTGCACTCCAAACCTCCCTCTCTGTAACACAAGATCTTTGACCTCCATTAAACCTGACCAGAACTGTGAATCCCCATTCTTTTTCTGTACTTGCGATAGCGTTTTTCCCTTTAGGTACTTTTTCTTAAGCATCTGCTGCCACAACCCATCTTCATTGATTAACTTCACAATCCACTTGCTCAACAGACATTTGTTCTGGATGTCTAAATCAACAATACCCATCCCACCGACGCTCTTAGGCTTATGTAGGATGCTCCACTTGGCTAACCTATACTTCTTTTTGTGCTCGTCACCCTGCCAAAAAAATCTAGATCTATAATAGTCCAGTTTCTTCAAAACACCTTTAGGAATTCTGAAGAAAGATAACATGAACATTGGTAGGCTTGACAAGACCGAGTTAACAAGGACTAGCCTCCCTCCCGATGACAACAACTTACCCTTCCAACTACTAAGCTTTTTTTGAAATCTTTCTTCAACTGTCCTCCACTCTCTATTGGAAAGCCTGCTAGGACTCATGGGAATGCCCAAGTATCTAAAAGGAAACTTGCCCTCTTTACATCCAAAAAGCCTCACATATTCCGCAATCCTTTCCTTTGTCTCTCCAAAGCAGAATAATTCACTTTTATGGAAGTTGATCTTAAGGCCTGAAAGCTTCTCAAAGGCACTTAGTACCAATTTCAAGCCTTTTGCCTTCTCTAGATCATCATCCAAAAAAAGGATCGTGTCATCTGCATATTGCAGAATTGAGAGACCGTCCTCCACCAAGTGCGGAACAAGGCCATCCAAAAAACCCAAGCCTTTTGATCTCTCAATTAGCACAGCCAGCATATCTGCCACTAAGTTGAAAAGTATGGGGGACAGGGGGTCCCCCTGTCTCAACCCCTTCTTGGTTTGAAAGAAGCGCCCCAAGTCGTCATTGACTTGCACACAAACACTTCCTTTTGAAACCACTCGCTCCATCCATTGACACCACAAATCCGGGAAGCCCTTCATCCTAAGAACTTGCTGCAGGAAAACCCAACTGACCTTATCATAGGCCTTCTCAAAATCTAGTTTGAGAATGATGCCTCTTTGCTTTTTCCTTTTCAGCTCATGGATGGCTTCATGTAAAACAACCACCCCTTCCAAAATATATCTACCCGGCAAGCAAGCCGATTGCGAAGGCCTGGTAATCCTACAAGCCACCGACGAGAGTCTGTTAGACAAGACCTTCGTAAAGATCTTAAAGCTAACGTTAAGCATACAAATGGGCCTATACTGCTGAATTTTCTTGACCTCCTTCTCCTTTGGGAGCAATGCTATCGTTCCAAAATTGAGGCAAAAAAGAGGCAGATCCCCCTTATGGAAGTCTCGGAACATGGCCATTAGGTCATCCTTTATGAGACTCCAAAACACTTGGTAGAATTCAATCGGAAAACCATCAGGTCCCGGCGCCTTATTATGCTTCATTTGGAAAATAGCCTCTCGGACTTCTTTCTCAGAAAATTCAGAAACAAGCATCTCACACTCCGAACTGGTGACTTGAGGAATATCCTCCACCAAAGACTCATTGAGTGATATCCTGCCTACCTCTGAACTTACAAACAAATCCTTATAATATTTTGTGATATACCTCATAAGCTGTTCCTCCCCTTGCACAATTCCTTCATCTTGTTCAAGGCGGAAGATTCTAGTCTTCCTCCTTTTTCCGTTTGCCACCATATGAAAATACTTCGTATTGTTGTCCCCTTCTAAGATTTTAGTTGTCTTAGCTCTTTGAAACCATTTTATCTCTTCCTCCCTGAGTAATTGCGTAATTCTATCATGAATGCTCTGCTTTAAATCCCATTCACGCTGACTTAGCAGCTGAGATTCCGCTCTTTTATCTAGCTCCTCTGCTCTCCTCAGTAATTCCTGCTTTTCCTTCTTATAAGCTCCATTCACATTCCTTGACCAACCCCTCAAAAATTGCCTCAATCTCCTAATCTTGTTTTGCCACCTCTGCATCGGGGTACTGCCCCTAGTCTCTTTGTTCCAAACATCAGAAACAACCTCAAAAAAGCCCTCCTTCAGCAGCCAACCCAGCTCAAACTTGAAACTAGGTTGTCTCTTGGGACTGACTTTTTCTCCTGTACTTAGCAGGAGAGGTGTATGATCTGAAATCTCCCTGTTAAGGGCTTCCACCGTCGCCAGTGGGAAATTCTGCTCCCATTCCGTACTAACCAACACCCTGTCCAGCCTCTCGTAGGTAGGCACCCTACGGGAGTTAGCCCATGTGAACTTCCGGCCTGACATTTCTAGCTCTCTCAGATCTAGACTATCAATGACCGCGTTAAACAAGAAGGGCCATCTCTCCTCAAATCTGTCATTATTTTTTTCAGTGCTATCTCGAATGATATTGAAATCACCACCGATGCACAAGGGCAACTTCTCATCATTGCATGATTGCACTAGCTCGGTAAGAAATGATTCCTTGAATTCTGGTTGAGCTGCCCCATACACAGCCACCAAAACCCACTTAAAATCACTCTTCCTATCTCTCAATCTAAACTTCACAAAAAAAATCCCCATCATCAATACTACCCACATCCAGCACATCTATGTTGACCCCCAGCAAAATACCTCCTGATCTCCCATGCGGCGTGGTCCAGTGCCACACAAAGTTTCTCCCCCCACTAAAATTATCTAGTGCCTGTTGGGGAAAATCCTTCTTTCCCGTCTCCAAAAGAGCAATAAACGCTACGTCTTGCTCCTTGGACGTCTCTCTTAGAAATCTTGTTTTAGCCAAGTCACTAAGACCTCTGCTATTCCAAAAGATTCCTTTCATTTGGCACCCTTGTTAGAAAATTTCGCCCTTCTTAACTTGCAAGTCTTAGTTAAACACGACTTAGCGTGAGACTTGCCTTTACGCGAAATATCATCAAGTTCACTATTTAAAGGGAAACTTGACTCATCAAAGATCTCCTCCATTAACTCACCACACAGGCTCTTAAGAGCCTTTCTCTCTACATCCTCCACACTCTCCTCCTCACTGTCAAAATCCCACCCCTCATCTTGAGACCCCAACTCCCCCCACTCCCCATCCGATTTGAGATCCAACAAGTTATAAAAATTATTGTCTTTTTCTAAGCTAGATTCACCTAGGTTGAGCCCTATTTGTTGTAAACAACTCAAAGCTAAATCTTTATTTACCGAACTTAAAGAAGTGGGACAAGGAATACCTTCATTGAACTCTAGGTTCCTCCTAGCAATCCTCCCCTCCGCCTTGGCCAAGATGTGCTCGTCCCTCGACCGCTGAAGCCTCGGACTAGCTCTCACCTGCATCTTAGCCTCAGAGACTGCCGCTGCTTCCTGAACCCTTTCTCCTATCCCCATCTCCTTGTCACCACCTGATAGCTCTCCCTCCTCAAGCACTGCCTGCTGCTGCTGCCACTCGTCTTCCTCACCCATCACCTTGTTCGCCACCTCCTCAAACACTCCATCTGAAGCCTTGTTCATGATTTCGTTCGCCTTTGCTCTCAAAAAGGCCTCAAACTCCTCCTTTGACATGTTCTGAACTTGCTCCTTCCATGAAACAAAACCACCCTCTGCATCATGGGCGCTCCCATGCCCCAACTCACCCTCAGTACTAGCCGAAACTCTCTTTTGCTTCTTCGACAACCTCTCCTGTCCCTCCTCCTTTTCTTGCTGCCCTCCCTCAAAAGATCCCTCTCCGTCCGCTGCCTCCATCCCCCTAGGCCACACAAACTCCGCCTCCTCCCCATTCTCATCAATGCCCATCTTCTCCACCTCAAACTGAAGCTCGAAATAGTGGTCTCCAATAACCACATCGAGCTGCTCAGGGATCAAGCTAGGTTAAGGACAGCCACAAGAACACGTCCAAAGTTGTTTTTCCTCGTTGTCTCCATGTCCACAGTCTGGGTAGAACCAAGCATGGAACCAACAGCCCACAACTCACCAAACTCATTAAGCTCCTTCCGCAATCCAAACACTCTAACCCAAACCTTTGGAAGCAAGTATCCCACCTCCTTCTCCTGCCACATCTCAAATCTCAACCTTGCCCCAGCCGGAACATCGTTACCCTTCATATCAGCGCTCCCAAAAGCAATCGCCCTCTGCAGCTCCAACTTAGACGGGAATCGAGCCACAAAGGAGCTCTCCTCATGAGCCTTAAGCTCCCACTCCCACTTCCCTGGAAACAACCTGTCAAGCTGTCCCTTAACCACTTCCATTGGAACAGGACCCCCCTCAACTGAGATAAGCGCTGTCCTGGAATCCTTCTTTGCTCTATGCAACGGCGGCCGCGGGATGTGATAAAACCCAAGTCCATGCACTGCATACCCAACTGCATGCGCCACCGGCCACGGCATCTTTAAGATGGGGCATTTGTAGTTGACATGATCGTTGTGCTTGTCGCAAATCACGCAGTAAATTTCAGCCTTGCATGCAGTAGCAAAATGCCCTCTTTTGGTACAGCGAGCACACTTTGCCACTGCCGCATCACCTACAAGATCCTCGCCGTCCCCAGCCTCCTTCATCACCACATCGCCATCATCTGGTTTCTGCTGCTGCATCCTCACCGGCTCCTCATCCTTCTGTGCTTCACGCCCCCCATGCACCCTTTCTTCTTCCAGGACCTCCCCATGGCGCCCCTGCTCATCCCTTGCGCCCGCTCTTCCTCTACCTTGCAGACCTCTGCCTCCTCTCCCGCCTCGACCACGCACCGTCCCACGGCCACGGTAGCCCTCCCGGCCAGGGACAAAAAATCCTCCTTCTCTGCCAGCAAAAAGCCCCTCACCACGACCATCGCCACCAGAACTCTGCGCGAAGCTCCGCCCGAACTGCCTGCTGTGGCCACGAACAGCGAGCTCCCTGCCATGAAGACGCGTCCCGCCCCCCTGCATAGGGCGCCTGAACTCGCGCCCATCCCTGGGCTAGACGCCCCTGCCCTCCCACGGCCTCGCCGCCATGGAAGCCGGCGACCCCGACGGAGGCACGGCCCCCGCGGCAGGCACCCGACGGGAGCGGCGCCGGCGAAACCTGGTTGGACGGCGCGGACGACCTAGAGGCGGCGCGCGATGACTGGCAGGGCGGCGGACTGGAACACGAACCGTTTCGAGTTCCTGCTCTACTGAAGAGCAGTCCTAACCCACCAAGCCCACGAAAAGTTCTCTCAGCCCGACCACGGCCCACCACGGCCCAAGACTCCTCCCCCCGCAACCGGACCGGCACCAGCACCACAGCCTTGCGATTTGAAACTGGATCTCGCCGGGTACCCTTCTTCCCCGCCTCCGGCGCCCCACCATGCAGCGGCGACGACCTCACACAGCACCAATCCGCGAAACGCGCCGCCGGACCGCGCCCACCCGACCGTCGATCCGTAATCCAGAGATCCCCTAGTGATCTCTTGACGTCACATCTCGGCGGTGGCAGCGGACCGACCCATGGCCTGCACGTCTTCGACCGCCGTTGCAGTGACTTAGACTGCACATTCGGCATCCCCCCATGAACCACCGGCACCCCACTAGCAACCGGCCGAGCCTGCACACCTTCAGAAGCCGGAACAGCACCACCGGCGCATGACCCGGGAACCCCATTAGAGGTGCCTGAGTCCTCCGGTGAGGTCTCCTCGTCGGAGCTATCCTCCGCCGCCAAGGCCCAAAAACGTGAGCCCATGGAGGCCAGGTGAGCTCTCCTCGAAGCAGACCACGACCCGACGCTCGATTCGCCCGACCACACCACGTCCTCCTCCTTGTCAGCGCCGGACTCCACCTCCCCGCCGCCGGAGTCCGCGAACAACGGCAAGCTCGCCCTGGACTGCCGCCCGTCACCCCCCTTCGAGGCCCACGGCCGCGGCGCCAGCGTTAGCCGCCGCCCTCCCCCGGCGGGGGGCGCCGCCCCCTCGCTCACCTCACACATGGCTGTCTCCTCTCTAGCTCACCTCTAGCAGTCGCCTCGCCAGTTAAGTAGCAAATCACACGAATTTGTACACCACTCGTCGTGTCTGTTTGCAGCAAGACGGCACCAACTCGAATGGAATTAAGCTCGCGGTGTCCCTAAAGTGTGCCTGTGCGCTGAAACAAGGGGGTAGCTGATGGCAAGGAACATGAACGCACTCGGTTACAATGTTATATATATACTTGAATGCACTTCCACTCGAGCAAGGTTCAGCAAACCTTCCATTTTAGCAAATTAGGCTACATATATACATGTACAAGTACAACCAAAACTTATTACGGAATGACTGTCACTTTATTCAGGAAGCAAGATACTATATAGACTTTACAAGGAAGAAACCGGGCAGAGAATTATCACACTATGGTTGGTGCTTGTGTCAAGTATCGACTGTCGTCACTGTATATATACTAGTTTCGTGTAATCTTTGGCCGTGTATATCCACTTGTGGATATAGAGGCTGAATTTTTACACTTAATCTAAAAAAAATATAGCATTACAGACTATAGAAAGATCTTCTTTCAAAGAGGTGTTTGTGTGGTACTACTACTACTACCAAAGTCCACAGACGACATATATACTATACACACATCACTTGTTCATATATCTGTTGGTTGATTTACCACGTGGTTGGTGCTCGCCGTCTGATCACTAATGATGAGGGCATTCTGGGTTGCTTGTGTCGGATGAATCGCAGGAGGGATGTGGACCTTGCAGTTGCTGCAAGTACAGCCGCTTCAGGAACTGTATGATAGTAGGGTGGCCAACGCCGGAGGCGGCCTCGCCGCCGGCCCAATTATCCCCTCCTTCCAGTCGGCGCGCCGACCCTGACACGACCAATACCATCAGCACTGCCATCAGCAGCAGCGGCAAAAGGAAAGACTTCCTCGCCATGCCCATCCTATTAGCTTTGCAATTTCAGTACTAACTGGCTAGCTGGGTGTACAGTATGGTATTGCTAGCTAGCTACGTACACTTTGTAGTGTTTCTCAGATCCCTAGCTCCTACTACAAGCTACCCCTGCTGGCTCACTAGTCACTACACGGGTCGTATGTATATATAGCCTCGATCGAAACCTTTGTGAACATTCCATAATATGCTATACCTAGCTCTTCTCTTTCCACGGCGTGTGCGACTCGACACTGCGGTAGACGATCGACTCGAGGTCTAGCGTGTGCGTTTCCACGTGGGTTCTAGATCTACCGGGCGGTCTTCACAGAGAAAATAAACTGCACTCGACCGCCAAATTCGCTGTCAGTGTGTCGCCGGCCGGCGGAACGTCGCGTCCAGCGGCCGCGCGCGCGCGTTTTCATGAGCCGTGGGTCGCAAGACACTCGATATCCAGTGACGATGATGCTACCATGCATACGCACGTCACGTGCCGGTCCGGCCGGACCGGCGAGGTGGATTCACGACCTGCCCGGTGTTAGACGCAAGGTCGTCGATCGGTCATCGGTCTTGTGCAGTGTAATCAGGTTCCCGGCCGTAAGATAGGTGTTGAGGAACTGCTACATGATATACGTGTGTCGATAATTTTTCCTAGTATTGAAACGGTCATCAGTACATTTAGACTGTTGGAAATGAGATTCGTTCTTATCTCGGAAAATTGTATTTTTACATTCGTTCATCAAATCTGTCGTTGTTCCAAGATAATATTTCTTTATTTTCCCTTAATTTGCAATCACATGGGCCTGTGAACATACATATGCAACTCCACCCCTACAATCAAATGAGTCGATAAAATCTTCAAGTCGAAGTCATCACATGATACCTCATTGTTGACGGGCACGTCATCTATCATTAATTGAAAGATTAGCGCTAGTTAAATCCTAGAATAAATTCGAGCAGCAGTGCTGAGTCGATAACAAAAATTCTGGTGGACAGATTCTGCCATAAGGACCTTACCAGCTGAGCTCATCCTCCGTTAGCTGCTTTAGTCTCTTAGGCCCTGTTTGGTTCCTATAAGTAGGGTGACTTATAAGTCACCCGACTTATAAGTCACACCACTTTAAGTCAATCATGTTTGGTTGCAGTGACTTATAAGTTAGTGGGCTCCACACATGGTGGTAGAGAAAAAAGTGGAAATAAGTCACTTTAAGTATGGGTGGAGCTACTTATGGGACTTATAAGTCACACCACTTAAGTCATGGCTGTTTGGTTTCACCAGTGACTTATTTTGCACTTTTTGCACTTTAAGCCACCCTACTTATGGGAACCAAACATGCCCTTAGTACAGTAGTGGTGTTGGGTATTTGAAAAATTCAAACACCAAGACAGAAAGTAGAAAGTGGAAAAATGTCTCAGTATTCGAGAAAAAGAGATCACTGCTTTACATAGGGGCAGGGGCTCCCCTTTTTCCATAGTGCCCACAGGACACTTTTACATCTCGAAATCACCCTCACACATTCGGCATCTTCGAGGAATATTGATGTACAAAAATGTCCAATGTGATCACCTTTTTTATTTACATAATTGCCCCTCCTAGAACTCACACTTCTCATGTGTTCACCTTTCTTCTTTGTCACGTGATTGAACAATTCAGCATCCGAAGATCACCATAATTCTCAGAATTCGATCGACGTCCTTGCTAGGTACTCCCTCCGGTTTAGTAAAAGATGTCATTTTGGACAAAATTTGGGTCAAACATTGCGAATATAAATGATGAATAACTTTTAAGCTATTGATTTTAGAAATGTGAAAAATCATATCAATAGATTTGTTTTGAAAGTCATTTTCATAAAAATACACATATATAACTTTTCGATAAATATTTTTATAGAAAAGAGATGTCAAAGTTATGTTTTGGAGATCGTGTCGTTGTCCTAAACGACTTCTTTTACCAAACCAGAGGGAGTACTTCGCTTGTGCTAACGTCATCTTCGAGGATACTTACGTCTTTTCCAGTGATTTCCTCATCCTCTTGTTTTGTCGGGTTCTGGTGAATTGTGTCAACACCCTTTTGCCACGCAAGTCATCTAGGCGATTTTCACATTCTCCCATTTTCGCACTCTGTAATCATGTGAAGAAATAGAGAAACTTGGGGACTGTCGGGCATATACCCCGGGTACTCATGCAAGGAAGGAAGAAGACGGACTCCTATTAGAATTCCCCTGTAATCCTACTAGGACTCGTTCCGTGTAATCCTACTAGGACTCCTGCCTTGTAACCGACTAGAACCCACCCCTCGACTATATAAAGGAGGGCCGGGTACTTAGCCGGACGACCAAATCTCAACCCAACACCAAGCGCAGGGCGCCATACTTGATCCCCCAAACAGGACGTAGGGTTCGCCACCTTGGCAGCCCGAACCTGTATAAATCTTGTGTCCTGTGTCCTTGCGCATACCTTCGAGTTCTCGGTCTCCCGATCACGATCCTCACCTCACAATCTACTACCTTGGGTACCCCCTTGGTAGGTTTGCCGTCTAAAACACCAACAGCTGGCGCGCCAGGTAGGGGTGATCATCACCACCGGCGAACTCGAAGGACTGCTCTTCAGATTCAATCCACTACTGGGGCTTGCTGTACTTCAATAACATCAAATCGACACTCGCCGAATCGCCGAATTCTTCCAGTCAACATTGCGCGGTGCATCGGTTTTTGATTATCGCCAAATCCGCCTGTGAAAGCAACCAGATCCTCTGCAAACCGGATTCGACGAGTTTCAGATGGTAACTCCGAGTTGAAGATGGTGTCAAAACAGCACAACAGGAATCAATTTCCTACTCAGGTTCGAATCAGAACAAAGACTACGACAGAAGATTGCCACGCGTCTCAGTGATGTGTTCATCTTGCACGTTGGCCGAAGCTACTGCCAACTCTCTCTCCAACTTCAATTCCGAGTGCCATCAATATTAGGATTGGAAGCTACCAGCAGCTGTTTCTATCTGCAATAAATCAATTCCCCGGAGTGTGCTACATCCTATTTGCAATAAATCAATTCCTCGATGCCTGCAAGCACACGTGAAGGCCATGAAGTGCATAGCTCCTCACTAGCTGCACGGTGAGATGTGCAGGCTAGTTTCACAAGCAACCAATTTCAAGATTTTTGCTCCACGCACACCAAAAGCTACCAGGAGGTTCACCAAGATTGATGCCACGCACACGGAGACTGCACCAGCAAGCTCCAAGGTCTTTGTTCACCGTACACGGGAAGGTGTACACGAGTACGACCACGTCGCCTCCGGCTGCAGCAGCGCTACCTCATTTGTGCCGTGTGCCGCGACTACTCATCACCCGGCCACACGGACTCTACCTCGACCTTGCCGTGCGCTGCGACTACTCGTCGTCCGGTTGCACCGGCTCTACTGCGCCTATGGCGTGGATCCGGACGCGTCGTCTCGCCGCTCAACTTCTCGTCGGCTCTACTTCAGCAACGCCATGCGCCGCGACTACCCGTCTCCCGGTCGCATCGGCTATACATCACCTTCGCTGTGCACCGCGACTACTCATCACCCGGTCGCACATGCTACGTCAACCTCGCCGTGCGCCGCGAGTACTTGTCTCCCGGCCGCAGCGGCTCTACCTCAACTGCGTCGCGCGTCTGGGTGCCTCGGCTCGTCGCGTGGCTCGTCGTCGACTACTTCACGTACACCGCGCGTCCGGGTGCCTCGACATGTCGTGCGGCTCGTTGCGCGGCTCGTCGTCAACTACTTCGACTACGCCGCGTGTCCGGGTGCCTCGGCACGTCAAGCGGCTCGTCACGCGGCTTGTCGCTCTGCTCGTCGTCGACTTCTTCGCCTACGCCGTGCGCCTCGGTACATCGCGTGGCTCGTCGTCGACTACTTCGCCTACGCCGCACGTCTGGGTGCCTCGGCACGTCGCGCGGCTCGTCACGCGGCTCGTCGCGTCTCCCGTCGTCGACTACTTCGACAACGCCGTGCGTCCGGGTGCGTCGGCACATCGCGCGGCTCGTCCCGCGGCTCGTCGTGCCGCTCGTCGTCGACTACTCTGCCTCGCGCAGGCTCGTTGTCGACTACTCTGCCTCGCGCAGGCGCTCGTCGTCGACTACTTCGCACACGCCGTGCATCCGGGTGCCTCGGCACGTTGCGTGGCTCGTCACGCGGCTTGTCGCGCCGCTCATCGTCGACTACTCGCCTCGCGCAGGCTCGTCGTCGACTACTCCGCCTCGCGCAGGCTCGTCGTCGACTCTTCGCCTCCGCCGCGCGTACGGGGTGCCTCGGCACGTCGCGCGGCTCGTCACGCGGCTTGTCGCGCCGCTCATCTTTGACTACTCCTCCTCACGCAGGCTCGTCGTCGACTACTCCGCCTCGCGTAGGCTCGTCGTCAACTACTTCGCGCGTCGTCGACTACTCTGCCTCGTGCAGGCTCGTCGTCGACTACTTCGCCTACGCCGCGCGTCCGGGTGCCTCGGCACGTCGCGCGGCTCGTCGGGGGCGGCTCATCGCGCCGCTCGTCGTCGATTACTCTGCCTCGCGCAGGCTCGTCGTCGACTACTTCGCCTCCTCCGCGGGTCTGGGTGTCTGCATGTCGCGCGGCCCGTCACGTGGCTCATCGTCGACTACTCCGTGCGCCGCGACTTCGTCTTGCGGCCACGCTGGCTCTACTTCAGCCACGCCGTGCGTCGTGACTACTTGTCTCGCGGCAACACTGGCTCTACTTCGAGTACGCCGCGCGCCGCCACGACGTCGTCTTCCAGTCGCATCGCGTCGACCATTCATCTCGACTAGTTTTCCAATCTAGTCGAGAACGACAGTCACGCCCCCAACAACTAGTCGGAATCAACTCTGACTAGTCAACTTCAGCAACAACTCGTCGCGGCTCCATTGCCGACCGCCACGGCTTCATCAACAGTCTGCCCAGGCAGCAACAGCTAAGTCATTTATTTAAATGATTACTGTTTTCTCTTCTTGGCTTGTTCTCCTCATCGTGTAGGACTACTTGCCGATTACTCATTTGTGTACGCTTCTCGACGGGTTTTCACAGGAGCTACACTCTACTGACTACACTTGGGTATATCAATCAAGTCACCACGAGCCTACTTCATCAACTCGGGGGCTATCCCAAGAAGGCAGCTTCGAAAGTCCGCTACGTGCGGCAATCTAAAGTCGACTTCTAAAGTCGCATTCTAAAGTCCGATCCGTGCGGCAACTTAAAGTCGACTCCGGTCGCATCTTCGCCTGCTTCGGTGGCATACTACATGTGTAAGCTTCGATGGAACCTAGCTGTAAGTGGCCCTCGGGTCCTGGCGACGATGGAACCTAGTTGCACGTGGTCTTCACACTCTGTACCATTGGTCCAAGTACCCTAAGTACTCGCGCTCCGTACCTTGGGTCCGAAATCCATGGCCCAGGTACACAAGTCGACTCCGGTCGCACCTTCAAGTCCACTACGGTGGCACCCGTACCTTGGGTCTGAAATCCATGGCCCAGATACACAAGTCGACTTTGGTCGCACCTTCAAGCCCGCTCTGGCGGCAATCGTACCTTGGGTCTGAAATCCATGGCTCAGGTACTCAAGCCCACTCCGGTGGCACAAGTCGACGCTAACGGTCGCACCCAAGCCCACTCCGGTGGCACAAGTCGACGCTAACGGTCGCACCCAAGCCCACTCCGGTGGCACAAGTCGACGCTAACGGTCGCACCCAAGCCCACTCCGGTGGCACAAGTCGACACTAACGGTCGCATCGAAGCCCACTCCGGTGGCACAAGCCGACTTCGGTTGCAATATTAAGCCCGCTCCGGCGGCAAAACTACTCGTTTTCTCTGATTTTTCATTCGCTTTGGCTTTTCGGAAAGTACTTTTCATTTTTTGCATCTTAAGTCCACCCCGTGTGGCACAAAGTCGACTACTGTAGTCGCATCTAAAGTCCGTTTCACACGGCAATCTAAAGTCGACTTTTTCAGTCGCATTCCAAATTCCGCTTCGCGCGGCAACTAAAGTCGACGTTGGTTTTCAAGTCGCATCTCAAAGTCCGCTCCGCACGGCACAAAGTCGACTTCGGTTTTTAAGTCGCATTCTAAAGTCCGCACGGCCGACATCTCAAGTCGACTTCGGTTGCATCTAAAGTCCGCTCTGACGACATGGCTACTTCTCAAGCTCCATGGCTCGATGCCAAACTACTACTCGGAATCTCTCCAGCTCGGGGGCTGCACTCAAATTACTACTCGAGGATAACTCCAGCAGACTTCGCCTGCTCTCAAGCTCGGGGGCTCTGTACCAACTACTACTCGACGTGGCCCATATGGCTCTCTTATCTCGAGGGCTACATGCTGCAAGAGTACTCGGATGATGGCTTTCACGAACATTGAAGACCCTTGGATTGATTACCTAATCATTTCAAGGCTCGGGGGCTGCTATGCTACACCCATCATTCATTTTTTCCAAGACAGAAGATTCAAAATCAAGATTGACCCTCAGCTAGAGTCTGTAACTCAACCTAAGGCTCGGGGGCTACTCCATATGGAGTGCGATTTTGCAATCGCACTTCCATATAATCTCGACTTCAAGACTGATGAGTCGGACCACCTTCCGGCCTCGCGGCGAGTTCAAGTACTATTGAAGACTTCTCCAAGCAGTACTCGAGGACGCTCAAGAACTACTCGAAGAGGCTTCAAGACTACTCGAACTACTACTCTCGACTCCAACGTGCTCGAGGGCTTGTCGGGCATAGACCCCGGGTACTCATGCAAGGAAGGAAGAAGTCGGACTCATATTAGAATTCCCCTGTACTCCTACTAGGACTCGTTCCGTGTAATCCTACTAGGACTCCTGCCTTGAAACCGACTAGGAACCCACCCCTGGACTATATAAAGGAGGGCCGGGTACCTAGCCGGACGACCAGATCTCAACCCAACACCAAGCGCAGGGCGCCATACTTGATCCCCAAACAGGACGTAGGGTTCACCACCTTGGCAGCCCGAACCTGTATAAATCTTGTGTCTCGTGTCCTTGCGCATACCTTCGAGTTCTCGGTCTCCCGATCACGATCCTCACCGCACAATCTACTATCTCGGGTACCCCCTTGGTAGGTTTGCCGGTCTAAAACACCGACAGGGACCTCACTCCTTATAAATGTTAGTCGAAATTCGGGGTTTTGTTACTCTGAAGTACACACTGAGTTTGGAGAATGTTAAGAAACACCTATTCATAAACTTCGACTTTCCAGATTTCTCTGATAACCCTGACTTTCATACCTAAAAACCTTTTTAGCCTTATTCGCAGAAGACTGTTTTCAGAAATTCACCTGAAACTTAATAATTCACTGATCTGAAGAGGAGACTTATTCTTGTTCCGATCAAAACAACTCACGTCATACCTTCGGGAATGACATAAGGGGTGTTTGAATCCATTAGATATTTTTTAGCCCACCCCTTTTTAGCCTAAATAGCTCAAATAGCAACCAAACAGGTGGGCTATTTTAGAGCTATTTGCAACTAGCTCACCCAAAATAATTATCCCCAAAATACATGCTAATTGGGCTATTTTTTCTAAGGGCAAGGGAGAGATGGGTAAGAGAGAGGGGGAAGGTCAAATAGCTCAAATAACTCTTGTATCCAAACAACTCAAGGGCTGTTTTATTAAAGAGCTATTTTCTTAGGCTAAACTTTAGCCCTCAAAATAGCTCTGGCAATTTCTCTAAACACACCCATAATCAACTTTGTTTAGAAAAGCCATGTTTCCTCCTGCAGTTCGAGGGTGACCCAAATTAGTTGATTTGCCAACAAGTGGATATCTAGAACTCCCTATATATAGTTTCGGAGGTTAAGAGATTTTTTTAAAACAAATAAAGACATGCCGGGGAAGTGAACATCATATGATAATTGAAACTACTTTTTATTCAAACAATTATTATAAACGCGATCAAGCGTACAAAGTTTAGAACAGGCTGTACATAGATTTATTATTGCACACACATGTGCCACTAACTAGGAGTATATATATACCAATTAAACCGAACTAGGAAATAATAACAGAATAAAAGCTCGAATCAGAGCTAAGAATTAAAGAACCATTACAAGCGGGGAGACTGATTACGTATAAGTAGAGGACTTCTTGTCTCCATGCAAGATCTAGCGGCATCCGATATTTTTATCATGACTTCCACAGGAATGACCTGGTCCGGACTTGTTCTCCTCCACCGGCAGCAGGCCGCGCCCATGCTCCGACGGCGACGGCCTCGGCGGCGGCGGTGGCGGCGCATTGTTTGTGGAGCCGCCTGGGAAGGCCGCCGGCTGTTCTCCCGGGAATACCCGCGCCGCGGCACGGGTGGCCGAGCCCGACGTGACCATGAGAACCAGCAGCAGCATGGCCACCACTGCGGCCTTCCTCATCGTGGACTCGGTGGAGCTAGCTCTACTGGTGTTCTCTTCTTCCCCGAGCTACTACGGCGTGCTGCGTTGGACCCTTCTTTTGTAAGTGAAACGATCGAGCTACCACTGCACAAATCTCACAATGCAACTTAGGCCGTTGTATGCATTAGAGTACGTGATGACTGAGTACTTTTATAAAGGGAGATCGGCCGGAGCTCATCGTGCATTGTCAAGGTCGAGTTTACTCTGAAAGTTCCATGGTTTTACGTGTGCGACTGGTAGTTAATCTGACTAATTCGCAAAAAGCAATGGAATGAACACATAAACAAATCCACGCGGTTTCCTGGTTTTCTCTCTGCCAAACTTTACAAATTATAAACTAGTCAATCGGTCGGGCGATCCGTTCGTATTTACAAACTTGCGAGAGAGAGAGAGAGAGAGAGAGAGAGAGAGAGAGAGAGAGAGAGAGAGAGAGAGAGAGAGAGAGAGAGAGAGCACTAAACCCGTCTCGTGATCAACGTGTAGCTTTTGGTGGTGGCGTCTTTCAGAGTCGCAAGATCGGCAATTATCGGCATGCACGCATGGAAGACGTAGTGAAAATGTCGGGAATACTAGTGTGTTCTTCCAAGCGAACGAAGCTAGAGTTCTGGTGGTTGGGGGTTCACTAGCTAGCTAATTGCCTAGTGAACACGGCGTACGTGCGTAACGATACTGTAGATCGATTTGGCGTTCTATATGAACGTTCAAAAGGAGAAATTTCTGAGAAGCGCTGAGAAAGATGTACACGTATAGTATGAATAATCGTCTGATGATCTTTTCACGTTACAGCTGAATTTTTGTTTTTTTAAAAATATAGGCTTAGTATGCATTTTTTGTGCGGCATGTACGTATCACTAGCTTATTATGTGAGGAGCATATATATCACAACCTTTCGTTTCCTTTTTATTACGACTTTCACCACCTGATGGAAATCTAATGAAACTTATGTATTTTTTTGGTATATATTAATATACTATATATAGACGGCCTTAAAACATGTCTTGTAAGGGTAGTAGCCCACGCAAATAACCTAATATAAAAAGCAGAAACTTAGTAAGGCAATTCAGTAGTGATAATAGTAGTATTTGTATTTGTATTTGTAATTGATGAGATCAGCCGGAGCTGGATGAGGTCACAAAATTAAAGTTTTGTAAGCAACCAAGCTGTGTCAAAAAGTCATCTACATTAACATATTCAAGTCCAATTCTAATGGTCAGTGTTCCAAAGAGAAAGTTCCCAGTTATAGTATTCAGTATTCACACATTATTCAGAATCACAAATTCATATAGGTCACATAGACATACTCCTTTTTGATGGTGGGACCTTGGTGCTCGTGCTCCCAAACAGCAGACATTGCCTGCTAGTTTAAAGTAGACGCACCATATATATGCATGCACCGTGATCCGTGGACCGAGTAGTAGTGTAGTACTACTCCTACTCGGCCTGTCAAAGACGCTGAAAGTACGGTCATCGATCAGATGAGGTCACTGAATAGATATGCTATGAAAACATATTTTATGATGATGGTAACATAAATATTTGTACTTTTTAAAAACTTCTCCCCTTAAACAAGAACAAAAGTTTTGGGAGGCAAAATAAAATTGTTATAAGACACTGCTGAGGGGGAAGCGATGTACTTAATTAATGTGGAAATGCAATTTTAATAAGAAAAAACTAGTAGATTCGATCTTTTTGCCTAACGTACAATAAGGTCATCTGATGAAGTCACTGAATAATTTCTCCTGGCATACAAAAGCCACGGAGTGATCGTACGTTAGCAGGCGAGTCGAAATTCCCAGTTGAGTATGTTTTGTTTTAATCCGATTCAAGTTAGTCTAGCTGCCAGTCTTCAAACTGGGAGTAAAAAAATCTGAGTCGCCAGGGACGGAGCTAAGATGACAGGGTTGGAGGGGCTCATTCCCTTTCCATTCCTCCACCCTCACCCTCTTTGTAACACCTCAGGTGTTTAATCACCTTGCTTAGTGTTAATGGCACTCTTATCTAAGTCAACACACTTTTGTGGTCAAAGCTTGGTCAAACACTAGCTAGAACCCTAGTCAAACCCCTTGTCACTCCTTGTCTTTCTGGAACTTTTGCCGCGTTCTCCAAATTTCACCTAAACACTTCGAATTCTACCAATATAAAAGTTGTCTAGTTTTTCGAGGGACACAACTTTTACGTTGGTTGACATTTAAAATTTTGAGTGGAAAAGGGTGAAAAACTTGGTCAACTGCAGTTTTCACTATTCATCAGCGCTCTGCAAAACCCGAAATTTGCTTGCCGTTCCTGCTCAAACCGTCGAGAAAAACATATGACAGCCTTTGCAAATATTGTAGAGGGATGTTTCCTCTACAACTTTTGTATCTACCATTTTTGTCGCACAGTTCAAATTTTGGAGAAACGTGCGGTCAAAGTAGCGTTGACCGGCTAGAAAACAGATCGGCCGCGCTCTAGAGCGCCGCCGGCGCGCCAGGCGCCCGGCCGGCTTGGCCGCGCCACGCGCGCGCGCGCGGGCACCGCGCTTGCTTCGGCGTTCGTGCGGGCTCGTTCCCCACCGCCTCGAGGCCAGGGCCGCCGGTTCCCCTCCGCGCTGACCTTCTAGGGACGCGTGCCGCTCTCCCGTACCAAGTCGTACCCGCCCCGTGCTTTGCCCTGCGGTCCGTCGCCGGTTTCCTGCACGCATGCAAGCCAAGGCAGGTCGCCGTACTGCGGAGTAACGCAGGGCCCTTACTTCGACGCGCAACCGAGGAGCCACCAGGCTATAAGGGTCGCCCGCGGTGCCGAGCGCAGGACTGGGCGTCACGGTCCGCCATGGGTGCCCCACGACGAGCTCCTGTCTCCCAACCTTACCACCACCAACCAAGCGCCTAGCAGCTCCACACACCCCCCCTACAACCTCCCTGTGCCGCCTGTTGTATTGCCGGCGCCGCCCCCTTCGCCGGAGCAGAAGCTCCAGCGGCAGCCACCACCTGCCACCACCGCAAGCCACCGCCGAGCGCCTCCCTACCCCGTCTGTGAGCACAAATCGAGCCCCGGTGAGCCCCTCGTCCTACCCCACCTCTTCCCCGGCCAAGGGCGCCACCAGAGCTGCCCAATTCCGGCGAGCAGAGCCGCCCTCCATGCCCAAGGACCACATTGCGTCTCCCTCATTCTTTCCAGTGTCTTTTTCGTGAACCAGGGGCCTAGCTGTAATAGAGAGAAAAGTTCCAGGGACCTGCCGGTAAAACCTCATCTCAAATAGTAAATGGCTTTTGCTGAAATTTTGAAAATTCGTAAAAAATCGTAGGAAAACCAGACAAATGCAAACCCAATTTTGTTGGATTCGATGTAAAAAATACTACAACTTTTACAAAGCATTACCATACTTTTTCCTGATAGTTTTTACATGAAAAATAGAAATGTGAAAACCCTAGATCTGTTGTATCTCTAAATATACAACTTTTCTGTAGCTGTATTTTGGTTATGTTGTGTGTTTTGCCATGCCTAGCTACTGTACCAAAACTTGTACAATGTTATGTTGTAAATCGTTTTATATGAATTGTTTTCTATTTATGCATTATCTGTCCAAATGATTTTTGTAGCTAAAAATAGTTAAGTTTTTGTGCCCAACTTCTTCGTGCTGTCTTTTTATGCCAAAATGTGCCTCTGGTGAATTAATCACAATTTTATAATTATCAGAAATATTTATTCTTGAAATATGCTTAATTTTCTTTGTAAATACATAACTCAAGATCCATAATAGTTCTAGGTGTATATGTTCCATTCCTAGCTCAGTTTTTGGACCATAGATCATTTTGATTAATTAAATTAAAAATTGTCAATTAAATTTTGCATTTGCATCCTCGTGTAGATCTTTCCGACGGTAGCTGTACACGTGTGCCGGAAGGAGGAGACGGAGGAGCGGACGGAGACGTGCACCACGTCGCTGTAGAGCAAGACCTGGACCAAAGTTCAGAAGGGCCCAAGGCCAACCTTGCCAGCGAAGGCAAGCCCCGGATCATTAACACTGTTTTTAATTATCGTTGCTATGATTGTGCATTTACATTTCAGGAGTTGAATGAAACCCTAGATGCATGATCCCTAGGTACCTATGTTATTTTACTAGTGTGCTAGGTCGATAGCTGCTATGCTATAAGACCGGTACAAGTCGAGTGATGTTAGTCACTCGCGAGAATAGGTTCTGATGTTGGTCTCATAAGATCTTTATAAATGGATTGCTCATGTGGTAAGAGCATGGGATTTGGGCTCCAGTCCAGTGGCTTTTGTGGGCTAAGCTTTTGAACATACTAAACACTTGTCGGGAATGGGACCAGTAAGCCTAGTACCCGATTGACGCGCCAAGGGAACCTTTCCCTACTACCCCTTGGGCACAGAGATGTGTCCCCCTGCTTGCAACAGTGTGGTACCTGTGTGAGCCTGGACGTTCGTGTGTGGGCGAGCCAGTAAGCCTTGTACCAAGGAATGTAGGTTCCGATCCCGAGCTGAAGATCGACAGGAACCGCCTGGTCGGTGTATACCCCGTTTCGTTTTTTGACCTTCTTGGGGTATGCATTCTTCCGTGTGTTTAGGTCCACCTTGCAAGGTTATAAACCAATCGATTGTCGGCCTCTCACCGTTATCCGAGATTGCTTAATCAACTGGCCATGATATCCCTTAATGATGGAACTTGGTGAAGTTTACTGCTTGAATTAATTGTTTGTACAATTCTTGATTGAATTAGTTGGCACACTTAGAAATGTT
The DNA here is from genome assembly GCA_947561735.1 of Cenchrus americanus. Lineage (NCBI taxonomy): Eukaryota > Viridiplantae > Streptophyta > Magnoliopsida > Poales > Poaceae > Cenchrus > Cenchrus americanus. Next base: position 15,442,953 of record OX387241.1, read on the forward strand.
AATCAACTAGAATTTGAGCTAAAATATTGAAAGTAAGGACGTACTCCTTGTTGCTTTTCAACACAAGAATTCCACCGGCCAAAAAGCCTCTCATGTCTAGAGTTTGGTGATGTAGTAGTTCACCCGACGGTTAAGTCTTGCTGAGTATTAGTATACTCGGTCTTGCTTTAAAACTGTTGTGCGGGTGTTGTTGACCGTGCGGATGACGACCAGTGATGACATCACGGTTGGCCTCCTGTTATGTTTACCGTTGCGCTAGTTTATTTTATTTCCGCTGTTTAAAACTCTGAATCTTTACCTTCACGTCATGAACAAAGTTTTGTAATAATTAAACCCCTTCCGGGCAGTTTTGTGTTAATTAGTGTAGTGTACTCTGGACTCGCCTTCGCGTGAGTTTTAATGCATAATGTCGATCCTTTGTTGATATCCAAGTGATTTACCGGGCGTTAACCCGGCAACTAACGGCAGGACGATACTTTTGTATTGCCTAATGACCAAAGTGGATTGGTTTAGACAATAGTACGGTATTTTCCTGGGCGGGTTGTCACACTCTTCTTGCTCTCCCTCATTTTCTCTTCTTCTCCCACCTTCCCTCTAAGGGGTGAGTCGCACATTCATAATCAGATCACACATTCACAATCAGATTAACGTGGAGTCTATATTAGCTTGGGAAAACACCAGAACCCTTGGATCTTCTACGTAACCCTTGGATCTTCCACGTATGGAGCTGAGAGCGTTGGATCCAAAGTATTCGAGCGGGCTACGTGGTTAGCTGGTTAAGTTGATCCACATAATCCAACACACGGCAAGACCGCAGTCGCAAGTTGCAAATCACACGGAACACACGGCAAGACCGCAGTCGCAAGTTGCAAATCACACGGTAGGACCGAGACTCTCGAGTCTCGACCTCCCACGCGTGTCTCTCTATCCTCCCTGCTTTAACGTTAAGTTAGAGTTCCTACCCTTGGGATGGTTTTTTTTTTTTTGCAGCTCGTACCTCTTCCTTTGAAATTCGGGTTGTTTCTTTGATTTTTCTTGTAATGAAATTTGTTCGACAAACTCTTGCCGAGATCCCTTCTCATCATGTACGTGGGTGACATTAATAATAATGCAGAGAACAACACGGCGATCTCATTTTCATTGCTATTTTAGTTCTTTTTAAGAGAGCACAACGAAGTCACACTATCAACATACACACCATTACACAATGGCTAGACAGCCGCCCGGTGAATAATTAAGTTAGGCCAGTGATAAGATATTAAGAGCACATTACTCGTGTTCTTTGTAACCCATTCACACATGACATATATATCCGTATACAGAACTGCTGAAATGATTGAGCAACAAGTATCAAACAGGTACATATATATATATATATACATACGAAGATGAAAAAAATTACAAACAAGCTAATCCTACCACTTTATTCAGATAAGCACAATTCATCATTGACTTAACAATACGCTAATCCAATATAAACTTAGCTCATCATCTCGTTATCATTCTATCCTGAGTATATATGGAACATCATCGCTATGACAAGTACAACTATGTATGTAGATACAAGTGCAGGCTCGGTCAGTCTGTTGAATTGCCATGTTTGATATGCGTCTGATGATTTGTTCAGTGATGGCATGGTGGGTTGTGTGGGTCGGAGGTCCCGCAGGATGGCCCTGGACTTGACAGTTGCTGCAGGTACAGGCGTTGGAGGAACTGTATGATAGGACGGCCGCCGCCGACTCCGGAGGCGGCCTCGCCGCCGGTCGACTGATCGCCTTCCAGACGCCGCGCCGACCCTGACACCGCTAACAGCATCAGCACCGCCATCAGCAGCGGCAGAATGAACGACTTGCTGATCGACATGACTATCCTTTCAAGCTGGTGGAGTTCAGTAGCTTGACACAGCTAGACTGGCCTGCACACAATAACCGATATGTGGATGTTTCTTCTGCACGATGAATCTATATTTTCTTATGAGCTAGCTTAGTGATCTGCACATGTATATATATAGGAGCTTGAAGAGCTCCGCGCGCGAAATTTTCCGTGCTAATTACCTTCTTAGTTACGCGACGTGCACGACTCGACACTGCGGTAGAAGAGACTGCATGTTTCTCAAGTTTCGCAACATGTGTGGGTCTTCAGAACGGAAAATGCATGCAACTACTACAAAGACCGCCCTGCCGACCACTCTTCAGCAGCGCGCAGTGCCATCTGCCCATCTGCCATCCATGGCCGCGATCGATTACGAATTTATGATCTATATGTCACCATACACGTCGCACGCTCCGAGCGAGTGCCGGACCGGCGAGATGGATGATGGATCCACGACCGGATCGTGATCGTGAGCATGTAGTCAGGCCGGGCGTGGTGCAGTGCACGGCCAGAGCAAAGTTTGCCACCTGGCAGTCCCGGATCGGAGCTGGCTCCGAATTTTAGGTGGGGCAAACATACACACGGCAAAAAATATAACTTGCATAAAAAGAAGATCTTGCAGCAATACTACATTTTTATTGAAAACACACAGATTAAGAACAGATGGTTAATAAATAGCATATTCAAAGACTGAAGATGGCACCTCTCCTTAAAAAAATTTATGAACCCTTTAACACCATAATGCTCCCTCCATATCACTTATTGAAGTTGTTTTGGAGTTGTTGGCAATTCTAAACAACTGTTCACCTAAATGGTCTAAACAACCATTTAAACAATATCTAAATGGTGAACTTGCCAACTCCTCTTTTATATGTATGACTGATTTATGTTCGGCTCTGTTTGGCAGATTTCTGCTGATTTGCACGACCGATTTGTCCGACAGATTTGTTCTGAGAAAAATGCAAGAAGTAGAAAGAAGGGAAGCTGAATAGAACCTAAATGTTTTATTAAATGGTAATAAAAAAGAATTAGACAACATAAAATATCATCCTAAACAGAATAAAATTCAATGATATTATGTAGGCCAAACGGCCATTTAACAACTTCTTAGGTGAACACTTTATCAATTCCACTTGAACTCTTGCATCCATAAATATGTATAATGATTTTTTCATCAATTAATATGTATATTTGATTTGTTTCCTGCATAAATATGTATACTTGATTCTCTTATATATATATATATATATATATATATATATATATATATATATATATATATATATATATATATATATATATATATATATATATATATATATATACACACGAGAGATAGAGAGAGAGATTACATTGCTGCCAGGGCTCCTGTGGCCGATCGATGCAGCATGTTGAAATTGATCGAATGCGGTGCATGCAAAAAAAGTTGCCTCTATATTTTCAAAAAAAAAAGAAAAAATTGCATGTACTGCCGATGTCCTTGCACACATTTGTTGTGTCTCCATGTCATCGAAAAGATGTGGTTCGTGACAGCGGTGTTGCTGCGCACCAAAAAGACTCTCTCGACCGGGGAACAAAAAATGGAATGCTAATATCAATGGTGCACGGGTGCGTGCGGGCCGCTCTACGGTGTTTTTTCTTCATGGACCACTGCAGACTTGCGCCGCAAGGCCGCAACCCCCTGGTTCCATGTTGCTTTGCGGAACGCGACCATGCATCCCCCGATACCCATAGGGTCCACCAAAGACCTAGATGCTCTAATGACCGTTAAAACGACGAGGAGGCGGGCGGCTACCACCGGGTGGGTGGTAGGTAGCACCGGTTGTAGCAAATCCACTCTAATATATATATATATATATATATATATATATATATATATATATATATATATATATATATAAAGTGCAATTTTTGATCATTTATTGATTAATTCCTTCTAAACATATTTAAATTGTCTAAACGGTACGGAAAAAGTGTGACTTGTTGTTTAGAGTTTAGGATAACAGTGGAAGGGATTGGATATATATATATATATATATATATATATATATATATATATATATATAGAGTGGATTTGCTACAACGGTGCTACCTACCACCCACCCGGTGGTAGCCGCCCGCCTCCTCGTCGTTTTAACGGTCATTAGAGCATCTAGGTGCCGGTGGACCCTATGGGTATCGGGATGCATGGTCGCGTTCCGCAAAGAACATGGAACCGCTCGGCTGCAGCCCTGCGGCGCAAGTCCCAGCGTGGTCCATGAAGAAAAACACCGTAGAGCAGCCCGCACGCACCCGTGCACCATTGATATTAGCATTCCATTTTTTGTTCCCCCGGTCGAGAGAGTCTTTTTGGTGCGCACAAGAACACCGCCGTCACGAACCACATCTTTTCGATGACATGGAGACACAACAAATGTGTGCAAGGACATCGGCAGTACATGCAATTTTTTCTTTTTTTTTTGAAAATATAGAGGCAACTTTTTTTGCATGCACCGCATTCGATCAATTTCAACATGCTGCATCGATCGGCCACAGGAGCCCTGGCAGCAATGTAATCTCTCTCTCTATCTCTCTGCTTCTTTTTCTCCGCCTCTCTCTCTCTTGTCCTACTTTGTGCGCACAAGCTTTACGCTGACAACTTAACGAGATGGCAAAGTACAGCGGGTGTACGAAACGTATTGTATTTAAGCATGCAATGGCCGGGCGTACTCCCCTCGTCACGGTTTTATGTTCTCTTTAGGACTAAATTTGCCATGCTAAACTGGTTTTATTTTTTTTAGTTTTTTTTGCAGCAGCTTGCACGACTTTCTTGTGAGTGATGCATAGAAGGTATATTTTCGATCATCTAATGTCACAAAAATAGAGAAAAGAAAAAATGGGAAAAAATGATGTGGTAGGCCCTCCAAACTCGCCTTTTAAATCCGGTACTATTGCCCGTTGCGCCAACTAATGTAACAGCTTTTTTCGAACCATTTTTTTTTGTCATGCATGGTGTTTCCCAAGGAGGCATCCGGTGCAAAAAAAGCAATTAACGTGCTGCCTTGCACACGCACGCCCGCCCGACACCCATCGGATGTCGGCATGCATGCTGAACGGAGGACCGCCACCGGCCGTGCCACATACGAAAACGATTGCTGCGGTTGTCCGGCCCGTGAGCTATGTGGTGTTGTGGTCCCGGGCTCCTAGCCCTTCTTGCTCGACACGCATGGTGGAGGACTTCACATGAGGTGATGGCGGCTCGTTTTTCCTAACGACGTGCATGCTAGCGCTTTTGTCTCTGTGTGCGTAGAGGTAACACATGGATGCCCTTGATTGGGAATCGGATGGATGCATAGGACTCGGGTAGCAGCCCCCCACGGGTGGTTAGGTACCACTTGGTGGTAGCTAGTTATTTCTTATATATATATATATATATATATATATATATATATATATATATATATAAGTGCAATTTTTGATCATTTATTGATTAATTCCTTCTAAACATATTTAAATTGTCTAAACGGTACGGAAAAAGTGTGACTTGTTGTTTAGAGTTTAGGATAACAGTGGAAGGGATTGGATATATATATATATATATATATATATATATATATATATATATATATTAGAGTGGATTTGCTACAACCGGTGCTACCTACCACCCACCCGGTGGTAGCTGCCCGCCTCCTCGTCGTTTTAACGGTCATTAGAGCATCTAGGTGCTGGTGGACCCTATGGGTATCAGGGGATGCATGGTCGCGTTCCGCAGCAACATGGAACCGCTGGTTGCAGCCTTGCAGGCGCAAGTCTGCAGTGGTCCATGAAGAAAAAACACTGTAGAGCAGCTCTGCACGCACCCGTGCACCATTGATATTAGCATTCCATTTTTTGTTCCCCCGGTCAGAGAGAGTCTTTTTGGTGCGCACAGCAACACCGCTGTCACGAACCACATCTTTTCGATGACATGGAGACACAACAAATGTGTGCAAGGACATCGGCAGTACATGCAATTTTTTCTTTTTTTTTTGAAAATATAGAGGCAACTTTTTTTGCATGCACCGCATTCGATCAATTTCAACATGCTGCATCGATCGGCCACAGGAGCCCTGGCAGCAATGTAATCTCTCTCTCTATCTCTCTGCTTCTTTTTCTCCGCCTCTCTCTCTCTTGTCCTACTTTGTGCGCACAAGCTTTACGCTGACAACTTAACGAGATGGCAAAGTACAGCGGGTGTACGAAACGTATTGTATTTAAGCATGCAATGGCCGGGCGTACTCCCCTCGTCACGGTTTTATGTTCTCTTTAGGACTAAATTTGCCATGCTAAACTGGTTTTATTTTTTTTAGTTTTTTTTGCAGCAGCTTGCACGACTTTCTTGTGAGTGATGCATAGAAGGTATATTTTCGATCATCTAATGTCACAAAAATAGAGAAAAGAAAAAATGGGAAAAAATGATGTGGTAGGCCCTCCAAACCTGCCTTTTAAATCCAGTACTATTGCCTGTTGCGCCAACTAATGTAACAGTTTTTTTCGAACCATTTTTTTTTGTCATGCATGGTGTTTCCCAAGGAGGCATCCAGTGCAAAAAAAGCAATTAACGTGCTGCCTTGCACACGCACGCCTGCCCGACACCCATCGGATGCTGGCATGCATGCTGAACGGAGGACTGCCACCAGCCTGTGCCACATACGAAAACGATTGCTGCAGTGTCTGGCCCGTGAGCTATGTGGTGTTGTGGTCCTGGGCTCCTAGCCCTTCTTGCTCTGACACGCATGGTGGAGGACTTCACATGAGGTGATGGCGGCTCGTTTTTCCTAACGACGTGCATGCTAGCGCTTTTGTCTCTGTGTGCGTAGAGGTAACACATGGATGCCCTTGATTGGGAATCGGATGGCTGCATAGGACTCGGGTAGCAGCCCCCCACGGGTGGTTAGGTACCACTGGTGGTAGCTAGTTATTTCTAATATGTATGTATATATATATATATATACACTGATATGATATGACAAGTATGGAAGCAATCAATAATGTCTAGGTTTAGGACAACCCTAAACAATAAGCTTATATATTAAGCATTGGGTTAAGAGACAACAAGAATAAATCAACTCCCAAGCACGACGCACACGTGTGTAGGTATACGTACGTATTCATGTACGTGTTTACTGATCTGTGCTCATCAGCTTTACGGACAGTTGATGTTTTTACTTCTACTTCCACACGAATGGGCTGCTCCTGACTTCTCCTCCACTGACAGCAGCAGCCTGCTGTGCAGGTGCGGCCGATGCGACGACGACCTCGACGGAGGTGGCGACAGTAACGCGTCGTCGTTGTTGGTGGAGATGCCGGACGAGGCATGCTGCGCGCCCGGCGACGCCCGCGCCGCGGCACGGGTGGCGGAGGCCGACGTGACCACGAGGACGACCAAGAGCATGGCCACCATAACCTTCTTTGCTATCGTGGACGTGGAGGATGACATTTTTAGTGGTGCGTGCAGCCGTGCACACAGTACTTCACAGCGGAGCTCCTCTCAAAACTCTCCTGTGTTCTTTTCAGGCAGGCTTCTACACTAGAGTTTCACGTACGTTCTTCTCTCTCTTTTTTCTGCTGTTTTGGATCAGAGAGCTACCAAATTACTAAGGAGTATGTAACTTGGCTATGACTAGTGGGGTGTTACAAGCATTAGGGTACGTGATCACCTGGTGCATTACATGCATTTATATATAAGCAGGGTGAGAGAGGGAGAGTTATCGAAGCTCTTCGTTCTTGCATCCTAGGGTCGCTCGGGCTCACTCTGAATAAAGTTGCGTGGTTTTTTACGTGCGCGACTGGTTGGTTTGCCTGACTAATTCACAAGCAAGAGATGTGCACACACACAAGCAACCGCGGTTTCGAGCTCTGCTGGCAAACTTAAAGCGATCGATCGAGCTGAAGGAAGAGCGTATCATCAGTAGGGCCGGGTGCAAATGATGCCGGTCGGGCGATCCGTTCTCACGAACTTGGGTCGATGTGCCGCCGTAGCTTTCGGTCGCGCGCGGCGTCTTCGCCGTGAACAATATTGTACTGGATCAGCAGTGCAAGATAGGGTAGGGCAGTTGTAACACCAGCACGGGAGACGGACTGAAAGTGTCAGCAGGAAATTAGCTGAAAACGAGCAGCTAGCTAGAGATCTCAACGAGAGAAACAGAAAACAAAATTAAGGATGATTAATTATTTGGAATTGCATTTTTACTATTTGCCTGGTGAGCACGGCGTGCGTACGAAATAGTGTGCATTGATTTGACGTTCTCAAGAACGTTGAAAAGGAGAAATTTCGGAGAAGTATGAACCGTCTGATGATCCATGAGATCGAGAAGACCGACCAAATCGGAAATGTGGGGCTTTGAAAAAAATAAACTAAGGGGAACTTTACAGGTGGTGAGATGAAAGCTGAAGTGAAAGGTCGAGCGAAGTGCCCTTTCGAACTTCGAATTTGACGAGTTTGCGTGTTTATATAATTTTTTGTGGTCAGACAGTTTCATCCAAAAAGAGAGTGTCTTTTGTTAGGCACAAACTAATTATTACTCGCAGCTTTTTAGATGCATATATACTATACTGAGAGTACATTTATTTGCCTTCTCGCTTTATGAGATCAGCAAGCTGATGAAGTCACGAAAGCGTACGTAGCAACTAGCTGAGTCAAAATTTCCTCTGATCTAGTCCAAGTCTAACTGACGGACGACGGTCAGTCTTGCGAACAAAAAAGGTCGATCTCCCCCACACACTACTGTACTGTACGTTAGTCGCACATTCACCAATCGCAATCACAACTGTCAGCTGGAGAGAAACTCCATCAGAGAGGACCCCCTAACCGAGTAGCACATGCATGCTGCTGCCTGCTGGCCTACCGGTGAAATGTTCAGACGTGCTCGCAGATCACGCACCTATGTGTGCACTGCACTAGTTTCTTTTTCCTTTTTCAACACAAATTAAAGGGGAAAAGGGCACAGAGTCGGATTAAGATATGCTAACAAATTAAAATCAAGGACACCAACTGCAAATTATATAATTTTGAGCAGCAGTTTCTGTTTACTTATTTTCAAACCGAGTTTTTTAAAAAACCACACATACATATTTTCAAACCATACACAGTATTCATTAATCCATATGAAAGTTCAGTTCAGAAAAAACCATACATACATATTTTCAAACCGAGTTTTTTTAAAAAAAAACAGAACACCTTACATAATTTTAAATACCATACACAATATTCATTAATCCATTTGAAAGTTAAGTCCGTTCAGAGTTTATGTTAGGTGTAGTCTCATACTCTCATCTCAAAACTTGATACTAGGATATGATAGCCCCATATAAATTAAATGGGGGCAATTCTCACCATGAGAAGCTCTGTTCTTTTTTTATTTAAATTAATAAGCCCCTGGCTTTGGTTTTAGCCAGACTCCAGGGGGACTAGGCTCTTAAGGCGTTGGTCTTGGACCCTTGGTAATGGTAGGAGCTTGGCTAGCTTGTGGATTTGTGGTAATAACTAATTGATTTTCATTACATTTTTTGCTAATTATCTGTAAATCCTAGTTTGCAAATGTGCATAGTGCTTTGGGCTGGGTTTCTTATATTTGCTTCAATTCTGCTGTAGTTTTTAGCCTTGTCTTGCATTTCTGAACTGGCCCGTCTACGCGGAGTTATCTGCAAAGGCTGTTTACAATAGTGAATTGTACAGTAGTAGAAATATACCCTCAACTGTACTGTAGCTGTTCGATTTGCAGTACGTACTAATTAATTTATTTGGGATTTTTACGATCTTCTTGCACTTGGTTTTTCTAAAGCAATATCTTATACTTGTTTGTAACGACTAATAACGACCACTGTATACAGACAATAACATTCGCGGAGAAAACATATATATATTGGTTCAAGCAAATCCAGATCCAGTCCAGCTGGAGTGACATAGTATAACTAGCTAGGTTGAGCTGACTGTACTACTACTGTTACGACGCGATATCGAGCAAGCGATTCTCACAACCACACAAATCTACGCGGTTTTCTAGCTCTCTGCCAACTTCGGCAGTGTACATTTTTCATGTTTCGTGCGCACAAGAAGTCGGTCGATCTCGGGCGATCCGTTCTTACTTTCTTAGGAACTCGCGACAAAATCGGAAGCCAATTCGTCTGAGCGACCCGTTCATGCCGCGGGTAGTACGTACTGGTTGACAGCTCAACGAGGAATCCGCAATCCGCGACCCGATCGATGGGGGTTGCGGAAAACTCACATTCCGTCCCGCGGAGGGACGGCGAGGGCGCGTTAAAAACAAGTCGTAGAGCTCTACCCGATCGCCTCGAACGGGCCCAGGCTCGGGGGCTCGGCGCATGGCTACACTCCCTGGATTGCGCCGGGTGCAGAAAGTACCAGCTGCGCGTGCGTCACCGAAGCCGGCTGAAACATCGCCGACGCTGGCTGGAATATGCACCACGCCCTCTGACCAATTCCCGCGGTAAAACCCCTGCAGGAGCACTCACGCTCCTACAGGGCTTCGGGGGCTAGACCCGCGGGTCCGCTGACGCGGCCCCACGGAAAGCGTTTGCAAACCAGGGGGAAGGACGTCCTATCGGTAGGCTCCAGCATCTGCGGGAGCCTGGCCGATGAACCCGCAGATGCTCGGGGGCTACTGTCGGGGACAGCCCTGGGGGTCCCCTTAAACAAATGGGGAAACCCCGCTTAAAACCTGAAAAAAACCAAAGCTAAGCGCACCTTGCTTAAACACACACGGGGCACGGCCCACGCCGCGGTGGCCCCCGCGGCCCACCAAGGCGGCCCACTCAAAAGTCCCCTCGAGCAGGCTCCGCCTCGCTCGAGGGTGCGCACCTCCCTCGAGCGGGCTCCGCCTCGCTCGAGGGTACACGCTTCCCTCGAGCGGGCTCCGCCTCGCTCGAGGGCGCTCTGCACGCGCACGCCCGTTCCCGCACGCGGGTACGGGCATTTAATGCTCTGACAACGGTGGGGCGGCGCCATCATGCGCCTGGGACTCGCGCCCCGGTCCTATTGCACCGACTCCCTAGGGGAAACCCATCCCCGCCACTGTGGGAGACTGTGCAACATGGCTGGTGTCAGCCCCGTGACGCCGCGCCGCCTACTCCCGTACGGCTAACGTGCCGAGCCCTCGAAGGGGGGCCGGCCACACCCTCGAAATGCTTTCCCGTGACCTTGCAGGGCCAGGTCAAGATGCTAGACCGGCGGGGCGCCATCCCTGCCACTGTTAACTGCAGGCGGCCGCCCCCGCGCGTACAACTCCACGTCGGGCACTGTGGTAGCAGCTCCGGCGCTGTTAGGCGTGCGAAAACGGGACGCCACCATACCTACCACTGTGTCCCGTACGGATTGTCGTCAGCAACCCCTTCGAGCCCACCTGAGGACATCACGGCCAACTACTGCGCCCCTACCCTCGAAGCCACCACTGTTCGGGTACAAGATACGCCATGATGGCCAGATCGCGGCAAGGACCGTCAAGGCGGCCGCCTACTCTACCGCGCGGCGCACCATACTTCCTCATGTAGCTGAATAGTGCGGCATGCATGTAATTCGCCCTCTCCTTGGCCTATAAAAGGAAGGCAAAATCCCCCGCCGCAGGGGACAAGAAGGGGACACGAACATCAACACGCGAATACTCGCAAACACCACGCATACGTTCCCCAATTCTCCCACAACATCTTCAACAACTTCACCAGGGACTTGGAGGCCACACCTCCTCTCCCGCCTTGCTTGTAGCCGCCCCACTACAGGCACCCCCGGTGCTGAGCAATATAGTGCCTCGAGCACGCCATTGCTGGACGTACGGCCCCCGGCCGGAACCAGGATAAACCTTGTGTCTTTGATTGCTTAGCATCGACCATTGAGGGATAGACCTTGGCGCTCATTACTGGTTAGTGTCGGGACCACATTCCGCACCGACAACATGTTAACCAGAAGTGGCATATGGTTATCACCAAGTCCAAATCAGTTGTCAGGGTCCTTCCCTAGAACTAACCGTCGCACTAAAAGTTGACAACATTATCATCTTCACCAAATCACCACCAATGATGAAGGATGTGCTAGAGCTGTAAATTTTTATGTATATTGCAATTATCTCAATGTAGATGTTGGATATTTCTTTACACAAGATGCAGCTCAATCTTAAGACCGTGATCATACATGCTTGATTTTAGATGATGGTATATAGATGAGGAATTACTAAATGTGGGGGTTTCACCTTCTGTAGATTATGTTCTCATGCTGATTAAAATATGTTTAAGCTAATATAATATCTATTCAGATATATTGATTAATCTAAGATTTTATATATATATGAAGAAGGAACATTCTTCCAAAGGACTATTCACATCCATTTATTTGCGCTCAATAGGGGTTTCATGCTCAAATTGCGTTGTCTAGCGTTAAAAAAAAATCTCGAGGCACAAAGTATTGTCGATACCTACATATATATAGTACTCAGAAATATGTTTCAGAATTTAGAAATACTATTACGTACATCACTATATAAACTCTGGAATTGAGATTGGGAGCGTTCTGGTTTGGACAGCGATTGTGATCTGCGAATGACTGATGTGTGACTGACCGGAAGACTTTGAATTGAACCATGAGCGCTGAAATCGAATGGGCTAGTCACGTACGAAAACGTTTCATGACCTCCATCATGTTCCATCAGGGTGCTGAACTGCTGATGTCATAAAGAAAAACGCAAAGAAGTACATATGCATCTAAAAAGCTGCGAGCTAATTAATAACGCGCGGTGCTCACAAGTTAGTAAAGCAAATCCAAATAAATTATAAATCTTGTGTTAGCGGGCGGTTCGAGTGGACGCCCATGCCCCGTTCGATAAGGGTAGGCTGCGCGGTCCGGGGACGCGTCCATTAAAGCGCTTGCGTGGGTTTGCTAGGTGGGGCTCGGTCCCGTTCGCTAGGGACCGAGGGCGCGGAAGCTCTCCCTCGGTGGGATCCCCCGGCTAGCTGCCCTCGCTGGCTCTCGAACACGACATGTGGGGCACCCTCGAGCCGGCGGGCTCGAGGAACGGCTCGAATGCGCGTGCCCTCGTCGTCCCTGACTCTGGTGATCTGGGGCGCCTGTTCGAACCCGTCGAGGGTCAGGCTTCGAACCTCTGATCAGTAGGGCCGTGCGGGGTAGCGTCTAGGCGTTCCCGTCTTTGCATCTGCGGGCTTCGAGGGTCCCTGACCGTGTTAGCCCTCGAGACGCTGATCAGTAAGGTAGTGCGGGGTGGCGGCTAGGCGTTCCCCTCTTTGCATCTGCGGGCTTCGAGGGTCCCTGACCGTGTCAGCCCTCACGACGCTGATCAGTAAGGTAGTGCGGGGTGGCGGCTAGGCGTTCCCGTCTTTGCATCTGCGGGTTCGAGGGTCTCTGACCGTGTCAGCCCTCGAAACGCTGATCAGTAAGGTAGTGCGGCGAAGGTGCCTGTGGTGCCCGTTTTACTTCAAACGGGCCCCAAGGTCACCGGCCGATGCTTGCACCCTTTGAGGGTCGAATTTTTTCTGAGCCAGTGGCTCGCGCCGCTCGAGGGTCTTCCTTACTTAGTAAGGGACCGGGCCATTTAATGCTTCGCAGCTGCGGCTGTAGTCTCGCGCCGCGGGCGCGCCTTTTTAGGCGCTGCAACCGCGCGCGTAGTGGGCGGCGTGGGCAGGCGGATGTGACCGCCTGCCACGGCCCTCCCGTTTCTACGCCGTGATGATGGCCCGGGAGCGGTTGCGTGGCCGCCGCGGTCGTGGTGGGGCCCGTCCGTCAGTGAGGGAAGATTCCGCCTGCAATTAATGCGCGCAGGGCGCACGCTCCGGAGAGCACACCTGCGGCCTTTAAATCTGATGAGGGGGGCGACAACGGTTTTTACCTTAGCATTCGCCATTCCTGCTCCTCGCGCTCCAGCCCCCGAGTCGTTTCGGCCACCGCATCTTTCTCCTCACGGAGCCCTTCTTGTTCCTTGTGCTTCGCTTCCTCGCCCGCTCGCATGGCGCCCCTGCCGCCTCTCATCATCATCGATCCACTGCCGTGGGAGCGCTCGTCGGCTGCGCGGCTGGCCCTGGGCCAGCTGGTATCCGCCGGTCAGCTGGCGGCGAACGAGGATGGACGGCCGGCCGAGTGGATCGTGCCGCCGGCAAGGGACCACGCGCCCAACCCCCCGAGTGGCTACGTGTTCAGCTTCATCCGCTTCCACGAGCGGGGCTTCATGGCGTCGACGAGCCGTTTCATGTGGGCTCTCTGCCTCCACTACGGCGTGGAGCTCCACAATTTCGCGCCGAACGCGATCTCGCAGGCGGCCACGTCCGTCGGCGTCTGCGAGGGCTTTCTGGGGATCCCAGTGAACTGGGATCTCTGGATTCACCTGTTCCGCGGGGAGCTGTTCACGCAGTCGACGTCGGAGCCTAGGACCCGCCGCGCGGTGCGCGCCGGCGGCCTGTCTCTCGCCTTGCGGGTCCAGCGCAAGGACGACTACATCCCCTGTACGATGACGACCAACAATGCAGGCTGGGAGCGGGGGTGGTTCTACCTCCGCAACGACGAACCCGACCTCCCCCCTTACACTGGCCTGGTGCTCCGGGAGAGGCCCGTCCCCTGGCAGCACGGGGTGTCTCCACCCCAGCACCGGAGGCGGTTGGACTCGCTCCTGGATGCGCTGAGGGATCTGGCGGGCCGCGGGCTGACCGCGGAAGTCGTCCTCACCCATCTCCACCACCGGCGGATCGTCCCCCTGATGGAGAGGCCGCTCCGCATCTTCGAGATGACCGAGGCGGCGGATCCCGTCGCGTTGGCGAGATCGCGGACGCTGCAGAGTCCCCTCCTGCGGGATTACGCGATCACCCGAGCGCGGAGAGCCGTCGACTCCAGATCCGTGCGCATCGACGGGTCCCCGTGGGATCTCGAGATGTTGCCCACCGGCCCGCTGGTGAGTGGAGTTCTTGATTTCGTTTCGATTTTGTCGGTTCCCCGGGTTGTTGACACCTTTCAATGTTTCGTATGCAGCTGGTGAGCGTGAGCGCCGCGAAGTCTGTGCCGCCCACCCCCGCTCTCGCGCACTCGCGCGCGCGGCGCGGCCGGCGCGAGTGGGAGCGAGTGGCTCGCAAGAGGGAGCGCGCGACGCGGCACGGGGAGCGCCGCGAGTGGAGGAGCGAGGGAGCGCCGCCGCGCGAGCGGCGGGGGGCTCTCCCTCGCCGGGGACCGAGGAGTACTCGTCATCGGACGAGGAGGAGGAAGAGGAGAGGGGACAGGGCCTCCCCGATAGGTGGGAGCCTGCACCCCCGTCACGGAGCCGGCTCCGGTGGACAGAGCGCATCGCCCGGGGCGGGCGCCGGGCCATCGACGCGGGAGCGGTGCGGGCCGCGGGGGCGCGGCGCGCGCCCCCCGAGGCGCGCACGGCCGATGCGCCGCGCGCGCCGGGCGAGGCCCACGCGCGCGGTGGAGGCGGGCCGGAGGTGCGGCGGCGACCGTGCCGGCCGCGCCCGCATCGTCGGCCGGGGCCTCAAGGAAGAGGAAGCGCGCCTTCTCCTCTTCGAGGTGAGGGATTTGTCCTCTCGAGAAGTTTCGTGCCTAATAGGCAGGGATTTGACGGTTTTCTCATGTCTGCGGAGGGTGGTGCCAACTGTGCCTCCCCTCGCACCGGCCAAGGCGTTGAGGGCGGACGCGTCCGTCCCCACCCGGCGGCGTTCGTCGAGGGCACCGCGGCGGGGGGCGAGCGAGGCGGCGGCGCCGAGCGGGAGCTCGCAAGATGCGGCCGAGGCCTCGAGGCCGCAGCCGGTGGGTTCGCCCCTCGCGCGCGCGGCCGGCGGTCGTCGAGGAGCCGCAGCGCCGGTCGTGGTGGAAGCGCGGCCGGCGGCGCCGGTTGCGGCGGCGCCGCCGGCGGCGTCCACCGTGGAGGGCCACCCGGCGCCCTCGATCGTAGAGACGCGGCCGAAGCGGCGGCCGCGGCGCCGCGGCGGAGCTTGCGGCCACGGAGGCGCGGGTGGAGGCGCAACGAGGGCCCGCAACCGCCGGCGGCTCCCGGCGGTGGTGGTGGAGATCCGGACGGCGACTCCCCCGCCCCGGTGGGACCGGTGGGTGAGCTTCCCCACGCCGTCCTCCGAGTCCCCGGAGGGGGGCTCTTGTGAGGCGGCGGGATGGCCACATGGTGGCGGGAGGCCGAGGGCGCGGCGCCGAGGCTACTTCCTCCGCGCGCGGCCGCCCCGCTCCGGAGAGAGGGGCGTGTTGACGGTCCGCCCGCCTTCGCCGACGCCCAAGAGGAGCAGGGGCTGTGGGAGGAGCTCCGCGACCACGGCGCTGCGCTCAACCGAGCGTTGAACGAGGCGCTGCGGATCCATGGCGGCCCGGCGTGGCGCGTCTTTCAGGTGAGGCACCGTTGTCTATTTCTTTTGATTTCGTCGTCTTCATGTTTGTTCCCAGCGGCACGACGCTCACCGGGTTTGGTTTGTTGGCGGCAGGAGCTCGAGCATCGCGCCCGCAACAAGTATGGCGCCTTTGACGAGATGAGCGCCGAGCTCCGCCGTCTCCAGGAGCAGGGTGACGCCTTCGTCGCGCTCGCGGAGACCCTGAGGACGCCAGACGGCTGGCTATCGTACCGGGCGGAGGCCCTGCGCGACTAGCTCCAGGAGTGCGAAAGGGAGGCCCCGGCGCACCCCTCCACCCTCGAGTAGATTTGCACGGCCCTCATCGAGCGGGATGAGGCGCTCCAGCAAGCGCGGGGGGACCTGGAGGGTGTGCGCACCCTGGCGACCAACTGGGAGGCGGAGGTGGCCGCCGTCCGCAGTGACAACCTGGAGCTCCATTCGTTGCTCCGGGGGCGTAGGCCCAGCAGGGTCAGGCTGAGGAGCGGGCACGCGCAGCCGAGCAGAGGGCCAAGGAGGCCGACGAGCTGAAGGCCACCCTCGACGCCAAGGTTGCGGCGCTCGCCGTTGCGGAGGATCGGCTCTCCGCAAGAGGCGCCGCCGCGCCGTGGGGGCGAGGGGCGCTCCGGCAAGAGCGGGCTGCTCTTGCCGATGCCCGATCGGCGCTCGAGCGTGAGCGCATCACTCGCGAGGCGGCACAGAAGTCGCTGGAGGAGCGGAACGCGGAGTTCTCGAGGCTCGAGGGCGAACTGGTGGTTCTCAGCATCACGAGCGCGAGCCGGAGGCGTGCCCTCAAGGAGCAGAGCGTCACCGTCGACGGCCTTCAGCAGGCGGTCGAGGCCGAGCGCCGCGCCCTCGAGGTGGAGAGGAAGCAGGTCGAAGGTAGGTCACTGTTTGTCTTTTATTTTGCTGATTTTTCCTTAGAGGGTTCGTCCCTTTTTCTGATTTTTCTCTTGCTGGCAATGTTCAGGCCCGCGCACCGCGCTAGGGCACGCGACCGACCGGGCCGAGACGCTGCAGGCCTCCTACAACTCCTCCGAGCAGGAGCTGCTGGAGCTGCGCTCTGCGGCCCTCGAGACCTGCCAGGCCGTGGAGGAGGGCGAGGGCGCGGGCCGGGAGCTCACCGGCCGGCCCGCCCGCGCGCCCTTGGCGGGCACGTCTCTGGACGCATGCGCCGGGCCCTGCACCTCGGCGTCCAGAAGGCTCTCGGAGTGGTGCGGTCTCACTACGAGATCAACTTCGAAGCCGTGGCGGAGGGCTACGTTGTCCCCGAGGGCGTCGAGGACGAGGTGGCGATGGAGCGCGTGGACGCGCTGGCTGCTGACGCCACCGAGGCGCTCGCCGAAGCCTTCGAGGAGTTCCTGTTCCCGGACGCCGCCGATGCCGATGCTCCTCAGGCCTGAAGATTGCTGGGCGCCAGGCCCTTTTTGTTTGTATGTTAGTATGTGGGCCGTGTGGCCACGTAAATAAACAATCGTTTTGTTCCAAACATTTGTGACAACGAAATGGTGTTCTTTAATTTATCGCGCCATTTTGTTTCTCCTTCTTCCTAAGTAAATTCGAGTTAGGGAAGTTCGATTTTCGCGAGCCGCCTGCTGGGCCGGAGGCAAGAGAGAAGGGTCGTATCCTCGCGGAGGCGTAGGCTATCTCTGACTCGCGCGTCCTTTCCGCTAGGCTGCCTGCGCCCTGTTCGAAATTATGCTCGAGGCCGAAGTCGAAACGTACTTAGCGCGCGTGGATTTTTGCGAAAAATGGGACCATTTTGGGGGGGTGCCCCCCGCAGTAGCCCCCGAGGGTAACTTGGGTTTCGGGGGAAAGCCGAGTTGCCGTTTTTATTGAACTGGTGATGTTTACATGGTTGTCGCCAACTGGGGTGTTGGGCACGTGATTTACAACAAAAGACTTGGAAATCTTAGCTAGGGATAGAAGCGACGTAGCTGTTGGATGTTCCAAGCGTTGGTGAGTTCCTCGCTGTCCTCGTTGGCTAGCTTGTACGTGCCGGGCTTGAGCTCCTTCACCACGACGTAGGGTCCCTCCCACGGAGGTGATAGCTTGTGGTGTCCTCGGTTGTCTTGGCGTAGCCTTAGGACCAAATCCCCCTCGCTGAAGTCCCGCCGGCGTATCTTCCGTGCCTGGTAGCGCCTGAGGGACTGCTGGTATCTTGCGGAGTGCATTAAGGCCACGAGGCGCGCTTCGTCCAGCTGGTCCAGTGAGTCCTCGCGGGCTCGCTGGTTGGCGTCCTCGTCATAGCCTCGTACCCTGGGTGACCCATATTCTAAGTCCGTGGGGAGGACGGCCTCCGCGCCATGGACTAGAAAAAACGGGGTGAACCCAGTGGCTCTGCTTGGGGTGGTCCTTAGGCTCCACACGACCGCAGGCAATTCCTGGAGCCATTTTCGACCAGACTTGTTCAGCTGGTCGAAAATTCTGGGCTTGAGGCCTTGTAGGATCATGCCGTTGGCACGTTCTACCTGGCCGTTGGTCTGTGGGTGTGCCACAGCCGCCCAATCCACACGGATGTGGAATTTGTCGCAACATTCCAGGAATTTCCTGCCTGTGAACTGGGACCCGTTGTCGGTGATGATGGAGTTTGGCACTCCAAAACGGTGGACGATGTCGGTGAAGAACGTCACCGCTTGCTCAGCCCTGAGATTGGTGATGGGGCGCACCTCTACCCACTTGGAAAATTTGTCGATCGCGACCAACAAGTGGGTGAAGCCCCCGGGCGCCTTCCGCAAGGGCCCGATGATGTCCAGCCCCCACACGGCGAAAGGCTATGTGATGGGGATGGTCTGCAGGATGTGAGCAGGGAGGTTGGACTTGCGGGTGTAAAATTGGCACCCCTCGCAGGTGCGTACGATCTCGCTGGCATCCGCGACCGTAGTGGGCCAGTAAAAGCCCAGGCGGAACGCGTTGCCTACGAGGGTGCGGGGCACGGCGTGGTGGCCACAGACGCCCGTGTGGATGTCCCGGAGGAGCTCGCGCCCCTCGGGGATGGGCACGCATCGCTGCAGGATGCCGGAAGCGGCGCGCTTGTACAGCTCGCCGTCGACGAGGGCAAAAGACTTGGCCATCCTGGCGATGCGCCTGGCCTCGGACCGGTCCAAGGGGAGTTCCCCTCGAGCCATCCAGGCGATATACTTGTCGCGCCAATCCGCCCTGATGGGGGCTGGCTCGACATCCATCACTTCGGCCTCGTCGGCGCCGTACCCCTCGAGGAGGGAGAGCACGTACGCCTCGTTCGAGGGGTCCTCATCCATGGGCTCTGTGCCTGCTGGATTCGAGGGAGCCCCCGAGGGTTCCGTGTGGTTCGAGGGGTGCGGCTCGAGGGTGACAGAGGGCTGGGCGACGTCTCGGGCAAAGACGTTCGGGGGGACAGTGATCCGCCCAGACGCGATCTTTGCCAGCTCGTCCGCCTCCTCGTTGTATCGGCGGGGCACGTGATTGAGCTAGATGCTGTAGAACTTGTCTTCGAGGGCTCGCACGGCCTTGCAGTAAGCTTCCATCTTATCATCGTGGCAGCTTGCATTTTTCATGACTTGGTCGATCACGAGCTGCGAATCTCCCCGCACGTCGAGGCGCTTGACGCCTATCTCGATGGCGATCTTGAGGCCGCAGAGAAGGGCCTCGTACTCAGCCATGTTGTTCGACGCGGGGAAGTGGAGACGTACTGCATACCGCATGTGTTCCCCGAGGGGCGACACGAAGAACAGGCCCGCGCCCGCCCCAGTCTTCATCACCGAGCCGTCGAAGTATAGAGTCCAGCACTCTGCCTGGATCTGCGGCGGCGGCAGTTGCGTGTCCGTCCACTCGGCGACGAAATCCGCCAGTATCTGGGACTTGACGGCCTTGCGCGGGGCGTAGGCGAGTGTTTCGCCCATCAGCTCCACGGACCACTTGGTGATTCTGCCCGCCGCGTCCGGATTGCGGATGATCTCCCCCAGCGGGAAGGAGGAGACCACCGTGACAGGGTGGGCCTCGAAGTAGTGGCGAAGTTTGCGTCGTGCAAGGACTACCGCGTACAACAGCTTCTGGACTTGAGGGTAGCGTGTCTTGGTGTCGGACAAGACTTCGCTGATATAGTACACCGGCCGCTGGACCGGTAGGGCGTGACCTTCCTCCGCGCGCTCTACCATGATCACGATGCTGACCACCTGGGTGGTCGCGGCCACGTAGAGTTGCAGAGGTTCACCGTCCCGCGGTGGCATGAGGATCGGGGTGTGAGTCAAGGACTCCTTCAGCTTGTCGAGCGCCTCCTGGGCCTCGGTGGTCCAGGAGAAGCGCTCGTGCTTCTTGAGGAGGCGGTAGAGGGGCAAGCCTTTTTCGCCGAGCCGCAAGACGAAACGGCTCAAGGCGGCAAGGCACCCCAACACCTTTTGTACCCCTTTGAGGTCCCGAATCGGACCCCTTCACTCGAGGGCTGCAACCTTTTCGGGGTTGGCCTCGATGCCTTGCTGGGAGACTATGTATCCTAGGAGCATGCCCCGCGGCACACCAAAGACACATTTTTCGGGGTTCAATTTTACCCAGTTGGCCCGTAGGCAGCCGAACGCGATGCTGAGATCACCAACCAGGTCGTCCGCCTTCCTGGTTTTCACGACGATGTCATCTACGTACGCCTCGACGGTCCGTCCGATGTGGTCTCCGAAAACGTGCTGCATGCAGCGTTGGTACGTTGCGCCCGCGTTCCGGAGGCCGAACGACATCGTGACGTAGCAAAACATCCCGAACGGCGTGATGAATGAAGTCGCGAGCTGGTCGGACTCCTTCATCTTGATTTGGTGGTACCCGGAGTAGGCATCAAGGAAACAAAGCAGCTCACACCCGGCGGACGAATCAACAATTTGATCGATACATGACAAAGGAAAAGGAACTTTGGGACATGCTTTATTAAGACTGGTGTAGTCTATACACATCCGCCACTTC
Source organism: Cenchrus americanus (assembly GCA_947561735.1). Taxonomy (NCBI): domain Eukaryota; kingdom Viridiplantae; phylum Streptophyta; class Magnoliopsida; order Poales; family Poaceae; genus Cenchrus; species Cenchrus americanus. Next base: position 15,464,103 of record OX387241.1, read on the forward strand.
CCGTTTCTTTTTCTTTACTAGTACAGGATTGGCTAGCCACGTAGGGTGGAACACTTCCTTGATGAACCCGGCCTCCAGAAGCTTCCGCAGCTCCGCTCCGATCGCCCGCCGCCGCTCCTCGTCGAAGCGGCGGAGCCGTTGCTGCACGGCGCGGGAGTGAGGCAGGATGTCAAGGGAGTGCTCGGCGACCTCCCTCGGGATGCCTGGCATGTCCGAGGGGCTCTACGCGAAGATGTCGGCATTGGCGCGGAGGAAGTCGACGAGCACCACTTCCTATTTCGGGTCGAGGGTAGAACTGACCCTCAACACCTTGCCCTCGGGGGCGGCAGGGTCGAGGGGCACCTCCTCGGTCTGCTTCGCGGCCTCGAAGTTGCCGGCGTGCTTGGTGGTGGAGTCGAGGTCCTCGTTGACCATCTTCTCCAAAGTGGTCACCAGCGCTTCATCCAGCGCCAGTGCTTCCGCGTGCTCGATGCATTCGACGTCGCAGTCGAACGCGTGCTCGATGGACGAGCCCACGGTGATGATGCCGTTCGGTCCTGGCATCTTCATTTTGAGGTAGGTGTAGTTCGGGACGACCATGAACTTTGCGTAGCAAGGCCGCCCAAGTATGGCGTGGTAGGCGCCCCGAAACCCCACCACCTGGAAGGTGAGCATCTCCTTGCGGAAATTGCTCGGAGTGCCGAACCAAATAGGAAGATCGATCTGCCCGAGGGGCTGGACGCGCTTGCCCGGCGCGACGCCATGGAATGGCGTCGTGCTGGGCCGCAGCTGGTCCAACCCGATCCCCAGCTGGCGCAGCGTGTGCGCGTAGAGGATGTTGAGGCTGCTGCCTCTGTCCATGAGGACCTTTGAGAACCGCGCGTTCCCAATGACCGGGTCGACCACCAGTGGGTACCGGCCCGGGTTAGGGATGCGGTTCGGGTGATCTTCACGGCTGAAGGTGATGGCCTCCTCCGACCAGTCAAGGAAGGAGGGGGGCGCCTTCTCCGCGGCGAGGACCTCGTGTCGCTCCTGCTTGCGTTGGCGGCTCGACATGTCGACGGTTGGCCCCCTGAAGATGAGGAACACATTCTCCACAGCGGGGAATCCGCCGGCGTCGCCATCTCCTCCGTCCTTCTTGGCCTCTGCATCCTTCGCGGCGGCGCGGCCGTAGAACTTTTTGAGCATATCGCACTGCACGAGGGTGTGGTTCACCGGAGTTTTGTGATATGGACATGGCTTCTTTAGCATGTCGTCGAACACCCCCGGACCTCGAGGGGCCGGTCGAGGGCCCCATCGAGCCGGGTCAACATCAAGGGCCTCGGCGTCGTCGCAGTCGCGTCCCTGCTCGCGCGCCTCGCGGCGCGGCTTCTTCCCTTTCTTGCCCCGCTTGTCCTTCCGGTGGGGCTCCCTGGACTTGCTGCCCTCCGCGGGCGCATCGTCCGAGCGCTTGCCCTTCTTGCCGTCGAAGATCGCCCCCACGGCCTCTTCACCTGAGGCGAAGCTGGTGGCGATGTCGAACAGCTCGTTCGAGTCCGCCGGTGGGCTGCGCCCCAACTCGCGCACGAGATCCCGGCACGTGGTGCCTTCGAGGAAGGCATGCACAATCTCGGATTGCGCCACGCTTGGGAGCTCCGTGCAGCGCTTGGAGAAGCGCCGTATGAAATCCCAGAGCGACTCGCCGGGCTTCTGGGTGCATGAGCGCAGGTCCCAGGAGTTCCCAGGGCGTACATACGTTCCCTGGAAGTTGCCCACGAACGTGCGGACCATGTCTTCCCAGTTATGGATTTGACTGGCCGGCAGGTGCTTGAGCCACGTCCGGGCTGAATCGCCGAGGTGCAGGGGGAGGTTGCGGATGATGACCTCGTCGCTGGTGGCTCCGCCCAGCTGGCACGCTAGGCGGTAGTCGTTAAGCCACACGTGGGGATCTATCTCCCCGTTGTACTTGACGATGGTCGTGGGTTGGCGGAAGCGCTGGGGGAAGGCCGCTGCGCGGATCTCCCGGCTGAACACACGGGTCCCCGGGGGTTCCGGCGTCGACGAGCGGTCTTCGTCGCTGTCGTAGCGGCCTCCCCGTCGAGGGTGGTAGCCTGCCGCTGCTCGCGCATATGCTTTGCTCGTCCGCCGAGCGTTGATAACGTTGCGGGCGTCGCCGTCCCGTGCTTTGCGTGTGTCGAGGTGTCGTTCTTTAGCAGGTGTGTGTCCCGGGTTGGCGGGTCGCTCCGCCGCTTCGCCTGCGTGGACCGAGGGTTCGCCCCCCCCGCGCGCCCCCGTCTCCCCGCGCGTCTCCTTGCTGGCGGATGCGAGACGCCGAGCTCTCGGCTTGCTGGACGGCCGCTTGCTCGATTAGCGCTCGCGCCTCACGGTGCGGGTTCCGCGCCTCGGGTGTCGAGGGGCGGGCATGGCCCGCGCGGCGTCGCGGCGGCAATGAGCTTCGGCTCGCTCGCGGACGCGTGTCTGGGTTGTCGACGTTGAAGTCAGTGTTGATGCGGTCGCGGGCCTGTATGCCCAGCTCCCGCGCGCGCTCGCCGCGCGCAGAGGCTTCCCCCGCCATAGAGGCGCGGAGCAACCGTACCGTTCGATACTCCTCCGCCAGCTTGGCTTCGAGTTCGCAGGCTTGGGCTAGCTGCGCGTCGATGTCGGCCCCAGCGGGGGTGCTTGGTCCTGCCGCCAGGCGTGGAGCGATCCCTGGGGCTGGCGTAACTTCCCCGTCACCGGCGCCCGCTGCGCCGGTGGCGTTTGCTGGGTCATTGGCGATGACGACGCAGCATTCCTGCGCGGGGTCATAGCTCCCGGTGCTGGAGTCGTCGGAGCAACCGAACCAGTAGTCCGTGGCGTCGAGAAAACACCTGAACATTACCGGGTCCGGCACGCCGGAAAAGTCCCACTCCGCGTACCCGTGTAGGTTGGCGGGTGGCAATGCGTCGAGAGAGCCTAGAGATGACTCATCACCGGCTGAGGCGCTAGGATCCCTGGCGATGTAGACGTGACGGCCAGGGGGAACCCTGCGCATCGTGGTGTTGACGTTGGCGTTGTAGGCCGTCGTAGCGCCGCGCAGGCCGATGGGGAAACGTGGCCCGGAGACCGCGCGTTCCCCCGCCGGGCGGCGGCCGCCGTGCCGACGGGCGCTCCGCGTTGGGGAGGCGGCGCGTTCGGCTTGCCGCCGCTCCGACCACGCCCGGCGTGAGCGCCCGGCCGGAGCGGCGGTGACGCCGTGACGCCGACGGACCCGCAGCGTCCGTGCCAGCGGGCGTTTGCGTCGTGGTGACGCGCGCAGCGGTGACCGGGGTGGACCCGGCTTGGCGCCGCGCATGGAGCTCCTCACGGTTGGTGAGGCGCATCAGGTAGCCGTTCCCCGTGGCCTGAAAGTTCAGGCCCCCGAACCGGATTTCGAACCCGGCGGGGAGGGGGTCCGAGCTGCCCATGGAGTAGCGCGTACCGCGGTACTCGGTGCGAATCACCATGGAGGGAGTTGACGGTGGATTGACCTTAGGCGCTCGTTTGCCCCACGGTGGGCGCCAACTGTCGGTGCGGAATGTGGTCCCGACACTAACCAGTATTGAGCGTCAAGGTCTATCCCTCAATGGTCGATGCTAAGCAATCAAAGACACAAGGTTTATCCTGGTTCCGGCCGGGGGCCGTACGTCCAGCAGTGGCGTACTCGAGGCACTATATTGCTCAGCACCGGGGGTGCCTGTAGTGGGGCGGCTACAAGCAAGGCGGGAGAGGAGGTGTGGCCTCCAAGTCCCTGGTGAAGTGGTTGAAGATGTTGTGGGAGAATTGGGGAACGTATGCGTGGTGTTTGCGAGTATTCGCGTGTTGATGTTCTGATGTTCGTGTCCCCTTCTTGTCCCCTACGGCGGGGGATTTCGCCTTCCTTTTATAGGCCAAGGAGAGGGCGAATTACATGCATGTCGCACTATTCAGCTACATGAGAAAGTATGGTGCGCCGTGCGGTAGAGTAGGCGGCCTCCTTGACGGTCCTTGCCGCGATCTTGCCATCATGGCGTATCTTGTACCCGAACAGTGGTGGCTTCGAGGGTAGGGGCACAGTAGTTGGCCGTGATGTCCTCAGGTGGGCTCGAAAGGGTTGCTGACGACAATCCGTACGGGACAGTGGTAGGTGTGGTGGCGTCCCGTTTTCGCACGCCTAACAGCGCCGGAGCTGCTACCACAGTGCCCGGCGTGGAGTTGTACGTGCGGGGGCGGCCGCCTGCAGTTAACAGTGGCAGTGATGGCGCCCCGCCGGTCTAGCGTCTTGACCTGGCCCTGCAAGGTCACGGGAAAGCATTTCGAGGGTGTGGCCGGCCCCCCTTCGAGGGCTCGGCACGTTAGCCGTACGGGAGTAGGCGGCGCGGCGTCACGGGGCTGACACCGGCCATGTTGCACAGTCTCCCACAGTGGCGGGGATGGGTTTCCCCTAGGGAGTCGGTGCAATAGGACCGGGGCGCGAGTCCCAGGCGCATGATGGCGCCGCCCCACCGTTGTCAGAGCATTAAATGCCCGTACCCGCGTGCGGGAACGGGCGTGCGTGTGCAGAGCGCCCTCGAGCGAGGCGGAGCCCGCTCGAGGGAAGCGTGTACCCTCGAGCGAGGCGGAGCTCGCTCGAGGGAGGTGCGCACCCTCGAGCGAGGCGGAGCCTGCTCGAGGGGACTTTTGAGTGGGCCGCCTTGGTGGGCCGCGGGGGCCACCGCGGCGTGGGCCGTGCCCCGTGTGTGTTTAAGCAAGGTGCGCTTAGCTTTAGTTTTTTGCAGGTTTTAAGCAGGGTTTCCCCATTTGTTTAAGGGGACCCCAGGGCTGTCCCCGACACATGTCAAACCTTGAGTAATACTCCCTTCGACCTAAATTAATATTCATTTTGGCTTTTGTAAAAAGTAGGGAAAACTATGTATCTAGATATGAAATATCTAGATTATAGACAAAACCCGGAATGAGTGGTGCTTTATATAGACACCACCACGACTATATATAGCCACCAATTGATTGTGACTTTGCCCCCAAGAAAGCACTCGTGCAAGTGATAACTACTTTCTCCGTCTCAAATTAATTATAGAAATACCTGCTGGACAGACAACTAACACTTGTAGAAATCATAGACACTGGCATATAAATAAAGCTATATATATACATGATTCTTCAAATTACAAACGAGCATGAATAATTACTCTGTACAAAGGTCTGAGCACAGCAGCTCTGGTTCTTATTCTAATATTATTCATCATTTATAAAACTAGGACTGTTCAGACGCGGTCCATTACACGGTTAGGGTCCTTGGCGCCTAGGACGCTCCTAGGCGACTCGAGGTGGGTCTCCGGTGACGGTTGTTTTTCTTCTTCCGATCTCTTCTCTTCCCTGTCCCTGATCAGACCTCGAATCGGGGATCCAATCCTGAGTCCACATCCCACTCCATCCATCCGTGTCCACGTCAAATTCTCCGTTTCGGTGCCTCGACCAATCTGCTAGCCCTAGTTCCTGTCACTGGTTTTGGGAGTACCTTTGTTGGATCGCCCTAACAGCGAAGACAGGTGGGGGAGATGGAGTTGATGGAGGACATGATGAAGAGGATGAAGTTGTCGGAGGCGGAGAGGAAGGTTGTCAAGGTGGATGGGACGAGTTCATCCCGAGAGAGCGGGAGCCTCGTACAGGCTGTGGGCAAGGTGATGGCGGAAAGGCTGGTGCATGCGGAGGGGCTTGGACAGGCGCTTGGGAAGATCTGGTGGCCAAATACGGGGGGTGACATGCAAAGATTTGGGGGAGAACCACTTCCTCTTCACCTTTCACCAGGCATCGGGCAAGCGGAGGGCGCTGGAGGATGGACCATGGATGTTCGGGAAGGATCTGGTAGTCATGGTGGAGTATGATGAGACAAAGATCCTAGAGGAGATTTGCTTTGCTTTCATCCCAATTTGGGTAAGGATATTCAGATTGCCATTCGGGATGATGAACAAGGCGGTGGGGGAAGCGATAGGGGGGAGATGGGGGAGTTCATGGAAATGGATAAGGAGGACGATGGATCGGCGATAGGGAGATTCCTGAGAATTAAGATCCGTTTGGATATTCGTAAACCCCTGATGAGGGGTGTCATGATACAAACAGAAAGGAAGGATGGGGAGGTGCACCCCTTGTGGTGTCCGGTGGTCTATGAATTTCTTCCAGATTTCTGCTATACCTGTGGTTTAATTGGTCACATTGACAGGGTGTGCACGAAGAAATTGCAGAAAGATGAAGTACAGCAGTATAGTAAAGCTCTTCGCTTCATACCGGAAAGGAGGAGACTAGAGGATGGTGGGGGTGACCGCAACGCAATCTTCAAGCCATCTTGGAGACAAAGTGGAAGCGGTAGTAGGGGAAGTTGGGGCTCTGGTGGAAGATCTCTGCAACGAGGGTCGGGAGGAGACAGATATACTGCTGGCCATGGCGGTAGTGATGCACCATCCTGGAGAAATGTAGTAGCTTCGAAGGGAGGAGCGAGTGGAAGTGACAAAGGTAGGGAGGAGGAAGAGGAGGTAACAAGCCCGCTGAAAATGCCTGGGGAGCATCCTGTTTATGAAGGAAAATCAAAGAAGACCCTATTCCCGGCCAAGGATGGTGAGGAAGATGAACATCTAGGGGTAGTAGGTCAGGTGAAGCAGCGACCACCTTTGCATCCTGGGCAGGGAAGTGGAACGGAGGTGTGTGAGAAGGAAGCGGTAGTGAACAGTGCCATGCACGTAGATGGAGAGGTGCGACAGGTGAGTCAAGACGAAACAAAGGCAGTGGATGCTAGCAAGGATAAAGGAGGCAGAGGCGGGAAATACAAGAAATTAGCAAGGGATAGGGCTAGAGGGGAGGCGGAACCTATTACCATCTTGTCGGGCAGCAAGAGGGCGACACAGGAGGGGGGGCGAATGAAAGTAGCGAGAAGAGGATGAAGACGGGAACAAAATCTAATGAGGCGGGGCTGTCGGAACAGCCCTGCGACTACCAATGAAGATTGTCGCGTGGAATTGTCGGGGACTGGGGAATGGCCCGGCAATTCGCGGCCTTCTGAACCTTCAGAAGGAGGAGGACCCCGATATCTTGTTCTTGTCCGAAACAAAGATGGATAAGAACAGGATAGAAGGACTGAGATGGAGATTGGGCCTCACAAACATGGTGGTGAAGGATTGCAGCGGGAAAAGTGGTGGTCTAGCAGTCTTTTGGAGGAGAGGAATTAATTTCCAGTTGCGTACAGCGGCTCGGCTGTACATTGATGGAGATGTAGTGGAGGAGGATGGTTTTGTGTGGCGGCTCACAGGCTTCTATGGTGAGCCACGGTCTGACAGGAAGGACCTCTCATGGAAAGCCCTTAGAGTGTTGAATGCAGCAAGAAGACGCCCGTGGTTATGCCTGGGGGATTTTAATGAGATCCTATTGTCTCATGAGAAAGAAGGGGGGCACCGAGACCTCAGGCGTGTATGGACAAATTTCGTCTTGCGCTGGAGGATTGTCTGTTGGATGATTTGGGCTACTCAGGCGAAACTTTCACATGGAGGAACAATAGCCACACGAGTGACAATTACATTAGAGAGAGACTGGACCGGGCAGTTGCAGATGTTGAATGGAGAACAAGATTTCCCAATGTAGGGGTCCGAAATGGGGAACCCCGGCACTCAGACCATCGCCTGGTAATTGTGATGTTAGAGGCGGAAGGGCTAGACCAGCGACCATCTAGTGGCCCTGCCTTTCGTTTTCAAGCCAACTGGGTGCATGAGGAGAACTGTGAAGTAATAGTACGAAATGCCTGGGATCTGTCCATGCAAGCGAGATCAGGGACGGTGTCTGGTGCAGTACATGACGTGGCGGCTGATCTTTGGGACTGGAGCCGAAATGTGCTTGGGGACATTGAGAAGAGGATCAAGGGGCTCAGGAAATTGCTAGAGGCCTGTCGTAGAGGACAGATTAGGAGAGGCACTGTGGCAAGGGAAGAAACTCTGAAATACAAGTTGGAAAAACTAGAAGATCAGAAGGATCTTTATTGGCGACAACGGGCAAAAGTACATTGGCTCCAAAATGGTGACCGAAACACTAAATACTTTCACAAACACGCCTCGGAGAGGAGGAAAATTAACAAGATCAAGAAGCTAGTCAAGGATAATGGTAGTATTGTGGGTGCTCCAGGAGAGATACAGGAGATGGTCACAGAGTTCTATAGCACTCTTTTCCAATCGCATGCAGGTACTCGACATGAAGAACTTTTGCAGCATGTACCACCACGTGTCACTGCAAGTATGAATGAGTTACTAGTTCATGAGTACAGTGATGAAGAAATTAAGCAAGCCCTTGATGGCATGGGAGATCTGAAAGCACCGGGACCAGATGGCATGCCAGCTCTTTTCTACAAAAAGTTTTGGGATATTACAGGCAAGGATGTGGTGCGTGAGGTCAAGACACTTATTACTAGAGGAGACATGCCGGAGAGTTGGAATGATACTACAGTAGTCCTCATACCAAAAGTCCCAAACCCAGAGAAACTAAAAGATCTGAGACCTATTAGCCTGTGCAATGTGATATACAAAATAGCTTCAAAGGTCTTGTCTAATCGGCTGAAACAGATTCTGCCTGACGTGATATCGCCAAATCAAAGTGCCTTTGTTCCCGGTCGGCTGATCACTGACAACATCCTCCTTGCCTATGAACTCACTCATTTCATGCAGCAAAGGAGAACCGGTTTGGAGGGCTATGCAGCCCTGAAGCTTGATATGAGCAAAGCCTATGACCGGGTGGAGTGGTGTTTTCTAAGACGTATGCTGATCAAATTGGGCTTTGATGTTAATTGGGTGGAAGTGGTAATGAAATTGATAACAACAGTCAAGTATCGGGTGAGAGTGAATGGCGAACTCACTGATCAGATTGTCCCTCAAAGGGGTTTACGCCAAGGAGACCCCCTTTCCCCCTATCTTTTTCTTGTCTGTGCTGAGGCGTTTTCATGCCTGCTAAATTCAGCAGAAAGAAGAGGAGAAATGGATGGCGTGCGAGTATGCCCAAGTGCTCCGAGTATTAATCATCTATTGTTTGCAGATGATTCACTGTTACTCTTTAAAATCAACTATCAGAGTACCAGCTGTCTGCAATATATCCTTTCATTGTATGAAGATTGCTCGGGGCAAATTATCAACAAAGACAAGTCTTCGATAATGTTCAGCAAAAATACTGTTGAGAGTGATAAAGAGACTGTCATGGAAGCACTTGGTATTAGTTCTGAGGCGCGAAATGAAAAATACCTTGGGCTACCAGTTTATATGGGTCAATCCAAGTCACAAACCTTCTCCTACCTAAAGGATAAAGTGTGGAAGCGCATACAGGGATGGAAGGAGAAACTTCTGTCCAAAGCCGGAAAAGATATACTAATCAAGGCTGTAGCACAAGCTATCCCTACTTATGCAATGTCATGTTTTGATTTGACAAAGACATTATGTGATGACATCGATACTATGATTAGCCGTTTCTGGTGGTCTCAACAGGAAAATGAGAATAAGATGCATTGGTTGTCATGGGAAAAATTATGCAAGCGCAAGAGAAAAGGAGGCCAGGGTTTCAGGGACCTGCATCTGTTCAATCTAGCAATGCTGGCTAGACAAGGTCGGCGTCTACTTACCGATCCCAATTCCCTGTGTGCACAAATCTTGCGGGCCAAGTACTACCCGGATGGCAACCTCGTTAAATGCGAGTAGAACGAAGGGTATCTCATACTCTTGGTGCGGTATTATTCGTGGCTTCGAAGCTATCGGAGATGGCATGATATGGAGAGTGGGCAATGGTGAGGACATTGATATATGGCTTGATCCCCGGATACCGAGGGGTACCACGCGACGACCCATCACTCCACGGCGAAACATTGTCTTGTCAAAAGTGTCGGATCTCATCGATCCTCAAACCGGCCAGTGGGATGAGGAACTAGTTCGAGATATCTTCTGGGAGGATGATGCGCTGCAGATTCTTGCTATTCCTATCAAGCATGGCAAAGAAGACACAATTGCTTGGCACTTTGATCCTAAAGGACTGTTCTCTGTCAAGTCTGCATACCATGTCCTTGAGGACAAACGAGAACAGAACCATCATAGGCAATCAGGCTCCTCATCTTCAGGTCCTGGGTCTGATTTTGAATGGCTGCATCTTTGGAGACTCCCATGTGCACCAAAGGTCAAGCAATTCTTATGGAGGCTAGCACATAACAGTTTGCCATTGAGAATGAACATTGACCGCAGAGGTATCAAGGATGTTGATACGAGATGTCCTGTGTGCCGGCGCCTAAATGATGACGGAGGTCACTGTTTCCTCCATTGCAAGCACGTGAAAAAAGGCTGGCAAGCTCTGGACCTTGAGAGAGTTCGCCTACAGCTACTGGCCTTCAAAACACCTAAGGAGATCATCTACTTTATTCTACAGTTAAGGGAGAGGGAACGCAACCTGACGATCAATTTCTTGTGGGTATGGTGGGATGCTAGGAACAAGCTAAATGCTGGAGAGCAATCACGTCCTTTGACGGCAGTGCTGCAGCGCACATGGAATATGGCATCCAACACTGAATACCTACAACTCCCGCCAAAGAGCAACCAAAGGGCAGCAAGAGCAGATAGAACAAGATGGATCCCTCCACCTGCAGATGTCCTGAAAATAAACACAGATGCAGCCTTCATCGCACAAGAAAAGAGTGGTGCTTGGGGTTTTGTGATTAGGGACCATGAAGGACATGGAGTGATGGCGGGTTCAGGCAGAATTCGGGCTGTGCACGATGCGCTAGCAGCTGAAGGAGAAGCTTGCCTTGCTGCAATCTATGCTGCTATGGACATTGGCATCTCGAGGATCATTTTGGAAACGGATTCATCCAATCTGGCTACAGCTCTTCGATCTGCTTCGTTTGATCTGAGTCCAGGAGGTGTTATATACCGTGAAGCACGTGATTTGCTTGATTTGCATTTTGTCTTAGTAGATGTTTGTGCCATTCCCCGTTCATGTAATCGTTGTGCACATGAGCTAGCTCATTCGGGCTTAGATAGGGACCCGGACGCTCCAAGAATTTGGAACGATCCCCTCCCAGAATTTGTAATTGAATTGGTGAGTGGTGACCTTACCACTCTCTCAGTTGAATGAAGAATGAGCAGGCTTTCAATCAAAAAAAAGGACTGTTCAGACGCAATATATAGCAAGCAAGAGCTAGCTAGCTTAGAAAACATCAAAATAAAAGGCTCAATCCCGAGCTACTACCATCTATCGCTGCAAATCCAACCGACCCCAATATAAGTTTGGTCCCATGAGATGAGCCGTTTCGTCGTCATGCCCTCTCTGTTCTTCTCTACCGACGACGACATCCTTTGTTTTTATCATGAGTTGGACACGAAGGTTGTGCTCCTGATTTGTTCTCCTCCACCTGCGGCGGCGGCGATGCATCGTTGGTGGTGCTGATGGAGGCCGCCGGCTGCGCGCCTGCTGCCCCAAGCAACGCCCGCGCCGAGCCCGACGTGACCAAGAGAACCAGGAGCACGGCCACCATAACTACCTTTCTCATGGTCGCCATTAGCAGTGGTAGGTTCACAGTATATATGTACGTACGTGTTTTGATCTCTCGCGCTCGATCTCTACTTGGAAGTTATCGTGATGGGAGTGTTATTAACTTATAATAAGCTTTCTTCGAAGTTAGAAGGCGTGATCACCTCGTATTTATATAGGTGAAGACCCACTCTAGTTCGAAGTCCTACCCCAAGGGCCGGGGCTCGGCACGTGAAATCTGATTTAGCCCGCGCCACGCGCTCTTCGTTCGTGCATGCATGTCAATGTCGAGTTCACTCAAGTTCCATGGTGTCTTACGTATGCGACTGGTAGTTTGTGCTGACTAATTCATTCCAAAGCAACAACAAATTCTACTATACGCGGTTTTTCCGAAAGAAGACCGTCGGGCCATCCGTTCTTAGCAACTCAGGACAACATCGTTTTTCTTTTAAAATTAAAATAAACTCACGACAAAATCGAAAGCCAGAGCTAGAAACGTAGCTTTCGGTCGAGGCGTCTTTGCCGTGAGAAATGTGTCTATGGACCGGCACCACTGAAGACGGAGTGAAACTGAATTTCAGGAATATAAACTGAGATAATAAGAAAAATTAGGACCCACAAACCTCTAACAACAGTATATAGATGGAACCCACTACGCATCATAGAAAGACTTCTCATAACTGCAAGAGGTCCACGACATCATTCACTAGATCTTCTCTCAACATGCAAGTTGTCTACATCACCGTCCACTAGAATGATGAATTTATGTCTTCTATCGATTTTCTGCGGCTAATAGTAATCATGCATGCATTGTTTTAGTCTTTTCGAGTACCATGCTACAAATTTCTAAGTAGTTCTCACAATAAAATGAATGTGTTTTCATCTAAATTGTTGTTTCAAAAAAATATCGTGATACAATCATTTTAGTGTTTCTACTTTCAAATTGCATCTTCAAATTTTATAAAATTCCTGAAGCAATGCGCGGGGTATCACCTAGTTTTTATTAATAAGAGGAGGAACTTTCTCGCGACCAAGGAAATACATAAACTCCGATTCATCGGTGAGAGATTTTTTTTAAAAAAAATCACTCCCGTAAATTTAATCTATTGAGAATTCGGTGCTGCTAGGTCATTTGAGATAATAAGAGACTGCAACCGAAGTGAAATATTTACGCTGATCATTTGGATTTTTTTACAAACTATATACCTTGTGAGTACGGAGTGTGGAATGCTGCAGCACTACGGGAAAATCCAAATTAGCTTGTTTTCCATGCGTTTTTTATAGGGGCGAGATCCAGCACCGTGCCCGGCCCCCACGGGCGGCGCCACAGCTTGCCCCCATGAGCGGCACGACCACCACCCGCCTCCACGGCACCACCTCCTCCGCCAGATCCGCCCCTCCCGGTTCCATCTCTCTCCGGCGGCTCCTCTCCAACGACGCAATGACGGATTCGGCGGTAGCAAGACACAGATCCGGCACCCCCGGACCTCCACGTCGGCCACCATGCTCATCAGTCGCCGCCTCGCCAGCCGCACCGACTCGCCCGCCGGCTCCTCTCCTGCTTCCCCTGCCACGGACAGACTCTGGTGGCCACGACAAGTCCTCTCTCTCTCCCCCCCTCTCTCGCTCACTCACTCACTATTTTGGTCCCCAGGTGGTGGCGGCGGTGGGTGGGTGGTGGTGGTGGTGGCAGCTGCGGCCACTCCTTCTCCGCAATGACGGGATCCGGCAGTGGCAGCCGCGATGGCGTGGTGGTGGCGAGCAGCGGGGGAGCTTGTGTTTTTTTATTCTTTTTCAGAAATGTTTGTCATGCGCGGTAGAAGACGCACAACAAAGAAATAAAATTTAGGTTTTCTGGTTCCTGCATTTCTTTGTCGTGCGCCGTCTTTTGCAGTGCGTTTTTTCCGAAAACGCACGGCAAAAACCGCACTACAGACTTGAACTTTGCCTTGCGTGTGATAAAAAGCGCGTGACAAAGTCCCTTTACTGTGCAAAAGTCTGTCGTGTGACTTTTACCGTGCGTTTCCAGAAAAATGCACTGCAAAGACTTTGCCGTGTGTTTATTGCCTTTGTGGTGGTTTCCTCGTAACGCAGTTTGATTGGACGTTATATATCTGATGAATCTTCGAAAGGGGAAGTTCCTACGAAGCAGCAGCGCGGCTCAGAAAACACAAATAAATAGTATGAACTGTCTGGGCCATTAGAAAAGACCGATAAGTCTTAAATGAGGCGTTTGAAACAACATAACACTTTAAGGTTGGTGAGATCAAAGTTAGAAAGTGAAAGTTTCAGAGACATACATGTTTTCTACGAACAAAAATACTTTTTTTCTCATGCACTTCAATTTTGACGAGTTGTCGGCCTGTTCGTTTGGCTGGTGGCTGATGGTAGGTCTTTGGTTTGTTACGAGAGAAAATCTTGCTAGACGGTTCTTGGTGGTGGTTTGTTTGTTCTGAGAGAAAAGTACTATTGATGGTGGCTGATAAGACAAGCAAACAGGGTGTGTATATATATTTTGTGTTGGTCACACACGGTTTCCATCTAAAAAAGAGAGTATACCTTTTGTTTCTCTTTTATGAGAGCAGTAATCGGATGGAGGTCATGCAACGTTTGGACGTGACTGACACATTCAATTTCAGCGCTCACTGTTCAAGTCAAAGTCTTTCAGTCTGTCATACATCGGCCATTCACAATCACGGAATGAATCCATGATTCCATGATGCTGCTAGCTCTCCAAACGAGAACGCTCAATCTCAATTAGTGGTGCAAGACTATTTCTGTGAAACATTTTTCTGACTATGTTTATGTACCGATAATACTAGGCCTCAAGAAACTTCTTTTTTTCTTCTAACGCTAGGCCGCGCAAACTATAACTATAATTTTTTCTTCTTATTGTCAATTAGCTAGTTCCAGATACGAGACCGTTCAGTTTATAGTGAGGTCGGCCGTCCGAAGACGAAATAACGAAACTTTTGTTATCGTAAACTAGCCCAGTCAAAATTTCCTATTCAAAGTCTAACGACGAGTCTTCCAACGAGACTAGGATCAATGGATCGCCTGTTTTACCGATCATAACACAATTCGATCTATTTTTGGATATATACCCACTAAAATATGAAGTATTTTCATAACTGGCGCCGCACAGTATTTTTTTCTATAAGTAGGCTATTTTTTTTCTTGCACCATCTCAATTTGTGAGGTTGTAGTGGTATTAATTTATTAATATTAGTGGCCCATGCACAATTCAAAAAAAATTAAAACAAAAAATTAGAAAATATTAACTTGCAGGAATGATGCAAAGTCATGAGAGCATTTCGATTAACCTCGTGTAGGTTATGAGCTCAGCAATCTGATTTTTTTCGTCAGATGAGGTCACAAATCTTTTGTACTGTGACTAGCCCTTTCAAGATTCCCTATTCAGGCCCAATTACAGTCACAGACAGTGACTTCCACATATATGCTTCTGCCCCCTCCTCGTTTAAATTATCCGCCACCAGTCACATGTAATTTTCTCTTAAAATAAATCAGCCACCACCAACTAACAAGTAGTATTTTTCTTTCAAAACAAATCAGCATCAACCACCAACCACTAGCCAAACAAACAGGTTGGGGGACCGGGATGCACCACAATGAATGATTTTTTATTTTAACCATCTTTAATCTAAATTTTAATTAATAACTCATCTCAAACTAAAATTCCAAGAACTCTTTTGGCAGCGTTAACATTCATAGCGTGACTCATACTTGAGTCATGCCATATGATGTGGCGTGTGACTAGGGGTGGTAATGGTGCAATGGCCCTAATGAATTCTTCACAATCTAGCAAAGCTCTACTACTTTCTAGGTCAAAATTATGTACTAATATGACCCGACCCTTATTTGGCTCGATCCTTAAATTTGCTAGGCTAAACTGAAGGGGCCTTTACCACTCCTAGGCGTGACTAATATACACGGTGGCGTTGGAAAAAATCGCATTTGACGTGACGGACGATGTCTCGCCCTGACGCGACTCATGAATGAATCACGCGACTGACAACCTTTCACCTCCCACACTCATTTAGCCGTTTTCGTCCATCATGATTTTCTTGTTGTATTTATCCATTCCGATCGGAATTGATCCCGTGGAAACGAATGAGGCCTTAGCCGTTTTTCGTCCATCATTTTAATTAGCAAATGAACTCCTAAATTTATGAAACTTGAGTTGAATGATTTATAGAATGCATACGTTCTATTTTAACTATTTCCACTACAAAGCATGGTGTATAAAATGAGAAATCTAATTTTGAAGTAGCCTAAGTATTACTGGATCAACACAACAAATTTACTAAGTCTGAAAACAGAGCCAACTAGTCAACTTTGGACATTTTTTTTAGAATTTTACATTGAGAGATTAAACATTTTTGGACTACAATTGATTGTGGATGTTCATAGAGAATTTTGGATAAGTTGATGATGAGAAAAAACAAAGAATGTATAGTATATGGCAGGCTTAAAGTTGAAAAGTTGTGTTATTTTCTGCTGTTAGCTAAGTAGAAAAGAAGAGAACCAAGGTCCTACTGGTTATATATTATTAAGTGAAAGAAAAACTGTTAAAAAGGAGTGCAAATTTAGTGGGAGAGCTCGATCTTCAAACTTAGGGTATTTAAACTTTGTTCCATTCATCAATAACGACTCGATCTTTCAATCACATGACGGACTAGGTATGCTTAATTACAAACAAATCATCACTTTATTCAAGCACCAATTATACATACAACTCATCGAGACTACGTACGTATACTAATTACAATAACAAACCAAACACAAACTGTATTGACATCACATTATTGTCGTCTATCGATATCACACACACGGAAATACTACAATTACAAGCCAATTAATAAGCCAAGACTAGCTAGGACTTAATGAGTATGCCTCTCCATCTATATTGAGGTTGGAAATCATGCAAATTAAATAAAGTCTGCTGGTATTTTCTAAACCGGGAGAAATGTTTCTTCTTATTAATGAAAACCGTGGAGTGGTCTTACCCGCACCGACTTAGTTCTTTTTTTACGGCTCGATCCGCTACCTTTCACCGATGGCATGGGTTGTTTTTGCTACCGCTCGTGCATGAGTGACTTGCTAGAAGTTGCTGCTGCAGGTACACGACGCGTTTGGCAAATTGTATGGTAGGATGTTCGCCGGAGGCGGCCTCGCCGCCGGTCCATTCCTCGCCTTGGATACGCCGCGCCGACCCCAACACCGCCAACAGCATCAGCACTGTCATCATGAGTGGCAGAACAAACCTGCTCATCGTGGCGGCCATCGATGATCTAAGAGAACCAGCTGCAAGCTCCTCCGATCTGATCCTTGGTGCACGCACAATCTCGGCAGGATTTGGATCAGAGAGAGAAGACTTAAATTGCTAGTTCTATGGGTCACAAGCAAGCTTTGTTATGTTGTTTGCACTGAATATATGCCTAGCAATCGATGTGCCCCGGTATTTATAGGATGAGGGGTCGAGCTTAAAGCTTTGTGAAATAAATTACATGCAAACTAGCGATCGAGCTCTTCACTTACGTGTGTGGTGTGACTACTGACTAGCTAGACACGTGTAGACTGCGAGTACGATCAATGAGTTTATATTAATATGATAATTAATGTGCTCTCACGCGCGGGTTCCCTATAGGTCTGAAGGCGAACAAACTCGCGAGACTTGAAAGAAATGGATCGCGCATGCAGTTCGTGGCCGACACATACCACCGGCCGCTCAGTTAGTCAGCTCTCCTGATGGTTGTGCATGCACGTACATACGTCATTGGCGAGGGTTACATTGCATCAGCGCAATTTCCACCAGCAAAGCAGCGCACATTCTTATGGGATAATTACTCTACTCCGATCCCCCTAAGTGATAAAAGCGCTGTGTTATTTGGACAGTGTTTATTGAAAAAAAATCTGTCTGCCACTTCTGTAGCTGCAGCTGGATGCCTGTGCAGTGGCCATGAGTCTAGGAGGTGTATCTCTTCTGACGGGCCTAGGGACCCTCGCGTCGCGTCGCTCCGCTTGGGCGACTCGAGGGCGACCCAGCCGCCGCCGCCTAGCTCCCCCAAACCCTAGCCCGGCGAGGCCGCCGCCGTCGTCGCCGGCCGCCGGCGGCGGCGGCCGGCGGCGGAGCCACACAACCGGCGCCCGCTCGCAGCTCGTCGAAGCTCCCCCACCTTTCCCCTCTTCCTTGCCCCAAATCTCTATCCGCACGGGCGGCTCCCATGGAGGCGGCAGCCGTGGAGCCCTGTCGTGCGCGCGGCGCGGGATCCCCGACCGCCTGCGTGCGACTCCTCTATATCGACGGAGGAGGCAGCGCCCATGGCTCCCGGCGCTGGCCGCGACTGAGAATTTTGGCTCGGCTCCCACCCCAGATCGTCGGCCCGTTGCTCGGTTCATCGTGTAGCGTGGTTGTCGGTGTCATTGGATGAGATGGGGCGGCTCGGGCATCTCCGAAACCCTAGACGCCGCCACCCCAGTCCACTCTCTGTTGTGCCTGTGGTGGTCGACGGCCACCCGCTCATCCCGTCGTCGCCGGATCCGGCCATCCGGAGCCCGGACTTGCACGCACGGGACCCGTCCGGTTCGACGGCAGCACCTTCCTTTGTCCCGGCCTCCCCGACGTGCATGCGGAGATGGCGCTGCCCCTGCATGTCATCGCCTCCCTTGGCTACCGGAGATGGCGCTGTCATAGCGTGCAAGATCATCAGCGAAAGCTTGAAACGATGACGCCTATGGGCATCATGTCCCTTCCTGAAGGCATTGCGGAGGTGTTCTTGCATTGCATACCATGCCCTTGCTGCAGCACCTCACGCCGCTCGCGCATAAGTGGCAGACGGGGGTGCCCAAGGAAGGGTCGAGGAGGAGATGATGGGGTCGCAAATCAGTGGCGACTACCCGTCTTCATCGCCACGATGATGGCAGCGGTTTCTCATGCATTCTAACAGTGAGGAACGACCTCTCTTTTGCTGAGGGCATATACTTTTTCATTGGTGACAATATTTCGTGCTGCCATGCAACCCGGCGACCCAGCAACGCACAGAGTCGACGCATGGATCGAAGGTGGTTATTCCGAACGCCACCGATACATCAAGGTGGAGGGGCAACGGTGACGGCACATGATTTCAAGCGTGAGCCGATTTGCCAGCTGCAGTGGGGGTTGTCTACATCCAATGAGTTTCTTTCAAGTTCATTTTGGTGCACGTTGTTTAAGTCATTGTGGCTGTTTTGAAGACCGTCATGAAGCGACATCGATATCTTTAGCACTGTCTTGGGAAGTGAACTCAATTCTTTTTTGATGTAGTAGATCTTTAGTACATATATCATCATGTACTAAAGTTTTTTTTATTTTTTCTTAGTTTTTGTAATAAGTTTGGCTGGGTGTGGTCACGCAGAGGCTTTAGGCTGTGTGCGTTACCGTAGAGGTCGGAATGTTAATTCCGTTATCTAAAAATGAGTCTAGGAGGTGTTCGGTTGACTCAAATAACATTATCTGATTACAAAAGATAATAAAGAATTTCATTATTACACATGTCTGGTTGTGATGGTTTGTAATTAATTGATACGTAATCGAACCACTTAGGACAATCCCAATGGTCCACGTAGGATGGAGTCCATCCCTAATAAATTATATGACACATCAGTAAATTGGTGACGTGGCAGCATGGTTAATGAAGAAAGAGAAGAAAAACACAAGACCTGGTTTCTTCCTCTAGACTCAATCCTCATGCGAATCAAGACAACAAGACCTAGCAAAATCACCATTGGGAAGACCTGGCTGGAGTCTTGCGCCACCACGACCCCACCTGCCATTGTAGGAGATGATTTCACTACATTTGTAAGAGAACAATTTATTTTGTTTGCTATATATTTTAATGTTGTATGTATTTTAAGCTTGATCTATCGTTTTACATGTTTACGATAATTTTTTGAATAAGACGAATGATCAAAGTTGCAAAGAAAAGTAAACAGCGACAAGTATTTTGAAACGGATGTAGCAGCATGTTTTCTCAAGGAGCAACAGTATGGTAAGCGTGGAGCCGCCGCCCTAAACGTTTTCATTGAGGATGATGGTAGATTTTTTTTATTATATCCTAAATAAAGATTAAAAAAAGGAGTGAAGTGACGGTCAGAGTTTCCTGCCCAAGCAAGTCTAATCGAACACTGAAGTCAGTCACGAATGGCACTATCAATCGTTCACATTATTCATTGAGAGCACACACACGACACGAGCTAGAAATTTAGACACGTAATGGACCACGCTCTCTCGTTGCAAACGCAGACCGTTGGATCTTCGACGGGCCCAATCCTCGCCTTTTTTTTTAACTTTATTTCCTTTTTGAGAGGAATATTCACCTTTCTGTGTGAGCCAGCGGGAATGTTCCTTCCGGCTTCCTTGCATGCATGAAAGGCCGACAGCCGACCGTATCCAGTGGGCAAGCAGTGAGGCCTTGAAAATTCCATGCAAACTAGCAAAAGCTCTGTCCTCCCGTTACTTACGTGTGTGTGTGGTGTGAGTGTGTGACTACTGACTAGTGATTAGAAACGTAATACTGCGAGTACGAGCTAATAAGAATATAACATCAATCTTAATGTACAGTTCAACCAATCTACTTGTATCATATGATGCATGCATGGAGTTCAACCAATCAACTTGTATCATATGATTTATTTGCATTAGTAGAATAATATATTAAGTGTAATGATGTCTTCATCTTGAATAACTTGCTATTTTGAATTATTTCATAAATCAAAATGACACAATCAATCACTGGTAGGGAGAGGGGCTTTAGTCCCGGTTGGAGAGGGGTATAGGTCTCTTAAGTCCAACCAGGACTAATGTTCAGAGACAAAAAGCCCCCCACCCCCTCTTTTACGAACCGAGACTAGGGGGGCACGCCAGCACCTGCGCCCACCCCATTTAGTCTTGGTTGATAATACCAACTGAGACTAAAGGGTCTCATTTCTCTTTTTTTCGATTTGAGCGTATATTCTAATTGTTGTCTAACCCGTATATGCACGTATACGTATTTGAACTTGTATATAGGTATACTTGTCTATATATACCATATACGCAGTTAGATTAGACTTATATATAAATTAAACCCTATATATCTACATATATAAACTTATAAATGTATATACACATAATATTTTATACACATGAAAATAAATAGTATTTTCTTAAACTAGTATATATACATCAAACCCCCATATAGTATATATACATCAAAATATCATTCAGTTCAAATTTCTAGTCTCATTTAGCTTTCCTCGGAGGTGATTCGGTCAATTGGATGGTTGTCATAATGATGTTTTCCTTGTGGATTAACCACCTCGTCCATGAGGAATCCCACGAGAGCTTCTTGAATTGACAAGAGACGATCCTTCTCAATGAGTGCGTCCGTTTTTATAATCCTCTGTAATTTGCAAATAGGTTGATATAATACAGCAAGCGATTAAATATAAATAATGATAAAATGATGTATTATTAATAGGTTTATTTTACTTACACTATCATCATCCGCGTTGCCACTGTGATGGTGTATGTACTCACAAACGTAGTACCCGCATAAATTATTTCCTTGCTCTTGTCTCAAACACTAAATTTGAGAGGAGAACAGAATATGAAATTATAGTGTTATACATTTTAAATATTCCCAATCTGAAGTTGTTATTTGTATACGTACCGGAAAATCATACACCCATCTAATTTTGGGTTGAAATGCTCCTTGGTGCTTTGCAATGAACATGGTCCAAGCTCTGAGGCAAAATAATAAAAGATAAAATATGTTAGTATAAAAGCTAAATATATATACTGCATTAAAGAAAATGCCATAGATAGAATTATTACTCGTGGAATACATCTTCAAGGTCTTGGTGTTCTGAGCGGTCTTTTCTCAATGAATCATACACATTGATGTTGCTATTGTCGATACTGATTATGAGTAGAACCCATCTGTATGCATCCTCATGGAGATTAGAATTGACTAAATAGAACTAGCAATGATAATTAGATGACAATCGTACTTACTTGAAGTTGTAAGGTAGTAGTATAAAGTTCTTGTAATGGAACTCATCTAAGTGCCTAAAAATGCTCTCGATTGTTGGTTTTCGTTAGTATTTAATCTCATCCACGTTAACTTTTGATGGGTCCATGAAAGCAATTCTTGAATAACCCTTCCTTCCCATCTCAGTAATTGCAGGCTACACAAGAAGAAAGTCAAATGTTAATTAGTAGATCGACAAATGTAATAAAGTTATTTATAAACATATGAAAATATGTTACTTACAGACACCAGGCCATCATAAGATCGGTATTCACGGCGTCCAGATGGTAAATTTCATACATATCAGTGAATCAGAGCCAGAACACCTTCTCGTTTTGAAGGGCAAAATCTCCAGGTCTCACGAGCATACCAAACATCTTCAGGCCCTCAGCTGACTTCTTCAAGTACTAGTCATGAAATCTGCGCATCTTAGTTGGGAGCTTTTTGACCAATTCTGGCTTCACTAGAGGTTTTCCTAGCTCAAAGCGCCATCTAAATTCTTGATTTTTATCCGCTGGTAGGTCTTCATAGCTGATAAGACCACCAACATGCATCTTTGTTTGTTCATAAAAGGTAATGAGCTGAGCCAGTTCGTCTTCAGACATGATGTCAATAACTTTTTGCATGTGTGGACTAATGCCCGCAAACAAGTTAGTCTGATGGGTCGTGGATGCAGGTATTTGCTCGATGTTTCTGGCGGTCCCCGATGTCGACGTAGGAATCTCCTTGTTCTTGTCTGGGGCGGCGGTCCCCGATGTCGATGCAGGAATCTCCTTGTTCTTGTCTGTGGTGGAGGTCCCCGACGTCAGCGTGGGTATTTGCTCGATGTAACTATTCAGCGACCCTCGTTGTCTCTTCTTAGCATAAGACTTGTCCACCGAACACTCATAGTCCGTTTTCAACGGTAGTTTCTTTCTCCTTTTTGTTTCCTTCTCGTCTATGAAAGCCTTGAGTCTCTCCTTACGACCTTCATTTTTTTGGCCTCCAGCTCTTTCTGTTTACTTCTTTCTTTCGCTTTTTCAAAGAAGTCCTTGACTTCTTTCCGTACAGTCCCTTCTGTTTCTTCATCTGTCACCATCGTGAGGGATGTCATCATCGTGATCGCTGGAGCTCTGTTCACCCGAATTGTCGTATGGTTGTTACGGAGAAGGTGAGTGAGCAGGTAGTGACGATGACGGCCCCGGAGACGATTGTAGAGGCTCGCGATCAGGTACTAACGATGACGGCCCCGGCTCCAGGTGGTCTCTCGGAGACCATCATTCTCCGGGATTATGACGATGTGACGCTTTGGCCATAATATGATACAGTGTAGCGCATCCTTAAGTGTCTTTTCCCCATCACCTCCTGGGATATCTATCTCTAGCTCCTCGAAATCAGGTTGACATATCCTCTCTAAGCTAACTAAGGCGTAGCCAGGTGGAATCATCATGTTGTGGCTCGTCTGTCCAAGAAACTGTGCAAAAGCACTTCCGTCCGCTACCTGAGAAAAAATATTAAATTAGTTATTAGTAGCATTGTGAATGCCTATCCACAAAAATCAAAGTAATATATATGATCAATTATTGAGGTAATAAAAGCATGAATTAGACATACCTTCATTTTGATGTTGTTGAATGGCTTGTGAAGCTCACATCTGGTGCGCCGACAGATGTCATCCACAGGGTACCGTTGGCTGTCCACTTGAACTCCTTCTATTGCCCTTTGCTCTTCGGGAACCGCCGCGGAAGCGCAACTGCTTTTGTGAGCAGAAGGAACTTGTACTAGAGGCAGTCCTTGTGCTGAGGCCATCTCATTTACAGTGGCGGCCACTCGCCGTTCAATATCTGCTGTCAACTTTTCTTCATGTTCTTTAAGTCTTTTTTCTAACTCTTTCCATTGTTCCTCCTCTTCACGCTCTCTTCTTCTTCTGCGGCTTCGATAGGTGGCAATATCTCCCCTGAAGCCAAATTTCCATGGTACCACCCCGAAGCCCCTGCAACATCCTGGGTGTTCAGGATTCTTGAGCGCCATAGTGAGCTCATCGATCTCTCTGTCAACCTTCACTCTGCCCGCTCTGACATCTTCAATTATTTTCAATATTTCAAGTGCATTCTCTCGTAACGATGGTGGGTAATCAAGGTACCATCTTCGGAGTTAATTGTGCCTCCATGAGCATAATACCAATTCTTCACTCGCTCGGGCCAATCAACGACCGCTGGTATGGTACCTTGTGCAAGAAGGTCTTCTTCCATCTTCCGCCACTTGGGAATTGCAAATGCATATCCACCTCGACCAAGATGATGGTCGTGCTCCTTCTTACCACGACTTTGCTTCCCTTGTGCACTCGCCTTGGCGAAATCTTCACTTTTCTTGTATTCCACAAAGGACGTCCAGTTTTCTTTTAACTTGGGATATTCAATCCAATTTGGAGTTTGATTCTTCTTGATATAATCTTTATCGAGTTGTTGTTTGAACTTCTGAAATTGTGTTGCCATCCTCGTGAGAGTCCAACGCTTCACATTGGCTGGTTCAACACCTTCAGGAAGTGTGAAGTGTTTTAGGATTTCATCCCACAACAAAATTTTCACTGAGTCTGGAACCACATGTGGATTATCTGCTTTTCCCTTCCATTCTCTATAGTTGATAGGCACATTGTCCCTTACAATGCCCCACATTGTGACACATAATTGTCCTTGATTTTTTTGGAGCACATGGTTGGCCATAATCTGATACTTCTGTGATCTGATACATGACATGGCCGGTGAGTACTTGTGTACGCCCTCTCTTTGTCTTTTTTGATGTGGAGGCTGAAGCCTACATGTTGCAGATTCGTTATTTAATTAATTAGTACCTAAGAATTGAGGTTAGAAAAATAATAACTAAGAATTTAATGCATGATATATATATATATATTCAATACTTTCATTTCATTCACAAGACTTTCCTTATTGTTTCTAGAATTGTCCTCAATATTAGTTGTTGTGTCCATGGCAGGGGCAACAACGTCCTCATTCGGAGGTATGTTCAAGTACATGTCCGTCTGACTACACTCCTCATCGGTGAAGGTTGCAATTCTATTTGTATCACTAGCTATAATGTCGGCCATAAAGTTGTCATGGTTGTCATCCATCTGGAATAAACAAGAATTTTCTATGAATTTCTAGAATAAACAACAAGTTTTTCTATGAAGTTCTAGAATAAGCAACAAGTTTTTATATGATTTTCTAGAATAAACAAGAATTTCCTACGAACTTCTATAATAAACAAGAACATTCTATGAATTTATGTAATTTTCAACAATTTCTAAAACTTCCTAGAATAAACAAGTATTTACTAAGATTTCTTTATTAAACAAGAATTTTCTTTGAATTTCTAGAATAAGCAACAAGTTTTTATATGATTTTCTAGAATAAACAAGAATTTTCTATGAATTTCTATAATAAACAAGAATATTCTATGAATTTATGTAATTTTCAACAACTTCTAAAACTTTCTAGAATAAACAAGTATTTACTAAGAATTTCTTTATTAAACAAGAATTTTCTATGAATTTCTAGAATAAGCAACAAGTTTTTTATGAATTTCTAGAATAAACAAGTATTTACTACGAATTTTCTTGAATAAACAAAGTCAAAATATTTCTACTAAGTTGTGGATGGACGATGCTTTTTGATGGCGGTGTCGTGTGGGAGAATGACAGAGGTGACGGGAAGTCACTTGTTCGAGACGACGCGACAGATGTCGACTTCAGAAGCATGAAACTAATGAAATTGTATATTAGAAAACAATTAAGAACTCAAATACACAATTAAGAACTCAAAAATTACATATATATAGAAAACAATTAAGAACTCAAATACACAATTAAGAACTCAAAATTACATATATATTAGAAAACAATTAAGAACTCAAATACACAATTAAGAACTCAAAATTACATATATATTAGAATACATTAAGAACTCGAATACACAATTAAGAACTCAAAATTACATATATGATAGAAAACAATTAAGAACTCAAATACTCAAAACTATGAAATTGTATATTACAAAACAATTAGATTTTGGTACACAAATATACACACAAAAATATACAAAGCATTACTATTTAATTAAACTAAAAAACACATTTGGATTTTGGTACACAAATATACACACAAAAATATACAAGTTTCTAATTAAATTTTCTTTCTATTCCTATAAAATTTATATAAAAATTTACACACAATTATAATTTGTAATTAATATCAAAACATAAACTAAATCAAATAAAATTTAATTAAAAATGCTTTCTGACTTTAGCATTTCACGGGCTCACATCAGCAAGGCAAAACCCCTCGTGGCCCGGCTGGCCATCGGGCACACGCACGGCGGCCGGTGGCCACGGAGGGGGCCGACAAGCGGTGGCGGCGGCGGTGCGGCATACCGACCGGAGGAGGCCGCCGCCGAGGAGGAGGGGCGGGGGCCGCCGTTGAGGAGGAGGGTCGGGGCCTCCGCCGAGGAGGGATCGGGGCCGGGGGGCGGTGAGTCGGGGAGGGGTGCCGCGTCGGGGAGGGCCGCCGCGTCGAGGAGATGCGCCTCGTCGGGGACGGAGATGCGCGTCGGTGAGGGCGGACATCGGCGTGGTCGAGCTCTCCGGCGGCGGGAAATGGCGCCGCGCACGTGTCGGGGAGGAGTGGCGCGGCGCGTCGGAGAAGAGGGGCACATCGGGGACGGGCGCGGCGAGGAGAGGCGGCGGCGGCGACGACAGCGGAAGAGAGGCGATTTGGGGGGGGGGGGGAACGGCCAAGTGCCGATCTGGAAGGGGACCGGCTTATATAGAACCCCCAACCTTTTGTCACGGGTCGTATTACCAACTGTGACAAAAGGACCTTTAGTCTCGGGTCGTAATACGACCCGAGACTAAAGGCCCCCCTTTGGTCACGAGTGGCCTCACGACCCGTGACAAAAAGGCATTTCGCGCGGGATGTCCTGAAGGCGAATTTTAGCCCTTTAGTACCGGGTGGTGTTACCACCCGTGACAAAAGGGCAATTTTGCGCGGGAAATTAATATTTCTCTTTTCCTTGCTCATTTGTCTCATTTTTTTGCTTTCAACATTAAAAAAATTCATTAGTTAAAATATTTGTGCCATGCAAAATTATATTATGTTAACAAAAAAATACCTACTTTTCTATGCACATATTATTTCAAGAGTTGAAACAATTATTACTATTTTTTGTTTACAATTTGAAGGGGAAAATAAATTAAATTGAAAATATTAGTAAACCTACTCAGAAAAATCTCTGGTTTAAACAAATTTATGAATTCGCGTATTGTCTTCGAATGATCAACATGCTCATTTACTTGCTCATTTATCTCATTCATCTCATTCATCTCATTCGCGGGCCTTTTCTCTTTTCCTTGCTCATTTATCTCGTTCCTTTTTGCTTTCAACATAACAATAAATTATTAGTTAAAATATTTGTGCCATGCAAAATTATATTATGTTAACACAAAAAATACCTACTTTTCTATGCACATATTATTTCAGGAGTTGAAACAATTATTACTATTTTTTGTTTACAATTTGAAGGGGAAAATAAGTTAAATTGAAAATATTAGTAAACCTACTTAGAAAACTCTCTGTTTCAAACGAATTTATGAATTCGTGTATTGTCTTTTTGATATAATGATCCATATAACTACAATGGCTTACGTATACGTACAAAGGTCACATGATGGTTATTACAAGGCACGAGATTAATTAATACCAATGACTACAAGTCCCAACTGGTAAGCTTCTAGCTTTTGAACTTGTGCTTCAAACACATTTATAAATTCGCGTATGAATTCTTGTATATATATGCTTAATAAACATGTTTACTAAACATGTTGAAGACAACACATGAATTCATAATAAAGTACGTAATTAACAATAATTGATAATAATAAAGGTTCACATAACTAGCTAACAATTAATACAAGTTCACATAATAGGGTACGGTACAAAGCCTGATCCATGCATGCATAATGTTACTGAGCAACACGCACTTGCAGATATGAAACATGGTTAATGTCTACAATCCTCCAGCCTAGAACTCCCTCAAAATAAGCTAGAGAGCATACTAGTGCACTCTCCTCCGCTTGCGGAGGAGTGTCACAAACACCACTGCAGACATCAAACAATGGAGCATCGGGTTCTGCTGGCTTGTAGAAAGTTAGAATTGCTTGACTCTTCCCATTGTTGGTGAAAACGGCTCCCCACCATAGTAATCCACCCCAACTCTTTCCACGACTTGATTCAGAACCGCACAAAAGCTAATTGAAGCATAGGTAGAACCAGAGTGATCCTGCACACAATCAAATGATGATGAGATATAATAACCTTATGTAACAGAAACAAATTATATATGTACCAAAAGCAAATTAATTAATAATGAATAGAAATTCTTTTATATAATTACCACATCTTGATGAGCCCTGCAAAGCCTCTCCGTAGTCTCAATCACATTTCCTTCACCCGTCTCGAGTTGCCTTAATTTAAAATAGGAAAGGTCCGGCACGAAGCACCCAACATTATTCTGGAGCAGTTGTAACAATTCTCCACGGTAGTCCTCTCTCGGGTTAACCGAATAGGTGATGTTTTGCCAACTGTTGCAGTGGCAACCATCGGTGTGGTGCGCCTGCTGGCAACTAGCCATAGTCTACATATCGAGCAGGTACGGTGAAAGAGATATACACTCTTGCCATGTGCTCATCAACGTGCTCAGTTTGCACTATAGGAGGAGTACCATTCATATCCCCGATAATGTCTCTGAGCCATCTGATATTGTTGAGAACCTACAATAATTATATATGTAACTAAAATTACAGATTTTCCATGAGAAATGAAAAAAGTTCTATGTAAAGCAAATTAATTTCAATTCCTATATTACCACGTTAGCTACACGTCCTGGATCACCCATTGGCAAGGTAATCTCGCGGTGAAAGTGCAATCCTGGACGTAGAGGCAACGGGGCCTCCAAAACACCTCCACGACCACCAAGACCTGCACGGCCAATGCCACGGCCACCACACCCGCCACGGCGATGGACTATCCCACGGCCACGGACGCCATTACTAACACCACTTGACGACGGCATTGTTAGCTCAAACTATATCCAAATCAAAATAACACACATTATTCACAATAAATAGGATTAGTTTGCATATATACATTGGATTCAATATATGCATAAATAGAAAAACAAAAGGGAACTATTACTGTACATAACCTTTATGAACCAGCAACTCACCAGACCTAGATGCTACGGGAACTACAACAGTCTCACCTCACCGTCATATACACCTAACTCTCCCACTTACAGTGCTGCACATGCGCTACACCTCCTTCTAGCTACAGTCCAACATCGCGGAGCTGCAGGCAGTGCCTACGTAGCCCGTGGTGTTAAACTGTAGCTAATTAGGATGTGGGGCTCTGTATAAAAAACAAGAAAAAAAGAAAATGCTTACATTTGTTGTCTATAAAACTAAAAAAATACTTAATAAAAGAATTTAATCTTCTATTTCCTCCTATAGCAACCTAGAAATAAAAGGGCCCATAAAATTCAACGCTATATTTATAAACTATATGTACACATACCTAGATATATATAGATTGGATTCAATATATGCATAAATAAAAAACAAAAGGGGATAGAATTCAACACTGTCATTATTGTACATAACTCAGAAGACTAGATGCTATAGGAACTACAACAGTCTCACCTCACCGTCATATACACCTGACTCTCCCACTTACAGTACAACACATGCGCTTCACCTCCTATCTAGCTACAGTCCAACGTCACAAAGCTGCAGGCAGTCCCCACGTAGCCCGTGACGTTAAACTATAGCTAATTAAAACGTGGGGTTCTGTATCAAAAACAAAAAAAAGAAAATGCTTACATTTATTGTATATAAAACTAAAAAAATACTTAATAAAAGAATTTAATCTTCTATTTCCTCCTATAGCTACCTAGAAATAAAAGTATTTCTAAACAATGAAATAATGGAAATACATACCTAGTACATTTTCTGTATGTCTATTTTTTTCTTTATGAGCATACTAGGATCATGCCTGTGGTTGCTACGGGCAAAAATATTTATAATGCAATCTACAGAGTATTCAAAAGTATTTATATTGCAATCTATGAAGTATGCATCGAGATAATCAAAACGATCTATAATTTGGGATAGAGGAAGTAGTATATACATTTCATCATAGACATCTTAGAAATATAGTTGCATCAGCAGAACTAAATAGAATATGCTTCAACTAACATTAGCTACAGTTCCTAAAGCTGATGCACTGTCTGCTTAGGATTCACCTCCTCGCCACAGAGGAGATATATTAATAACTACTCGCTCCGTTTCATAATACATCTAGAAAAGCCAAAACGACAAGTATTATGGAACAGAGGGAGCAACTACTAAGTTATGCAGGTTCAGGCTCGTATCCTACCATTTGAGACATATTTAAACTCAACCAAGAACTCACAGGCAAATTCCATGGGCACTAACTTAGGTGGAACAACCTTGTCGCAGTTTAGTTGTGGACTTCTTCCCAAAGCCATATCTACACTGTTCAAACAATGCACTAACATTACAAAAATATTCCATCAAATGTATTTACCACAGTGATAAGTGATAGATGATGGCACAAATAAAGAAGGATCATGTGAGTCCAGACATATTGAATGAATTTTAAACCCAAAAGACACGTCAATTAACCGATGATCTCTCGGTGAAGGACCTCCTAGTTCAGGGAAATCAGCTCTGTAAAATATAAAACAGTGTACCATTTGGATCCCTAAAGTAGCAAAAATATATTGTCATCACAGCAAGAAGACTACACCCAATGAAGCAGTTCAGTAATAAGACTAAATGAATACCTTGCATCATGAGCAAAAATGAGAACATGTTTTCACCACATGTCATAATTTGGGGAAAATTAAAGGCTTATGTTTGCTACTACCCAATTTGCTTGGCAAGGATATATATTTTCCTGTGTGAACATGAGACTCCCAGGTTCAAAGCGAAGCAGCTACTTTAAGACATGAGACTCCTGACGACATCTTCTCTAGAAACTCCTATTCCAAGATGGGATGCAAAATTCTACATTGAGACCTTCAATGCAGGGCAAGGAAAAAACTACAAGGTCTACAAGATTCCTAGGAACTTTAACAGGACATCTCATGTTTTAGCAACACAGGCACACAATCAACAAAATCTAGTATCTGAAGTAGCAATCAGTTGTCAAAACCCTTCTCATATCCCGAGCTGCCCAATTCGGGATGCTCTTGAGCATGTACTCTGGGATAACTTATCCCATTTGACAGTGTATTGCTGCTACTTTTATAAAGCATTTTTGTTATAAAAAGAAAAGAAACTTGTCTTACAGTAGATGTATAAAAAATGATATTGGTTGAGTCAATAATTTGATTCCTAAGAGAAATAATCTTTTTATAAAGTCTGTACGCAAAGGAACAGTTTCCAATTGTTCAACGCGAACACGGGAAAAGTGAACAAAATACCATGTGTATTATCTTGTTAGCTACAACTTACATTAAAATAGCCATAAATTAAATAAGTTTGATTTCATTAAAATTGCACAGTTAAATAAAAATTGACTGTTTTCTATATAGAGATGTTGATGTGTTGCTGTCAGTAAATCACCGTTCAATGCCCTCAAGCAGAACGGTCATAGAAGCTGCATTCAGATTGAAAGCAAACAAACACTATCAGAAAAGGCTAACTGAAATTGTAAGAATTGGCAGGCATGCAGGCTAGTAATCGACAACTGGAACACAGTGAGAAGAGAAAGCATACCTGAAATCTGGGATTGACTTCTTGATTATTCCCAAGTTTGCATTATAGAATGCCCCAATGGTGTCAACCTAGTAACCATCATACAGATAAGCTTACACCTGCAGACAACAATAACAAATTTTAAGAGTAGTTGTAAAAGGTGGTCCTAGAGCCAACATAAGAGTTATGTATCACCCTATGTCCCCGCACCTGATGGCTTCATACCTAGCCTATTTGATGACCAAGCATAGGTGTGAACCGCACCTGCCTAGCATCCAGTGCTTTATAGCACACTGCTCTTAAGCAGCACATTAACACATATGTATGTACTCCAATGTATCTACATAATACTATAATAGCATGCTTCTTCAAAAAGAAAAAGAATTATCGGGTTACCAACTTATGGCACGGCAGGCATTTCTATGAAAGAACATCAGCTGCCATAATAATAACTTTTAATAACACATCAGTAAACTGAAGAAAACAAACAGCTGGAGATTCAACAATCTTTCCATACCCTCTTTGCAATGCTTGTTGCAGTTGGAATAACCTCACTTCCAGTCTTCCAAAGTAATTGGCTCCGGGAAATGTTTCACAAGAGGAGTTGAAGCATCACATATTTGCTGATAACATAAATACCCATGCTAGCTTCCTTTACCCTCACATTATGAAGGCCAAGTACGGTGGTATCAACTCAACTTAAACTGATCAGTAAGAAGTATGGTGTGAAGGCATTTTAAAGAATAACGTTTTAGCTGTAACCAATGGTTATCCAGAAATGTACATCTCAAGTTAGATAGAAAGGAAACATGCAACATGTGTACCATTGCTTTCAACTGATCTCATTTCGGCTTCTCTGCAAATTTAATGATCCTTCCTTCTTTGTTGCTTTTAATCAGACCGAATGCAGTTTCATATATCTCATGAATTGGTCAGGTAGCAACAGTAATATCAGCATCCCTTTTGCTGTTTGCTACTTCCAGGTGCAAAGGCAAAATATGAAATCTGGAAAATGAGAATATGTTGCTAATGTGCTGGTTATTTTAGGGAAAGAAACATCATTGTGTACCCACACAGTAGACATGTTTAAAAAATGTTGGCCTTAACTATATGACACAAAGCAATTGTCCAGCAAATTTAGGCATATAAAAATGAAAAGATATTCTTTCCATACATTACATAGTCATATCATCTATACCCTTTTATTTCATATACCCTATGAAACTAAGTGCAGAATGATCGTAGAAGCATCCTTTCGCTTCTCTCTAAATTCAGTCACAAAATAAAGTAGAACAACCCATGTTAGAAACCCCCTAATGTGCAAGGTACTAAATGGCACTGAGGTGCCCATTTCGTTAAACATATTCAAGGCATCTGCTTATTAGGGTCGAGGGAGCACACGGGAAAACAATGAGCATGAATGTTGCAGCTGCTGGCGGCCCAAAAGGAGGAAGAGGGAGGAACACACCTTGCTGGGAGCCGAGCGGAGGGGCAGTGGCCTGACGGAGCTCTCCTCGATCGAGGACGCGAGCATGGCGGTCGTGGTGAAGGCGACATACCAGGCGATGTCGAGCGCGACGACAGGACCGGAGTGCGCCCAGTCTAGGTGCCTCCTCTCCAGCCGGAGCGCCGCAGTCTGGAGGGAGAAGGGGAGGCCGTGCTACCAGAGTTGGCTCCTCCGCGGGGATTCTGGGGCGTCCGGCTGCGCAGAACTGCGACGAAGGGGAGGAGGCGCGGACGACGACGTTTTGTGGAGGCCGGCGGCGCAGGACGACGATGATTTGTGGAGGCGCAGACGACGTCAATGGGGAGGAGGCACAGGACGACGTCGATGGGAGGAGGGGGTCGAGCGGAAGGGGCTACGCGCGGGCTGCGTCGATGGGGATGAGGCGGTCGAGCGGAGGGGGCGGCTCGTGGGTTGCGGTGGAGCGGACGGGGGCGGCGGCGTGATGGAGTGGACGGGGGCGGCGCGGGGTGGAGCGGACGGGGGCGGAGACGGGTCGCGGTGGAGCGGTCGGGGGCGACGGCGCGGTGGAGCGGACGGGGGCTGGGGCGGGGGCGGTTGAGGTGGAGCGGACGGTTGAAGGAAAAAATGAGTACGCGGAGGAAGAAGGCGAGGAAAAACAGGAGCGAGGGTTGCGCCGTGACACACCCAGACGCGCAAGAGGGGGTGCGCAGGATGTATCGTGTTTTTTCTCCAGTCCATTCTTTTTAGGTGTAGATATTTTATAAACTATATGTACAAGTAAAATTCAAATTTATGAAAACAAGAAAATAAGAGAATGCTTACATTTATTCTATATAAAAATTAAAAACATACTTAACAAAAGAATTTAATCTTCTATTTCCTCCAATGGCTACCTAGAATAAAATCATTTCTAAACAATGAAAGAATGGAAATACCTAGTACATTTCGATATGTCTTCTTTTATGAGCATATATTTTATAAATTATATATATATATATATGTACAAGAAAAATTCAATATTATGAAAAACAAGATTTTAATGAAAGAAGGAACAATGCAAGTACCATCCTAACTACATCTTCACGTGTATATACAAAATCTCATCTCTCTAATTAATTTAATCTCCTCCTACCTAGCTACAAATAAACATTTCTATTTTCTCCTTCTCTAAACCATAAAAAATTTTAATCACAACAAATGAAGGGAGGATGAAGATTCCAACCTTTCAACACCTTGGAGGAGAGAAATCTTCACAAACTAATGAAGAAAAAAATCGCAGCACCACCCTAGGCTTGAGTCGCCATGGAGGGGAGGAGCTCAGCTCGCGGGTGTGGCTCTGGCGAATGGCTTGGGTGGCAGGAGGAAGGAGGTACGGGCGTTATATGGATGCCGACCTTTAGTCCCGGCTGGTGTTACGAGCCGAGACTAAAGCCCTTCAGTCTCGGCTCATAACACCAGCTGGGACTAAAGACTGGGGGCAATTATTGCTGGATGGAGCCGTTGGGAGCCCCCCTTTTGTCACGGTTGGTAATACAAACCGGGACTAAAGGGGATCCGTCTACATCGAGCATTTCGGGTCACGTCGACGAAAGGCCTTTAGTCCCGGCTCCAAAGTTGAACCGGGACTAAAGGCTCGAACCAAAGCCTCCTTCTCCACCAGTGAATCAAACACACATACCCTTATATTAGGTATCATACATCTAATCATAGACAAAAAAACATTGTGTTCATGATAATGTTGACTGAAGAAAAGTTAATTAATTAGTATCGTTCTGGTTTGACTTCCAATTCTCTAAAATGATATTTCACCCGTTGTAATTAAATAAGAGACATTTCAACCATGCATTATGTACTATATTATAATTAAATAGTGTTAAAGTTATTACTCCCTCCATCTTAGAATATATATAGCTAATTTTATACTTGATTTGAAGTGTTTCACTTACCCTGTCCTGCTACATGTGTGGTAAATTTTTGCATGCAACTAAATTAAAACATGCATGGAATCATGCAGAGGCAAATCCAGCGTGGGGGCTAGGAGCCCCCCTATGTGATGCCCCAAGTTTTTAATTAGCATTATTAGTGCTAATGACTGAGTCAAGCAACGTCAAACACGTTGACGTTGGTCAAACTTTGGTCAACCTGGGGCATCACCTCAAAAACATAGTCGACAAACACTAATGCTCATCTTAATCAAGTCAACACACACCTTTGGTCAAACCTTGGTCAAAGGCACACTCAAACCCTAGTCAACCCTGATGTCTTTGAACCTTCTCTAGAACTTTTGTCGCGTTCTCCAAATTTCACCTAAACACTTCAAATTCCCCCAATATAAAAGTTGTCTAATTTTTCGAGGGACACAACTTTGCTTCTGGGTGACATTTCAAATTTGGAGTGGAAAATGGTGAAAAACTTGGTCAACTGCAGCTGAGCACTATTCACCTGAGTCGAGAAAGACATGAACTTTGCCAGCTTTTTGTGCTCAAACCATTGATCTCAACATAGGCCGGCCTTTACAGAAAATGATCTCTATAGATGCTCTACAACTTTGGTATTCAAAGTTTTTGGAGTTTTGTTTAAAAATTTCGAGCTAATGTCGGTCGAACATGTGTAAGCGGAATTTAAACCAGCTGTGTTGTGCCGCGTCGCGCTCCCGCGCTCTCAAATGCGCGTGGCGTCCGGCCCGCCTCAACGTCCGGGTCCCCCCCGGTCGCGTCTCCCGAGGCCGCGCCTCCGTTGGCCGCACGCGGCCGAGCGCATGCATCGGCGCTTGCGCGCTCGCCACGCGCCGTCCACGCCGCGTGCCCGCACCGTTCGCCGGCCGGTGTCTCGCAAGCACCTACCGTGGTCGGGCCCCTCATTCCCTCCCTCTTTTTCTTTGCAGCGAAGACGTGAAGCCCCACGCACCACTCGCCGGCCAATAAAAGGCACCGCGCTTGCCTCTCGTGTGAACTTGCGGTGCCGTCGTCTGCCATTGTCGCCACTGCGGTGAACTAGCTCCTCCGCGCCGCACCACCGCCGTTGGAGCACCCTAGCCCCCTCTCCACACACCAATACGGTCTCCCGAGCCTAGCATTGCCCGGCACCGCTTCGCTCCTCATCGGAATACCAGCCGCAGCGCCCGCCGCCACCTGGCGCCGCTGTCGTATGGACCTCCCTGGGCCCACTACCTCAGTGGGTACCAGGACCGACTACTCGGTGGGCCCCTGGGACTGCCCGACTTGTGCCGCACAGTACCTGATGGCGTGAGGCACAAGGAATACGGTGGAGAAGTACTCGGATAGGATGCTATACATACCATGTACTGTGTAGAGGACTCCTAGACGTACACGACTAGTACTCTCTCCCTAAACCGACCTGTAACCCTGCCTCCCGAACTATATAAGGCGAGGTAGGGACCCTTCTCTCGGAGATTACGCATCATCTTGTAATCACATCCAATCAATCCAGAGCCACGCAGCATACAAGACGTAGAGTATTACGCACCTCACATCCCGAACCTGTCTAAATTGTGTGCCACGTGTCTCTTCCTTCGAGTTACCGATCTCGGCGAGGCCACATTCATCTACCTCGGGTACTCCCCTTGGTAGGTTGCCGGTCTAAAACACCGACAGCTGGCGCGCCAGGTAGGGGATCTCGCCGGAGATCATATGGCGAACTCGACGGCTTCCATCTTTATCAATACAACCGTCGCCTTCAACCGCGGCGACACCTTTGTCTTCGGCTCCTGGGTCTGCACTGCTCATGGCGCCGGATCCTTCCAACGCCGCCTCACCATGCCGCCCAACCCGGAGACTGGGCTCGTGACGCTTCCCGAAGTAGTCACGGGCAATCTCGCCGGAAAATTCGGTGAAATTTCGCTCTACAACCAACACACCGACTTCGAGCTCGGATCTAACTCCAACTCGAACTCGACATCCCCGTGGGCTATCGTATGCGAGTCGGCTACCCAGCCATCGCGTGCGGACTCCCCACTTGGTGAGCACTTTACACGCGGCCCTCGCAATGCCAGCAAGGCCCACGCGAAGGCTCCCACTGCGCTGGGCCGGCAAGGAGATCGTACCCGAGTACGACTCGGACTCCAACACCGTCCCTGGCTACAACTCGGACTCCAACCCTCTCTCCGGCTTTTACTCGGACTCCTCCTACGAGTTCGCCTTCGGGTCGGACCCTGATGAGCCCGAGTCCGAGAACAACGCTACAGAGCAACCCCTGTCAGGACCAGCTTCCGGCCTGGTTATAACATCTACACCCGCCGGGAGATTCATCTACTGGCCAGACCACAAGCCCACAGACCTGACAGGAGGGAACTCACGCTGCGTCACCTACCTCGACTCACTTCCCTTCCAGGAGGGAACACCGCTTGCCCCAGCTGGGGAGCACACTCCGACAGAGGTGGCAACCAGTGACTCCAGCCTTGGCTCTCCTGGTCGGCAAGTCTTCATGACTACCAACGAGACGCCAGGGCCCTCAGGGACCGTCCCTGACCAATATCTCGAAGATATCTCAGCGGACGAGTTGTCTGCCAACGCGCCCACCGACGAAACCGACGCCAACAGGGACGCTCGACGTGAACGCAACAGAAAGCGGAATGAACGGCGCCGACGTCTCCGCGAGTCCCTTCCCATCCGGTACCTCGCGGAAGCACGAGAGCTGGGTGCACACCACCCCAGAGCAATGCCTCATGTCTATCACTATGATAGCACGTCAGGCTCAGGGAATGCGCGCGGGACAAGTCATCGCCAAGCTCGCGGAGGACGCCTACTTCATGCAAGTCGACAACAGGGTCACTCAGGTGCCCCCCGTCAGGAACCTCCAGCAAGACAACGAAGCCACAAGTCGCAGTGCGAACATCGGTCACAACCGTACTCGAGCGGAGCTACCAGCTAACCCCAACCGTACTCGGGCAACAGCTGGTGGACCCTCTCATGGTGGCAACAGCGCCGGTGGCGACCGGGAGATCATCCCTCACCGTGACCCTGGCGGTGGAGGCAGCGACGGCGGGAGCTCCAACCATGGGGCTGACAGGAGAGCTGGGGGCGGAGGCGACCGCGGCGGTCGAGGCCACGCGAACAGCCACGCCTCCGGTGCCTCACATGGCGGGCCCGCCAGGAAATCGAAGAACTACGACGCAAGAAGGCCTCCACGGAAGGCGACAACGATGGCTTCCCCGCCTTCTCCGCGCGACTTCGCAACCTACTTCTCCCAGAGTGCGACGCGAAGCAGGATCCAGTGCAGTGGCTCAGGTGCTACGCCGTCTCTATCGAGAACACTGGGGATCACCAAGTACGACGCGAAGCAGGATCCAATGCAGTGGCTCAGGTGCTACGCCGTCTCTATCGAGAACGCTGGTGGCAACAATGACACGAAGTGCCTCTACTTCCCCTTCTGTCTGGACCAAGCCCCGCTTACATGGCTCGAGTCACTCGAGAAGTACTCAATCGACAAGTGGGACCAGCTAAAGGAACAGTTCACCAGCAACTTCGCGGGCGCTATGGGCCGCTCGGGTACTCGCATGGACCTAGCAATGGTAAAGCAGGAACAAGCCGAGACCATTCGCAAGTACATGCAGTGCTTTTTCGACAAGCGCGCCACTGTAGTTGATGTCTCTGACAAGGAGGTCATCGACCTCTTCCAAGACGGTCTCTACCACCGTCGCACCTTCGAAGACATCAGTCGTCGCCGCCCGAGCTCCATCACCCACCTCAACGACATGATCACCTCCTGGGCTGATGAAGACAAGGCTAACGCCAAGTACGACGCCATCCGCGGCAAGAGCAAACAGAACACGGGCGGCGGCAGCAACAACAACGGGAACCAAGGCGGTCGCAGCAACAACTACTCGGGTCCCAATCACAAGCGCAAGCCAGACAACACTGTCACGGCTATCCAGCGCCCTGCGAAAGACAACTCGAAGAAGACCTCCGGTGGCTTCAAAGACTTGCTGAAAGAGAAGTGCCCGTGGCATCTGGACGGCAACCACACCATCGAGCAGTGCTACTGTTGACGGTGAAAATCCGTCAACCTAGCCATGAGTTTACCTTCGGTGTTGGCATCAGTTTTATACCTTATCCATTGGTACTAACCCCCGTGGTATAACAAGTTCACATGTGCATGTCGGTTTTGGAGTTTAATGTTTATGCAGGGTTTTAGCGTTGAATGCAAGACTTTCGGGATAAGTTCATCAAGAACCTCATGACAAGACCTTGAAGCCCTGTACAAGTCATGCAATAACTCCAAGAAGCCAGGGACTTGATCCGAGAAGACGACAAACTCCGAGGACCTGACCAGAAAAGTGATGAATCTTGCAAGACAAGGAGTTGTGTCCAATTCGGAGAGAAACTGACGACATGGACCTACATGCAGAAGGGGGAAACATGCAGGAAGCAAGGGAACCGACGTAGAGCAAAGGAGGCCTCGGGTTGGGCCTGGATGGGCCCAGGCAGGCCGGCCCAGGCCAGTCGGCCCAGCCTTGTCCAGGGCCCAGTGAGGCTCCCCTTTGCCCTAGCCGCCAATCAGGCTATTTATAGCCCCCTGACCGAGAGCCACGCATGATACAATTCGTCATCGGCCCCCGAGGAGCAGAGAAGAGAGGGACACCATCTCGGAGAGGAGAGGGTCGAGCTAGTTGACTAGGGTTTCCCTAGCCGATGTGGGAACCTTGCACGGAAGACCACGTCGTAGTTCCCGGAGCTAGAAGCAAGATCAAGAAAGGATCCCGGTGGTGATCTTGTGTATGTATCATTGTTATAGTTGAATTATCAAGTTGAATCTTTTCCTAGCGATCAATTGTTTCCTCGAAGATTTCGTTTTTCGATCGGCTTTGCTTATTCCAATTCTATTCTCGAGATAGATTACATAGGGTGTTCTTGTAGCCGCGGTGGCTAGAGGTACACTCCGGATCTTCCGAAAGAATCTCGACTTGTCTTTTGACTCGCCCTAAGCTCCCCGCATGAGTAGGGATACGTTGTGACAGAACGGGGGTTCCGAAAGGCGGATGTTTTCGGATTTGGACGGGAAACCACGATTTAAAGACGCTTCTATTAAGATTCGATTTGCTACTTCTTCTCTTGCTTGGAACTTCAACAAAAGGCTTACCCCGATCTCTCTAGATCGGTTTATCTACCCAATCTTACTTTGTTTTCTCCGGTCTTTAGTAGATTAGATTAGTTTCGTGTCTTTTACCTAGATGCATAAGGGTTTCTTTTATCGAAGATTGAAGTTACTTGGCTTTATTAGATTAAGTTTTGCGTCACACATTTGTTCCACAGATTCGATACCTTGGCTTCACCACTCGAGGGAAGAAGGGTCCCTTGACTACGACGGGAGACGTGTCCGCTTGCAAGTCATTAAACGAACTTTGATACAACTATTAACCGTCAACAAGCCCCTTTTTCTGGCGCCGTTACCGGGGAACAAGTGATCAAGATTTCATTTTTTTATTGCCTTTTTGTAATTTTCAGTTTTCTTTTTGTTTTTATTTTTGCATCTACTAAACTTTGATCATCCTCAAAATACATCTAATCTAGTTTGTCTAACCCTAGTTTTTATAGATTTGTTTTTACTTTCTAGTTTTTGCATACTTTGTTTATTGCTAACCCTAACAGGAGATGGACGGCTACCTCTCCAACAAACCCGATAATTTTGTGGATGATCCAGAAAAACTTTACAGGCTAAGGAGACGCGAAGCACATCAAGCTAAAAAGCTGGATTTTGTAGATTCGGAGTCGGAAGACAAAGGATCGCAGGAATCTCCAAAGAATTCACCACCTCAAAGTCCTCGGGAGAATCGACTTCCATCGATGGGTGACCAACCACCGCAAGAACGCAAGATTGGGGAGCTATGCACCCCAGACATCATCGACCTACCAATCTTGAACCTTGAGGAGATCGAAAGACCGTTTGAGATCAAGACCTCAACAATCCGCATGGTGCAACATTCACCCTTCACCGGTAAAGAGGATCCGAACCTTCACCTCCAAGCATTCATTCAACTATGTCAGACTTTCAACGTGGATGGGATGACTCAAGACCAAATGAGGGCAAGGCTTTTTCCGTTCTCACTCGGGAAGGCTTTGCAATGGTTCCACTCTCAACCGGCGGAGACGGTGCAAAATTGGAACACGTTGATGAAGGCTTTCATGAAGGAATACTACTCGCCGGGTAAAACTCAAAGCTTGCGTAATAAGATTGCCACCTTTGTTCAATATCCTACGGAAACTATCTCGGAGGCATTCGAGCTCTTCAACGAGTACACCCGGGCAGTTCCACATCACAAGTTCCCGAAGGAAGACCTCGTGCAAAAGTTCTATCAAGGACTCACCATGGCGTCAAGGACGACCATCGATGCATCAGCGGGAGGATCCATCATCGAACTTACACCGACGGAAGCTTTCACGCTATTCAAGAAGGTCGCGGATAACGACACATGGGCGTCATCCGGGTGCCTACATCCGGTTCAACCCATGGGGAACGTCAAAGGAGTCTTGCAAGTGGAGAAGGAGAACATACTTGAAGGCAAGATCGACTCGCTCATGAGGAGGTTGGAGAAGATGGAGATGGAAAAGAAAGAGGCTCAAGACTTGAAGACCGCCGAAGCAATGTCCACATGCGAAGAATGTGGAGAGTATGGCCATGTCCGCAAAGATTGTCTGGAGGAAGCCAAAGTGCTCAACTACATGAGGAAGGGAGAATTGCCGAACTTCCGCTACGGGCAAGGTAGGCCTCAATTTAATGCAAGCTCATCTATTCCTAATGTGGTTCCGCTTCGTATACAATTGAAGGAGTTCATGGATGAGCAAGCTAAGATCAACAAGGACACCGTCACCAAGTTCAAGACCATAGACAAGGTGTTGGAGAACATCGATAGCAAAGTGACGGAGGTCGGAAGTTCCAATCATCAAGTGCTCAACATGATGAAGATGCTCGAGACGCAAGTTGGACAACTTGCGGGGCGCCTCACTAATGATGAAGGGAAGCTTCCGGGACAACCCAAAAGTCCCGAATCGGCGAAGGCCATTCAAACACGTTCGGGGAAAGAGACCGAAGATCCGGAACGTTCCGCAGGAGCAAGGAAGCTTAAACCATCCACCGAGGTGGAAGGAGTTTCTAAAGAGAAGGTTACGGGGATCGTCACCGAGGAACCCGAATTTGAGATGCCGAAGGAAGACACGAGGATACCGCAACTCAAGCCACGCTTCTTCCGAGGTAAACTTGACAACCACTTTGAGAAGTTTGTGGAAGTTGTGCGTAGACTTAGCATCAACATGCCATTACTAGATGCCCTACAAGTACCTACATATTCTCGTTACTTTAAAGACATACTTGCAAATAAATATGAGACAAAGAACACTTGGGGTAGATCATGTCAAGATGTCCGAGGAGTGTAGTGCCGCTATTGCTAATGGGCTAGAGAAGCAAAAGGACCCCGGGTGCCCTACAATTCCATGTTCGGTTGGTTCTTTCAACTTCGAGAAGGCGTTATGCGACCTTGGAGCTAGTGTAAGCGTCATGCCGAGGGATGTGTTCGAGAAGCTACGCCTACCGATGGAGCCTACGGGTATATGTTTGGAGTTGGGAGACAACTCCATTCGCTATCCCTTGGGCATTGTTGAAGATGTACCCGTGCAGGTCGGACACGACTTCATCCCCGTCGACTTCGTTGTGCTCGAGATGGGAGAGAGCGAGAAGCCGCCGCTCATCCTAGGGAGGCCTTTCCTCAAGACCGTGGGAGCTACTATTGATGTTGGCAAAGGGGAGATCATGTTCGATATCAACGGAGAAAGGAGTTCCTTCAAGTTCCGTCCAAGAATCGAGGCATGCAACATGATTGGAGTGAAGGGAGAACCAAAGCAAAAGGAGGGGCCGAAAAAGGAGCCGAAAAAATGAACGTAAAGAAAATCAAAGAAGGTGTTGCATCCGTCAAGACAAAGGAAGAGAAGCCGCCTGTGAAGACCAAAAAAATGACTAAGCCGGAAGACAAGCCCGCGCCCAAGACGGTGCGGAAGTGGGTACCCAAGATTGCAACGCCCACAAAGAGCATGGATCCGGAGTAATCAAGTGAAGAAGTCTAGCTATAGACTATAAACGAAGCGCTAGGCGGGAGGCAACCCGTTTCGTCGAGTCAAGAATAAGCTACCAGGAGGACAACCCGATTCCAGGTTTTTCGAGTCTTTTTAATAATTTAGTTTTGAGTTACG
Source organism: Cenchrus americanus (assembly GCA_947561735.1). Taxonomy (NCBI): domain Eukaryota; kingdom Viridiplantae; phylum Streptophyta; class Magnoliopsida; order Poales; family Poaceae; genus Cenchrus; species Cenchrus americanus. The sequence goes on from OX387241.1 coordinate 15,507,137, forward strand.
CAAAGACATTAGACTTAGAAGTGGTTAAACAATATTAGAGACATAATTCTTGATTGAATGTTTGCTTTACCATAAACCCTTTGCATGAACCCTCCTACGTGCTTGTTTGATTCTTTTCGGGAAACCTCAACCAAATAATTTCAGAACCTAACTCAACCTCTCACCCTTATTATGGTGCTGAGGTTGACTTATTTTTCATGCTAAAACCACACGAGTAGAGCCACGATTTATATTTAGGTGTTAATAAAATTCAGCACGTGGTAGAACTCGCGTGAGCCTAGAAATCAAAACTTTTGGTTGGTTTAAAAATCAATATCCTTGATTTCTCTAGGATTAGAATTTTTCTAAGCCTCATCTAATTTTGTTTCATTCAAAATCTCTCTTATTTAGCCAAAATTAGAACCTAAACCTATGCCCCCATGATCAAGCCGGGAAAAGTTTGCTCTTAACCGATGAAGGCAAATTATACCGGTGAGACCGAAATCAACGTAGTCAAAAAATATTTTCGACTGACATTTGTTTTTAATGGTTTAAAAACTTCTCTAAATTTATGTTTGAGCTCTTGCATGGTTCTGAAAAATATTTTAAATTTTGAATTAGAGGAGTGCTTAACCTTAAACATACCTAAATGGAGGCAATCTAGTTTGAATTAATCATGCATGCACCATTGGATTCCCTTTCATCAACTTTCACCAAATCCACATGCAAAGGACAAGCATGGTGGGCAGCAAGCATCAACTTTGCAGGAATTTCATGGTGGCATGTGAAGCAAGTGGAGCTAGGGAGCATGGACATGACCCAAAGCATGAAGCATCAAGTGGAAGGACCAATAATGCAAGAAAAGGAGTGGATGAGCGTTTGGGCGGTGCAACTCGTGGAGCACGCGGGCAGGAAAGTTGCAGAGGTGAAATGATCGTGCTGGAAGAAAGACGAGGTGGGGAGGAGCACCGAGGCCCCCAGGCCGGTCGGCCCAGGCCGGCCGGCCTACCCTATTTAAGGAGCCCCTCGGCTCCCGTTTTCTGCAGGCAAGCTTCCCTCTCCTGCCTTTGTTTGTGTGTTCAAGTTTGTGTGCCCAAAACCTCCGTAGACATAGCCAACCTTCCCAATCTTGATAGCTCAAAAAATCTACATCCTTAATCCACTCAAAGTCCACATCCGAAGTAAGAGTTTTAGTGCCTAGTTACCGGTTGCAACTCGGAGTTTTAGTAGAAGAGAAGAGTGCAGCAACCATGTGGAAGAAAACCACAAGTCTCTTCTCCAAGAAGAAGGGTTTGTCGTCATCCAAGCCGTCATCAACCACGTCTTCGAGGAGGCACTCGGTTTCCGAGTCTCCCCGGAGCATGGAGACGGATACGCCACTATCGAGGAGGAACGATGCTCTCCTCCTTGGTGGTATGAGGGCTGCAAGAAGCACGTCCATGAGGTTTACCGAACCTCGAGGGCACACGGAGGAGCAGCCCGCGCCACCACGACGATCGACCCGTTCGACCGCGCCACCTCCTTACACTCCGATATACTCTTCGTACGGCTTCATCATCTTGTCGTCGTCGGAGGAGGAGAGGCCCTCTCATCTTGAGAAGAGGCTTGTGCCCAACATCGAATTCAACGACCAAGCACTCTACACCTTGGGTTTTGGCACCGACATATACTACATGTTGGAGCACCTTGGATGGGTGCAATTCTCCAACGGAGTATCGGCGGACACCCACATGGGGTTCGCCTTGGAAATTTTGATGACTATTGCACCTATCCTTGATGATGGGGTGCAAAGCTTGTCATTCCGTTTGGAGGGAGTCCAACAAGTGGTTCCCTACGAGCATGTTAGGGAGCTACTTGGATTCCACAAGGGAGCTCCGGAGAAAGTTGACGTGCCACCCGGCATGTTAGCGGGATTTTGGAATATGATCTCCGGAGAAGCCCATCAACAACGCAATTGCATCCACAACCCTATTATCCGGATATTTCACTCTTGGATGTGCAAGAGGGTATTGGGGAGGATGAAGGAGACGAAGGTGACCGACACGGAGTTGAATTGGCTCTACTCGGCTTTAATTGCCAGGCAGCCAATAGACCCCTCTTACCTCATGATCAACTGTTGGTGTTGTGAAGCAACATCGGGGGCGGGACAAATCGGTTCGGGGTGTTACCTCTCCATGTTGGCCTTCTCCTTACGGCCGGGGATCGCAAGGAACCTCGACCATCTTTTGCGTGGTACCTCTCTCGGCATTGAGTATTTGCGGCAAGGCAAATACATTAGTGGAGATGAGAGAGGAGGTTATCGTTTGGCCATAGTAAACCTGCCCCTTCCGAATGAGAGGCTTAGGCTTTTCACCGAAGGAAGGGAAGATTGGTTGGAAGAGGGACTCCTTGTCCCTACAAGGAAGAACAAAAGAGGAAGAATCGTAGAGGAGAGAACGTCCTCCGCACAAGCGAGTGGAGCACAACCCAATGTGCAACCATTCGGCGTGATCCCTCCTCCGCCAAGTTATTACGGAGGGCCACAAGAGCAAGCATGGGGGGTGGTGCACCGGTACCCCCACCAAATTATGTGGTGCCCAACGCTAACTTCGCGGAGCCCTACGCACATCATCCCCAACCACAACAAAGCATGGCCATAATTGGAGGGTATGTTGCAAGAAACGCCCAAAACGTCGCAGCCATCCAAGCCAACGCGGTTCAACTTGGTGAAGGCAATGCAAATATTGCCTATGAGCTTGGACGCCTTCACCTAGCGGAGCCGAATCAATTTGTCGGAGGGAATGTCCAATCATATTATGAGCAAGGGTATTACTATCAAGATCATCAACACCAACCACCGGCGGAGGACTAGAAGATTTAGGAACTTTAGTTTTCTTTTCTTTTCTTTTTCTCTGTAATTTTCAGCTTTTGTTTATGTGTGTTTGCGTAATATTTTCTGTTTTTATCTAAATTTCAGCAAGCGTGTTTGTTTATTTTCAGTTTGTATTTCAACTTGATTTCATCATTAATAAAGACACCACCTTGATTATATCATTGGAAAAGTTACAAAAATTTGTGCCATAATGATATATGATTATAATTGCTGCTTTGTTTATCTTTGTAATTGATTTATGCATGTTAAAGCTAGTGCTCTCTTAAAATACGAATCTGAATTTATTTAAATGCTAGCTTAATCTTTAGCGGAGGTTATGATTAAAATAAAGACCCATAGTGTTTTATGTGCTCTCAACTTATGAATAGATTAAAGATGTCTTTTATGCTCAAAAATATCGCTAACCTTGTCACGAATATCACTTGTGTGTTACTCAACCTATCCAAAGCCTAATATATATTTGAGTGCATAAATCTTAGTGTACAAGATTTATTTTTGAGTGAGTTATTGCAGGCCATGATTTCTCTGGCCCGAGACTAAGAAGCTGGTCATTCCATTTTTGCGTATCTATCTTTTTGCTAGCCTTTTATCCATGCTTTGTGTATCCCCGCATCGGAGATCTCACAAACCTCGCCGGATATCCACCCTTAAAACCAAATATCATCTTTTGTGTTTACCTCCTTGACCACAACCTATCGTTGAGAATGGATCATCAATTCAAGGAAGATCGCAAGACGGTGCCGACATTGAAGATTTCAAGTATCTCTCCAAAGGAAAAATATTTTCGGTACCTACCTTATTTTTCGCCTCTTTGCTCGAGGACGAGCAACGTCTAAGCATGGGGGAGGAGGTAGGTACGGTGCAGTTTTAGAGTTCAAAGGGGAGTATTTTAAAAAAATAATCAATGAAAGAAAAATTCAAAGGCGATGTACGTGACTTCCAAGGTGAAAGTCTCACAAGAAAAAAATGAATGAATGAAAGAAAGAAAAGAATGAGAAATATGAGAAAGGGAAAAAAATATGAGTATGCGTAAAGTGAACTCCCCGGTTCTCTAAGAGTGCATTCAAGGCTATTAAAAAGATCCATTCTCATTTTCCAACCATGTGCAATCCGATAACGAGGACTTCCTTTGTGCCTCGGGATCACTCTTTGCCATTTGCACATGTCCACTCATCTAAAGTGTGTGTATTTTTCTCTTTCCCCTCCTTGATTTAACATTATTTTCCAATTACCTTTTTGACGAGTCTCGGTAAGACCATGAGAAGCTTGTCTTGTTTTGAAAACACCTCATTTATAAAATCTTGTTAGGACTAAACTTTCCCAAAGCTCCATATAAAGCCTACCACACATATATGTTATGAGAGGGAAAGGAGTAGAATATATAGGCTTGAGAGACAAGTGAGATGAGAGTTCATGAGCAATATACAAGATGATTTAAATTTGTGAACTTGGTTTAGCTTTTCTTTATCTCGTTCTTTATTTCAAAAATTCTGAGATCTATTTAAACTTTGTGAGCATGATAATACTCGTGGGATAAGCTTAATAAGAATCTACCCTTCGTAGAGATGAAGGCTAGTACATTATTGAACTTTAATGAATTAAAATTTTGAGAGCATTATGTTTTCTCGTGTATGATCAAGTGCAAGGTTTAAACATTGTTTGGCAATGATGATATCCATCGAAGGCTTACTCGAGGACGAGCAAGGTTTAAGCATGGGGGAGATGTTGACGGTGAAAATCCGTCAACCTAGCCATGAGTTTACCTTCGGTGTTGGCATGAGTTTTATACCTTATCCATTGGTACTAACCCCCGTGGTATAACAAGTTCACGTGTGCATGTCGGTTTTGGAGTTTAATGTTTATGCAGGGTTTTAGCGTTGAATGCAAGACTTTCGGGATAAGTTCATCAAGCACCTCATGACAAGACCTTGAAGCCCCGTACAAGTCATGCAATGAAGCGAACTTAACTCCAAGAAGCCAGGGACTTGATCCGAGAAGACGAAAAACTCCGAGGACTTGACCAGAAAAGTGTTGAATCTTGCAAGACAAGGAGTTGTGTCCAATTCGGAGAGAAACTGACGACATGGACCTACATGCAGAAGGGGGAAACATCCAGGAAGCAAGGGAACTGACATAGAGCAAAGGAGGCCTCGAGTTGGGCCTGGATGGGCCCAGGCCGGCCGGCCCAGGCCGGTCGGCCCAGCCCTATCCAGGGCCCAGTGAGGCTCCCCTTTGCCCTAGCCGCCAATCAGGCTATTTATAGCCCCCGGACCGAGAGCCACGCATGATACAATTCGTCATCGGCCGCCGAGGAGCAGAGAAGAGAGGGACACCATCTCGGAGAGGAGAGGGTCGAGCTAGTTGACTAGGGTTTCCCTAGCCGACGTGGGAACCTTGCACGGAAGACCACGTCGGAGTTCCCAGAGCTAGAAGCAAGATCAAGGAAGGATCCCGGTGGTGATCTTGTGTATGTATCATTGTTATAGTTGAATTATCAAGTTGAATCTTTTCCTAGCGATCAAGTGTTTCCTCGAAGATTTCGTTTTTCGATCAGCTTTTCTTATTCCAATTCTATTCTCGAGATAGATTACATAGGGTGTTCTTGTAGCCGTGGTGGCTAGAGGTACACGCCGGATCTTCCGAAAGAATCTCGACTTATCTTTTGACTCGCCCTAAGCTCCCCGCATGAGTAGGGATACGTTGTGACAGAACGGGGGTTCCGAAAGGCGGATGTTTTCGGATTTGGACGGGAAACCATGATTTAAAGACGCTTCTATTAAGATTCGATTTGCTACTTCTTCTCTTGCTTGGAACTTCAACAAAAGGCTTACCCCGATCTCTCTAGATCGGTTTATCTACCCAATCTTACTTTGTTTTCTACGGTCTTTAGTAGATTAGATTAGTTTCATGTCTTTTACCTAGATGCATTAGGGTTTCTTTTATCGAAGATTGAAGTTACTTGGCTTTATTAGATTAAGTTTTGCATCACACATTTGTTCCACGGATTCGATACCTTGGGTTCACCACTCGAGGGAAGAAGGGTCCCTTGACTACGATGGGAGACTTGTCCGCTTGCAAGTCATTAAACGAACTTTGATACAACTATTAACCGTCACCAGCTACCAACTCCGGCGAGCACTCCAGGATACTCCAGATCCACGGCACCCTCACGACACGAAAGGCAAGAAGAAGACCGACAAAGGCAACGGCGACTTCCAGGAACCCGACAAGACGGTGAACGTCCTCTTCGGCGGACTACCCAACCGACGGGCTCAGAAAGCTACCCGTCGAAAAGTCATGAGCATTGAACCAGCGGTCCCGACCCCTCTTCGGTGGTCGGAGGTACCCATTACCTTCTTCCGCGCGGATCAATGGACAAGCTTCCCTGAACCAGGACGGTTCCCACTCGTCCTGAAGCCAGTGGTCGCGGGCTCCAAACTCAACAAGGTCCTCATCAACGGTGGAAGCGGGCTCAATGTCCTTTTCACCAAGACCTTGAAGAAGATGAAGCTCGACATCACCCACATGCTCACTAAGAGCACCTCGCCTTTCTACGGCATCGTCCCCGGGAACACGGCTATCCCACTGGGCTCAGTGGTTCTGCCAGTTACCTTCGGGGAAACAAGGGACAACTACCGTACCGAGTATGTCAAGTTCAAAGTTGCGGACTTCGAGACGTCCTTCCATGCCATCCTCGGCAGACCGGCTATCGCCAAGTTCATGGCGGTACCCCACTACACCTACTTGGTACTCAAGATGCCAAGTCCAGCGGGTGTACTCTCACTACAAGGGGACTTGAAGATATCCTTCGACTGCGACACAGAAGCTGTGGAACTCGCAGCTACGAATCAAGTACCCAACACAATGATGGAGATCTACGCTGCGTCGAAGAAGCTTGCCCCAAGTGAACTCGACATCCCAGAGAAGTCGGACAAAGCCAACAAGCCTCAGCCAGCTGAGGAAGTTCTAGTCAAGACAATTGACCTCGGGACAGGCGACAGCAGCAAGACCACCACCATCGGGGCGGGCCTCGACCCGAAATAGGAAGACGCGCTCATCAACTTCCTCCGGGCTAACCGAGACATCTTCGCGTGGAAACCAGCGGACATGCCAGGGGTGCCCAGGGAGCTGATTGAGCATTCACTCAATGTCGACCCTAAAGCTACCCCGAAGCGACAACACCTCCGCCGCTTCGCCGACGACAGACGGGACGCCATCAAGAAGGAACTCGCCAAACTACTCGCGGCTAGCTTCATCAGAGAAGTCTTCCATCCAGAGTGGCTCGCCAAACCCGTCCTCGTCCGCAAGAAGAACTCGAACGAGTGGAGGATGTGCGTAGACTACACCGACCTCAACAAGTACTGCCCCAAGGACCCCTTCGGGTTGCCGCGGATTGATCAAGTCATCGACTCCACGACGGGCTGCGACCTGCTCTGCTTCCTCGACTGCTACTCCGGGTACCACCAGATCGCTATCAAGGAAGAAGACCAGGAGAAGACCGCGTTCATCACCCCGTTTGGCCCGTACTGCTACACGACCATGTCCTTCGGGTTGCAAAACGCCAGCGCTACCTACCAACGAGCTATTCAGGCCTGCTTCAAGAGGCAACTCAACAAGAACGTCGAAGCTTACGTGGATGACGTGGTCATCAAGACCAGAAACTCCAACACGCTCATCACCGATCTTCAAGAGACTTTCGCATCCCTGCGAGAGTACCGCTGGAAGCTCAACCCGAACCAGTGCGTCTTCGGCGTACCGTCGGGCAAACTACTCGGCTTCATCATCAGGCACCGCGGCATCGAAGCCAATCCCGAGAAGATCTCCGCCATCACCAGCATGAAAGCTCCCACGTGCATCAAAGACGTGCAGAAGCTAACCGGGTGCATGGCGGCTCTGAACAGATTCATCTCGAAGCTTGAAGAACGGAGGCTCCCCTTCTTCAAACTACTCAAACATCAAGAGAAGTTCGTGTGGACTCCAGAGGTAGACCAAGCCCTTGCCCAGCTCAAGGACTTCCTATCAAAGCAACCAGTCCTCACGGCTCCTCGCAAAGGTGAGCAGCTGCTGCTCTACCTCGCTGCGACTACTCACGTGGTCAGTACTGCCATCATTGTCGAGCGGCAGGAAGACGGCCATGCCTACCCAGTCTAGCGACCAGTCTACTTCATCAGCGAGGTCCTGTCAGAATCCAAGGCACGCTATCAGCTAGTACAAAAGCTTCTATACGCAGTGCTCATCACGTCGCGGAAACTACGACACTATTTCCAGGAGTACTCGATCTCCGTCGTCACCGACTACCCGCTCGGCGACATCCTGCGGAACCAAGATGCTACTGGAAGAATCTCCAAGTGGGCAGTCGAACTCAACACCCTCAACATTGACTTCAAGCCACGCACAGCCATCAAGTCGCAGGCGCTAGTCAACTTCATAGCGGAGTGGCAGGAGAATCAGCTACCTACTCCAACCAAGCGCCCAGAGCATTGGGTGATGTACTTCGACGGCTCTCTCAAGCTCGAAGGCACAGGTGCAGGGGTACTCTTGATCTCTCCAACAGGCGAACAACTCAAGTACATCCTGCAGATCTTCTGGAAGGTATCAAACAACGAAGCCGAGTACGAAGCTCTGCTACACGGGCTCCGCCTCGCGGCTTCACTGGGCATCAAGCGGCTACTAGTCTACGGCGACTCCGCGGTGGTCATTGTTGACGCAAAATGTGCACTCGGCGCCAATCACACAAAGCAAGCCGAAAAGCTTAGCTTCGCACGCGCGAGAGAGAAAGTGACGTGCCGATCAATTTTTTCCCGAAAATTAACAAAAGAGAAAACGATTAGATGCCAAAACTTGGAACCTACGGTGATACCGAGCGCAGTTCCATATTTACGGCTAAGAAGCCAAGCAAGGTGACATGTAGCTATGCGAAGCTACCTGTCAAAGAACCACAACCATTCGGGTAATCGTGAAGGAAAAAAGAACATTGCCGAATGGATGACGTAAGCATGACAACGATCGGTCTTTGAATAAACATGGATGCATGTGCAAAGCCATAACCGATCCTCACGAAGATTAACACTAAATGAAGTAAAGCACGAACATGATCATGTATTAAAATAAGCATGCATAGATCCAAAGCGTTAGTCTACCGCATGTCTAATCACTTTAAGATCCGTCGGGCACGACATCAAGCAAATCTATCCACCGCATGATACAACTTGCATGAAAGAACGCACCACTTTCCATAAATAGATCTATCCACCGCATGATACAACCCAAATATGGAAAGCTAGAAGCACACGTCTTTTAAAACATAAATAACGCACGTGATCTACTCGTGAAGATATAACCGAATGCGGCTGAACAACCGATTCGGGGTCCATGAAGAAGGAACAAACATTACCACGTGAATAAATCTATCAGGCTGAATTGGAAATCTAATCCACCGGATGACTAGCTCCAAGGCAACCCAAAAACCTGCATCTACCGCATGATACCCGGCTCTTTCAAGATTTATACTAACAAAGCAAGCTTGAACCCGCAACACGTAACAACCTAGATCGGTTCGGTTTCGGCTATCGGAGAGCACGAGATCCACGCGTCAAAACACGAAACCTGCTTTTGCACGAATCTTAAAAGGAAAAGAGCCGATCCAAACCCACCTAGATTGGGCAAAAGTGTGTTACATGAATCAAAACATAAAGCAAAACTCATGATAACACGGGGTAACTTAATGAATCTATTGGATCTTGCCAAAATCCAATAGAGCCGATAACTAGCTTCGAGCCGGACCTTAGCCCACCGCATGGCTCATGATCTAACAAGAAACCCTCTTGAACCAAGCTTGAATCTACCGCATGACACGAAGCATGGTAACAAGACTACTTGCATCGATCTAAATCCACCGCATGATACTAGACATGATACAAGGTTGCGGTACTCACGGAGGTCGACGGATCGATTGGCCCTCTCGAAGAACTCGACGACACGACAAGGGACTCTAGGGTTTGGCGTAAGGCCGGTGTGTATTGAGGAATGAACGTCTTTTTACATACATCCGGGGGTCGTATTTATACCCCGCCGATTACAACCGACGAATGGATACATTGCCTAACTAAGCTTGATCGCTCGTCCATCCATTCGCTCCCTCGATCGAGCCACGTCACCGTCCAATCCCGCAAAATCAGCTCTCTTTGTTCCTTTGCCGAACCGGAGCGGATAGCCGACCGCGGATCCTTCGCCGAAAATCTCCGAAGATGCCTTTCCTTCCACCGGACGGACTCTTTTCCGAATTGGACCCACATGTCATACTCCTTACCAAATTTTGGTGTTAACACATGCCCCTTCAATTGTGGGATAAAAGTAATTTTGTTCCACAATTGACTCCGACCACGAATCCTTGAGCCAAACCCGTCAACACCGTTGTTCTTCGCAATCCGCCGGATTCTTTGTTCGAATCCAACCCTAGATCCCCTTTGTTCCGAGCTCGAATCTCCAATGGCAACTCGGCACCAAGTTGCTCGGGTAATTTCACCCCTTCAAACCTTTGTTCGGCATTAGGTTTTCAATTTTACCTAAGATTTTCTTCTTCCGCTCTCTTCCAGGAACCATCTACGCCCTTCCGATTCCTATTGAGGCCAATTCGCAATCTTATTATCTCGGTCCCGAAGGGAATCCCGACCCTCGAGATTTCATTGCCGTCGAATCTCGCAGAATTCCTTTCAAGGTAGCTTTATCTCCACCTCCTCGCTGGCAAGATGCGTTCAAGAAGCGGCCTTTGCCCCCAATCGCGGGCCGGAAGACTTGGTACCGTAGGATTCTCGCGGATAAGAGCGGATTGACCAATCTGGATACTCTCCGCATTGCTCAATGTTTGGAGTTATCCGTAGCCGAGATGCCCAAGAATGAAGATCTTCGATAGCCGCGTGCCACTTCGGTCCAATGGCGTCAATGCCTTCCTTTTTGGGCATGGCCCAATGTCCCCAACTTTGGCCGATGTGTACATGATCACCGGCCTTGACATTACGGATCCGTCAAGCCTTGGACTTTCAAAAATTCCTCACGCCGGACGGGGGTAAAGCCGAGGGAATGGCTACAAGAATTATATTGCGAAGCACATGAAAGACAATCCCCTTGGCGAAGTTGAATACGAGCCTTCTTGAACATGTGGTTGTGCGGATTTGTCTTCGCGGCAAAGCCAACGAACCCACTCGAATCATATCGCAATGGCGATCCACCTGGCCAGTGGCAACCGTCTTCCTCTGGGAAAATTCCTTTTGGGCAGTGTATACCATATGCTTCATCAGACCGTTACTCAAATGTACACCAGCGAGAGGATAGCATGCGTCAATGGCCCCTGGTGGTTTGTTCAGATTTGGCTGCAACTTCACATGCATCAGATTGTAGGCGTCGACTTGAACTCCAGGTTCTTCCCCTGGTCCAATCCCCCTGAAGGAGAGCTTCAAGTCACCAGAGGATGTCAGAGCTATGGAGAAGCAGCCTCGACTGTTATCGTTCAGCAGGACATTACCCAACTCTTCGAGTTGTTCTTCAAAGGCTTCCCCAATCCTCTTTGGCTCCCTTATCTAGGCTATGATACTCTGACCTTCCCTGTCGAATTCTCCTTTGAGCCCGGCCATCAAGATGGGAGATTCTTGGAAATCTTCAATGTTATAATCCGCCCATGCATATTACCGGCCGAATTCAATGGAGGGAGGCGAATGCCGCTACTTATGAGTACTATCGGCCTAACGTAATGGCCGGGCAGCTTGGATGCGGCCGGATACCCCCAAGATTGTTTTTGCATGAATTCCTCAAGCCCAGGGAGGAAATCAAAGAACCGTTGCGGTGCGAGCGAGTTTTCCACTATGTGTGCGGTCCCCACTTTGTCTACACATGTCCTTTTGTGCTCGCAATCGTAGTTCACCCCACCTTCGACTCATGGTGGCAAGAATTCCATGACCACATCTTCAATGAACCCGTCCATGTGTTCTCGTGCGGGATGGTGCCCGATTTCCTGCCGACTTCAGAGGTAACACAATGAACCTTTAGATCAAGCACTCCTTCTCCATTCATGGTTTTGACCTTCATCTTTTGTCCACAGAACACAGTACCTGCCCCTCGAGCCAGGGTAATCACTTATAATGCCGAAGGCCCGATTTCAGCATTGGGGTTTAAATCCACAACCCTGCGCCAACTGATGGACAGGTATGCTACCACCGATCCCAGCCTCTCTAGCCTTGCTGTTGACAGGAGGCAAGGATTGCATCTGATTCCCCCTCCGAGCGCTAAAAGGAGGAGAACTGTCAAGAAAGTACTGGTTGAGGTAAACTCCTTTACCTTCCTGATTACTGGGTCACTCTGTTCTTGATATATCATTGTGTATTTCAGACCAGAGCCCAACCTTCTTCAGAACCAATACCTGCCGATGCTCCATCCACTGGTATGACTTTTTCTTCGTTCTTTCTCAAGGATGAGCACCGGCACTTATCCCTTCATTTGGACATTTGCGAAGAAACCGTTGGAGAACCACTTGTAGATGTTCCGGTGGTTCAACGGCGAGCCCTTCCGGGGTTGCATTGCCCATCCCGATAGAGGTTTCATCTTCATCACCTTCTGCAGAATCGGTACGCTCTCCGCAGGTGAATCCCCCAACTCAACCGGAGCCACCAAGTTCTCCCGGATGCCATCGCCCATCGCCCAAGCAACAACGGCCAACCTAACGAGAAGAAGATCCAATTCTTCCCCGGCCCGAAACTCACGAGTCGGCCGATTGGTGCACCGGCATCTCCCGACTTGGACGTTTCGGCTCTACTCGGGACGCCTCCTCCGTCTGCGATTGCTCCCGCTCAAGATACCATTCATGAGGTACTTGGTTCCGCTCTTAATCTTGATACCTTGATGCTAGCATTCTCACCTCGGCGGTGTTGTTTTCGGGATCACGCCCCGTCATCATCGAGCTCGCCATCGAGGGCCCGTCACCGCCGATGTGATGAAAGAAGTAAACCAGCCGTTGCCCGACGAGGTATTGCTCAAGCTCAAAGAAATCGCGGCACGGCTAGAGAAGAACGTCCAGGATCGGCTCAATGATCTCTCGCCATTTTGAAGAGATATTTGAGCCCATTAGTCGCAAACTTCCCGATGACATCGAAGCTTTTCTCGTCGTCCATCTACGACTTAGAGCCCTTCTATGTTCCCTTGAGGCGTACTTGGAGGAAATTGCGCTCCCGTTCGGCCATTGAAAAGGAAAAAAGCGATGCTGAACGAGGCCATGAACGGGATACAATCCCAAGCAAAAAGCCATAAGGATGCCTTGGGCGACCCGCAAGCCTCTTACGATCCGAAAGTCGCCGAAAAGGCTGCTCTAGAGGCGGAATTGAAAAGCTTGTCGGCGGAAATGGAGATTGACCGAAGAAAATAGCCGATCTCCCCGGATTGATAGCAAAGACCGAAGCGGAGGCGGAGATCGGTCATTACCGCAGTAAAGCGTGGCGATGCGCAGCTTACGACTTATCCGATGCCCAAAAGGACTATCAGGAGATCTTGGATAACTCCCACTTGATAGTATCCAATGTTCGTCACGCACTTGCAAAACTCCTTAACGCTTGAATGTTCTTATTGATGTATACCTGGACTGGTCGTTCTTGTAATATTTCCTTTGCAATTTGTTTCCTTTCCTTGGCGTGCTTTGAGATGTGATGCCGAACGAGCCATTCGGTAGTGAAACGCTAACTGCCGAACGACACCTTGAATTCCTTTAGCCGAAACCATCGACCCACGCGCGTTTCAGCTTAGAACTCCAAACGACCCGCCGGCGGGTTGGTCAAGGAAATCTCTCCGCCTTCCGATTTTATTGGGACGTGCGCCACGATCCACAGCCACGATTCGAAGCCACAATTACCTTGCCAGGCCTATAAATGTTGCCATAGGTGCCCCTAGCTCTCCACCAGGCCTTCTAGCTCTCGAATCTTTGCCAATCTCTGGCCCTCTTGCAAACAGTGCACATCCCCAAACCGCAATGGTGCGCCGTCTCAACCGCCGCCGCGCCTCCGACGAGGCTGAGGGAAGCAGCGCCAATGCGCGCAGGCGGTGATGATCATCAATTTCTCCTTGTCGATCTTCCTTTTGATCTTCCTTTGCCTTGACAATCATCTCCCTTTTTTCAGCTTGATTCAGTGGAATCCGCCCGCGCGCCGGCCAATCGGCCCCCTCCCGATGACTCTTCGGAGTCCGATGGCCACTCCCCGTGCCGTACGGGGGAAGCGAGACGCTATTCGCTTCAAGGAGGAGCTAGAAGCGTCTCGTCTTGAGCCGGGAGGCCGTCTCCAAAAAAGCGGGCGTGGCCGAACTAGAGTGGGAGGACCGGCGGAAACAACCGCCGGAAGCCATTGATGGTATGGTTCGATTCTTGATTTAGTCCGGCCTTTGATGCTAATCCCTTCATGTTTGCCCTTCGCGGCTCGTGATGCCGAGCTCAACCGCCTAAAAGCGCCGGGTGGAGCACGCGCGGAGAAGGTGAACGCTCACGGCGACACGCCGGCGGAGCGCCCGGCCGCGGTGGAGCGCCGCATTGACGAGGTGGCCGTCCATGGTGTTCGTCCGGGCACCACCTTGGGCCCGGCTGCGATGGCGACGCATACGGACGTCGACTATTCCACCAGGCCGCGTGGCTTCCAGGGCGGCGCGCCGGAGGATATCGACGAGATCGAGCTCATCCTGGAGCGCCTCGACGGCCACGGCGACGCCATTGCCGAAATTACCCATCCCCAGTCTGTGCTGAACAGACTTTTTGATTAGATTGTACTAGGGATGTGTAAATGTCGGCAATATATGATGAACTTTTGGAATCTGCATTTGTTCCGTGATATTTCCCTTCGCATTTACATCTGTGAATTTGTCCTCTTTGAATGCATCTGGGAACTGTCTTTAGCCGAACGCTCGCAAACAACTGCCCCTTGGCGCAAGATCCACAAAGGATCCCAATTCGGCAATCCGTAAATACTGTTCAAAGAAAACCCTTCGCACTCGGTGGAAAACCCTGCCGCTTGGTATTCCAACAGTGTGTACGCGCATCATCACTCCCAACGCGCCTCCTTGGTCAATAAAATAGCCCGTGGGGTGCCCCCGCAATTCCACTCGCACACTCCTCCGGATGGGAGTCATGGCTTAAGGACTTGATCACTACGTCGTCAATGTAGATTTCCACGGTCTTGCCGATCAACTCATGAAAAATGTAATTCATGGCCCGCCGATAGGTTGCACCGGCATTTTTCAATCCAAATGTCATGACGATCCACTCAAACGGGCCTATGTGACCAGGACATCTAAAGGCCGTCTTCGAGATGTCTTCTATTGCCATAAAGATCTGATTGTACCCTGCGTTGCCATCCATGAAGCTAATCACCTTGTGCCCAGCAGCGGCGTCAATCGGCAAATCGGCAATAGGCATTGGGTATCCGTCCATGGGAGTAGCTCTGTTTAGGTCCCTGAAGTCTATGCAAACTCTCATTTTTCCATTTTTCTTGTACACAGGGACGATGTTGGAAATCCACTCCGCATATCCGCGGGGCCGAACGAAGTTTGCGTCAAGTAATCTTTCGATTTCCTTCTTCACATCGGCCAATACTTCATCCTTGTAGATTTTCCGGGCGGTTGCTTATATGGCTTGAAACCGGGCTTGATTGGCAACCGGTGCTCGACGATGGATCGATCCAATCCGGGCATCTCCGAGTAATCCCGTGCGAAGCAATCTTTATATTCTTTGAGAAGCTTGATTAAGTTCCCCCGAAGTCCGGTTGCAAACCCGCACCGATGAACGTCGGCCTTGGTTTATCACCATTTCCAATGTCAACTTCCTCCGGCTTATCGGCCGACATGAATCCTCGTCCCGGCTTGCCATCGGTGCCATCCACGGGGTTCTCCATCAAAAATTACTTGTAAGAGCCGATCGCTTGAATCGGTCGTTGGTCACCGCCGACGGGTTCAACGGGACCTTCTCCCCGCTCCTTCCCCGAGAAGCAATCGATGCCTTGGTATTCCCGCAGAAGGCTGGTTCCATGTTAGCCACGCTCACGGAGTCGTCCGCCCGCACGACCTCAATTTCATCGTCCACCCACCGGATCGACCGTTGATGCATAGTGGATGGGACGCAGCAGCTTGGCGTGGATCCGGTCCCGCCCAAGCGGCCAGGCCGTAGGCTCCCTTCCCTTCGATGACGAAGAAGGTGGTGAGCAGCGTCTTGGACCCGATCATCAAGTCCACGTGAGCGCATCCTTTGGTATCTGAGGGGTTCCCGGCGAAGTCGTTCAGGATGATGCTTGTTGGTGTCAAATCGCTCGGGGTCATGCCAAGCTTCTCCGAAGGTGGTGTACGGCATCACGTTAACGCCGCGCCACCGTCGACGAACATCTTGGTCAATGGCTTGCCATTGACGTACCCCCCTCAAGTACGGCGGCCTCATGTGGCGATTCTTGGCCGGCTTGTCGAAGATGGCCTCGCTTGGCAAGCACCGAGTTGCGCCATCATCTCCTCGGGGGCCGCTCGTCGTCAAAGGAAGCTTCCTCCTCGCATCACCCGGTTAGCGGGAGCCATGAACTCGTTTGGCGGGAAGTATACCATGCATGCGGGGGCTTGACGCTTTGATCCTTCCGGCCGGTCCTTGGGGCGCCACTTCCGTCTCGTCTGGACCCCGGCTTGCTTCATCTCGCGGTTCCTCAAGCGTTGGACCCGCCTCTTCTGGCTCTTGCGTAGACCGGGTGGGCACCATTGCCCCTTCTGCCAGACGTAGACCTCCTCGTCCTCCTCGTGGTCGGCCCACCCGAGATCGGCTCGGCGCTTCTCGGGATGATCAATGATTTCAATTTTTTGCCGCCGATCCCCATTCGGGTGGATCCTTCCAAGTCTTTCGTGGACGGATCGGCGATTGCGCTTCTCGCCCGTACTCGGCGCATATCCGTCGCTGCATTCAGGACAGTTCCTTAATGTGGGTAGTTTCAGGCCTTCGTTCCAGCAGTGCCTGAAAAAGGCGCACCCCCAGTGGGCGCGCTCCTGCTCGCGCGCGTACTGTTCCTGATTCCATCTGCGCGCTTCCTCCTCAGCCCTGCGTTGCTCCTCCTCGTGACGACGCTCCTGGTAGCGTTCCTTCTCCATCTGGCGCTGCCATTTATTAAGGAGGATGCGCGACGTCACCTTGGGTTTGGGCTTGGACGACTCCCCGATCTCGATGTGGCTCTTGAGAACGCGGGGGGCGTCGCCCTGGACTTGCTCTATGGTCACCTGGCGCTTCGGGTCAACTGATCCATCTTGCTTGGACCTGGCTGAGGTCAGGACCTTGACTTTCCCTTTCTCTTCGGCCGTTATCGCATTGACGGAAAAGCCGAGCATGTTCTCGCGGGAAGGGGTGGCCATCCGGCTTCATCCCGTTATCGAATTTGAGGTGCCCTTCCCGGATAGCCTTTTGGATCCTCATCCCGAAGACCACCGCAGTCGTTGATGGAATGGGAGTCCCCTTGTCATGAAAGCCGCAAGTAACGTTTCGCTTTGACTCCATCGGGCCGAAGCATAGAGTGCCCTTCGGGCGCTTGATTCGGCCTTCTTTTACCAAGAGCTCAAACAACTTGTCGGCCTTTGTGATGTCGAAGTCATAGGTTCCTTTGGTCCGTCCGACCCAACGCCGATTCATTGTGAGAGGCTCTTTACCCCACATGATTTCTGCCGCGCTATCTCCGGTTCGTCGTCGGAATCCTCGAACAAATCAGCTTTGTCCAAGAATTGATTGTAGATATCGGCGATGTCGTGTCCGCTTGCCAAACTTGGGGTCCTTCTTGAGGCCATATGCCCGATTGCTCATCAAGGATAATTTCGTGACAGTTGGCCCAAGTTTTCAAACTCCATCCCAAAGAGCTTTTCGCGCACGGCTGGTAACATCCCGGCGACGGCCATATCGGCTAGGCGATCGTCCGGCAAGTTCAATGAGAAGCACATGCCCTTGACTTCTCTGAATCTTCTCAGAAACTCCAGCGGTGTTTCACTGTGCCTTTGCTTCAGGGTGGCGAGATCGATCAACTTTTTCTCAGAACTGCCGCTGAAGTAGTGAGCGTGGAATTTACGCTCCAAATCTTTCCACCGGCCACCGACTCGGGCGGCAAGGACGAGAACCACCGAAAAGCCGGGACCCGTCGGCGAGGCGGGGAAGTAGCGAACCCCCGAACGTCTCTTCGGCCGAACATTCCCCCAACTGCATGAGATAACGAGCGATATGCTCGACCGTGCTTGTCTCGTCCTGCCCAGAGAACTTTGTGAATTCCGTCGGTGGTTTTACCCTTGGCGGCAGGAGCACGTTATAGTACCACTCCGGGAACGGCGGCTCGTAGGTGGGGCCCTGCATCCTTGGCTTGAGGCCGAACTGATTCTGCATCAATTCGGCCATCTTGCGAGCTAGGGCATCTTCCTCCTGAGCGCCTGCAGCCGCGCGTACCCTGGGTGCGGGAAGGCATCGAACGCTCCGTAATTCCCCACTTCATGATAGCCGCCGCCGTATAAATTCCTCTGGAGCCAGTTGGTGGACGGAGCTATTCTTCGACTGGGATCGAGTGGGGCCCCAGATGAGCCGAACGCTAAGTCTCCGTACGTAGGCTGGTACGGATTCGGCTGTTGCGCGGGCTGACCCGTGCTGCTCTGTGGTGGCGGCAGGATTGGTTGACTTCCTGAAGCCTGTAGCGGAGGCTGAACTGGCTGCCCCCCAGCGCCCTGTGGAGGAGATTGGAACGCTTGGCTCCGGAGCTCGAGGAGGGGGCTGCCGCACCGGCCCCGTGGTGGCGGGCGAGAGCTTGATTCACCCCGGCTCCACGGTGCTCTTTCCGGCGTACGCCTTTCCGAACGCCGCCCGCCCCGCGCCCGGGCCGAAGAGGGCCACCATCATCTGTTGGAGCGACCCAAGGAAAGCTTGGTTGTGCTTGGTGAGCACGTCGTCCATTGACTCTTGGAAGATCCGCGCGCATTCTTCCTTTTCTTGTTGGGTCGTTGCGTCGGTTTCTCCCGGCAACAGCACTCTGGGGCGGTGCCATTCTTCAAATATGGTACACCACTTCGATTCTTCTTGAATGACATGAGACACTTCGTTGAAACCGATTCACGGCGTCTACGAGCCGCCGATGCTTGCTCGGAGAAAGCTCCTCAATGCCGACATCCAGGAGGTCTGTGATCTCAGGCATCCCGAACCAATTCGACTGTTGGTCCCACCGGGCGTGCCAAAAAGTGTGTTGACGCAAAATGTGCACTCGGCGCCAATCACACAAAAAGTCGAAAAGCTTAGCTTCGCACGCGCGAGAGAAAGTGACGTGCCGATCAATTTTTCCCGAAAATTAACAAAAGAGAAAACGAGTTAGATGCCAAAACTTGGAACCTACCGGGTGATACCAGGCAGTTCCATATTTACGGCTAAGAAGCCAAGCAAGGTGACATGTAGCTATGCGAAGCTACCTGTCAAAGAACCACAACCATTCGGGTAATCGTGAAGGAAAAAAGAACATTGCCGAATGGATGACGTAAGCATGACAACGATCGGTCTTTGAATAAACATGGATGCATGTGCAAAGCCATAACCGATCCTCACGAAGATTAACACTAAATGAAGTAAAGCACGAACATGATCATGTATTAAAATAAGCATGCATAGATCCAAAGCGTTAGTCTACCGCATGTCTAATCACTTTAAGATCCGTCGGGCACGACATCAAGCAAATCTATCCACCGCATGATACAACTTGCATGAAAGAACGCACCACTTTCCATAAATAGATCTATCCACCGCATGATACAATCCAAATATGGAAAGCTAGAAGCACACGTCTTTTAAAACATAAATAACGCACGTGATCTACTCGTGAAGATATAACCGAATGCGGCCGAACAACCGATTCGGGGTCCATGAAGAAGGAACAAACATTACCACGTGGATAAATCTATCGAGGCCGAATTGGAAATCTAATCCACCGGATGACTAGCTCCAAGGCAACCCAAAAACTCGCATCTACCGCATGATACCCGCTCTTTCAAGATTTATACTAACAAAGCAAGCTTGAACCCGCAACACGTAACAACCTAGATCGGTTCGGTTTCGGCTATCGGAGAGCACGAGATCCACGCGTCAAAACACGAAACCTCGCTTTTGCACGAATCTTAAAAGGAAAAGAGCCGATCCAAACCCACCTAGATTGGGCAAAAGTGTGTTACATGAATCAAAACATAAAGCAAAACTCATGATAACACAGGGTAACTTAATGAATCTATTGGATCTTGCCAAAATCCAATAGAGCCGATAACTAGCTTCGAGCCAGACCTTAGCCCACCGCATGGCTCATGATCTAACAAGAAACCCTCTTGAACCAAGCTTGAATCTACCGCATGACACGAAGCATGGTAACAAGACTACTTGCATCAGATCTAAATCCACCGCATGATACTAGACATGATACAAGGTTGCCGGTACTCACGGAGGTCGACGGATCGATTGGCCCTCTCGAAGAACTCGACGACACGACAAGGGACTCTAGGGTTTGGCGTAAGGCCGGTGTGTATTGAGGAATGAACGTCTTTTTACATACATCCAGGGGTCGTATTTATACCCCGCTGATTACAACTGCGAATGGATACATTGCCTAACTAAGCTTGATCGCCTGTCCATCCATTCGCTCCCTCTGATCGAGCCACGTCACCGTCCAATCCCGCAAAATCAGCTCTACTGTTCCTTTGCCGAACTGGAGCAGATAGCCGACCGCGGATCCTTCTGCCGAAAATCTCCGAAGATGCCTTTCCTTCCACCAGACGGACTCTTTTCCGAATTGGACCCACATGTCATACTCCTTACCAAATTTTGGTGTTAACGAGTCATCAATCAAGTCAACAAGTCCTGGGACCGCAACAAGGAGAACATGGACGCCTACTGCCTAGAAGTCCGCAAGCTTGAGAACAAGTTCTACGGTCTCGAGTTCCACCACGTCGTCCGCGACAACAACGTTGCAGCGGACGTCCTGTCGAAGCTTGGTTCTACTCGCGCTCAAGTACCAGCGGGCGTCTTCGTCCACGAGCTTCACGCGCCATCCATCCCGGAGCCGGCGCCACTGACCACTGATGCAGCGCATCCCCCGGCTGGCCAGGAGGTCCTGATGATCGACGTGGACTGGAGGCAACCCTTCATCGACTACCTCAGCGAGCAGAAGGTTCCCTCGGACAAGAACTTGGCCGAGCAACTCATCCGCCGCGCCAAGTCCTATGTCCTAGTTGGAGACAAGCTCTACAAGCGGGGCGCATCTTCTGGAGTACTCATGAAGTGTGTCCCCTGAGAAGAAGGCAAGGGCATCTTGGAGGAGATCCACAAAGGCGTCTGCGGCAACCACGTGTCCTCTCGCACGCTGGTCAGCAAGGCCTTTCGACGAGCTTTCTATTGGCTCACAGCTCTGGGCGATGCCGAAAAACTCGTCAGAAGGTGCCAAGGGTGCCAATACTTCGCCAAGAAACAACATGTCCCGGCCTACAAGCTAGTCACCATACCGCCAACTTGGCCTTTCGCCTGCTGGGGGCTCGACATGATTAGGCCACTCCCCACTGCGCCAGGTGGATTCAACAGAGTATTGGTGGCCATCGACAAGTTCACCAAGTGGATCGAGGTCAAGCCGGTCAGATGCCCCAAGACCGACAGAGTACTCGACTTCCTGGATGAACTCGTACATCGCTACGGACTACCCCACAACATCATCACAGACCTGGGCTCCAATTTCAACAATCACCAGTTCTGGGAGTACTGCGAGACAGTGGGATCGATGTCCGATATGTCTCAGTTGCCCATCCTCGGTCCAATGGACAAGTCGAGTGCGCCAATGGGATGGTGCTCGACACTCTCAAGAAGCGGCTACACGACGCTGCCAACACGAAAGGAGGCAAGTGGATCAAGGAACTACCCAATGCGCTCTGGGGGCTACGCACTCAACCCTCCAAGCCAACGGGACAATCGCCATACTTCCTAGTCTACAGCTCCGAAGCAATCCTCCCGACTGATGTCATGTGGGACTCACCAGCAGAAGAGTAATACGACGAAGGCATATCTGAAGACAGCAGACGAGTTGACATCGATGGACTCGAAGAAGCTCGCGGTGCCGCCTTCGTCCAATCAGCAAGGTACCTCGAGGGTATCCGACGCTACCACGATCGCAACGTCAAGGAACGCTCCTTCAACGTTGGTGATCTTGTCCTCCGCCGTATCCAGAACATGGAAGGACTACACAAGCTCAGCTCGCCCTGGGAAGGTCCCTTCACAGTTGCAAAGGTGACCGGACCGGGCTCCTATCGCCTCCAGACGGTCGAAGGCGAAGACGTCAACAACTCATGGAATATCGACCAGCTCTGTCGATTCTACGCCTAGTCTATCGACTACCCTGGGGGCTCAAGTCTACACGACTACCCAAAGACCCCTTCGCTGTAAGCGGCCTCCGGGTCCAGGCACTAGTCTCCGGACTACTCTACTCTAAGATCCGGCGCTAACGGCTACTAACGGATCTTGGGCTGCTCCGAGAAACAAAGGACTCCAGCAGCGGTCTACTAAGAGATCATGTACTCCTAGATCCAGCCTACACTGCTACTAACGGATCTATTGCTGTAAGCGGCTACACGCCCTAGTACCACTTAGCCGTAGGCGGCCTCCGGGTCCTGGAGACTACTCTTGTAAAACGGCCCTGGCCATCCAGGTGTATTTCTCTCAGTGAAAGGATCAAGATGTCGACTAGAGGGGGGGTGAATAGTCGAACCTGAAAATCACAAACTTTTTCGCGGCTGTTAGACCAGGTCCGGAGACTCCGGATATTTTTCCGGATACTCCGGGAAATCCGGAGAATCCGGGAAAATGTCCGGATAGTCTGGCCTGCTAGGGGAGAATTAAATCGACAGGATTTAAACTTGCTCAAAAGTAAATCGTGAAAATAGGTTATGCACTGAAGTGATACAAGCCTGTTTATCCACTTAAAACCTGTAGGAACCTCAACACGAAGTAGATCGGCACCAAACCCTAGATAAGTGTTCAAGCAAGATACAAGCATGCAACAAGATGAACAAGCACAAGAAACACAGGATTTGTTACCGGAGTTCAACCTCACACCTTGAGGTCTACGTCTCCGTTGAGGTACCCACGAAGGGTGGACCATTACACCTAGGTCACTTTTCTCCCTCTAGCGACCACGAAGATCAAGCTAGAGTTACTTACTCAATGTCGGGGTAATACAAACTTCCTTGGGCAGCCACAACCTTTGGATGCTCCAAGGCAACGCCTAGCCGGCTAGGAGCTCAAGGCTCCAAGAGTAACAAACACGAATTTTGCCAACCAAGCGAAGAACTAGGTGCTCTAGAGATGGGAAATCAGCTCACTAGCACTATCCAAGCCCTTGCTCTCAAATCCTCTTAACTCCCACAACAAATCTCACCAACTTTGAGCCAAAGGGAGAGAGGGGAGGAGTAAATGAGGGTTGCAACAGTTCAGGACGAAAAAGGCAGGGAGAGGAGTAAAGGAAGGGGTGGAGGGGGCTTTTATACCCCCTCACCCAGAATATAGCCGTTGGGGCTTTATGACCCGGAGTATCCGGGATAAACCCGGACTCTCCGGGAAGTCCGGAGTCTCCGGGCAAAAACCCGACACTCCGGCCTTCCAAGGCCAGCACCCAAGAAAAGATTCCCGTGAATGTGTTGGTGCAAAGGTGTCTCTCATAGGTTTTGTTTTAGCAACTAGAGCACCTGTTCGACTCTTGGAAGACATGATTCATGTCCCTCTTGATAGTACGGCATTCCTAGGACTCAAATTCAAAAGTAAAAATAAATAAGCCTTCTTAGGAATCCTTTTAGAGCACCACTTTCTTTTTGTGTAGTCAACGAGCTGTGCTTGATGCCATACATGATTTTAATACCTGCTCATGGACTAGATAAATTCATTAGCCACTTAGGTGTGTGTCATTATATCACCAAAACCCACTTAGGGGGCCAAGATACTCTTCAATCTCCCCCTTTTTGGTGATTGATGACAACACAACTAAGTCATATAAGAGATAAACAATGAATATTTAGAGCTATTGTAATACTCCCCCTTAGTATGTGCATTTTGATTTTGAATATCAAAGGTCCTATTAGGGCCAATATTTTGCACAACAAGTGAGGCAAGAGAGTATTACAACAGTGGGGTGCTTGTGACGTGCAACAGGTTAAAAGGTGAAATGTTCATGACAGATTATGCACTCAACAAAAGAGAAAAGAAATCTGGTGCTGAGAAGTCCGGAGTCTCCGGGCCAAATCCGGAGTGTCCGGAAAATCCGGATACTCCGGGAAAAAGTCCGGACTCTCCGGGTTTCAGCACAGCAGCAGAAAAACAGATAACACACAGTTTTTCAATCTAGTATAAGCTGTCCTTAGCAGATAAAAAGCAGATAAAACACCACAAGCACACAATCAAATGTCTCAAACTCACATAGTGTCACACGAGCGAATATTAGAGTTATTACAAGCCAAGTTCCAAATTTAAATTATTATAAACCAAGTTCATTGTTCCAAAGACACAAATAGATAATATCACTCCCTCTTTGGCATCAAGCGCCAAAAAGGAAGTGTAGAGCAGCGGAGTCACTCGGTGTCGTCGTCCTCCTCCTCTTCTTCTTCTTCTTCATTTCCCTCCTCCTCTTCTTCTTCTTGGGCACCTTGGGCGTCCCACTCCGCAAACGGGTCATCAAACTCGGGAAGCTCGTGGTAGGGGTCGGTGGGAAGGCCAAGGTGAGACTTGATCTTGATTATGTCGCGGCGGTTCTCATTGGTCTCCGTGGCAATGGTCTTGCACATGCTGAAAATGCTTTTAAGCACTCTTTTGATCATAGAGCCACGGTGCCGACGAGGAGGTGGTGAAGAGGAACGTGTAGCGGGCACATCATCGTGGGACGGCGCTGCACTCGACGATCCAACATACTTACGGCCTTTGGGAGGCCTCTTTGCACGATCACGGAGGTGGCGAAGGGGCTCATGGACAACATCCTTGGGATAGCGGACATTGGTAACTCTCTCAATCATATACATGAGATAGGGGGAATAAGGAAGATGCTTCATTGGATCATTCATGGCCCTCCTCAACTCATTCCAAATGAAGTCAAAGACACAAAAGCCTTCTTCATCCGGTGCCATCCTATTGAGAAGATTTGGAGCAAAGTACCTCAAAGCTGTCACATCTCCAATCTTAGGGTCGATAGTGGCACGAAAGAATTGATTGAGATAGTAGTAGTAAGGGTTAAGTTGGTCCGCCTTGCCCTCAATGGCCGCATCTCGGCTTGGAAACATAAAGGGGAGCTCCTTGGGCTTGTATTTGTTCTCATTGTGCATGGGGGTGCGCCTTTCATCCTTAGAACCAAGACCTAAGAGCCGAGAGAAAGTCATGTAGTCAATTGTGCACTTTTGTCCTTGAGTTGTCCATGTGATGGTGTTGTCATGGGGATTGAAGTAGTAAGAACAATGGAATTGAGCAAGGATTTCTTTGTTCCAATTGTACCTAAAGCCCATGATGTCGTAGAGCCCGACCTCCTTGCACTTGTCAATCACCGAGTTGAACACGGTATTGTTGAGCTCCTCATAGTACTTCCAATCGATGTACTTCATTGGCACAATGGGGGCCATGTTCTTGGAGGCCAACTTGGGATTGCGGATCACGGATTGATAGAAGTCCCGGTGGAAGTCACACCATAACCTTGCCTCAAGTCCCTCTCCCTTGATATACAAGTAAACATTCTTCTCCCTTTGCTCCCTCACTGCTAGGGAGTTCCTTGAGTAGTCCCTAATCATGTGCTCAGCAAATCCAAGGACTGAGCCTGGGTCCCTTAGCTTGATAGGAGTCTCAACCACTCGAACATTGGGTGGAAGGGTAGGAATAAGCCTAGGAGGGGTTTTAGGACAGATGTGAGCAGCTACTCCTTGCTTATGTTTAGGAGGAACTCGAGTAGCTGGGCGGCTTTGGTGGATATAGGGGGCTTGATGGCTCTTTTGGGGATGGGGCTTGTAGCGGGATCTCTCTTTGGCTGGCCCCATTCCATGACGACGAGGAGGCTCGGGGGATTGCTCATAAGTTTCATCTTCAACTTCATCATCATCACTCTCCGTTCCCTCCTCCTCTTCCTCTACTATTTCTTCTTCACTCCCTTCGGCATAGGAAGGAGGAGGATGACCCCGTCTTGGTCTAGAGCTGTGCTGCGAGCTTTCTTGCCCCAAGGCTTCTTGCACGGCCCGAAAAGCGGCGGGGTCATGCCTAGCCTTGGTCCTCCTTTGGGTGAAGGGCTCCTCATTGCCACGGCTGACCTTCAACCTCACCATCTGAATGGATAAAATGATATGGAAGTGAGAGATTATCAAAGGTGAAGACACGCTGCACTTGTGGTTTAGGGTTGCAGTGCGAACCCCGGATACTCCGGGAAAAAGTCCGGAGACTCCGGATATTCCGGAGACTCCGGGTTCTTCGACCCCGGAGAGTCCGGGTTTCGCAGACCGAAACCCTAAATCACAATGCAGTGAAGTTCGTCCACCCAAACTGAGAGGAAACGCAGATCTAGAGCCTAAAGAGTGTTTCCTACCTATTCCCTACTAGGATACTACAAGAACTAAGCTAGGGAAATAGATCGGGAAAGTTCCTTTTGAAAATACCTTGGGGAGAGAGGGAAAAGGACTTAGATCCTTTGAAGCTTGAGTAGATCCTTGATCTCCACTCCTTGGAGTCTTCAAATCCTCACTCTCACGTGATTTCGGTGGTTGGATGGGTAAATCGCCCAAGGGGATGAGAGGGGGCGATGGGAGAGAGAGGGCACGGTTAAAAGATGGAGTGGGGTGAAATAGAGGGTTTCACTGCGGTTAAAAACCTTATATACTTTTAAAACCCGGAGTCTCCGGGTCAGGTCCGGACTGTCCGGGAAACCCGGAGTGTCCGGTCTCAACCCCGGATACTCCGCTCCCCCCCCGAACCCGCCGAGCGCATTTTCAAGGAATTTGATTTTGAATGGATTTGGAAGGTTGCTTATGTGATAAATGTGAGCCTGAGCAGTATCAACACCTTGGACTAGCCACAAACAAGCAAAGAGAACAATAGTCCAAGTGTTGTACCTAAAGATCCAAATTTTTCAAAACAAATGCAATACAATCCTTTTTACAAATCTTTTGTTTTTCAAACGTCCTGTACTAGGTCACTCAAATATGTGCATGATCTCAAGCCAAGTTACGAGAATCCAAGATATTTAGCTCACTCCTCAAAGCACAAAACCTTAGTTCATCAAGAGGCTTTGTGAAGATATCGGCTAAT
The DNA here is from genome assembly GCA_947561735.1 of Cenchrus americanus. NCBI lineage: Eukaryota > Viridiplantae > Streptophyta > Magnoliopsida > Poales > Poaceae > Cenchrus > Cenchrus americanus. Next base: position 15,534,331 of record OX387241.1, read on the forward strand.
TGCTTATCGGTGCTCACATGACTTAAAGCGATATCTCCTTTGGCTTCGTGGTCTCTCAAGAAATGGTGTCTTATGTCTATGTGCTTTGTTCTTGAGTGGTTTACGGGGTTGTTAGCTAGCTTAATGGCACTCTCGTTGTCACACAAGAGTGGCACCTTGCTAAACTTGCAACCAAAGTCTCTCAAAGTGAGCCTCATCCAAAGTAGTTGAGCACAACAAGCGCCGGCTGCAACATACTCGGCCTCGGCGGTGGAAAGGGCAACGGAGTTTTGTTTCTTGGAACTCCAAGACACCAAGGACCTTCCAAGGAATTGTCAAGTCCCGGATGTACTCTTTCTATCTACTTTGCAACCGGCATAATCCGAATCGGAGTAGCCAAGTAGATCGAAAGTGGAGCCCTTAGGATACCATAAACCAAGGTTAGGAGTATGAACCAAGTATCTAAAAATTCTCTTAACGGCCATTAGATGGCACTCCTTAGGATTAGCTTGAAACCTTGCACACATGCACACACTAAGCATAATATCGGGCCTAGATGCACAAAGGTAAAGTAAAGAACCAATCATGGAGCGATATACCTTTTGATCAATGCTTTTGCCTTCTTCATTTAGATCAAGATGTCCATTTGATGGCATAGATGTTTTGATGGGCTTGGCATTGTTCATGTCAAACTTCTTAAGCATGTCATGGGTGTATTTGGTTTTGACTAATGAATGTGCCATCTTTGAGTTGCTTGATTTGAAAACCGAGAAAGAACTTCAACTCGCCCATCATAGACATCTCGAATCTTTTAGTCATGATCCTACTAAACTCATCAACCCAAATTTGATTAGTAGAGCCAAATATGATATCATCAACATATATTTGACATACAAACAAATCATTGCCTTGTTTACGAGTGAAGAGAGTAGGATCGGCTTTGCCTATTTCAAAGCCTTTCTTTAAGAGAAAATCCTTAAGGCATTCATACCATGCTCTAGGGGCTTGCTTGAGCCCATAGAGCGCCTTATGGAGCTTGTAGACGTGGTTTGGGAGTTGTGGATCTTCAAAGCCCGGTGGTTGCTCAACATAGACTTCTTCGGAGATTGGACCATTCAAAAAGGCACTCTTGACATCCATTTGATGTAGCTTGAAGTTGTGATGAGTGGCAAAGGCTAGGAGTATACGAATTGCTTCAAGTCTTGCCACCGGTGCATAAGTTTCTCCAAAGTCTAAGCCTTCTACTTGAGTATAACCTTTTGCAACCAATCTAGCTTTGTTCTTGGTCACCACGCCGTCTTCATCTTGTTTGTTGCGAAACACCCACTTGGTTCCAATCACATTTTGTTTGGGGCGTTCCACTAAGGACCAGACTTCATTCCTAGTGAAGTTGTTGAGCTCTTCTTGCATTGCCATCACCCAATCAGCATCTCCAAGAGCATCTTCAACCCTAAGAGGTTCCAACATGGAAACAAACGAGTAATGTTCACAAAAATTTGCTAATCTTGAACGAGTGGTTACCCCTCTATGAATGCTTCCAAGTATGTTATCAACGGGATGATCCCGTTGAACACTTTGTCGAACTCTTGGATGTGGGTCAGACACTTCTTGTTGAATCAAGTCCTCATCTTCTCGACTGCATTGTGAAGTTTCAGCAGCAGGTCCGGAGTCTCCGGACTTATCTCCGGATTCTCCGGAAAATCCGGAGTCTCCGGGTTTTTGTCCGGATACTCCGGGTTGCGCAGCAGGGGGCAGATCTGCTGCATCTTCAATTATGCAGTCCTCATCATCTTCTTCTTGAGGTTTGATTTCTCCAATGGCCATCCTCCTTATAGCCTTTTCTGCGGGTACTTCCTTGCCTACACACAATTCATCAACTTGCTCCTCTTGAGAGCCATTAGATTCATCAAACGTCAAGTCACACGTGACTTCAACACAACCGGTGGTTTTGTTGAGGACACGATAGCCATGAGCGTTTGAGGCGTAACCAAGAAAGATACCTTCATCAACTTTAGATGCAAACTTAGAGCTTTTGGGCTTCTTGTTGAGAATGAAGCACTTACAACCAAAAACTCTAAAGTAAGAGACATTAGGCTTTTTACCAATTAGGAGCTCATAGGCGGTCTTGTGGCGAAGCTTGTGATGATACAAACGGTTGATAGCATGACACGCCGTGTTGATTGCTTCCGCCCAAAAACTATCCGAAGTCTTGTACTCATCAAGCATGGTTCTTGCGGCTTCAATAAGAGTTCTATTCTTCCTCTCTACAATCCCATTTTGTTGTGGAGTGTATGGGACGGAGAGCTCATGACCAATGCCGTCTTCATCAAGATACTCTTCAATGTTGGTGTTCTTGAACTCGGTGCCATTGTCACTTCTTACTCTTTTGATCTTAACGTCAAACTCATTTTGGGCTCTTGTTGCAAATTTCTTGAAAATTTCATGAACTTTGCTCTTGTCTTTCATAAAGAATACCCAAGTATACCGAGAGTAATCATCAACAATGACAAATCCATACTTGTTTCCCCCAATACTAACATAGGCTACCGGACCAAAGATATCCATGTGAAGTAGTTCCAATGGCCTTGTGGTAGATACAATGTTCTTGGCGGGATGAGGAGCACCAACTTGCTTTCCGGCTTGACAAGCACTACAAATCCTATTTTTCTCAAAATGAACGTTTGTTAGTCCTAGGATGTGTTCCCCCTTTAGAAGCTTATTGAGATTGTTCATCCCAACGTGAGCTAGTCGGCGATGCCAAAGCCAACTCAAGCTAGACTTTGCCAATAAGCATGTATCAAGTTGGGCTTTATCCGATGAAAAATCCACCAAGTAAATCCTTCTCTTGAGTTCACCCTTAAAGGCAACGGAGTCATCGCCCCTTCTAAAGACAGTCACACCCTCATTTGTGAACAAACAATTGTAGCCCATCTCACAAAGTTGTGAGACGGACAACAAGTTGTAGTCCAAAGATTCAACCAAATAAACATCGGAAATTGAATGATTGATTGATATAGCAATTTTACCAAGACCAACAATCGTTCCTCCACCATTGCCTCCAAAGGCAATGGTTTCCGTAGGATTTTCAATCATATCACAAGATGTAAACATTTTCTTCTCTCCGGTCATATGATTTGTGCAACCACTATCAATCACTCATTTTGTTCCACCGGAGGAATATGCCTACAAAACAAATTATGCTTGTGTTTTAGGTACCCAAGTGGATTTGGGTCCTAGAGTGTTAGTCACAAGAATCTTGGGCACCCACACACTCCTTTTTATCATTGTTCCTTTTGTGCGAGGCCCTACATACTTGGCTACCACCTTACCCTTGTGGTTCCAAGTTAACACATAATTGGCATAAAAGCTATCTTGTGATGCATGAGGTTTGGGCTTCTTGATTGACTTGTTTGGCTTTGAATGTGATGCTTGTGAGGTTACTTGGGTGCTCTTGAACTTGATTGGAGTGTTGTATCTCACTTGATTGTCATGCTTCTTGACACCCATTTGCTTCATCCCGTGCACCACATTCCTTGTTCCCATACCTTTGGTGTGGTGATTCTTGATGAATGGGATGGGGTCTTTTGTACCTTGTTCTTGCTTACCGAGCCCCTTCCCATCCTCAAAGCCAAACTTCTTCATGTAGCTTGACCCAAAACCCTTGGTGTGGTTTTCAAACTCACCTCTCTTGGGTTCTTTCTTCTTTTCAACTATAAGGGAGTTTGACAACCTAGCAATTTCCTTTCTCATGGCATTCATCTCGGCAACATTAGTAGCACAAGCATTCATATCAAATTTATAGCATCTAGAACAACCTTTACTTGTTGATGTTTGAGAGTTTGAGAGAGCATCATTAGATGAAGTTGTAGCATTGTTCTTGAGGTTGTCAAGTTGAACTTCTAATGCTATGTGACTAGTCTTTAAGCTATCAAAGCTCTTTTGAAGTTCAAGCTTTTCATCTTCAAGTTTCTTGCAAGCATCCTTAGCTAGGAAAGATTCCCTAGTTAATTCATCTACCAACAACTTATCTTTAGCTAGGGATTTTTTGAGGCTAAGAATTTCTTTCTCCTTTTCTTTGAGCGAGTCCTCTTGCACCTTGAAACCCTTCTTTTCAATTACAAGGGCATCCTCAAGGGCAATGGTTTTCTCCCGCTCAAGTCTAAAGAGTTCTTCTTGCACCTCAAGAGTCCCATCTCTATTCTCAATTTATTTCATTAAAAACATGATTTTCTTAGTTGCCTTTTTACCAAAGCTAGTGATCATTTTTTCAAAATCGAAATCATTTTCACTATTATCATCTAAGGGAGGGGTAGGAGTGTCTACCTTGGAGCCCCTAGCCATGAGGCAAGTGTGGGTGAAGTCATCTTCATCATCGGTGAGATCTTCAAATAATGATGACTTGTTGATTGGTTCTTTAATGGTTATAGTAGCAAGACTGGCTTCTATGTCGGAGTCGGAGCTATCATCATTTGAATCCCATTCTTCACCCAAATGAGCTTCACCAACTTCCTTTCTCTTGTTCTTGTCAAACTTGTTGGTGTCTCTTCTTCTCACTTTTATGTTGGGACACTCCGCAATGAAATGTCCCTCCTTGCCACATCCAAAGCATGGTCTCTTTGAGGTTCTCTTGGTCTTAATCTTGTCCTTGTCCTTGTTCTTGTTGAGGAAGCCACTCTTCTTGAACATTTTGTTGAACTTCCTTACAAAGAGAGCCATTTGTTCGGGGGTCATGTCCATGTCACTATCTTCATCATCATCTTCCTCGGCCATGATTCTTGAGGTTGATGAGCTTGACCTTTTCTCCTTGCTAGATGCTTTGAGGGCCACTCACTTGTTCTTCTCAAGTTGTTCATGCATCTTTGACATCTCTTGTGAGAGCTTGGACTCCTTGACGGTGATAAGGTGTTCTTCCATTCTTCCAATCACATCCGCCGGAGTGAACTTGTTGAACCCTCTCTTTTCCCTTATGAGAGTAGGGAGTTGAACATCCCTTGCCATGTACGCGGAGAGGATCTTGTCAACCACTTCTCTTCTTCCCCATCTTGTACTTCCAAGTGATTTGATCTTGTTGATGATCTTGTTCAATCGGTTGAACATTTCTTGTGGTGATTCATCGTCCTTGATGACAAACTGGTTGAGCTCACTTTCTAAGGCTCGGATCCTTCCTTCCCTTACTTGCTTTGTCCCTTCATGATTGATGAACAAGGTGTCCCACACTTCTTTGGCGGACTTCAATCCATCTACCTTGTCATATTCTTCGGCCGTGAGTGAACTCTTGATGATGCGGATGGCTTGATAGTTTCTTTGTATCTCATTTGCTTGATCTTGAGTTAGCGTCGCATCACCACTTGGAAATGTAACGCCCCTGTTCACAATAGTCCAAAGTGCGGGATTCACCGCCATCAAATACTCCTCCATCGAGTTCTTCCACTTGGAATAGCCGGTTCCATCAAATTGGGGTATCTTCCCAATGTGGCTAGAACCCGATGGATGGTTAAAAGATAAGCGAGAATAATCGAAAGAGGTTCGAGTGTAATCCCTTGATGGTCGACGAGCGGAGCGGGTGGATCTTGCATCATTGAACTCTTCGTCCTCACTATCGGAGGACTCATCACCTCTTCCGGGCGCTTGATGACTAGTTCTTGCACCACGCGTGTTGTCTCCTCGAGGGGGAGGAGGCATGCCAACAACATTGTTGATGGGATCACCTTCGGCGAGAGACGTGGCTTGATCATTTGGATTCGACATCTTCTTGACTCCAAGCGGTTAGGCTTCAAACACGTAGCACCAGGCTCTGATACCAATTGAAAGGATCAAGATGTCGACTAGAGGGGGGGTGAATAGTCGAACCTGAAAATCACAAACTTTTTCGCGGCTGTTAGACGAGGTCCAGAGACTCCGGATATTTTTCCGGATACTCCGGGAAATCCGGAGAATCCGGGAAAATGTTCGGATAGTCCGGCCTGCTAGGGGAGAATTAAATCGACAGGATTTAAACTTGCTCAAAAGTAAATCTGTGAAAATAGGTTATGCACTGAAGTGATACAAGCCTGTTTATCCACTTAAAACCTGTAGGAACCTCAACACGAAGTAGATCGGCACCAAACCCTAGATAAGTGTTCAAGCAAGATATAAGCATGCAACAAGATGAACAAGCACAAGAAACACAGGATTTGTTACCGGAGTTCAACCTCACACCTTGAGGTCTACGTCTCCGTTGAGGTACCCACGAAGGGTGGACCTTTACACCTAGGTCACTTTCCTCCCTCTAGCGACCACGAAGATCAAGCTAGAGTTACTTACTCAATGTCGGGGTAATACAAACTTCCTTGGGCAGCCACAACCTTTGGATGCTCCAAGGCAACGCCTAGCCGGCTAGGAGCTCAAGGCTCCAAGAGTAACAAACACGAATTTTGCCAACCAAGCGAAGAACTAGGTGCTCTAGAGATGGGAAATCAGCTCACTAGCACTATCCAAGCCCTTGCTCTCAAATCCTCTTAACTCCCACAACAAATCTCACCAACTTTGAGCCAAAGGGAGAGAGGGGAGGAGTAAATGAGGGTTGCAACAGTTCAGGACGAAAAAGGCAGGGAGAGGAGTAAAGGAAGGGGTGGAGGGGGCTTTTATACCCCCTCACCCAGAATATAGCCGTTGGGGCTTTATGACCCGGAGTATCCGGGATAAACCTAGACTCTCCGGGAAGTCCGGAGTCTCCGGGCAAAAACCCGGACACTCCGACCTTCCAAGGCCAGCACCCAAGAAAAGATTCCCGTGAATGTGTTGGTGCAAAGGTGTCTCTCATAGGTTTTGTTTTAGCAACTAGAGCACCTGTTCGACTCTTGGAAGACATGATTCATGTCCCTCTTGATAGTACGGCATTCCTAGGACTCAAATTCAAAAGTAAAAATAAATAAGCCTTCTTAGGAATCCTTTTAGAGCACCACTTTCTTTTTGTGTAGTCAACGAGCTGTGCTTGATGCCATACATGATTTTAATACCTGCTCATGGATTAGATAAATTCATTAGCCACTTAGGTGTGTGTCATTATATCACCAAAACCCACTTAGGGGGCCAAGATACTCTTCACTCAGTAATAAAGTTTGATTATCTATCAACTGAGTTACTGTCTTTTTCCCTCAACGGGTCTACTGGCGAGTACGACTACTCGTGACAACTCCACACTGAGAACTCTGCATACACACCTTGCGACAACGAGTACTCATTTCTGAGAATTTTTCCCATTTCATACTTAAACAAGTCCAATACAACTCTGTTTATACAACTATTGCTACAAGCTAACCCTACAGGACTACTGGAGATTAAGCTTCTCGGCGACCTGCTCAGCAATCGGCGCCATCTGCTCTAGCAGCTCCGCGTACTGCTCGTCCGTACAGTTGGCGGCTAGTCCGCCGGCGACTACATCAACTGGAGCCTTTGGGAAGTACGACTTCATATATGCCAAGATCTGGTTGGGGATCGACTTCGCCAAGTGCTTGACGTACGTCGCCAGACGACTGGGAGCTTCTCTCAGCCGGTCCACCAAGGGAGCTATCTTCGGTCCGCCCGGATGAGGCACCAGTGGCCTCGCAATGGGAAGTGCGGCTTCCTCGAGTTTCTTCAACTGGGTCCGTAGCTTCTCGCAGTCCTCGTTCAGCTTCTGCAGAGATTTGTAGCAGTTGACGAGGTCACGATCCGAGGCAATTCGAAGCTCCATGTGCTTATCGCACTCGTAAGCCAACTGCTTATAGTCATATTCAAGTACCTCACGGGCCTCCTTCTCCCGGTAGAAGAGGTTCTTCATGTCGACTTCCGAAGCTCTCAACTGCTCGACGCGAGTCTCAAGCTCTGCAATCAACAAGAAAGGCGTGTCAGACTACTGCAAGGTACTTCCAATAGGTACTCAACAAGACAACATGTACCTTTATTCTTGTTGCGGAGCGACTTGTTCTTCCGCACCAGCTGTCGCTCTTCGCCTGCATATCTTGGACTTCGTTGTGATATTGGGTGAAGGCGTCGTCCAGCTTCAACTGGAGCATAGCGGAGTGCTTCCGGGCCTTCACGAGTTGTTCCTTCAAGGCCTCCGCCTGGAGCACTGCGTCGCCATACCCCTGGAGCATACCAAATTTTTGTCGGGATCTCTCCACGACATCCTGCAGCAGACAACAGCTGTCACCTGGGTGCTCAGCATCTACGGCAGATTGACTACTCAAGGGCATCGACAACTCACCTTCATCCATTGCTCAGCCTGGCGCATCGCTTCCAAGTGATGTGCTACCGCTGTCGGGTCGACAAGGTCGTCTGCCAGGAGCTCAACCCCACCACGACTACTCGTGGCGGCTCCAGACATTGGCACCGAACGGATTGGCTCCGCATCCTGAATCTCCGGCGAACTGACGACAGAGTTGATTCTGGCAGTACATCGTCACGTTCTTCTCTGGCCATCGTGGGGGCTTCTCCGCTGGCTACCTCCATCAGCTCGGGGGCTCCTCCGGCGGCTCCTTGGGTCTCTGGCGCCTGTCCTTCAATGGGCACCACCTCGGGAATAGTGCTTCCTTCGGCTTCGGCCCCTGTCAACAGAAGACAACAGGATTAGTCACTCTTGGCCCCTGTCACCCTTGAGGATACCTGCGCTCGTGCAGTGTACTCACCTTCTACAATGCTGGCCTCTGGCAATGTAGCCTCCACGGCCGACACCTCTGACTCTGCTTGAGGGGCGGGAGCGGACTCTTCAGCGGCTGGCATGGATTCCTCTTCAGCCACCGCCGCGCTGGGTTCGTCCCCATCCCAGGACAAGTCCGTGGATTTCCTGCAGAGTACGCAACTGGTTGTCAACCAAGTACGACTACCGAACCACATGTACTACTTGGGAAAGATCTTCACTTACAGGCTCGACCGGACTACTGTCACGGTCGGGGCGTCAAGGATGCTGGCGATGTCGACCTACCCAGCTTCAGCAGGCGCCTCTTCTTGGGCCTTAGTAGCCATTGGCTCTTCAGCAACAACAACGGCCGGTTCAGTACTCCCCTCAACAACTGGGGGCTGGCGTGTCAGTTGCACCACGAGTTCTTCCACGGTGGGGGCTGGGCTGCGGCTGGCTCCAGCCGGCTCTCCCACCGTATCCCAGTCGCCTTCGTCCTCTTGTTCTACGGGGTCGGAAGGCGGAATCTCCTGCAAGCAACGGAATTTAGTCGTCAGCATACACAACATCGAGAAACAAGTACTCGACTACACTACTCATGGAGCTTACCTCTTGGGATGTGGTCTCCGTGACCTTAAGCTTCTTGGCCATGCGCTTGCGGGCCACGTTGCGTGGCTTCCTTGGCGGCACAAGCAAACTAGCCTCCAAGCCAGTTGGAGGATCCTGGATGAGTGGAACGTTGGGTAGTCTAGGGCGGCTGAACCTTGACCGCAGTTGGAACCGCTCTTGAAGCGTTTCCTCGTCATCCTCGTCCAACGTGTCTTCGACGACAATAGTGTCGTCTCCTTCACCGACTTCGCGGCGCTCCTTGGCCTTGCTCTTCCCCTCATCCAGGATTTCGACAAGTCGAGGAGGTGACGTCGGCTCAAAGACAAACTTCACTACGTCATCCTGCAAGAAGCACACTGGGTGAGCACGACTACTACTACATAATCAGTACTCACCAGTGAGTACAGCTACTGACCCGTTCGGTGGACGTGCGGCGGAGTACTCGGGCACGGGGCAGGGCGTGCACGCCGGCATGTCCTTGAAGATCCTCCCCAGCCTGTCGACGATGTCGTCGTCGTCGATTTCATCTCCGGGCATCCGTGACGAGTCGTCGTCGCCGGTGTACTGGTAGCCCAGGGTGTCGTGAGCCATCAGTGGTTGCACCCTCCTCTTCATGAAGCTGAAGGCCACATGCTCGGCCCTCAGCCCGGCTTCTCTTAAAGCCTTGATCTTCTCCAGCAGTTCGGGTAGCTGGATACCCTCCTGCATCGTCGGCTCGGAACTCCACCAGGGCCGGTGCTTTGGCTGCTTCCCGCTAGGCTTCGGTAGCTCCGGGTGGTGGTTGGTGATGTAGAACCACTTAGAATTCCAATCTTGGTTGGAGTCGATCAACTTGTACGCAAGGTACTGCTCCGCGGCGTCCTCGCGCATCTGGATGCCTGCTCCTCCAACTACTCAGGGGTTGTTGGCACTGGGCTGGGGCTTCACTCAGAAAAACTTCCGGAAGAGTACCTAGTGGGGTTTGATCCCCAGGAAAGCTTCACAAAAGTGGACGAAGACTGAGGTGTGGAAGATACCGTTGGGGTTGAGGTTGAGGTACTCGATCCCGTAGTACTCCAAGAGCCCCTTGAAGAAATCGCTCGCTGGGAGAGCCAACCCGCGCTCCGCGAACTGCGTGAACATGGGGATCTCATCTGGATTCTTCTCCATGGGGTACGGATCTCCCGCGGCGGCGCGCCACATGTCGACTTCCTTCTCCCGAAGAAATCCACTGTTCAACAGTGCAAGCAGATCCTCAGTCTTCGCCTTCAACTTCTTCCACTCTTGGTTGGGATTTGGGTGCGGTGGAGACACCGGTGGCGATGACCCTGCGGCGGATCCGGCGGCTTCCTCTCGGGATCTCTTCTTCCCACTGGCAGTCTTCAAGCTCTTGGACGGCGAGGGCTTCATTCTCCAAGTGCACCGGGTTTTCACTCGCATTCGCTCGGGGGCTACGGCGGTTGCTCTCGGCGGCAGCGCACTTGGATCTACAATCTCCTCTGAGGTGGCAGTGCGCACTGGCGGTGGATTCTAGGCACGATCTGCTCAGAATGGCTGCAGGTGCGTGGGGTGAAAAAACCCTAAGGGTTTTGGCTTCTATTTATAAGTCAACGGGCGGCTCCTCAACGGCCGGACGGATAAGTCTGCAGACGGCTGACTCAGCAGCAGCGCCTGACCCTTCAACTTCTAGTAGTCGACGCGCCTCATCTCGGGGGTTCGGCTACATCTAAATCCATTCCCTGGGAAGAGACAAGTTTCAACAACTCAGGACACATTCTACATACAAGATGACCCTTCAATTCGAGAGGAAGTACTCGACTCAAGGCTTGGGGGCTCCGTGCCACGTATCCTTCGGTTTTTTTCTCTGGATTTTGCGGGATAATCTTGCCAAAACTTCAGATGGACCCTCAGCCAGAGTCTACAACTCAACCTAAGGCTCGGGGGCAGCTTCAGCTCCAAGACAACACGGGTATTGTTGAAGACCTTCAAGAGTAGCACTCGAGGACGCTTGGGACTACTCGAGAAGACTTTAGGATTACTCAGATATCAGCTGGAGTATCTTCCAGCCTCGGGATGCTTCAAATATTCTTGAGGACTTTTGGCTTGTAGTACTCGGGGACGCTTGAGGACTACTCGTCAAGTCCCTCAAGACTACTCGAAGCTATCCTGCTCGACTACAAAGTACTCAGGGGCTTGTCGTATGGACCTTCCTGGGCCTACTACCTCAGTGGGTACCAGGACCGACTACTCAGTGCGCCCCTGGGACTGCCCGACTTGTGCCGAACGGTACCTGATGGCGTGAGGCGCAAGGACTACTGTGGAGAAGTACTCGGATAGGATGCTATACATACCATGTACTGTGTAGAGGACTCCTAGACGTACACGACTAGTACTCTCTCCCTAAACCGACCTGTAACCCTGCCTCCCGGACTATATGAGGCGAGGCAGGGACCCTTCTCTCGGAGATTACGCATCATCTTGTAATCACATCCAATCAATCCAGAGCCACGCAACATACAGGACGTAGGGTATTATGCACCCCGCGGCCCGAACCTGTCTAAATTGTGTGCCATGTGTCTCTTCCTTCGAGTTACCGATCTCGGCGAGGCCACATTCATCTACCTCGGGTACTCCCCTTGGTAGGTTGCCGGTCTAAAACACCGACAGCCGCTTGGGAAGACGCAAGGGTTGAACCTGGCTGACACTATGCAAAAGGCTGCTCTTGCAGCGCTCACAACTTTTTGTGGGGAGCATCCTGACTCGGTAGTTGGCACTGCAGCCAAAGTGATTCCTTTACCTGAGTGACACACTGGACCATGGGTCGAACGCGAAGCTTTTCTCTCCGCTCAGGGCAACTCTCACTATAGTCCTGAACTTGTCACCTTCTCCAGAGCTATGTTGGACTCATATCAACTGATGGTGGGAGAAAGTGCATTCTATAGACGCCAAATTTATAGGCAACGAGTTAAAGAAGTGGAAAGTACCGCTCAAGAGTTGAAGGAAGCTCGAGCGATGATAGCCAATCTCAAGATGGGAAGACGCAAGGATAAGGCAAGGATACAAGAATTGAGTGAAGTTATTCATGAGCAGAATTTCATTTGAGAGCATAATGACTAATATATGTTAGAACTGGAGAATCAACTAGAAGCGATAGCATCTCCACCTCCGGAACCTGTCTTTCCCGGACCAGAAGATGAAGAAGATGCTGAGGAAATTGAAGGAGAGTCTAGAGTGGAGTCTGGACCTGCTTCACCTTAGCCTTTCTTCGACATGGAAGACCAAACCAGTAGGAAGTAAACCTAAGACTAGCTTGTCATCTAGTTGGAAGTTGGTACGCTTGTAATAAAGTAAGGAGCTGTACGGAGTGTGGTAGTAGTAAGGAATCCCTAGTGTGTGCAACCGCTTTTTGGTTGGTTTTTGTGGTAGGCTGAACTCGGAGCTTTCTTTTGTGTGGCTAGGCTGCATTGTAACCCCCAGGTATTGTTATGGTGATCCCAGAGCTTGGCATTGATGTAATGCTTTGGTTGAACATCTTCCTGCAGTGATCTTTGTAAAAGAATTAATTCCGCTAGATGTGGTCAGATCTGAGTTCCATGATGAGTACCAAACTTGTCCAGAATTTTATGACGATCGTGTTCACCAAATTTCAGCATTTTTGAACATTACTACTGAGACTTATGAAATTTTTAGTGAAACTCTGCTCGCTGTCCAAACCAGCTAGAGAAAACCTCAGTGATGGAATTTTCAGGAGTGTCAAATTCGGAGTTTGCCTCGGAGTTGAATACCAACCTTGGAGCTTATGAAATCTTACACCTACTGACCAAAAATGAGAATTTTCGGTACATGAGCAAAGATTTATGAATTTTATGCTTATGACCGTTGTGTTGTCCGGCTTCGAAGAATTTGCCATGAATGAGTTTTCGTTGTGCATATTCGACTTGTTAATTTTTATGAGCAAGCTTATGAATATGTGTTTAATGAGAACTCAAATTTTCAGATGGTCGGACTGACAGCAGCACTCCCAATGTTTTTGGTGCATCAGGTAGTGGTGACCCACCACCACCACCGCCCATGACAGAAGTAGAGGCATTCATGGCAACGCTAACCGAAGTGTTGCATCAGATCCTACAGACGCAACAGCAGATGGCCCAAAGATGCAACAGCTGAAACAGAGACCTCCACATGGGGCAAAACATGATGGTCTCAATGGTGACTTGTACAAAAGGCTAAATCTGCTAGGGCCCAACAGTTATCATGAGTTGGTAAACAAAGCTATCTCTCAGGAGGATGTCATGAAGAAGGCACAGAAAGATAGGAAGCGACAAGCCGACTTTACTTCGGGAAGTGGATCGGGAAAGAAGTTCTACTTTGTCAAGAAGAATACTCATGGGTCTTCACAATCCTCTTCCTCTCGGCACTGGAGAGTGACCCCTTCCTAGGATAAGTCTTCAGGAAATTGCTACATGGTTTAATTGTATTGTACAATTATTGATTGTAATAGTTGCTCACTTAGAAATGGTAATGAACTGGAAATTGAGCTAAAAGGTTGAAAGTAAGGACATACTCTTTGTTGCTTTTCAGCAAAAGAATCCACCGGCCAGAAAGCCTATCATGTCTAGAGTCCGGTGATGTAGTTATCACCCGACGGTTAAGTCTTGCTGAGTATTAGTATACTCAGCCTTGCTATAAAATGTTGTTGCAGGTGTTGTTTGGCCTGGAGAGATTCCATCCGACTGGGAGCTGGAATGGGTGGATGACGACGAGTGATGGCATCACGGATAGCCTCCTATGATGTCTACCGTATCGCTAGTTTAATATCCCGCTATTTTCAAACTCCGAACCTTTACTTATCAGGTCATTAACCATGGTTTGTAATAATTAAACCCTTCAGGATAATTTGGATTTAATTTGTGTCTGTACTCTGGACTCGCCTCCATGTGAGTTTTAATGCATATGTTCGATCCTCTGTGTGTTATCCAAGTGATTTCACCGGGCTTGACCCGGCAACCAACGACGGGACGATACTTTATTACCGCTTAATGATCAAAGTGGATTGGTTCAGGCGATAGTACGGTATTTTCCTGGGCGGGTTGTCACACCCTACCCCTTGAGCACTCAATTGAGTTCCCTTGAAGCCTCCTAAACAATTTAGCAATGAACGAAGAAGATGAAATGGAAGGAAGGAAGACGGGAAATGAGCACCACCTTCCTTCAATTCCTAGATCCACCACTGGAATCATGTAGATGCGGATGTCCGATTTTTGTAGATGTGGATGGACGGGAGCATATATTTTCTAGCTCATGGCTCAAAGTACCCAATGTGAACTCATAATTAAATAGGTATATATTCTTTGATGAATTTTGAATGGTATAATTAGGCGTTAGCTAAATATTTTAAGACAGGTGGAATATTATGAAACTGTGATGATGTCCAAATCATCTATTATTTGTGCAAGGAGGCATATGAGTCGCACATCATGATGGTACTCCTTGAAATAATAAAGTTTTTTTACCAACTCTTGGAGTTTTACCAACTGCACTACGGCGGAAGCTCCCTTGAAACAAACATGTTCAGGAGTTAAATTCCTTTTCTTTTTTTCCATTTTTTTACCAGTCACTTTAGTTGCACGTTACACGTGGATTAACAACGATATAAAGTTTTGTGTATGCATTGCCCGATTCTTCCTTGAGAAAGTTGGCAAACGTTTCGTATGTTTTCTCGAGAAGCAAAACTACGGTTTAGCTGCCGCCCAAAACGTTTTCACTGAGGATGAAGGGCTTTTTTTTATCATATCCTTATAGGCAGAAAAGGGGTCAGAGTTTACTGCCCATATATAGAGTTTACCTTGTAAGTTGGTCACTGATGGCACTCAGTCATTCACATTCACGAAGAGTACCTTTTCTTTCCTTTTTTTGAAAAGTTTAGTACCTTTTCCCCATTTCCTTAATTATTTATCCTTCATAGGCAGACCGTGTCCAGTGGGCCGGCCGGCAGTGAGGCCTTGCTTGACTAAACAACGAACGCGCAGGGCAAAACAATGGGCCGACAGCCCGGCAACACTATGCGACCTCACGGTCCAGTAGGAGATGTTCACAATGCCGAGCTGCTCGGCAGACCGTGGCTTCAGCCGATCGAATCATGCACGGCACGGCTTTAAAATCGACGGTATGCATGAAGCATCAGCGTAAATTGCATGTACTTAGTAACGTCGTCGTCAACTCGTTATCACTATGGTCTATCGACGTCCAGTAGTACTACGCGTTCATGCTGCTTTTTGCAAGTCAACAATAGACAGAAGAAGACCGAAAGGGGCTTTAATTTTTTTTTCATAATTTATACGATATAAAAATCATGTGTGTACATTTATAAGTTCGTGAGACAAATTTATGTAGCCTAACTAGATCGGATTAAATAATGTAGTGCTACAATAAACAGCTTTTAATAATAACTTAATTAAGTTTAATAGATCTATCTCGTGATTTTCAATCCATCTATGTAATTTGTTTTAGAATTAGATCACATTTAGTCCTCTTATTAGCATCGATAAATTTGATGTGACATTTTTGACTGAGTTTTCCACACAACTAAACAAGATCGAAGAAAATAAATAACAATTAGCAAAAGGATCTAAACAACTCCCGCTAAACCCCATTACCCCACACAACTCCAACACACCTTCGAAGACCTCCCGAATTTCCTAATGCCTCTAAGTCCCACTCATCCAAACTCCAAAGAAACCGCAGCATAGGAGCGCCGCCGCGCCCCCACCCCAGCCCCGTCGCGCTGGTCATCCCCGCCACAACACCCCGCGCCCATCCAGCCATCCCATCTCCGCAGTCGGTGGAGAGCAGGGGAAAGACAGAGGGAGGCGCCGTCCGGCCTTGAAGCTCTGTTTTTAGAAAACGAAAATATCAGCCTCTGCGGCTAGGTACAGCTGCACTACTTACAGCTGGCGAGGTGCAAGTTCACATATTTAGGGCGTGTTTGATTCACTGCATCGAGCCGGCCTGGCCGACGGGCCTGGCTGTGGCCAGCCAGAGCAAGGCTCGAACGGTGCAACCCTCTTGTTTGATTTCTATGTTCCGAGAGAACCAGGTTGGATTGAGATTGTGTTTGATACGGTGCACAAAATGCATACAGCCACCTTGCTTCTATTGTGGTGAGATTACCCTCTATCTCTCTTGAAAGCATTTCATCGAGCACTTGCTAGGTGGCGGCGGATGCAGCTCAACCTCTGCGTGTTGCGGCGTCTGGAAGCAGCTCGCCGCCCGGGCGTGCTACCAACTACGCAAGCCAGCGTGTTCCTGACTCCGGGGGCCGGCCGGCGCGCGCCGGTGGCGACGGAGCACGAGCTCGCACGCTTGCCGCGGCCGACGGATCTCGCGTGCTTGGTGGCCGGTGCGCCTCCCTCTCCCTCTCGACCTCGCCAGAAAAGGAAGGGGGCTCGCTGGCCGGCCGCATCAGAGCCATGGGAGGGAGGCGCTCGCACCGAAGCCTGGGGAGGATGGGCTCTCCGGCCGCATTCGCATAGGGGAGGAGCCAGGGGAGGGGACGAGCTCGCAGGGTGTCGACGAGGCAGTTGCCGAGCTGCCGCCACGCCAGCGCATTCCATCTCCGCCGGCGTCAGGTCCCTTGGCCGGAATTGGGCCCTCCATCTCTGCGTGAAAGAGGGAGGTGAGTGTGGGAGGAGGTAACCGAAGACCATAACAAGCGCCGGAACGAGCCTGGCTCAAGAAAAACGCTTCTCGGGAGCGTTGGCCGGGAGCCATGAGAGAGAAGCTTTTTTGCAGCTGTAAAGCCTGGCCCGGAGAGGAGAAGTGCAAATCAAACACAAGACTTTGCAGCCCGGGAGCCTGGCCGGTGGATTCTGGCTCATATCAAACACGCGCTTAGTAGTGTGCAACTATGCTTCCCAATGTCTTCTAAGGGCATGTACAACCCACAGACAGGAAGTTGTGTATTTATTCATGATCAAGTATGGATACGATCCTTGTATAATGGTGTGTTGCAAAACAAATCATAATTATTTTGAAGCACAATTTTAGATTTTGTTTTAATTTCAAATGAATTTTATAAATTTGAGCTGATTTGCACATTCTTCTGATAACATAAGAAGCTAATAAACTTTTGCGCCAGGAACCTTGAACATTATATAAATATAAATATCGACATCCATTTTCATTATTTGTTTGTCCAAATATTTTTGTGGCCTCATTCACATGAAGAACTATCCCCTTCTTCGTATTCTTCCCATCAGCTCCTTGGTCAAACAGATCACGGACGCAAGGGAACCATCACTATGGGCTATGACCGGCCGGGACTTGCAACGCCGCCGCTGCCGCACCCCTGGATGGCAGTGTTGCCGCCTTGCCATAGTACTGCAGCCACACCAATGGTCGGCCGCACTGCTACAAGCCAACTTCGACACTTCTATGGCATGCACCATTGGATGAGGACTTAGATTGGAGAGCGGAGAACAGGTCGTATGAAACCGGGGAGATAGCATGCGCACGGATGAGCGTGAGCGTCCGCAGTTCTGCACGGGATCGACGCCGGGAGAAGAAGCATTCTACAACGTATCCTCGATTTCTCGAAGCACGGGCCGAAGCCGTCGTCTGGCGAGACGACGACCCCACTACGTCTGCTGAGTGCGAAGGGGTTTTCTGCAAATATTTTGCTATACAGACGGCTCAATAAATGACGTTGTGCATGCCCTAATCTCACCGAAGCTCGACATGACAATTCCAATGCGTAATGTTTGTGGAGGTGGTGTACTGGTACTGCTCTTTGAGCATTGTGACATTGACTACTACTATATATATAATATATGGCCTACTCATCATTCAAATATGCAGCAACACACTGCAAGACACCGAACAGTAATGACATGTTACCTTCCTACTTCAATTCAACCGCTACAACAACTCAAGATACGGCCAATAACACCTTGTTCGTTTGGCTTATCAGCCACCAGCCAACAGTACTTTTCTCTCGGAACAAATCAGCCACCAGCAACTAGCCAACAGTATTTTTCTCTCAAAACAAATCAGCATCAGCCACCAGCCACCAGCCACCAACCAAACGAACAGGCTGTAAAATTGAACTTCACCAGAAATATCACCGCAATGCGAATTCATGAGAGGGGCGAAACTGGCGTTGGGCGAAGCGGCGAGACGCTGCCAGCACCTGCACCCTCTGTGAAAAATTGGTGAAAGCATCGTTACCCCTTAGGGTCGTGCCTTGCGTGTATATATATGGTCAAGAACCTCCCTCGGTGTGGAGTACATCAGGCGGTGGAACAACCTGGCCGGTTGGCTCCTAATTACATGGAAGAGATCTTATCTAATCCTAACAACCAGCTCTAGATTGTTCCACCACTTACAACTCATACAAGTACATGTTTAACACCCCTCCACAATCACACCTTATCTAGGTTGAGATTGTATCTAAATCTTTCTAACTCCCTAACTGGAATCGATTTCGTGAAACCATCAGCAACTTGATCATTGGTGGAGACAAATCTGATTTGTAGCAAGCCTTGTGCAACTCGTTCTCGAACAAAATGAAAATCCACTTCTATGTGCTTTGTTCTATCGTGAAATACTGGGTTAGCTGACAAATATGTTGCTCTGTGATTATCACACCACAGCCTTGCAAACTTTGGACCTTTTGCTCCAAGTTCCTTGAGTAAAGTTTGCACCCACATAACTTCTGCAGTCGCATTAGCCAATGATTTATATTCTGCTTCAGTACTTGACCTAGAGGTCGTTGCTTGCTTTCTCACATTCCATGATATTAGATTGGAACCAAGAAAAACTGCAAAGCCACCTGTAGATCTCGGTCGTCAGAACATCCTACCCAATCTGCATCAGAAAATGCACTGACTAGAGTGGAGGGCGATTTGTGTATTTGAAGCCCCATCCCCAAAGTGTGTTGTAAGTACCGCAATATACGCTTAACTGCACTCCAATGAACTGTAGTAGGTTTATGCAAGTACTGACAGACCTTGTTAACAGCAAACAAAATATTCGGCCGTGTCAGAGTCAAATACTATAGTGCACCAACAATACTTCTATATTCTGTTGAATCTTTAGACCCAAGAGGTTCACCATCATGAAGTGTCAACTTATCAGTAGAAGACATTGGAGTATTCATGGGTTTGCAGCCTGTCATACCTACTCGATGCAACAAATCTGATGTGTACTTGTGTTGTGTCAACAATATACCATCACATACTTTCTTAACTTCGATGCCCAAAAAGTAATGAAGCTTGCAAAGTCAGCCTGAAGATCTTTGAGGAGTGCTTCGGTAGCTGCAGTGGAGGAGCTTGCAACAATATCATCAACATAAATAAGAAGGTATATCATAACTCCCCAGACACATCAGCTTTGGAGGGTTTAAAACCAAGACTTTGGAGTTTGGAGCTTAACCGGGCATACCAGGCACGCGGCGCTTGCTTCAACCCATATAGAGCTTTATCAAGTTTACAGACATAGTGTGGATGAGTTTCGCTTTCATACCCAGGAGGTTGTCTCATGAACACTTCTTCTTCAAGATTACCGTGAAGAAACGCATGTTGAACATCTAGTTGTCGCAACATCTACCCAAAAGATACTGCAAGAGAAAGAACAATTCGAATGGTGGCTGCCTTGACCACCGGACTGAAAGTATCTTCATAATCGATGCCATAACGTTGCTCATACCCTTTTGCAACTAAGCGGGCTTTGTATTTGTCAAGACTGCCATCTGCTTTCTGTTTAATTTTAAATACCCATTTACAGTCAATGATATTTTGTCGACGACTAGGGGGGACAAGATGCCACATATTATTTTTCATGAGCGCTCCATATTCAAGATCCATTGCTCTTTTCCAATGATCATGGGCTAAAGCATCTTGGACAGAAACAAGTTCAGCGGTAGCAGTCATCCCATACCTGATAGTACTGTCGGTGTACTGTTTTGGTTTGTGAATCCCAGCTTGTGCACGTGTGCGCGACCGAGATTGTGAAGCTTGCAGGGATGTTGTAGATGCAGGGAGGATCACAGCCGAGAGTGGAGCACCGGATCCAGAAGAGGCACCTGATCCAGCGACACCAGCAGCAGACAGACCAAGCGCGGGAGCAGACGCTGTCGGCTTCTCACTCGCGGCGGACCCGGTCAGCGGGCGCCGCGTGTCGTCGGTGTCGGGGTGCCGAGCGTCGGAGCCGGTGGAGGCGAGGCGCGTGGCCTCCGTGTCGGCCGTCCGCGCGTGGGAGCCGGCAGGCAGCTCCTCTGTCGGGCGCGTGGCGGCTTCTGACGAGCCCGCGGACGCCGAGGTTGATGCGGCCCCAGGTTCTGAAGGGCCGTTAGGCGCAGGTGCAGGCGGATCCACCTGGGATCGCGCACCGGTCTCCCCCTGGATATCAACATGCGATACCAATGTTTCTCCTGGAATTTCTTATGGATTTTGAGTAGGGTTAGGGATAGGATTAACAGAACCATTAGGCATATCAGTAGAAGATATTGTAGTACTCCCATAAATCATAGAGGAATCAAAAAGTGTAGAAGAAAGAAGCTCTATTTTGGAGCGTAATCGTGCACCGACATTAGCATGAAGATCAGCAAAGGGAAAAATTTGTTCGTCAAACACAACATCCCGGGAAATATAGATCTGGCCAGTGGATATATCCAAGTACTTGAATCCCTTGTGCATGTTGTTGTAGCCTAGGAAGGCACATCTTTTAGAACGAAAAGCAAGTTTATGAGCATTGTAAGGCCTAAGATTAGGCCAGCATGCACAACCAAAAACTCTCAACATGGAATAATCAGGTTTCTCTTTGAACAAGACTTCTAGAGGAGTGGAGAACTGAAGATTCTTTGCTGGTGTACGCTTAATTAAGTAGGTCACCGCAAGGAAGGCTTCATCCCAATATTTTAAGGGCATGGATGAATGAGCTAGCAAGGATAGGCCAACCTCAACTATATGGCGATATTTGCACTCGACAACACCATTTTGTTGATGCGCATGAGGACAGGATACTAAGTGAGAAATACCCACTTTGCGAAAAAAGGAATTAAGTTTCTCATATTCTCCACCCCAATCTGTTTGAATGGAAACAATCTTCCTATCAAAACGTCTTTCAACTAGTTGTTGGAATTCATGAAATTTTTCAAATACTTGAGACTTATAACGCAGGAGATAGATCCAAACAAATTTACTGTGATAATCTATGAAACTCACATAATATTTATTCCTCCCAAACGAATCAGGAGCAGGCCCCCATACATCAAAGAAAATCAAATCCAAAGGAAAATTTGAGACACTAGACAACTTGGGATAGGGAAGTTGGTGGCTGTTGGCTTGTTGGCATGCATCACAAACCATGTCTCGATGATCTTCCCTAACACAAGGTAGTTTATTTTGACTAATGACTCGATGAACAATGGGAAAAGTAGGGTGGCCTAATCTACTATGCCATCTTGCAGTGGTGGATTTGATGGCACTGTGAGCTTCATGTCTGGACTTAGGAAGAGGATAAAGACCCCCTCTACACTTGCCTTCCAAAAGAGTTCTCCTCGTGGCCTGATCCTTGATCAAAAAGAAGTTTAGATGAAACTCAATAAAGGCATTGTTATCAGTGGCAAGACGATGTACAGAGACAAGATTTTTTTAGCATTGGGTACATGAAGAACATTATTTATTTGGAGATTGCAATTGGGAGTACTGACAATAGCTTTACCAATATGATTAATGTTCATACCTGCCCCATTCGCAGTGTGAATCTGGTATGTACCATTGTACTTGTCGTGGATGACTAACTTGTCGAGCTCGCTCATAATGTGATCTGTAGCTCCCAAGTCAGTGTACCAATTGCTGTCGACTCCATACCTGTGGACGACATTGTTGGCGTGCTTCTCCTCGGGAACGTAGTCGGAGTAGTAGCGGTGCTAGCAATTTGCAGCACTGTGTCCCTCCTTGAGACACACCTGGCACTGCCTGTTGAAGCGTGGTTTCTGGCCACCAGAATTGGACGCACCACGCCCACGGCCTCCATTGCCGCACCCGCGCCCGGGTTGTCCACGGCCATGTCCCTGGTTGCGATTGACAGGGTTGCGGCCACCACAGGTTGCAGAGTTGATGGAGGACTGCGATCCTCCGGTGCCGCCTTGTAGTAGATCCTGTTGACGCGAAAAGTGCACTCAACGCCAAACACACAGCAAGCCGAACAAAGCTGGCTTCACACGCGCAGAGAGCGAAAGACGTGCCAGTCAATTTTTCCTGAAAATTAACAAAAGACAAAGCAGTTAGATACCAAAGCTTGGAACTTGCCGGGTGGTACCAGACAGTTCCATATTTACGGCTAAGAAGCCAAATGAGATGACACATAGCTATAGAAAGCTATCTGCCAACGAACTACAACCATTCGGGAAACCGCAAAGGGGAAAAATAACACCGCCGAGTGGATGACATGAGCATGACGGCGATCGGTCTTTGTTTGAACAAGAATGCACGTACACGAAGTCGTGACCGATCCCAATGACGATTAAAATTAAATAAGTAAATAAAGTAAAGCACGGACATGATCATGTGTTAAACAAATATGCATAGATCTCAAGCACTAGTCTACCGCATGTCTAGTTACTTAAAGATCCGTCGAGTACGATATCAAACAAATCTATCCACCGCATGATACAACTTGCATGAAAACCGTACCACTTTCCACAAATAGATCTATCCACCGCATGATACAATCTAAATATGGAAAGCTAAAAGCATACATCATTCAAAGCATGAATAACGCACGTGTTCTACTCGTGGAGAAACATAACCGAATACGGCTGAACAGTACCGATTCGGGGTCCATGAAGAAGGAACAAACATTACCAAGTGAATAAATCTATCAGATTGATTTGGGAATCTAATCCACCGGATGACTAGCTCCAAAGCAACCCAAAAACCTGCATCTACCGCATGATACCCGGCTCTTTCAAGATTTATGCGAACATTAGCAAGCTTGAACCCGCAACACGTAACAACCTAGATCGATTCGGTTTCGGCTATCGGAAGGCACAAGATCCACGTGTTAAAACATGAAATCTACTCGAACAAGGATCATAAAAGAGATAAAGCCGATCCAAACCCACCTAGATTGAGCAGAGGTGTGTTACATGAATTAAAACATAAAGTAAAAACTCAAGATAACACGGGGTAACTTAATGAATCTATCGGATCTTGCCAAAATCCAATAGAGCCGATAACTAGCTTCAAGCTAGATCTTAGCCCACCGCATGGCTCATGACCTAACAAGAAACCCTCTTGAACCAAGCTTGAATCTACCGCATGACACGAAGCATGGTAACAAGACTACTTGCATCAAATCTAAATCCACCGCATGATACTAGACATGATACAAGGTTGCCGGTACTCACGGAGGTCGACGGATCGATTGGCCCTCTCGAAGAACTCGACGACACGACAAAAGGACTCTAGGGTTTGGCGTAAGGCCGGTGTGTATTGAGGAATGATTCTTCCTTTTTTACATACATTCGGGGGTCATATTTATACCCTGCTGAGTACAACTTCGAATGGATTCGTTGCCTAACTTATCTCTAAGCTCGATCGCCTATCCATCCATTCGTCTCCCCTGATCGAGCCACGTCACCGTCCAATCCCGCAAAATCAGCTCTACTGTTCCTTTGCCGAACCGGAGCAGATAGCGGACCGCAGATCTCTTTGCCGAATATCTCTGAAAATATCCTTCCTTCCACCAGACGGACTCTTTATCGAACCGGACCCACAAGTCAGACTCCTTACCAAATTTTGGTGTTAACACATGCCCCTTCAATTGTGGGATAAAAGTAATTTTGTTCCACAATTGACTCCAGCCACGAATACTTCAAATCAAATCTGTCAACACCTGTTCTTCGCAATCCGCCGGAATCTTCATCCAGATCCAACCCTAGATCTTCTCGTCCCGAGCTCAAACCTCCAATGGCAGCTCAAAACCAAGATGCTCAGGTAAATTCATCCCCTGCAAGCCTCGTTCTTACGCATGATCTCGCGCTTCATGTTTTCTTCTTATCCTCCTCCAGCCTTGATTTGCTCCCCGAAGAAATCATCAGGACCGAAGATGTGCCTGAGTACATCTCCTCCGATTCCTCCCTCGAAGCAGAGGATGCCGCGTTCGGCATCTGGAGCACAGCCTCAGGGACATCACCGCCCGTTGCCAAGCCGAGCGCGAGCGTCGCATGGCTCTGGAAGCACTAGTAGGGGGTAAACGTTTCTGACTCCTTCTTGACCTCGTGCTTGTGCTTGGATTTCTTCCCCCTAACCTTGATTCCTCCGCTTTCAGATGTCTCTGACCGGTACAACAACCTGAAGACAGCCTGGGATAGCTTGGTGGAGGCCGCCAACCATGGTCACCCCCATGCGTTCCAAGTTGCCGTCACGGTGGTCCTGGAGCAACTGAAGAGGGAGCAGCCGAAGAAGTAAAGAAAAGATCGAATCATACTTTCGCTTCTTTCTCCACGCCTTCTGCTTCCCACCTCCTCGGAGATCTGACCACCAGGGTTGTTCGATGTAATCCTGCAAGAAACAGTTGTAATGTAGTTTTTGTGCTAAGGGCAATGCATCTAGGCACTGGCCATTTCTCCTGTTCAAGGACTTTTTGTTCTGAAGGCGGCCTCATTCTTGAGCGCTGGCTGTCTCTGTGCCAGATGTGTGTAATCATCGATCGATCTCAATGCTAGGATAATATTTCTTCAGATATCTTCCATTTATCGCAGCGGAAAATTCTTCTCCTAGCAAAGTTTTCAATATGTATGCATTACCAGGGACGCATCTGACCACACGGAAAGGTCCTTCCCAGTTAGGGGACCATTTGCCGAATTCACTGTATTTAGTTCCAATCGGCAATAGCGCTTTCCAAACTAGATCGCCTTCTGCAAATTGCCTTACTTTTACCTTCTTGTTGTAGTACTTGGCAACCCGCAGCTTGTTTTTCTCGATGTTTTCCAGGGCCCTAAGACAGATCATATGTAAATCCTCTAGCTCATCCATCATTAGGCCGCTGTAATCTTTGGAGCTCAAGTCCTTTTGCAGCACCACTCTCGTTGAATCCGATTGCATCTCCCAAGGTAGGATTGCGTGATGCCCGTAAACCAACTCGTAAGGAGAGGTCTTTGTAGCTCCATGGGGGGCCATTCGGTAAGCCCACAGTGCTTCACTGAGAACCGAATGCCACCTTCTTGGCTTCTGATCGATCTTCTTTTGTATCAACTTGATCATGATCTTATTAGAAGCCTCTGCTTGACCATTAGCCTGGGCATAATAAGGAGAAGAGTTAAACAATTTGATCCCCATGCTTTCGGCGAATTCTCTGAACTCCAGTGATACGAATTGTGCCCCCTGATCAGTGGTAATTGTCTGAGGGATCCCAAATCGATAGATGATGTGCTCCTTGACGAATTCAATCATGTTTTCTGACGTCACCTTCTTCAGTGGGATCGCCTCAACCCATTTGGTGAAATAATCGGTGGCCAAAAGCACGAACTTATGCCCCTTGCCAGACGGTGGATTAATTTGGCCAATCAAGTCTATGCCCCAGCCCCTGAATGGCCATGGCTTGATGATGGGATTCAATGCTGATGCAGGGACCCTTTGAATATTCCCAAATCTTTGGCAATCCTGGCATCCCTTGTAATACTCAAAGCAGTCCTCTAATATCGTCGGCCAAAAGCATCCAGCTTGTCTAATAACCCACTTCATACGATAGGCCGATTGGTGTGCTCCGCATATCCCATCGTGCACTTCGCTCATCATGTTCTTGGCCTCTTCTGGACCCAGGCATCGTAGCAATACCCCGTCTAATGATTTATAGAATAAATTATCATCCAGAAGAACGAACTTGATTGCCTTGTACCTGAGCTTCCTAGAGACTTTACAGGATGGATCCTTCAGGTAATCAACGATCTCTTTCCTCCAATCATTTTCTGCAAGATCCGCCCCTAGTGCACACGCCTTTGCAGCAAACGCCTCTTGACTCTCTTTATAGCCAGAGGCGCTTTGAGCCAGCCTGTTTGCTTCTTCGTTATGTTCTCTAGGAATGTGCTGTAGAGTTACCAACGGGAAGCTCCTCAAGATTTCCCTGCATTCTTCGTAGTAACTCCTCAGCGCTTCATTCTTGCATTCATATTGGCTGTTCAATTGCTTGATCACCAACTCTGAATCTCCATAAACCTCAACCAAAACGGCCCCTGCTTCTCTCAAGTATTGAAGCCCTCGAAGTAATGCTTCGTATTCAGCCCGATTATTTGTGACAGTGGGCTGTATAGGGATGGCGAATTCGAATATCTTACCTCTAGGCGAAATCAGTAGGATCCCTACTCTCCCACCTTTACCACATGATGATCCATCAAAAAACAAAGCCCAAGGGGTGATCTCAAGCAAATCAATTGACGGATCGCGATGTTCAGTTATGAAATCGGCAATGATCTGACCTTTGATGGCTTTTGCCGATTCGAACTTCAACTCAAACTCTGATAAAGCTAAAATCCACTTGCCAATCCTGCCGTTCAAAATTGGCATAGATAACATATGTTTTATCACATCAAACTTGGAATATACAGTGCATTCGGCATTCAACAGGTAGTGCCGAAACTTTGTACACGAGTAGTACACGCAAAGGCACGGTTTCTCTACGTACCGAATACCCGGTTTCGGGATCAAGTAATTTTCGGCTAAGATAAGCTACTACCCGCTCCTTTCCTTCAAATTCTTGAATAAGGGCCGATCCAATGGTTTGGGTATCGGCCGCCACGTACAACTTGAAAGGCTTGTTCAGCTGGGGAGGAACCAAGATCTTGGTGGCTCCTTCATGTACTGCTTGATCTCATCAAAAGCCTTTTGTTGTTCGTCGCCCCAAATAAACTTCTGATCTTTCTTTAATTTTAACAGCGGAGAAAATGGCAAGACCTTCTGTGACAAATTTGATATGAATCTTCTTACGAAATTGATCTTGCCGAGTAGTGACTGCAACTCCTTGAGGTTAGTTGGAGGAACAACTTCATCAATGGCCTTCATGCTCTTTTTGCCAACCTCAATTCCCCCTTCGTGAACCAAGAACCCCAAGAATTCTCCAGCTGATACCCCAAAAGCACACTTGTTTGGATTCATCTTTAAACCATGTTTCCGGGTGCACTCCAAGGTTTTCTTCACATCTTCCAAATGGGTGTCATGACTTAGGGACTTGATCACCACGTCATCAATGTAGATCTCCACAATCTTGCCGATCAACTCATGAAAAATGTAATTCATGGCCCGTTGATAGGTTGCACCGGCATTTTTCAACCCAAATGTCATGACTATCCACTCGAACAGGCCTATATGACCAGGACATCTAAAGGCCGTCTTTGATATGTCTTCTATTGCCATGAAGATCTGATTGTATTCCGCATTGCCATCCATGAAACTAATCACCTTGTGTCCAGCTGCGGCGTCAATCAACAAATCGGCAATAGGCATCGGGTATCCATCCATCGGAGTAGCTCTGTTCAGGTCCCTGAAATCTATGCAAACCCTCATTTTTCCATTTTTCTTGTACACAGGGACGATGTTAGATATCCACCCCGCATATCTGCATGGCCGAACGAAGTTTGCGTCAAGTAATCTTTCAACTTCCTTCTTCACATCGGCCAATACTTCATCCTTGTAGATTTTCCGGGGTGGTTGCTTATATGGTTTGAAACCAGGCTTGATTGGCAACCGATGTTCGACGATGGAACGATCCAATCCAGGCATCTCCGAATAATCCCAGGCGAAGCAATCCTTGTATTCTTTGAGAAGCTCAATCAAATTCCCCCTGAAGTCTGGCTGCAAATTTGCACTGATGAACGTCGGCCTTGGCTTATCACCGGTTCCAATGTCAACTTCTTCCAGTTTATCAGCCGACATGAATCCTCGCCCTAACTTGCCATTAGTGCCATCTACGGGGTTCTCCATTAAAAATTGCTATAAGAGCCGACTGCTTGAATCGGCTGTTGATCACTGCTGACAGGTTCAACAGGACCTTCCCCCCAGTCTTTGCCTGAGAAGCAATCAATATCCTGGCACTCCCAGAAAGCTGGTTCCACGTTCGCCACGCTCACGGAGTCATCTGCCTGGACGACCTCGATCTCATCGTCCACCCACTGGATAAGCTGTTGATGCATGGTGGATGGGACGCAACAGTTAGCATGAATCCAGTCCCCGCCCAAGCAGACAGTCGTAGGCTCCTTTGCCTTCGATGACAAAGAAGGTGGTGAGCAGCGTCTTGGACCCGATCATCAAGTCCACGTGAGCGCATCCCTTGGTGTCTGAGGGGTTCCCAGCGAAGTCGTTGAGGATGATGCTTGTAGGCGTCAAATCGCTCGGGCCCATGCCAAGCTTCCTGAAGGTGGTGTACGGCATTACGTTGACTGCCGCTCCACCGTCGACGAACATCTTTGTCAATGGCTTGCCATTGACGTATCCCTTTAAGTACAGCGGCCTCATATGTCGATTCTTGGCCGGCTTGTCGAAGATTGCCTGCTTGGCCAGCACCAATTGTGCCAGCATCCCCTCGGCCTGCTCATCATCTATGGCCGCTTCCTCCTGCACAACCTGGTTAGCAGGAGCCATGAATTCGTTCGGCAGAAAGTATACCATGCATGTTGGAGCCGAACGCTTCGATCCTTCAGGTTGATCTTTGGGGCGCCACACTTGACGCGTCTGGATTCCGGCCTGCCTCAATTCGCGGTTCCTCAAGCGCTAGACCCGTCTCTTCTGACTTCTCCTCAGGCCGGGCGGGCACCACTGCCCCTTCTGCCAGACGTAGTCATCTTCATCCTCCTCTTGATCGGCCCATCTGAGATCAGCTTGGCGCTTCCTGAGATGATCGATGACTTCAATTTTTTGGCGCCGATCCCCGTTAGGGTGGATCCTTCCAATTCTCTCGTGGACGGATCGGCGATTGGCAGTTTCCTGCCTGTACTCAACATATCGGTCACTGCATTCAGGACAGTTTTTCAACGTGGGCAGTTTTAAACCCTCATTCCAGCAATGCCTGAAGAAGGCGCATCCCCAGTGTGCGCGCTCCTGCTCGCGCATGTACTGCTCCTGGTCCCTTCTGCGCGCCTCTTCTTCGGCTCTGCGTAGCTCCTCCTCGTATCGCCGCTTCTGGTAGCGCTCTTTCTCTGTCTGGCGCTGCCATTTGTTGAGGAAGATGCGCGATGTCACCTTGGGCTTAGCTTTGGATGATTCCCCAATTTCGATGTGACTCTTAAGAATGCGAGGGGCGTCACCTTGCACCTGTTCCAGAGTCACTTGGCGCTCTGGGTCCACTGCTCCACCTTGTCTAGACCTGGCAGAGGTCAAGACCTTGACTTTTCCCTTCTCCTCAGCTGTTATCACATTAACAGAAAAGCCCACCATGTTCTGAGGAAAGCGGTGTCCATCCACCTTCATTTTGTTATCGAACTTGAGGTGACCCTCCTGGATGGCCTTCTGGATCCTCATCCTGAAGACCCTGCAATCATTGATGGAGTGTGAATCCCTGTCATGGAAGCCACAGTAACGTTTTGCTTTAACTCCATCGGGCCAAAGCATGGAATGCCCCTCAGGCAGCTTGATTCGACCTTCTTTCACTAAGAGCTCAAACAATTTATCAGCCTTTGTGATGTCAAAATCATAAGTGCCCTTGGTCTGCTTGACCCAGCGCTGATTCATTGTCAAGGGCTCCTTTCCCCACATGATCTCTGCTGCGGCTACATCCAATTCATCATCAGAATCCTCGAACAGATCAGCCTTGTCCAAGAACTGGTTGTAGACGTCAGCGACGTCATGCTGCTTGCCAAATTTGGCGTCCTTCTTAAAGCCATACGCCTGATTGCACATCAGTGATAGCTTCTGCGACAGCTGGCCCAGATTCTCAAACTCCATCCCGAACAACTTTTCGCGTACGGCCGGTAACATCCCGGCGACGGCCATGTCAGCCAACTGGTCATCTGGTAAGTTAAGTGAGAAGCACATGCCCTTGACCTCCTGAACCTCCGGAGAAACTCCAGCGGCGTCTCGCTGTGCCTCTGCTTAATGGTCGCAAGGTCAATCAGCTTCTTCTCCGAGCTGCCGCTGAAATAATGAGCGTGGAATTTCCGCTCTAAGTCCTTCCATCTGGCAACTGATTCGGGGGGCAGGGACGAGAACCACTGAAACGCTGGACCTGTCAGCGATGCGGCGAAGTAGCGGACCCTGAATGCCTCTTCAGCCGAGCACTCCCCGAGCTGCATGAGGTAACGAGCGATGTGCTTGACCGTGCTCGTGTCATCTTGTCCTGAAAACTTAGTGAACTCCGTTGGCGGCTTCACCCTTGGTGGTAAGAGCACATTGTAGTACCATTCTGGGAACGGCGGCTTATAGGCGGGTCCTTGCATTTTTGGCTTGAGGCCGAACTGATTTTGCATCAATTTGGCCATTTTCTGTGCTAGGGCGTCGTCCTCTTGCGCACCTGCAGTTGGCGCGTATCCTGGATGTGGGAAAGCATCAAACGCCCCGTAGTTTCCCACCTCATGATAGCCACCGCCGTACAAGTTTCTCTGCAGCCAATTGGTCGCCGGAGCAATCCTCTGACCGGAAGTGAGCGGGGCGCCAGTCGAGCCGAATGCTACGTCTCCGAACGTGGGTTGGTACGGATTCGAGCCGCGTGGCACGGTGCTTGACCCGTGGCCGCCCGCGGTGGTGGCCGGATTGGTCGTCCCCCCGAAGCTTGTAATGGGGGCCGAACCGGGCCGACCCCCGCGTGCCTGCGAGAGGAGGCCGGAACGCTTGACTTCCCGGAACTCGAGGTGGAGGCCGCCGTGGTCGGCTCCATAACGGCGGTTGAGAACTTGACTCGCCCGGCTCCACGCGTCTTCCCCCGGACGGGTGCCTTGCTGAACGCTTGTTCCATGCCAGGGCCGAAGACGGCCACCATCATCTGCTGGAGCGCACCGAGGAAAGCCTTGTTGTGCTTGCTAAGCATGTAATCTGCTGACTCTTGGAATACTCGCACGCACTCCTCTTTTTCCTGCTGGGATGTGGTATCGCTCTCCCCCCGGCAGCAATACCCCGGGCATCTCGTTCTTCGGATACGGGACGCCGCTTCTATTCTTCTTGAACGACGAGCGGACACTTCTCGCCGAAACCGGTCCATGACGTCTTGGAGTTGCCCGCCGCTCCGGAGAAAGATCTTCAAGGTTGACATCCATGAGGTCCGCGATTTCGTGCATCTTGAATCTATTCGCCGTGTCCCACCGGGCGTGCCAAAAAGTGTGTTGGCGCAAAAAGTGCACTCAACGCCAAACACACGGCAAGCCGAACAAAGTCAGGCTTCACACGCGCGAGAGCGAAAGACGTGCCGATCAATTTTTCCCGAAAATTAACAAAAGACAAAGCAGTTAGATACCAAAGCTTGGAACTTGCCGGTGGTACCGAACAGTTCCATATTTACGGCTAAGAAGCCAAATGAGATGACACATAGCTATAGAAAGCTATCTGCCAACGAACTACAACCATTCGGGAAACCGCAAAGGGGAAAAATAACACTGCCGAGTGGATGACATGAGCATGACGGCGATCGGTCTTTGTTTGAACAAGAATGCACGTACACGAAGTCGTGACCGATCCCAATGACGATTAACATTAAATAAGTAAATAAAGTAAAGCACGGACATGATCATGTGTTAAACAAATATGCATAGATCTCAAGCACTAGTCTACCGCATGTCTAGTTACTTAAAGATCCGTCGAGTACGATATCAAACAAATCTATCCACCGCATGATACAACTTGCATGAAAACCGTACCACTTTCCACAAATAGATCTATCCACCGCATGATACAATCTAAATATGGAAAGCTAAAAGCATACATCGTTCAAAGCATGAGTAACGCACGTGTTCTACTCGTAGACAAACATAACCGAATACGGCTGAACAGCCGATTTGGGGTCCATGAAGAAGGAACAAACATTACCAAGTGAATAAATCTATCAGATTGATTTGGGAATCTAATCCACCGGATGACTAGCTCCAAAGCAACCCAAAAACCTGCATCTACCGCATGATACCCGGTTCTTTCAAGATTTATGCGAACATTAGCAAGCTTGAACCCGCAACACGTAACAACCTAGATCGATTCGGTTTCGGCTATCGGAAGGCACAAGATCCACGTGTTAAAACATGAAATCTACTCGAACAAGGATCATAAAAGAGATAAAGCCGATCCAAACCCACCTAGATTGGGCAGAGGTGTGTTACATGAATTAAAACATAAAGTAAAAACTCAAGATAACACGGGGTAACTTAATGAATCTATCGGATCTTGCCAAAATCCAATAGAGCCGATAACTAGCTTCAAGCTAGATCTTAGCCCACCGCATGGCTCATGACCTAACAAGAAACCCTCTTGAACCAAGCTTGAATCTACCGCATGACACGAAGCATGGTAACAAGACTACTTGCATCAGATCTAAATCCACCGCATGATACTAGACATGATACAAGGTTGCCGGTACTCACGGAGGTCGACGGATCGATTGGCCCTCTCGAAGAACTCGACGACACGACAAAAGGACTCTAGGGTTTGGCGTAAGGCCGGTGTGTATTGAGGAATGATTCTTCCTTTTTTTACATACATTCGGGGGTCATATTTATACCCTGTTGAGTACAACTTCGAATGGATTCATTGCCCAACTTATCTCTAAGCTCGATCGCCTATCCATCCATTTGTCTCCCCTGATCGAGCCACGTCACCGTCCAATCCCGCAAAATCAGCTCTACTGTTCCTTTGCCGAACCGGAGCAGATAGCCGACCGCAGATCTCTTTGCCGAATATCTCTGAAAATATCCTTCCTTCCACCAGACGGACTCTTTATCGAACCGGACCCACAAGTCAGACTCCTTACCAAATTTTGGTGTTAACAGATCCAATCTGCTCTCAAAGCTGAGCATCTGAGATAGAAGCTCGCTATAGGGAACAGGATCAGTCCTGGCCAGCATGGACGTGACCAGGGGATTATAGTCCATGTCGAGGCCGGCCAGGATGTACGACATGAATTCCTCAGCGCCGAGAGGTTTCCCGGCGGCCGCCATCTCGTCAGCCAAGGCCTTCATCTTAGACATGTACTCGGACGCCGTCATGGTGCCCTTCTTGGTGGTGGCAAGGGCGATCCTGGTGTTCACCGCCCTGGCCCTTGTCTGTGACGAGAAGATCTCGTCAGTTGCGGCCCATAGTTCGACCACCGTCGTCGCGGCACCAACTTGAAGGAGGGCTTCTCGCGACATGGTGGTCAGTAGGTAGCTCAGAACCTGTTGATCGAGAGCAAGCCATTTGGCGTACTTCGGATTGGCGGACTTGGTGATAGTGTCACCGGTCTTGACATCGATCTCCTTGGGCAGAGCGGCATGGTGCCATCGAGGTAGCCCTCGAGCTGAGCACCACGGATCTTGGGCAGCACTTGGAGTTTCCAGAGCTGCAGATTGCTTTTAGATAGCTTTTTCGAGACGGGGAGGCCTAGAGGAGCTAGGCAAGGCCGAGAGGAGCGCTGTCGGTGGAAGAGCTAGGGACTAGTGACATTGTAGATTGATCTAGTAGAGGCTAGACTCTTGATATCATGTGAAAAATTGGTGAAAGCATCGTTGCCTCTTAGGGTCGTGCCTTGCGTGTATATATGGTCGAGAACCTCCCTCGGCATGAGGTACATCAGGCGGTGGAACAACCTAGCCGGTTGGCTCCTAATGACATGGAAGAGATCTTATCTAATCCTAACAACCAGCTCTAGATTGTTCCACTGTTTACAACTCATACAAGTACATGTTTAACACCCTCGTCTCGATCGTAGAAGCGTTTGAGAAATGTCAGTGACGTGGAGTTTAGTTCAGGTTTACGTGCGCGACGACGACTCTTTAGGCAGCGAGTTCAAAGTGTTGAAAAGATAATCAAACACGAGTGTTGACGGATAAAAGATGTATCCCTCTACGATCCGCAAGCGTACGGACCCACACCTTTTTCACCACGGGATTCCCAAGGTTCTTGTCAATCCGCGGAGCAAGGGGATTACAAGCGTTCGATCAACAACGACACACTAGCTACTAAAACCCTAACTACTATTATACTAGAAAACAACTAAACTACACTAGAGAGAATGATTAAGATATCAAGGTAGAAGACACTCGCCCACGGGTCTACGATACTAGAGCATGCAATCGCTTAAAGACATGAAAAACCAATCTAATCTATCGGGGTTGTGACCACGGTTTCGCCCTTTCCCTCCTCTCGTATCGTCACTACGCGAAGGTATTCATGACTAGACCTTTGATGGACACGGCGTATTGAATGGATCCAAGGAAGCATTGAGGCCTATACTCCCTTTACGGCATGGTAGCAAACCTTAAGCATTAAAGTATATTCAACACAAGATGATAGATAGATAATCCGACAAAGTGCGATTACATATCAAGATCGATTACAACCCATGGACGAATGAGAAGATTACCTCATCAAGGTGCTGATCATGGCACCGTTGATCATGGTTTCCCTTCCGCCGGTGTCTTCCTTCTTCTCCACGAGAGGGTGCTTCCTTCAAGGTGGTTGATCTCCCGCCGGAGATCCTCCTCCTCTCTCTCTAGCTTGTGGATGGCCTTCTGGTGCGAATGACTCCTCTCCTCGGTGTTGGCGGCGCCTCGGGGGTTTTAGGGTTGAAGATCCTTCGAGGGCAAGGAAAACGGGACCGAACCGGTGCCGGAAGTGGGATGGGCCGGCCGGCCTGGGCCGGCCGGCCCAGCCCACCCGGCCCGGTTCGGTCGCCCCTTTTGCTCCGTGGGTCCTCGCGCACTTATGTACTTTGCCCCCTCCACTTGCATGATTTTGGTGATGTTATCCTCGCGTCTAAGATGGAGGCTCTCTTTGCATGAAGTTTGATCTTTTACGCTTCAATCCCCGGGGGTGTTCCTCGTAGGACTTCGGTCCTCGCCACCATTGGAAGTGATTTCAGCAAGCTCATGAACACGAACAAGACTCCATGAATGCTCCTTTGAACTTGTTGCGAATCCGTCCTTTATGTCCATGTTTTCCTACATAAACACAACACTTCCAAATGCATGCACAAAGATGAACTTGTTATATGATTAGTGTGCCTAGTGGCGGGTTAGTTCCATAATCAAATCCAAACCAAAGCGTAATGAACATGCTAGGTGCACCAAAATACACCGTCAACAACGAGCTACGGACAACGGACCCAAAGTGCCGCTCGTACGCGGGTTTCGAATCAACGATCTTGGCAAAGGGAAAGATCTGATGGATTCCGGTGAACAGGGTCGAAAACCGACCGGTTCCTTTGCCGCCCGGGCCGCTTTTTTTAGGAAGAAGGTCACACGACGCAGCTTTATTGAAAAAGCTAGAGTATTTTACTGGGGATACTAGTTTTACAAGCATGCTCAAGGAGGGCAAGACTCCAATAAAGATAACATAAGCAAAGAAAACCAAGGCTTGCAACCTCCACTCCCTCTAAGCCCCTCTACTTTACGGATCTGTTATTACAAAGCTGAGAAAGAGTACAAGTTTTAACTGAGAAGTTCAAGTACATAGCATCACAAAAGAAAGGACGCAACAAGCTACCCAGGCATCACAGCATCCCCGGTTTCAGAGCTTAACAAAGAGAGTCGACGTATGAGCTTGTGTATCACCGAACCTATCCAAAGTTGCGCCTGCTCCCTGCTCAGAATTCTCCACCTCTGCATGAAAGAAATAGTGTGAAGAATGCATACATCAGGTGAGGGAACTACAAGGTTACTAAAGATCAAGTCATTTCTCAAAAGCCAAAGTGACCAAGCCAGGCATCCAAAAATATAAGCAAAGTTTGCATTTTCCCTCTCATTCCCCTCTACCAGTTTGCAACTCAATTCCTCCAAGCTATTAGGTGTGTTTGGCCAATCAAAAATATCTCTAAGAAGACTCCATCCATATTTGTCCAAAACACAGCCTACAAGAATATGCTCTATACTTTCTACTTGTCTACACATCTTACATTCTATAGGATCTTCCCAGTTCCTTCTCTTAAGCTGTTCTGCTGACTGAATCTTGTCATTGCACACCTGCCACAGGAATATCTTAATTTTCAGTGGAATCCTGGCTGTCCAGATACACATCATCCACCTATTCTCAAAGCCTGGGAAGAAAATCTCATTATAGAGTGATTTAGTGGTGTAGATCCCCTTCTTATCTAGACACCATTTAATTGAGTCGGGTAGGTTAGTTAGAACCGTTCCTTTCAGCAGATTAGAAAGAGCCGACCACTCTTGAGAATGTACTGCACCGAAGCTCCGTCTGAAGGTTAGATTTACATTCCCATTATTCAAGGTTTTGAAAATTGACCACTCTTTTTTATTGCAAATATCAAACAAGTTTGGAAAAGAAACACTAAGAGCACAGTTGCCTAACCAAACATCTAGCCAAAACCTAGCCTTTTTGCCATCTCCAACAATGTAAACTAAACCTCTAGCTACCTCGTCTCTTATAGAGAGAACTCCTTTCCAGAATTGTGACCCACTCTTCTTTTTGTAGCTATTGATGCTCTTTTCCCCTAAATACTTTTTCCTAAGCAGATTACAGCACAAAGTGTTATCCCCTCTTTCTAGTTTTATCAGCCATTTAGCCAGCAGACAAGTATTTTTCACTCTAGTATCAGAAAAGCCAGCCCCTCCAGCATTTTTTGGGGACGCCATCACCCCCATCTTGCCATGTGATATTTTTTTCTGATGTGGTCCATGCCAGAAAAAATTGGCTCTAGCAGTGTCCATCTTGTGATGTATCTCCTCTTGTAGTTGGTAAACACCCATTGTATAAGTTGGTATAGTGTTGATGCAGGATTCTGTCAAAATCATCTTCCCCCCCTGATGACAAACCCACACTCTGCCATGTTGGAATTTTTTTCTCAACTTTGAGGTGAACATAACTCAAATCAGAAGCTGTCATATGTTTATTGTTCACCATTACTCCTAAGCATTTCATTGGAAGGTTCCCACTATTACAATTGAACATTTCAGCAACTCTTTTTTGTTCCTCATCAGAGCAACCTAAGACAAAAACCTCACTCTTTTCATAATTTATTCTAAGACTAGACATGTCTTCGAAGCAGTATAGAAGAAATTTAGTGTTATAGATAGATTGATCATCAAAATTCAGGAAAATAATGGTGTCATCTGCATATTGAAGGTGGGTTAAGCCTCCCTCTATTAAACTGGGTACTAGACCTCTAATCTGCCCAGTCAATTTGGCATTCTCAAACATGGTGGCTAATGCATCACTCGCTATATTAAATAGTAGAGGTGAAAGGGGTCACCTCGTCTCAAGCCTTTGTAAGTATTAAAGAAATGACCATCATTTCCATTAATATTTATGCCAACTTTACCCCCTTCTATAATTTGTTTCATCCACTCTAACCATTTCAGGGGAAAGTTCTTTCTTTTGAGCACTTCCATCATAAAACCCCACTGTACCTTGTCATATGCCTTTTCAAAGTCCAATTTCAAGATTACACCTCGATGTTTCTTCACTCTTAACTCATGTAATACCACAATTAAAATCACCACACCCTCCATAATGTATCTGCCTGGAATGACTGTCGTTTGAGTCTCACTGATCAATTTCGCTGCTAACGGAGTGAGTCTTAAGGTTAAAGTTTTTGTAAACCATTTATAATCAACATTTAAAAGACAGATGGGTCTGTATTGTTTGATACAGTTTGCTTCTTTGGTCTTGGGTATTAGAGAAATCATGTCGTAGTTCAATCTGCTAATATTCAGTTCTCCTCTGAAAAAGTCATTGAACATTTCCAGCACAAAGGGTTTCAATTCAGGCCAAAACTCTCTATAAAAGCCTACTGGGAGCCCATCTGGCCCAGGTGCTGAATTTACTTGAGAGAATTCCTTATTTGACACTGATAAACTTACTCATCCCTTATTTGGCCCTCGATAATTTTTCCTTCCCTATTTGATACTACGTTGAAACTTCATCCCTCATTCGACACTGCCGTCCGTTCCGTTAGCTGTTGCCGTGAAAATGACTTGGCCCACTTGTCTGTTTTCGAGTCAATGTACAAAATTACCCTTACGGTTCACTTGACCGGTTGACCCCTCAGGCTCGCAACACCACCCACACATGTGCTTAACAAAAAAAGCACCCACACGTGTGCCTCCTTTCCGAACCCTAGATAGGCGGCGGCGTGTTTCTTCAAAAAAAAGACAGGCGGCGGCGCGTAATGGAGGAAGACGAAGGCAGCGGCTCGAGAGATGCGGCGGCCGCGAGTGTCGGACTAGCAGTGGCTCTGGGCGCGACCCCCATCTTGCACGCTGCAGCGGCCGCGCCCCCCACGCGTGCAATAGGCGGCGGCGGCCGCGGCCCCCACGGTGCAATAGGCGGCGGCGGCCACGGCCCCCACAGTGCAAGTGGCGGTGGCCGCAACCCCCACACTGCGAGATGCGTAGGTCGCCGGGCATGCTGCGGATCCGGCAGCGACCCCGACCAGGCCAGATGCGGCGCCCGCGACCCCCACCGGTGCCCAGCCAAACTGGCTCCTTCCTGGGTGAGTCCATCTTCCTTCTCTCTTGCTTTAGGATGTTATTTCATTACCTGTAGCAAATTTGTTGAGTTAGGTTGTTGTTTCTTTTCTCAAGATGGATCCAAATTCCACATATTACCTTGAAATCAGGCTGTTTGGCAATAAAAGAAAGCTAGAAAGGATTTTTGATGTTTTCGTTTTGATATGACAATTGATTCGGATGTGACAAATTACAAAGATTTGGTTGAAGAGATTGTAAACAAGTACCCACCAGGTTATCTAGAAGTTGCTCATGTTCAGTACTATAATCATGATATAAAAGCCTTCTTTGAAGTTCTCTCTAACCAAGATTCCTGCTATGACTGACAAACGCCAATGGTCTGAATCTACACATGGATTTTTCATGCATCCACCTCTACTAAAAGCCACAGCTGGTAGGCCTAAAACTGAAAGGTATAAAGGATGTAGTGAGAAGAAGAAAAAAGGTCAGCACAAGTGCCCTATTTGTGAAACATATGGCATCATTGGCCCACTTGCAAAAAAGGTAATCCTGATGACATTGTTGCTGTGATGGCTATGAGGTACTACACTACAATGCTGCTGATTTAATTTTCATTCATGAATTTCAGTACTAATTCTAACCTACTTTATTTTGTTATGATGCAGAGGGCCACCAAAGAAGAAGGCAAAGAAAACCAAAACAGCTGAGTCATCTATTGTACCTTTAGAAGATGAAGCACCAGCAACCTCTATGTCTTTTCCACCAAGGTTAGCTCATAATCTCACGCTTGTTTTCAAGATATGTACTACCATCTTAAGTATTACTTTTCTCATCTTAGCCAAAACATTGAGATCACCAAGAACAGCAAGGACAAGGAAAAGCAACCCAAAACCAGTTCTGGAACAACAAATAGCTTGGAGGCTACATCTAAGAAGGGAAAAAAGATCAACACTAGTTCTGGAGCATCAAAAAGGTAAAAATGAAGCACCATCTAGAGATCTGAATTTTTTCTTGCCCATTCATCCAATTTTTGTTAACTATTAATTGTTGCTGCCATTCACACATCAAGAAGTGGTTCAAATGATCTTGCGCCCATGGCTGCTGCAGTCAAGGAAAATACCAAAAGGAGGAAGAAGGTGCCTGCTAAAAAGACAATAGCCATTCCTATGTTGCCGCTTGACAGCCCTGCAATGGGCACAAGAAGCAAAAATGGATCCTGCTAGCCTTGCGCTGAGCACAAGGAGCAAAAGAAGGCTTAGTCTCTGATCTTTTCATGTTGGAATGAACTTGTACTTTCCTTTGTGTGAACTTCCATGTAATCTTAACCTCTTATCTATGTGAACCTAGCTGTAAGATGTTGAGTCTCAAAGATGTTTGTGAACTATGTATGTGAGATGTTGTGAACTGTGTATCTTGAAACCTTTTATGTGAGATGTTTTAAACCTTATATATCCATATTTGTTGTTGATGGTGTATCTGTCATTGTGATGTTTTGGGGCATCATTTCTCTCCATAATTGATGAAAAAAATTTATATGTCATTTGTTATTGACATGTATTATTGCTCATGGTGTATGTTGTTATTTATAGATGATGAAAAAAATGATGCAAAAAATTTGATGCAAAAAAACGTTGTTGTTCTGGACATTGGTACATGTGAAAAAAAGTGTTGTCAGTTCATGTTGTACTATAGAGGGGTAAAAGCGTCATTTCAACCCAGAGTTAACACTGTTAACACACCAAATAGATGGCAGTGTCAAATGAGGGATGATGTTTCAACTGAGTGTCAAATAGGGAAGGAAAATTTTTCGAAGGCCAAATAAGGGATGGGTAAGTTTCTCAGTGTCAAATAAGGAATTCTCTCAATTTACTTCCATGTCCCTAAGTGCCCCTTCTATCTCTTTCATAGTAAAAGGTCTTATCAACTCCTGGGCTTCTTCATTAGAAAGCCTCCCTCTATCACTCCAAAAGTTTTCTCCCAAAGTAATGGTCCCCTCTTGTTCTTTCCCAAACAAGGACTTGTAGTAGAACTCAACATGCTCCCTTATTTCTTTAGGATCTCTCTTAGTTCTTTCTCCATCTTCCAAGGCAAAGATAGTACATTTTTTCTTACTCCCATTGTCTTTACCATGGAAGTATCTGCTGTTAGAGTCCCCTTCCAATATCCATTTCACTCCACCTCTTTTTTGCCATTGAATCTCCTCAAATTGGTAAATTCTCTCTAGATCATTCTTCCACTCATATCTCTGTTGCCATTGTGGTGAACTCAGACCATGACTCTCCATTTCCTCATCTAGGTTCTTCAGTTTATTTAGAAGATCTTTTTATCTTTTTTAATTTGGCGGTTTATATTAGCACCCCATCCTCTACAAAACCTCCTTGTGTAAGCTTTAATCTCTTTCCAGAAATCCTGTATTGTACTATCCCCTCTTTCTGGCCAACTTGCTACCACTTGTTCTCTAAACCCCCCTTGAGATAGCCAAGCCATCTCAAAGCGGAAGCCATGTTGCTGTTTAAACCTGTGGTCATCGGTATTGACAATGATTGGACAGTGGTCTGATCCCACTCTAGTCAGGGTTTCACAAGAAGCCTTCTTATCGAATTAGTCCCATCTGGTGCAAGTTAAAATTCTATCTAGCACACTCATTATGGGAGATGTTTGCTTGTTTGACCATGTAAACCTGCACCCTTTTCTATCCATATCTTTAATTCCATTGTCCCTTATGAACTCATTAAACGCATTCATCCAGAACTGGTTGATATTCCCCGAGGACTTCTCCCAAGCAAACCTGATCGAATTGAAATCTCCTCCCATAATAAAAGGGTCTTCCATATCAGCTATTTTTTGACTTAGCTCCTCAAGAAAATTGGTTTTCCTCTCTATCTGTACTGGCCCATAAACATTGATAATTTCCCACTTAAACTAATCCTTCTTTGACCTTATTTTCATGCTTGAAAAAAACTCGCTATTGTCTTTGCCAACCACCGTAATTTCATCTGTTCTAACTCCAACCAGGGTCCCCGCTGAGTGTCCTTGTGCCACAGTCCAAACCCAGTCATAACTAAAGCCTTCACTCAGCGCAGACAGATCTCCTACACTAAACTCGCTCTTGATAGCCTCCTGTAGGCACATCACATCCACTCTATGAGTTTGTCTGATTTCACTTAATTGTCTCTTGCTACCCTCCGCAGTCCGCACCCAAACTTCTAATATTCCAGAAGAGAATCTTCATTTATCTTAATCAATTGCGGCTGCATCCCGCATCCTCACCCTCTCTAACTTTAGACCTCCCTCTCTTTTTCGGTGGTTTCTTTGGTGGGCGATGTGTTGGAGCCTCCTCAAGGTCTGCCTGCGATTCTGCATTAGCCATCTTACTTATCTCTGATTCCCCCTCTATTTCCTTCTGTTTAGCTTGTTCTTCCAACCTCTTCTTGGTTGCCATAAGATCAACCTTTGATAACTCTTTGGCTTGAATTGTTGAAATAGAAGCATTAATTTTTTTTAGGAGCATTACCTAAATTAATACTGCTAGAAAAAGCAATCTTTTCAAGAAGAGCAGGATCTACCGAATTTACGATACGAAAGGACGAAGTGTTACCTGATATGTCATTTTTTTTCTTGAGTGCCTCCGCTTTGTCTTGAATTTTTCCCGTGTCAGACCTGTTTCTCTCACTCCTACGCACAGCCGTCGTTCCACTCTGCTCTTCTTTGGGAATTGTGGGGATGGAAGACTTGCCTAGATTGGACCACACATTATCCCAATCTATCTCTTCATTTGTGCTTGGTGTTGAGCTGACCTTTTCTACTTCCTCTCTTCCCTCAGTCATTGCCACCTCAACTGGGATTCTAACAACAGCCTTGTCTAAAAGCATCTGCTCTCTACTTTCCACTTTCTTTTCCAACTCAGCCATTTCTATTTTCTTCGCAATAGCATGATTTTCATCATAATCCACCAGTTCTTCTTCACACAATTCCTCTCCCTCACCCTCCCTCTCAAAAGCTGCAGTATTGCTCTGTTGAGTTTGCAGTGGGTCCTCCTCTTCCTCAGTAGTTTTAGAAGCTTCATCAATTTTGTTACCATTAATCTTATTGATCTTGCCCTGGTTTGACTCTGGTTCAGTCCTATTATTCTTAAAGACCTCCGTTCCACCCTCTTCAGTTATCATAACGTCTTTATGAGCTTGATCTCCCTCTATTCCAACTTGCTGCACTTTGTGTTTGTGAGAGCTTGTTCCCTCTTTGCCTCCTTGCTTGTTGACACTAGTTGCAGTCCCTTCTTTGTTATTGTTGACTTCTTTGTCAAATTCATCATGAAATTCCCCTTCTTCATTTTCCTCATCATCTTCTTCCTCCTCCCTCAGCCTATCAAACTTTGAAGTATTTCCACTTTTATCTCTACCTTCTTCAATCACTTCCCACCTTATCCCTCTGCTTTCCTTGTTAAAATACACCTGAGTTTCTCCCCTCACCTGTTTTGCATCTCTACAAGAAATTTTAATTCTGATTGGACCAAATCCCTCAAGGGTTTAATGTCTACCTCTTCAGGTTCCCCAACCAGGTAAGCAATCTCTCTAACCACCTCCTCTTTCCTAGCAATTGGTGGGAAATTGTATGCCTTCACCCAGACAGTTTCAAGTTTATCATCAGCACCCACAGATAATTCAGTAGGGACCACTTTAGCTTTCACATTTGCAGATTCAAATTCAAAACTCCTGAATTTAGCCACTTGATATCTCATGTCTTCATTAGGGAAAGTAATCATGTACTTGTCTTCTCCTTTCAGCTGTTTGATAGTCCACTTGTTGACTTCCCTGAAAAGGTGTTTAAGTTCCCTCTCTACAATCCCCAGAGATGCTTGTCCACTTTTAATATGCATTAAGCCTAGGACCTCTTTGGATTTCACCTCTCTCTCTCTACAAGCAAGTGGATACTGTAAAACCCTTGTCCAGGGATCCCATATCCACACATTTTCAGACCTCTCTTCTCTGGACAAGCTGAGGATCTGT
The DNA here is from genome assembly GCA_947561735.1 of Cenchrus americanus. NCBI lineage: Eukaryota > Viridiplantae > Streptophyta > Magnoliopsida > Poales > Poaceae > Cenchrus > Cenchrus americanus. The sequence goes on from OX387241.1 coordinate 15,578,132, forward strand.
GACCAGACTTTTTACAGCAATAGCAAAAAGGTGGGTTCCTACAATCCTTCCTCAGATGTCCAGTTAGATTACAGTTATGGCATAACTGTGCTGGATTCAAGCTTGCCTTGCCTTTCCTTGCATCCCAGACATCTTCTCTCTGCCTATTCCATTGGTTCTGCTCATTAGCCCATCGCTCATCTTTCCCCCTATTTAGTTTGGCTCTCAGTTCCTGCTCCTCCCAGTCAGCTCTCTCTCTGTCCTCGAATTGTCTCTTGTTAGGATTGGCTCTCTGCTGCTCATACCTTGGCCTCTCCTCTCTGTATCCCCCCTGAAATCCTGAGCTGTTGACGTTGAAATTGTAGGGCCTCTCTCTATCACCTTCTTGCGAGCTCCACTCTTTGTTCCAAGACTCTCTCTCAAAATCTTCATAGCCTCGGTCTTCACCAGATCTCCCTGGGCCCCCCTCTACCACCGGGGCGTGGCGCCGCGCCTCCTCTTTGCATCTGGCCACGCCCGCAGCCTGGATTCATCGCCACTACTTTTGCGAAGGATCTTTCGTCGGTACTACTTGCTCTAACCCTCACCACTCTTCTGCTCTTGTAGCCGAATTTTTGGATCTCCTCTCTTTTAGCTGGAAAACCTAACCCTAAATCCGCCGCCTCCAACGCCGCCCCCTTCCTTACCCACACCCAGCAGTCGACGCGGTCTGACCAAGAGTGTGAGAACAGATGACTTATACACGTGTCGTATGGGTATTTGGGCTTTGTTGGGTTGGCAGTTTCGGCCTGGTTATGATGCACATTTACATTTTGACCCCCAATGTTTGCCTCCTTCTCAAACTGAACTCCAATGGATCCCCCAGCTTGGTTCAACCTCTCACGCGTGTCCTGCTGCAATCTGACGAATTCATCCACGAATTTTGCCGCTGCTTCTCCCGATGAGTTCCTCTTATGAAACGCAAAGCGTCCCAATTTAGATATCTCTCTCTCAAAGACATCACCCAATGAGAACGAGCCAAATTTGATCGGCGTCCCTTCAGAAGCTCTGAAGTCACCAATGGAGGAATTCACGCCTGTTCCCCCCGGAGCTGAAAATGGATCTCCTCCTATGCGAATCTTCGTCGCAGGCGTCATCCCCGCTCTTATTTGATTTTGCTCCAAAGTAACCAGAAGCACCCTCGTGACCTCTGTAGCGATCTAGGCCCTTTCGCACCTTTGGTAAGGGTGTGTTTCGGTGATAAATGACAACCATATACTTGTGACTAACCTTTGTTTTGAAGCGTATTTCTAATTGGGTTATTGTCACGAGTATTGAATGGAATGAGACCCCTCAATTTGATTTAATGGGCTCAATATGGTCGAAGACTGCAAGGCTAAGGACTTTGTTAGTTCCAAGTGTCGCAAAGGAGATGAAGGACACTTGGATTACTAGTTTGTAGTTTCGACCATACTATTAAGAGGGGTTCGTACACTAGTAGCTTAACCATGCACTCCAAAAGTCACAAAATATGCACACTGAAGTTCCTTGGATGCTATCTAGCTCAGAGAGTTCATGGAAGCAAGGTTGAAGCAAAAGAATCGACAGAAAACTCAAAGGCGCTGAATTGGATGAGTTGAAAACAAGTTTACAGCGTCGGATGATCCGACGCCCCAGTTTAACACGCGTCAGATGAGTTCTGCAGCCAACAGATTCAAAATAGACCGTCGGATGAACCGACGGTACAGGCATCAGTTCATCTGACGCCTTAGGGTTTGGCTACAGTTCTGGTCAAGGGTCTGCTCTTAAGCATCGGACGATCCGATGCCTTGACCATCGGTTCATCCGACGGTTGCATTTAAATTCAACAGAGACGTGCCAAGACTTCTGCTTCAGCACCGGATGAACCGACGCTTGGATTGTATACTCAGCGGTTCATCCGACGCCTTGATTCAAATCATACAGTACCGCCCCAAGTGTGGTGCCTTCAGCACCGGATGATCCGATGGGGCGTCGGTGTATAGCGTCGGTGCATTGTCTGGGTTTCTTGGTTCAACGGCTATATTGGAGTCTGTGAGGATCGGATGATCCGACGCTCAGCAGGGGGGGCACCATCGGTTCATCCGACGGTACAACTTTTCAGGGGACTTTTTCCAACGGCTAGCCTCCTTTGCTAGACCTATAAATAAGCCCCCCTGCCTCTCTAGAGCTGCCTTTGCCACTCTGAAGATCTATTGCAGCCTAGGAGAGAAGGAGAGTGTGTTCTTGCCTATTGGGATTTCTCTTCCTCTTCATTGAGGTGTTCTTTCTTAGTGAGCAAGAGTTTCAAGGTGCATACATGGCTTAGCTGAGTACTCAGGTCAACTGAAGGTGTGCGGGCTTATTACTCTTTGAGTTTGACGGCTCCTAGATGGTCTAGGTGATGGGGGTTCTTGGTGAGCTCTTGGAGATTGTGGGAGCCTCAAGACAAGCTTGGTGTACACGATTCAAGACCCACCGTTCCGGAGATGGAGAACGGGTACTCTTAGTGAGCACTTGTGTCTTTGTGACTCAAGGGGGAGCGATACTCTAAGTGAGTGCTCCAACGTGGACAAGGGGAAGCGTCAACTTCTCGATACCACGGGAAAAAATTCGGTCGCCTCTTGTCCTCTTATTTACTTCTAGCACTTAATTTCAGCACTTTATTTCTGCTCTTAAGTTTCTTTGCCTTTGTTCTAGCTTGTTTCGCTTGTGTGCTTCATATCTTGCCTAGGTTGTCATATTGCCTCCTAGTGTGATATTTGCTAAGGAAACTTGTGATAGTGTGCTCTAGTAGTAGGGAAGAACCTTTTTAGTATGGGCAACACTAGTTGATAGGTTAAGGTTTTCGTTTTTTATAGAGCTTGCAAAACAAGTCCCATATTCAACCCCCCTTCTATGTGACTAGATCCTACAAGTGGTATCAGAGCAAGGCTCCCTTTTGCTTGGCTTAACCGCCTAGGGAGATGGGGAAGGGAAGTGGCAATGGCCCTCCAAGGTTGGCGGGGAAGCGCTTCACCTTTTGGGCGCATAGAATGGCTAGCTATCTTCAAGCTCAACATCATGATGTGTGGCTCACTACCATGTATCTGTTGCCTTCGGTTCCCACTGAGAGTGAGGCTAAGTGGAATGCACGTGCTAGGAATCACATCTTTGAGGCGCTAGATGAGGAGTTGTTTGATCGGGTCTTTGCTTTGCCCACCGCCCATGAGGTGTGGATGGAACTCAAAGAAATCCATGTGGGTAACAAAAAGATCCGTGAGGAAAAATATGAGTTGCTCAAGTTGGAACTCAATGAGTTCAAAATGAAGGATGATGAGGTGGTAGAGCAAATGTATTCTAGGATGGGGGTGCTTATTCAAAGTATCAATGCTCTTGATGTTGCTAACCTTTCCGAGCAGGAAATTATCCAGAAAATCCTTCAAACGCTCCCCAAGCCAAGATACAACATCGTCAAGGAACTTCTCTTTGAGAAGGACTTCACCACCCTCACCATCACCGAGGTTGTGAGCAAGATCCACTCCCACAAGATGTTCATGATGGAAGACATGGAATCATCTACCTCACACTCAAGCGCCAAGAAAGATCTTGCACTCAAGGCAAGTGAAAAGGGGAAGTCCAAGAAGATCAAGGAAAAAGCTCATTCTTCCTCAAGTGAAAGTGATGATCCAAGTGACTCAAGTGAAGCGGAGAGCGATGATGCTAAGCTTGCTCTTCTCATGAGGAAACCACAAGAATGCTCTCCAAGATTGGCAAGAAGGGCTACAACTATGATCCTAAGAAGCAAAAGTTCCGGTCATCAAGAAGAAGTGGTGAGGGAAGCAATCGGAAGTGCTACAATTGTCGTAGCTATGATCATCTCTCATATGATTGCCCCAAGCCCGACAAGCGAGTGTCAAACTCAAGCAAGAAGAATGATGAATATGACAAGGATGCCAAGTACTACAAGAAGAACTCATCCAAGAAAAAGTCATCAAACAAGCCCTACCACAAGAAGAAGGGTGAACATCGTTCTCTCTTGGTCAATGAATGGGTGACCGGGGGTGAGACATCGAGTGAATCAAGTGAAAGTGAAGAGGACAAGAACAAGAAGATCGCTGGTATTGCTATCATGGATGATGAGCCTCCACTTCCACCTCCACCTATGTGCTTCATGGCAAAGCACTCCAAGGTGAGCGATAGTGATAATAGTGGGTCTTCTAGTGATGATAAAGAAACAAAAGAGTAAGCTCAAAGCTCTTGATGAGACTCATGAGAAACTTAAGCTTTCATATGATGAGTTGCTTGTGAAGCACAATGACCTTATCAAAGGGCATGATGCTTTGGTAGTGTCTAACAAGTCACTTAGAGATGACCACAACAAGTTACTTGATAAGCACAATGAGTTAATCGTCAAGCATGACGACATAACCGTGCTTAACAAGTATCTTGAGTCAAATCATATGAAGCTCAAGAAAGAACATGTGCTCTTAGAGATGAAATATCAAGAACTTGAGCTTGCTAGTGAGGACATTGGTTCTAGTGGGCATGCAAATGCTAGAGAAGTCACTAAAGTCAATGCCTCCACCTCATGTGATGATCTAATTGAAAAACCTAAGGTCTTGCTTAATGTTGAAAATGTTGCATCTTCCTCCAAGACTAACCATAATAGGGTGAAAGCTCTTGAAGAAGAAGTGAGAAGCTTAAGGTCTTGTGTAAAGACTTTGGCCAAGGGTGAGGAGTTGCACAAGGAGATCCTCTACTACAATGCAAGAGACTATAGGACAAAGGGGCTTGGTGCTTTCCCTAATCCCATCAAGGAAACTCCTAGGTCAAAGGAGTTATATGGGTGTTTCATCAATGAAATTGGATCTTATTGTCAACATTGCAAGGTCACCGGTCATCACACAAGGGAGTGTCCAACACCTACTCGTCCTTTGCCCACCTTGCCTAGCAACTACAAGTCCATGTACAATGACAACGACTTCTTATTGATGAAGAAGAACAATGGCAAAGTGGCAATCAAGTTCATTGGGGCCAAACCAGAAGTCAAGCCACCTAGAAGCTTGTGGATTCCTAAAGCTCTTGTCACTCACATCAAAGGGCCCAAACTAGCTTGGGTTCCTAAATCTCAATGCTAATTTCTTGTGTGTAGGTGAACTACAAGGCCGGAGGGAGTCATTGGATACTTGATAGTGGTTGCACTCAACACATGACCGGCCAAGTAAAAATGTTCACCTCACTAGTGGATGATGCGGGAGATCATGAACAAGTTTCATTTGGTGATAACTCTAAAGGAAGGATCTCCGGATTGGGTGAAATCTCTCTAACAAATGATTTATTCCTTTCCAATGTTCTCTTTGTGGATTCTTGTAGTTATAACTTGCTTTCCATTGCACAATTTTGTGACCTTGGTCTTTCATGGACATTTGATGATGAAGGGGTCACAATTACTAACAAGAAAACTAATGAAGTTGTTTTCAAGGGATTCCGCTATGGCAATCTTTATCTTGTAGATTTTACATCCCGTGAAGCAAACTTGACTACTTGCCTCATCTCCACTACATCCAAGGGTTGGCTATGGCACCGTCGCATTGCACACATAGGCATGAGCCAACTCAAGAAATCTTTCAAGAAAGGTATGGTCCTTGGTGTGAAGGATGTTACATTCGAGAAGGACAAGTTGTGTAGTGCATGTCAAGCCGGCAAGAAAATCATCCCATGAAGGCTTATGTATCTACCACAAGACCATTGGAGCTCATTCACATGGACCTCTTCGGACCAACCACATACAAGAGTCTTGGTGGTAATCTCTATTGTCTTATCATTGTTGATGATTCCTCACGCTATACTTGGACTTTCTTTTTGGAGGACAAGGGCAAGACATTTGACATCTTCAAGAAGTTTGCTACTGGAGCCCAAAATGAATTTGGGTCATCCATGTTGAAGATTAGAAGTGACAATGGGTCGGAATTCCGCAACACCAAGGTGGAAGAGTATTGTGATGGTGAAGGCATCAAGCATGAATTCTCCTCAACCTATACACACCAACAAAATGGTGTAGTTGAGAGGAAGAACAAGACACTCATCACTCTTGCTAGAGCTATGTTGGATGACTATGGAGTCTCGCAAAGGTTTTGGACGTAAGCTATCAACACGGCATGTCACGCTTCAAATAGAGTGTATCTCCACCGACTTATGATGAAGACACCATATGAGCTACTCATTGGGAGAAAGCCCAACATCTCTTACTTTCGGGTGTTTGGTTGTAAGAGTTTCATATTCAAGAAGAGGAAGCATCTAGGGAAGTTTGAGAGTAGAGTAGATGAGGGCATATTTGTTGGTTATGCATCTAACTCGAAAGCATATAGAGTATTCAATAACTCTACACGAGTGATTGAAGAAACATGTGATGTGGAGTTTGATGAATCTAATGGCTCCCAAGGAGATGGTTTTTGTTGTGATGATGTAGGAAAAGAACCTCTTCGAAAAGCAATGAAGAAGATGGCCATTGATGACATCAAGCCAAGGGAGGATGATGACCCTCACTCCATTCTTGAGGACTCATCCTCCGATGATGATAATGATAATGATCCACCAAAGCATCCACCTACATCACCCACAAGATAAGATAGTCCATCTTCCTCACAAGAACCACCTCCTATCTCACAAGACACTCAAGATCAAGTAGAGGACATGGGCGAAGTTCAATCTCAAGATGATCCCACCTCTACAATATTTGGAAGACGCACAAGGACTTCAACAAATCATCCAATTGATCTTGTGTTGGGTGATCCCCAAGGGGGTACAAGGACTCGCCGCAAGCAATATGCCTCATTTTGCAAACATCATGCTTTTGTTTCTTTTGTAGAACCCACAACTATAGATGAAGCTCTTGGGGAAGCGGATTGGATCTTGGATATGCAAGATGAGCTCAACAACTTCACAAAAAATCAAGTGTGGGAGTTGGTCGAGTGCCCCAAGAACAAGAATGTGATTGGCACCAAGTGGGTCTACCGGAACAAGCAAGATGAACATGGCATTGTGGTGAAGAACAAGGCAAGACTTGTCGCCAAAGGGTACTCTCAAGTAGAAGGCTTGGACTATGTAGAGACCTTCGCTCCGGTGGCACATCTTGAAGCTATCTGTATCCTCCTTGCATATGCATCTAGTCATAAAATGAAATTATTTCAAATGGATGTAAAGAGTGCTTTCTTGAATGGCTTCATCAATGAAGAAGTCTATGTGGAGCAACCTCCGGTTTTGAGGATGCTACATATCCTAACCATGTCTATAGGTTGCACAAAGCGTTGTATGGACTCAAGCAAGCTTCTAGGGCATGGTATGAGAGGCTCCGGGATTTTCTCATTGAAGTGGGGTTCAAGATTGGTAGAGTGGACAACACTCTTTTCACAAAGATAATCAACAAAGAACTCTTCATTTGTCAAATTTATGTTGATGATATTATCTTTGGCTCTACTAATCTCAAAGTGTGCAAGGATTTTAGTGAACTCATGACTAGGGAATTCGAGATGTCAATGATCGGAGAGCTCAACTTCTTCCTTGGGTTTCAAATCAAGCAATTGAAGGAAGGGACTTTCATCCATCAAGAGAAGTACACCAATGATATTCTCAAGAAGTTCAAGATGGATGATTGTAAGCCGATCAAGACTCCAATGCCTACTAATGGACATCTCGACCTAGATGAGGGAGGTAAATCGGTTGACCAAAAGCTTTACCGTTCTATGATCGGTTCTCTTCTTTATCTTACCGCATCTAGGCCCGACATCATGTTTAGTGTTTGCATGTGTGCTCGGTTTCAAGCCAACCCTAAAGAATCTCACCTATGTGCTTTGAAAAGGATCCTTAGATATTTAAAATACACACCTAGCATTGGCTTGTGGTACCCCCATGGTGCTTGTTTTGAGCTCTTGGGTTATTCGGATTCGGACTTTGCCGGATGTCGAGTAGACCGTAAGAGTACTTCGGGTGGGTGCCATTTGCTAGGTCGCTCTTTGGTTGCTTGGTCCTCTAAGAAGCAAAACTCCGTGGCCTTATCCACCGCGGAGGCGAAATACATTTCCGCGGGGGCTTGTTGTGCTCAAATCCTCTATATGAAGCAAAGCCTCTTGGATTATGGTGTGGTTCTAGATAGGGTTCCCCTCCTTTGTGACAGTGAGAGTGCCGTAAAAATTGCTAACAACCCGGTTCAACACTCTCGCACCAAGCACATTGATATCCATCATCACTTCTTGCGAGACCACGTTGCAAAAGGGGACATTGTCCTTTGTGGTGTTCGCTCTGAGGAGCAATTGGCGGATATATTCACCAAGCCTCTTGATGAAAACACCTTTTGTAGGCTTCGGAGTGAATTAAATGTGCTTGATGTGTCCAACATCATGTAATGCTTGTCATATAGTTTGCATTTGCATATGCACATGATTAGGGGCTTGTCTAACCTTGATGAGATAGTGATGAGTATGGGTCTTGCTTGAGCCGGTGGTTCTCTTGTTTCACTCAAGGCATGAAGAATGGCTCATCATGAATAAGCTCATCAAGGGTTCAAACTTGGCAAGATAGTTTACCTTCTCGATTTGCATTTATGCTTGTCATGTAGATGCACTCATGTTTACTTTCATGCATTTGTCCTTGCATAGCATTGCGTGAGAGAAGTCACAAAGGAAACTCACACTATGAGAAAGTTGCTTAGCGTTCAATGCAAATCAACAACTCTTAAGGTGTGATGAGACAAATGATTGTGCTTAATGCCTATTGAGTTAAGTCCTAACGAGCTTATGGTGTCAATCTCTAAGTTCAAAGGCAATTAACTCATACATTCCCTTTTTGGAGCTCCCCCCTCCTTTGGTTCTTAATTTGCCTATTTTTATCTATGGTTTATCCCTTTTTAGGGAGCTATTTGTGTATTATAAGTATTTTATAAAGGAGTGCTTGAGGGGTGAGGTTGTCACTCAGGATTGATCCAAGGATGTGCTTGTGTTAGCTTGTGTGTGACATTCGACGGATCAAAAATGAGAAATAGTTCAACAAATCGAATTGTCACCATCGGATGAACCGACGCCCTGTAGGTTCTAGTGTCGGATCATCCGGTGAAGGGTTTTGGGCGCTCAGTTGCTCTCTATTAGCAAATTTCACACCGTCGGATGAACCGACGCCTTCGCGTCTTATACCATCGGTTCATCCGGTGCTGAAGAAATTTGCCTTCTTCCCAGACCCACGCATAACTACTCCGACGCGTTGTAAATTCTGGCCGTCGGACCATCCGATGCCCCCTTTTACCCCGGAGCTCAGTTGCACCGACGGTTCGACCGACGCTTCTATTTTTCCACCGTCGGTTCATCCGACGCTCCACTGAAGTGTGGGTCCTACCTGTCATATCCGTCGGCAGCTTCTCAAACGTTTCAAACCCTAATCACTTCGCAGCTCGCCGCCGGCCGCGCCCGACGCTGTCTTCGTGCTCGCCTTCGGTGACCTCCCCGCGTCGCGCACCCTCTCTCGCCCTCCGCCATCCGCCCGCACTCGCCGCCCGCCGCCACGCCGCTCCCCCGCGTCCAAATCTCCCGCGCAAGCAGGACGCCGCACAGCTAGGGTTTCGGCCGCAACGCCGATTCCGGCCGTCCGCCGCCACCACTACTCGCCGGCGGCCGTCTAAGGGTGCGCGAGGACCGATTCTTCAGCCACAGCAGCTTCTCGTCATCCAATCCTCGAGCTGTGGTGAGGATTTGAGTTCATTCCTCATCCATGCACTGTCTCTAGGGTTCGTTTGCATTGTTCAATACACAATAGAGGTTGAATTGGTGCTAACTCATGCTCTAGCTAGAATTGTGGTCATGAGTAATCATTGAAATGACTTTTTGTGCCCACAATTCATGTAATTCTTCCATATCCTTCATTGTCTAGAGCATCTAGGGCTTAATCTCTTTTCTTGTCCATGTGCAATTTGTTCAAATTGGTCCTCATGACCCTAAAGAAGCTTTGTCATGCTACCATTTTGCTCAAATGACTTGTAGCTTTTCCTATCTTCCTACTCATGAGTACTTGTAACATGGAAAGCACAAGAAGTTGGTTAAATCTTGTTCACTCATATTGCACATCTTGATCACCTAAGGACTGACCTAGCATGTCTTTTTACTCATGTGGTCACTTTTCTCCTAGATGTTCATAATTAGGCTCATATCTACTCATGTGCTATGCTTAAGGACCTCTTATCCTTAGTTACATATCATGTTTATTCTCATCTCTAGCCATTCTATAATCTTCTACCATTTTCTCTCGCAGATGGCAGGCGACAAGAGGAAGGGTAAGGCCGCAGCCGAGCCGAAGAAGAAGACGAGGCAGGAGAAGGAGTGGGACAGAGTGCTCGCAGTGCCAGACACACAGGGGCAGCCTCAGAGGGGCATCCGGATTTCCGAGGGCACACAGAGTCAGGGGGAGCAGCCCCAGAGTGAGCAACGAAGCAGCGGGCGGCAGGGCGGAGCGGACACAGACACGGCGGCGGCCGCGCAGCCACGTCGGTCAGGCAGAGGGCACCAGACCATAGAGCAGACAGAGTCACCACCCTCACTAGCCAGGTCAGGACCTCGGACACGAGGTGGTCACACTCAGCCACAGCCGACACCGTGACAGAGGAGAGCTGCAGCAGAGGAGCTCACAGAGAGAGAGAGAGCAGCAGGCACTCGGCCCCCAGCTCCCCAGAGGACCACGAGCAGAGGCTTTTGGAGTCTATCTCCGTGACCTCCGTCACTTGCCGGGGCCGAAGATTCGGCGGTTGAGGAGTGTACTAGAGGACCAGTGGTTCCCACGGGGCAGAGAGGAGTGTGACCCCAGGTTCTGGACGATTCTCCAGGAGAGCTTCTATGCCTCCTATACTCACAGAGGGTCTCAGCTCAGCCAGCACCGTATGCTACAGTTCACAGCTCTCAGGGCAGCTGCAGCTGGAGAGGCGATCCTCCCCTTCTTCGGCTACCAGCGGGGATTGGTGGACTTAGTGACTCGGAGGTCACGATACATCCCCGACTGGGTCAGAGTGTTATATGCCACTATCTACGTCGATGCTGACCGGGTCGCTATCAGGTTAATGTTTATGGGTCAGCAGCAGAGGCTCACTCGAGAGGGGATTGCAGAGCTGCTTCAGGTGGATCTACACGATGATTCTATTCACTACCTGGCGTACCCTGACGTCGAGCCTCCTCGTCGTGCACACTCACCTATCCTACCTACCGACGAGGAGATCAGTTTCCTGTTCCAGCAGCCTTTCCTTCCCGGCACACCCAGGACACCAGATCGTTTGATTCGCGAGGCTTACGTGGTTCACTACGCCCTCAGACGGTCTGTACTCTACCGGATGGGGAATGCAGAGTCCTTGACAGGGGTGCAGCAGTGGCTACTGATGTATGTGATGGCGAAGCGCCCCTTTGACCTCGTGGATATCTTGCTAGCAGAGATCGAGGACGCCATTATGGATGGCATGGGGACGACACGACAGCAGCCTCTCGCTCACTGGATCAGTTGGCTGTTGTTCCGGCTCGAGGCTCAAAGGTATGTCGGGATGCTTGAGTCGTCGAAGTTCGTGTTCCCGACCTACCGGCCTCTGATGTCAGGTGACAGGAGGAGAGGCCCGAGAGGCCTGAGAGAGCCGAGGAGACACTACAGGCTCGGGCAGCGAGAGGGCGATTATGGACGAGGCAGCCCGACAGGATGCTACTCTTGCTGCAGCAGAGGCACCTCTTCCTCAGTACTTTGCCACAGACGACGAGTCCTCTAGTGACGACGAGGATTTCACACCTGCTCCAAAGCCCGTTTTCAGAGTCCGCCGGTCACACGACGACGAGGTAGGAGGCTCCACCTTGCCAGGTCAGAGAGAGGCTGAGTCACCGGTTCCCATGATCACAGCTACTCAGGTGACCCAGCCAGACCAGCTCACTTCACTGATTCAGGCCATGGCTGCTCAGTCTCAGGCAACACTCCAGGTACAGCAGCAGATGCAGGCTCAGTTCCAGCAGTACCAGGAGTCGCAGTAGGTGATCCTAGAAGGGATCCGTCAGCAGCAGGAGGCTCAGAGGCAGCAGATGCTACAGCACCAGATGTTGACTTCGCAAATGTTCACCTTCATGTCTGGTTGCCTTGGTCAGCTCTTCCAGCAGTCAGGACTTCAGCTACCTCAGCCCCCTACCACTGTCGAGCTACAGGCTAACCCGACAGCGCCTCTTCCTCCAGCGGGTGGGTTCGTGAATGTTCCCCTGTCGACTTTCCCACAGTCACCTCTACTTCAGACAGGGGCGTTCGCGGTACCTCAGACGACGACACCATTGGCAGTGGTCACCACTTCCTTCCTTGCTCAGCTTCGGATGACCACTCCTGCGTCGTCCCAGCTGGTGTCTCCGCTTACCACAGGAGCTCTCGTCTTCGAGACACCAGCTCGCACCACTCTGCCCAGTCCACCGGTGTCCTCACCGCTTTCGACGTTCACTACACCGAGGGCAGAGGGGTTGGGACAGGAGGACCACTACCTTCGAGCGATCACGGAGCAGATCTCGTCAGCACTTGCCTCTGACACCGTTCCTCCTGCTCCCGAGGCTACTACAGCTCCCGGCACGTCAACTATCGCACCTCCTCCACCTCCGGGTTCCTCGTCACCAGCTTGGTCTCTTCTCAGCGAGGACGATGACGATGACGCCTCCGGCTTCTCAGTGTGACCTTCAAGGGTTGTCTCTACTTCGTCGTCGGATCCTTCCTCTCCGCCTTAGGCTTAGTCTCCTTTTTGGTGCTTGTTGCCAAAGGGGGAGATAGATAGGGGAGTAGAGATAGGGGGGGTTAGGGGAGAGTGCAGGTTTTGGAGTTTTTGTAGCCTCTCTCGCTTTTGTGGAGTTTCATGATGAGACATGTATTTGGATCTTGTGTATGTCGATGGTTTACATGTCTACTCATGCTTGTGTGTTTACTTAATGCATGTGTGTTTACCGCTTATTTATTTCATGCATTAGAAGTAGAGGTTATATGTTTTTAATTCAAATTTTCGTATATCTCTACTCGTGTTGTCATCTATCACCAAAAAGGGGGAGATTGTAGCGATCTAGGCCCTTTCGCACCTTTGGTAAGGGTGTGTTTCGGTGATAAATGACAACCATATGTTTGTGACTAACCTTTGTTTTGAAGTGGATTTCTAATTGGGTTATTGTCACGAGTATTGAATGGAATGAGACCCCTCAATTTGATTCAATGGGCTCAATATGGTCGAAGACTGCAAGGCTAAGGACTTTGTTAGTTCGAAGTGTCGCAAAAGAGATGAATGACACTTGGATTACTAGTTTGTAGTTTCGACCGTACTATTAAGAGGGGTTTGTACACTAGTAGCTTGACCATGCACTCCAAAAGTCATAAAATATGCACACTCAAGTCCCTTGGATGCTATCTAGCTCAGAGAGTTCATGGAAGCAAGGTTGAAGCAAAAGAATCGACGGAAAACTCAAAGGCGCTGAATTGGATGAGTTGAAAACAAGTTTACAGCGTCGGATGATCCGACGCCCCAGTTTAACACGCGTCGGATGAGTTCTGCAGCCAACAGATTCAAAATAGACCGTCGGATGAACCGACGGTACAGGCATCGGTTCATCCGACGCCTTAGGGTTTGGCTACAGTTCTGGTCAAGGGTCTGCTCTTAAGCATCGGACGATCCGACACCTTGACCATCGGTTCATCCGACGGTTGCATTTAAATTCAACAGAGACGCGCCAAGACTTCGGCAAGACCGGATGAACCGACGCTTGGATTGTATACTCAGCGGTTCATCCGACGCCTTGATTCAAATCATACGCGCACCGCCCCAAGTGTGGTGCCTTCGAAAGACGGATGATCCGACGGGGCGTCGGTGTATAGCGTCGGTGCATTGTCTGGGTTTCTTGGTTCAACGGCTATATTGGAGTCTGTGAGGATCGGATGATCCGACGCTCAGCAGGGGGGCACCATCGGTTCATCCGACGGTACAACTTTTCAGGGGACTTTTTCCAACGGCTAGCCTCCTTTGCTAGACCTATAAATAAGCCCCCTGCCTCTCTAGAGCTGCCTTTGCCACTCTAAATATCTATTGCAGCCTAGGAGAGAAGGAGAGTGTGTTCTTGCCTATTGGGATTTCTCTTACTCTTCATTGAGGTGTTCTTTCTTAGTGAGCAAGAGTTTCAAGGTGCATACATGGCTTAGCTGAGTACTCAGGTCAACTGAAGGTGTGCGGGCTTATTACTCTTGGAGTTTGACGGCTCCTAGACGGTCTAGGTGATGGGGGTTCTTGGTGAGCTCTTGGAGATTGTGGGAGCCTCAAGACAAGCTTGGTGTACACGGTTCAAGACCCACCGTTCCGGAGATGGAGAACGGGTACTCTTAGTGAGCACTTGTGTCTTTGTGACTCAAGGGGGAGCGATACTCTAAGTGAGTGCTCCAACGTGGACAAGGGGAAGCGTCAACTTCTCGATACCACGGGAAAAAATTCGGTCGCCTCTTGTCCTCTTATTTACTTCTAGCACTTAATTTCAGCACTTTATTTCTGCTCTTAAGTTTCTTTGCCTTTGTTCTAGCTTGTTTCGCTTGTGTGCTTCATATCTTGCCTAGGTTGTCATATTGCCTCCTAGTGTGATATTTGCTAAGGAAACTTGTGATAGTGTGCTCTAGTAGTAGGGAAGAACCTTTTTAGCATGGGCAACGGTTAAGATTTTCGTTTTTTATAGAGCTTGCAAAACAAGTCTCGTATTCAACCTCTTCTATGTGACTGGATCTTCCAACCTCGATTTCACCCGCTTGCTATGCTAACCCTATTACGTGAACTTTCCTCTCTGCTCGCTTCTCACGGAATAAATCTCGGAGAAAGGTAGGGGAGAAGGAAGCCGAGAATCCGCTCTACCGATCCCCCTGCTTAGAATCGGAATTTATCAGATAGAGCCAGAGATCGCCGGCGGTCACCACCTCGTCGCCGTCGTTCGCCTCTCTGTTTTTTTCAATTTCTCGTGTCGCCGCCGGGGCCGCGTTCACCGAGGCGACGGGCACCGCCCACGAATCCACGAACCGGCTCGCCGCTCTCGCGCGTTTGTCACCGGCCGCTAGCGTGCGGCGTCGCTGCGTCAGCTACGGACGGAGCGAGGCACGTCTCCATCGGCCGCCGGAGCTTTTGGTGGGCGTGCAGGCCTAGGGAAGTTGGGCAGGAAGGGCAGCTGTGGATGCTGAAAATGCTCCGCCGTGGTCGGAGACTTTCCGGCACGCACTCACCGACGCCGACGCGCGTCCGCACGAGAGCGAACGACGTTTGAGGGCGCCACAGTTGGACGCGCACGCGGCGGCAACATACGATCGATGAATGATGAGAGACGTTACTCGGGTCAACATACAGCTCGGTGCCAAACCAAGATACGGAGGTGAGAGAGAAAGGAGAAAGAAGAGTGCTGATCGATGAAGGAAACATAGTCAGAAACCACCGCTGCACAGTGTTTTTTGGGGCACAAGAGTTGAGATCGTGCGTCAGTCGACGACGAGCTTCTATGGTGCTCGGTAGCAGGGTAGAGCTGTTTAGCGTTTTTCTATAGTCCAAAATTGCACTGGATTACATTTTGGAGTTGATGTAAAGTATCGCGGCATTCTGGTCGTCCAAAGTAAAAAAACATGTCTAAATACGACATTAGTAAAAAAAATCAAAATTAAAAACGGCTAATCCTGAAGAATGAGGGGGGTAAAAACAAAAAGTACAAAACAGTACTAGTCACTGTATTCTCTTCATACAATTGTATATAGCTTTTGTCTACAGTTGCCGTGTCTACCTAGCCAAAATTTCTATGTTGTGGGAAACAATTTTATCAAGGGGGATTGAACCCCTGACAAAAAAATTATTACATATAGTTCATTGTTCATCTTTCACTTAGACTAAGTGAAAGATGAACAAAGGGCTCCTGCACATTTTTCAGCCCAAAATCCTCCAGCATGAGCAAAGTAACGGCTCACGCTTTTTAGCTTCAAGTTAAGCCTGCACCTGCAAAGTCATCAGCATCCACCGTTTGGGTTCCAAGTCTGGCACGAGTGGCCCGGCCCACTTAGCCGCTGCCGGTATATCTGCCGGAGAAACTTGACGATGGACTCGCCCGCGGTGGCCTCCCCGGACAGTTCCTCTCCCGCCATAGGTCGCGCCGCGCCGACAGCCGCCGCCGCCGCCGAGAGCACCAAGAACACCATGGTCGCCGGCAGGAGGAAGCTCCTCGTCGCCGCCATGATCTCGAGCTTCTTCTTCTCTCTCCGCGTCTCTCGCTTTCTTCTCCTCTTGTTCGTTTTCTCTCTCACCTCTATGAGCTCGCTCGAATGACTTTGCAATGCACAAGTGTATGCTTTGACACGATGATCGCTGCTCCAAGAAACCAGTTTATTATATACAGGGGAGAGCACAGGGATTGGTCTCCGTGGAGAAGTTGCTTGCGCGTTACGTGGGAGACTTGGCGCGTTGATTTGAATTATATTCCATGAGTAGGACACCAAGTCGCCGGTATCTCAACATGAATTTTCTTAATTTTCATTTTTTTTATGTTAGAGCAACTCCAAGAGTCTCTCTAAAATCCACTAGTTAAAATTCTGATTTAGCTAGTATGTAAAATGAAATAGCTAGCAAAAAGTTGATGAAATCCAACAGACACACTCTCCATATATTCCATCGATAGTGGGTCCCGCCTGCCATACTCATGTACGAGGGGATAGCTAGTCACCAACCACTAGCCAAAGATAGCTAGCGGGGCAACAGATTTAGCTAGTCAGGATAGTTAGTTGGGCAGATAGCTAGTCTGTTGGAAGAGTGTTTTTGAGATTTTTTCCAAAATTTAGCTAGTCAAGTCATTTTAGCTAGTCTCTTGGAGTTGCTCTTAGTAACTCAATTAGCACACGTATTTACTCAGATACTTTTGTTTCTCTAGTAGTGAATTAGGTATACGTAATGACAGCATTTTAACCAAAACACACTTTTTTCGAACAATAACCAAAACACACTTTCAATCACTAAATGGATTATTTTTAATATAAAAGAAAACATTTGTTTTCAATGAACACGGAAACATGTTAACAGGGCCCAATTGGCAACATGCAAGACCTTCTATGGTTGCGTTGCCGTAAGAATCGAAGACCTTCTGGCGTCCTTGTATGACTTCGGCTCCAAAGGGAGCACTTTTGCTGGTCAATCATCATGCTATTTATTGCAATTCATTCGCCAACTCGTTTCTATGGTCAAAACTTGGATATCTTTGGGAGTACGAAAGCGTGCTCTTCCACTCTTGGTCAATGTTTCATGTTTTCAGTCTAATTAGGTTTAATGAAGTCAAAGTCCCAGCAATTTTCCAAGAAAAATCTCCATGGTCAAACATCCAACGGTTCAGATCATTGTATACTTCGTAAAACCAAACGGTAGTATGAGGTGGTATGCATGGGTAGTACTAAATTACCCCTTTTATACTTCGTAAAACCAAGCGGTAGTATGAGGTGGTATGCATGAGTAGTACTAAATTACCCCTTCTATACTTCATACCACTCATGGGTGGTATAAGGCACCGGAAAAGACCTAAAGAAAATTCTCATCCATCGTTTTGTTCAGAGATGAGAAAAGTGGAAATTTCACCAATGCGTTATATTTGGCCAACGTTTGAGCAAAATAAATTTATTCTCTAAACTATAAAGCATGATATTAGACTTTCTTGCCTTCTGGCTGAAGTCACATGATCGGAAATGTTCATTTCTAGCGTGTGCCACTATGATTTCTGAAGTTCCATAGCACCAGATTTGACTTTATGTAAGGTACTCCAAGCTGAAACAGGTGAAATGGTCATCGGTATCTCCATGCCCAACGTCAAGACCCACATACATTTCTGCATTAGAGTGTGCCACATGGTCACTGAACTTGACCCTGACATGAACCCGTATTTACCGAGTCAAGATCTTACTTTCGTGTCATGTCATTGCAGTCACGAGGTTCAGTAGAAAAAGCTTAGATCTAACGTGTAGTGGATTCTTCATGTTCACTATAATTCCAAGTTGGTAGGATGGCACTTGCACTAAATTGTAGAAAACTAAAATTCCAAAGAAGAATACCATGTCAGTTGTCATTATGATATGACCTTCTGGGACAACCTTAGCATAGAACGAAGTACACACATTTTGCTGGTAGCTCAATATAATTCAGCTGCTGGTTGCACTATTATATGGCCATATGCAAGTCCATCTTGGCAGAGACCAAGCATTTGCATGCAAGTCATGAACATTTTTTTTTTGGAAGAAAAAAAGTAATGTTGGTTCCACTACTAGCACCACCTAATTCAGGCCAAGTTTTCTTCAAGGTTGACTCTCTGGCTTAACGCTTGCGACAGAATAAGCTGTCATGACGGAGCGCAACTAAGCTTCATTCTATCCCACATCACCACGCGAATTAAGTTGGACAAAAACAAAACGGAAGGACTAAGTATTATATATTGAGCCGTACAATATCTGCTGAGTTCGTCAAAGGAGACAGATTGTTACGGGATACACTATCCCGAGAAAGAGGCAGAACGAGAACGCAACTAACCTGCTCCTGACAAACTCTTTTCAAGTTACAAAATGACACTTTCTCAGTTGTTCACAAAAATCACAGAGACACACTTGTTCAATTAAAAAAGAACACAGACACAGTGCGACTGTATTAGAAAACGGCAGTGTGCCAAAAAGCCCAGCACAAGTGCCTCCACGTCCAGTTTGATGTTCAGGCTTGAGACACAGTGCGTGCAGTGAGTGCCCAGAGTCAGAGGAAACATGCTGTCGGTACGAGAGATCCGAAAATTCCATGCTCACGCAAAAGCTACGTGCGCGACTCGCCAGACAGTGACTTCAAAGTGTTCAACAAACCTTATAAAAAAAAAGTGTTCAACAAAAAATAATCAAAAACACGAGCCGCGGACGGCGCGCTGATCGATTCGCGGTGGAAAGAGACAGAAACCGACGTGTTACTTTTGCCGCCGGGCCGGCGCCCGGCGAGCGGCGCGCGCGCGCCGGCGTGCCCTGATCTGCCTCCGGGCGTGAAACACCCTCTCGCGACCGCGTCACGACCAGGCCACCAGGGCGGTGGCAAGCTGGATGCCAGAAGCGCCCAGGATCCCGCACGTCTACGACCAGACCGCCGCGCGTGGGCGGTTGGCACGTCACGGGGCGCCGGCGCGCGGCGTCCGCGGCGGAGGCACACGTCCCCGTCGGCCGGATCGTCGCTTCAGTTGTTCGGCGCTAGCATTCTCCGTCTCTGACGAAGAACGCTAGCTAGCGTTGGTGGTACAAGGACGTTTGGCGAAAAGGGCAACAACTGGGACGCTGGAAACGCTCGGGTTGGTCGGAGACTTTGCAGCACGCACACATCTCTGGTCTCTCTGAAACGGGCGAACGAGCCAGCCATGCCATTGCCATGGCGTGCGCGCGCGATTAGTCAAATAGCAATGCGTCAGCAAGATGTTGCTAGGGTCAACAGCTGCCAAACCAAGATCCGAAACAGGGAGATCAGAGGAGTGCTGGTCAATCAAGCAAACAGCGTTTCTTCAGAGAACGTGCGTCGATGATCGTCGGCTTGTTTGAATGCCAAATTGCCATTGGAGATCAATGAACTCTGTTTCCCTCCCATGTTTTTCACTACAAACCTTCTGCGAGGTGTAATATATACCTGCTAGAATAGCTTTTTCGGCTCGGTCATGCACTTACATTTGAGTAAAACAAATATCCTTACAAATACAAAAAAAAATTCCACCACAAAGAATCTAGACAAGAAAAACCTGAAGAAGAACAGGCCTGTACTATTCACTGTCTTCTCTTCATAAAACCAGAGCTTTCGTTTACAGTTGCTGTCTATCAGGCTGAAAGCCTGAAACTCCTACGTGCAGGAGGTAATTTCAACAAGGGAAAAATTAACCCCTGTTAAAAAATGAAAAAAATAATCTATCCAAATATCGAAAATAAAAAAACAACTGCGCCAGCTACTAGCTTTTGTACAGTTATTACAACCCAAAAACCTCTAGCATGAGTCGTATGTGGCTCACGCATTAGCTTCCTGTTAACCCTGCTTCTCTCTGCAGTTCATCAGCATCCGCCGTTTGGGTTCCAGGTCTGGCATGAATGTCCGGGCCCGCTTAGCCGCCGCCGATATATCTGCCGGAAAAACCTGACGACGGCGGACTCGCTGGCTTCTCCGGACAGTTCCTCTCCCGCCAGAGGCCGCGCTGCGCTGACAGCCGCCGCCGAGAACACCAAGAACACCATGATCGCCGGCACGAGGAACCTCCTCACCACGGCCATGATCATGGTCTCAAGCTTCTCTCTCCGCGTTTTCTCCCTCCTCAGGCCCGGCTTCTCTCACCTCCGCTCGGATCTTGCTAATAAGTTGCTGTTAACTTTGCAATGTGGGAGCTGTATTCTTTGACACGCTAATCGCTGGTCGAAGAAACCCATTATATATAGACAGAGGCAGAGAGCCATGGATACAGGTCACACGCAGGCATTGTCCGCGGAAGTTGCTTGCGCGTTACGTGAGCGACTTGGCGCGTGTATTTGAATTCGATTCAAGATCGAGTAGGATGCCGAGTCGCCAATAGCTCGACTGTTCGAACTTGCACCGAAATACAGTGCCGCAAAGCCTGAGATTTCTCAACGCATTTTTTTTTTGGTTTCTGTGTGATGCCAGCAATACACGTAGCTTTCGACAGTGGACCTTAGTTACCAACCCTTGCCAAAGCAGTATGAAAATGCTTACTAATTTGAGCACAAACGTATAAATATCAGACGTAGTATCAGTCAAGAGACAATCTTTTATTTGGACGAAATTTGCAGTGCTATTAGTTGCATCCGGTTGCGTTGTTGTCAGGAAGACCACCTCGTAGACTTCCGGATTCCATGGGACGACGTACGTCGCTCGTCATCCATATTCTTAAAAAAACAAATTGTCATCCATATTCCTAATGAGCAGAACTAGTTTTTTAATTTGTCAAAGTCTGGATTTCTGTCTTTTAGTTCTGCAAATGCACTATTCACCCATCACATCGAGTTATATCCTCTCTCACAGCATACATTGGCTCCGGTGCACACTCTTGCACTACAAATGCACTATCCATTCATGCAAATTTGCGGAACTAAACGAATCAACCTATACTCTACTTATTTGAGCCTTAGCAAGTGAGGGATTTGTAAAGGCGGCACAGGAGATGCTCAGTGAGTTGTGCTCTAGAGGTGCTCTAAGAAAGCAATTGATGAAGCATTTTGGTATTGAGTAAAGTATAAACCACTAGTTATTACTGCCAAATGTTGGTATCGTCAGGAAGTCAGTTTCTTGTTAGCCTGAAGGTGGCATCTGCAATATTTTATCTTCTATCTTCAAATTGGAGTGGCTGGGTATGATGTATCTTGCTGTACAAGTGTAGTTCCTGATGGGTGGACACATAAGGTCAGGCTGAAAGACTGTCTCAATGACTCCTAAATTGTAGCAGGTTGTGCTATTATTGAAGATATCAAGAATACAAAGTTACTTGAGCTTTTGGAATGCGAAAGTTTGCTCTCAAGTAATTAAGGGCGTGTTTGGGAGAGCTCCACACAGCTCCAGATCCAAAAAACCAACTCCGCTCCAAAACTTGTCAGCCAAACACAACCAGCTCCAGCAGCTCCACCGTGGATCTGCTCCAAAAAAACGGTAGAGCTGGCCCCAACTCCGTGGCTTTCATGGAGTAGCTGAGGAGGTACTCCACCAACTCCAAGCCTTTGTGGAGTTGGAAGAAATTACCCACCACACCACTGGTAAGTGAAAAAAAACGGTTCGTCCTTTCTTTTTTCTCCCCCGCGCCCATCCCTCCACCGGTCGTGCCCCTGTGCTTCGCCGTCGGCCTCTAGGACGAAGCCGCCGCCGCTGGGCTTGGAGGCCGCGCTCCGCCCCGCGCTACCGCGCCGCCCCCGCCATGCCTCGCCGCGCCGCCCCCGCCATGCCTCGCCGCGCCCGCCCCCGCTTGCCTTGCCGCGCCCGCACCGCCTCGTCGCGCCGGCCTACCCGCCCCGCGAGGCCGCTCCTTGCCCGATCTCGGCGAGCGGCGTCTGCGCCCGACCGCCGGCGAGGCGCGCCCGCCCGACCCTCCGCCCCCGCGAGCCGCGCCGGCCCGGCCGCCGGCGAGGCCGCACCCACCGCCCCCGCGGCCGCAAGGCTTGGCACGCCCCGCCCCGCCCGCGGCAAGGACGTGCCCGCCCGCCTCGGCGGCCGCGAGGGCCTTCCCCGGCGGCGAGGCCGCGCGCACCGCCCCGGCGGCGGCGGCGCCGTGCCCGCCCGCCCCGCCGAGGTGTCCGCAGTCGAGCAAGCGCCCTCGCTGGGCGCGCCGAGCCGGGCCACGTCCCTGGAGAAGTCAATCGGCAGAATCGAAGGAGGAAGAAAGAGGGATTTTTTTTCTATTCCCCTGACACGTGGGCCCTAAGTGTCATAGGGATGGTGAGGAATTCAGAGCTGTACCAAACACTTTACTAGATCTCAGATTCACGGTGGAGCTGCTCCGCGGTGGAACTCCGCAGATCTGCAGCTCTGGAGCCGTTTTTTCAGAGTTGGAGCTCTCCCAAACACGCAGGTTCAGATAAAAAAAACGGCTCCACTCCAAATTTTCTCCGCCAAACACACCCAACTCCAGCAGCTCCACCGTGGATCTGCTCCAGAAAAAAGGTGGAGCAGACCCCCAACTCCATGGTTTTCATGGAGTGCCTCAAGAGGTACTCCACCAAATCCTAGTTTCCTGGAGTTGGGCGAAATTACCCACCACTGCCACCGTTTACACATAAAAAACGGTTTGTTCTATTTTTTCCTCGCAACTCTCCTCCCCGACGCCGCAATGCTCTACCCGCGTCCGACCATGACCGCCGCCGAGCTCCCCCTGCTGCTCCGGCCATCGTGCCCTACCGGTCCGGTCGCCGCGGACGCCCGCCCCCCACACCTCCCCGTGCCGCCCGCATCCCCCTCTCTCCGTGGAGCTCGCCTCCCCTCATCGTCGTCCCTCGCCGGAGCTCGCCCGTCCACCGGCGCCGACCCTCGCCGGAGCTAGTTCCCGTCGGGCGCGCGGCGTCCGCCGGTGCCTCGCCCGCTCGTCCCGTTCCGACTCGGCCGCGCCCGCCCGCGCCCGCCGGCCGCGCCCCGCCCGACGAGGTCACGCCGCGCCGCGCCCACCCGACGAGGTGGCGCCGCGCCGCGCCCGCCCCGGTCGTGCCTTGCTCGCCCTCGCGCAGTCACGGAGTCGTCGTGGCCGGCCCGCCCCGGCGCCCCCCGCGGCCGGCGGTGGGGATGTCGTGCGCCGGGCTGGCAGCGAGGATGCGCCCGGCGGTGGGGATAACGTGGGATTAGTTTTTTTCATTTCTATTGTCCTGATTTGTGGGCCATAGATGTCATAGAGATAATGTGAAATCCGGAGTTGTACCAAACGTTTTGCGAGATCCTTAGATCCACGGTGAAATTTCGTGGATCTGCAGCTCCGGAGCTATTTTTGCGGAGTCGGAGCTCTCCCAAACACGCCCTAAAAGTCCCGTAAAAATCATTTGGGGTGGGATGGGGTGCGGGGTGGGTTGGGGGGGCGGAGGCCCCTTGCATCCGCACCCCCTAAATCCACCTAAATCCACCCCTGCGCCTAATTAGCTAATTCTTGTACAAGTAGTTATGTAGTAGTTAACTAATTCTTTTCTTTATCATAGTACCTTACTAAATACTAAATTAAGGTGATGAGTGGTGGGGATCGAACTCAGACCTTCTCTTGAGCGAGGATATGCTTCACTAGCGAATTAGGCTCTGGCAACTAATGCACTTGACATCGTGATTTTTCTGCATTAGCATAAAATATTATGCATACTTTCTGAGATCATGTAGCGAACATGGCCTCATATGCCATTTGTTCGGATTTTGATTTTGGTGATTCATGACAACATGATCATTGGGACTAACCCTATTGCTTTAGCATGTCTTTGTAGACACTTCTAGGTCCCAAGGATGCAAGAAAACCATATGCCAAATTGAGAAGATAGTCTATTTTTCTAGGGTCAAAACCGAGCAAGAAAAGGAAAAGCAAAGACACCGTCGGATGAACCGACGGTCCCTCAAATACAAGCGTCGGTGCAATCGTCGGACGAGTTGGTACACAGGGTGAAACCCTAGGTACCGTCGGATGAACCGACGGTCCAATTTCTACATGCGTCGGACGAGTTGCAGAGGAAGAGCAAGGAAGGCAGTAGCACCGGATGATCCGACGGTCTGAGTGGGGACCCCGTCGGTCTATCCGACGTTCAGTTTGAATCAAGACAGAGACGCGCCAAGACGAAGCCTTCAAGACCGGATGATCCGACGCCTTGGTCAAGGCATAGCGTCGGTCTATCCGACGGTCCGTTGGAAGCTAACGCATCGACTTGGACGCGAGGCCTTCAAAGACCGGATGATCCGACGTAGCGTCGGAGCATAGCGTCGGAGCAGCCAGTGTCGCAGAACCTCAATGGCTACGTGACGTGGGAGGGGCACCGGATGAACCGACGCCCGAAAAAGCATAGCGTCGGATCATCCGACGGTACCTTTTTCGGTGGACGTTAACCAACGGCTAGTTTGATGCCTTGGGCTATTTATACCCCCTCCACTCACTCATTTGAGGTTGCCGGATTGTGTGGAAGTGCAGAGGAGTTCAAGACACATTCAAGATCATATCCAATCCATCCAAGTGCTTAATTGCTCATCCTTAGACTTGCATATGCTTTGTGTATGTGCTTAGTGCTAGGCTTAGCTTAGAGCTGAGTGAGTGCAAGGTTGTGCCAACCTTGTGAGGTGATTCTTGAGTGAATCCAGTTGTACAAGGTTCGCCGGAAGCCTTGGGGCCTATGTGGCTCACCGGCAATCGTCATCGACCCTCCGGCTTGGTGTGGAGCGGCGAGGACACTTTGTGCGGGGGACGTGGAGACCCCCTTCCTTGGTGGAGAAGCTCCTTAGTGGAGGCGGCATCAAGGTGACCAATGGAGCTTGACAAGTGCCTAAGTGGCTAGCCTTTGTGGCAAGTCAAGTTGGTGCTCTTGGGAGAGACTTGGTGACCGGGAAGCAATACTCTTGTGTGAGTGCTTCAACAACGTGGAATAGGGGTGGCTTAGTGCCTACCGATACCACGGGATAAATCGCGTGTCAAGAGTTTGCTTACTCTCATCCCCTTTACGTTTCCGCATTTACTCTCTTGCAATCTTTGCTTGCCTCTACATTCCTAGAGTAGTATCATGCTAGGATTGGCTATAGGTTGCAAAGCTTTGTTTGGGATGGGAGTTTCACACTAGAACAACCTTAGTTGCACATCTAGATAGTATGTTCTAGTTTACCTTTGCGCAAAATTAGTGAAGCCATAGGTTAAGGTTTTTTAGTTGCCTAATTCACCCCCTCCCCCTCTTAGGCTAACGGGCATCCGATTCCTTACAGATCACCAAAATAACAATCAATTGTTATCTTGAACTATTAAAATTATCAAATATATTGAATTTTGTATTAATTAATAGACCCTTTTTGTTGTTTTCTCGCTAAACCTGAACGCGTTCATCATCACACAAAACAAATCATTTCTTCAATTTAGGTACCTCGTACCTCAGACATTTTCGAAGGCAATTAAAATAAAATGATAATCCAGGTGATGAGCGCCGCCCGTGACTGCAGTATGACGAAGAGCCAAACCAGCTCCTGCATAATCAAGCTCCTTGCCTACTATGCAATTAATTCTAATGCGTCTAAGTTAACCTTGTTGCAGTGAACTTGACTGCAGTGAACTTAAAATGAGGGTATTTTAAATTTGTGATCCCTTCCTAATCACGCGTTGGTTAGGGATTTGGTTGATGTACCTTGGATGCGCACGCATCTTGGAGGAGAACTAGCATTGCGTGCAGTTCATGTCAACTGCATTCTTTTTCTGAATTGGAGAAGTAATAATTGACACCACCTAATGTGCGCCATTTTTTCTTCATGTTGGACCATATGCTCGCAACAGGATAAATTATTAGGACGCTTAAGCTATGCCACATCACACCTGCATCACTGCATGTGATTTAATTAAGTATAGTCCAACACACTTCTATAGTCTAATTGGCGGCAGGCTCGCCTGCACTGCAATCATAGATATCATAAACGGAAATGCTTCCGTCTGGCCGTCCGGACGTCTTCGTTGCCATTGCGAGAATAAAAAAACCGCAGCCCCCGCACGAGGCATGACTAACGAGCCGTGCGCCCCTCCGCCGCTTCCCTGCCCTCCGCCACCGCCGCCGCCGGATCTACCTCCTCCGGTCACCTCCGCCCGAACCGAGCTCTGATCTGTGATCCCCATTGCTCCACCTTTTCATTCCTCCCGGTTTCGCCTCCTCCCGTGGTGTGTGCTCGGAGATCAGGCACACGCCGTTGGCGCCGCTCGTCGTGGTCGGGGCGCCCACCGCCTCCCCGCCGCGTGATTCGCGAGCTCATCGACGACGAGGACCCCTCTCCGCTGCTCACCTCCCTTCCTCCCCGCGGAGCTCACCCGCGCGCGCGGCGCCGCTTCCCGTGGTCCTCGTCGGCGCAGGCCGCCGCTCCCCGCGGTCGGGGCGCGGGCGCTCATGCGGCACCCTCTACACGGAGCTCGCCGGCGGCCGGGCGGAGCCCCCCGCGGCCGAGCGCGGGAGCTCACCGGCGGTGCGGGGCGCCGCTCCCGCGAGTCGGGCGAAGGTCGGAGGAGCTCCGGCGGCGGTCATGGTGGGCCAAACCGGCAAGGTTTGGCATGTTGTAAGTCTATGATCCGTGTGTTTGAGACGTTTCAGAAGAATGTTGCAAGTGTTAAATGCGAATATTGCAAAAGTAGACCTTGATGTTGTGATGTTGTAACTATTTCAGACACATGTTGCATGTGTGTAATCTAGATGTTGCAAAAGTAGATCTAGATGTTTCAGTGTTGTGGATGTGATTCCCGATGTTGCAACTATTTGTTTTCAAATGTTGCGTATGTTGCAACTCTTTTTTAGCATATTTTTTATGTTACAAACATTAATTTTAGATGTTGTGGATGCTGAGTCTCGATGTTGCAGACATGTGTTGTTGGGTGTTGCAAACATTTTTTTTCAATGTGACGTTGCGTTTCGATGTTTGCAAACATGTGGTGTTGGGTGTTGTATTGAGGAGAAGGGGGCAGAGGCTCATGATGTTGGATGTTGCACGCAATACGGGTCGCAACATGGCCGCAATATAGTCGCAACATGATCGCAACATGATGGGAGAAAAGAAAGACTCCTGATGTTGGATGTTGCAAGCAACCGCGTTCACAACATTTTCGCAACACATTCGCAACACGCTCGCAACATTTACCTGGTAGTCTTTAGATCTAACGGCAGACGATGGAGGACCCTAAGATCTAATGGCCACGGACCCGTCCGACGCTGGCGCCCGGATCGGATGTCCGGGCGCTAGCAGTGCCCTATCATAAACGAGATTAACGACAGTGCAATATCTGCTGAGATCACCAGGGAAGGCAGAGGTCAAGCACCTTAATAATGACTCTTGCGTAGCGATGCAGTACATGCATCTCCGCTTCAACTGATGACCTATATCCATTTCTTCCTCTCGAATGTCTTGAAGCATGCATATATATATATAACCAAAAGTATGCTTATGCTCCTAACCAATTTCTTACTTTTTCATAGAAATGGATTTAATCAAGATTGTAAGCTCATAATTTTCATCAGGATATGCAACCTCCATCTTTATGCTTTATGCTCTCCGTTTGTGAAGATTTTAGGTGCGAGAATTTTTTTATATTTAATTTGTCATGATTTTCGAAAAATAATCGGTCGAATCAAAATTTTCGACGAATGTACATCTGACGCTGTAGCCCACGGCGTCAGGCTCCTGTCGCCGCATCCCACGGCGCTTGGAGTCCCTACCGCCGCGGGCCACGGCGGCAGGGGAGCCGCCAACGGTCGGCAGTACTAGCCGGTGGGGCCAGGACCTAACGTCGCGGCCCACGAAGTCAAGAAATCCTAGCGCCAAGGGCCACGGCGTCAGGAACCTGGCATCGTGGGCCTCGGCGGCAGCGCCGACCTATATAAGGGGTCGCGCCCCTGCCGCCAGCCCCCACTCCTCCCTTCAAATCTTCGGCTTTCAACCTCTTCGAAGCGCTTCGGAGGTATGTTTTCTAAATTTAGTCCGGTTTAGTTAGTTAGTTTAGTTAGTTTAGTTAAATTAGTTTAGTTTAGAAATTTAATTTAGTTAACCTAGTTTAGTTAAATTTAGTTTAGAAATTTAGTTTAGTTAGCTTAGGTATGTTTAAATTTACATAGTTTGTTTTAATTCGTTTTAAACTTCTAGGAAATGGTTATAGTTGACATAATTTGATTAAATTGCTCTAAAATTTGTAGAAAATTATTTAAATTCACATAATTCATTTAAATTCATTTTAAACTTCTAGGAAATGGTTATAGTTGACATAATTTGATTGAATTAATATAAAATTTGTAGAGAATGATTTAAATTCACATAATTCGTTTAAATTCATTTTAAACTTCTAGGAAATGGTTATAGTTGACATATTTGATTGAATTGCTATAAAATTTGTAGAGAATTATTCAAATTCACATAATTTGTTCAAATTCGTTTTAAACTTCTAGGAAATGGTTATAGTTGACATAATTTGATTAAATTGCTATAAAATTAGTAGAAAATCATTTTAATTCACATAATTCGTTTAAATTCATTTTAAACTTCTAGGAAATCGTTATAGTTGACATAATTTGATTAAATTGCTCTAAAATTCGTAGAAATTTATTTAAATTCACATAATTCGTTTAAATTCGTTTTAAACTTCTAGGAAATCGTTATAGTTGACATAATTTGATTAAATTGCTCTAAAATTCGTAGAAATTATTTAAATTCACAAAATTCATTTAAATTCGTTTTAAACTTCTAGGAAATCGTTATAGTTGACATAATTTGATTAAATTGCTCTAATATTCGTAGAAAATTATTTAAATTCACATAATTCATTTAAATGCGTTGTAAACTTCTAGGAAATCGTTATAGTTGACATAATTTGATTAAATTGATTAAATTATGTTTTTTGCAGTTATGGCTGCACCGCTAGACTACGTACGGCCGAAGTTGTTCGACGAGGCAGTGGACCGGCAGCACCGCTCGAACATGTCGGCTGTTCTCGGCCGTCCGTGTGACAACCCACCCAGGAGAATACCGTACTATTGCCTAAACCAATCCACTTTGGCCATTAAGCAATAATAAAGTATCATCCTATCGTTAGTCACCGGGTTAACACCCGGTAAATCACTTATAAGCAACAAGGATCGACATATATGCATTAAAGCTCACGCGAAGGCGAGCCCAGAGATACTACTCAATTAACAACAGAAATTTACCCCGGAGGGTTTAATTATTACAAACCGAAGTTTTTGACATAACAACGTAGTTCAGAGTTTTTAAAACAGCGAAATAAAGCTAAGCGGAAAGCGAGAACACCACGGGAGGCCAGCCATGATGCCTTCAATCGTCATCCTCCACACTCCAGCTCCCAGCCGGGCGGGATCTCTCCGGGCCACACATCACCAAAACAATTACCTGGAGCAACAGATTATAGCAAGGCTGAGTATACTAATACTTAGCAAGACTTACCCGTCGGTGACTACTACTTCACCAACTCTAGACATGAAAGGCTTTCGCCCTGTTCGCTTGGCTTATCAGCCACCAGCCAGCAGTACTTTTCTCTCAGAACAAACCAGCCACCAGCAACCAGCCAGCAGTACTCTTCTCCCAGAACAAACCAGCACCAGCCACAAGCCACCAGCCAACCGAACAGGCTGTTTATGGCCACTGGGTGTCTTTTGCTGAAAAGTAATAAAGAGCATGTCCTTACTTTCAAGATTTTAGCACAAGTTCTGGTGGGTTTAATTTTTTCTAAATTAGCCATCTAGTACAGACAAGGTTGTACCATACAATTAATCAAGCATAAATTCTTCAACTTTCATCATTAGGGATCTCATGGCTAGTGGAGTAAGTAGTCTCAGATAACGGTGAGAGGTCGACAATCGATTGATTCAAACCTTGCAAGGTAGACCTAAACACACGGTGGGATGCCCCCGCGAGGACAACCACCAAGCGGTTCCCAAAACTCTTCGGGTCGGGATAGAATCTTACAGTCTTTGGTGCAGGCTATCCGACATACCCCGCGAGGTACCCGGACTCACCATACACCACTGGTAGCTAGCCGTGAGACGCATCCCAAGATGAGTAATAGTAAGATCCCTCGCCGCCTCATTAGGGTACTAGGCTTATCGGTCCCATTCCCGACAAGTGCTTAGTACGTTCAAACACTTAACCCACGAAAGCCACTGGACCAGAGCCCACATCCCAGGCTCTTACCACATGAGCAATCCATTTAAGGAGATCTTATGATTCCTATCTAGGAACCTATTCTCGCGAGTGACGTCATCACCCGACTTGTAACGGTCCTATAGCTTAGCAGCTATCGACCTAACATGCTAGTAAGGACACAGGTACCTAGGGATCATGCATCTAAGGTTCCATTCAACTCCTGAACTTAAATGCACAAGCATCCATAGATAATTATATTTCAAATTTGAAAACTGGGTCAGATGCACCGGGGCTTTCCTTCGTCAGCAAGGTTAGCCTGAGCACCCTCGGTGTCATCGAGTACTTCCACGTACTGCAGTGCAGCTTCCGCTTCTCCTTCCTCGGCTTCCGAGACGAGCAAGTAGTCACCGTCAGGAAGATATACACGGAATGCAATGCAGGGTTCAAGTGATGTGATATATTATTTATCTTATCCAACTTTTGTTGGCCATATTCACCTTAACAATTAATTAGTTAATTATTAATTTCCTTTTTATGAAGGTTATCCTTGTGTTGACCTAAAATCAGCACCTCACGCCAAGCACACAGCAAGCCGAACAAAGCTGGCTTAACACACGTGCCGGATCCGAAGCATGCCAGTCAATTTTCCTGAAACTGACAAAGGATGAAAAGTAGTTAGATAAAACGTGGAACTTGCCGGGTGGTACCAGACAGTTCCGTATTTATGGCTACAAAGCCAATTAAAATGACAAATAGCTACAACAAGCTATGTCAGCAGTTTGAATAACATTCGGGAGCTCTAAAACATGAAACCAGGATATAACCGAATGCATGACGTAAGCATGACGAAAGATCAGTCTTTGTTTAAACAGCATTGCCCGCACGTGATCATGACCGATTTTCAAGATTAAATTACAATAAGATAAATAAGGTGAAAGCATGATTATCAATTTGAAGTAAACAAGCATGCATAGGCCAAAAGCACTAGTCTACCGCGTGTCTAGGTACTTTCAAACCCGTCAAGCATGACATCAAACAAATCAATCCACCGCATGATACGACTTGTTTGAAACCACACCACCAACCAAGAATAAATCAATCCACCGCATGATACAATCAAAACGTGGAAGGATAAAAGCATACATTATTTAAAACAAACTTATGAACATGTCTCACTTGTAGTAGAATTGTCGAATACGGCTGTACAGCCGAATCGGGTTCCATGGAGAAGGAACAAACATTGCCAAGGATGATAAATCTATCAGATTGAATCGAATTCTAGTCCACCGGATGACTAGCTCTAAGAAAACCCAAAAACCTACATCTACCGCATGATACCCGGTTATGTCAAAATCTATGCAAAAATCAACAAGCTTGAACCCGCAACACGTGACAATCTAGATTGATTCAAATTCGGCTATTGAAGAGCACGTGACCCATGCACCACGTTGAGTTAAAGATTTGAACACGCATCATATGAATCGTAAACAAGATAGAGTCGAATCTAATCAATCTAAATTGGGCAATGAGAGTATTACATGAATTAAACATAAAGCAAAATTCAAAATAACACATGGTAACTTAATGAATCTATTAGATCTTGCCAAATCTAATAGAGCCGATAACTAGCTCCAAGCTAGATCTTAGCCTACCGCATGGCTTATGATCTAACAAGAAACCTTCTTGAACCAAGCTTAAATCCACTGCATGATACTAATCATGGTAACAAGACTACTTGCATCACGGTCTAAATCCACCGCATGATACTAGACATGATACAAGGTTGCCGGTACTTACGGAGGTCAACGGATCGATGGCTCCTCTCGAAGAACTCGACGACTCGACTAAAGGACTCGAAAGTTGGCACGGGGCCGGTTTTGTTGTGAAATTGTTCGATCCCTATTACAGACACCAAGGGTTTATATTTATACCCTTGTCCTAACACGACTCCTGGTCCACTACGAGTACAACATTCATTGCCTAAATTAATGTCCCGGCGCCAATGTCCATCTCGCACCCGTCATCAATTCGTCCCTTCCCTATATCCGGGTCACATCATCACGTATTCATGAAAGCTTCCTTTTTCAAGCGCAAACAGCCCTTCTGCCGAATGATGGCGCACTACCGACCGCAAGTATCTTTGTCGAATCCTTTAAGGAGAATTTCCTGTCGAATGGTGCTTCTTTATCAAACTCGGCCCACAAGTCAGTCTCTTTCCTGTACCAATTTTTGGTGTTAACACCTTGATATGTGTTTTATTCTTTTAGTTAAAGTCTTTAATTAATGTTTCCCTTTTAATTGTTATTTCATGTGAAGATTTAATACTTCACCTTTCACTAGTAAAGGTGTGTACAAAGATAATTAATTACAATTTAATTCTTTAAACAAAGAGGGTATATTCTTAGTTCTTAAGTAAGTTTGACAACACTTAAAAAAAGGTAAAAGAATTAAAAAGGCATTTTCCTAATTTAATCAAAACACTAATCTATAAAAGGCCTCCAAGCTTTTATTTATCAATAAATCATTAAAAATTAGGTGGAGGGTCTCTTAAGCATCAACACACCTACACTAAGCCACTGAACACACATACAAGGCTTGGAAAGCTAGAAAAATAATTATTTTGGATATGATGAAAGTTAGCTAGCAAAACAAGTTAAATGCATATAAAAATAAGCATCCAATTGCTCCAAACTTCCTCACTCGTGTTCTATAGTCCTGAACCATCCTAGGAAAATAGCAAGTACACCTAGAACTACTACTGATCTTGCAATATTAAATTACAAAGGAAAACATGCATATATTAAGAATAAATACTTATGTTCATTCAAAAATTGTGATTAATTCACCAGAGGTATAACTTGGCATAACAAGACAACATACTGAAGTTGGGCACAAAAACATATTTATTTTTAGCTACAAAAATCATCTAGGTAGATTCTGCATAAAGGGAAAACAATTTATATAACAAGATTCACTTAATAACTTTGTGCAATTTTTGGCACAGGAGCTAGTCATAACATCACACACAACATATCCAAAAATTGGATACATAGGACTTATGGATTTTGAGATATCACAGATCTAGTTTTTTCACACTTCCATTTTTCATGCCAAAAATATCAAGAAACAGCCTAGGTGAGTATAAAAAAGTTGTAGTGCTCCTCACCAGAAATCAAGAAAAATTCAGTTTGCAATTTTCCGAATTTTCTACGATTTTCTAGGGATTTTCTAATGCACTGGACTAACTGGTAAAGAAACTAAGATAATTTTCGTTGCAATCGAGTACCTGGTTTACAAATGGGTCCCTGGACTTCACATCCATACCCTTGCGGCGGCGGGGAGGTTCGCCAGCGGCGAGGTGGGACCGGATCAGGGCAACAAGTGACACGGTGTTGACGGGTAATAGTTGTATCAAAGTTCGTTTATGACTTGCAAGCGGACAAGTCTCCCGTCGTAGTCAAGGGACCCTTCTTCCCTCGAGTGGTGAACCCAAGGTATCGAATCCGTGGAACAATGTGCAACGCAAGGATTCAATCTAGTAAAGCAAGGTAAAGATATCTATTGAAGAACTAAGTTGCATCTAATCTACTAACTCATAAAGAAAACGAATCTAATCTAATCTACTAAAGAGGTAACAAGAGAAAGCAAGAGATAACCAATCTAGAGAATCTAGATCATGCTTATGTTGTAGCTCCAAACAAGATAGATGAAGATAGCAAAGCGAATCTCATTAAAAGCATCTTTAAATCGTGGCCTTCCCATCCGACTCCGAAAACATCCGCCTTTCGAGACCCCCGTTCGTCACAACGTATCCCTATTCATGCGGGGAGCTTAGGGCGAGTTCGATAGAACAAGTTGAAATCACTTGGCCGGTCCGTATGCACCTCTAGCCACCGCGGCTACAAGAGCACCCTATGTAATCTAGCTGCAAACTAGATCGTAGAAGAAGCAAAACCAAGAAGAAAACAAAATCATCGAGAAGGCACTTAATCGCTAGAAATCGGATTCACTTACAAACTTCACCATGAATGATTACATGAACAAGATCACCACCGGGCCCTCCCTCGATCTTGATCCTCGCTCCGAGCTCCGACGTGGTCTTCCATGCAAGGTTCCCACGTCGGCTAGGGAGACCCTAGACAACTAGCACGACCCTCATCTTCAAGTTGGTGTCCCTCAAGCTTCTCTTGCTCCTCGGCGGCGGATTACGACTTCCGTTCGCGTGGCTCTCGATCGGGGGGCTATTTATAGCCCGAGAAGCAATTAGGTCAAAGGAGAGTCCGATTGGGCCCCGAATTGGGCTGGGCGGCCGGCTCGGGCCGGCCGGCCCGGGCCCACTCGGCCCATCCCGCGGCTCGCTTCGCCGGTGTTGCTTCCCACGTCTTCTAGATGTTCTCCCCTTTTGCATGTGGGCCCTTGACGTCGGTTTCTCTCCGAATTGGACTCAACTCCTTGTCTTGCAAGATTCGAGCACTTTTCTCGGTTCGGTCCTCGGAGTTTATCGTCTTCTCGGGCTTGGTCCTTGGGCTCTTGGAGTCATGTTCACTTCATTGCTTGACTTGTATCGGGCTTCAAGGTCTTGTCATGAGGTGCTTAATGAACTTATCCCGGAAGTCTTGCTTTCAACGTTAAAACCTCGCGTAAACACATAACTCCAAAACCGACATGCACAAGTGAACTTGTTATACCACGAGGGTTAGTACCAATGAATAAGATACAAAAGTTATGCCAACACCGAAGGTAAACTCATGGCTAGGTTGACGGATTTTCACCGTCAACATCTCCCCCATGCTTAAACCTTGCTCGTCCTCGAGTAAGCCTTCGATGGATATCATCATTGCCAAACAATGTTTAAATCTTGCACTTGATCATACATGAAAAAAAACATAATGCTCTCAAAAGTTTAATTCGTTAAAGTTCCATAATGTACTAGCCTTCACCTCTACGGAGGGTAGATTCTTATTAAGCTTATCCCACAAGTATTAACATGCTCACAAAGTTTAAATAGATCTCAGAATTTTTGAAATAAAGAACGAGATAAGGAAAAGAGCTAAACCAAGTTCACAAATTTAAATCACCTTGCATGTTGCTCATGAACTCTCATCTCACTTGTCTCTCAAGCCTATATATTCTACTCCTTTCCCTCTCATAACATATATGTGTGGTAGGCTTTATATGGAGCTTTGGGAAAGTTTAGTCCTAACAAGATTTTATAAATGAGGTGTTGTCAAAACAAGACAAGCTTCTCATGGTCTTACCGAGACTCATCAAAAAGGTCATTAGAAAATAATGTTAAATCAAGGAGGGGAAAGAGAAAAAATACACACACTTTAGATGAGTGGACATGTGCAAATGGCAAAGAGTGATCCCGAGGCACAAAGAAAGTCCTCGTTATCGGATTGCACATGGTTGGAAAATGAGAATGGATCTTTTTAACTTGAAGCCTTGAATGCACTCTTAGAGAACCTAGGGAGTTCACTTTACGCACATATTTTTTTCTCTTTCTCATATTTCTCATTCTTTTCTTTCTTTCTTTCTTTCTTTCATTCATTATATATATATTTTTTTTTCTTTACCTTGAAAGTCATGATTATCACTGGATTTTTTTTTCTTTCATCATCATTCATTTTTTTTAAAATATTCCCCTTTTAACTCTAAAACTGCACCGTACCTACCTCCTCCCCCATGCTTAGACGTTGCTCGTCCTCGAGCAAAGAGGCGAAAAATAAGGTAGGTACCGGAGTATTTTTCCTTGGAGAGATACTTGAATTCTTCAATGTCGGCACCGTCTTGCGATCTTCCTTGAACTGATGATCCATTCTCAACAATAGGTTGTGGTCAAGGAGGTAATCACAAAAGATGATATTTGGTTTAAGGGTGGATATCCGGCGAGGTTTGTGAGATCACCGATGCGGGGATACACAATGCACGGATAAAAGGCTAGCAAAAAGATAGATACGCAAAAACGGAATGACCAGCTTCTTAGTCTCGGGCCAGAGAAATCATGGCCTGCAATAACTCACTCAAAAATAAATCTTGTACACTAAGGTTTATGCACTCAAATATATATAAGGCTCGGATAGGTTGAGCAACACACAAGTGATATTTATGACAAGGTTAGCAATATTTTTGAGCATAAAAGACATCTTTAATCTATTCATAACTTGAGAGCACATAAAACACTATGGGTCTTTATTTTAATCATAACCTCCGCTGAAGATTAAGCTAGCATTTAGATAATTTCAGATTTGTATTTTTAAGAGAGCACTAGGTCAAACATGCATAAATCAATTACAAAGATAAACAAAGCGGCAATTATAATCATATATCATCATGGCACAAACTTTGTAACTTTACCAAAGGTAAAAACTTGGTGGCGTCATTATTCATGATGAAAATAAACACCTAGACACACGCTGAAAATTAAAGTAAAAACTGAAAATTAAAGCAAAGCTGAAAATACTACGCAAACATAGGTGCATACAAGCTGAAAATTAAAGAAAAGGGGGTAAAGGAAAGATAACTAAAGCTCCTCCTCTCTCTAATCTTCCGCCGGTGGTTGATATTGATAGTCTTGGTTGTTGTACCCTTACTTGTAATAGGAATGCACCACTACTCCTATGAATTGTCCGACGGTGCTAGGTGAAGGTGTCAAAGCACATAAGCGACGTTTGCATTTCCTTCACCCATTTGGTTTGCATTGGTTAGGATGGCTGCAATAATTTGCATGTTCCTTGCAGCGTATCCTCCAATGGTGGCTACATTTTGTTGTGGTTGAGGAAGGTGTGCATATGGCTCCGCAAAGGCTACGTTGGGCACCGCAAAAATGGTGGGGGTATGGCTGCACCACTCCCCCATGCTTGCATTGCTACATCACCGTAGTAACTCGGCGGCGCCGGGTTCCTCCCAATGGTGGGATATAATTTTGTTGTGCACCTCCTTCTTGGGTCGTGGAAAAACCTTCTCCTAATCCTTCTCTATTATTACTTTTTCTCTTCGCCGGCACAAGAAGTCCTTCCTCTAACCGATCTTCTTCCCCTCAAGAAAAGTCTTAATCTTCAATCCGGAAGGGGCAAATTCACCTGGGCCACTCGGAAGCCTCCTCTCTCATCTTCACTCTTATATTTTCCTTCCTTCATATATTCCTAGGGAAGTCCTGGGTAGGAGATGATTTGGGTTTCTTGTAATACCCGGTTTTAAAGAGATAGCCAATATGGAGAGGTAACACCCCGAACCAATATCTTCCGAACTCGATGTTGCTTAACAACACCACCGGTTGATCATAGGTGAGTGGGGTCTATTGGCCACTTGGCAATCAAAGCCAAGTAAAGCCAATTCAACTCCGTGTTGGTTATCTTTGTCTCTCTTGTTCTCCCAAAAATCCACTTGCACAAAAGTGACACACTTGGATGATGGGGTTCCGGATAGTATTTCTTTGTTGATGGTCTCTTCCCGTGATCATACTCCAAAAACCTTCCCATGTGCCTTCATGCACATTCACTTGTTTCGGAGCTCCATTTTGAAAATAGGAGACACTCGCCCATGGGTCTACGATACTAGAACATGCAATCGTTTCGAACATGAAAGCCAATCTAATCTATCGGGGATTGTGTTGAATGGATCCAAGGAAGCATTGAGGCCTTATTCTCTTTGCGGCATGGTTGCTAGCATTAAGCAATAAAGTATTTCCAACAAAAGACGATAGATAGATAATCCAACAAAGTTCGATTACATCTCAAGATCGATTGCAACCCATGTATGAAAGGAGATTACCCCATCAAGGTGCTAGAAATAGCATCGTTGATCAAGGTTACCCTTCCGACGGTGTCTTCCTTCTTCTCTTCTTGTGGGCTCCCTCCAACGGAATGAGAGACTCAGCACTCCTTCATCAAGGGTATGCGCCATGGTCATAAAAATTTCCTAGGCGAATTCCTTGTGGGTGTTTGCCGACACTCCGCTAGAGAATTCCACCGGTGTCCCGTGTGAAACCCAATATGTGGAGAGCTTGGTCGTCGATGTCGACATTCGCTACAAGCCTCTACTTAAGGCGAGCGAGCTTCTTCTCCTCCTCCGTCATGATGACATACCCCTCGGAACACCGCGGAGCATATGGAGGTCGAGCGGATGATCGTGTCAAGTGGCGAGGTTGGACGAGCGGCTCCTCCATATGTTATTGAAGTTTGGTAAACCTCATAAACGAGTTTTGTGTGGCCCTCATGCCACCAAGGAGAAGAGTGTGGTTCCTCCTCGGCGGTGCCGTGTCCTCCTCCATACTCCAAGGAAACTCGGAAACCGAGTGCCTCCTCGAAGAGGTTGTCGATGATGGCTTAGACGACGATGATCCCTTCTTCTTCGGTGAAAAGACTTGTAGTTTTCTTCCTTGATTGCAGCACTCTCCCTCACAAATATATATCCGGGGTTTTCACCCCGGTAACAAGGTACACAAATATTATTTTGGAGTCTGGACTTTGAGTGGATTAAGGATGTGATTTGTTGCACGAAACAAACGCGGTGGATGGCTAAGTCTAAGGTGATCCCGGCCTACAAACTAGAGCACACGAACAAAGAGTTGGATGAAAGACTTACCTCTCTCCTCCTCTTAGCTTGGTTCTTCTCTAGTGCATTCATGTTGCTTCGTGATAGCGTACACCTTCCAAACGTTCCCGTCCACTCCTTCGCTTGCATTATTGCTCCTTCCACTTGATGTTTTCGCTTTGACTCACTTCCATACTCCCTTGCCTCACATGCATCCATGACATTCCTACAAAACAAATCCTTGGCTGCCCCCCCATGCTTGTACTTTGCATGTGGTTTAAATATGTTGGAGGGGCATCCCGTGATGTATCATGGTGCATGCATGGTTAGGTTAACTAGATTGCCTCCGTTTAAGTGTGTTTAAGGCTAAGCACTCCTCTTATTTCGAAATTTAAAAAATATTTTTCAGAGCCATGCAAGAGCTCAAGCATAAATTTAGAGAAGTTTTTAAACCATTAAAAACAAATGTAAGTCGAAAATATTTTTCGACTACGTCGATTTCGGTCTCACCGGTATAGTTTGCCTTCATTCGGCTCATCCCGCGGCCTGCTTCGCCCGGTGTTGCTTCCCACGTCTTCTAGATGTTCTCCCCTTTTGCATGTGGGCCCTTGACGTCGGTTTCTCTCCGAATTGGACTCAACTCCTTGTCTTGCAAGATTCAGCACTTTTCTGGTTCAGTCCTCGGAGTTTATCGTCTTCTCGGGCTTGGTCCTTGGGCTCTTGGAGTCATGTTCACTTCATTGCTTGACTTGTATCGGGCTTCAAGGTCTTGTCATGAGGTGCTTAATGAACTTATCCCGGAAGTCTTGCTTTCAACGTTAAAACCCTGCGTAAACACATAACTCCAAAACCGACATGCACAAGTGAACTTGTTATACCACGAGGGTTAGTACCAATGAATAAGATACAAAAGTTATGCCAACACCGAAGGTAAACTCATGGCTAGGTTGACGGATTTTCACCGTCAACATCTCCCCCATGCTTAAACCTTGCTCGTCCTCGAGTAAGCCTTCGATGGATATCATCATTGCCAAAAAATGTTTAAACCTTGCACTTGATCATACATGAAAAAAAATATAATGCTCTCAAAAGTTTAATTCGTTAAAGTTCCATAATGTACTAGCCTTCACCTCTACGGAGGGTAGATTCTTATTAAGCTTATCCCACAAGTATTAACATGCTCACAAAGTTTAAATAGATCTCAGAATTTTTGAAATAAAGAACGAGATAAGGAAAAGAGCTAAACCAAGTTCACAAATTTAAATCACCTTGCATGTTGCTCATGAACTCTCATCTCACTTGTCTCTCAAGCCTATATATTCTACTCCTTTCCCTCTCATAACATATATGTGTGGTAGGCTTTATATGGAGCTTTGGGAAAGTTTAGTCCTAACAAGATTTTATAAATGAGGTGTTGTCAAAACAAGACAAGCTTCTCATGGTCTTACCGAGACTCATCAAAAAGGTCATTAGAAAATAATGTTAAATCAAGGAGGGGAAAGAGAAAAAATACACACACTTTAGATGAGTGGACATGTGCAAATGGCAAAGAGTGATCCCGAGGCACAAAGAAAGTCCTCGTTATCGGATTGCACATGGTTGGAAAATGAGAATGGATATTTTTAACTTGAAGCCTTGAATGCACTCTTAGAGAACCGGGGAGTTCACTTTACGCACATATTTTTTTCTCTTTCTCATATTTCTCATTCTTTTCTTTCTTTCTTTCTTTCTTTCATTCATTATATATATATTTTTTTTCTTTACCTTGAAAGTCATGATTATCACTGGATTTTTTTTTCTTTCATCATCATTCATTTTTTTTAAAATATTCCCCTTTTAACTCTAAAACTGCACCGTACCTACCTCCTCCCCCATGCTTAGACGTTGCTCGTCCTCAAGCAAAGAGGCGAAAAATAAGGTAGGTACCGGAGTATTTTTCCTTGGAGAGATACTTGAATTCTTCAATGTCGGCACCGTCTTGCGATCTTCCTTGAATTGATGATCCATTCTCAACAATAGGTTGTGGTCAAGGAGGTAATCACAAAAGATGATATTTGGTTTAAGGGTGGATATCCGGCGAGGTTTGTGAGATCACCGATGCGGGGATACACAATGCACGGATAAAAGGCTAGCAAAAAGATAGATACGCAAAAACGGAATGACCAGCTTCTTAGTCTCGGGCCAGAGAAATCATGGCCTGCAATAACTCACTCAAAAATAAATATTGTACACTAAGGTTTATGCACTCAAATATATATATAAGGCTCTGGATAGGTTGAGCAACACACAAGTGATATTTATGACAAGGTTAGCAATATTTTTGAGCATAAAAGACATCTTTAATCTATTCATAACTTGAGAGCACATAAAACACTATGGGTCTTTATTTTAATCATAACCTCCGCTGAAGATTAAGCTAGCATTTAGATAATTTCAGATTTGTATTTTTAAGAGAGCACTAGGTCAAACATGCATAAATCAATTACAAAGATAAACAAAGCGGCAATTATAATCATATATCATCATGGCACAAACTTTGTAACTTTACCAAAGGTAAAAACTTGGTGGCGTCATTATTCATGATGAAAATAAACACCTAGACACACGCTGAAAATTAAAGTAAAAACTGAAAATTAAAGCAAAGCTGAAAATACTACGCAAACATAGGCGCATACAAGCTGAAAATTAAAGAAAAGGGGGTAAAGGAAAGATAACTAAAGCTCCTCCTCTCTCTAATCTTCCGCCGGTGGTTGATATTGATAGTCTTGGTTGTTGTACCCTTACTTGTAATAGGAATGCACCACTACTCCTATGAATTGTCCGACGGTGCTAGGTGAAGGTGTCAAAGCACATAAGCGACGTTTGCATTTCCTTCACCCATTTGGTTTGCATTGGTTAGGATGGCTGCAATAATTTGCATGTTCCTTGCAGCGTATCCTCCAATGGTGGCTACATTTTGTTGTGGTTGAGGAAGGTGTGCATATGGCTCCGCAAAGGCTACGTTGGGCACCGCAAAAATGGTGGGGGTATGGCTGCACCACTCCCCCATGCTTGCATTGCTACATCACCGTAGTAACTCGGCGGCGCCGGGGTTCCTCCCAATGGTGGGATATAATTTTGTTGTGCACCTCCTTCTTGGGTCGTGGAAAAACCTTCTCCTAATCCTTCTCTATTATTACTTTTTCTCTTCGCCGGCACAAGAAGTCCTTCCTCTAACCGATCTTCTTCCCCTCAAGAAAAGTCTTAATCTTCAATCCGGAAGGGCAAATTCACCTGGGCCACTCGGAAGCCTCCTCTCTCATCTTCACTCTTATATTTTCCTTCCTTCATATATTCCTAGGGAAGTCCTGGGTAGGAGATGATTTGGGTTTCTTGTAATACCCGGTTTTAAAGAGATAGCCAATATGGAGAGGTAACACCCCGAACCAATATCTTCCGAACTCGATGTTGCTTAACAACACCACCGGTTGATCATAGGTGAGTGGGGTCTATTGGCCACTTGGCAATCAAAGCCAAGTAAAGCCAATTCAACTCCGTGTTGGTTATCTTTGTCTCTCTTGTTCTCCCAAAAATCCACTTGCACAAAAGTGACACACTTGGATGATGGGGTTCCGGATAGTATTTCTTTGTTGATGGTCTCTTCCCGTGATCATACTCCAAAAACCTTCCCATGTGCCTTCATGCACATTCACTTGTTCCGGAGCTCCATTTTGAAAATAGGAGACACTCGCCCATGGGTCTACGATACTAGAACATGCAATCGTTTCGAACATGAAAGCCAATCTAATCTATCGGGGGTTGTGTTGAATGGATCCAAGGAAGCATTGAGGCCTTATTCCCTTTGCGGCATGGTTGCTAGCCTTAAGCATTAAAGTATTTCCAACAAAAGACGATAGATAGATAATCCAACAAAGTTCGATTACATCTCAAGATCGATTGCAACCCATGTATGAAAGGAGATTACCCCATCAAGGTGCTAGAAATAGCATCGTTGATCAAGGTTACCCTTCCGACGGTGTCTTCCTTCTTCTCTTCTTGTGGTCTCCCTCCAACGGAATGAGAGACTCAGCACTCCTTCATCAAGGGTATGCGCCATGGTCATAAAAATTTCCTAGGCGAATTCCTTGTGGGTGTTTGCCGACACTCCGCTAGAGAATTCCACCGGTGTCCCGTGTGAAACCCAATATGTGGAGAGCTTGGTCGTCGATGTCGACATTCGCTACAAGCCTCTACTTAAGGCGAGCGAGCTTCTTCTCCTCCTCCGTCATGATGACATACCCCTCGGAACACCGCGGAGCATATGGAGGTCGAGCGGATGATCGTGTCAAGTGGCGAGGTTGGACGAGCGGCTCCTCCATATGTTATTGAAGTTTGGTAAACCTCATAAACGAGTTTTGTGTGGCCCTCATGCCACCAAGGAGAAGAGTGTGGTTCCTCCTCGGCGGTGCCGTGTCCTCCTCCATACTCCAAGGAAACTCGGAAACCGAGTGCCTCCTCGAAGAGGTTGTCGATGATGGCTTAGACGACGATGATCCCTTCTTCTTCGGTGAAAAGACTTGTAGTTTTCTTCCTTGATTGCAGCACTCTCCCTCACAAATATATATCCGGGGTTTTCACCCAGTAACAAGGTACACAAATATTATTTTGGAGTCTGGACTTTGAGTGGATTAAGGATGTGATTTGTTGCACGAAACAAACGCGGTGGATGGCTAAGTCTAAGGTGATTCTGGCCTACAAACTAGAGCACACGAACAAAGAGTTGGATGAAAGACTTACCTCTCTCCTC
Organism: Cenchrus americanus; assembly: GCA_947561735.1. Lineage (NCBI taxonomy): Eukaryota > Viridiplantae > Streptophyta > Magnoliopsida > Poales > Poaceae > Cenchrus > Cenchrus americanus. The sequence goes on from OX387241.1 coordinate 15,621,796, forward strand.
CTCTTAGCTTGGTTCTTCTCTAGTGCATTCATGTTGCTTCGTGATAGCGTACACCTTCCAAACGTTCCCGTCCACTCCTTCGCTTGCATTATTGCTCCTTCCACTTGATGTTTTCGCTTTGACTCACTTCCATACTCCCTTGCCTCACATGCATCCATGACATTCCTACAAAACAAATCCTTTGCTGCCCCCCATGCTTGTACTTTGCATGTGGTTTAAATATGTTGGAGGGGCATCCCGTGATGTATCATGGTGCATGCATGGTTAGGTTAACTAGATTGCCTCCCTTTAAGTGTGTTTAAGGCTAAGCACTCCTCTTATTTCGAAATTTAAAAAATATTTTTCAGAGCCATGCAAGAGCTCAAGCATAAATTTAGAGAAGTTTTTAAACCATTAAAAACAAATGTAAGTCGAAAATATTTTTCGACTACGTCGATTTCGGTCTCACCGGTATAGTTTGCCTTCATTCGGCTCATCCCGCGGCCTGCTTCGCCCGGTGTTGCTTCCCACGTCTTCTAGATGTTCTCCCCTTTTGCATGTGGGCCCTTGACGTCGGTTTCTCTCCGAATTGGACTCAACTCCTTGTCTTGCAAGATTCGAAGCACTTTTCGGTTCGGTCCTCGGAGTTTATCGTCTTCTCGGGCTTGGTCCTTGGGCTCTTGGAGTCATGTTCACTTCATTGCTTGACTTGTATCGGGCTTCAAGGTCTTGTCATGAGGTGCTTAATGAACTTATCCCGGAAGTCTTGCTTTCAACGTTAAAACCCTGCGTAAACACATAACTCCAAAACCGACATGCACAAGTGAACTTGTTATACCACGAGGGTTAGTACCAATGAATAAGATACAAAAGTTATGCCAACACCGAAGGTAAACTCATGGCTAGGTTGACGGATTTTCACCGTCAACACACGGGTGGACGATTGAGCTCACCCCTAGCTGATTGGTGGCGGTGGCGTGGTTGGGGAGACCTCCGACGAGCGGCGGCAACAAGACCGCGGCGGCACGCCCGCGGTCACGCGGACTCCGGTGAGGGCAGTGGGGGTCAACGCGCGGCCATGGAAGCTTTGCTAGGGTCTAGGGAAGAGGTCAGAATGGTTGGCCGGCTGTGGAAGCTAGCGGAGGCGCAAGCTCACGGCGGCGGCGCAATGGCGGGCGGTGGACTGCGGTGTTCTCGCGCGGGAGCCACAACGGTGGACTTTTATAGCCGATATGCACGCGTCGTGGCATATTCGCTTCATGGCGAAGCGACCGACGCGTTAAGGCGCGGTACGGCGAGCCTCGGCATGCGGGCGCGGCGGGCGGATCGACGACGCCTGCGGTGAGCGCGCGCACGCCACGTGGCGCGCGGGCTCTCCGGCCGAGACGCGGCCGGAGGTGCGTGTGGTTCCGACGCACACCGTGCTCACACCCAAACTCCGAGTACCGACCGTGATACGGTGGCGCACGGCGGCGGCGCGGCGGCGAGCGTGGCGTCGCGCGCGCGCGACGTCGCGCCTGAGCGCGCTCTCGGCCCGGTCCGAGCGATGTGCCCCTGTTTGCTTGCACAAATCTCAAAAAGTTACATGTAAACTTCACAACTGGTAGATATGAAAGTTGTAGATGGGTCTACCCTCTAGAATATGGCTAAAGACGAATGTGAATTAGATTCAAATTGAGAGAGAAATTCAGATGCCAACTTGCAGATTTTTATGCCTCGGGTGAATGGTGATTCTGAGCTTCCTTAGCAATTTAGCACCTTTTCCACTCAAAACTAGCAATGCCACCCTGAAGATGAAATGTGTCCCTGGTGATTCTGCACACAACTTTTGTATTGGTACATTTTTAAGTGTTTAGGCAAAATTTGGAGAATGTGACCAAAGTTCCAGGATCACTCAAGGACATCAAAGGGGTTTGTCCCCCTTAGCTAGGGTTTTGACCACCGATGCAAATAGCCCGCTATAGCTTCGATATAGCTCCGCTATAGCTTTTTGAGACAGGTGCTGCTACGATATTGCATATTTTACCGCTAATGCCGCTAACTTCGCTATATCATGAAATAGCTTCGCTAAAGTCGATAGCCTAGCACCGCTAACACCGCTATGGTTCAACTAAGAACTTATATACTTGACATTTATAAACTATGAGTTATGATTTATCACTTGTCTTCTGAATCAGGACTGATTTACTTATGTTTTCACTAATGCCTACACATATATATGAAATATGAGCTGAAATTTATAAAATTAATAATATTTAAGTCTAAATTTTATTACTTTTTTGCATACCGCTAAAGGTTATAGCTTCCGCTATAGCTGCGCTATAGCTTTTATAGCTTTTTTGGAAGGACTCCGCTAAATTCTATAGCCCGCAATTTGCCACATTGGTATTGACCATGGAAAGTGTATTTGTCTTATTTAAGATGCCAATGAGTGAGTGTCGGTGAGATTTGCAAGGTGATGACCCAGGTTGACCATTATTTGACCCCGGTCGACAGTTTGACCGACAATTAGGGTTATTTAAAAACCTGGGGCGTCACAGACTACCCCCATTATATGGAATCTCATTCCGAGATTCAATTTAAGAAAAACAAGATAGGCAGGAGAAACTCACGATTTCGAGATTGCAGGAATCCCGGATACTTGGTGTTGAGATATTCTTCCGTCTCCCAAGTTGCCTCTTCTTCCATGTGATGACTCCATTGTATCTTGTACATTCGTACTGTTTGTCTTCAGGTCTTTCGCTCCTTCTGGTCCAACACTCTTAATGGGTGCTCGATGAGCAAGAAATCCGGATCAATCCAAGCATTAGCTTCTGTGATTACTTCGGTTTCTGGCACAGGCATTCCCTTCTTTAATTGTGTCACATGAAACACATTGTGGACTGCGGAAAACCGTTCCGGTAATTGGATACGATAAGCCACTGGCCCACATACTTCTATGACTTCATAAGGTCCGATGTAGTGTGGAGCTAATTTCCCTTTGACACCGAACCGTTGCACACCTTTGGTGGGGGAAACCTTTATATACACGTAATCTCCCACTTCAAAGTGTCGGGGTGCCGTCCCCGTATCGTGGTAGCTCTTTTGCCTCATCTGAGCCATCTTTAAATTCTCGCTTATCACTTGCACTTTTTCTTCGGCAACTTTAACTAATTCCGAACCAAAGAGTGCCATTTCTCCAGTTTCTGACCAGTTCAACAGAGTGCGACAACTTCGTCCATAAAGAGCATCGAACGGGGCCATCTTCAAACTAGCTTGATAACTATTGTTGTAGGAGAATTCTGCCAAGGACAAACACTTGTCCCAACTCTTATCAAAGTGTAAAATTCTTGCTCGTAGCATGTCTTCCAAAATCTGATTTATCCTCTCCGTCTGACCATCGGTCTGCGGATGATAGCTGGAACTACGAATCAACTTGGTTCCTAAGAACTCATGCAACTGCTCTACAAACTGAGTTCCTCTATCAGAGATTATATTCTTCGGAATTCCATGCAAATGAACTATTTGGTCCATATATAACTTTGCATATTGGTGCACTGAATAAGTGGTATGCACTGCAATGAAATGAGCGGTCTTGGTGAGTCTGTCTACGATAACCCAAATAGAATCTTTCTTTCTAGTTGTCAGGGGTAAACCCACAATGAAGTCCATACTAATGTCATCCCACTTCCACATGGGTATCGACAAGGGTTGGAGTACACCTGCCGATTTCAAATGGCTTGCTTTCATCCGGTGGCAAGTATCGCACTTGACTACATACTTGGCTATATCAACTTTCATGTTGGACCACCAGAAATTCTGTTTTAAATCTTGGTACATCTTGGTACTGCTGGGATGAATAGAGAATTTGGACATATGAGCCTCATCAAGGATGGTCTTCTTAATTCCCGGACTGACCGGAACCACAAGGCGTTTTCCAAACCAGATCACATCCTAGTGATCCTTCTGGAAACATGTATACTTGGGATCTCCCTCTGCTAGTTTCTGTTTGATGATTTGTATGTCTTCATCATTGTGTTGAGCAGTGACAATTCTATCACAAATATTGGATTCCGCAGCCAAAGAATAAAGATTTCCACGGTCTACTACTTCCAAGTTGAGTCTTCTCATCTCTTCACATAATGGGTCACTAACTGGCTCCAACTCTAAATGATTGCAATGAACTTTGCGGCTAAGAGCATCCGCAACAACATTTGCTTTTCCGGGATGATAGTGCATTTCTAGGTCATAGTCCTTAATCAACTCAAGCCATCTCCTTTTCCTCATATTCAGTTCTGACTAAGTAAAGATGTATTTGAGACTCTTGTGATCAGTGAAGATATTACAACAGTTACCCATCAGACAGTGTCTCCACATCTTGAGAGCGTGGACAACAGCGGCTAACTTGAGATCATGGGTAGGGTAATTGATCTCATGGGGTCGAAGTGCCCGTGAAGCATAGGCAATGACTCGGCCTTCCTGCATAAGGACACAACCGAGACCCGTGCCTGACGCGTCACAGAAAACTTCAAAAGGTTTGGAATTATCTAGTTGTACTAGCACTGGGGCTGAAGTTAAGTGTTGTCTCAAGGTGTGGAAGTCTTTCTCACATGCTTCGCTCCACATGAACTTCACTCCTTTCTTGAGCAGTTCCGTCATAGGTTTAGCGATTCTAGAGAAGTCTGGAGTGAATCGACAGTAATAACCCGCCTGTCGGGGACCGCCCTAGGGGTCCCCTTAAACAACGGGGAATCCTCACTTAATCCCGGTATCAAAACACGCTAAGCCTAACCATGCAGGTAACTAACCATGCAGGACACGGCCCACGCCGGGATCCCGACGGCCCACCGAGACGGCCCACGGAAAAGACCCCTCGAGCAGGCTCCGCCTCGCTCGAGGACGCGCTCCCCCCTCGGGCGGGCTCCGCCCCGTTCGAGGGGCAACCCTTTCCCTCGAGCGGTCGCGCCCCGCTCGAGGGATCGCCCCCCCCTCGAGCGGGTCTCGACTCGCTCGAGGGTTCGCTCCGCCCTCGGCCGGGGCCCGCCACGCTCACGGGCGCGCCGCACGCGTGCGCCGGCCCCGTACTTGGGCATTTAACGCCCGACGCCGGGGACGGCGCCATCATGCGCCCTTGGCTCACGCCCGGTGCCGCCACACCAACTCCCCGGGGAGGAGCCCATCCCCGCCCCCGTGGGGGATGGACCGTGCGGTACGGCGGTGACGGTCCCCGTGACACCGCGCGCCCACTACGGTACGGCTAACGCGCCCGACCCTCGAAAGGGGCGGGGCGCACCCTCGATCTCACTTTCCCGTGACCCTACGGGTAAGGTAGGGAGCGCCGGGCCGGTGGATGGCCATCCCGGTCACCGCAACGCGGTGCGGGCCGCCGTACCCACGCGTGCGGACGCACGCCCGCACCGCGGGCGCACGCCCGAGCACTGCGGCAACGACTCACCGCGCCGCCGCGGAACGCATTGGGAAGGAACGCCGTTCTGCCCACGCCTGTTCCCCGTACCATCCATCATCAGCACCTCCCTCGAAGCCTATCAGAGGACACCACCGCCATCTGCCGCCTTCCTACCCTCGAACCACCACTGTTCGGGTACGGGGTAGGCCATCATGGCCGGATCGCAGCGAAGATCGTCCGGACGGCCGCCCACTCTACACCGTAGCGCGACGTGCTCCCTCACGTAGCTAGGTAGCGCGGCGTGCATGTAACCCGTCGCCCCCTTGGCCTATAAAAGGGGGGAGGCGAGCCCCCCGCCGCGGGGGGGGGGGGGGGGGAACAAGTTCAGAGGAACGAACACACCGTGCACTCACTCTCTTATTCTCCCACAACATCTTCAGCCACTCTCCCAGGGACTTGGAAGCCACGCTTCCTCTCCCGCCTTGCTTGTACTAGCCCCACTACAAGCACCCCCGGTGTTGAGCAATATAGTGCCACGAGCACGCCCCTGCTGGACGTACGGCCCCCTCGGCCGGAACCAGGATAAAACCTTGTGTCATTTGTTGCTTAGCATCGACCATTGAGGGATAGACCTAGGCGTTATCTACTGGTTAGTGTCGGGACCATATTCCGCACCGACAGTTGGCGCCCACCGTGGGGCACACGAGCGCCTAAGGTCATTTCACCAACTCCCTCCATGGTGATTCGCACTGAGTACCGTGGTACCCGCTACAACATGGGTAGCTCGGACCCCCTCCCGGCCGGGTTCGAGATCCGCTTCGGAGACCTGAACTTACAGGCCATGGGGAACGGCTATCTCATGCGCCTCACCAATCGTGAGGAGCTTCGCGCGCAGCGCGAGGCCAGGTCCGCTCTGGTCTCCGCCGCACGCACGACACGGCGCGCGGCGCCCGCGGGCACGGATGCTGCGGGCCCATCAACGCCGCGACGCCGTCGTCGCTCCGGGCTACGCTCGCGTCACGCGCGGTCCGAGCGGCGGCGGGCCGAGCGCACCGCCGCCCAACGCGGTGCGCCCACCGTTACAACGGCCGCCACCGCCCGGCGGGGACCGCGTGCGGTCTCGAACCGCGCATCCCCATCGGGCCGCGTGGCGCCACGACGGCCCATAACGCCAACGTGAACACGACGATGCGCCGGGTTCCACCTGGCCGCCACGTCTTCGTCGCCAGGGACCCCGGCACCTCAGCAGCAGATGAGTCGTCCCTGGGCTCCGTCGACACGATGCCACCCGCCAACCGCCACGGGTACGCGGAGTGGGACTTCTCCGGCGTGCGGGACCCGGTCCGCGTTCGGGCGCTTCCTCGACGCCACGGACTGCGGGTTTGGTCGCTCCGACGACTCCCGGCACGGGAGCTACGACCCCACGCGAGAGTGTTGCGCCGTCATCACCAACGACCGGCCAACGCCGCCGGTGCGGCGGGTGCCGAGACGGGGAAGTCACGCCCGCCCCGGGGATCGCCACGCGCCCGGCCGCGGGGCCGAGCGCTCCTTCGGGGCCGACGTCGACGCACGGCCTGCCCCCAAGCCCGCGAGCTCGAGGCCAAGCCGGCGGAGGAGTACGGACGATGCGGGCGCTCCCGCGCCTCGATGGCGGGGGAGGCCTCCGCGCGCGGCGAACGCGCGCGGGAGCCGGGCTGACGAGTCCGTGACCGCCTCAACCCCGTCCCGAACGTCGACAACGCGGATACTCCGCCACGGGCGAGCCAAAAGCTCATCGCCGCCGCGGCGTTGCTACGCGCCATGCCGGCACCCTCGACCCCCGAGGCTCGAGACATGCACCGCGAGGTGCGGACTCTCCTTGAGCAAGCGGCCGTCCGGCGGGCCGAGAGCTCGGCCTCACGCATCCGCCAACGGGGGGACGCACGGGGTGATGATCTCGCACCGGAGGCGAACCCTCGGTGCACGTGGGTCAACCCGCCGACCGGGGACGCACGCCGGCCAAGGAACGGCTCCTCGACACGCGCGGGCGCCGGATGGCGATGCCCGCAACGTCATCAACGCCGGGCGCACCGGCAAGAGCGGACGCGCGAGCGGCTAGGGGTTACCACCCTCGAAGGGGTGGACGCTACGACAGCGGTGAGGATCGCTCCCCGACGCCGGAGCCCCCGGGCACCCGTGTGTTCGGCGGGAGATCCGCACGGCGGCGTTCCCCCCGGCGCTTCCGTCAGCCCTCGACAATCGTCAAGTACAACGGGGAGACGGACCCCCGCGTCTGGCTCAGCGACTACCGCCTAGCTTGTCAGCTAGGCGGGGCCACTAACGACGAAGTGATCATCCGCAACTTGCCCCCGCACACCGGGCGACGCGGCCGGGACATGGCTAGAGCACTTGCCCGCCGGCCCGGATCCATAAGCGGGACGATCTAGTACACACGTTCGTGGGCAACTTCCGGGGGCACGTACGTGCGCCACGGGAACTCCTCGGGATCCGCGCTCCCGCACGCGAGGCCGGGGCGAGTCGCCGCGGGACTTCATACGGCGCTTTTCCAAGCGCCGCACGGAGCTACCCGGCGTGGCACGGTCCGAGATCGTGCACGCGTTCCTCGAGGGCACCACGTGCGGGACCTTGTGCGCGGGCCGGGACGCGCCCGCCCACGGACTCGAACGAGCCGTTCGACATTGCCACCCGGCTTCGCCTCGGAGAGGAGGCCGTGGGGGCGATCTTCGACGGCAAGAAGGGCAAGCGCTCCGAGGACACGCCGCGCGGAGGGCAGCGGGTCCAAGGAGCCGCGCCGCAACGACAAGCGGGGCAAGAAGGGGAAGAAGCCGCGCCGCGGGCGCGCGAGCAGGGGCGCAACGGCGGCAACGCCGAGGCCCTCGGCGGTGACCGGCCCGACGGGGCCCTCGGCCGGCTCCTCGAGGCCCGGGGGTGTTTGACGACATGATGAAAAAACCATGCCCCTACCACAAAACTCCCGTGAACCACACTCTTGAGCAATGCGACATGCTCAAGAAATTCTACGGCCGTGCCGCCGCGAAGGAGGCAGAGGCCAAGAAAGATGGGGGCGATGGCGACGCGGGCGGTTTCCCTGCTGTCGAAAATGTGTTCCTCATCTTTGGGGGACCTACTGTCGACATGTCGACCCGGCAACGCAAGAAGGAGCGGCACGAAGTCCTCGCCGCGAGAGGGGCACCTCCGGCCTTCCTCAACTGGTCGAAGGACGCCATCACTTTTAGCCGGGATGATCACCCAAACCGCATCCCGAACCCGGGCCAGTACCCACTGGTGGTCGATCCCATCATCGGGAACGCCCGGTTTTCGAAGGTCCTTATGGACGGAGGCAGTAGCCTCAATATCCTCTTCGCGCATACATTGCGCCTGATGGGGATTGGGGTTCGGACCGAGTGCGGCCCGGCACGAAGCCGTTCCACGGCATCGCGCCGGCAAGCGGGGTTCAACCCCTCGGGCGGATCGATGCCCGTCCGGTTTGGGACCCCCAAGAATTTCCGCAAGGAAACCCTCACCTTCGAGGTGGTGGGATTCAAAGGGGCCTACCATGCCATCCTTGGGCGACCATGCTATGCCAAGTTCATGGCGGTCCCCAACTACACGTACACGAAGATGAAGATGCCGGGTCCAAACGGCGTCATCACCGTCGGGTCGTCGATCGAGCACGCATTCGGCGCGACGTCGAGTGCGTGGAACATGCGAGAGGCGCTAGCGGCGGATGAAGCGCGGTGAACACGCCGGAGAAGATGGTCAACGACGACCTCGGCTCCGCCGCCAAGCACGTCGGCACCTTCGAGGCCGCCGAGCAAACCAAAGGGGTCCCCCTCGACCCGTCGGCCCCCGAGGGCGGGCGTTGAGGGTCGGCTCGACCCTCGACCCCAAATAGGAAGCCGGTGCTCGTCGACTTCCTCCGCGCCAACGCCGACGTCTTCGCGTGGAGCCCCTCGGACATGCCGGGCATCCCGAGGGAGGTCGCCGAGCACTCCCTTGATATCTGCCTAACGCTCGCGCGCGTGCGGCGGCGGGCCGCGCCGCTTCGACGAGGAGCGGCGACGGGCGATCGGAGCGGAGGCCGCGGAAGCTCCTCGAGGCGGATTCATCAAGGAAGTGTTCCACCCTACGTGGCTAGCTAATCCCGTGCTTGTAAAAAAGAAAAATGGGAAGTGGAGGATGTGTATAGACTACACCAGTCTCAATAAAGCATGTCCAAAAGTTCCTTTTCCTTTGCCACGCATAGATCAGATCGTTGATTCCACAGCCGGGTGTGAACTACTCTGTTTCCTTGATGCCTATTCGGGATATCACCAAATAAAAATGAAGGAGTCCGACCGGCTCGCGACTTCGTTCATCACACCATTCGGGACGTTCGTTACGTCACGATGCCTTTTGGCCTCGAAACGCGAGCGCAACATATCGGCGCCGCATGCGGCACGTTTTTTGGGGACCATATCGGGCGGACGGTCGAGGCTTACGTGGACGACATCGTCGTCAAGACTAGGAAGGCGGACGACCTGGTTAACGACCTTGGCGTCGCGTTCGACCGCCTACGGGCCAACGGGGGTCAAGCTAAACCCCGAAAAATGTGCCTTTGGAGTGCCGCGGGGCATGCTCCTAGGGTACATCGTCTCCCGACGGGGAATCGAGGCCAACCCCGAAAAGGTCGCGGCCCTCGAGCGAATGGGTCCAATTCGGGACCTCAAGGGGGTGCGAGAAGGTGTTGGGGTGCCTCGCCGCCTTAAGCCGCTTCATCTCGAGGCTCGGTGAGAAGGGCACCGCCCCTCTACGGCCGCTCAAGAAGCACGAACGCTTCTCTTGGACCGCCGAGGCCCGGGAAGTGCTCGACAAGGCCGAAGGCGTCTCGACGCATGCCCCAATCCTTACGCCGCCGCGAGACGGCGAACCCCTCCAACTCTACGTGGCCGCAACCACCCGGGTGGTCGGCGCCGTGATCGTTGTGGAGCGCACGGAGGAAGGGCATGCCTTGCCCGTGCGAGAGGCCGGTCTACTACATCGGCGAAGTCTGTCGGACACGAAGACGCGCTACCCCCGGGTCCGAGGGCCGTTGTACGCGGTAGTCCTCGCGCGGCGCAAGCTCCGCCACTACTTCGAGGCCCACCCAGTTATGGTGGTCTCTTCCTTCCCGTTAGGAGAGATCATTCGCAACCCCGACGCGGCGGGCGGAGTGCCAAGTGGTCCGTGGAGTTGATGGGCGAGACGCTCGCCTACGCTCCGCGCAAGGCCATCAAATCGCAAATCCTAGCCGATTTCGTCGGCCGAGTGGACGGACACGCGGCCGCCGCCCCTCGGATTCCAGCGAGTGCTTCCCGGACTCGTTCTTCGACGGCTCGGTGATGAAGACGAGGGAGCGGGCGCGGGCCTGCTCTTCGTGTCACCCCTCGGGGAGCACATGCGCTACGCGGTGCGCCTCCACTTCCCCGCATCTAACAATATGGCGGAATACGAGGCCCTTCTCTGCGGCCTCAAAATCGCCATTGAGTTGGGCGTCAAGCGCCTCGACGTACGAGGGGATTCGCAGCTCGTGATCGATCAAGTCATGAAGAACGCGAGCTGCCACGATGACAAGATGGAGGCCTACTGTAAAGCCGTGCGGGCCCTCGAAGACAAGTTCTACGGCATCGAGCTTAATCATGTACCCTGCCGGTACAACGAGGGGGCAGATGAGTTGGCAAAAATAGCGTCTGGGCGGATCACCGTTCCCCCGAACGTTTTCGCGCGCGACATCGCGCAGCCCTCGGTCACCTTCGAGCCCTACCCCTCGAGCGACGGCGGACCCTCGGGGGCTCCCTCGAATCCAGCGGGTGCGGAACCCATGGAAGAGGACCCCTCGAACGAGGCGTACGTACTCTCCCTTCTCGAGGGGTACGGCTCCCACGAGGCCGTCGCGATGGACATCGAGCCGGCTCCCCGCCCGGGCGGACCGGCGGGAGAAGTATATCGCCCGGATTGCTCGAGGGGAACTCCCCGCAGATCGGGCCACAGCCAGGCGCATCGCCAGGATGGCCAAGTCATTCACCCTCGTCGACGGCGAGCTGTACAAGCGCGCCGCATCAGGCATCCTCCAGCGGTGTATACCCATTCCCGAGGGGCGCGAGCTCCTACGGGACATCCACGCGAGTATCTGTGGCCACCACGCCGCGCCGCGCACCCTCGTTGGCAACGCGTTCCGCCAGGGCTTCTACTGGCCTACCACGGTCGCGGATGCCGCACGAATTGTGCGCACCGCGAAGGGTGCCAGTTCTACGCCCGCAAGTCCAATTTGCCCGCTCACGCCCTGCAAACGATCCCCGTAACATGGCCGTTCGCCGTGTGGGGGTTGGACATCGTCGGGCCCCTACGAAGGCGCCGGGGGGCTTCACCCACCTGCTTGTCGCGATTGACAAATTCTCCAAATGGGTGGAGGTGCGCCCCATCACGAATTTGAGGGCTGAGCAGGCGGTCACGTTCTTCACCGACATCGTCTACCGCTTTGGAGTGCCAAACTCCATCATCACGGACAATGGGTCCCAGTTCACGGGCGGAAGTTTTTGGAGTTCTCGCGACAAGTTCCACATCCGCGTGGATTGGGCGGTCCGTGGCACACCCACGGACCAACGGCCAAGTGGAGCGTGCCAACGGCATGATTCTACGCAAGGCCTCAAGCCCCCGAATTTTTGACCGGCTCAACAAATCGGCCGAAAATGGCTCCAAGAACTACCGGCGGTCGTGTGGAGCCTAAGGACAACCCCAAGCGAGCCACCGGGTTCACCCCGTTTTTCCTAGTCCATGGCGCGGAGGCCGTCCTCCCCACGGACTCGGAATATGGGTCGCCCGAGATTCGAGGGTACGACGAAGATGCTAACCGGCGAGCCCGCGAGGACTCGCCGGACCGGCCCAGACGAAGTACGCCTCGTGGCGTTGATGCACTCCGCAAGGTATCAACGGTCCCTACGACGTTACCAAGCACGCAAGATACGTCGGAGGGATTTCAGCGAAGGGGATCTGGTCCTAAGGCTACGCCAAGACAACCGAGGGCGCCACAAGCTATCGCCCCCATGGGAGGGACCCTATGTCGTGGTGAAAGTGCTCAAGCCGGCACGTACAAGCCGGCCAACGAGGACGGCGAAGAACTCACCAACGCTTGGAACATCCAACAGCTACGTCGCTTCTACCCTTAGCTAGGATTTTCCAAGTGTTTTTTGTTGTTGTAAAATCACATGGCCAACGCCCCAGTTGGTGTCAACTATGTAAATACTGCAAGTCTAATAAAAGGGCAACTCGGCTTTCCCCTGAAACCCAAGTTACCCTCGGGGGCTACTTGCGGGGGGGGGGGGGCACCCCCCCCCCCAAAAATGGTCCCATTTTTTCGCGCAAAAGTAAAAAAAAACAACTCACACGCGCTAAGTTTGTTTCCTACTTCAACCTCGAGCCATGATTCGAACGGGCGTAGGCGGCACGGCGGAAGGAGCGTGCGAGCCGAGAGATAGCCTACGCCGCGTAGCTATGGCCCTTCTCTCTCGCCTCCAACCCGGCGGGCCCCCTGCCGAAAATCGAACTCCCCTAACTAGAATCTACTCGGGAAGAAGGAGAAACAAAAAGCGTAATAAACAAGCAACTTCATTTACAAGCAATCGCTCATGTTCACAAGACGGCTTGTTTATTTACAAAAGGCCACGAGGCCGGAATTCGATACACGTAAACAAAAAAAAATGGGCCTAGCGCCCAGCTGCTTTCGGGCGGGGAGGAGCGACGGCGTCGGCGGCGTCCGGAAGAGGAATTCTTCGAAGGCCTCGGCGAGCGACCCCGCGGCGTCGGCGGCAAGCGCGTCCGCGCGCTCCATGGCCACCTCGTCCTCGACGCCCTCGGGCACGATGTAGCCCTCCGCCGGCGCCTCGAGGTTGACCTCGTAGTGGGATCGCACCACTCCGAGGGCCTTCCGACGCCTAGGGTGCAACGCCCGGCGCATCCGCTCCGTGACGTGGCCGCCGAGGGCGCGCGGGCGGGCCCGGCCGGCGAGCCGCCGGCCCGGGCCTCGCCTTCCTCGACGACGCGGCAGTCTCGAGGGCCACGTCACGCGGCTCCTGCCGGCTCTCCCGCTCGGAGGAGTTGTAGGAAGCTGCGCAGGCCTCGGCCCGCCCGGCCAGGCGTGCCCCAAGGCGGTGCGCAAGCCCGGAATCAACAAGACGACAAGAAATCGAAAGGGAGAAATGAACCCTCTAAAGCAAAAAACCAACAGAGTCAAAAAGTGACTCACCCTCGACTTGCTTCCTCTCCAAATCGAGGTCGCGGCGCGCGGACTCGAGCGCCAACTCGAGACGCTGGACGGTCTCGCCTTGCTCGCGGAGGGCCAGCTCCTGGCTGGCGTTGCTGATGCTGAGCGCGAGCGCATCATCCTCAACCTTGGAGAATGCGGCGTTCCGCTCCTCCAGCGACTTCTCCGCCACCTCGCGCGCGACGCGCTCCCGCTCCAGCGCCGTTCGGGCGTCGCCAAGGGCGGCTTCTGCTCTTCCGGAGCCGCCCCTCGGCCCCCGGCGGGCGATGCGCTCCTCCGCCGGAGCCGCTCCTCGGCCGGCAACGAGGGCCGCGGCCTTGGCGTCGAGGGCGGTCCTCGGGTCATCGACCTCCTTGGCGCGCGCTTGCTCCAACCCGCGCGCCCGCTCCTCGCCCTCGGAGGCTGCCGCGCTGCGCCCCCTCGAGCGACGTGCGGAGCTCCCGGGTCTCGGCGCGAGCGGTGGCCACCTCCGCCTCCCAGTTGGCGGCCAACGTCCGCGTCTTATCCAGGTCCGCACGCGCGTTCCACAGCGCTTCGTCGCGATCAACAAGGGCTGCGCGGATCCGCTCGAGGCTCGAGCGGCGCGCGCGTGTCTGCCCCGAGCTCTCCCGGGAGCTCGTCGCACCACGCCATCGCCCGTACGCTAGCCGGCCGTCCGGCGTCCCTAGAGCGTCCGCAAGCGCGTCGAAAGCGGCCGCATCGCTCCCGGAGGCCGGCGGGCCTCGGCGTTCACCCGGTCGAACGCGTCGTATTTGTCGTGGGCGCGACGCTCGAGCTCCTGGCATCCACACATCAAATCTCGTAAGTGTCAAGGCTTGAATGCGGCACACGGAGACGAAAAAGGAAGTGGGACGAGCAACTGTGGCTCACCTGGAAGACAAGCCAGGCCGGGCCGCCGTGGACTCGCAGCGCCTCGTTCAACGCGCGGTTGAGCGTGGCGCCGTGGCTCCGAGCTCGCCCCCGAGCTCTTGCTCCCCCCCGGCGTCGGCGAACGCGGGGGGGATCCTCCACGCCCCCCCCCCCCGGGCGGGGCGGCCGGCGTGGGAGGACGAGGCCTCGGCACCGTGTCCTCGGCCCCCCACCACCATGTGACCCTCGTGCCGCCTCACGAGGGCCCCCTCCCCGGGGCTCGGGGGGAGTTCGTGGGCCGGCCAGGCCCACCGGTTCCACCCGGGCGGCGGGGAGTCGTCCGAGAGCTCCCACCACCTCCGCCCGCAGACCGCCGGCGGGCGCGGCCCGCTTGCGCCGCCCCGCCCGCACCTCCACCCGCGCCTCCGCGGCCACGGGCGCCCGCCGCGCCGCCGTGGCCGCCACCTCCGGCCGTGCCGCCGCATCCACGGGCGCTCCCGCCAGGTTGCGCCGGCTCCACCTCCTCCGCGGTGGCGCCCACCGCGGGCTCCACCACCACCGTCGCCGCCGCCGCGGCCCGCGCCTCCGTGGCGGCCGACGCCGGCCGCCCCCGGCGACCTGCGGCCGCGCGCGCGGCGGGGCGATCCGCCGGCCGGGGCCTCGAGGCCCCGGCCGGGCCTTGCGAGCTGGTGCCCGCCGCCACGCTTGTCCCAGGGCGCGACCCCCTCGACGAGCGCCGCCGGGTGGGGATCGATGCGTCCGTCCTCAGCACCTTGGCCGGTCCAAGAGGAGGAACGGTTGGCACCGCCCTGCGCGCGAGCACGAACGGAGGGTTAGAGCACCTAATCACCACCAAACCAAACCAAACGAAGGAGGACAGGCTCCTTACCTCGCGGAGGAAAAGGCCCGTTTCCTTTTCCTCGAGGCCTCTGCGGAAGAGGCCGGCGCAGCGGCCGCGCCGCCGCGGCGCCTCCCCCGACGGCGCCGCCGCACGCACGGACGCGCCCGCCGCCGGCGCGGGCGCGCCCGATGCCGCACCCCCCGAAGACGCCACCGCGCGCGGGGGCACGCTCGCCCGCGCGCGGGCACGCCCCGCCGACGCGCCCCTTGACGATGACGCCGCGCGCGCGCGCGCGCGCTCCCCGCGCGCGGGCACGCTCGACGCGCGCGTGCGGGCGCGTCGCCGCGCGTGCCTCCGCGGCACGCGCCGGCACCTCCCGCGGCGCGTGCCGCCCCCGATGATGAGTGCCGGCGGCGGGCGCCGATGCGCCCGCCCCGAGCGAAGCCGCCCCCGACGCCGGCGCGGGTTCCGGCGACGGGGGCGCGGGCGGCACCCCGTCCGAGGGGCCCTCCCCCTCGGACTTTTCCTCCCTCGTCCTCGCTCCGAGGACGAGGGCTCCTCGATATCCGGGGAGGAGAGCCCCCCGCTCCTCGCGCCGCGGTACTCCGCGGACCGTTGGTCGCGGCGCGCTGCGCCGCCTCGCATGCTCCCTCTTGCGCGCCGCCCGCACCCTGCTTGCTCCCGCCGCGCCGCCCGGTCGAGCGCACGGGAGTCGGGGGTGGGTGGAACGGACTTGGCGATGTTGAACTCCACCAGCTGCGCACAAGAGCGACAATGGCGAATCAGGAAACGAAAACAAGACCAAGAACTAAGACAAAATCAGGAACCCAACTCACCCGCGGGCCCGTAGGGAGCATCTCGATGTCCCACGGGGGTCCGACCCGCGAGTGGCGGCGTCCGGGTGTCGACGGCGTTCCGCGCCGGGTGAGCGCGTACGGCCGCTCCGGCGGCGTCGGGAGCATCCGCGACCTCGCCGACGTCGACGGGGTTGGCCGCCTCCGTCATCTCGAAGATGCGAGTGGCCTTTGCATCGAGGCACGACCCGCGCGGTGGTGGAGGAAGGCGAGGACGCCCATCGCGTTGAGCCCGTGCTTCGCCGGCCGCCGCGGGCGGCGAGGACGGACTCTTGCCGCGCCCGATGTTGGGCCGTAGACACCCCCGTAGCCCCGGGGAGTCCGGCCTCTTCTTGAACACCCGGCCGGTGTAGGGAGGGAAGGCCGGGCTCGGCGTTACGCAGGTAGAACCATCCCCGCTCCCAGCCGGCGTTGTTCGTCGTCATGGTGCAGGGGATGTAGAAATCCTTGAGCTGCCCCCGCAGGGCCAGCGACATCCCGCCGGCGCGCACCGCGCGGCGGGTCCTCGGCTCCGATGTGGGCTGCGTGATGAGCTCCCCGCGGAAAAGGTGAACCCAGAGATCCCAGTTGACTGGGATCCCCGGGGTACCCTTCGCGGACGCCCACGAACGTGGCCGCTCGCGAGATAGCGTTGGGGGCGAAGTTGTGCAGCTCCACCCCCGTAGTAGTGGCACATCGCCCGCATGAAGGTGCTCGCCGGCGCGTTGAAGCCACGCTCGTGGTAGCGGAGGAAGCTCACCACATAGCCCTCCGGCGGGTTGGGCTCATGGTGCGCCGCCGGCGGCACGATCCACTCCGCCGGGCGCCCGTCTTCGTTGGCCGACGGTGGCCGGCGGCGACCGGCTCGCCAAGGGCGAGCCGGGTCACCGTCGACCTTTCCCGGGCGTACGGCTCCAAGATCCTAACGGGAAGCTGAGGTGGCGCCATGAAGAGGACGAAAGCGAGCAGAGGCCGAAGACAAGGAGCGGAGGAAAAAGCTCTAAACAGCGAGCCCGCGCGATGGCAAGAGCAAGACGAAGGCGAAGGGGCGAGGGACTGAAAACGGTGAGAAGCTAAGGTAAAAAAACCGCCGTCCCTTCCTCCCCGCAGTTTTATAGGCTGACGGGCGAGCTCTCCGGAGCGGACGCCCCGCCAGCATTAACTGCAGGAATCTTTCCATCGCGTCAACGGGTGGGCCCCACTACGACCGCAGCGGCTCTAACACTGCAGGCGGGTCATCATTACGGCAAGGACCGGCCGCGACCGAGGCAAAACCGTCACGTCCGCCCGCCGCGCCGCCCACTACGCGCGCGCGCGCGGCCGCGCCGCCTAAAAAGGCGCGCCCGCGGCTGCAAAACCGCGGCCACGACCGCGAGGCATTTAAATGCCGGGTCCCTTGCCGAGGCAAGGAGCACCCTCGAGCGGGGCGGACCCGGCCGGCTCGCAAAACCGAAACAAAGGCGACCCTCGATGGGATATCGGCGTGAGAAGGCCGTCGGGACCTCGCTCGATGTAGAGCAGGGAAACGCGACGCGAGGCACCCATGCCACGTGAGACCCTCGAGCGGCATGACCCTCGGCTCCAAACAGAGGCAACCCTCGATGGGATATCAGCGTGAGAAGGCCGTCCGGGGACCGCTCGATGTAGAGCGGGGAACGCGGGCACCCATGCCACGTGAGACCCTCGAGCGGCATGACCCTCGGCTCCAAACAGAGGCAACCCTCGATGGGATATCAGCGTGAGAAGGTCGCCCGGGACCTGCTCGATGTAGAGCAGTCAACCGCGGGCACCCATGCCACGTGAGACCCTCGAGCGGCATGACCCTCGGCTCCAAACGAGGCGACCCTCGATGGGATATCGGCGTGAGAAGGTCGCCGGCACCCTGCTCGATGTAGAGCGAGGGGCAACCGCGGGCACCCATGCCACGCAAAACCCTCGAGCGGCCCGGGCCCCCGGCTCGAGACAATGTCAACCCTCCAAAGGGAGGCACGCGCGTGAAGGGACCGCCCAGGTCACGCTTGAAATAGAGCGACACCGAAAGCACTCATACCGCGCCGTGCTGCCAACAAGCACCTCGAGGGCTGACTCGCGCAGACCCCTCGACGGCCGCAAACGCGAAAAGACGGGGGCTGTCCATGCACGGCCCCGCACGGCCTTACGATCGAGGTTCGAAGCCCGACCCTCGACGGGTTCGAACAGGCGCCCCAGATCACAGAGTTAGGGACGACGAGGGCACGCGCATTCGAGCCGTTCCTCGAGCCCGTCGGCTCGAGGGTGCCCCACATGTCGTGTTCGAGAGCCAGCGAGGGCAGCTAGCCGGGGGGATCCCACCGAGGGAGAGCTTCCGCGCCCTCGGTCCCTAGCGAACGGGACCGAGCCCCACCTAGCAAACCCACGCAAGCGCTTCCATGGACGTGTCTCCGGACCGCGCAGCCTACCCTTATCGAACGGGGCATGGACGTCCACTTGAACCACCCGCTAGCAGCTCGACGAGGAATCCGCGATTCGCGACCCGCTCGATGGGAGTCGTGGAGACCTCACCCTCCGGTCCGCGGAGGGACGGCGAGGGCGCGTTAAAAAACAAGTCGTCGAGCTCGACCCGATCGCCTCGAACGGGCCAAGGCTCGGGGGCTTGACGCGCGGCTACACCTCCTTGAAATTGCACCCGCCGGGAGACGATGGACGGGGGAGCGTGCACCCCCGAAGCCGGGCCGAAACACCGCCGATGCCGGTTGGCATATGTGCCACGCCTTTCGACCAAAGTTCTCGCGGTTAACCCCCGCGGGGAGAACCCACACTCCTGCGGGGCTTCGAGGGGCTAGACCCGCGGGTCCGCCGACGCGGCCCCACGGAAAGCGTTCGCAAACAAGGAGGGAAGAACGTCCTATCGGTAGGTTCCGGCATCCGCGGGAGCCTCAATGGCAAACCGCGGATGCTCGGGGGCTGCGTCGGGGACCGCCCTAGGGGTCCCCTTAAACAACGGGGAATCCTCACTTAATCCCGCATCAAAACACGCTAAGCCTAACCATGCGAGGTAACTAACCATGCGGGACACGGCCCACGCGGGATCCCGACGGCCCACCGAGACGGCCCACGGAGAAGACCCCTCGAGCGGGCTCCGCCTCGCTCGAGGGCGCGCTCCCCCCCTCGGGCGGGCACCGCCCCGTTCGAGGGGCAACCCTTTCCCTCGAGCGGTCGCGCCCCGCTCGAGGGATCGCCCCCCCCTCGAGCGAGTCTCGACTCGCTCGAGGGTTCGCTCCGCCCTCGGGCCGGGGCCCGCCACGCTCACGGGCGCGCCGCACGCGTGCGCTGGCCCCGTACTTGGGCATTTAACGCCTTGACGCTGCAGGACGGAGCCATCATGCGCCCTGGGCTCACGCCCCGGTGCCGCCGCACCAACTCCCCGGGGAGGAGCCCATCCCCGCCACCGTGGGGGATGGACTGTGCGGTACGGCCGGTGGCGCCCCGTGACACCGCGCGCCCACTACGGTACGGCTAACGCGCCCGACCCTCGAAAGGGGGGCCGGCGCACCCTCGATCTCACTTTCCCGTGACCCTACGGGTAAGGTAGGGAGCGCCGGGCCGGTGGATGGCCATCCCGGTCACGCGTAACGGTGCGGGCCGCCGTACCCACGCGTGCGGACGCACGCCCGGCACCGCGAGCGCACGCCCGAGCACCTGCAGCAACCACTCCGCCGCCGCGGAACGCATTGGGAAGGAACGCCGTTCGCCCGCGCCCGTTCCCCGTACCGGCCCATCATCGCACCTCCCTCGAAGCCTATCAGAGGACACCACCGCCATCTGCCGCCTTCCTACCCTCGAACCGCCACTGTTCGGGTACGGGTAGGCCATCATGGCCGGATCGCAGCGAAGATCGTCCGGACGGCCGCCCACTCTACACCGTAGCGCGACGTGCTCCCTCACGTAGCTAGGTAGCGCGGCGTGCATGTAACCCGTCGCCCCCTTGGCCTATAAAAGGGGGGAGGCGAGCCCCCGGCCCGCGGGGGGGGGGGGGGGGAACAAGTTCAGAGGAACGAACACACCGTGCACTCACTCTCTTATTCTCCCACAACATCTTCAGCCACTCTCCCAGGGACTTGGAAGCCACGCTTCCTCTCCCGCCTTGCTTGTACTAGCCCCACTACAAGCACCCCCGGTGCTGAGCAATATAGTGCCACGAGCACGCCCCTGCTGGACGTACGGCCCCCTCGGCCGGAACCAGGATAAAACCTTGTGTCATTTGTTGCTTAGCATCGACCATTGAGGGATAGACCTAGGCGTTATCTACTGGTTAGTGTCGGGACCATATTCCGCACTGACACCGCCAAACCTAAGAAACTACGGATCTGGTGTACGAACTTGGGTGGTTTTCAATCCATCACCTCTTGGACTTTGCTAGGATCTACGAAGATACCATCTTTGGAAATAGTGTGGCCCAAAAATTTCACACTATTCAACCAAAATTCACATTTGGAGAACTTAGCATAAAGCTTATGATCTCGCAAACGTTGTAGGACAGTTCGGAGATGTTTGGCATGCTCCTTCTCGTTTTTGGAATAGATAAGGATATCATCGATGAAGACCACTACGAATTTGTCGAGCTCCGTCATGAACACAGAGTTCATGAGGTACATGAAATAGGCTGGGGCATTTGTGAGACTAAAGGACATCACCAAGAATTCATAAAGACCATAACGAGTGGAGAAAGCAGTTTTTGGAA
The DNA here is from genome assembly GCA_947561735.1 of Cenchrus americanus. Lineage (NCBI taxonomy): Eukaryota > Viridiplantae > Streptophyta > Magnoliopsida > Poales > Poaceae > Cenchrus > Cenchrus americanus. The sequence goes on from OX387241.1 coordinate 15,642,682, forward strand.
TGTCACAAGGTCGAATTTTGATTTGGTGGTAACCAAAATGAAGATCGATCTTGGAGAAAACTTTGGCTCCAGCCAATTGATCAAAAAGAACATCGATTCGGGGAAGAGGATATTTGTTCTTGATGGTTACGGCATTGAGCGGTCTAGAATCCACACATAGCCTCAAGCTACCATCTTTCTTTTTGACAAAAAGAGCGGGACAACCCCAAGGAGAAGAGCTCGGGCGAATATAACCCTTATCTAACAGCTCTTGGAGTTGGTTTTTCAGTTCGGCTAGTTCTTTGGGAGGCATACGGTAAGGTCGTTTAGAAATGGGTGCGGTACCCGTTTGGAGTTCAATTACAAACTCAACATCTCTGTCTGGTGGCATACTAGGCAACTCATCAGAAAAGACATCTGGATACTCACACACTACTGGAATTTCATCAAGAGGGGAGATAATGGTCACATAGGCACAAGAGTCGATACCATCTTTGAAAGGTAGGTACAAGGTAGTGTGCCCGACCGTAGGTGAATTGATCTCTACAACCCTATCTGATATATCTAGAACCACCTTATGCTGGGTCATCCAATCCATACCCAAGATAACATCCATGCCTTCCAAATTTATGGTGATAAGATTTTATTGAATGTTCTTACTTCCCATCTTTAAAGGAACTCCAAAAGTTACTATGTGAGAAGAGATGTTTCCACCTGGTGTGATGATTTTATAAGCCGATTTGGTATGCGATCCCCTTAAACCCAATTTGCCTAATAGGTTTTCACTTATGAAACTATGGGTAGCTCCTGAATTAAATAAAATCTTAACGGGAGTATCATTGATAGAGAATGTACCCGTGAGCACTGAAGCTCCCTCTGGAACGTCACTCATGGTGGTGAAATTCAGCTTGCCATGGCGGACTTGCACCATAGGCTTCTTAGCCGGACTGACAGGCTTGTTCCCGGCGCCTTGATTCTATGGGTTGGGCTTGATCTGCTTGGGCTTGGGACAATCACTGATGTAATGCCCTGGTTGACCACAATTGAAACAACGGCGATCACCGATGTTATGTGGGGGTGCATTAGGCTTTGGAGCCTGCTGCTGAGCATTTCGGAACTGGAAGTTCCCTGAAGGTTTGCCCTGGGATGGCTTCATCATCCAGCGTCTAGTGGAATATTGCTGGGATGGGTTTGGAACATTCTTTTTCACAAAGCGAAACATCTTGTTAGTTCCGCTGCCCGGAGCAAAACCAGACGACCTCTTGTTGTCCCGGTGGGCCTTTTTCATGGCATCCTCTTGGGATATAGCCTTGTTCACAAGCTCATGGAAATTCTCAGGCTCAAGCAGGTTAAGTCGCTCATACAACTTGCCATCTAGCCCATCACGGAACCTTTCCATCTTCTTTGCATCTGTATCTACGTGATGTCCACCATATAGGCACAGGTTGTTGAACTTCTGGGCGTAACGGTACACCATATCAGATCCCTGCCTGAGGGCCAACAATTCCCTCATCTTTCTATCCAATAATCCCTTGGGAATGTGATGACTCTTGAAAGCTTGTTTGAAATCAGTCCAAGTGACAGCAGGCCCTTGCTGCATAGTCTTCAAATGATCCCACCACATTAAGGCTTCTCCTCGTAGTTGCAGGGCTGCGAAGTTGGCTTTGTTCTCCTCAGAGCAAGGCATCACAAAGGTAGAGAACTTTGCCTCGATGGCTTTGGTCCAAGCCTCAGCTTCCAGGGGGTCTTCCACCTTGTAAAAGGTCGGTGGCTTCATCCCGATGAACTGAGCGTACGTGGTGACCTGATTAGGTCCCTCGTGATTGGCCCCATGTGGCAGCCCTCGGTTCATCTGCTGAGCGATCTGCTGCTGCGTCTGCAGGATCTGGCACAACACCTCGGTTTGAGTGGCCATGAAGGCCTCCGACGGCGTCATGGGCGGTGGTGGCGGCAGGTCACTGCTACCGGTCGCTCCGAACCCGTTGGGAGACCTGCGCGTGGGTCCCACCATCTGAAATGCGAGCCTTTGTTAGACACAGCCAAAATCTTACTCAGAATGATGACAAGTACAATCATGTATGACAATAGCTCATTTGCATTCATACGATGATGGCAGCAACAGTCGTAAGATATCACATAGCCAAAAATTAGATTCATAGAATCATTCTTCAACACAGTTAGAAGATATGATAACTCAAGTGCCTCGAGCTGGCTTTCAACCTCACAGCGAATGTCTTTCATTTCGCGTGCCCGGAGAAGGTAATGTGCGAAAGGTCACCTAGTTGTTTTGGCAATTGACCGAAACTCACCGGAAACACCGTAGTTCTCTCATTACTTATGCACAAATGCTGAGTTTTGGCTAGCGCGGTTATTGTAATCACATGTAACAAGATTCCAACATCTTGGTTGAACAAAACGAACTCAATTCAACCACAATATGCTTAAGCATTCTTTATTACAACACGATGGAAAAAGGGTCCAAGATACTACAAGACTCAAGTCTGAGAGCACCACAGTACATCAGTGTTACAATGCAGTCACATTGCACGAAAGCATGCTCTAAAGCTGACTAGCCCAATCATCCCGAAGGTAACACCTAGGATTGCAATCCTTCTTATTGGCGTACCCTGGCAACCTAATTGCCAACGGACGCACCACTACCCGCAGGTGAAGCTGGTGGTGTCGGTAACGGCGGTCCAGCCTGGCTCGTCTGATCCAGACCAGACTGCCCCTGTTGCTCCTCCGGAAGTGCCTGAACTGGGGGTAGCGGCTGTAAGGCCACTATGGCCTGTAAGGCTGCAACCTGCACCTCAGCCTCCTCAACCTGCTGCTACATATCAGCAATGTTCTGCAACAGCGTCAATCCCTCAATCTCGTGAGCATAGGCATCCTCCTCGAGGTTATGAACCTCCGCCTCGAGATCCATGATCCTCTGGAGACGGTCACCTCTTTCTAACTCTAACTGGAATCTCTCGGCGCGTAGCCTGTCATTTTCCTGCTGCATCTGAGTAAGTGTAAAGTTCAGCTGCTGGTGGGCTGCCGATAGCTGTTGCCAATCCCGCCTAGCAACCTCCAAACGCTGCACGATAATTGCTGCGGTGTTGTAACGCAGCCCCTGAAGTGTGAACATGACGTTAAGACAACGTGCCAGCGTCTGAGTGACATCCAGCGGCTCGGCTAACAACAGCAGCTCCCGTAGGTGATCCATACGATCCAGCCACGCCGGGTCGTGAGGACTCAGCGGGAAACAGCCCGAATGGAGAGAGAGACACAACGGTGGGGTTGTGGTCGCAGAAGTCGGTCAATACTCAAAGAGCAACTGACTCGACGGTCTCGTGGGTAATAAAACCCCAGTAGACAAAGCTCAAGTCGAACCAGTCGGTGTGGTCCAGGTGTGGTAGCAGAGTGACAATCACCCTGCAATGGGGAACACCCAAGCGCTCAAACTCGGACACCTCGTAAGTCGGTGGAGTGGTGTAGCCAGCGGCGCTGAGTGCTTCCTACGCATGGCGTGGAAAACCCTCCCAGTGCAACCCGTTGGTATGGATCGTACCGTCAACGTCGAACTCGTGAAACACGGGGAAAGCCATCTGTACAAAATGTAACACATGTCAGGTCTCAAAGAGAGCAACATGTCAAATGGTGAAATTCTGACAGCTGTGAATTAAAATTCATAACTAAAAATCCAGAACCCCATAAATTTCCCCAAAGTTTCCGGCTACTATGAAAGGTTCTTCTACACACTTTTGGTTTTCAAGGATTGAGCTAGATCAAAAGGAAACAAGGTGGAAGGATGCAAGGTCTAGGTGCTGATTTGTAAACACAACAAGGCCTAGGTTCGCTTGGAAAGGTGCAACTCAAGGTTGAGAATAGCTATGACCGAATTTTTTTTGCGAGCAACAACTGTATTAGGCACGGAGCAACTTTTGGTTAACACACTTATTTTAATTACTCCTAGAACATGGTGTAAGAACATGACGAACAAGCTTTTATAAAATTTAGGCAGCATAACACCTATGCATGAGAGGTAATCTAATTTATAAGAAGCACAAATTAGCAAATCTTCTTTAGAGAGCATACAAGGTTCTGTTTTGGGTCAAAATTTGTTGTTTCGATTTTTAACATGCGTGCAAGACGTCCTATTTGACCTCACAAGGCAATCGAGCCAAAAATCGAAGTTACTGCCGGTGGCAAGGCTTTTATTCGTCTCTCCCTATTGTTGGAAATATGCCCTAGAGCCAACTGGATTTGATCCACTAGTGGACTCAGATGGATTTGATCCATTATGGTGTAAAAGTCCTAATGGGCCACAAATATTGTAAAGCCCATTAGCGTTGGAAGGGGTGCACCATCTATTAGTCCCGTATTGCTAATGGACGATGGTGTGGGGGGTTTTCCTCCCAATAAATATGGACCACACCCCTCATGAAAAGACACGACTTTTTCAAGTAGCAGTCGCGCCGCCAACGCTCTCTCCTCGTCGCACTCGCGGACCTAGCAGTCCGGTGTGCGTCGCTTCCTCCTCCGTACGTGTGGATACCTTGGAGGTGCTGCATCTAGAGCACTTGGATCGTACGAGCCGCACGTGCAAGTCAAGAAGGACGTGAGCAACTGCACTACCTGCTACCCTCGACGCGTTCGTCTACATTGAGACTGTTCCGCTGCATCTGCGCGTCTAGTGGTAATCCCGTGATCTCCGACGCAGCGGCCCTCGTTTTGCGGGGAAAATTTTGTTTTGCGCTAGCGTAGCCACCCCATATCCCTTCAGTGGTACCAGAGCCATAGCTGCTAAGTTTTAGATTCGGGATGTGTGCATATGGAGATATGCAGATGTAGATCAAAGTTTTGATCGGCTTCGCGTTCTTGTCGTGATGGTTGTGTAACGAATTACTCCTACCGGTCGGAATTCCGCCATCGGAGTTAAGTGATACACGTAAACCCAGTCACAATGAGAAGAAGATCAATTGGATTGATCGAATCGAAGCTAGGTCAAGTGATAGGCGCATGGGATGCCTGGCGGCGGCAGATTGGATATGCTACCGGCCGGGGAAAACCAGAAAACATACTGTTCGGTAAAACAACCATAACTTTTCGTGGTTAACTCGGATGAAGACGTTTTCTACATGAAAATTGATCTACAGAAAATTTTACACATATGATAAACCAGCTTTGCTGGTCTCGGCGAAATTAGTTTTGCCAAATTTGGCTTGCAAGATGGGTTTTCGGGCGTTTTAAGTTTGGACGTCGGAATTGCGATAATCTGTTTTGCAGGTTTTGTGATCGGTATGGCCTATATGTGTATGTGATGCATGTGTGTAATTTTTTCATGACCTGCGTGTCACGCGTACGGCAATATGGCTGGAGCCACATGTATTGTCAAAATTAATGTAATGGTCTACGTACCAATTTGTGATGATCTAATACGCGATTGTGTAGCTTTCATTACTAGCACGCGTTAGATAGTTCTCGGAGGACTCATCACATGGAGGATGGCACAAACAGATCATGGAGATGGAGATCAACATGATGTACAGGTCTATGGAGATGGAGATCACCATGTGACAATAGGCCATACCGTGTTACAACTGTGTGAATGTCATTCTTACCGTTCTACTTTTACATGCGACAATGTTATTTTATTGCGTGTGATGTTACGAGTAGAACGACCCCTTTGGAATTGTAAGTTAACATGCCCTCCCAACACTTGCCACCGTCCCACGTCTCGTACAATTAGTGGTGGGTCCATGAAATTAGGGTGCCACTAGTTTTCCTTGACTAGACGGGTTTGTATCGGATACTTACACGCATAATTATCAAAGTCATCTTAACGGTTAAGGACTTTGGGGCATAAAGGTTGGGAGCCTAGACATAGAGATGTCACCCAACAACAGGAATCATATGTGATATGATTAGCAAAGAGTTGCTTACCGATCTACCTTGTTTACTAGCGGTGACGCAAAAGCTCACTAGTAGACTTGTTAGTTGTGGATTCTGAATCACTAAGTATCAATGTGGGGATATTGATTTTAGTGGGAGTAAATTCTTTTATTTTACTCTGTCATGGATATATTGTCTTAGTGTTTTGCATTTATTATTCTGTTGTAGATTAATGGCACCTAGCAACACCACATCGTTTACCTTGCATTCGGTCCTTGAGAAGGACAAGTTGACTGGAACAAACTTTACGAATTGGATTCGTAATCTGAGAATTGTTCTCAGAGCTGAGAAAAAAAGGAGTTCTAGGCACCCCCTTACCAATAGATGATAACGTTAAGAAAAGCACGGGCAGTAGTCATGTGATGGCGATCCAAAACAAGTCAATCTTTAAAAGGAAGGGCAATTCTTGGAAGAAGAAGAAAGGTAAGGCTAAGGATAAGATCCCAATGCCAAACTAGGCGCCCAAGGCTAGTCCAGCTGCCAAGGCTGAATGTTTTCATTATAAGGAAATCAGTCACTGGAAAAGAAATTGTAAGTTGTACTTAGCTTCTATGAAAAGCAAGGGAAATAAGGGTACTTCCACTTTAGGTACACTTAATGTTTATGTTACAGATATTTTCCTCGCTGATTCTTATATTAATTCTTGGGTATTTGATACCGGATCGGTTGCTCATATTTGCAACTCGATGCAAGGAATGATAAGAAGTAGAAGCGTGGAACGAGGAGAAGTTGATTTCCGTGTAGGCAATAATGCAAGAGTTGTTGCATTGAGCGTCGGAACGATGCAACTACATCTCCCCTGTCGAGATTTATATTGGAATTGAATAATTGTTATTTTGTTCCTAGTTTGAGTCGAAACATTTTACCCCCTTCATGTTTGATGAAGGATGGTTATTCATTTGCGAGTGAAAACAATGGTTGTGTGATCTCTAAGGATAATATGTTTGTGGCTTCTACATCCATTGTGAATGGCTTATTTGTTTTAAATCTTGATGATTCACCTATCTGTAACATAAGTGCTAAAGGGTCTCGACCTGATGATTTGAGTCCTACCTATATATGGCATTGTCGTTTTGGTCACATCAGTGAAAAGCGCATGAAGAAGCTCCATAACGATGGACTTTTAACTTCGTTTGATTTTGAATCATACGAGACATGTGAAGCTTGTTTGCTAGGCAAGATGACCAAGATGCCTTTCTCAGGTTTTCCTGAGAGAGCCTCAGACTTACTGGAACTCATACATACAGATGTGTGCAGACCAATGAGTACGACAGCCAGAGGTGGATACCAATACTTAATAACGTTCACTGATGATTTAAGTAGATATGGTTATGTCTATTTAATGAAGCACAAGTCTGAAACTTTTGAAAAGTTCAAAGAATTTCAGAGTGAAGTAGAAAATCAACGTGGCAAGAAAATCAAGACCTTGCGATCTGATCGTGGAGGTGAGTATTTGAGCCATGAGTTTAGCAGTCATCTAAAGAGTTGCGGAATTGTTCCACAACTTATGCCACCTGGAACACCTCAAAGAAACGGTGTATCCGAGCGACGCAATCGAACCTTGTTGGACATGGTCTGATCAATGATGAGCCAGTCGAACCTACCATTATCATTTTGGGGTTATGCTCTAGAAACCGCAGCTTTCACTTTAAATAGGGTACCTTCTAAGTTCATAGTTAAGACACCATATGAGATGTGGACTGGTAAGACTCCTAGTTTGTCTTTTCTAAAAATTTGGGGTTGTGAGGTTTATGTGAAGAAACTTCAATCAGGTAAATTAACACCTAAATTGGACAAGTGCATATTCGTGGGATATCCAAAGAAACCTTGGGATATTATTTCTACAACCGGTCAGAAGGCAAAGTGTTTGTCGCTCGGAACGGTGTTTTCTTAGAGAAAGAGTTTCTTAAAAGAGAAAAATGTAGACAGAAGGTGTATCTTGAAGAAGTTCAAGATGAGCCGCTTGGGCAAGATTTCACAAGTGATGCTAATGTAGCTGAACGAGTTGAGATGCCCGTGCCAAGAGAAGCACCACCACAACCACGAAGGTCTGAAAGGGCACGTCGCGCAACTGATAAGCTCAATCTCATGATCGCGGGAGAGCGCGACATATTGTTGTTAGACAATGATGAACCTATGACATATGCGGAAGCAATGATGGACCCAGATTCCAAGAAATGGCAAAGTGCCATGAGATCTGAAATAGATTCCATGGATGACAATCAAGTTTGGAACTTGGTTGACCCGCCAGATGGTGTTAAACCCATAGAGTGCAAATGGATCTATAAGAAGAAGAGGGACATGGATGGAAATGTTCACATCCATAAAGCTCGACTTGTTGCAAAAGGTTTTCGACAAGTTCAAGGAGTTGACTACGACGAGACATTCTCACCCGTAGCGATGCTTAAATCCATTCGGATCATTCTAGCTATAGCTGCATATTTCGATTATGAGATATGGCAGATGGATGTCAAAACAGCTTTCCTAAATGGAAATCTAATTGAGGATGTGTATATGACACAACCCGAGGGGTTGTTGATCCAACCAATGCTGGAAAGGTGTGCAAACTTCAAAAGTCCATTTATGGATTGAAGCAAGCATCTCGGAGATGGAACCTTTGCTTTGATGAAGTGGTCAAAGGGTTTGACTTCATTCAGAGCGAAGAAGAGCCTTGTGTTTACAAGAAGGCAAGTGCGAGCTCTGTAGTATTTCTAATCTTATATGTGGATGACATATTACTGATTGGAAATGACATTCCTATGCTTGAGGCCGCTAAGACCTCATTGAAAAATAGTTTTTCAATGAAGGACTTAGGTGAGGCGGCATACATTTTGGGCATCAAAATCTATAGAGATAGATCAAAAAGGCTTATAGGATTAAGTCAAGACACTTACATTGATAAAGTGTTGAAAAGGTTCAACATGGAAGAGGCGAAGAAAGGGTTCTTGCCTATGTCACATGGCATACATCTTAGCAAGACTCAGTGTCCTTCGACAACTGATGAGCGGGAAAACATGAGTAGAATACCGTATGCTTCATCCATCAGATCTATTATGTATGCAATGATATGTACACGTCCAGATATTTCGTATGCACACAGTGTTACAAGAAGATACCAATCTGATCCAGGTGAGGGTCACTGGACAGTGGTTAAAAATGTTTTTAAGTACTTAAGAAGGACTAAAGGCATGTTCCTAGTCTATGGTGGTGAGGAGGAGCTCGTTGTAACGGGTTACACCGATGCTAGTTTCCAAACTGACCAAGACGATTCAAAGTCACAATCAGGATACGTATTTACAATAAACGGTGGAGCTGTGAGCTGGAAGAGTTCCAAGCAGGAGACAGTGGCTGATTCTATAACAGAAGCCGAGTACATCGCGGCTTCGGAAGCTGCAAAGGAGGGTGTTTGGATAAGGAAGTTCCTTTCTGAACTTGGTGTGTTTCCGAGTGTCTCTAGCCCATTGGATCTTTATTGTGACAACAATGGGGCTATTGCGCAAGCAAAGGAGCCAAGGAACCACCAAAAGAATAAAAATGTACTGCGGAAATTTCATCTGATACCAGAGATTGTTAGACGAGGTGCTATCAAGATATGCAAAGTACACACAGATTTGAATGTTGCAGATCCTTTGACAAAACCCCTTCCACAGCCTAAGCATAAGGCGCACATGAGAGCTATGGGTATTAGATGTATTCTAGATTAGCTCAAGTGCAAATGGAAGAATGTTAGAAATATGTCTTATAAGGAATCATAGAGATGATTATATTTCATTATATCCATGTCACTTGGTTCTTTTATTGAATATCCATGAAAGGCGACTTTTATTTGATTGGCAATTATGTGAATTGTTTGTGAAAGTCTTTTACTTGTATGGTTTCAAAAGTTGTCCCTAGTATGAGTTAATGACTAGCACATGAATTAGTTGATGACTATGTTTCACAAGTCATGAACATGGAGATGTATAACTAATAATGTGGGCACATGTATGACATGGGGCTGGTCTGATCCAATTTGAGACTTTGTTCTCTGTTTACACAACGTATACGCTATGTCCTTAGACTTGAGATTGTCGCATGTACTCAAGATGTGAATTGACCTACTTAGGGGCCATCAACCGCTACTCCGTAACTGGGTAGTCATAAAGATGGCTTTCGGGTTTGTCAGGAGCATGCTATGAGGCATGGTCAATCAAGATAGAATTTGCCCCTCTACTTGAGAGAGATATCTCTGGCCCCCTCGAGTGGTCGGATCAAGAAATGCATGGCCGTGCTGGGTTAAGAGTTAACCCCCTTTTGATGATCTGAATCACAGTGTCGAGAAAGAGAGGTCAGCTTGGAGCTAGACCAAATATCGTGAGGCAAAGGGAATAGCATGTATGAAATGTTGTGATGGTTTGTCTGATAAGATCTTTACGTATGCATAGGAGTTGACACGTCTTGCTAGAGGCCGCTATCAACTATTGATTGAGTAATGTACTCGGGTCAAGTCTATGTGTACGTGAACCTATAGGGTCACACACTTAAGGGGTTGGAAGCCGAATGAGGATGAATATACTTGCATAGTTGACTCTAGTGCAAGTGGGAGACTGTTGGAAATATGCCCTAGATCCAACTGGATTTGATCCACTAGTGGACTCAGATGGATTTGATCCATTATGGTGTAAAAGTCTTAATGGGTCACAAATGTTGTAAAGCCCATTAGCGTTGGAAGGGGTACACCATCTATTAGTCCTGTATTGCTAATGGACGATGGTGTGGGGGTTTTCCTCCCAATAAATATAGACCACGCCCCTCCTGAAAAGACACGACTTTTTCAAGTAGCAGTCATGCCGCCAACGCTCTCTCCTCGTCGCACTCGCGGACCTAGCAGTCCGGTGTGCGTCGCTTCCTCCTCCGTACGTGTGGATACCTTGGAGTTGCTGCATCTGGAGCACTTGGATCCGACGAGCCGCACGTGCAAGTCAAGAAGGACGTGAGCAACTGCACTGCTTGCTACCCTCGACGCGTTCGTCTACATCGAGACGGTTCCGCTGCATCTGCGCGTCTAGTGGTAATCCCGTGATCTCTGACAGCAGCAGTTCCTGTTTTGCGAGGAAAATTTTGTTTTGCGCTAGCGTAGCCACCCCGTATCCCTTCACCTATAATATCTAGTCCAGAGCTATACGATACTCACTTAGCGACTAACGAAGCGCTGTTATGTACCTGCAGAAAACGAACCTTCCGTGCCAGCACGTCACGAAAGTGTCCACATACAATGCCGTTCACTATAGAAACGACATCCATGCGTTAAGCCGCTACTTGGACAGCGTCCAACCTTGGACACCCTCTGTTTGAATGGAGTGTATCCTTGCCTCGCATATTCGACATGCGGAATGCTCACGTATGAAACACGTGGCGACAACACAACTTATAACCATACACAAAGATGGGATCCATGGAATGGATCACTCCATCAACCCTTGCAATTCACGTGATGCGGCACAGCACACGTATAAAAAATGTGGCTCATCTAGTTTGGTTGTGCGAGAAAGTAAGTCTGACAGAAATAAAATGTGCTGGAAGTTAGCAGAATAAACCATAGGTTAATAAGCCACCTGAAAGAACCCAAAAATTCCCTCTAGGGCCTCTCGGTCTAGTTTATCCTTAACGGACCAACGTTTTTTGGAAAATCAAACAATCTTGAAAATTTTTATTCAATAACCAGTGATTAAGGTTATTAATTAATCTCTAGTGCATATAATTGCTCTGATACCAACTGTGACAACCCACTCAGGAGAATACCATACTATTGCCTAAACCAATCCACTTTGGCCATTAAGCAATAATGAAGTATCATCCTGTCGTTAGTCGTCGGGTTAACGCCCGGTAAATCACTTATAAGCAGCAAGGACCGACATATATGCATTACAGCTCACGCGAAGGCGAGCCTAGAGATACAACTCAATTAACAATAGAAATTTACCCCGGAGGGTTTAATTATTACAAACCGAAGTTTTTGACATAACAACGTAGTTCAGAGTTTTTAAAACAGCGGAATAAAGCTAAGCAGAAAGCGAGAACACCACGAGAAGCCAGCCATGATGCCTTCATTCGTCATCCTCCACCCACTCCAGCTCCCAGCCGGGCGGGATCTCTCCGGGCCACACATCACGAAAGGCATTACCTGGAGCAACAGATTATAGCAAGGCTGAGTATACTAATACTCAGCAAGACTTACCCGTCGGTGACTACTACTTCACCAACTCTAGACATGAAAGGCTTTATGGCCACTGGGTTTCTTTTCCTGAAAAGTAACAAAGAGTATGTCCTTACTTTCAAGATTTTAGCACAAGTTCTAGTGGGTTTATTCTTTTCTAAATTAGCCATCTAGTACAGACAAGGTTGTACCATACAATTAATCAAGCATAAAATTCATCAACTTCGATCATTAGGGATCTCATGGCTAGTGGAGTAAGTAGTCTCAGATAACGGTGAGAGGCCGACAATCGATTGATTCAAACCTTGCAAGGTAGATCTAAACACACGGTGGGATGCCCCCGCGAGGACAACCACCAAGCGGTTCCCAAAACTCTTCGGGTCGGGATCGAATATTACAGTCTTTGGTGCAGGCTATCCGGCATACCCCGCGAGGTACCCGGGCTCACCATACACCACCGGTAGCTAGCCGTGAGACGCATCCCAAGATGAGTAATAGTAAGATCCCTCGCCGCCTCATTAAGATACTAGGCTCACCGGTCCCATTCCCGACAAGTGCTTAGTACGTTCAAACACTTAACCCACGAAAGCCACTGGATCGGAGCCCACATCCCATGCTCTTACCACATGAGCAATCCATTTAAGGAGATCTTATGATTCCTATCTAGGAACCTATTCTCGCGAGTGACATCATCACCCGACTTGTAACGGTCCTATAGCTTAGCAGCTATCGACCTAACATGCTAGTAAGGACACATGTACTTAGGGATCATGCATCTAAGGTTCCATTCAACTCCTGAACTTAAATGCACAAGCATCCATAGATAATTATATTTCAAATTTGAAAAATGGGTCAGATGCACCGGGGCTTGCCTTCGTCAGCAAGGTTAGCCTGAGCACCCTCTGTGTCGACGAGTACTTCCACGTACTGCAGTGCAGCTTCCGCTTCTCCTTCCTCGGCTTTCGAGACGAGCGAGTAGTCACCATTAGGAAGCTCTACACAGAATGCAAAGGAGGGTTCAGGTGATGTGATAGATTATTTATCTTATCCAACTTTTGTTGGCCATATTCACCTTAACAATTAATTAATTATTAATTTCCTTTTTATGAAGGTTATTCTTGATATGTGTTTTATTCTTTTAGTTAAACTCTTTAATTAATGTTTCCCTTTTAATTGTTATTTCATGTGAAGATTTAATACTTCACCTTTCACTAGTAAAAGTGTGTACAAAGATAATTAATTACAATTTAATTCTTTAAACAGCAAGGGTGTATTCTTAGTTCTTAAGTAAGTTTGACAACACTCAAAAAAAGGTAAAAGAATTAAAAAGGCATTTTCCTAATTTAATCAAAACACTAATCTATAAAAGGCCTCCAAGCTTTTATTTATCAATAAATCATTAAAAATTAGGTGGAGGGTCTCTTAAGCATCAACACACCTACACTAAGCCACTGAACACACATAAAAGGCTTGGAAAGCTCGAAAATTAATTATTTTGGATATGATGAAAGTTAGATAGCAAAACAAGTTAAATGCATATAAAAATAAATAAGCCTCCAATTGCTCCAAACTTCCTCACTCATGTTCTATGGTCCTGAACCATCCTAGGAAAACAGCAAGTACACCTAGAACTACTACTGATCTTGCATTATTAAATTACAAAGGAAAACATGCATATATTAAGAATAAATACTTATGGTCATTCAAAAATTGTGATTAATTCAACACAGGTATAACTTGGCACAACAAGACAACATACAGAAGTTGGGCACAAAAACATATTTATTTTTAGCTACAAAAATCATCTAGGCACATTCTGCACAAAGGGAAAACAATTCATATAAAAAGATTTACATCATAACTTTGTGCTATTTTTGGCACAGGAGCTAGTCATAGCGTCACACACAACATATCCAAAAATTGGAAATAGAGGACTTGTGTATTTTGAGATATCACAAATCTAGGTTTTTTACACTTCTATTTTTCATGCCAAAAATATCAAGAAACAGCCAAGGTGAGTATAACAAAGTTGTAGTGCTCCTCACCAGGAATCTGGCAAAATTGTGTTTACAATTTTCCGAATTTTCTATGATTTTATAGGCATTTTCTAATGCACTGGACTAACTGGTAAAGAAACTAAGATAATTTTCGTTGCAATCGAGTCCCTGGTTTACAAATGGGTCCCTGGACTTCACATCCATACCCTTGCGGCGGCGGGGAGGTTCGCCGGTGGCGAGGTGGGACCGGATCAGGGCAACAAGTGACACGGGTGGACGATTGAGCTCACCCCTAGCCGATTGGTGGCAGTGGCGTGGTCGGGGAGACCTCCGACGAGCGACGGCAACGAGACCACGGCGGTACGCCCGCGGTCACGCGGACTCTAGCGAGGCTCGAGGCGGTGGGGGTCAACGCGCGGCCATGGAATCTTTGCTAGGGTCTAGGGAAGAGGTCGAAATGGTTGGCCGGCGGTGGAAGCTAGCGGAGGCGCGAGTTCACGGCGGCGGCGGCAATGGCAGGCGACGGATTGCGGTGTTCTCGCGTGGGAGCCACAACGGTGGGCTTTTATAGCCGATATGCGCGCGCCGTGGCATACCGACGCGTTAAGGCGCGGTACGGAGATCCTTGGCGTGCGGGCACGGCGGGCGGATCGACGCCGCCGCGGCGAGCGTGCGCACGCCGCATGGCGCGCGGGCTCTCCGGTCGAGACGCGGCGGCCCGTAGGCGCATGCGGTGCGACGCACATCGTGCTCACGCCCAAACTCCGAGTACCGGCCGTGGTACGGCGGCGCACGACGGCGCCGACGCAACGCGCGCGCGCGACATTGCGCCTGAGCCCGCTCTCGGCCCGGTTTGAGCGACGTGCCCCTGTTTGCTTGCACAAATCTCAAAAAGTTACATGTAAACTTCACAACTGGTAGATATGAAAGTTGTAGATGGGTCTACCCTCTAGAATATGGCTAAAGCCGAATGTGAATTAGATTCAAATTGAGAGAGAAATTCAGATGCCAACTTGCAGATTTTTATGCCTCGGGTGAATAGTGATTCTGAGCTTCCTTAGCAATTTAGCACCTTTTCCACTCAAAACTAGCAATACCACCCTGAAGATGAAATGTGTCCCTGGTGATTTTGCACAACTTTTGTATTGGTAGATTTTTAAGTGTTTAGGCAAAATTTGGAGAACATGGCCAAAGTTCCAGGATCACTCAAGGACATCAAAGGGGTTTGTCCCCCTTAGCTAGGGTTTTGACCATGGAAAAGTGTATTTGACTTATTTAAGATGCTAATGGGTGAGTGTCGGTGAGATTTGCAAGGTGATGACCTAGGTTGACCATTATTTGACCCCGGTCGACAGGTTGACTGACAATTAGGGTTATTTAAATACCTGGAGCGTCATAGTCCGCTCGGCGGGATACGTTGTCGGACGACCCGCACGTTACTGCCGATACACCCGAGGTGGATTCCAAAGTACGTAATTCATATTTATTATTTTTCATTTTCTTTACAATAGTAATTGTTTTAAGTAAATTATTATTTGTTCAGGCTACGTGTTGCAGGACTACTCCCTGTTGCGCGGTTGGTGGAGGGTGACAGGCTACGAGCTGAGGTTCCCCGGACGCGGTTCAACTTCGACGCCCCGCTGATCGCCACGTTCATGGACCGGTGGAGACCAGAGATGACTCTCAGTCTGGAGGACGCCGTGATGTTGGGCGGATTGTCGTGTCCTGGCGAGGCGATGGGGCCGATCGACATCCCCGCGACGTGGCAGGCTGACTTCCTTGCTCGGTTTGCGAACGTTCCTCGGAACGATCACGCGCCGGCGTCGTACCTCCCCTTCGTCGACACCCACAGGCCCACCTGGACTTGGATCCAGCAGTTCAGCGTACGTGATTCTAGCTCTTATTTTCAACGTTTGTATGCATTTAAACGAATGTGACGACGGACCTTTGTATGTTTGCAGGCTAACTACATGGCGGACGATGCTGACGACCAGTCGTCAGACAGGTTTCTGGAGGTCTACCTGCTCTGGCTGTTCGGGTGGGTGCTGTTCTACGAGTCAGAACGAGACTCCGTGTGGCGGTGCATGATCCCCTGAGCTCAGAGGATCGCCGACGCACCCCTCGAGCAGATGCCCCAAATCAGCTGGGCAGCGCTGTTCTGGTAGCTACCTACATGGGGCTGTGTTCGGCAGTGACGAGGCCGACGGGTAGGGAGGCGATCCTCCTGGGGTGCCCTCTCCTGCTCTAGATGTGGATCCACGAGCGGTTCGACATCGGTGGGCCCAAGACGGACCTCTCGAGGTACGAGGCGGCGGCCGACAGCACCGACCCAGCGGACCTCCCCACCATGGGTTCTCTGTGGTGTCTCCGGAAGGTAATGACCTCCCTTTACGAGATTCTTCGCATTATGACTTCTGTAGTTCAATTCACTTAACTTGTCTCAATGTTTGCAGCACATTTGGGCTGGGGAGCAGCCGAAGAAGGCCTACAGGGACTTCATTGGTCAGATCGACCGGATGGTCGATGCCTAGGTCCGGTGGACGCCGTACGCTCCTGCCATCGTCGCTGCCCGCGCACCACAGGGGCTCTCGTCCCTGTGCTCCCGAGGTCAGGCCTACTGGCTGACGTGGCGACGACTGGTCTTCAACATCTACGTCGAGGAGTACGCCGTCCACCGGGTGATGAGGCAGTTCGGCCTCTTCCAGGCTACTCCAGTACCCGTTGCGCCACGTTTGCCGCCTAGCGCGCACAGGTGAGCTACCATTTGACAGTTCTAAGTATTTTCCGTTACGAATATTCAGTTGCCAATAATTTTATGTTTCATGTTTTATGCTAGGTGGATGCGTATGGGCGTGGTTGCGGCGACGTCGTTCTTCGACAGGCTGCAGCTGTACGTGGCAGAGTGGGCGTCCGCGGCGCACGAGCAGAACGTCGTCACCGAGCACCACCTTCACGCCGCGGCCGCCTGGGTAGCGTACCTTCAGTGGTACCTACCGAGGACGCGGACGTGGGTGATGTACGTGCCTGCTACCGCGCCACTGCCACCTGTGCCGGACCACGACAGGGTACTGTCGGACGTGACCTACCCGGTGCGCCGAGACTAGACCGCCGACATAGCGGTGAGCTACGATACTATAAACATAATACATTCATATGACTTTTCATTAAAACATGTGTTTCTAATTTTGTGCGCGGCACGACGCGCTGGCTGAGATCGCGCGGCTCGCATCGGGCGCGATCGAGGCAGTGCCACACCTGGGGGCCTCAGGAGCACCTCAGCACGTACGAGAGGATCCTCGCTACGGCCATGAGGTACTCCGCCATCGTGAACTACACCGGGGCCGTAGAGATTCCTCTCCTTCCGCGCCACCCGGTGTCGTCCTCGAGCTCCGCCTCCACAGCATCTTCGCAGCAGACGCCTGCTACCTTTGCCGGCGGATTCTCGGCTCCGAGGGTACAACACCACCCACAGGCGCAGGGCCCGCCGGCCTACGTGCAACGGCCGTTTGCTGCACCCGGCGCAGGTACTTTCAGTAGACCTTATTTTCAACTAATGGACGCAATTGTTTTGGGTTTGTGATTATACTATATTCTAATCGTACAAGGCGACCGCCGCCTATTCTGACAGCCTGGCCTCGACAGCAGCCGCCGCCGCCGCTTCAGCTTCCGGCGACAGATATTCCTTCGTCGTCCACTCCGCCTCTGTTCCAATTCCAGGCTCAGCCTGGTGGTTTCGACACGGGCACCGAGGACCAGCTGGCCTGGGATGAGTTTCGGGTCGACGACGTTCTGGCGACCATGGAGGGCACCCCGCAGCAGGCCGACGAGCTAACCGTGTCACAGTTCACACAGCCACCACCGGTTTTGACGCGGCCGTCACAGTTGGGGACCGGCGGAGCGACCACGGGCGGCGGAGCGACACCGGCAGGTGTCGGAACGTCACCGGCGGGCGGCGGAGCGACACCGGCGGGTGTCGGAGCGGCCACCGGCGGGCGTCGGAGCGTCACCGGCGGGCGGCGGAGCGACACCGGCCGGCGGAGCGACACCAGATGCTGCAGGCTCGTCGCAGGCGGCCATGGCGACACCGTCTCTCGACCAGCTAGCACCATGGGTCGTCAGGACACCTGACCCGTGGACGTACGACCGGTACCACACCTGGGCTGGCGCCAGAGCTGTTAGGGGGAAGAGGGGCCGGTGCATTTAGATGTAGTATTATGATTTTGTATAAACTATTCCCTTTGTGATTATGTATATTCGCTTGTGACTATTCCTTCGTCGATGATTACGATATTCCCTTCTGATTATGCTTGCAATTGATATTTGGTCATTTTAAACTAAAAAAACCAAAACTAAAAAAAATCTTGTCGCCGTGTGGCACGGCGTTAAGGGCCTGCCGCCGTGCCGCTTGGCGGCAGGTTCCTGGCGCCGTGCTAGCAGCGCTGGCGTAGGAATTTGACTCCTGTCGCCGCTCCCCACGGCGGCAGGGACTTAACGCCGTGGGATGCAGCGGCAGGAGCCTGACGCCGTGGGCTACGACGTCAGATGTACATTTGTCGAAAATTTTGATTCGACCTATTATTTTTCGAAAATCATGAGAAATTAAATATAAAAAAATTCTAGGTGCGCTACCGAGAATATGGGCCTTATTGGGTGGGCTAGGTTGGTGCATTCAAGATGCAGGGAAAGCTTGGCATTAGATATAGGAAAATGTCTGTTTTACCTCCGTGACACGGCACTAAGACCATAGTTCATCCCCTAGACATAAAAACTGATTAACTGCCTCCCTGAATTCTAAAAACCGTTCAACATACCTCACTACTCTGGTTATAAGCAGATTCATAGGCGGTTTTGTCACTTCCAATAAAAAATTAATCTTGTAAATACTTATCAAACCACAAAAATATCCTTCAGATTTTAAAAATTAAGAGAAAAATCTTAAAGATAGACTGGGACGTATGAAATCGAAATAAAATATTTAAAACTTGTGTAAATGTCTATAAATTTTCTAAATTATTAAGATATAGAAAAATGGTAGTATATAATAAAAATCATCATAAAATTTTCTAATTGCATCTTGAATACTTTTTCAATATGAAATAAAGCTGACATGAATACATACATCGTAAATACGGTAAACCATCATAAATAACATATATTAATGTTAGATGCACTTATGCATTTTTTATGGATGTATCCATGGTGTTTCATATCATGTTTTTATTACGAAAAGTTTTCAATATGCAAACATATATATATATATACTAAAATTTTAATATTTGTTTTTTATTTTTTGGATATGTTTTCCATTTTATAGAGCTAAATATAAATTTTAGAAAATTTGTAGGCTTTTTGGCTAGTTACAAATGTTTTGTTTATATTTTTTACGCCTAATGCATCTTTAGAATTTTCAAGTTTTTAGAAGCTTAGTGATATTTTCATGATTTAATAATTTAAGTATTTACAAGATTTATTTTAAATTGAAAGTGACAAAACCATCGCATATAACTATTGTAGGGAGGTATACTCAATGTTTTGAAGTTTAGGGAGAAAGCTCACCTGGTTTTTGAATTGAAGGATGAATCGTGACCTTGTGATGTGTCCAGGGAGGTAAAAGTTTTTTCCTTAGATATCTCTGCTCCGAGCAGAACATTCCTTCTCTGCACTTCTTTCTGCAGTACCCTTTAGTTTAGCCCAAGATGCAAAGTCTCGTAGACACAGACACACACACCGAATTTAGGCCGAACCAAGAAGCCCAAATTACCTTTCGTAGACGACGAATTGTGTCAGTCAACTAATGGGCCGGATTCTGAAGCCATGCTCTCAGTTCGGCTTCTCTCTTGTTTTAGCTTCTTCTGCTCACATAAATCTGCCATATAAATCATCATCACTAGGATGCAAGTTCTAGATGTACTGTAATGCGTCATTGAGTCATGACCAAAAAATTGACCTTTCACGTAATTAATTTTGGGGAGGAAATGAATTAGTGTGGCATGCTATCATAATTAACCAGCTGACAAAAAAATTGGTATCGACTTGCATCCCTAATCAGCATATGTATTTTTATCTCACTGCTAATCTGTCGAAGACCTGTCAAACAGTCAAAAGGTCAAGGCGAAACTGGTAAGAACTCAAAGTACCACCTCATCGAAAAGAACGTTTATCAGAGCCGTCCTGTGAAAATTCATCACCTCCAGCAGCCCTGCACATGGTGCCGACGCGGCGACGCCAGATCGGCTGCGAGCCGTGCGCCGAGCCTGCGGCGTGGGCGTGCTCATGCCCGCCACCGCCAGGCCGCGATGCCAGGGCAGGCTCCGCGGCTACCGACAGCCTGTTCGTTTGGCTAGTGGCTGATGGCTGGTGCTGGTTTGTTCTGAGAGAAAAATGTTGGTTGTTGGTGGCTGGTTTGCTCTGAGAGAAAAAGTACTGCTGCTGGTGGCCGGAAAGGCAAGCGAACACGGCGCGAGTCACCGCCGCCGGGGTCGAGCCGAGCGTTGATCTACTCAAAGTCTCAACAGACCTCGGCAGAATTCACCGTACACTTTTTCCAAACGCGGCCTCGTTTAACGACTAGCCAACCGGCGAATCAAAACCGAAGGGATGCCCTCTTTGGTTCCCCACGTCCGCCACGGACCCCTGGATCTGGATGCATCTCCCTCACCGCACCGGGTCTGACTCTGACCGCCTGAGCCCGACGACCCCCGTCGCCCGCACGCCCACAGGCCAGTAGGCCACAGGCAGGCGGCAGAGGCGGGGTCGCGGCCAACACAGCCCGGTCCGCCGACGCCGAGGCGCCCGCGACCACCAACCTGCCCGCGGCTAGCAAACCACGTACGGCGCGGACCGAGTCGCCCGGCCCCCCCTGCTCTGCTCTCCCGGTTTAAATACAAGCTCACTGCCCTTCCGCCGAGCACGCAGATCGCAAACCACCTCAGCAAGCAAGCAACCAACCCATCCCCAAGATCACACTAGCGCGCGCACGCCCGCGCGCAGGCAGCCGAAGCACGCTCGAAGCACCGAGCTCTTGGCAGTGCCGAGCGAGCGCGCGGCGGCCGCGGCAGAAGCTCTGTTTGCGGCGCCGGTGAGCAGAGCTTGTTCCGTGTTCGGCAGGTCGATCTCCGTACGAGAGAGGTCGAGATAAGGAGGAGGAGGAGGCTGCCGAGAATGCCGGGCCGCGTCAACGGGAAGGCGGGCGGCGCGGCGGCCGCCGGCGTGCACCCGCGGTACGTGCCGGAGCGGGGGCAGGTGCTCAAGGGCGTGCTGGGGGCGCTGTTCGGCTGCTTCCGCGCTGCCAAGACCCAGCCTCTGCCGCGGTGAGGGGCGGCGCCTTGATCGATCGGCCGCCCGCGGCCGGTGAAGGGCGGCGGAGGCCATGGACAGCTCGTCCAGGGGGAGGACCGCGCGCGAATGAAGTGGCTGCCAGAAACTGAGGCCATGACGCTGACATCTCCCTTCTTCTGTCCATTTTTAGGATCAACAATGCTCTGTACTTACTGCACTCAAAGTTTCCTGACTGTACCTACTAATGTACTACCTTGATTAGAGCCTCTCTCATTGAGATCTTCCCTCTTTGCTTTGTGTGAGATCAACTCTTCGATTGTCTACAAACTAGCTAGGATTGCTACCTCACTCCACAAGTCCACATGTACTGAATTTGAGAAGTACCACCTGTTTTTCTTGCATACCTGAACCTGAATGTTTCGTTGCATTCTGAAGTCTGTTTATGGTTCTTACAACGATTGAACACAAAGGCATAAGAGATGAGCAAACAATGGTCTATGTTACATAAGACTTAGTCTGTTAATACCACCAGTTTGTTGCGTGCCCTGCAGCACATGATGACAATAGAAATTACTAAAAATGGGGGAGAAAAGGAGCATGAAGGGAGAGAATCAGAGAAACGGTCAGCAGGGGTTATCGTCTGAGACTTTGGTTGTTAACAAATGAAAGAGACTGCAGAGGAGAGGACAGGACAAAACAAACAAAATGATAAAGAAAAGTCCTGGAGTCAAAGTCAGCCTTTAGACTTGGCCTTTTTGGACTTTTGCTTTTAGTTCTTTCTCTCTGCTGCAATGGTGGGGTTAGGTGGCGTGATCGATCCGCAGCGATTTATAGCTGCAGCTGCAGTGGTTACTGGTTAGTCAGAGTAGGTTCTGTAATTTGAGGATCTCCGTACACAAATTTAGCTATCGCTGCGGATTGATTAAGAAGCGAGCACGGTTGCGTATAGAATTCTGGAGTCTGAATCCGACAGTTGACCCCCGAAGTCCACGTCAGGTTACACGTACTGCTACCCAGCTGGCATTTTGTCATTACACTGCATGCAGAGGGAAAAAAGTCGCTGATGGCCGGATTGCTCACGAGTCGCGAACCTAATATTCCCCGTTTACACATCGATTCGCGTACGCTTTTGTCGTCTCCCTGATCGATTCTATCCCCAATTGCTGTCCTAAACATGCTTATCTGGGCATCTGGCTCTGGCTGGGCAGCTGGAGAGTGACGGCACACCGACTCTCTTCCACTCTGAGCCAGCACGCCACCTGCCGGTCCCAGTGTGAACCGGAAAGTCCACGATGACTTGACCATGCATCCATCCCATGGCCCATCGCCTGCCCGCGATCCGGTCGAGCGCTCGCCGCCTCAGGCGACGGCCAGCGATCGACGCGACGCGATGGACATGCGGCACGTACGAGAAGAAAGTCTAGTTCGACCCAGGTTCAGTGCACACGAATCCGTCGTAATCTACATGCTGTCGCAGTCGCAGCAACGTCTGCAAAATTCCTTGCGCTTTTGTTGCTGACACGGCATGAGATTGGGATGCGACGAGTCCGGTGGCACGCACTGAAAAGCTTCTCCAAAACTAGCTGATGCTGATCCAAAGCTTCAGTGCTGGCGTTCAGTGTAGTGGCGCGAGCAGAACCCTACGCGCATTAGCTGATTAATTAGCACAGGTGCTCGCGTTTAGCAAAGATGAGGTGCGATGGTGACACAAATAGATCCTTGACGCTTTTGCTCGCATCAGCCTAGAAAGGCCAAAGGAAAGCGATCGGGTGGAGTGGAGGACAGAAGTGCGCGCGGCGCGGCAGGGCACCTTTGGCCGCTCGCCGCAATCCGGAGGGCAGGGCGGCGAGCTTTTCCCACGGCGCAGGGGCCAGGTGGCGCGCCCGGCCGGCAGCCAGCCGCTCATTCCCGGCAACTTTTTCTCCCAAATCCCGAGAGCTGACGAGGCCTCGGCTGCTCGGCACGACACACCTACGCCACGCGAAGAAAAGAAGCTTCCACTCAGCCCCTCCCTAGCTTCACTGCTTCAGTTCACCACTTCACCAGCCGATCCGATTTTCCCGTAGGGGCGCCGTCGCCATCGCGCGCCTCTTCCCCTGCAGTTCTCGCCCTTTTCCCTCTCCTTTCGCTGCCAGCTCGGCTCGACGTGCATCCTCGGCGCGCACGCCACCGCGGCCGTGCCGAGCAGCAGCAGCCACCAGAGCATAGCTCAGGCCTATAAATGGGCACGCATGGCTCCAGCAGCAGCCTCACTTTCCCAGTGTCCTCGCGCTCCCGACCCAATCTCCGCTAGGCGCTAGCCAATCTCCAACCCAGCCACCACCATGAGTCCCGGGGGTGGGCGCGCCGGCGGTGACCGCGACAAGAACCCGCCGCCGCAGGGAGTGCACCCGCGCTACATCCCCAGGAGAGGGGCGGTGCTGAAGGGGATCGTCCGCGGCGTGCTCCGCCGCCTCCTGCTCACCTCTCCGCTGGCCGGCGGGCCGGCGAACTCCGGCGGCTGCTGCGTGCGCCCGGCGCCGGCCGAGGCAGCAGGAGACATCGCGGAGCAGGGGAACTAGGCGTGGTGTACATGTACATCCACGGTGCCGATCGCCGATCGGCTTTGCCATGGCCTGACCTTTTATCTGGGCCGTCCGTTCATGTTTGCTTAGTAGTACGCTGATCTGCTTTCTGTTTGTGCTGCTGTTTTTTGTCGATGCATGTTTACCATTTACCACTATCCAACAGTACTGAACTACTGATCTGCCGTGTCTCTGCAATCTGTTCTTCGTACCGTCTGCTTTCATATCTCTATGCAGTCCCCAATTACCTTTTTTTTTTTTTTGAGATCCCAATTACCATTTGTCTGTGCTGCTGTCTTTGTGTTTCTGAGGATGATCTTAAGCAACTGTTCAGCAGGTGGTATCTCACATGCCTTTAATGACCCCTCGCTTTGAAGTTCCTGATCGAAAAGTTATTTACCTTTGCCAATTACTCATATAGCCTCCTCTGTTTGTCAAATCTGTTCTCGCCTCAGCTTGATGTTACTTCGTTTATACTAACGTTACAAGAAAAACAAACGAACTCTACAGGCGGGAAGTATGTGCGAAGAGAGACGAGCAGTAAGTACAAGCTTCCACTCAACGAGCAGTGACTGATGCAAGAGATGATCTTCAGGAAGATGCCATGGGAAATGCTGAGATGATCTTCAGGAAGATGCCATGGGAAATGCTCAGAGCTCTACATGTTTTCCATGGAGTTTGTCAATAATCTCATAGGTCCAGGCGGCCGTGGATCCTCCCTAGTAGCACATCTTAATTCTGTCTCTGTTTTTTCCAGATCTCGTAATTTATAAATTTAACACGACGAGATGTCATTCCTCGTACGTGGAACTAGAAACTGCAACAATTGGCAGTTTTGAAGTAGCTTGTACTAAAAGTTAAATCAGTCACATTGAACTGCAATTGCAGACTAGCAGGCAACCTTTGTTCACATGCTAAGGGCTAAAATACACTCCTGTGATTCTGTAACTCAAATGTCACGAATCATATTTCAAAAGGGATACAAAGCATATGCTAAAAAAACATGTAACCAATCTATTGCAAACTGATCCTTAGTTGAATATTTATAACAGAACTGAGTGTGTTAAGCTGACAATTGTTCTTTCATTGTGTCTTCAGGATGAGCGATCTCAACCATATTACCATGAGAAATGTTTCTTTTGTATCTTTTCTGTTACAAGAACAGAGTGATGCTAAATAAGCCTGCAAAGGGCCCCTCCTGAAAAAATATCACCATGGAAAAGAAGCTTCTATCAGTTAACCAAGAGCACGGCAATCTTCTTGACTAGCCTTTATCTTTCTTGGACCTCTTTGGGAAAAGCTCATGCCCCTCAAGACGAACCTCTTGGTGCATCTGCTCCCATTTTAAGTCAAACTGGCTATGGAATTTATCCTGGTACCACGCCTTTATCTCAGGATAGAGAAAATTTGGATCAGCATTCCATGCATCTCTCAGTGCTGCTCGACTGTCAATTATTTTTTTACCAATCTTCGATTTTTGTTTAACATGCATCCTGTCAAGAAGATCTCCAACTCTTCTTTGACTGGCAGGCCCGAAAACAAACGATGGTGACAGTGCCAGGAAATCTTTCACAGTCCTTAGACATGGCAAGACATCCCCTTTAAGCAAAGCACACGCAAATACTTGCATGCGACTGGTGTTGTCTTTGATAGGTAAACTATGCAAGGGAAGCTGCCAATTATGTCGAGAAAAGACTGGACTAACATAACAATAGACTTGGTCATTCAAAGGGTCATAATAGGGTTTTGGATCTTCCAATGGCGCAGAGAAGGTGCATAGAGAACTGGCATACTTTAAAAGCCACCCTGGCTTTATAGTGGTTACACCATGCATGTATAACCTCTTCGTATTAAGTAGCTCTGAGTAAACTACAAGCTCTGGGGCAACCTGGGCAACAGACGATGATCGGTGCAGATATATGGTATCATTAAGCGCGCAAGATTGATAACGAATAGCTCGAACCTTACGATCATCTCCTGATGCTTTGGAATAGGTGTAATTTCTCCTTGCAACTCTATCAGCCCATCCAGCACAGATTCCTTGCCCAAGAAGTTCCTCTTCATTCATTTGCAATGGTCTTTTGCTGGACTCATTCCTCCATGCCTGCTCAACATCATCAGAATTTCCAGAATTCCAAGCAAATTCCTTGCAAAATTTGCTGTGGTGAAATATTAAACGGAGAAGTTGCTTTCTCAATTTTGACATCTCTTCCATTGTTTTGAGATGAAGTGAATTAATTCTGCAGAATTCCACTGGGTTTTCTGACAACTCAAAAAATTGTAGGGCACGGGCAATGGTTAAAGCATCACTGCTAGGGTTAGAAAATTTTTCCTGCGCCTCTCTAACCATGGCATTGTGCTTCTTCCGTCTTTTCCTTTCACAAGGATCATTAGCTTCTGGATTAGTGTTATGTTCTTCCGATTCGCCATTAATATCACATTCATCCAACTGCTTGAGAAATGGATTAGTAAAACTCAACGCTGATGCAGCAGCAGCAGCATATCCCAGTATGAAGTTAGATCTAGCAAAGCCTTGCTGGCTCTTCAAAATCTTAATCACTGTCAGAAGAAGACGAGAATGTCGTGGGCTCATGGGGTATTGTGCCATAGCCTTCCCCATTGGTGTAAGTCTTCCATCATAATCATCATGGCTATAAAGTGCTTCCAATGCCTTTAAGCAATGTTCAGCTTCAACCAAACTTTCCTTGTTTGGAGGTGTAGGGAAAGGAAAGTTCACAACCTGAAATTTGTCATATGTTTCATATTAACACACAAAAGGGAGGGGGGGGGGATTCTAAGAATAGATGATTATATGATAGAAATGAGCGTTTTATCTCAGTACCTTATGAATACCCATAAACTTAAGCATAAGAACAATGCCTTCAACTGGAATTTTCTTAATCTCAGGTTCAGCAAATTCAGGAAATAAATCGTCTTTACCATATGCTGCAGCTGAGTAGAGACGGTAACAGTGCCCAGGCCCTGTTCTTCCAGCTCTTCCAGCACGCTGGGATGCCGATGCTTTGCTTATCCATTGGACTTCATAACTTGACATCCCAGTAGCATGGTCATAATTTTTAACCTTTTCTTTCCCAGTATCAACTACATATTTTATGCCTGGAATTGTTAAAGAGGTTTCTGCAACATTAGTTGCCACCACAACTAATCTTTCCCCCTCAGGGATATCTTGAAACACTTGAAGCTGCTGTGAAGCTGGTAACATTGCATAAAGTGGCAAGACACGGAGTCTACCATGCGATACAGGCATACGTTCTATACATTTACTTTTACAACTAATAGAGGGAGTAGACCTTTCTTCACTTGTAGCATCACTTGATTTCTCAACACTTCCTGTCACTCCTGATATTCCTGACAGAGCTCCGAATGACGCCTTCAACACAGATGAGTTCTCAGCATCTTTCAAAAACGACAATACTGGAGCATCCTCTTCTGTGGTTTCATATGTAACAGACTCTTCATCGTCAGTGTCAGTATCCATTTCACTTTCTGTTTCATTGTCAGAAGAAAAAGAATTTGGCCCAGGATCCATATCATCATCATCATTATCATCATATGAAGAAAATATGTCATCTGGGTGATCAGATTTCTTCCTATCAATATCATATGCTTCCAAAATTTCCTTATCATCTACTTCTGGGCACGGACCATTATCATCACCATCTATTTTTTCAGGCTTCTTAGTAGTTTGCACCTTGGATGCTCTTCGGAATTTCTTACACAAGTAGTCCACTTCTCGTTGTCCAGTGACAAATACAAGGATTCCACCTGGTGGAAGCCTCTTGTGGATTGACATAACCTTCTTATAAGCTTGCCCTAAATAATCATCATGTGTCCTCTTTGAGAAGTGAACTGTTACTGGAAACTGTCGCACAGGTACCTTAACAGCTGGTGGGATCACATCAAACAATCTCCTATTAGAAATGAAATCCTTCAATTGTAGAGTAGCACTCATGAGCACCACTTTCAACTGACTGATCATATCCTCTGGCTTGATTTTCACTCCAGATCGTATTTTATCCTGCTGATCTGCATACAAATTCTGCCAAGTGCCAAAGGTTAACAGTGCACTTTTACTTTAATTTATATGAAATAAAGGTTTTTTCTTGGATAGCGAAATAGAGTTTTAAGTTTCAACCTTGCGACCCTTAATAATTCTAGAAAGCATTCCAATAAGTATATCTGTGTTCAAGCTCCTTTCATGTGCCTCATCCAATATGATCACCGAATAGCGCTTCAACAGAAAATCACCCTGCAGAAGATTAGCACATCAGGTGATTATGTGCATAATTCAGATTATGTCTTACTCGCATTCAATTACAACATATTGCTATGTATACATTTCAGGATCCCAATCATCATCATTGTATGCATAAATTATGGAAGACAGCTCTCTCAAAATAAAGAAAAGGAAGACAACTGATTCAGTGATCACACAATCAAGGAACAACTAACTGATTGGCGAAGTAAACCACTGGTAGCATGAATAAGCCTTACTATAATAGTTTATAAACCAGCAGATGCGATAATTTTGCAGTAAACTAACTATACGATCTCAAAGACTGAAGAATGCAGATATTGCTACAATTACATTTCTTTATTAGAGGCTTTCCTTTAGGCATAAGTTACCAGGATAAACAAATAAATAGATCCACAGAATAACAGAAGACATATAAACAACCTGGAGCTCTCGCAGCAAAATACCATCTGTCATGAACTTAATGGAGCAATTATTTCCCACCAATTTGTCATGCCGAACTTGAAAACCAACTTCCCTCCCCAGCTTAAGTCCTAACTCATAGGATACCCTCCTAGCTGTGGCAAGAACAGCAACACGTCGTGGTTGGGTGATCCCAATCATCCCTCTTCTGTCAACTCGATCACTTGTGCCAAAGCCAGCTTCATACAGGAACTGTAAAAAAAAAAAAGGAGTAATGGCAATTTTGGCAACTATTCATCAGTTAACGCAAGCAGATAATACCATGTCAAGATGTACAATGTGTGTGTGCACATACTCACCTGAGGGACCTGAGTAGTTTTACCGCAACCTGTTTCTCCACAAAGGATCACTATAGAATTTTCATAGATAGCTTCCATTATTTCCTGCTCCATCATTATTATTGGGAGATCTCTCCTTGCCTTCTCAACCTCATGAGGTCTTGACACAGGCACAACAATTGGAGGATTTATGCACTCCTGCACAGCAGCTTCCCCTTGTCCTGGCACTTTGTCCTGCCAATACAAAGAATTATTATGATCAAATAACCACAAAAATAATTACAACATTGGTTACCATTATAGTATTACTGATGATCATAAGGGCGAGCTTAGCAGATATGCAGATTGATCACCTGCAAATCTAGCTCTGATCCAGAGCAACTTAGACTTGAAGACTGAAATTTCTGATTCGCCAACAGGTGACCATCATCACTAGGCTCCTCAGTTTTAGGATCTGAAATGCTTACTCCAACATCCATCTTTGGTTGGCATTCCATAGCTTTCCTTGAATCACTCTTCATGTTTTTCTCGTGTACCCTACCAGGATCCTCACTTTGTACAGGCACAACAAATTTGGGTGGCAAACTGTGCTCCACAGGGTCACTGTTTTCAGAAAATTTCTGATCACCATTTCTCTTGAATAGCGAGAGTTCTTCAGGAACATCCAAACCAGCCTTGGACAACTGCATGGCACGCCTACGTTTTTCTTTCAAAGTCTCAACCTGCATAATAAAGTAATTTGAAACGCACATGTATATTGATAAAACAACTAAACTCTGAGGGTCGTAGGATGGTCCACCATACTTGACCAATAGTCCCTGAAGCACGCAGCAGTGAATATGCATCTTCTGAGATCTTGTGCTTCCTATTGCATGGTATCAGTGTTGTATACAGCCATCAGAGAAGGAGTAAATAACTAAGCATGTCTCATTCTGTACAGAATAAGGTAAGGCGCATACTGCAAAATCTCGATGCTTTGAGCCTGCAGTAGCTTCTTTCGCTTTTCCTCCTGGACATAGCCAAACAAACAGTAGCTGTAAATTCCTAATAACAACAGACAAAAAAGGAACCAATCGGTAACGCTGATTAGGCGCACCTCCAATTTCTGCAGCTTTTTTAACTTAGTTTTGCTCATCTTTGGGTCCTCCGTCGTGGCTTTCTTACCATCCTGACAATTCAAAGGTTACAGAGCTCAGACAGGCACCGCACATCATAAGTTCATATCATTGGGTTTGCAAGGGAGCAGTAAACGAAAGCTAATAAACGGGCTCCATGTTAAGCTGACAGTACCTTGGCTTTCCCCTGCCCCTTGTTCTTCCTCTTGCAGGGCAAAATCAGGGCGTTGCTATCTTCCGTGCTTGCGCTGAAAAGACCGCAATTTCAAGCTCACACACAAAGGGACGACCCAAGCACAGGCGGCCTGAAGACTGAACTCACCTTGGTCCTATCTTTGGGTCCTCCTTCTTGGCTTTCTTACCATCCTGGCAATTAAGAGGTTACAGAGCTCAGACATGCACTGCACATAATAATTCATAACATTGGGTTTGCAAGGGAGCAGTAAACGGAAGCTAATAGACGGGCTCCATGTTAACATTACCTTGGCTTTCCCCTGCCCCTTGTTCTTCCTCTTGCAGGGCAAAATCAAGGAGTTGCTATTTTCCATGCTTGCGCTGAAAAGACCGCAATTTCAAGCTCACACACAAAGGGACGACCCGAGCACAGGCGGACTGAAGACTGAAGTCACCTTGTTCCTGCGCTCGCCTGGTGTCACTGGGAAAGTAAGTAAGGGTGAAGGCGGCGGCTGGCAAGAGCGCCGACAACGCCCTGTGGGTGTACCAGGCTGCTCCCGCGCTCTTGGTTCAATTCACCGGCGAGCACAGGACCAGAGGTGGCGTTTCGCCAGTGACGCCGCCACCGTGTTAGATGGTGGCGGCGAATGGAGGGCCGTGTTGGACTGTTGGTGTTGGGATGGAACCAACTTTTGCTCACGACCAGGGCCAAAATTCAGCGGCTAAAATAGAGATGGTGGGAAATTAGCTGATTATAGGGAGAAGAAATACCTGTGTTGGGGATTGCTGTCCTTCACTGATGAACAACCGGCACGGGGTAGCCGCTAGGCGGGCAGGCAAAGTCAGGGCCGCAGCCGTAGGGGCCGGCGGCGGGGACGGGCAGGCCGCAGGCCGCACTGCCACAGGCACGAGGTGACGGGCACCCGGCGGCGGGATCCCCTCGCGGCTCGCGCAGTCGCGGACTCGGACTCGTGATCGCGCCGTCGCGGACTAGGGCAGGCGTCGAGCGGCGGCGGGCGAACTGGTGGCCATTGCTGGCTGCCTGGCGCCCTGGCTGCATCGTTTTTGCCATCGTCAGTCAGATCTTGGCCTCCGAGACATGGTTTTGGGCCAAAAACACAGGGGTATATGGACTCCATGGGCCACGACTAAGGCCTCGGCCCGGCCAGCCCTATGTGCAGCTCCGCCTCCCGGCCCATTCTGCCTTCTCTGTTCTCTCTCAGAGTCTCTCCGGTCTCTCCTCGGAGAAGAAGGAAGAAGAACAGACGGCCTCTCGCACGCTCCGGTCCACCTCCAGATCGCCGGGTTCTCTCTCCGCTCGGGCGCTCGGCCATGGCGGCTGGCTCCCAGCTGTCCCTCGTCGCGGCCGCCGTCTGCCTTGCCCTTGCCGTCCTCGCACCCGCTGTCTCCGGTGAGTTTATATCCTTTAATTCCATCGCCTACTCGAGTTTTCTATGCTGGAATTGTTCAGTTTAATCGAGACGGTCGCTTGCTTCGGTTGCTAGTCCGCTATGCGATGCTGATATTTCGGGTAAATCTCATGGGGTTTAGGTGTTAGGCCCGGTGCTACTTCGAGTTGAATTGGGTAGTAGAGTACTAGACCTAGTTAGCTCTAAGCTTTGGCAAAACCCTTCGCTTCTGTGCTGGCAACTTGATTGGAGCTGCGCCCTTGGCGCTTCGAGACTTCCACCGCTGCTTTGTACTTCTCGTTGAATGAATTGTTGCCAGTGCTCTGACTACAGCTTTGGATTGTAATGGGTGTGGATTCGTTTTTTTAGATTGTGACATGTCCTCTTAGGGCAAACGAAAATCTATCAGGAATGGTTTTGATTTGGTGCCTCTGGGAGATAAGAGTGACATGTTGAGGCATGTGGACTATGGCTGCTCTATAGCCCTTTTTATATTTCTCCACTCATCTGTTAGAATGTACTAACTGGAGGTGCTGTGGCTATTTCATTTTATAGGAGATGGTGCCACGTTGGAGTCAGTTCCAGACCTTGTGAAGGCAATGTACCTAAACATTGAAAGCTTCCCTTGTGTGAGGCTGCTGAATCTTTCTGGTGAAATTGGCTGTTCTAGTGAGTCTCCACCCTCCAGTTTACACTTATGATGTATGCTTAAATAGAGGCATCCGGCATCTTCTGTCATTGCTAAAGCTGAACCCTTCATGTCATTAAGAGTAACTGATTATCGGAATGACTTTTATGCTGTCAGATCCTGGAAGCGAAAAGATCATTGCACCTATTGTAAGATTCAGAAAAGGCAGTGATCATTTGGTTCAACCATCCACTATTCTTCTTCCCTTAGACCAGATGTCAGATTTCTTTCTGAGGTAAGTGCGGTCACAATTCTATTTATTTGCATTCTTCTATGTTTGTATGTTCTGCATGCTATTAGGTTGTATGTGCTTGTGAAACATTGGGTGTCGAAGTTTTGTCCTTTTGCCTTGCTAGAAAACAAAGGCAATCAAGCTTATTTACATTTTTTTGTGGTTTCATTTAAAGTCATATTTTCCTTTGAGGTGTTAATAGATGGTAATGTCTGGGTGCTATTATCCAGGGTATCCAATGATCCAGAATTTCACCAGAAAGTGTCTGGTGTACTGATTGAGTCAAATGGTGCCAATAATAACTTGCAAGGTCAGTATTAGCATTTCTCGAATTTCTTATGTGTTATTTTCATATTCTGCCACATCCTAAGATTATGCTGTGGCTATGTAGAGTTGTCACCGGATAGAAAATTTCCACAAGATGCTTTTGCACCCTACTCAAATCGCAGCCATGATTGGAATCCTGCTGTAAGTAACAGGGTTGATCACAATGGTATCAAGAGTCAAACATGCTGTTTTCCTGCAAAGTAAAAGTTACATCATGCGTTGAATATGTCTCACTTACTCTATATATTGTAGGGATCAGGTATTATGTGGAACAAATATGACTT
Organism: Cenchrus americanus; assembly: GCA_947561735.1. NCBI lineage: Eukaryota > Viridiplantae > Streptophyta > Magnoliopsida > Poales > Poaceae > Cenchrus > Cenchrus americanus. The sequence continues at coordinate 15,675,878 of OX387241.1, forward strand.
TCCTGTATTCCTACTCTCCGAGGAGAGCACTCAGACTCTGCGAAAGGTAGTTTTCTTGTTGCTTTGTAATGCACTTTTTTTGTGTGTCCAAAGTCTCGTACTCTTGTTTGTCCAATACTCCCCCCGTCGTAAATTACTTGTCGTTTTGGCTCTTCTAGATACATTCCTTTTATTATGCAACTAGATATATATTTATGTCCAGATACATAACAACAGGAATGTATTTAGAAAAGCCAAAATGACAAGTAAATTGGAACGGAGGGAGTATCTAGCAGTGTGTCATATGTTGATGGTGAGTTGGTGACTGTCAATAAAAGGTTTCTGAAAAAAATGAGAAGACTGACAGTGGATATCAAGCAAATGTTGCAGAATTCGACCTCATTATGCAGGTTTGGATTTTTTTAGTAGTTGTTCCTGTCTTGCATTATTATGTCTTATTGACAACAGAAGCATGACCTTTGATCGCGTGGGATTCTGATTCTGTTCTTATAATTGACATGAACTTCATCAGACAACTAAAGCTCAAACACATGATTCAGCATCCTGCCTCAAAGAGCATTCGTGCTTGCCCTTAGGAGGACACAGGTGTGTGCTTCTTCTTTCATAGCTATGTTGCAACACACACAACTTTCTGTCAGAAGTTGCTACCTGTACCTGTTGAGTACGATATCATCGTATTTAGTTTTGATTTATATCATTGTTTAAATCCTTGTATTTGAAGGGCAGTGTATGGGCTTCATTACCGCCAATTAAAAATGGATCTGCAGAGCATCAGAAACCAATAATATTGGCTATCACATCGCAAGACTCTGCATCGTTTTTTCGGGACCGTAGTATTGGTTCAGATTCTCCCATATCTGTAAGTTGGTACTCGAGTTTTATTGTCTTATTCATATTAACTGTTTGTTAGTGGTTTCTGTTGGGTAGCCTACCCCAAATTGCTTGGGACTGAAAGGCTTTGATATTGATTCATATCACCTGTTTACATAAAAAATAAATTCAGTTATTTACAGGGATTGATTGCCTTGCTCACTGCTGTCGATGCTCTTTCTCACATTCCTGATCTAAGCAACCTTAAGAAACAGGTATGCCATGACCACTGGAATTGTCTATGCTAGTTGCTTCCATGTTTTTTTTCGAACACGCAGTTGCTTCCATGCTATTACGATCGATATTTTTCATCTCTTACTTAGAGCAGGTAACCAGCAGATCATTTTTATCTTTTTTTATCCTTGTCGTGAGCTTCTAGCTACTGGTACCTTTGTTAATTTCTTTATATCTTAGCTTATGCATGGAATGTTAGATCCATTTTGGTTCTTTGTATCTCATTTATTGAGATTTTGTTGTGATTGGATCCTGAAGCAACATCTTCCTGACATTTTCCCCTTTTCTCATACAGCTTGTGTTTGCTGTTTTTAATGGTGAAGCTTGGGGTTATCTTGGCAGCCGCAGATTCTTGCAGGAGTTAGATGAAAGTGCTGATTCTGTGAATGGAATTAACAGTTTAATGATTGACCAGGTGAGTGCCAGCCAGACAAGTTAATATTGGCAATGACAGCCTACTATTATTTATTATTTTCAAACATATAAAGGCGCTGTTTGCAGCACTTCTTTTTTGGTCTTGTGTTATCATAATGGCTTTCTGCAGAGTTTATGTGCTCCTAATTGTAATGAATATTCATTTCGGAAATTTATTTGAAGCTTTGAATCCCAGGCGATATACGTATCTGTTTTAATACCATTCCTAGTACTCACTTGTGTGATTATCTGAGCTCTCCCTTTGGATATTATTTAGGTACTGGAAATTGGTTCTGTTGGCCAGGCTGTAATTGAGGAGTATCCATCATTTTATGCGCATGCTGCAGGGGTAAGGATTTTCAGAAGTGCACTGTATGAACTGAACTGGCTGATTACCATTCACCAACAACAACAACAACAACAACAACAACTTAGCCTTTTGTCCCAAGCAAGTCGGGGTAGGCTAGATATGAAACCCAAAGGTACCATCAACATAAAGACACGTAGAAGAAGTCATGGCTCAGGAACGTTGATGGCTAGTCTCCAAGCGCCCCTATCCAAAGCTAAGTCCTTGGAGATATTCCACTCCCTAAGGTCTCTCTTAACCGACTCATCCCGGGTCGGTTTAGGTCGACCTCTAACTTTCTTCACATTGTCGTCCCGCTCCAGGACCCCACCACGCACCGAGCCTCGGGAGGCCTTCGTTGGACATGTCCAAACCATCTCAACCGATCTTTGGATCGGTTTCTCCTCAATTGGCGCCACCCCGACCCCCGTCCCGAATATCATCGTTCCGTACTCTATCCCTCCTCGTGTGCCCACAAACCCAACGCAACATACGCATCTCCGCCACACTCAATTGCCTGGACATGTCGCCTTTTTGTAGGCCAACACTCCGCACCGTATAACATCGCCGGGCGAATCACCGTCCTATAAACTTACCTTTTAGCTTCGAGGCACCCTTTTGTCACGGAGAGGACGCCGGAGGCTTGACGCCATTTCAACCAACCAACGAAATTCTATGCCTAACATCTTCGTCGATGTCGCCATCCTTCCGTAGTATCGAACCTAAATACCGAAAAGTATCCTTCTTGGTCACCACTTGCCCATCAAGGGTGACGTCTCCCTCCTCACGCGTCGTACCGCTAAAGTCGCACCTCATGTACTCGGTCTTGGTCCTACTAAGTCTAAACCCTTTCGATTCTAACGTATGCCTCCACGGTTCTAACTTCCTATTTACCCCCGCCCTACTCTCATCAACTAGCACCACATCATCAAGAAAGAGCATACACCGGGGGATATCACCTTGAATGTCCCTTGTGACCTCATCCATCACCAAAGCAAATAGATAAGGGCTCAACGCCGACCCTTGATGTAGTCCTATTTTAATTGGGAAATCACTAGTATCGCCATCGCATGTCCGACACACGTCACCACATCCCCGTACATATCCTTGATGAGGTTAACATACTTAGTTGGGACCTTGTGCTTCTCCGGTGCCCACCACATGACGTGTCTCGGCACTTTGTCGTATGCCTTCTCGAGGTCAATAAATACCATGTGCAAGTCCTTCTTCTCGCTCCCTATATCTCTCCATCAATTGGCGTATTAAGAAAATCGCCTCCATGGTCGACCTACCGTGCATGAACCCAAACTGATTTTGGGTCACACTCGTCCCTCTTCTTAGGCGATGCTCGATAACCCTCTCCCGCAGCTTCATCGTATGGCTCATCAACTTAATTCCACGCGTAGTTCGTACAACTCGAACGTCTCCCTTGTTCTTGAAGATCGGTACTAATATGCTTCTCCTCCATTCTTTAGGCATCTTGTTTGACCGAAAAATAAGGTTAAAAAGCTTAGTTAACCAAACTACCGCTCCGGCACCCGGCATCTCCACACCTCAATGGGGATACCATCGGTCCCAATGCCTTGCCTCCCGTCATCCTCTTCGGGGCCTCTCGCGGTCTCTCGCCTCTTGAATTCTCCTCACAAAGCGTCTCGTTGGTATCATCAAATGAATCATCCAACTCAAGGGTAGGATCCTCATTCTCTCCATTAAACGGCTTGTCGAAGTACTCTCTCCATCCGTCCTTGATTTCCTCATCCTTCACCGAAGTCGATTTGTTCCGTCCTTGATGCATTTGATTTGGTTGATGTCCCTTGTCTTCCTCTCTCGGATCTTAGCCAACCTATAGATGTCATTCTCCCCTTCCTTCGTGCCTAGCCGCCGGTAAAGGTCATCATACGCCTGACCTTTTGCTACACTCACCGCTCGCTTTGCAGCCCTCTTTGCTATTTTATATCCCTCAATGTTGGCTGCACTCTTGTCATGATGGAGGCGCTTGTAACACTCTTTCTTCTCCTTGATAGTCCTTTGCACCTCGTCATTCCACCACCAGGTGTCTTTCACTTCCCGTTTGCCTCCCTTGCTCACACCAAACACTTCCGAAGCCACCTTCCGAACACATGTTGCCATCTTTAGCCACGTGTCTTCTGCATCTTCGCCTTCCTCCCAAGGCCCCTCGACTAGCATCCTCTCCTTAAACCTTTGCGCTTCTTCTCCTCTAAGTTTCCACCACTTCGTTCTTGCAATCTTGGCCTGTTTGTCCCGGAGGACACGTACCCGAAAGCGAAAATTAGATTATTTCGTTCAATATACTTTTTGTGATGGCTTAGTGCTAGTACAGTTATATGTTAAACAGTCGCACCATTTTCTTTAGCAAAAGATGACCAACCTTGACCTTGGAGATTGTATTCGTTCTGTGCTAGTTGTTATGGACATTGCAGAGACTGTATGCATATACCGAACTTTCCTGATGAGTGTCTATGTGTAGAGAGTTGGTTTAGGGGGCAATTGGCCACACCTCAATGGGAGGGGGCGCCTTCTATTATATAGGGCCGACTGGCCTTCCTGTACAAGGCAACAAGGATTCTTTCCTTGATTTACATCTGCTATCTATAGTAACTAATCCCTGATTTACATCAGCTATCTATAGTAACTAATCCCTGATTTACATCAGCTATCTATAGCAGCTAGGATATCCACAGACGGCATATTCTATTGCCTAACACTATGGGACATCCTATGTACTTAATTCTCGTTGCGATCCTTTCAATGTTCAATTTAGAAGAAAATAATTTCTTTTTCAAATTTATAGGACAGCATGTATCATTATATCATGTATGAACATACTTCTACATACAATTAAATCTGGCTGAAATCCTTTTGATTGTTCAATTCAGAAGAGCAGTTTTTTTTTCAAATTTATAGGAAACCATCTATCATTATGTTATGTATGATGATACTTATGCAAAAAGATCTAACAGCATAAATCACACGGGGTGCCCTAATGATAATGATCATGGATGTATTTGTGTCTAAAATTGCAAATTTAGTGATTAATTTGTAGACACCATTCCTTACTATTTTTTTTCTCTGCATGTACAGAATTCATCATCTTCAAAGGAATTATTCGATGCACTGCAAAGTGCCAGCAAATCACTTGGTTCTGATAATGTTAAAGTAAAGCAAGCAGCTTCATCAAATCCTGGGGTTCCACCATCTTCATTAATGTCGTTCATAAGAAAGGTAGCTGTCCCACCATCCAAACATGTGTTTGAGGGACATTTTGTTTCTCTTGAACATTCATAACATTTTTTCAATATGTTTTCCTTTGAAGACTTCTGCTCACGATCTGTTATTAATTAATGAATGCAGAATATGTCAACCTCTGGAGTTGCGTTGGAGGACTTTGATTCCCATTTTTCCAATAGATTTTATCATAGCCATTTGGATAACCCTGGTAAGCTGAAAATGCATAAATGTGGCAACATTTCTTATGAAAATCCATCTGCTAACTTGTGATGTTTCCCTTTTCGGCAGCAAACATCAAATCTTCATCAATAGCAGCAGCTGCTGCTTTGGCCGCCAGGGCACTGTATATTCTTGCCACTGCTGACTCAGTTGTCGATCTCATGACACTGAACACTATAAAAGTGAATGTTTCGTTGGTCGAAGAACTTGTTGGATGTTTACTTACTTGCAATCCTGGTTTTTCTTGTGGCCTCATGAAAAGCTTCATTTCTCCGAGCAGCAGTTCTTGCGCAAGTCACTATGTTGGTGTTTTTCTGGACGACCCTTCCGGCACACAGTTTCCTTCATACGCAGATGACACCTCTCGGTTCGTATGGAACTTCTTAGCAGACAGAACTTCTACTTCAGCGGGCAATAAAAGCTCTTGTACTGGAAAGTGTGGTAATGAAGGTGAAGTATGCATAAGGGCAGAGGTGGAGGGTGGAGGTAGATGTGTTGTATCTACAACCAGGTACCTTCTGTGTTTACTAGTTATGCTGCTAATTTTGTGTTATTGTTACTATATCCAGCTTCTGCTGACTTACTGGAAGCAATCGTAGTGCTTTTAGTTAAGTTAAGTGGAGTTTAAGAAACAATTTATAGGACCCAGAAGAAATCTGGATTTGGTGTTCTTTGATTGTTATTGTTATGCAACCAACTTATAAATGATTGTTCTTTGAAAAAAAAACTTATAAATGATTCGATATCATACTTTTGATTTAGCAAAAGGCCGATTCCTTAACATTCTCCCTTTCTCACCCTGGATACCTACTGATTATTGCAACACATCACTTCCCACAGGTATGTTCCTGCGTACTCGACGCGGGTGAAGTTTGAGGACAATGCATGGCACATACTTCCAGCAAACTCGTCAGATCCAATGGGCGTCGTGGATCCTGTTTGGACCGAAAGCTACTGGAACACCATCGGCCTCAGGGTCTACGCAGTGCAAGATCCAACTTACGATTGGCTTATCCTTCTTGCCGGGCTCAGTGTGACTGCCGCATCCTACTGTGCCGTGCACTTCGGCAGGGCATACATCTCCAAGGTCGTCAAGCGCGACTGAAGCATTATTGACCTGCTCCACTGACTCTGGGAACCCCGGTCTGTATGTCGCTCCGTGATTTTGGAGCTGGACAACAGAACTAATTCAGTTGGCAATTTGTAGAACATTAGCACCACATCAGCACATGTGATGGGATGATTGAACTGCGGAGAAGCCGCAAGGAAGGAAATTATGGAGCCGTCCAGCTAAGGAGCCCTTGTCCTGGGCCGTTGTGGTATGAAAAGGTGCCCCCTGGCACGCTTGGCACTGAACAGGTTGGTAGATTATGAGACGCATCTCTAGCTCGAGGTGGGTGTTTCCAGGAACGTGCTTTTTCTGGGTTTGTGGATCATTTGGGTGAATCTTGCGTATCCAGCCTTGGTTGCGTATGCCTGTCCCTCACGACTCTTATGGATTTGCACACTCCAATTATTATACTGGTACTCGCATCGTGACTGGATCATGAGCCGGGTTGGAACAAGTTTGCCCATGGTTCCCGATCCTGTCTATCTTCCTCCACCGACGATTAAGCATCTGCCATGTGACTCATGTCGACCCCTAGTTGGTTAGCTTGCTTGTTGAGCCATCTTGGGTTGGGACTTGGGAGGATGAGAGGCACGTCATACTGCTTCTGCATCTGCAAATTTCTTCATACAGAGATCGAGCTTTGAACGAGCTCATTTTGCATGTAGGCTCGGGCAGCTCAGTTTGCTCTGAGCAGTCGTGTGGGTCTCCCCTACTGCATGGATGGAACGCGGGTGCCACACAGGCCCTGCAGGGAGCAAGCGACAGGTGGGGGTGTTCCGCACCGGACGGGTTGTTCGCGGCGGCGCCAGCGCAGGACAACGATGCCACCCACCACCCATTTGGACGTGATCACAAGTCACCGCCGGGAATATCCTAATCGGCCGCACCAGTGTGGTTAAACTGGTTAACCACCAGCGTCGAGAATCTTTGTTGCTGTTAACGTCGTCTCTCATCCACACGGCAGCAGCATTTCTTACTTGTCAAATCACTCTACCTTTTCTTTAATCACGTCGTCGCAATCCTCATGCTACAGCAGAACTAAGAGAACTCTCACAAGTCAAGTCAGAAGCGTGTATCCGCAAAAAAGGGTTTATTAGAAAACGTGGATGCGTAATGATGTAATCATTTTTAGTAAGTAATTTAGAACGGTTAGTACGTAAGAAGTACTGCAAGCTTAGCAGTTGTGCTATCTTTAGTAATCATCTCTCATTGTGTAGGACCATCTTGTGCGTGATGACAAGAGCTAACATCTGATCAGACTATCAGAGTACGAGACGTGAGCAGGACACGAAAAGTCACGGTGCTCCAGTAACTGAGCTGAGCAAAATATCTGATCAGAACACGATGCCACTGTGAGGCTGTGAGCTGAGTCATGATAACTCACGATCACACCCCCACCATCTCCGCTAATTACCGCACGAACACGATCACTCGTTTAGATTACTGAAATCGTAATCGGTGTGTGCATTTAACAAAGCTCCCGAATTATTTATTTATTTATAAAAAGGGGTTGCCTTGCCTTTCTCCCTCATCCGTGATACTCCCGCAGATTCTTATCGAGAGAAAGGAACCCCGGGGAAACAACCAAAGCCACCTCACCATGGAGTCGCTGATGACGCTTCGCGCCTCGCCGGCGGCCTCGCCGCTGCAGACGCGCCGGCTGACTGCTGGGCGGCAGCGCGCGACGACGTCCGTCGTCCGCGCCGCGTCGTCCGCGTCCGGCGCCGGCGAGCCGGACCTCTCGGTGCGCGTGAACGGGCTGCAGATGCCCAACCCGTTCGTGATCGGGTCGGGGCCGCCGGGCACCAACTACACCGTCATGAAGCGTGCCTTCGACGAGGGCTGGGGCGGCGTCATCGCCAAGACCGTGAGTCTCGCTCTCCCTCCCTCTCACCTCCCCTCCTCGCGCGGTGGCTCCGGTGTGGCAGTCGCCGAGTTGCGCGTGGTTGCGTCACAATGTTGGCACCCCTTATTTGGTGCGAATCCATGGTCGTTAAAGTGCATTTGGGTACGATCTGTGGGCCGTAGTTGAGAGATTCAATGCTCTATTGCTCCGATCACGTAAAGTAGTTGACGCCATTGCCGTCTGGCCGTATGATCCCGATTCGGGTTGGAACGTCAGCGGGGACCAATTCTAAAAATGGTTGCTGAGAACTACTGAATTCGTGCTCTCTGTCAGTGTCGAACAGATGTGGGTAGTGGTCTGCGTGGCTTCTTGAGAGAAATCTAACTGCGGAATTGTGGATCTGCTGGTCACATAAGTTTAATTTGGTCTGGGGACAAATCATATAATAGGGTGCCCAAGTGACAATTGAGTCAGTTGATAAAAATGGAAAATGCAAAGAAGCTGCTATTTGCATATGATCAGAGAATTGTCTGCATCATATACTAATGTATATCAGTTTCCTCAACTCCTATGACTATTTTCTTTCCTTCTAAGAACAAGCTATTTCTGTGAAATTTGACAAACCACATTGTTCCAATTATTTGTTGACCTGCATTTTTTGGAGTTGAATAACCAGTTTTCATATCAACACTGTATCCTCCCTAGTTACTAGTAAATATATGAAAGAAATTTTTCACTCTGCTGGTCCATTTCTGCATTGGATTAGACCTTCTCAATCATTACTTTAGCTTTGATGGTCCCGCTCTGCAATACACCTGTGTGGTCATCACTCATTACCAATCTGTTCTCTTCATCCCTTAACACTGGCTAAGCATTGCTGTTTCGTCATGCCTTTTAGGTGTCTTTGGATGCCGAAAAAGTTATCAATGTAACTCCTCGTTATGCAAAACTTCGGGCAGAACCAAATGGAGCTGCCATGGGGCGCATCATTGGATGGCAGAACATTGAACTCATCAGTGACAGGCCTCTGGAGACCATGCTGAACGAGTTCAAGCAGTTGAAGAAAGAGTATCCTGACAGGATACTCATTGGTTCAATTATGGAGGAGTACAACAAAGCTGCATGGCATGAGCTTATTGAACGTGTTGAAGAGTCTGGAGTGGTACCCTTTTTCACTTGTTTATTTTGGTGCATGTGCACACTTCATCATAATTGAATGTAACTGATTACCGATATTTGTTTTTTGTTAGGATGCTCTTGAGATTAATTTCTCATGTCCACATGGCATGCCAGAGAGAAAAATGGGTGCTGCTGTGGGACAAGATTGTGATTTGCTAGAGGAAGTTTGTGGCTGGATAAATGAGAAGGCTACTGTGCCTGTTTGGGCAAAGATGACTCCTAACATTACTGATATTACACAGGTTAGTTTAATCTATGTCGGTATGCATCTATGCAGTACTAAATGGTCTTACACTACCCTGTCTCTGTTGACCTGCGTCAACAACCAATGAATTCCTAAGTTATTATTTATTCTCTAACTTGTTTTCACATTATTAAGGTGTGATTCTCTGATTTAAATCTTGCTGATCCTCCAGAAAATCAGAATAATCTTATTAGAAAATAAGTAATGTGATTTATCTGTATTTGTACTGCTTTTTCCATGACATCTCTTATGTTTTTTGGATTAAATCAAGATGTGAGTTCTGGCTATTTTTGTAAATGAAGCCACTTACACTGCAGCTTACTTATCTCCCTAAAAATAGTTTTATCATACTTTTGCCAATCACACAAAGGCCTGAACCCGACATCATATTAGTTATTGAATACAAATTTCACATCAACAGATTTACTTCCTCAACGTTGTACTTTACTGAACTGTCGAACTGCTATTTTGCACATTAGATTGCTGACTCAGATTTTTTTTCTTTTTCTTGGTATTAGAATTCTCTTTTTTTCATCTTGACTTAACATTTTGCAGCCAGCAAGAATAGCTCTTAAGTCTGGATGTGAAGGAGTTTCTGCCATTAACACAATTATGAGTGTGATGGGGATTAATCTCAAAACACTGCGCCCGGAACCTTGTGTGGAAGGGTTAGATTCAATTCCCGAGTTATTTTTGTAACATGCTCATTTATTTGTTACAAAGTTGAAACATCATTGTGTTTTGCAGGTATTCTACACCTGGGGGTTATTCTGCAAGAGCTGTGCACCCTATAGCACTGGCTAAAGTCATGCAAATAGCAAGGATGATGAAAGAAGAATTTGCTGATGGACAGTCTCTCTCTGCCATTGGTGGAGTTGAAACTGGCAATGATGCTGCTGAGTTTATTCTTCTTGGTGCAGATACTGTACAGGTGAACTTTAAAGTGATTAATAGCATATTTGCTTACTAATCTGGAGAGTAATTTTGTTAAGCCTTTTACTGTACATAATCATGGCTTCTTCTGTCACAATAGTTGGTGATGAGTTGTATTATTTATTTAACTATTTTTTCGGGAATACGCAGGAGAGCTGCGTATCATTGCATTAAGAAGAATTAAAATGGTTTGTTACAACGCTGGCCAACCGGGCGCACGCACACGGAGTTACAACACTAGAGGACTATATGGCAAAACGAACAACCTAAACCCGTACACGGACAACCACTAGACTCAACACACGGAGCCGGTGTTGTTGACCTGCCTGACCGCGGCCATAAAGTCCGCGTCAGAGAGAGCACGCGCCGCCAGGAGGAGGTCGCGAAAAGCGGCGAAGTACTCCTTGTCGATCGGTCCAAGTCCAGCGAAAACTGTAGCAAGGCCCTGGTCAGCTACGGTGGCTTCAGCAGTCGCCGCCTCGGCGTCTTCCGTGGGACGCATACTCAGCTTGTCCGGCTTGTGCATGAGCAGTACCCCGCCCTTCTTAGAGGCACGAACCGTGGAGTTCGCGGTCAGCTTGGCTAGCCTGCTACTCCGGCGAGTCGTCGTGGCAGGGGAAGGGGGTGGTGCCGCCGGTAGGGTTGCGAGTGGTACCTGCAGGGCTTGACGAACGCTAGCCAGGAAGGTCGCGGTGTTGGCCTTGGCAACTTCGAGGTCATCGTTGGGTTGAATCCTACCCCGCTTCGATGGGGTCGCGACTTGATCCTGACGAGTTCTCCTTGGCGGCCTAGGCGTGCCGGAAGCCAAGCCTGGTACGAGTCCAAGGACCAGCTCGGGGGGAGGGTCCGACTCGCTCGACGTACTGGACTCATCACGACTTTGAAGAGCCCCCATCTTGGCTTCCAGATCCCGGCTCGCAGGTGGCGGAGAGGAGTCGACGGCGGGGGTGGAAGGGCGCAGGGCGGCACTGGCCGAGGGGCGTGTCGTGTTGTTGTGTGGCCGTCGTCGGTAGGTCTTGAGCGGCGTCGTGGTAGTGGTCAGGGTGCTTGGAGCGATGTGGGGCATGATCTTCTTGGGAGTTTGCGCCCGGACTTCAATCAACATCGGGTCCTGGTAGGGGGTCAGCGTGTCGGGGCGGGGCAAGAGTTGTGCTTCAAAGGACACTGGCTCAATGCAGGCATCGGCTTCCTCCGACGTCACTGGAGAAGGAGGCGTGCACGAAGTCGTGGACGCAGCCTCCCTGGAACGCTGCTTGGGGAAGACGACTAGGAAGCACTCCGGCGCCAAACGGTGGATGGAGATGGCGTCGTGGGCGTCCGGGAGTGTGGAGCTGGCGTGACGGGCAGCCTCAATGGAGCAAAGCAGAGAACACCCGAGCAGGAGGTCGTCGTCGGAAGCCTGCACCAAGCCCTCTGTCACGTGCTCAACCGGCGCCGGCGACGGATTGCGCGACAGAGGATCAACAGCAAGGCGTCGAGGTGGGGTGGGAGGCGCACGTTGATGTTCGCCCGCGTCCTGCAACGCGTCGCTCGGGAAAGCAGCCGCGGCGAGCGTGGCGGTGCCGAACAAGCGCAGGTGATGGTGGCGAGGGGGAGGGTCCGCGGGCTCGGGCGCCGTTGGGCGTCGGTGGGGAAGCCTCGCGCCGGCAATGACGCTTCGACCGAGGTGAGGGGGTGCGACCCTCAGCTTCCCGCCCGGTGGGTGTAGGCGGCGAGCGCCCACGAAGACGGACCCCACGGCGTTGCTCTCCAATGGTCGTACAGTCCCGGGCCAAGTGCCGAAAACCGTGGTAGCAGAAGCACCAAGTCGGCCTTGTGCATGTCGCCACTAGGTGCTTGGTGGAGAGGCATCTGAAGCACTTGCCGGAGAACACCGCGGGGATGCGGGGAGCGGCGGCAGGAGTGACGGCCGGGGGTTGGTGTGCGTGTTGCTCTTGGCGTTGCCGGCGTCTGCGGCTGGAGCGCTTGCCGCGCACCTCAGTGAAGCCATCGGTGTCAACCCGGGTGGGGCCCGGCCTCCCGGCGGTGGCGGGGAGTCGGGGATGCGACGGGCGGGCGAGGGGCGGCACGGGGCGCCGGCCGCAAGGGCAGCCCATGTATCAACCTCGTCCGGCCGCGGCTCCGTTGCGGGTGGCGGCCGCAGCGAGCTCCGAGGTGTGGCCCAAGGCGGTCGTGGACTGGCCGGCGGCAGCCAGGCCGAGCCACAGTTGACCCACCGGTGAAGGGGTGAGCTTGCAGAACGTCAGGCGAAGATGAGGGGTCTGGTGGTGGGAGACGGCGCACCGCATCGAGGTAGGTTGACGGCACACCGAGGGCGAGGTCGTCGTCACCGTCGAGGTTGTCAACGTCGTCGCCGTTGTCAGCCTCGATCAGGTCAAGGGTATCCTCGTTGTCGGAGTCCGCCCAACGCAGCTCCTTGGGGCGGCCGTTGTGGGCCGACATCGGGTAGAAGGGCGCGGCCGTGGGGAAGAGGGAGCTGTGCGACCTCATCTCACCGGCAGCATCCGCGCGCTCAGCATGATGCCGCCCGCCCGCGAGGGGGTGGGGGACGCGGTCGCCGGCTTCGGGATGGAGAAGGCCGGCGTGGGGAAGGCGGCCGGTGCAAGGGAGGTCGGCGCGGGGGAGGCGGCGGTGGAGACGTGGGCCGGCGCGGAGGAGACGACCGGCGAGGGGCCGGTGGCCGGCGCGGAGGAGGCAGCCGGTGCGGAGGTGGTGGAGGAGGAGGATGCGGCCGGCGTAGAGGTGGTGCTCCGCACGAAGGAGGCGGCGGAGGAGGAGGAGGTCGGCGTGGAGGTGGCGGGCCGTGGAGGTGGCGCCCGGATCTAGGGTTCCCGAGGCCATGGGAGGCGTGGGGAGGGGGAGGGGGAAGGGGGGAGGAAGAGGCGAGGAGGGGCGGCGTACGGGGTGCCGGCCGGCGGGCCCGGCCGCCGGCAGATGGCCGGAGCAGAGGTGGCTAACCGCTGGGGCCGCCAGGACCCCGCGTCGCCATCCGGTTCACCAACCTCAGGGCACGGGAGACCGCCATCCGGTCATTATTTATTTAACAAACATCACTTTCACAGTTATCACTTTGCATATCTTGGGATTGTCTAACCATGAATAACCTAACTGACAGGTATGTACTGGTGTAATGATTCATGGTTATCCCATTGTGAAGAAGCTTTGTGCGGAGTTGCAGGATTTCATGCGAGAGCACAACTTTTCATCGATTGAAGAGTTTCGCGGGTATGCAACTACTCCCCACATCATGATTATTGTGTTTAAAACAAACCAGAGGAATTACTTTGTGTTGTATGTCCTCTGTTTTACTTCCACCTTTCAAATTGAACTCTTACCCCAGTCTTCCAAGGACCATTTCATTACTAAAGCATGGCAATTAAACTGTCAGTAAATCGTCAACACTATTGGCTATGAGTCTTTTGCTTTGTAATCTTTTGTGGCCACATGTTATTACTAAGTGGAAGGCGAATTTTTTAACGAAGGCATCCCTTAAGTCATAGAAAAGATTGCCCCTTTCTAGAAAGAGAAAATGATACGGTGTAAATGAGCTGAACATAATCATTAAACAAGGAATTGGTAACAATCAAGTCCTACTTTAAGTATGTGTTCTATAGAAACATTCCTTATGCCCTGCTTTGCACGCCTGGCCCTACTCTGTGTGAATGATGTTGAAGCGGAACAAAGTCTGCGTGCCATATGTGATGATTGATTCCTTGACAATTTGACCTCGTTTTACTCTGTTGTCACTGGAAGCTTCTCAGAAACATCACTAATTCAGTGCTAGATATGCACTCCACTTGTTAAAAATGCCTGGGAGGTTCCCCTTTTCAAGTTTAAGCCAAACATGCTGTTATTTTCTGTATTTCTGTCTTCGGTGAATCATATATAAACTAAAACTGGTCTTCCGTCCTCTCAGGGCCTCGCTCCCGTACTTCACGACGCACACAGATTTGGTTCACCGGCAACAGGAGGCCATTAAGCAGAGGAAGGCCATCAAGAAGGGTCTTCAATCAGACAAGGACTGGACAGGTGATGGGTTCGTCAAGGAGACCGAAAGCATGGTATCCAACTGATGCATCTCTGCGATCCCCCATCCCTCCCACCATACTTCAACTTGTGACTAAACCGCGTTCATCATGCTCGAGCAAAGAATGTGAAGCATTTGCTTCATCCTGATGGTGAAAGACTGGGAAAACATTTGCTTCATCATGCATGTCTAATAAATTTAGCACACCAGAATGCCATACCCAATCATGTAATCCTCATCTGTACATGGATCAGAACCTTGGACCATCAGTCTATAGAACAAATCGTGATAAGTTTACATGTCGTTTTCAGCGTCTGGTGATTCGTGAACCGTGACAACTAACGTTGTGCGATGTATTTTTCATGTGAACATGAACTCGCAACATTGGGCTGAGGAATATCTGGATTTGACCTGGTAAGCTTCGAGACTGGAAGTCTCCGGACCTAAGTGACGTGTGAGGACATGCTGGCCTCAGCTTCAAGTCAGGTCCAACTTCAAGTCTTCTCCATCATACACTCATCCTGCTCGGTGCAGCACTCGTTGCGTAACCGACGAACTTGCTCCAATTTCGAGCGACACGGTGTTGATCTGTTGGACAGGACGGCAGGTTCTCACTCAGATTCAGTCTCTCGGAGAAGTCAAGTTCACATCATGTTCAGTTTTTAGAGCTGAGACATGTGTATACATAAACAGAAATGGGGCCAACAGTCTAATGTTTTCCACCAATTTCCAATTCATACCCTATAGTTTGGTGGTTTCAAAGTGCCAGCAACAAGGGCTAAAACTTAAAACTCAAAACCCGAAACAGAAAAACACCATGCCGTCAGTCAAACTTCAGTTCACACTAGCATTGCCACTCAATGTCTCTGTCCTCTCCATACCCATTTCTTCTGCCCATATATAACATAAACCACCACTCACTCATGACTCATGATTCACACCACAACAACCAGCAACCTCATTTCAAAAAACACAAAAAAGCAGAAAAAGAGAGAGAGAGAGATCCCTGATTGATTGGTTTGCCACCAAGAAGTAAGAACACAAAGTCCTTGACATCCTCACAGACTCAGTATGTAACAGCAAACCTGTCTCTCAGAGTTCCCAAGGCATGCCACTAGTATACTTGCTGCCACAAGGCACAAGCAATGGTATATATAGTCAACGAGTAGCACCCTACCAAGAGGACATGGCTGCAGGGAGTGGTGGCGGCATAGAATCGTAGACCAGGCCAGATATCAGGCGAGGAGCGGCCGAGCACTACGTCTGCGCGATGGCCGCTGCGGCGGCGGCGGCGGCGGCCGAGAAGGCGGTGAGGTGCCTCGGCCGGGGCTTCGACATGACGTGCGACATGAGGCTCAAGTACTGCAAGGACGCCGGCGGGTGCCTGATCGAGCGGGGCGGCGTCGAGACGGCCCCGCTCGCCGTGCCGGGCGTCGGGACGGTCGCCGGCGTGCCGGCCGACGTCAAGTGCGGCAGGGGCGACCGCGTCCGCCTCAAGTCCGGCGTGCTCGAGTTCAACAAGGTTAGCAGTGCGTACCGATAATACCACCGTGCATGGAAAGCTTGGCATCACCAGATCATCTGTTCCATTTTTGAGCTTGTTTTTGCTTAAGTTGTTATCTGTATAAATTGTTGGAAAATCTTTTTTAAATTTAACTTGAGCTGTTTCTTTTTTGTAAGTTCATTGTTTGAATCTAATCAAGGAGTGTGCTGTTCAATTAGAAGCTAGAAATTTGGAAACTATATATGGTTGAGTTTGCATTGCTTTGGTCTCTGTTTTTTTCTTTTTTTTTTTTTTGCTCGAACAGCGCATGAGAACCGCGCGTCATTTCATTAAGCTAGAAGAAAAATTACAAAGACCACTCTAGGCGCCTAACAAGGCACCACACACAAACAGCATATTAGCGCCACGGAATTAAAACAAGGCGACCACATCGATCTCAGGCTTTAGGCCAAGAACACCGACGACCTAAACACTAGCTCCTTGAGTTTGGTCTCTGGTTATCTTCAGCCCTGAATCTCATTTATTCCTTTAAAGATATAACAAATTTTCTCTCCCTCTCTAATACAAGATGTGTAAACTAATAGGATGAGTGCTAATGCCTACTAGGCAATTCATATGATAGATTATTAATTAATTTACTAAATCGGAGAGATAAAGTTTCAACTTCAACTAAAAGCATTTCGTGTTGGTAGAGAGATTTTGCCCCATTAAGTTTGTTGAGTGGACTTTGAGCAAATCAACGTGATCTCACGCACAGAAGCAATCGTTAACGTGTCTTCAACAATTTATAGGGAGAATAAACATTTATCCAATTGTGGTGCACTTCTGTCCATGTCAATTGTCAAGAATGCTGCAGTTGAGTGGAATATTACCAACAAGGGGTTCTTAAAAAAAAACAGGAGAGAGAGAGAAAAATATCGAAATATGATGGGAGAGTCAAACATATTCTGTCTTATTTCAGTACAATTTGGCACAGGTGGTCCTGAATCCTGATCGTAAACTGTACATCCCATGTTTTATTATCGAATCAAATTCCGTGTAAGTTAGGAGTCCTCCATGTATAAACTATTGCACGTCGAATTGGACGATGCCTCGTTTGACTTTGACCCAAGGGAATCCGTAGAGATCATGCATTTCATCTTCCTCTGCAGATTCCATGCTGATCACTGTAAATTATGATCGCAGATGATATAAGTACTAGATAATTTTTTTAAAAAAAATGTCCACGGAGTCTCAGAGGAGAAATGTTGCAGATGTCGGAGCTGTTCAACCAGCGGAGCTCGGTGGAGGGGAAGATCCCGTCGGGGCTCTTCAACGCGTGCTTCGACCTGGACAGCGGCGCCTGGGCGCAGGACGCCGCCGCCACCAAATGCCTCGCCATGGACGGCTACTTCATCTCCCTCTTCGACCTTCGCCTCGACCGCCGCCCGCTCGCGCTCGCCGACCACGTCCTCCGGGACGTCCCGGCCGCCTGGGACCCCGCCGCCATCGCAAGGTTCGTACGCAAAATTAACCGCATTGCGGTGCGGCAGTCATTTTTATGGCATGCCAATTTTTTATGGCCTGTTTTTAATCCTCAGAAAGTAGCACTGCTAGTCTGCTACTGCATAAAAAACCTTCTACCATTTTTTTTTTACCAAACACTATCATGAAAAAAGGAAGTCGCTTATTCATCAGTGCCAGCAAGTTGGCGCGAGTGGTTTCGAGTGTGTCCAGCTCGTAGCGATTACGAGTGGCAATGACTAAACTGCCGACTGATGGTTTAGTCAGCCGCGATTCTGACAGTCGATCAAGAACAGCAGCATCGCCAAAAAAACAGTAAGTTCACACCGTTAACAGGTTAAAACTGCTGAGCCGAGACTCTTCTGAAGATTCCCGACCACACCCTGTTCACAACGCATGGGAGGCGGCGGCGGCGGCGGCTCTCCGTCCAGAAACGTTACGTTGGTGTCACCATGCAAGTACGCCCAAGGTCAGAGCAGTCGTGACACGGACAGAGCTTGAAAAGGCTAGACGCCTGCGGAACGACGACGTAGACTTCCTTGGCTTCACCAAACAGGTGTTTTTGGAATTTCGATCACCTTCCCAAAACCTCCGTTTCACGCTACAAACGCCAAAGCTAACGAATTGAAGGAAGTTGTTGCAAGACTTGGACTCGTTCCAGGTCTGAAGAAATTGGATGAGTCATCGATCAGTCAGTAACTCTGCAAGCACCAAGCAGTTCAGATGTCCAACGTCCAAGATCCACTGCAACAAACAGGGAGACATTGTATTTTTAAGCTCAACTAAACAGCACAGTGCATCATCTCCGACTGCTTTAGAAATCAGAATCCAGACAGCTAGCCCCTTCAGCTAATTGAATCTGCACGGCGTTCTAACCTGTACACACACATAGATGATAGATGATAGATCTCCTTTTTTTTCTTTTCTTGAATTTGTTTGTCCGTCATTGTTGAATCTGAACAAGTCTGAACTCCTATGGAATGCCGACAGATTCGGCATTGACGAGCTGAACCATATGGCACGTACTGGCTACCTCCTGAACTGACGCTGACACTGACACTTATCTGACTTGATCCGATCCGGTGTGCAGGTTCATCGAGAAGTACGGGACGCATGTGGTCGTAGGGCTGAGCATGGGCGGGCAGGACGTGGTTTACGTGAAGCAGCACGAGTCGTCGGCGCTGTCGCCGTCGGAGATCAAGGAGCATCTCGACAGGCTCGGCGACCAGCTCTTCACCGGCGCCTGCGCCATGCCTCCCCTGCGCGCCGCCAAGTCCAAAGACAAGCTCAAGGTCCGATCCAAATTAGTTACCATGTTAGCAACTGTTGTAGACTGCACTACTGGATTGCAGTGATTACAAAATGACTGCAGTAGAATTCTCACGGTGGAACACTGAAAATGCATGGTGCCCAGATGCCGGAGGCCTTCAACGTGTTCGATGCCCAGGTAGCACAGCAGCGGTTTCAGGCAGCAGGGATCACCACGCTGGTATCTTCCAAAGAGGTAACAGGCTTGACAGTTGTTACGATCTTGTGACCATTGACCAAAGCAAGCAGAGAGGATTTCACTGAGGTTTTGAGCTGGTTCTTCTTCAGGGCGTGACGGTGATCTACTCCAAGAGGGGAGGGAACACGACGGTGGGCAGCCACTCGGAGTGGCTCCTCACTGTTCCGGCGATGCCCGACGTGATCAGCGTCCAGGCCGTGCCCATCACCTCCCTCATCAAGGGCGTCGCCGGCGCGGGCTACCTCTCGCACGCCATCAACCTCTACCTCAGATGTAAGAGCACCATTGCCATCTGCCATAGTACAAGTTTGGCTCGCACAAGTGGCCATCAGTAACTAGCGAAAATGACAGTCGAAAGTGGTTGTTACATACAGATAAACCTCCTGTCGCTGACCTCAAGTACTTCCTGGATTTCCAGCATCACAAGATGTGGGCGCCGGTGCTCGGCGAGCTGCCCCTCGGCCCGTGCTCCAACCGGCAGCAGGGCTCCAGCCCGGCGTTGCATTTCAGCCCGCTGGGTTCCAAGCTCTATGTCAGCTCAAGCCAGGTGAGGAGGATTCTGTGCCCAGTGCTAGCAGATCGATTCAGTCTAGAATTTGGAGGCTTGTAAACCAGTGAGATGATCGATCGTTTCTTTGAAAGATGACAAGATCACTGAACAAAATGCAGGTGGTTGTTCCTAAATTGCCGGTCACCGGGATGCGGCTGCACCTGGAAGGCAAGAAACACAACCGGTAAGAAATGTTCCCTGATCACGGAAATACGAGTTCGTTTGTTCTTGAAGGATAATAACTGAATATTTTTCTTCAAAAACAAGAGAAAAAGCAATCTGGAGATGTATCTGTCGTAGGGATGGCAATGGGGCGGGTTCGGGGCGGGTAGAACATACCCATGGCCGCCCCGACATGGGCAGCGGGTAAAATTTCTTACCCGTCCCCGTGCCCATGGGTAAAATTTCTTACCCGTCCCCGTGCCCGCCAGGTATGGGGCGGGTAACGGGTTACCCATGGGTACTCGTGCAGAGGGGCGGCGTGCCGCGTGTGTCGTGTGGAGGGGCGGCGGACTGTCGAAGGGAGGTGGCCGAGGGGCGGCGGTTTGCGTCAGGGTGGTGGTCGGGCGGCGGAGTGCGTCGGTGCTCTAGGCGGCGGCGGGGGCGGCGGTGTGCGTCGGCCCTCGGCCGTCGGGGGTAGGGAGGGCGGCGTGCGACGTCGGGAGGGCCGAGGGCGGCGTGTGGGTGTGGGGGACTGGGGGATCGGGAGGAATGGGAGGATGCGGTTAGTGTTAGCCAGTGAATGTTGGGCTGAGCCAAAAATGAATGTTGGGCTGAAATATTTTGTTGCCTGAATGTTTGACGGGTACCCACTGGTTACCCATGGGTAAGATTAGATCCCCGCACCCGCCTCACGTCGGGTCGGGTATGGGCGCCACCCACGGGTGAAAAATGGTACCCATACCCGTCCCCGTCGGGTCGGGTACCCGGCGGGTACCCGGTACCCGTACCCGAATTGTCATCCCTAATCCGTCGTCGTCTCCCTCTCACTCAGGCTTTCCGTAGTGGGAGAAGAGAAATCGCTGCCGCCTGCCGGTACCGGTAGTTGGTCGCCGCCAGGGTTGAGGTGAGCACGGCCTAAGCAAGAGCGGGTGCCAGCTGCCCGCCGCTGCGACGGAACGGTGGCAGAGCGACGGGGGGAAACGCGGGGGACAAGTAGATCTGGTGGACCCCCACCGTCAAAGCGGGGACGTTGAATTTCCGGCGGCAGGGCGATCCGAAGTCGCCAAGCTGGCTCCCCTGTGTCGCCTAATAGTTTACACAAACCCCCCTAAACCGGATCGCGATTAATAGTCGCGATCCGAAATTATGCAATTAACCCCTACATTGGATATTAATATCCGCACCCTAACCGCAACCCGAATATTTTCCCATCCCCCCCCCCCCCTAAATGGGTCGCGATTAATACTCGCGATCCACATTTTTGCACTAAAACCCCCTAAATATTTTCGAAATAGTACTTTTGTACCTGCGATCCGCGGTGCTCCTCTCCTGACTCCCCCCTTCCTCTCCGGCGACGGCGACGGCCGCATCGCCACGGTGAATGGCATCCCGTCCGTTTTGCGCCTCTCGCCTCTGACCCATCGCCACTGAATCTCCAATTCCGCACCTCTGCGTACTGCGTACAGCGTATTCCGTCTCCCGCCGCCGCTCGCCCCTGTTCGACCTTGCTCGCGGTTGCATACCTGCGCTGCGCAGTTGTTCAGGCCTCGATTTCCGACTTGCTTATGGCGTGTTCGTGCTCGTGAATCAGGGTAGCCGTCCACCTGCAGCACCTCTCGACCACGCCGGCGTTCATCGCCGCCGCGCGCCACGACAAGCCGCCGGCGTGGCGAGGGTCGGAGGCGGTCTCCGACGACCGCTTCTACGAGCCGGTCCAGTGGCGGATGTTCGCGCGCGTGTGCACCGCGCCGGTCAAGTACGACCCCGGGTGGCGGGACGCCGGCGACCGGCGCGCGGCCTGGGTCGTGACGGGTGCGCGGCTCCACGTCACGGCGCACGACGCCACCGACGTGCTGCACCTTGGCCTCCTCTACGCCGAGCTCCCCGGCTGCGCCGTCGTGCAGTCCAGGTGGGCGCGCGGTGCGGCGAGGCTGTCCGGCAAGTCGAGCCTCCTCTCGGCTGTGTCCCCCGCGGGGTCTTCCGGCTGCAGCAGTGGCGGTTCGCAGGACAGGCAGCAGCCGGGTAAGCCGGAGGTCGTCAACATCAACTCCGGCGTGCTCGCCGGCGGGCCTCCTGTGCCGGTGGCCGCGCAGAAGATGCTGAGGCTCGTGGACACCTCACAGGTGACCATGGGGCCGCAGGACAGCCCTGGGTACTGGCTCGTCACCGGCGCAAGGCTGGACGTCGACAATGGGAGGATCTCACTACACGTCAAGTTTTCCCTGCTTGCCCCGGCTTCCTGACAAGATGTCCATTCATGCAGAGATTGTACAGTTTTTCCCCTTCCGAACCTCAAAACTAACCACTGTAAGAACACACATCTTGTTTGCCCTTTTTGTTTTTCAACCATTCTTTCATGTTTTTGTTTCTGTTAAGAGTAGTGTGAATGTTGCTGCAAGGTAGAAAATTAACATTGCAAACGAGATGTATCATTTTATAGCCTGTTCGTTCGGTGGTGGTGCGATCTTTGGTTTGTTCCGAGAGAAAATCTCTTTACTGGTTGTTGGTGGCTGATTTGTTATGAGAGAAAAGTACTGCTGGCTGGTGGCTGATAAGCCAAGCGAACAGGCTGTTATTTTTGTAAAGGGGAGTTCCATATAGTTTACTGAACAGAATGCACGGCGTGACTCAATGAGTGGCAACCAAAAAATTATAGCAGAACCAGAAAGCACAGATTCACTAATGTTACTGGAAGCATCAACGTTAAAAACATTCATAAGCGACATTTAGTTAATCGTACCAAGCAAAGGTAGAAACTTTACAAACTTAAGAAGGCGAGAAATTAATAAAGGATCTGATGCAAATCAAGCTACAAGCATGAAGTGAAATGATAGCACACAAACGTGGTACATACACCAGACGTCAGCTCAGAGCGGTTTGCTTGCCTTGATCCATCAGACCATTCATGCTCGACAATCAACATGCTGATTGCAAATGATCGAGGATATGTACAAGAGCAAACATGCTGCCAATACTCAATGGAATCTCAGGTTCTGATTCATACTATTCATGAGGGATGTCAAATCATTTCTCCTCTTCTTGATGAATAAAAGCCTGTCGTATACGCACCATGGAAAGCTTATAAGATGTGGCCGATCGTATCCTTCATTGTAGCTGCCCCAGTAGTGTGGGTGGTAAGTAACATGATACCAAGCAGAGGCCTTGGCCTCTATGGCATCTTGACCAATTCCATCTTCGCCCTTGAACCATGACCTAGCTTCTTTCCTCAGAGATCGCACAGCCAGTCTAATTGCATCAGCATCACTACGCTTGGTGAAATTCTTTGCCATCTTAAGAATACAACCGCTAATTATCTCAGCTTCACTTTTTATGCCATAGTGGTCCATAAGATTACCCAACTTGAAATCATACTCTTCCTTAAAGTCTATAGCCTCAGAAATGTAATCCTCATAGCCATCAACAATCAAATCAGAATCATAAGACCGTCTTGCCACATCCCTTGTGAAGTGCTTTATGTGAGGTGTGTGCTTCTTTATTTCCCTATAGAGCTTCCCGATCACACCACTCGATTCATAGGTGACTTTGTCGAGCTTCTCCATAAAATCAGGATACTCCTTGACATGTAGCTCAGGTGGAATCAGAGCAGGTACTCCAGTCTTTGGGAAATCAACAGCTATAGAGAAGAGCTTGGCCAGTGCAATGCATGGTATACTTTCAGCCTTCAGATATTCCTTGTCTGCAAAGACCACATGTGCATTGGCAATAATCCCAAGACTTTCATTAACTATGTAGTTTGTGAAATACTCCTGTATTTCCTGCACAGTATGAGATTGATCATATCAAAGCGTGGTATGAGATAATTTAGAAGTAGAAGATGATTCTATCTACTTAATTGGAATATAACTGCACCACGAACACACAATGTTAAACTCCGAGAAATACGACTTAATACTTTACTGTTCAGGGGAATGTGAATAAGGCAATGAGAAAGCAAGTCAAAGATCAACACGCAACTTAATGATAGCATTGATGCAAATAGATCAACTGTTAGCAATAATGGCGTCGAAGATGAATGGTTTCAAATTAGAAACTACCTCAATTGTAACATCATGATCTAATGTTTCTTCTGGTGCTGGAGTATAGTCCATAGGATCCACCATACGACTTGGAATAAGAGTTTGATCCCAAGAAACAAAATATATGTCCCCATCAAGATCGCTCCCTGAACACTCGTTAGGGTGTGGCCTGCGTCCATGAATACCAGAATTTAAAACTGCTTTAGAGAAGAAAGGTCACAATGCAAGGATTAGCATTCACATAAGACAAAAACGACAACATAACATCCATAAGTAATACCCACAAACTAACTATAAAAAGGTTAGGAAATCTAAAACTTTGACTTGTTTCAAGAAAAGATCTTGTTCAAAATTACTAGAAAACATTAGTATACTGTTAAAATACATGCCTTGTTCCCTGCTGTGGAAAGACAACACAGTCAAACATGTGGTGCAGATCAGGCACATCGACAGCGTGGAGAACCCGTATGTCGCCAGGGTGGAGACAAGGATTTTTGGCAACGACTACTTTTCCTGTTACAACAAATTTGCTATGGTCATCTGCGCAGTATGAAGCCTGGATGAATACCTGGCCATACTTAAGTGTGCAGGTTTCATCCAAACATCCCATCATTGCACGTCCACGTTGGATGAATATCCTTGACTTTGTTTTCAATTCTAGCAACTTGGATGCTCTAAAAGTTTGTAGCAGCATGGAAAGATATGGTTCCTGATCGGGCTGGTAGCCACATGACAACAATTCTTTAACTACATTAGTTACTTCTCCCATGGGCATAAGTTCAATTGCTGCTCTGGCAGCCTGTGGTTCAATTACCATCCTGTTCAACTGCCTCACAGCTTCCTCCTGCTTTAGTTCAAAGACAGTACCACTAACTCCGAGTGTTGAGAGAAGAGTAATCAACTGTCGATTCAAGTAGCACGGTTGGTACTTGCTGTATGCAAGGACATCCAGAGTGATATTTTCGGACTGGAACTTTGACATGCTTTTTCTCAAAGAAAGCTTACGATTTGATCTTGGGTCAACAGCGACAACACCTTTGTAACCACCATACCTTATCTGAAAAACTGAAGGAGCAAATCGTTTCAATTTGCACTTCATAGCCACCTCCAGGGCAAAATCAGCTGAGATCTTTCCAATTCCATCAGAGAATATGTATTTAGTGCCATTTGTTATATCTGGAATTTGTTCCACCTCATACTTGTGGACTTTCAACGTTTCTGTTGAAGAACTAAAAGATTGACCAAGCCTTGCAGCATACTTTGCCACATTTCTGATATTGCGAAAGTCCCCCATCCACTTCCTGATGTCACTCGCAGACAATCCTGGTCGAGAAGCAAACATCCATGCAGAGTTATCTCGGAGCTGGCTTGAGGAAAACGCAAGAAACTCAAAGTGCTTGTCACCAATACTGATGCCATTTGAAAGGACTGACAGAACTCTATTATACAGAGCAGTTCTCCTGGCATCACTTCCAGAAGCAGAACGAGGTGACAAATCAACTGAACGGAGCTTCTCACAGTCCTCATCAACGAATGAAATCCGAAGAAAATTATCTAAATCAGCAGAGAAATGCCGTACAACACGATTGGAGACATTTATCTCAGGTCCATAAAAATACACTTTAGCAGGGGTAACTTGCACCCTGTGGACATAAACTAATCCATCAGCCAGAGATATATTAGATGACCTTTGCAGTGCACGGCGTGAATTCCGAATTTTTGCGTATTGCACTGATAACCAATTTGTTGGATTCAAGCAGGTGCTTTTCAAATATGACATTTTTAAAAGTGCACGCTTTACATGGTCAATAGGTATAAATTCTGGACTAACATAACGGAAGAAGTTGTCATCAACTGTTGGCCCACTGAGTGTCCCATTCTGAACCAAATTATTAACTTTGAAGAGTATCTCGTAAGGGACCTCTATGTAATGAGGAGATTTCACTATTGGAACAAGGGAGTTACCACAGGAATATGAATACCCTTTCTGACATTCAAAGTCAGAATTGTGCTCTTTATAGTAAACAAAGTAGTCGGCAATGTTTGGGAGCTCGCACTGTCGTGGCACTTCCAGACAGAGAATAGATGACTGCCCTATGCTAGCTGATGGAGTAAAATCAATTGTCCTGGTCCATTGTTCATCTGTATCATCCCTAAACCAGTTGAAGAAAGGATCCTCATACATAAGACCTGAACGGCGTGGTAGCAATTCATAAATTTTAGGAGCTGCCTGAACCTGAAACATTACAAAAGTTGAGCTTATCTGAACTCTAAAGCTCAAAACTTTCAGCAAATAGCAGCTTTCTAAGTAGCTGAAAAATTGATAATAAACTACTGTGGTGGATGATATGGCCTGTTTATTGGATCTATATAGCAATAACAGATAGGTTACAGCTAACTCGCCCTCTCCTTGAGCGGATCTGAGATTAGAGATAATCTGAACTATAACCCAGAGGTCCTGAACATATAGGACTTTGCCTGACTAACTCCCAAATATCTAGCCGGCTAATCTAAACCGGCAGCTACAAACTTATCCAAGAACTCCCTGACTTCCTGGACCTATGCCTGCGCTGCAACTTCTTGCCGAAGAAGGTGTCCACAACACTGGGCCACTGATTGGATGGGTATAGTGTTTGAAATTGGAAATATGCTAAAGTCATGTCATATTAAAAATTATTCATACCCAACACATGCCATTCTCATCTCAGTACACACAAACTATGCTAAAACATCTAGCATAACCTTTGTGACTGGATTTTTCCAGTATACTAGAAAGGGTAGAGCCATCACAAGAAAAGGTTGACTAAATGAAAAAGGTGTGCAGTTCATAGACAAAATAGACAACGAAATGTGAAGATAGGAAATATATTAGTAAGAAATAACTCGCGCGTGTACTCGCTAATGCTTACATCAATTAGTTCTGTATCTTTCAGAGGATTATGGAATCTAATGTGACTAGATTGCCTAGTATGCTACAAACAATGTGGCCATAAAAAGGAAAAGGTTACTAAATGAAAAGGTGTACAATTCATAGATTTTATACACAGAAAATAGGAAGATGTATAAGATAAGAAAGACATAAGCATAATTCATTCTTGTAGTCAGTTATCTTGCACCACTTAGTTATCTTTCAGAGGATTAAGAAGGTAGAACCTAAAAAAAATGCAGTGACAATCTCCAAGAAAGGTGCATTGTGCAGGAAACCAACCTGAAACAAAAGGAACTTTGTCGGTGACATATAAGCAGGCGGACAATGAAGCTGCATCTCCCATATACTCTCATAAGAAAGTTCAAGTTTATATTTAATAAAGTTGTAGGAGAGGTAAAAGTAGATCTTTTTCATATCGAATCCAAATTGAACCGAAACATCCCTTGCAGTGAAAATGGTAGATAGAATGTTTTGGTTAACCAAGCAACCCAAATGCAGCACTGCATCATCCAGAGAAAACATTGCAACTCTTGGTCTTGGAACAATGTCACGACCCGCAGGTCTGGCTTTCAGATAAAAGCGTCCGCTCCGGAGAACATTTCTTTGGGCCGCATTTTCTACCAAGTAAGCACATTCCTGTGTCTGGAACTGAACTATAGCAAACGCCTTTGAGGTTGCAGTGATGTTCCTCGGATGCCTGAGCTTGAGAGCATAGATGGTACCAGCGCCAGAAATTCGTTCCAAAATATCCTTGACATGCTCAGCACTGTCAGTTAGAGCAAATCCTGACACCTGAATAGTCCTTCCCATGGTGCATATCACAACTACAATAACACAAGTTGTGATGAAATCAATTAGTCATTAGGAAGGACACATAGCTCTGGATATATATAAGCCAGGCCTAGTCTTCAGGAAACACCTCAATGCACTAGCAGAAACGTGGCGAGATAACCAAACTCTGAAAGGTCGCTCTTTCAGTAAGCAACAACAAACAGACACACGTTCGTTGATCATCACCAGACACACGTGCGTACACCCAACGTCTCCACTGCTACACTCTCCACATTTAATCCTCCTCAAAAATAAAATGCGAAATTTATTTTTATTTTTTAAAGAAAAAACACGAAAGGTCATCACGTCATTATTAGCAACTCCAACTGAAATACCTCCAGTTAAACCACCCAAAACCTTCCTCCCCCGACTAAATCTCCACGGAAAAAACCAAGCATTACCACCAGATCACCCTCTCACGCCACCTAGAAGGCATCGCAACAAATCTCACCGATGCAAGAAGGGGCAACCTAAAATTCGCAGCACCCGGGCAGGGAGCACTGAAGACAGCTATCGCAAGCACGCACGGCGAGATTCGGCGACCCCGCGCGCTCGCCGGCGAGACGGAGGCGCGGCCGGGGACGGGGAAGTGGGGGGAGACAGTCAGAAAGCGCCAGAGATCGCACCTTCTGTTGCGGCTGCTCGCCGATGAGAGCGCGATTGTTTCTGTCGCCAACAACAATGGTGGTGAGTGCGGCGGACTACAGGAGGAGACTCGTGGTGGAGTCGGTCAATGTGCACGTAACATTTTAAGCGGCGACGGGATATTGGGCCCGATGGCTTCAGGGATGTACTTGTATTGGATAGAGTCGGAGCGGGAGAGGGCGCGGTAAAAAGAATCGAGCTAATTATACTTATTTATTTATTTATGGCTATAAAGAAGAATCGAGCTATTTTTTATATATTTATTATGTGTAAAAATGATTAAGAATTGAATTGGTTTGTGAAAGGGCATTGGTGCCATGATCCTTATAATGAAGTTTGGTAAATGTCATGCCTTGGAACTCAAGGGTCGCTCATGGCTTGTCTAAATTGTATGCAATTTTAAGATTCAAAGATTGTCCCGTAAAACATACTGCAATCCTAGCTTTTGGATCAGCTGATATTTTGCATGTTGTTTAGGTGGTTTTTAAATTTTTGCATACCAGCAACTCAACTGAGGTGGTTTCATTAAAATCCTAAATTCCTACATGGTTGCTTTAATGACCATGGAAACTTCGTTGCCAAAAAATGATATATCCATGAGAAACAAATATGTAAAGGAGTTAATATATGGGAGATTGTGTGTCTGTAAGCATTTATCTTTTCACTTTCCATAGACGACCAAGTTGATCTCACACTTTGGCATATCATGTGAGGTTTCTCTTTTCTTTACCAATACCTAGAAATATTCATGTTTGAATTTTTGTAGGTTTCAACCCAAATTTGGTCTAGGAAGGCTGGATCATAATCGTTATAACAAATACTCTCTCCATCTCTAAATCTAGGAACTTAGAGCATCTCCAATAGTTTCTCGGCTCAGGTTTTCATACCTTCTCCAACAGTTCCTAATGAATAGTGCCAATAAGGATTTTCGATAACTATGTCATTACTTGTGCCCCAAAACGTAGTTCATTTCCCTGATGTTCTCTCGGGAAAATATTATTCCTAGTAGCAAACCTAATTAACAATTTCTTGGCAAACAATTGCATCTTATTCCAAAAGGGAAAACAATGCAGTCCACTAGAAGCCAAAGCTTTCATCGCCACATTTGCAACCCAAAGATGGTCGAGGGGACATGATGGCCATGCTATACATTATTACCTTGTTTCCACCAATGCAAGATGGACAACGAAAAGGCAAGGGGCAGCAGCCCTTGATCCAAAGCCGAAACCTCTGCGTAGAGCAAGGATGAAGGGCCACAAAAAAGAAGCAGTTTTTAACCCCCATGTCAGCAAAATGACATGCTAGTACGTACTACTACGAGAGTAGCTTGGCACGGTGCCGTTTGGCTCGTGACGAGGAATCCATGTGATTCTGAAGATTCTTGCTTCCACTCACTCACTGGATAGAGCATTGACTTGATTCGTGCCCAGCACAGTAGAGAGGGCCTTGCATTGCAGGCGAAGCAACCGTGGCCGATTCGCTCCATGCACTGTTGTACATACTGGAAAGAAAAAAAAAGCAACGCAAAGGACGACATGAGAGGAGAGCATCGTGGAAAGTCAGGGAAAGAGGAAGAAAATTTGGTCCAGAGAGAGGCCAGGACAAGGAGATGAAACGGACGAAGATGCCTCCTGCTCCCCGCCTGTGTCCTACAAGCTATAATAAACACACTCAATCTGTACGAGATGATAAAGATGGGTTTGTCGCCAAGGAACCAAGGATGATGTCTTGAAGAAGACTGATTATTATATAATCTAATCCAAGCTTGCAGTTGACAGTGTGATTGAGTCGTTTTCAAGATCAAATCATGTGGAAAATAGTAGGAATGCAACAGGGAACAGGTTGTTTGTTTCGTACTAGTTGTTTGTTTTCTGTTTGGGATGTCTTCTCTCCTTAATGAAAAATGTGTTATGATTTTCTTAAAAAAAGAAACAGGTACTAAATCATTTAATCCGAAACAGGTACTAAAGAACCTAAAACATTTAATCCAAAACTGACCACCTCCGCAATTGACGTTTTCAAGACCTGATCATGCACCTGCATCCGCAAGAAGGTACAGGATCATGGACATGATCAAGACTGAAAGTCACAGATCGTCCAATAGAGGTATACAACGACAGCGGCACAGCGTCGACAAAATGAGAGCGTGCTGCAAGGTTAAACCTCGCCCACCGAAGTGGTAGTTCCTCATCAGATGCAAACCTACTTTAGTTTTTTTTAAAAAGATGCAAACCTACTTTCCACCAATCTAAGGCATGGCAGGGTCATCTGTGCTAATTTCACCTCAGGATGAATAAGAACCGGCGAACAAGTACAACAAGAAATGAGGCTTTTTGGCAAATTTAGTGTCTCGCCTCCATTTCATAATACTTGTCGTTTTAGCTTTTCTAGATACATTTCTTTTACTATGCACCTAGATGTATACTTATATCTAGATAAAACCAAAACGACAAGTGTTACGAAATGGATGGAGTACTGTTGAGCACATACTGGATCCCGATCTGGATCCCTATATGACCATGTAACAGAAATCCATAAGAAACATGTTTTTATTCCCTCCGTTTTCAATATACTAGTATTACTTTTCTTAAATGCCATATTTAGAAAACAGAGGGAGTACTAACAAAAGATCAGCATATTAAACCATTCAGTAATACACAATGCAAATCAAGCTACATGCATTAAGTTTAAAGGGTGAATCTGAATTTTCCAAGACGTGTTTATGCCTGAAGCACGTAGAAGTTTGCTTGTATTCATCGACCAGATCATTCATTCACCATAATTAAAATCCTCGTCGGTAACTATTCATTCACCTAGTATGCAAGCGCGGATATGTTGACAATACTGAACAAAGTCCCAAGTTCTCATCCATCAGCCCCAGGAGATTCCCTAGCTCCAATTTGATATCACGTTCTGCTTCATTTTGTTCAATTGGAATTTCATTTCTGGACCATCTTCCTTTTCAAATTTCTCCTCTGCTTGATTTTTACAAGTCTGTCATATACACACCACGGAAAGCTAATAAGATGTGGCCGGTCCCGGGCATATCCTTCACTGTAGCAGCCCCAGTATTCTGGATGATAAGTAACATGATACCAAGCAGAGGCCTTGGCATCTAAGTCGTCTTGACCAATTCTGTTCTCGCCCATGCCCATCTCATTGAACCATGACACAGCTTCTTTCTTCAAAGATCTCACCGCCATTCTGATTGCATCAGCATCACTACTCTTGCTGAAATTTCTTGCCATCTTTAGAATACATCCACTTATTATCTCAGCTTCACTTTTTATGCCATAGTGATCCATCAGATTACCCAGCTTAAAATCATACTCTTGCTTGAATTCTATAGCCTCACCAATGTAATCTTCATAGCCGTCAACAATCAAATCAGAATCATAAGAACGTCTTGCCACATCCTTCGTGAAGTACTTTACGTGAGGTGTGTGCTTCCTTATTTCCCTGTAGAGCTTCCCGATTACACCCTTCGATACATAGGTGGGTTTGTCGGGCTTCTCCATGAAATCAGGATACTCCCTGACATGTAGCTCATGTGGAATCTGAGCTGGCACACCTGTCTTTGGGAAATCAACAGCTACAGAGAACAGCTTGGCCAGCTCAATACATGGCAGACTTTCAGCCTTCAGATGTTCTTTATCTGCAAAGACCACATGTGCATTGGCAATAATTCCCAGGCTTTCATTAACTATGTAGTTTGTGAAATATTCCTGTATTTCCTGCACAATATAATAAGATTGATCATTTCAAAGCATCGTCTGTTTTTTATTCAAAAGTTAAGTTGAAGATGATCCTATCAATTTAATTTGAATATAACTGCACCACAAACACACAACATTAGACTCCGAGAAATACAACTAAATCCTTTATTGTCCAGAAGAATTGAAAAAGGCCAATGAGAAAGTAACTTAAAGACCGCCACACAATTTAATGATAGCATTGATGCAAACAGATCAACTGTTAGCAACAACAGCATTGAAGATGAATGGTTTCAAATTAGAAACTACCTTGATTGTAACATCATGATCTAGTGTTTCTGCTGGTTGTTGAGTATAGTCCATAGGCTCCACCATACGACTTGGAATAAGAGTTTGATCCCAAGAAACAAAATATATGTCCCCATCAAGATCACTCCCTGAACACTCATTAGGGTGTGGCCTGCATCCATGAATACCGGAATTTGATGCTGACAATGCAAGACGAAAATGGACAGCATAATATCCATAAGTAATACCCACAAACTATAAAAAGGTTACGCAATATAAAATTTTAAAATTTCTTGCAGGTTCATTCATATTACGCAATGTTAAAGTTTTATATTACGCAAGTGTACTTTAAAAAGGCTGCAGAGTCTAGATACATAGAAAAGGTGATGTATCAAAAAAGCCAAAACAAATAGTAATTTGAGACGAAGACAGTAGAAAACATGATAGTATATTCATAAAGTACTTGCCTTTGTCCCTGCTGTGGAAAGACAACACAGTCAAACATGTGGTGTAGATCAGGAACATCGACAGCATGGAGAACTCGTATGTCACCAGGGTGGAGGCAAGGATTTTTTGCAATGACTACTGTTCCTGTTACAACGATTTTGTGATGGTCATCTGCACAGTAAGAAGCTTGAATGAATACCTGGCCATACTTCAGTGTGCAAGTTTCATCCAAGCATCCCATCATTGCCCGTCCTTGTGGAATGAATATCCTTGACTTTGTTTTCAGTTCTAGTAGCTTTGATGCTCTAAAAGTTTGTAGCAGCATGGAAAGATATGGTTCATGATTAGGCTGGTAGCCACACAGCAATAATTCTTTAACCATATTTGTTACTTCTCCCATGGGTATAAGTTTAATTGCTTCAATAGCAGCCTGTGGCTCAGTTACCATTCTGTTCAACTGCATCACGGCTTCCTGTTGCTTTGATTCAAAGACACTATCGCCAATTCCAAGTGTCGAAAGAAGAGTAATCAACTGTCGATTCAGAAAACATGGCTGGTACTTGCTGTATGCAAGGACATCAAGCGTAATGTTTTCAGACTGGAACTTTAACATGCTTTTCCTCAAACAAAGCTTCCGGTTTGATCTTGGGTCAACAGCAACAACACCTTTGTAACCACCATACCTTATTTGAAAAACAGATGGAGCAAAACATTTCACTTTGCACTTCATAGCCACTTCCATTGCAAAATCAGCTGAAATCTTTCCAACTCCATCAGAGAATATGTACCTTGTGCCATTTGTTATATCTGGAATTTCTTCCACCTCATACTTGTGTACTTTTAAGGTTTCTGTTGAAGAACTAAAAGATTGTCCAAGTCTTGCAGCATACTTTGCCACATTTCTGATATTGCGGAAGTTTCCCATCCACTTCCTTATGTCACTCGCAGTTAATCCCTGACGAGAAGCAAACATCCATGCAGAGTTATCTCGGAGCTGGCTTGAAGAAAAGGCAAGAAACTCAAAGCGCTTGTCACCAATACTGATTCCGTTGGAAAGGACTGAAAGAACTCTACTGTACAGTGTAGTTCTCAGACCACAACTTCTTGGAGCAGATCGAAGTGACAAATCAGCTGAACGTAGCCTCTCACAGTCCTCGTCAATGAAAGAAATCCGAAGGAAGTTGTCTATGTCATCAGAGAAACGCCTTACAACACGATTGGAGACATTTATCTCTGGGCCATAAAAGTAAACTTTAGCCGGGGTAACTTGCACCCTGTGGACATAAACCAATCCACCATCTGGAGATATCTGATGTGATCTTTGCAGTGTGTGGTGTAATTTGCAGATTTTTGAGTATTCAGCAGATAGCCAATCTGTTGGATTCAAGCAGGTGCTCTTCAAATCTGACATCTTTAAAAGTGCACGCTTTATATGATTAATAGGTGCAAATTTGGGGCTAACGTGACAGTAAAAGTTGTCATCAAGCATTGGCCCACTGAGTATCCCAAGCTGAACTAAACTATTGATTTTGAAGAGTATCTCAAAAGGGACATCTATGTAATTTGGAGATTTCACGAGTGGAACGATGCCAGTACCACAAGAATATGAATACCCATCCTGACATTGAAAGTCAATATTGAACTCTTTGTAGAAAAAAAAGTAGTCACCAATGTTTGGTAGATCGCACATTTGAGGCAGCTCCAGACACAGAATAGACGATTGCCCTATGCTAGCTGATGGAGTAAAATCAATCGTTCTGGTCCATTGATCATCCGTGCCATCCCTAAAATAGTTCAAGATAGCCTCTGACATGATACCAGAACATATTGGGAGGGATTCATAAATTTTAGGGGCCGCTTGAAGCTGAAATATTATAAAACTCTGGGTTTATTTAAGTTCTAATGTTTGAAACTTTCACCAAACAGAAACAATTATAAGTAGTTCAAGATTTGGTTGCAAAACATTTTGGTGGATCACCAGTTTGTGTCAAATCTGTTCCACCAAAACTCAAAAAATGAAGAACTTGCATAACACAGCCTTGCTTGAACAGATAATCATTCACCAGTACACTAGAAAAAATAGCATCCGTGTAGAATTCATTGGCATAAAGACAAGGGAAATAGGAAGACAAAAGAAATGTAGGAAATAACTCAATAATATAGTCTTCATGCCTACTTCAATCAGTTACGAATCTTTAAAATGATAAAAAAAAAGCAACACCTAACAAGAGCCACACTAAAATGTAGAAAACTGTTAGAAACCTACCTGAATCAAAAGGAACTTTGTCGGTGACCTATGAGCAGGTGGACGGTGAAGCTGCATCTCCCATATACTGTCATAAGATATTTCAAGTCTGTAGTTTTTCAGATTGTAGAACAGGCAAAATTGGATCGATTTCATATCAAATCCAAACTTGACTGAAACTTCCTCTGCTTTCCAAAGAACAGATAGTACATTTGCATTAACCAAACAACCAAAATGCAGGCCTGCATCCTCCAAACAGAACATTGGAGTTCTTGGTCTTGGAACTATGTCATGATCCGCAGGTCTCACTTTCAGAAAAAAGCGTCCCCTCCGGAGAACATTTCTTTGAGCTGCAATTTCTACTAATGAAGCACTTTCCTGTGTCTCGAACTGAACTATAGCAAACGCGGGCGCCACTGAGGTTGCAGAGATGTTCTTTGGATGCCTGAGCTTGAGAGCAAAGATGGTTTTAGGGCCAGAAATTTTTTCCAGATAATCCTTGACAAACTCAGCATTGTCAGTTAGGGCAAATCCTGATATCCGAATAGTCCTGCCACCCATGTTGCATGTTGCACCTACAACAAAATCATGTCATCTTCAGGAAGCACATACTGCTCGATAAATAAGGCGGGTCTAGTCTTCTGAAAACACATATTTTGCTTGTCCCATACCCCCTTTAGATTTTTAAACAAAACATGTAAACGAGGATATATGAAAGAGCAGTGCAAAACACTGAACTCTTGCTAGCTTACTGGCATTTTCAAGTACTCTATTTTTTTAATAACCGAGTGCCATTTCCAGCATGAATCACCTATCATCACAGCAATAAAAGCAACTCATTTCCAGCATGAATCACCTATCATCACAGCAATAAAAGCAACTCATTTCCAGCATAAATCACGGCAAAATGGTAGCGCGAACATTGTGAGAAAACCAGACACAAAACGTCGCACGACACTTCGTCAGAAACTATTCATGTAAATCGTGAACTGACCAGTTGATCAAAATCGTTAACAGCAATAAATTTCTCGCCAAACTATTGGAGAGTTAACAGCAATAAATTTCTCCCCAAAAATAAAACGATCGCCCATCATCATCAGGCATCTGTGCGTCACACCAACTTCTCCACCATTTATTCCTAGAAATAAAATGCAAAATTCTAGAGAAGTAAAACACTAAAGGTCGTCACATCTAATTTTTTTGAAGGAAGATCACATCTATTATTAGCAACTCTGGCAGCTGCGGTAAAGATATCCCAACTTGAACCAACCACCCACACAACACGAAAACCCTTCGCTCGGGGACGGACGGCCTGAAAGCCTGCAACTCTGCAACATAATCGCCGACACCAAAAGGGCAAGCTAAAGTTGGCGGCGCCCACTGAAGGCGACGATCAAACGCACCAAGGCAAGGCAAGAAGAGGAACCGGTGATATTCTGCGACCGCGCGCAGATGCCGGCGAACCGGAGGCCGCCGGAGACGAGGAAGAAAGCGGGGAGCTGGAGC
Organism: Cenchrus americanus; assembly: GCA_947561735.1. NCBI lineage: Eukaryota > Viridiplantae > Streptophyta > Magnoliopsida > Poales > Poaceae > Cenchrus > Cenchrus americanus. The sequence goes on from OX387241.1 coordinate 15,712,417, forward strand.
AAGAGATCGCACCTGTCTGTTGGCTGCTCGCCGGCTGAGAGCGCCAACAACGATGCTGTGCGAACTGCGGTGAGAGAGAGAAGAGACTTCTGGTGGTGGAGTCGAGTCGAATCAATGAACGTGCACGAAATATTTAAACGGTGACGGGATGGTGGGCCCGGTGACTCTGGGAGGGGGATACGAATGGCTGGAGGTTCCAGCGCCGTCGATTTTGCTCGGAGATTCGTGCGCGAGGATCACGAGGCGCCGCGAGTGGTGTTGAACTGCCAGGGAGTGGGGGTTTGTGGAAGAAATAATGTGAAACGTCACGATTTTATCTCGGAACTCGAGAGTTTTTTTTTCTCGAACAATAGAGTTTTCATCCTTGACCTCCTTTTCGCAAGATAAGTACCTAGCTGCAAGTTCAAAACCATTCACAAAGACCAGCAATTTGAAACTTGAAGGTAACTTCTAAAATACCAATGGTACTTGAAACTAATATGAGCAGAGCATTTTGAAAGGACACGATATATATGATATATATCTAATGTGTAATTGACAACACCCCATTCATTCAAAAACAATGTTCAGAGATATGCTAATGGGCTAATCATGTTGAAGTAGTACAGTGCAGACAATGTATAGACCTACATAAATGGACTCGAATTTCACAAAAAATGAATAGTAATCATTGGCAGACTCAGAAATTTGGACATGAAAGTCATCAACACGTGAAGGGCCTTTTGCACAAATTTTGCAAATTGAGATATGATCCTTCTTGTTCATTTATAGGCTTGAGTTAACAATGCCCTGTCGAAGAAGTTCGTCCTGACAGACCTTTCCAAATTAATAAATTATATGATCGTCAGTATCCTTGTTCCCGAAAACATGGTGACCGAATACTACGTGTCAAACAGTTTAACAAATTATTTAATTCAAAGACTTGAGATAATTCAAAAACATTTTTGTGACATAACAGCTAGAAGTGCCATCAAATGCCTTTAAATGCACACGTGTCATCAAATGACATGGGATAATTTCACAGCTTATGAAAGAGTTCGATCTACACAAAGTAGGGCTTATTCTTTGTTAATTGGTCTGCACCAAACCAACAAGCAAACCTATAGGCACAGACAAAAGTAAAACAAAACAAAAGGAAAAGCTGTCAATATTCAGGAACTAATTCACAATACCAATTAACAAAGAATATTGTACTATTCATCTGAAGTACAATGCATGATTTTGGTTTCAGCCACCTCCCTCTTGAACTTCTCAAAGACCTCTAGACCCATTTCATGTTTTGTTACATAATCCTTGATAAAATCTTTCTCTGAACAAGCTAGGAAAGTGGCTAGCGCAAAATTGGGAGCAACCACCCCTCTTTCTTGCAGCCAATTGTACATTAAAAACCTAACTTTGGTTCTCTCGACAGTGAACGACAAGTATGAGGGGAACCCAACTAGAGCACTTAGGGGATAAGCTGTCTCATTTAAAAGGAAAGATATCTTGAACTCAAGGACATGTATCTTCTGATTCAAAACATGTGGAGCTATCTTGATCATCTTCACTACATCCTTTCGGGAAAGCCCAGTCCTAACCAAAAAGTCAAACCGATCTTGGAGTTCATCACCCTTACCACGGAAAGATTTGAGTGCCTTTTTCATATCCTCAGAGCCTTCCACAAATCCTAACCCTTTCAAAAATTTTACCTTCTCCTTCAATGATTGGTCAGTACTCCTGTCAGGAGGCGGCAGACGGCTGACCTTTGTCCCAAATTTGTATTTCATCAATTGCTGTGGATCCTCCTTTATAATCCTCCACAAACGCCTCTTGCCCACACAGAGATTTGTAAGAATGCTGTTGGCCGCCTTCACTCGAGCAGAACCAAGGAGTGACGCATTTGCTACTACAAACTGTTTAATATCCTCATCACATACATCAATCTCAGCTAACAATAGTATAACACTCTGTATATTCCTTGCGAAATTGCTGGCTGGTACATCTGGGAAGTCAAGGAAAAGATTAAATAGATCCTTTTTTCCAGAACCCACTTTCAGCATGATGGTAACCACTCTAAACAGTACCTTTCCCGAACCATCCAACAGGAAATCTGGGTTTTGGCTGATCAATTTACCAATACCCTCCTTATCAAATCCCAAATCAGTGAAAAATTGAGGAATTTCAACCATCTTTTTCCAATCATACGACTTCTGTACAGATAAGAATTGACCGATCCAGTCTCTCTTAATGCCACAATCATCTAGCCACTGCATGATCTTGAATTCAGCATTTAGGTCACGTGTCAATATGACAGGGCAAGAGGTCACAAGTTTTATCACAGTTGTTTTACTGAACCCTAGATCCTCAAGAGCACTTAGCTTAGATGGAAGCACATTGCTACCAGATCTAAAAAACTCCACAGCAGCCATGTATATCCTCCCTATCTTAGTGCGCGCAAACCCATAATTACAAAGAAAGTGGTAGTTCTCCAGCAATGTCTCATCATCGGCAAGAAACATGAGATCCCGAGGTAGAAAGGAATCATACTCGTCCGGCTTGAGGCCCATGCTCTCGAAGAATGGCTCGAACTCGTTGACAGGGTGGTACCGGAACAGACGCACCAACGCCTTAGTAGCCCTCTGATCCCTCACCTCAATCTTTTTCACCTTTGACCTGAACACCACCTCCTCACCCCCCTCCACAGGGTCCTTGATAGCATCCTTCACCTGGTCCAGCAGCTTGCTCACAAAGGCAGGGGAGTGCTTGCTTATATGCTCGGCATCAGCAAAAGACAGACCCCGCGTGAAATGGAGGTACTCCATGAAAGTCTGCTGTGCAGTCCAGTAAACCCGTCTCTTCTCCAATTGCCTGAGCTCCTTATCCACCACCACCTCCTCCTCATCCTCATCCAAGGGTTTCTCCTTCCCACCACGTGCGGGGGCAGCGGAGTAAGGCCTCAACTGATACTCATGACCAATTGGTGTGACCCCACAACTTGAGGTAGGTGATGATTCTTGAACATCCCAATAACGGGTAGCAGGTGCACACGAATGTGCCACTCGGTATGGCTCACTGTGCTCCACAATGAGCTGAACCTGAGTAATCCATCGGAGCCTGCGAGCAGCCCTCAATGCACTGCGAAGGATCATTGGGAAACCAAGCCGGAACTGCAGGAAATGGCGCAGGAGTGGAAACAAAGGTGCTAGCTTTGGGATGCTACACCACATCTGACATTGACAGCGCCTATAGCTTCCCTTCAGCACCCAATCTGCATGCACAAAACAAAATGCCAAATAAACCACGCCGTGGACCAAGGATTTGAAAACAGGGTATACCTAGCCAAAAACTCCATAATATGGGTAATCCATATTATGTTAAAACGATTTTTTGGACCCTAACACAGTGAGCCATACCGAGTATAAACTACAACATTCTCCAAAAAATCGTTTTACAAGTATAAAGTAACCGCAAGTACAACAATACATTTAAAAGGTCTCATAATATGTTAACAAACTACAACATTCTCCAAAAAATCGTTTTACAAGTATAAAGTAACCGCAAGTACAACAATACATTTAAAAGGTCTCATATAATACCTTAAATTTGACAGATGAGCTCAAAAGTTGCATAATATAGAACAAACATACTTATATCAGATCTTGCAAAAATTACAATATCAAGAAATCAAGTGTACATGTTAGTTTACAAACTGTGTTCTCGTATTTCGATAAAGAAAATGAGGAGGCGTTATCACCAGCCGGGGGCGGACCCAGCATAGGACATGGGTGTACATGGCAAAAAGGTCGAATTTAGTAGGTAAAATCATGGTCAGATCCGAATACAAATACCCTACGTTAGGGGTTTGGGTGTTCGATTTCGCGTTGCAGCATGGGAAGGGAGGGGAATAGGAAGTCATACCCCTGTCGGATGTTCGTCGCTGGCCAAGCACCCGTCGCTCGACGAAGGGTTTCAAAGGCTTCGCTAGGCTTCCAGGCAGTAACGGGGCCAGCTTTTGCTGCCGACTAGGGCCAAAATTCAGGCCAAGATATGGATGTGCAGATCTCATCCAGAGGCCAGAGCTACTGTATATGCATAGAAGCTTGTGCAGACAGTTTATTAACTGGTAATGCTAGGTGTGATAAAACAAACGAATGCCAATAGAGCTTTTTACAGTCACTGTGGATATTATTATTGATATTGATAACAAACTGAAGATTCTAACAAGGCAAACTGCTGGAGCATGATGGCTCATATCTGTGCAGAAAAATTTCCAGATGAAAAAACTGCCACGAGCTTTGATTTTCGAAAGAAGGATCACAATGTTCTACTCATCTTCATTTTGTAATATCAATTACAAATCCGAAATTTCAATACCAAATTTCAATCAATTTATTCAATTAATGGAGAGGTCAACTGAAGATCGGAGATTGGAGAAGAAATGAATACCACAGAGAACAGTGAAGACGGCAGGAATCAGGAGGTGGCTCGGGCGGACTGAGCGCCGCCGTGCGCTGGCGGCCGGCGAAGAAATGAATACCACAGAGAACAGTGAAGAGGGCAGGAATCAGGAGGTGGCTCGGGCGGACTGAACGCCGCCGTGCGCTCGCGGCCGGCGGCCACGCAGGCTTAGGCGGGCAGCCGGGGCAGGCCGCACCGCCGCAGCCCGCAGGCAGGGCCGCAGGGGCGCCGGGAGCCTGGTGCGGTGGTGCCCGGCGGCCGGCGGGGGACGGGCGGCGTCGCTGCTGCTGCCTGGAGGGCTGTGTGTGCGGCGGCGGGATGGACTGCGGGCTGCGACTGCGGGCCTGTGTGTGCCCTAGTCGAATTTGTTTCGTGGGCCAAATTTACCCAGAAATGTGGGCTACCATGGGCCACGACTAGGGCCTAGCTAAAAATCAGCAACGCCCCCACCGCGCGCCGCCGTGCTGCTCCTCCTTGCTCCACCACCCGCAGCCCCATGTCCTCCTCCGGCTTCAGCGCAAGGCTCCCGTAGCCGCTGCCGCGGTGTCAATGGGGACAGAGAGGAGAGGAAAGGGAGACTGAGTCACTGAGGAGAATTTTGTGATTATAAGACTCAAACAAACACTGTTTGCTATTTTGACACTGGTCCCACATTTCATAGACACAGATGGACTCATTTGTCATCCACACAGATTGTCAAAATAGCAAATCACGTTTGGAGGGAGAGAGACGAGCGGTAGCTGCGGCACTGCTTGAGCGAGGGAGAGACGAGCGAGCTAGGGCCGGACGCCCTGTTCTTGGCTTATCAGCCACCGGCCAACATTACCTTTCTAATAAATCAACCACCAACAACGAGTCAGCAGTACGTTTCTCTCAGAACAAATCAGCACCACCCATCAGCCACCAGCCAAACAAACAGGCTGGGAGTAAGAATTTTTTATATATATTTATTTTGGCTTGATTTTCGAAAAATAAATGATCGAATCAAAATTTTCGAGAAAGGTACATCTGGCGTCGTACCCTACGGCGGCAGGCTCCTACCACCGTACCCCACGGCATTAAGTCCCTGTCGCCGTGGGGCACGGCGGCAGGCTCCTGCCACCGTACCCTATGGCATTAAGTCTCTGCCGCCGTGGGGCACGGCGGCAGGAGCCTGGTTCCGGCGGCAGGGCGGAGCGGCGCGGCGCCAGGACCCTGCCGCAGTGCCACATGGTGTTAGGTCATTTTTTTAGTTTTTCATTTGTAAAACACTTTTAACCTTTTTAAAACGTCAAACTGATAAATGTAAGCATAATCACAAGGGAATATCCTAATCAACGAGTAAATGGAAATAGTTTATACAAAATCATGGTAAAAGTAGTACTACATCTAAATGTGCCAGCCCCTCTTCCCCCTAACAGCTCTAGCGCCAGCCCAAATGTGGTCCCTGTCGTACGTCTAGGGGTCAGGTGCCCTGACCACCTGAGGTCCTAGCTGGTCGGGAGACGGTGTCGCCATGGCCGCCTGCGACGAGCCTGCAGCATCCGGTGTCGCTCCGCCCGCCGGTGTCGCTCCGCCGCCCGCCGGTGTCGCTCCGTCGGCCGGCTGCGGTCGCTCCGCCGGTCGTGGTCGCTCTGCCGGCCGCCGGGGTCAACTGTGACGGCTGAGTCCAAACTGGTGGTGGCTGTGTCAACTGTGACGCGCCAACCTCCTCAGCCTGCTGCGGGGCGGCATCCATGGTCGCGAGAATATCATCGTACCCGAACTCATCCCAACCCAGGTGCTCCTTGGTGGTCGTGTCGAAAGTAGGCCGGAACATAGGTGGAGTGGACGACAAAGGAATATCTGTCACCGGAAACTGAAAGGCCGGCGGTCTGGAACCTCCTAGCGGATAGATCGGTGGCGGCTCCTGCTGTCAAGGCCCGGCTGTCGGAAAAGACGGCGGTCGTCCTGTACGATTAGAATATAGTATAATCAGAAACACACAATAATTGTGTGCATTAGTTGAAAATAAGGTCTACTGAAAGTTCTTGCGCCGGGGGGAGCAAACGGCCGCTGCACGTAGGTGTGCGGGCCCTGCACCTGTGGGTGTTGTTGTGCCCTCAGAGCCGAGAAGCCGCCGGCAAAGGTGGCAGGCGTCGGCTACGAAGCCGCTGTCGAGGCGAAGCTCGAGGACGACGTTGGGTGTCGCGGAAGGAGCGGAATCTCTACGGCCACGGCGTAGTTCACGACGACATAGTACCTCATGGCCGCAATATGTGCTTCGGTGCTCCTGAGGCCCCCGGGAGAAGCACTGCTCCCTCGCGGCCGATGCGAGCCGCACGACCTCAGCCAGCACGTCGTGATGCACACAAAATTAGAAACACATGTTATAATGAAAAGTCATATGAATGTAATATGTTTGTAGTATCGTAGCTTACCACTGTGTCAGCGGTCTGGTTTCGGTGCACCGGGTACGTCGCGTCCGGAAGGGCCCTGTCGTGGTCTGGGACATGTGGCGGTGGCGGGGTAGCAGGCACGTACGTCACCCGCGTCCACGTCCTCGGTAGGTACCACTGAAGGTATGCTACTCAGGTAGCGCCGTCGTGAAGGTGGTGCTCGGTGACAACATTCTACTCGTGCGCCGCAGACGCCCACTCTACCACGTACGGCTGCAGCCTGTCGACGAACGACGTCGCCGCAGGCACGCCCTTACGCGTCCACCTAGCACAGATGAAACATAAAATTATTGGCAACTGAATATTTGTAACGAAAAATACTTAGAACTGGCAAGTGGTAGCTCACCTGTGCGCTGTAGGCGACAGACGTGGCGCAGCGGGTACTGACGCACCCTGGAAGAGGCCGAACTGCCTCATCACCCGATGGACGGCGTACTCCTTAACGTAGATGTCGAAGACCAGTCGTCGCCTTGTCATCCAGTACGCTTGGTCTCGGGAGCACAGGGATGAGAGCCCCTGTGGTGCGCGGGCAGCGACCATGGCAGGAGCGTACGACGTCCACCGGACCTGGGCATCAACCATCTGGTCGATCTGGCCAACGAAGTCCTTGTACGCCTTCTTCGGCTGCTCCCCAGCTCAAACGTGCTGCAAAGAACAAGAAAAGTTAAGTGAATCGAACTACAAAACTCATAACGCGAAGAATCACGTAAAGGGAGGTCATTACCTTCCGGAGACACCACATAGAACCCATGGTGGGGAGGTTCGCTGGGTCGGTGCCGTCGGCCAGCGGCTCGTACTCCGAGAGGTCGGCCCTAGGCCTGGCCAGCACGCGACAGTCCTCCCAACATCGCGGCGTCCTCCAGACTGAGAGTCATCTCACTGACGGGGAAGTGGAACGTGTGCGTCTCTGGCCGCCACCGGTCCATGAACGCGGCGATCAACGGGGCGTCGTAGTTGAACCGCGTCAACCGCTCCGCCCGGGGAACCTCAGCTCGTAGCTTGTCCCCCTCGACCAACTGCGCAACAAGGAGAAGTCCTGCAACGCATAGCCTGAAAAAATATTAATTTACTCAACGCAATTACTATTGTAAAGAAATAGAAATAAATAATAAATAAAAATTACGTACTTCGGAATCCACTGCTGGTGTATCGGCATCAACGTGCGGGTCGCCCGACAACGTATCGTGCCAAGCGGACCTCCGAGAACAGCCGACACGTACGAGCGGTGCTGTCGGTCCACGCCTCGTCGAACAACTCCGGTCGTACGTACTCAAACGGTGCAGCCATAACTGAAAAAAACATAATTTAATCAGTTTTTCCAATTATTCTAATTATGTGAATTATGAGAATTATAACAATTTCTTCAAAGTTTAAAACAAATTTAAACGAATTATGTGAATATAAATAATTTTTTTCAAATTTTATACCAATTTAATCCAATTATATCAATTATAACCATTTTCTAGAAGTTTAAAACAAATTTAAACAAATTATGTGAATTTAAACCATTTTGTACAAATTTTACATCCATTTAATCAAATTATGTCAATTATAACCATTTCCTAAAAGTTTAAAGCAAATTTAAATGAATTATTTGAATTTAAACCATTTTTTACGAATTTTATAGCAATTTAACCTAATTATGTTAATTATAACCATTTCCTACGAGTTTAAAACAAATTTAAACGAATTATGTGAATTTAAATACTTTTCTACAATTTTTATAGCAATTTAATCTAATTATGTCAATTATAACCATTTTCACAAAATTTAAATGAATTAAAACAAATTATGTGAATTTAAACTATTCTCTATGAATTTTATATCAATTTAACTAACCTAAGTTAACTAAACTAAATTTTACTAAACCAAGTTAACTAAAATAAATTTCTAAACTAAACTAAGTTAACTAAACTAACTAACTAATCTGAGTTAACTAAACTAACTAACTATACTGACTAAACTGGACTAAATTTAGAAACATAACTCAGAAGTGCTCCGAAGGGTTGAAAGCCGAAGGTTTGGAGGAGTGAGGGAGGGGCCGGCGGCAGGGGCTCGGCCCCTTATATAGGCGCGGCGCAGCCGCCGTGGCCGACGGCGCTAGGACTCCTGCTGCCGTGGGCCACGACGCTAGGAATCCTACCGCCGTGCCCCACGGTGGCAGGAACCTGGCCCCACCGGCCCGTATAGCCGACCGTTGGCGTCACCCCTAACGTCGTGCCCCACGACGGTAAGAACTCCTACCGCTGTGGGGGTACAACACCAGATGTACATTTCTCGAAAATTTTGATTCCACCATTTATTTTTCGAAAATCATGAAAAAATAAATATATAAAAATTCCATGAGTAACATATGGTGGGATGACTTGTGGGCTGGGCCAGTCGGGTCTTTTGTTTTCTTCCTTCTCCTTTTCTTTTCATTTCCCTCCACTTTACGCTGCCATTTTGCTTCCTTACTGCTAAGAGGTCATCTTGCCTACGTGTCTGAAAAAGATTGACTCGTCTCGCTTCACCTTATCGATTTTAATGAACAACAGACAACACAACTTGTCACTTTAAAAAAGAAAAGAAAGTCGTGGTAATGACTTGAGTTACAACTGGGCAAGAGACGCAAGTTGAGGTCACGAAGAGAAAGAAGGTGGTGGGTTGTAGGGGGAGAGGAGACTGTAGGAGACATAAATGGATTGTGTGCTCGTCAAGTTGAGGATAAAAAAGCCAACTGAGATATAAAAGAATCTTGATCACGGACCGACCATGTTGGGCTGGATTGTCAATTTGAATATTTTAGGATACGTATTGAGTACTTATCGAATACGGAATACGACACCTGCTCGACGCATAAGTGTGATGTAGTGTGAAAATGATGGAAAAGGACTCCATATTTTAAAACTGATCAATTATATTAACCTAAGAATCTAAAATTAATTAATATTCTAACCTAACAAATTTCATAACTTTAAAAAGTCATACTAATTTTCGAAAATAACATAATTAATATCACTATTAGTAGCACACTCGATATTTTCTTTAAACTACATATGAATATAATAAATTCAACATTTTTCAAAACAAATAGCAACAAATGTTAATTTTTTATTTCTTCTTTTTTCCCAAAGTTAGTAGCTAAAGGGTACTATGGTAAGTGCGAGTAGCACACTGCGGAGATAGATAACATCAATAAGCCATGGTCGTGAACAAGGTAGGAATGTGCGCTAGCAACGAGCACGGGCAGCCCTGACGGGACAATGTGCACAGGGCACTTGAACAAGCACAACAAGCACAGGCAGTGCATGGCATAGATGGAGCCAATAGATGGAAACAAGAGCAAAGCATGCAACGAGCACAAGTAGTTTTAATGTGATATGAATATTTAGTATTATTTCTTCTAAATTATTATCTTAACATAATATGTAATTTTACCTCAAAAATATTTTTACTTTGCGAATAATAATTTTAAATATCATTTAAATCAAATAGATATATACATCTTTCAAAATAATATAAAGTGATGTAAAGATTTTTTCATTTTAATGATAGTTCTAGATAAATGATTTTTAACAAAAATATCATCAGCACATAAAAAGAAAACGAACATTTTTTAAGGTATTATAAAAGCATTGGTTATGTTTATTGTTTGGCTAGTGTAGCTACTTTGTGATTTACTAATTTTTTGACAAAAATAATCATCCCACAATTTTTTTATCAAAAAAGTTTGGGAGTTACCATGACATCACTCAAAATATATGGTAATTTATATAGCATTCATCTTAGTCAAAAAAATTAAAAATATTTAAAGAAACACAACTTGAAAACATACAAAAATTAGGGTTGTTAGTTTCAATAAGATAAAAATCATATAATAGAATAATATATATTTAGGAACAAAATTAAGAATGTATGTACAGTGAGAGTGTCATCAAGCTAGCGAATAATCCGGTGCAACACTCTAGGACAAAACATATAGATATTCGACATCATTTCTTAAGTGATCATGAGGCTAAAAGAGATATTGCTCTATGTCATGTGAGCACCGAGAGACAACTTGCTGATATCTTCATTAAGCATCTAGATGAGTAAAGGTTTTATGTTTTGAGACATAAACTAAATATCTTGGATTCTCGTAATTTGATTTGACTTGTTGCACACAATTGTTTGATACATAAACAGAGAGAAAAATGATTTATTTTCTTAATTTTGTGTGTCTTACAAAATTGGTTCTTTCCATGATCTTTGGTGATCATAGCTTTGCTTGATTGATTGTGCCTGATCACCAAACATTATGGTTATTCTACATGTCCCTAGCACTATCTCTCTATCTCTTTCAGCTAAATTTCCAAATCTATTCAAAAGGCTCTTAAATCCCTCAGTACTATCGACACGAGGTCGGAAGTACCGATATGAGCATATTGTTGGATTTTTGAAAATCACTAGTGGTACCAGTACCCGTCGGTACTACCGCTAAGAGCTTACTGGAAAAATTAAAAGGGACCTCAGTAGTACCGGTCCTAGGTCGGTTATTACCGATAAGCGTTCTTGGGTGGAATTTTCTTTGAACCTTGGTAGTACCGAGCAGGGGCTAGTAATACCGATAAATCGCGAACAAGTACACATAGTTGTCAGGGGTTGGTCAAACCCTAATCCACTCCTTTAGACCATTGCCGCCTCTCTCTTCTCCTCTCTCTCAAATCCACCAAGGGGGTCTCAAGTTTGGACCATGGAATCGTGAAGCCCTTCGATTCTTTGGATTCCCCATCCCTCGAAACATCCGATCCTCGTCGGGAGTTCTTCGATTCGTGCGTGAAAAGCTCAAGGTATCTCATTCAAAATCCTGACGCTCGATCTCTAAATGCCTTTGTTTCTAGGACCAATGCCCTAGGGAATGTTTGAAAGTGCATCTAGACCCCTAATTGGATTTTGGTGAATTGAATGGCATAACGATTAAAGGACTAATTTATTTGTCTAAGTTTGTGACCATGTTTATTTATATATTCATGAGTAATTATTGAAGTATTTATTTATGAATGAATATTATATGGCTCACATTGGAGAAGACAAATGTATAGATGATCTGTATGCACATTGGTTAAATGTCTCCAAAGAATGTGGTAGCTTGACAAAACAAATATAAAGGGATCATTCAAAGAGAAGTTGGTAATTCTCTCAAGTTAAAGTGCAAGGCTTCATGTGATAATTGAAAAAGGACATAAGCATGAGTGTAAACTTAATGGTCCCTAAAAAGAAGCTTGCATATTCATTGTCAATCAAGAATAAACATTTTCTTAGAAAAAGGGATTTTACCCCTGCTTTTATAGAAAGCATATAAGTTTTGATACACCGAATGAGAACTGAAGGCTGGGGAGACCAGCTGACACTGAAGCAACAAAAGCTGAGCGCACCAGCCCAAAAAGGCTAAAAAAGAGCAAGGACAAAAGAACAACTAGCTGAGGCTGAAGGCCAGCCAGCTAGCGACGACTAGGTGATCCAATCTTCCGAAGTCCTTGCCTTGATCTTCTTCACGAACTCTTCCAACCACCCCTTCACTTGAGCGACTTGGTTGTCCAGCTCGGCCTTCTCAGATTGCTTTAAGCGCGCCCTCCATTTCTGCAGAACCACCAATATTTTAAAGAAAATTTCAGTTGTCGATTTTGGAAACGCCCCATCGACCACAATTTTATTCCTTGTGGTCCAAAGAGACCACATAACGGCAGCAAGCATCAGAAGTTTTAGGCTATAGGACTTGGCCCCTAGCGGTAACCAGTAATCACTGAAATATTGTAGGCTTGTGGGGGGTCTTGTCCATTCACAAGCATCCTTTAGGCCGCCCCAGGTCAGTTTGGCCATTACGCAGTCGAAGAGGATATGATTTGTTGTTTCAGGCTTCCCACACACCATATAGTTGGTATTTCCTTTCCATTTCATCCCCCCAGTGTCACACCCAATTGGATTCTATCCTGGAAACTCAGCCACATGAAAACCTTGATCTTCATGGGCATCTTGCTTTTCCACAAACGTTTCATCCTCCCATTCACAACCCCCCTATGTGATAAGAATCTATACATGGATCTGGATGTATATTTCCCTGATTTTTCTAAGACCCATACAACTTTGTCTTTGTCTCCATTTATTTGTACTCGTTCCACCATTTCCAGAAGCTCCTCCCATTGGTCAGCTTCAATCTGACTGAGAGGGCGTTTGAAGTCCATAATCCACTCACCCCCTCTCGGCAATCGCTGACCAAACATCGCTTGTCCCTACTATGTTCATATAATCTGGGCAAGGATAGTTTTAGGGGAATCTCACCTATCCAGACACCCTCCCAAAAAAGGGTGCTCTCCCCATTGTTGACTACGAACTTCGCCCCCCACTTGAACTTCTGCCTTATTTTCATGACCCCCTGCCAGAACTGAGACCCCCTATTGGGTTTGCATTGTGCTAAGGATTTGTTAGACAGGTATTTTCTTGATAGTAGCTTGCAGCACACATCGCCTTCTTCCTGATTGTAGAGTCTCCATATCCATTTTAGCAGGAGAGCATCATTTAGCTTTCTTGTGTTAAGGATTCCAGCCCCCCAAAGTCTTTAGGTAAATAAGTGTTCTCCCACTTCACCTTGTGGTACTTGTGTTTCTCTCCGTCACTCCCCCAAAAAAATTTGGCTCTGATCGTATCCATCTGGCGGTGTATCTCTTCATGCATCTACAAAATACTCATAATGTATATGGGTAGGCTGCTTAGGGATGTGTTGGTGAGTATCAGCCTCCCCCGAGAGGTCAGATTTTTACCCTTCCATGGTTGTAGTCTGTTTCGCATCTTCCCCACTATATCTTTGAACACCGCAACACCTACTCTTGTGTCACTTATTGGGAAGCCCAAGCATGTCAGTGGGAGTTGGCCTATTTTGCAATTCAGTATGTTGTCTATGTTAACTTCTGTGTTTTTGTCCATCCCAAAAGTCACCACCTCGCTTTTGTGATAGTTGATTTTAAGGCCATTCATCCACTCAAAGCAGTATAAAAGGTACTTCATGTGCGTGATTAATTTTGCATCGCCCTCACACATTACAATCGTGTCATCAGCGTACTGAAGATGAGTTATCCCCCTTCCCTCGATCAGATGTGGAATTACTCCTGTAATCAGCCCCTCGGATTTTGCTTTATCCATAATATGAGCTAGAGTGTCCGCCACTAGGTTGAAGATTAGTGGGGACAAGGGGTCACCCTGTCTCAGCCCCCTACGAGTTTTAAAATAAGGCCCGTTGAAGGATCGGATGGTGACTAGAGGGGGGGGGGAGTGAATAGGAGCCGGTAAAAATTCTTCTCAAAGAACCTGGCCTATACCTAGACAAATCCCGGTCACACACGAGCGATGGATCGAATCATACACTAATCGCCAAGACAACAAGGTTATGGATCAACCTCAAGTCTTAGGAACGATTCCTTGAAGCACACACGGAAGCACGAAAGAAAGGAGGGAGGAATCGAACCAAGGAACAAGGCTGCCAGGCACTGGTGGACCGTCTGGCCAGGAGGGGCGAACTGTCCGCGCGGGCCACGCGGACTGTCCGCCAAGGTACCGCGGACTGTCCGCACAGGTACGACGGACCGTCCGGCCTGGGCCGCGTACTATCCGTTAAAGACAATAGAACCTCTAGTAGCGAACCCCGAAAAACGGACCGTCTGCGGGGAGCACGCGGACTGTCCGCCGGGCACCCGCGGACTGTCCGCACCTCTGCAGCGGACCGTCTGAAACCTCGTCCAACCAAAACTCAAAACCAAAATGGATCGAAAGCGAAGCAGAGCAAGAACACGAAGAACATGCGACGAACACTGCTCTCGCGGACCGTCCGCCACCACCTCGCGGACTGTCCGCGCCTCACGGACAGAGGCAAAAACTGCTCGACCCCGAAGGTCAACTTCCCCAACTCATCACCGGATCTCCCAAACGGTAGAAGCTGTTGAGACAAGAGTTTGGGGACATGATAAGCGTCAAACAAGGATGCTATACCCCAAAAATTTTGCCTCCTAACTCCCTAAATCACCGGGAATCGCGGATCCTTTGAACACCACCAAAAACTAGAGCTCCGACCGAAAATCCTTGAATCGAAGTGGTTTCCCGACGTTTGAGGGCACAAGATCAGTAACAAAGATGCACAAGACATCCATCCATGTTTCCCTCAAAGAAATCCAGGGAGATACCCACTCAAAACCACGGAACCACACCAAGAACAAAGGCACCAAAAACAAGCACGAAAAAGACCACGAAAATCACAACGCCGAATCTTCTATACAAACCAGGGAAGATTCACAAAGTCTAGCATGCCGCCCTAGCATCCATCCCTCTCAACAAATCTCTCATGAAGCTCTCATGCTAGCCTAGAGAAAATGGAGAAGAAAATGTCTCGGGAAAAAGAGAAAATGGAGGGGAGAAATGAAACCCTAAGTCGCGGAGAGAGAGAGCCATCCACACACACTTATGGCTTATATATCGGGTCCCGTCGATGTGGTAAATGACTCGACTACCCCTAACTCAACTACTGGCGATACAACCCACGCAGGGGCATTTATGTAGTGTTTGTGGGTCTTGCCATCGGACGGCCACGCCT
Source organism: Cenchrus americanus (assembly GCA_947561735.1). Taxonomy (NCBI): domain Eukaryota; kingdom Viridiplantae; phylum Streptophyta; class Magnoliopsida; order Poales; family Poaceae; genus Cenchrus; species Cenchrus americanus. The sequence continues at coordinate 15,727,870 of OX387241.1, forward strand.
TTGCCGCACCCCGCGTCCTCCCGACGCAAGCCATGCGATCCCGCCGCGTGTCCTCCGCTTCGAAGCTTCCCGACACACCCGGATCCCGTCTCCGTCGTGTTGGGCCTTCGGACTTGGTTTTGAGGCTCAAACCAAGAAACCGTCCTCCGATGGTTTTGTGGGCAAACCACCAAACCCCGCGTGCTCGGCCGGCCTCCCCGCCAAGCCTCTTGACTCGACCGCCACCGTGCACCGGCTCGATCGTCCACGACTTCGTCTTGCTCGTCTCGCCACCATGTGGCCCGCACCTAGTCTCGCCGTCCACCGGGTCCCTCGAACCGAGCCTACTTGTCTCTCCATCTCCCGGAGGCCCCTCAAGGCTAAAGACCTTTCGCGCCCGTTCTTCACCTGCAACAACACGAACTAGGCCGCAGCCTACACCTGCGCACTGAGCCAAGAGTCAGTCCAACACCCGTTGTCAATCACTCATCACTGAGGAGCGGTCATCCATCGACCACCGGGACGCTCCTGGTCTTCAATCTCCCCTTTGATGAGTGCATTGACAACACACAACGCGAAATGAAATTCAGAGAAAGAAAGAAAGAAGAAAGAAAAACAAAGAAGCTCAACTCATGACCAAAACCAAAGAAAGGCAAAGAAAGGTCACAAGCCGAGCAAAGCACAAACTCCACATTGAAAACAGCAAGAAAGCTCCCCCTGAACAAATGCAAGCTCCCCCTGAATATGTGGATGCAAACTTCCAAATTTTAGATGCATTTTTCTGAATTTGCATTAAGCTCACCTCTTCTCCCCCTTGTTGACAATGTATGAATCAAAATGAAAATGCAGGAATGTAAGACAAAGCATATAAACATCTACATGAGCTTCTCAAATAGGCCAAATCTAGTGTCAAAGGCTAGAAGTGAGACAAAGAGCACATATATGGATCATAGCATAGTCAAAGCATTGCCACAAGTAATATATGGAAATATAGGCATGTGACAAAGCAAATTTTCAGATTTGAGCAGATTTAGGAAAAGATGTCTCACTTCAAATGTAAAGGCCTATCCATGTCATATTCTAGCCAAAAACACGCATATCATCCAGAGATCATACAAGGACATCAAATTCTTAACAAAAGATCATTGCAAACACCCATAAAGCAAAGCATGTCATGTTAAAGCTCATGAGCCATGTGTCCACTTCGGGGAGACTTCTCCACTGGTGAACATCATGCAACATGTTTTGCACCCATGTGTGAAAGATAAGACATTTTAAGCAGAAACATGATGGTTGGAGCATTTTTCAAGCATACACACTTCTTTTCAAGATTAATTCAGTTCATGGTACATGAAGTGCTTTTGCGGCAAAAAGAAGCTTATGCTCCTCCATGAATGCAACATAGGCTAAACATTCACAATGATATCGGCCTTTGGCCCAAATGCAAGAAAGAGACATCCAAGCACAATCTAAGCATGAAAGGCACATTTAGACCAAAACGTGACATGGATAAACTACTACACATGAGGGAGCACATTTCATCAAATTTAGTCAAGATTAGCATTGGATTCAAAAAGGCTATCTCACAACACATATATCTCAAATATTCCAAGAGCATAGCCTCACATAGCCATTTATCCACACACATGACCAATATCTCACAAGTAGCCAAAGAAACTCAAATAAGGCATATGAAAGAAGCTCATCATCCTAAAATGCAATATGATAAAAATGCAACATGATATATAACAAGATGGCTATCCTACCATGGTTTATTCATCAAACAAAGCATGTATATACATCAAAGGAAACATGGTATGATACGTATGGTACAAAAATAAATCCCCCAAGAATCAACTAGAAAGGGCAACAAACCCCAAGTTCCCCCCGCAAGCGCACAAATGTAGCTTGGTCGAGAGGCTTTGTAAAGATGTCTGCAAGCTGATCTTGGGTAGAGACATGACTCAATACAATGGTCCCTTTATCCACATTGTCTCTCAAGAAATGATACCTCACTTCTATGTGTTTGGTTCTGGAATGAAGCACTGGGTTTTTAGCTACGCTTATGGCACTGGTGCTATCACAAAGAAGTGGGATCTGGGTGTACTCCTCACCAAAGTCTCTCAAGGTGTATGAAATCCACAACAGCTGGGAACAACAACTCGCGGCTGCAACATACTCCGCCTCGGTGGTAGACTGAGCTACACTAGACTGCTTGCGGGAAGACCACGAAACCAACGAGGACCCAAGAAACTGGCATGTCACACCCGATTTTACAAGGAAAACCGAATGCATCTCACATGTGCGCCAGGATCAATTTACACACACGTGATAGACAAAACGAGAGTAATACCATTGCAGTAATAAAACGTTCAAGAGTTAAACCAGTACGATATCCATTATTACATCCAGAGAGGTGGACTCGAAGGTCCGAACACAACGATAACTAAACGACGAGCGGCTCCATCTTTGACTTCCACGGGCATGATGACCGGGGGATCCGCATGCCCTAGAACTCCTCGTAGTCACTCCGGTACTCGTCCTCGCCTCCGACGTTCTCCTCCGAACGGCGGTAAGCAAGGGTGAGCACACTTATGGTTGGTGCTCGGCAAGTGGGGGAAACAATGCAAGGCTATCAAGGATAGGCTATGGTTCACGACGGTAAGCATTTTATAAGTTGGTCAAGTTTTATTAGCAAGCACCTAATTACTAGGTGTAAGTTCATACCAACCCACTTAACCTTAAAAGAAACCTCAAACCAAACCACAAACCCATGATTTGCATTAATCTTCAAGTTTATTAATCATGTGAGGGTCCAAGCCGCTCTTGGCCGTGAGCACGGTACGATCGATCGGTTTCACACTCTGCGAGAGGTTGTACACTTTACCCACGGTTCGTGTTCCCCATCTTGCTCGGGTTAGCTAGACCCTTAAACACTTCCAAGGTGAGTGGCTAGGGGTCCACTACGAAGCCTTTACAAAGGAAAGAAGAGAAACCAACGGCCCCGCAACGATTACGACGGCGGAGCGGACCATAACCCTCCCTAATGGTCAACACCTTAGCCAAGGTGCTACCCCAAAAGGACCGGGCTATACCCCTTCAACTCCGGCCCCCCGTGCCCCTCTCGGAAAAGAGCTATCAGCTAACCCACTCTCCTTATTAATTGGCTAAGCCAGAGCCATGTGGACTGTGGTTGTACTGTTATCTTGGGTGGTTCTCCATGTTCCGATTATGAATCAAGTTATCTTGTTTTAAGCACAAACACATTATGTAAGAAAACTGAGATGTATAACATAAACAAAGCATAACCAAACTCATGTAAAGAAAACTAAGCATTTATCTACTCCAAGCATATGTTTAAACGGGGTTGATCAAGGTAAAGTGGTAAAACATCTAGTCAAGTCCTTAACTAGGTGTTTGCCCATCGAGTTTATGCATAGCAACATGAATAGTAAACTTTGTTTAGCATGCGGTGTCATAGGTTCAAAAAGATAATGCGAGAGGGGGAAAGCCACTTGCCTTCCTCTACAAGCTGGGTGAAATCCTCCTCGAAGACGGGCTCTTCACGATCACCTCAGACGGGGAGCTCGGACGAAATAGGCACAATATCTACGAGTCACACATGAACAACAAACAATAAATAAAACAGTACACCAAACAGTAACAAAACTGGTAAATTTACTATTTAAAAGATTCTACTCGTCGAGACGATCATTTCGGTATATAGAACGCTAAAAACGGAGTTAAAATGAAAAAGATATGATTAAAACGAGTTAGCGGGGACCTATACGCAAGAAAACTAAGTTTACGGGGCTTTTTATAAATAAAATCAGGGGCTAAAACATAATTTCATATAAAAACTAAAGGGCTTAAGTGTTATTTCTTAAGAAAAGGACTCCTAACACTATTAACCAGGGTAGACAGGGGCTAGATCGTAAAAACCAGGACCTAACCGTAAAGATTCTTAAAGGTGGAAGGACCGGCTTGCAAAAGTTTAAAAGTTCAGGGGCTCTTAAGGAAAAGGGCCGCAGCCGCACCGTGGATCTCAGATCCAACGGCTGACGACACGTGCGCGCGCCGTGGACCGCGCCGTGCACCCGGTGCACGGGTCCACGGTGGACCTCCCTTTCAAAACGAAGGGGTACGCGATCCCGTCCACACATCGCAGATCGGACGGCTGAGATCGTGTGCAAGCAGGGGTGGCGGCGGACTCGCCGGAGTGCGGCGGCGCGCGCGGCGAGAGCTTGCGGCGTTGGCCCCGGACGGCGTTTCCGGCCACCATCACAACCACGAGCGAGGTGCAAAACGATGCGGGGGCTCTTGCGCGCGTGACGGGGGGGGTCTACGGGAGCAATTGTGCCTCACGGCGGCCGCACGGAAGGGGGCGGAGCGGCCGCTGCGGCGAGCTTGCGGGTACGGCTGCTGTGCACGAAGAGAAGAGAAATTGGGTGGGAGATATTGCTCACCGCGCACAGAGGAAGACGGCGGGCTCACGGGCGGAGAGGAGGCGGCAGTGAAGGGGCTCGATGACGGCGGCGGCTCGGGCGGCGCTCGGTGAGCTCGGGGCGCGGGCGCCACGGGCATCGGGGGAGAAAACCTGCGACAGCACGAGCTTGTCAAGCTCCTGGCGATCCCAAAAATCAAAGGAAACGGGCAAGGGGTCCAATCGTTCACCGGCGGCGGGAACCCGAGGCGGCGGCGCGGGGAAATTGATGCTCGAGCGCGTGTGCTGGCATGTTGTAGAGGCAAAGGGAGGCGCAGGGGTTCGTGCGCGAGCTTAAATAGGAGCAAAGGGAGGAAGGCGAGGTGGGTAGGGGTCGGGACGGCCGGCGGCTTGCCATTGATGGCCGCGGCCATCACGGCTCGGTGCAAGGAAAGGGGAAACGACCCCAATTGATCGAGGGCGATTAATTGACTTAATTGGCAAGCCTGGTGAGGAAAGAAAGGAAGGGGAAGAGGCGGGGCGCGGCGGGATCCGCGGCTGCGACGGCGGCCGGCGGGGCAGGGGAGGAGAAGGAAGGAAAGGGGGAGAGGGAGAGACTGACGAGTGGGGCCCCGGTGTCAGCGAGAGCAGGGAAAAAAAGAAAAGAGAGAGAGGACGCGGGCCGACGCGGGGAGAGGGATGGTGGGCTGCTGGGCCACCTGGGCTGAAAAGGTGGCCGGCGCTGGTTTTCTTTTTTTCTTTTCTTTTTCAAACTTCATTTTCAAACCAATATTCATTTCAAATTCAAATCAAACCTTTCAAACTTTTTCCCAAAAATTTTATGAACTTTTTAGAAACCTCACAAGCAACCAAAAACCATGCAAGCCAACTGATGATGCACATACACTTGTTGTCTCTAAGTTTATTAAATTATATTTAATATTTTAGAGCTCATTTTAGATAGCAATTTAATTTCTTTTAATCCTTAAGACTATTTTAAGTTGCTAAGTGATTTTAGTGATGGAATTTTAGGGTGTCACAAATCCTACCCCCTTAAAGAGAATCTCGTCCCGAGATTCAGAAGACTTAGAGAACAGCTGAGGGAAGTCTTCCTTGAGTTCATCCTCTCTTTCCCAAGTTGCCTCTTCCTCAGTATGATGACTCCACTGCACTTTACACATTCTGATGATCTTACTCCTGGTAACTCTTTCTGACACATCCAAGATCTTAACAGGGTATTCTTTGTATGTCAGGTCATTCTCCATTTGAATGTCCTCTAACTGTACCGGTTCTATCCTAACCTCACTTGTACATTTCTTCAGTTGTGATACATGAAACACATCATGAACTCCCGATAAGCGTCTTGGCAACTCTAACTCGGTATGTTACTTCTCCTTTCCGTTCCAAAATTTTGAAAGGTCGATAAATCGAGGTGATAACTTCCCTCGACATTAAACCTTCGTAATCCCCGAATAGGTGACACTCGAGGTATGCATAATCACCGACTTCCAAATTCACCTCTCTTCGCCGAGGATCGGCATAACTCTTCTCGTCTTGACCGTCTTTGCTTTAAGATTCTCCCTTATGATTTCAACTTGCTTTTCTCGCTTCTCGTATGTTTGTCCGGCCCAAAGAGTTGTCTTTCACTAGTACGGTTCCAAAACAACGGTGTTCTACACTTCCTTCCATACGAGCCTCAAAAGGTGCCATTTTGATCTTTGGATCGATAGTCGTTGTTATAAGCAAACTCTGCATAAGGCAAACTCTTATCCCAACTGCCACTGTTCTTTAACGCACAAGCTCTCAACATATCCTCAAGTATCTGATTTGTTCTCTCTGTCTGCCCATCTGTCTGAGGATGGTATGCTGAGCTGAAGTTTAACTTTGTATCCATCGATTCATGCAGCTTCTGCCAAAACCGTGAAGTGAACTGTGTGCCTCGATCTGACACTATCTTCTTCGGTACCCCGTGCAAACACACTATCCTTGAATTATACAACTCAGCTAGCTTCACTCCTGTATAGGTTGTCTTCACTGGGATAAAGTGCGCTACCTTGGTTAATCTATCCACAATAACCCAAATAGAGTCATACCCATCACGAGTACGAGGTAATCCCACTATGAAATCCATACCGATTTCTTCCCATTTCCACTCAGGTACTTTCAGAGGCTGAAGCAATCCTGCTGGCCTTTGATACTCAGCCTTCACTCTTTGACATACATCACACAAAGCTACATGAGCTGCTACATCTTTCTTCATCCCATACCACCAGTATCTCTGCTTCAAGTCCTGATACATCTTGGTACTTCCAGGGTGTATGGAGTAAGCTGAATCGTGTGCTTCCTTCAAGATAGCTTCTCTCAACTCCTTGATCTCAGGTACACAGATTCTGTTTTTAAACCACACTGTTCCTTGCTCATCTTCTCTGAATTCCGGAACTTTGCCTAACTTAATCAACTTCCTGTATTCTGCAATCTTGTCATCAGTCAACTGTCCTTTCCTGATATCCCGCTCAAGTGTCGATTCAATTTCTAATGTCAAAGTCTCACTCGAAGCAACCATTCCCAAATTAAGCTGTGCCATCTCCCAACATAGCTCCTGAGGTAACAGGTGTTCTATCAGCATGCTAGTCTGTCCCTTCCGACTCAAAGCATCTGCCACAACATTTGCCTTCCCTGGATGGTACTGGATATCCAAATCATAATCTTTGATTAACTCCAACCACCTTCTCTGCCTCAAATTCAAATCCTTCTGAGTAAAGATATACTTCAGACTCTTATGGTCAGTAAAGATCTTGCACTTGTTCCCAATCATGTAATGTCTCCAAATCTTCAATGCGTGAACAACTACAGCTAACTCAAGATCATGAGTAGGGTAGTTCTACTCATGTTTCCTGAATTGTCTTGAAGCATAAGCTACTACCTTTCCTTCTTGCATTAACACACATCCCAAACCTTGCCGAGAGGCATCACAGTATACATCGAACCCTTTGTGTATGTCTGGCATGATCAACACAGGTGCTGTGGTCAGCCTCTTCTTCAATTCCTCAAAGCTAGCCTGACACTTCTCATCCCACTTGAATTCTCTTCCTTTCTCGAGCGAGTGGTAAGTGGCTTCACTATCTTAGAAAATCCTTCAATGAACCTCCGATAGTATCCTGCAAGTCCAAGGAAGCTTCTGATCTCTGGCACATTCTTAGGCAGACTCCAGTTCAATACATCCCGAACCTTGCTTGGATCGACTGCTATGCCTCCATCTGTAATGATGTGTCCGAGAAAAGAGACCTCCTTCAACTAGAAAGCACACTTGCTGAACTTGGCATACAACTGATGTTCCCGTAGCTTCTGTAACACAAGCCTCAGATGTTCCTCATGTTCTTCCTCACTCCGAGAGAATACCAATATGTCATCAATGAATACCACAACGAACTTATCCAGATACTCCATGAATACCTTGTTCATCAAATACATAAAGTATGCTGGTGCATTGGTCAAGCCAAAGGACATCACAGTGAACTCATACAACCCGTATCTAGATGTGAATGCTGTCTTTGGTATGTCCTCCACTCGGATTTTTAACTGATGATAACCTGATCTAAGATCTATCTTAGAGAAGGCCTTAGCTCCTCTCATCTGGTCAAACAAATCCTCAATCCGAGGTAAAGGGTATTTATTCTTGATAGTAACCTCATTAAGTGATCGATAGTCTATACACAACCTCCTAGATCCATCCTTTTTATCAACGAAGAGTGTGGGGGCTCCCCATGGTGATGAACTAGGACGGATAAACCCTTTACTAAGTAGTTCTTCGATTTGTTTCTTTAATTCGAGCTAGATCTTTAACATCCATTCTATATGGTCTTTTAGATATGGGAGCGAGTACCGGGTATAAGTTCAATACTAAATTCAATGTAACGATCGGGTGGCATACACCGGCAAATCCTCCGGAAACACATCGGGGAATTCATTCACTATCCTTATATCCTCCAAGGCCTTGCCTTCAACGAGTTCACAACTCCTTTCTTTGGATGAGGGTGTACTCACATATTCTACTCTCTCCCCTTGAGGACCGGTTAACGACGACGACCTCTTCCGACACCTGGATAACTCCATCACAACTCCTTAACCAATCCATACCAAGAATGACATCTATTCCCCATGATTTTAGAACGCCGCATTAGCAAGAAAGTCTACCCCCATGATATTAATCTTTACTTGTGGGCATATATGACCGATTTTCATTTCTCCCCCGGGAGTGCTAACTATCGGTGGGTTCTTCATTGTGCTCATAGATAAGTTATATTTTGCCACAAATTGATCGGTTATGAATGAATGTGATGCTCTCGAATCAAATAATACGGTAGCGGTACGAGAGTTGACGAAAAGCGTACCCAATACCACGCCGGCATCATTCTGAGCTTGCTCCACTGATACATGATTAACTCGGCCACGCACATGACTCTGCTGGCCTCTCTTGCTGGGTGTCTGTGGAGTACGAGCCTGCGAAGATGGCTGCCCAGTCCTGTTTTCATTGTCTCTCTGCGGAGTTTGCATCACCCTCTTGGGACAATTGTTAACATAATGCCCCAGCTCTCCACACTTGAAGCATCCACCAGGCTGAACAGGGTTGGTGTTTCTGATAGGTGCCCCAGAGTTATTGCTAGGACGACTCAGCTGAGGGGTAGGAGCTCTGGGTGTCTGGGGATTGAAGCGCTGTGGCTGAAACGAGCGCTGCAGCTGCATGTTCTGTGGATACCTCCCAGCTTGACCACCAGGACGATATGGAGTCAGGCTCTGCTGAGAACTGTAACGGGGACGGGTGTTGCTGCTAGACTGCCCATGAGACTGAAACTTGCGTTTCTGTTCACCCATCTCCTTTCTCTTGCTTTCCAGCCCAATAGCTTTGTTCACCAGCGTTTGAAAGTCTGGGAAGATGTGACTCTACAGTTGATAGTTTAAAGGACCAATCAAGCCATCCAGGAACCTTTCCTGCCTCTTTGGATCAGTGTTGACTTCATCAGGTGCATAGCGTGACAAGTGAGTGAACTTGTCCAGATACTCAGTCACTGACATATTGCCCTGCCTAAGTGACAAGAACTCCCTCTGCTTAAGCTTGAGAACCCCTGAAGGAATGTGGTAAGTACGGAAGTTGTCACGGAACTCCTGCCAAGTGATGTTCTGCCTGTTGGGATGAGCAGTTGAGTACGCATCCCACCAATCTGCGCTGCCCCCCCACAAGTCTTCCGGCGGCATACGGGACCATCTCCCCGTCGGTGCATTGCATGATCTCCGGCTTCTTAGTGATAGTTTTCGCCGGTCGTCGGCATCCGGTGGATGAGACGAGTGGGAAAACGTAGGGGGATGGTGGCTCATGAACTCCTTGTGCTCGTCCCTTGGTGGCGGGGGTGGCGGAGGGATCGGCCGTGGTGGCTGGTTACGTTGAGCTTGCATCTGCTGCACCTTGTGTTGGTAAGGTTCTGAATCAGTTGCATCTGCGCTGCCAGGAACTGCTGCATGTTTGGGTCCATTGCTTGGTTGATCGGTGGGGGTGGTGCTGGGTTTTGCTGATTTGCGATATGTGCCCGGATCACAGGCGGCACGTCTTGACCTCCTCCAGACCTGGTGTTTACCATCTAACTGTTAGAAAAATCATATCTCAGATAGTTGTACTTGAATCAATGCATAAGAGGATAACTCAAAATAAAATAACAGCATGTTCTTCAGTTAGGACAGATTCTGTTGACCTCAAAGAATTTATGTATAACTTTCTGTGTAATTATCCAATGACCAGGAATTTTTACCAGATTGTGATGTACAAAATTATGGAACCATCCCAACTGGAATCACCTCATTTGGACATCTATAACTCGAGATATAATTCAAACAGTACAGCTATATCAGCAGAAATTTACAGATTCTGACTTGTTCTTTACTTTGTGCATAACTCCCAGAATATGTATTGTATACCATTGAATTTTTGACAGAAATTTATCCTCTAAATTTTTGAACTAACCCAACTGGTTTCATGTCATTTGGAGTTCTGTAGCTTGAGTTATGAGCAAAACATTACTGGTATGTCATACGACTGCGAAAACAGATTTGATCCAATCAATCTTGCATAAGAGATTAAGCAATGACAACTAATAAAACCCAAACCATTCTTTAATTAACTTAAAAATTCAGATTGCATAGTGTCCATCACTCCACCATACAATTCACAATCAAGCAAAAATCCAACTCAAGCATGTTTGCAAACAGCATTCATTATTACAAGCAATTACGTTCACGCAGGAACGATCTAACGAAAAGGTAAATGATAAGGGAGAGTATCCTAGGATCCTAGCCAAGACGAGTAGTAGCTTCATCGGTGCCATAACGGAGCCTCTTGCGCGGAGGGGAAGATGTAGTCTGATATGGCATGACTTCCTGAGGGAGTCGCTGTCCTGCCAGCTGTGCTTCCAGACGTGCTATCTTCGCCTGTGCAGCCTGCAACTCTTCATGATACTTGTTTATCTCCAAAGTTGCTCCCTCCAGATCTGTGTTCAGAGCAGCAGTCACCCGTGCCAAGACGTCGATGCGATCATTGCCTCCTGCTGGCACCACAGTCACTTCTGTGCCACTTGCACGTCGAGGCACATGGCGGTACTCCGATTGGAACAACTGCACCCGATTTGCATTGCAGATCGACCAGAGCGCCCTCCTTGCTGCATCATTCACCGCAGCATCATCCGTAGAGAACTGAGCTGTGCTATGGTGAGATGAGCGATACCTCCATCCTTCTGTATCATTCAGAGGCTTCCTGATGTAAACTCTGCAGGTGTAGTAGTCTCTCATTCCCAGCTCACTGAAGTGCTTAGTCACATAGAGAGGCCTTATGGTATATCCCAGGTACCTCAGAACATACCACAGAAGAATGCAGAACTGTCCATTCTCAGCTTCAGTAGAATGTTTGTGGTATTCTGCTCCATGATAGCGGGGGTTTTCATCCTCATCGTCCTCTGGGTTGCCAACAACATTGTCACCATCATCCTCACCCACACTGTCATCACTAGAGTCATCCGGGTCACCTCCTTCACCATCGAGCCTTTGGATCGGCATGTGCGGGGGGGTGCTTCCTCATTGTCCACAGGCGCCGGTGGGATCACAATGTCCCCATCAGCGTCTGCCTCCAGTACGGTGCCATCGTACAGCTGTGGCTGTTCCAATGGCTCATCTGGCTCCTCCTCCTCCATCTCAACCTCTTCAGGATCCTCCTCTTCTGGTTCCGACTGAACCTCCTCTGGGTCTTCCTCCACTTCAACCTCTGGCTGGAACTCCTCCGGTTCCTCCTCAACATCCTCAAGACGACGGCGAGGGGCCAGCTGTCCAGAAGGAAAGCGCCCACCAGTGCTCTTGCGAGGGGTCATGTAGGTTCTGGCCATCTTTCAAAGCAAAACTGATCTTAGAGTACAGAATAAATCAAAATGATAGTTTAAAATGATAAACAAAAATTAAATTAGATTTTTAATGCGTAAATAAGATGATTTGAAGCATGATAAGGTTCTCTAGAACATGAATCCTTAATTTCGTCCATTTCTAACTAAGGCTGCGACCTACAGTCATCACGGCTCTGGTACCACTTTGTCACACCCGATTTTACAAGGAAAACCGAATGCATCTCACATGTGCGCCAGGATCAATTTACACACACGTGATAGACAAAACGAGAGTAATACCATTGCAGTAATAAAACGTTCAAGAGTTAAACCAGTACGATATCCATTATTACATCCAGAGAGGTGGACTCGAAGGTCCGAACACAACGATAACTAAACGACGAGCAGCTCCATCTTTGACTTCCACAGGCATGATGACTGGGGGATCCGCATGCCCTAGAACTCCTCGTAGTCACTCCAGTACTCGTCCTCGCCTCCGACGTTCTCCTCTGAACAGCGGTAAGCAAGGGTGAGCACACTTATGGTTGGTGCTCAGCAAGTGGGGGAAACAATGCAAGGCTATCAAGGATAGGCTATGGTTCACAACGGTAAGCATTTTATAAGTTGGTCAAGTTTTATTAGCAAGCACCTAATTACTAGGTGTAAGTTCATACCAACCCACTTAACCTTAAAAGAAACCTCAAACCAAACCACAAACCCATGATTTGCATTAATCTTCAAGTTTATTAATCATGTGAGGGTCCAAGCCGCTCTTGACCGTGAGCACAGCTGATCGATCAGTTTCACACTCTGCAGAGGTTGTACACTTTACCCACAGTTCGTGTTCCCCATCTTGCTCGGGTTAGCTAGACCCTTAAACACTTCCAAGGTGAGTGGCTAGGGGTCCACTACGAAGCCTTTACAAAGGAAAGAAGAGAAACCAACAGCCCCGCAACGATTACGGCGGCGGAGCGGACCATAACCCTCCCTAATGGTCAACACCTTAGCCAAGGCTGCTACCCCAAAAGGACCGGGCTATACCCCTTCAACTCCGGCCCCCTGTGCCCCTCTCGGAAAAGAGCTATCAGCTAACCCACTCTCCTTATTAATTGGCTAAGCCAGAGCCATGTGGACTGTGGTTGTACTGTTATCTTGGGTGGTTCTCCATGTTCCGATTATGAATCAAGTTATCTTGTTTTAAGCACAAACACATTATGTAAGAAAACTGAGATGTATAACATAAACAAAGCATAACCAAACTCATGTAAAGAAAACTAAGCATTTATCTACTCCAAGCATATGTTTAAACAGGGTTGATCAAGGTAAAGTGGTAAAACATCTAGTCAAGTCCTTAACTAGGTGTTTGCCCATCAGGTTTATGCATAGCAACATGAATAGTAAACTTTGTTTAGCATGCAGTGTCATAGGTTCAAAAAGATAATGCAGAGGGGGAAAGCCACTTGCCTTCCTCTACAAGCTGGGTGAAATCCTCCTCGAAGACAGGCTCTTCCTGATCACCTCCGACAGGGAGCTCAGACGAAATAGGCACAATATCTACGAGTCACACATGAACAACAAACAATAAATAAAACAGTACACCAAACAGTAACAAAACTGGTAAATTTACTATTTAAAAGATTCTACTCGTCGAGACGATCATTTCGGTATATAGAACGCTAAAAACGGAGTTAAAATGAAAAAGATATGATTAAAACAGTTAGCAGGGACCTATCTGCAAGAAAACTAAGTTTACAGGGCTTTTTATAAATAAAATCAGGGGCTAAAACATAATTTCATATAAAAACTAAAGGGCTTAAGTGTTATTTCTTAAGAAAAGGACTCCTAACACTATTAACCAGGGTAGACAGGGGCTAGATCGTAAAAACCAGGACCTAACCGTAAAGATTCTTAAAGGTGGAAGGACCGGCTTGCAAAAGTTTAAAAGCTCAGGGGCTCTTAAGGAAAATGGCCGCAACCACACTGTGGATCTCAGATCCAACGGCTGACGACGTGTGCGCGCGCCGTGGACCGCGCCGTGCACCCGGCGCACGGGTCCACGCGTGGACCGCCCTTTTAAAACGAAGGGGTACGCGATCCCGTCCACACATTGCGGATCGGATGGCCGAGATCGCGTGCAAGCGGGGGTGGCGGCGGACTCGCCGGAGTGCGGCGGCGCGCGGCGAGAGCTTGCCGGCGTTGGCCCTGGACGGCGTTTCCGGCCACCATCACAACCACGAGCAGGTGCAAAACGATGCGGGGGCTCTTGCGCGCGTGACAGGGGGGGTCTACGGGAGCAATTGTGCCTCACCGGCGGCCGGCACCGGAAGTGGGCGGAGCGGCCGCTCTGGCGAGCTTGCGGGTACGCTGCTGTGCACGAAGAGAAGAGAAATTGGGTGGGAGATATTGCTCACCGCGCACAGAGGAAGACGGCGGGCTCACGGGCGGAGAGGAGGCGGCAGTGAAGGGGCTCGATGACGGCGGCGGCTCGGGCGGCGCTCCGGTGAGCTCGGGCGCGGCCGCCACGGGCGTCGGGGGTGAAAACCCGCGACGGCACGAGCTTGTCAAGCTCCTGGCGATCCCAAAAATCAAAGGAAACGGGCAAGGGGTCCAATCCTTCACCGGCGGCGACGGATCGACGGCGGCGGCGGGAACCCGAGGCGGCGGCGCGGGGAAATTGATGCTCGAGCGCGTGTGCTGGCATGTTGTAGAGGCAAAGGGAGGCGCAGGGGTTCGTGCGCGAGCTTAAATAGGAGCAAAGGGAGGAAGGCGAGGCGGGTAGGGGTCGGGACGGCCGGCGGCTTGCCATTGATGGCCGCGGCCATCACGGCTCGGTTCAAGGAAAGGGGAAACGACCCCAATTGATCGAGGGCGGTTAATTGACTTAATTGGCAAGCCTGGTGAGGAAAGAAAGGAAGGGGAAGAGGCGGGGCGCAGCGGGGATCGGCGGGCCGCGACGGCGGCCGGCGGGGCAGGGGAGGAGAAGGAAAGGAAAGGGGGAGAGGGAGAGACTGACGAGTGGGGCCCCGGTGTCAGCGAGAGCAGGGAAAAAAGAAAAGAGAGAGAGGACGCGGGCCGACGCGGGGAGAGGGATGGTGGGCTGCTGGGCCACCTGGGCTGAAAGGGTGGCCGGCGCTGGTTTTCTTTTTTTTCTTTTCTTTTTCAAAATTCATTTTCAAACCAATATTCATTTCAAATTCAAATCAAACCTTTCAAACTTTTCCCAAAAATTTTATAAACTTTTTAGAAACCTCACAAGCAACCAAAAACCATGCAAGCCAACTGATGATGCACATACACTTGTTGTCTCTAAGTTTATTAAATTATATTTAATATTTTAGAGCTCATTTTAGATAGCAATTTAATTTCTTTTAATCCTTAAGACTATTTTAAGTTGCTAAGTGATTTTAGTGATGGAATTTTAGGGTGTCACATGGCAAGAACCAGAAGTAGACTTCTTCTCGACTCGGCAACCAGCGAAATCCACATCAGAAAAACCATGAAGTGAAAGAGTCGAGGAGAAAGAATACCAAAGGCCAAGACCAGGGGCAAACTATAGGTACCTGAAGATCCTCTTGACGGCCTGTCGATGTGATGTCCTCGACGATGCCCGAGCGCACAGACACACACTGAACTGTATGTCTGGCCTCGTCGTCGTCAGGTAGAGGAGGGAGCCGATCATGCTCCGGTACTCCCGCTGGTCCACTGGTTCTCCGTCCTCGTCCGCGTCCAAAGTAGCCGTACTCCCCATGGGTGTCGACATAGGCTTCACATCTTGCATCTGGAACTTCCTCAGCATGTCTTTCATGTACTTGGTCTGATGTACAAATGTTCCGTTCTTCACTTGCTTGATCTGCAACCCGAGAAAGTACTGCAACTCGCCCATCATGCTCATCTCGAATTCCCTGCTCATCTCATCTGCAAACTTGGCAACAAGGTTATGTGACGAGCCACCAAAGACAATATCATCCACGTATATCTGCACAATCAACAAGTCATTCCCATGCTTGAGGAGAAACAAGGTCCTATCCACGGTACCCATCACGAACCCTCTGCTCAACAGAAAACCTCTCAATCTCCCATACCAAGCACGGGGCGCCTGTTTCAACCCATACAGAGCCCTTTTCAACCTGTACACCCTGTGTGGATACTTCTCACTCTCGAACCCCGGTGGCTGCTTCACATACACCTCCTCCTCTATGACCCCTTTCAGGAAAGCACTCTTCACATCCATCTGATACAACTTGAACCCTTTAGCCACGGCAAAGGCTAGAAGGATCCGAATTGCCTCAAGACGGGCCACAGGAGAAAAGGTCTCCTCATAGTCGATCCCCTCCTTCTGACTATATCCTTGAGCAACAAGTCTGGACTTGTTCCTCACAACCATCCCATTCTCACCCTCTTTGTTCTTCCAAACCCATTTGGTTCCTATAGGATGGCAATTTGGAGGTGGTTCAACTAACTCCCACACCTGGTTCCTCTCAAAGTTTTCCAACTCCTCATGCATAGAATTGACCCAGTTTGCATCAGATAAAGCGTGTCCAATGTCCTTGGGCTCAAAGGTGGCAACAAATGCAGTAGGAGCGAAATGAGAGGAATTCCTGGACCTTGATCACGTGGTACGTTCGTCGATGTCCCCAATGATCTTCGATAGGGGATGCACTTCTTGAATCCGCCGGGGAGCCTCACGCCTCGAGACTACCTCCCCCTCAACTTTGGCTTCTCTCGCCTGATCCTCTTGTCGCACCGTCGTTGTCCATGAAGTAGACGGTCCACCCTCCGTAGTGGTCGTAGGGGAAGTAGTGGGTACACACTCAGCTTCAGGCGCATGGTTCTCTCCATCATCATCTCCAGCTTCATCCTTCTTGTTGACGGTGAAAATCCGTCAACCTAGCCATGAGTTTACCTTCGGTGTTGGCATGACTTTTGTATCTTATCCATTGGTACTAACCCCCGTGGTATAACAAGTTCACTTGTGCATGTCGGTTTTGGAGTTAAGTGTTTACGCAAGGTTTTAACGTTGAAAGCAAGACTTTCGGGATAAGTTCATTAAGCACCTCATGACAAGACCTTGAAGCCCGGTACAAGTCAAGCAATGAAGTGAACATGACTCCAAGAGCCCAAGGACCAAGCCCGAGAAGATGACAAACTCCGAGGACCTAGCCAGAAAAGTGTTGAATCTTGCAAGACAAGGAGCTTCGTCCAATTCGGAGAGAAACCGACGACAAGGGCCCACATGCAAAAGGGGAGAGGATCTAGAAGACGAGAGAAGCAACACCGAGCGAAGCAAGCCACAGACTGGGCCAGGAAGGGCCCAGGCCGGCCGGCCCAGCCTGTTCCGGAGCCCAATCGGCCTCCCCTTTGACCTAGTTGCATCTCGGGTTATTTATAGCCCCTTGACCGAGAGCCACACATGAATCAATTCGTCATCCGCCGCCGAGGAGCAGAGAAGCTTGAGGGACACCATTTCGGAGATGACGATCGTGCTAGTTGTCTAGGGTCTCCCTAGCCCACATGGGAACCTTGCATGGAAGACCATGTCGGAGCTCCGGAGCGAGGATCAAGATCGAGGTAGGGCCCCGGTGGTGATCTTGTTCATGTAATCATTCATGGTGAAGTCTTTTAGTGAATTCGATTTCTAGCGATCAAGTGCCTTCTCGATGATTTTGTTTTCTTCTTGGTTATGCTTTTCCCCAATCTATCTATAGCTAGATTGCATAGGGTGCTCTTGTAGCCGCGGTGGATAGAGGTGCATACTGGACCGGCCAAGTGATTTCAACTTGTTCTTATCGAGCTCGCCCTAGACTACCCGCATGAGTAGGGATACGTTGTGACAGAATGGGGGTTCCGAAAGGCGGGCGTTTTCGGAGTCGGATGGAAGGCCACGATTTAAAGAAGCTTTTAATGAGATTCGCTTTTCTATCTTCATCTATCTTGTTTGGAGCTACAACATAAGCATGATCTATACTCTCTAGATCGGTTATCTCTTGCTTTCTCTTGCTACCTCTTTAGTAGATTAGATTAGATTCGTTTTCTTTACGAGTTAGTAGATTAGATGCAACTTGTCTTCATAAGATAGCTTTCCTTGCTTTACTAGATTGAATGCTTGCGTTGCACATTGTTCCACGGATTCGATACCTTGGGTTCACCACTCGAGGGAAGAAGGGTCCCTTGACTACGACGGGAGACTTGTCCGCTTGCAAGTCTAAACGAACTTTGATACAACTATTAACCGTCAACAAGCCCCTTTTTCTGGCGCCGTTGCCGGGGAACAAGCAATCAAGATCCGATCTAGTATCGTTTATTTTTTAGTTTTTCTTTTGATTTTCTTTTGCATCTCTTAAGTTTGATCATCCTCAAAAGCAAAAAAAAATCAATCTAATCTAGTTTTGATTAACCCTAATTTTTCTCTTTTCAGATTTTTGTTTTATTGGTAACCCTAACTGGAGATGGTTGGCTACCTCTCCAAGAAACCCAAACTTTTTTGTGGATGATCCAGGAAAACTTTACAGGCAAAGGATATGTGCAACACAAGCTAAAGGGTTGGAAACCCTAGATTCAAAAGTCAAACTCGAAGGACCATCAAAATCTCCAAGGGAATCACCACCTCCAAGTCAAGACGCCGGAACGCCGTTCAAGATCAAGAGGAGGATGGAGAAGATGGAGATAGAGAAAGAAGCTCAACACCTAAAGGCTGCCAAGGCAAGATCCACATGCGAGGATTTAAGTGCTCATCGTGATGAAGATGCTAGAGACGCAAGTGGGACAACTTGCCGGGCGCCCGATGGGTAACAAAGAAGAATATCCAAGACAACTCCAAGGTCCCAAGACGGCGAAGGCTACTCAAACTCATTCGGGAGACCATGAGATTACGACCGAAGGACCGGAGTTTGAGATGCCGAGCCACTACATGAAGGAAGTTGTTGCATCCGTCAAGACCAAAGGACAAAGCTAGCCCGTGAAGACCAAAAATACGACTAAGCCGAATAATAAGCCCGTGCCCAAGAAGGTGCGGAAGTGGGTACCCAAGATTGCAACGCCTGCAAAGAGGGTTGATCCGGAGTAATCAAGTGAAGAAATCTAGCCATGGACTATAAACGAAGCGCTAGGCGGGAGGCAACCCGTTTCGTCGAGTCAAGAATAAGCTACCGGGAGGACAACCCGATTCCAGGTTTTTCGAGTCTTTTTAATAATTTAGTTTTTGAATTTTACTATGCAAAACATTAGACTTAGAATGGTTGAACAATGTTAGAGACATAATTCTTGGTTGAATATTTTACTTTGTCATAAAACCTTTGCATGAACCCTCCTATGTGTTTGTTTGCTTCTTTTTCGAGAAACCACAACCAAAAAGATTTCAGAACCTAACTCAACCATTCATCCTCTTTATGATGTTGTGGCTGACTTGCTTTTCATGCTAAAAACACACGAGTAGAGCCACGACTTGTATCTAGATGTTATTTAAATTTCAGCACGTGGTAGGACTCGCGTGAACCTAGAAACTTGATTTTTGGTTGGTTTAAAAATCCATATCCTTGGTTTCTCTAGAGTTAGAATTTTTCTAAGCCTCATTTAATTTTATTTTATTCAAAGTCTCTCTCATCTAATCAAAATTAGAACCTAAACCTATGCCCCCATGATCAAGCCGGGAAAAGTTCGCTCTCAACCAATGAAGGCAAACTATACCGGTGAGACCGATATCAACGTAGTCGGAAAATATTTTCGACTTACATTTGTTTTTAATGGTTTAAAAACTTCTCTAAATTTATGCTTGAGCTCTTGCATGGCTCTGAAAAATATTTTTAAATTTCGAAATTAGAGGAGTGCTTAGCCTTAAACACACTTAAAGGGAGGCAATCTAGTTTGAATTAATCATGCATGCACCATTGGATACTCTTTCATCAACTTTCACCAAGTCCATATGCAAAGGACAAGCATGGTGGGCAGCAATCATGAACTTTGCAGGAATTTCATGGTGGCATGTGAAGCAAGTGGAGCAAGGGAGCATGGACATGACTCAAAGCATGAAGCATCAAGTGGAAGGACCAATAATGCAAGAAAAGGAGTGGACGAGAGCGTTTGGGCGGTGCAACTCGTGGAGCACGCGGGCAGGAAAGTTGTAGGGGCGAAATGATCGTCTTTGGAAGAAAGCCGAGGCGGGGAGGAGCACCAGGCCACCCGGGCGGTCGGCCCAGGCCGGCCGGCCTCCCCTACTTAAGGAGCCCCCGGCTCCCGTTTTCTGCAGGCAAGCTTCCTTCTCCTTCCTCAGTTTGTGTGTTCAAGTTTGTGTGCCCAGAACCTCGGTAGACATAGCCAACCTTCCCAAGCTTGATAGCTTAAAAAAATCCACACCCTTAATCCACTCAAAGTCTATACTCCAAAATAATATTTGTGTACCTTGTTACTGGGTGAAAACCCCAGATATATATTTGTGAGGGAGAGTGCTGCAATCATGGAAGAAAACTACAAGCCTTTTTCACCGAAGAAGAAGGGATCATTGTCGTCTAAGACAACCTCTTCGAGGAGGCACTCGGTTTCCGAGTCTCCTCGGAGTATGGAGGAGGACACGACACCGCCAAGGAGGAACCACACTCTTCTCCTCGGTGGCATAAGGGCAACACGAAACTCGTTTATGAGGTTCACCAAACTTCAAGGACATATGGAGGAGCCGCCCGTCCAACCTCGCCACTCGACACGATCATCCGCTCCACCTCCATACGCTCCACGGTATTCCGAGGGGTATGTCATCATGAAGGAGGAGGAGGAGAAGAAGCTCGCTCGCCTTTAGTAGAGGCTTGTAGCGAACGTCGACATTGACGACCAAGCTCTCCACATATTGGGTTTCATACGAGACACTGGTGCAATTCTCTAACAGAGTGTCAGCAAACACCCACAAGGAATTCTCCTAGGAAATTTTCATGACCATGGCGCATACCCTTGATGAAGGAGTGCTGAGTCTCT
Organism: Cenchrus americanus; assembly: GCA_947561735.1. Taxonomy (NCBI): domain Eukaryota; kingdom Viridiplantae; phylum Streptophyta; class Magnoliopsida; order Poales; family Poaceae; genus Cenchrus; species Cenchrus americanus. The sequence continues at coordinate 15,748,645 of OX387241.1, forward strand.
CATTCCGTTTGGAGGGAGCCCACAAGTGGAGAAGAAGGAAAACACCGTCGGAAGGGTAACCTTGATCAACAATGCTATTTCTAGCACCTTGATGGGGTAATCTCCTTTCATCCATGGGTTGCAATCGATCTTGAGATGTAATCGAACTTTGTTGGGTTATCTATCTATCTATCTATCTATCATCTTACACCGTGACCATCATAGGTCTAGTCATGAATACCTTCGCGTAGTGTGAAGGATCAGATGGCGACTAGAGAGGGGGGGAGTGAATAGGAGCCGGTAAAATTCTTCCCAAAGAACCCGGCCTATGCCCTAGTCAAATCCCGGTCACACACGAGCGATGGATCGAATCACACACCAATCGCCAAGACCACGAGGTTATGGATCAACCTCTAGCCTTAGGAACGATTCCTAGAAGCACACGCGGAAGCACTAGAAAGGGAGGGAGGAATCGAGCCAAGAGGCAAAGCACACAGAACACCAGAAGCGACCCGAGAAAAACGGACCGTCCGCCGAGGCCGGGCGGACCGTCCGCGCCACCCGCGGACCGTCCGCTACTCAAGCCCGGACCGTCCGCAAACTGGCAGCAACAAAAACCAAACGCCAAACCGGATCGAAAGCGAGGACGCGCAAGAACTCGACGAACACGTGACGAACACGCTCCTCGCGGACCGTCCGCGACCACCTCGCGGACTGTCCGCCAGGTGCGGATAGAACTGAAAACGCCCGACCCCGAAAGTCAACTCCCCCAAATCATCATCGGATTTCCCAAACGGTTGAAGCTATGGAGACAAGGGTTTGGGCACTTGAAAAGCGTCACACAAGGATGCTATAGCCCAAAAATCTTGCCTCCTAACTCCCTAAATCACCGGGAATCACGAATCCTTTGAGCACCACCAAAAGCTAGAGCACCGAACGAAAACTCACGAATCGAAGTGGTTTCCCGGCGTTTGAGGGCACAAGATCAAGCACAAAGATGCACAAGACATCTATCCATGTTTCCCTCAAAGAAATCCGGGGAGAAACCCACTCAAATCCGCGGAATCACACCGGGAACAAAGGCACGAAAACAAGCACAAAAAGGCCACGAAAACACAACCCCGAATCTTCTATACAAATCAGGAAAGATTCACAAGGTCTAGCATGCCGCCCTAGCATCCATCCCTCTCAACAAATCTCTCATGAAGCTCTCATGCTAGCCTAGAGAAAATGGAAGAAAAATAGCTACCAAAATAAGAAATGGGAGGGAGGAAATGAAACCCTAAGTCGCAGAGCGAGAGAGCCATCCACACACACTCATGGCTTATATATCAGGTCCCGCCGGAGTGGTAAATGACTCGACTACCCCTAACTTAACTACTGGCGATACAACCCACGTAGGGGCATTTAGGTAATGTTTGTGGGTCTTGCCATCGAACGGCCACGCCTTTGCCGCACCCCGCGTCCTCCCGACGCAAGCCATGCGATCTCGTCGCGTGTCCTCCGCCTCGAAGCTTCCCGACACGCCCGGATCCCGTCTCCGTCGTGTTGGGCCCTCGGACTTGGTTTTGAGGCCCAAACCAAGAAACCGTCCGCCGATGGTTTTGTGGGCAAACCACCAAACCCCGCGTGCCCGGTCCGGCCTCCCGCCAACCCACTTGACTCGACCGCCACCGTGCACCGGCTCGCTTGTCCATGACTTCGTCTTGCTTGTGTCGCCACCATGTGGCCCGCACCCAGTCCCCGTCGTCCACCGGGTCCCTCGAACCGAGCCTACTTGTCTCTCCATCTCCCGGAGGCCCCTCAAAGCTGAAGACCTTTCGTGCCCGTTCTTCACCTGCAACAACACGAACTAGGCCGCAGCCTACACCTGCGCACTAAGCCAAGAGTCAGTCCAACACCCGTTGTCAATCACTCATCACTGAGGAGCGGTCATCCATCGACCACCGGGACACTCCTGGTCCTCAATCTCCCCCTTGATGAGTGCATTGACAACACACAACGCGAAATGAAATTCAGAGAAAGAAAGAAAGGAAGAAGAAAGAAAAAACAAAGAAGCTCAACTCATGACCAAAAACCAAAGAAAGGCGAAGAAAGGTCACAAGCCAAGCAAAGCACAAACTCCACATCGAAAACAGCAAGAAAGCTCCCCCTGAACAAATGCAAGCTCCCCCTGAACATGTGGATGCAAATTCCCAAATTTCAGCTCACCTCTTCTGAATTTTCATTAAGCTCACCTCATCTCCCCCTTGTTGACAATGTATGAATCAAGGTGAAAATGCAGAAATGCAAAACAAAGCATATAAACATCTACATGAGCTTCTCAAATAGGCCAAATCTAGTGTCAAAGGCTAAGAATGAGACAAAGATCACACATATGAATCATAGCATACTCAAAGCATTGCCACAAGTAATATATGAAAATACAAGCATGTGACAAAGCAAAATTTTCAGATTTAAGCAGTTTTACCAAAAGAAGGCTCGCTTCACATGTAAAAGCCTATCCATGTCACACTTGAGCCACAAACATGCATACCATTCAAAGATCATACAAGGATAGCAAATTCTCGGCCAAAAGATCATGGCAAACACCCATAAAGCAAAGCATGTCATGTCAAAGCTCATGAGCCATGTGTGCACTTCGGGGAGACTTCTCCACAGGTGAACATCATGCAACATGTTTTGCACCCATATGTGAAAGATAAGATATTTTAAGCACAGACATGATGGATGGAGCATTTTTCAAGCATTTTACACTTCTTTTCAAGATTAAATCATTTCATGGTACATGAAGTGCCTTTGCGGCAAAAAGAAGCTTATGCTCCCCATGAATGCAACATAGGCTAAACATTCACCATGACATTCGGCCTTTGGCCCAAATGCAAGAACAAGGCATCCAAGCACAATCTAAGCATGAAAAGCACATCTAGACCAAACTGTGACATGGATACACAACTACACACGAGTGGAGCATATTTCATCAAAAATTAGTCGAGATTAGCATTTATATCAAAAGAGGGCTATCTCACCACACATATATCTCAAAAATCCAAGAGCATAGCCTCACATCACCATTTCTCCACACATATAACCAATATCTCACAAATAGCCAAAGAGACTCAAATATGGCATATGAAAGAAGCTCATCATCCTAAAATGCAATATGATACAAATGCAACATGATATATGACAAGATGGCTATCCTACCATGGTTTGTACATCAAGCAAAGCATGTATATACATCAAAGTAAAACATGGTATGATATATATGATACAAAGAGGAAATCCCCCAAGAATCAACTAGAAAGGGAAACAAACCCCAAGTTCCCCCCGCAAGCGCACAAATGTAGCTTGGTCGAGAGGCTTTGTGAAAATGTCGGCTAGCTGATCTTGGGTAGGGACATGGCTCAAAACAATGGTTCCTTTCTCCACATTGTCCCTCAAGAAATGATACCTCACTTCTATGTGTTTGGTTACGGGAGTGAAGCACTTTGGATTTTTGGCTACGCTTATGGCACTCGGTGCTATCACAAAGAAGTGGGATGCGGGTGCACTCCTCACCAAAGTCTCTCAAAGTGTATGAAATCCACAACAACGGGAGCAACAACTCGCGGCGGCAACATACTCTGCCTCCGTGGTAGACCGAGCTACACTAGATCGCTTGCGGGAAGACCATGAGACCAACGAAGACCCAAGAAACGGCAAGTACCGAAGTAGACTTCCTCTCGACTCGACATCCGGCAAAATCCGCATCGAAAAACCATGAAGAGAAAGAGTCGAGGAGGAAGAATACCAAAGGCCAAGACCGGGGCGGACTATAGGTACCGAAAATCCTCTTGACGGCTTGTCGATGTGATGTCCTCGGCGAAGCTCGAAAACGAGCGCACGGACACACGGCCGAACTATATGTCTGGCCTCGTCGCCGTCAAGTAGAGGAGGGAGCCGATCATGCTCCCGTACTCCCGCCGGTCCCCCGGTTCTCCGTCCTCGTCCGCATCCAAAGTGGTCGTGCTCCCCATGGGAGTCGACATCGGCTTCACATCTTGCATCCGGAACTTCTTCGAAGATGTCTTTTGTGTACTTGGTCCGGTGCACAAATGTACCATCCTTCACTTGCTTGATCTCGCGGCCCCGAGAAAGTACCGCAACTCGCCCATCATGCTCATCTCGAACTCCCTGCTCATCTCATCTGCAAACTTGGCAACAAGGTTATGTGACGAGCCACCAAAGACAATATCATCCACGTATATCTGAATAATCAACAAGTCATTTCCATGCTTGAGGAGAAACAAGGTCCTATCCACGGTACCCATCACAAACCCTCTGCTCAAAAGAAAACCTCTCAATCTCCCATACCAAGCATGGGGCGCCTGTTTCAACCCATACGAGCCCTTTTCAACCCGTATACCCCGTGTGGGTACGGCTCGCTCTCAAACCCGGTGGTCGCTTCACATACACCTCCTCCTCTATGACCCCATTCGGAAAAGCACTCTTCACGTCCATCCGAAACAACTTGAACCCTTTAGCCACGGCAAAGGCTAGAAGGATCCGAATTGCCTCAAGACGGGCCACGGGAGCAAAGGTCTCCTCATAGTCAATCCCCTCCTTCGACTAAACCCCCGAGCAACAAGTCCGGACTTGTTCCTCACAACCATCCCATTCTCTCCCTCTTTGTTCTTCCAAACCCACTTGGTTCCTATGGGATGGCAATTTGGAGGTGGTTCAACTAACTCCCACACCTGGTTCCTCTCAAAGTTTTCCAACTCCTCATGCATAGAATTGACCCAGTTTGCATCAGATAAAGCATGTACAATGTCCTTGGGCTCAAAGGTGGCAACAAAAGCAGCATGAGCAAAATGAGAGGAATTCCTGGACCTCGACCGTGTAGTGCGTTCGTCGATGTTCCCATTGATCTTCGACAGGGGATGCACTTCTTGAATCCGCCGGGGAGCCTCACGCCTTGAGACTACCTCCCCCTCAACTTCAGCTTCTCTCGCTTGGTCCTCTTGTTGCACCGTCGTTGTCCATGAAGTAGACGGTCCATGCTCCATAGTGGTCGTAGAGGAAGTAGTGGGTACACACTCAGCTTCAGGCGCATGGTTCTCCCCATCATCATCTCCAGCTTCGTCCTTCTCCTCTTCAAAGAGGTCTTCGGCCATCTCTTCATCACCTGCACATTCAAAGCCAAGAGAGGTACATGGCATTGTCTCGTCGAAGGTTACCTCGCAAGTCTCCATGATTTTGTTAGTCTCAAGGTTAAGCACCCTATAGGCTCTAGAGTGGTTAGCATATCCAAAGAAAATACCATCACTAGACCTAGCTTCAAACTTGTCGAGTTTTCCCTTCTTCAGAATAAAGCATTTGCAGCCAAAGACTCGAAAATGACTCACCTTGGGTGCCCGACCATGCATCAGCTCATAACAGGTCTTCTTCTTGAAAGCTCGCAATAAAATCCTGTTGGAAACATGATAAGCCGTATTGACCGCCTCGACCCAATACCTCCTAGGAGTCCCGTGCTCATCGAGCATCGTCCTAGCCATCTCACAAAGAGTCCGATTTTTCCTTTCCACGACTCCATTTTGAGGGGGCACATAAGGGGTCGAATACCGATGTTCAAGACCTAGATCACGACAAAAGGCATCAAAACGAGAGTTCTTGAACTCGCAGCCATTATCACTTGCGGATAGCTCGAATAGCATTCCCATGCCTCTCGTTTTTCAACCTCACGATCGGATCTCGAACAAAACCAAATGTCTCACTCTTATCCTCCAAGAAGAACACCCAGGCATAGCGAGAGTAATCGTCCACCACAACAAGGACATACCACTTCCCACCCACCGAGCGAACTCGAGCCGGCCCAACAAGGTCCATATGCAACAGCTCTGTCGGACGCTCGGTCATGACATCGGTCAGGGGTGGATGGGGAGTGGCTACCATCTTACCATGCCTACAAGGAGCACAAACCAAATCCTTCTCAAGCTTTAACCTCGGCAATCCTCGGACAAGATCAAGACCACTCAAGCGGGAAACCAAATCAAAGCTCAAGTGTCCCAACCGCCTATGCCATTTCCACAAATCGAAGAAGGACTGGCCATCAAACGACGAGCGAGGACCCAAAAAACGAGAAAAATCAGCCACGAAAATCGACCCTCGGGGATGATCATACAGACAAGATCACCTCGAGAATCAAGCAAACGAGACTCGCCAGACTTGAAACGCACCTCAAAACCTTCATCAAGCAACTGAGAAACCGAAAGCAAATTGAAACCCAAAGACTTCACAAGAGCCACTCTCTTCAACGTTACCTTGTCACTCACATGCACAACACCCTCTGACAACACCCTTCCTCGTCCATTGTCCCCAAATGTGATGTACTGCTTTTCCTTCACTGGGGTGAGGCTGGAGAACCACTTCTTATCTCCGGTCATGTGTCGAGAACACCCGGAGTCGATCAACCAAATGTTCTCCAAGCCTCCTGCCTGTAGTCAGAAACAAGAACGAGAGTGAGCTAGCGACTCGACACTGGGTTAGCACAAAGAAAGTTAAACCAGTGTCGAGCCATCTGCTCAAAAGAGGGGTTAGCAAACATCATTCCCTTGCCACCAAACTTCCCATGTCCCATGGGAGGAGTACGAGCACCACGAGGGGGAAAACGTGGTCCGTAGTTCCTCGGGAACCCAAAGCTGCGATCATCTCCCCTAAACCCGTACTGAGAACGAGTAGGGGGACGTCCAGCGAAACCACCACAAGCCCGACAAAACCTCTCACCAGCACGCACACCATCATCTCTCCTAGCAAACCTCTCACCACTACCTCTCTGTGGGAACCTACCAACACTCCTCACACTTCCCACACCCCGTGGAAGTGGCACTCTAGGCTCAGGAATGCCATGAGACTGGCGATACCTGTCCTGGTTCGCTTGCTCCCTAGCAAGCCTCTCATCCTTCTTCCTCTTGTAGCAAAACTCTGCAAGGTGCCTCTCCTTGCCACAATACTCACACTTGAAGGGGATGGGTTTTGGTTTTGGCTCTGGCTTCTCTCTAGACTTCTCACCCTTCTCACCCACAAACTTCACCAGTTTCTGGAAATCATTTGTCTTAGGTGGGAATTTGGGTGGATCTTGGGTTGTGTCAAGCTTGTTGCAAAGGTGGTTGGGCTTTGGTGTGAAAGCGTTCTTGGGTGCTTTTGGAAGTGGGACTTGGATCTCTCTGATCACCTCAAACTCGGGGTTAGACTCAACACACTTCTCATACACACTCTCCCCACTGTTCTCTCCCACTTTCTCACTCAACTTCTCAAACCCCAAACCACGACCATCAGCTCTCTTGAACTCCTCAATCATGATTTTCAATTGAGGTTCCTGCTCAGACAACCAACCCAACACCTTCCTCAAATAGTCATTCTCCTCATAGATGACATCCAAACGGGAAGTAAGTTCAAGATTGCGCAAAGTGACTTCATCACAGCTAGTGCATGCATTGACAACAAGAGATTTCAAAGATGCTTCCAAAGAACTAATGGTAGAACGAGCATCAACAAGCTTAGCATGCATAGTAGGACATGATTTGCAAGCACCAAGCAAAGTAGGTCTAGCCTTAAGCTCATCATACTCAGTCCTAAGAGCATCTAGTTTAGCCAAAGTGGAAGCATTCTTCTCATTAAGCAGTTTAATCTCATTCAGCCATGCATCACACTCAACACATTCAACATCATCAGAAGTAGTAGGAGCAAGTTTCAAAGAGTCATTCTCAAGTTTCAATTCAAGCAATTTTGACTCTAGCTCTCCTACTTTCTCGCTATCATTCTCAAGTTGTGCCCTAAGATCTTTCCTCATCTTTTTGGCATCTCTAAGCACACTATCACGGTTGTCAAGCAAGCCATTCAACCTAGCAATCTCAGCAAGCAAAGAGTCGGGGTCACGGTTTACCTCATCCTCCGAGTCGGAGTCGCTGTCTTCCTTCTCGCTCTTCTTGCTGCTTGAGCTATGGGCCATGCCACAAAAGCCCTCAAGCGCCACACAGCTCAAGGCGCTCGTGATGCTGAGCACCATCAGCTCACCCTCGACCTTGGAGAACTCGACGTTCCGGTCCTCCAGCGACATCTGCGCCGCCTCACGACCGACACGCTCCCGCTCCAGGGCCGATCGAGCGTCGGCAAGAGCGGCCTGCTCCTGCTGGAGCCGCCCCTCAGCCCCTTGGCGGGCGGTACGCTCTGCGGGGAGGGCGGTCCTCGGCGGCGGTGAGCGCCGCGACCTTGGCGTCGAGGGCGGCCCTCAAGTCGTCGGCCTCCTTGGCCTTCGCTCGAACGCGCGCGCCCGCTCCTCGGCCCGGCGGCTGGCCGAGCATGCGCCTCCTAGAGCGACGAGTGGAGCCCCCGGTTGTCGCTGCGGACGCTGGCCACCTCCGCCTCCCAGTTGGCCGCCAGGATGCGCGTATTCTCCAGGTCCGCCCGCGCCTGCCGCAGTGCCTCATCCCAGTCGATGAGGGCCGTGCAGACCCGCTCGAGGCTGGAGGGGTGCGCCGGGTCCTGCCTTGCGCTCTTGTGGAGTTGATCGCGCAAGACCATGGCCCGGTACGACAGCCAGCCGTCCGGGGTCCTGAGGGCACCGGCGAGCGCATCGAAGGCGTCGCACTGCTCCCGGAGCTAGTGGAGCTCGGCGGTCACCTGGTCGAAGGCACCGTACTTGTCGCGGGCACGGCGCTCGAGCTCCTGTCACCCACAAGCCAAAACCCGTGAACGTCATGCTACAAGGATAAGTGCACAAAAACGAGGAAAAAAGGGAAGCAAGCAACGGCACCCCACCTGGAAGGCGCGCCACGCGGGGCCGCCGTGGATCCTCAGCGCCTCGTGCAACGCCCGGTCAAGCGCGGCGCCATGGTTGCGGAGCTCCTCCCCGGCTCCTCGCTCCCCACGGGCGTCGGCGAACGCGGGCGGGTCGCCGGCGACCCCCTCTGCACCGGGGCGGAGTGGCGGCGCGGGAAGGCGAGGCCTCGGCGCCGGTGCCCTCGGCCCCCGCCACCATGTGGCCGTCGCGTCGCCTCACGAGGGCCCCCTCCGGGACTGCGGGGAGAGCGTAGGGATGTTCGCCCCCCCGGCCCCACCCGGGCGGCGGGGAGTCGTCGTCCGGGATCTCCACCACCACCGCCCGGGAGCCGCCGGTAGGCGCCGGCCCCCTGCGTCGCCTCCGCCGGCATCTCCACTTGCGCCTCCGTAGCCGCGGGCGCCGACGCGGCGTCGCGGCCACCGCTTCCGGCCACGCCTCCGCGACCACGGGCGCCCGACCGCCCTCCTCGGCCCACCGCCGCCCGGCGTGCCTCCGCCGCGGCCGGCGCCGCGGACCGCGCCTCCGTCGCGGCCGCCACCGCGGCCGCGCCTACACCACGGCCGCCGCCGCGGGCGCGCCTCGCCACGACCGGCGCCCGCCGCTCCTCGACGACCACCGGCCGCGCGCGCGCGCAGGCGATCCGCCGGCCGAGGCCTCGAGGCCTCGGCCCGCGCCCCCCGCGAGCTTTCACCCGCCGCCGCCGCCGTGCTTGCCCCCGCCCGCGGCGCCCTCGACGAGCGCCGCCGGATGGGAACGGACGCGTCCGCCCTCAACACCTTAGTTGGTGCGAGGGGAGGCACGGTCGGCACCACCCTGCACAAGTACAAACAAAAAATCAGAACGCCTGGTCGCCAAAAAACCAAACCCCGCGGAAGAGCAAGCCCCTTACCTCGAAGAGTAGAAGGCGCGTTTCCTCTTCCTCGAGGCCTCGGCGGATGGCGCCGGCGCGGCGGCGCGCCCGTCGCCGCGCCTCCCCGACATTTCCGCCGCGCGTGCCTGCGCGGCGCGCGCCGGCACCTCCACGGCCGCGCCGCTCCCGTTGTTGATGGCCGGCGGCGGGCGCCGCGCGCCCGCCCCGGCGATGCCGCCCTTGCCGCCGGAGCCCCGGCTCCGGCGGCGGGGGTGCGGGGCTCCCACCTATCGAGAGGGCCCCGCCCCCCGGCTTCTTCCTCCTCGTCCTCCTCCGAGGACGAATATTCCTCGGTCCCCGGCGAGGAGAGCCCCTGCTTGCTCACGCGGCCGGGTACTCCCTCGCTCCGCCGCTCGCGGCGCTCGCGGTGCCGCCTCGCGCGCTCCTTCTTGCGCGCGCGCCCGCTCCCGCTCCCGTTCGCCGCGCCGCCGGCCGGCGCGCGGGGGGTCGGGGGTGGGCGAAATGGACTTCGCGGCGCTCGGGCTCACCATCCGCGGGCGAGAACGTCAAAGGCGCGTCGGGGAGCCGGGAGCAACATCAAGAACAAAAACGGGGCCAAGAATCCTACTTACCCGGCGGGCGGGTGGGGAGCATCTCGAAGTCCCACGGGGACCGGTCTCGGCGCGACATCCGAGTGTCGACGGCGCTCCGCGCCCGTGTGAGCGCATACCCCCGTTCGAGGGGGGACGGGAGCATCCGCGACCTCGCCAGCGCGACGGGGTCCGCCTCCTCCGTCATCTCGAAGATGCAGAGCGGCCTCTCCATTAAAGGCACGATCCGCCGGTGGTGGAGGAAGGCGAGGACGGTCGCCGCGGTCAGCCCGCGCGTCGCCAGATTCTTCAGTGCGGCCAGGAGCGAGTCCGGCCCGCCTCCGATCTTGGACCGTGGACACCCCCGTGGCCCCGGGGAGTTGGGCTTCTCCTGGAGCACCGGACCGGTGTGGGGGGAGGCCGGGCTCGGCGTTGCGAAGGTAGAACCACCCCCCGCTCCCCGGCCGACGTTGTTGGTCGTCATGGTACAAGGGATGTAGTCGTCCTTGTACTGCGTCCGCACGGCGAGCGACATCCCGCCGGCGCGCACCGCGCGGCGGGTCCTCTGCTCCGTCGTTGGCTGAGTGAACAACTCCGCGCGGAAGAGGTGTACCCAGAGATCCCAATTCACTGGGATCCCTAGGTACCCCTCGTAGACGCCCACGAACGTGGCCGCCTGCGAAATCGCATTCGGCGCGAAGTTGTGCAACTCCACGCCGTAGCGGTGGCAGAGTACCCGCATGAAGTCGCCGCGCTCATGGAAGCGAGTGAAGCTCACCACATAGCACTCCGGTGGGTTGGGCGCGTGGTCCCCCGCCGGCGGCACGATCCACTCCGCGGGCCGGCCCTCCTCGTTCGCCGCCAGCTGGCCGGCGGAGACCAGGTCGCTAAGGGCCACCCGTTTCACCGACGACCGCTCCCATGCGTACGGGTCGAGGATCGTGAGGGGCGGAAGCGGCGCCATGAGAAAGGACAAGGGATCCGAAGGCGGAGGACGAGAAGAAGAAGAAGAAGAGCTCTAATGGCGAAGGGGTGCGGTGGCGAGAGTGTTGACGGTGTATTTTGGTGCACCTAGCATGTTCATTACACTTTGGTTTGGATTTGATTATTGAACTAACCCGCCACTAGGCACACTAATCATATAACAAGTTCATCTTTGTGCATGCATTTGGAAGTGTTGTGTTTATGTAGGAAAACATGGACGTAAAGGACGGATTCGCAATAAGTTCAAAGGAGCATTCATGGAGTCTTGTTCGTGTTCATGAGCTCGCTGAAATTACTTCCAATGGTGGTGAGGACCGAAGTGCTACGAGGAACACCCCGGGGATTGAAGCGTAAGAGATCAAACTTCATGCAAAGAGAGCCTCCATCTTGATCGCGAGGATAACGAGCGTCAAAATCATCCAAGTGGAAGGGGCAAAGTAGATAAGTGCACGAGGACCCACGGAGCAAAAAGGGCGGCCGAACCGGGCGGCCGGGCACAGGCCGGCCGGCCCGGTCGGATCGGCCCGGCCCACTCGGGCACCGGTTCGGTCCCGTCTTCCTTGCCCTCGAAGGATCTTCGACCCTAAAACCCCCGACGCGCCGCCAACACGAGAGAGAGGAGTTTATTCGCACCCGAAGGCCATCCACAAGCTAGAGAGAGAGGAGGAGGATCTCCGTGGAGATCAACCACCTCGAAGGAAGCACCCTCTCGTGGAGAAGGAGGAAGACACCGGCGGAAGGGAAACCATGATCAACGGTGCCATGATCAGCACCTTGATGGGGTAATCTTCTCATTCGTCCATGGGTTGTAATCGATATTGAGATGTAATCGCACTTTGTCGGATTATCTGTCTATCATCTTGTGTTGAATATACTTTAATGCTTAAGGCTTGCAACCGTGCCATAGAGGGAGTAGAGCTCCAATGCTTCCTTGGATCCATTCAATACGCCGTGGCCATCAAAGGTCTAGTCATGAATACCTTCGCGTAGTGACGATGCGAGAGGAGGGAAAGGGCGAAACCGTGGTCACAACCCCGATAGATTAGATTGGTTTTCATGTCTTTAAGCGATTGCATGCTCTAGTATCGTAGACCCGTGGGCGAGTGTCTTCTCTCTTGATCGTTTATCATTCTCTCTAGTGTAGTTTACTTGCTTTCTAGTATAATAGTAGTTAGGGTTTTAGTAGCTAGTGTGTCGTTGTTGATCGAACGCTTGTAATCCCCTTGCTCCGCGGATTGACAAGAACCTTGGGAATCCCGTGGTGAAAAAGGTGTGGGGTCCGTACGCTTGCGGATCGTAGAGGGATACGTCTTTTATCCGTCAACAAGCCCCTTTTTCTGGCGCCGTTGCCGGGGAACAAGTGATCAAGATTTGATTTTTTATTGCTTTTTTTTGTAATTTTCAGTACTGATTTTGTTTTATTTTTGCATCTATTAAATTTTGATCATCCTCAAAATACATCTAATCTAGTTTGTCTAACTCTAGTCTTTATAGATTTGTTTTGTTTTCTAGTTTTTTCTGCATACTTTGTTTATTGCTAACCCTAACAGGAGATGGACGGCTACCTCTCCAACAAACCCAATAATTTTGTGGATGATCCGAGAAAAACTTTACGAGGGCTAAGGAGACGCGAAGCACATCAAGCTAAAAAGCTGGATTTTGTAGATTCGGAGTCGGAAGACAAAGGATCGCGAGGAATCTCCGAAGAATTCACCACCTCAAAGTCCGCGGGAGAATCGACCTCCACCAATGGGTGACCAACCACCGGAAGAACGCAAGATTGGGGAGCTATGCACCCCAGACATCATCGACCTACCAATCTTGAACCTCGAGGAGATCGGAAGACCGTTCGAGATCAAGACCTCAACAATCCGCATGGTGCAACATTCACCCTTCACCGGCAAAGAGGATCCGAACCTTCACCTCCAAGCATTCATTCAAGCGTGTCGGACTTTCAACATGGATGGGGTGACTCAAGATCGGATGAGGGCAAGGCTTTTTCCGTTCTCACTACTCGGGAAGGCTTTGCAATGGTTCCACTCTCAACGGCGGAGACGGTGCAAAATTGGAACACGTTGATGAAGGCTTTCATGAAGGAATACTACTCACCGGGTAAAACTCAAAGCTTGCGTAATAAGATTGCCACCTTTGTTCAATATCCTACGAAACTATCTCGGAGGCATTCGAGCGCTTCAACGAGTACACCGGGCGGTTCCACATCACAAGTTCCCGAAAGAAGACCTCGTGCAAAAGTTCTATCAAGGACTCACCATGGCGTCAAGGACGATCATCGATGCATCGGCGGGAGGATCTATCATCGAGCTTACACCGACGGAAGCTTTCACGCTATTCAAGAAGGTCGCGGATAATGACACGTGGGCGTCATCCGGGCGCCTACCCCCTGCTCAACCCATGGGGAACGTCAAAGGAGTCTTGCAAGTGGAGAAGGAAGACATACTTGAAGGCAAGATCGACTCGCTCATGAGGAGGTTGGAGAAGATGGAGATAGAAAAGAAAGAGGCTCAAGACTTGAAGGCCGCCGAAGCAAGGTCCACATGCGAAGAATGTGGAGAGTATGGCCATGTCCGCAAAGATTGTCGGAGGAAGCCAAAGTGCTCGACTACATGAGGAAGGGAGAGTTGCCGAACTTCCGCTACGGGCAAGGTAGGCCTCAATTTAATGCAAGCTCATCTATTCCTAACGCGGTTCCGCTTCGGATACAAGCGAAGGAGTTCATGGATGAGCAAGCTAAGATCAACAAGGACAACTGTCACCAAGTTCAAGACCATAGACAAGGTGTTGGAGAACATCGATAGCAAAGTGACGGAGGTCGGAAGTTCCAATCATCAAGTGCTCAACATGATGAAGATGCTCGAGACGCAAGTTGGACAACTTGCGGGGCGCCCTCACTAATGATGAAGGGAAGCTTCGGGACAACCCAAATGTCCCGAATCGGCGAAGGCCATTGAAACACGTTCGGGGAAGGAGGCGAAGATCCGGAACGTTCCGCGGGAGCAAGGAAGCTTAAACCGGTCCACCGAGGGTGGTAGGAGGCTGCTAAAGAGAAGGTTACGGGGATCGTCACCGAGGAACCCGAATTCGAGATGCCGGAGGATGACACGAAGATACCGCAACTCAAGCCACGCTACTTCCGAGGTAAACTTGACAACCACTTTAAGAAGTTTGTGGAAGTTGTGCGTAGACTTAGCATCAACATGCCATTACTAGATGCCCTACAAGTACCTACATATTCTCGTTACTTTAAAGACATACTTGCAAATAAATATGAGATAGCAACACTCGGGGTAGATCATGTCAAAATGTCCGAGGAGTGTAGTGCAGCTATTGCTTATGGGCTAGAGAAGCAAAAAGACCCCGGGTGCCCTACAATTCCATGTTCAGTTGGTTCTTTGAACTTCGAGAAGGCGTTATGCGACCTTGGAGCTAGTGTGAGTGTCATGCCGAGGGATGTGTTCGAGAAGTTACGCCTACCGATGGAGCCTACGGGAATATGTTTGGAGTTGGGTGACAACTCCATTCGCTATCCCTTGGGCATTGCTGAAGATGTACCCGTGAAGATTGGACACCACTTCATCCCCGTAGAATTCGTTGTGCTCGAGATGGGAGAGAGGGAGAAGCCGCCGCTCATCCTAGGGAGGCCGTTCCTCAAGACCGTGGGAGCAACTATTGATGTTGGCAAGGGGGAGATCATGTTCGATATCAACGGAGAAAGGAGTTCCTTCAAGTTCCGTCCAAGGATTGAGGCATGCAACATGATTGGAGTGAAGGGAGAACCAAAACAAACGGAGGGGCTGAAAAAGAAGAAGGAGCCGAAAAAAGTGAACATAACGAAAATTAAAGAAGGTGTTGCATCCGTCAAGACAAAGGAAGAGAAGCCGCCTGTGAAGACCAAAAAAATGACTAAGCCAGCCAAGCCAAAAGACAAGCCCGCGCCCAAGATGGTGCGGAAGTGGGTACCCAAGATTGCAACGCCCGCAAAGAGCGTTGATTCGGAGTAATCAAGTGAAGAAGTCTAGCTATAGACTATAAATGAAGCGCTAGGCGGGAGGCAACCCGTTTCGTCGAGTCAAGAATAAGCTACCGGGAGGACAACCTGATTCCAGGTTTTTCGAGTATTTTTAATAATTTAGTTTTTGAGTTTTATTACGCAAAGCCATTAGACTTAGAAGTGGTTGAACAATATTAGAGACATAATTCTTGATTGAATGTTTGCTTTATCATAAACCCTTTGCATGAACCCTCCTATGTGCTTGTTTGATTCTTTTCTTTTCAAGAAACCCCTCAACCAAATAATTTCAGAACCTTAGCTCAACCTTTCACCCTCATTATGGTGCTGAGGTTGGCCTATTTTTCATGCTAAAACCACACGAGTAGAGCCACGATTTATATTCAAGTGTTATAAAAATTCAGCACGTGGTAGGACTCGCGTGAACTTAGAAATCAAAGCTTTTGGTTGGTTTTAAAAATCTTTATCCTTGGTTTCTCTAGGATTAGAATTTTTCTAAGCCTTTTCTAATTTTGTTTTATTCAAAATCTTTCTTATTTAGCCAAAATTAGAACCTAAACCTATGCCCCCATGATCAAGCCGGGAAAACGTTCGCTCTCAACCGATGAAAGCAAACTTTACCGGCGAGACCAAAATCGACGTAGTCGAAAAATATTTTCGACTTACATTTGTTTTTAATGGTTTAAAAACTTCTCTAAAATTATGCTTGAGCTCTTGCATGGCTCTGAAAAATATTTTAAATTTCGAATTAGAGGAGTGCTTAACCTTAAACACACCTAAATGGAGGCAACTAGTTTGAATTAATCATGCATGCACCATTGGATCCCCTTTTATCAACTTTCACCAATTCCACATGCAAAGGACAAGCATGGTGGGCAGCAAGCATCAACTTTGCAGGATTTTCATGGTGGCATGTGAAGCAAGTGGAGCTAGGGAGCATGGACATGACCCAAAGCATGGAGCATCAAGTGGGAGGACCAATAATTCGAGAAAAGGAGTGGACGAGAGCGTTTGGGCGGTGCAACTCGTGGAGCACGCGGGCAGGAAAAGTTGCGAGGCGAAATGATCGTCTTTGGGAGAAAGACGCGCCGAGGAGGAGCGGGAGGACCCCCGGGCCGGCCGGCCCGGCCGGCCGGCCTGCCCTATAAAAGCGGCCCCCGGCGCCCGTTTTACGCGGGCAAGCTTCCCTCTCCTTCCCTTGTTTGTGTGTTCAAGTTTGTGTGCTCGGAACCTCCGTAGACTTAGCCAACCATCCCCGGCTTGATAGCTCAAGAAAAATCCACATCCTTAATCCACTCAAAGTCCACATCCGAAGCAAAGAGTTTAAGTGCCTAGTTTACCGGTTGCAACCCGGAATTTTAGTTGAAGAAAGAGTGCAGCAACCATGTGGAAGAAGACCACAAGTCTCTTCTCTAAGAAGAAGAGTTCGTCGTCGTCCAAGCCGTCATCAACCACGTCTTCGAGGAGGCACTCGGTTTCCGAGTCTCCCCGGAGCATGGAGACGGACACGGCACCACCGAGGAGGAACGATGCCCTCCTCCTTGGTGGTATGAGGGCTGCAAGAAGCACTTCCATGAGGTTCACCAAACCTCGTGGGCACACGGAGGAGCAGCCCGCGCCACCACGACGATCGACTCGCTCAACCGCACCACCTCCTTACACCCCGACACAATCTTCGTACGGCTTCATCATCTTGTCGGCGGAGGAGGAGGATAGGCTCGCCAATCTTGAGAAGAGGCTTGTGCCAAACGTCGAGTTCGACGACCAAGCACTCTACACCTTGGGTTTTTGCACCGACATATACTACATGTTGGGGCACCTCGGGTGGGTGCGGTTCTCCAACGGAATATCGGTGGACACCCATTTGGGTTACGCCTTGGAAATTTTGATGACTATTGCACCCATCGTTGATGATGATGGGGTGCAAAGCTTGTCATTCCGTTTGGAGGGAATCGAGCAAGTGGTTCCCTACGAGCACGTAAGGGAGGCTGCTTGGATTCCACAAGGGAGCTCGGAGAAAGTTGACGTGCCTCCCGGCATGTTGGCGGAATTTTGGGGCATGATCTCCGGAGAAGCCCATCAACAACGCAATTGCATCCGCAACCCCATTATCCGGATATTTCACTCTTGGATGTGCAAGAGGGTATTGGGGAGGATGAGGGAAACAAAGGTGACCGACACGGAGTTGAATTGGCTATACTCGGCTTTAATTGCCGGGCGGCCAATTGACCCCTCTTACCTCATGATCAACCGTTGGTGTTGTGAAGCAACATCGGGGGCAGTAATATTGGTTCGGGGTGTTACCTCTCCATGTTGGCCTTTTCCTTGCGGCCGGGGATCGCAAGAAACCCCGCTCACCTTTTGCGTGGTACCTCTCTCGGTTTTGAGTACTTGCGGCAAGGCAAGTACATTAGTGGAGATGAGAGAGGAGGTTATCGGTTGGCCATAGTGAACCTCCCCCTTCCGAATGAGAGGCTTAGGCTTTTCACCGAAGGAAGGGAAGATTGGTTGGAAGAGGGACTACTTGTCCCTGCAAGGAAGAACAAAAGAGGAAGAATCGTAGAGGAGGGAACATCCTCCGCACAAGCAAGTGGAGCACAACCCAATGTGCAACCATTTGGCGGGGTTCCTCCTCCTCCAAGTTATTACGGAGGGTCTCAACAACAAGCATGGGGGGGGTGGTGCACCGGTACCCCCACAAAATTATGTTGTGCCCAACGCTAACTTCGCGGAGTCCTACGCTCATCATCCCCAACCACAACAAAGCATGGCCATTATTGGAGGGTATGCCGCAAGAAATGCTCAAAACATCGCAGCCATCCAATCTAACGCAGCTCAACTCGGTGAAGGCAACGCAAATATTGCCTTTGAACTTGGACGCCTTCACCTTGTGGAGCCAAATCAATTCGACGGAGGAAGCGTTCAACCATATTATGAGCAAGGGTATTATTATCAAGACTATCAACATCAACCACCGGCGGAGGACTAGAAGGCTTAGGAACTTTAGTTTTCTTTTCTTTTCTTTTTCTCTGTAATTTTCAGCTTTTGCTTATGTGTGTTTGCGTAGTATTTTCTGTTTTTATTTAATTTTCAGCAAGCATGTTTTGTTTATTTTCAGTGTGTATTTCAACTTGATGTCACCATTAATAAAGTCACCACCTTGATTATATCATTGGAAAAGTTACAAAATTCGTGCCATGATGATATATGATTAAAATTGCAGCTTTGTTCATCTTTGTAATTGTTTTATGCATGTTTAAGCTAGTGCTCTCTTAAAAATACAGATCTGAATTTATTTAAATGCTAGCTTAATCTTCAGCGGAGGTTATGATTAAAATAAAGACCCATAGTGTTTTATGTGCTCTCAAGTTATGAATAGATTGAAGATGTCTTTTATGCTCAAAAATATTGCTAACCTTGTCACAAATATCACTTGTGTGTTGCTCAACCTATCCAAAGCCTTATATATATTTGAGTGCATGAACCTTAGTGTACAAGATTTATTTTTGAGTGCGTTATTGCAGGCCATGATTTCTACGGCCCGAGACTAAGAAGCTGGTCATTCCGTTTTTGCGTATCTATCTCTTTGCTAGCCTCTTATCCGTGCATTGTGTATCCCCGCATCGGTGATCTCACAAACTTCGCCGGATATCCACCCTTAAACCAAATATCATCTTTTTGTGATTACCTCCTTGACCACAACCTATCGTTGAGAATGGATCATCAATTCAAGGAAGATCGCAAGACGGTGCCAACGTTGAAGATTTCAAGTATCTCTCCAAGGAAAAATATCTCCGGTACCTACCTTATTTTTCGCCTCTTTGCTCGAGGACGAGCAACGTCTAAGCATGGGGGAGGAGGTAGGTACGGTGCAGTTTTAGAGTTCAAAAGGGAGTATTTTAAAAAAAACATATAATGATGAAAGAAAAAATTCGGCGATGTACGTGACTTCCAAGGTGAAGAAAGAAAAAAAAATATATATATAAGAAAGAAAGAAAGAAAGAAAGAAAAGAATGAGAAATATGAGAAACAGAAAAAATATATATGTGCGTAAAGTGAACTCCCCGGTTCTCTAAGAGTGCATTCAAGGCTTCAAGTTAAAAAGATCCATTCTCATTTTCCAACCATGTGCAATCCGATAACGAGGACTTCCTTTGTGCCTCGGGATCACTCTTTGCCATTTGCACATGTCCACTCATCTAAAGTGTGTGTATTTTTCTCTTTCCCCTCCTTGATTTAACATTATTTTCCGATGACCTTTTTGACGAGTCTCGGTAAGACCATGAGAAGCTTGTCTTGTTTTGACAACACCTCATTTATAAAATCTTGTTAGGACTAAACTTTCCCAAAGCTCCATATAAAAGCCTACCACATATATATGAGAGGGAAAGGAGTAGAACATATAGGCTTGAGAGACAAGTGAGATGAGAGTTTATGAGCAATGCACGAGATGATTTAAATTTGTGAATTTGGTTTAGTTTTTCTTTATCTCGATCTTCATTTCAAAAAATTCTGAGATCTATTTAAAACTTTGTGAGCATGTTAATACTTGTGGGATAAGCTTAAAAAGAATCTACCCTCCGTAGAAATGAAGGCTAGTACATTATGAAACTTTAATGAATTAAAATTTTGAGAGCATTATGTTTTCTCATGTGTAATCAAGTGCAGAGTTTAAACATAGTTTAGCAATGATGATATCCATCGAAGGCTTACTCGAGGACGAGCAAGGTTTAAGCATGGGGGAGATGTTGACGGTGAAAATCCGTCAACCTAGCCATGAGTTTACCTTCGGTGTTGGCATTAGTTTTATACCTTATCCATTGGTACTAACCCCCGTGGTATAACAAGTTCACGTGTGCATGTCGTTTTTGGAGTTTAATGTTTATGCAGGGATTTAGTGTTGAATGCAAGACTTTCGGGATAAGTTCATCAAGCACCTCATGACAAGACCTTGAAGCCCTGAACAAGTCATGCAATGAAGCAAACTTAACTCCAAGAAGCGGGGACTTGATCCGAGAAGACGACGGACTCCGGGGACACGACCGGAAAAGTCTTTGAATCTTGCAAGACAAGGAGTTGAGTCCAATTCGGAGAGAAACCGACGACATGGACCTACATGCGAAGGGGGAAGCATCCGGGAAGCAAGGGAACCGACCTCGGGCAAAGGAGCCGCGGCGGGCTGGGCCTAAATGGGCCTAGGCGGCCGGCCCCGGTCCGGTCGGCCCCGAGCCCATTTAGGGCCCAAACCCGTCGCCCTTTGCCCTAGCCGCCAATCGGGCTATTTATAGTCCCCCGACCGAGAGCCACGCGAGAGAAGATTTCGTCTTCGGCCGCCGAGAAGCAGAGAAGAGAGGGACACCATCTAGGAGAGGAGAGGGTCGAGCTAGTTGACTAGGGTTTCCCTAGACGACGTGGGAACCTTGCAAGGAAGACCACGTCGGAGTTCCCGGAGCTAGAAGCAAGATCAAGGAAGGATCCCGGTGGTGATCTTGTGTATGTATCATTGTTATAGTTGAATTATCAAGTTGAATCTTTTCTCAGCGATCAAGTGTTTCCTCGAAGATTTCGTTTTTCGATCGGCTTTGCTTATTCCAATTCTATTCTCGAGATAGATTACATAGGGTGTTCTTGTAGCCGCGGTGGCTAGAGGTACACGCCGGATCTTCCGAAAGAATCTCGACTTGTCTTTTGACTCGCCCTAAGCTCCCCGCATGAATAGGGATACGTTGTGACGAACGGGGGTCTCGAAAGGCGGATGTTTTCGGATTTGGACGGGAAACCACGATTTAAAGAGGCTTTTATTAAAATTCGATTTGCTACTTCTTCTTTTGCTTGGAACTTCAACAAAAGGCTTACCCCGATCCCTCTAGATCGGTTTATCTACCCAATCTTACTTTGTTTTCTCCGGTTTTTAGTAGATTAGATCTGTTTTGTGTCTTTAACTTAGATGCATTAGGTTCTTTATCGAAGATTGCAGTTATTTGGCTTTAATAGATTAAGTCTTGCATCACACATTTGTTCCACGGATTCGATACCTTGGGTTCACCACTCGAGGGAAGAAGGGTCCCTTGACTACGACGGGAGACTTGTACGCTTGCGAGTCGCGAACGAACTTTGATACAATTATTAGGGAAAATGGGGCTTGTTGACGGATAAAAGACGTATCCCTCTACGATCCGCAAGCGTACGGACCCCACACCTTTTTCACCACGGGATTCCCAAGGTTCTTGTCAATCCGCGGAGCAAGGGGATTACAAGCGTTCGATCAACAACGACACACTAGCTACTAAACCCTAACTACTATTATACTAGAAAGCAAGTAAACTACACTAGAGAGAATGATAAACGATCAAGAGAGAAGACACTCGCCCACGGGTCTACGATACTAGAGCATGCAATCGCTTAAAGACATGAAAAACCAATCTAATCTATCGGGGTTGTGACCACGGTTTCGCCCTTTCCCTCCTCTCGTACTGTCACTACGCGAAGGTATTCATGACTAGACCTTTGATGGCCACGGCGTATTGAATGGATCCAAGGAAGCATTGGAGCTCTACTCCCTCTATGGCACGGTTGCAAGCCTTAAGCATTAAAGTATATTCAACACAAGATGATAGACAGATAATCCGACAAAGTGCGATTACATCTCAATATCGATTACAACCCATGGACGAATGAGAAGATTACCCCATCAAGGTGCTGATCATGGCACCGTTGATCATGGTTTCCCTTCCGCCGGTGTCTTCCTCCTTCTCCACGAGAGGGTGCTTCCTTCGAGGTGGTTGATCTCCAGCCGGAGATCCTCCTCCTCTCTCTCTAGCTTGTGGATGGCCTTCTGGTGCGAATAAACTCCTCTCTCTGTGTTGGCGGTGCGTCGGGGGTTTTAGGGTCGAAGATCCTTCGAGGGCAAGGAAGACGGGACCGAACCGGTGCCGAAGTGGGCCGGGCCGATCCGGCCGGGCCGGCCGGCCCGAGCCCGGTTTCGGCCGGTTCGGTCGCCCTTTTTGCTCCGTGGGTCCTCGTGCACTTATCTACTTTGCCCCTTCCACTTGGATGATTTTGACGCTGTTATCCTCGCGATCAAGATGGAGGCTCTCTTTGCATGAAGTTTGATCTCTTACGCTTCAATCCCCGGGGGTGTTCCTCGTAGCACTTCGGTCCTCACCACCATTGGAAGTAATTTCAGCGAGCTCATGAACACGAACAAGACTCCATGAATGCTCCTTTGAACTTATTGCGAATCCGTCTTTTACGTCCATGTTTTCCTACATAAACACAACACTTCCAAATGCATGCACAAAGATGAACTTGTTATATGATTAGTGTGCCTAGTGGCGGGTTAGTTCAATAATCAAATCCAAACCAAAGTGTAATGAACATGCTAGGTGCACCAAAATACACCGTCAACATCTCCCCCACACTTAGCTCTTGCTCGTCCTCGAGCAAGTACTCATAAAAGAACTTCGTCCAAGGAGTGTAATCGTGTACCACTTATCCCTCTTCACAAGTTAGTCAATCCCTTCATCTTTAATACATAAACACAAAGTAATGATAATCAATCATAAACATGGGCGTTTAGAATTTTTACCACGTCAAGATTTACCCCACAACTCAAACTCTTCACTCGAAGCTTTCAATTTCAGCCATACTTACTTCTTTGCTTCCATCGGAGGGTTTTTATGGTTTTCAAAACAAAAATTCCTGCAACAAGTGTTAGACAAAAACCTTTCTCCAAGCTCTCTCAAGTCACTCATATGAAGTGTCTATCCTAACCAAGTTTTATAAAACTCTCACCTCCCATTAATCTCTCATATATCATGTAAAAGTGGAGCTATAGGTAGGGCTAGCGCAATCAACACAAGTATTGTCAAACTAAGAACTTCCTCTAATGGTTGTCTACCTTTCAAAGCCAATGATCATGAGAATTAACCATATGTAGGGATATCAAGGATGAGAAGATTTAGAATGGTGGACATGTGCAAGGGCAAAAGAAAATTGTGACTTCAAGGCACCAATGATGTCCTCGTTGTCGGATTGCACATGGTTGGAAATAGAGTAAAAGTTTCGTCTCACAATCAACGTGACATCCTTCCTTACACTTTATTATTTTTTTCTTTTCTTTCACTTGATCCATCCCTCTCATATCTTCATTGCTAACTCATCTTTCTTTTTCTTCTTTCATTCACATATGATTTTTTCTTTCTTCCTTTCTTTCTTTTCCATACACATACTTTTTCTCTTTATTTTTCTCTCTCTTGACAACTTTTCAAAGCTTTCAATTCTCTCTTCCCTCGCATGCATACAATCTGAAATTTTTAAATAAATCATGCTAGAAACGAGACGAAACTTTGAAAATAGGTTGTGTTCAAGGAATACGATGTACAAAAGAGATGTATAGGGTTGGGTATGGAATTCGGCGATGTACGTGACTTCCGTTGTGAAAGTCATGTTACCGAATGTATGACGAGGCTAGCAACAAAAGATAAGCACAAGGACATGATCATTGCTCGAAATTAAAACTCACCAAGAGAGAAGGGTCCTAGCCTAACTCATCGTGCTAATCACACTTATGGTGGAGCGAAAATAAACTTGGCTTTGGATAGGAATTTTTTTTCTTACTCTCAACTTGGAAAAAGAGGTTTTGCTAACCTTTATTACAAGGGTTTTAATATAATTTTCAGAACTGAAATCCTCCAATTTTTAGCATCGAACATAGCACAACTAGCATGTGAAGCTCAAGATCGAAGTGCGGTATGGGTACTTTAAGTAGTAGCGATTCCACTAAGCACCACGGTAAACGATTTTCAAACCACATACTTGTGTTCATATATCAAGAATCGAAGATTAAACAAACAAGTAAATAAAGATAAACAATACATAAAACACAAAAATATATATAAAGACTCTTTTTATTTGGTTTTCTTGACTCAACACTAATTTAAGACACTTGCAAAAATTTTTTAAAACGAGACTCAAAAACTAAAGACCCATTAAAACACTAAGACTCTCACACGAAGATTAAACCGAACCTAAACTTGAAGTTCAAAAGCTAAGGCTAGCGAGCTAGCTCTCCCCCACACTTAAAACATACGACGTCCTCGTCGTATCTTACAAAAACCAAAGGGGAAAACTAGATCTAATGGTACTTCGAGCAAGCTTTGCACCACTTGCCTCTCATGTTTCCAACCATGCCGAAAAGTTTGCGCACGTTACGGTTAAGGAACTTGTAGTCATCTTCAACTACGCGCTCCAAGTCCTCCATACGGCTGCTTCATCGCTTCCATGGTTTGAAGACATTCGTCGGCCGACGCGTAGAGAGCTGCGATGGATTGACGGCAAACTCGACAGCACACCGGATGCAATCCGAAGGGGTCGTCGTCGCCATAATCTCCACCGTTGTCACCACCGTCATCGCCACCTCCATTGTTGTCGCCTTCGCCACCGTCGTTGCCGTCGCCGTTGGGGCCCTCGGGAGTTTTTTCGTAGGGCTGCTCGCCCCAATCGTCATCGTCTCTACCGGCGGCCGCCCACGAGCTTGGGCTACGATCGTCGGAGTAGTCGCTATCCCCATAATCCTTAGGCTCCGGCGACATCTCCTTGTAATCCTTGCGCTTGATGCCTTGGAGACGTGCCGACCTTCGAACGGGTGTAGGGACCTTCTCTCCTTTGACGGGGTTGCGAGATGCAAGAGCTCCGGTCGGGACACGTCCTCCGCAACGGATACGTGCGGTCCTCTTGACGGGTAGCTTGACCTCGCATCACATCGCCTCCTCCATCGATGGCTTCTTGGCTTCTACCTTCAACTCTAAGCTTTTTGGAGGCTCAATGGCTGCTACAAGGGTGCAACACATTGCTTGAAAGGTTTGATTCTCGAGCTCCCAATTCGGCCAAATATATAGTCCTGAGAGAAAAGCCACGGGAACCTTATTTTCCTTTTTTACACTTCCCTTAAAATTTTTCGACCAAACAAGGAAGTCAAAAAGGAGCAATTCGGGCGAAATTCGGGGACATCGGGCGTCGGGCCACCCCCAGGGCCGATCCGGCGGGCCGGCCGGCCCACCCCGCCTCGGGGGCCGGGCCGGTCCGGTTTTTTTTGCACACCGCCCTATTTTTTCGTCCTCGGCCCATGGGAAAAAGTTGGCCCGGTTAATCTTCGCGAAAAACTCCGAAAGCTAAAAGAAAAATTATTTACGAGAAGTTGGTGCCTTGTTTTTCGTCCTAGGCGGGACGTTCGGGCTCTTCCTCCATGGTAAAGACGTCAACATGATGAATGGGCACGATGTCGGGTTCGTAGTAAACCTTAAGCCGCTGTCCATTCACCACAAATTGATCGCCATTTATATCCATAATGGTTACCGCTCCGTTGGAGAACACCGAATGCACAACATAAGGTCCAGTCCCACTTGCTTTGCAATTTCCCCTTTCCGAAGGTTTTAAACCTCGAATTGTAGAGGAGGACCTTATCTCCTTCTTTAAATTCTTTTTTCTTCAATCTTTTATCATACCACCTTTTGATTCTCTCCTTGTATATGCTTGCGTTTTCATAAGCTTTCAACCTCAACTCCTCTAGCTCGCTTATTTGAATTCTCCGTTTCACCACCGCGGCATCGAGATCAAGGTTCATCTCTTTAATCGCCCAATAGGCTTTATGTTCTAACTCAACCGGAAGGTGGCAAGCTTTTCCATAGACGAATTGCTTTTGTTGTGATCGTAATCACACTGTGATAGAGAGGAGAATAACATGGATGAAAGAAATTGACCATCTTTTCTTTAACTTCTTTCATATGTTGATATCCGTATATGCTTGTAGATTTCTGGTTGTTGAGGTTAAGGTTTTGATCTTCTGACATCCTCCAACCACCTTGAATGACAGATAGGGATAAACCAGATTTGAAACCAAACTATCTTTATTAACCTAACAATTTATTTCGTGTTGCATTTGTGGCCATCACTCCACAATACAACTCACACAAGCAAAGATCCAGATCAAACATGTGTTCAAACAACAAACATCAACACAACGTTCGTTCTCACAGAAACGTTTCTATCGAAGTTTGATAAGGGGTAGGCAATCTAAGAACTTATATCAGACAACCTTGGTGGTGAAGATTCAGCTGATAGCACAAGAAACGAACTCAGAATAGATCAAAACAAAATGATGTGTTTTAACAAGAAGACAAGATTAAATTAGTTTTTTTTATGTAAAATAAGTCAATTTTGAAGGATGACAGGCTTTCTAGAACATGAATCCTTACTTTTCGACCATTTCTAACTTAAGGCTGCGTCCTACAGTCATCACTGCTCTGATACCACTCTGTCACACCCGATTTTTCCGAAGAAAACCAAATGCATCTCATATGTGCGCCAGGATCAAGTTTACACACATATGATAGACGTCATGAGTGAAATATCAATAAACAGCAATAAAAATCGTACAAGAGTTAAACCATTACATTATCTCTTTATTACACTCAGACGTTAGACTCGAAGGTCTTTACAACGATCAAACGTTAACTATGAAGACGCAACTCCATCTTCATCTTCCACAGGCACATGATCGGGGGCACGCAAGCCTCGAGCTCCTCGTAGTCGCTGAAGTACTCTCCTCCAGTGTTCTCCTCTGAACAGCGGGTAAGCAAGGGTGAGCACACTTATGGTTGGAGCTCGGCAAGTGGGGGAAAGATGCAAGGCCATCAAGGATAGGTGAGAGTTTTGCTGCGGTTAGCATTTTAATGTTGGTCAAATTTTATTAGCAAGCACCTAATTACTAGATGTAAGTTTATACCAACCCACTTAATCATTTAGGAAAGCATCTCCTCTCAAAAACCCACAAGAAACCACGATTTAATTCCATCTTCAAGTTTATTAATCATGTGAGGGTCCAGGCCACTCTTGACCGTGAGCACGGCTGATCGATCAGTTTACACTCTGCAGAGGTTGTACACTTTACCCACAGTTCGTGTTCCCCATGTTGCCCGGGTTGATCAGACCCTTAAACACTTCCGAGGTGAGTGGCTAGGGGTCCACTACGAAGCCTTTACAAAGGAAAGAAGAGAAACCAACGACCGCAACGATTACGGCGGCGGAGCGGGCCATAACCCTCCCTAGTGGTCAACACCTTAGCCAAGGCTGCTACCCCAAAAGGACCGGGCTATACCCCTTCAACTCCGGCCCCCCTGTGCCCCTCTCGGAAAAGAGCTATCGGCTAACCCACTCTCCTAATTAATCGGCTAAGCCGAGCCATGTGGCTGTGGTTGTCTTGTTATCTGGGTGGTTCTCCATGTTCCGATTAAACCATATGATCTTGATATTAACCATAAGCACACACATACATATATATCACCAAAGGTTATCATGATCAACATTCATCATATTATAAAAGATTCATTTTAACCATCCCAAGTTATAGCAACTAAGCATTTCTACCCAAAACATTTATTTAAAAGGGTTGTCCAAGGTAATGAGGGTAAAAATCTAGTCATGTCCTTAAAAAGGTGATTTCCCATCAAATTTATGCATAGCAACATTTAAATGTAAACTTAGTTATCATGCAAGTTGTGTGGGACAAAAATAGAATATGCAGGGGAGAAGACCACTTGCCTTCCTTGCTTAAACACCGGAGTTCTTCTTCTTCAAACACTTGCTCTTGATCTACTCCAACCCATTTGCTCACTTGAAACGGCACGGTGTCTACGAGCACACAAGAAAGCATACAATAAACAAAACAATACACCAAGCAAAGGTAAACTGATCTGACAGAAGAAACAGATAACAAGGTAGCTTTAAAGAAAGGTGGTTAGGAAAGATTAGGTGTAAGAACATAGTTGATTCACCAAGAAAGAACAAGGGTTGGCTCTAGGAACGCGAACACAAAAGCACTAGGAACTATCAGGTGATTTGGATGATCATAAACAAGAGCTAGCTATGTGCTTGGTATATTTTAATTTAATAAAGATCATATGCATAGGTTATTTCAAAGAAATACCCTATTTATAATTAAGCAAGTTATATTGGTATTTAAAATACGATGTAAGCCTATTCCAAGTTTTACTTATAAGTATTCAAGTATGATTTATGCAAATTAAACATTTAATTTAGAAGAAGCATATAAAAGCATCTAGGCGCTTATCTTTGTATTTCGAGTTATTCTAATCAAATTATAACTTAAAAACACATTTATATTCATATTAATCAAATTAACAATTTAATTAAGAAAACTCGAGATAAACCTATATTGCTTTTATATAGGAAGCAAATTGCATAATCATTAATCAAATTAAGTTTGATTATAAAAACCGAGGTACACATCTAATTGGCTTTTAATTATAAGAAATATTTAACTAATATTAAGCATATTAACTTTCTTATGAAAACACGTGTTGAACTCTAACTAGGTTTTAATTAGAAAAGCATGCATAATAAGATTTAATCATATTTAACATTTAAATAAATTATAAGACAAGGAACATGCACAACATTGGTCCTTTCACGTAGTTTTAGTTGATATGAGCCTAACGCAACTTGAAACGGTGGAAACGGAGCTAAAACGCACAAGATACGGCCAAAACAAGGTTCTAAAACTGACGGGCTTGAAAAGACGGTCGCGTGGACACCAAGAACGCTTAAAACGGAGCTAGGACGGAAAAGATATGGCTAAAACAAGTTTCAGGGGCTTTTCTGCGAAGAAACTAGGCTTCCAGGGGCTTAACTGCAAGAAACCAGGGGCTAAAACATAATTACACATATAAACCGAAGGTTTATAGTGCAAAAGACAAGATTGGACCTCTGGTGGGGAAAAACTAAAAAGCTCAGGGGCTTAAACGAAGAAATCAGGACCTAACTGGAAGGATTTCTATAGGTGGAAGGGCATTTATGTAATATTAGAAAGGGTAGGGTTCTTTTTGTAAAAACTACGGCTGCTGACCGGTATGGGGTCTGTTGACCCGTGGGCCGGGTGGATCTGAGCCGCTAGATTTGGATCGGACGGTAGGGAGCGATCGTGGACCGGGTGGTGGACTCAGTCCACTGGTCCACGGTGGACCGGCCGAAAGGGTACGCCTTCTTTTAATCAGAGGCGTTGGCTGGCGATCCGGCGGCTAGGGATGTGCGCATGCGGCGCGCGGCGATGGGGCAGGGCGGCGCCGGCGCGGGACGGCGGCGCATGGCGGCGGCTCGCCGGAGCCTCGCCGGCGTTCGCTCGGTTTTGGGCTAGGGGCCACGGATTGGGGACGCGGTTAAGCTCTACGCGAAGAGGGGAGAGAGACGAACTCACCCGGGGACTTAGGGAGACGGCTCCGGCGGCCACCGACGGCTCGCACCGCGAGGGGCGCGCGCGCGGCCGGCGGCGGCGCGCGGAGGCAAGGGGCGCGGTTCGGGGAAAAATAAAAGGAGGCGAGGGGAAACTTGCTCACCACCACGGCAACGAGTTGGAGACGGCTCGGGCACCGGGGAAGCGGCGGTGGTGGAGATCGACGTCGGCGTCCGAGAGGTAGAAGACGGCGGCGGCGCTCCGTCCGCGGCTCGGTCCGGCGCGGAGGGAGGGGCTTCGGGCGTCGATTTCTTGTGCGGCGGAGCGGGAGGCGAGGGAGGACGCGAGGATGCCGAGGGATTGCTCACGGCGTCGGGGAGCGCCGGATGGCCGGCGATGGCGCGGCGGCCGGCTTCACGGCGGCGGCGCGTGTGCGAAGGTCAAGAGGTGCGGGGCTTGTACGGGTGCGGAAAAGGGAGGCGCAGGGCTCGAGCTCGGGTTTTATAGGCCAAGGGAGGGAGAGGGAGCGGCGTCCGGGCCAATTGGCCATCAATGGCCATGGCGGCCGGCCCGGCCTTGATGGAATTTAAGGGGGAGGAAGAGGTAACCGACGGGGGAAAGGAGGGAAGGAGTGGCGCCGGGGCTCCACTGCGCCTTGATGATGGGAATTGAAGGCGGGAGGGCGATGATGGCGCCGAAACGGCCGGTGGCGGCGCGCGGGATGCAGATCAGGGGAGGGAAACCGAAGGTGGGAGGAGGAAGGGGGAGCTGACAAGCGGGCCCGGCCGGTCAGTGAGAGGAGAGAGGAAGGGAAGGTGGGAGTGGGCCGTGCGAGCGGTATTTGGGCCGGAAGGGGAGGTGGGCCGCGGGGAGAGAGCAGGCCGGTGGGCTGAAAGAGGGGTTGGGTAGGGAGAGAGTTGAGTTTGTTTTTTTTCTTTCTTTTTTTCAAGCATCCAAATTCAAACCATTTTCAAACCAAAAACATTCAAAACTTTTCAAACTTTTCACGAAATTTTATAAACTTTTCAAACCTCACACAAGCAACCAAAAACTATGCAAAGCCAAAAGATGATGCACATTCACTTATTGCTTCTAAAATTATTCAAAAGTGATATTAAATATTTTAGAGCATAATTTATTTGATAATTTATTTAATCCCTAGAAAATTAAAACTAAAACACCTTGTTGCTTATATTAATTTGGTGATGGAATTTTAGGGTGTCACAAATCTACCCCCCTTAAAAAGAATCTCGTCCCGAGATTCGGAGAGATTGGAAAAGAAACTAAGGGTACTATTCCGAGTCCATCATGTACACTGAGTTCTTCTGGCAGTCATAGCTTCTTCTTTTGCTTTCCTTCATCTTAATTCACTTTTCCTTCTTTCTTGGACGGGGCAGTCGTGGCAACTTCAATCCTATCTCCTTGTGGGCTGGTTAAGAGCACTGACTTCTTGGCACACAGGATTTTTCCGTCACATTCGCCTAACCAATCCATTCCAAGAATAACATCTATTCCACTTGGTGTAAGAACTACTAGATCAGCTTGAAAAACCATTCCCTGATTTTTAAGATTGACTCACGGGCATACATGGGTGGATTTTATTTCACCGTTCGGGGTTCTAATCAGCAAATGTGTCTTCATAGAACTCACAGGTGTATCATGCTTGCCACGAATTGTTCAGCAACAAAAGAATGTGATGCTCCGGAATCAAATAAAATCGTTGCAGGCACAGAGTTGACAGGAAACGTATCCAGCACAATACCAGGGGTGTCTTGAACTTGTTCAGCTGTCACGTGGTTCACTCTGCCACGCACGTACTTCTGTTGACTCTTGTTGATCTGGGAATTAGCACTTCCATGGTGTATCTGAGATGTTGGTTGTCCGAACCTTTGACCATTGTCTTTCTGAGTAGTCTAGATGTTACAATTTGGGCAAATGCTGGTATATCATTCCAATTTTCCACAATTGGAATAACCATTAGAGTGAACTTTGAGAGTTGTTTCTCATTAGTGCACCTAAGCGATCTCGATGATGATTTGGAACATGTGGTGTTTGTTGGCTGAATTCTTTGGAACTCGCTATTGAGTTGAACGCTGCAACTAAGAATTTTGCAATTAATTTCCACTTGTTCCACCAGAACTAAACTGAGAACCCTGTGATGAGTTGAAGTGGGGACGTGTTTTGCTAGATTGCCCATGTGTCTGGAACTTGCGCTTCTGTTCACCAAGTTCTGCATGTTTATTCTCTAGACCTATGTTTTGTTTAGTAATGTTGCGAAGTCCGAGAAGCTGTGACTCTGTAGCTGATAATTGAGTGGCCCTATCAGACCATCCAGGAAGCGTTCTTGCCTCTTTGGGTTGGTATTAACTTGATCCGGTGCATAGCGGGACAACTGAGTAAACTTGTCCAGATACTCGTTAACTAACGTATTGCCTTGCTTTAGAGTGAGGAACTTTCTTTGCTTAAGCTTGATCACACCGGAGGGAATGTGGTGCACGCGAAAACTATCCCTGAATTCCTGCCAGGTGATGGTGATAGGTACAACATGTGCGACAGTGTACGCATTCCACCCTTCAGCCGTTAATCCTCGCAAACAACCTGCTGTATACAAGACCATCTCTCAATCAGTGCATCGTGTCATCTTCAACTTCTTGGTGACAGTCTTTAACCAATCATCAATATCCAATGTATCAGTTGAGTAGGAGTATGTGGGAGGATGGTGACTCATGAATTCCTTATGCTTGTCCACTGGTGCTGGTGGTAACTGACTTCGCTGAGCTTGAATGTTTGATTAGTGGCAGACAGGTTTTGGATTAGCTGCATGTGAGCGGCAAGAGATTGTTGTGTTACTGGATCCATTGCTGGGTTGGGGGATGGGGATGGTGCTTGATTCTGTTGATTAGTAGTATGAGCACAAACAACAGATAGAATGTCTTGACCTTCTCCTGACCTGATGCTTAACATCTGATTGTTGGAGAAAGGTATCTCAGATAGGAATAGTGAACTAATGCATGGTAAGATGAACTCAAAACAACATGAACTTCCAACTTAAGACAATTTCTCATCTTGAGATTCACAAAGGCTAGCATGAGACAAGAGTTCGGGTGTTTAGCATCCAACATTGCTTATCTTGCTTCCATATAATTCGTCTTGCACAAGCTCCATAAACATAATTCTTTATTCTTCACAACTCACTTTATAAACATCACTGGAATACTCAACCTAACTCCCGCTTGTGACTGTCCATTCCTTTTCTCGACTCTGTTGATTCGCCTTTGTAGGATTTTTCTTCTTTTCTTGATAAAGTGATTTGAATAGAGCTGGATCGACTCCATAATTGTTTCTTTTCCTAAGCTTTGCCATCTCGAATCATACTTCGGATCCTCATACACAATCTTTTAATATTCTTCTCCATTTGATCCAAAGGCTTCTTGGGTACTGACTTGTGAAATGTCCCTCTTTATTACAATAGAAACATGCTTAGTATCTTGGCGATTGTATGTTTGACTAGAAGTAAGGGTATTGAGACTTCGATCCTGGGGTTGATTACTATCCTCTTTTGCAAACCAACTAGCAAGATGTTCATTTTCTCCACACTTGAAGCAATATAATCCATCGTGACTTAGGCAAAATCCTCTTACACTTTGTTGGACAATTATTAACATAGTGACCTTCTTTACCGTATCTGAATCACAGTCTTTTAATACTTTTGTCTTGGCTTTCTTCACTTGCATGCTTCTTGAGTTGTCTGATTCCGTTAGGCTAAAATTCATTGAAAGTTATATTCCAATCCTCAAGGTTGATAATCTGATTACTATCTATAGCTTGAGCAAATTTTTTTTTAGGACTGGATTCTGGGTACATAACTTCCTTTTCTTATTGATATTCAAATGGTAACATTGTCTGGCCTCATCTGTCATTAGGCTGGCTTCTTTTTGGAGACATGAACAACCATAATGCTCACAACAATGACATGCTCCTGCAGTCTTCATATGTTCTTGTTGTTCATTTATCTGCAATTCTGGTGCTCTATGACCTCTCTTATTATTTTGATGATTCCATGCTTCTAAAACTTTCTTCTTCACTGGTCCTGCGGAACTCCAGCTTTTGGTTATCTCTGTGTTATGGGGGGAAACGTACTAGTCTGTTTCCGTCCTTGTAAGACTTGAGCTTGCATGACTGATGGCTTTTCTTTGTCCAATGACAATGAAACAGTCGGAATCTGACAGTTATCACCCAAAGCAAGATTGGGATTCCTAGGATTTGATGCTTGCTCTATAATATACTTATGGATATCAACCATGGTTTGAGTCATTGCTTGCAGAGTCTGAGTTTGTGTTGCCATATACTCCAGCATCTTGCGTTCAATTACTGAGGTTGTAGATGGAATATCGATGTTTCCTTTGTTGTCTTTTTCTTCGTAATTTCCATTGGGACTCGCCTTCTGATTGTGGGATAAAGATAAGCTCAGAAGAGGTTGGAAATAAACAGATTGAAGAGCAAGGTAAAATTATTGATATCACATCCATTTTTCTTTGTTGTGATCGTAATCACACTGTGATAGAGAGGAGAATAACATGGATGAAAGAAATTGACCATCTTTTCTTTAACTTCTTTCATATGTTGATATCCGTATATGCTTGTAGATTTCTGGTTGTTGAGGTTAAGGTTTTGATCTTCTGACATCCTCCAACCACCTTGAATGACAGATAGGGATAAACCAGATTTGAAACCAAACTATCTTTATTAACCTAACAATTTATTTCGTGTTGCATTTGTGGCCATCACTCCACAATACAACTCACACAAGCAAAGATCCAGATCAAACATGTGTTCAAACAACAAACATCAACACAACGTTCGTTCTCACAGAAACGTTTCTATCGAAGTTTGATAAGGGGTAGGCAATCTAAGAACTTATATCAGACAACCTTGGTGGTGAAGATTCAGCTGATAGCACAAGAAACGAACTCAGAATAGATCAAAACAAAATGATGTGTTTTAACAAGAAGACAAGATTAAATTAGTTTTTTTTTATGTAAAATAAGTCAATTTTGAAGGATGACAGGCTTTCTAGAACATGAATCCTTACTTTTCGACCATTTCTAACTTAAGGCGCGTCCTACGGTCATCAACGCTACGATACCACTCTGTCACACCCGATTTTTCCGAAGAAAACCAAATGCATCTCATATGTGCGCCAGGATCAAGTTTACACACATATGATAGACGTCATGAGTGAAATATCAATAAACAGCAATAAAAATCGTACAAGAGTTAAACCATTACATTATCTCTTTATTACACTCAGACGTTAGACTCGAAGGTCTTTACAACGATCAAACGTTAACTATGAAGACACAACTCCATCTTCATCTTCCACAGGCACATGACTGGGGGCACGCAAGCCTCAGAGCTCCTCGTAGTCGCTGAAGTACTCTCCTCCAGTGTTCTCCTCTGAACAGCGGGTAAGCAAGGGTGAGCACACTTATGGTTGGAGCTCAGCAAGTGGGGGAAAGATGCAAGGCCATCAAGGATAGGCTGAGAGTTTTGCTGCGGTTAGCATTTTAATGTTGGTCAAATTTTATTAGCAAGCACCTAATTACTAGATGTAAGTTTATACCAACCCACTTAATCATTTAGGAAAGCATCTCCTCTCAAAAACCCACAAGAAACCACGATTTAATTCCATCTTCAAGTTTATTAATCATGTGAGGGTCCAGGCCACTCTTGACCGTGAGCATGGCTGATCGATCGCCTTTACACTCTGCAGGTTGTACACTTTACCCACAGTTCGTGTTCCCCATGTTGCCCGGGTTGATCAGACCCTTAAACACTTCCGAGGTGAGTGGCTAGGGGTCCACTACGAAGCCTTTACAAAGGAAAGAAGAGAAACCAACGACCCGCAACGATTCTGACGGCGGAGCGGCCATAACCCTCCCTAGTGGTCAACACCTTAGCCAAGGCGCTACCCCAAAAGGACCGGGCTATACCCCTTCAACTCCGGCCCCCTGTGCCCCTCTCGGAAAAGAGCTATCAGCTAACCCACTCTCCTAATTAATCGGCTAAGCCAGAGCCATGTGGACTGTGGTTGTACTGTTATCCTGGGTGGTTCTCCATGTTCCGATTAAACCATATGATCTTGATATTAACCATAAGCACACACATACATATATATCACCAAAGGTTATCATGATCAACATTCATCATATTATAAAAGATTCATTTTAACCATCCCAAGTTATAGCAACTAAGCATTTCTACCCAAAACATTTATTTAAAAGGGTTGTCCAAGGTAATGAGGGTAAAAATCTAGTCATGTCCTTAAAAAGGTGATTTCCCATCAAATTTATGCATAGCAACATTTAAATGTAAACTTAGTTATCATGCAAGTTGTGTGGGACAAAAATAGAATATGCAGGGGGAGAAGACCACTTGCCTTCCTTGCTTAAACACTGGAGTTCTTCTTCTTCAAACACTTGCTCTTGATCTACTCCAACTGGCTGCTCACTTGAAACTGGCACGATGTCTACGAGCACACAAGAAAGCATACAATAAACAAAACAATACACCAAGCAAAGGTAAACTGATCTGACAGAAGAAACAGATAACAAGGTAGCTTTAAAGAAAGGTGGTTAGGAAAGATTAGGTGTAAGAACATAGTTGATTCACCAAGAAAGAACAAGGGTTGGCTCTAGGAACGCGAACACAAAAGCACTAGGAACTATCAGGTGATTTGGATGATCATAAACAAGAGCTAGCTATGTGCTTGGTATATTTTAATTTAATAAAGATCATATGCATAGGTTATTTCAAAGAAATACCCTATTTATAATTAAGCAAGTTATATTGGTATTTAAAATACGATGTAAGCCTATTCCAAGTTTTACTTATAAGTATTCAAGTATGATTTATGCAAATTAAACATTTAATTTAGAAGAAGCATATAAAAGCATCTAGGCGCTTATCTTTGTATTTCGAGTTATTCTAATCAAATTATAACTTAAAAACACATTTATATTCATATTAATCAAATTAACAATTTAATTAAGAAAACTCGAGATAAACCTATATTGCTTTTATATAGGAAGCAAATTGCATAATCATTAATCAAATTAAGTTTGATTATAAAAACCGAGGTACACATCTAATTGGCTTTTAATTATAAGAAATATTTAACTAATATTAAGCATATTAACTTTCTTATGAAAACACGTGTTGAACTCTAACTAGGTTTTAATTAGAAAAGCATGCATAATAAGATTTAATCATATTTAACATTTAAATAAATTATAAGACAAGGAACATGCACAACATTGGTCCTATCACGTAGTTTTAGTTGATATGAGCCTAACGCAACTTGAAACGGTGGAAACGGAGCTAAAACGCACAAGATACGGCCAAAACAAGGTTCTAAAACTGATGGGCTTGAAAAGACGGTCGCGTGGACACCAAGAACGCTTAAAACGGAGCTAGGACGGAAAAGATATGGCTAAAACAAGTTTCAGGGGCTTTTCTGCGAAGAAACTAGGCTTCCAGGGGCTTAACTGCAAGAAACCAGGGGCTAAAACATAATTACACATATAAACCGAAGGTTTATAGTGCAAAAGACAAGATTGGACCTCTGGTGGGGAAAAACTAAAAAGCTCAGGGGCTTAAACGAAGAAATCAGGACCTAACTGGAAGGATTTCTATAGGTGGAAGGGCATTTATGTAATATTAGAAAGGGCAGGGTTCTTTTTGTAAAAACTACGGCTGCTGACCGGTATGGGGTCTGTTGACCCGTGGGCCGGGTGGATCTGAGCCGCTAGATTTGGATCGGACGGTAGGGAGCGATCGTGGACCGGGTGGTGGACTCAGTCCACCTGGTCCACGCGTGGACCCGGCCGAAAGGGTACGCCTTCTTTTAATCAGAGGCGTTGGCTGGCGATCCGGCGGCTAGGGATGTGCGCATGCGCGCGCGCGGCGATGGGGGGGGCGGCGCGCCGGCGCGGGACGGCGGCGCATGGCGGCGGCTCGCCGAGCCTCGCCGGCGTTCGCTCGGTTTTGGGCTAGGGGCCACGGATTGGGACGCGGTTAAGCTCTACGCGAAGAGGGGGAGAGAGACGAACTCACCCGGGGACTTAGGGAGACGGCTCCGGCGGCCCCGACGGCTCGCACCGCGAGGGGCGCGCGCGGCGGCGGCGGCGCGCGGAGGCAAGGGCGCGGTTCGGGGAAAAATAAAAGGAGGCGAGGGGAAACTTGCTCACCACCACGGCAACGAGTTGGAGACGGCTCGGGCACTGGGGAAGCGGCGGTGGTGGAGATCGACGTCGGCGTCCAGAGGTAGAAGACGGCGGCGGCGCTCCGTCCGCGGCTCGGTCCAGCGGGGAGGGAGGGGCTTCAGGCGTCGATTTCTTGTGCGGCGGAGCGGGAGGCGAGGGAGGACGCGAGGATGCCGAGGGATTGCTCACCGGCGTCGGGGAGCGCCAGATGGCCGGCGATGGCGCGGCGGCCGGCTTCACGGCGGCGGCGCGTGTGCGAAGGTCAAGAGGTGCGGGGCTTGTACGGGTGCGGAAAAGGGAGGCGCGGGGGCTCGAGCTCGGGTTTTATAGGCCAAGGGAGGGAGAGGGAGCGGCGTCCGGGCCAATTGGCCATCAATGGCCATGGCGGCCGGCCCGGCCTTGATGGAATTTAAGGGGGAGGAAGAGGTAACCGACGGGGGAAAGGAGGGAAGGAGTGGCGCCGGGGCTCCACTGCGCCTTGATGATGGGAATTGAAGGCGGGAGGGCGATGATGGCGCCGAAACGGCCGGTGGCGACGCGCGGGATGCAGAGCAGGGGAGGGAAACCGAAGGTGGGAGGAGGAAGGGGGAGCTGACAAGCGGGCCCGGCCGGTCAGTGAGAGGAGAGAGGAAGGGGAGGTGGGAGTGGGCCGTGCGGGCGGTATTTGGGCCGGAAGGGGAGGTGGGCCGCGGGGAGAGAGCAGGCCGGTGGGCTGAAAGAGGGGTTGGGTAGGGAGAGAGTTGAGTTTGTTTTTTTTTTCTTTCTTTTTTTCAAGCATCCAAATTCAAACCATTTTCAAACCAAAAACATTCAAAACTTTTCAATATTTTCACGAAATTTTATAAACTTTTCAAACCTCACACAAGCAACCAAAAACTATGCAAAGCCAAAAGATGATGCACATTCACTTATTGCTTCTAAAATTATTCAAAAGTGATATTAAATATTTTAGAGCATAATTTATTTGATAATTTATTTAATCCCTAGAAAATTAAAACTAAAACACCTTGTTGCTTATATTAATTTGGTGATGGAATTTTAGGGTGTCACAATCCATGAACGTCTTCCCGTAAACAGAAAAATCATTCATAAACACTTCAACAATTTCTTCGATGAATTCCGAGAAAACGGCCATCATGCAACGTTGAAAAGAGGCCAGAGCGTTGCATAGGCCGAAGGGCATCCTCCTATATGCAAACGTTCCGTAAGGACATGTAAATGTTGTCTTATGTTGATCTTCCGGGTGAATGGGAATTTGCATGAACCCCGAGTATCCATCGAGAAAGCAAAAATAAGCGTGGTTTGCTAACCTCTCGAGCATCTCGTCTATGAACGGTAGGGGGAAGTGATCTTTCTTCGTCGCTTTGTTAAGCTTACGGTAATCAATACACATCCGCCACCCGGTCACGGTTCTTTGCGGTATCAATTCGTTCTTCTCATTCTTCACCACGGTCAAACCTCCTTTCTTCGGTACACAATGTACGGGCTCACCCATTCGCTATGTGGAACCGGGTAGATGATTCCGGCATCAAGTAACTTGATAACCTCTTTCTTTACTACCTCTCGCATGGCATGGGTTAGCCTCCTTTGATGGTCCACTACAGGCTTACATTGGTCTTCCATTGGTATACGATGAGTGCAAAAGGTCGGGCTAATACCTTTGAGATCATTGATTGAATATCCAATCACCTTCCTATGTTTTTTTAATAAAATCAGCAACGCTTCATTTTCTTCGGGGCTCAACTCGTCGCTCACAATGACTGGATAGGTTTTGTCTGGCCCCAAAAATTCATATTTTAATACCTTGGGCAAAGGTTTAAGGTCTACTTCGGGCACTTGTGGCTCCTCGGGTTTGATTTCTCCTATGTCTTCGAACTTCTCTTCCTCCACGCTACCATCACGCGGCTCTAAGCCTTTTGTTGCTTCCTCTAGTTCTTCATCTTGTTGATTACTAATTTGATTTTCCATCGCTCTTTGCAGCGGGTCTCTAAGGGTTTCAACAAAACAAAGACTATCTATCTCATCTATTTCTTCATCTTCGGGAGGAAAAGGAGTAAGGTGTTTAGAAGCACGAAGAAAGTTATATGTGTACTTTGTTCCATTAAGGTTCATTGTTACTTTGCCTTCTCCGACATCTAACACGGCATCAACCAACTTAAGAAAAGGCCTACCTAAGATTTTATGATTAGAATTACTATGGTAAGCATCAATAACAAAGAAATCGGTTGGTATGTAGTTTCTAGAGATTTTTACTTTCATGTTGCAAGCAATACCTAGAGGTTTGATAGTTCTACCATCTCCCATAATTAATTTCGTTGATGTTGGAGCTAAGTCTAGGTTGTGGTATTGAACTTTATCGTAAATTTTAGAAGATAGAACACTTACTTGGGCTCCGATGTCGCATAAAGCTTTGCATTGAACTCCGTTGATCTCGCAACTCAAGTGCGGCGTCATCTTCTCTTCTTCTTCGGATCCGATCGAATAAATTTCAGCAAGGCGAGCGTATGGTGATGCTTCGGGCTTGATCCCCATGATCCTCTTCACCTCGGCAATATGTTCGGATCCACCACGTCATCTCCAAAGAGCTTTTCAAAAATCTCACCGGTGGTTTCGAGGTCGTATGAATTTTCAGCTTTCCTCTCCCGGTGGGAAATCGACTTCCAATGCTCTTGCCATTCCCTTTTGATTAGGGAACGGTCTTCTCTTGTCGAATACTTCTCCGTAATCAATAGGAACCCAATCCATTGGCTCGAACTCCCTTAGTGGCTTCGCGCTTGACATGCTTCTCTTGTTCGTCTCATCTGGTGCGGCGAAGTCGACGTTTGGTGTAGTTCTTGATTTGATGTGTTCTTGCTCAAGCTTCTCCATGATTGGCTCCTCTTTTGTGACTTCCGGGTTGCCTCTTTAGAAAAATCAGCAAGCTTCTTCTTCCTTGAATTGAATTCCGGCTCTTCCGCAAGTCTTGTTTCCCAATCTCTTCGCATGGCAGCCGCTTTACTAACTTTTTGTAGAAGTTGGGCGGCTTCCGTGAGTGTTTTCTCCATGAGATCCCCACCTGCACACATTTCGACGTGTCGCATGCAACTAGGGGTTAGGGAAAACAAAAATGTATGCAAGAGTACGTCACCGGTGAAGCCGAGTTTTGGTCCTTGTTCGATTAATTCATTAAACCTATCCCAGGCTTGGTCTATCCCTTCCTCTTCTCCTTGCATAAAATTGATCACTTGCCTCCTTAGATGTTGAACCTTGCTCATTGGAAAGAACTTCTCGCAAAACTTCTTTGTCAACTTGTTCCAATTGCCTTCAACTTCAAAGGACGCAACCGAATACCATGTCTTTGCTTTGCCGGCAAGTGAGTAGGGAAAGAGATTCCATTTGAACCATTCATCGGGAACTCCTTCTTGACGCACCGTGTTGCATATTGTCGTGAAATCCCTTATGTGTCTATATGGGTTCTCCGTAACCATCCCTTCAAATGGGTTTTCCGCCACCATCTTCATGATCTTGGATTTAATTTCATACTTGGTCGCTTCGAGCTTCGAATCCGACTCTTGTACCTTTATGTCTTCACATCGAGGGCTAGCGTAATCCCTTAATGATTTCTCCGGTTCTTCCACGGGTTGATTAACGAACTCCATCTAGACAATAAGATAAAAACAAAAACAAAAAAGAAACAAGTGTTTTTCTGATAATAAATGTTAGATATAGCAAATAAAAGATAAACTAAAATATAAAACTACGTTAGATGCAAATCAAACGATGTAAACTAACTTGCTCCCCGGCAACGGCGCCAGAAAAAGGGGCTTGTTGACGGTTAATAATTGTATCAAAGTTCGTTCGCGACTCGCAAGCGTACAAGTCTCCCGTCGTAGTCAAGGGACCCTTCTTCCCTCGAGTGGTGAACCCAAGGTATCGAATCCGTGGAACAAATGTGTGACGCAAGACTTAATCTATTAAAGCCAAATAACTGCAATCTTCGATAAAGAACCTAATGCATCTAAGTTAAAGACACAAAACAGATCTAATCTACTAAAAACCGGAGAAAACAAAGTAAGATTGGGTAGATAAACCGATCTAGAGGGATCGGGGTAAGCCTTTTGTTGAAGTTCCAAGCAAAAGAAAAAGTAGCAAATCGAATCTTAATAAAAGCCTCTTTAAATCGTGGTTTCCCGTCCAAATCCGAAAACATCCGCCTTTCGAGACCCCCGTTCTGTCACAACGTATCCCTATTCATGCGGGGAGCTTAGGGCGAGTCAAAATACAAGTCGAGATTCTTTCGGAAGATCCGGCGTGTACCTCTAGCCACCGCGGCTACAAGAACACCCTATGTAATCTATCTCGAGAATAGAATTGGAATAAGCAAAGCCGATCGAAAAACGAAATCTTCGAGGAAACACTTGATCGCTGAGAAAAGATTCAACTTGATAATTCAACTATAACAATGATACATACACAAGATCACCACCGGATCCTTCCTTGATCTTGCTTCTAGCTCGGGAACTCCGACGTGGTCTTCCTTGCAAGGTTCCCACGTCGGCTAGGGAAACCCTAGTCAACTAGCTCGACCCTCTCCTCTCCTAGATGGTGTCCCTCTCTTCTCTCGCTTCTCGGCGGCCGAAGACGAAATCTTCTCTCGCGTGGCTCTCGGTCGGGGGACTATAAATAGCCCGATTGGCGGCTAGGGCAAAGGGCGACGGGTTTGGGCCCTAAATGGGCCCGGGCCGACCGGACCGGGCCCGCCGCCCGGGCCCATTTAGGCCCGGCCCCGCGGGCTCCTTTGCCCGAGGTCGGTTCCCTTTCTTCCCGGATGCTTCCCCCTTCGCATGTAGGTCCATGTCGTCGGTTTCTCTCCGAATTGGACTCAACTCCTTGTCTTGCAAGATTCGGCACTTTTCCGGTCGGTCCCCGGAGTCCGTCGTCTTCTCGGATCAAGTCCCCGGCTTCTTGGAGTTAAGTTTGCTTCATTGCATGACTTGTTCGGGGCTTCAAGGTCTTGTCATGAGGTGCTTGATGAACTTATCCCGAAAGTCTTGCATTCAACACTAAATCCCTGCATAAACATTAAACTCCAAAAACGACATGCACACGTGAACTTGTTATACCACGGGGGTTAGTACCAATGGATAAGGTATAAAACTAATGCCAACACCGAAGGTAAACTCATGGCTAGGTTGACGGATTTTCACCGTCAACATCTCCCCCATGCTTAAACCTTGCTCATCCTCGAGTAAGCGTTCGATGGATATCATCATTGCTAAACTATGTTTAAACTCTGCACTTGATTACACATGAGAAAACATAATGCTCTCAAAATTTTAATTCATTAAAGTTTCATAATGTACTAGCCTTCATTTCTACGGAGGGTAGATTCTTTTTAAGCTTATCCCACAAGTATTAACATGCTCACAAAGTTTTAAATAGATCTTAGAATTTTTTGAAATGAAGATCGAGATAAAGAAAAACTAAACCAAATTCACAAATTTAAATCATCTCGTGCATTGCTCATAAACTCTCATCTCACTTGTCTCTCAAGCCTATATGTTCTACTCCTTTCCCTCTCATATATATGTGGTAGGCTTTTATATGGAGCTTTGGGAAAGTTTAGTCCTAACAAGATTTTATAAATGAGGTGTTGTCAAAACAAGACAAGCTTCTCATGGTCTTACCGAGACTCGTCAAAAAGGTCATCGGAAAATAATGTTAAATCAAGGAGGGGAAAGAGAAAAATACACACACTTTAGATGAGTGGACATGTGCAAATGGCAAAGAGTGATCCCGAGGCACAAAGGAAGTCCTCGTTATCGGATTGCACATGGTTGGAAAATGAGAATGGATCTTTTTAACTTGAAGCCTTGAATGCACTCTTAGAGAACCGGGGAGTTCACTTTACGCACATATATATTTTTTTCTGTTTCTCATATTTCTCATTCTTTTCTTTCTTTCTTTCTTTCTTATATATATATTTTTTTCTTTCTTCACCTTGGAAGTCACGTACATCGCCGAATTTTTTCTTTCATCATTATATGTTTTTTTTAAAATACTCCCTTTTGAACTCTAAAACTGCACCGTACCTACCTCCTCCCCCATGCTTAGACGTTGCTCGTCCTCGAGCAAAGAGGCGAAAAATAAGGTAGGTACCGGAGATATTTTTCCTTGGAGAGATACTTGAAATCTTCAACGTTGGCACTTGTCTTGCGATCTTCCTTGAATTGATGATCCATTCTCAACGATAGGTTGTGGTCAAGGAGGTAATCACAAAAAGATGATATTTGGTTTAAGGGTGGATATCCGGCGAAGTTTGTGAGATCACCGATGCGGGGATACACAATGCACGGATAAGAGGCTAGCAAAGAGATAGATACGCAAAAACGGAATGACCAGCTTCTTAGTCTCGGGCCAGAGAAATCATGGCCTGCAATAACGCACTCAAAAATAAATCTTGTACACTAAGGTTCATGCACTCAAATATATATAAGGCTTTGGATAGGTTGAGCAACACACAAGTGATATTTGTGACAAGGTTAGCAATATTTTTGAGCATAAAAGACATCTTCAATCTATTCATAACTTGAGAGCACATAAAACACTATGGGTCTTTATTTTAATCATAACCTCCGCTGAAGATTAAGCTAGCATTTAAATAAATTCGGATCTGTATTTTTAAGAGAGCACTAGCTTAAACATGCATAAAACAATTACAAAGATGAACAAAGCTGCAATTTTAATCATATATCATCATGGCACGAATTTTGTAACTTTTCCAATGATATAATCAAGGTGGTGACTTTATTAATGGTGACATCAAGTTGAAATACACACTGAAAATAAACAAAACATGCTTGCTGAAAATTAAATAAAAACAGAAAATACTACGCAAACACACATAAGCAAAAGCTGAAAATTACGAGAGAAAAAGAAAAGAAAAGAAAACTAAAGTTCCTAAGCCTTCTAGTCCTCCGCCGGTGGTTGATGTTGATAGTCTTGATAATAATACCCTTGCTCATAATATGGTTGAACGCTTCCTCCGTCGAATTGATTTGGCTCCACAAGGTGAAGTCGTCCAAGTTCAAAGGCAATATTTGCGTTGCCTTCACCGAGTTGA
Organism: Cenchrus americanus; assembly: GCA_947561735.1. Taxonomy (NCBI): domain Eukaryota; kingdom Viridiplantae; phylum Streptophyta; class Magnoliopsida; order Poales; family Poaceae; genus Cenchrus; species Cenchrus americanus. The sequence goes on from OX387241.1 coordinate 15,793,513, forward strand.
GCTGCGTTAGATTGGATGGCTGCGATGTTTTGAGCATTTCTTGCGGCATACCCTCCAATAATGGCCATGCTTTGTTGTGGTTGGGGATGATGAGTGTAGGACTCCGCGAAGTTAGCGTTGGGCACAACATAATTTTGTGGGGGTACCGGTGCACCACCCCCCCATGCTTGTTGTTGAGACCCTCCGTAATAACTTGGCGGAGGAGGAACCCCGCCAAATGGTTGCACATTGGGTTGTGCTCCACTTGCTTGTGCGGAGGATGTTCCCTCCTCTACGATTCTTCCTCTTTTGTTCTTCCTTGCGGGGACAAGTAGTCCCTCTTCCAACCAATCTTCCCCTTCCTTCGGTGAAAAGCCTAAGCCTCTCATTCGGAAGGGGGAGGTTCACTATGGCCAACCGATAACCTCCTCTCTCATCTCCACTAATGTACTTGCCTTGCCGCAAGTACTCAAAACCGAGAGAGGTACCACGCAAAAGGTGAGCGGGGTTTCTTGCGATCCCCGGCCGCAAGGAAAAGGCCAACATGGAGAGGTAACACCCCGAACCAATATTACCAGCCCCCGATGTTGCTTCACAACACCAACGGTTGATCATGAGGTAAGAGGGGTCAATTGGCTGCCTGGCAATTAAAGCCGAGTATAGCCAATTCAACTCCGTGTCGGTCACCTTTGTTTCCCTCATGTAGAATCAAACGGGGCATGGGCGTCCACTCGAACCACCCACTAACAGCTCAACGAGGAATCCGCAATCCGCGACCCGACCGATGGGGGTTGCGAAAACCTCACCCTCCGTCCCGCGGAGGGACGGTGAGGGCGCGTTTAAAAACAAGTCGTAAAGCTCTCCCCGATCGCCTTGAACGGGCCCAGGCTCGGGGGCTTGACGCACGGCTACACCTCCTGGATTGCACCCGCCGGAGACAGTGCCAGCGGCGTGTGCGTCACCAAAGCCGGCTGAGACATTGCCGACGCCGGTTGAAACATGTACCACGCCCCCTGACCAAGTTTCGCGGTCAACCCCTACAGGAGCACCCGCGCTCTGCGCGGGGCTCGGGGGGCTAGACCGCGGGTCCGCTGACGCGGCCCCACGGAAAGCATTCGCAAGACCAGGAGGGAAGAACGTCCTATCGGTAGGCTCCAGCATCTGCGGGAGCCTCAATGGCAAACCCACAGATGCTCGGGGGCTACTGTCGGGGACAGCCCTAGGGGTCCCCTTAAACAACTGGGAAATCCCCACTTAAAACCCGCAATAAGCCAAAGCCAAACATGCCTCGCTTAAACATGCAGGGCATGGCCCACGCCGCGGAAGCCCCAACGGCCCACCAAGGCGGCCCACTTGAGGATCCCCTCGAGAAGGCTTCGCCTCACTCGAGGATGTGCGCCCCCCTCGGGCGGGCTCCACCCCGTTCGAGGGGGTGCGCTTACCTCGAGCGGGCTCCGCCTCGCTCGAGGGTCCGCTCCGCCCTCGAACGGGGTCCGCCTCGCTCGAGGGAGCCCCGCACGCGCGCGCCCGCCCCCCGTACGCGAGCATTTAATGCCCCGACAACGGCGGGGGCGGCGCCATCATGCGCACGGGGCTCGCGCGCGGTGCGTCGTCGCACCAACTCCCCGGGGAGGGAACCCATCCCCACCACAGTGGGGGACTGTGCGACGTGGCCGGCGCCAGCCCCGTGACGCTACGCCGCCTACTCCGGTACGGCTAACGCGCCGAACCCTCGAAGGGGGGCCGGCCGCACCCTCGATCTGCTTTCTTGTGACCTTGCAGGGTTAGGTGGAGGTGCTAGGCCGGCGGGGCGCCATCCCTGCCACTGTTAACGGCATGGCTACCGCCCCCGCGCGTACGAACCCACGCCGGGTGTTGTGGCAACAGCTCCAGCGCTGTGGAGCGTGCGGGAACGGGACGCCGCCTTACCAGCCACTGTGCCCCACACGGACCGACGTCAGCAACTTCCTCGAGCCCATCTGAAGACATCACAGCCGTCCACTGCCCTTCTACCCTCGAGGTCGCCACTGTTCGGGTACAAGATACGCCATGATGGTTGGATCGCTGCAAGGATCGTCCGGGCGGCCGCCTACTCTACAGCATAGCGCACCACGCTTCCCCACGTAGCTAAATAGCGCGGCATACATGTGATTCGCTCTCTCCTTGGCCTATAAAAGGAAGACGAACCCCCCTGCCGCAGGGGAGACAAAAAAGAAAACAACACTACACGAGACGAATCGCCCCACGCACTCGTTTCCCAAATCTCCCACAACATCTTCAACCTCTCCATCAGGGACTTGGAAGCCGCGCTTCCTCTCCCGCCTTGCTTGTAGCAGCCCCACTACAGGCACCCCCGGTGCTGAGCAATATAGTGCCTTGAGCACACCACTGCTGGACGTACGGCCCCTCGGCCGGAACCAGGATAAACTCCGTGTCTCTTATTACTTAGCATCGACCATTGAGGGATAGACCTCGGCGCTTATTACTGGTTAGTGTCGGGACCACATTCCGCACCGACAACTGGAGCTCCTTCCGAACGGGAGGGGAGGGGCCACTTCGCAGACGAGAACGCGGGCGGTGGTGGTGTCGTCGGGCGACGCGATGTCGGGTGGGAGCTGCAGGACGTCTTCCGCTCCCTCGTTGACGGCGGGACGACAGGGACATCGGCCATCGAGGCGGTGGCGGCGGAGGCGGTCCGCCGCGTGGTGCTGACGTCGTTACCTCCCGTGGTTATGTTTCTCTGTTCAACTTGTGGCTCATCTCATGCGCCAGTGTCTTCAGCTCTTTGGCCAGCATCGGTGCACGGCGGTAGAACACTCCAACTGTCGAATTCAGATGCTTGGAGGCGATCCTCGTGAAAACTTCATTCCAGTTGGGTCTAGCGAAATGTGTCCTCACCTGCCGAGTTCACATAATATGGTCAGTTTCAGTTTCAGTGAACAAGCATTTGAAACGGAATTTTCAAATGGAACTTAATTAAGGATGAAGTAAAGTGGAATTCAAAGTGGATTGAGTAAGTGATGAAGAGATCAACCGAGGTGTCTAGGGTGAGGGACTAAGCAATCTTTGTGGTCTTGGCTCGGCTGCCATTAGTGTTTTGCTAAGGTGAAGTTCTAGCATTGAAAGGATTGAGGCAATATGGCCTAGAGGGGGGTGAATAGGCCTGCACACAAATTTAAACTTTTTCTGCAGAAAGACTGTCAGGGTCCGGAACCTCCGAGATTATTTCCGGAACCTCTGAACGAGGCAGCCTCCGAAAATAAACTCAGAACTTTCGAAAACTGTTAGAACAGAGAAAATATGAAATAAGCTGCGGATTACTTGATGAAAAACAGATCTACCAAATTCTAGGAGGTACTTAGGACCTAGCAAGAAGATTTCTAAGCAAAGAACAAACTAGGAAGCTACTACAACATAGATCGGAGACAAACCCTAATAGATCTAGTCAAGAACAAGCATGAACAAGAACTAGCAAGAATATAAAACTGAGCACACACGAGACAAGGATTTATCTCGTGGTTCAGCTCGCCACAAAGGCTTGCCTACGTCCATGTTGTTGAGGAAGCCACAAAGGCTAAGGACCACAAAGCTCAACTCCTCTCTCACACCTATCACTTTGGGTAATAGGTGGAGGCTTTCCACTAGATTCACAAAGGGTAATACAAACACCTTGGAGCTTCCACCAATCGGGTTGGAGAGCTTCCAAGAACCTCTATCCGTCTAGGAGCAAGGCTCCAAGAGTAATAGATCCACCAAACTTGCTAGGACTTCTCCAAGTGCTCAAAGTCAAAGGATGGATGGTTTTGCTCACAATCTCACTTGAAAACCTCACTCTCAATCAATGATAGGCAAGGATTTGGAAGAGAGTAGGTTGGGAGTGAATGCTAGGTGAGAGAAGCAAGCTAGAACGGTTTACTGTCCGGGGAGAAGAGAGAATAGCCGTTGGGGGACCAGGGCGTATAAATACCCTCAGATCCAGAACAGTAACGGCTATGTTTCAAAGTCGGAACCTCCGAGAAAAATCTCGGAACTTCCGAACTCTGAAACCTCTACTGACTGTAGCCTGTACGGTCGGAACCTCCAAACAAGGAAACAACATGGGCAAACAGCAGCAGGTCTCTCTCCTTAAGGAGTGGTTTAGGATTTAAGATAGATATTCTATGAGCACTTGAATCCACCCTAACTCACCATTAGTATCCCTCTTGATAGTACGGATTGTGCTATACTCAAATTCAAAATATAAAATAAGTAAACTTCTCCAAAGAGCATAGGGATCCTTCTTCATGTAATTGAGGGGTCTCCTTTTATTCTTTTGCACCTGTAAAATATTCTCACACTGCACAATAATCTCAAAGGCTCATTAGATCTTTAATGGTGTGGTCAACATCACCAAAACCCTCATAGGGCTTGATTGCACTTACAAGCATCCATGGGGTCTCGAAGTATCATATCCAAGCCTTAACCGAGGGAAGCAATGCAACACATCAAAATGTTATGATTGGCAATATGGAGTGACTTAAGGATTAAAGTGTTCACTCTCATGCAAAAAAGGAAAATCCTAAGTCACTAGCTCAAGTATGGATTTGCTCAAGACATCGGCTATGTTAAAAGCCCTCCTATTGGAATTGCAAAAGTATGGCAAGATTGAAGATCTACAAGCTCAAGTGATCAACCGGCTTTATATTTATTCTTGAGTTTAGGCACGTCGTACTATCAAGAGGGATGCAACATTAGCTCTAAGACAAAGGATCAAAAGTTCTCATTAGTTGACCTAAGTGAGATCTAGCCTTGAGAGAGTTCCTGAGTAATCTAACAAACCTCTAACCCATCCTTTGCCACTTCAACTCTTGTTGGAGTGCTTGTGAGAAGAGAGAAGGGTTTTTGGCCTCTCTCTGCCCAGGGCGGTCTAACCGCCCCGGGCAGCCCAACGGCTAGTTTTTCAAACTGACTGTTGGGAGGCGGTCTAACTGCCCTGACCAGGCGGTCTAACCGCCGTGACCAGAATACTAACGGCTAGTTTTCCTTGTGATGGGTATAAGTACCCCACGAGCTCCACTTGTTGGGGCTGCTGATTCTAAGGTTGCTGAGGTGCTACTCCTGCTATCTTTCATAAGCAAAAGCCAAAAAAAACACTCCCCAACTCTGTCTTTGTGAGATTTGCTATTCAAGCCATATCCTAGTGTTGGGTTGAGAGTTTATGCCTTTGTGAGCTTGTGTGAGATGAGCAAGAGCATCCCATAGCTTGAGCACTTGTGATTCACGTCGGAAAGCCTTTAAAGCATTTGTTACTCTTGGAGGTTCGCCTCCTAGACGGCTAGGCGTCGCCGGCTAGCTCCCAAGGTTGTGGTGAACAGCGGCAAGTTTGTGAGGGTTGTGATCTTGCCTCTTCGTGGAAAAGATCGCCTTAGTGGAAGGAGGAAAGCGGTTGAAAGAGACCCGGCTTGTTGTGGCAGATTCCCTTACAAGCTCCTCAACGGAGATGTAGCTGTTCCTTTGTGGGCGGTGAACTTCGGGAAACAAATCCTCGTCTCTCCTTTGTGGTTAGCCTTATTTGCGTTGATCTCTAGCATATTTACTTTTCTTCCGCTCGATCTACTTGGGTGTGCTTGTCTTTGAGTGCAGGGATCATCACCCTGCTTGTGATCATATACAGGAGCCACTCGAGAACTTAGGTTCTTTCTAGAAGTCAAGAGAAGACTTGAGTTGTTTTGCAGGTTCACTGGGCAGGGCGGTCTAACCGCCCCAGGACCCGGTCTAACCGCCCCCTCTAGTTCAGTACATCAGGGGCGGTCTAACCGCCTGGTAGGGGCGGTCTAACCGCCTCTGCCAGTGAAGCTCAAGTTTGGAGGGAAAAGTTTTATTTGGTCGTCTCGCCTATTCACCCCCCTCTAGGCGGCATCAAGGTCCTTTCAATGTTGACGGTGTATATGCGTATCCAATTTCGTTTGGACTTGCAAGCGGACAAGGATCCATCATAGCCAAGGGACCCTTCTCCCCTGAAGTGTGAACCCAAGGTATCGAATCCGTGGAACAAATGTGTGACGCAAGAACCTATCTATTAAAGCCGAGAACACTTAGATCTTCAAAGGGGAATTTTATGCATCTAATCAAAAGAGCATCATAAAAACAAATCTAATCTATGAAAGCCGGAGGTAGCAAGAGATAAAGAGGGGTAGGTAAAACCAATCTAGAGAGATTGGATCAAGCTTTTGTTGAAGTTCCAAACAAAGAAGAAATAGCCAAGTTGAATCTCATGAAAACCATCTTTAAACCACGGTTTTCCGTCCAACTCTGAAGACGCCCACCTTTTGGAGCCACCGTTCTGTCGACTCACAACACACTCCTATTCGTGCAGGTTAGCCTAGGGCAAGTCCAATGGACAAGTTGAAATTTCTTGGAAGGTGTTGACGGATAAAAGACGTATCCCTCAACAATCCGCAAGCGTATGGGCCCCACACCTTTTTCACCACGGGATTCCCAAGGTTCTTGTCAATCCGCGGAGCAAGGGGATTACAAGCGTTCGATCTACCTTCATACTCTAGCTACTAAAACCCTAACTATTATTAAACTAGAAAACAACTAAACTACACTAGAGAGAATGATTAAGATATCAAGATAAAAGACACTCGCCCACGGGTCTACGATACTCGCATGCAATCGCTTAAAGACATGAAAACCAATCTAATCTATCGGGGTTGTGACCACGGTTTTGCCCTTTCCCTCCTCTCGTACTGCCACTACACGAAGGTATTCATGACTATACCTATGATGGACACGGCGTATTGAATGGATCCAAGGAAGCATTGAGGCCTATACTCCCTTTACGGCATGGTAGCTAACCTTAAGCATTAAAGTATATTCAACACAAGATGATAGAAAGATAATCCGACAAAGTGCGATTACATCTCAAGATCGATTGCAACCCATGGACGAATAAGAAGATTACCCCATCAAGGTGCTGGACATAGCACCGTTGATCATGGTTTCCCTTCCGACGGTGTCTTCCTTCTTCTCCACGAGAGGGTGCTTCCTTTGAGGTGGTTGATCTCCCTCCCGGAGATCCTCCTCCTCTCTCTCTAGCTTGTGGATGGCCTCTGGTGCGAATGGCTCTCTCCCCTGTTGATAGCGGTGCCTCCAGAATTTTAGGGTTGAAAATCCTTCGGGTGCAAGTAAAGGGGGGCCGAACCGGCCACCGAAGTGGGCTGGGCCGGCCGGCCTGGGCCGGCCGGCCTGGGCCCACCTCGGCCCGGTTCAGTCGCCCCTTCGCTCCCGTGGGTCCTCATGTAATTATGCTCTTTTCCCCCTCCACTTGCATGATTTTGACGATGTCATCCTTGCATCCAAGATGGAGGTTCTCTTCGCATGAAGTTCGGTCTTTTACGCTTCAATCCCCGGGGGTGTTCCTCGTAGCACTTCGGTCCTTGCCACCATTGGAAGTGATTTCATCAAGCTCATGAACACGAACAAGACTCTGTAAATGCTCCTTTGAACTTCTTGCGAATCCGTCCTTTATGTCCATGTTTTCCTACATAAACACAACACTTCCAAATGCATGCACATAGATGAACTTGTTATATGATTAGTGTGCCTAGTGGGGGGTTAGTTCCATAATCAAATCCAAACCAAAGTGTAATGAACATGCTAGGTGTACCAAAATACACCGTCAACATCTCCCCCACGCTTAGCTCTTGCTCATCCTCGAGCAAGTACTCGTAAAAGAACTTCGTCCAAGGTGTTGTAATCGTGAATCGCTAATCCTTCTTCACAAGTTAGTCAATCCTTTCATCTTTAATACATAAACACAAAGTGATGATCATCAAACATAAACATGGGCGTTTGGAATTTTTACCACGTCAAGATTTACCCCACAACTCAAACCCTTCACTCAAAGTCTTCAATTTCAGCCATACTTACTTTTTTGCTTCCATCAGAGGGTTTTTATGATTTTAAAAACAAAATTCCTGCAACAAGTATTAGACAAAAACCTTTCTCCAAGCTCTCTCAAGTCACTCATATGAGGTGGCTATCCTAAACCAATTTTATAAAAATCTCACCTCCCATAAGTCTCTCATATAACATGTAAAGTGAGCTATAGGTAGGGCTAGCGCAATCAACACAAGTATTGTCAAACTAAGAACTTCCTCTAATGATTGTTTACCTTTCAAAGCCAATGATCATGAGAATTAACCATATGTAGGGATATCAAGGATGAGAAGATTTAGAATAGTGGACATGTGCAAGGGCAAAAGAAAATTATGACTACAAGGCACCGATGACGTCCTCGTTGTCGGATTGCACATGGTTGGAAAGAATGAAAGTTTCGTCTCCCAACAACGTGACATCCTTCCTTACACTTTATTTTTCTTTTCTTTCACTTGATCCATCTCTCTCATATCTTTATTGCTACCTCCTCGTTTCTCTCCCTTTTTTTCTTTTTCATTTCATTCACATATTTCTTTCTTTCCTTCTTTCTTTCTTTTCCATACTCATACTTTTCTCTTTATTTTTCCCTCTCTTGACAACTTTTCAAAGCTCTCAACTCCTCTCTTCCTCGCATGCATACAATCTGAAATTTTAAATAAATCATGCTAGAGATGAGACGAAACTTTGAGAATAGGTTGTGTTCAAGGAATGCGATGTACAAAAGAGATGTATAGGGTTGGGTATGTAATTCGGCGATGTACGGGACTTCCAACGTGAAAGTCACGTTACCGAATGTATGACGAGTCTAGCAACAAAAGATAAGCACAAGAACATGATCATTGCTCGAAATTAAAACTCCCAAGAGAGAAGGATCCTAGCCTAACTCATCGTGCTAATCACACTTATGGTGGAGCAAAAAAAATAAATTGGCCTTGTATACGATTTTTTTCTTACTCTCAACTTGGAAAAAGAGGTTTTGCTAACCTTTATTACAAGGGTTTTAGATAATTTTCAGAACTGAAATCCTCCAACTTTTAGCATTGAACATAGCACAACTAACATGTGAAGCTCAAGATCGAAGTGTGGTATGGGTACTTTAAGTAGTAGCAATTCCACTAAGCACCACGGTAAACATTTTTCAAACCACACACTTATGTTCATATATCAAGAATCAAAGATAAACAAACAAGTGAATAAAGATAAGCATCACACAAGACACAATATATATAAAGACTCTTTTTATTTGATTTTCTTTGACTCAACACTAATTTAAGACACTTTCAAACTTGCAAAAATTTAAAAACACACTCGAAAACTAAGACTCATTAAACTCTAAGACTCTCGCTCGAAGATTAAAACCGAACCTAAACTTGACTTAAAAGCTAAGGCTAGCTAGCTAGCTCTCCACCATGCTAAAAACATACGACGTCCTCGTCGTATCTTACAAAATTCCTAAGGGGAAAACTAGACCTAGTGGTACTTCAAGCAAGTGTTGCACCACTTGCCTCTCATGTTTCCAACCATGCCAAAAAGTTTGCGCATGTTACGGTTAAGGAACTTGTAGTTGTCTTCAACTATGTGCTCCAAATCCTCCATACGCTGCTTCATCACTTCCATGGCTTGGAGACATTCATCGACCGACGCGTAGAGATCCCAGATGGATTGACGGCAAGTTCGACAACACATCGATGTAATCCGAAGGGGTCTTCATCGCCATTGTCTCCACCGTCGTCACCACCGTCGTCGCCGCCACCATTGTCGTTGCCGCTTTCGTTGCCATCGTTGCCGTCGCCGTTGGGGCCTTCGGGAGTCCTCTCTTTGGGCTGATCATCCCAAATGTATAGGTCGTTATCATCTCTTCCGGCGGCCGCCCACGAGCTCGAGCTACGATCGTCGGAGTAGTCGCTACCCCCATAATCCTTAGGCTCGGGCGACGCCTCCTTGTAGTCTTTGCGCTTCATGCCTTGGATGCATGCCGACCTTCGAACAGGCGTAGGGACCTTCTCTCCTTCGACGGGGTTGCGAGATGCAAGAGCTCCGGTCGGGACACGCTCTCCGCAACGGATGCGGGCGGTCCTCTTGACAGATAGCTTGAGCTCGCATCGCATCACCTCCTCCATCGATGGCTCCTTGGCTTCTAGCTTCAACTCTAAGCTTCTTGGGGACAATGGCTGCTGCAAGGGTGCAAAATATTGCTTGAAGGGGTTGATTCCCGAGCTCCCAATTCGGCCAAATAAATAGTCCGAAAAGGAAAACCCTGAGAACCTCATTTTCCTTTTTTAAACTTCCCTTAAAATTTTCTGACCGAAGAAGGAAGTCGAAAAGGAGCAATTCGGGCAAAAATCGGGGACGACGGCCGCCGGGACCCACCTGGGCCGATCGGCCTGGGCCGGCCGGCCCACCCTGTCTCGGGGACCGGGCCAGTCCAGTTTTTTGTATACCGCCCTTTTTTCACCTCCTTAGCCCATGGGAAAAAGTTGGCCCAGTAAATCTTCGCGAGAAACTCTAGAAAACTAAAAGGAAAACTATTTACAGAAATTCATGCCTGTTTTTCGTCCTAGGCGGGACGTTCGGGCTCTTCTTCCATGGTGAAGACATCAACATGGTGAAGGGGCACAACGTCGGGTTCGTAGTAAACCTTAAGCCGTTGACCATTCACCACAAATTGATTGCCGTTTATATCCATAATGGTTACCGATCCTGTAACACCCTAAATTCCAACTTCTGAATTTAATTAAAATTTGCTTAGCAACATTTCGATCTCGCTTAAGGAATATAAGGTTGCTGTGCTTTTATAGGCATTTAATCATTTTTATTAATTAATTAATGAAATATAGGAGTTTACTGTTGCATACATGCTGGTGCATTGTTTTTGGTTGTTGGATTCAAATCTCGGTTTGAATTCGAAGTTTGTTTGATGCTTAGAGGTTTGGAATAGGATTTGTAAAAGAGAAAGGAAAAAAAAGAAAACAACCAAACCACCGCAGCAGCCCGGCCCATCTACTCCTTGCGGCCCAGCCGCCGGCCCACCGCAGCCCCGCTCCGCGCCGCCCGCCGGCCGCCGACAAGCGGGGCCCGCCCCGTCGGCACCTTCCTTGCGCCGCGCCCCGCTTCCGGCTCGGGGGTCGGACTCGAGACCGACCCGGCGCCGCCGCCGCGCCGCCTCGGCCCGCACGCCGGGCGTAGCTCGCGGCCCTATTTAATGCGCCGCCACCCCCGCTACGCCGCCTCACCCCGAACCCTAGCGCCCGCGGCCGCGCGAACCCTAGCCGTCGGCGCCGCCGCCGTCCGCCGTGCGCCGCCCTCGGTTCGCGCGCGCCGCCGTCGTTCGTCGCCCCTCCGTCGCTCCTGTGCATCCGCCGTCGGGTAAGGAGCCTACCGGTGCGGGTTGTTGGTGTTCCCGTGCACCGCATCTTCAGTCCCGCCGTCGCCGGAGTTGGCCCACCGCCACAGCTCGCCGGGCGCCGTCGTCCTTCATCGTCGCCGCCCGTGAGGGCCACCAGTGGATTCGCCTAGCGCTCGTCGTCGTCACGGTGCAAGTCCCGTGGTCTTTGGGGCACCCTAGCCCCTCGCGCCGCATCGCGCCGCCGCCGCCGCCGCGCGCGCGCCGCGTCTCGCTCGCCGCCGGCCGCTTCGCGCCGCCGCCCCGCTGCGCGGCCCCCCCGGCGCCGTCGGATCCCCATCCGACGGCCACCGCTCGCCCCTGGCCGCCGGTCAAACCGGCGTGTACCGGTCAAAGGAGCCCCGCCGGTCAAACCGCCGCATTAGATCCTCACCGCCCGATCGCGATCCAACGGATCCGATCCACCCCCTTATCCTTAACCGCGCGCTTTTGCAAATAAAACCCTGAGTTTTCTCTGTTTCACAAAAATACCCTTCCACCTTATAAAATCCTCACGATTTAGTCCTGTTTTCTTCTGTTTTAACCCGAAGCCCTAAAATTCTTTGCAAATAAGTCCTAAAACTTGTTTTAATCATAACTTCGTCGTTTTAGCTCCGTTTTTAGCGTTCTTTATGTCCACGCGATCGTCTCGACGAGTAGAATAGTTTTCTGCTGCTTTTGTTACTGTTTGAGATGATTGGTGTACTGTTTCTTATTTATTTCCATTGCTTGCTTGTATGTGATGTGTGGAGCGTAGCGTACGAGCATTTCGGGGACTTCGTCGCTGTTGAAGAGTATCAAGACCCCGAGCAGCTTCCGGTCTTGGTAGAAGGCAAGTCCTTGCTGCATTCCCGTTAAATTCCTATTACAACATGCATTTTAATTACACTGTTGTTATTATTGCTATGCATTAAATTGATGGGTCCTATTGCTAAGGTTCGACTAGCTTTGTTATCCTATGCCTTGATCAACCTGGGTTTACTTTATGTCGGGTAGCATTTGCTAGCGCTTTATGTGGTTTTGGGATGGTTTAATGAACACTTGTTAATATGGCTTTATTTATGCTATCATTCATGTAATGCAAGAACACTTTACTCTGTTAATCGGAACATGGAGAACCACCTAGGAAAACAGTACTACCACAAGACATATGGCTCTGTCTTGGCTTATTAATTAGTGAACTAGATGTTAGGTATGCTTTACCTGATAAGGGTTGGGGGCTGGCGGGTAGTGGCGTATGGACTGCTCGGGCGCGGTGTGGGCTTAGCTAAGACACGGTACTCGTCCGGGAGCTTTATACGTTGCACTGACCAGGTAACCTAGCGGGCGACCTTCATCCGGGGATCTTTGTAACGGCCTCGTAGCGTCCCTATGCAATCACACCTCGGAAGTGTGGTATGGTGCCTTGCAAACACCGCATGGTTGGGTCTAAAACTCTTTTGGGTTTTTACGCGACTTGTGGGTAAAGATGTACAACCTCTGCAGAGTGTAAAACTAACTAGTTAGCCGTGCTCACGGTCAAGAGCGGCCGGACCCTCACATGATTAATTCTATGGAAGATGGAACTTTTAAACTTGTGCATTACATTTTATGGATCTGTTGCATTTTATTATCTGGGGTTTGGTATATACTTATACTTGCTAGTAACGATTGCTTAATAAAACTTGACCAACTAAAATGCCGACTTGCTTATGAGCCAACGACTTCCACCATAAAGCCTTGCATGTTGTTATAGAACTTTTTCCTTGCTGAGTACGACATGTGCTCACGCTTGTTGTTTATGTATTGCATCTACACTACCCGCCGTCGCTCGGATGGGCGTTTTGAAGACTACAATGATGAGTTTGATGGGTTCTAGGCGTCCGTTCTCCGGTCACCGCCCGTGGAGGACTTCTACGTGTGTTTCTTTTCCGCCGTTAGCTACTCGAACGATTGTTTAGTTGAGACATTCGGTCATGTAATAACTGTTTAATACTCTCTTTACGCTTTTACACTGTGTTTTGGTATTCACTGCGTCGATGCATGTGTGTAACTTGATCCTGGCGCACATGTATTCTTGCATTCGGGTTTGTCCTTAAATCCGGGTGTGACAGATCCGTTGGAGAGCACCGAATGCACAACATAAGGTCCGTTCCACTTGCTTTGCAATTTCCCCTTTCCGAAGGTTTTAAACCTCGAATTGTAGAGGAGGACCTTATCTCCTTCTTTAAACTCTTTCTTTTTCAATCTTTTATCATACCACCTTTTGATTCTCTCTTTGTATATGCTTGCATTTTCATATGCTTTCAACCTCAACTCCTCTAGCTCGCTTATTTGGATCCTTCGTTTCACCACCGCGGCATCAAGATCGAGGTTCATCTCTTTAATCGCCCAATAGGCTTTATGTTCCAACTCATCCGGAAGGTGGCAAGCTTTTCCATAGACGCATTGATAAGGGGTCATACCTATCGGTGTTTTAAACGCCGTTCGATAAGCCCATAAAGCTCCATATAATTTCTTTGACCAATCTTTGCCTCCCTTCTCTATGGTTTTGTTGAGGATGCTTTTTAATTACCTATTTGACGTTTCCGCTTGTCTGTTGCTTTGTGGGTGATAGGCCGTAGAGACCCTATGCTCAATTCCCAACTTGGACAAGCACTTTTTGAAATTCTTCCCGGTGAAGTGAGCTCCTCCATCACTTATCAAGATTCTCGGTGTACCGAAACGAGGAAAAATCACGTTCTTGATCATAGTAATGGACTCCTCCGTGGAAGCTTTACGACATGGTATAGCCTCTACCCACTTGGATACATAATCAACCATGACTAGGATATACTCAAATCCAAATGAGTTTTTAAAAGGCCCCATGAAGTCTATACCCCATACATCGAATATGTCGATTTGTAGGTTGTATTTCAAAGGCATAGAATTCCTTTGAGAGATGTTTCTGGTTCTTTGGCATTCGGGGCATGATGCAACATATCTTTTAGTATCTTCATGCATCTCCAGCCAAAAGAATCCGCTTGACCATACTTTTGCTTGGGTTCGAAAATGGCTATAGTGGCCACCGTACTCCGCCGAGTGGCACTTCCTCAAAATCTCTACCCTTTCTTCTCTTGGCACACATCTTCTCATTACTCCATCATTTCCAAGTTTGAAGAGGTATGGTGCATCCCAAAAGTATTTCCTACTTTCGGAGATTATCTTCTTTTGAGAGTTTTTGTCTAGATGATCGAGAGGCATCTTTCGAATTGCTCGAATGATATCGATCATCCAAGTGTCTTTATCAAGCACTGTATAGAGGTGGTCATCTCTCATATTATCTTCTATGGGCTCTTTATCATCTTGTCCACGATTCATCCTAGACAAATGATCGGACACAACATTTTACACCCCCGTTTTATCACGAATTTCAACATCAAATTCTTGTAGAAGAAGGATCCAACGAATCAAACGTGGTTTAGCTTCCTTCTTAGCCAAGAGATACTTGATGGCTGCGTGATCGGTGTAAACAATGACCTTCGAGTTCACGATGTAAGATATGAATTTTTCGAAAGTGAATACCACAGCTAGTAACTCCTTTTCCGTAGTGGCATAATTTAATTGTGGCCCACTAAGAGTTTTGCTAGCGTAGTAGACGGTGTGAACTCGGCCTTCCTTTCTTTGACCCAAAACCGCGCCTATGGCGTAGTCACTTGCGTCACACATGATCTAGAAAGGTTGGCTCCAATCCGGAGGTTGGATGATGGGAGCACTCACCAACGCATTTTTCAAGGTCCGGAATGCCGCTAGGCACTTCTCATCAAAGTCGAAAGCCACATCCTTTTGAAGAAGATGCGTTAAAGGCTTAGTGATCTTTGAGAAGTCCTTAATAAATCTTCTATAGAATCCGGCACGGCCTAGAAAGCTCCTTAAGGACTTAACATCTGTCGGAGGTGGGAGTTGCTCAACCGTCTCTACCTTAGCCTTGTCCACTTCAATGCCTCTCTCAGATATAACATGTCTGAGCACTATGCCTTGCTTAATTATGAAGTGGCACTTTTCCCAATTTAACACCAAGTCTACCTCCGTGCACCTCGTGAGGACCTTTTCCAAGTTTTCCAAGCAATCCATGAACGTCTTCCTATAAATGGAAAAATCATCCATGAACACCTTGACAATTTCTTCGATGAATTCCGAAAATACAGTCATCATGCAACGTTGAAAAGAGGCCGGAGAGTTGCATAGACCGAAGGGCATCCTTCTATATGCAAACATTCTGTAAGGGCATGTAAACGTTGTCTTGTGTTGATCTTCCGGGTGAATGGAAATTTTCATGAACCCCGAGTACCCATCGAGAAAGCAAAAATAAGAGTGGTTTGCTAACCTCTCGAGCTTCTCGTCAATGAAAGGTAGGGGGAAGTGATCTTTCTTCATCGCTTTGTTAAGCTTACGATAATCAATACACATCCGCCACCCGGTCACGGTTCTTTGTGGTATCAATTCGTTCTTCTCATTCTTCACCATCGTCAAACCTCCTTTCTTTGGTACACAATGTACCGGGCTCACCCATTCGCTATGCGGAACCGGGTAGATGATTCCGGCATCAAGTAACTTGATGACCTCTTTCTTTACTACCTCTCGCATGGCATGGGTTAGCCTCCTTTGGTGGTCCACTACGGGCTTAAATTGGTCTTCCATTGGTATACGATGAGTGCAAAAGGCTGGGCTAATTCCTTTGAGATCATTAATCGAATATCCAATCACCTTCCTATGTTTTTTCAATAAAATCAGCAACGCCTCATTTTCTTCGAGACTCAACTCGTCGCTCACGATGACTGGATAGGTCTTGTCGGGGCCCAAAAATTCATACTTTAATCCTTTGGGCAAAGGTTTAAGATCTACCTCGGGCGCTTGTGGCTCCTCGGGTTTTATCTCTCCTATGTCTTCAAATTTTCCTTCCTCCACGCTTCCATCATGTGGTTCCAAACCTTTTGTTGCTTCTTCTAGTTCTTCATCTTGTTGATCACTAATTTGATTCTCCATCGCTCTTTGCAGCGGGTCTCTAAGGGTTTCAACAAAGCAAAGGCTAGCTATCTCTTCTACTTCTTCATCCTCGGGAGGAAAGGGTGTAAGGTGTTTAGAAGCACGAAGAAAGTTATATGTGTACTTTGTTCCATTAAGGTTCATTATTACTTTGCCTTCTACGGCATCTAACACGGCACAACCAACTTAAGAAAAGGCCTACCTAAGATTATGTGATCATGATTACTATGGTAAGCATCAATAACAAAGAAATCGGTTGGTATATAATTTCTAGAGATTTTTACTTTCATGTTGCAAGCAATACCTAGAGGTTTAATAGTTCTACCCTCACCCATAATTAATTTCGTTGATGTTGGAGCTAAGTCTAGGTTGTGGTCTTGAACTTTATTGTAAATTTTAGAAGATAGGACACTTACTTGTGCTCCGATGTCGCATAAAGCTTTGCATTGAACTCCGTTGATCTCGCAACTCAAGTGTGGTGTCATCTTCTCTTCTTCTTCGAATCCTATCGCGTAGATTTCGGCGAGGCGAGCATATGGTGATGCTTCGGGCTTGATCCCCATGATTCTCTTCACCTCGGCTATGTGTTCCAGATCCACTATGTCATCTCCAAAGAGCTTTTGAAAAATCTCACCGGTGGTTTCAAGGTCGTATTGAATTTTCCGCTTTCTTCTCTGGTGGGAAATCCACTTCCAATGCTCTCGCCATTCCCTTTTGATTAGTAAACGGTCTTCTCTTGTCGAATACTTCTCCGTAATCGATAGGAACCCAATCCATTGGTTCGAACTCCCTTAGTGGCTTCGCGCTTGACATGCTTCTCTTGTTTGTCTCATTTGGTACGGCGAAGTCGACGCTCGGTGTAGTTCTTGACTTGATGTGTTCTTGTTCAAGCTTTTCCGTGATTGGTTCCTCTTTTGTGACTTCCGGTGTTGCCTCTTTAGAAAATTCAGCACACTTCTTCTTCCTTGAATTATATTCCGGCTCTTCCGCAAGTCTTGTTTCCCAATCTCTTCACATGGCAGCCGCTTTACTAATTTTTTGTAGAAGTTGAGCGGCTTCCATAAGTGTTTTCTCCATGAGATCCCCACCTGCACACATTTCGACGTGTTGCATGCAACTAGGGGTTAGGGAAAAGAAAAATGTATGCAAGAGTACGTCACCGGAGAAGCCGAGTCTTGGTCCTTGTTCGATCAACCCATTAAACCTATCCCAGGCTTGGTCTATCCCTTCCTCTTCTCCTTGCATGAAATTGATCACTTGCCTCCTTAGATGTTGAACTTTGCTAATTGGAAAGAACTTCTCGCAAAACTTCTTTGTCAACATGTTCCAATTGCCTTCAACTTCAAAGGACGCAAACGAGTACCATGTCTTTGCATTGCCGGCAAGTGAGTAGGGAAAGAGATTCCATTTGAATCATTCATCGGGGACTCCTTCTTGACGCACCGTGTTGCATATCGTCGTGAAATTCCTTATGTGTCTATATGGGTTCTCCGTAACCATCCCTTCAAACGGGTTTGCCGCCACCATCTCGATGATCTTGGATTTAATCTCATACTTGGTCGCTTCGAGCTTCGAAACCGTCGGTGTTTTAGACCGGCAAACTACTACGGGGAGTGCCCGAAGTAGATGAATGTGACTCGCCGAGATCGGTAACTCGAAGGAAGAGGCACGCGACACACAATTTAGACGAGGTTCGGGCCGCGAGGTGCGTAATACCCTACGTCTCGTATGCTTTGCGTAGCTCGGATTGATAGGGCACGATTACACGATGGTGCAATGGTGCGCCGTGAGTTGGATGAGGTGAGGTTAAGATGATCCTGGGATCGGTCCCCGCCTCGCCTTATATAGTCCGGGAGGCGGGGTTACAAGTCGGAGCGGGGAAGGAGTACTAGTCGAGTACGTCTAGGAGACCTCTACACGGTGCGGAACATGTACGAGTCCTATCCGAGTACTACTCCTTTCTTGTCCTTGTGCTCCACGCCTTCGGGTGCCGTGTAGCGCAAGTCGGGTAGTCCCGAGGGCCCACCGAGTAGTCGGTCTCGGTACCCACCGAGGTGGTGGGCCCGGGGAGGTCCATACGACAAGCCCCCGAGTACTTTGTAGTCGAGAAGGATAGCTTCCGGTAGTCTTGACGGCCTTAACGAGTAGTCCTCAAGCGTCCCCGAGTGCTACAAGTCAAAAGTCCTCAAGAGTAGTCGAAGCATCCCGAGGCCGGAATGTACTCCGGTGATGTTTGAGCAATCTTGAAGTCTTCTCGAGTAGTCCCAAGCGTCCTTGAAATCCGCCTTCGAAGGTCTTCAAAAATGCCTCGTCTTGTCTTGAAGCCGGAGCCGTCAAGAAGATGCGATTTGCTGAACCGCAATCCACGTGGAGTAGCCCCCGGAGCCTCGAGCCGCGGGTTCGGGCGAGGATCTATCCGAAGTCTTGGAGAGAAAATCCCGAAAAATCCGGAGAGAAAAAACCGAAGGACACGTGGCACGGAGCCCCGAGCCTTGAGTCGAGTACTTCCTCTCGAATTGAAGGGTCTTCTTGAAGAATGTGTCCTGAGAAGCTCTTGAGACTAACCGCGTCCCAGGTAGTCGAGTAGAAGTAGCCGAGCCACCGAGGTGAGGCACGTCGACTAGTAGAATACGAAGAGTCACGCGCGAGCTGGCCGAGTCGCCCACGCGCGGACTTATCCGCCGCCCGTTACGGAGGCGATTTGGCTTATAAATTCAAACCGAAACCCTTAGGGTTTTCACCCAAGTGAGCCGCAGTCATTCGCGCACTCGAATCTTGAGGTAGATCCACTCCAACGAGCACTGCCGCCGCAGTAGATCCAAGCGCATCGCGCACCCGAAAGCTGTAGGGTAGCCCCCGAGCGGATGCGAGTGAAGACCTCCTCGTTCTTGGAGAATGAAGCCGTCCCCGTCGAAGACGTTGAAGGCCGGCGGGAAGAAGAGGAGCCATGCGAGAGCTGCCGCGGCCCGGCACCGGAGCGGCGCCGCCCACATCTCCACCGCGCGGCGATCCAAGCCGCGAGTGGAAAAGGTCGAAGGTGAAGAGCGAGGACTCGCGACCCCGTTGAACTCCGGGTTCATCGGGGAGAAGGAGATCGATATGTGGAGATGCGCCGCGGAGATCCCTATCCAATGGAGAAGGCGCGGGGACGAGATCCCGATGTTCTCGCGCTTCGTGGAGCGCGGGCTTGCGCTCCCGGCCGAGCGACTTCTTCAAAGGACTTCTCGGGTACTACGGCATCGAGTACCTCAACTTGAACCCCAACGGAATCTTCCACACTTCGTCTTCGTCCATTTACTCGCGAAGCATTCTTGGGGATCAAGCCGCATTGGATTCTATTCGGAAATTCTTCCGCGTGAAGCCGCGACCCGGCGCCTCCAACCCTAGAGTAGTCGGCGGGGCCGGGGATCCGGTGAGAGAAGATGCCGCCGAGCGCACACGGCGTACAAGCTCGTGGACTCCAACACGGATTGGAAGACGAGGTGGTTCTATACCACAAACCACCATCCGGAGGCCGCCGAAGCCGAGCGGACGGCGGCCCAAGCACCGGGAGTGGTGGAACACGGAGCCCACCATGCGGAGGGGATCCGGCTCCCGGAGTTGCCGGGAAGAATCAAGGCCCTGCGTGATGCGGGGCCGAGGGCCGAGCATGTGGCCTTCGGTTTCATGAAGCGTCGGATCCGGCCCGCCGGCGGCGCGGGATACGATGGGCTTCGAGTACACGGCAACGACGACACGTCGCGGATGCGGGGGGCGAAATTGAAGACAACGACATCGTCGAGAGGTTGTCGAAGATCTTCAAGGACATGCGGGAGTACACGGCGTGCCTCGTCGAGGAGTTCTCCGCCGCGCGCCCGCCCAACGAGGTAAGTAGCCGTACCCGCCTCGTCGAGTAGTAGGCACTTGTAGCGAGTTGCCGCGCCTTTTGTGTCTTTTTGATGCGGGACGATGTGAAGCGGTTCGTCTCGAGCCGCGGCCACCACCGAGCGGAATTGAGATTCCGGCGGTGGAGAAGGCGAAGGAGCGCCGAGTAGTCGGAGACGACGATCCCGTCATCGTGGAGGATACCTCCGATGACGAAGAGGACGAGGAGACGCCGCAGGGATCGCCTCCAGTGCGGTCGAGGTTTAGCCGTCCGAGCTTGCCTCATGTGCCTCTCGTCCAAGACCCTCCGGCTAGCACCGGAGGCTAGCCTTGCCGCGCCGCCGAAGAAGCCGCGCAACCCCGCCAAGAAGCGGGTAGCCAAGAAGATGAAGGTCTCGGAGACCACGCCTCTTGAGGTAAGTCATCTTGAGCGAGAAGACGTCGAGTACCCAATGATCGAGTACGGTGCCGACGAGTAGTTATCCCCATGTGCGGGAGAGGCCGCCGGCGGGCCCGTGGAGGAGGACGATGAGGGCACGTGGCCCACGATGGGGGGAACCGGGCCGGGAGCCGAGTCCGGCTCCCACGCGTCGAAGAGCTTCGGCGCGGCTCCGGAGCGCCGGCCCCCCCCCGGAGGGAGCGAGAGTACCCGCGGCCGCCGCCGTTGGAGAGATGGAAGCCGCGAGGGACGCGGAAGACGTCGCGCGCCGGCCGCCGCCACCGTGGAGGAGGCGTAGCCGAAGAGGCGGAAGAAGAGACGCCCGCCGAGGGTGGACCGGGTCGATATCGCCGCATCCTCGGTGCTCCGCCGTGACTATCGTCCGGTCGAACTTGTAAGTACCACACTTCGTGAGTAGTACTCATTGTAGTAGCCGATGTTGTCCGATGAACCTTTGTGGATACTTGTGCGAGAAAATCCACCGACTTGAGCCGGGACGGAGAGGAGCCCGCGGCGCGAGGGGGAGAAAAGGCCGCGCCACCCGTCGAGGAACCCGCTCCGAGAGGCCCAAGCCGCGACCGAGCCCCCCGTGCCGCCGAAGCGGCGCCGCCGCAGGCGGTCATGGTCGAAGGTGAGTACTCTTCCCGAAGCCGCAGAGCCCCAAAAAGAGTAGTCGTAGATGCTGATGCGCGTGCTATTTGCTGACAGGCGCTGAAGGTGGTGACATCCCTGCAGGGGTACCCGTGCAGGAGTTGACACCAGAGGCCCCGGAGGCTGCGGCAGGAGCCCCCGGAGCCCGTGAGGGAAACCGTCGAGAAGGCCGCCGAAGAGGAGGCGGCTGCCACGTCGCCAGGGGTTGCCCTGGAGGTGGCGATCCGGTCCCCGGAGATCCAAGACGCGGAGCCTATCCGCTCGGCGCCGATGGCGGAGGCTACGTCAAGTAGCCGCGGCGGGATCGAGCTGCTGGCCGACGATCTCGTCGAGCGGCAACGGTAGCCCAGCACCTGGAGGCGATCCGGCGGGCTGAGCAGTGGATGAAGGTACGTAGTCGTAGCCTTCCGAGTAGTCTATCCTTTGCGTAGAGTACTCTGCTTGACTTGAGCTTGTATTGTGCAGGACGTCGCGGAGCGATCCCGCGAGAAGTCCAACATGCTGCAGGGCTACGGCGACACCGTGCTCAGAGCTGAAGCCTTAGAGGAGCAGCTCGTGAAGTCGAGGAAGCACGCGGCCGCCATGCAGTCGAGGCTTGACGCCGCCTTCGCCAAGTACCACAACGACGTGATGGACTTGCAGGCGAAGAGCGACGATCTGGTGCGGAAGAATAAAGGCCTCCGCAACAAGAATAAAGGTAAGTCTCTTGACTTGTCGGGTACTTGTGGGGAGTCCTCAAGCTCTGACCCGTTGTTGTGTTCTCGTGTTGCGGAACTCGAAGACCGGGTGGAGCGTCCGAAGGGCTCGGAGATCGGCATGAAGAATCTCTTCTACCGGGAGCAAGAAGCCCGCCGGTACTTGAACTCGACTACAAGGAGGGCGGCCTTCGAGTGCGAGAAGCACATGGAGTTGAGAATTGCATCGGCCGGGATCTCGTCAACCGCTACAAATCCTTGCGAAGTTGAACGAAGACCGCGAGGCGCTCCGAGCCCAACCGAAGGACTCGGAAGAGGCCGCCCTCCCGATCGCGAGGCTCCCGGTGCCGCACACCGGCGGCCCCAAGATTGCTCCGTTGGCGGATCGACTTCGTGAGGCGCCAAGCCGGCTGGCCGCCTACGTGAAGCACATGGCCAAGTCGATCCCGAAGCGGTGCGGCCTTCATGAAGTCGTACTTCCCGAAGGCCCCGTGGAGGTGGTCGCCGGCGGAGTAGCCGCCAACTGCTCGGACGAGCGAAGACGCGCAGTTGCTTTGGAGCGAGATGGCTCCCCATCGCGGAGCGAGTAGCCGATAAGTCGAATCTCCGGTAGCTCGCATAGATAGCTAGTAGCCATAGTTGTATAGGAAACGAGTTGTAATGAACTATCTCTTATGTCAATGAAATGTGAAGTTCCGTCAATGAGTACTCGTGACCGCGATCTCAGAGTGCGGAGCGCCCATCGTGGAGTAGGTGCGAGTAGTAGTACTCGGCTTAGTAGTCCCGTCGCAGGGAGTAGGCAGTAAAGAAGTTGATGAACAATCAAACTTTATTACTGAAGAAGTACACCTGGGTGGCCAGGGCCGTAGTTACAAGTAGTCGCACGGACCGGAGGCCGCTTACGGTACCGAGTAGTACCGGAGCGGGTAGCCGCTTACGGTGAGTGATCCGTAGGTAGCCGTGTGGGGTGGATCGCAGTCCGTAAGTAGCCGCGCGAGCCGGATCTTAGAGTGTGGTCTTCTTGGTAGACCGCCGCTAGAGTCCTTGACGCTCATTGCAGCCCGGGGGTCCGTAGGTAGCCGCACGGGGCCGGACTCCGGAGTAGAATAGTCCGGAGACTTGAAGCCGGGACCGGAGGGTCGCATGCGGCCGGGGGTGTTGATGCGGTCGTGTAGACTTGAACCCCGAAGTAGTCGAGTAGACTAGGCGTAGAATCGACGAGAGCCGGTCGACGTTCCACGAGTTGGTGACTTCTTCGCCTTCAAGTGTTTGGAGGCGGTAGGAGCTTGGCCGGTCACCTTAGCCACGGTGAAGGGCCCTTCCCGAGGGGGAGCCGAGTTTGTGAAGTCCTTCCGTGTTCTCGTATACGGCGGAGGACAAGATCTCCAACGTTGAAGGAGCGTTCCTTGACGTTGCGATCATGGTAGCGTCGGATACCCTCCGGTACCTTGTTGATTGGACGAGGGCGGCACGGCGAGCTTCTTCGAGGCCGTCGATATCAACTCGTCTCGCGTCGTCTTCCGAGACGCCTTCGTCGTAGTGCTCCACCGCCGGCGAGTTCCATATGACATCGGCGGGGAGGATGGCTTCGGAGCCGTAGACCGAGAAGTAGGGGGATTGCCCCGTTGGCTTGGATGGTTGAGTCCGCGGCCCCCGCAGTGCGTTGGGTAGTTCCTTGATCCACTTGCCCCCTTTTGAGTTAGCGGCGTCGTGTAGCCGCTTCTTGAGGGCGTCGAGCACCATCCCGTTGGCGCGCTCGACTTGTCCGTTGGCCCGTGGATGGGCGACGGAGACGTATCCGACGTCGATTCCGCCGTTCTCGCGGTACTCCCGCAACCGGGTGGTTGTTAAAGTTGGACCCCGGAGTCCGTGATGATGCGGTGGGGTAGCCCATAGCGGTGTACGAGTTCATCCGGGAAGTCGAGTACTCGTCGGCCTTGGGGCATGTGACCGGCTTGACCTCGATCCACTTGGTGAACTTGTCGATAGCCACCGGTACCGGTTGAATCCTCCCGGCGCGGTTGGCGGTGGCCCAATCATGTCGAGCCCCCGGCGGGCAAAGGGCCGGGTTGGTGGAATGGTGACTAGCTTGTAGGCGGGGACATGTTGCTTGCTTGGCGAAGAACCGACATCCTTGGCACCGTCGACGAGTTCTTCGGCATCGCCCGGGGCCGTGGGCCGCAGAAGGCTCGCCGGAAGGCCTTGGCCGACCGGCGTGCGGGAGGACGCGTGGTTGCCGCGGACACCCTTGTGGATCTCCTCCAAGATGTCCTTGCCTTCTTCGCGAGGGACGCATTTCATGAGTACTCCGAGAAGATGCGCCTCGCTTGTAAAGCTTGTCGCCGACGAGGACGTAAGACTTGGCGCGGCGGACGAGTTGTTCGGCCGCGTTCTTGTCGGGGGGGACCTTCTCGCTCGGCCGAGGTAGTCGATGAAGGGTTGCCTCCGGTCCACGTCGATCATCATGACCTCTGCCCGGCCGGTTGGTTAGCCGGGACGAGTGGTCGGTGGCGCCGCTCCGGATGGATGGCGCGTGAAGCTCATGGACGAAGACGCCGCGGGTACTTGGGCGCGGGTGGATCCGAGCTTCGAGAGGACGTCCGCGGCAACGTTGTTGTCGCGAACGATGTGGTGGAACTCGAGACCATAGAATTTGTTCTCGAGCTTGCGGACTTCTAGGCGTAGGCGTCCATGTTCTCCTTGTTGCGGTCCCGGGACTTGTTGACTTGGTTGATGACCACTGCGGGAGTCGCCGTAGACTAGTAGCCGCTTGATGCCAAGTGAAGCCGCGAGGCGGAGCCCGTGTAGGAGGGCTTCGTACTCGGCTTCGTTGTTTGAGACCTTCCGGAAGATCCGCGGGACGTACTTGGGTTGTTCGCCCGTTGGGGGAGATCGGGGAGTACCCCCGCGCCCGCGCCCTCGAGGTTGAGTGAGCCGTCGAAGTACATCACCCAATGCTCGGTCGCACGGTGGGAGTAGGTAGCCGGTTCTCCCGCCACTCGCCATGAAGTCGACTAGAGCCTCGCGACTTGATGGCCGTGCGTGGCTTGAAGTCGATGGTGAGGGCGCCGAGCTCGACCGCCCATTTGGAGATCCTTCCGGTGGCGTCCGGGTTCCTCGGGATGTCGCCGAGCGGGTAGTCGGTGACGACGGAGACCGAGTACTCCCCGGAAGTAGTGTCGTAGCTTCCGCGAGGTGATGAGTAGAGCGTACGGGAGCTTCGCACGGGCCGGTAGCGAGCCTTGGACTCGATAGAACCTCGGCCGACGAAGTAGACCGGGCGCCGGACCGGGTAGGCGTGGCCGGTCTTCCCGCCGCTCGACGACGATGGCGCATCGACCACGTGAGTAGTCGCGGCGAGGTAGAGCAAGGGCCGCTCGCCCTTGTAGGGAGCCGTGAGGACCGGGGGGCTTCGACAGGAAGTCCTTGAGCTGGGCAAGGGCTTGGTCCGCCTCTGCAGGTCCACACGAACTTCTCGTGGTGCTTGAGTAGTTTGAAGAAGGGGAGACCCCGTTCTCCTAGCTTCGAGATGAATCGTTCAATGCCGCCATGCATCCCGTCGGCTTACGGACGTCCTTGATGCTCGTGGGAGCTTTCATGCTGGTGATGGCGGAGATCTTCTCGGGGTTGGCTTCGATGCCGCGTTGGGCGATGATGAAGCCGAGTAGTTTGCCCGAAGGTACGCCGAAGACGCACTTGTTCGGGTTGAGCTTCCGGCGGTACTCGCGTAGCGATGCGAAGGTCTCTTCAAGGTCGTCGATGAGGGTGCCCGGAGTCCCCGGTTTTGACAACCACGTCATCCACGTAGGCCTCGACGTTCTTGTTGAGTTGCCGCTTGAAGCGAGCTCGGATGGCCCGTTGGTAAGTAGCGCCGGCGTTCTTCAACCCGAAAGACATGGTCGTGTAGCAATGACGCGCCAAACGGGGTGATGAACGCGGTCTTCTCCTCGGTCCTCCTCCTTGATTGCGATCCGGTGGTACCGGAGTAGCGATCGAGGAAGCAGAGCAGGTCGCGGCCCCGCCGTGGAGTCGATGACTTGATCAATCCGTGGCAACCCGAAGGGGTCCTTGGGGGCGGTGCTTGTTGAGGTCGGTGTAGTCGACGCACATCCTCCACTCGTTCGAGTTCTTCTTGCGGACGAGGACGGGGTTGGCGAGCCACTCGGGATGGAAAACTTCTCGATGAAGCCGGCGGCCGAGTAGCTTGGCGAGTTCCTTCTTGATGGCGTCCCGTCCGTCGTCGGCGAAGCGTCGGAGGTGTTGTCGCTTGGGGGTGGCCTTTGGGTCGACGTTGAGGCGGTGCTCGATCGGCTCCCCGGGCACTCCCGGCATGTCCGTCGGCTTCCACGCGAAGATGTCGCGGTTAGCCCGAAGGAAGCCGATGAGCGCGTCTTCCTATTTGGGGTCGAGGCCGGCCCCGATGGTGGTAGTCTTGGTGGGGTCGCCTGTTCCGAGGTCGACCGTCTTGGTGAGCACCTCCTCGGGTGGCCGAGGCTTGTTGGCGCGCGTCGGACTTCTCTGGGATGTCGAGTTCGCTTGTAGCAAGCTTCTTCGACGCGGCGTAGACCTCCATCATTGGGGTGGGTACTTGATTTGTCGAAGCAATCACCACGGCCTCTGTATCGCAGTCGTGAGAGATCTTCAAGTCCCCCTGGAGGGAGAGTACGCCGGCTGGACTTGGCATTTTGAGTACCAAGTATGTGTAGTGGGGCACCGCCATGAACTTGGCGATGGCCGGTCTGCCGAGGATGGCGTGGTAGGAAGTCTCGATGTCCGCGACCTCGAACTTGATGTACTCGGTGCGGTAGTTGTCGCGAGACGCCCGAAGGTAACGCGGTACCACCGAGCCCGGTGGGATAGCCGCGTTGCCGGGACAATGCCGTAGAAAGGCATCTTGCTCTTGTTGAGCATGGGGGTGACGTCAAGGTTCATCTTCCCGAGAGTCTTGGTGAAGAGGACGTTGAGCCCGCTTCCGCCGTCGATGAGCACCTTGTTGAGCTTAGAGCCCGCCATCGTTGGTTGCGGGACGAGAGGGAAACGTCCTGGTTCGGAGAAGCTGGTCCATTGGTCCGCGCGGGAGAAGGTGATGGGCGTCTCTGACCACCTCGAGAGGGGTAATAACCGCTGGTTCAATGGACATCACTTCGCGGCGAGTAGCCTTCTGCTCCCGCCTGCAGGGTAGTCCGCCGAAGAGGACGTTGACGGTCTTCTCGGGTTCTTGGAAGTCGTCGCCGTCCTTCTTCTTGTTCTTCTGATCGTGAGGGTGCGGTGGCTCCGGCGTATCCTTGAGTGCATGCCTGAGCTGGTAGCACTGCTCGGTGGTGTGGTTGCCGTTTGGATGCCACGGGCACTTCTCCTTCAGCAGGTCTTTAAACCCGCCGGAGTTCTTCTTCGAGTTCCCTTTCGGAGGGCGCTGGATAGCCGCGACGGTGTTGTCTGGCTTGCGCTTGCGGTTGGAACCCGAGAAGTTGTTGTTGTTATTATTGTTGTTGCGGCCGCCTTGGTTTGGGTTGCCGGCTGCGCCGCCGCCTTGGTTCTCGCTTGGACTTGGCGCGGATGGCGTCGTACTTGGCGTTGGCCTTGTCCTCTTCATCCGCCCGGACGTGATCATGTCCTTGAGGTGGGGAATGGACTGGGACGGCGCCGGCCGAAGTCCTCGAAGGTGCGGCGATGGTAGAGCCCGTCCCGGAAGAGGTCAATGACCTCCTTGTCGGTGACGTCCACGACGGTAGCGCGCTTGTCGAAGAAGCGGCGCATGTATTTGCGGAGGGTCTCGCCTTGTTCCTGCTTGATCATGGCAAGGTCCATGCGAGTACCCGAACGGCCCATGGCGCCCGCGAAGTTGCTTGTGAATTGCTCCTTCAGCTGGTCCCACTTGTCGATTGAGTGCTTGTCCAGCGACTCGAGCCACGTGAGTGGGGCTTGGTCCGGCGAAGGGGAAGTAGAGGCACTTGGTGTCGCCGTTGCCGCCGCCGTTCTCGATGGAGAGAGCGTAGCATCGGAGCCACCGGATGGGATCCCGCTTCGCGTCGTATTTGGTGATCCCCAAAGGCTTGAACTTGTCGGGGAGGAGCGAGGTTGCGAAGCCGGGGTGAGAAGGCGGGGAAGCCGTCGCCTTCGGCGGCGGTCGTCGACTTCTTCTCGCCGCAACTCTTCGATTCTCCGGCGGGCATCGTACCCGCCGTGAGAGGCGCCGGAGGCGTGGCTATGCGCGTGGCCACGGCCGCCGCGGCCGCCGCCGCCTCCGGCCTTTCTTGTTGGCTCCGTGGTTGGAGGCGCCGCCGCGGCCGCCGCCGCCGTCGGGGTCGTTGCCGCCACCACCGGCCGAGGCACGGTGGGGGACGAGTTCTCGGTTGACGTTGTCTTGTCGTGAGGGTCCGCCGGCGGTGGAGCGTCGACGGTTTGGTTCGGGCGGGATGTCGCCCCGAGTACGGTTAGGACCGGGGTCGGCCTTGCGACTAGTAGCCTCGTTGTCGCGAGGCTTGGGCGGGGGAGGTTGGGCGACTCTCTTGTCGACCCGCATGAAGTAAGCTTCCTCAGCGAGCTTGGCGATGACCTCTCCAGCCCGTATGCCCTGAGCCTGCCGTGCGATCGCTGTGATCGACATGAGGCACTGCTCAGGAGTGGTGTGAACTCTGCTCTCGACCGCGCGAGAGCTTCCGCAAGGTTGCGGATGGGGAGGTTGTCTCTGAGCCGCCGGCGTCGTTCGTTGCGCTTCCTGTTACGTTCGCGCCGGCGTCCCCGCCGGCGTCGGTCTCGTCCGCGGGGGCCTCGGCGAGACGGCTCATCCGCGGAGATGTCCTCCGTGTACTTGTCCGCGGCCGTGCCCGAGGTTCCGGGGTGTCGCCGGCGGTCATGAAGACTTGACGGTCGGGGGTACCCAAGCTTGGCTCGAAGGTGCCACCTCGGTTGGTGTGCTTGAGTCGGCTTGGGCTAGTGGTGTTCCCTCCCGGAACGGTAGCGAGTCGATGTAGGCGACGTAGCGTGAGTCCTTTGTCGGCTCGGCGGAGTTTGCGGTCCGGCCGCAGACGTATCTCCCGGCCGGCGTTGATCTTATAACCAGCCCAGAGGCTGGCCCTGACAAGGGAAGCTCAGAGGAGTTGTCTTCGGACTCAAGCTCCTCAGGGTCCGACCCGAAGTCGAACTCGTAGTCCGGTTCGAGAAGAACTCGGAGAGAGGGCTGGAGTCGAAGATGCGGTTGGAGACGGCGTCGGAGTCCGAGCCGTACTCGGTTGCGGGCTCCTTGCCGGCCCGTCGTGGCGTAGAAGCCTCCGTGCGGGCCCGGCCCCGGGAACGCGAGGGCCACGCACGCAGCGGCGACGTGGAGAGGGGACCGCTCGCGATGGGCGAGGAGCCGGCTCGCATGCGATGGCCCATGGCGACGTCGGGTTCGAGTTGGAGACGGACTCGAGCTCGAAGTCGGCGTGGAGGTTGGAGAGCGAAATTTCGCCGAACTTGCGGCGAGCTTGCCCGTGACAACTTCGGGAAGCGTCACAAGGCTGTCCTCGAGTCGGGTTGCATGATCAAGCGGCGGCGGAAAGAGCCCGCGCCATCGGCGGTGCGGCACCCAAGCCCCCGAAGACGAAGGTGTCGCCACGGTTGAAGGCGACGGTTGGCTTGATGTGAACGGAAGCCGTCGAGTTCGCCATGTGATCTCGAGCGAGAGCCCCTACACGGCGCGCCCGTATGTCGGTGTTTTAGACCGGCAAACTACTACGGGGAGTGCCCGAAGTAGATGAATGTGACTCGCCGAGATCGGTAACTCGAAGGAAGAGGCACGCGACACACAATTTAGACGAGTTCGGGCCGCGAGGTGCGTAATACCCTACGTCTCGTATGCTTTGCGTAGCTCGGATTGATAGGGCACGATTACACGATGGTGCAATGGTGCGCCGTGAGTTGGATGAGGTGAGGTTAAGATGATCCTGGGATCGGTCCCCCGCCCTCGCCTTATATAGTCGGGAGCGGGGGTTACAAGTCGGAGCGAGGGGAAGGAGTACTAGTCGAGTACGTCTAGGAGACCTCTACACGGTGCGGAACATGTACGAGTCCTATCCGAGTACTACTCCTTTGCTTGTCCTTGTGCTCCACGCCTTCGGGTGCCGTGTAGCGCAAGTCGGGTAGTCCCGGGGGCCCACCGAGTAGTCGGTCCCGGTACCCACCGAGGTGGTGGGCCCGGGGAGGTCCATACGACGAAACCGACTCTTGTACTTTTATGTCTTCACATCGAGGGCTAGCGTAATCCCTTAATGATTTCTCCAGTTCTTCCACAGGTTGATTAACGAACGCCATCTAGACAATAAGATAAAAACAAAAATAAAAACAAAACAAGTGTTTTTCTAGATAATATGTGTTAGATATAGCAAATAAAAGATAAACTAAATATAAAACTAAGTTAAATGCAAATCAAACGATGTAAACTAGCTTGCTCCCCGGCAATGGCGCCAGAAAAAGGGGCTTGTTGACAGATAAAAGACGTATCCCTCTACGATCCGCAAGCGTACGGACCCCACACCTTTTTCACCACGGGATTCCCAAGGTTCTTGTCAATCCGCGGAGCAAGGGGATTACAAGCGTTCGATCTACCTTCACACTCTAGCTACTAAAACCCTAACTATTATTAAACTAGAAAACAACTAAACTACACTAGAGAGAATGATTAAGATATCTAGATAAAAGACACTCGCCCACGGGTCTATGATACTAGAGCATGCAATCGCTTAAAGACATGAAAACCAATCTAATCTATCGGGGTTGTGACCACGGTTTCGCCCTTTCCCTCCTCTCGTACTGTCACTACGCGAAGGCATGACTAGACCTATGATGGACACGGCGTATTGAATGGATCCAAGGAAGCATTGAGGCCTATACTCCCTTTACGGCATGGTAGCTAACCTTAAGCATTAAAGTATATTCAACACAAGATGATAGATAGATAATCCGACAAAGTGCGATTACATCTCAAGATCGATTACAACCCATGAACGAATAAGAAGATTACCCCATCAAGGTGCTGGACATAGCACCGTTGATCATGGTTTCCCTTCCGACGATGTCTTCCTTCTTCTCCACGAGAGGGTGCTTCCTTCGAGGTGGTTGATCTCCCTCCCAGAGATCCTCCTCCTCTCTCTCTCTCTAGCTTGTGGATGGCCTCTGGTGCAAATGGCTCTCTCCCTTGTTGATGGCGGCGCCTCCAGGGTTTTAGGGTTGAAAATCCTTCAGGTGCAAGGAAAGGGGGGCCGAACCGGCCACCGAAGTGGGCTGGGCCGGCCGGCCTGAGCCGATCGGCCTGGGCCCACCTCGGCCCGGTTCAGTCGCCCCTTCACTCCCATGGGTCCTCATGTAATTATGCTCTTTGCCCCCTCCACTTGCATGATTTTGACGATGTCATCCTTGCGTCCGAGATGGAGGTTCTCTTCGCATGAAGTTCGGTCTTTTATGCTTCAATCCCCGGGGGTGTTCCTCGTAGCACTTTGGTCCTTGCCACCATTGGAAGTGATTTCATCAAGCTCATGAACACGAACAAGACTCCGTAAATGCTCCTTTGAACTTGTTGCGAATCCGTCCTTTATGTCCATGTTTTCCTACATAAACACAACACTTCCAAATGCATGCACATAGATGAACTTGTTATATGATTAGTGTGCCTAGTGGCGGGTTAGTTCCATAATCAAATCCAAACCAATGTGTAATGAACATGCTAGGTGTACCAAAATACACCGTCAACAGAAGGTGAGGCATGCACCTCTAGCCACTACAGCTACAAGAGCACCCTCTGCGATCTATCTCGAGAATAGATTTAAAGTAAGAAAAGCCAATTGGAATCAAAGTCGTAGAAGAAACACTCGATCGCTAGAAATCAGATTGCAACTTGATAAGTCAACATAGTATATGATACATGAACAAGATCACAACTAGGATCCTACCTTGATCTTGCTTCTAGCTCCTGGAACTCTGACGTGGTCTTCCTTGCAAGGTTCCCTCGTCGGCTAGGGAAACCCTAGACAACTAGCTCGACCGTCTCCTCTCCAGAATGGTGTCCCTCTCTTCTCTGCTCCTCAGCGGCGAATGGCGAATGAGTTGATGCGTGGCTCTTGGCCAGGGGCTATAAATAGTCTGAGAGGTGGCTAGGTCAAAGGGGGCATGAATGGATCCAGAAATGGGATGGGCCAGTCAGCCTGGGCCGACCAGTCTGGGCCCATTTCGTGGCCTCCTTTGCTGGTGATGCTTCCCGAGTCTTCTAAAGTATTCTCCCTTCTGCATGTGGCCCTTGATGTTAGTTTCTCTGCGGTTTAGATGAAACTCCTTGTCTCAGCATTTTCTGCTTAGGTCCTCGGAGTTTTTCGTCTTCACGGGTTGGTCCTTGGGCTTCTTGGAGTCGTGTTCACTTCATTGCTTGACTTGTACCGGGATTCAAGGTCTTGTCATGAGGTGCTTGATGAACTTTACCTAGAAGCCTTGCTTTCAACGCTAAATTCCTACATAAACATCAAACTCCGAAACTGACATGCACGAACGAACTTATTATACCAAGGGGTTAGTACCAATGGCTAAGATATAAAATTCATGCCAACACCGAAGGTAAACTCATGGCTAGGTTGATGGAAATTCAACGTCAACAAGGAATCATCCTTATTCTTGTCCTAGAACTCATGCCTATGATCTTAAAAAGTTTAGTTGGTTGAATCTCTCAATCTCATGGATCACAGCTACTATACTGAGCCTCGTCGGTACTACCGGCTCCAGGCCGGAAGTACTGACGACCGCCTGGTGAAGTTGATATGGTTAGAGTTAGCCTTCAATTCTTTTCAAATCCTTTCAAATCATCTTATGCCCCAATTCCATATCTTCTCAGATGGCACGTGAAGGCAAGCAAGTGGCTCAAGAGGGCTCCGACGATGACATCCCCATTGCCAAAAGGAAGAGGAAGGTGCACAAGTGATCAACGTCCACGTGGTCATGGCCGCACCACTCCTCCTGCAGCACCACATCGTTCCACCGAGCAAGGTCACTGTGCCCGTTCCAAACAAGCTCATGCACCGGATGATCACTATGATGACTATGAAGACATTTCAGTGGACTCTCTTGCTCAATTTGTGTTGAGGTTGTCCATTCCTCCTCGTCTGGTTGTCCATGGTATTCTAAAGATGGTGGACTACAAAAGTGGAACTCATGATGTATACAAGGAGAGGTATACGACCCGACCTTATATCAAAAGGAGTTTGATTCAAATATCCGCTTTTGGCTCAAGTTCAATGCAAATTGGTACGAGTACGTCATTTTGGCCAGGGGGACCTCACCATTGATATGAAGTACATCCATTGGGATCATTTGAGGTCACTCAACGTGCTGGCCGTGAATGAGGCAATTGATATTTGTCGTGCCAAGGGGATGACTCACATCATGGCTATGAACTATGATTGGAATGAAGAAGTGGTGGCTCAATTCTATGCCAATCTCTATGTCAAGCGTGAAATCGAGACTTTCTATTGGCTCTTGCAAGGGAAGCCCCTCTCGGTCACTTATGAGAGGTTTGCTCGTATTCTTGGGTTTAGCTTAGAGGAAATTGGTCGGCCAAAGCTTCATGGTGGAGAGATCCCACTTGACAATGAGATGGCCTTTATGTATGACACCGCATATGGCAAAATCGAGTTTGACACCACTCATTGCATGAAGCCTGTCTATGGTATGTTGAACCAACTTTTCCGCTACACCATGACTCCTAAGATAAGCGACAACTACAATGTCTCCAACATAGCCAAGGAAGTGTCTGTGAGGATGGGACCGGACCAAGAGCCCTTTGGTGTGTTTGACTTTATTTGGGAAGAAATCATTGTGTGCTCTGTGTCCGCACAAAAGAGTTGGCAATACGCTCCTTGGATCTTCAAGATGATTTGTGAAGGGATACGGGGTGGCTATGCTAGCGCAAAACAAAATTTTCTACCCCATAAACCAGGAACTACTATTGTTATAGATCACGAGATTACCACTAGACGCGCAGATGCAGCGGAACCGTCTCGATGTAGACGAACGCGTCGAGGGTAGTAGGCAGTGCAGTTGCTCACGTCCTTCTTGACTTGCACGTGTGGCTCGTCCGATCCAAGTGCTCCAGATGCAGCACCTCCAAGGTATCCACACGTACGGAGAAGCAAGCGTCGCACGCCGGACTGCTAGGTTTGTGAGTGTGACGAGGAGAGAGCGTTGGTGGCGCGGCTGCTGCTTGAGAGTCGTTCCTTTTCAGGAGGGGTGTGGTTCATATTTATTGGGGGAACCCCCCCCCCCCACACACACACACACACACCATCGTCCATTAGCAATACGTGACTAATAGATGGTGTACCCTTCCAACGCTAATGGGCTTTACAACATCTGTGGCCCATTAGGACTTCTACACCATAATAGGTCAAATCCATCTGAGACCCCTAGTGGATCAAATCTAGTTGGCTCTAGGGCATATTTCCAACAATCTCCCACTTGCACTAGAGTCAACTATGCAAGTATATTCATCCTCATTCGGCTTCCATCCCCTTAAGTGTGTGACCCTATAGGTTCACATACACATAGACTTGACCTGAGTACTTCTACTCGACCAATAGTTGATAGCGGCCTCTAGCAAGACGTGTCAACTCCTATGCATGTGTAAAGATCTTATCAGACAAACCATCACATCGTTTCATACATGTTATTCCCTTTGCCTCACGATATTTGGTCTAGTTCCAAGCTGACCTCTCTTTCTTGATACCGTGATTCAGATCATCAAAAGGGGGTTAACTCTTAACCCAGCACGGCCATGCATTTCTTGATCCGATCACTCGAGGGGCCCAGAGATATCTCTCTCAAGTGGAGAGGGGCAAATTCTATCTTGATTGACCATGCCTCACAGCATGCTTTCTGACAAACCTGAAAGCCATCTTTGTGACTACCCAGTTACGGAGTACCAATTGATAGCCCCTAAGTAGGTCAATTCACATCTTGACTACATGCGACAACCTCAAGTCTAAGGACATAGCGTATACATTGTGTAAATAGAGAACTATATAACAAAGTCTCAAACTGGGTCAGTCCAGCCCCATGTCATACATGTGCCCAAATTATTAGTTATACATCTCCATGTTCATGACTTGTGAAACATAGTCATCAACTAATTCATATGCTAGTCATTTTTTTTGAACGAAAACCGTGGGGCAACGCCCCCCGGCAACAGGAGAAATATATTAAAAAGAGGAAACAAAGTTACAAGAAGGAGGGACTTACATCCGGCCCAACCAGTGGTTAGGCAACGAGAGGGAACTAGCAAAGAAAGAAACAACAGAAAAGACTACAGGGGCTAGGCAGAGAAGGGAGGGGGCAACACAGCAACAGAGCAGCACTACAAGAAAAGCTACAGAGCACTAAGCCATAGTTTGATCGATGGATGAAGGCTTGACTTGATTCTAAAGAGATGATCCAGAACCAGTGCCTTGAAATTGGCCTTCCAGACCGCGAGGTGCGGAGGCTTGCCGTCAAAAATGACTTCATTTCTCTGCTTCCAAATACACCAGGCACCAATCATAAAGATCTCCATGAAGAAAGGGAGCCCAAAAACAGTTCTGGCTTGCAAGATCTTCTAGTGAACGCTTAGATTTTCCCCCCAAACAACTCCCAAAGCGAACCATCTGTTAACAGCAGCAGGGCAACTGAAAAAAAGATGGGCAGCAGTTTCTTCCTCACTGTTGTGACACATTACACAATTGTATCCTTCATCCAGCACTTTCCTTCTTCTTCTCAGAAAATTCCTAGTATTCAGCCTATCATTGAGAAGTAGCCAGGCAAAAAACTTGATCCTCGGGATGCATTTGGTTTTCCAGATGTCAAGAATTGCTTTACTGGGCCTGAGTTCCCTAAACTGGTACTGATAGAAGTGTCTACTCAGAAACCTACGCTGCCCCCAAATAAGATGCCAGGAATCCTTGGAACCAGGGCTGATGGGAGGGAGGTAATTGAGAAAGGCCTATAAATCCAGAAACTCATTGTAAGCAGCTCTGGTCATGGGGATCCTGAAACAATTCGGCAAGTTATCAGTCGTCCTTAGAGCTAATAGAGAAATGGCAGGATCCCGAGCAAATTGCAGGAGATGAGAAAACTTCTCAGAATGAATGACCCCATCAATGATATCCTCTCAGAAACTGACAGTGTCCCCCGGTTTGGGTTGCAAATGGCAGCACCTCTGAATTGAGTGTGAAGCCGAAAGATGTCCTTCCACCAGAAGGAACCCTTCTCTCTTGTCAGATGGGAAACAGTGTTGTTGTAGTATTTCTGCCAGATGAGAGCAACCCACTGAATATCTGCCTTACTATAAAATTTATGCAGCTGCTTGAGGAGAAGAGCATCATTCTGTATGCTTAAATTGACAACTCCAAGCCCACATTTGCTTTTAGGCTTCCTGACCAGATCCCAAGCAGCTAGATTGTACCTTTTACTATTGAAGTCCTTGCCTCTCCAGAGACAGTTTTTCCTGTGTTTATCAATAATCTCAATGACAGTGAGGGGAAGCTTCAGAGAACACATGTAATAAGTGGGGAGTGATGTGATGACTGAGTTGACTAATTGTAGCCTTCCAGCATAGGAGAGGAACTAGGAAGTAGCCGACAGCCTTCTTTCAATTCTGCAGATTAGGGGGGCATAATCTTTCACTTGGGGCTTAGTCAGGCCCAGGGGGAGACCAAGGTATGTAAAGGGGAAGGAGTCCACCGCACAACCAAAAGATTGAGCCAGAGAGGAAGCTTTCTCAGGAGAAACATTAATTGGAACGAGACAAGATTTGTGGTAGTTTACCACAAGGCCACTAGAGAGGGTAATGCTGTGAAGAATTCTTTTTAGGAGGACCAACTGATCCTCATTAGCTTGCATAACCAAGATGGTGTCATCAGCATACTGGACAATAGGGAAGGGAGCATCAGATCTTTGAGGGAAAGGGGACAGAAGATTGCCAAGATGAAACTCTCTGTTGATGACATATTGAAGGAGATCAGCAGCAATGGCAAAGAGAAGAGGGGAGAGAGGATCCCCCTGCCTAACACCTCTGGTACATTTAAAATCTTTTCCAGCAGTGCCATTAAGAAGAACAGAGGAAGTGGCAGTGGACAGCAGCTCCTCAATCCACCTCAACCACTTCGGGGGGAAGCCTTTAGCATGAAGCATCTCCAAAATAGTGGAATGTTCAACCATATCAAAGGCCTTTTCAAAGTCCAACTTTAGGATAATAATCTCCCTTCTAGAGTGGTGACACTGGTGAAGAAATTCAAAAGCCCAGCCAAGACAGTCTTGAATAGTTCTCCCTTTGATGAAACCATACTGGTTTTCATGAACAATCTTTAAAGCAATAGACTGAAGTCTGTTAGCAAGCAGCTTTGAAATGAGCTTAATGGATGAGTTTAGAAGAGAAATTGGCCTAAAATCATTCA
Organism: Cenchrus americanus; assembly: GCA_947561735.1. NCBI lineage: Eukaryota > Viridiplantae > Streptophyta > Magnoliopsida > Poales > Poaceae > Cenchrus > Cenchrus americanus. Next base: position 15,830,893 of record OX387241.1, read on the forward strand.
CAGATTCAGGATTATCCTTCTTGGGAACCAAGGTGATAAAGGAATGATTGATACTCTTGAGGTCAGCCTGATGATGAAAGAAGTCCTGACAGAGCTTGTACATGTCTCCTCTAATGATATGCCAGAATTTCTTGAAGAACAGATTGTTGAACCCATCCGGTCCAGGGGCCTTATCAGTAGGTAAATCAAGGATGATCTCATCAATTTCCTTAGTGGAGAAGGGGAGACACAAAAACTCAAGATTGGGGTAGCTCTGGACTAGATCCTGAAGATCAAACTGCATGGACACCCCCACCGAGGAGCCCAGCCTCCTTTTGAATTCCTGCCAAAGGATGGAGCTTAATTCCCCATGATCCTGGACAACCCTTCCAGATCCATCAACAATCTGGGAAATGACATTTCTCCTATATCTCTCAGTTGCCATGGAGTGAAAAAATTTGGTGTTCTCATCCCCATACTGCATAACCCTCTGAGTGAATCTCTGCTTCCAGTAATGATTTTGCATTCTTAGAAGAGAACTGATGTGCTCCTTAATGATGACCCTAAATTTCAATTCACTGGAGCACAGAGGTCTGATTTCTTCCAATCTATCAAAGAAAGCAACTGTCATATTACAGTTTGCAATAAGTCTTGACAGGTTAGAAAGGTTCCTGGACCAAAGTTTGAGAGATCTGCGGAGGATCTTGAATTTAGCACTGATGACATGCGCACTGTTGCAAACACTAACAGGAGAGACCCAAACAGATTTGATATGATCCAAACAATCAGGGTGCTGAAGCCAGAAATTTTCAAATCTAAAAATATTAGCCTTGGGGATGCTAGTGCCAATCTGGACTCTACAGGGCAGGTGATCAGAAGCTATCCTAGCAAGAGGAAGGACCACTGAAAAATGAAAGATACCAGTCCAAGCAACAGAGGTGAAGAACCAATCAATTTGTTCCAGAAGGGGGGCAGCCTGCATATTGCTCCAGGTATAGCTTCTACCCTTCAAAGGCAGTTCAATAAGGCCCAAGTGACTAATAATATTATTGAAGATTAAAGTGTCATGGAAATTACCCCCAGCTTTATTACGGTTTTCAGCATATCTATAGAAATTAAAATCCCCCATAAGCATCTAGAGCTCATCATCCTCAATTTGCAAATTAAGGAGCCATTAGACAAATTGATCTCTAGCAGGCTGCCTACAGGGGCCATACACCACAACAAGATTCCAAGAAATTCGAGAGTGGATGGAATGCATTTTTAGACTCAAAGCAAAAGGGTGCTTTTCAACAGTGCAACCAGAGAAATGGTTAGAGGTCCAGCAGACAAGAATTCCCCCAGAAGCCCCAACCGAGGGGCTGAAATCAAAGCTATCAAATCTTTTAGGGGCAAAATTACGAATAAACTGTAAATCAATGTCCTCTCTTTTAGTTTCTTGCAGGCAAAAAATGTTAGCACAACTTTCCTCAATCTTGTTTCTAATAGAATTCCACTTATCCCTGTCATTTAAACCACGAATGTTCCAACACAAAACATTCCAAGCACGATAATTCATTGTAAACAAAAGGGAAAGCAAAAGCCAAAAGCCTGCGGGGCACAGCCACCACAGAGAAACATGACAGATAACCCAGTGTTCAACAACAACCAAGGAGACACTAAGTTACAGCCAAGATCAAAATACCACCCAGTGCAAAAGCAGACAAAATACCACTAGAAACTGGATGAAGTCCAATTATCTTTGATCATTGATCTTCTTCATGGAGCAAAGTGGCAGGGCTCAACTCCACAGGAGGAATGCCACAGAATGAGGAACCAAACTCAGCCAATGTTGAAGCTTGGATAGGGGCAACTTCAAACTCAGTGAGAGCGTCATCAAGGCTACAGCTAACAATGGCTTTCTTTAGGTCAGCGACAGAAGAGAAGGACACAGTTTTCTTGGTGGCACCTTTCCTTCTTCTTGGTTCACCGTCAAGCTGGATGTGATCCTGGGTGGCAACATTTCTAAGCCTGGCGCTCCTACGAACCTCATCATCCACAATGGCAGTGTGAAGTCTTCCTCTTCTCTTTTTGGCGGTAGGAGGACTTGAGATAATTTCAGAGGCCAAGCGAGTGGGGGAGTCAAGATCCATGTCCACCACACAGCCATCAGAAGCTTCCTGATCGAGGTTTATTTGACTGACTAGCTCCAGGGTATTGGTGTGCTCCTGGATGTTCAACTGATTGGGGGGGGCTGACCGAGTGGGGAGAGCTGATGAGTGTCAGTCTTGGCATTCTGATTCCCCTAGATGAAGAGGCTTCTGCATTGTTTCCCCAAGCAGGATTGTCCACACAGAAGAACCAGGTGTCAGCAAAAGAGGAGGCCAGAACAAAATTCTAGGACTGAGCTGGGAGAGGTTCCTTCATTGGCAGGGTGGCCATAAGTGACTGAGCATGAGCAGCAAGGTCTTGGACAAGCATAGCCACAGATGGGGAGGGTCCAAAGCACTGATGAATGCCAATTCTTGCAGCAATGTCGTCGATAGCACCTGTCATCCTCAAACACAATATCATTGCCCCCGAAGCAATCGGGACAACTCGATTGCGAAGCATTATCAGGAATAGGGAGCTCAAGCGTGACAGGGGCTCCCTGAGCTCTGAAGAAAGCCTGGACATCACTGCTCACTGAGTGACTGTCTTGGGGCACTTCAGGATGCTGCATCACTCCATTAGCAACAGCGTTAGCAACTGCCGCGTCAGCCAAGTCATTAACCAGGTGCAACTCATTTTCATCAATTCCTTCAGCCTGAGGCTCTGGCCACTGAGCCCACCCGTCATGATTGACAAGAGGCGGGGAGGGGGGGAAGCTCCCAACCTTGATTCACGTTCTCCTGGTGCACTTCATCTAAATCCTGGACAGCCTCACAAAACCCAGGAAACTGATTACCATTACCATTGCCTTCATTCTGCTGAGGGTGCTCAGGATGGGGGTTCCCATTCCCCGGAACCGGGTCTTCATCCCCAGCCATGACATCATTTTGAGCACTGTTCAGAACAAAAATAGGTACAGTCCAACTGTTCCCTTGATCCCCCATGGGATTTCCTTCACTGATAATGATGCTTCTAGGAACTCTGCTAACAAGAGTGACCTTGCATCTGAGAACAAGGTGAGAACGGCATCTGGCATTGTCAATCCAGTTAATCACTGAACCAAACAGACCCACAGCTTGCGAGATAATTTCTCTGGTTTGAAAATCCAAGGGAAAAGCCAGAAACATAATCCAGCACGTACGAGTGAAGGGGCAACTGCGAAAGTTTATCCCCCTATCATGCTCAACAATCACGATTTCCCGCTGAATATCAAGCTGCATTGGACTGCGGTTGATCATGACTTGCCTTTCCAATGAGGAAGAAACTTGAACGAGGCACAACCCCAAGGGGGACAGGCAGCAGGAACGAATAACCGCATGCTGCTTTTCTTCTAGAAATGCCACAACTTCTTCCATGGCCTCATGAAGTTGATCCGGCGGGGGAGGGGGAGCAAGGGAAACGATGGCGTACTCGTCGTGGCGACGCGGCGGGTTACCATTGATGACAATCCGACCGCGGGCGGGGCGCGCCCAATCCTCAATCTCCAGACCCTCTGGAACAAATGGAGTGGAATCAACAGCAAAGTTCGCCATCTCCGCCTCCGGCGGAGCTTCCTGGGAAGGAGGATTGCAGAGTAGAGGCGCAGTTTCCGAGGCGGGAGACGCTGGGCAGAGACTGGGGTTTTCTGGAGTTGGCGAATTTGGGGGAGAAACATTGTAGGACCCTGACTCTTGATCTTCTGCATCCGACGCTTGAGATATTGGGCCGGGCTGGCTCTCACGCGCTTTGGGACTCCAAAACACCCTTGGCCTGTTTCTGGTTCGGCAGAATTTGAATTTGTGACCCCTCTTAAAGCATGCAGCACATTTTGGGGGGCAGGAACAATTACTCCCTGAATGATTTAATTCAAGACACCGTGCACAGCCCCCCAAGCGCCGGAACCGATTAATCTCTCCAAAAAAGTAATTAAACAAGGCAGGCGAAGGAGAATGAGGACCTTTGGGAAAATGAGAACTTTGAGAACACTGCCGAGCAGAAAGCCTTTGAGTTTTCCCATGTTCTTCATTAGCCTGACCGCTTTGATACTGACCCGATGAAACTTCATCAAAAGATTTCTTAAGAACTCCACGAATCTGAGTAAATTCTGAATTAGAACACGGAAGCTTAACGTCCAGATTTCCAATTTTGATAAACTGAGGAAAACCAGAAGGCTTCGATTTGGTTACTGGAGAGTATTGCACAATTTTTTCAGCAAAGCGAACTCTTTTCCTAAAACACTTGGAAGAAGAAGAAGAAGACCTGGAAACCACTCTTTTTTGACTTTTTGAGAGAACTTTAGTCCATTGCTTGGCTTCTTCTTCCTCCCAAAGCCTTTTCTCGCGTTCCCAGTGAGGGGCGCCATTGCTCCAGAGATGAAAATAAACATCAAAAGAATCCCCGATGAATCTACGCAGGTTGTAAATGGCAAAACCCACTACCTTGCACGAAACAGTGAACCGAAAGTGGTTGTGACTCTGATAGGAAACCCGAAAGGATTTTGCATGTCCACCCAGATAAGATTGGAGGGCCAAGGCAACCGACTCCTCATTGAGTTGAAAAAGATATCTCCTGAATGTTGCCAAAAGATAGAGTCCCCTTGTAAACCGAGAATAAGAGTGAACAAGCCTTCCAGTCTTGCGGTGGACATCATGCTCAAACGCTTTACCAATACCGAAATCAAGCTTGTTCTGTAGGTAATCCATTATCAGGGAAAGCAATAAGACCAATGGCCCACAAGAAGAGAGGTGAAAAACCAAACAACCAGAACCGGCGAAGAGAAAACCACGAGGAATCACAGAGAACCACCAGGAAGAGAGATGCAGAAGACTTAAGGTCGAGGGGAGAACTTAGCTTCAATTCCATCGTGACGCCTTAGCCGTGGAGAAGCGAAGGAGGGAGAAGGGGGGAGGGAGGGAGAGCACCCGAGCGCCATCTTTTGCAAAACTCTCTCTCTAGTCATTAACTCATACTAGGGACAACTTTTGAATAACCATACAAGTAAAAGAGTTTCACAAACAATTCACATAATTGTCAATCAAATACAAGTCGCCTTTCATGGATATTCAATAAAAGAACAAAGTGTCATGGATATAATGAAATATAATCATCTCTATGATTCCTTATAAGACATATTTCTAACATTCTTCCACTTGCACTTGAGCTAATCTAGAATATATCTAATACCAATAGCTCCCATGTGCGCCTCATGCTTAGGCTGTGGAAGGGGTTTTGTCAAAGGATCTGCAACATTCAAATCCGTGTGTACTTTGCATATCTTGATATCACCTCGTCTAATGATCTCTCATATCAGATGAAATTTCTGTAGTACATATTTATTCTTTTGGTGGTTCCTTTGGCTCCCTTGCTTGCGCAATAGCCCCATTGTTGTCACAATAAAGATCCAATGGGCTAGAGACACTCGGAAACACACAAGTTCAGAAAGGAACTTTCTTATCCAAACACCCTCCTTTGCAGCTTCTGAAGCCGCGATGTACTCGGCTTCTGTTGTAGAATCAGCCATTGTCTCCTCCTTGGAACTCTTCCAGCTCACAGCTCTACTGTTTATCGTAAATACGTATCCTGACTACGACTTTGAATCGTCTTGGTCAGTTTGGAAATTAGCATCGGTGTAACCAGTTACAACGAGCTCATCCTCACCACCATAGACTAGGAACATGCCTTTAGTCCTTCTTAAGTACTTAAGAACATTTTTAACCACTGTCTAGTGACCCTCACCTGGATCAGATTGGTATCTACTTGTAACACTGTGTGCATACGAAATGTCTGGACATGTACATATCATTGCATACATAATAGATCCGATGGCCGAAGCATACGGTATTCTAGTCATGCGTTCCCACTCATCAGTTGTCGAGGGACACTGAGTCTTGCTAAGATGTGTGCCATGTGACATAGGCAAGCCTTTCTTCGCCTCTTCCATGTTGAACCTTTTCAACACTTTATCAATGTAAGTGTCTTGTCTTAATCCTATAAGCCTTTTTGATCTATCTCTATAGATTTTGATGCCCAAAATGTATGCCGTCTCACCTAAGTCCTTCATCGAAAAACTATTTTTCAATGAGGTCTTAGCAGCCTCAAGCATAGGAATGTCATTTCCAATCAGTAATACGTCATCCACATACAAGATTAGAAATACTATAGATCTCCCACTTTCCTTCTTGTAAACGCAAGGCTCTTCTTCACTCTGAATGAAGCCAAACCCTTTGACCACTTCATCAAAGTGAAGGTTCCAACTCCGAGATGCCTGCTTCAATCCATAAATGGATTTTTGAAGTTTGCACACCTTTCCAGCATTGGTTGGATCAACAAATCCCTCGGGTTGTGTCATATACACATCCTCAGTCAGATTTCCATTTAGGTAAGTTGTTTTGACATCCATCTGCCATATCTCATAATCGAAATATGCAGCTATAGCTAGAATGATCGGAATAGATTTAAGCATCACTACGGGTGAGAATGTCTCGTCATAGTCAACTCCTTGAACTTGTCGAAAACCTTTTGCAATAAGTCGAGCTTTATGGATGTGAACATTTCCATCCATGTCTCTCTTCTTCTTATAGATCCATTTGCACTCTATGGGTTTAACACCATCTGGCAGGTCAACCAAGTTCCAAACTTGATTGTCATCCATGGAATCTATTTCGGATCTCATGGCACTTTGCCATTTCTCAGAATATAGGTCCATCATTGCTTCTGCATATGTCATAGGTTCATCATTGTCTAACAACAATATGTCACGTTCTCCCGTGATCATGAGATTGAGCTTATCAGTTGCGCGACGTGCCCTTTCAGACCTTCATGGTTGTGGTGCTGCTTCTCTTGCCGCGGGCATCTTAACTCGTTCAGCTACATTAGCATCATTTGTGAAATCTTGCCCAAGTGGCTCGTCTTGAACTTCTTCAAGATACACCTTCTGTCTACATTTTTCTCTTTTAAGAAACTTTTTCTCTAAGAAAACACCTTTCCGTGCGACAAACACTTTGCCTTCTGACCGGTTGTAGAAATAATATCCCAAGGTTTCCTTTGGATATCCCACGAATATGCACTTGTCCGATTTAGGTGTTAATTTATCTGATTGAAGTTTCTTCACATAAACCTCACAACCCCAAATTTTCAGAAAAGACAAACTGGGAGTCTTACCAGTCCACATCTCAAATGGTGTCTTAACTACAGACTTAGAAGGTACCCTATTTAAAGTGAAAGCTGCGGTTTCTAGAGCATAACCCCAAAATGATAATGGTAGGTCGACTAGCTCATCATTGATCGGACCATGTCTAACAAGGTCCGATTACGTCGCTCGGATACACTGTTTCTTTGAGGTGTTCCAGGTGGCGTAAGTTGTGGAATAATTCCGCAACTCTTTAGATGATTGCTAAACTCATGGCTCAAATACTCACCTCCACGATCAGATCGCATGGTCTTGATTTTCTTGCCACGTTTATTTTCTACTTCACTCTAAATTCTTTGAACTTTTCAAAAGTTTCAGACTTGTGCTTCATTAAATAGACATAACCATATCTACTTAAATCATCAGTGAACGTTATTAAGTATTGGTATCCACCTCTAGCTGTCGTACTCATTGGTCCGCACACAGCCGTATGTATGAGTTCCAGTGAGTCTGAGGCTCTCTCGGGAAAACCTGAGAAAGTCACCTTGGTCATCTTGCCTATCAAACAAGCTTCACATGTCTCATATGATTCAAAATCAAACGAAGTTAAAAGTCCATCGTTATGGAGCTTCTTCATGCGCTTTTCACTGATGTGACCCAAACGACAATGCCATATATAAGTAGGACTCAAATCATTAGGTCAAGACCTTTTAGTACTTATGTTACAGATAGGTGAATCATCAAGATTTAAAACAAATAAGCCATTCACAATGGATGCACAAGCCACAAACATATTATCCTTAGAGATCACACAACCATTGTTTTCACTCGCAAATGAATAACCATCCTTCATCAAACATGACAGGGATAAAATGTTTCCACTCAAACTAGGAACAAAATAACAATTATTCAACTCCATAATAAATCTTGACGGGATGTGGAGTTGCATCGTCCTGACAGTCAACACAGCAACTCTTGCATTATTGCCCACGCAGAAATCAGCTTCTCCTCTTTCAACGCTTCCACTTCTTATCATTCCCTATATCGAATTGCAAATGTGAGCAACTGATCTGGTATTAAATACCCAAGAATTAATAACAGTATCAGCAAGAAAAATATGATCTATAACGTAAACATGAAGTGTACCTGAAGTGGAAGTACCCTTACTTCCCTTGTTCTTCAAAGAAGTTAGGTACAACTTGCAGTTTCTTTTCCAGTGACCAATTTCCTTACAATTAAAACATTCAGCATTGGCAGCTGGACTAGCCTTGGACGCCTGGTTTGGCATGGGGATCTTATTTTTGGCCTTGCCTTTCTTCTTCCAAGATTTGCCCTTCCTTTTAAAGGTCGGCTTGTTTTGGATCGCCATCACATGACTGCTACCAGCGCCTTTCTTGATGTCACTCTCTGTTGTCTTTAGCATACCACACAATTCATTCAAACCCTTCTCCACCCCATGCATATGGTAGTTCGAGATGAAGTTCCCATAGCTAGGTGGAAGATATGTGAGAATGAAGTCAGTGGACAACTCCTTTCCCAGTGGGAAGCCTAGTGTTAACGGTGAATTTCCGTCAACCTAGCTATGAGTTTACCTTTAATGTTGGTGTTGATTTATTATTCTAACCACTGTAACTAACCCGCCGTATATAACAAGTTCACTCTTGCATGTCGATTTTGGAGTTCATTGTTTACGCAGGAATCTACGCTAAAGAGGAGACTTTCGGGATAAGTTCACCAAGCACTTTGGAAGAAGATCATGAAGCCCGACAAGAGTCAAGACACGCGATGAACATGACTCCAAATGACCCAAGGACCGAAGCATCAACACGCAAAACTCCGGGGACTTGGATGTTTACCAACGAGATCAACTCAGCCCGAGAGATATTCTCGCAGCTCAGGACAACATGATCTTTCGGTACAGATTCGGAGACTTAAACGGTCTTTAATGGCAAAAGTTTGACTACCAAAGTTGTGGGACTTGACGATACCTTCGATTTGGACATGTGGAAGGCCCAATTCGAATAAGGGAGCTAGGAGATATAGCCCCCGAAATCCCTGCTGCGCAGTCAGTCCGAAATAAGAACAGATTATCTTCCAAGGCCGATTTAGAGATCTTATCTTCGTTTTTAAGGAAATAAATGAATACCAAAGTTGAAGATAATTTCGTGGCACACAACCTGGGCACCGAATTTGCATTATTTGGAGTCCGGACGTGGGAGATGTGGTACTGGCAAGGAAGGACTGCGAATCAGGAAATTCTGGTTGATTTTATGGAAACCAAGTTTGCTTCTCTCCCAAGGAGGATCTCGTGCAAGGCAAGATGGAGCACGCCCAATGGCACCCCAAGGACATAAATACAACCCCCTAGGCGCCCCAAGATGGTTAGCCATTGACATCCAATCATTGTACCGACGCCATTCACCAGAAAACCGCCGCCGCAAGATTAGGGAGAGAGTTGGATGAGCTCGTCGCAAGGATCAACACCGACGGAGGGAATGAAGCAAGAGGAGAACTCCAAGCCTCTGGCCTAGGGGTGTTCCCAAGCTTCATCACCACCATCTTCGTCGACGACGTTCTCCAGAGTCTCCATCACCCCTATGTGCTTCAATTCATGTAAGATGATGGGATAATGTCTCTGTTCGTCCCTAGGGTTAGATGGATGCATGATATGTAATCTATACATGAACCTTATGCCAATCAATGCTTTATGGTCTATGTCTTTGCGTATGCTTTGTTTACATATGTTTGCGCAACATGTGGTCTTAGTAGGGTTGTGGTAATCGTGGTGATTAGGTTAACCCTATGGATGCTTAGGCATAGATGCTGTTATACGTGAAAGTTTTTTATTACCTTGCGTAGTGACAGTACGATTTAGGGAAAAGTCTTAGCGGCCGCATAATCGCCATGAAGCTAGTGTAGGCAACACCCTTTTCATGTACTAGATGCATGTTCATGTGATCCTAAACCCTAGGGAGGGAACGCTTATCTATCTTAACATCTCTTTTGTGTCCACCCTTTACCTCCAGTTTAACCTTAGACTTCTTAGATTAACTTAGGTTAGATTGTCTTTACCTTTAGATTAATACCCCTTTCAAAGGTTTTCCATCAACTAGATTAGTACTTAGTTAAGCGCTAGCAATCCCCTTGCTCCGCGGATTGATAAGAACCTAGGGAATCCCCGTGGTGAAAAAGTCGTAGGTCTGTACGCTTGCGGATCGTAGGTGGATATGAGTTTTATCCGTCAACACCTAGCTTATCCAACCTCTGAACGTAACCAACAATTTTGATTACATGTGGTCCTACTGGTGTGCCTTCTGCCAACTTGCACTCCACAAAGTCTTTAAAGACATTAAACCTTTCAGTTCTAGCCTGTGTGGTGAACATATCTTTGAGTACCACGACCATATTGTGCACATGGACTGACTCAAACTGCATTTGCAAGTCAGGTTCCATACACGCAAGCATAAGGCAACCCACTTCAAGATCGACATCCCATGTCTTCTTGTAAGCGTTCTTTTCAGCGAGTGTTGCATTTTCATCAGGCTCCTCTAGTAAAGGGGTGTCTAGAACCTCTTCCTTTTTCTCAGCCTTGAGAATAATTCTAAGGTCACTGATCAAATCCGCATAGTTCGTTCCATTCAACTTGTCCGTCTCAAGAATCATACACAAAGAAAATGCCTTACTAGGTGCCATCTACAACAAAATAATAAATGCAAAATACTAAGACAAAATATCCATGACTAAGTAAAATAAAAGAATTTACTCCCACTAAAATCAATACCCCCACATTGATACTTAGTGATTCAGAATCCACAACTAACAAGTCTACTAGTGAGCTTTTGCGTCACCGCTAGTAAACAAGGTAGATCGGTAAGCAACTCTTTGCTAATCATATCACATATGACTCCTGTTGTTGGGTGACATCTCTATGTCTACGCTCCAAACCTTTATGCCCCAAAGTCCTTAACCGTTAAGATGACTTTGATAAGCAAACCAACACTTATGCGTGTAAGTATCCCATACAAACCCGTCTAGTCAAGGAAAACTAGTGGCACCCTAATTTCATAGACCCACCACTTATTGTACAAGACGTGGGACGGTGGCAAGTGTTGGGAGGGCATGTTAACTTAAAATTCAAAAGGGATCGTTCTACTCGTAACTTCACACGCAAGAAAATAACATTGTCGCATGTAAAGGTAGAACGGTAAGAACGACATTCACACAGTTGTAACACGGTATGGTCCATTGTCACATGGTGATCTCCATATCCACTGACCTGTACATCATGTTGATCTCCATCTTCATGATCTGTGTGTGCCATCCTCCATGTGATGAGTCCTCCAAGAACTATCTAACGTTACACAACCGCGTATTAGATCATCACAAATCGGTACGCAGACCATTACATTAATTTTGACAATACATGTGGCTCCAGCCGTATTGCCGTATGCGTGACACGCAGGTCACAAAAAATTACACACATGCATCACATACACATATAGGCCATACCGATCACAAAACCTGCAAAACAGATTATCGCAATTTCGACATCCAAACTTAAAACGCTCGAAACTCCATCTTGCAAGCCGAATTAGGCAAAACTAATTTTGCCGAGACCAGCATGGCTGGTTTATCACATGTGTAAAATTTTCTGTAGATCAATTTTCGTATAGAAAACGTCTTCAACCGAGTTAACCACGAAAAGTTATGGTTGTTTTACCGAACAATATGTTTTCTGGTTTTCCCGGGCCGGTAGCAGATCCAATCTGCCGCCGCCACGCATCCCATGCACCTGGCACTTGACCTAGCTTCGATTCTACCAATCCAATTGATCTCTGTTGACGGTAAAAATCCGTCAACCTAGCCATGAGTTTACCTTCGGTGTTGGCATAAGTTTTATACCTTATCTATTGGTACTAACCCCCGTGGTATAACAAGTTCACTTGTGCATGTCGGATTTGGAGTTTAGTGTTTATGCAGGGATTTAGTATTGAAAGCAAGACTTTCGGGATAAGTTCATCAAGCACCTTGTGACAAGACCTTGAAGCCCCGTACAAGTCATGCAACTAAGCAAACTTAACTCCAAGAAGTCAGGGACTTGATCCGAGAAGATGACAAACTCCGAGGACCTAACCAGAAAAGTGTCGAATCTTGCAAGACAAGGAGCTATGTCCAATTCGGAGAGAAACTGACGACAAATGCCTACATGCAGAAGGGGGAAGGATCCAGGAAGCTCGGGAACCGACATCACGCAAAGGAGGTCGCGGGTTGGGCCTGGATGGGCCCAGGCCGGCCGACCCAGCCCAGTCCAGGGCCCATTTGCCCCCTCCTTTGACCTAGCCGCCATTCGGGCTATTTATAGCCCCGGGGTCGAGATCCACGCATCATCTAATTCGTCATCGGCCGCCGAGGAGCAGAGAAGAGAGGGACACCATCCCGGAGAGGAGAGGGTCGAGCTAGTTGACTAGGGTCTCCCTAGCCGACGTGGGAACCTTGCACGGAAGACCACGTCAGAGTTCCCAGAGCTAGAAGCAAGATCAAGGTAGGATCCCGGTGGTGATCTTGTTTATGTATCATTGTATTAGTTGAATTATCAAGTTGAATCTATTTCTAGCGATTAAGTGTTTCTTCGAAGATTTCGTTTTTCGATCGGCTTTGCTTATTCTAGATCTATTCTCGAGATAGATCACATAGGGTGTTCTTGTAGCCGCGGTGGCTAGAGGTACACGCCGGGTCTTCCGAAAGAACTCGACTTGTCCTTGGACTCGCCCTAGACTACCCGCATGAGTAGGGATACGTTGTGACAGAACGGGGGTTCCGAAAGGCGGGCGTTTTCGGAGTTGGACGGGAAACCACGATTTAAAGAGGCTTCTAATAAGATTTGATTTGCTACTTCTTCTCTTGCTTGGAACTTCAACAAAAGGCTTAACCTGATCTCTCTAGATCGGTTTAACTACCCTATCTATCTTTGTTATCTCCGGTCTTTAGTAGATTAGATTAGTTTTGTGTTCTTTATCTAGATGCATTAGGGTTTCTCTTTACCGAAGATTGAAGTTGCTTGGCTTTATTAGATCATCTTTTGCATCACACATTTGTTCCACGGATTCGATACCTTGGGTTCACCACTCAAGGGAAGAAGGGTCCCTTGACTACGACAGGAGACTTGTCCGCTTGCAAGTCTAAACAAACTTTGATACAACTATTAACCGTCAACAATCTCCTTCTCTTTGTGACTGGATTTACGTGTATCACTTAACTCCGATGGCGGAATTCCGACCGGTAAGAGTAATTCGTTACACGACCATCACAACAAGAACACAAAGCCGATCAAAACTTTGACCTGCATCTACATATCTCCATATGCACACATCCCGAATCTAAAACTTAGCAACTACGGCTCTGGTACCACTGAAGGGATACAAGGTGGCTACGCTAGCGCAAAACAAAATTTTTACCCCATAAACCAGGAACTACTGTCGTTATAGATCACGAGATTATCACTAGATGCGCAGATGCAGCGGAACCGTCTCGATGTAGACGAGGGTAGCAGGCAGTGCAGTTGCTCACGTTCTTCTTGACTTGCACGTGTGGCTCGTCCAATCCAAGTGCTCCAGATGCAGCACCTCCAAGGTATCCACATGTACGGAGAAGGAAGCGTCGCACGCCGGACTGCTAGGTCCACGAGTGCGATGAGGAGAGAGCGTTGGCGGCGCGGCTGCTGCTTGAGAGTCGTTCCTTTTCAGGAGGGGTGTGGTCCATATTTATTGGGGGGGGCCACACACACACACACACCATCGTCCATTAGCAATACGGGACTAATAGATGGTGTACCCCTTTCAACACTAATGGGCTTTACAACATTTGTGGCCCATTAAGACTTTTACATCATAATGGATCAAATCCATCTGAGCCCACTAGTGGATCAAATCCAGTTGGCTCTAGGGCATATTTCCAACAATTTGTGAGGTCACCGGAGTTGATATTCTCACGGACAAGAGTCACTCCTTCTACAAGCCAAACAAGGGAAACATAGAGCGTCTTCTCAAGTTGGGCAACCATGCCCCTCCTAGGCCCTCATCCTCTGCAGGCCCCTCCTCAGGTGGTCCCTCCACTCTTGATGCTCCATCATCCTCTCAGGGACCATCTCAGTCTAAGGGCAACCTTCCCCCCGGCAAAAAGAAAAACATCTTAACCTTTCTATCTCAGGGCCTGTTCACTTGCTTCAATGTGGGAAAGCACAATGCTCGGGCAGTATGTGGATGAGCAGCTCATCAAGTTGGAGACCCGTCAAAAGAACCTGCTCACTCAGCACAACATTGAGCACTCTCCGATCCGTGAGCCTATGGACTTTCCTCCTCCACTGGTCTTCTACAATCCTTGGGAGGCATATGGTGACACCTCCATGATGTATGAAGCGCCTCCGGCCGACATTGACGATGAGGACATTGGTGGTGGCGAGACCGACGAGGAAGACTCCCCTCCGGCTGTCCACTCCCCACATGGTGATGACGATTGAAGGGCCTCCTCCTATTTCACGCTCGATGCCAAAGAGGGAGTGATCTCACAATTACAATTATCCATGTGGAGATGTGGTGGTGTATCATCTCGCTTTATCGCTTAATCTATCTTTCTTAGTCTTATGGGCATGTATGAACTTATTTGTGTGGTGCGATGGATGATGATGTGGTGAACCAGAACCTTTAAATTTGTAAGAGTTATTTGTGTAAGTGTGGAACCTAGTTATCTATGTATGATGCTATGAATGTGTGGTGGATGTTATTTTCTCACTTTGTTGATTTGGATATCATGTCATATGCATCACGGTTGTTAATTCACACATATGCACTTGTGTATGCAAATAGAGAGAGAAACTTTTGCTAAATGTGTGATGGGCATTTGAGGCCCCTATAAAGATGATGGACACATTTAGGGGGTAGCTTCTCTAAAAAATGTTGGATACACACCTCTTCTATTGGAAAACGAATTGTGATGTCATCAATCACCAAAAGGGGGGGATTGAAAGTGCATTTTGGCCCCTAATTGTTTTGGTGATAATGACAAACACAATTTGTGGTATTTAATTGTTAAGTAAGATTTGTGCAGGATATACTCGAAAGAAAACATGGTTTTGACCAAAGGAAGGCCCCCAACTCCAATTCGGAGTTTCAACTCAATTCAAGGCTTAACTTCATTTTTATTTTGAATTTGAGTATAGGAAACACCGTACTATAAAGGGGATGCAAATTGGCCGCCTTGAGATGCTAAAATTGCTTAAAAAGATGATCTAAGTGAGTGTGAGGAACATCGAGCCAACACATGTACTCTTGCTCTTTCTTTCCTCAAGATCCAGCTTTTGTCGATAGTACCGACCTGGGGTCAGTAGTACCGATATGGGTTCTCTGGCGAGTTTTTGCTAGACCCTCGGTAGTACCGACCCTAGGTCAGTAGTACCGATAAGCGCTCACTGTTTAGTTTCCTAGCAACTATTGATAGTACCGACCTGGGTAGTACCGATAAATGTCGTCAGTGCACAGTAACGGCTAGTTTTTGAGGGTGGGTATTTATACCACACTTCATCTCCCTCATTTGCTGCTGACCTACCATAGGACAAACACTCACTTGAGCATTCACTCCACTCCTCCTCTCCCGCCTAGAGCTAAGATTTAATTCCTTTGAGTTAGGGTTTGAGTGGGGAAGTGATTCAAGGTGTGAGATTGAGTTGCTTTGAGAGCCCCTTCGATTTCCTCCATCTCAAGAGCACTTGAAGCATCTTCAGGTATCGAATCGTGTTTGTTACTCTTGAAGCTTGCTTCTAGACGGTTAGGTGTCGCCCGTTGAGTGCCCTCTTTGTGTGAAGCACTCGATATCGTTTGCATTTCCCCTCTCCTTTGTGGAGAATTCTTAGTGAGTACCAATCTTCCTTTGTGGGGATTGGGTGAGGCAAGAGGCTCTTGGTGATAGCCCTCCCTTTGTGGGATCATCAACGGAGATGTAGCTTCCTTGGTGGGAGTGAACTTCGGATTAAATATCTTATCGCCTTGCTAGTTTGAGTTCTTTGCAATTTGCTAACCCTAGAAGCTTGTTTGTGCCTGATCTACTTATTTGTTGTATCCCTATTTATATCTTTGGTTGCAGGAGGTTCCTAGCATCTAAACTCAACTTTTGATTCAAATAGAATTGCTAGAATTGCCTTTCATTTCAAATTTCGCCCTAGAGTTCGCTGACTGGTCGGTAGTACCGCCCCAGTGCCGGAAGTACCGACCCCTCAGTAGTTCCGACCCCGTGTCGATAGTACTAACTATTTATTTAACCACTGCATTTATTTCAGAAATTTGAAGTGATCCTATTCACCACCCCCCTCTAAGCATCACAAGGTCCTTTCAAGTATAAGGGTATTATCGGAAATGTGAAAATGGTATTGTTGTAATATAGGAAATGAAATATATGAATCGGGTGCATCTCGGCTAAATGGACACGGGAAAATTTTTCAAATAATATAGAAAATTATCATTTTATACCCATAGTAAAAAATGGTAACAATACTGTGCTACCGCAAGGTCGTATTGTGTGCTATAAAAAACCTCATTACAGTTTTTTTTATGAAACAGGAGGGGTCGGGCCCCTACTGATTATATATATGTTAAAAGAACAAGTATCTTACAACCACGGGATCAAGAAACAAAGAAAGATACAAAGAAGATCATCTCAGTTACACTAAAGCTTCCAACCATGATGACATATGATGTTTCAGACGCTCTTTTGCTCTATGGATAACCAAGGTAAACTCTAACTTAAATCTTACTTTAGTTTCTTGAACAATTGGTTGTTGTCCTCTAAAAATGAAATCATTCCGAGTCATCCAAATGCTCCAGCACATCAGGATGATAATGTCCATGAAAAACACCACATTCAAATGATTTCGGAAGGAAGAGAGGATATCAAAAGGATTAACCTGAGGTACAATCAACTGGAGCAGGTGCCAGCAGTCCACTGCAAAAGGGCACAACAAAAACAAGTGCTCAAGTGTTTCTTCTGTTTGCAGGTTGCAGAGAACGCAGTCATACGAGGGTAGCTCTTTGTTTTTCCTTCTCAAAATGTTCCTAGTGCTTAATTTGTCTTTTAAGAGGGGCCAGAACAAAACCTTGTGTTTCTTTTGAGCAGCAGCTTTCCACAACCATGAATAACAAGGGTGCACCTGTCTAGAGACAATCAACAATTTGTAAGCTTTCATAGATGAATAAAAAGGTGAACCCCAAGAATAACTCCAAACATCTTTTTCTTCATCAAACTGAATTTCTTCAAACTCTGTGGCAAGCACCAGAAGTTGTGCAAAGGCTTCTTGTGAGAGTGGCAAATTGAATAAGTGTGCAAGATCCTCAATTGTATTAGCTTTAGCAACTGAAACATGTTTTGACCGGGCAAAGGAGTAAAGTTCAGGTAAATCTTGACTATGGATTGATCCTCCCCATTGATCATGCCACAGAAAGCAAGTATTTCCTTTGTGAACTAACACCGAAGTAAAGCTTTTGAATCTATTTAGCAATCTCAAGATGTCTCTCCACCAAAAGGAACCCTTTAGAGTATGATTGGGAAGCTTCCCGTTAGGATAATATTTCTCCCACACTATTTGCACCCAGGGAATTTCTTCCTTGTTGAAAAATTTGTGCAAATTCTTGAGTAAAAGAGCTTCATTATGGGATTCTAGATTCAACACTCCTAACCCACCTTCAGATTTGGGCAGACATACCATGTCCCAGGCTGCCTTGGGGGGAGGGGGTAGCATTGACATATGCTCCTTTCCACAAACAATGTTTCCAGTATTTGTCAATTCGTTTTAGGACTGTCTTGTGCATCTTGAAGGTGCCCAAATGTTTTTGGGCCCTTGACCCTTTGTTCTCAAATTGTTGTCGTGTCCTAACAACAACAATCTGATAACATAAGGGGTATACAAAATTCGGAATCGAACTAGCTAAAATTGAAAATAACAATGGAAGGACAACAATTTGAGAACAGAGGGAGTATAGAAAGAGCTTTGCTATTTATCAGTTGATAGAGATCAGTAATTTGATTCCATCGCAAATGCCGAAGAACACTACCTTACTATCAAAAGTTCACATAAGACTACCTTCTCTTCTTTCAGTTTTTCAGATCACAGTGACCCTAAACTGCATGAACGGTCAAGATTGGTGACCATTTACCCTCGCTCTCTTTTATGGGTCATGTCATCCAGTTTTTTTATGTTAGGGTCAGGATTTCCTAGGATGGTATGTGTTAACACCAAAAATTGGTACAGGAAGGAGGCTGATTTGTGGGCCTAACTTGGTAGCAAATCTCGTTCGACAGGGAAAGATTTCTTCAGAGGATTCGGTAGAAATGCCTGTGGTCGGCAGTAAGTTTCCGTTCGGCAAAAGGACTGTTTGCGCTGGATTCGCGCGATCGCCTGGTGACGTGGCCCGAACGGAAGGAAGGGACGAATGGATGGATAGGCATTCGCACTTGGGCATTAAATTAGGTATCAAATATTGTGCTCGTAGTCCACCAGGAGTCATGTTAGGACAAGGTATAAATATGAACCCTGGATGTATGTAATTGTAATCGAACATTCTCATAACAAACCGGCTTTACGCCAAACTTTCGAGTCCTCTAGTCGTGTCGTCGAGTTCTTCGAGAGGGTTCATCGATCCGTCGACCTCCGTAAGTACCGGCAACCTTGTATCTTGTCTAGTATCATGCGGTTGATTTAGATCGTGATGCAAGTAGTCTTGTTACCATGCTTAGTATCATGCGGTGGATTTAAGCTTGGTTCAAGAGGGTTTCTTGTTAGATCATGAGTCATGCGGTAGGCTAAGATCTAGCTTAGAGTTAGTTATCGGCTCTATTAGATTTGGCAAGATCTAATAGATTCATTAAGTTACCACGTGTTGTTTTGAGTTTTTACTTTATGTTTAAATTCATGAACACCCTTTTGCCCAATTTAGATTGGTTTGAATCGACTTTATCTCGTTCGGTGATCCTTATGCAAAACATGTTCATATCTTTGGCTCAATATGGCACGTGGATCACGTGTTCTCTAATAGCCGAAACCGAATCAATCTAAGTTGTCACGTGTTGCGGGTTCAAACTTGTTAAATCTTGTGTAAATCTTGACAGAACCGGGTATCATGCGGTAGATGCAGTTTTTTGGGTTGTTTTAGAGCTTATCATCCGGTGGATTAGATTTCGATTCAATCTGATAGGTTTACCATCTTTGGCAATGTTTGTTCCTTCTCCACGGATCCCGATTTGGCTGCACAGCTATATTCGGTTATGCTTTCATGAGTAAAACGTGCTTATAAGTTATGTTTTAAATAATGCATGCTTTTAGCTTTCCACATTTAGATTGTATCATGCGGTGGATTGATCTTTTCGTGGTTGGTGGTGTGATTTCAAACAAGTTGTATCATGCGGTGGATTAACTTGTTTGGTTTCGTGCTTGACGGGTTTTAAAGTACCTAGACATGCGGTAGACTAGTGCTTTTGGCCTATGCATGCTTGTTTATCTCACATTTATGAGTATGCTTTACTTTATTTATTTTATTTATTGTTTATCATCAAAAATCGGTCATGATTATGCACGAGCAACGTTATTTAAACAAAGACCGATCTTTTGTCATGCTTGCGTCATCCATTCGGCTATGTTCCGTTTTATGCTTTAAAGCTCCCGAATGATTTTCAACCTGTTGACAGATAGCTTCTCATAGCTATATGTCATCTTACATGGCTCTCTAGCCGCAAATATGGAACTGTCTGGTACCACCCGGCAAGTTCCAAGCTTTGGCATTTAACTGCTTTATCCTTTGTTAATTTCAGGAAAATTGACCGGCACGCTTTGGAATCTGCTCGTGTGTTAAGCCAGCTTTGTTCGGCTTGCTGTGTGCTTGGCGCAGGTGCGGATTTGCGTCAACAGTATAAATATGTACTCTGTAAAGTGCAACAAAGAGTAAATGCCACTTCATCTAAAAACAAAAGAGTAAATTTCACTTTGATATTATCAATCAGACACTTTTTTTTTGCGAAAACAGAGTATCAATGCAACACTTACAACTGTTTGCTCTATACAACAAAGAACAAAAAGAATGTTGATTTCCATAGTTCTGATTCCTGAGCAAAATCTCAACTGAATCGAGGCGTTGTGAGAGACAGGATGCTCATCGCGTAGCTGGTCGACAATTGTTTTGAGAATTCTAGTACTACAGTATGTACTAGTATATTCATCGTCTGCACTCTCCAGAGATCCCTTGCGACCTTCGGGCATAGTTGACCCTATACGGGCTATCTCTAAAACAATTGCCACGCGCGAATCCCAGAGTCACGAGTCGGAGATCGGAGCTCGAAAGCCGGAAGAACTCACAGTTGCATCCTACATAACAGCCACAGGCACCTTTAGACCAAAACAACAAGCAAGCCTGTGTAGATAGAAGGAGCAAACATGGCGTTGAGACGCTTGGCAATAGCGCTGCTCCTAATTAACTTCTCTTGTTATCTCCCTACTCCATCCCTCGCCACCTCTGATGGCTTCATCCAGTGCCTGACACAGAAGATACCTAGTGAGCTGATCTTCACGCCGGGCTCCAGCAACTTCACCAGCGTGCTCGTCTCAACCAGCCGGAACTCCAAATTCCTAACCAATACCACGGTGAAGCCGATTTGCATCGTCACCGTGACACACGCGTCCCACGTGCAGACCGCCGTGGTGTGCGGGCGTCAGAACGGCGTGCGCCTCCGCGCGCGCAGCGGCGGGCACGACTACGAGGGCCTGTCGTACCGGTCGGAGCGGGCCGAGGTGTTCGCGGTGGTCGACCTCGCCAACCTCCGCGCCATCACCGTGTCCACCGACGAGGAGGAATGTGGGCCGACCGCGTGGATCGACTCCGGCGCCACCGTCGGCCAGCTCTACCACACCGTTGCCAAGACCAACCCAGAGCTCGGTTTCCCGGCCGGCGAGTGCCCGACTCTCGGTGTCGGCGGGCACTTCAGCGGCGGCGGGATCGGCATGATGATGCGCAGGTACGGGCTCGCCGTCGACCATGTCATCGACGCCAAGCTGGTCAACGCCGATGGCAAGCTTCTCGACAGGGAAACCATGGGGGAGGATCTGTTCTGGGCCATCCGAGGCGGCGGTGGGGAGAGCTTCGGTATTGTCCTTTCATGGAAGGTGAGCCTCGTGAAGGTCCCGTCGACGGTGACCATGTTTCGCATCCCCAGGACGCTTGAGCAGGGCGCCGTCGACATCGTGACCAAGTGGCAAGAGGTCCTGCTGCCCAGGGAGATCAACATGATGGTCATTCTGCAGGGCCAACAAGCCGTGTTCCAGGCCCTGTACCTGGGCAGGTGCGACGAGATCCTGCCGACCATCGCGTCCCGTCTCCCGGAGCTAAACGCGACGAGATCCGACTGCAACGAGATGACCTGGCTCGAATCGATGGCGTTCGTCGGCTTCGGCGGCAACACCAACACGACGGCGCTCCTGGACCGGAGCATCGGCTTCAACGCCTTCTTCAAGGTCAAGTCCGACTACGTCCGGCGTGCCATCGACAAGGGGGTCTGGCGGAAGATCTTGTTCGACTGGTTCTCAGTGAACGGCTCCGGGTTCGTGATGCTGGAGCCTCACGGCGGGTTCGTCGGCGCCATCCCCGCCGGGGCGACTCCGTATCCGCACCGGAGCGGTGTGCTGTATATCATCCAGTACATCGCTTCCTGGGCGGCCGGCGACGATGGCACGACTGCGAGAAACTGGGTCGGAAGCTTGTACGACTTCATGGGGCAGTACGTGACCAAGAACCCCAGAGAGGCGTACGTGAACTTCCGGGACCTGGACATCGGCGAGAACACGGTGGCGGGTGACGTCAGCACGTTCGATAGCGGTAAGGTGTGGGGTGAAAAGTACTTTGGTGGCAACTTCAAGAGGCTCGCGACGGTGAAGGGGGTGGTGGATCCAACCGATTACTTCAGGAATGAGCAGAGCATCCCGCCACTGCTCCAAGGGTATTGAATCTAGTAGGTTTGAGTTGCCGGCAGACCCTTGTTAGTTCATATCTTGTTCCTGTAACAACTGATTTAAGCGAAGGTTTGAGTTGCCGGCAGACCCTTGTTAGTTCATATCTTGTTCCTGTAACAATTGATTTAAGCGATATGGTAACGTGCATCCCTCTATCTCATCTTGTGTATGCACTTGGGAAATTTATTTTATTTTCCAATTTTGCAAGTTGAAATTCCTCGATGATCTGAAAATTCCTACCAAGGCCAAAATGCCAAACAACAAATTTATGAGCCTCAGCAAATTCAAATGCTACTCACTCTGTGTTGAGCCTTGTCAATTTCAGGTGACCTTGGTGAGGACCTTGTCATCGCTCGTTGATCAAGTACACACACATATGCTCCACAAAAATAAAATGCCAAATTATCATCCTGAGAATTGCGCATCTGTATCACATCACACACACATCATCCATCCAAAAAGAAGTGCTCCAAGGTCTGACCTAAAAATTCTCCATCTTCAAGAGAAGGCATGGCTATGAAAATGAAAATGAAAAGGAAAAAAAAAAGAAAATTAAAAGACGCTTCTCCAAAGAAGACGAGGCCACATGTATAAGTAAATAAAAGATTCGGCTCCAAAGAAGAGACCGCCACATAGCCATGCCCAATCAAGGAGCCATAAAAAACAATTCATTGCACAACTTGATCAAAGGCGCGTGACCCATGGGTCCCGAATTTTGCCTAGCAATATACGCAACGCAAGGTGAGAGTATGCCATTTGTTGACACACAAAAATGTCCAAGAAGGGTTCAAGTGTCACGGGCAGGCTATTGATGTCAGCTAGGCGACCTCTCCGGCGGCTTGCCAGAATGCCAGATGTGCAGCCGGCGCGGAGGTCCGGCAAGACCCTCTACCAGCGAGAGGAGCTCATGCAGGTGCTCCGGTTTGGATTGCCATCCACGCGCGAAACCGCCAGTTCCACACCATTCAGGAACGAAAAAAGTTCAGAGCACGTGATATGTGAAACCGGGGTCTCACCAAATAACAAACACACTCCGTTCTGATTCAGCTCCACGTGGAACAAGATGGTAGTACAATGTACAAACAGGTGTCGGAACAAGTCCGTCCGGCCCAACCAAAGGCAGGCAAACAGATCGGAAACACAGCAGCATAGAATGATATTCACAAACCCGGGCATGCAAAACCAAACACACTAGCTCAACTACATATAGAAGAAAAGGCACAGGATCGTCCAACCTATACAACCACAGCCGCACTGCCTCGACAAAATGAGAGCGTGCCGCAAGGTTAAAACCTCACCCACCGAAGGATTACCTTCACTACATCAAAAGCAAGTCATGTCAGATGCAAACCTACTCTTTCCCCCAATCTAGGTATCGCAGGGTCATCTGTGCTATTTCATCACAAAATGAATAAGAACAGGGGCAGAAATACAATGGGAAATGAAGCCTATTGACGAACTCCGTGCCTGCCTGATGTTAGAGGTATGCTATTGGAGATTGCGCGCCAATCCACCCCGTGGTGCAGTTCTGCAGCATCAAAACACAATCCAAGGTGATTTAGGGTAGGTGCATAAATGAATATGTAACGCTAAGATAGTACTCCAGTACTCTGCGAAAACCTGTCCAGAATAAATGCACTCCTATTGACATTTGTATGTAGCAAATGATTTGAGTTGCCAGAAGCAATATTGTTTTAACCAGATACATGTATATCATATATGTAAAAGATTGTACTTTAGTGTTAGGACTGGTGAATCCTACGGTTCTGCACCTAAAAGATGGTAACTCACTGTTTGCAATTTACAAAGACAGTAAACAAGCTAAACAATTTGTGCCAGAGTTAGGCAGCTCCCAGACCAACAACCATGACCAGTCAACAAACATAACAAGAGGAGGTCTGACTATATAGAATTATAGATTAAGCACGGCAATAATCATATTGTGAGCAGTGATTAGCATATGAAGCCCTGGAATAGAAGTATATGGCATCCTTTGATTCTAGTTGCTACTGGTTATATTTTTAACCAGATACATATAAGAAAATTGTCACTTTAGTGTTAGATTTGGTGCATCCTACTGTTCATTGTTACCTGAAAGAAGTAGCACATTGTTTACAACTTAAAAAGACGTAAATAAGCTAGATAATGTGTGCCAGAGAAAGTCTGCTTGTATAGAATTACTATCAAGTAAGCACGACAGAAATATGGCGTCATTGGATTCTAATAGATCTTCCGATATCTGCAGTATACACATTTATAAAGCATTCCAACAGAAGATCAAGTTCTCATATAAAGTGTATCAAAGGGCATACCTTCCAGAAGCCGTATGAGAAGTTCCAGACCCTTTCAAATTACCAAGTCGTTTAGCTTTGTTATCTTGCTCCTTCTCAAGACGCACCGCAGCAAATTCTTTCTCCATAGCAGCTATCTCCCGCCTCATCTTTTTAGCCTCCACTTCCATCGCTTTATTTAATGTATCTACTTTCTTTGCTAACATCTGCAGACAGCAGGTGATAAGATAAACCATAATACCACAGATGATGTTCGCTCAAATACAATAACAAGCCAAAAGATTATGGGTCAATAACACACTATTAAATAATTTCTTGTGAGAAATCTAGAAACATTGCATGTGCTAGTGATCAAAGTTGTAAGACGTTGCATCCATATATCCTAGGACAACAATTAAAAGAGAATGGAAGTAGTACTAATTACTAAATGAAAAGGTAGCCTCTTTCAAGATAGTAGTACAGCATCATACCTCTATTGCATCATCCTTGTCCTTCAGACTTTGGTCTTTCTCATGGCATGCCTTTCTCAAAGAAACTACCTCCTTCTGAAGCATGTCATAAAGTACACCGGAGACCATATCACTTGAATCATTGTTTGTGGTTTCATTGTTTTTTTCTTCTGCGTCAGCCTTCCAATTATCAGCCGTTTCACTATCTTTAACAGCATCTGTAGATCTATTGAGTGAATGAGGTCCATTGCCAAGAACTTTTCCCCGGTCTAACGATCTGGTACCACCATCAAATGACCTTGAAGTTCCTTTTGCATGCTTCAGGACCAAACTACTGCTGGTTGTGAGAGAGGATCTTGAATTGAAAGATGGAGACCTCCTCATTAACACACCATTTGGAGAAGCTTTGGACATACTATCAGCACCACCAAGTGAAAGCCGACGGGGAGGTCCATTACTTATACTCTTTCCTTCTGTAGGAGGACGACTAGAACCACTTGGAGGACCCCTCAGTCCATCTTCTAAAACTTTTAGGCGCAACTGATACTTTTCCTGAGTTCAGATAAATTTTAATTATCAGTTAAAAATTATAAGACCCAAGCTTAGAAGTTTAGCCCAAATTGAACACTGCAACTATTCACCTTTAGCTGAGCTTCAGATCGGGCAGTTCTCTCGGCAATAGCAAGTTTGTCACGAAGCTGCTGCATCTCACCCTGCAGAAGCAGTTTTTGTTGCAAGACATTTAAATTCAGTAGTAATATATTTTACTTTGCATCGATAACCACATATGTGCTGTATGAAACAGTTAAGCATCCTACCTGCATGAACCTTCGTTCTTCGAGCCACTGTTTAACAGGCATTACTTTGTCATTAGCATCTTTCCATTCATTTGCAACTACAACAGCAACCCTGTTTGCAGTAACTTTTGCCCGAGCAAGTTCCCGGTCAAGAATTTTCTTTTCTTCCTAATTGTGTCAGGATCAGAAAATACTACAAGTCAGATGTTTGTGTAAAGAACTAATGATAAATTGAAGAAGTTGAACAGATGAAAGATAGTACAGTAGATTACATTCATTTCTTGAAATTTCCGTTGGTAATCTCTAACAGCATTGGCAGCTGCACCACCTTGTAGAACAGCCTCTTCCAGCTCTCTCACAGTTTGACTCAGCTTTTCTACTTCTGCAACTTTTTGGCGGTGCAACCTGTCCAAGATCTTATTTTCTTCCTGCAAAACAGTACAATAACCAATAATTAGTTTAATTGACTGGTTATTGTATTGTAAGAACCATGTAATATACAATATACTCCACCTACCTGGCAAATTTCAATTTGCTTCATCAACTCTTGGTTCTTGTTTTGCATGTCA
Organism: Cenchrus americanus; assembly: GCA_947561735.1. Classification (NCBI taxonomy): domain Eukaryota; kingdom Viridiplantae; phylum Streptophyta; class Magnoliopsida; order Poales; family Poaceae; genus Cenchrus; species Cenchrus americanus. The sequence continues at coordinate 15,857,252 of OX387241.1, forward strand.
TCAACCATAGCAGCTTTTGCCATTGCAATCTGTACAGTCCTTTCTGCTTCTAGCAGTGCTGCCTCCTTTTGCTTCGTCAAACGGTCTAAAGCTCTATTGTCATCCTGGAGCTTTGCAATCTGAAAACAACCGGGTATTCTTCTTTCAATTGTAGGAAATATATATCCTCTAGATTAATAGGAGATACACATGATCTATTATACCAAGATAGGAGATCATTACATGAGTATGAGAAAAACATGGCAACTTCATCAGAGATACAGAAACATATAAGAGGAAGGTTGTGCAGCATTACCTCTTGCCTAGAAAGCTTTAACTCTGCTTCCAGTGGTGCAAGAATGGCTTCAATAGGAGGCATATCATCATCTTTCTGGGCTGCATGTACTCTTCGTAGTGTTGCTTCGGCTGCAAACTGAGCAGCCAGAGCAGCTTTTTTCTCATCATTTGTTTTCTTAAGTTCTAAGTTCTGCAAAATGTCACTTTATCAGACAGCAGTCAATAGACCGGGCAGAACAACAAAAGGGGGGTCATCGGATATGTACTTTGGTTTCAAGGAGAGACTCCGTCAACTTCAGTTTTTCATCCACTTTCTCTAATTCAGCAGTGAGCTGTCATCACAATATAAACATATTAACAACGGAAGAACCATCATTAACAAAATAAAACAAAACGCTTAACTCTTTCATTGGTTTATCATTTATTCTATATACCAAAGAGCATAGCCAGTTCCCATCATGAAACTAGCACAAAGTTTCTTCCCGAACAACATACCAGTCCCGATATGAGTAAGACCAACTATAAATTCAGTAACGGCATACAAAGTTACAGACTACATTGAAATGTCTCTGGCCAGAGCATTGCATCATGCCAGTTTAACATGGACAAAGGTAGCTTTCATTTCGCAAAAATTGCCTTAGCTGGTGCAATGGTTACTTTAAGACGTATTCAAACACAAAATAATATAGACCAAAGTATGAAGACCTTGTCACCCAAAATGGAACAAATTTTCAATTAACAGATTAATGGTATTAACTGGTCCTAAATCAAAGGTTGAGAAACAAATGTTTAAATTGAAACCATATGTTGGAAATATAAGCAGATCGCAGACATGATCTGAATTGAGAACACTATAGGCACACAGCTTTGAGAGTGCTCTACTGATTTGTCCTTAGCTTAACCAAAAAAAAGGTCCTCTATATATGCAAGAGATGAGAAGCAAGACACGAAAGTTGTAAAAGCAGCACCACATGTCGGGTCGTTGGTCCTTATCAGTATCCTGCGAACTCCACAGTCCTACTCCAACATACCCAGACCCACACAAAACAAATACTCCATATATATGCTATTAATGACATACTTAGCCCCCATCTTCTTTTATCATGAATTATTGACATTATGGGTCACTATATGCTACAACTTATTGATAAAATGGGAGAAAATAGTGCAAAATAACTAGGAACAAACAAAAATAAAACCATAAGAGAAGCAGCATGCTGCTGCCGAGTTACTCAGATATCGCTCAGGCGAAAGAGAAACAATATTGTAGTGCCCATAAAAAAAAGTAAACCATAATAATTTTGAACAGATAGCAAACACATGCTCAACTGAAAATCATGATACCCAGAAATTAACTTTAAATACTCATTAGATCCCGTCAATACAGCAGAAATAAACTTGTAGAAACAAAAGGAAGTTCAGATAGCATGTCCTCAAATTCCTGCCAAAACTAGCTTAGTCTCATGCCCCTCGAGGGGCTTCCACCAAATTGTGCACTAAATAGCTCGCGCGCCGAGACGCCAACACTATTCCAATCCCCAAACGCAGTGAACAGAGCATGAAGAACATTGAGCAGTAAGCAGTTACCTCCTCGACGGCCTTCTCCCGCGCCCTCTCCGACAGCCGCAGCGCCTTTATCTCCGCGTGCGCCTCACCCAGCTCCCTATCCTTATCTAAAACCTCGTAAGGCAAAAAAACCAAACATTGCACAATAAGACCCTCAAAAATGACGCGGAACATTACACAATAAGAACCTAAAAATGACGCAGAAAACGCGGAAACTCGAATCCACGTAGCAAGAGTCGCGAATCGGCTCACCCCTCACTTCATTCTCCAGCCGGTTGAGCTCGACCTTGACGGGATCCGAGCCGTGCATGAGCGTGAGGAGGTCGTCCGCATCCAGGCCCACCTGCGCCACGCCCCGGCGCCGCGCGGAGCCCTTGTGCGCCGAAGCATTCCCCTCCTCTCCCCCGCCGTCGGCCATCATCAGATCTGAGCCGCCCCGGCGCCGCAACCCACCATCCAAGTCAGAAGCAGCAGCCGCCGCCGCTCTTCGGGTCGCCGCCGCCGTCCGCCGCGCGCTGGAAGGGAGGGTCGTAGCTTGCGGCCTCCGCAATGCCCGACAGAGGCGGAAACCCTAAGCTGCGGTGTCGGGGCGGTCGCTTCGCTTTGCGTTGCTTGCTGCTGGGGGGCGGGGCGGTGGTGAGCGCGTTGCTCCCTCCACTCGTAGTCGTAGCTCTCTCCCTTTGTCTTGCTCTCGCGAACAGTGTGTGAGAGAGAAAGAGAAAGGGAGGCGTCTCCGGGATTATTTAAAGCGTCGGGGGTTCCGGAGGCGATTAGTAGTTTTGGTTTACGTCGAAATTACGTACGGCCAGGTAATCATGGAGGTGATTGATGGATGGGGCAGTAATTCGTACAGGTGGGGCGTGCTGATTCCTCTGGATCTTTCGGATTCAAGTCCGAATTCGACTGAATGATTCGGATGTGAACCCTCCGTGCTTGCAGCTGAAAAATCATCCGTAATTGGTGGCGCCTAATCCTCAACCTGATCTTTTGGCACATTTTATGCCGTACTTTCCATCCTCATTGTGTTCAACTTTTTTTTCTTCGTTATTTTCTCTCACAGCAGATCAGTAGTTCGTATCAGTGTGCAACATTTTTCCGCTGAAAACGAATCTGTCACACAAATTAGTAGCAGATCCGCTCAACCAACTATTCGAGTGCACTCTCCTGTCACTTCATTTTTTCTATGGCTAGTGGTGATTAAATCTGTTCAATTCAATGGCTGCACTATTCGGCGGTCGTCTCGGCCTCTCCCGGGTCATCACATCCATATGCATGGTGGTACTCGATGCGTTGTTGCTTGCGCTACCCGCGTCAATGGTGTATTCCTCCCGGCGCGCTCTGTTCCTCTATCGCATCTTGTCGGGCTAAAAAACTTGTGCTCTCACTGCGCCAGTTGTGCGCCTTGCCAAGCTGCATCAATCGGACACGCCTTTTTTTTTTCCAGAAACGGAGCGGCATTTCCCTTCTTCGAGCAAAAGGGAGCGCCATTTCCATCGGCACCGCACCGTGTCCTCTCGCGTTTATCTTGCCGGTCGATCTCTGCCCTGCGGTTAGGAGGGCGACGTGGCACACCGCACACGCAAGAAAGGCTGCTTGTCCTCTTCGAAACGCCGTTGTGGCCATGGGTTGTGTGTTCGCCGCGAGTGTGCCTGTGTGGTTACGTCGAGAGGAACGGAGTGTAGCTAGGGCTAGTGAGAAGTTTGCAGCAGAAGTTAGCATGGTCGTCGTGACGTGCACTGTGATGCACGCTATTTTCCATATGCCCGTGTTGCTGCCTGTTCCGTCGAGCCACGGCGACGGAGGTTGCATTGTGTGCTCCGAAAGACACACGTACGGGACGGGACACACGAGTAGGTCAAACTTCGAACGGCAGCAATTCTCCGTTCGCCATGATGGCACCAGCTAGGATAGCTAGCTGAATGCTGCCTACGGAAGAATTCGTGGCACCATGTGTCGACGCGCGAATGGTGCACGCACACGTGATCAGGGGTTGCCATGATGGGCTTGCACTTGATCGATCATTCGATTCGATCTCCTTTTAATTTTGCATGCTCAACCAACATGGTGCTAGCTAGCTCGGCGCGTGAGTGCTGCGAGGTAGACGACACGCATGATCATTGGATGCTCAGCACCACGCGCGTCTGTATCAACCAGACGCCCGGGCAGAGGCCACCAAACGGTACTGGCTGGCTGGCTGGCTGGCTGGCTGAACAGGGCGTCGGCGTGCGCCCATGATTCGAGTGCGGTCTCCAGAGCCGGCCCCCGGCGGCCAGGGACTCATCTGCCTGAGTGTCGAGCTCGAGCAGAGCGATCTGCCAATGTCCGCTGCCCAAGAACCAAAAAAGGTAGACAATGGCCATCACGAGCACGTGAGAGCAAAAGGTGGCGCTAGCTCCAGTAATCAGGAGTAGTACGTCAGTATGCATCCAGTTGGATCAGGCCATCAGGGGCAAATGGCCGGTTAAAAAGCGCTACTCCAAAAGCAAAGTGGACACCAAGCTTGGTCAACCAGCCATCAGGCTATATCAAAGCCTACCCTAACACCGTTTTGTGATGCGGGAGGGAACGGGAACGGGAACGGGAACGTGACGCACTGGCGGAGTGGCGGTCCTCGAACTTTCACGTGGAGAGCAGGAGAGGAGACAACCGGGGGCTCAGCCCTACACAGCTAGACCTGTGCTCCCTCGTAGTTTTCGCGGTAGGCCAACGCCACGGGCCGACGGCCGCCGCGCCGCTGGACCACCTCATCCCCGGCGCGACGCCGTGACCGGGGCCGCCGCCGCCGCAATCCTGTGGGCACCACCCGTGGCCCTCCGGCACCACCCCGCATGTGCCGCGCCCGCGCACGGCTAGCACACCCTGCAGCAATGCTCAGCTCTCAGATCCGCGGCCGCCCGCCACCCGAAGGCGTGCACGAGAGCGGTGGTGTGGTACAGGCCGCGCGCGCTGTGGCGAACTGGCCCGCGCGCGTGATGCGATCTTGACTTGCTGTCGCCCCCCGCACCCACCCGCCTGCCGTGCGCAGCAGGCACGCATCGCGCCGAGCCAACCTGTTCCCTGTGCCCTTCCAGCTCCAACGACGGAGTACGCGCGCGGCGGCCGGCGCTCCTCCCCCCACGGCGCGGGGGGTCTCGGCGGCTGCTGCAGCCTCGCTGTCGCAGCCGCTACGGCCACATGCGCGCCGATGCGCGCGCGCATGTGATCGTGTGCTGCCGCCGCTTCAGCCGCCCCGCCGCCGCCCATCCAGCCTCCGATCCGTTCGGATGTGACAAGGGTTGCCCTGTGACGAAGCGAGGGATCAAAGGCAGGGCGCGCGCGTTCCTTGCTTCCGCACGCAAGGTGATTACGTGAAGGCTGCAGCGTCCAGCAGATGTTGCCTGTTGTTCGGCGAGGACCACCACCACCAAGGCTTACGTTACGACGGTTGCGACGTCGTTGTTCCATCCCGATCGCACAAACGCTTGATTCCCCCAATTGTAGAAACCAAACCCAGGGCAAAGCGAGAGAGTTAGCAAAAACAAAAACCTCGACAATTTTTTCCCGAACAATGCTTGTGCGTATGTGGTCCGCGTGGGGTTTTCATCCTCCGCATGCAGCTTATGTACCCGCTAGTGATGACGTGAGTGTAGGATTTCAAATTTAAAAAATTATAAATCACAAATCAAACATCAAAATTAAATTTCGATCCCACCATTGAATTTCCGACAATAAAACTTCAAAACAAGATCCCACGTGACTATATTTTAACAAAAAAAATTAATTTGTATTTTTTAATTAAGGTTATATATTCGATTATTGTCAGAACAAAACAAATGAATTATCAGAACAAACGAGAATAACTGTCAGAACAAGATCCTATTATACTTGAAACAAGTTTGTATGTTATCCCGAACAAAAAAATAGTGTCAGAACATGGGTCAAAACAAGTTGTTATTATTATGGCCAGAACAACTTATTATTATAGCCAAAACAAACTTGTATGTCATCTCGAACAAACAAAATAAAGTGCCAGAGCAAATAACAACCGTCACAACAAGATAATATTGTAGTTATAGCAAGTTTGTATGTCATCTTAAACAAATAAATAGAGTGTCAGAATAAATAAATAAACTAAGGGGGGAAATATAAATAGAGAAAAGAACGAAAAATCAGCATAAAATGATATGTAACTCTATGTAGGCATGAAGTGTTGTTGTGCAATGGTTGCTAACTATCTTGCTTGGTTGAAGGTCTGAGATTAAAATTTTGTGGTTGATGAAATTTGTCTATTCTAACTTCGTATAGGACTGTGAAGGTTAAAAAAGAAATCGCGAGCCGAGAGGAAAAAAGGAAATCATGAGCCAGAAGGAACAAAATTGAAAAGAGAAGATAAAAGAAACAAAAGAAAAAATGAAGAGAGAGAGAAAATAAATGGAAGATGGAAGGAAAAAACGAAAAGAGAAAAAAAAGGAAAAAACTTTGAAAAGAGAAGGTAAAAGGAACGAAGGAAAAAACGAAAAGAGAGAAAAAAACGAAGTCGAAATGAAAAACGAAGGAAAAAACGAAAATAGAAAAGAAAAGAAAACGAAGGAAAACGATACGAGGAAAGAAACAAAGGAAAAAACAAAGCGAGAGAAAACAAAAAATACCAACTGAAGGAAAAATGAAAATAGAAAAAACAAAGGGAAAACAAAAAGAAAAAAGAAACGAAAACCAACTAGACCCCTCGCCGGCCCGCGGCGCGACGCTCGCTCGACGAATTTGTCGCTGAAGCGACGCATATGACTCCCGGACATCCGTCACCACCCGACCTGTCTTCTTCGTTAAGGTTTTAGGGTTTACGATAATCCAGTGTCCGATCGAGCTTTTTAGCATAGTAGCAGAGAAGTGTTTAGGGGTTAATCTGAGTTTAGGAGGCTAGAAGGCACACGAGCGACGAAGACCTCTTTTTTTGTTTCCAGTTGCGTGCATCATGCTGGAGACTGATGGGCCCTGCACCCATCAGTGTGACGAGCTCGGGCACCAGCTAGTTTGGTCTTGGTGCACTAGCTAGTAGCTAGTAGCCAGGAGGCGGAGGGGATCCGAGGCGGGAAAAAGGCTCGCGTCGCATCATAGAGATTAGAGACTAGAGATCGAGGACTCTGCTGCTCGACTGCTCGTAGCTGGGTTGATCTCCATCGTCAATCAAATGGTCGAGGATCCTTAACGCGACAGATGTCATCAGTCCGCCGTTTAAGGCTTCCTAGATGAGACGTATCGACGCGGACTGCCGTGCGCCCGTGCCGGTCAGCACAGTGCCTGGGACAGTAGTGCTAGTAGTAGCTCTCAATCTGTTAGGTGTGTGCACGTCGAAAGGTGTTGCACACCTCTTGGCTGCACCAAAAGCTTGGCAAGTTCGCATTGATGCCAGTGCGTGTCTTTTGGATGGAATGCAAGCAAAAGATCAGACTATCTGAACCCCATATGTACATCTAGATGTGTTTTCCTTTTACCCCGCTGAAGAATACATACGGTCCTGCATCCTATCATGCATCTTTGAGAACAATTGACAAGCTCAAGAAAATGAATAATTCCTTTTCAAAAAAAAAAGAAAAAGGAAAACAATAATTCGTGATGGATGGATAAAGAAAGGTGTGCTACATGCAAAATGGTAGCGCTAGCTGTCATGTGCCGTACTGGTCAATGATTACGCAATAGTAGAGAATAATGGGGACAGCATTTGCCATTTCAATCGCAGGCCACCGATCCAATATAATCAGTGGGATATGATGAATGAATTCGGTAGGAGTTGGTTCACAATACTAAACATTTTCCATCAGCATTAGATTGCCTTGCTTAGATTGCGTGGGCCCGTCGATATTGGACTACCCACACACACATATATGCATGCACCAAAAAGCTCAAGCCAAGAGGAGAGCGGTTGGCATCACAAATCAGTCATTAGGGAATGCTACTGACAACACAAATCGCATTCCTCGTATCAAATCCAAAACTTGGACACTGGGCCGGGGGGACCCAAACTGAAAAAGACGGAGAGATACAAGATAATGTACAAAAACCAGAGGAAATAAAGCGAGATGGTGGACGCATCACACATGGCATGCTTGCGTTTCAAGGTCGTCATTAATGAAGCTGGATGATGCGTGCAGTTCAGCATACTATGCTGCAACCAAACCATCATAGTATAGTATAAAGTGTTTTCCGTAAGGCTTGGATTTGCGTATGTGTGAAAGATGCATGCCTCCAAACGAGGGCAAAGCAGGCAAACGGCTCCTGATCCACTGGCCGGCCAACCGCCACATGATGCGTGGTGGAAAGAGAACCCCACTTTGCATTGCTCAGGCCACTAGCAGGTAGCAGCTAAAAATCATGTGAACTTATGCTTGTACCATGCATGGAGTAACCTGCTGCTTACATTCTAAACACAAAGAAACAACTGCATGCATAGCAACAAATGCTATCCAGAGAGCCTGGAAAAATGGTTACATACATTTTTTTTTACCCCTGCATGATCCACATGCGTCTGCACAAGTACTGTGCCACTGTTTCAGCGAGCATCGTCGTCAGTACGTACCAGTAGGATCAGTATCACCACAATAAAATGCCCGGCCCGTACGCGCAGTACGCACCGGCTGTCAGAATGTGAAATGTCGGCGGTCAACAGTCAAGGCCTGTCAGTAAAAATGAATGGGCTGCTGCGACAGTCAGCCAGCCAGCCAGCAGGTCACCTTTCATCACCCGGCTGCACGCCGCTCCAGCTCGGCCGCCAGTTCACTCGCTTCGCTGCTTTCCAGTTTAGGATTCCAAGCTTGTTCATGTCGCAAAAGCGCGGCACCCGGCCCGTCCCTGAGCACCACCAACAGGGACAGCCAGCCATGCATGCGCTCGCGCCCTGGGAGTTTTCACAGTCCAGTTCAGAGATCGAGTCCAGGCGCAGCGCAGGGCGCAGGCCACCGCCATCGCTTTTCGGGGAAAGATGGCGCGGCGTCCCGGGCGGGCCCTCGGTAACAGCCGTGCAAGCTTGGAGCCCGGGCCGGCGCCAAGGAATCCGATGCTGCTGACACCGGTTGGGCTTGCTGCCGGGTTGGCGAGGCGCACCATGCAGCGCCAGCCACCACGAACGTAACAGGGACGAATGATCGATCGGGTGGATGCGTTGGGCGCCAACCGCCCAACTGCCAGCCGCGACCAAGCCGGCCAATGGCGCGGCGGCACCGTCGGCCAAGCGGAGCAGATGGGGGGCACGCATGGACGATCAACCCAAGGCTCAGCGTAGCTTGAAGGGTCGGACACCGTCCCGTATGGCGTCCGGCCGGCAGAGACAGCTGATGACGGATGCCTCCGCCAGTTCCGATCCCGTGGCGGTGCGCCGTGGCCGATGTCTGAAGCAAAGCAAACCGTGCCCGCGCGCGTGCCTGCATGCGGGAGCTTGCTTGCCGGAGTAGCACTACCTACAAGCCACAAAGTCACCATCGCGGCGGGCTAGCTAATAAACCACAACCCGCCAGAGCGCCCCCGGCTCTTTATTAGCTTGATGAGGCTTGGCGACCAAGAGGGTGTTTGGATCCCTTTAGTCACATGACTAAAATTTAGTCAGACTAAAAAATTTTTAGTCAAAGTTTCCCCTGAGGGTGACTAAAATTAGTCGGCAAAGATTAATTACTTTTAGCATTAAATTGCCCTCCCTCTCTCCTTTTTTCTCTCCCCTCCGAAGAACTACCCGGCGAGGCCACTCTTGAGCCCATCGTCGGCAAGGCGGCGGTGCCGCCGAGGCGAGCACGGCGGGGAGCGGCGACGAGACCTCACCGCGGGGCGCGGTGCACCCTCGGTCGAGGCGGCGGCGGCCGACGGCGTCGGCGAAGGACAGGGCGGCGGCGCGGGATGGGTACCGACGGATCTCCCAACCGACGTCTTCTTTCTCGCTCCATCCGCCGACGCCGGCCGCGGCACGACTCCTCCGTTTCCACGCGGTGGCGGCGTGACGGCCAGGGTGACCCACGATGAGGACGCGAGCCCCCCCTTCTCCCTCCCCCCCGGCCGGCCACGGGGCCACGCACGGCGGCGACGCCTCCGGCTCCCCTTCGCCACCGGATGCGGGGAGGGAGCACCATGGCGCATGAGGGAGCGCGGTGGGGCCCGGCGGCGGTGGGAGCGAACACGGTGGCGCAAGAGGGGAGCGCGGCGGACGGTGGGGCGGCGGGCGGAGAAGGTGAGCGCGGTGAGCGCGGGCGGATTGCGAGAAGAAATCGTGGGGGATCCTACCGTCGCCGTCCATGGTGGAGGAGGGAGCGCGATGGAGACGAAGCGGGGCGGGCGGCGGTCGGGGGGCGTCGGGGGGGGGGGGGGCGTTGGCCGCCGGCGGTGGGATGGCCGCGGGGACCGCGCGTCGCCGCCGCGGGAAGCCGGCGTTGGCGGCCGCGGCGGGATGCGCGCGGCCACCGGCGAACGCCGGGAGGAGGCGCGCGCGGGGGGGGCCGGTGGCGGGGAGGGGCGGGGAGGGGGCCGGTGGCGGGGAGCGGCGGGGTGGGGGGGGCGGTGGCGGGGAGCGGCGGGGAGGGGAGCCGACGCGCGCGACGGGATGGAAGGAGGGAGAGGAGCGCCTGCGGGAGGGAGGGAGGGAGAGGATGAGGCGCGTGGGCCCTTCGCAATTATTGCAGAGATGGGTTTTAGTCCCTTTTAGTAGGGTCATGGGTGACTAGAGGCTTGACTAAAATTAGTCATCCTTTAATCATGGGTGTTTGGAGAATTAGTCATTCTAGATGACTAAAATTAGTCTAGTCACCTCTACTTTGCTGGATCCAAACGCCCTCCAAGGCTAGCCACCCCCGGCCGCGTTGCCGTTGCCGACGGCCGGAGCGCGGGGCCAATCAGTCACGAACCGATGTGATTTCGTACATGGGTTTTGGGTTGGGATGGAGACCGCCGGCCGTGATGGCATCTCGGGGTCTTGGCGGCAAGTACAGTGGACGGGGGGGGGTACGTAACGGGGAGGCGTCCTTTCAGGCTGCCGCTACTGCTCCGTACTACGTACGAGTAGTGATCGATGAGAACGAAGGTGATGCTAATGGTGTGAGGCAGCTATCGCCCATGCACGATGCACTTATTTTTCTCAGTCGGAATCGATGAGACGTTGCTTTCGGGCGTGGGGTTTGTGCTTGTTGTGCCTGCCCAGCGAGCTGGGGGGTCGTACCTGTGCTGTGCTTAAATTAAATTAAAGAAGGTGAGGGCCGTGTTGACCTGACCTACTATCAAATGGGAACCACCTTGTGTTATTGTGTACCATGTTTGAAGCACTGAACAGAGCTTTTTTCCTTGACAATTAAGCACCTCAAGCTGCTCTGTAGACGCTCTGCACCCCTCCTTTTACGAGTTTCGTGCGCTTACTACTTACTCTGTCGTCGGTAGACTGCACCCTCTGAAGTCTGAACCAACGGCTTTCGGATCATCAAGTTATTATTTGGTTGGGGAGGGAAAAATTCCCCCCCACTACTAATTAAGGGTATTAAACAATGTCAGTTTTCAAAACTATCTCCAAAGCCCTGTGTAAAATCGCGAGACAAATCTAATGAGGTATGATTAGAGGATGGTTACTATAGCATTACTGTAGCAAATCATCAATTAATTATGCTCATTAGATTCGTCGCGAAGAGTTACACTCATACGTGAAAAGGTTTTGGAAATAAACTTCATTTAATACTCAATGCAAGTAAGGTTCCCTGGACGTAAAAAATTACGCTGACCAACCAAACATGGGCCTTGAACATCTTTTTTTCCCTCCCTGTTTGACCTGGTCACGAGAAAAAAAAACCTAGGATGATGTTCGCGGGCCACATGTGCCGAAGCTTGTGGTGGCTACCTAGCGGAATCACGCGTGACCCAGTAGTAAAAATGGGCCTCGCGGATAATTTTCCAATTTGGGCCTTGGAATTTGGGCTTAAATTGGGCCGCACTCAAGAAAAACCAGATTTGTGCTAAAAGAAACAGAGAAAAGAGGGAACTTCGTAGGAATTTCCTGCAGTGGTGACGATCAAACTTAATGCCGTCGCAAGTACAAGGAAAAAAAAATAAACCTTCAGGGTCGCGTACATGTGGTGCTTGCCGGTTTTCATCATGTGTGACTAGTATACTAAAATCGATGTGCAAGCCCAGTCAGCCCGGAAATCAGCAGTGGTATGATCGTAACAGCTTGATTTGTGTGAGCTAAAAAGTGTATTCAACGAATTCTGATACAAGTTGTTACAAACATGTCCACGGCCAGCTGTGCATATGAGATATGCTGCTTTTGTGGTAATCTACTAATTTACGACCTACAACCCAATAATGGTCATTATGGATTTATGATGATACTGGAGTAGTACGTTTGTTCGTCGGTTTTTGGTGCGGCAATCGGCAAGGTGTACTGTGCATAAAAGCATAGTAGTGACTGCAAAAATCTGCAATGTATATGCCAGTTATGAAGTGCGGTTGCAGGCTTGCTACATGGTGCTAGTGCTGCGATGTTGTTGGCGATCGAATCATGGTCTCGTGGAAAGAGCAGTGGTTGGAGCTGGTTACTTTTCTGTGCGTGTGTTGACCTGTGGGATATCGCGTGGATGATCGAAACAATCAAAGGAACGATCAGGATCGCTATTTTAATAGGGATGGCCGGATGGTATTGATTATAGTATGCCGCAGGATAGTGTAACAGGTCATGACTATTTTCTTTATGTTATACGAATTCACATATACATATGCTGATCAGCTGATGCTGTGCAGGTGCAGCAGTGCAGGTAGTCCTCTACGCGTTTTGTCTGATTGCCTCCGACTTTCGCGCCTGTAAAGTAAACTAAGCTGCACGCCGTGTACGTGGATACACCCCGCGTACACGTTTCTTTTCTTTGCTACTCCAATTTTTTTATCAACTTCCAACAGTCATGGAATACATGAAAATGTTTTTTCTGTTGGAGTAGAGAACTCAATACGTAGCTGCGCGCGATGACCCGCGAGGAGGATCGACCCCTCGAGATATACAGCAAGGCTCCGTATATATATGTAGTACTACTGTTATCGCTGAAGATGAAGCTTCAGTGGCAGTATTATTACCACCAGTTGCAACGTGCGCCAAAGTCAAATCACTTGGCAATGTTTAGTCTTCCCGCAGCAACCGATGATGCTGCTTCCTTTTGCAGTAGCAAGTTATAGGATACTCCTCCGTAGTGGCAAAGTAAAACTAACCTTACCTTCGACGAAGCGCTTAGCTTCCTAATCTGACGAGCTCCCAGTTTCAGTACCCGTCTTGATTGATGCCCAGCCCTCGAGAAGAAAACAGCATAGAAACACAACATCCGCTCCCCAACACAAATCTGCAACCCCTACCAATTCGAATTCGAATTCAAAGTTTAACTGCGCATCGATGTAGTCATGTAGCTAGCCGTCGTTGTAGCACGGTCTGTTGGTGATGCAGAGGAAGTGAGGAACAGAGAACGAGCCGTCCGATCCGTGCGTGCACGCGTCAGATGCTTCGCGCACCGCCGCGGTGTTGCCACCCCCCTTCATAACTTCATCCCGTGCAACACGTTCCCGGGCCCACAGCACAACGTACCCGCGGAACATGTACGCAGCAGTGCAGCACGTACTACTCGGAGGACAGGGGTTGACTACGCGTGGCGTTCCACTCCCGCAGCGTAAATGCCTCCGGCCCCACGCTGTCAGCCTCGACGCCCCGTCCCTCTATTTTAGGCATGCAGGCCCGACCGCCCGAGAGCCCCGACTTTGGCGACTTGACTCCGCCGGCCTCCTCCCCTCCCCGGCCCCTTCCCGTAAAAATCCCATCTCCTTTATCTCTCTCACTGATCCTGATACCACTAGCTACCTCATCATCAATGCAAGCACATCCTCCCGCGAAGTCAGAGGCGGCGCCAGCCGCGACCGCGCCGACCCCACCGTGGCCGGGGAAGGCGGCGGCGACGACGAAGGCGGGGAGGCCGACGACGCTGCTGGACGTTGAGGAGGTGGAGTGGATCACGCGGGAGCTGGAGCGGCTGCTCGCGCGGGAGCAGGGCGGCGGCGGCGACGACGCGGGCGCGGACGGGCGCCACCACCACCACCGCCGGAAGAGGGCCAAGCTGAGCCCCGCGCCGAAGAAGGGAGGGTTCCTCGCCGACCTCCTGGGGAGGCACGCCGCCTCCATATGCAGCGGGGTCGGGGACGACGCCGTGGACCGCTCCTCCGCCGCAGCCGGGGTCGTCGGCAGGAAAGGGCGACGGCGAGGCGGCTGGGGGAGCTTCCGGGAGGTGGAGAAGGTATAAAATCGTCGTGAGTACTGTCCGGTATTGGGGATTTGGCACGGAGGCGTCTGTTTCGTTCACCCGTAATGATCAACAAAATTGATCTCCATTCCGATGAACTCGTCCTTCTGTAAATTATACCGCGTGGGTAGTTGAGTTCGTTTGTAATGGCTCCATGATGATAGCGCTTACGCTTACAGAAATTAAGTTAAACACTCGTATAGTTTTTATACTCTCAAGCTGTGTATGTGTATTATTGGTAGTTTGGTTTTGAATCGAACAAAGTTAGCATAACTGTTCATTTGCTAGTTCATCAGTGATGAACAATAGCAGTAGCCGAGATCTTTATGAAAAAAGAGAGAAGAAAAGCAGTAGCAGATACTATCAATGTGAACGTGTCGCATTCAAAGCTGAATCGTTCAATGCTTCGACAGCAGTAAATTTCTTCCACGAGCTATGATAAGTCAGGCTGCGAAAATCATGGCTGCCAAGTTCCCCAGAAGAAGTGAATGCTGCCGATCGTGTTTTGATATCGAGGACACATTGATTCTCTTGAGAAGAAAGCAGCGTGAATACGATTTTTTGGGCTGGAGAGCTGCATCAAGGCCCAGTATAATTAACTACACTGTTCGATTGAAACCGGCCCAAAACAAGCAGAAACGAAGCAATTGGAAGCGTACTAGAGACTGGAGAGAAGCGGAGAGTGCGAGACTCGTGGTGCGAAGTGCAGCTGACAGCTGACTGAGGCCAAGAGAGAGAAACCGAGAGGGAAGCGGTCACCCACCCAAAATGGAGGCGGCCGCCTCGTCGCCGTCGCCGGAGCAGCCGCTGCTCCGGCCACCGTCCCCGCCGCCCCAGAATCCCCGCGGAGGAGCCAGCTCCGGTGACCCGGCCTCACCTACTCCCTCCGCGGCGAGGCCGAGCCGCCTCGCGGCGCTCATCGGGCGCGCGGCGGGGCGGCGCGGGCCCTCGATGCTGGTGCGCGAGACGGCGGCGCTGCAGCTCCAGCAGAGGCGCGCGGACTGGGCGCACTCCCGCCCCGTCGTCGCGCTCGACATCGCCTGGAACGTCGCCTTCGCCGCCGCCGCGACCGCCGTGCTCGCGTCCTCGACCGAGGAGAGCCCCGCCAAGCCTCTCCGCCTGTGGCTCGTCGGGTACGCCGCGCAGTGCCTGGTGCACGTCGGGCTCGTCTGCGCCGACACCGGCCGGGGGACAGCGCGCGCGCGGGGCTCCGCCTCCGATGTTGAGTCCGCGGGCGCGGGGACGGACAGCTCCGACACCGACGGCGAAGATGACGAAGGGGCGGAAGAGAGGAGCAGGTGAGGCACTATTTAAACCTCAGCATATATCGTATTGTGTGATGTGCTTATATTAGGATTTAGGGTTTTTGCAATGAACTCTTAACTCTAAATCATGCTTGCTCAAGTGTATGTGTTGACTTTTTAATGAGATTTCAGTATGCATGTGCTTGTATTAGGATTAGGGTTTGTGCAATGAATTATAAGTCATGCTTGCGTAATTGAGGTGTTGTCATTTTTAACTGCTAGTCTTTCTCCTGCAGCTATACAAGTCGTTGTGAGTCGATGAACACGATGATATCGTTTCTGTGGTGGATCATTGGATTCTACTGGATAGTGTCAGGCGGGGAGGTGCTCGAGCTCAGCGCCCCACGGCTGTATTGGTACGTCACTTGTTTGCTTCATTTTGATTGTGATCTGGAACATAGCATGTAACTAGTGTCCAATGTTTGAATGAGAGTGCCATGCTGGAATTTAGTCCCTTTGGAATATGCAAAGTACAGCGGTACAACTTATTGAAGAGCTCAAAATTCGTTTGACACATATATATATTTAAGCTGTTGCTTCCATTTAAATATTTTTCCCAGTTGATGCATGTAGCTATATACTCCATAAGGTGTGAGTTGTTCTACTTGTCATTCTTAAATTCTTACCGACAGAGTTATCCGCTTTGCTATTGATTTTGCAGGTTAACTGTTGTGTTTCTAGCCTTCGATGTGTTTTTTGCCGTGTTTTGTGTTGTTGTGGCCTTCTTCATTGGGATTGCACTGTGCTGCTGCTTGCCCTGTGTCATTGCTATTCTGTATGCACTGGCTGGCCAGGTAAAATAATGAATTATGAGCTCAATAAAAGTAGTTCCTTCTGTACCGCTTTCATTTGTTACCACACATTACTTACTTCCTTTTCCCCAAATTATGTAGGAGGGTGCATCAGATGCAGATATTAGTGTTCTTCCCAGATATAGATATTCTGATCCAAGTGAGAACGGAGAGAAAGGGACAGATGAGGGAGTGATGATACCTATCCTAAATAATAGTGGAACATCGACAAGTGAGCGTATTCTTCTTCGCGAGGATGCTGTAAGGATTTTGTTCCATGTTATATCCAAGTTTCCTCAGCAACCCCCTCTCTCCCCTATGATTTTTTTGCACCATGTTATGTTATTTCTAACCATTTTAAGGTATGCACCAAATTTTCCAAAAAAAGAGCTTAACATTTATCTTGTGCTTTGTAAAGCATTACTGCGCAAAATTTTTCAGTCACTTTCTCTGTATCATGTATGCATTGGCATGCCAGTGAAATTTCCGACAGTCTTGTCTTGTTTTCACCAATTCTATGGTTGGTAGAAACAGATCAAGCAATGCTTCTGTGTTGCAATACTAGCATTTCCGACATGATGATTTTCTGACTCTTGTTATCTCAGGAATGTTGTATCTGCCTCTCATCATATGAAGATGGAGCAGAGTTATCTGCTCTCCCCTGCAACCATCACTACCATTGGACATGTATAACCAAATGGCTACGAATGCACGCAACATGTCCACTTTGCAAGTACAACATTCTCAAAGGCAGTGATAGTGCATAACAGACTTATGCTGACATAACTTCTACACCCCAGAGCCTGTGTGCATCAACATCCGACTCGTGAAGAATGCGAGTGAAGCTTCTGCAATGTCTTAGTGTTTCTGATCTGGTTGTATGCTGATTTTTAAGAGCAGTTGTTTTAAGTGACAATGATTTGTGTTTTCCTGTTTAGGATGTGGTGACAGCCTGTAAATGGATGAAACCTAACTTACAGTTGGCTTTGCTAATACCACGTGTAAATATCTTCTGAGTTGTGCTGCTTTTTTGCATACGGTTTGGTAATAAATTCACAATTTCTAAACTTATTTGGTTTAAGTTGCTGCATTTTCTTGCTCTGCCGAGCAGTCAGAATGATGCAGCAGGTACAATCTAAAAAGTCCTTTTTCTTGATTCTTTTCTGCCCTACCTAACATGACTGTTGAATTCAGAAGAAGCTCTATATATAAATAAAAAAATTCTAACCGCACCACATGATTCATGTCCATCACGCAACGTTCGGCCAAAAGAAATTCAATTTCTCATGAGCTTCAGTAAGGGTCTCATTCCAATACTTGGCAATTCTGATTGTGGAATCGCGTGGTACCACTGTAGGATCTCGTGGCACCATAAAGTTTAAAGTGAAATACTATTAAGCAGTTGATCTAATCATCTACAACAACAGTCACACAGATGCTCACGTCTAAAGAAATATATTCAGGTGCTCAGAAAATGTCGGCAAACCAGTATGAAACCCAGAACTTTATAAGAAATGTTGATGAAAATGTACTTGTCATTCTCATTCCTATATTGCCTGAGATGATTACTTTTTCTTAGAAGTTAGAACAGTTACAATACAACATACAACAAGGCACTGAAGTTAGTGATAAACAACACTATAAACTACCCAGTCCTGTAACAGCAATCACAGTATCTACAGCTAAGATGTGTATCCACAGTGACAACGACAACATTCTCAGTTATCGTAACTCTAGTGCAAAACGTGCCATTCTATTGTCATTATATCAAGTAGTCGTCTCCATAGACCTTGAAAAATGCTTCGTACACATGGGAATTCCTCTCTCTGATCAAAGTGCAAACATTGTGAGCATCCCGCCATCGTCTGCACTTGGAATACATATGAACAAGCAAAGTTTGCAATGCAACATTCATTTCAGAGCCTGTCTTGATGAGACGGGCATGTATCTGCCTTCCATACTGCAGAAGCCCTTGGAACCGGCACAGGTTTAAAAGTCCCGCTAAGGTGTAATGATCAGGCCTAACACAGGCAAGCTCCATTTGACGGTAAATGTTTATTGTCGCCACTGGTTGTCCATCATCCACATAACCTGAAAGCAATGTGTTCCATGAGATCAAGTTCCTCTCATTCATCCTGAGAAACAGTAACCGGGAGATTTCAATGCAGCCACATTTTGCATACATGTCGATAAGTTCAGTTTCCAGTACAACATTCATCTGGTTTATGACCTTAATGGCATGTCCATGAATTTGCCTTCCATATTCTTTATACCTTCTATCACCACAGAGCCTCAGAAGGTTTGCAAAGGTATGTTGGTTAGGCTTTATATTTGCCGACTCCATTTGTCTGAAAGTATCAAGTGCTGAGTCAACCAGCCCATTTTCAACATACCCAGATAAGAGCGCATCCCAAGATACATAGTTCCTCTCATCCATCCTGTCAAATACCAAGCGAGCAAATTCCATGTTGCCGCATTTACCATACATGTCAACAAGTGCAGTGCCGCGGATGACATCAGTATCCAATGCTCTTCTAATCAAATAACCATGGAATGCACGGCCACTATATATGTCACCCAAGTGGGCACATGCTGCAACTCCACTGCCAAGGGTGAAACGATCAATAGTGAAACCAGACTCTTGCATCTGAATAATCATGTCTAGCGCCTCTTCAAAGAATCCAAGACGAACATAGCTTGAGATGATTGTATTCCAACTCACTTGATCCCTGCCAATCATCGTGTCAAATACCTTGCTGGAACTCTCCATGCTGCCACACTTCCTGTACATGTCAATGATGCAGTTCCACACGGTGGAGTTCATTCCAAACCCAAGGACAACTCCCATCGCGTGCATCTGCTTCCCACGGACAAGACACCCCAGTGCACCGGATGCCTGGATAGCCATTACAAGAACAGAAACATTTGGAAGCACACCCGAGTGCTGCATGGCCATGAATGCATCCCAAGCTTCTTCCCACCGAGAAGAACGAGCATAGCCACCAATGATCACACTCCAAGAGACCACATTGGGCTCACTTATATCCTCAAACACTTTACTTGCATCATCCAACAAGCTAAAATCAACGTAAGCATCGGCCAATGCAGTACCCACAACGACATGCTGGCACAACGAGCACTTGATGACCAGGCCGTGCACGGCTAGGAGCATCCCGCTGTCCCTTAGGCCGACGCAAGCTCGGAACACGCTCGGGAGCACGAACCTGCTCAGGAGAACCCCCTCCCTCCGCATCCTGCGGAAGTGCTCGACGACCTCCGCGTGCCTGCCGGCATGCGCCAGCGCCACGACCGCCGCGCTCCTGCCCTTCTCGCCGCCCTTGGGCGCTCCGCCACGATCCTGCTCTTGCACGCCTCTGACCTTCGTCTCAAGCAGATTGGCCACACCAGGAACCGTCTCAGGCATTCTGTCGAACAGGTTACGCGGGTTCGCCGGGCCGGGGTTCTGCTCGGTTCTTGGACTGGGCCGCACGAGAAGTCCTCGCTGCAAGGTGGCCGTGGAGGAGGCGACGCACCGGAGGATGTGGCGGCGCCGTCGCCGGCGGCCGAGGCTCCATTTGAGGCGGGTGGGTTGGTGGGAGGCGGGGTTGGGATCGGCGCGAGGGGGAGGGAGCCCCGGAGGATAAGGGCGCAGGAGGCAAGCGGCCATATCTGGTTGCTGTTTGGCTCAAAAGAGCAGGAGGGAACCCGCGAGCCTCAAGTTATCACTACTACTTCTAGCGGGTAGCGCGGCTACAGCAGCAGAGTCATTTCTTATTTCTCTCTTCTTTTTTTCTCCCCTTTATTATTGTATTTTTAGAGCGAGCACATCAGTTATTCAGGAAAGTCCAAACTGTAAATTTTGATTTTTGACAAATAATTAGTCTGACCATTTATAAGTGTGTAAAGATTATGTACTTTGTATTTATGTTCTTGTTGAATGGAAATGGGGCAGGGCCTCGATTCAAAAAAGAAAAATGTGTAAAGATTATACGGCCAGATTTATGTCAGTTTGCTTTTATTTGACACTGGGTTTGTAGTTGCGAATTATACATATGCGAAAGTCCAATTTTAAAGACAATCAAAACAGAGTACATACACCTTCTGCCTTCTGTATTCTATTTTTGTTTGAAAGGGAAGTACGTGAGCGCAATGTACATGATACAGCCGTGCAGGCATGTCACAAAGGGGCAGCGATTTCAGAATTCATTTCAGGCATACTCAGTAGTCACCATACTTGCACAAGTCCAGTAGGTGCAGCTCTTCATTCTCAGATACTGTACATCAGCAAGATGTTACCAAGTATACAAGCCATGTCTCTGGGGAGAAAGGTCTAATTGTGGCGCCTGGCCACAGACCTAAAACAACTACAACAAATATATACATGGACCATGTGTATTCTCACATCTGCCTCTTCTTAATGTTACATGCAGCTACAATAAGAGTGGTTATTGTTACTCCTCCCTACAGGGCATAGATTTTCTTGTCATGATCAGAGAAAGCTTCAAGATCTGAAAATCCATCATGAAGTGACCAGGAGAAGGACTTGCTGCCACTAGCCCTCTTGATGCGCCGCTGTCTGTCATCACCAAACCTGAATCGTGGACGCAACAACAGATAGGCTAGGAACAGGAGGGTTCCGATCATGATTGGACCTCCAATGGCCGATATAGTGAAGGCCATCCAGGCATGCTGTGGACCAACTACAACATAGGCCAGTGAGATGAAAGCAGCCCCTGTGCTAAGGCACGCAGTCCACATGAGCTTATTTACAATCTTGATAACTTGCTTCTGGGCGCCAGTTTCCCAGGCGACCAGGGTGATCTGCACGACGACCACCGCGAGGGAAATGAAAAGGGCGGTGGCATTCAGAAGACAGAAGACACGGAAACCAGTGAGTTTGGCTATATGGGCCTCACCGACGGCTCCCCCATTATTCACATCCTGGAAGTATTGACCTGGCAGATTGAATATTGCAACAAATGCAATGGAGGCGATCAGTGTTGCTACCATGGTAACTGAATTAATGGTGTTCTGAATAGCTTCTCTGTGTAGTTTCTGCAATTCTTTGCGAATCCCCGTCACTCGTTTATTGGTCTTAGCATTCTCACTAAGCTGCGCCTGAACGTTGTGCTTGATATCACTCACAGTTCTCCTTAGTTCTGATGCCTCATCAATTTTACCCACATTTCTGGCATTTTTTGCACCAGCCTCTGTCAGCCACTCTATTATTTCTGTTTTAGACTCGCCATAAGGAACTTTGTCAGCCAAATCCATAGCTGTTTCATTTTGACTATTGATGGCATTGACTTCAAGTGTCTCAGAGCTAAGCAGAAGTTGTACCATCTGAAAATAATAGTGACTGATAAGATAATATGAACTTGAAGAAACAACATAAAGCATGCTTGGAAACAAGTACAACGTAGTCCTCAACTTCGCATTGACTTCTGTTTGTTGTACTCAATACGAGCTTATCTAGAGAATCTTGAGAACACTAATTTCTGTCTCAATATTAGCTACAGAATCAAAACTAAAATACTCCACAAAATAGAAAAGCAGCCGTCATTCTGAAAGTTTTTGGATGCATATTTCAGTCTTTCCTTTATCAGTTGTGCTTCATTTAGGTCTATGAGTGGGAAGCTGGACCGCAAGAATATTGTATTGAGAAGTCAGCCACACTTCCACTATAGTGACATCATAATATTAACATCCGGATATATTCTTGCAACTTTGCAATGACTCAGTAAACTGACTAGTCAGCAGCAGCAGCAGCAGCAGCATAAACTAATGTCTTTATAGTGTTCAATAATCAATATAAGATGATTTTGTATCCTTTTCAGATATATGGTTCGAGTTTTCCTTAGATGCTCTGTTCCAGTAAGAAACCATACAGTGGGGATACATACATGAAGGAGAGCACCTAACAGTTTTTCAAAAATAAAAAAAAGGAGAGCACCTAACAGAAATGACAGTGCTATAGCTCTCGGTGTGTGCTATGGTCAACTAAAATTAAAAAGAGCAAACTATTTCTGTATGAGACTAGAGAAGAACCATACCTGAGGTCTCCACTTTCGTGTAGCTATGTGCAAAGCTGTGTTTCCCTTCTTATCACGCACATTGAGGATGGAAACATCAGCCATCAGTAACTCGTCCACCACATCTGTATTTTTACCTTTCACAGCCATGTGAAGTGCAGTTTGGCCCTTCCTATCCCTTATTGGAACGATACCTGGATCCCTCTCTATAAGTGCTTTGACAATGCGATGGTGTCCAATTCTCGCAGCAGTATGCAGAGATGTCTTCCCATTTTTCCGCACAATCCTTATGCAGCTATCATCAGTGTCCAGTATAGCATTTACAACGTCCAAGTGGTCCTTGACAGCAGCGGAGTAAAGAGGGCTAGTCTTGGAAGAGTCGCATACTGAACAGAGCTCCGGCCACCGCCCCAGGAACTCTTTCACAACCCCTGTTTCCATTTTTGAAGACAACCGTAAGTCTCTACATACTTATATACTAGGATAGTCATATAAATATGAGCCAACACATATCAAAGTCCCAATTCACAACTGACTTTTGTAATTCTGGAGATCATATAATTCCTCGTTAAAATGTTAAAAGCTCAGCAGGTTCAACAGACCTTGCAGTAGTACTAGCTGACAACTTAAGACACCCAGAGATGATAGAACTGCCAGCAGATTCGGAATCAGCCGCAAATGAATCGCGCTTAATTTAACTCTCAATTCACTAGAAGCAAGACATCGATCGGCCCCGCGGAACTAACGAAAAGGGATCGAACGGGACAGGGGGGGAGGGGGCTCAGCTCACCGGTGTGCCCCTGCTTGGCGGCGACGTGGAAGGCGTTGAGGTCGAGGCGGGAGCGGACGGTGGCGGCCTCGAGGTCGTAGAGCGGGAGGAGGAGGCGGACGACCTCCTCGCTCCCGGCCTCCGCGGCGACGTAGAGCGCGGTCTCCCCGGCGTCGGTCTGCGCGGCGGCGAGCGCGGCCAGGGAGGTGCCCGAGGCCTCGGCGTCGGCCAGGAGCGCGCGGACGGCGGCCGCGTCGGCGGATCGGACCGCCGCGAAGAGCGCCTGGTGGGAGAGCGGCGGGAGATCCATCGGGGGTTCGGCTCCGGCGCCCGCGTGGGCGTTGCCGCCGCTGTCACTCTGGGTGCCCGATGCCCTGCCTGATTGATTGGTGGTGCGGTGGTGGACTGGTGGACGACTCGGTTTGCTTTGCTTTGCTGCTGGGTGCTCTGCTTTCTATTCCTTTTTTCTAAGAAAAAGTCTACTTCACCCCCAAACTACAAGAGGGTGGAACATCACTCCAACCTATGAAAATGGATCTTTTCCTCCGAACTTTGTAAAACGGAGATAAATCACCCTCGAAGCAACTTTGAAAAATTATAGTAAATCATAGAAAAATCATAAAATGAAAATTCAAATTGTGTTAGACTTCAAATTAGTAGTTTTACGCAGTGAACATATAATATGGAATACTTTAGTACAATTTTGTCGCTGTAACTTTAGATCTATGCTTTTCTTCGTAGTTATAAAAAAATGTACTAAAACATATCATATTATATGTTCACTGCGTAGAACTATTAATTTGAAGTCCAACACAATTTGAATTTCTATTTTATGATTTTTATGTGATTTACTATGATTTTTAAAAGTTGCTTGAAAAAGATTTGTCCGCTTTTAAAAAGTTCGCAGAAAAGATCCATTTTCATGTGGTTGAGGGATGTGTTCCACCTCTCATAGTTTGGGGGTGAAATAGACTTTTTCTTTTCTTTTTTTCTATCTCCGTGGGATAATCACCAAGTGGGGCAGAAAGCGAGAGGAGCGGCAGGCAAGAGCACTCGGGCCAGAGGAGGCTTTTGGACGGAGACACGTCCTGCGGCAAAGGCAAACACTTTTGATGCGCATTTTTTGTTGGCAGGGAGAACGAACGAGTAAATTATGGTAATCCTTATTTCGTTCTTGCAGTATTTTTTTTAAAAAATGTTCTTGCAGTTTATGCGGAAGATTCATGACACAACGCTGTGGATTGAGGAATTGATTGCCTCACGATGCGGCATGGTGGTGGTTGAGCAAGTGCCAACTACGCTGGCTACAAGAAGTGAATTTTGTTAAAGCCAGACTGCCAGAACCGGTGGCATTACAAACGAGCAATCCCATGCCCTTGAGGAGAAATGAGGAATTGACAAGTCTTTGTTATGCTGTTATTCGGATGCGTTTAGTTTTTCGTTAGACGACGGAGATAGTCAGATGTTCCAGTTGTGATTTGTTCTCCGATTGAGTGAGAAAGGGAAAAGAACAGACGCACTAGTGACTAGTGTCAAGTGGTGCTGCCGCCATCGGGAATGAAAAGGGTTTTTCTTTGCACAACCCATCCGCTTTGAGGCCATCTCACCAACGCGAGTTAACAAATACTACTGCTGATGAAGCAGCAGCTCAAGGGGCCAAACTGTTCAGCTGTCTGAAGAAACACATAACTGGTTAAAACGAGCGTCTTACAGAACAACGCTATTGCTCTTGATGCACCCTACAGGCAACTAAAAATTAAACAGCTAACCATCTCTAGATGGCCAGGAAGGAAACATCAGCCAAAAGTCCTTCCACTGCTCCTACATCTGGATTTTTACCTTCCACAGCAGCCATGTGAAGCGCAGTTTGTCCCCAGAATGATGCCTGAATCCATCTTTATAAGTGTTCTGACGATATGGTATCAACATACAAATTTTACCACATCCAAGTGGATCCATTGGCACCAGCGGGGCAAAAGGTGGTAGTGCTGGATGAGTCTCACAGACTAAGCAAAAGCTCCAGCCATCCCCCTCAGAAATCTTTCACAAGTGCACTCCCTGTTGCCAAGTCAGATATATAAGTTATGCTTTGGTTAAGGTTGGAAAGAGAAAAAATATACACTAGCTACAGTCCATCATATATTTTTTAATTCCAAGTGGATTATTGACTTTTGTCATTTTGGATGGATATGCTATGAAGATTTGAACAGTATACATTTCATCCTAAAATTATCTGTACCGGCCTGTGCCTTAATAAACATTTATCATGACAGCATTATCTACTTTACCACAACACCATTTGCCGTGACAAAAAGGTTAGTAATTGAAGTTTAGCTAACTCAAGCTTGTTAGCAGGCTCTTCTTTTTTTTCACTCTTTACTTAGGATTTTACAAGTTCAAGGTTTCTCTCCTTTCCAAAGATGAGTAAGTTTTCTTCTTGAAACTCTCCTCTTTCCTTTTTATTGTGTTAAGCAAGTCAAACATAGGAAAAGTTATTTCATTAGCATCATCTAGCAAATCATCATTACTGTAGCTATCACTCTTAGCAAATTCACCTGTATTACGAGATTTGGAAGTGGATGATACCTTGCTCCATGATGGAAAGCCTGAAACACACATGTGAACATTTTCATCGTCGGAGTCGGTGCTGGAATCATTCGAGTCCCATTCCGCACCAATAACAGATTACAAGCACATCATGAGGTGTGAGCTTTGCAAAGTCTTCTTGCTTATGAATAATTGTTGCCAATGTGGGATTTCTTGGAGCGATGGCTCGTACCATTTTTTTGACGACAAAGCTGTCTGTCATTTCCTTGCTTCCAAGCCCCTTGATCTCATTCACAATGCAGATTAGCCTGTCATACATTTCATTTGGTGTCTCACCTTCCTCCATTGCGAGCCTTCCCAATTCTTCCGTCAATAGCTCGATTTTAAACTCTCGATGACATGGGGTGCCTTGATGAGCCAATTGGAGCCCATCCCATATCTCCTTGGCAGTTTTGAGCCCATACACCTTGTTGCGCTCATTTGGACTCAATCCACTAACCGTGTGTTTGGTTGGAGAGCCACGGGAGCGGAGTGGAGCCGTCCCTCGTTTTGGGGACGGCTCCAACCCTTATCATGTTTGGTCGCAAATGTTGGGTTGGAGTGACTCCAGCCCTTTTTTTTGTTTGGTTGGAGGGACGAAATATGGAATGGATGGCAGTTTTAACACCGTTAATGGGCCCCACATGTCATAGAGTGTAGAGGTTAGTGGGTCCCACATGTCATGCATCGTCTTCTCCCTCATCCCACGCTGGATCTCGAGCAACAGGATTCGGTGATCCGATTGTCGATGCCGCCGGCCTGGGCAAGCACCGCGCCGTGGCCCCGGGCGAGCCCCCGCCCCGCCGCCCGGATCGGGGAGGAGCGGGCCGAGCCCCGCGCCGCATCCCCGGATCGGGGAGGAGGGGGCCGAGCCCCCACGCCGCCGCCCCGGGCGAACCCCGCAATCGGCCCGGGTGAGCTCCGCTCGTTTTGGATCGGGGAGGAGCGGGGCGAGCTCCACACCACCGCCTAAGCAAGCTCCGCCCGAGAGCTACTCCTCCGCCACCGCCCGTGCCCCCGCCGCCTCGAGCTCTGCCCTGGGGCAAGCGCCACCGCGGGCGCGAGCTCCTCCCTGGCACCCGCGTCCCACCACCATGGAGGAAGGAGGAGGTCCGAGAGAGACATCAGGGAGACGGGGGAGAGACGGAAGAGCAAAACGGGAGCGGAGCGGCTCCGTCCCTCGAATTCTGAGGGACGGAGCCAACCCGCATCTGGAGGGTATATTCCCTCGGGAGCGGCTCCGCTCCCGCCACTCCCCATCCAAACAGTCGCGGGAGCGGATCGGCTCCGCTCCGCTCCCGCGGCTCTCCAACCAAACACACGGTAAGAATGGCATTTACAGCTAGAGCATTCTTGTGTTCATTTTGTTGTATGGTTGCTGGGCTGTCAGTATCCTTCACGGTATAACCTCTTTGAACAATCCGCCAAATGGTGGGGTGCATGGCTGACAAGTACATCTCCATCATCCACTTCCATGTGGCATAATCTGTTCCATCAAAGCAAGGTGCTGTACCTGAAGATAACAGATATGTCATATGTATGAAGATGGAGCATTCGTGCTTGCAGAGAAAAGGAAATGCTCTCAAACTCTCAAAGCTGTTAAGTCAAGCGCTTTCGACAAAATTAAATCAGCCATTCTGGTATGGACAAGAATTTTCCCCATACAGTCAGCTGAACGCCCGAATGAAAAGTGCCTAAATGGAGCGTCAGATTAGCTTAATCGAGCAAAAGAAGACCTCACAGCGGGATTAGGCAGTGAAATGAATAGGGCGGCGCGGAGGCCGGAGGATGACCTCACCTATGTCTATGTGGCTCCGCACGCCGACGAGGTCGACTCGTGAGGTGATGCTGGCGGCCATGAACTCATTGAGGGAGAGGATGAGGCGCACGAGCTCCTCGCGCCTGGCATCCGTGGCCGCATGCATTGCGGCCTCCCCGGCGAGCGCGGCCAGGGAAGCGCCCGACGCCTCGGCGTGGTCCAAGAGCGCGCGGGCGGCGACCGCGTCGCCGGACCGGACGGCGGCGAAGAGCGCCCCGTGGGGGAACGGCGGGGGAGCCGTCGGGCTCGGCTCCGGCCCCCGCGCCGCTCCGCGCGGCCGTGGGTCATTGGCAGCGCGAGGCATTTCTTCGCGGGTTGGAGGGAGGGCGACGGCGCTGTCACTCCGCTGCTTCACTTGGGTATGGCGCAGTGGTGGACTACTGGTGTAGCCTCGGGCTCGGGGTTGCTTGCTGGGAGGCGCTCTGCTATTCTCGGAGGAAGAGCGCAAGGAGCCGTTGGACTTACGCTCGGACTCACGGCCACGGCGCCACTCGAGACACGTTGCTTTCAAAAGTACAAACTACATAGATATCTTTTTAAGTTGAAAATGATCCTCATTTTATCTGATATGTCCCAAAATAAATGCTCGAACACTTTAAAATTTGACTAAATACTCTCTCATACTTGAAATTCTTGACATTTAGAACATGATTGTGGTAACCGATAAGTCATCAATTAGGGGTTTTTCCATCATTTCTCTTAATAAATAGGTTGTGAGTACATCTTTCAAGAGAAACAAGCAAGCAATGTCGGTTGGCTGGTGGGCATGATGGCTATCTTAGTTTGTTTCCGAGAAAATCTTCTTGGCTTTATTCTTCGGGTATTTGGTTTGTTGTGAGAGAAAAGATCTTTACTTGATGGTGGTGATAAAGCGAACAACAGTGAAAGATTTAGATGGTTACTTGGTTAGTGCACAAAGGCAAATAGGATCCTGGGCCATGAGGTTCTGGGTTCGATACATTGATGCATCTTTTAACATACGCTTGTAATTTTGAGCCTGCGTGCATGTTGCGGCTACATGCGGATAGGAATTTTGAGCCTGCGTGCATGCTAGAAGGGAGCGGCCGTGCCGTTGCGGCTACATGCAAGGGAGCGGGCGGCTTGAATCTGCGTGCATG
Organism: Cenchrus americanus; assembly: GCA_947561735.1. Lineage (NCBI taxonomy): Eukaryota > Viridiplantae > Streptophyta > Magnoliopsida > Poales > Poaceae > Cenchrus > Cenchrus americanus. The sequence goes on from OX387241.1 coordinate 15,885,779, forward strand.
TTGCGGCTACATGCGGATAGGAAGGAAGCAGCCGACACGTGCTGCGAGGACGGAAGGGCGGCGGCCGACGCGTGCTGCGAGGACGAGAGATTACGGTCCGCCAAGTTGCGGCTACATGCGTATAGGAAGGGAGCGGCCGACACGTGCTTGCGAGGACGAGAGATTATGAGTATGGAGGCAGTATATAATAAAAATATCAATGATTATCACTAAATAAATATCATTAGATTAATCATGTTATGTGTTTTCATGGCAACTTGCTTAAAGGTACAAATGTTAATATTATTTTTCTATATATCCGGTCAAACTTAAAACTTGTTGACTCCTTAAAATGAGATTTGAACACTTATTTTGGAAGTATAGATGAAATGTACACAGCTCTTTATAAATTATAATATTCTGTACATCATGCACTCAGCATGGAAGCAATATGGGCCATTGAGTTGCACCGAGATGCGTACTATTTTGTCTATCATGTGTGCATTTCGTTTGGATTTCATTTTTCTTCAAGTCATTCTGTGTCCAATGTGTCACTTCATGATGGACATAAAACAACATTTATGTATTGCACCGAATGACATAAAAGTGATTTGTTGCTCGTGAAACATGCATCTTTTTTACTTACTTGCTACTCCCCATGCGATAGTACAATTCTTTTTCACTGATTCATAAGCTTCTGCCACGTTTTGCTCTTCACAAACATTTTTAAAATAGACATTATACTTTCATTAGTCAATTATAGAACATCACAAACCTTACACTTCAGAACATTAATGTGCAAATCTATGCAAATAAATACAAAATATACTTCAAGACTATGTACATCATTGATCACACAAAATTTTAGCTCGTAGAATTTCAAAGATGCAAATATAAAGAAAAACTAAAAAGTTGTGTATCAATGTACAATGTTATGTACATAAAATTATTAAGTTGTTATTAGATGACAATGTCTATGTACGTTCCAATTGTTGATAGTGACGCCACATCGTGATGTCAATGGGAGCACGAGTTGGGATCTAGCCGAGCGGGTTGGGGGGAATTGATGTATGAGATTACGGGTCAACGGGATCATCTATAACATAAAATTTTACTTTGCCTCTGTTGGAAAATCACGTCTTGTTTTTTCGCATCCAGAAAATATGTCCGAACAAAACTGTTAGACTGTTAGTTTAGTCGTCTTTCCGTATCGACAATCCTCATCTTTTCACGTAATTTTCGAGAGGAAAATCTCTCTGGGTTCAGACCGGTGATGACCGCAAGACATTTATAATCCTCTTACTGTGGACTGTGCTCCTGGTTTTGCTGATTGTTGGGGGATTTGGAATTGATTGCAAAACGGACCCCTCTGTTTTAGAAACAAAGCCGTTGGTAGCTCCAAAGAGGAAAACCCGGAGAAGGAGAACATTTTCGCCTATAGTTTTGACAAGTGAAGTCATGATTAAAACAATTCTTCAAACGAGTCTTTCCCGCACTAAGAGATTGGTCTAGCACCCTTCGTCTCGCGAATCGTGCTGCACTCTCTAGGTTATTCAATCCTGGGTTTTCGTTTGTCTTTTCCATGGACGAAAGCTTGTAGAAAAATGTATAGCTCGAAAGGGGTCATCAATGATCTTTCACTTGGGCATTGCTATCTCTAATGTTTCTAGAGTTTTAGCTTTACACCCTTAGAGTATTGCTTGTTCTGAGTTATATTATTGTTCGTGATTGGTTTCGCTAAATCACGACACTGATCTTGATGATGTTTGTTGCGCACATGTTTTTGCTACATGTCGCAAATAATTTGTCAATAATTTATTACACACCACACACGATATAATTACAATTTTTTGCCAAATTATTACACACCTGCCGCATATGATGCACAAACTTATGAAATACTGTCAAAAACATAAAAAAAACTAAAGGAAAAAATATGTTGGGAAAAAATGTCCTGCACTCGCATTAACATATGGAGACCAAGAGATAAAAACATGGTCAACTCACAATTATCTCCACCTTCAATTTCAACCTCATCTCGCGAAACTTACACAAGTCATCGTAGCTCGTTGATCTCCAACTCTTCCGTGATGTGCCCCTTCATGCGGTATCGCTTGAGGATATCGTCCTCCATCTTGATGATCCTGTCCAGCTCAGTGTAAAGCATACAACCTGTTCGTTTGGCTGGTGGCTGATGGCTGGTGCTGATTTGTTCTGAGAGAAAAGTATTGCTGACTAGTTGCTGGTGGCTGGTTTGTTCTGAGAGAAAAGTAATGCTGGCTAGTGGCTGATAAGCCAAGCGAACAAGGCGTTAGTTTCGATAGCGGGCACGTTTGGATGAGTGCTGCTGCCAGTCAGGGCAAAAATTCTGTTAATATAAGCGCAACGTTCAGATGTTGATTAAGATTAGACAGACCACAATTCTTGTAGTTAATTTTTATGCGTCCGGACGGCCAAATCGAGACGGTTGAATATCCACCGAACTTTGGCCACGGCTGACGCTCTGCCAAAGCTTAGTCTCTGTGGGCTCATGTAGATGTGATGCTCATCTACACTCTAGAGGTGATGCTCGGGTGTCGGGTAGCTCATGTAGATGTGTAAAGCTTAGTCTCTGGGCACTGAGCACAAGCTCTAACCGTCTTGTTCGTCGGATTTATCAGCTATCAGCCATCAGTAATTTTCTCTTCGAACAAATCGGTCACCGACCAATAACACTTTTCTTTCTGAAGAAAGCAGCATTAGCAACCAGTCACCAGTCAAATGAACGGAACAGGGCACATGGTAACTCATGTAGATGTTGAAGGGAGTGGTCTAGAGATCTTCCGCGGGGCACGGTTCAAACAGGTACTGATGCAATCTTTCGGCAGCCTCACCTTCCTTCCTCTTCATCAAGATCGCCAGTGTGGACTTGACCTCCTTCGTCGCCGCCAGCTTGGAGGAGTTGCCCCCATCGCCGCCGCCCTCGGTTATTGAGAGATAGGGCTTGAGTGGAATTTTTTTATATTTAATTTGTCAAGATTTTCGAAAAATAAATGGTCGAATCGAAATTTTCGACAAATGTACATTTGGCGCCGTACCCCACGGCGGCAGGCTCCCGCTGCCGTATCCCACGTCGTTAAGTCCCTGCTGTTGTGGGGCGCGGCGGCAGGAGTGTGGTTCCTGCGCCAGGGCGGGCAGCGCGGCGCCACGACCTTGCCGCCGAGCGGCACGACGGCATGTCCGAACCGCCGTGCCACACGGCGGCGGGGTCTTTTTTGTTTTTAAAATACTTTTAAGGGTCTTTTTTTGTTTTTAAAATACTTTTAACTTTTTGAAAACGACAAAATAATAAGTGCAAGCATAATCACAAGGGAATATCCTAATCAACGACGAAGGAATAGTCACAAGGGAATATACATAATCACAAAGGGAAAAGTTTATACAAAATCATAGTACCACATCTAAATGTGCTGGCCCCTCTTCCCCCTAATAGCTCTAGCGCCAGCCTAGGTGTGGTCTCGGTCGTACGTCCACGGGTCAGGTGCCCTGACGACCCGTGGTCCTAGCTGGTCAGGAGACGGTGTCGCCATGGCCGCCTGCGATGAGCCTGCAGCTTCCGGTGTCGCTCTGCCGGCCGGTGTCGCTTCGCCGCCTACCGGTGACGCTCCGCCGCTCGCCGGTGTCGCTCCGCCGCCCGTGGTCGCTCCGCCGACGGTGACGCTCCGACGGTTGTGGTCGCTACGCCGGCCGCCAACTGTGACGGCTGAGTCAAAACCGGTGGTGGTTGTGTCAACTGTGACGCGGCAAGCTCGTCGGCCTGCTGCGGGGAGCCCTCCATGGTCGCGAGAATGTCGTCGTACCGAATCTCATCCTAGGCCAGCTGGTCCTCGGCGCCCGTGTCGAAAGTACTAGGCTGAGCCTGGAACTGGAACATAGGCGGACTGGACGACGAAGGAATATCTGTTGCCAGAAGGTGAAACGTCGGTTGTCTGGAACCTCCTAGCGTATACATCGGTGGCGGTTGCTGTCGAGGCCCGGCTGTCGGAAAAGGCGGCGGTCACCCTGTATGATTAGAATATAGTATAATAACAAACCCACAATAATTGCGACCATTAGTTGAAAATAAGGTCTACTGAAAGTACCTACGCCGGGTGGAGCAAACGGCCGCTGCACGTAGGCATGCGGGGCCCTGTGCCTGTGGGTGCTGCTGTACCCTCAGAGCTGAGAACCCGCCGGCAAAGGTAGCAGGCGTATGCTGCGAAGATGTTGTCGAGGCGGATCTCGAGGACGACGCTGGGTGGCGCAAAAGGAGAGGAATCTCTACAGCCCCGTCGTAGTTCACGACAGCGGAGTACCTCATGGCCGCAGCGAGGATCCTCTCGTACGTGCCCCGGTGCTCCTGAGGCCCCCAGGAGAAGCACTGCCCGATCGCCGCAGATGCGAGCCGCACGACCTCAGCCAGCGCGTCGTGCTGCGCACAAAATTAGAAACACATGTTTTAATGAAAAGTCATATGAATGTAATATGTTTGCAGTATCGTAGCTTACCGTTGTGTCGGTGGTCCAGTCTCGGCGCACAGGGTAGGTCGTGCCCGGCAGGACCCTGCTGTGGTCCGGGATAGGTGGCGGTGGCGGGGTAGCAGGCACGTACGTCACCCACGTCCGCGTCCTCGGTAGGTACCACTGAAGGTACGCTACCCAGGCGGCAGCGTCGTGAAGGCGGTGCTCGGTGACGACGTTCTGCTCGTGCGTCGCGGACGCCCACTCTGCCACGTACGGCTGTAGCACTCGGCGAATGACGTAGCCGCACGCACGCCCTTATGCGTCCACCTAGCATAGAACATGAAACATAAAGTTATTGGCAACTGAATATTTGTAACGGAAAATACTTAGAACTGTCAAATGGTAGCTCACCTGTGCGCGGTAGGCAGCAGACGTGGCGCAGCGGGTACTGGCATAGCCTGGAAGAGGTCGAACTGGCTCATCACCCGGTGGACGGCGTACTCCTCGACGTAGACGTCGAAGACCAGTCGTCGCCGCGTCATCCAGTAGGCCTGGTCTCGGGAGCACAAGGGCGAGAGCCCCTGTGGTGCGCGGGCAGCAACCATGGCGAGAGCGTACGGCGTCCACCGGACACGGGCATCAACAATCCGGTTGATCGACCAACGAAGTCCTTGTAGGCCTTCTTCGGCTGCTCCCCAGCCCAAACGTGCTGCAAAAAACGAGAAAAGTTAAGTGAATTGGACTACGAAGTCATAACACGAAGAATCGCGTAAAGGGGGGTCATTACCTTCCGAGACACCACAAGTAACCCATGGTGGGGGAGGCCTCGCCGGGTCGGTGCCGTCGGGCGCCGTCTCATACTCCGAGAGGTCCGTCCCGGGCCGACCGATGTCAAACCGCTCGTAGATCCACATCCGGAGCGAAGAGAGGGCACCCCGGAGGATCGCCTCCCTACTCATCGGCCTCGTCATCGCCGAACACGGCCCCCCGTACGTAGCCGTCGGGACGGCACGCCCCCCCGGATGCGGGGCATCCGCTCGAGGGGTGCGTCGGTGATCCTCTGAGCCAGGGGATCATGTACCGCGACACGGAGTCTCCCGCTGACTCGCAGAACAGCACCCACCCGAACAACCAGAGCAGGTAGACCTCCAAAAACCTGTCTGACGTCTGGTCATCGGCATCGTCCGCCATGTAGTCAGCCTGCACACACACACAAAGGTCCGTCGTCACATTCGTTTAAATGCATACAAATGTTGAAAATAAGAGTTAGAATCACGTACGCTGAACTGCTGGATCCAAGTCCAGGTGGGCCCGTGGGTTTCGACGAAGGGCAGATACGGCGCCGGCATGCGATCGTTCCGAGTAACGTTCGCGAACCGAGCAAAGAACCTGCCACGTCGCGGGGATGTCGATCGGCCCCATCGTCTCGCCGGCACACCACAGTCCTCCCAACATCGCGGCATCCTCCAGACTAAGAGTCATCTCGCCGACGGGGAAGTGGAACGTGTGCGTCTCTGGTCGCCACCGGTCCATGAACGCGGCGATCAGCGGGGCGTCGAAGTTGAACCGCGTCAACCACTCCGCCCGGGGAACCTCAGCTCGTAGCCTGTCCCCCTCGACCAACCGCGCAACAAGGGGAAGTCCTGCAGCGCGTAGCCTAAAAAATATTAATTTACTTAATGCAATTACTATTGTAAAGAAACGAGAATAAATAATAAATATGAATTACGTACTTTAGAATCCACCACGGGTGTATCGGCAGCAACATGCAGGTCGTCCGACAACGTATCGCGCCGAGCGGACGGCCGAGAACAGCCGACACGTACGAGTGGTGGTGCCGGTCCACCGCCTCATCGAACAACTCCGGCCGTACGTAGTCCAGCGGTGCATTCATAATTGCAAAAAACGAATTTAAACGAATTATGTGAATTTAAATAATTTTCTATGAATTTTATAGCAATTTAATCAAATTATGTCAATTATAACCATTTCTTATAAGTTTAAAACGAATTTAACAAATTATGTAAATATAAATAATTTCCTTCAAATTTTATAGCAATTTAATCAAATTATGTCAATTATAACCATTTTCCACAAATTTAAAATAAATTAAAACAAACTATGTGAATTTAAACATACCTAAGTTAACTAAACTAAATTTAACTAAACTAGGTTAACTAAATTGAATTTCTAAACTAAACTAATTTAGCTAAACTAACTAATATAAGTTAACTAAACTAACTAACTAAACTGGACTAAATTTAGAAACATACCTCACAAGTGCTTCGAAGGGTTGAAAGTCGAAGGTTTCAAGGGAGGATTGAGGGGCCGATGCCACGGGCTCGACTCCTTATATAGGTCGGCGCTGCCGCCGCTGCCCACGGCGCCAGGGTCCTGACGCCGTGGCCCACGACGCTAGGATTTCCTGTCTTCGTGGGCCGCGGCGTCAGACCTAGCCCCACCGGCCGATGCTCTCCCCCGGTACCCATACGAGGAAGGATGAAGACAGACTCCTACTAGAATTCCCCTTCGAGTTCTCGGTCTCCCGATCACGATCCTCACCGCACAATCTACTACCTTGGGTACCCCCTGGGTAGGTTTGCCGGGTTAAAACACCGACACTGCCGACCGTTGGCGGCTTCCCTAACGTCGTGGGCCACGACGGCGGGAATTCAAGCGCCGTGGGCCACGGCGCCAGATGTACATTTGTCGAAAATTTTGAATCGACCGTTTATTTTTCGAAAATCATAACAAATTAAATATATAAAAAATTCGCTTGAGTGCTTGACAGCTTGTGGCGCAGATGTTCCACGTTGGGCTACACAATTGCTACCAATAATAACAGCCCACGCCGGCAACAAACTAAAACACACGACCAACCCACCTATGACGGGCCGGCCCATCAACCAGCCGGCGGAGGCGCCGAGCGCACGGGGAGAATCCGCACGGGAAACACCGGAGTCCGGAGCACCCCGCCGGCGGCGGGCGGTAGTAGGTAGGATCTCCATGCGCGCACGTGCAGGCAGGGAACGGCGGCCAGAGCGGAAAGGCGAGGCCTGTAGAAGCGAAAGCAGAGCGCCGTGGTCGCGGGATGATGGTGTCGTGCGGAACCCTTCAACCTGTTCGTGGTGTGGTTGGATAGACGACGACGGCCATCGATCCTTGGCCTGCGCGGTTGGTTGGTTCCTCGTCTCGTCAAACCAAGGAATCGGCTCGCAGTTTCCGGCGCCACGGCAGCAACAGCTCGCCTTGAGCCTGCAGTGAGTGTATAGGACGGAGGGCCCTGCTGCATCCGGCAATGAACTTACATGACCGGAAAACATGTGGTGTGATCTCTGAACATCGTTCGATTGGTGACCGGTGGCCCGATCACGATTTGTTCGAGAGAAAAGCACTGTTGTGTGGTGATTAATAAACCAAAGGAACAGGCCTCGTCTCGGCTAGTCGTCGTCGTGATGAGAACACGTCGTAATTGCGCAGCCAAAGGGACCAGTATCACGCTAGGTCGCTAGCTACCACCACCCAAAGCTACCCCAAGTCCAACCACTGCATCTCCTCCAGATCCGTGGGACGGGTGGACGGTCCATCGCCTTAAGATTCCTCACCGAGGACCACCAATCCGAAGCAGATTCAACTCTAGAAAAGTAGAAATTAAGGAGAAAAAAGACCTCTAAAAATGACGTGAAGTGAAGGAATCCAAGACCAAGCAAGCAGCAAGAGTCGGCCGGGGGTAGCTGGTGATTCCACTCCCTGCGTGCGCTCTCATCATCAGGCCGTCATCGATCACCGTTGCCATCAGACACCGCAGCCGTCCCTCCTACAATTACTAGTACATTGCTTGCTCACACAACTTGTTAGGAGTACCGTTTTTCCTTGAGTTTGCGACAACAAAAACTCCGTGATTATTGGCTGAGTTCCCTCTGCCACCGGACGAAGAAAAATTCAGAGTCCGGTGACTTGGCAGACCTGTGAACCAGGACAGCGACTCCTCTCTCTCGCCCAACCACCCGTGATCGACCGCGGGCAAGAATACTGTGAGGCAAAAGGTGCCGGTGAGATATTAACCACTGGGAATGAGGAAGCCTTCTTCCAAAATCAACATGGGTTTCAACGAACTGGTGGTGGGGGGGGGGGGGGGGGGGGTCATCGAGCACCTTGAAGAAACCGGCGATCCATATGCCTGCTGTGCCGGGACCAAGAAGTCGTCGTCGGCGACGACGACGACTACTCCAGCGGCGGCGTAGCTTTCCAAGTAGCGTAGGCGGACGCGTATCTGCACCGATCGCTCATTGGCTCTACGCTCCGCTGTACGCCGAGACGGCGACACCGGCTAGGAGGAAGGCGATGGGTTCGTCGACAGGGATGGGAATCCTGCGTAGCAGCTGTTGCATGCGTTACTCCTTGTATCGTCTGCCTTGTCCGGGACAGGAACCACGAAAGCAACGCGTCCCGGGAGTTGTTCAGACCGAATGGTGGTAAAAATGTTGAAACGTAGTATACGCAACAAGAGGCAATGTCGAGGTTAATTATTGTGGATATATCATCATATCAATTGAGGTCAACTGGTAACATGAAACAGGTCCCATTTTTGTCTGGCTGGTTTCAGTATATATATTTACCATGGGACGGCATCGTTCTTTTGCTGAATTTCTATTGGCGAGAAACACACGAATGCGGCGGCAGCGGCGACGCTGATGAAGACACCTGAAACTTCAATGTCTCGACGAGGACATGTTTGGCCGTGGACTCCAAGAGCGATATTGGGCAGCCACACATGATGATTATGATGATAATGTTAAGAAGAAGCGTTACGATAACTGGCAACAATTTCTCTACAGCTGGCTTGCCGAAAATTCCACGCCAGACGGCGGCGGATGGTATGAGGCCGGATTGTTTCCAGTTCTCTCTTTCAGCTGGTCCCATCGCCCATCCAAATTTATTTTCCAGCTGTCGTAGCAACTCAGCTCACGCGTTGCCGCGGGATTTGAGCGAGTTTCGATAAATCATGAATCAATATGGTTGTCCAATTGCTTGTACAAACGACATTATATAGGAAAAAATGTTTTTCTGAAAGGAATATATGAAAATATGTCCATTATTTGAGCGAGAACATCTTTAAATAATGTATACTAGCTCTATGTATTTAGTCACATGAAAGCAGTGAAAGTAACACCGTTGTTTGGCTTATCACCACCAAACAATACGTAGATCTTTCTCTCGTAACAAACCAACCACCAAAGAATAAGTAGCGATACTTTTCTCTCGAACAAATCATCACCACCATCACCACCGTAGAACGAACGAACAGCACCGTTAGGTGGTCTTTGGGAATGATGACACAAATAGCTTTGCATGTTAAAAGATATACACTTAGGCCTCATTCGTTTTACGTCGGGTTGATTTAAATAGAATTGATAAATGTAATACGAAAATCATGATAGATACTATAAGAGATCGGGATTTATTCCCTTTAAAATTAATTTACTCATGATAATCACATCATGAGACTCGGAATCTCTTGTTCTACCTATCATGATGAGTAAATTAAATCTCAATCCGGAATGAATTCAGTCTCTATCACAAATTCTTCGATATATCTATTATTCCTAGGATTGAATATCATAGTAAGTCGAACAAGCCCTTAATGATTTTGCTAGTGGAGTACTCTTATATATGGTATATAGTACTTCGCCAGCAGATTTGTATCCGGATCTCGGAATATTTGGGTTTTCTTTAACAAAGTTAGATCTCTTGCATCCATATATTTCCTGAGGAAGTCAGATCTCAACAGAGCACATCTCCATCCTGGCGACGCTGCAAAAACAGAAGTGCTCATGTGCCGCATGCCAAACGTCCCGGAATAAAACAAGGTGCTCATGTGACTCGGGTGGGAGTATAATTCGGGGCTCGAGACGCCCTTGGCCCTAGCGTGCAGGCACCTGCCCAACCCTGATCCTGTCTCCGTCTTGCAGATGCGTGTGATCACCCTATTGTACATGTCTGCATGTGTGCAAGAACCGTCACATTTTCAGTCGGTGCGAAGAAGTTTTTTCTTTTATTGGAAATAGATCGGAAACTATTTCTTTTATCTAAAAAAAGATAACATTTCCTTGTTTTTTTTTCAACAAGTTATTATAGGATCAACATTACAGCCGAGCATGTATGAGCAGAGCTATATCCATAGCTGATAAGTGATAAGGACGTTAACGGATATGCATGGCCGCATAATCATAAACCCCCTGCGCAGGCAGAAACTACAATGCATCCCCTTGTTGTCCTATCGGAAATGTCTCCAGAATTTATATTGGTCCTGGAGCCACTCATCACTGCAGCTGTCCGATCCAGCAACGGAGCAACCCATGACATGACGCGGCCACAGTTGATTCTCTCGTTTCAACACCAAAGATTTCAGCTCGTCAACACCAAAGCAAAGATGAAATAAACCAAGAGAGAAAGGGGGGGAAAGGACAGAGGGAAAGCAACGCCGCAACGGCATTTCCCTTGTTCCCTTGCACGGCGCCATGGCCCCATTGGCCGAGCAATTGAACCAAAAAATTCGCTAATCTAATCCCAGTTGCAAATCGTGATGCGAAGGAGGTGTCAGCTACTACGAACGCTGCCGGGAGGAGGGAGCACTTCCATTTCGTCAGCAAAAGATACTTGCTCTCGCTCCTAATAAAGTCCTGAAGAATAAAATGGCTCAGGAATCACTGAATCAGTCAGCATTGATTCAGTTTCCGTGGGGGTGGTGACGTCCTGACCTGATGAAGCAGTAGTGAACCCGATTCATCATCCGATCCCCGCCGAGAAAGCTGCTGGGAGGCTCATCTAGTCAGGCAGCATTGGCGCATGGGGCAAAGGCCCCTCATCTGAGAGGAAATGGGGATCGATGCACACGGCCACTCACGGGGAGTGATTCCCGATTCAGCCGGCGTAGGATTCGAGCTGTTGTACAATCAGCGAGCACGGGCGATGGGGAAAAAGCAGAGGCAGCTGGGGTACTGTATGGGACTGAATGTCTGGAACTCTGAGTGAGCTGTGGATCTGAAATTCTGGAAAAGGGTGGAATAATGCAACGTGATGGTGTCTGTTTCTCTGCGATACGATGGAATCAGATGCCATCACTGACTCACGACTGTTTCGCGGTGAGAGATTTGTCCATCAGAGATCGGAATGGGAATTTCTGTGAAACTACGGGGACACGGTCCGGTGCTTGAACTGTTGAGAAAAAAGTTGAGCTAGACGAACTGATGTTTCACTCTCCTATTGGTCCTTTGAATCTTGTACTCTTCCGATGGATGGGCAGCACATGCAACTGCAGAGTCTGTGAGCGTCCATTTTATGCACGTGGCAAATGGACGGACCAGCGCGAGTGGGATTGAGAAACACGAGCGACTATACGGTCGATATTGGCGCCTTGGTTGATTGATAGTAGGTGATTTGCTGCGGGGAAACCAGACGAACAAAAGCATATATTTCAATGGTTGTGTTCGAAGACATATTTGGAAGCTGCATTTTTTTTCTTTAGAATATTTGTCTCTACGAACACACTCACTCAACTCTATTCCTACCAAAACATTCAAAATACCATCGCCAAATTATCAAAATTGACGAATTTATCACTAACACCTTGTGTCGATTGATGTGTTCCAAACAATTGTTATTCTTCAGAAATGCAATATAGTGTTAAACTGACCGGACCACTAGCAGTAGATCTAGACGGGTAATCACTTAATACATGAAGATAAACGAGTTCTGGATCTATAGATCTACAACACCTAAAACTACTGACAAAGGAACAGAGAGGGACTAGAGATGCAGACCATCAGCGGCGGGTGCTGGAGTGGAGTCGGCGGCCATCTCGTTGGTCGTGGTCGCAGGGGCGGCCGCGGCTTGACGCAGGGGAAGCAGTGGCCGGTCAGAGACGATGGTGTCGCGAACGATGCGCTCGAGGGTCGGCGGGTGGCACTGTGTACGTCGGATCCAGGAGGAGGATGTCTGCGACGGCGGTGGCAGAGCTTCCCGCCGCTCTGATGCTCCCTCGTGGCGGTAGGGTTGTGGGTGGGGTGTGTGGCGGCGCATGTGAACCTCGTACTACGAGCCGTGACCTCCACCATCTTTTTATAGCACTGTGCGACGCGGGTCTACCAACCATGGATTGGTTGGGAGCCTCCGACCAGGGTGCGAGACCGAGCCTGTTACGGATGAGAGATCGAACTAACGTATAGTACATGCTGTTAGCTGGTTGTATGCATTGAAAAGGAATGAAAAGAATCATCATCATTTTCGTGGAAAAAGATGGGTGGCCAACTTAGCAAGTGCACATACGGAATCATCAATTAATGCCTGCACGAAGATTCTTTGAATCAAACCGTTAAGATACAGCGATATTCACGACGCGGTTCGGTATATTATGAGTAGCCAGCCGGGTATTTCTGTACCGACATTATTGATGTGCTGGCGCTGCAGCACTCCCTTCACGTAGGGTCATCACGTGCCTTGGGTTCATAGTTTCTGCCTTTCTGGACCATGCACATAAACCCCAAGAAAAATTTCTTTTCTTGAGTGAAACGAATTGAAGTTGCTTGCTTCTATACGATAATATAAACACGCTGTGCAAATATAAAAAAAGTGCACCTTGGTAGACAAACAATAAAATATTCCACCTTTAAATAATCATAATAACCGAATTTCGAAGATCACGTATTTATTGCAAAAAATAGTGTTCTCTATCCTCCAACAAAAATTCTTGAAGTATTAAGGCACTCCCAATCCAGACTCTACGTATGTCGAAAACTCTATTTAATAATCCTCTCGGAGTTTCTACTCCTGTTTTATTAAATAAGCGGGCACGTCGAGCATGCGAGCAACCACACGAGATCCGCACATGTCTCGTTTTGTGTGTAGACTTGGTGTCTAACTTAGACTTGGTTTCTAGGTTTCCACCTCTCTCTCTCATCATTAAATTACATGTCAGTGTAATTAATGACTATGGTCTCTACCATAGAGTCTGAGTTGGAAGTGTCCTAAGGCCAGTCTCAGTAGGGATTTCATGAACATTAAATAGGCTTTCATGTAAGCATTTTTGATGATGTGGCAGTATATTAATGAAGAGAGAGGTAAAATGAGTTTCATGAGGCCAGTCTCAGTGCAGATGTCATGAACACGATTACCTATAGTGACACATCATCTAAAAACATTTAAAACAATAATGAAACACCTCACTCTCAATGCATAATTTCATCTATTGTTGTTTTCTATGTTGCATGTAAGATACAAGTTGTCTAGGTAACTATGTATAGGGAGTGCCATCCTCATGAAACTCATTTTACCTCTCTCTTCATTAATACATTCCACATCATCAAAAGTGCTCACATGACAGCCTATTTAATCTCTATGAAACCCCCACTGAGACTGGCCTGATGAGGATGAAACCCTCCCTACACAATTACCTAGACAACTTGTGTCTTGTATGCAACCCAGAAAACAACAATAGATAAAACTATGTATTGAGTGAGAGGTGCTTCATTATAGACATAACACATATTTAGATGCTTAGCTAAAATTATGCACTACAAAAGTCAAAATGATATGTATTTTAGGACGGATGGAGTACTTGGGAATAGTAAAGTCATATGGGTATGGCACAGTAATGGACACATTTTTCCCTTTTGACTATTAACTTATGAAGTATTGATTCATAGTTATAAATAAATCGAGTAGTCTATTGTTATAAATAAATGCAGTAAGCTCACAAGACTCGATGTTTAGGAAAATATGCACGTGAATATTATGTTTCAGAACTGGTCCCTCTGTTGTCATAATAAAATGGTCAATAAAGGCTGATGTCTCCCTTTTGCTGTACTTTCTCAATTAGCACAAAACATCAAAGCAAATACACCATCTGTCTTAACATATTATTTATTTTGATTTTCCTAGATGCATAGCTTTTGCTCAGTATCTAAACATAGTGTTTGGGACAGATGGAGTACTACAAATGTTTCCAAATTATTGTACTAATAGCCTTACAAGTTGATTGATTTATGTCTGAGACATCATCTATTTTATCACTATAACAAGTATTCCCTTAATCTCTCTCTATAAGGTATGATGTATTATGTTTTGAAAGAGTGAAGTATATTGTTAGCAATACCATTTCTTTAAAGAATTAGCGCACCCAATCGGCAGAACCACTTTGCTAGCACCTTTACATGGCAATGAATAGCAGAGGGAGTCAGAAATGGTGGCTCTGGCAGATGAATGACATGAATCATGCGGCCTGCCGCATGCCCATGCAGATGCAGAGAATGAGAGAACAACAGGCACCGTGCAATTTCCAGCTGTGTAAAAGATCCCTCCCTGACCCCATGAGGATTCCTCGAATCTTCAATCCCATTGGTAGGTACAGTGAAAAAAAAGCTGGTGCGGTCTGTGCAGATGAGGTGACTTTTAGGTAGGGGAGGAAGCATGATTGAATCCAAAAACATTTTAAAATTCATTTCCGGCCCCTTTTGGACTATCCCCAGACGTCGGAAAAGTTTCCATATTTCTTTTTAACCCCCCTATGCTCGGAACTCATAATCAAATCAACCATTTGCTGGAGATAAAGCTGCCCGTGCAGGGATTCAATATCCCCCCCACACGGCCACACCAACCGCTGCCACGTTCGTATCAGAATCTCACTGACAGGTGGTCCCTTTCCCTTGGTATCCCCCACGTGTCAGCGATCAGGGTCGACGGCTACCTTGTAAGCGATGGTCCCTCCCCACACCTACCGCGTCGAAGAAATACCATACCAAACCTGATGAATATACAGGGAAGTTTTTTTTCGTATTGAAATTAGCTCCACAGGGAAGATAGCGCTACGGTATTTGTACGTGTGTAGCGTACAGTAAACGTATTTTGTTGGGATCAAGGGGGTGGAAGCTGGACGACGCCAACTTGTTTCCCATCCCCTCCTGGTCGTCGGCCATTATATAGCCGCCCTCCTCCGCGCCGATCCCTTCGTCTCAACCCCACACCACCACCACCTCCCTCTCCCTCTTCCTCTACCTCTCTTGCTCGTGCCCACCGCAGCCGCCGGCCATGGCCTGCCTCACCGACCTCGTCAACCTCAACCTCTCCGACACCACAGAGAAGATCATCGCCGAGTACATATGGTACGGCAACGTTTTCTTTCCTCCTTGGTATAATCTGCACGCTGCGCCCTCCGCCGCGTCGTCGGTCGGAAAGAATCGATCTTGCTGGCTTTTCCGGCGGCTGCCTTTTTCATGGCGTTCCGGCGTCAGGGAAAGGGAAACGGGCTCTGGACGCCCGCCGCGTGTAGACGATAGGATCTTTGGGGAAGGTTTTGGGAGATGGGGGCTTCTCGTAGATTGTTGCAGATTTTATCCTTCTTTCTCATCCTCGCCGCCGGCTGAAACGGTGGTGCTAGTACTTTCCCCCGTTCTTCTCTGCCCATCCTGTCCAACCTCTCTGTTGTCTGTTTTATCTTGGTGGTCAATTTTGTTTCACCCGCCCAACCTTCACCCACCCAAGTAAAAAAAAATCTGTTTTTTTTGTTGGTGTTTATTCTCCCATGAATATTTCACTTCAGTTTGGGATATGCTTTAGAGAGATGCACTCTAAGTACTTGCTGTACGTTTTCGTTTGTCCTGTTGGCGGGGAGGATCTGTGGAGCGGCAGTCTCTGCCTGGTCCCTCTGATGCCACAAGCTTTGATCATAGATTGCTCTCCTCCGAGGAGCACGGCGAGCAGTTGGCCAGTTTGTTAGCGAATTGACCCGATATTAATGCATGGCTCCTTTTCGGTTACAGGATCGGTGGATCTGGAATGGATCTCAGGAGCAAGGCCAGGGTAAGATGATAAAGATTCCCGGGCGCTAGGGACCCCGGGATACTGTTTTCGTGACTCGTCACTTATCACTTATCTCTGAATATCTGTAGTCATCAGCTGAGCTGTTCTTTGGCTTATACATCTGAGCTCTCCTCAGCTGGCCACCATACTTTCCTTTCCGTTTTATATTTGTAATAAATAAACCAGACCGATCGTTTTTGAAACATTAAAAGGTCACTGATCTGGTTGGTTGGTGCTGTCGCAGACCCTCTCCGGCCCGGTGACTGATCCCAGCAAGCTGCCCAAGTGGAACTACGACGGCTCCAGCACCGGCCAGGCCCCCGGCGAGGACAGTGAAGTCATCCTGTAGTAAGTGCCACGCTTGCGTTGCAGTGTCCTCGTTTCTGTTTTGCTAGCAGACATGGAAGTGATCCTGATCTCTTGAGCATGTGTCATCCTGCAGCCCGCAGGCTATCTTCAAGGACCCATTCAGGAAGGGCAACAACATCCTTGTAAGTTTCCGCTTTTATCATCCAAGTGACCCCAACCATATGTTATCATGTGCTGTATCTGCTACAGTTCATTGATCCAACTCAGATCAGTGAATCCCTTTGGGTGGGGGGTAAAAACCGTGTCTTGTTCCAAGTAAACTACAGGATGTACAGTAAAACTGTAATTTTGTATTTTTATCTGGTTGGCACATAGTTTGAATTATCTTGATGTAGTACTTTAAGATTCCTGATGAAATCTTGAACTCTGAATCTTTGTCTAGTTATGCAGAATTGCAAATTATATAACATGATGACTTGAACAAATACAAATTTTCTTTTAGTCAACTTCTCTAATAATAGGGGCCACCTGTAGGCGTTCACTGAAATTCGTTGACCCCGCAGGTCATGTGCGATTGCTACACCCCAGCTGGCGAGCCGATTCCCACCAACAAGAGGTACAACGCCGCCAAGATCTTCAGCAACCCTGAGGTCTCTGCTGAGGAGCCCTGGTATGCAATCTCTCCTGAATATTTTTATCATGAAAGCTGAAACGATAGATCATTTGATGATTGAACGTAATTGTTTTTGCAAATGGCAGGTATGGTATTGAGCAGGAGTACACCCTCCTTCAGAAGGACACCAACTGGCCCCTTGGGTGGCCTGTTGGTGGCTTCCCTGGCCCTCAGGTGTGATATCACTTGATTAGTTTGCTTGCTTAAGAGTTGCTTCATCGATTTGGTCCTACATTTGTTGCAGTGTCACTTAACACACATGGCAATTGTCTGTGTTTAGGGTCCTTACTACTGCGGTATCGGTGCTGACAAGTCTTTCGGGCGTGACATAGTTGACTCCCACTACAAGGCTTGCCTGTATGCTGGCATCAACATCAGTGGCATCAACGGAGAGGTCATGCCAGGACAGGTGAAATACTACTACACTGGCCAACATGTGTGTTGTATCCTGAAGTATCGTCTTTCTGACCATGGCAAACACTGATATTGGTTCAGTGGGAGTTCCAAGTCGGTCCCTCGGTCGGCATTTCTGCTGGTGACCAGGTGTGGGTTGCCCGCTACATTCTTGAGGTATGGATGCAACTTCCGGACCCTTTTCAAGCGAGATTTGCAGCATTTGTGTGCTAATCTGTACCCCTTCTCCAACAGAGGATCACTGAGATCGCCGGTGTGGTGGTGACATTCGACCCCAAGCCCATCCCTGGTGACTGGAACGGTGCTGGTGCTCACACGAACTACAGCACCAAGTCCATGAGGAACGACGGCGGGTACGAGGTGATCAAGGCTGCGATCGAGAAGCTGAAGCTGCGGCACAAGGAGCACATCGCCGCCTACGGCGAGGGCAACGAGCGCCGGCTGACCGGCAGGCACGAGACCGCCGACATCAACACCTTCAGCTGGGTACGTCCCCCCTAATGCCTGATGAATGTACAGAAGCCAAGGAAACTGGTGTGCCGATGCCAACTCTGCTTCTGTGTTGTCTCGTGTGCAGGGAGTCGCCAACCGTGGCGCGTCGGTGCGCGTGGGCCGGGAGACGGAGCAGAACGGCAAGGGCTACTTCGAGGACCGCCGGCCGGCGTCCAACATGGACCCCTACGTGGTGACCTCCATGATCGCCGACACCACCATCATCTGGAAGCCCTGAAGTGCCTGCTAGCTGGTTCCGGCGGCGGCCATCGCTGCCTCCGGCGATTGCATTGAGCTGCGCACAGCAATTTGTCCAATGATTCCGTTCCATTCCGTATGGCTCTAGCTGCTGCTACTGCTGCTGCATTTAGTGTTAGATGATGATCTGTGAAGGATTGTGCGAGAACAAAACGAAAAACAATTGCTGGCTTTTGATGCTTCTTTTCCACTTCCCATGGGGTGGTGGTCACTTGTGTAATCTCTCTCTCCTCCAAATAATGGCCGTACCGCAGCGGTGGTACCCTTCAGTACTTTCGTCGCGAGTGCATTTGTTAAGTGGGAATTAAATTTCGGTCGCAAAAGGCGGCTTGCTTTGATGCGGCTCCAATGGCCATGGCTTTCTTCCTCCCATCGCTGACGGTGACGGCTGACGCGATAAGGAAAGGAACCCATCGTGTTGGTGTGGCGAGTGCGGGCAGTGCGTGGCCGCACTACGTCGCCTGTTAGAGTGGGGTCGGATCCTCTTTTCTCCGATTACTCAGCACCACCGGCCAATTAACTGAGTGTGTTTGCCAGGTTCTGATCGCTCATCAATTTCTGTGGAGCCGGATTCCATCTGGGATCGGATGGTGAGAACGATTCCGGTGACAGGCCTCGCAGGCAACTAGTAGGCCCTCCGGATTTTCCTCTCAGATCAGGCGTCCTGCTATAGATACTGCTATAGGAGCAACCGATCATCTGGTGGAATAGTACTAGTACGAGCAGCATGCGCCATGGCGGCTTGCAGCGCCAGCAAGCAGCAACCAAACAACCAACAACTCTCGAGAGCAGAGAGGATGGGCGGCCATTTTCTTGACGCTGTTTTACAAAGTTGACCCGCCGGCAGCAGCACTTTATACACAGCATCCTCACCAACTCCGGCGACATTTGTACGGCCACAGCCCGGCGGCGACGCCATCGTTTTCTCCCTAATCAACCTCCCTCTCTTTCTCTCTCTGCCTGGTCAAAGCTTGACAGAACATCCCAG
Organism: Cenchrus americanus; assembly: GCA_947561735.1. Classification (NCBI taxonomy): domain Eukaryota; kingdom Viridiplantae; phylum Streptophyta; class Magnoliopsida; order Poales; family Poaceae; genus Cenchrus; species Cenchrus americanus. The sequence goes on from OX387241.1 coordinate 15,905,229, forward strand.
TATCTCATCCTGGCACGTCTCACCACTGAATTTTTCTTGTTTACAATCCAGCGTCTCAACTCCCAACAACATTTTTTTGTGTGCTGCCGAGTCGAGTCAAAGTAGTGCAGGGCAAGTTGAGCAGTGGCCCAAAGGCAGGGTTGAGGCCAGCCATCCTTTTGCGGCCGGAAAGGGCCCTGATTGGCCGGCACGATCGGTCGCCGTGGACGGCAGGCGGAGAAAGCAACGGATCAGGAAGCAGCGCCGCTTCGTGCCGCCAAGAGCTAATCTTGGAGCCCTGGGTTTAGCTCTGGTCCAGCACAAACAACTCTGTTTCCAAGGAGAGCGATTAGTATATCGTGGATATTGCAACAATCAGCGGCTCTGATGGGAGACTACCCCGGCGGAAGCGACAGAAACAGGGTGCAGCCTAATCTGATAGATTGGTATAATCATTCATGATGCCACCAGATGTTGCTAGATTCCATCTTCTTCTTCCTTTTCTTAAAGGGAATATGTTGTTCAATTTAAGATTTGTTTGGATCAACCCAACTAAAATTTAACTAGTTAAAAGTACTCCTGTAGAATATATTGATCCTATTTGGATCCACAGCAGCCAAATTTAGCTGATGGGTGCAAACAGGCCTCAATTCAATTCGATTCAACTGTATACATGTGCCGCTGATGAAAGCAAGCTTGCTGACACTGGCAGGGTGTGACCTTGGCAAGAAAGCTGAGCGATGGATGCCTTGATGGGAGTACAGGTCATATACTGACAGATGATCGTGCAATTTTGGAATCCTAGCTGCAGGCCATATTTGCGTACGAGATAGTAATTCGTAAGAGCATATCAAAGGACGGACCCAAACACACAGGCACATCAAGAATCCAGAAGAAGACATGTGTGGTCATCTTGTGCTCAAGAGTGAATATCAATCATTCAAGGTTGAGGCGTTGAGCCATCGGCACGAATGGAGCAAATGACGTTGGAATCAGACGATGCTGTCAGCAAACAATTATTGACAGCATGGACTTACAACCTCCTGTCCAATTTGTTTGTCGTTTCAGACAACAAAAGGAACCAGAGATATTTTTCTTTGCAGTATACTCCTTGGTTTCCTTTTCTTAATCACAATTGAAGCAACTATGCTCCAGTTTATGATGTTGCATGCATAGGGCTCATTTCAGCCAGAGAGGTAACAGCTGAAAATGAACAGGGACGCAAAACATCTTTCATCTCCCACGCATAATACACGAATCACTCATGCAAAATGCACAGGCCACCACTGATGCTGCTAGGATGGCCAAACTTTCTGTCAGGCATTTTAAACAAGTAAAGTAAATCCCAGAATCTAGAGGAAACCTTCAGTGCCTTGACCTGCACTAACTTCCCTGTATAACTCCAGTGCCTCATTCATGACACTGGCTCGCGAGAGAAGCTCCGCTCTTTTCTTATTTGAAGGATGAGTTGAGAGGTAATTGCTCAGTGCTGAATCTCCTGCAATTTTTCCTAGTTTTTCATACACTGATGGGGCTACACGTGGATCATAACCAGCAGCACCGAGTAGCAGGAGTCCAATGTGGTCAGCTTCTATCTCCATCCTACAGGAAAATGAGTAACAAACATGATCAGAAGAGCTTCTAACAAGCTACAAGGTAGATCAATGAACAGCACACAAACTCAGCAATTGACTCTTCCACTGGGACTTGGTCAATCGCCTGAGCAGCCCAGTTATTGCTAAATGACATCTACTGCATATACCAAATTCCCTGGGATGCGCAATCTCCCAGAGGCTCAGCTACTCTGCAAAGTCTGTCACTGGTAATCGGTAAAAAAAACGGGAAAAGGGATTCAAGAATCCCGGACTTGTTCTACGCACCGGACCGCATCGGTGGCTTCCCGTTCGAGTCAGTCCGATCCAGCCGGAACCGGAAGGGAGGAAAGGTGATCATTTACGCCGACGCGGTGCTGTTGCGATGCGGAGAATAAGAGGTGAAGTGGTGAACAACAAAGGGCGTTGGCACAGGAGTGGAGTTCGAAGCCGGGAGCAGAGATGAAGGGGAGTTGCGCCCGAGTCTCGATGCAGGTGCCGCTGACAGCGAGGCCGAAAGAGACTTTCCTCGAGATGAGCTCAGGACCTGGGTCCAGTGTCACCAGGCGGAGGAGTCCTGTATAATTGATGGCTTGGCGCCTTGCAAGATGATTGATCAAAAGGAAAAACAGCCAAACAGGGCAGATGGAAATGCAGGAGCAAGAGGGATAGGTTCTTAGCTTCAAGGAGTGATAACTCCCATAACCAACAATGAGATCTACGCTTATATAGTTTCATGGATGAAAGGAGGACCAACCTATGGATGGGATCCCATAGCCAGATGCAACATTTCAGCTGTCCTTAGGTAACCAAACTATGGAACAACCACAAAGGTAACCAAACAAAAATGCCTTTAAAATAAAGTTCCATTATGTGTGGAATAAACACTGCATTGAAATTCTACTTCTGCAAATGACTCCCCCACCTTACTAAATAAACGGGATGCCAAAATCTATTACTATCAGTCATATGCAGTGCCTCTTTTCACAAAGATTCCAATTCACTGATGCTCAAGGTGAAACATAATGGACTTGGCATTGTCACTGATGCAACCTTAAGTAAATAGGGCCGACCTAATGCCATGCAGCTTAATTCTCAACAATAAGGGTAGTTCCATCTTTGAAATTGAGAATCTAGCACAACTGGTAGGGGTGGAAGGTGTGGTTGTGCATTCCAACCACATAGGTTCGAGTCCTCTTCAACTTGAATTTGGGTGCTATTTCTTTAGTAAAAAAGCACCTAATTCCTCCTAGGTTAGATCTTCACTTGTCCCATCTCCCAAATGGCCAATTTTTGCATCCTTAAAAAACTCACTAAAGCATTGATCCTTAAGAAAATTTCTGGAAAATTCATCTGCCACTATATAAAGACCAATGTGATGAAGCCATGGTTGTGCCAAAGGTATATCATTCTAGACAGTTTTGTTAGACTGGAAGCAATGACATGCACTAACAATCAACTGAGCATACTCAATATGCTACTGGCAAGCTTATTGAATGTACTTCCCAAAACAGAAAGGGAAGGCACGTGTTTGAAGATTTGTGCGTGAAGACATTAAGGAGTGTCCATTAAAAGAAGTGTGAAACTGTGACGTCTTTCTTGGGGCAGTAATTAGCAGCCATACAATTCCTGATAGTATCAAGCACAATGAGTTTAACTGATAACAAATCCTTTAGTTCAAACATAAATATATGTGCATCTGGCCAGGAAAAGTGCATCTAAAAAATATTATGTCCTATGCCCTCTGCCTCTGCCTATCCATTAAAGGCCATAACCTGACAAAGCAGGATACGATTTATATTGTTCTTGAAAACTTAAAGGCGTCAATCATGTCAAGAGGCAACTGATACTAGTCTTACTGATCTACACAACTTATGTCAGTAACAAAAACTTGACTTATTAAGTTTCTCTGCATTTAGCAATCCTAATACAATGACTATTGTTGAGAAAAAATAGAAACAATACAACAAACGGAGAAGGGCCTGCAGTGGTAGAAGAAAGGTGAGAGCTGTGAGCCTTGCGGTTGTGTAGCTGCGCTCGAGCATGGTGATGGCGGCATCAATGTGCTGGGCCAGCAGCAAGCTATCCATTGCAAGCATTGTCCTTTTTCTTTAAGAACAGTTAGGATATTTAACTTGCAAAAGATGAAAAAAATTTATATTTGTTCTGGGATGGATTAGAAGGACTAATAAGCAATAATAGGGTTTGGTCATGCTAGATGAATTGTCAGGCAAGGCGCCATTTATGTGAGGAAGAAAGCAAATAGAAGTGCTCAATCGGATAAAGAGTAAAGAGAGATGCGTGACTAAGTTGAACATGCTTGCACGCAAACAGTCAGGCAAATTAGAGGCGTGCAGCATATATGTTTTGGTCATTGGGTTTTTCAAAATTTCTCAGGAGGAAGGAGGGGTCATGGCCCTCTATGCCCATAACTCCGCCAGTGCCTGTGAATACAATGAGCTGACATAATAGATGGCCTCAACTAGTTTTTGTGTGCCTACTCTAAGGAGATTGGACCCAAAGCCATGCCACATACCAATATTGAGTTCTACTAGCTCTATTCTGCTAGCTCAATTCTGCCTTTTTACCGGCTTTTAGCAGATCATAGGAGTATCTCATTTACTGACATATGCCACTTATCACATGCAGAATGGGCATCACAAAAGAGTAATACAAAATGCAGAAGCATACCTCCGTGAGAAGGGCAGCCTAAGGAGCAATGTTGACATTGCATTTATCAAGTCTGGCATGTAGATAAACTGGAGGAGAACAATCTGCAGGATTGCCACCCACATGTTCTTTGTGATCTGCTCTGCAACATGCCTAGCAATAGCATGCCCAACCTACAAAATTATCCTGCAGCATTAGTCTCAATTATCTGCGCCTCTGTAATCATCCATAATCACAAATGAGCCTGTGAGCTGTGATCCAAGAATCATACCTCATGCGCAAGCACAGTGGCAACCTCTGCATCCGACCTGAATTTGTCTAGCAATCCAGTGAAGATTATAATCTTGCCACCAGGAAGGCACATTGCATTGACTATGTCGTCTCTGACAACGATCACCTCCCAATTGAGCCCATCAAGGTGACCCGTCTGCGGCTGCGCTCCCCGGGCCTTGCCACGGCTCCGGCACTCAGTGACCCACCTGTCATCCAGAACCTCGTCGTCTCTCTGGGCCGCGGCAGCCGCTCTCGCGTTCTTGCGAGGGGACCCACCAAGCATCGCGGAGGCAGCGTCGGTGTCGCGGTCCTTGATGTTGCGGTCGTCGGAGATGTCGCCATACCCATACGATGCGTCCTCTCCGTAGGAGGCGTAGTACCGCTGGTTGCCGGCGAGGCCGCGGTGGACGGCGCGGACGACCTCGGAGGCGATGAGGCGGACGCGGATGCTGTCGGGGTGGAGCGGGGGCAGGATCTTGGGCCCGAACTGCTTCTTGAGCTCGGCGAACTGGGTCTCGCCGAGCTGGCGCTCGAGCTTGGGCGAGAGGATGACGAGGTGGGTGCGGTTGGTGTAGGGCACGGCCTCCAGGTGGCCGAAGTAGAAGGCGGCCGCCCCGCCCCCGGTGATGAGGACCGCCGCGGTGAGCTTCCGCTGGTCGTGGTACCACCGCGGCCCGCCGCGACGGCGGCTGAAGTGGATGACCTCCTGCCGCCGCGGGGAGGTGTAGTAGTGCCTAGGGGCGGGCAGCTGCGGCGGGGGCGGCGGGGAGACGGCGGGCTTGTTGCGGAGGATGCGGGAGGCGTAGAAAGAGTAGTACCGCGAGGCCGGTGCCGGCGCCGGAACGGGCGGCGCGGCTACGTGGGGCCTGTGGCGGAGGAGTCGCGAGAGGACGGAGCGCGAGTTCCTCAAGCAGTTCATGATGCTGTGTTGTATTTTCCCCTTCTTTTTTGGGGATTTTTCGGGGGCGTCGTTTGATCGCTGCGGGAGTCGAGATTTGGATTTGGGATTCGCAGAAGCTGCCAGATGGCCGCGCAGCCGGCAGCACCGCAGAAGGCTGCGGCGGGCGGCGGCGAGTGCCGAGTGCGTGTCACGGGCACCAACGGCCAACGAGGTCGTCTTCTGGACTTCCTGGGAAGCTTCGCGAGGCCCATACCTACATTTTCGAGATGCATGGCCTACTACACACAGCCCTTACTTTCTGAAGAGAAACGGCCCGCGGCCCGAGTTCTAATTGGGCTCTAGATGGACCCACTTGAGACACAGTAAGTGATCAAACTCGAGCTGACGGTTGGTTCCTAATCCTTCCCCCTGAGAATCCGGAGATTTCATCTCAACGCGCCGTGGATTACACATGCTGACAGCAGCTGACCTGCAGAATGGATGGCGCCTGCCGGATCCCTTGGAATTGAAACTCCATGGATTTCAAAATCAGAATGCGAATTAGCTTTACCGACAGAAGTAGTGGCGGCCAGGCGGGGGATGCCATGCTTGTCGTGAAAACGATGTCGGCGGCTGCGTTGCACATCGAGCAGCCACGACGGACTACCACGCCTCGAAATGTCAGTAACTGTCCAATCGATCGTCCGATACTCGGATGGCCATGAAAGACGAAGCGAATGACATGCCGATTGCCGAAGCAACGAGTATTTTAGACCAAACCACGAGACGCCTGTCCGCAAAAATGACCATTGCGCAATTGTGCTTCAACGAGCACCATACGAAAACCTCGAGAACACGTCCTTCCAGCAAAATGCGGGATCAAGTATAATAATTTCGAAGATCGATCATATTACTCACCGTCAGGCCCCATTCCACAGGAGAAACTATGAACTTGGCAAACATTATTCGAAGGGGGGAAAGCATGCCAAGTGAGAAACCTCCCACATGTACATTATTCAAGAGGAAAACTTGCAGCCTTACATTATTCAGGGATGCCACTGCAGGACGAATGACAAATGAGCATGCAGAAAACTGAGTCACCGGGCAAAATAACACCAGAAAACCCATGAGCCTCGAACTTCTTGGATACCGAAGTATCCTTTTCAAATATTGCTGAAACACTAAAATGGCTTTAGTTGCAAATGCAAACATAGGGTGGTGAAAACCAAATACACACAGCAATTGGCATACCAATGCATTGCACCCCTTTACTTAAATGCGGATGAGCAAGAAATGGACCACCAACTGAATCCCCGCTTCACTTAATTTAGATGAGCCACATTAAAACAAACACAGTGGCAATACAAATCGTTATCAAACCAGGCAAACCCCTCTACACTAAAATCAAGGAATCAGGTTGGGCCAAATTCACAGTTCTAACAAAAAATGCAGGCTGATAAAAAGGAAAGCTGTGTTCTATCAAGTGTTCGATAGAACAAAACAGAGTCATCATGTACCATAATCACACCTATGTCATCCTTATTTACAATCTGCTAAATCTGCAATCCTAAGCATTACAAGGAACTGTAAAAAAATGGCAAGCTTCATTCTTGACTAGTATAATCCATTTAGTTCACCTAAACATTACGAGGAACCATATACGAGTCCTAAGCTTAAAAATGATATTTATTAGTCAAAAACGAATTGACTAAATTTCATCCCTCTACATCCAATCCAATGAGGTACCAATAGCCTCCAACACAAGCCACACCACAATCAATCAAATTACCTCTCTGAGCTGAATTTATCAAGCATGCAAATCAAATCATTATCAAGCTAAGATAAGCACCAATTCATGGGTAAACAGGTTAATTATGATCACACAATCAAACAGACTAATAAAGCATTAGCATTTCCAGCAGCATTTTCCGGAGAAAATGCTTCTAACTTGCCTTGTTTTATGTCATATAAAAGGCATAGAATTTACTCATAACATCTGTAGCAAATACTACTACCATGCTCTCTAATGTTCCGATTGAGATCTCAAACATCCACGCTACAAAACAAAGCAGGAGCCAACCCAGGCACACCCTCTAGGAACTCAAACTTAAAGGGGGGAGGAACGAACAGCCACGAGACCAGGAAAACGGGACGGGGACGCCGGCGGCGGCGGCACGAGAAAACGGATCAGTCGTCGCGCTTCTTGAGCTTGTCGACGCGCTGCTGGAGCTGCTCGAGCCTGACGACGAGGGACGTGACGGAGAAGAGGATCCAGTAGAGGAGCAGCGCGGCGGCGATGAGGAGCGCGTTCCTCTGCGACTTCATGATGGACTTCTGGTGGCGGAGGTGCTCGGACGGGGTGCACGAGTGCTCGTCGTCGCAGGTGGGGCGGGTCTCGTACTTCCAGTAGATGTCCATGAGGAGGAAGAGGCAGAAGGGCACCACCGACATCATCGGCTTGAGCGCGCTCCGCACCACGGAGACCATCCCGCGGCGGAGGCCGTCGAGGCCCGGGAGCGTGAGGAGGAGGAGCATCACCGCCTCCGCGCCCGCCGCGTAGCCCAGCACCACCCACTCCAGCGCCATGGTTTCCGATCTGGGGTTGGGAAGGAGGGGGGGTTTGCGGGGAGATTTGGGGCTAGTCTAGATCGAAACGGCGTGTGTGCGTGTGCGATGCGTGGGGATGGGGATTTTTAGCGAGGGGAGCGGAGAGGAGGGCGGTGGATCGGTGAGTCGCTGCGTGGAATGGGTCTATGGACCGAGTGTGGCAAGGGAAGGGGACGGGTTGGTGGAGGTTCTTGAGGACGCGGTGTAGGGAGGTTGGATGGGGGGTTGGACGGGCGACACGTTCGAGGAAGCCGGTGGCTGAGTCAGCAGTGTACGGGAAGGGCCGGATGCGCAGCCGACCATTCAGATCCTCGTGGACGGTCTTGATCGGCGGTCAGAGCTCGCGTACCCTGACACGTGGAGGTTTTTGGGAACTTTGGAGGAGGAATATTTTTTTTTGTCTTTTTTTGTTTGAAGGTGATGGACCCGTGTGTATAGATGAGCAAGCGAAGGAAAGAAAAAGGCAAGTTTTCTTCGCAGCGAAGGTTGGAATTGTTGCGGTTTTCTTGGATGGTTGAATGGTTTCTAGAACCCTGATGCGTCGACTTGGACGAGTCACTGTTGCAGTAGCTGATGGTGAATGCTAGCCGTCTACGAGTAGTCGAGTACAACAAGTGCTGCTATATGTGTGTGACGAAAAATAATCGCAAATGGGTGGCAAAGTTATGCTCAATCGTATGTCAGGAACTTCGAGATGGTGGTTACTGGTTAGCCATCTTGGAAAAAAAAATAAATGAGATGATGACGGCTTTGCGCCATCTCCATGATACCAGTGAAGATTTTGGACCGGGCTGAATGCTTGTGCCCGTGCGTTTGGAACGGGCCCTTTTCTACTGGGCTATTGTTCCTTTGTTGTTTGTCCAAAGCCTGCCTGCCCACAAAGCAGGGCCCAAACAGCTGGCTGCTGCATTGACGAATGACGAGCACAAGCTTTGCTAGGAGCATGGCGTGAAGCAAAGGCAACGGTGGCGTGCGATCTTTTTAGCTTGTCCAGGGCGAAGCACGGAGCACGTCGCGGGTGCACATTCTTTTGACCAACAACGATGCCCTGTAACCCTGTTCCCAAAGGAGCCCGGATGATAACAGCAACAGCAGGGCAAAGCGAAGGCGGCGGCTCGAGCAAAAGCCAGTGGCCGGTCGGTCCAATCATAACAAACTGCCGCACTAAATCTTGCAACCAGCCTTTACGTCCATGCAACTACGAGTGACAGAGATCGAGATGGAATGAGATTCTATGCGTTGTGCTCTCTGCAGTTGGATCACTAACATGTCAAAGTAAACCGCAGGTAGTTCAGAGAATTCTCACGAAACCAGCTCTTTCTCTGGTTTCTCAAGTCGACCGCCATGATCACAAGCATTTCTTCCAAATTGTTGGCTTCAAATTTCGAAATTCAAGCAGAAAACTGGCAGAGCAATATGGGACACAAACATGATGGCAAAGTGAGCCTAGTAACTAGTGAAAGGGGAGCTTAATCGTACCACCAAAAGCTTACAAAAAAGCAAGCAGCGACACGCTGCTGTCGTACAGTGGATCAGAGAGATATCCCTCCACTTCAAAATTATAAATTTATAATCACACAGAAGCAGAATCATTTGAATCCACTCTCAGATATACTAAAGCTCAGCTGGACTTTGTGGCACCAAGTAAAGCGAGTCCATATCTAAAGCTCAGAGCAAAGATAAAGGCATACAAAACCAAAGCAAAGCGCTTTTCATCACTTGTGCAGTTGTGCCTCCTGTCACATAGTGGCATAGTGCCTTTGAACACAGCATGCATGACCAAGATCAGGATCAGGATGGTCTTGCGCTAGCTCAAATTATTGTCACAGGCCATTATATGAACTACTTTGCGTATGCTTTCTCTCTAACCACGGATAATTTTTTTTGTTAACATTTACATGTGTCATTTGCGTTATGGTTTTGTGGGGCCAGTCGCAATGCAAAGCTTGTTACTGATACTGTCTGAATGTTTTCAGACTTCACATCAGCGTTTACTGTTTAGTATGGTCAGTACTTAGTAACCACAAAAATGATATTTGAGTAGCGTCACCCTACTACATCATAAATCTACGAGAGATCATATTTGAGTACTAGGATCATGATCTTGCCAAACTTCTTACTTTGGTACATTGGATCGATAGCCACAGTCTCTGCAAATTCTAATTTGCACACGGATGTTTGCAGGAAAATTGCCTCGGAGGCTAACCACTTACTGACTGACAGAATGCATGGACAATGTTCAGACTGTAACGAAAACCTATGTATTTAGGATTCAGCATGTATAGTTACATGCTATCTCACCATCAGAACTTTACAGTTAGAACCTTCAGCACAAGAGCAAAAACTGCAATGCACAATAGTCATACAGGATGATAAAACACAGCAAAGCCACTACTCAAGTCTTCAACACATCATGATGCAACTAGACATGTCACCTATATGGCAAATGAGACATAAGCCAAGGAAACGAAGAAACCGGTGGCGATCGCGTGGACAAGACTAAATCCATGCCGGCCGGCGCTGCTGCTGAAGCCACCGCTGCCGTTGGCCCAGAAGCGCGCGTAGCACTTGCCGAGATATACCTCGCCGGCCGTGGCGTAGCCGCACCCGACCCTGAGCTGCCTGGTCGCGGCCGAGACGCAGTCGGAGCACGCCTTGGCGTCGAGGTCACCCACGCACTGCGACATGGCCTGCACGGCGCCCGAGCCCCCGGCGCGGTACCCTCCGCCCTCCGGCGCCGCCGCGGCCACGAGCGCGCCGAGCGCCGAGTCCCTCATCGCCACCCCGCCGGCGTCCCCTGGCGTGCCGCCGCACTTCTTGAACAGCACGGCCGTGTCCTGCTTCCCCAGGAACGAGTCGTTCCCGTAGCGGACGAAGCAGGCCCGCAGCTGCACGGCGCCGCCGGCGGACCAGGAGCAGAGCGAGGAGAGCCTGTTGATGGCGGAGCGGACGCAGCCGGTGCAGACGGAGGCCGGGAGGTCGGAACGGCACTGGTAGAGGCCGACGATGGAGGAGTCGGAGGGGGCGGTAAAGTTGGCGTAGGGGGCGTAGGGCGCGCCGTTGGCGACGGAGGTGAGCACGGAGTCGACACCCGACGCGTACTGGGAGTTGGATGCGTAGCGCCCCTGCGAGCACCCGGCGTACACGAACGCCGCGTAGTCGTCGGAGGAGCCGGTGGCCGCGCGCGGCAGGAGCAGCAGCGAGAGGACGGGGAGCAGCGTTGCTGCTGCGGCGACGCGCGTGGCCATGGCTTTTGCTTTGTTCTCCTGCTTGACTTGCGCTGTCGGGTCAGGCTTGAGAGGGAACTTTGCGGGAGAATTCGAGATGCGGCCGGTATCGCATTCGCAGGAGGTTTTAGATGCGGCCGGCGCGTGGTGTGGCGGTGGCGCCGGTGCGGTGCGTGGAATGTAGTGGGTTGGGCTTAGTGGGCTACACGATACATAGCTGAGAGGAAAAAAAAGCTGAACCTTAGCAAGGCCCAGAAGTTAAACGTGATTATTATGGGCAAGTTAGGAGTTGTTTTGGTGTGTGATGGGCTTGGTACATGTGATTTCGTACCTGAAATGGATGACCTGGAAGCAGCAATCCTAGCTTCCGGATTTTTTCCTTACATGATTTCCACTATGTAAAATTTGTGCACATGATATCTCTTGGTTCATCATTTTTAACCCTAGTCTCTTCCACCACCATGCCGCAGCGGCCGACCGCGCGCGCTCCATCCCTGCACTCCGTTGCCACACCGGTGAGCCGGGAAGAAGAACGTGGCGGAGCTGGCCAAAAATTTTAGCTGGGGTGGACTTGTTCGATAAACAACAAGCATAAGTGCAAAGGCGCATTCCGCATTCACATGTGACATTTATATTGAAATCACACCAGTATAATCACAACTATAAATAGATAACAGAAAAAAAGATTTAAAATGTTTTAAATATAATGGTCAACACATATATTCTACTAAAGGTCACCACTTGTACTGGTTTGTAAGGAACCTAATAGATGTAATGGATTTTCTGCGAAACTAGCAAGATGGGTGAAATGGGAGCGGCGGGCGGGGATTTGGCAGCATGTAAGGCGAAATGGCGATAGGTGTAGCGAAATCTCTGGTGAGGTGCTCTACAATTTTGCTAGGCCAAGCTGTTTAATTAATTGGACCTCAACTTAAGTTTCTCCACGACCGGCCCACGGCGGTCCTTTTCTTCTTGCCTTCTTCTTCCTCCAGCCATCAGACTCCGCCGCCTGCTCGCCTCTAAGCACCAAATCGAACCTCCGACCACCAAAAAACTTCATGGGAGATGGGATTCTACTACCTGGGAAGTAGCTGGGGCAGCTGCTCCACCCTGCCATATGGGGAGCTCCGCGTCTGCCAGGGAAGAAGATGAAAAAATGTTGAAATCGGAAATGTCGAATCTTGTTTGTTCAAATGTTGAAATAGTTGGTAAAAATATTGAATCTTGTTTTGAATCTTATTTGTTTAAATGTTGAATTAAATGGTGAAAATCTTGAATGTTAAATCAAATATTTTTAAATGTTGGAACTAAATTTTCGAATTGTTGAATTTAATTGGGCCAAATTGATGAGCCCAATAAATTCTAAACCATATTGCTTATGCATCACACGGAAGGGTATAATGACATGAGTCTTCAGTTGCCCTCAAGGGTCAAGGCACCTTAATTTTGTTTTTCTTTCTTGACAGTAGTAATGATCAGCGGCATCGCGCAGAAGAGAACCCGACAACCATGCTTCGCCGACTAAGACCGTCCGCACCGGGGCCGGAACGGGCCGGCAAAGCCACCTCCCGGGTCGCTTTTGGCGTTTTTTTTGTCCGCACCGACGACCCGGGGAAGCGACGGTGCCGTGCCGTTCGGTCCCGCGGACGCCATCCCCGGCGCGCTTGGAGGCCGAACGGCACACGCCACGTCGACGGCCGGCGACAACCACCACCCCTTCGCGCGAATGTTCTGAACGGAAGGGAGAAGGGAGGAAGCAGGGGACGGCATGGATTCGCCGGCGGTGGTAGGGTGGAGGCGGCGCGGCGGGGAGGGCCGGTGGCGTGGAGCTCCTCTGTGGTCGCCGGCCGCTGGAGTCGCGCTGCTGTTTTGGTGAGGGAGGGCGGGGGAGAGGCACACTGCACTAGTCCTTCGTCGCCGCCGTGGAGCCAACCATGGATGTCGCGGACGCCTGTTGAGAGGCGGCTAGGCCCGCCGTCCTCGGGCGCCGGATGTGGGGAAGAGGGCGGCGCCGACCTAAGCTCGAGGTCCGCCGCCGACCCGAGCTCGAGGCCCGCCGCCGATGGGGAGCGAGGGGGGGGCCGGGTCGCGCGCCGGCGGAGAGGACGGGGAGCCCCGCGGTGGAGCGAGGGAAGGGCCGCCCTCTCCGCACCGGCGGAGGGGGACAGGGAGCCCCGCGGTGGAGCAGGAGCAGGGAAAGAGAGGGAGGCGGGGAAGAGCGGCCGCCGCCGCCGGCTCGGAGTCCGCCGCCGCCGTGCTCCACCGCAGATCCACGACTGGGACAGGAGCCGGAGGCCGCAGATCCACCGCCTCGGGCCAAGAAGCCACCACGACCCATGCTCTGCACGCCCCTCTCCCGAGCCTCCTCCGCGCGAGCCGGAGCTCCTCCGTGCCGTGCCGCCCCCTTCGCCGCTCATCGAATCCGGGGGGAGACGCCGCGCGTCCCGATCTCCGTGCGCGCCGACGCAAGAGGGAGCTCCGCGCCGCCGCCGGTGCTCCCGGGACCGCGCCCGCGGCCGGCGCAAGGGCGCGCCGCCGCCGAGCTCACCGGAGCCCGCGGGCCTCCACGCGCCCGGGCGCAAAAGCAGGGGCGCGGGCGGATTGGGCGAGGTAGGGGAGCAGGGGAGTGCGGGGGTAGGTGGGGAGGGAGAGGAAAATAGAAGAGTATGACGTGTGGGTCCCAGACCTGGGTAGTTGGTATGGAGTTTAACATATAGAGGTTGACGGATGCGGAGAAACCGAAACCGGACCGTAAATTCCGGATGACTAGATGAGATTATTCCCTTTAGAGGTTGTTTTTGGAGGTTCACGAGTGCAGACAGTCTAAACAACTGCGGTGTGTAGAAGCCCAGCTTGGTGCTATGATTAGTATATACTAGCTGGTATTGCTTTGATACGTGCGATTAGCCAGCTAATAAAACCACCAAATGCAATCAGTTAACAGTGCAGGGTCACAGGTGACTACGAGTCAGGTGCCATCTGAACAGACTGTACTGAACAATAACGATCTGCAGCAGACAGGCAAGATAATGCTACAGAGTACCGACCTCTTCCATGTTCCAGCAAATACTATACTTCCTTAGTTCCTTAGTCCAGTAATAATAGTCTTTGTTGATGTTCGTGTCACACATTTGACTAAATTTGTAAAAAAATACAAACAATATTTGTATCTCCAAATAATTTTGAAAAGATTTAAATATCTATCTAATGATATTTTTTACGAATTAATTTAGTATGTAATGATATCAATTTTGTATCAAAATACAAGAATTTTGGTGGGGAGTGGAGAATGGGAAACGCAAAACTGCCTAGGTTGCATGGAAACAACTCACTCATGTAGCGAATATGGACTCATATGTCATTAGTTCGAGTTTGATTTTGGTGATTCATGACAACATGATCAATGAGACTAACCATATTGTTTAGCATGTCTTTGTAGGCACTTCTAGGTCCCAAGGATGCAAAAATACCACATACCAAATTGAGAAGATAGTCTATTTTTCTAGGGTCAAAATCGAGCAAAAAAAAGAAAAGAAAACACACCGTCGGATAAACAGACGGTACCATCGGTGCATAAGCGTCGGTGTAGTTGGTACACCGCGCAGCAAGTCAAACGAAGTCAACCGACAGTCCATTTTGCAGATGCGCCGGATGAATTGGGGAGGAAGAGCAGCGAAGACAGTAGCACTGGATGATCCGACGGTCTGAGTGAGGACACCGTCGGTCTATCCGACGCTTAGTTTAAATCAAGACAGAGACGCGCCAAGACGAAGTCTTCAGCACCGGATGAACTGACGCCTTGGTCAAGGGGAAGCGTCGGTCTTTCCGGCGGTCGCGTGGAAGCTACCAGAGACGTTTTGGCCGCAGGGTCTTCAGCACCGGATGAACCGAAGCACCGTTGGTGTAATGCGTCAGAGCAGTTCTGCCAGTGGATCTTCAATGACTAAGTAACGTGGAGGGCACCGGATGAACCGACGCCTAGAAAAAGCATAGCATCGGTTCATCTGACGCTACCTTTTTTAGTGGCCGTTAGCCAACAGCTCTTTGGCTGAATTGGGCTATTTATACCTCCTCCACTCACCCATTTGAGGTTACTGGATTGTGTGGAAGTGTAGAGGAGTTCAAGACACCTAGAAGATCATATCCAATCCATCCAAATATCATATCCAATCCATCCAAGTGCTTAATTGCTCATCCTTAGACTTGCATATGCTTTGTGTATGTGCTTAGTGCTAGGCTTAGCTTAGAGCTGAGTGAGTGCAAGGTTGTGCCAACCTTGTGAGGTGATTCTTGAGTGAATAAAGTTGTACAAGGTTCGCCGGAAGCCTTAGGGCCTAAGTGGCTCATCGGCAATCGTCATCGACCCTCCGGCTTAGTGTGGAGTGGCGAGGACACTTTGTGCGGGGAACGTGGAGACCCCCTTCCTTGGTGGAGAAGCTCCTTAGTGGAGGCGGCATCAAGGTGACCAAGGGAGCTTGGCAAGTGCCTAAGTGGCTAGCCTTTGTGGCGAGTCAAGTGGTGCTCTTGGGAGATACTTGGTGACCAAGAAGAAATACTCTTTTGTGAGTGCTTCAACAACGTGGACTAGGGGTGGCTTAGTGCCTACCGATACCACGGGATAAATCGCGTGTCAAGAGTTTGCTTCCTCTCATCCCCTTTACGTTTTCGCATTTACTCTATTGCAATATTTGCTTGCCTTTACTTTCCTAGAATAGTATCATGCTAGGATTGGCTATAGGTTGCAAACCTTGTTTTGGGATGGGAGTTTCACACTAGAACAACCCTAGTTGCACATCTAGATAGTATGTTCTAGTTTATCTTTGTGTAAAAATAGTGAAGCCATAGGTTAAGTTTTTAGATTGCCTAATTCACCCCCTCCCCCTCTTAGGCTTACGAGCATCTGATTCCTTACAAGTGGTATTAGAGCCGGGACTCACTTCCTTCACAAGGATACGCCAATTCGATTGGTAAATTGTGAAAACCGGCTCATTGGAACGGTTAGGCTTCACCGCCTAGTGAGTTGCTCTATAGAGGTATGAAAGGGGTGGATACCTTAGGTTTGGCTCCACATTTCGATGGCACGGGATATCCTTGGTGGAAGGTTCTCATGGAGGCCTATCTCCAAGCAAAGGACCTTGATGTTTGGAGAGTCACCGATGAGGGCATGAGAAATGGTACTAAGAAGGAAAAGCAATTTGATGTGATTGCTAAGAGTATCATTTTGTCCTCACTAGATGAAGGCGTTTTCAATAGAGTTTTTAATTGTGAAAATGCTCACGAGCTATGGAAAATCATCAAGGAGCAAAATGAGGGTTCAAAAGAAGTTGCTAATGAACGCTACGGTTGTCTCCTTGAGGAATTCAAGAGCTTTAAGCAACTTGCAAATGGAAATGCAGAATCAATGTACTCATGCCTAAATGTGCTTGACAATGAGATTAATGCTTTAGGTGTGAAGAACATCACGGACTTGAACATCAACCGTAAGATCCTTCAAAGTCTCCGGAAGCCCGATTATGACTTGGTGAAAGCAATCATCTATGAGAAGAAGCTCGAAGATTTGAAGCCCTCTCATATCTTGAGCAAGATCATGTCACATGAGCTTCAAATCATGCCCAAGTCCAAGAAGGCGCCCCAAGAAAAGCCCCAAGAACCATCTTCTCCAACTACAAGCCATGCCCTCTCAAGCCAACAAGAGAAGATGTTGAGTAGAATGGCTACTCATGGAAGCTCAAGTGAGGATGATGGTGATGATGGTGACGATGAAGATTGCTCAAGTGATGAAGAGATTGAATCCATGGTGGCCGAGTACGTGAAGAAGATCTTCAAGTATGTGAAGAAAGTCAACATGTACGGCTACAACATCCACTTGAGAGAAGGGTGTCATCATCAACACATCAAGTTCACCAAGGTCGAGCACAATCCCTAGAAGAAGGTGGTCAAGGAGAGGAGACCAAGGCAAGAAGCAACTATCGCCGTCCGTGAGTGGACAAGTGGTGGAGAATCAAGTTCTTCTAGCTCAAGTGATGAATCAAGAAAGAACTTCACCACCCGCTTCATGCAAGGTCCTTCATCATCACTACACATGTGCCTTATGGCCAAAGGTATGGAAAGCAATGTAAGTGATGACGAATCCGACACCACCTCTCGTGATGATCTTGTTGAGCTAGCCCATGAGCAAAAAAGAATGCTTAAGAAACAAGCTAATGAAATTAAAGAACTCAATGCTATCAATGATCTTAGTGCAACCCTTGCTACAAATTATGAACATTTTGTTGTGCAAATTCAAATTGCTTAGCAAGGAGTGTGATGAGCTAAAATCTAATCTTGAGAGCAATGAGACTAAAACAAGTAATTCCTTTGAGCTTGATGAATCATCTATCTCTTGTGCAATTCCTATCTCCAAGGTAGATGCTTCAACTTCTTGCATTGATTTAATTGATGAATCTTGCTCACCATCTTGCAATGAGAATGTTGTAGAAACATGTGATTGTCTCATAGCCAAGAAAAATGATGAGCTCAAGCAAGGAGTGAAATGGCACCGAGAGAGGTTGGCAAGCTTGATGGGCAAAGGCAAGAACGGTGAGGAAAAAGTGGACATCTCTCAAGACATGAAGAGCAAAATCCAACCTTCTCAAGATAACCATGCGCCCATGGTGAAGAAGCTTGAGAAGGGTGCAATCGTGACTTGCTACAAGTGTCATGGAGAAGGACACAAGTTCTACAAATGCCCTCAATTTGTCAAGAAGATGGACAAGGGCGAGAAGAAGAAGTTGAAGCCCACCATCAAGAGCTCCCTCATCTACACCAAGCCCAACCGCAAGAACAAGACCAAGAGCAACACCTACGTCATCAAGAAGAAGGCTAATGGCAAGGTGGTCTCACACAAGGTTGGGAAGATGAAGGAGGAGCGGGGTTGGAACCAACCCATTTGGGTGCCCAAGGAAGTCATCATCAACATGAAGGGGCCTCAAATGGTTTGGGTCTGAAGGCCACTTGAAGGCCTTGAGAGCAGGGACTTGGGAGGCTTGGCACAATCAAGATGTGAAGATTCAAGCCAAGAAGCCAAGCTTGTAAGTTGGACATGTGTTGCCCAAGTTCCCCGGTTGAGGTAATGGAAACTATAACACATTTCATGTATCTTTGTAGCTCCATTGCCTTGTCTAGGTTTGCATTTGTTGCTTTGCCTAGTTGTTTACATATGGTAGGTTGCTCGTGTCATGTGCTAACCCATGAGCAACTTACATGATTTGATTAGTGTGTAGGAAAGCTACACATGTTCTTTCATGGTGCATGTTTTCATATATATCTCTTTGCATCATAAGCAAACTATATGGTTAGCTTCCCTTTTGTTGTCATAAATAATGTGCATACATTCGGTTGGTGATTCAAACACTAACTGCACACATTTAGGGGGAGCTCATCCTATGGTTTGGTTATGGGACTAACATTGTTTCAAGCTTATCTTATGTAGTCCCTTGGTGACGCGTTCCGGTGCGATACTTCATTCTAAGAGAGTGCTATATCACTCTCAATGTGATCTAACATCTCTAAAAGAGTGAATATAGCAATATGATCTTAATGCTGTTGAGTCATGTCCTTGCGAGCTTATGTCTCTATATAAGTTCAAAGGCAATGTACTCATACATTCCTAATCCTTGTGGTACCTCGAGTGTCTTCTTTGCAAGCTCCTTTCAAGTGGTGTCACCTAGTGATATCATTTCAAGTGGCTCATCTCAATATGGTGCCAACAAGGTAGAGAGGAAAATCCCCCGGAGGTATGCGATGATTAAAAGACTACAAGTGATATCTACAAGTGGTAATGTAACAAGAACCCATTTGTTTTATCTCTTGTCCTTTAAGCTACCTCATTGCATGATATGCTCTAAGCTTCCTTGTCTTACAAGTTTGTAGTTGTGCACTTGATTTTTACATTATCATTTTGTGCACACACTTAGGGGGAGCTTAGTTTGTATTATGCTAGTCTCATGAGCTTGTGATCCACCTTAGTTATTCACACATGTGGTATCTTCATTGATATCATACATATGGATCATGCTTCATGCGGCTTTCTCCCTTGTATTTAACATTTCTCTTAGAGTTATGTTTGCTAGGTCTTGCTAGTTTCCTTGGACCCCTTTTGTTTTGGACTTTCTGGAGATTTTATTCCAAAGGGGGAGAATGTGGGACCAAAGCAAGCCAAGTGGTTCCAAAGTGGGAAGAGGCAAGCTACGAGTGAACATAGGAAGAGAATATCAAAAAAGGGGGAAGTTTGATCTAGGGGGAGTTTGGATGATGGTAAGCATCCAAGTAAGTGTAAGTGGCTCCAATTTTGTCAATTTTTGCAAATTTATGCTTGCTTTGGTTGTGTTGTCATAAATCACCAAAAGGGGGAGATTGTAGCGAACATGGCCTCATATGCCATTAGTTTGAGTTTGATTTTGGTGATTCATGACAACATGATCAATGGGACTAACCATATTGTTTAGCATGTCTTTGTAGACACTTCTAGGTCCCAAGGATGCAAAAATACCACATGCCAAATTGAGAAGATAGTCTATTTTTCTAGGGTCAAAATCGAGCAAAGAAAAGAAAAGAAAACACACCGTCGTATAAATCGATGGTACCATCGGTGCATAAGCGTCGGTGTAGTTGGTACACTGCGCAGCAAGTCAAACGAAGTTGACACCGTCGGATGAACCGACGGTCCCTTTTGTAGATGCGCCGGATGAATTGGGGAGGAAGAGCAGCGAAGACAGTAGCACCGGATGATTCGACGATCTGAGTGAGGACACTGTCGGTCTATCCGACGCTAAGTTTAAATCAAGACATAGACGCGCCAAGACGAAGTCTTCAGCACCGGATGAACCGACGCCTTGGTCAAGGGGAAGCGTCGGTCTATTCGACGGTCGCGTGGAAGCTACCAGAGACGTTTTGGCCGCGGGGTCTTCAGCACCGGATGAACCGACGCACCGTCGGTGTAATGCGTTAGAGCAGTTCTGCCAGTGGATCTTCAACGGCTAAGTGACGTGGAGGGCACCGGATGAACCAACGCTTAGAAAAAGTATAACATCGGTTCATCCGACGCTACCTTTTTGAGTGGCCGTTAGCCAATGGCTCTTTGGTTGACTTGGGCTATTCATACCCCCTCCACTCACCCATTTGAGGTTACTGGATTGTGTGGAAGTGCAGAGGAGTTCAAGACACCTAGAAGATCATATCCAATCCATCCAAGTGCTTAATTGCTCACCCTTATACTTGCATATGCTTTGTGTATGTGCTTAGTGCTAGGCTTAGCTTAGAGCTGAGTGAGTGCAAGGTTGTGCCAACCTTGTGAGGTGATTCTTGAGTGAATCAAGTTGTACAAGGTTTGCCGGAAGCCTTGGGGCCTAAGTGGCTCACCGGCAATCGTCATCGACCCTCCGGCTTGTGTGGAGCGGCGAGGACACTTTGTGCGGGGGACGTGGAGACCCCCTTCCTTGGTGGAGAAGCTCCTTAGGCATCAAGGTGACCAAGGGAGCTTGGCAAGTGCCTAAGTGGCTAGCCTTTGTGGCAAGTCAAGTGGTGCTCTTGGGAGAGACTTGGTGACTGGGAAGCAATACTCTTGTGTGAGTGCTTCAACAACGTGAACTAGGGGTGGCTTAGTGCCTACCGATACCACGAGATAAAACGCGTGTCAAGAGTTTGCTTCCTCTCATTCCCTTTACGTTTCCGCATTGAATCTATTGAAATCTTTGCTTGCCTTTACTTTTCTAGAGTAGTATCATGCTAGGATTGGCTATAGGTTGCAAACCTTGTTTTGGGATGGGAGTTTCACACTAGAACAACCCTAGTTGCACATCTAGATAGTATGTTCTAGTTTATCTTTGTGTAAAAATAGTGAAGTCATAGGTTAAGATTTTAGATTGCCTAATTCACCCTCTCCCCCTCTTAGGCTTACGAGCATCCGATTCCTTACGACTCACAAAAAAGGTGCGGGAGGGTTAGGCTTTAAAGATCTACGAATTTTCAATCAAGCACTCCTTGCCCGGCAAGCATGGAGATTGAAACAGCTTCCAGACAGCCTCTGTGCTAGACTTTTGAAAGCTAAGTACGACCCATGTGGCTGCGTGGTTGACACGGTTTTTAGTGCTAACTCATCATACACAAGCAATCTTTTCTCTATGGTTTGGAGTTGCTGAAGAAAGGAATAATTTAGAGGGTGGGATGTGGCTCACAGATCAGAATTTGGCGCGACCCATGGATTCCTAGACCACACTCTTACAGAGTTACATCAAGTAAAGGTAGGTGCAGACTAAAATGAGTCTCTGAATTGTTAGACATGGTATGGGCTGGGATTATGACAAGATCATCGGGACTTTTAATCATGCTGATACTGAAGCTATTGGAAAAATAAAACTGCCGAGCAGGCGATCAAAAGATTTTCTTGCATGGCCGCATGAAAAATCATGTGCTTTTACTGTTCGCAGTGCATATAATCTTTGATTAATGCAGCGTGATCTAAATGATTGCACAACCTCGAGTTCAATGCCTGATGGTGAGCGAAAGTTGTGGAGTAATTTATGGAAGGGAGGTGTACCGCCAAAGGTAAAGGTGTTTACATGGAAATTGGCTACAAATGCCCTTCCTACTCGGTGCCGAAAGTTTACCAGGAAGATGGAACAAGCGGATACTTGCCTACTGTGTGGCTTAGCAGAGACGAGCTTCCATGCAACGGTGGAGTGCCCACAAGCCTTTCACCTAAGACAAGCCATGCGAGCACACTGGGTACTCCCTAATGAAGAGTGGTTCAAATTTACAGGACCAGATTAGCTGTTAATGTTACTAGACAGATGTTCGGCTGATCAGCGAGATCATATCAAGCTAGTTCTTTGGCGGGCATGGATATCACACATCAATTAGGTTCCTCACTTATCTCTGATTCAGTATTTTCTTGCTAAATTACTAGGAGTCCTGTGAGCAGGCTAAAAAGAAAGAAGAAGTCGTCTCAAGGCAAGGAGCCTCGTAGCAGGTCCGACAACAGGAGAGATGTAGAAATGCAACGTTGGGTCCAAGATTAATTTCAATGGATCTTATGTGGAGCAAACGGGCGATGCTGGTGTCGGGGTAATTGCAAGAAACCATCAGGGTGAAGTGATCTTCACTTCCGGGCATAGCATATTCCATTGCATAAGTGCAATTGAAGCGGAAGCCAGTGCTTTACTTGAGGGAGTTCGGCTTGCTACCCAATGGATACATGGGCCTGTTTTGTTCGAGACCGACTGTGCAAGAGTTCACAACGCCATGTCGAGCAGCGAGAACAGGTCAGAGATTAGCTTCATCATCGGAGAGGTTAAAGAACACACCCAAATGTTAGGGGATTGGGGCGTGGTTCATGCCAAAAGAGAGTGTAACTGTGACGCCCCAGGTTTTTAATTAACCCTAATGGTCGGTCAAACTTACTGACACTGGTCAAATTATGGTCAACCTGGGTCATCACCTCGAAAACCTCACCAACCAACCCTAATGACCCTCTTGATCGAGTCAACACACATGTGTGGTCAAACTTTGGTCAAAGGCATGGTCAAACCCCACTTAAACCCTGATGTCTTTGAATGTCCTCCGAAACTTTTGCTGTGTTCTCCAAATTTCACCTAAACACTTCAAAATCTACCAATATGAAAGTTGTCTAGTTTGTTGAGGGACACAACTTTCATGTAGGTTGGCATTTCCAATTTTGAGTGGAAAAGGGTGAAAAACTTGGTCAACTGCCAGCAGCTCCTGTTCACAGGCCCAAATTGGCATTCAAAGTTTGCCTGCAATTTATACAAAAACCATTGAGGAAAATACCATAGAACCTTTGTGAAATTTGTAGGGGATAGTGAGATCTACACTTTTCCTATTCATCACTTTGTGCACTTCAGTTCAATTTTTGGGAGAAAAACGTGATCAAAGTCGCCTAGATTGAAACGGTTCCAGGCAGAGCGCCAGCCGCGCTGCGACGTCGCGCGCCTACGCCGCCGCGCATCCCAAGGCCGCACGCCGCCCAAGTCCACACGCACCTTTCCCGGCGCCCGCGCCCCGCGATGCCTCGAGGCCCGCGCGCGCGCCACGCGCCGGCACGACACCCGCGCCGTACCACGGCCGGACGCGCGCCGTACGACCCAACAACCTGTCCGCGGCTCCCCTCCCTCGTGCGTCGTACCACGGCGGCATCTTCGTCACCAACGTCACGAGCACGCGGGCCGCCCATATTTAAACGCCGCTCGTCCCTCTCGCACGCGCCATGCCCCAACCACCCGCCATGGCCACCGCTTGAACAAGCTCCCGTTCCCGAGCCCTTTCGTCGCCGGTCGACACCCTAGCACCCTCCCTACCTCACACTCGAGCCATAGCGCCCGCTTGTTGGCAAGCCCGTGCGCCCCTCTCGCTGGAGCTGAGGCTACCGCGGCCGCCGCGCCTGTCGTCGCCGTGCGCCGCCGCCGGTCGCCCCTCCGCTCCAACTTTGAGCGCAAATGAGCCCTAGGTGAGCATACGCATCTCCCCGCGCCCCTACACGGCCGGGAGCGCCGTCGGCCCCGCCGAAATCGGCCGGAGCCGCGCCGCCCCCGCCCCCAAGGGCCGCATTGCAAGGCTCGAGATCTTTCCAGGGACTTTTCGGTGAACCAGGGGCATACTTGTGGTGCTTTAGATCTTTTCAGGGACCCCGGTGTAAAACTGTATCTCAAATAGTGAAGTCAATTTGCTGAATCTTGTAAAATCTCTAGAAATCGTAGAAAAATAGGGAAATGCAAACTTAATTTTGCTAGACTCCTCGTGAAGAGCACTACAACTTTTGTTAAACTTGTCTAGACTTTTTCCTGATAATTGTTGCATGAAAAATAGAAATGTGAAAAACCTAGATCTGTGATATCTCAAATCCATAAGTCCTCTGTAGCTAATTTTTGGATATGTTATGTGTTGTGTTATGACTAGATCTTGTACCAAAAATTGCACAAAGTTATGTTGTAAATCTTTTTATATGAATTGTTTTCTATTTATGCAGAATCTGTCTAGATGATTTTTTAGATAAAAATAATTATGTTTTTCCCCAACTTCTGCATGTGGTCTCTTTATGCCAGAATACACCTCTGGTGATTTAATCACAAATTTATATTTAACATAAGTATTTTTTCTTGAATTATGCTTGAGTTTCTTTGTAAATGTATAACTCAAGATCAGTGGTAGTTTTAGGTGTATATGCTGCATTCCTAGGTTAGTTTTGGACCCTAGAACCTGCGTGAGAAAGTTTGAATCAGTTAGATGCTTACTTATTTTTGTATGCGTTTATCTTGCTTTAGTAGCTAGCCTTTGTTATTTTCGGTATAATTAATTTTCTAGCTATCCCAAGCATGTTTGTGTGTTCAATGACTTAGTATAGGTAATTTGGTGCTTAAGAAACCCTTCCACTAAATTTTATTAATTTAGTGTTTGAATAAAAGCATTGAAGGCAATTAAAGGTTTAATGTCAAAGTTAATTAGGAAATTGTGCCCTTTTCCTTGTAACCCTTGTTAAAATGGTTGCATAGTTTATTTAGGACCTAAAATACACCCCTTACCATTTAAGAATTTAAATGGAATTAATTACATTTTTTAGCACACCTTTGCTATTGAAAGGTGGAATAATAAATGCTCACATGAAATAACAATAGTAAAAGAAAACATTAATTAAGTGTCTATTAAAAGAATAAACCCATGCTTATAATAACTTTAATGAAAAAAATAATAATTAATTGTTTGTTAAGATGAATGTGGCCAACAAGAGTTGGTAAAATAATTAATCTATCACATCACCTGAACCCTGCATTGCATTCCGTGTAGAACTTCCTGACGGTAACTACGCGCTCGTGCCGGAAGTCGAGGAAGGAGGAGCTGAAGCGGAGCTGCAGTACGTGGAGGTGATCGAAGACACCGAGGGCACTCAGGCTAACCCTGCTGACGAAGGCAAGCCCCGGTGCAATTAACCCAGTAATTTGAAATTCTTATGCAACTATCTATGGATGATTGTGCATTTACGTTCAGGAGTTGATATGAAACCTTAGATGCATGGTCCCTAGGTACCTTTGTCCTTTACTAGTATGACAGGTCGATAGCTGCTATGCTATAGGACCGTTACAAGTCGAGTGATACTTGTCACTCGCGAGAATAGGTTCTTATGTTGGAATCATAAGATCTCCTTAAATGGATTGCTAATGTGGTAAGAGCATGGGATGTGGGTTCCGGTCCAATGGCTTTCGTGAGTTAAGTGTTTGAATGTACTAAGCACTTGTCGGGAATGAGACCGGTAAGCCTAGTACCTTAATGACGCGGTGAGGGGTCTTACTATTACTCATCTTGGGATGCGTCTCACGGTTAGCTACCGGTGGTGCATGGTGAGTCCGGGTGTCTCGCGGGGTATACTGGATAGCCTGTACCAAAGACTGTAAGATTCAATCCCAATCCGAAGAGTTTTGGAAACCGCCTGGTGGTTGTCCTCGCGGGGGCACCCTACCGTGTGTTTAGGTCCTCTTTGCAAGGTTTTTAAAATCAACTGGTCGTCGGCCTCTCGCCGTTACCTGAGACTACTTACTCCACTAGCCATGAGATCCCTAATGATGGAAGTTGATGAATATTTATGCTTGGTTAATTGTCTTGCACAACTTATGCTTGCAATAGATGGCTAACATAGAAAGGAATAATTCAACTAGAACTTGTGCTAAAATCCTGAAAGTAAGGACATACTCTTTGTTGATTTTCAACAAAAAGAAACCCTAGTGGCCAAAAAGCCTATCATGTCTAGAGTTGGTGATGTAGCTATCACCGACGAGTAAGTCTTGTTGAGTATTAGTATACTCAGCCTTGCTTTAATCTATTGTTCCAGGTAATGTCTTTGGTGATGTGTGGCCCGAAGAGATCCCGCCCGACTGGGAGCTAGAGTGGGTGGAGGACGATGAATGAATGCATCATGGCTGGCCTCCTGTGGTGTTTCCGCGTTCCGTTTAGTTTATTTCCGTTGTTTTTTTAAAAAAACTCTGAACTGCGTTGTCATGTCAAAGACTTTGGTTTGTAATAATTAAACCCTTCGGGGTAAATTTCGTATGTTAATTATGTTTATCTCTGAACTCGCCTTCGCGTGAGTTTTAATGCATATATGTCGATCCTTGTTCCTGTATGAGTGATTCACCAGACGTTAACCCGACGACTAACGACAAGATGACATTTTATTATTGCTTAATGACCAAAATGGATTGGTTTAGCGATAGTACGGTATTTTCCTGAGCGGGTTGTCACAATAACCATATTCCTGGTGAACTTGCTCATTTAGCTAGGCGTTCAGCCAATGCGGCAGTCTAGATGGGTCGTGCACCTGCGTGTGTTATTACGGACCTAATCGCTGCCGATTGTAACTCTTTTTCACCTAATTAATACAGTTCTCTTTGACCCAAAAAAATGTATTTAATATCTATTTAGTCAAACTATTTCAAGAAAAGAAAAACCAAGTTGTACCGGGAAGAAGGACGGCCAAGCGACAACGACGCCTACTTGGCCTAATGGACCGGCCTAAGGGTGGCCATTTAGTTATCCTTTTGTCCGTTTTTGAGTTGTCAGATTTTTTTCTGCTCTTTATCACTTTATCAATTGTATAGTTTTTTTTAGAATTACATAGTATAATGTACACGTTCACAACACGCACGCACACTCACCCCTATGAATACACGTACGC
Organism: Cenchrus americanus; assembly: GCA_947561735.1. Classification (NCBI taxonomy): domain Eukaryota; kingdom Viridiplantae; phylum Streptophyta; class Magnoliopsida; order Poales; family Poaceae; genus Cenchrus; species Cenchrus americanus. The sequence continues at coordinate 15,932,175 of OX387241.1, forward strand.
AAACCCTACCCCTATGAGCACATTCGAAGGACTGAGCACCGGCAGATCTGGAGATTCTCGAAATCACCAATGGCGCCTCGTCGTCGACGGGAACGTCGCTTACCACTTAACGCATAACACCGGTAAATCCTGAAAAATCCAGAAAAAGTGCGAGCACCAGGATTTGAACTCGAGTGGATAGCGTCCCACTAGACTGTCCTACCATTGGACTACAAATCCAATCGCTTTATCAATTGTATTGTTGTAGTTGCGACTGGTGCTGGTTTGGGAGTTGTTCACACACATGCCATTAAAAAAGATGGTGGTTACACACATGCCACAAAAAAGTTCGCGGACACATGTATGCCATGTACCGAACTTTCGTTTACGCGTGTGCCATTCCATTGACATTCTGTTAGAATTTAACTCTGACACGTGGGACCCACATATGTAGTTAACTATTTTGCCCCTGAGGAGAGGAAGCTGCTCATCTTCCAGCTCCGGACGAGCTGGCCGGCGCTAGCCACCTCGCCTCAACTCATCCCCGCGGCCGGCCGGTGAACACCCTCGTGGGCAGTCATCGCCGACCTCGAGGTCCTGCGCGCCGCCTCATGCCGCTGCCATCGCAAAGCTCCCCGTGTCGCACCCCTCGACCGCTCCGTGCGCCGCCGCCGCCTTTTCCCCGTCGTTCATGGCTTCGGCTCGAGAGGGGCTCGGCCCCCCCCCCACCCGGTCGTGGCCGCGCAAAGGCGGAGCTCGCCCCCCCGCCGGCCGTGGTCGCCTCGGGCGGAGCGCCGGTCGTGGCCGCCCCGGCGGAGCTCGCGCCGCCGGCCATGGCCGCGAGCCGCCCGGTGGAGCTCGCCGGATGGGATGTGCGACCGAGCGCGAGGGGCCGCAGGGGGATCGCGGGGAGGGGCGGCGGCCGTGGGGCCGGCGGGGAGCACGGGAGGGGGGCGGCGACCGGCGGGAGGGCGGTTGCCGGCGGGAGCGCGAGGAAGCTTGGGTCATGGCCGGCAACGGGAGTAAGGAGAAGGAGAGGAGGAAGAAAAACAGTGGTGGGCCTACAGGGGTAAAATAGTCATTTCATCTATTGGTTTGACACCGTTAGCACAAAATATAGACGGAATGGCACACGCGTAAACAAAAGTTCGGTGCATGGCATAGAGGTCTCTCCCGAACTTTTTTGTGCGTACGCGCGTAACCACCGTCTTTTTTAATGGCATGCGTAAACAACTCCCGGTTTGGAGGCGGGCCCCGTACCTCCCGGTTTCCTATTCTTTCTTTTTTCTTGTTCGTTGCGTTTCTTTAGGCTCCTCTTCTAATAAAATTTACGGCAAATCTCAAAGTAAACGGGTTTGGTACTGTGATCGCAACAAAGACAGCTTGCCGCTCCTTTAAAAAAACTACGTACATTCAAGACAGACGGAGGAAGTAAACGGGTTTGGTACTGTTGTTATCGCAACAAAGACAGCGACAAGCAGGAAGAAGCATCACGGACGGCTAAGGTCAAGCATGCAAATCCATTGCAGTCACAGGATACGAACAAACTGACCACACGGAACCATTCGTTGTCCGCTCTGCATATTCCGTTCACACTTTCCGTTAATCTTTAAGCGTTCACACCCCGTTCACACCTGTTCACACCGCTAATACATGTTGCTTGACAGCGTGTTCAGAGTCCAAAGCCCCTAATCTTAATCTTGTTTGCTTGTACGGGGCAGGCAACGCGAGAGGACGCAGATGGCTTCACTTCTCACGCAAGGCTCAGTTTCTCCCTGTCCGGGGAGCTCCAGTTGGGCGCGAGCCTGTGGAAGAGGCTGCCGTCGTAGACGCTACGGGCGACGTCCTTGTGGAGGAGGCCGTCCTTGTCCTTGCCGAGGCTGTACAGGATCTTCCACTCCGCTTCTGCTCCAGCCCTGAGTTATTTTTTCGTTTGTTCATCACTCATGATCAGTTAATACAATCAGGAACACTGTCAGGACACTGCGCCGCGATCGATGTGAAATTCTTACCATCCGGCGTAGTCCCCGGGCTGTCTGTTGGCTTGGAGCAGCTGGTCGATCTCGTCCGATGTCAGCGCGTCTGGGACGGTCTTGGCGTGCTTGGCGAATATCTCTTCGAACTTCTCCGGAACAAACCTGCACAGTTGCAGTAGTGCATAAGCGAACTTCAGAAGACGAACCAGCAATGGCGGTCAGTGAATCGATGGCTGACTTTACCTCCCTTCAGTGTCATATGAGCCTGTGTCACTTCCATGCTTCCCGTTCTTGATGTTCTCTATGTAGATGTCCAACTTCGATGACGTTGCATTTACCTGCCACAGCGGTTCAACACCAGTGTTATATTTTTCCTTCACAAGGTGTCCCATATTGCAGTGGCCAGCTAGCTAATCAAGTCGATTAATCATTAGCATAAGTGTTTAAGCCAGCAAAGCAACAACTAGGTCCTTTCTGTCACAATCTGCAACTGGAATTTTCCCAAGAATCTCGAGGCATTTTGTGATTTGACTCGCGGCTTTATCAGACTACATGATTAATTTGCAATGATGCTTGTACTCGGAAAAAAAAAGGTTTGCAATGATGCTGCATTCTCAGTGAAGTATAAGGCTTTTTTGCAAGTCAGCAGCTAAACTTAAAACCCCGGAATACTGAAAGGGCGAAACGTAGGATACACTACGAATTATGAACCTTTTTCTTAGCTAGTTATTAGGTCTGCACGACAAAGATGAGAGGACTGGGTTGCAGGGTTGGGCGAACTGGAGATCTTACAGGTCTGCACTTGCTGCCGAGGGCGCTATTGATGAAGGCCGCGCTGACGCTGGACAGGCCGAACCCAAATCCGAGAGCCCGGAACGCTGCCGATGCAACGACAACACTTGAGGGCGAGAATCACAGGCGGAGCATGAGCGGAGCCGTAGTAAAAGCAGGGGGGACAAAAGAGCTCTCACCGCCGTACGTCTCCGATAGGGTGACGATGCCGTCGCCGTCGCGGTCGAAGAAGGCCGCGTGCCCGTGCAGCTCCGTCGGGCCGTCGCCGTACGCCGCCGCCCGGCCCACTTCGCCGCGGATACCAGGCACAACACGCCACGAATCCAATCAGCAAACGAGGACAACACATCGCCGGCATGGCGAAATCCGATCCGACTGATGAGCCAGCCTGGAGAGAGGAAGAGCGAGTGACTCACCGAAGAGCAAGGCGAGTAGGAGCAGCGAAGGAGGCACGGCGGCCGCCATCGCCGGTCGTCGCGCAGCGCCGCCCATCCCCAGCGATTCCCTGTCGACCTTGCTTGTCTGGCCCCTCCCTTTCTCCCCTCCCCTTCCTTCTTGGCGGTTTGTTCAGCTCGGCTGTCGCGGCGCGGCTGGTCCTGGTGTTGCTTTGCTGCTTGCTGGTGCCGGAAGACCCCCCGCGACGCCCCTTTAAATACAGGTGGACACGCCGGAGCCGCAGAAAACTCTTCAATCCCAGACCCGCACTCCTGCACAACCGTGCCGTGGCGTGCGGCGGCCTCGCGCCTCCCAGTCCCAGCAGCGAGTCTTTTTTGGACAGACGACGACGGGCGTGGGTTCAAATTCGTGGATATTTCTTCGGCGGAAATTGGTGGGTCATGAATGGTTTGAAAAAAGGACAGATATTTACCCGGCGTGTGGAAAACTTACCAAACGGAGTAGATAACATTTACTATACCTGGAGCAAATGAAGGATGTAATCATGTAACAAATATGGTAATTTTTCGTCACTTTTAGTCATTTTTAACAACCTTTGGATGACTGAAGACTAAAACAACCTTTTGACCTCTAACTAAAGCTTAACAAAGTTTCAATCAGATCAGTTTGGATCTAACGTTGTTAACAAGGTGATCCAAATAGGATGATTATTGATAAACAATTTTGAAGTGCTTATTATTGACTACTCCTATTTTTTATTATACAATAGCCAGATGTCGCCAAACGAAATAGGTTAATTCGTGCCCCCCCTGCGTTGAGGCACATCATCCTCGGCGAACTTTCACGGCCCCCTTGGTCGAGCTTGTACGGGAAATATTTGGTGCAAACGCCATCTCGTTGAAAATGTGAAACCCCTTCAAAAAAAAAATCATATTTGTAAATATTAAACATATGAAACGACGCATACCTATAGTACATCCATAGATGTACTTCGTGGCAAGAATTTAAACTAGAAAATTCAATTGGAAATGACAAATTTCATGTACATAAGCACTAAAAGACAAATTTCTGAAATTTGGTCTACTGTAGTACATATGCACTTGAAATTTGTCACTTTTTAATGAAGTTTTGCAAATCTTCTAGACAAGTTTTTAATGATTTGGCATCCCATATCTTTTGCCACAAAGTGTGTGTCTATGGATGTGCACCAGCTCAAGTTTGTGTAATACTTGCAAGTGTGATTTTTGAAGCAGTTTTCAAATTTTTACCGAGAAGGTGGTTTGCGCCCATTACTTTTTCATATTGTACGGTACCATCTCCAAGCCCTGCGTGGTGCCTTTGCCTGCTGCATTAGTACTGTTGATTCGTGCCATCTGCCAGGTCAAGAACCCGAGCAGCAAATTCGTTCGATCGAGGCCGGGTTTCGTTTGATTACCAGATGGCCGGCGCTTTTTGTTTGAACAGGGGACGTGGATACAAATCGGGGAGAAAATCTTCCATGATAGAACATGCAAAGCGGCTAGATGTTTGTGCGAATGGTAGCGGGCGGTAGCATGTGTAGGCAAAGGTGGACATTAATTCTGCCTGGATGCAGATGGAGTTCGGCCTGCTCGACTGTTTGCTATCACAGGATTTTCGACCGAACACGATTCTTTTTTTAAAGTCCTCTGGACGCAACTTTTATTGCTTGGTATTATTTTTTTAAAAACGTAAAAGCCCCACCTGAATCCAGAATCGGGCTTCGTCTTTAATTTTTGCCAGCAGTTGATCGATGCTTTTGAATTTTTCGTTGAAGATCCGCGCGTTTCGTTCACCAGTAGATCTACCTGTTGCAAAGATCAAAAAATAAAATGAAAAGATGAAAAACGTATTATTCTAAGAAACAAACAAAATAAAAATACATGTGTTTCAGTCGACAACACATGAAAAAACTATTTTAAAAAACATATACCCGAGCATTTTGAGTCCGGCCCGGCCCGCGCCGGACCCGCCCACGAACTTTACCGGACGGGCGTGGGTAGAGATCTTGAAGCCCGCGAAAATTTTTTTTTTTGGCCCGAGCCCGGCCCGAAATGTTGTTTTTAGTTGTTTTACCCTATTACACGGGCGGCCCGCCCAAGCCCGAGCCCGGCCCGAGAATTGAGGCCCGACGCGTCCAAAGGGATGGTCATGGGCGGGATTTTTTCGGTCCGAAATAACAGAATTTTTTTTCAACCCGACCCGAAAAATGCTCGGGTCTAAAAAAACATCGGTATGAACTTGTCGAAACGTGAATAAGAGAAAAAAAAATACATGAATGAAAGTATTAGCAAACTCGGGGTTCCGGCTGATCTTCCGGCGGATGGAAACATGTTTTTTTAAAAAAAAACATCATTGTAAACTTGATGAATAATCATATGTGAGAAAATTCATGAACAAACATATTAAAAATAGTAAAACAACATATGAAAAACTGCAAATATGCCAACAAATATTACATGCATTTAATTTCAGGATTAAAAAACAAAAGGCTCAAAATGGTAGCAATTGTGCTAAAATTATCTTGGTTTGTGTCAGTTTCACATTTCCTCTTAGGTGCACCATGAGATGTGTTTGGAATATCCTGGAAAAAATTTTGTCTACTCATCATGACAATATACGATGTATAGATAAACAAAATAGATGGAACTACATCAAGTAGAGCATCTCCACGAGTTTGCCAAATTTTACTTGGCAAATTTTGTGTTTTGCCAACTTCTAAAAAGGTATGCCAAATAAAAAAAGAGTTCACCTCCAACAATATGACATAATTCACTTGTCAAACCCGGATCTTACATCGGAATCCCGAAAGAAATAAAATTATGTTTATGCCCTTCCACCACTTAGAAACTTACATCAAGAATCCTTCTCTATTCTTTATTTCTTTTTTCACCCTCCCACCTAGAGGGAAACGCCGATGGCAACCACGATCCGGGCGTGCATACATATGCGCGTGGGGAGGTGAGTTTTGCCAAGTTTCTATTTTGCCAAGTTGGTTTGTCAAACTCGTTGGGGGGCCAATTTTTCTCCTTTTGCCAAAATTAGGTAGATGCCAAGTTGATTTGTCAAATTGTTGGAGTTGCTCTAACAATAACAAAATTGAGGCAAGCAGTAGATTAAATATAGAAAAATCAACTTACACGGATACTGCATCTGAGAAGTCGTGCCTCCAAAATAATATTTTCGTCATCTGGGGATTGAGTTTTATAGAGAACACAGGGTGTAAAAAAGGAAGGAATATTAATCGACGTGATCAAGGGTATTGAACTCAAAAGGAAATAGTTAAAGACTCAAAAAATCATTTATATAAAAAAGGTGTTCATCTAATTGCATTTGGATGTCATCGATTTAATCACGCGGTGATTCTTTCCTTACTCGATCTTTTCTTATTTTCCCTTTCCTTGCTAACTATTTATGAATGACGCGACTACCATTGACAAAATGAAGTAACAATTTTTCCTTATTCATCTAATAATGCAGTGATTCTTTCCTTACTTGATTTTTTCTTGTTTTCCTTTATTTGATTTGTCATCAATCACACCAATCAATTTTCATTTACTTTGTACATCAATATCTCTTTCGTTTTGAGTTCATGAGTATTTCCTTTTGAGTTATGCCTAATCAATTTCTCTTTCCTTCAAAAGGAATGAAGAAAATAAACAACAATTATGATTGACAAGGGCGGGTCGGTGGGCAGTGATTTTCGTCAGAAATATTTTAGTATCATTAAAAATCTTCATCGTCCAAAACCAGTGAACCAAGGCTGACAACTGAGACTCTTGTCAGCCTTAAGCAGACTTTAACCTGCCCAACACGGCAGCCAGGATAACAAGGATAAGCCTTTAAGAGGAGCTCCAACAGTTAAAGCCTACTGCTAACCACCTGTCGCCGAAGGATGAGAACGTAGACCAGTTGCCTCTTGCCGGGACGTGCCGTGCGCAGACACAGGCTGTTATTTCAAAAAAAAAAAATCTGAAGCTGTACCGGCACTGCGTGAGAGCAGATGGTGGAGGCTCTCGTCATGAGCATGACAGAGGGCGCAGACCTTTCGATTCAGTCATCCTCTCGGGTAATAAGTCTGTCCGTCATCCAAAGTCTATTTTGGTAAGCCTTACGCTTGGTGGTGCTCAAGTGCGCCAGATGAGTTGTTGCATGCTAGAAGGTGTTGTGTCGAACTGCGCTTTTTACGCCGAAGTCGCTGAGTATTCTCCATTCTTTGCCAGGTTCCCGACAATAGAGTCTTGTACGTTCTGGGTTGCAGTCCTGTTGGTGGAAATCGGGCCCGAAGGGTGACGCCGACACAATGTATTTTTCCCCCGAGCTTCTCTCCCTCCCTTCGGCTTTCTTCCCCTAGGCTTCTACTTCTACTTACGCGAGGAGAGGAAACATGAATATTAACATGACAAGAAGGAAAACAAGCAGATGCCCAACCGCCCGAAGACCGCTTGACCTGCGGAAGCCTTCGGTGCTCTCTTCTCATTACAGTGTGTCCGTTTCATTACAAGGGGTTCACTATTTATAGGAGACCCCCGGGTATAGTCATTTGCTTCAATTACACCTTTTCCGTTCCTGACAAACCGCTTTAAACACTTTACAAGGGTATAACAGAGTCCCCGCGTCGTACGAGCCTCCGCGCGTGTCCTCGTACGGCCGAAACACCTTTACACGCGGCCGCCCTTGTCTCTCGCCTTGTCCGGAGCCCACTTTACATGTTGGCTATGGCCACGTGTCCCGGTGTCGCCGCGCCTTCGGTGACGGCGGCGTCCCCGGACATGGGGGCGTCGAGCCTCCGCGGACGCTTTGTTCGCTCCGCCGCCGGCCCCGGACGCGGTGTCCTTGGCCGGCGCTCCCCGCTCCCCGGCCCTTCCCGGCCTTCGTCGCCGGAGCACGGCCGTCGGCACCTTCGGCGCCGAAGGTGGGCGCCGCCACAAGGGGTCACTCCCGCACAACGAGACTTATGAGGCACGAGCGGTGTTAGTGTTTCATTAGTGCCCCGAGCAGCGAAGGGTCGTCCCGCCAGACCAAAGCCGTAAGCAGACCGAGGGTGCCAGCGCGGGCGGACGGGGGTGATGCTTCCGAAGGCCAACTTCCCCAACAGTAGCCCCTCGTCAGTGAGGGCCGTCCTGAAACTGCAAAGGGCCGAACTTACGATCAACTTCAGCCGGGTGAAGGATGGTCTTCGGAACTCCCCCGGACGGCCCACGCTGACATGGTGGTCCGGAAAAAGACGAGCGCTGCCCTCTGCCAAAATTACCGTTGAGAGCGGCCGACCATTGGGTAAAAAGGTAATTTCGGTCGTCGCTGGCGCGATTATCGGGACTCATTTCTATATAAGGGGGGGCTGTCCCTTGGGTTACCCCACCCAGCTGTTGCAGCCCAGAGCTTTCGACGCGCGAGAGCTCCGAAGGCCTACTGTAAGATTTTCTCCAGCCCCCTTGCCTCTGTTTTTACTTCGTGCGTGGTTAGCGTTGATGGCGCCGAAGCGTAGACGCGATGCTGTCGCAAGGGAGATCGCGAAGACCTACACGTTCGGTCGGAGCCAAATCGACAAGACCGACGTGGAGGCGCTTGTGAAGAACCGCATGGTTGGGGCCGGCCGAGCCCCCGGCCGTGAGACCGTGCCACGGCCCCGGGATAACGAGGTCGTCATCTTCCGCGACCTCCTGTACGCGGGGCTTCGGTTCCCACTTCATCCCGCCGTCGTCAACATACTGCGGTACTTCGATATCTACCTCCATCAGCTCACCCCGAACGCCATCCTTCGGCTGTCGGTGTATATGTGGATATGCCGGACAACGAAGATCAAGCCCTCCGCCGAAGGGTTCGCTTCGGCACACCAAGTGCATCACCAGAGGCGACGGTCTTTGAGGAGGAGGGGGACCAATCCGTGGAGAAGGACCGTCAATTTGGTCGCCTCAACTTCTCTTATAAGGCCGGCGTAGTGAGCCCGGTCACCGCATACGGAACAAGTGGCCTACGGACCGGCAACAACGATCGGTTCTACTATACCTTGAGCCCCCCTTCTTCCGGAGGCACTCACTCGCTGGCAACGAAGGAGCTCCCGCCCCTGCACGAGTCTTACGCGAAGAACCCTTCGTGTCCGGAGGGCGACGAGTTCGTTATGATGCTGCGTCGGTTCGCGCGGAAGTACGGTACTCGCGACATCGTGGAGGAGTACCGCAGCATCCCCGTGTGCCCGCTGGTCGACGGCTGGTCCGTGGCCGAAGACGAGTGGGCGGAAGACATCGGTGGCATCCCCTGCCCCGATTGGACGAAGGTCTTCGGCTTCACAGCCGACCGTAAGTTACTCTGCATCCTTGGAGCGAATCGTTTCTCGCCATGTATTTAGCAAACGAGAAGCTAACAGACTTGGCTGTTTTTCTGTAGTTTTGAGGAGGAGGAAGGTGGAGGCGCACGGGGACTTCATCCTCGGCCCCGTCTCGCCGAAGGAGTACAAGGACACCGTTGCGGAGCTGAACGGGTCCCGGACGAACCGTATTTTTGAGTTTTTCAAGATCGCGCCGCCTGAGCGCGTCGGCTTTGCCAAACACCGCGAGGCGGCCGAAAAGAAGGCAGCGGCGGTCGCGGCCGCCGAAGCGGATGCAGAGGAGACGGCGACGTCGCCGCGCGCGCCGCTCCGCGCAGAGCCGGCCGAAGGGCCGCACTCGCCGCCGGCCACCGCGGCCGCCGAAGGGAAGGCGCGGAAGAAACGGGGCGGGCGGCCCGCGGATTCGCCCCCGTCCCCTAAGAGGACCCGCGTCGTGGACGTGGAACCGGCCTTGTTGGAGACGTGATAGGCGCCGTGCCGCCGCGCGCGGCCGCGCCTTCGGATGTGCCCTCCGGCACACCTCCGGCGAGGGCCGGGCATGGGACCGCCGGCCGCCGCTTGTTCCCCCTCGGCCCGCCGGAGAAGGACAGTGACGACGACAGCGATGTTCACATCGTGTCCTCCGTTGGTGATGCGCCGCGCAAGCCAAGCCCTGTTGCCTTCGGCGCCGAAGCCCCCCAAGACAAAGGTGACTCCGGCTCCACCTCTAGCAGCTCGTCGGACACATCTTCCGACGGTACCGAGCAGTCCGCCTCCCCTTCGGCCCCCGCCTCCGAGAAGAATGATGCCGTCCCCGAAGCGGAGGAGGAAGAGGATGAGGGGCCCGAAAGCGCGACTACGGGTGACGCCCGAGGAACCTCGGGCCGCCGCCGTTCGTCTCCCGCATCCCCGCCGAAGCCAAGCCGATTGGCGGGAAGACAATTCGCTTTCTTGGGCTGACGAGCGGCAGTCATGAGCGCCGGTTTCGGAAGAGGCCGGGGCAAGCTTTGCTATACCTCACGAAGAGGAGTACTTCGGGGAAACTCACCGCCGCGAAGCTCACGACGGCGTGCGGGGACCCGTCCCCGAAGGCCTTCATCGCCTCTCGGTGCCTCTCGCAAAGGTTGGAGCGGGAGAGCAAGGAGGCGAAGGAGAAATCGGTGGCCTCCGTCTCTTCGCTTGAGAACGAGTAGCGAGTTGGAGGGGCGGCCGGCTCGCGGAGCGAGAGTGCTCCCGGAAGCTGCAACAGGAGAAGGAAGATTCTGCGAGATCCTCCGAAGCCATCCTCAATACACTGCGGCACGATGTGGAGGTCCTTAGCATTGCCAAGGAAGAGATGCGCGTTCAACTCACCGACAAGGAGGTCAAACTGACCGAAGCGCAGATAGGGTTAAGCGAGCTGAGCGCGACACTGGATCGGTACCGCACAGACCACATCCGGAGCGCCGAAGCCCTTCGCGACAACATACTGCAACTGCTGGAGCAGTGCAACCTGGATGCTCCTCCTGTCCCGCTCCCTCGCTGCACTGTTGAGTCGTTTTACGAGTGGGTGAACGCCTGCTTTGACGTCATCTCGATGAACACAAAGATCTTCGGGGAGCTTGGGGCTGCGGTAGGGGTTCGTACCCTGGCGTATTCGGTGTGCTCGCTAGTGCCCTCAGATCGCCCATCTTCGGAGAAGACAATCAGCAAGGGCGATCTTCGTCGGCTTACGAAGGAGAACTTTGAGTGGCCTAGCGACGCAGAGCTAGACGTTGGACAGCTTCCCGTGCTCCCCAAGAATCTTGCAAAGAATTTTATGAACACCTTCTTCGCCCGACGTGGCTATCAGCTTACCTTGGACGAGTCGGCTCGCCTCAGCGCCCAGGTACGCCGAAGCTGCTTCCTCCCTTTGCTTGTACTTCGGTGAAAAAACGTCGTCGTCAATGTTTTGACACATTGGCCTTGCCGCTTTTGCAGATAGGATCTCAGCTGCAGGAACGCGTTTACGCCCGGCTTCTGGCTCGGTATGGCGGTGCTCCACCCTTGCCCCAGTTCATGATGGATGGTGACTGGATCGCCATGCCCGGCGTTCCCCTCATCACCGCCGCGGGCCTGGGAGCTGCGGCACCGGAGGAGGGGGCGGCCGCTGGCATTGCCGGGGGGAAGGCGGCGTTGCCGAAGGCGCGATGGCACCCGGCGCCGAGGGAAGGCACGAGGACGCGACGAGGCCCGCCACCGAGGAAGAGCGCGCCGAAGCGGCCACGGAGGGCGCCACTTCGGCTCCCGCCGGTCCTTGAAGTCGCTCCCGGCTCCGAGGGAGGGGTCGTACCCGAAGCCGGAGACGCCGAGGGGGCAAGGGGCTCCGCCGAGGACGCCACGGTGGAGGCTTCGGACGCGGCGCACGCGGCGGAACTTGAAGCTACTCTGTTGGCTGCCAGCTCTCCCGGCGGCGAAGGCCCCGCTGAAGCGGTGGTCGAGGCCACCGAAGCAAGCGCCGTTGTGGATGAAGCCGCCGTCGTCGCCGAGGGTGCCGAGGTGTGAAAAACGCATCGCCGCGGAATTTGTGATGGAGTGAACTATTCTCCCCTTTGAAGGGATGAAATTTTTGTAATGTAAACTGATGCACGGTATCTCTGCGCAGGTCCCTTCGGTGGTTCCTGCGCAGAGGGCCGAAGGTGCGAGCAACTCAACTTTGCCCCTTGACTCACTTTTTGTCGCGCCGAACGTGTGGACGAAGTTTAGCATTCGTCATCCTAATGTTTCATATGCGGAGTTTTTGTCGTACCGAGCGGAGCGCTATCGCCTTCACAACGAAGCGGCTAAGCGCTTTTTCGCTGAGTTTTCAAGGGATCCCGCGCGCCGGGATGCCATTCTTAGAGAGCGGGCCGCCCGTAGGGCGGCCAAGCGTAGGTTAGTGGACCCCTTCGTGGCCGAAGGGGTCGTTCCGAAAACGGAGCCAATTGAAGAGGGGGTCCTTGGGCCGCCCGAGTATGTATACTTAATTCCCGACACCTCGTCGAAAAGCTTCGCGGCGGTGAAGGTGGAAACGGAGGGATCTCCTTCGTATAGAATCGACCCGGACTTCGGCGCGGGGGCGGATGCCTACCGACAACGAGCTTCGGGAGATGGCTTTGGAGATCATAGACATGGCATATCTTCGGCTGATCGACGAGATCTGTGAGGATGTACTAAACGAGGATTGATCGTTAAACGTGGCTGCGGGCTGGCGCAAAGACTTGAAGCATAGGACTTCGGAACTCCCCCCCGGAAGTGTTCGCGGCAGGCCCGAAGCCAATGTCTAAGTGCGACTTTGTAGAACTATTGTTCGAGGCAGTATGTGTTGTAACTACACTATTATTCGTTTTGTAAAGTTATGTTGTTTTACATGATGGATGTTGTAAGCTGAAAGTGTGGACGAGGGGTGTTTTTTGCCTGACTTTTCGTGCTGCGTGCTTGATCGAGAAAAGACCTGAGTTCGTTGGGATGAAGCGGCATCGCGCTTCGCCTTTAGGGTTACCGCGTGACGGTTTGCCTTCTCGATCCGAACCTATGGTGTAAACCGCGCAAGGCGGGTTACTCATCGGTCTGGGACGTGACCGAAGGTTTAGTTTAAGTGTGCGTTCACTTCGGCCCGACTTGTGGCCTCGTTTATACTACATGTTTTTCCCTTAGACAAAAACGAGACCAATGCGCCGCCGTAAGCATGCGTTTTCTCCGGCCGCCAAGCGGTTTCCTCTTCGGTCAACTCAAAACCGAGGCATCGCTCCGGGCGTGCGCTCCCTTCGGCCGAATCATGGCCCTGCCCCGCTTCAAGCGGTTTTCGCTTTGGTCAACTCGAGACCGACGCATCGCTCCAGGCGTGCGCTCACTTCGGCCGAATCATGGCCCTTCCCCGCTTCAAGTGGTTTTCTTTTCGGTCAACTCGAGACCGACGCATCGCTCCAGGCGTGCGCTCACTTCGGCCGAATCATGGCCCTTCCCCGCTTCAAGCGGTTGTCTCTTCGGTCAACTCGAGACCGACGCATCGCTCCAGGCGTGCGCTCACTTCGGCCGAATCATGGCCCTTCCCCGCTTCAAGCGGTTGTCTCTTCGGTCAACTCGAGACCGACGCATCGCCCCAGGCGTGCGCTCAATTCGGCCGAATCATGGCCCTTCCCCGCTTCAAGCGGTTTTCTCTTTTCGGTCAACGACGATAAGTGACAGGCTTGGTGTGCGTGCCCCTAAGGCGATCCGCGCCAAGGCTGTTACTTACCGCGCCAAAGGCCACTTCGGAGACTAGGCCCCCCCGGAGGCGGTGGCCTAGCTTCGATGGAGTGGCGAGAGCATTCTTTAAAAAGAAAGGGTAAAGCGCACACGAAGGAATGGGGGATAAGCGACTTATATTACATGTCGAAGTCAAAGGGATACAAAGGGCCGCCTCATTAAAAACCTCACACTTCGCGGATCCGGAGGGGAACCACGAAGCTTCCCCCGTGAGGAAAAGAGTACGTCCCCCACTACTTTAATGTACATAGGATACAAGGTTGGCATCTCGACCTAAAGGAAAGAGAAACTATTGAAACTCAAAGACTATGCTAAGAACTTGCGGTACCGCTGCCGGACGAAGTACTTCGAAGCATATCCACATTCCGGGTGTATGGCTCTTCGTCACCCGTCAGCCGGCGCAGTTTGAAAGCTGCTTCGTTTGCGGTGGCCGTTGCTATGAACGGGCCTTCCCATTTTCCGTGCATCTTACCCTTCGATTTGCCCTTCGGCACCTTGCGCAGCACCAGGTCCCCAGACCGAATGAGCTTCGGTTTGATCTTCTTGTTTTTCCACCTTCGGGTTTCGTCCTGGTAGGCCAAGAGGTTTTCAGCTGCCTGCAAGCGGACCTCCTCAATGTTTTGAACCGAAGCCTTGAGGTCTTCGTCTCCGGAAGGTATATTCCTCCAGGTGCCCAGGCACAATTCTTCGGGCAGCATGGCTTCCTCCCCGTACAGCAGCTTGAAGGGGGAGAACTGGGTAGTTCTGGATGTGGTGGTGTTGTGGGACCAGATTACCCTTGGTAGCTCTTCGGCCCATTTGCTCTTGGGTAAATCAGTGATGTTCCTCTTGATGCCGGCGAAGATGATTCCGTTGGCCCGCTCTACCGCCCCGTTGGACTGTGGGTGGTAGACCGAAGCGAAGCACAGCTTCGTTCCCAAGTATGTGCAGAATTCCTTGAACTCCGTGCTGTCAAACTGCTTGCCATTATCCACTGTGACCTCGTGAGGGACACCGAAGCGGCACACTATGTTCTGCCAGAAGAACTTCTGAATGGTTGCCGATGTGATGCTCAGCAACGGCTTCGCTTCAACCCACTTGGAGAAGTATTCAACCGCCACCACAGCGTGAGTGTAGTTTCCAGGTGCCGTGGGTAGTGGGCCGACGATGTCAACACCCCACCGAGCGAAGGGCCATACCGGTGGCAACAACTGTATCTCGTTGGAAGCAAACTTGCTGTAGGGTGCATGGCGCTGGCACTCTGGACAGTGGCGCACAATATCGTGGGCGTCTGCCACTGCCGAAGGCCAGTAGAAACCTTGGCGGAAAGCTTTCGCACCAAAGCTCGGTGCCGAGGTGGTGTGAGCACATGCCGCCGTGGATTTCGTGGAGTAGTCGCTTCCCTTCGGTGAGGATCGATATGCACTTTAATAGTGGAGCGCAGACCCCTCTTCGGTACAAAATGCCGTCGACAAGGTGATAGTTCCTTGCCCTGATTGCCACCCTCTTGGCGATGACTCCATCTTCGGCCTCATAATATCCTTTGAGCGCCGCCACTATTGGGGCGCGCCAGTCCTCGCTCTGAATCGCATTCACAAACTTGGGGGGTGCTGCTTCGTCGGCTGCGGACCTTGATGTGGTTGTTTCATAAAAAAACATCTGGTGGCAGCGGCTCATTCAGCGCGGTTGCCTTCGCAATGGCATCGGCCTCCTTGTTGTGATTCCTGGGAAAACTTCGCACTGTGATGCCGATGAAGAATTTCTCCATGCTTCGGACGGCTTGTAGATACTTCATCATGTCTGGGTTCTTTGCCTTGTAGGTTTTCCCAATATGGAAAGCGACAAGCTCAGAGTCCGTCAGGATGACGAGCCTCCTGGTGCCTACAGCCCTGGCCTTCCGAAGTGCGAGCAGCAGACCTTCATACTCTGCCACATTGTTTGTACAGTTGTCATAGTTCAGCCGCAGGGCGTATCGGAGTTTGATACCCGAAGGGGACTTTAAGACTGCTGCGGCTGCCGAACCAAGGTGGCAGTATGCGCCGTCACACTGGACTTCCCATATTGGCTCTATAGCTACTGCTTCCCCCTTCGGCGCCGAAGGCGTCCAGTCAGCTACAAAGTCGGCGAGGACTTGAGATTTTATCGCGCTACGGGCGACGAAGCTTATGACATGCTCCGCCAACTCTGAGGCCCACTTGCCCATCCTGCCTGTTGACTCCTTGTTCTCGAACATGTCCCGAAGGGGGAAAGCCGTGGGTACCGATATGTTGTGGCTCTGGAAGTAATGCCGAAGCTTCCTTTGTGCCATCACAACCGCATATGCCATCTTTTCCATTTCGGAGTAGAGCAGCTTCGAGCCGCTCAGAGCTTCGGAGACGTAGTATATGGGGAATTGCCTCAGGACATCTGCCTCCCTGCGCTCTTCCACGAGCACTGCACTGACCGCTGTATCGGTTGCTGCAATGTACAACAGCAGGTCGGCCTTCGGCGACGGCTTGGTCATGATTGCATCATCTTCAAGGTATTTCTTTAGTTCGTCGAAGGCTTGCTGCTGTTCTGGGCCCCATTGGAAGGCTGAGTTTGCTCGAAGGACCTTGAAAAAAGGCAGGCTTCGCTCGGCGGCTTTTGAGATAAATCGGTTCAAGGAGGCGATTCTGCCAGTAAGCCTTTGGACTTCCTTTCGGGTGGCTGGGGGCTGCATCCTTCGTAGGGCCTCGATCTTTTGGGGGTTCGCCTGGATGCCCCGCTTGGAAACCATGCAGCCCAACAATTGCCCTTTCCGGATGCCGAAGATGCACTTCTCTGGGTTAAGCTTGAGGCCATTTTGCCTCATGTTGTCGAAGGTCTCGGTTAGATCTGCAATGTGATCTTGCTCTTTTTCGCTCATGATGACAATGTCGTCGACGTACGCCGAAGCGTTGCGCCCCAGCTGGTTGCCCAGGATGAGCTTCATCATGCGGTTGAAGGTTGACCCGGCGTTGCGCAAGCCTTCGGGCATTCTAACGAAGCAGAAGACACCGAAGGGGGTTGTAAATCCGGTTTTTGCTTCGTCCTCCCTTCACATCCACACTTGGTGATAGCCGGAGAAGCAATCTAAGAGGCTCAACATGTCACAGCCGGCGGCCTGATCAATAATGACGTCTATCCTTGGCAGTGGAAAGGGGTCCTTCGGACAGGCCTTGTTGAGTTCAGTGAAGTCAATGCACATTCTCATATTGCCGTTCTTCTTCGGTACCATGACCACGTTTGCCACCCAGATGGGGTATTGGACTTCTCTGATTATTACGGCATCGAGCAGGCTTTTGCACTTCGGCCTCCGCAGACTTGACTCTATCCGCCGACATGGGCCGCTGCCTCTGCAACTTCGGTTTAACTCTTGGGTCAGTGTTGAGCGCATGCTCTATGACCGAGCGATGGACGCCTGTCAGGTCGGACTTGGACCATGCGAAGACATCTTGGTTGTTACGAAGGAACTGTAAGAGTCGACCTTCGTCCTCTGCGCTGATCTCAGCGCCTATCATCACGGTTCTGCTTGGCACATCTGCGCATAAGGGGACTGTCTTTGTGACATCGACAGCCTTCATGCGTTCGGCTTCGGCCCCCTTCATAGACTGCCTCATTTGGGCTTCGGCCTTGTGCTCTTCGGCCACTGCAGCTTCGTTGTCCTCGTTTTCATTGATGACATGGACTTGTCTATTGAGGACCGAAGTGTTGCGCTCCGCTCTTCGGGCCTCCTCCTGGCTGCCATAGACTGATATTACTCCTGCCGCCGTCGGTATCTTCATCAGCAGGTACCCTTGGTGGATAACCGCCGCGAACTTGTTTATGGTGTTGCGGCCGAAGATGGCGTTGTACGGGTACGCGAAGTCCACAACATCGAATGTTATGACCTCGGTTCTCATGGTGGCGTCTTGGCCGAAGGATACATTGACATCAATCTTGCCGAGGGCTTCGATTTTCTTGTTGCCGAAGCCGTACAAAGGGTGTTCGCCTTCTTCGGGTCTTCCTTTTTGAAACCCATGCTTGGTGAAACATTGCCGAGTCAAGATATCCGCCGAGCCGCCGTTATCAACGAGGATCCTTCCCACGTCATTGCCGAAGTAATACTTGGTGTTTTTGCCGATGTTGGCCCTTATGACAAGCGGATCGTTGTGCGGGTAGTCTTCGCGGCCGGATATCAGTCGCCGTGAAGGTTATGGGGACATGGGACCACGGCAGGTGAAAGTACTTGCCGGAACAGATGTGTGACACGCTTCGGTAGTAATCTTGGCGCTGTCTCTTTGTCTCGTGTGTTGGCTCGTTTGATCCGCCGGAGATCGCATTGATGATGTTGAGCATGCCCGTCATCCCCGAGCTGCTTGAGTCAGGGACCTCTTGCTTTGGCGGGGGTGGGGGTGGCGGTTGGGTGTGGGTGTAATGCACTTGGTGGTGGGCAGGTGGGTTCGGCCACGACGGCACGAACACCGAAGGTTGTTGCGCGAGCGGGGAGGAGGTGGAAGCACCGCGGCGCGGAAGGTGCGTATGGCCGTGGTGAGTGGAAAGCATGCGCGAGTGCCGAAGGTTGGTAGGGCTGGTGGCGGTAAGGTGGTGGCAGGGCCTTGAACTGACCCGCATTTTGGTACTTCATGACGTGGTTCACGGCCATGCCTGCTGCCTTCGCCTTCTCCTCCGCTTCCCACTCCATCTTCATCTTGACCGCCGAAGGGCACTGGTGGGTGTGGTGCTGGGCATCAATCCCGTGGAGCCAGCAAAAAAACGCTCACCTCCGGCCTTCTGCTGGTTATGCTGTTGCGGCTTCGGCCCCTTGCTATGTTTGTATCCGCCCTTGTGCCCGCCGCCCCCGTTTCGGTTCCGGTCGGGGGCGCGGACACGTTGTTGATCCGGCGGTTCGCTCCGCTTCGGCGGCCGGTTTTGCCACCCCTTCGGGCCGGTCCCACCGCCCCGTTTGTTTCGCTTCTTGCCGCGTTTTCCCGGTCGAGCCTTCGGTGGCGGCCTTTGTCGGACTTGCGGTATTCTTGCATGACCTCAAATAATTCTTGCACGGACTTCGGCTTGACCCTGTCGAGCACATCTTGCGTTTCCAACCTTCGGTCCACCGACGATGGCGTCGATGATGTCGCTTTCGGACACATTGGGCGCGCGCGCTGTTAGTTTGACAACCCTATGCATGTACTCTTGCAGTGATTCACGGTCCCCTTGGACACACATGTTGACGAGGTCGTTGGAGTCCGGCTCTTCGACCGCATGCCTTTGAAGCCGGGCCGGCGGCTTGTTCCGCAGCTCGGAACCATGATGTGATGTACCCCTTCGGTATGTTGGCATACCGCATCGGACTTCTCCCTTGAGCGCGAGCACGAGGGCCTTCGCCTTTGTGGTGGCATCACCCCCGTTGGACTCAACCGCCGCTTCGAACTTCATCAGGAATTCCTTGGGATCGTAGTCTCCGTCATACTGGGGCAGGGTGTTGGCGTTGAATCGACGAGGCCACGGCGCGCTCTCAAGCTCGACCGAGAGCGGGGACACCGGGACGACGTTACGGAGTGGGGCGTCGTCGGGAGCGAAGTGCTCGTGCACCCGCTCGTCTTGGCGATGCCCTATGCTTTGTCCTTCGGAGGCATCTTTTTGCGCCTCCACCGGTCCCGGCGGGCGCTCGCATGGCCTGCGGGGTGAGCCGGCGAGCGTGCTGCCGGGCCGCCGGCGCGGCGTGCGCGGCCGGCGTTGGTGTCGGTGCGGGCGGTGTCGGAGCGGCTTGCTGTGGCGGCGTCGCGCCGGCGATTTGGCTTTGCGGCATGGCGAGGTAGCACTCGGCCGCCCCGATGTTGAAGTCGATGGCGTCGGAGGCGGTGTGGGGGCGGAGCCGCATCCCGGTGCCGGGATGGCCGCACCGCGACGAGGATGGACGCGTCTCCCCGCTCGGCCGAGCCGGCACGGACTTGCCAGCGATGAGGGCCCGGATCCTTCGGAGGGCCTCGATGTCTTGCGCCGAAGCCCCCGGCCCCTCGAGGCCGACCTTGAACATCCCCCGAAGCCGTGTGCTCTACCTCCGGGCACTCGGTCCGGCGCCAGTCCCCGCCGAAGGCTGGACGGCCGAAGCAGATGGGTTGGCGGGCTCCGATGCGGGTGGGGGGATGGACGCCTGAGCCGTTGTGGCTTCGGCGCCTGCCGAACGTGTCCTAGCCATGTGGTCTTGAATCCTTCCACGAGGTGGGCGCCAAACTGTTGGTGGAAATTGGGCCCGAAGGGTGGACGCCGACACAACAGCCCCCTGAGTTCTCTCCCTCCCTTCGGCCTTCTTCCCCTAGGCTTCTACTTCTACTTACGCGAGGAGAGGAAACACGAATCTTAACATAAAAGTAAAGGAAACAAGCAGATGCTCAACCGTCCGAAGACCGCTTGACTTGCGGAAGCCTTCGGAGCTCTCTCCTCATTACAGTGTGTCCGTTTCATTACAAGGGGTTGTTGACGGTGAAAATCCGTCAACCTAGCCATGAGTTTACCTTCGGTGTTGGCATGAGTTTTATACCTTATCCATTGGTACTAACCCCCGTGGTATAACAAGTTCACATATGCATGTCGGTTTTGGAGTTTAATGTTTATGCGGATTTAGTGTTGAATGCAAGACTTTTGGGATAAGTTCATCAAGCACCTCATGACAAGACCTTGAAGCCCCGTACAAGTCATGCAATGAAGCAAACTTAACTCCAAGAAGCCGGGGACTTGATCCGAGAAGACGACGGACTCCGGGGACCCGACCGGAAAAGTGCCGAATCTTGCAAGAGAAGGAGTTGAGTCCAATTCGGAGAGAAACCGACGACATGGACCTACATGCGAAGGGGGGAAACATCCAGAAGCAAGGGAACCGACGTGGGGCAAAGGAGCCCACGGGCCGGGGCCTAAATGGGCCCCCGGGCCGGCCGGCCGGTCCGGTCGGCCCGGGCCCATTTTGGGCCCAAACACGCTCTCCTTTGCCCTAGCCGCCAATCGGGCTATTTATAGTCCCCCGACCGAGAGCCACGGAGAGAGGATTTCGTCTTCGGCCGCCGAGAAGCGAGAGAAGAGAGGGACACCATGTCGGAGAGGAGAGGGTCGAGCTAGTTGACTAGGGTTTCCCTAGCCGACGTGGGAACCTTGCATGGAAGACCACGTCGGAGTTCCCGAGCTAGAAGCAAGATCAAGGAAGGATCCCGGTGGTGATCTTGTGTATGTATCATTGTCATAGTTGATTTATCAAGTTGAATCTTTTCTTAGCGATCAAGTGTTTCCTCGAAGATTTCGTTTTTCGATCGGCTTTGCTTATTCCAATTCTATTCGCGCGATAGATTACATAGGGTGTTCTTGTAGCCGCGGTGGCTAGAGGTACACGCCGGATCTTCCGAAAGAATCTCGACTTGTCTTTTGACTCGCCCTAAGCTCCCCGCATGAATAGGGATACGTTGTGACGAACGGGGGTCTCGAAAGGCGGATGTTTTCGGATTTGGACGGGAAACCACGATTTAAAGAGGCTTCTATTAAGATTCGATTTGCTAGTTCTTCTCTTGCTTGGAACTTCAACAAAAGGCTTACCCCGATCCCTCTAGATCGGTTTATCTACCCAATCTTACTTTGTTTTCTCCGGTTTTTAGTAGATTAGATCTGTTTTGTGTCTTTTACTTAGATGCATTAGGTCTTTTATTGAAGATTGAAGTTATTTGGCTTTAATAGATTAAGTCTTGCGTCACACATTTGTTCCACGGATTCGATACCTTGGGTTCACCACTCGAGGGAAGAAGGGTCCCTTGACTACGACGGGAGACTTGTACGCTTGCGAGTCACGAACGAACTTGGATACAATTATTAACCGTCAACAAGCCCCTTTTTCTGGCGCCGTTGCCGGGGAACAAGTGATCAAGATTTGATTTTTTATTGCTTTTTTTTGTAATTTTCAGTACTGATTTTGTTTTATTTTTGCATCTACTAAATTTCGATCATCCTCAAAATACATCTAATCTAGTTTGTCTAACTCTAGTCTTTATAGATTTGTTTTGTTTTCTAGTTTTTTTGCATACTTTGTTTATTGCTAACCCTAACAGGAGATGGTTGGCTACCTCTCCAAGAAACCCAAACCTTTTTGTGGATGATCCGGAAAACTTTACGAGCAAAGGTGACATGCAACACAAGCTAAAGGGGTGGAAACCCTAGATTCAAAAGTTGAAGTCGAAGGACCGTCGAAATCTCCAAGGGAATCACCACCTCCAAGTCCAAAGGAAGATCAACCTCAACCACGGAGCGCCGCGCACCCGGACATCGTTGATCTACCTATCATAAACCTTCAAGACGCCGGGAGGCCGTTCAAGATCAAAGTCTCAACTATCCGCATGACGATTGCGAGAGCCGAATGCATACGAGTCGGATTCCTTGAGTGGCATATCGGTTTACTTAAGAGGAGGATGGAGAAGATGGAGATGGAGAAAGAAGCTCAACACCTAAAGGCCGCCGAAGCAAGATCCTCATGCAAGGAGTGTGTGGAGTACGACCATGTCCAAGGACGCCGTCACTAAGCTCGAGGCTATGGAGAAAATATCGAAGAATTTAGATGGCAAGGTGACGGAGGTCGGAAGCTCTATACGTGAAGTGTTCATCGTGATGAAGATGCTAGACGCAAGTGGGACAACTTGCCGGGCGCCCGATGGGTAACGAAGAAGAATATCCGAGACAACTCCAAGGTCCCAAGACGGCGAAGGCTACTCAAGCTCATTCGGGAGAGATGAAGGATCACACTAGAGACCATGAAGATCACGACCGAAGGACCGGAGTTCGAGATGCCGAGCCACAAGGAAGTTGTTGCATCCGTCAAGACCAAAGGACAAAGCCACCTGTGAAGACCAAAAAAATTGACTAAGCCAAAGCGGGTACCCAAGATTGCAACGCCCGCAAAGAGCGTTGATCCGGAGTAATTAAGTGAAGAAGTCTAGCCATGGACTATAAACGAAGCGCTAGGCGGGAGGGAACCCGTTTCGTCAAGTCAAGAATAAGCTACGGGAGGACAACCCGATTCCAGGTTTTTCGAGTCTTTTTAATAATTTAGTTTTTGAGTTTTATTACGCAAAGACATTAGACTTAGAAGTGGTTGAACAATATTAGAGACATAGTTCTTGATTGAATGTTTGCTTTATCATAAACCCTTTGCATGAACCCTCCTATGTGCTTGTTTGATTCTTTTCTTTTCGAGAAACCCCCCAACCAAATAATTTCAGAACCTTAGCTCAACCTTTCACCCCCATTATGGTGCTGAGGTTGACTTATTTTTCATGCTAAAATCACACGAGTAGAGCCACGATTTATATTTAAGTGTTAATAAAATTCAGCACGTGGTAGGACTCGCGTGAACCTAGAAATCAAAGCTTTTGGTTGGTTTTAAAAATCTATATCCTTGGTTTCTCTAGGATTAGAATTTTTCTAAGCCTATTCTAATTTTGTTTTATTCAAAATCTTTCTTATTTAGCCAAAATTAGAACCTAAACCTATGCCCCCATGATCAGGCCGGGAAAATGTCTGCTCTCAACCAATGAAGGCAAACTATACCGGTGAGACCGAAATCGACGTAAAACGAAAATATTTTCGACTTGCATTTGTTTTTAATGGTTTAAAAACTTCTCTAAAATTATGTTCGAGCTCTTGCATGGCTCTGAAAAATATTTTAAATTTCGAATTAGAGGAGTGCTTAACCTTAAACACACCTAAATGGAGGCAATCTAGTAATCATGCATGCACCATTGGATTCCCTTTCATCAACTTTCACCAATTCCACATGCAAAGGACAAGCATGGTGGGCAGCAAGCATCAACTTTGCAGGAATTTCATGGTAGCATGTGAAGCAAGTGGAGCTAGGGAGCATGGACATGACCCAAAACATGAAGCATCAAGTGGAAGGACCAATAAAGGAATGGACGAGAGCGTTTGGGGCGGTGCAACTCGTGGAGCACGCGGGCGGGGAAAGTTGCGAGAGGTGAAATGATCGTGCCGGAAGAAAGACGTGGCGGGGAGGAGCACCGAGGCCGGCCTCACCTACATAAGGAGCCCCCCGGCTCCCGTTTTCCGCGAGCAAGCTTCCCTCTCCTTCCTTTGTTTGTGTGTTCAAGTTTGTGTGCTCAAAACCTCCGTAGACATAGCCAACCTTCCCAAGCTTGATAGCTCAAGAAAAAAAAATCCACATCCTTAATCCACTCAAAGTCCACATCCGAATCAAAGAGTTTAAGTGCCTAGTTACCGGTTGCAACCCGGAGTTTTAGTTGAAGAAAAGAGTGCAGCAACCATGTGGAAGAAAACCACAAGTCTCTTCTCCAAGAAGAAGAGTTCGTCGTCATCCAAGCCGTCATCAACCACGTCTTCGAGAAGGCACTCGGTTTCCGAGTCTCCCGAGCATAGAGACGGATACGGCACCACCGAGAAGGAACGATGCTCTCCTCCTTGGTGGTATGAGGGCTGCAAGAAGCACTTCCATGAGGTTTACCGAACCTCATGGGCACACGGAGGAGCAGCCCGCGCCACCACGACGATCGACTCGCTCAACCGCGCCACCTCCTTGCACCCCGACATACTCTTCGTACGGCTTCATCATCTTGTCGGCGGAGGAGGAGGAGTGGCTCGCCAATCTTGAGAAGAGGCTTGTGCCGAACGTCGAGTTCGACGACCATGCACTCTACACCTTGGGTTTTTGCACCGACATATACTATATGTTGGGGCACCTCGGATGAGAGAGGAGGTTATCGGTTGGCCATAGTGAACCTACCCCTTCCAACGAGAGGCTTAGGCTTTTCAATGAAGGGAGAGAAGATTGGTTGGAAGAGGGACTACTTGTCCCTGCAAGGAAGAACAAAAGAGGAAGAATCGTAGAGGAGGGAACATCCTCCGCACAAGCGAGTGGAGCACAACCCAATGTGCAACCATTCGGCGGAGTTCCTCCTCCGCCAAGTTATTACGGAGGGTCACAACAACAAGCATGGGGGGGTGGTGCACCGGTACCCACACAAAATTATGTTGTGCCCAACGCTAACTTCGCGGAGTCCTACGCTCATCATCCCCAACCACAACAAAGCATGGCCATTATTGGAGGGTATGCCGCAAGAAATGCTCAAAACATCGCAGCCATCCAAGCTAACGCAGCCCAACTCGGTGAAGGCAATGCAAATATTGCCTTTGAACTTGAACGTCTTCACCTTGTGGAGCCAAATCAGTTCGTCGGAGGGAATGTCCAATCATATTACGAGCAAGGGTATTATTATCAAGATCATCAACATCAACCACCGGTAGAGGACTAGAAGATTTAGGAACTTTAGTTTTCTTTTCTTTTCTTTTTCTCTCGTAATTTTCAGCTTTTGCTTATGTGTGTTTGCGTAGTATTTTCTATTTTTACTTAAATTTCAGCAAGCATGTTAGTTTATTTTCAGTTTGTATTTCAACTTGATGTCATCATTAATAAAGACACCACCTTGATTATATCATTGGAAAAGTTACAAAATTCGTGCCATGATGATATATGATTAAAATTGCAGCTTTGTTCATCTTTGTAATTGATTTATGCATGTTTAAGCTAGTGCTCTCTTAAAAATACAGATCTGAATTTATTTAAATGCTAGCTTAATTTTCAGCGGAGGTTATGATTAAAATAAAGACCCATAATGTTTTATGTGCTCTCAAGTTATGAATAGATTAAAGATGTCTTTTATGCTCAAAAATATTGCTAACCTTGTCACAAATATCACTTGTGTGTTGCTCAACCTATCCAAAGCCTTATATATATTTGAGTGCATAAACCTTAGTGTACAAGATTTATTTTTGAGTGCGTTATTGCAGGCCATGATTTCTCTGGCCCGAGACTAAGAAGCTGGTCATTCCATTTTTGCGTATCTATCTTTTTGCTAGCCTTTTATCCGTGCATTGTGTATCCCCGCATCGGTGATCTCACAAACTTCGCCGGATATCCACCCTTAAACCAAATATCATCTTTTTGTGATTACCTCCTTGACCACAACCTATCGTTGAGAATGGATCATCAATTCAAGGAAGATCGCAATACGGTGCCAACGTTGAAGATTTGAAGTATCTCTCCAAGGAAAAATATTCCGGTACCTACCTTATTTTTCGCCTCTTTGCTCGAGGACGAGCAACGTCTAAGCATGGGGGAGGAGGTAGGTACGGTGCAGTTTTAGAGTTCAAAGGGGAATATTTTAAAAAAAATGATGAAAGAAAAAAAAATCCGGTGATACTCATGACTTTCAAGGTATAAAAAAATCAAAACTTCGTTGTGAAAGTCATGGACCGAATATATGACAAGAAAAAAATGAATGAATGAAAGAAAGAAAAGAATGAGAAATATGAGAAAGAGAAAAAAATATATGTGCGTAAAGTAAACTCCCCGCTCTCTAAAAGTGCATTCAAGGCTTCAAGTTAAAAAGATCCATTCTCATTTTTCCAACCATGTGCAATCCGATAACGAGGACTTCCTTTGTGCCTCGGGATCACTCTTTGCCATTTGCACATGTCCACTCATCTAAAAGTGTGTGTATTTTTCTCTTTCCCCTCCTTGATTAACATTATTTTCCAATGACCTTTTTGACGAGTCTCGGTAAGACCATGAGAAGCTTGTCTTGTTTTGACAACACCTCATTTATAAAATCTTGTTAGGACTAAACTTTCCCAAAGCTCCATATAAAGCCTACCACATATATATGAGAGGGAAAGGAGTAGAATATATAGGCTTGAGAGACAAGTGAGATGAGAGTTTATGAGCAATACACGAGATGATTTAAATTTGTGAATTTGGTTTAGTTTTTCTTTATCTCGATCTTCATTTCAAAAATTCGAGATCTATTTAAAACTTTGTGAGCATGTTAATACTTGTGGGATAAGCTTAAAAAGAATCTACCCTCCGTAGAGATGAAGGCTAGTACATTATGGAACTTTAATGAATTAAAATTTTGAGGGCATTATGTTTTCTCATGTATGATCAAGTGCAAAGTTTAAACATTGTTTGGCGATGATGATATCCATCGAAGGCTTACTCGAGGACGAGCAAGGTTTAAGCATGGCGGAGATGTTGACGGTGAAAATCCGTCAACCTAGCCATGAGTTTACCTTCGGTGTTGGCATGAGTTTTATACCTTATCCATTGGTACTAACCCCCCGTGGTATAACAAGTTCACATGTGCATGTCGGTTTTGGAGTTTAATGTTTATGCGGGGATTTAGTGTTGAATGCAAGACTTTTGGGATAAGTTCATCAAGCACCTCATGACAAGACCTTGAAGCCCCGTACAAGTCATGCAATGAAGCAAACTTAACTCCAAGAAGCCGGGGACTTGATCCGAGAAGACGACAGACTCCAGGGACCTGACCAGAAAAGTGCTCGAATCTTGCAAGAGAAGGAGTTGAGTCCAATTCGGAGAGAAACCGACGACATGGACCTACATGCGAAGGGGGAAACATCCGGGAAGCAAGGGAACCGACGTGGGGCAAAGGAGCCCACGGGCTGGGCCTAAATGGGCCCAGGCCGGCCGCCGCCCAGTCCGGTCGGCCCAGGCCCATTTTGGGCCCAAACACGCTCTCCTTTGCCCTAGCCGCCAATCGGGCTATTTATAGTCCCCTGACCGAGAGCCACGGAGAGAAGATTTCGTCTTCGGCCGCCGAGAAGCAGAGAAGAGAGGGACACCATGTCGGAGAGGAGAGGGTCGAGCTAGTTGACTAGGGTTTCCCTAGCCGACGTGGGAACCTTGCATGGAAGACCACGTCGGAGTTCCCGGAGCTAGAAGCAAGATCAAGGAAGGATCCCGGTGGTGATCTTGTGTATGTATCATTGTCATAGTTGATTTATCAAGTTGAATCTTTTCTTAGCGATCAAGTGTTTCCTCGAAGATTTCGTTTTTCGATCGGCTTTGCTTATTCCAATTCTATTCGCGCGATAGATTACATAGGGTGTTCTTGTAGCCGCGGTGGCTAGAGGTACACGCCGGATCTTCCGAAAGAATCTCGACTTGTCTTTTGACTCGCCCTAAGCTCCCCGCATGAATAGGGATACGTTGTGATAGAACGGGGGTCTCGAAAGGCGGATGTTTTCGGATTTGGACGGGAAACCACGATTTAAAGAGGCTTCTATTAAGATTCGATTTGCTACTTCTTCTCTTGCTTGGAACTTCAACAAAAGGCTTACCCCGATCCCTCTAGATCGGTTTATCTACCCAACCTTACTTTGTTTTCTCCGGTTTTTAGTAGATTAGATCTCGTTTTGTGTCTTTTACTTAGATGCATTAGGTCTTTTTGAAACGACCCGGATTTCCGCGAACGGAACCCCGAATCTTAGCACCTCGGTGGTAGTCCCAGGAGGCTACCACGTGCAATCCCCCGTCTCGGCGATTCCAAAATCCATACGAGAAAAGTAAAAACAAAGAATAGAGTACAACATTTATTTTATTACATTAATCAGAGTACATCTCTTCGGCACATGCCGGGTACAAGTCCATCGGGACTGAATCAAACAGAAACAAATCGTCCAGCAGCGGCTCCATGCAAGCGCGGGAAACTCCATATCCGCAGGCAGCTCAAGTGTAGGAAGAGCTCAGTCCACCCGGCCCGTCGTTGTCGAAGTCGTAGTCCGGCTCGCGTCGAGTCACCGGGGTCTACCCGATAAGCGGGTAGGTCATGTCAGCTTCCCAACAAAGAGGCAAAAGCGGTGTATATTCTACTATGCATGAGGTAACCCTAATGGCCGTAGAAGGCTTAAGCAAAGCGAAGCGGTGCAACATTCAAGGTAAGCGAGTAGCAAGGAGGTCCACACCTCGGGGAAGCCTTCGCTTCCGAGGTCCACACCTCGGGGGTCCACACCCCGCTCAAGGAACACCACACCAAAGCACCGGATCTCACCCACGATCCGGATCCCAACTCTCATCCGCGATGTGGGGCCCACCGGCTCCTATCCCCACATCTCAACGGCCAAAGCCGGCTCACACACTCGGGGAAGAGAAGAAGCACAAGAAAAGTGTATCTAGTCGGGTGAGAGATCGAGAGACTGTCCATAACCAAGGGACACGGACTATAGCTATAGGTTTAACACTCTGCGAGGTTGTACAACCGTACCCGCCCGAATAGGTCCGGAACCGGCCGTCACCCGTGTCCGACCCTACCATACGGGCCGAAGCCCAAGTAAGTGGATAGTACCCTTCGCATCTCCGAGCTCCGGCCCGGCCCTCCGCGGCGAGCTCATACTACCCGCGAGAGGTCCCTCGAAGCCGTGGAACCCTTCCCCCCGGCCTCGCCAGGGCAAAGTCTACTAAGGAGGGACAGACCACTCCCGACACGATCACACCGATCCTCCTACGGAGGGTGCTATCCACTACAAGTCTCACCCCGCACCCCCGCCCAATACAAGGCGGGCGGTCTGTACGAAAGTAGTCATTCGATACAAGGTCAACTGACGATCGGTCCTTAAGGGGCCGAGAGCGAGCACTCAACATCTCCATCCCACACGACACGACCCTCGGGTAAGAGGCCAGATCGCATCTTCCCTCGGCAGCCGTTCACAAGTAACCAGCGGCTCGCTCCCGCCAAAACACAGCAAGGGGTACACAACCCATAACACACGCTAGAATCACACCGAGATGCCCACATCCCCGCTCAAACCCGCAGCACCATCCATAATCAAGCAACAAAAGTATGGATAGTTGAAGTAAGGGACTAGCTAGGGGTCTGTAGCTAGTCCCGCAGGTAGAAGAACAAGGAACAGGATATAATAAACATCAAGGCATGGCTAGTAAACAGGTTATGCAATTCATCAGAACAATGCATTAAAGTAAAGCACTAGCAGCTAAATATCAACATGGGATCTATATGGTTGGGAGTGACATGACACCTTCTGTGCCGTTGAAGCACCGTCGTCCGTGCGATGTACTCTCGGGGTCCTCCGCGTCCTCCTGGTCGAAGCTCGGGTCTGCGGCACGAGATTCGACGCGAAAATAAGATATCGGTGCACATCTAAGCAATAACTCCAAATAAAATCCAACTTAGAAAATCCAAAAGAGCCCGAACTACCTACAACCAGCAAGGGTTTGCAAATACGGATTTTTAGAAATTAGTTTTGTATTTTTCGGAGCTCCCTAGAATTTATTACTAATTTTTAAAGGTCAAAAACATTTTCTGGAATTTTTAAACAGAGAGGAAAAGGGGTTTTTCAGAAAAAGAGCCGCCGACGTCGCATGACGTCGCCTTCCGGGTTAACGGGGCTGCAAGCAAGGCCGCATGCGCCGCCGGGCCGTGGGCGGCCCAGCGGCCTCCCATCCACTCGCTAATGGGTTTCGGCCCAACTCAAGTCAGGCGTCAAAGCCCACCTTTCAACTTCACTAGTCTGATTTATGCCCCTCTACTACAACCCGCATCGGGCCGACGGCTCGCTAAAGAAAAGGTAGTTGGGCTCAAAGCCCAGTTCCAGCCGGCGGCCCGTTTCCCAGGAGAAAGGCGATCGCAGTCCGCCTTACCCCCCTCCAAACTTATTCCGCGCCGGGCCGGCGGTCCGCTACCCCATAGCCGGGCTTAGGGTCCAACACCGGCCGGCGGCCCACTTCCGTATCTAAACCGGCTCGACCCACCATGCCCCGCGGTGCTCGACGACACGACCCGGCGGCGCCGCGACCGCGCGGAGCGCCGCCGGCGCTCGGCTCGGAGCCTCTCGCCCCGGCTCGACACCCTTCCGGCCGACACGCACGCCTTGGCCCGCAGACCGGGGTGTGCCCCGCCGCTCGTGTGCTCGCACCCGTGCTCCCGCGCGCGCGGGCGGCGCGTCGTTCCGGTAGCCGGACACGATGCCGCCGCCGCCGGCGCGCCACGGCGCGACGGCTCCCCGTTCTCCCCACCCGCACGAAAAACACGGGTCGAAGCCCGGTTCACAAGTTCAGCCTTGCGCCCCCCGCCTCCCAAACGCCCGCCATCAACGGAACGGCGCCACGGCCGGGACGCCGCGACGCGCGTTCGGGCCCCGGGTTCGACGGCGCGGCGCGACACGACGCGCATTCCCTACTCCCCACCCCGCACAAGAGGCTTGGCACGAAGGCCGCCCTCACGGGCAAAGCATCTCACAGCGATGCGCCTCCACGCTTGAGGGCAACAACACAGAAAGGAAACAAGGGAGGGGAAAAGAGATGGGGATGGCCGCGGTGCTCACGGTGGGGCGTAGGTGTAGGCGTGGCCGGCTCGTCGATGGTGCGGCGTTGCTGCTCCGGCGTGGTAGTCGTCCTCTCGGTGAAGCAGGTGTTCACGCCGATGCGTTCCTTCCTCGGCTCGTCGTCGCGGTCCGTGCTTGCGCGCTCCAGGTTCCCGGCTCGCCCTCCGACACGAACGGCGCCTCCCTCCTCGCACACGGACGGCGCCTCACGAACACGCTCCTCCTCCGCGCGCGCGCACCGCGCGCGCGCGCGCGGACTCCCACCTCGCCTCCCCTTCCCCGGCTTCTCCTCCTTCTTCCTTCCCCCGGTGGCGGCTCTGGAACGGGGCAAAAACCCCAATGCGGGTGGTTGCGAGGCCAGCTACCCCCTGCCCTCCTTTTGAACTTGCGCCGCGGAATCTCGAGGGGGAAAAGCCCAGGTTGCCCCTGGTCCGCCGCCGTCCCGGCCGGGGATGGCGGCCGCGGCCCGCGCCGCCCGCCTCGGATGCCAAGGGAATAAGGGCGGCGGTGTCCTTTCTCTTTTCCCCGCGGTCGCCCCCGGGTCCGCGTGCACACGTCGGCCTTGGCGTGCGCGCCGGCCGGCCGGCTGGCCGCGCGCGCCTCCCCGCGCGGGCGGCGCGGTCGAACCGGCGGCGCGAGGCGGCTTGGTGTCCGGCTGGCCGACGCGGGTGAAGGGGAGAGGGGACGAGAGGATAAGGAGGAACCGGAGCCGACGGTGGGGCCCGCTCCCGCAGCGACACCAGCACGCGCGGGAGGTAGGACGCGGTGGGCCGACTCGCGGGTCCCACATGCCGGCCGAGCACGGCGGGGCCGCCCGCGGGCTCGGAGAATTCGCTAGGCCGGGCCGGGCCGCTAGTTAGCTCGGGTTGGGCCGGGCCGCTATGCGAAGGCAAAGGAATGCCGGCCCGGTGTTCCGTGGCCGGACCTTGACTAGTTAAAAGCTAGTTTAGGGTTGAAAGAGGGTTTGAATTTGAATCCCAATCAAATTCAAACTACACACAAAAGAGCTCCAAATAAACCAAGGAAAAACCATCTCACTTGCTATACCATATTTTAAGTATAATTTTTATAAATAGGATAAATTAGTGGAGAATTTGGTAAGAGGTTTAGCAATTTGGCTAAAAATTCGGTAGCACCCAAATGCAAACAAAAAGTTTTAAATTTTTCGCAAAATTCACACACCTAGATTCCCGGGTTGTTACATTCTCCCCCACCACCGAGAATCTTGTCCTCGAGATTTAGGCTTCAACCTCCTCCTCGAACAAGTGAGGGTACTCCTTCCCCGAGATCGGCCTCCTTCTCCCATGTTGCCTCTCGCTCGGTATGGTTACTCCACAACACTTTACGAAGGGAATGGTAGTGCTTCTTGTTTCCTTGACGTACTCGTCCAAGATTTTCTCGGGATATTCCCGTATACTCTAGGTTGTCTTGCAAGTCAAGCAACTCCATGGGCACTTGCTTTGCCTCCACCTGCCTTCTCACTCTTCTTCGACACGTGACACGTGAAACACCGGGTGAACTCCGCCATTGTCTCGGGTAGAGCAAGCCGGTAGGCCAAACTCCCAATCCTTCGGGTGATAGGGTACGGTCCCACGTACCTCGGTGCAAGCTTTCCTTTCACCAAGAACCTCTTAGTTCCACGGAGCGGTGAGACTTTCAGGTACACTCTGTCGCCAACTGCAAAGGTCAACTCCCTCCTTCTCTTGTCGGCATAGCTCTTCTGACGACTTTGAGCGATTTTCAGGTTCTCTCGAACTTTCTCAACCTTCTCCTCTGCTTCCTCAACGATTGCTGGTCCGAACGAGTTCGCTCTCCGATCTCCGACCGAGTTAGCGGAGTCCCGCACTTCCGACCGTAGAGTGCCTCAAAAGGTGCCATCCGGAGACTTGCTTGAAAGCTGTTGTTGTACGAGAACTCTGCAAACGGCAAACTGCTCTCCCAATCAGTACCATAGGTGAGTGCACACGCTCGCAGCATGTCCTCCAGGACCTGGTTGACTCTCTCTGTCTGCCCGTCGGTCTGTGGGTGAAAAGCTGTGCTGTAGCTGAGAGTGGTGCCCATAAGCTTGTGGAAACTCTGCCAAAACTTGGAGACAAACTGTGGCCCTCGATCAGACACGATACTTCTGGGTGCCCCGTGTAGCCTGAGTATGTGTTCTACGAACAGCTCTGCCAACTTCTCGGTTGCATACCTGGTCTTCACCGGCACAAAGTGAGCCACTTTAGTCAGCCTGTCCACTATGACCCAAACTGAGTCGTTTCCTTTTGGTGTTCTAGGGAGTCCCACCACAAAGTCCATGGAAATGTCCTCCCACTTCCACACTGGGATATCCAACGGCTTCAACAAACCAGCAGGTTTCTGATGTTCAATCTTTACTCTGCTACAGGTGTCACAACAGGCCACGTAGTGTGCTATGTCCTTCTTCATGTCCTTCCACCAGTACCTGACCTTCAGATCTCTGTACATCTTGGTGCTGCCTGGGTGAATCGAGTACCTCGAGTCGTGAGCTTCTCTCATGATCTGCTCTCGGAGTGCCTTGTCTTGTGGTACACAGATCCGTTCTTTCAACCACACAGTGCCCTGTTCATCAACCCGATAGTCCTCTCGCTTTGCCCTCGCTTCATTAGTTCTCGCAAGCACTTTGATTTCTCGCACACTCTTTACGGGCCGTACGGAGTCGCTCCTCCAGGTCATAGGTCACTTGCATCACGTTGACTTGGCCTTGATCCACAATCTCGATTCTCAGCTTCTCTAGCTCTTCATGCAAAGCAGGTTGCTCTTCCTTTATCATGAGGTTGTTGCAGTATGTTTTCCGGCTCAGTGCATCTGCCACGACGTTAGCTTTGCCCTCGGGTGGTAGTTGATCTCGACGTCGTAGTCCTTGATCGGCTCTAACCACCGTCTCCGCCTCATGTTCGGCTCGGTCCGTGTAAAGAAGTACTTCGTGCTTTTGTGGTCGGAAAACAGCTCACACTTGTTCCCTATCAGGTAGTGTCTCCAGATTTTGAGCGCATGCACAAGTACCGCCAACTCCAAGTCGTGTGTGGGGTAGTTCTCCTCGTGTTTCTTCACTGTCCGGAAGCATAAGCCACAACTTTCCCTTCTCGCATCAAGACACAACCGAGTCCTTGCTTTGAAGCGTCACGGTAGACCACAAAGTCTTTCTTGATGTCCGGCAAGGTAAGCACCGGAGCCGTGGTGAGTCTCTTTTTCAGCTCTTGAAAGCTCTTCTCACACGCTTCCGACCACTCGAACTTTGTGTTGTTCTTGAGCAATTTCGTCATTGGCTTTGCAATCTTAGAAAAGTTCTCAATGAACCTCCGTAGTAACCTCGCCAACCCAAGGAAACTCCCCGACATCCGTCACGTTTAACGGTTGCTCCCACTTGGTCACCGACTCAACCTTGGACGGATCCACGGCTATCCCCTCTCGCCGACAACACGTGTCCCAAGAACGCGACCTTCTCCATCCGGAACTCGCACTTGCCGAACTTGGCGTACGGTTTCTGCCGCCTCGGCCTCTCTAGCACAACTCTCGTGTGCTCCTCGTGCTCCTCGGTGGTTTCGCAGTAGATCAAGATATCATCGATAAACACCACTACAAACCGGTCCAACTCTTCCATGAAGACCTTGTTCATCAAGTTCATGAAGTAGGCGGGGCGTTGGTCGGCCCAAAGGAAACCACCACGAACTCGTACAAGCCGTAGCGTGTGGTGAAGGCCGTCTTGGGTATGTCCTCGCTCTCGGATTTTCATCCGGTGGTAGCCCGACCTCAAGTCGATCTTGGAGAAGAACCTTGCCTTTTTGAGTCTATCCAAAGAAATCCTCGATTCCCGGGCGGTGGGTACTTGTTCTTGATTGTCATCGAGTTGAGCGTGCGGTAGTCAATGCACATCCTCTTCGTACCGTCTTTCTTCTCCACGAAGAGCACTGGTGAACCCCACGGTGAGGCACTCGGCCGAACAAACCCTTGCTCGAGCAACTTCTTAAGTTGTTTCTTTAACTCGTCCAGCTCGTCGGACGACATCCTGTACGGACTCTTTGCAACGGGCCCCGCCCCTGGCATCAGCTCAATCACGAACTCCACGTCTCGGTCTGGGGGTAACTCCGTAAGCTCCTCTGGGAACACGTCCGGAAACTCACGGACCACTGGAATCTCTTCAATTTCTTTCCCACTCATGTTGCACATCATTGTAGCAACCTTCGGACTCTGCGGCTCGATCCGTACTGTAGTCCCGCTGGGGTGTTCAAGCTGTATCACTCTGGGGTTGCAAGAAACTATCCCGTTGTGCTTTGCCAACCAATCCATCCCTAAGATCACATCTATCCCGAAGACTCCAAAACTCGTCAAGTCCGCCGTGAACGGTAGCCCCTCGAACACCATCCTCACTCCCCTGCACTCTAACGTACTCCTCTTCTCCTCCTAGCGGAGAGCTAGTCAAGATAGGCCTTGGTCGAGGCTTAGTTGGTAAAGACCTTTCTTTAGCAAACTTGGTAGAAATATACGAAAACCGAGCTCCCGCATCAAACAAAACGAGTAGCCAAAACCGAGTCAACAAGGAACTCACCGAGTGTGACGTCGGGTGCGCGTGCCGCATCCTCGACGGTGAGGTGGTTCGAACGGCCTCGAGTAGGCGGCGGCCGAGCGGACCTCTCGCCGAGTACGAGGTGGCCGTCCTCCCCGGTGCCGGGTGGCTTCGCCGGGGTCCGGAACCGAGCACCGCGGCTCGACTCCCCGGTGGTACCCTGCCGGGGACACTCAAACGACTTATGCCCCACCTCGACGGCAGTTGAAGCACGTCACCTTGGATCTGTCCGCTGCCTGCGGTGGCGGCCTCGGCTTCCAGCTGTTCTGACCTCCACTCCCACCTGGGTGGGTCCTGCTCTGTGGCTGAGACTGAGAGGCGTGGTGCCTCTGCTGAGTCTGGTGGCCCTGTGCGTAGCCTGTCCTCTGCCTCTGGGGTGGACCTGAGCGTCCTGCCTGGTCGGTGCGCTTGGTCTTGCTCCCTCGTACCTCCATGTACTCCAACCTGGACCTCTCCACTATCAGAGCCTTGTCGATTATGGAGCGAAGTGTCGGGCAGTCGTGCGCGGACAAGTGGTGTGCCATACCCTTGTGCGGCCCCTTCCCCGAACCGAAGACACCTTCTTCTTTTCTCGTGTCGGTGTCGTCGGGCGCGTACCTCATCGGCTCCTCGGTAACGGTTGGCGTACTCCCCGAACCGACATGTTTCCCATCTTGAGGTGCCCGAACTCGTCGGCCTTCGTCCATCCTTGCGTCCGGGATGTGGTGGCTCCGAAGGCCTCCACGAACTCGTCCCACCCGATGTGTAACGGGTCCCGGTGCGAGTCACGCAGCCGTCCCACCACGCACCGGCCGTGCCAACCAGCCGGTGCGCGGCCACGCCACACACTCCTCCTCCGTAAGCTCGGTCGGCTCCGCCTTCTTCTCGATCTCACGCAACCGGTTATCCGCATCCATCGGGTCCGCCGAGTGGTCAAAGGTAGGCGGGCGCGGCCTTGTTGAAGTTTTCAACCTTCTTCCGGAATCCCTCCGGTGCGTTGCGGTTCGGCCCCTAGGGTTGTTGTGGTTGTTGTTCCGGGCTAGCATCCGGGTGATCGTCCGCATCGCCTGAGTCCGCACCGCCATCACTTCGGCCAAGTTCGGGGGGAGGTGGCGGTGGTGGCACCTCGTGTCCCCCGAGCCTCGGCCTCGCTCCACCCTCGGGGCCGGGGTACCGCTCGGGCTCGAGCTCCTCGCTCCCCGAGCTCCCTCGTCGTCGCGCGCGCGCTCCTCGACCGCCGACTCGGCCCCCTCGGCCTCCGCGGAGCCCGCCTCGTGGCGCGAGACCTCCACGACGTCCACGGCCTCTCGCTCCCGCCGGGTTAGGGGCATCCTCCCCTCTCGTCGTCCCCGCCGACCTCCTCGAAACGGGCTAGGAGTCGCCCGACCTCCTTGACCCCGACATCCGTTCCGCTTGCAAGAGTTAGTAACGGTAGGGAGAATGTATTTTAATCAGGTTATAAACTATAAAGGAGTAATCCTGCTAACAATCACAAAATTTCAGACAGACAATAAGAGGCATGAACTCCGAAAGAAACCATGAAGATCCATGTCACTCAATCAATGCCACCATACAAAAGGGGGTGCACCTCGAGGTTTACTCCTACAACCTTCGAGGGTACACAGCAACACATCCTGCTAACGCATGGTACATCATGGGGTAGCTACTACAGGCATGTCACATGATCGGTAGCATTACATCTAACTCATTACATCTACTCGAAGTTGCTACATGACCTCTACTCCCATCACCGAATACTCGGAGGTGTCTCGGAGCCGGTGTCTCGTGGAACCGAGTAGAACGGTGGTGAGTGGACTCTCGGGTAACCCGGCACCCGATCGCCGGTCCCCCGTAGTAGTCACAAGTGTCTCGCAGCACGATCCATCTCCGCCGTGTCCTCGCGAACCACTCGGGTACGGCCGCACTCGTGGAAGGAGTGTCGGGGGGAAGCTCGAAGGTCTCCATCCTCGCCCCGGGTCTCTTCTTAGGTGGTAGCCGTGCGGAGAGCGCCTCCCGGCTCGGCCGGCCTCTCGTCGGTCGGAACGCTCCCCGTGCCGCGCGGGTCCCGTCCCGCTCGGTCCCTCTCCTCGTAGACCGGTCCTCCCGGGTAACACATGTGGTGGTAGTTGTGTCGGCTCGCCTCCCCGTAAGTCCCACACCTTGACCTCGGTAGTCGACTGCCGCGGCTCCGATCGACTCTACCTCGGTCTCGAGCCTCTCCGCCAGCCCTCACTCGATCCTCTCGCGCGGCCTCCACCGAAGCCCGGTGAGCCTCCCGCTCGCCCTCAACCGTGCCTCCAAAGTGGCAATCCTCCGAGAGTCTCTCTCGCGTCGGCCGGCGGCCGCCGCTAGCCCAAGCCGCACTAGCTCTCCGTTCCTCACGTGCGCCGCCTCCCGGCTCGTCCCGCAAGTCCTCTCTCGTCCTCCTCCAAGTCCCGAACCTGCCGCAGGGCAACGTCACACCTCCACCGAAGGTACAGTGTCTCTCCGTCCGCCCCGCACGCGTGCTCGGTCCTGGGCCAGGATGCACCGCCTGGCCGCGAGCATCGCCTGGTCCTCCCCGTCCACTGGAGTCACCTCCTGGTACCGTGCTCGGTCACTCGAGTCCCAGCGACCGTGGTCGAAGATCTCTGCCGGAAGTACCCTGAACGGTGTGTCCTTCAGCCTCTCTCTCGAGCGGTGTCACAAGCCTTCTTGAGAGCCCCGCGTGCACCGGTCCGGTGCGCCTCCGTGACCGAGCTCTCGAGGCGCTACACCACTACCTCCTCAAACTCGGCACCCGCGGGCTCCGCCGGTACCGTGACGGTCGGTACGTGGGAGTCCGCTCCAAGTGCCCCATGGCCCTCCCCCCCGTAGCCGACACCGTCGGTCTCCACTCCCGCTGCCTCCGGCACTCCCTCGGCGGGTGGCGAAGCCTCCGTAGCTCTTGCCGTCCGACTCCAAGGTAACCCACGTCGGTTCCGCCATCCGCACAACGTTGTTAGAGCGTAGTTAGTAAGGCGAGCTTAGTAAAAGTTAATCAAGGTAATGCATATATATAAGTATAGTTATATACATACGGAAGCCAAGGGGTTTATATAAAGTTTCAAGGTTCGAAACGGCTTCCTATGCTATCGACCATTCCCCGGGGCTCGTCCTACGGTCAAGCATGGCTCGGTACCAACCGAAACGACCCGGATTTCCGCGAACGGAACCCCGAATCTTAGCACCTCGGTGGTAGTCCCAGTGAGGCTACCACGTGCAATCCCCCGTCTCGCCGATTCCAAAATCCATACGTAAAAGTAAAAACAAAGAATAGAGTACAACATTTATTTTATTACATTAATCAGAGTACATCTCTTCGGCACATGCCGGGTACAAGTCCATCAGAGCCGAATCAAACGAAAACAAATCGTCTAGCAGCGGCTCCATGCAAGCGCGGGAAACTCCATATCCGCAGGCAGCTCAAGTGTAGGAAGAGCTCAGTCCACCCAGCCGTCGTTGTCGAAGTCGTAGTCTGGCTCTGCGTCAGAGTCACCAGGGTCTACCCGATAAGCGGGTAGGTCATGTCAGCTTCCCAACAAAGAGGCAAAAGCGGTGTATATTCTACTATGCATGAGGTAACCCTAATCTGGCTGTAGAAGGCTTAAGCAAAGCAGCAGTGCAACATTCAAGGTAAGCAGAGTAGCAAGGAGGTCCACACCTCGGGGAAGCCTTCGCTTCCGAGGTCCACACCTCAGGGGTCCACACCCCGCTCAAGGAACACCACACCAAAGCACGGATCTCACCCACGATCCGGATCCCAACTCTCATCCGCGATGTGGGGCCCACCGGCTCCTATCCCCACATCTCAACGGCCAAAGCCGGCTCACACACTCGGGGGAGAGAAGAAGCACAAGAAAAGTGTATCTAGTCGGTGGGAGAGATCGAGAGACCG
This sequence comes from Cenchrus americanus, assembly GCA_947561735.1. Lineage (NCBI taxonomy): Eukaryota > Viridiplantae > Streptophyta > Magnoliopsida > Poales > Poaceae > Cenchrus > Cenchrus americanus. Next base: position 15,971,531 of record OX387241.1, read on the forward strand.
TCCATAACCAGTGGACACGGACTATAGCTATAGGTTTAACACTGCGAGAGGTTGTACAACCGTACCCGCCCGAATAGGTCCGAACCGGCCGTCACCGGTGTCCGACCCTACCATACCGCCGAAGCCCAAGTAAGTGGATAGTACCCTTCGCATCTCCGAGCTCCGGCCCCGCCCTCCGCGCGAGCTCATACTACCCGCGAGAGGTCCCTCGAAGCTGTGGAACCCTTCCCCGGCCTCGCCAGGGCAAAGTCTACTAAGGAGGGACGGACCACTCCCCGACACGATCACACCGATCCTCCTACGGGAGGGTGCTATCCACTACAAGTCTCACCCCGCACCCCCCGCCCAATACAAGGCGGGCGGTCCGTACGAAAGTAGTCATTCGATACAAGGTCAACTGACGATCGGTCCTTAAGGGGCCGAGAGCGAGCACTCAACATCTCCATCCCACACGACACGACCCTCGGGTAAGAGGCCGATCGCATCTTCCCTCGGCGGCCGTTCACAAGTAACCGGCGGCTCGCTCCCGCCAAAACACGAGCAAGGGGTACACAACCCGAACACACGCTAGAATCACACCGAGATGCCCACATCCCCGCTCAAACCCGCAGCACCATCCATAATCAAGCAACAAAAGTATGGATAGTTGAAGTAAGGGACTAGCTAGGGGTCCGTAGCTAGTCCCGCGAGGTAGAAGAACAAGGAACAGGATATAATAAACATCAAGGCATGGCTAGTAAACAAAGTTATGCAATTCATCGAACAATGCATTAAAGTAAAGCACTAGCGACTAAATATCAACATGGGATCTATATGGTTGGGAGTGACATGACACCTTCGTGCCGTTGAAGCGCCGTCGTCCGTGCAGTGTACTCGGGGTCCTCCGCGTCCTCCCCGGTCGAAGCTCGGGTCCGCGGCACGAGATTCGACGCGAAAATAAGATATCGGTGCACATCTAAGCAATAACTCCAAATAAAATCCAACTTAGAAAATCCAAAAGAGCCCGAACTACCTACAATCAGCAAGGTTTTGCAAATACGGATTTTTAGAAATTAGTTTTGTATTTTTCGGAGCTCCCTAGAATTTATTACTAATTTTTAAAGGTCAAAAACATTTTCTGGAATTTTTAAACAGAGAGGAAAAGGGGTTTTTCAGAAAAAGAGCGGCTGACGTCAGCATGACGTCAGCCTTCCAGGGTTAACGGGCTGCAGCAAGGCCAGATGCGCTGCTGGGCCGTGGGCGGCCCAGCGGCCTCCCATCCACTCGCTAATGGGTTTCGGCCCAACTCAAGTCAGGCGTCAAAGCCCACCTTTCAACTTCACTAGTCTGATTTATGCCCCTCTACTACAACCCGCATCGGGCCGACGGCTCGCTAAAGAAAAGGTAGTTGGGCTCATAGCCCAGTTCCAGCCGGCGGCCCGTTTCCCAGGAGAAAGGCGATCAGAGTCCAGTTTACCCCCTCCAGAACTTATTCCGCGGCCGGGCCGGCGGTCCGCTACCCCATAGCCGGCTTAGGGTCCAACACCGGCCGGCGGCCCACTTCCGTATCTAAACCGGCTCGACCCACCATGCCCCGCGGTGCTCGACGACACGACCCGGCGGCGCGCGCGACCGCGCGGAGCGCCGCCGGCGCTCGGCTCGGGAGCCTCTCGCCCCGGTTCGACACCCTCGGCCGACACGCACGGCTTGGCCCGGCACCGGGGTGTGCTCGCCGCTCGGGTGCTCGCACCCGTGCTCCCGCGCGCGGCGGGCGCGCGCGTCGTTCCGGTAGCCGGACACGATGCCGCCGCCGCGCCGCGCGTCACGGCGCGACGGCTCCCGTTCTCCCCACCCGCACGAAAAACACGGGTCGAAGCCCGGTTCACAAGTTCGGCCTTGCGCCCCCGCCTCAAACGCCCGCCATCACCGAACGGCGCCACGGCCGGGACGCGCCGCGACGCGCGTTCGGGCCCCGGTTCGACGGCGCGCGGCGCGACACGACGCGCGTTCCCTACTCCCCACCTGCACAAGAGGCTTGGCACGAAGGCCAGCTCACAGGCAAAGCATCTCCCAGCGATGCGCCTCCACGCTTGAGGGTAACAACACAGAAAGGAATCAAGGGAGGGGAAAAGAGATGGGGATGGCCGCGGTGCTCACGGTGGGGCGTAGGTGTAGGCGTGGCCGGCTCGTCGATGGTGCGGCGTTGCTGCTCCGGCGTGGTAGTCGTCCTCTCGGTGAAGCAGGTGTTCACGCCGATGCGTTCCTTCCTCGGCTCGTCGTCGCGGTCCGTGCTTGCGCGCTCCTGGTTCCCGGCTCGCCCTCCGACACGAACGGCGCCTTCCTCCTCGCACACGGACGGCGTCTCCCGAACACGTTCCTCCTCCGCAGCAGCGCACCAGCGCGGCGCGCGTCGCACTCCCACCTCGCCTCCCCTTCCCCGGCTTCTCCTCCTTCTTCCTTCCCCCGGTGGCGGCTCTGGAACGGGGCAAAAACCCCAATGCGGGTGGTTGCGAGGCCTGCTACCCCCTGCCCTCCTTTTGAACTTGCGCCGCGGAATCTCGAGGGGGAAAAGCCCGGAGTTGCCCCCGGTCCGCCGCCGTCCCGGGCCGGGGATGGCGGCCGCGGCCTCGCGCCGCCCGCCTCGGATGCCAAGGGAATAAGGGCGCGGTGTCCTTTCTCTTTTCCCCGCGGTCGCCCCCCGGGTCCGCGTGCACACGTCGGCCTTGGCGTGCGCGCGCCGGCCCGGCCGGCCCGGCCGCGCGCGCCCCCCCCGCGCGGCCGGCGCGGTCGAACCGGCGGCGCGAGGCGGCTTGGTGTCCGGCTAGGCGACGCGGGTGAAGGGGAGAGGGGACGAGAGGATAAGGAGGAACCGGAGGCCGACCGGTGGGCCCGCTCCCGCGGCGACACCGGCACGCGCGGGGAGGTAGGACGCGGTGGCCGACTCGCGGGTCCCACATGCCGCCGAGCACGGCGGGGCTGCCCGCGGGCTCGGAGAATTCGCTAGGCCGGGCCGGGCCGCTAGTTAGCTCGGGTTGGGCCGGGCCTGCTATGCGAAGGCAAAGGAATGCCGGCCCGGGTTACCGTGGCCGGACCTTGACTAGTTAAAAGCTAGTTTAGGGTTGAAAGAGGGTTTGAATTTGAATCCCAATCAAATTCAAACTACACACAAAAGAGCTCCAAATAAACCAAGGAAAAACCATCTCACTTGCTATACCATATTTTAAGTATAATTTTTATAAATAGGATAAATTAGTGGAGAATTTGGTAAGAGGTTTAGCAATTTGGCTAAAAATTCGGTAGCACCCAAATGCAAACAAAAAGTTTTAAATTTTTCGCAAAATTCACACACCTAGATTCCCGGGTTGTTACACTTTTATTGAAGATTGAAGTTATTTGGCTTTAATAGATTAAGTCTTGCGTCACACATTTGTTCCACGGATTCGATACCTTGGGTTCACCACTCGAGGGAAGAAGGGTCCCTTGACTACGACGGGAGACTTGTACGCTTGCGAGTCACAAACGAACTTGGATACAATTATTAACCGTCAACGGGGGTTCACTATTTATAGGAGACCCCCGGGTAAAGTCATTTGCCTCAATTACACCTTTTCCGTTCTTGACAAACCGCTTTAAACACTTTACAAGGGTATAACAGTAAGTCCCCGCGTCGTACAGGCCTCCAGCGTGTCCTCGTACGGCCGAAACACCTTTACACGCGGCCGCCCTTGTCTCTGCCTTGTCCGGAGCCCACTTTACATGTTGGCGGTGGCCACGTGTCCAGTGCCGCCGCGCCTTCGGTGACGAAGCAGCGTCCCTGGACACGGGGGCGTCGAGCCTCCGCAGACGCTTTGTTCGCGCCGCCGCCGGCCCGGACGCGGTGTCCTTGGCCGGCGCTCCCCGCTCCCCGGCCCTTCCGGCCTTCGTCGCCGAGCACGGCCGTCGGCACCTTCGGCGCCGAAGGTAGGCGCCGCCACAAGGGGTCACTCCTGCACAACGAGACTTATGAGGCACGAGCGGTGTTAGTGTTTCATTAGTGCCCTGAGCAGCGAAGGGTCGTCCCGCCAGACCGAAGCCGTAAGCAGACCGAGGGTGCCAGCGCGGGCGGACGGGGGCGATGCTTCCGAAGGCCAACTTCCCCAACAAGTCCAAAGCTCCGAAAATTCTCGCGAGTTAGCATGTCTTTCAGGTTGTTGTAACCACTCTAAGCGATGTGCGAAAGGCTTTCGAGCTGTTGTAATCTATCTTTGTTGTACTCTCTTCTTTTTTTCCTAACCTAGCTTAGCTGTTTCGTGTTGGGTTTCGGTTATGCCGCTCTACGTATTTGTGTTACAACTTTCTCTCTTCTCTTAATGAAAAACTTGTCTTGCACGTCTTAAAGAAATTCTGCAACTTGCATGATCGATGAGATTGCAGTTAAGTTAATATCTGAAACCCATGCATCGTTGATTAAGGCGTCTTTGGCCGACGTATCTTGTGCTTTGAGATTTTGTAGACATATGGCGCAATGTCTTTTGGTGTCCTACCTTGTAGCCATGCCGAAGTCCAGAAAGATGTGGTTTCCTCATTTCCTATATAGTGATCGTCGTAGCACAAGAGAACAAACAACACACTTTCTGGTTGCATGGAATTGGCATGCCCACGGCCCACCCATGGTTTGTGCCACTCCTGCCACAAACATTGAAGGCGTAATGCACGTGCAAATTTCTTGAGGTTTAGGATTCCCAGGTCGCCTAGCACGGTAGGTTTGCACGTAATTGGCCAAGCTACATTGCATTTTCCTCCCGCATTAAGATCTGCCCCCATCCATAGAAAATGTGTTCTTCGTTTGTCAATTTCTTCGAGATCTGCCGCCGGGGCATTGAGAGCTGAGAGGTAGTAGACGGGTTTTGAGGATAGAACTGTTGCGACCAACGTCCTCCCGCACGATAAGTATAGATGTCCAGATGAGTCGCACGATACCAACATGACTAAACACGACATGAATATGCACGACGCGGCTGGACACGATCCTCTAATCGTGTCGTGTCGTGTCGTGCCAGCATGCCATGTCGGCTCCTTCGCCCAAACACGACACGCACGACAACACGGCGTGTTGGACAATGTAGTTGCACTTTTACACTCAAATTTTCATAAATCATAGACATCCGAAGTTCGTTGTTGTAGGGCACATTGACGTTATTGTCGACGTTGTCCACCGACAGCCTCTGGTTCCTCAACGATCTAGCCATGTAACTGCATCAAGCAATCAAGAGATTCAAGATCTAGGAAGAAAGAAGCACGAAGGAACAAGAATACCTGGTAGATCTGGAGTCGCCGACGAGACGTAGAGGAGGAGATTGGGAGAGAGATGTTGTGTCGTGCCGCGTCAGGCTGCCGGCCATCGGCCGCGGCGACAGAAAACTCCAAATGGCTAAGAGTCGAAGAAGAGGGAGGGGAACTAGAAGAGAAGAGGGAGGGGAACTGGGGGAGGTGGGCGGACAACGGAGACAATGAGGTGGGCGGTCAGCAGAGACAATGAGGCGGGCGGTGGGGAGAAATGAGCTAGGGTTCTGTTGGTGGAAATCGGGCCCGAAGGGTGGACGCCGACACAACAGCCCCCCTGAGTGCTTTCCCTTCCACTTCTCTCACTACACTACCCCGAAGCTACTCCAATCACCCTTGACGAGGAAAGCAAAATGCAGAAAAACTAAACAGAACAGGAAATGCAGTAAAGGAACACTTGGCGAACCGAAGACCGAAAGACTGGCAATGGCCTTCAGTGCTCTATTCTCATTACAGTGTGTCCGTTTCATTACAAGGGGTTCACTATTTATAGGAGAGCCCTGAGTATGGTTATTTGCCTCAATTACACCTTTTCCGTTCCTGAAAAACGGCTTTAAACACTTTACAAGGGCATAACAGTAACTCCCCGCGTCGTACAAGCCTCCAGCCGAAACACCTTTACACGCGGCATCCTTTGTCTTCGCCCCGTACGGTGCCCTATTTACACGTCCGCAGCGTCCACGTGTCGCAGTGCACCGCACCTTCGGTGCCGAAGCAGCCTAGGACCTTGCTCCGGCTGCGTCGTTCCTCTTGGGACATCACGCCCGTGCCGCTTCCAACCGGCCCGAAGCGTTCCCGACGCGCGGCACTTCCGGCTTCTTCGAAACCTTCGGCACCGAAGGTCGGCACTGCTCAGATGAGTTGCTCCTGCACGACAAAACTCACATGACTCAAAAAGCATTAGTGTTTTCGTCAAACCGGCATTGCGAAAACTTCTCGGCGTGGCCGAAGCTGCGCGTGAGCCGAAACCGTCAGCCTGGCCGGACGTGGACAAGGCTTCCGAAGGCCATTTTCCCGAACAGTAGCCCCTCATCAGTGAGGGCCGTCTTGTCCTCAAGATGGGCCGAACTTACGACCAACTCTTCTCAGGGGTGAAGAATGGGCTTTGGAACTCCCACGGACGGCCCACGCTGACGCGGATTCGAGCAAAAGACGTGCGCTGCCCTTTGAGAGTTTTACCGTTGTGAGAAGTTGTCGTCGGGGTAAAACGGTAAATTTGCTCGTCACCGGCGCGATTATCGGCGCTGATTCACTATAAAAGGGAGGCCGATTCTTGGGCTGCCCCACACCGCGACCGCAACCTGCAGCTACGACGCGCGAGAGCTCCGAAGGCACTGCCGTAAGATTTCCTCCAGCCCCCGTTGCTTCTGTTTCTACTCCGCGCTTAGATTGCATACATGGCGCCGAAGCGGAGACGCTATGCTGTTGCGAGGGAGATCGCGAAGACCTACACGTTCGGTCAGAACCAGATCGACAGCACCGACGTTGGCGGACTGGTGAAGAACCGCATGGTCGGGGCCGGCCGAGCCCCTGGCCGGGAAACTATACCGCGGCCGCGCGACAACGAGGTCGTTATCTTCCGCGACCTGGTGTACGCGGGGCTTCGGTTTCCCTTGCACCCCGCCGTCGTCGACATCCTTCGGTATTTCGACATCTACTTGCACCAGCTTACGCCGAACGCCATCCTTCGTCTGTCGGTGTACATGTGGATATGTCGGACCACCAAGATCAAGCCTTCCGCCGAGGGGTTCGCTTCGGTGCATCATGTGCATCACCAGCGGCGGACGGTCTTCGAAGAAGAGGGTGACCAGTCCGTGGAGAAAGATTGCCAGTTCGGCTGTCTGAACTTTTCATACAAGTCTGGCGTGGTGAGCCCCGTGACCGTGTTTCGGAACAAGTGGCCCTCGGACTGGCAACAACATTGGTTCTACTACACGGTGAGCCCCCCTACTCCCGGGGGTCTCACCCCCTGGCTACGAAGGAGCTACCACCCCTTCACGAGTCTTACGCGAAGAACCCCTCGTGCCCCGAAGGTGATGAGTTTGTGATGATGCTTCGACGGTTCGCGCGCAAGTACAGTACCCGCGATATCGTGGAGGAATATCGCAGTATCCCGGTGTGCCCACTGGTGGACGGTTGGGTTGTGGCCGATGACGCTTGGGCGGACGATATCGGGGGTATTCCCTGCCCCGATTGGACGAAGGTTTTTGGCTTCACCTCCGACCGTGAGTTGTCTTGCGTCCTTTGGTGGATTTCACCCTTTTGTTATGTTTCGAATGCTTGAGTTGTTGATCGTTTGAGATTGTTTATCCGCGGTGCTGAAGAAGAGGAAGGTGGAGGCTCACGGAGACTTCATCCTCGGTCCTGTCTCTCTGAAGGAGTATAAAGACACCGTCGCGGAGCTGAACGGATCTCGGACGAATCGAGTATTCGAGTTTTTCAAGATCAACCCCCCTGAGCGCGTCGGATTTGCCAAACATCGTGAGGCAGCCGAGAAGAAAGCTGCGGCGCTTGCTGCCGCCGAAGCGGACGCTGAGGAGACGGCGACTTCGCCGCGCGCCGCTCCGAAGAAAACCGGCAGGAGGGGCTGTCGTATGGACCTCCCTGGGCCCACTACCTCGGTGGGTACCAGGACCGACTACTCGGTGGGCCCCTGGGACTACTTGCGCTACACGGCACCTGAAGGCGTGGAGCATAAGGATTACGGAGGAGAAGTACTCGGTTAGGAATCTGTACGTGTCCTGCACTGTATGGAAGACTCTTAGACGTACCCAACTAGTACTCTCTCCCTACTCCGACTTGTAACCCTGCCTCCCGGACTATATAAGGCGAGGCAGGGACCGTTCTCTGGCATCTCATACAACTCACGGCGCACTATTGCACCATCTTGTAATCGTGCCCAATCAATCCAGAGCTACGCAGCATACAGGACGTAGGGTATTACGCACCTCGCGGCCCGAACCTGTCTAAATTGTGTGCCACGTGTCTCTTCCTTCGAGTTACCGATCTCGGCGAGGCCACATTCATCTACTTCGGGTACTCCCCTTAGTAGGTTGCCGGTCTAAAACACCGACAGCTGGCGCGCCAGGTAGGGGATCTCGCCCGAGATCACATGGCGAACTCGACGGCTCCCGTCTACTTCAAGCCAACCGTCGCTTTCAACCGCGGCGACACCATCGCGTTCGGCGCCTGGGTCTGCACTGCTGACAGCGCGGGCTCCTTCCAGCGCCGCCTAACCATGTCGCCCAACCCGAAGACCGGCTTCGTGACGCTTCCCGAAGTTGTCACAGGCGAACTCGCCGGCAAGTTCGGCGAAATTTCGCTCTTCAACCATCACGCTGACTTCGAGCTCGAGTCCGCTTCCAACTTGAACTCGACGTCTCCATGGGCCATCGCATGCGAGCCGGCTGCTCAGCCATCGCAGGCGGTCCCCTCACCTCGTGAGCGCTCCGCGCGTGGCCCCCGCACCCTCGGCCGGGCCCGCACGGGGGGCTCCCTCTTTGCGCCGGCCGGCAAGGAGCCCGTACCCGAGTAAAACTCGGACTCCGACACCGCCCCCGGCCACACTTCGGACCGCAGCCCTCTCTCCGAGTTCTACTCGAACCCCGATTACGAGTTTGACTTCGGCTCGGACCCCCGAGGAGCCCGAGTCCGAGGGTAACTCCACTGAGCTTCCCTTGTCAGGGCCGGCCTCTGGGCTGGTTATAACATCCACACCGGCCGGAAGATTCGTCTACTGGCCAGACCGCAAGCCTGCCGACCTGATAAGTGGAGACTCACGCTACGTCACCTACATCGACTCGCTACCGTTCCAGGTGGGAACGCCACTTGCCCGAGCTGACTCGAACACCCCAACTGAGGTGGCGGTTTCTGAGTCTAGCCTCGGCACCCCTGATCGCCAAGTCTTCATGGCTGCCGGCGACACCCCAGGACCTTCAGGGACGACCCAAGACAAGTACCTTGAAGACATCTCCTCCGACGAGCTCTCTGCTGATGCTCCAACAAACGAGACCCCTGCAGAGAGAGACGCTCGACGTGAGCGTAACCGGAAGCACAGCGAACGTCGCCGGCGCCTCCGCGACAACTTCCCCATCCGCAACCTTGCGGAAGCTCTCGAGGCGGTCGAGAGCAGAGTACACACTACCTCTGAGCAATGCCTCATGTCGATCACAGTGATCGCACGCCAGGCTCAAGGAATACGCGCTGGAGAGGTCATCGCCAAGTTCGCTGAAGACGCCTACTTCATGCGGGTCGACAACAGAGTCAACCAACCTCCTCCAGCCAGGCCCCGCGACAACGAAGCCACAAGTCGCAGCGCCAACAACGGTCCCAACCGTACTCGAGCTGAGCTCCCGGCCCGAGCCGAACCGTCGTCGCTCCAACGCCGGCGGGCCTCCACGACGTGACAACAAGAACCGCGAGGTCGTCCCCCACCGCGCTCCGGCCGCCGGCGGCGGCGGCAACGACGACGAAGCTCCAATCATGGAGCCAACGGGGAGGGCCGGCGGCGGCGGTAGTCGCGGCGGCCGAGGCCACGTGAACGACCACGCCTCGACGCCTCACGGGGGTGGCTACGACGCCCGCCCGAAGATTGAGGAGCCGCGGCGGAACAAGTCAACCACCTTGCGGCGACGACGACGGCTTCCCCGCCTTCTCACCTCGACTTCGCAACTTGCTCCTCCCCGACAAGTTCAAGCCTTTGGGGATCACCAAGTACGACGCGAGCGAGATCCCATCCGGTGGCTCGGGTGCTACGCCCTCTCCATCGAGAACACCGGCGGCAACAACGACACCAAGTGCCTCTACTTCCCCTTCGCCCGGACCAAGCTCCACTCACATGGCTCGAGTCGCCGGACAAGCACTCGATCGACAAGTGGGACCGGTCCGAAGGAGCAGCGGTTCACCGAAGCAACTTCGCGGGCGCCATGGGCCGATCGGGTACTCGCATGGACCTGGCCATGGTCAAGCAGGAACAAGGCGAGACCCTCCGTAAGTGCATATGCCGCTTCTTCGACAAGCGCGCCACCGTCGTCGATGTCACCGACAAGGAAGTCATCGACCTCTTCCAAGACGGTCTCTACCACCGCCGCACCTTCGAAGACTTCGGTCGTCGCCGCCCCAGGTCCATCCCCCACCTCAAGGACATGATCACGTCCTGGGCGGATGAAGAAGACAAGGCCAATGCCAAGTACAACGCCATCCGTGGCAAGAGCAAGCAGAACCAAGGCGGCGGCAGCGGCAACAACGCGAACCAATGCGGTCGCAACAACAACAACAACTACTACTACTACTACTACTCGGGTCCCAACTGCAAGCGCAAGCCAGACAACACTGTTGCGGCTATCCGGCGCCTAACGAAGGACAACTATGAGTGGCCTGCCAATGCTGATCTCGATGTTGCGCAGCTCCCCGTGCTCCCGAAAAATCTTGCCAAGAACTTTATGAACACTTTCTTCGCGCAGCGCGGGTATCGCCTTACGTTGGACGAGTCTGCTCATCTGAGTGCTCAGGTTTGCCGAAGTCACTCTTATTCCCGCATTGAAGCTTTGCTTGTAATGCCGCTTCGTACCTGTGCTGACATATTGCCCTCGATGTGCTGCAGATTGGGCCTCGATTGCAGGATCGTGTTTACGATCGCCTCCGGGTTCGATTTGGCGGCACTCCTCCCTTGCCCCGGTTCATGGCGGAGGGCAGCTGGATCGCTATGCCTGGTGTTCCTCTTATCACCGCCGGAGGTCCCGAAGCTGCTGCAAGAGAAGAGGAAGAGGTCACCGGCGCTCTCGGCGATGAGGCTGGCGTTGCTAAAGACACGACGGCGCCGACTACCGAAGGAGAGCGCGCGGACGGGGCATCGGGACCTGCCGCTGAAGTCGACCGCACCGAGGCTGCCGAGGAGACTGTTCCTCCCGCGGCTGCTTCCGCCGGAGTTGCACCCGAAGTTGAGTCTACGCCCGCGCCCGACGAGGCCGTTGCGGTCGCCGCCACCACCGAAGAGGACGCTGGAGCAGACGCTTCGGAGGCGGCGCACGCCGCGGAGCTTGAGGCCGCACTATTGGCCACCAGCTCTCCCGGCGCGAGAGTCCCGCGGAGCCCGCGAGCGACGCGGCCGCTGTGCTCGTTGAGACCCCCGATGCAGCCGCCGCGCCAGCTGAAGCCCCCGTCGTCACCGAAGGAGCTGAGGTCTGAAGCACACCGGGCTTGACCTTGTAAACAGACGAAATGCCTCCTTTTGGAGTCGTGATTTTTGTAAAAAACACTAATGTAAGGTATCTCTGCGCAGGTTCCTTCGGTGGTACCTGCGCAGGGAGCCGAAGGTGCGAGCAGTTCGGCTTTGCCCTTAAACTCTTTTTTCATTGCGCCGAATGTATGGACGAAATTTAGCATACACCATCCTGGCGTGCGTACTCAGAATTTTTGTCGTATCACGCGGAACGCTACCGTCTCCATAATGAAGCCGCTAAGCGTTTCTTTGCGGACTCTTCGAAGGATCCCGCGCGTCGGGAGGCCATCCTTAGAGAACGAGCCGCCCGTAGGGCAGCTAAGCAGAATTTAGTGGACCCCTTCGTACCCGAAGGGGTCGTTCCAAAAACAGAGCCGGTCGAAGAGGGAGTCCTCGGACCGCCCGAATATATGTATTTGATTCCTGACATCTCGTCGGAGAGCTTAGTGGCTGCGAAGGTTGAAACGGAGTGACCGCCCACGCACTGACTGTGGTCCCGTCTTCGGCACAGGGCGGATGCCTACCGACAGCGAGCTCCGGCAGATGGCGTTGGACATCATAGACATGGCGTATCTTCGCTTAATCGATGAAATCTACGAAGACGTTCTTAACGAAGATTGATCGTGAGTTCGCGTCGCGCCAAGAGTTGCCACGAAGACTTGAAGCGATTGACTTCGTAACTCCCCCCCGGAAGTGTTCGCGGCACATTGGAGCGACGCGACACCAACGGACTTGTAAAGCGTATGCTTGTGACGAAGTGTAAAGTGATTGTATTACTGTATCGGTGTAAAACTGTATCGTTGTACCGAAGTACATTGTATATTCAACATGTTATAAGAGAGGAAACAAGGGGATCGGTGCCCAACATCTGTGTCCTTTATTTCTGCATTGGCGTCCTGCACCGTCATCGTGATTTTCGCTAGGAGTATTGCTGCTTCCGGCTAACGACACAATCCTTGTGTTTCGCTCGAACAAAGCTGTCCCCTAGACGCATTGAGACGAAGTGCCGCCGTGCTTTCCTCCCGGAAACAATTGGACCGAACGCGTCGCCTTGGATGCGCTTTTACAAAGATCCGTTCATTCGAATCGGGACCGACGCCGCGCTCGAGGCGTGCGTTCACTTAGACCAAATCGGGGCCCTAAGCCGCGTGAGGTGGACTTCGTCTTCGGTCAGATCAGGACCGACGCCATGCTCCAGGCATGCGTTTTCTCAGTCCAAATCGGGGCCTAATGCCGCATCAAGCGGACTTCGTCTTCGGTCAGATCAGGACCGACGCCACGCTCTAGGCGTGCGCTTACTCAGGCCAAATCGGGGCCTCAAGCCGCATCAAGCGGACTTCAACTTCGGTCAAATCGTGACCGACGCCACGCTCGAGGCGTGCGCTTATTCCGGCCAAATCGGGGCCTCAAGCCGCATCAAGCGGACTTCAACTTCGGTCGAATCGTGACCGACGCCACGCTCCAGGCGTGCGCTTACTCAGGCCAAATCGTGGCCTTTGGACACATCAAGCGGACTTCAACTTCGGTTGAATCGTGACCGACGCCACGCTCCAGGCGTGCGCTTACTCAGGCCAAATCGTGGCCTTAGGCCGCATCAAGCGGACTTCAACTTCGGTCAAATCGTGACCGACGCCACGCTCCAAGCGTGCGCTCCGATTGACTAGCTTAGGAACCTTTCCGCAATCAACCCCCGGGGGATAATGGAATAACTACCCTCGAACGAGGAACATCACATTCCCTGGTAAGATAAGGCAATAGACTTGAGTGACGAAGGACAAGAAGGTGCAGATTGTGGTTGATCTTCCGAAAAGAGATGAAACCCATCTTGCTAGGCGGAAGACACCACTGGGCGGATCCCAAGAGGGTTCGTCCTGTGACAGCTCAATGACGCGACGCTATACGGGAAAGGGCCCCTACGGGGGTTACATTTCTAAGGTAAGGAAGATGTATCGAAAAAATCGCAAAATTTACAGGCCAAATCGTGGCCTTTGGCCGCATCAAGCGGACTTCACCTTCGGCGACATGAATAAGTGACTGGCTTGGCTCGGGCGCGATTCGATGCGGCTCGTGCCCACGCCGTCACTTACCCTGCCGAAGGCCACCTCGAAGACTATGCCCCCCTCAAGGGGGTAGCATAGCTTTGACACCGTTGCGAAAGCATGCTCAAAAGGGAAAAAATTTGGGCACGAAGGATTGGGGGAACATTGACTTATATTACACGTCAGAAACAGGATACAAGGGGCCGCCTCGTTAAAAACCTCACGCTTCGTGGGTCCGGAGGGGAACCACGAAGCCTCCCCCGTGAGGAAAAGAGTACGTCCCCCACTACTTAATGTACATATGTTACAAACTCTTGAACATAACTAAAGAGAAAAAAGGAACTACTATATCTCTAACTATACTAATTGCCCATGGCAACTTCAGACGAAGTATTTCTGAAGCATGTCCACATTCCAGGTGTAAGGCTCCTCTTCGCCGGTCAACCGGCACAACTTTAATGCTACTTCGTTTGCTGTCGCGGTTGCTATGAACGGGCCTTCCCACTTCCCGTGCATCTTTCCCTTCAGCTTTCCCTTCGGCACTTTACGTAGCACCAGATCCCCTGACAGTATGAGCTTCGGTCTGATCTTCTTATTTTTCAACCTTCGGGTCTCATCTTGGTAAGCCGACAAGTTTGTCGCCGCTTGCAAGCGCACCTCCTCAATGTTCTGAACTGAAGCTTTGAGGTCTTCGTCGCCGGAGGGGGTGTCCCTCCAGGTGCCCAGACACAGTTCTTCAGGCAACATGGCTTCTTCCCCGCACAACAGCTTGAAAGACGAGAACTGAGTGGTCCTAGATGTAGTGGTGTTATGGGACCAGATCACCCTCGGTAGCTCTTCGGCCCACTTGCTCTTGGATAGATCAGTGATGTTCCTTTTAATGCCGGCGAAGATGACTCCGTTTGCCCGCTCCACCGCCCCATTGGACTGCGGGTGGTAGACCGAAGCGAAGCACAGCTTGGTCCCCAAGAATGTACAGAATTCCTTGAAGTCTGTACTATCAAACTGTTTGTCGTTGTCCACGGTGACTTCGTGCGGTACACCGAAGCGGCATACGATGTTTTGCCAGAAGAACTTCTGAATTGTGGCCGAAGTGATGCTCAACAATGGCTTTGCTTCAACCCATTTGGAGAAGTATTCGACCGCCACAACCACGTGAGTGTAGTTCCCGGGTGCCGTGGGTAGCGGGCCGACGATGTCAATACCCCAACGAGCGAAGGGCCACACTGGTGGTATCAGCTGTATCTCGTTCGATGCGAACTTGCTGTAAGGCGCATGGCGCTGGCACTCTGGACAGTGGCGCACTATGTCGTGTGCGTCTGCGACCGCCGAAGGCCAATAGAAACCCTGGGGGAAAGCCTTCTGCACTAAGGCCCTCGTGCCGAGGTGATGTGAGCACATGCCGCTGTGGATCTCATGGAGTAGTTGCTTGCCCTCGGTCGCCGATATGCACTTTAGCAATGGGGCGCGCACACCCTTTCGGTACAGGTTGCCATCAATGAGGTGGTAGTTTCTTGCCCTGATGGCCACTCTCTTGTTGGTGACGCCATCTTCGGCTTCATAGTAACCCCTGACCGCCGCTACTATTGGGGCGCGTCAGTCCTCACTCTGTATAGCATTCACAAACTTGGGGGCGCCGCTTCGTCGGCAGCGGATCTCACAGTTGTTGTCTCGTAGAACACATCCGGGGGCAGGGGTTCAAGCAGAGCGGTTGCCTTCGCAATAGCATCGGCTTCCTTGTTGTAGTTCCTGGGGAAGCTTCGCACTGTGATGCCGATGAAAAATTTTTCCATGCTTCGGACAGCCTGCAGATACTTCATCATATCAGGTTTCTTTGCCTTGTAAGTTTTCCCGATGTGGCAGGCGACAAGTTCAGAGTCTGTCAGGATGACGAGTCTTCTTGCTCCCACGGCCCCGGCCTTCCGAAGTGCGAGCAGCAAGCCTTCGTACTCTGCCACGTTGTTTGTACAGTTGTCATAGTTCAGCCGCAGGGCATAACGAAGCTTGATGCCCGAAGGGGACTTTAAGACTGCTGCGGCCGCTGACCCAAGATGGCAGTATGCACCATCGCACTGAACTTCCCATACCGGCTCCGTGACTATGGCTTCCCCATTCGGCGCCGAAGGCGTCCAGTCGGCTACAAAATCAGCGAGGACTTGAGATTTTATCGCACTGCGTGCAACGAAGCTTATGACGTGCTCCGCCAACTCCGTAGCCCACTTGCCCATTCTTCCCACGGATTCCTTGTTCTCAAACATGTCCCGGAGAGGGAAAGCTATAGGGACTGATACGTTATGGCTCTGGAAATAATGCCGGAGCTTCCTTTTTGCCATCACCACAACATATGCCATCTTCTCCATTTCGGAGTAGAAGAGTTTAGAGCCGCTCAGGGCTTCGGAGACATAGTAGATGGGGAACTGCTTTAGAGCATTTGCCTCCTTCCGTTCTTCCACAAGTACTGCACTAACCGCTGTGTCGGTTGCTGCGATGTACAACAGTAACTCAGCCTTCGGCGATGGTTTAGTCATGACTGCCGCGTCTTCAAGGTATTTCTTGAGGTCATCGAAAGCTTGCTGTTGCTCTGGGCCCCATTGAAAAGTTGAGTTCGCACGAAGCACTTTGAAGAAGGGTAGGCTCCGCTTGGCGGCCTTGGAGATGAAGCGGTTTAGCGAGGCTATTCTGCCTGTGAGTCTTTGGACCTCCTTTCTGCTGCTCGGGGGCGGCATCCTTCGTAAGGCTTCAATCTTTTGGGGGTTTGCCTGAATGCCCCGCTTGGAGACCATGCATCCCAACAGTTGCCCTTTCCAGATGCCGAAGATACACTTCTCTGGGTTAAGCTTGAGGCCGTTTCGCCTCATATTGTCGAAGGTCTCAGTCAGGTCTGCAATGTGATCTTTCTCTCTTTAGCTCATGATGACGATGTCATCAACATAGGCCGAGGCGTTGCGCCACAGCTGGCTGCCCAGAATCAGTTTCATCATGCGGTTAAAAGTTGACCTGACCTTACGAAGGCCCTCTGGCATCCTGACGAAGCAAAAAATGCCGAAGGGGGTCGTGAACCCGGTTTTAGCCTCGTCTTCCCTTCGCATCCACACCTGGTGGTATCGAGAAAAGCAATCCAGGAGGCTCAGCATATCACAACCAATTGCGCCCGATCAATGATGACGTCGACCTTGGCAGCGGGTAGGGGTCCTTCGGGCATGCCTTGTTGAGCTCTGTGAAGTCAATACACATGCGCATGTTGCCATTCTTCTTCGGCACCATCACTACATTGGCCACCCAGACAGGGTACTGCACTTCTCTGATGATTCTTGCGTCGAGTAGCTTTTGCACTTCGGCCTCCGCGGACATGACCCTGTCCCCTGACATTGGCTGCCGCCTCTGCAGCTTCGGTTTGACCTTCGGGTCGGTGTTCAGAGCATGTTCTATGACCGAGCGGTGGACGCCCGTCAAATCAGACTTGGACCATGCGAACACATCCTGGTTATTACGAAGGAACTGCAAGAGCCTGCCTTCGTCCTCCGTGCTGACTTCGGTGCCTATCATGACGGTCCTGCTTGGCACGTCCGCGCACAAGGGGACTGTCTTCGTGACATCGACCGCTTTCATGCGCTCGGCTTCAGCCCCTTTCATGGATTGCCTCATTTGGGCCTCGGCCCTCTGCTCTTTGGCTACCGCAGCTTCGTTGCTCTCATCTTCGTTGATGACATGGACTTCGTTGCTCTCGTCCGTTGTGTACCGAAGTGTTGCGTTCGGCTCTTCGGGCCTCCTCCTCGCGCCATACACCGAAATCACCCCCGCTGCCGTTGGTATTTTCATCAGCAGGTATCCTTGATGGATGACCGCTGCAAACTTGTTGATGGTGTTGCGGCCGAAGATGGCGTTGTACGGGTACACAAAGTCAACAACGTCGAAGGTTATGACCTCCGTTCTCATGGTGGCATCTTGACCGAAGGTCACATTGACGTCAATCTTGCCCAGGGCTTCGATCCTCTTGTTGCTGAAGCCGTACAACAGGTGCTCTGCCTTCTTCAGATCTTCCTTCTTGAAGCCCATGCCAGTGAAGCACTGCCAGGTCAAAATGTCCACTGAACTGCCGTTGTCCACCAGGACTCTCCCCACGTCATTTCCAAAGTAGTATTTCGTGTTCTTGCCAATGTTGGCTCTTATGACGAGCGGATCATTGTGAGGGTAGTGTTGCAGCCGAATGTCAGCTGCCGTGAAAGTTATTGGGATGTGGGACCATGGCAAATGAAAGTACTTGCCGGAGCAAATGTGCGACACGCTTCAGTAGTAGTCTTGTCGTTGCCTCTTCGTCTCGTGCACCGGCTCATTGGACCTGTCGGAAATTGCATTGATGATGTTGACCATGCCCATCATTCTCGAGCTGCTAGAGTCAGGGCCTTTTGCTTTGGTGGAGGTGGTGGTGGTGGCTGGGTGTAATGTGTTTGATGGTGGGCGGTTGGGTTCGGCCACGAAGGCACGAATACCGAAGATTGCTGCGCGTGCATGGGAGGGGGCGGCGGCAGCTGCGGCGCCGAAGGTGTGTATGACTGCGGTGGGTGGAAAGCATGCGCGGGTGCCGAAGGTTGGAAAGATTGGTGATGGTACGGTGGTGGTTGGGCCCTAAACTGGCCCGCATTCTGGTACTTCATGACGTGGTTCACGGCCATGCCTGCTGCCTTCGCCTTCTCCTCAGCTTCCCACTCCAACTTCATCTTGACCACCGAGGGGCACTGGTGTGTGTGATGTTGGGCATCGATCCCATGAAGCCAGCAGAAAAACCGCTCACCACTGCCCTGCTGAGGTGGGTTTCTTCTCTCGCTTCGCCTCGGCCCTCTCGCCGTTCTTGTATCCGCCCTTGTGCCCGCCACCGCTCCGGCTTCGGTTCCGGTCGGGAGGTGCGGATACGTTGTTGACCTAATGGTTTGCTTGCTTCGGTGGCCGATTTTGCCACCCCTTCGGTTGGTCCCACCGCCCTCGTTGCTTCTCGCTTCTTCGCCGCATTGGCTCTGTCAAGCCTTCGGCGGCGGCCTTTGTCGGATTTGCAATATTCTTGCATGACTTCAAAGAGTTCTTGCAGAGACTTCGGCTTGACTCTATCAAGCACATCCTGGCAGTTTCCAACCCTCAGGCCCCCGACGATGGCGTCGATGATGCTGCTTTCGGACACCCCGGGCGCGCGTGCTGTCAGCTTGACAACCCTGTGCATGTACTCTTGCAGTGACTCTCTGTCCCCCTGGACACACATGTTGACGAGGTCATTGGAGTCTAGCTCTTCGACCTGCATGCCTTTGAAACTGAATAGCAACTTGTTTCGCAACTGGAACCAAGATGTTATGTGCCCCTTCGGTATGTTTGCATACCAATATTGAACCTCTCCCTTGAGTGCTAGCACAAGAGCCTTCGCCTTCGTAGTGGCATCGCCTCCGTTGGACTCCACTGCCGCCTCGAACTTCATCAGGAACTCCTTGGGATCGTAGTCACAGTCGTACTGGGGCAGAGTGTTGGCGTTGAAACGACGGAGCCACGGCGCACTCTCGAGCTTGACTGAGAGCGGGGACACCAGGACGACGTTGCGAAGCTGTACGTCATCGGGTGCGAGGTGCTCCTGTGCCTGCCCCCTCTCCTGGCGGTGGCCGATGCTTTGCCCTTCGGAAGTGTCCTTCTACTGCCTCCACTGGTCCAGCTGGGCTTGCATGTCCCCGGGGTGTGCCGAGGGCATGCCGCCGGGCCGCCGGCGCGGCGCATGCGCGGCGGCGTCGGTCTTTGGTGCGGGTGGTGCGGGGAATGACCCGCTGCGGCGGTGACGTGCCAGCGATCTGGCTTTGCAGCAGGGCGAGGTAACGCTCGGCCTGCCTGATGTTGAAGTCGATGGAGTCGGGAGCGGTGTGGGGTGGGACCACATCCTGCTGCTGGCACGGCTGCGCTTGCGACGAGGACGGGCGCGTCTCTTGCTCTTGCTGGGCCGCCACAGTCTTGCCCACGATGAGAGCTCGGATCCTTCGGAGGGCCTCGATGTCTTGCGCCGAAGCCCCCAGCCCCTCGAGGCTGACCTCGAACATCCCGGAGGCGGTGTGCTCGACCTCCGGAGCGCTCGGCCCGGCGCCGGTCCCTGCCGAAGGCTGGATGGCTGAAGCCGACGGGTTGGCGGGTTCCGGTGCTAGCGGAGGGGTTGACGCCTGAGCCGTGGTGGCTTCGGCGCCTGCCGATCGGGTCCTCGCCATGTGGTCTTGGATTCTTCCACGAGGTGGGCGCCAAACTGTTGGTGGAAATCGGGCCCAAAGGGTGGACGCCGACATAACAGCCCCCTGAGTGCTTTCCTTCCACTTCTCTCACTACACAACCCCGAAGCTACTCCAATCACCCTTGACGAGGAAAGGAAAATGCGGAAAAATTAAACAGAACAGGAAATGCAGTAAGGGAACACTTGGCGAACCGAAGACCGAAAGACTGGCAATGGCCTTCGGTGCTCTCTTCTCATTACAGTGTGTCCGTTTCATTACAAGGGGTTCACTATTTATAGGAGAGCCCTGGGTATGATCATTTGCCTCAATTACACCTTTTCCGTTCCTTACAAACGGCTTTAAACACTTTATAAGGGCATAACAGTAACTCCCCACGTCGTACAAGCCTCCAGCGTGTCTTCATACGGCCGAAACACCTTTACACGCGGCATCCTTTGTCTCCGCCCCGTACGGTGCCCTCTTTACACGTCCGCAGCGTCCACGTGTCGCAGCGCACCGCACCTTCGGTGCCGAAGCAGCCTAGGACCTTGCTCCGGCTGCGTCGTGTCTCTTGGGACATCACACCCGTGCCGCTTCCAGCCGGCCCGAAGCGTTCCCGACGCGCGGCACTTCCGGCTCCTTCGAAACCTTCGGCACCGAAGGTCGGCACTGCTCGGATGAGTTGCTCCTGCACGACAAAACTCACATGACTCAAAAAGCATTAGCGTTTTCGTCAAACCGGCATTGCGAAAACTCCTCGGCGTGGCCGAAGCTGAGCGTGAGCCGAAACCGTCAGCCTGGCCGAACGTGGACAAGGCTTCCGAAGGCCATTTTCCCCAACAGGTTCCACCGCCCCAACATTGTGGCTTATATAGCCGGCCGCAGCGGTATGGCTAGCTGACTGTTGGTGGGCCGCAATATCTAGTTGCTAGCAAGCTAGCCTGGTGTAAGTTGCTGGAGCTAAAATAGTCGTGTTTAGATGGGTCACTCCTTTTTCGTGGGGCTAGTTGTGTGTCGAGATCGCGGCCCAGAGACGGCTCGTCCATCGTGTTGTGCCGACACTGACATTACGACATCATGTTAGTAGTGTTGTGTTTTTAGTGTCGTACGTCGTGCCACCCGTCGTGTCGGACTCATCTGGACATCTATACTGACAAGCAAGAGTGATGCTTGTATGACTCATCTGGACATTTTGTTATAGTTTTATTGTTTTGTGTAAAAGTATACTTTTTTCTTCAATACTGCTTGGTATTGTCGATATTATTTTTGAGGAAAGCTTGCTATTATTGATTGGTTTCTTTCTTACGCAGGCAACCACTGAAGAAAACGAGAAATGCTATTTTATTACTGGCTGATTTTTTTCTACACACAGAAGCAAGCGAATAAACCATGCTGTGATCTGAATCAAGCCATCTTCTTCCCCTGCGACAACTGGTAGAAGAGGGTCCCGTCGTAGACGGACCTCACGGTGTCCTTGGTGAGCCTCCCGTCCTTGTTCTTGGCGAGGTTGTACAGCATCTCCCACTCAGCCTTGGCCCCGAGCCTGCGTCATCGCGCGAATTCGCGCCGTGATCAAATTAAAGCTAATGCATATCATTTCAAGTTTTTTTTGCAAACGAATTCAAATAGGATCGGGATTTATTTATTACCATCCAGAGACGTCATTTCTCTCCCGGTTGGCCTTGAGCATCTCCCCCATCTCGTCTTTTGTCAAGGCGTTTGGCACGGTCTTGGCGTGCTTGGCGAACATCTCATCCAGCTTCGCAGGAACAAACCTGCACGCGCGCAGACCATTTTCTTACAAGTGTTATCAGAACACCTAGTGGATTGCACATTGAGATGACCAAAAATTGATCGAAAGCCAGTTGCATATCATGTGTGCACTGCATGCACGGATCGGACCTTCCTTGAGCGTCATAGGCGCCCGTGTCGCTCCTGTGCTTCCCTTTATGGATGTTCTGGATGTAGATGTCCATCTTCGAGGACGAGGACTTTGCATTGCCCTGAAAGCATTCAAACTCAAACAGAATGAAAAAAACTTAAACAATATTGTTTCAATTGCTTGATCGAATGACATCCACAGAAAAGGAGAGGGGACGTTGAGCGATGAGATGCGGTTTACAGGTCTGGTCTTGGGGCCGAGGGCGGCGTTGATGAGCGCGGCGCTGGCCTTGGCCGCGACAGCTCCAAGCCCGACGGCCTTCAGACCTGCGTGCCGGCCATGCCACACGTAGATCAGACACGCGTGAGCACGCACCAAAAAAGGACAGCCTCATTTGCCGGAATCGGACAGGATGAACGGCTCTGCTGCAGCATTGCCCCAAAATAAACGGAATGTGGCAGCAGCAGCAGCCTCCGGTTCACGCGCTCATCACCTTGGTACGTCTCGTCGAAGGTGACGATGCCGTTGTGGTCGCGGTCGAAGAACGCCACGTGCTTCTGCAGCTCCGTCATGCCGGCGCCGCCGGCCGCAGCCGCAGCAGCAGCGTGACCACCGCCGCCTTCCCGATCGGAAATAGTAACCCACACAACGCAACTTAACAACGATGAGCAAAACGTGTGGGGGCGGTGGATCAAAGAGACGAAGCCGGCCGGCGAACCCGAGTCTCTCGGCCGGCAGAACATACGTACCGAAGGACGCCGCCAGGAGAAGCAGGAGCGCCGCGGCCGCACCCGGGCACGACGACGGCAGCGACCATCGAGGACCCATGCCTCCGGCTCGGCCTCGTCTCTCGCGCGGTGACCGCTGGTTTGTTGTGTCCCCCTCGGAGGTGTGTGTAGACGGGCTTCGTAGACGGGCACCCTCCTTTGTAGACGGGCTTCGTAGACGGGCACCCTCCTTTGTAGACGGGCTTCGTAGCCGCCGTATCAGCATCCGCGATACCCCTCGCATTTATAATTTTTTTAGAATGGGATGTCCTCTCATTTATTTGCTACCAACAGTGCTGTGAATTATGAATGGTTTCCAAATTTTTCCATGTAA
The DNA here is from genome assembly GCA_947561735.1 of Cenchrus americanus. Classification (NCBI taxonomy): domain Eukaryota; kingdom Viridiplantae; phylum Streptophyta; class Magnoliopsida; order Poales; family Poaceae; genus Cenchrus; species Cenchrus americanus. Next base: position 15,994,301 of record OX387241.1, read on the forward strand.
ACAGACACGCGTGCCTGGTGAAAAAATAATCAAAGTCAAAAGGGAAAGTTATACGTCACTTGGGTGAAATTATACCTGAGCATTTTAAGCCCAGCTCGGCCCGTGCCAGACCCGCCCACAAACCTTACTAGACGGACGTGGGCAGAGATCTTGAAGTCCGCGAAAAAAAACTTGACCAGTCCGGCCCGAAATGTTGTTTTTGTTATTTTACACTACAAAATACGCGGGCGGCCCGCCCAAGCCTGGGGCCCGGGGCGAGCCCGGCCCGTGAAATGCCCAGGTCTAGGTGAAATAGACCACCTCACACAATTTTTTCCACCTCCATCTTCACTCATCCCTCCATTCTCCAACTCCGGGGAGATTACGGCGAGGTTAGGTTCGGGGTTTCTGGGGGGCATGTTGCTCACTGCCGGCCATAGAGGGAGGGCCGACAGTGGCAGGACAGCTCGGCGGCGGAGGATGGCGGTTGGGGCCAAGTTGGGGTGAGGAACTCATGGAGTTGGGCATCCGACGGTGCTGGGTCGGACGCAGTGTCGACGGGGATGGGAGAGGCGGTGGACGCGGCGTCGACAGCGGCTACGGCCCCGAAGACAGGAAGGGTGACGTCAGACGATGCGGGAGGAGGACGAGGAAGGGGGCAGCGGGAAGGGACAGGAGGCAGCGCGTGCGGGATAGGGTCAGACGGACCTCCATTTGACATGGCGGTTTGGGCACACATCATGTTAAGCTAATGTTGCCTAATTTCAACTTTCTTTACACGCTAAAGACACACTTAGTATAATTTTATATCCACAAAGATATTGTTAGTAATATTTATTCAACAAAGGCCCGAAAATATTGAACATAAATGGTGAATCAGCTTTCAAACACCACTAAAATTACATAGAGAAATAACATGTGAATACAATACACAAATTTGCAATGGCATGTACGGCACAACTACTTTTAACATGCCTTAGGAAATATAGAAAGTCGATTACAACATTCCTAACCTAGTAGCACGAGTAAATATCTAGAGAACATGGACCCGTCCGAGTGTTGGGAGGACATATTGTACCCTGTTGGGGTGGAGGTGGGGAGAACATGGCAAGGATGAAGATGCTGGTGGAGTCTTCTTCTCGTGGCATGGGCAGCACCACCACGGGTTCGGACAACCAATATCCATCTTGAGCGCCCATATGTTCGATCGTTCGTCGTATTACTGGTTTCGGTTGAGCAACCTGCTTTAGGACGATTGTAACTTGGATATGTCCGATAAAATGAAGTTTTGCACGTCACTTGTCTTAATGAAAAACGTGTTTTGCACATCTTAAAAAAAACTTGGATATATCTCATTAAATGAAGCTTCTGATTATCTAAAACTTTGAAAAGTGAGGAACCGCAACACACATGCTCTCGTTTATTGTTTCTTTTTTTAGTGAGAAAAACAATACATGTTGCTTGGATGAACCGACTGTCCAACTGAAAGAAAATAACTGTTGCTCGGTATTCTCGACCTGTTCTTCTTTTACGGAAGCAGTCATTTAAAAAAGGTGAGAAATGCAAATTATTACTGACTATTTTTTGCTACACACAGGAGCAACCAAAATTAATCATGCCTAAAACTGTCGCTGAGATCTACAGCTGGATTAGTCCTTCTTCCCGTGCGCCAACTGGTAGAAGAGGGTCCCGTCGTAGACCGCCCTCACCGCGTCCTTGGTGAGCCGGCCGTCCTTGTCCTTGGCGAGACTGTACAGCATCTCCCACTCCGCCTTCGCCCCAAGCCTGTGCGAATTTGCACCATGACAAGAACAGCCGTCAATTTTTTTCTCTCCAAATGAATTAAAATGAGATCACGATTTATTACCATCCAGAGACGTCATTGCTCTGCCGGTTGGCCTTGAGCATCTCCCCCAGCTCGTCTTGTGTCAGGGCGTTCGGCACGGTCTTGGCGTGCTTGGCGAACATCTCGTCCAGCTTCGCCGGAACAAACCTGCACGCGCGCGGATCATCTTTTTTACAAGTGTCATCAGAACATCTAGTGGCCGGATTGCACATTGAGATGGCCAACAATTGATCGAAAGCTAGTAGTTGCTCATGTGTGTGTGTGTGTGCACGGACCTTCCTTGAGCGTCGTAGGCGCCCGTGTCGCTCCCGTGCTTCCCTTTCTGGATGTTCTGGATGTAGATGTCCATCCTCGAGGACGAGGAGTTTGCATTGTCCTGCATCCATTCTAACAGAATGAGAAAACGTAACAGCATTCGCATCCAACGCAGAGGAGACGTTTAGCGATGAGATCGATGCTGCAGTTACAGGTCTGGTCTTGGGGCCGAGGGCGGCGTTGATGAGCGCGGCGCTGGCCTTGGCCGCGACAGCTCCAAGCCCGACGTCCTTGAGACCTGCGTGCCATATGCATCCACCCATAGATCAGACACGCGCAGCACGCACCAAAACGGACGGCCTGGTTTCAGGCAGGAGAGCCGCGACGAACAGCTCTCCTGCATTGCCCAAAAATAAACGGAATATATGTGGCAGCAGCAGCCGCCCCGGCGCGCCTGCTCACCGTGGTACGTCTCGTCGAAGGTGACGATGCCGTCGTGGTCGCGGTCGAAGAACGCCACGTGCTTCTGCAGCTCCGTCATGCCGGCGCAGCCCGAGCCCGGCGCGGCGGCTCCGGCCGCCTCCGCCACGTGACCGCCAGCACCTTCTCGATCGGAGGAAAACCCCAGACATAAACGAAACGACGACGAGCAAAACCTGTGGGGGTGGATCAAAGAAACGAAGCCAATCGGAAGGCGGCAGGACACATACCGAAGAAGGACGCCACCAGGAGAAGCAGGAGCGTCGCGGCCGCACCCGGGCACGATGATGGCGGCGACCGTGGAGGACCCATGTCTCTTCCTGCTCTCGGCCTCGTCTCGCGCTGCGGTGACCGGTGGTTTGCTTGCCCCTTTCCCGTCTTCTGACGATGCTGCGTTCTCCTCGGAGGTCTTCTGACCAACTCCGTGCTGGACGCGCGCCCTTCTTTATAGGACGGCATTTAGTTACGTCCTTAGCGATACCCTCCGCATTTAGTACGCTTTTAGCGAACGGGAACGGGATATCCTCTAATTAATTTGCCACTACCAAAAGTGCTGTGGATTGAGTGTCGTATGCCAAATTGCCAATGCATGGTTTGGCAAAAGGTAGGATTTTTTAATGAAGAAATTCATGTCAACAGACACGCGTGCATGGTGAAAAAAACAACCCAGCACGATTCGGGTGCTGTCTGCTCTGCTGTGCCGTTGGAGGTCGATGAGAAAGAGTAGCACCACCGCAGGTGTTGCCGAGGAATAGCCCGCGATGGCTTGGAGGTGTGCCTGCCGTGCGCCTCCCTGATTTCCACACGGTTGGTGCGGCCGGGCGCTTCTTCTTGCGTCTCGGCAAACACAACACACATTTCGAAATTTTTTTATATTTAATTTGTCATGATTTTTGAAAAATAATTGGTCGAACCAAAATTTTCGAGAAATATACATTTGGCGTCGTGGCCCACGGCGCTTGGAGTTCCTGCCGCCGTGGGCGGCGTTAGGGGACACTCCAACGGTCGGCACAACTGGCCGGTGGGGCCAGATCCTGACGCCGCGGCCCACGGCGTCAGGAAATCCTAGCGCCGTGGGCCACGACGTCAGGACCCTAGCGTCGTGGGCCGCGGCGGCAGTGCCAGCCTATATAAGGGGTCGAGCCCCTGGCGCCAGCCCCTCTCCTCCCCCTCACTCCTCCCTCCAAACCTTCGGCTTTCAATCTCTTCGGAGCGTTTCTGAGGTATGTTTCTAAATTTAGTACAGTTTAGTTAGCTAGTTTAGTTAGTTTTGTTAGTTAGTTTAGTTAACTTAGATTAGTTAGTTGGTTAGTTTAGTCAAATTAGTTTAGTTTAGAAATTTATTTTAGTTAACCTAGTTTAGTTAAATTTAGTTTAGAAATTTAGTTTAGTTAACTTAGGTATGTTTAATTTCACATAATTTGTTATAATTCATTTTAAATTTGTGGTAAATAGTTATAATTGATAAAATTTGATTAAATTGCTATAAAATTCGTACAAAATTATTTAAATTCACATAATTTGTTATAATTCATTATAAATTTGTCGAAAATTGTTATAATTGACAAATTTTTATTAATTTACTAAAAAATTCATAGAAAATTATTTAAATTCACATAATTTATTATAATTCATTTTAAATTTGTCGAAAATGGTTATAATTGACAAAATTTTATTAAATTGCTATAAAATTCGTAGCAAAATATTTAGATTCACATAATTCATTTAAATTTATTTTAAATTTGTCGAAAATGGTTATAATTGACATAATTTGATTAAACTGTTATAAAATTCGTAGCAAATTATTTAAATCCACATAATTCATTTAAATTTGTTTTACACTTCTAGGAAATGGTTATAATTGACGAAATTTGATTAAATTTCTATAAAATTTGTAGGAAATTATTTAAATTCACATAATTCGTTTAAATTTATTTTACACTTCTAAAAAATGGTTATAATTGACGTAATTTGATTAAATTTCTATAAAATTTGTAAAAAATTATTTAAATTCACATAATTCATTTAAATTTGTTTTACACTTCTAGGAAATGGTTATAATTGGAAAATTGATTTCATTATTTTTTTGCAGTTATGGCTGCACCGCTGGACTAGTACGGCCGGAGTTGTTCGATGAGGCGCTGGACCGGCACCACCGCTCGTACGTGTCGTCTGTTCTTGGCGGTCCGCTCGGCGCGATATGTTGCCGGACGACCCGCACGTTGCCGGCGATACACCCGTGGTGGATTCTGAAGTACGTAATTTATATTTATTATTTATTCCTGTTTCTTTACAATAGTAATTGCATGAAGTAAATTAATATTTTTTCAGGCTACGCGCTGCAGGACTTCTCTCTGTTGCGCGGTTGACGCGGTTCAACTACGACGCCCTGCTGATTGCCGCGTTCATGGACCGGTGGCGACCAGAGACGCACACGTTCCACCTCCTCGTCGGCGAGATGACTCTCAGTCTGGAGGACGCCGCGATGTTGGGAGGACTGTCGTGTGCTAGGCAGGCGATGGGGCCGATCGACATCCCCGCGACGTGGTAGGCTGACTTCCTTGCTCGGTTCGCGAACGTTCCTCGGAACGATCGCGCACTGGCGCCGTATGTGCCCTTCGTCGACACCACGGGCCCACCTGGACTTGGATCCAGCAGTTCAGCGTACGTGATTCTAACTCTTATTTTTAACGTTTGTATGCATTTTAAACGAATGTGATGATGTACCTTTGTTTGTGTGCAGGCTTACATGGCCGACGATGCCGACGACCAGACGTCAGACAGGTTTTTGGAGGTCTACCTGCTCTGGTAGTTCGGGTGGGTGCTGTTCTGCGAGTCAGCGAGAGACTCTGTGTTGTGTTGCTTGATCCCCTGGGCTCAGAGGATCGCTGACGCACCCCTCGAGCAGATGCCCCGCATCGGTCGGAGCACCGCCGTTCGGCGCCTACGTACGGGGGCTGCGTTCGGCAGTGACGAGGCCGACGAGTAGGGAGGCGATCCTCCTGGGCTGCCCTCTCCTGCTTCAGATGTGGATCCACAAGCGGTTCGACATCGGTCGGCCCAGGACGGACCTCTCGGAGTACGAGCCGGCGGTCGACGGCACCGACCCAGTGGACCTCCCAACCATGGGTTCTCTTTGGTGTCTCCGGAAGGTAATGACCTCCCTTTACGTGATTCTTCGCGTTATGACTTCTGTAGTTCCATTCACTTAACTTTTCTCGTTCTTTGCAGCACGTTTGGGGAAGAAGCCGAAGAAGGCCTACAAGGACTTTGTTGGCCAGATCGACCGGATGGTCGATGCCCAGGTCCGGTGGACGTCGTACGCTCCTGCCATGGTCGCTGCCCGCGCACCACAGGGGCTCTCGTCCCTGTTCTCCCGAGACCTAGTGAGGACCATGTGTGGTTCGAGGACCAGTGGATGGTCGCTTGCTTGTGTGATAAGTGATTGACAACGTTGTGTGGACTGATTCTTGGCTAAGTATTGCAGGTGCAGGTTGCGGCTTGACTGGTGTTGGTGCAGGTGAAGAACAAGCGCGAAAGGTCGTCGCCGGTGAGGCCTCCAGGTGTGGAGAAGACAAGTAGGCTTCGTTCGAGGGACCCGGTGGCCAACGGGGTCAAGTGCGGGCCGCATGGTGGCATGAGCAGCGAGATGAAGTCATGGACGGTTTCTTGGTAGAGCCTCAAAACCAAGGGCGAGCCGGGACTACGTGGGAGTCGAGTCATGAGTGGAGATTGGCGAAGGCTACACTGAGTTTGCGGGGTTTCCGGTGGTTCACCAGAAAACCACTGGGTTCCTTGGTTGATCCACAAAGCCAAGACCGAAGAACCGAAGATGGTCTTTAGTAACGGTGCCGGACCGGTCGGCCGGTGGGTACCGGTCTGACCGGTGAGGAGCACCAGTCTGACTGATGTGCGACGACGCGGTCCAGAATCGAAGCGGAGGACACGCGTCAGGATCGCAAGGCTTGCGTCGAGGCTAAGCAGGTTGCGGTCGCCGGGCATCCGTCCGATGGAGAAAATCTGAAGACTTCCAAAAACGCCCTTGAGGGGCTTGTATCCCTAGTTATTAAGTAAGGGTATTTTAGACTTTCGGTTGCCTCCTATATAACCCAAGGGGTGAGAGGATGGCAGCAATCCCTCGTAACCCTAGTTCATTTGCTTTCCTATTTTCCCTTCCTATTTTTCTTAGGATTTCCATAGGACTAGCTTGAGAGCTTCATGGTGAGATCTTGTGAGAGGGTTGGATGATCGGGCGGCAAGCTAGACCTTGTATGAACCTTTGTGGCATGTATAGATGATTCGGCGTGGTTCCTCAAGGCCTTGTTGTGTTGTTCCCGGTTGTTCTTGGTGGTGATTTTCGGAGCCCTTTCTTGGTGTTTTTCTTGGGTTGTTTTCGGGACCTTTCTCTTGGGGATTTGATGGGGGAAATTTGTGGACACCCTTCGTGGTTCTTTGGGTTGTGATTCGCCTCCCAAATCCATGAGTAAAGGGGCTCGATTTTGGGGTTTTCTGAGTTCTAGGGTTAGAGGTGTTTTTGGCGGATTTCTTAGATTCCTCCTTTTTGGACAAGTTTTGGTGGGATTAAACTTGGCTATGGACTCCTCATGAGGTGTTCCTATTATCCCCAAAGTCTTGTTGAAGTCCGTGGAGCGATTCGGGAGATCGAAGTTTGGAGTTGGGGGAGTTGACCCGTGGGTGCTATTGATCCCGAGTCGCCCGAGGAGCTACCGGTCGACCGTGCTCTTGGCCCGGTCGACCGGTGCAACCCTTGGTGGGTTTTTGCTCGGGTGATCGTCTGGGTGTGTTTGTTGTTGTCCTGTGTTGGGGATTGTTTCGAGTTTGGGTCAGTTTGGAGGTCGGTTGGCCTGTTTGGTGATTTGGGGCTTTCTGGTTGTGACCGGTCGGACGGTGTGTCGCACCGGCCCGACCGGTGTAGAGCCACTTAGTGGAAGTCACTAAGTTTCACCGGCGAGGGACCGGTCCGACCGGTGGTGCTCACGGTCGGCCGGTGTTGGTCAGTGGACTCGAGGTTTGGTGTTCCGTTGCGTTCTCGGGTCGGAAGGTTGTGTGTTGGTTCCTAGGTCCAGTGGCACTTCAGTGGCTACGTGGGCTTGGCCAACTTGGGTAGTGAGTCGGAGACATGTGTTGGAAGTCGTGTTCATATTGTTGGAGTTTCCATCTCCTTCGAGAAGAATTTTTATTGGCTCCCATTCACTCCCCCCCTCTCTGGTTCGCCGTATCGGTCCTTCAAGTGGTATCAGAGCCTGGTTCGGGTCTTTATTGACTCTAACCAGTCTAAGATCCAAGGATGGCGTACCAGGAACGGGGTTCGGGTCCTCCACACTTCGATGGCAAGAACTACCAGATGTGGAGTAAGCGGATGGCGGCGTTCCTCCGCGGGAAAGGTCAGATCCTTTGGGATGTCACGGTGGACACAGGCTATGCCCAGCCGATGAACTCCTTGCTCCAGGATCGAGGGACATGTTTCACGCCAACAATAAGGCGGGTGACTACTTGTTTCGTGCTCTGTGTCAGCCTGAGTTCGATCAGGTGCACAACGAGCACTTGGCTTGTAGAATTTGGACGGTGTTGAAGGAGGCTCATGTTGAGAATGCCCAGGTTCAGGCACGGATGTATGCGACCTACCGGAGAGAGTACGAGAACTTCACTCATCTCCCCAGTGAGTCCATCGATGCCTTGTTTCAGAGGTTCACGGTGGTTGTGAACAACATGAGGGCCAATGTGGACATGCTCCCGTATGATGATCATGATAGAGCCGTCAAGCTCTTACACTCTTTGGATCGTACAATATGGTGTGGAAAGTTCGAGGCCATTGTGGAGTCAGAGAAGTATGACACTCTGACGGTGAACGAGCTGTTCTCGAAGCTCAAGTCGGCTGAGGTGGATAGGGGCATGACTGCCAAGCTCGAGGGTCCGACTGATTCCCATAGTCTTGCCCTCGTTGGTGGTTCGAAAAAAAGGCTAACACTAACCCATCCACCAGGATGTTCCCTTTGTCCTCTTTGATGTCTATGCCAGATGAGGAGTTCGATGTGCTTGGAGAGGACGAGCTGGCGCTGCTGACGAGGAGGTTCGAGAGGCTGCACGAGAACCGGGTGAACATGAGGACGAACACGAGGACATGCTTCCAGTGCGGCAAGCCGGGACACTTCGTCACCTACTGCCTGGAGAAGGTCGAGAACAAGGACGGCTACAAGCACAAGTCGAGGATGGATGGCAAGTACCGGTCGAGGCGCGACCACAAGAGCAGGCACAAGAACAAGTACAAGGACGAGCGACGATCGAGGAAGAAGGAGAGCCGAGGCAAGGCCCGAGCGATGGTTGGAGCGAGCGACGTTGACTCCAGTTCCGCGTACTCCACCTGGAGCTCGAGCGGCGGTGAAGATGAAGGTGATCGTTGCAAGAGCGAGGAAGTCGTCCAAGAACCCGAGCGGGCCGAGGCGCTTCGCGAGAGACGGCTCCGCACCATGGCGCGAGCTCCGGCGAGCAAGAAGAGCACACGGAGCGACTCGGACTGCGATTCGACGACGAGGTGCGTAATGAACTTCCCTTCTTGCGCCAGGAGAATGAGAGGCTTGGCTCTTTGCTTGATAACCGTGATGACATGCTTAGAGAGGCCAAGAAAATGAGAAAAGAGCTTAGGGCTTCACTCGAGGATGCTAGGACTAGAGTGGCTGAGCTAGAAACACAGGTTTTTGATAGCAAGCTTGAGATTGATTCCCTTAAGGCTCGCCCTGTTGTTTCGCATGAGGTTGATTGTGCTGATTGCTCCATCTTTCTTGTTGATCTTGCTTTGTTCAAGGAGAAGCATGCCTCCAAGTGTGAGGAACTAGATGTGCTTAGGGTTGAAGTGGCTGAGCTTAAATCTAGACCTGCTTTGCTAGGTGCTTGCACTTCTTGCCCTGTTTTACATGCTAAGATTGATGAGATGCATGCTTACACTGCTTCCCTTGAGGCTAAGCTGAAAGAACCAATTCCTACATCATGCTCTACCTGTGAAATGCATGCTTTAAAAAATTTGAAACTTGCACATTATGTTGATCGTTTGCAGGATGAGAATGATGAGCTGAGAAAGTTGATGGGTTGGTTGTCTGGTCATGAGCCTCAGTTGAGGATGATGATCGAGGCATTTAAGAGGCAGGATGGTGAGGGACTTGGGGCAAACAAGGTTGGTGAGGGAAGTGGAGAGAATATCCCGAGCCACCAAAAACCCACCACAAAAATGATTTCCCTCCAAAACCTAACCATCTTAGGAACCGACTAGACACAACCCCAGCTCCACCCGTGTTTCCTACACCTACAAATGATCTCCAAAAGCCTATCAAGTTTGTGAGCACTTCGGGGAAAGTGTTCCTTGGGAAAGAAAGTGAGAAGGCTAGTGAGGAGAAACCGGTGGAGAAGTTGAGTGGAGAGAAACCAAGTGAGCAGCCACAGCCCAAGCCTAAGCCTAAGCTTGTGAGGTTCCATTGTGGCTATTGTGGTAGAGATGGCCATAAGGATGAGTTTTGCTTTAAGAGGAAGCGAGAGGAGAGAATGGCGAAGGAGTGGGCTAACAAGGACAAGTACCACCCTTCCGATGGTGTACTTGAGCCTCGTGTGCAGATGCCCAGGGCCAAGGCGAGTGTGAGGACGAGTTCGGGCTTGGGGAGAGCGGAAGGGTCGTTGGAGGTCTTCTGTGTCCGAGCTACACGGTCGGACCGGTGTGGGGCACGGTCGGGCCGGTGCGAGCTGGACGGGCGGCGGGTTGGGTTTCGTGCTCGTACAGGTGCGAGGGTTGTTTCTGGAGGTCGTGGTTCTGGTGGTTGGGCTGGACAGTTTGCAGGAGGTCAGGTTGCTAGGCGTTCTCCCCCTCGAGAGTTCACTATAGGGATGGGAGGAGTCGTAGCTTTGAGAAGGAGAGGAGGGACGGTCCACGAGCTTTCTTTCGTGGTTTTGGTCCTTCTCCAGGCAGAGAGGGGTGGTTCCCTCAGGGTGGTTACCGTGGTGGTGTTCGTGGAGGTAGCTTTGGTAGGAGAGATGGTGTGATTTGTGCTAACCCCACTTTCGAGCAAATGGCTCGGCACTGGTTTTACTCTTCTGGTACTAACCCCAGTGCTGAGTCATTCGTTCGCTCACGTGCTCGTTTTTAAATTTTAGGTGGGAGACTTGAAGAACATTTGGTTAATCGACTCCAGTTGCTCGAGGCATATGACCGAAGACAAGGGGTGGTTCTCAAGTCTCGTCCCGGTGGTGACAAGGAGGTACATCACTTTTGGGGACAATGGGCGTGGGTGTGTGCTTTCAGAAGGTGAGATTAAGGTGAGTGACAAGATCAATCTCAGGCGTGTTGCTCTTGTTCAATCGCTGGGGTACAATTTGCTTTCTGTGTCCCAGCTGTTGGATGAGGGCTTTGAGATGTTGTTTCAGCCAGGTGGTTCTCGGATTTTGGACTCTCTAGGGGACCTTGTCTGTATGGTCGTTTCCGAGGGTCAGGTGTTTCGTGCTGATTTTTCTCAGTCTTCGGGTGTGGAGCGTTGTTTCTTGGCTGGTTCTTCGAGTGAGTTGTGGAAGTGGCATAGGAAGTTGGGTCACTTGATCTTTGACCTTTTGTCTTGCTTGAGTAAACTCAATTTGGTCCGAGGATTGCCACGGTTGAGGCTAGAGAAAGAGTTGGTTTGTGTGCCGTGTAGGCATGCCAAGATGGTAGCCTCTTCTCACCCGCCTCTCACCGATGTGATGACTGAGCGTCCATGCGAGCTGCTCCATATGGACCTTGTTGGCCCAGCTCGTGTGCGATCTGCGGGTGGGAAGTGGAATGTCCTTGTTGTGGTGTACGACTACTCTCGGTATGCATGGGTGTTCTTTCTCGAGGATAAGGGGGAGACGTTTGGTTTTGTTCGAGATCTAGTCTTGAGGTTGAGGAACGAGAGGCACGGAGATGCCATACGAGCAATCCGTAGTGACAATGGCTCGGAATTCAGAAACTCTTGTTTTGAAACCTTTTGCCATGACTTGGGTCTTGAGCAGCAGTTTTCGAGTCCGTATACGCCTCCCCAGAATGGTGTTGTGGAAAGGAAGAACAGGACCTTGTGCGAGATGGCTCGGACGATGCTTGATGAGCATAGGACTCCGAGGAGGTATTGGGCTGAAGCATAGGACTCCCGTAGCCCGTTTGGAGGCGATTAGGATCCTTCTAGCTTTTCCGTGGCTAAAGGGTTCAAGTTGCACCAAATGGATGTGAAGACTGCTTTCCTGAATGGTGTGTTGGAGGAAGAAGTGTATGTGAGACAACCACCTGGGTTTGAGAGTGAGAAGTACCCCACCGGGTGTACAAGTCAAGGAAGGCGCTGTATGGGTTGAAGCAGGCGCCTAGAGCTTGGTATGGCAGGTTGAGGGGGTTCTTGTTTGAGAAAGGTTTTGAGATGGGGAAGGTCGATCAGACCTTGTTCCTACTGAGGCAGGGCAGAGATATCCTGATTGTGCAGGTGTACGTGGATGATATTGTCTTTGGTGGCTCGTCTAACTCTCTTGTTGCAAGGTTTGCAGGGATATGAGCAGGGAATTTGAGATGAGCATGATGGGCGAGTTGCAGTTCTTCCTCGGGCTACAAATCAAACAATCAAAGGAAGGAACATTTGTGCACCAAGCTAAGTACACCAAGAACATTGTGCGGAAGTTCAAGATGGAGGATTCCAAGGCTATGACGACGCCGATGAGTACGACTACAACTCTTGATGCAGACGAGGAAGGTGAACACGTGGACCAGAAGGAGTACCGGAGCATGATCGGGTCACTCCTCTACTTGACGGCGACGAGGCCAGACATCTAGTTCTCGGTATGTCTGTGCGCTCACTTTCAAGCGTCTCCAAGGACTTCGCATCGGCAAGCGGTGAAGCGAATTTTCAGGTACTTGCGTCACACTCCCGACTTCGGCCTTTGGTACTCCGTGTCCTCTTCTTCGGCGCTTCATGGTTTTTCAGACGCGGATTTTGTCGGGTGTCGGTTGGATAGGAAGTCCACTTCTGGGACTTGCCAGTTTTTGGGTTCTTCTTCGGTGTCTTGGTCTTCCCGCAAACAGTCGAGTGTTGCACAATCCACTACCGAGGCCGAGTACGATGTCGCTGCTAGTTGTTGCTCTCAGCTCCTTTGGATTTCATACACCATGAGTGACTTTGGTGAGTATACCCATGTCCCACTTCAATGTGATAGCACCAGTGCCATAAGCGTTGCAAAGAACCCAGTGCTCCATTCCAAAACCAAGCACATAGAAGTGAGGTATCATTTCCTGAGAGACAACGTAGAGAAAGGAAAGATAGATTTGATCCATGTACCCACACATGACCAACTAGCCGATATTTTCACCAAACCCCTAGATCAAGCAACTTTCACTCGTTTGCGGGGGGAGCTTGGTGTGTGTTTGATTTCTTGAGTTGGGTGTGTGGGAGCTCCTTTGTTGCATATGTATAGTTTTCCTTTGTGCATTTCTTGCATTTGGCATGGCATATGTAAAATGATGTATAGGCATCCTTGTATCTTAGATTGCATGCATTTTGTATCATATGCATTGGATAGAAAAAGCTTCTCCTATATACATTGTTCACCATGGAATGCTATTTATGTCTTTGAGAGCTTGTTTGGTATGCTATGGTTAGTTTGGCTTAGCTCTTGATGATCTTGATGAATAATCCATGGTTGATGTCTATGTTTTTGAAAAATGTCACATATATGCTCTCTCATGTGTAAATGCCTTTACATGATCTTGACATGTTTTAGCGGCTTTGCTATGCTGAATGGTTGGATAGCTAGTTTATTGATCATACGGGGCCAAAGGCTCATTTGCCATCATGAATGTTTAGCCCTCTTGCTTTATCTTGTGGAGGGGCATAAGTTCCTTTTTGTCGCAAAGACATTTCATGTACCAATTATGAATCTGAAAATGAAATGTAAAATACTTGGAAAATGTGCTCCCATGTCACATGTGCTGAATTTAATTTGCTTTGGGTGCTAAACCGTTGCATCATGCCTACCAATGAGAAGTCTCATACATAGAAGTAGGCACATGGCTCGGTGGCTTTGACATGACATGAGGTGCTTGTGGGTGTTTGTCATGGTCTTATGATTAGAATGGATGTCCTATCATGAAGTTTGTGTGGCTTTGCCATTTTGATATGTTTTGATCATGTTTAGGACTTCGCTCATGAGAGGCAATTTTTTCGCAAAATTACCCAAATCCATCTTAGCTTCGTCCAATGGTTGTGAAACTTGGTGATCTTGTAGTTGATGTCGATACGAAGCTATAGAGTATCTAACTTGCTGATTTGGACATGTGTAGCATCCTTTGTTAAATTTTGTCTATTTGAGAAGCTCTAGGTTGAAAGTTTTGCATTTTTGGCTTGATTCATGCATTGCCAACAAGGGGGAGAACTTTGAGCTCGAAATGGCTTGCTGGATGCATTTAGAAGGTTTTCAGGTGGTTTCGAGCCATTTCTGGGCTCTGTTGTGCACCGGTCTGACCGGTCGAGGTCACCGGTCTGACCGGTCAGAATGCCGGTCCTATGCACATGTTGGGCACCGGTCTGACCGGTGGTGGTGACCGGTCTGACCGGTGTGAGCCGAAGTTGTTGCAGCTGCCCTGTTTTCAAGTGGTTTGCATGCATTCGTCCAGGGGGAGTTGCATTGGTTCAGAGCGAGCTTGCATGTGTGCAGGGGGAGCTCTTTGTGGTTTTTCGAGCTTTGTTTCGGTGGTTTGCGCTCTTTGCTTGAGCTTTGTTTTGTCTCGGATGTGTCGAGCTATTGCCCTTACCTAAGGGGTCCGAGAATTGTCTTCTTCAAGTGATCTTGCTCTTTGCCTTTGTTTGGCTTTCGATCGCTTGTTGGAGTTTCTTTTTGTTCGTTTATTTTCATTTTCTTTTCTCTCTTGTTACTTTCGTGTGGGTGTTGTCAATGCACTCATCAAGGGGGAGATTGAGGACCATGTGTGGTTCGAGGACCGGTGGATGGTCGCTTCCTTGTGTGATGAGTGATTGATAACGTTGTGTGGACTGATTCTTGGCTAAGTATTGCGGGTGCGGGTTGCGGCTTGACCGGTGTTGGTGCGGGTGAAGAACAAGCGCGAAAGGTCGTCGCCGGTGAGGCCTCCAGGTGTGGAGAAGACAAGTAGGTTTCGTTCGAGGGACCCGGTGGCCAGCGGGGTCAAGTGCGGGCCGCATGGTGGCATGAACAGCAAGATGAAGTCATGGACGGTTTCTCGGTAGAGCCTCAAAACCAAGGGCGAGCCGGGACTACGTGGGAGCCGAGTCATGAGTGGAGATTGGAGAAGGCTACACCGAGTTCGCGGGGTTTCCGGTGGTTCACCAGAAAACCACTGGGTTCCTTGGTTGATCAACAAAGCCAAGACCGAAGAACCGAAGATGGTCTTTGCGACGGTGCCCTGGGCCGGTCCCCGGCCGGTGGGTCGACCGGTCGGCCGTGGTACTGGTCCGACGGCCGGTGAGAAGCACCGGTCTGACCGATGTGCGACGACGCAGTCTAGAATCTTCGAAGAGGAGGGGGATCGTAAGGCTTGCGTCGAGGCTAAACAGGTTGCGGTCGTCAGGCATCCGTTCGATGGAGAAAATCTGAAGACTTCCTAAAACGCCCTTGAGGGGCTTGTATCCCTAGTTATTAAATAAGGGTATTTTAGACTTTCGATTGCCTCCTATATAACCCAAGAGGTGAGAGGATGGCAGCAATCCCTCGTAACCCAAGTTCATTTGCTTTCCTATTTTCCCTTCCTATTTTTCTTAGGATTTCCATAGGACTAGCTTTAGAGCTTCATGGTGAGATCTTGTGAGAGGGTTGGATGATCGGGCGGCAAGCTAGACCTTGTATGAACCTTTGTGGCGTGTATAGATGATTCGGCGTGGTTCCTCAAGGCCTTGTTGTGTTGTTCCCGGTTGTTCTTGATGGTGATTTTTGGAGCCCTTTCTTGGTGTTTTTCTTGGGTTATTTTCGGGACCTTTCTCTTGGGGATTTGATGGGGGAAATTTGTGGACACCCTTCGTGGTTCTTTGGGTTGTGATTCGCCTCCCAAATCTGTGAGTAAAGGGGTTCGATTTTGGGGTTTTCCGAGTTCTAGGGTTAGAGGTGTTCTTGGCGGGATTTCTTCGATTCCTCCTTTTTGGACAAGTTTTGGTGGGATTAAACTTGGCTATGGACTCCTCATGAGGTGTTCCTATTATCCCCAAAGTCTTGTTTATGTCCGTGGAGCGATTCGGGAGATCGAAGTTTGGATTTGGGGGAGTTGACCCGCGGGTCTTTGTTGATCCCGAACCGCCCCGGAGTTACACCGGTCTCGACCGGTGCTCTTGGCCGGTCGACCGGTGCAACCCTTGGTGGGTTTTTGCTCGGGTGATCGTCTGGGTGTGTTTCTTTGTTGTCTGTGTTGGGGGCGTTTCGAGTTTGGGTCGGTTTGGAGATCGGTTGGCTTTGTTTGGTGATTTGGGGCTTTACGGTTGTGACCGGTCGATCGGTGTGTCACACCGACCGCCGGTGTAGATCCACTTAGTGGAAGTCGCCAAGTTTCACCGGCGAGGGGACCCGGTCGACCGGTGGTGCTCACCCGGTCCGACCGGTGTTGGTCAGTGGACTCGAGGTTTGGTGTTCCGCTGCGTTCTCGGGTCGGAAGGTTGTGTGTTGGTTCCTAGGTCCAGTGGCACTTCAGTGGCTACGTGGGCTTGGCCAACTTGGGTAGTGAGTCGGAGACGTGTGTTGGAAGCCGTGTTCATATTGTTGGAGTTTACATCTCCTTCGAGAAGAATTTTTATCGGCTCCCATTCACTCCCCCCTTCTCTGGTTCGCCGTATCGGTCCTTCACCAGGCCCACTGGTTGACGCGGCGACGACTGGTCTTCGACGTCTACATTGAGGAGTACGCCGTCCACCGCGTGATGAGGTAGTTCGGCCTCTTCCAGGATGCGTCAGTACCCGCTACGCCACGTCTGCCGCCTAGCGCGCATAGGTGAGCTACCATTTGACACTTCTAAGTATTTTCCGTTACAAATATTCAGTTGCCAATAATTTTATGTTTCATGTTCTATGCTAGGTGGTCGCGGAAGGGCGTGCCTACGGCGACGTCGTTCGTCGACAGGCTGCAGCCGTACGTGCCAGAGTGGGCGTCCGCGGCGCACGAGCAGAACGCCTTCACGATGACGCCGCCTGGGTAGCGTACCTTCAGTGGTACCTACCGAGGACGCGGACGTGAATGACGTATGTGCCTGCTACCCCGCCACCGCCACCGCCACCTGTCCCGGACCACGACAGGGTCCTGCCGGACGCGACCTACCCGGTGCACCGAGACTAGACCGCCGACACATCGGTAAGCTATGATACTGCAAACATATTACATTCATATGACTTTTTATTAAAACATGTGTTTCTAATTGTGTGCGCAGCACGACGTGCTGGCTGAGGTTGTGCGGCTCTCATCGACCGTGATCGTGCAGTGCTCGACCTGGGGGCCTCAGGAGCACCGGGGCACGTACGAGAGGATCCTTGCTGCGGCCATGAGGTACTCCGCAGTCGTGAACTACGCCGGGGCTGTAGAGATTCATCTCCTTCCGCGCCACCCAGTGTCGCCCTCGAGCTCCGCCTCGACAGCGGCTTCGCAACCGACGCCTGCTACCTTTGCCGGCGGGTTCTCGGCTCCGAGGGTACAACAGCTCCCACAGGCGCAGGGCCCGCACGCCTACGTGCAGCGGCTGGTTGCTCCACCCGGCGCAGGTACTTTCAGTAGATCTTATTTTCAACTAATGGACGTAATTATTGTGGGTTTGTGATTATACTGTATTCTAATCATACAGGGCGACCGCCGCCTATTCCGACAGCCGGGCCTCGACAGCAGCAGCCGCCGCCGATGTATACGCTAGGAGGTTCCAGACAGCCGGCGTTTCAGCTTCCGGCGACATATATTCCTTCGTCGTCCACTACGCCTAGGGCTGGACCCCGAGCCAACTCGGCTCGGCTCGTTAAAAAAACGAGCAAAAATACCTTTTTGGCTCGGCTCGTTAGTAGCTCGAGACTGCTCGTTTGGCTCGTGAATCGGATGTGCATTTGACGTTGCCACTTTTGTATATAGAAAAAACATATAAATATATTAATTTTAAAGTTTCAAATATGCAAAAGAATACCAGATAAGCACCATACATAGAGTTTTAGTTCAGCCATAAATCCTAAATATCACAAAAGAAATAATAAAGACTCCACTCTAATCTCTCTTTGCTTCCGTATTGATTTGTTGCAACTTGGCCCACTAGTCGACTCAACTCCCTGTGTTGACTCTTGAAGCTCCACTGGCTCGTGAGCCGCTCGCAAGTTGGCTCGAGCCAGCTCGTTTTTGAAACGAGCAAAAATGTCTGCTTGGCTCGTTAGAAATATCACCGAGCCGAGCCGAGCTACGATCGAGCCGAGCTGGCTCGTGAGTTCTGCGCTTGCGGTCCAGCCCTAACTACGCCTATGTTCCAGGCTCAGCCTGGTACTTTCGACACGGGCGCCGAGGACCAGCTGGCCTGGGATGAGATTCGGTACGACGACATTCTTGCATCCATGCAGGCCGACGAGCTTGCCGCGTCACAGTTGACACAACCACCACCGGTTTTGACTCAGCCGTCACATTTGGCGGCCGGCGGAGCGACCATGGGCGGCGGAGCATCACCGGCGGCCGGCAGAGCGACACCGGCGGGCGGCGGAGCGACACCGGCGGCGGAGCGACATCGGATGCTTGCGGGCTCGTCGCGGGCGGCCATGGCGACACCGTCTCCCGACCAGCTAGGACCGCGGGTCGTCAGGGCACCGGACCCCTGGACGTACGACCGGGACCAGACCTGGGGCTGGCGCTAGAGCTGTTAGGGCGAAGAGGGGCCGACACATTTAGATGTACTATGATTTTGTATAAACTTTTCCGTTTGTGAATATGTATATTCCCTTGTGACTAATTCTTCGTCGTTGATTAGGATATTCCCTTGTGATTATGCTTGCACTTATTAATTTGTCGTTTTCAAAAAGTTAAAGTGTTTTAAAAAATCAAAAACTAAAAAAACACTGCCGCCGTGTGACACAGCGGTACGGGCCTGCCGCCGTGCCGCTCGGCGGCAGAGTCCTGGCACCGCGATGGCCCGCCTTGGCGCAAGAACTAGGCTCCTGCCGCCGTGTCCCACGGCGGCAGGACTTAACGCCCTGGGGTACGGCGGCAGGAGCCCGCCGCCGTAGGTCACCGCGTACATTTCTCGAAAATTTTGGTTGGACCATTTGTTTTTCGAAAATCCTGACAAATTAAATATAAAAAAATCCACATTTCGTGTGCAAGCAGGCCACTTATCTCGCATGCGGGTCGCCACAGGCAGGCCGCCTCGTATTGTTCGCGTTCCTGTACCTGGCCCACTGCAGTGGGCACGAGAAATATGGGCTCACCCATTCGGCCCACAATAAAATACCACATTGGAGCAAGCCATTTCGGTTCCAGTGCCCAGCCCACGACGATCCAACCCGACCTTTTTTTAGGGACACGACCCAACTATAACTACAACACGACCCCCGCCCGCAGCCCGTCGCTGTTGCACATGGATCGGGCACCAACCGCGCCGCCGCCGTCGCCGAGGACGCCGTCGTCCTACTCTTTCCTCCTGTAGATTCGCGTTTCGTCACCGGGACTTGAACGTGTCAAGTGGGCAGTAGACTAGTCCCGGGACCACCACCCGAACTGCCCAGTGCCCACGGCCGGAGCTTGAACCAGCCACACACACACCGAGGCCCAGTTGCCTCCGCTTGAACCGGCCCGCCGGCAAGGCCAGACCGACGACGACGACGATTTCTGGCATATTTCCGCCGCCGATTGAACCAGGCAACCACCACAGCTCGTTCAAGTTGTTGGGGGGCAGGCACATTGCTGACGGCAACCACGCGAACATTTCGTACCAGCAGCAGCACACGCCTGTTCGTCTCAGCCAGTGAAGGAAGACTAGTAACAGAGCTGGCGAGCTGCCGCCGGAGTATACACGAATTGAATACATCTGCGTATGGAACAAGAACAAACCCCGGCGCACAAACGTTGCTACTCGAGGCTGAAAGTGAGAGGTTCGCGGACGAAAGATATCCTCGGCAGACGAATCCTCTTCTCGAACTCTGCTAAAGTGCTACACGCCTTACACCAATCCGGGAAAAAAAGAGATCTTTCCACCGTCGTCTCCGGCGACATTGATCGTTTTTGTCCCGTGCAGGAAACCCACCGCCGGCTCGCCGAAATTCACCACCGGGGTCGCGCACAATCTCTAGCCCCGCGCTACCCAACAAGAGCTCGCGTCCGTCCTCCTCCTCCGTCCTCCCCGTCTCGCTCGCGTGGCGTCCGACGCGGCCGAAACTTCGGCGGCGACGGGTCCCTCTCCGGCGACGACTTGTCACTGGTTTCACGGCTCACGTCGACCCCTCCCTACTAGCCCTTCGGCCCGCGCCACCTAATCCCTTTTGACGAACGGCGCCACCCGAGCCTACGTGGACAGCAACCAGTGGCTTCCAGACTAATCATCACCCGATCGCCTCGTCAGCCTGCCGACCTGTCGCGATAATTTTTACCGTCCCGGACAAAACTGCTTGCATCCGCACATTGTCCTGGTGTGTGTGTGTGGCAGGGCCGGGTCAAGTCAGTCTCGCCGCTAAAATAAAAAATCGGAGGGCCGGGGGTAGCGTAGCGTCACCGGGCGGGCCGCCCGGGATGACAAGGGTCGCCGTCGACAGACGACAGGCACGTCGCGGCGAGGGGCTCGATCGTTTTGCTACTCGTCGCGGCAGCGAAACGCGGGGGCACGGGGCACATGATGGTGCCCGTCCCGTTCTTATCGGCGGGCCGAGAAACGCCGCGACGGCGACGTCCCGGCGCACAGCGGCACAGGCACAGCTGCGTGATGGACACTGGCACGACGAGCTCGGGCCCCGGAGCTGTCGCTGCTCCGGCCCCGGACCATCGTCGTTGGCTTATCATCAGTCCATCACCCAACGGAATCGGAATGCTGGGTGTGTTCTGATGACCAATCGTCCAATCCGTGGTGGAGTAGCTACCCTCCCGAGTGGAAGAGAGGATCCATGTTCTTGCCTGAGGAAGGCAGCAATGCTGCCACTTGTAGAGCACATGCATACAGAGTACTTACGGCTTAATTGAGTGCTAGCAGTAAGTGCTTACGAGTAATTGTGCGCGCGCGAAACATTTTCTTTGAACAGCTATTTCAATTCCGATGGCACCAAGAAACCAATTTTACTAGCGCTAATTTACATTTTGTTCTGTTTATACTCCAAAGAATCGTGAATCGTTCTGCTCTGCTGTTCTCTTCTCTACGACGGTTTTCTCTTTTCTGTGTACATTCTGTCAATCATTCGGTCGATCGCTTAGATAAATTATTTCGAAACCTGCCGCCGCAACGGCGACTCCGCGTCTCGGTAGTCAAGAAAGCACCGCCGCGCCGGCATCCATCCGCGCGGTGCGCCCCGGTCGTCTCTCTTCATTCTCCGGTGAGGGCGACCAAATCCGAGCCGGCCGGCCTGCCACTGCACCGAGAAAAAGCCGTGATGACGACGTGGGCGCCGCACGCTAGCGTCGGTTCGCTCGTGCTGCTGATCCTTTCTTGCCGGAGTCGCCGCCGCCGGCCGCGAGCCAATCAGAGAGCGGACTGCAGCATGGCGTGCCGGGCGACGAGCTTCTCGAGCGCCTCCCGCATCCACCAGTGTGAGCACCCGTCCATCACCTGATTCACCGTCGCCTGTTCCGATTAAATCGAGGTCAGATTACATGCATGTTCTCGCATTGGTGTTAAAATGGGTGTTTGCGTTTCGTGGTCTTGGAATTTTTGAACTCACCCAGGTGCGCTTGCGGGAGGCCATCTCGGGCCACTGGTGGAGCTCGTCGGAGACGCGGAGCGGGAACATGAAGCCCTCGTAGGTCTGGTCGGCGTAGCGGCGGCTCTGGTAGTGCCAGAAGCCGAGCACCTTCTCGGTGTCGCCGAGGACGCCGGCCTCCTCCAGGGCCTCGCGCCGGGCAGCCTCGTCCATGGACTCGTCCTCCTCCCACCCGCCCTTGGGGAACATCATGCCATGCCCCTTCTGCGACGTGATCACCAGCACCTCAAGCTCGCCGTCGTCGCGCCGCACGCGGTAGGGGATGCAGCCCACCACGATGCGCCCGCCGGTGTTCTGGCTGTAGCGCTGCAGCTCGCGCCCCTGCCTCGCCACCAACACGGCCATGGATGCGATGAGATGCGAGCGAGGTCGGTCGTGTTGGTTTGAGGCTGCTTGGAGCTCGAGAGCAGGAGCGATGGAGCTCGAGGCAGCTTTCTGGTTTGCGGCCATGGAGCTGGGGGGATCGCGGGATTTTATAGCCGCGTCAAGTCAAGGTGGTGATGGTGTATAGGGGCCGAGTGAGCAACAACTGGGTAACATGCATGGGCCTGGAGTATGGACGAAGAGGGGACTGGTTGGGGACGTGGACACGCCGGCCGGATCTTCTGTGGCAGAAGATGGACCTGCTCTCACCTCAGCCTACTCATGTTGGTCAGGGGGTTTGTTTTCACTTCGCTCCATTCAGAGAGATTCAGAGACGCCGACTGAATCAGATGTGTTCAGTTTTCGTACAAGGCTCAGTTTGCCGGATATTTTTGACTTTTGTGAAAAAAGTAGCTGCTACGGTGACAAGTGAAAAGCACTCTGGGTTTCTCTAGTAACAATAATAATGTTTTTATCTTACATGTTGTTATCAGTTACGATTCAAATTATCTAGATATCGCATAAATTGACCCTGGCCAAGCCACTAATCTTGCTGTGACGTGTGTACACAAGGGATTAATAGTCAAAGTATTTATTTGCAATAAATTTGATGTTGTCTTTGCACTCCATCTAGCTTAGTTTTTTCAATATGCCACGGTATCCTCATCACACAATATTGTATCTTTCACAATATATAGTATATGAACACGGGAATTTGAATCCTCTTGTGGATGAAATCACCCACGACTCCACCGCTACAACAAAGTTGTTGCAAGTTTTCGCACAGAAATGTTCTTGTGAAACATACATATAAGAGATTAGACATTGCAAAAGACCTGCTTTGGCGTACTACTTCTAAAGGGGGTGCAACCTTTCGGTTTTGTCTTCTGGATTATTATTATTCAGTTGCCGTACGTGTGAATTAGTTGATCTAAATACATGTCGTTTTCGATCTAGAACACACAGGTACGGTAGGAATATTTATGACTAGCCGAAGCGTATGCTAAAATTTCTACAAAGTTTGTCCTCTAGTTCACATGCAGCAAACATTGTTGTGGTCCGCAACTCTAGGCAGGGATGATCAAGGAAGTTCGTAGAAGAAGGTAAATAAATAACAAGACAGGGTTGAAACCGTAATTCACAAAAACAGAAGATAGTACGTCCTCTACTCTTATCCGGATTCACAGCTCAAGACAAGTAGAGAACTGGGAATTCGATTGCAAAGCCTCATCATCCCCCGTTTTGTGTTTGTTCTGTTCCTTAATCTTCAGTTTTATTGTCCTACCAAGAAAAACTGAAAAATAAAATAAAAGAAGAGACACTTAACCACCCCCCCAAAGGAAGCATCACCATCGTGTATAATCTAATCAGGTCGACATCGCTCGCCCATAGACCGCGTCCACCAAGTCAGGGAGCAGAAGATGCCACACCCCAGACCCAGAGGGCGAGAGAGGATGATTAGGCCTGGGCACAAAAAACCGAGAACCGGGAACCGAACCGAAAGAACCGGGAACCGGAACCGAAAGAACCGAAACCGAAAAATTCGGTTCTTGTTCGGTTCCTGATCCTCTGGAACCGAAATACACCGGTTCTTCGGTTCGGTTCTTCGGTTAACCGAGAAACATAGCAACAACACATCTAACACATTGAGCCCATATAACTGCAGCCCAAAATACCAAAAGCCCAATAAAAAACACCACAAACCCTATCTCCCACCTCCCCCCGGACCCCCACCGCCGCCCCCCCTCCGGTCCCTACCGCGCCCGCACCTGCTCTGTGCTCTCCGCCTCTCCCCGACCCCCTCCGACTCCGAGGTTCGAGCGCGGAGCGCCGGCCGCCGAGGCGCGCACCACGCCGCGTCGCGCCACCGCCACCGTGCCAAGCCCCGGCCCGCCGCCGCGTCTTCGCCCCGGCGCGGCGGCGCCCCCCACTCCCCAAGGCGCCGCCCCCCTACTGCAGCTAGTCTCGAGGCATCGACCCAGCTACTCCGGCCGGCCGCCGCCGTCCCTCGGTCCGCCGTCCGTCCTCCATCCCGTGTGGCCGGCGCCACTACCTTCTCTCACCTCCCTCAGATCCAGAGACCCCAGAGCAGTAGAGCACGTGGAGGTCGTCAGGCGGGTGGCGAGTCGCCGCCGTCCTTCCCAATCCGACGACGGCAACAACTCTTCCTCTTCAATCTCATCGATCTGGGGCATCAGCTCACCTTGATTTGGCTTTTTTTTGTTGATTTGTGCTCGTGTTGTTCATTTGTGCTTAAATTTCTCAGTGAGTGAATGCTTTTGCAAATTTATTGTATGCTTGACTAGTATAGTTCGGTTCCCTCGGTTAGAACCGGAACCGAACCGAAAGAACCGAAACCGAATGGTTCTTCCTTTGGTTCTGGTTTTCTGGGAACCGAATTTTTAAGGGAACCGAGGAACCGAACCGATCGGTTCGGTTAGAACCGAATGCCCAGGCCTAAGGATGATAGCGAGCAAAACCGCGTATCAGCTCTCGTACATCCCCGCCCGCCCGCGCGCGCGAACCAACCGTCCTTCGCCGCTGCTTCTCCGGCCCGCAGGCTGCAGCTAGCTCCTCGTCGTCGTCGGCCGCGCCGCCGGGCGCCGGCGCGTACGCGCACACGCTCTCCCCGCTGCTGCGCTCACCCTGCGTATCATCCTGGCGTTTTTCTTCCTTGCCCTAGTTGTGTTGCGACAACCCGAGAGACCGAGAGCCTGCGCATTGGCCAAGTCCATCTTTTCCATATGGCCGCGCGCGGCGGCGTGCTCGCGCGCATCACTTCATTCCTTTAATTGTCTGTCATCACACACCAATCGGTGTCGCCAGTGACGTCGCTGCTGCGTGCTCCGTGTCGCCGGGGGCAAGGCTATCGGCTTTGTTTATGCAACACGATGGAAGTACTAAGCTAATTGTGCATCCTGTCTCAGGAGTGATCATGCTTGGGAAGCAAGTTGCATCATCAGGTACGGTAGCTCTTGATACCTGCCGTGTCCACGAACAGCCGCATGTGTTTGTGTTGTGTTTTGGCCATATCTCTTATGTTTACTTGTGAATGTAGAGAACCAGAACACTCGCGCAGCCGGCCCGGCAGATGGTGTGTGTGGATTCACACGTATATACGGCATGCAGGCGGCTGATATCTTTCATCCCTTTCGTCGCAGCCTCAGCTATCTTCTCGGTGGTCTACAACAGGTCTCGAGCGTTAGCAATGGCGCAATGCAAGAAGCCAAGAACAACTATACGATGTACAATACTACACTACTACTCTGGCCGTCGATCGATTGCAATTTTGTTGCCCACGTGACAAAAATGCCACCGTTCAGTGTGTAAACCCCATGATGCTAGCCGCCGTGACGTCTGCCGTGCCGGATGTGAAAAGTGCGTCGATCGTCTCCGATGAGATATGATGCACGTGCGAGTGGGTGGTCTAAACGACCGACCGTCTAAGTATACTGCTTTTTGCTTGACAAAACGGGCAGCCTCGACGCACGAATCGTCATTTCTAGCGTTGGCACGCCGACGTGAAACTCAGTGGAAATCGCGTGTGTGCTGCGCGCACGCAGCCATCAGAAACTGGCTATGTTGCAGCCAGGTTCGGCTCAGGCGAAGGGCAGCCGCCGGAGAGTTTTTCCCGACAGGTGGTTGGTGGCGCAGTCGGGCCTAGTGTGATGTCCTCACTCGTCCAGTAGTCGTCCCCGGGTTGGTTTATCAGTTCCAACAAAATTCAAGCCGTAAATGGGCAAATGGCTCGGAAGCTGCAATAATCGAGCCAGAATTAATCCGCACCAATATCGACAGTTGTGATCTCTACTGATGATGACCTGAAATCTTTCCTGAATCAATTCACCGGCCGGTGCCGCGGCGCAGCGACACAACTGGTAGAGCTAGCCATTACTCCGGTGACGTGACAGCTAGCGATTGGCCGGCCGGGAGGACCAGCAGGCAGCAGCCTGTGTGGTGCTGGGGACGGCGAAGCCGTTGCGAGGGCCAGGCGCGACATGGCGGGCGCGGCTGCGACCCAGCGGCGCGACCGATGCGGACGGGTCTCCCGCGCCCTGCAGGCTGCAGCTCCACCCACTGACCCACCGGAACCCAATTGAACACCGCCGTCGCCGCGGCGACGACCAATCGGCGGCGCTCCGACAGGCCATTCACGCGCGCCAGAGGTTTGCTCGATCTCGCCGGGACAGCCATGATGTCGAGCTGCGTCGCCGGCAGGTGGCGTCGTGCGTGGTCTCCGCCACCACGGGCACGCATTGATGGGAGGCGATCGGGGGATTGATGGCCGGACACGACGGCCGGCCGGTAGCTGCTGATCGTAAAAGCCCCAGATCCGGCCGGGGGTCACGGCCCACGGCCGTGCGACTGTGCGAGTGTGCGACGACGTGCGTGCAGCTGTTGCGGGTGTCAGGTGTGGCCGTCAGTGTGGGTGTATCTCCCGGTTTGTTTCCTTGCGGCCGTTTCGATCAGGCCAGTGTGCTAGCTTGTTTCTTTCTCGAGCTCCTTCCACTCCCACTAGAACAATCGGCGCGCGTTGCACGCCCTGCCATTTGAACAATCAAATACATATAAATAGAATGAACTACAAGTACACAATTTTATTGTATTAAACATGCAATCATTCAATTACATGTCCGGTAGAGTTGAAATCAACCTCATTGTTCTTAATTCTATATCTATCGCCATGCTCAAAATTATGCCCGCACACATGGATCGTGCCATCCATTTGCCCTTGTGCACACCAACTCTTATCACCAGTTCAATAGAAGAAAATAAACTTAAATAAAGATCACATACAACCCATCCTAGTGCAAATTTCAATCGCAGTTCCACACTAAATAAAATCTAGTCAAACTGCAGGATATCATCAGAAGAGCCAAATCTGCCAAGCATGACATAGGAACATCAAGGATTTGCATATTATATGATAAAAGTAACAAATAACATTGAGGAATGTGAATATCAGAGTTAGTTGTACATTGCAAACTTTAAACATACAAGCAAGCGACTTGAGTGGGGAACAGGAAAGACAAAGCTTCAATTCGACATGCCACACCATATAATTCGGCTGTGAAACCCCCCTTTGCACATAACCAATAATCTTTTTTGTGGTACCTTCCAAAATAATCTTTAGGAAATTTTATCTTGGGCATTGATCAATAGGTATTATTTCCTTACCAAAGTGATTAAAAGTAGATTATCAAGATGGCTCTTGCTGAATAAATTGGATACCTAAGAAGAAAAAGAAATATCGGTACACCTCATAGCCTTAAGACTGCATAGCCTAATCTATGGGTGTAAGTCTTTATCATCAATGATGGATTATCATTTCAAAACAATTCATCAAAGTGGTTCACAATATTTATTATCAATTAATTAGTTCAGTCCTTAGTTTTTTAGCAACAATTATGATCCCATCAGATTTCACAGTAGGCAAACCCATTGATAGGTCAAGCTACCATTGACGGATTAAGTTCGGTAAGCAAACCATGACATTGGTTATCTCATCAAATGCCCAATAATAAGAAATTGTTAACATGCAAATAATATGGGAATTGATGAACCAACCTTCGATCATGCAAACAATGGCTCGATGGTTTCCTCAAAAGCAACACAAATTACTTTAAGAACTGCTCATTTGTCGAGCTCCCCTGAGAAACATAGACTCAAAAGTATATGGTAATCTTAACACACAATTTCTAATAATCTATAGGATTCAAGAGTACATACCTCTGTATTATCTATTATCGATTACCAGAGTTGGTAAGATGCATTGGTTAGCAACCTGCAGCGAAGCATTCAAATGAAATACCATTAAAATTCAGACATTCAAAAGAGCAGTAAACAAAATAGGTAACTGCATCATACTCTGTATAGCCCCCTTCTACCGAAACTATGTACATATTCTTGTAGTCCCATTGGCTTGGTTTAAGAGTCGAAGCTACCACCGTTGGAGAAAAAGTATACAATTCAGGACTCCTTATATCTTAAAAAGCAAGCTCCGGGAGTAGTGTTAATCTAATGCACATTGACACATTGTTCTTAGCAATCACTTACTTTTACACACCGAGGCATCGGTCTAAGCACATCGATCGATGTCGTAGGTAAAGAAGTTTGAAATATGAGTAGGAGCTTCAGAAACGGCAAGAGTAGATCATGCTACACATTAATCTGATTGTACCGAGGATCTTTTTACTGCTAGCTAAATAAATATGCATTAACATGTATTACTCCTAGGGGATTTTTTCTTAACTCTGAAAGCTTGAGTTAGGAAAAAGAGCAAGTTGAATGCAAATTCAGTATCACATAAACCTATCAATCCTAAAAATACTTCACACCCTCGGCATCTTTAAAAATTAACTAAAGTCCTATAACCAAAGAAGTTAGACAACAAACAACAATTCTTGGAATATTCCAGAAGCAATAGTAACACACTTCATATGATTACTGCTGCTGCCTGCATATGAATGCTATTGCTGTCGGCATGCCTCTAATGCATGCAGCAGATGAAAAAAATTGAAAAGAAACATATAGGTAGCATAAAAAAGAGAAAGGGGATAGCAGCACCTTGGTAATGGAGGATTGGGTCGGAAGAATCTGCCGAACAGGACAGATGAGGAAGAGCACTGCAGCTCACTGCCGCTCTCGGTTGCTCCTCTCTGGGTCTCCAGCACCGCCGTTGCCTTCCTTTGCCTGGCCTTGCCGTCGCCGTCTTCCTTCGCGAATGCATCACCTTTCCTCACCGTTTCGCTTTGTGGCTAGGATCTGATCCAGAGAGAGGGAGAGTGGAGAAGAAAGATGAGTACTGGATGGGAGAGAGAAAAGGGTGAGGCAAGACGGCAAAGAGAACCACTCACATCTCTGGATGAGCACGAGCCCGTGCGCCCTCGGAGCCTGTCGTCGACGAGCAAATCCAGAGCGCTGGCCCTTGCTCACCTAGTCACCGGTGTGCTCAAGCTCAGTTCTAACACTGTGCTAGCCGCGCGCTGCCGTTGACCGAGGAGAGCAGGGAGGGGGTCGACAGGGAGGAGCCGAGAGGGAAAGGGAGGGAGGGGCGGCGTCAAGGAGTAGGGGAGAGAGAGGAGCAAGAAGGTGCGCCGGGGGGGGGGGGGGCGGGCGGCGTAGAGGGCGAAGCGGCGCGGATCCGACTCGGGAGGACACCGCGGTGTGGGGGGGGGTGTAGGAGGGCCGCACCGGATCTGGTTCCCCGCCGCACGCCGGATTCCTCCATGGCCGCCGCCGCCGCCGCCGTCGTTGACCCGCGTTGGCTCCGCCCACGCACGCTCGTCTCGCCTCCCGCCGCCGGCCGGAGTGTCGGATCCGGCCACCGGACACCGAGACCGATGTGGAGAGGGCCGGGGGAGAACCACCGTGGGGAAGGGGAGGGAGAGCCGCCGGGGGAGGGGGCGTCAGAGAGCCGCCGTCGAGGGAGGATGCCGGATCCGAAGGGGAGGAGGAGCCGCTCCGCGACCATCGCAAGGAGGCTAGCCCAACGCGTCCGCTTTTGCGCGACGGGGCGGATGCCGACGAGCGCGAACGTGTGAGGCGGTGCGGATGCGGCCGCGCCGCCGCTCCCGAGTGCGGATCCGACCGCCGGATTCGAGACCGAGGTGGAGAGAGCGGGGAGAGCCGAGTGGGGACGAGAGAGAGACACTGGGAGATGTAGAGACACGGGAGCGGGTGGTGCGTCGGCGGCGGTGGAGGCTAGGGAGCGGCGGCGGTGGAGGCAGGCGGAGTGGCGGGGAGGCGGCGGTGGGACGCGGGGTGCTGGAAGGAGACGGGAGAAGGGGTGCGAGAGGGTTAGGGTTGGGACCGACCGACCGAGGCTGTTTGGGTTGGAGTTGCAGGACTTCGTTGTAATTTCAGGGAACGGAAGGGTCTTTTTGCAAAACCTCCAGCAGGACTTCGTTGTAATTTCAGGAGTGAACGTTGCGCGACACGTCTGCCGTGAAACACGGAGAGCGAAGGAAACGGGGGCAGTCTTTCATTTCCCGGATGATGAAGAGATGAATAAATCTCACGCCATGACGTTCGTGCAGGAGCTTTGCTTTTCTGGGGACGCTGCATTTTTCGTGCCAGGATATCACTTCGCGTACGTGCTAGCTAGGAGTAGTTGTTGGGGGGACGTACGTGGCGCGACGAGCGAGATCGACAACGACTGACCGATCGACGAGGACAGACGTGCCGTGCCCGGGCGGTCGGCCCCACGGTTGTTGGCACGTCGGCGCCGGCCGTGTAAACGCGACGAAATGTACACATGCACGCACACGACCAATGAATGTTGTTTTATCTTGTATCGGATATTCAGATATAAGAATGAATGTATGATATGTGTGTCAGTGTGTGCTTACTGATTTGCAGGCCTGCTGATATAGTTCGTGCATATAACTGCATTTTGTTATGACGCTCGATCGCCAAGCAGCTCGCTCGTCACCTGTGCGTTGAGAGTTCAGACACGCGTCAAGAGCCGCCAACATAGAGCCTTCAAAAGTCCTGCTCGAAATTGCCTCGCATATCTAGCAACTCGTCGGCAATCGGCTCACGCTCGGTGGATGCTCTTTTTTGTCTTGAGCTCCATGGGAACATTAGGCAGCGGCGTAGGATACTAGTAGGGGTGTGTTGGTTTCAGTTTCAGGCTTTCCAGCGGGTAAACGTCTATTTTTCGAGTAATTCCGTCCCATGCAGCACCGCACGTGAACGTGCTTTGTAAGTTGTAACAAATGTTATTTTTTTATCGAATACGTAAGTAAATTGCGCATCGTTGTATTAAGGTAAAATGAAATATAAAATTACAACAACGTGTTATACTTAGCCCCAGCTTTGGAAGGCACGTTGCAGCTTATTACACAATTCTGTAAAAATCAGAAATTGCCGTTAAAAGCGAACCCCAAATTTCTAAACTGGCTACTCACGAACTAGACAACCTAGGTTCAAGCTCGATGAGCTCAAGTTGCCGCTGAGACGATCCAGTGACTCCGCAACCCAGGAGCCGCCCGAGAGAACGAGAACAGCTCACAAGCAGCGGCGAACTCCTTCGGTGGGATCTTGTCATTGTACAACTTGTCATACGCCCCATGTAGTGGCGGATCCAGCTGGCTGATTTTATTTTATTTTTCCTCCTCCCTTTCTCTGGGGGCACAACCCCATAGTCCCCACACTGGATCCGCCCCTGGCCTCACGAACTTCCTTAGTGACAGGCTCACCCTCTTTAAGGGTACCAAAGTGTTTCATCGTAAGCACATTGCCTCTCTTCGAGGCCGCAATGTTTGCAATCATACTTGCTTATGTATACGCGTCACGCGATGGCAGATCCAGAAACTGAAAAGAGGGGGTTGGTTTTCTTTTCTTCTCCCCCCTCTCTTTGTCTCCTTCTTCCTCATTTTTCTCGTGATCATTCATCCATGGTAATTTTTTTAGGGGGCTGCAGCCCCCAGCCCCCACGCTAGATCCGCCCCTGGCCTCACGAGATTCCTTGGTGCGGGCTCACCCTCCTTCAGGGCACCAAACCGTTTCATCATAAGCACCTTGCCTCTCCTGAATGTTTGACATCGCCTGAGTTGTTGCAAACTTGTAATAAAATGATGAATAGTTCTTCTGCGTATTCGAGAAAAAAACTTTGAGCTGCCTCTTTTTCTCACCTCATCTGTCCTCTTTAATAATCTGTTCGGTTTTCCACCGAACCTTCCATTGCCGTGAAAGTTCTCTGTCGACGACGGTCAGTCTTTCTGAAGTCCCCCGTGTACTGATTGTTCTCGGCCCATGCATGCGTGCGTCCTACCTCCCTCCAACTGCATGATGATGACCGGCGAAATTTACTCCTGGCCCTGGGTTGTTCGATCAGTGGATGTTAATTTGAACGAAGGGCACGTACATTTCCACCAACAGCTGCGTGACCGGGTAGGTGTTTGGAGGTTGTTGCATACATGATTGCATCAGTTTGCCAGTTCCAAACAACGGCAACAGTGCCAGAGTCAGAATAGTTCGTTCAGAAACAGTACTGCCGGTGCCGGCCGGTTAGAACTAGTCCGTGTTCTCTGTTGGTTGGCTCGAGCCATTTCAATGATTGGCAGGTTCGACCCCTTCCTGTTCCTGATCAGAATATAATGCATACCGTAGACTACTAGTACTGCTACTCGCCATTGAAAAGGCAGTATTTTTTCTATTGAAGAATCTTGATTAGTCTCAACTCAAAGATGGGTTAGTTTCGCATAAAGAAATAATAAATCGAAAAGCCTTATTCTAGTCCAACCAAAATTTCACGAGAATCTCAGCGCGCAGGTCGTTAGGGAGGTATAACTAACCACCCAAAATGCCTATATGCTGATGAAGCAAATTAATGCATGATTTGCGATGGATCCGCTCGAACTAACGATCTCTCTAATGATGTATCAACAGTAGCTGCATAAGTGAGATTCGGTCAGACCAGCGGTCGAACAATTCTTGACACCCGAGGGGCGGAACCTTTGTTAACTAATACCGCTCATCCTGCCTTCATGTTCATGGCATATGCTCTGGTCGAGCTTGTCAACATCCACCTGTTTATTAAAAATAAGGAAAATCCTTGCATGCTAACATTAGTATATACGATGATTACCTGAAATTCTCAATGATCACGTAGCTACCTCTCCTACTACTGTGTCTCGTCTAATGTTCTTGGTAATGCACGTGGGTTAGGAATCCACTGGTTAACCGACCTACTATACCTATCTTGAGGGTAAGAGTAAAACTAGCTTAGCTGAAAAAGGAGCATGCAGAAACCGATTTCAAGAACTCAGCATGGTGGCTTGTGATTTTCCATGAAACTGCGAGGCTAATGATGAACAGCCATGGGCCATGGCGAAGAATCACGATAGTACAATAATTAATGTGCAACTTGGAGTCTAGGTCAACGTGATATGACGAAGGCCATCGATCGATGAAGTTAGTATATACGTATATACTCTTTTTATCTGCATTTCTTTTTTATGGTCACATCATCAGCATGGACGACATGTGCAATCGATATTGTATGATTCAGCGAGTAACATGCATGCGTGTTATGGCCGAGTGTCTTCCGAGTCTCAGATAGTCAGACATCGCAATCGGATCTGATAGTTTAACGACGATGCATATGCGAGTTACTTGGAAGGAGACGGACTGATGGCTCTATTCCTTTCACAAGATCGAACATGGCCCTCATCGGGAAAAAGCACATTGAGCTGCCTGAATATACTATGTGTACTTGCGGTTCAGTCTTCAGATGGAAACTGTGCAGATCTTGACCGTTCCGATTATTCACACCGATCTGAAGAAATGATGCTCATGCTGCTACAGAATATTTATTTCTTGGCACCCATTTTTTGATTTTATGAGTGCAGCTCTGAATGTCTTACTGGCGTGCAGTGGCAGGTGTGTTTCAGCGTGATTATATTGGTGAGCCTGACAGTGAAGAATCTCGGATTTATCTAAAGAAGAGCTCTGACAAGTTTCTACCGCCTTTCTGGACTAGTGATTCGGCTGGCTCCAGTCGCGGCACTTTAGCATACTGATGAAAAAGTGCTCACCAATAATTCGAACTCCGAACTAACAAATCTTGACTGAAAGCTTGTTACACAGGAGCCATGCATGCATCTAGAACGAAGGCGAGTCTCCCGTCTTCACTGCGAACTACTGGCCGCACGAATCAACGATGCATGTTGTGCGACAGAGACGATATCCTGAGCCACATGCATCGTTTGACAACCTCAAAATGTCTAGCTCGCCTAAAGGCTAACGCATGAGGGCATCGTGTGTGCATAGCTAGCTATATCTGGGTGCTCCAGTTCTGCTAGGCCAGCACAACACGCAGCTGTGGAGAGCATCCTGGATGCAGATAACCATCGTGACTGGAGTGGAGAAACTCGGAAACGGGATAATATCAGATATGGGACGACGAGCAGTCACTGTCGTCACCAGAGAGTGTCTGAAACGGAGGGAGGACAGCGACGCGCCGAAACGGCTGAGCTGAGCTGAAACCCATCCGCCGGCAGCCACACATCTGGCAGTAAAACCAGATCGACACGCCTCGCTGATCAATCGATCGAGCAAGAGCAAGACTGACCCGTCACCCGGTCGAGATCACTGTCGCTGCCGGCCATTATGGCCAAAGCTCGATCAAGAAAGCACAGTGATCGTCGATCGACACGATGAATACGTTTTTGGGTGCAATTACTACTGCTCCTCGAAGATTTTTCCGGCACGTCTTTAATTCGCTGCAAAATTGAAATTGAAAAGAAGAAAATGACGGCAAACCGTTCCTGATTGATCGGATGAAAGGTTCTAAATAAGCGAGACTACGAGGATCGGAGATCGTCGCTTTTTTGCAGGCCGTTATCGAGGGGCAGAGGAGGATATACGGAGCATGTGATGAATATTCTCGTCCACCACTGGTTCGTATTTCTACGCGTGCCAGAAGCTCACCGGCCACCACACGATCCCGTGGCTCCCGGCGCGCTCACGTGGCCGCTCCGGTTTCCACGGTCTACTTCCCCGGCTCGCCGCCGAATGCCCCCGCGCCCGGTGCCCCGCATGTGACGGCCCCGTGGAGTCCATGTCACCTCCACGCGCGGTGCGGCGCGGCGGGGCCATTGGCAAGGCGAGGAGGAGCCGTGAGCAACTACCACGCTACCTGCAGAATCCTCGCCGGAAAAAGGGTCTTCTCGGTCGTTAGCCTCGAAGAAGACAAGCGGGAGCAACTAACCGGCGCTTTTGGCCGCGGATCCGGGAAAGGACAAACCCTGCAGTCACCGGCGCAGCGGCGCGGCGCGGAGGTTGGAGTTGCCGAGTTGGAACTGTTCCTGAATCCTGATTCGGTTTGAGATTCGCCTCGCGTCAGTTGCCTTGTTCGATCGGCCTGCACTTTTTCAACTCGTGCGAGGCGAACTCGGAGCCAGATTCATGGCGAGCGGAACGGGATGGAACGGAACGGCTCGTTGTCTGTTGGCAGTGGCGGTTGGCATCCTTCACCGTCTCGGGACGAGCGAGCGCTTGGTGATAAACAGATGGGGGCTGTGCTGTGCGGACTTCGTGGCGCGCGCGGTTGAAGTTGACTGACTGACGACGACGACAACGACAGGACGAGAGGCGGAATGCGGCGGACGAGGGAAACTGTATGTGGGCTGCATTTGCAGGCCTGAAAAAGGATGTAGGGATTTTTGTTTGATAAGGTCAGGCCTGCTTTGGCGGATCGTAGTTATGGGCTTTAAAGCCATATAACCGCGTATATAACGAGCCCATCTAGCTCTTATTTTCTATATTTGATTGAGCAGAGCACTACCGATTTTTTTCTAACACAAACGTAAGATTTCGTTTTTGCTTAGCTTTTATTTTTCGACATTTGATTTACTACCGATTTTTTTAAGCATAAATCTAATGTTTGCTTTGTACGCGTGGACAGCGAGAGGCATGGAGCTATAAACTGAGAGAATGATAAAATGATTCGCTTTGTCGACAAAATCACGATCACAACTTCCCTTACAGAAAGTTCCCGTGCATGTCTGTATTTTCCCGTGCGAAAAAAGCGCCTCAAAATAACTCGTTCAACACGTTAATTACCCCAGCCTGGGCACGTTTTGCTTCGCAACAACCGGCTCGCCTTTGCTCCCGTCGCATCCATCTCCACACAAACGCTGATCCGATCCGATCCAGGCGCGCGCGGCTGGGTTATTTGCCCACGTTTTCCTTGTGACCCGCTTGACTCGCGTCACGCCACCATTCATTTTTTTTTTTTTGAAATCAATCCATCATTTTCTGTGTTCCCCCGGGCTCACCTCACAGGCTCACACAACATCCATCCAATCCGCTACGAGCCGACGCGCCCCTTTTTTCCCTCTCCGCGACCTGCGCGCATGCCGCATGGCAAACGTTTCCCTCGCCGGCCGAGAACCCAAACCCGAGCCGCGGCGCGCCAGACGCGGCAAACACGCAGGAGACCACACGCCGGCGCCCACGGCTCGGCCTCGGCACCCGCCGTGCCCGTCCCTCTCGTCAACGTGTTTGCATGCGCGCGCGGCACACGCATGCACATGGACGAACGCGATCGATGGAGGGAGAGACCCGACTGACCGATCGGTCGATCACGCGACGTGACACGACACGAAATGAGATCGATTTCTTTCCTTTCGAAAAGGAAAAAAAAACACAAACGAACACGACGAGAGGCGGGCGATGAGGCCCCCACACCAACCGCGGCGGATCTGGGTAAACGGCAGGGGTTCGGGGAGGATGACACGTGTGCGCTGCGAGGAACAGGTCCTAGGTGATCCGCGTGCCCCCCGCTGCCTGCCTACTTAAACGCTCCCCGGCCGGGTCTCCCTCGCCCATGCACCGCCGCGAAGTGTGTTCATCCAAATGGTAGATCTCCTCCTCCTCCTCGTCCTCTCCTAGCGCGCTCCATCAGCAGTCACCACCTCGATCGTCTCCGAAGAAATCCTAGCCCCGGCGTTCCCCTTTCTTCTTCGTCTTCCGGATAAAAGAATTAAACAAGATGATGGAGAAGGCGGCGCAGGAAGGGCAGCAGGCGGCGGCGCCGTCGTCGGCGTCGCCGGCGGCGGGCGCGCGGGTGGTGCACAGCCAGGTGCGGCGGATCAAGCAGGAGGAGGACGAGAGGGTCAAGGTGCACGAGACGTACCAGCACCGGCAGGCCTCCGAGATGCGCCTCGTCCTCCGGGACCTCGGCAGGCAGCGCTCCCGCTCGCCGCTCGGCCGCGTCGTCGCGCGCCCCGCCGCCATGATCTCCATCGGCGGCGACTCCTGAATCAGGTCTCGGCCGGGGAGGACCGAGCCGATCCCATCGTCTCCTCCCGTGCCGTTCTCCGTCGTCGCCAGGTGCTAGGATCGATCGTTTGAAGACGATCGTCGCCTTCTTCTTGGCATGGTCGGACTCAGAGTGGTCGTTGAGATGGAATTTGTTTTCTCGTTTCTAGGGTCATTATGATTTTCCTGTCTGGATGGATCATGTAAATACATTTTGCCATTTCGTCGGATTAGGATGATGCGAAATTCAATCGCAGCTGCAGCTTTTGTGGGGGAGAAACTATGGAAAGATATCATTTTTCTAGGGCACTTGTTACCCCCGTTTCTTTTCAAAGATTTCTTGTGCTAGCAGGGTAAATGGATAATACAGTAGTATACAATTTTTCCTCTTGTTATCTCGTGAGAACATTTCTTCTTTCTCTGAAGAACCAGTCAAACCATCAGAAGAGAAGGGATTTTACAATCAAGAACAGCATTGTTCTGCTTCATTTTCCCTGCATTCCCATGCAATAGGTAGAGATCAGTTGCAACTTGCAACTGCGCAACAGCATTTGGTTTCGGATAGCTTTAAGACTATCTATCCAATCTGTACACGTTGTTACAGAGAGACACTCTTCGAACCAAGAGTCTGTAACAGCTAGTCCATGTTAGCAAGACAAATGAGATGGTAGAGAGTCAAAATTGGGGCTTTATTATCGTCCACAACAATCAGTATAGCTGTATAGGAAAGTACTAATCAATTGTAAGACAAAGGCACATCTGTTGGTTCATGGAGATGTAACTTTTCAATGTCAGGCAAACGGTACAGAATGGTAACTGATTGTCTGATGGCAAAGTTAAAGACCTAAGCGGTGGATTTCTTTGCAGAAAGCATCTTGATTTTCCGGCTGATATTTTGCATCACATCAACAATCAGGAACTTCTTCTGCAATCTAAACTGGACAGCCAGTTCAGTGGTGAGGGGTGGTTCCCCTTTTAGAATTGCCTCATCGTCCATTATCTTTGTGTGGAAGTGTTGGAGAGCAATCGCACAAAGCGCAAGAACTGTTCGGAGTGCTGAGGCTTCAACAGTTGGGCCTAAAGGAGCTTGTGCGTCAAGGGACATCAAAGTTTTGAGGTCATGCTTCTGCACAGCCTCTGGATCAGCTGCAAGAAGCACCCGTAAAGCAGCTAGCAAACGGCCATCAACTATGTCCGGGCCTCCTAAGCTTACCTGAAATGGAACACATGTATCGCCCATAGCAAGCATGAGACTTACTGAAACTAAAGCTCAACAGTAATACATGAATAAAAACAGGTTAAGAATGTTGGGGAAAACCTTCAAAATTGCACCCTCTCCATGTAGGTTTAGCTGTGATAAGATATCTTGTTGCCACTTGGCTGGTGCTGAAAAGTTGGGAGAAGATACTCCAGCTGCCATGCTAGCGGCATCAAAAAGGGCTCCATCGTAGCTCAGTTCCACTAGATCATAAGGGTTTGGTGCTATCACGAATCCATAATCAAGAAGAAAGAAATCATTGGGATGGCAACCATAATTCAGTGTTATTGCAGCATTTTTCTCGATCTTTGTCTCAGCAACAACCTGCGCAGCAGTACAGCATAACATAAATATAGTGGTGGATTTATTTGTATCTTCTGTAAGCAAGGAAATTATAGACTCTAAATGACATTTAACAAGGAAATCAGTTGATCAAATGAACTTAAACATGTCAAATCTGTGCAAACCAGTAATCAAGAACATTAAGCACATATAGGCCCAGGAGTGGAAATAATTTTCATTAATTATTGCTTACTAGACAAACAGAGTGTAGAAATGGCACAATCGATTCAAGTATCAGGTCTTACAGGTCAACGCCAACATAGAAAATTGTAACCGAATACGAGTAGTAATAATGCATCTGACATACAAATGCTACAACTGGCACACAGTGATGTCAGTAATGAGTGTATCAGGACAAGTAGAGATCAAAGCAGGAATTTAATGAAATAATATCATTACCGTTTGCAAAGCAGATGTGTGAAAGAAGAAAAGAATAGCTTGATTCTGGAACAAGATTTTCAGGTGGGGTGTATAATATCGAAAATTCAGAAATGTAAGAATATCACAGGTTACTTGCCTTAACTGACATGTCTGAGCTGTTTACATTTCCTTCCTGGACAATCCTAGCATTTGGGTCGAAACTATGGTTGCACATATCAATAAGAGGCAACAACATTGGGATTTCACCGTGCAAACGAAATGCACGAGAAGATGAAGCTGACATAGCCCATCCAAGGGAAGATGAATTTACATCTTGTCCGTAAAAAGGATGATGTTCCAAGGGCACAGTCTCAAGCTTCTGTTGCACCTTTTTCTCAAACTCAAGAAGAAAACAGCATCTTTTATTGACCTGGGATAGGATCAGTCAGATAATAAGGGGGGATGATAAGCCTCAATAAGATATGACCACATATCTTTAACAACCTGGTGGAGGAGAGGGGCATACTGCAAATTCTTTATGTCATCCCCAGGAAAGAAGATTGGAACGGTAAAAGTCTCTGGCAAATTGGCAATATATGGCCACCAAAATGAATCAGGCATGGCCCTTTCTTGAAGCAACCTCAAGCCCAGCTTCATAGCCCACAGTTCCTCTGTAAAATGTTTCCCGCGTGATTAAATTTACTCTTGTTCAGTTTCAGGAAAACATGAATAAAGCTTGTGAATATACTATCTCTGGAAAGTATAACAGAACTAAAGAATTATAAACCAACAAATGCCTGCGATTCCTTATTGAACGATGGGAGTCTGGTATTTATTAAAGCAATTTATAAACACTGAAATTGAATTCTTAAGATGATTCAATGGAAAGAGTGCACACTGCAGATGTACAGAATACTATATGATACTACTCAAATACGACCTAGAGGGACTCTAACAATTAAACATAATATCCCAGCCCCCACAGGAATGGTGCAAGCATGAGTTTTTAGTTATTGATTCCACATCTGGTAGCTTCCAAGTTCCAACATGAAACACCAATAATTTTGAACAAACTCTAGATTATATATCCAAATTGACCTTATGGTACTATAACACTATCAAACTATACAGAAAACAGAAAGAATTAAGGTTTCATTTCAGTCACTTCAAAATCAATACAGAGGATCAAAGCGTCAGTCACTAGTGTACCTAATGTTTGATGCATTCATAGGCTCCCAGCCACCACAAGCAACCAAATTACAAAGGCCATTACCCGGGACTTGTTGGGCAAGCTGCACGAGCAGGTCGTCCGCGGCGCCGGTGGGGCGGCGGAGTCGTAGTGGCAGGCGGCCCGGGAGCGTGATGAGGACTTCCCCAGGGGGGATGTCGCCGTCAGCCGCGGCGGCAGAGACCCCGAGTCCGTGTTCCGGGTGGTCGGAGACGCGGAGGGCAGGGTGGACGAACCCGCCCTCGCGCTGCACCCACCGGACCAGGTCGGGCGGCTGCGGCGCGAGGCGCGGGACGGCCGTGGACGCGGCAGAGCAAGCGAGGCTGCGGCGGGTGCTGCGAGTGAGCGAGGAGGAAAGGAGGGTGGAGGTAGTGGTGAAAAGGATCTTCCTCGCAGTCGCCGGCGTGGCCCCCGCGGCGGCGGCCGCCATGGGAGCCTAGGAGGTTGGGCGCAGGAGCGATGCCGTGCGCACCGGAACGAACGGACACAGGATAGGCGATTGGGTCGGGCTGGTCGCATGATCTTGGCTGTCGGCTTGTACCGCTAGGATGTTTTTCCGGAAGATCCCGACCGTCCGATCCTAGATCGGCCGTGTTATGGAGTACGTGTTCACTTTGC
Source organism: Cenchrus americanus (assembly GCA_947561735.1). Lineage (NCBI taxonomy): Eukaryota > Viridiplantae > Streptophyta > Magnoliopsida > Poales > Poaceae > Cenchrus > Cenchrus americanus. The sequence continues at coordinate 16,034,719 of OX387241.1, forward strand.
TTGATTACTCGTGCTACTTATTATCCTTATAATGCTAATGACAAAATATTAGTGTAAGCAAGAGTTTGCAACAAAATTAGTAGTTTCCGGTGGGCCGGGGCTTTGGTGTCTCCTTTACGTGTCCCCGTCTGTGTCTCTCTCCACGTGAAAACCTTTTATTGGTTTGCACTCAGAAGCCAGACCCATTAATTTTTCCGTTCCCAACCAAGTCACGCCGTCCCTCCCTCCACCTCTGCGCTTTTTAAGCCACAAATAATTACTGCGGTTAGGGAAAAAATAATGGAGGGAAAAAGTTGCAAAATGGAGGGAAAACTTGCGCCAATTACAACAGAATAGTTTATCGGCAAGGAATAGTTCCAAAAGCCTAAAGATAATCATTAGATTAGCATATTCTTCAACATCAATAACGATGGCTTCTCCGCCAACCCTCTCCAACCCTGACAAGACAGACTGGATAGATGTGGATGCACCATTACTTCTACAACTACAAAGCATCATCATGCGCCCTGTTCGCTTGCTTATCGGTACCACCAAATAACAGATTTTTTCTCTCACAACAAACCACCCACCAAAGAATGCTCTTCTCTCGTAACAAACCAAAGACTACCATCGGCCACCGACCAACCGAACAGCCGATGGCACTCCGCCGGTGCCGCCGCCTCCTCGTCACCAAAATTTCAAGAGATCAACGTATCTGCTGGTGAGACAGAAAGAACAGAGTTAGAAAATGTAAGTTACAATGTAGTACTCCATGCATTTTTTTATGTAGGCAAATAAATCTGGAATTTACTCTCATGCAAGTCTTGCTTCACTTATAATTTATTCCGTATCGTACCCTCTAATCCATCCAGGATTCTAGTAAAACTGAATCTTCCCGGGTAGAAAAAATTCTAGAAGACAGGATGCCAAAGATTGGAATGCAATTTCGTACTGAACAAGAGGCATATGACTTTTATAATGCCTATGCTGGAGTTAAGGGTTTCAGTATTCGGAGGAGTAGTTCACATAATGTGAAAAAATACTACCACAATAAAGAATAGAACATTTTGTTGTTCCCGTGCAGGTATGAAGTTAAATTCCTCTTGTATTATTCTTAATAGTTGGGGATAGAACATCTCAGCTAATTATTTCTTTATAGGTATTCGCCGTCCTAATAAAAAAGAAGAAGAATCTTCCAACTACAGTGTACCAGAGACACGATGTATGTGTCAAGCATACATGAAGATAAGTCTCAGAGATGGGATACACTACATCTACGGATTTGAGCCAGAGCATAATCATATTCTTGCTACTAGAGACCAAGCACACTATTTAAGATCTCAAAGAAAAATAACCGAAGCACAGCTTGCAAGTGTTGAAGCTGCAAAAGCGGTAGGTATTTCAAATAAGGCCACTTATGATCTCATGGCAAAAGAAGCATGCGGGATCGAGAATCTTGGATTTACATGTGAAGATATGAAAAATAAATTGTATTCCAAGAGGTCATTGCAGATAAATCAAGGAGACACTGGAGGAGTATTGGAATATCTGGAGAAGAAAACTTCAGATTATGGAAAATTCTTTCATTCCATTCAGGTTGATGAGGATGACTTGATAACAAATATTTTTTGGACTGATTCTAAAATGGTAGCAGACTATGAGGTTTTTGGTGATGTTATATGCTTTGACACAACATACAGGAAACTAAATGATGGGCGCCCATTTGGGTTGCTAGTTGGAGTGAACAATCATAAGAGAACCACTATTTTTGGTGTTGCGCTCTTGTATGATGAAACCGCTGAAAGTTTAGTTTGGTTGTTCCGAACATTTTTAGCTGCTATGTCAGGGAAGAAGCCACAAACCATTTTGAGTGATGAAGATGCAGAAATGGCAAAAGCAATCAAGAAAGTATTACCAGAGAGTCATCATAGGATTTGTGTTTGGCATATGAACCAGAATGCATGCAAGCACCTCTTTGGAGTTGTGGAGGAATATAAGAAGTTCAATACAAATTTTCAAAACTGTATTTATGATCAAGAGGAGGAGAAGGATTTTCTGAATGCATGGAATAATTTGCTAGACAAGTATGATCTACGAGAAAATAAATGGCTCTAAAGGTTATTTGATAAAAAGGAGCAATGGGCCTTAACATATGGACGGAATTCATTTTCAGCTGATATGGTTAGCACTCAAAGAAGTGAAAGCATGAATAATGAACTGAAAGGATATATCAGCTTCAAATATGACATCCTTACCTTTTTTGAGCACTTTGACAGGTTGGTGGATGATAAGAGAAATGAAGAGGTCAAATATGATTCCAAGGCAACACAAAGTACACCAAAGTTGAAATCCAACCTCAGAATACTAAGGCATGCATCACAAATTTATACTCCAGTAGTGTTTAAGGTATTCGAAGAAGAAGTGCTGCAAACACTGAAGTGCGATATATTTTATTGTAGTGATAGTGGTAATGAAAAAGTGTACAAAATAAAGGTTTGTGGTTGGAAAAATGAACATGTCGTAAGGTTTTCTACATTGGAAGATCAAGTGCAGTGTAGCTGCAAAAAGTTTGAATTTGTTGGAATCTTATGCTACCATGCCTTGAAGATACTTGATATTAACAACACCAAAAAAGTCCTTGAACAGTACATACTCAGTAGATGAACAATTGATGCAAAAGTGGTTCGTATAGAGCGCAATCATGAGATATGTGAAGATCCCAAAATGAAGCTATCAAAACGCAGGAGAGATCTGTGCAGAATTTTTGTTCAGATAGCTAACCGAGCTGTTGAATCTGATGAAACATACTCTATTGCTATGACTAGTGTAGAGAAGTTAGCAGAGGATGTGGAGAAAAGCCTGAAAATTAGAGGTGATGCAGATACAGGTAGTTCACCTCAACAACAAGGTTTGCACTATGCTACAGACTGAATACTACTTGTGTTAACTCCACATATGTCATACAATTTATGTGTTTTGTAATATTTTAAAAATGAATTTTTCAGCTACACTACAGCAAGATCAGGTTATAAAACCAAAAGGTGTCAAGCCTAAGGAGAAGGCAATCCGTGGATCTGATAGACCAATTGGTGGATTTGAGAAGGCAACGCAAAAGAAAAAACATACCAAGAATGACCAAAGACATCTGATTCTACATCTGGTTTTGAGAAGGCAATACAAAAGAGGAAAAAGACCAACAATGACTCAAAGGCCTCTGGCTCAGCAATGCAATCAGATATTGCGACACATTTGCAATCACACACCATATGGGTATAAGTGTTCAACATTATTTACTAACATTATTTACTATTATTAACACTAGTCGCAATTCAGTAATGATATTGGAATCCCCTTTTTGATTTGAAAAGGGCCATTTAGGGACTAGTGTAGATCACCATCACATACAGACAGGAGACTACTATCATGGGTATTATCCAGTTGGAAATGCTTTTACGCATCGATCCTTCGGTTCTTTCTTTGGGACCCGTCAAGATACACAGCAAGAAAATACTACCAGTTAATCATTTGTTACAAATCCCTACAGTAATATGTTTTCCCGTTTTAATTGAACTACTGCAAGCCACAACCCACATTTTTTTTGGAGAATATATGTGTTTTTCGCACTGTCTATCAAATCCTTTGTATCAAACAAGTTATATTACCTAGGAACCATACTTTATATGTTTTGATAATTATTTAGCAAATTCTGTTTAGGAACTAATCAAATATGTCTCTAGATTTTTCTTGAGCGGTGCAAACTATACAGAAACAATTAATCCAAATATGTTACTGTTCAGGAACTCATTAGCTGATCGCAAGTATAATACGAAAGTGGTAAAGTGCATACTCAAGAAAAAAGGGAAAAGCACGAGACAACTAACCAGAATAAATTTGTCAGGAAAATTTCTTCCTCCAAGAAGACCATCGTCTTCAGCAGTTGTTGTCAGAAAGCTCACACATCACCCTCCCAGCTCGATGTCCCAGCATGGTGACCTTGATTGGACACGGCGACGAGAAAACTGCAAAATAAAAAATAATTACTACCCTAATCAAGAAATCTTCTTGCTACTAGATGTAAAGGGCGTGCTTCGTACGTTTGCTGCCGCTCGCCTAGCCTCGTCCGCTCGCCTCGCCTCGCCTCACCAGGCTAAAGCAAGGCTAGCTTCCAGGGGGTGTTTGCTTCCCTTGTCGCTGCTCATCTTGCCTCGTCATGCATTTTGGTCCAGCGGCGACGAAGTTCAAATCAACGACGGCGGGGTCGATTCAGCGGCTGCACAACTTGATTCGACGCCCGCAGAGGTTGAATTGGGGGCAGCAAACATCGAATCGGTGCCTGCGGAGATCGAATCGTCGAGCGGCGGGCAAGGGTTCCCAGCACGCCCAAAGTTTCGCTGATATCGAGCTCGGCAATTTGTGCAGCACAGCAGCAGCTAGACGAGCTTCGAACGGAGGGAAGACGAAGGGGATGACGGAGGCACGACAGACGAACCGACGACTCCGTTCGGTGGTCACGGTGGAAAATTAGTGGGCCCTGGCTTTTGGAGTGGAAACCAATAGATGGTCCCCACGTGGAGAGAGACACAGACGGAGACATGCAAAGGAGACACCGAAGCCGCGGCCTTTCCGGTGACAAACAATAAGTGGATTGTGGTCATATAGTTAACTAGTCAGCTTGACACGCGATGCGTGTCTGTAAAAAATAGTAACCTGAAATAATGACGAGAATGCATATTTGCTACGGGCGTCCCAGGTTTTTAGTTAACCCTAAATGCTGGTCAAAGCAGTTGATTGTGGTCAAATCATGGTCAACCTGGGCCATCACCTTGAAAACCTCCTTAACACTCACCATTGAGCACCTTAGACAAGTCAACACTAGTCACATTGGTCAAAACCCTAGCTAAGAGGGTCAAACCCCTTGATGTCAATATCTCACTCTAGAACTTTGGCCATGTTCTCCAACTTTTGTCTAAACACTCAAAATTCTACCAATATGAAAGTTGTGTAGAATTGTGAGGGACACATTTCAATTTCAAGTTGGCATTTCAAATTTTGAGAGGAAAACCTCCAAAAACCGAGTCAACGCAGAGGTTTGTCCTTTGACCACACCGAGAAAATCTACATCTTGGCATGGCGTTCCCAGTTGAACGAAGCCACAAAACCCCTACCACCCTTTGCAAAAATTTTGGTGGTTAGCCTCTACAACTTTGGTATCTACACTTTTCAAAGTTTCAATTCAATTTTTTGAGAAATTCGTGTTGGAACAAAGGCTGCTTGAATTGGAAAGGGGGCAACGGGCGCTCTGGCTTGCGCGCGTGCCGGCGCGTCGCGCCACGCGGCGGCCGGCGTACCGCCGCCCTTCCCTCGGCGTTCGGGTCCCCCCGGTCGGTCGGGCCGTGCGCCCGAGGTGCCATCATCGTGTCCGCGCTCCGCCCGAGCAAATCCCCCTTGGGGGCGCGCTAAAACCCGTGCGTGGCCGCCGCCCGTGCCCCGGTCGGACCCCCCCCCCCCCCCCCCGCGCCTCCCGCCGGCGACACCCTGTGCACCTCGGCTGTCGCACGCCGCGCCGTAAATTCCCGTGCCCTTCCTTCGAGACGACACCCGCGCTCCCCCTCAACATCACCGCACATATAAAAGGGAGCTCTTCCCCTCCCTGCGCGCGCACCGCCCCGTCGCATGCCATTGCCGCCGCCACGGTGAAGTTGCCCCTCCGCCCTTTGCCGCCGCCGGCCAAGCTCCTCAACCCCTCCCCTAGGACCTAGAGAAGCTCACACAGCCACATGTTGACCCGCATTTCGCCAGTGATCGCCGGAACCCAAGCCGAGGTGGGAGCACCGTCACGGTCTCGCCGCCGCTCGCCGGCATCATCTCCGGCAGCGCCACCAACCTCAATCGATCAGTGGTGAGTCTAATCGAACTTTTGTGCCCGCTTGTTCACCTGCTCCGGCCACCATTCGCCACCGGCGAGCTCGCCCCGCCGCTAGTGGGCATAGTTGTGAAGCCTGGGGGCATATCTGTGAAACCAAGGACCTAGATGCAAGGATTTGAAACTCAGTTTCTTAGCAGTTTAGTCCGGTGCCTTAGAAAAATCATAGAAATTCGTAGAAAAATAAGAAAAATGGAAAACCAATTTTGTTGGTTTCAATGAGACTAGACCTACAACTTTTGTGAAGCATGACCACGGTTTGACTTATAGATGTTTAATGAAAATTCAAATTCAGTTTGATATCATTTTGTTGTAGTTCAAAATATAGAAAGGCTATGGAGCTAAACATTGGTTATGTTGCTAGTTATATCATTTGTAGGGTCTGGGAAAAAATTTGCACAAAGTTACTATGTAGATCTTTTTATATGAATTACTTTGTATTTATGCTATTCCTGACTTATTGATTTTTGTAGCAAAATGTAAATTGATTTTTGTGCTCAACTTGTGTCTATGTTCATGTTATGCCTAGATTCAACTTTATTGAATTTATCATGAATTTATCTCTGTTAGAAATATTTAATCTCAATTTATGCTTAGATTTACATTTAAATGCATAGTTCAAATTTCAAATGTGTTTGTGATGAACATGCTAGTTTCCTAGACTTGTTTTATGCCAGAGAAGCTGTAGGAAAGAGTTAGGGTGCAGGAGCACTTTATATATTTATTTATGCATTTCTCATCATATATATATATATATATATATATATATATATATATATATATATATATATATATATATATATATATATATAGCTAGGAAATGCCATTTTTGGATGTATAGGTTTTATAGCTTCTTAAATTTCAAACCTTGGACCAGTGGTGTGTTTGGGTCCCTAGGGGCAACAACGTACCTTTGGCTCTGTTTTTATAGTTTATTTTGTTCTAAAAAGTTGAAATCCATTTAATCCTTATATTAAGTTTAATTAGAAAAATCACCTTTGCTTCCTTAACAATTTTATCAATTTGTGTGAGGCTTAATTAGGGTCTATGCTGTTTTGTGAACTTAAATTAAATTAACTACATAGATGTGTACACAATCACTATTAAAAAGATTAAAATAATAAACCTTCACATATAATAACCTTATTGAAAAGAATTATTAAATAATTGCTTGTCAATGTGAATATGGCCAACAAGAGTTGGATAAAATAATTAAACTCTCACTCCACCTGAACCTTCCATTGCATTCCGTGTACAACTCCCTGACGGTAACTACGCTCTCGTGCCGGAAGCTGAGGGAGGAGGAGCTAACGCAGAGCTGCAGTACGTGGAAGTAGTGAGGACACCGAGGACCCTCAGGCTAAATGTGCTGAGGAAGGCAAGCGCCGGTGCATTAACCTAAGTGTTTTTGAACTCTTATGCAACTATCTATGGATGATTGTGCATTTACGTTCAGGAGTTGAAATGAAACTCTAGATGCATGACCCCTAAGTACCTATGTCCTTTAATAGTATGATAGGACGGTAGCTGCCATGCTATAGGACTGTTACAATTCGAGTGATGCTTGTCACTCACGAGATTAGGTTCTTATGTTGGAATCATAAAATCTTTATAAGGATTGCTCATGTGGTAAGAGCACGAGATTTGGGCTCCGGTCCAATGGCTTTCGTGAGTTAAGTGTTTGAACGTACTAATCACTCGTCGGGAATGGGACCGGTAAGCCTAGTACCTTAATGAGGCGGTAAGGGATTTTACCGTCACTAATCTTGGGATGCGTCTCACGGCTAGCTACCGGTGGTGCACGTGTGATTCTTGGTGCCTCGCGGGGTATGCCAAATAGCCAGTACTAAAGACCGTAGCCTTTTATCCCGAACCGAAGATTTTTGGAACCACCTGGTGGTTGTCCTCGCGGGGCACCCTACCATGTGTTTAGGTCTACCTTGCAAGGTTTTAAATCAACTGTCCGTCGGCCTCTCACCGTTATCTGAGACTACTTATCCTACTGGCCATGAGATCCCTAATGATGGAAGTTGATGAATATTTATACTTGATTAATTGTATTGCACAACTTGTGCTTGCAATAGCTTGCTAACTTAGAAAAGAGTAATCAACTAGAACTTGTGCTAAAATCTTGTAAGTAAGGACATACTCTTTGTTGTTTTTCAACAAAAGAAACCCCCAGTGACCAAAAAGCCTCTTCTGTCTAGAGTTGGTGATGTAGCTATCACCGACGGGTAAGTCTTGCTGAGTATTAGTATACTCAACCTTGCTATAATCTGTTGTTCCAGGTAGTGCATTTGCTGATGTTTGGCCTGGAGAGATCCCGCATGGCTGGGAGCTGGAGCGGGTGGAAGACGATGAATGAAGGCATCATGGCAGGCCTCCTGTGATGCTCCTTGCACTGTGTAGTTTAAGTCCGTTGTTTTCAAAACTCTGAACTTCGTTATCATGTTAAAGACTTTGGTTTGTAATAATTAAACCCTTCGGGGTAGATTTGGATGTTAATCATGTGTTGTACTCTGGACTCACCTTCGCGTGAGTTTTAATGCATATATGTCGATCCTTGTAAAGTGATTTCACCGGGTGTTAACCCAGCAACTAACAACAGGATGATACTTTATTATCGCTTAATGACCGAAGTGAATTGATTTAGGCGATAATACGGTATTTTCCTGGGCGGGTTGTCACAAATGCTCAATACTATAATATTAAATCAAACAAATTTTTATCATGTACTCCCCCGTTTCAAAATACTTGTCGTTGTTGATTTATTTTCAACTTTGACCATTCGTCTTATTCAAAAAATATCACAAACATGTAAAATGATAAGTCAAGCTTAAAATACGAACAACATTAAAACATATTCAGAATAAATTGTACTTTAACAATTTTTTGAATAAGACGAATGATTAAAGTTACAGAAAAAAGTCAATGACGACAAGTATTTTTGAAATGGAGGGAGTATAACTTTTTTCTTAGAAATAGGTGACGGATTGATACGATATGTTACATTTTCAAATTTATGAACTGAAAGCAAAGTGAAAACGTATTAGTGCTATCACATGTGTATGATCACTTATCGTTTTCATCTTTAGGGCAGATTAAATATATTTTATACTTTTCATGTAACATAATTGCAAATGATGAAAACTTTCCTGATATTTTTAAAAAACCATTAGCTGACGCTTTTGTGACGCCCCAAGTTTTTAATTACCGTCATTAACGCTAATGACCGGATCAGCTGAGTCAAACCGATCAAACATCGGTAAAACCTAGGTCAACCTGGGTCATCACCCCGAAAACCTCGCCAATGAACCCTAATGAACCCCTTGACCAAGTCTACACACATCCGTAATGGGCCCTTGGCCAAAGCCACGGTCAAAACCGGCTTAACCGTGACGTCAGCGAACGTCGTCCGGAACTTTTCCCGCGTTCTCCAAAATTCACCTAAACACTTCCAAATCTACCTTTATGAAAGTTGTCCATCTTGTTGAGGGAAACAACTTTCATGTAGATTGGCATTTCAAATTTTGGGTGGAAATTGGTGAAAAACTCGATCGACCGACAGTACCTCCTGTTCGCAGGGACAGGCCGGCATTCAAAGTTGGCACGACGTTCCTGCAAAATCCGCCAAGAAAACACTAGACGACCTTTACAAAAGTTGCAGAGGGTAGCTAGATCTACAACTTTCGTATTCATCACTTCCTGCACTTGTATTCAAGTTTTGAGAGAAAATCGCGCTCAAAGTGGTCCAGTCCGAAACATGCAGCGCCAGGGCAAGGCCGCGCCGCGACGTCGCGCCGGCCGCGCGCGCGGCGCGCGCGCGCGCGCACGCGCGCCGCGCGCACGCGCGCGCGCGCGGGCCGCGCGCCGCCTCGGCGTCCGGCCCTCCGGCGCGTGTTCCCGAGGCAGGCCGCACTTCTCGAGACCTTGGACACCGGGAACGCCCTGAAAACCGAGCCGCCGTACGTGCATGCAAAGGACCGGCGGTCCGTGATCCGTCGTCCGACGCACGCGCGTCCCGAGGCTTTCTCCGCCGGTCCACTGGTCGCTAGGGGGCCTGCACGTCGCCTTAAAAGGGAGCCACCTCCCCTGGCCGCGGCGAACGCCCACCTCCCTGCCCGAACCGAGCCGCCGACGGCGCCGACCGGCACGGCCGCGGCGAGCTCCATTTCCCGGCCGACCACGAGTGTTCTCAAGGCTCCTCCACCCCCCTAGCCTCTCCAGGAGCTAAGCCCCGCCGCCCACAGTCCCTTCCCGAGCCGCCCCTCTCCGGACAGCGAGCTGCCGCGGCTGGCACCTGAAACGACCCGGATTTCCGCGAACGGAACCCCGAATCTTAGCACCTCGGTGGTAGTCCCAGGAGGGCTACCACGTGCAATCCCTGTCTCAGCGATTCCAAAAATCCATACAGAAAGATAAAAACAGTAAAGAAGAGTACAACATTTATTTTATTACATTAATCAGAGTACATCTCTTCGGCACATGCCGGGTACAAGTCCATCGGACTAAATCAAACGAAAATAAAACGTCTAGCAGCGGCTTCATGAAAGCGCGGGAACTCCATCTCCGCAGGCAGCTCAAGTGTAGGAAGAGCTCTAGTCCACCCAGCCGTCGTTGTCGAAGTCGTAGTCCGGCTCTGCGTCAGAGTCACCAGGGTCTACCCGATAAGCGGGTAGGTCATGTCAGCTTCCCAACAAAGAGGCGAAAGCGGTGTATATTCTACTATGCATGAGGAATCCCTAATCTGGCTGTAGAAAGCTTAAGCAAAGCAGCAGTGCAACGTACAAGGTAAGCAGAATACAGCTAAGAGGTCCACACCTCGGGGAAGCTTCCGCTTCCGAGGTCCACACCTCAGGGGTCCACACCCCGCTCAAGGAAAACCACACCAAAACACCGGATCTCAACCACGATCCAGATCCCAACTCTCATCTGCGATGTGGGGCCCACCGGCTCCTATCCCCACATCTCAACGGCCGAAGCCGGGCTCACACGCTCGGGGGAGAGAAGAAGCACAAGAGAAGTGTAACTAGTCAGGTGAGAGATCGAAAGACTGTCCATAACCAGTGGACACGGACTATAGCTATAGGTTTAACACTCTGCAGAGGTTGTACAACTGTACCCGCCCCGAATAGGTCCGGAACCGGCCGTCACCGTGTCCGACCCTACCATACGGCCGAAGCCCAAGTAAGTGGATAGTACCCTTCGCATCTCCGAGCCCGGCCCCGCCTCCGCGGCGAGCTCATACTACCCGCGAGAGGTCCCTCGAAGCCGTGGAACCCTTCCCCGGCCTCGCCGGGCAAAGTCTACTAAGGAGGGAAAGACCACTCCCGACACGATCACACCGATCCTCCTGCAGGAGGGGTGCTATCCACTACAAGTCTCACCCCGCACCCCCGCCCAAAACAAGGCGGGCGGTCTGTACGAAAATAGTCATCCGAAGCAAGGTCCACTGACGATCGGTCCTTAAGGGGCCGAGAGCGAGCACTCAACATCTCCATCCCACACGACACGACCCTCGGGTAAGAGGCCAGATCGCATCTTCCCTCGGCAGCCGTTCACAAGTAACCAGCGGCTCGCTCCCGCCAAAACACGGCAAGGAGATACACACCCGTAACACACGCTAGAATCACACCGAGATCCCCACATCTCGGCTCAAACCCGCAGCACCATCCATAATCAAACAACAAAAGTATGGATAGTTGAAGTAAGGGACTAGCTAGGGGTCCGTAGCTAGTCCCGGGTAGAAGAGCAAGGAAACAGGGGTATATCAAAGCATCAAGGCATGGCTATTAAACGGGTTATGCAATTCAACGGATCAATGCATTAAAGTAAAGCACTAGCGACTACAAAGCAACATAGGATCTATATGGTTGGGAGTGACATGACACCTTCGTTGCCGTTGAAGCGATCCGGCCGCCGAGCGGTGTACTCGGGGTCCTCCACGTCCTCTCCGGTCGAAGCTCGGGTCCGCGGCACGAGATTCGATGCGAAAATAAGATAACGGTGCACATCTAAGCAATAACTCCAAATAAAATCCAATATAGAAGATCCAAATGAACCCAAACTACCTACAATCAGCAAGGTTTCGCAAATACGGATTTATAGAAATTAGTTTTGTATTTTTACGAGCTCCCTAGAATTTATTATGAATTTTTAAAGCTTAAATACATTTTCCGGAATTTTAAATCGAAGAGAAAAGGGTTTTTCGAAAAAGAGGCTGCGACGTCGGCATGACGTCGGCCTTCCGGAGTTTGACGGGGCCGCCACATGGCCGGAAGTGCTCGGCCGGGCCGTGGGCGGCCCGCCGGACTCAATTTCGCCCGTGGGTTGGTTTCGGCCCAAAACGGCACCGCACCGCACGACCCACTAGAGGAGGCGTTCAAAGTCTAGTTTACCCCCTCCTGCTCTTAACCCGTGCTGGGCCGGCGGCCTGCCAGCAGATAGCTGGGCCTAGGGCCCAATCCTGGCCGTCGGCCTGTTTTTCCCCCTTTAACCCGGCGCAGCTCACCCGGTTGCCCAGCAAGTGCTCGACGATATGCCTTGGCGGCGCCGCGACCGCGCGGTGCGCCGCCGCCGGCGTCGGTTCGGTGTGCCTCTCGCCCGGCTCAACGTCTCCCGGGCCGTGGTGCACGTCACGGCGCGGCTGCGGGGTGTGCCGGCCGGGCGGGCGCTCAACCCCGTGGCCTCGCGCGCGCGCGCGCCGTCCCCGTAGCCGGGTACGATGCCGCCGCCGCCGGCGAGCCACGCGCGCGACGGCCCCAAAATCTTCCCCCGCAGGAACCCTCGGGTCGACGCCGGCACGGCCTCACGCCCCCGCACGTCCGGCTCGTTCACCGGCGCGGCCGCTCGGTAACCGCGCGCGCGCGCGCCGCGTCACGGCGACGCTCAGTCCCTGCACAGGAAGTCCGGCGCGAAGGCCAGCTGACCACAACCCTGCACAGGAGAGCACTGCTCGACGGCCAAACACACAACCTTTCCACGCACGGCGACAGCGTGCACCAGGAGGGCTCGCCCGCCGGCTTGGGGTAGCCGCAGCGCGACGCCTCCCCTGTTCACCTATTCCACCCGAGCCCGCATCGCTCTTCGCGCGGCGACGGCGTAGCTCAGAGGCACAACCGGCCCAGGAGCCCCCATCCGCCGCGGCACGGCAATCCCCGCGGCACGAAGGCCAGCACACGGCAAGAAATTCCATAGCGATGCGTCTCCATACATGGGGTGCCAACACAGGAAGAATCCAAGGGGGGGAAGGAGAAGAGAAAGCTCGCGGTGCTCACGGTGGGGCGACGGTGTAGTCGTGGCCGGCCTGTCGAAGACGTGTCGTTGGTGTTCCGGCGTGAAGGCGTTCCGGCGATGTAGACGCTCCCCGGTGGTGCAGGTGTTCACGTCGTCGCGCTCCTCCCCTGGCTCGACGTCGTGGTCCGTGTTCCCGCCGCTCCCGGTTCCCGGCTCCTTCCCCTCCTAGTGCGGTGCGACGGCGATGTCACTCCTCCCCGGCGCGACGCCTTCCCCCCCCCAACGGCGCGGCGCGGCGGTGGCGCGCCCGCTTTCTTCTTCCACTCCGGGCACGCGGCCCGAGCGAGAGGTAGAGGAAACCCCGGGAGGGGGTGGTTAGCCTTGCCTCCGGCCCCACACCGCCTCCTCCCCTTTTGAATCCGCGCCGCGGGGGCCTCGAGGGGGAAATCCCCCCGATACCCTTGGCTCGCCGCCGCCCGGGGGCGGTGGCGCCCGCGGTGGAGTCCCGGCCCGCCTCGGATGCGCATGGGAAGGGGCGGTGGCGTCCTTTGCCTTTTTCCCCGGTCGCCTCCCGTCCGCGCGCGCGGCGCCGGTCCTTGGCGTGCGTGCCGGCCCGGCGGCTCGGCCGCGCGCGCCCACCCCGCGCGAGCGGGTGGGGCCGGACCGGCGGCGCTCCCCCCCCGGCTCGGGCGGCCGGCGCGGTGGTCAAAGGGATAAGGGAAAGAAAAGGGGAAAGAGAGGGAGCTGACGAATGGGGCCCGCGCGGCAGAGATAGAGAAGGGGAAGGGGTGCTGCGCGGGTTAATGGGCCGAAAGGCACCTTGGGTTGGGCCGCTGCATCGCAAGGTAAGTTGAATACGGCCCAATGCACTTGGCTGCCCTTGCCTATTAAAACAAATTAGTTTGACTTAGGATTTGAATTAGAGTTTGAATTTGATTCCCTTTCAAATTCAAACTTCACTCATTTGAACTCCAATTAAACCAAAGAAAAACCAACTCACTAATTATACCATATTTTAAATATATGTTTTATAGATGGGCTAAAGTAGTGGAGAATTTAGAGAGAGGCTAGCAATTTTGGCTCAAAAATTGATAGCACCCAAATGCAAGCAAAAAGTTTTAAATTTTCGCAAAATTTACACACCTAATTTCCTGGGTTGTTACATTCTCCCCCACCACCGAGAATCTCGTCCTCGAGATTTAGTCCTCGACCTCCTCCGTGAACAAGTGAGGGTACTCTTTCCTGAGATCAGCTTCCTTCTCCCATGTTGCCTCTCGCTCTGTATGGTTGCTCCACATCACTTTACAAAAAGGGATGGTAGTCCTCCTTGTTTCCTTGACAGCTCTGTCCAAGATTTTCTCAGGATATTCTGTATACTCCAGGTTGTCTTGCAAGTCAAGCAACTCCATGGGCACTTGCTTTGCCTCCACTGCCTTCTCACTCTTCTTCAGCTGTGACACGTGAAACACTGGGTGAACTCCTGCCATCGTCTCGGGTAGTGCAAGCTGGTAGGCCAAACTTCCAATCCTACGGGTGATAGGGTACGGTCCCACGTACCTCGGTGCCAGCTTTCCCTTCACCAAGAACCTCTTGGTTCCTCGGAGCGGTGAGACTTTCAAGTACACTCTGTCGCCAACTGCAAAGGTCAACTCTCTCCTTCTCTTGTCGGCATAGCTCTTCTGACGGCTTTGAGCGACTTTCAGGTTCTCACGAACTTTCTCAACTTTCTCCTCTGCTTCCTCAATGATTGCTGGCCCAAACAGAGTTCGCTCTCCAACCTCTGACCAAGCTAGCGGGGTCCTGCACTTTCGTCCGTAAAGTGCCTCAAAGGGTGCCATCCGGAGACTTGCTTGAAAGCTGTTGTTGTACGAGAACTCGCAAACGGCAACCGCTCTCCCAATCGGTACCATAGGTGAGTGCACAAGCTCGTAGCATGTCCTCCAGGACCTGGTTGACCCTCTCTGTCTGACCATCTGTCTGTGGGTGAAAAGCTGTGCTGTAGCTGAGTGTGGTGCCCATAAGCTTGTCGAAGCTCTGCCAAAACTTGGAGACAAACTGTGGCCCTCGATCAGATACAATACTTCTGGGTGCCCCGTGCAGCCTGAGTATGTGATCTACGTACAGTTCTGCCAACTTCTCAGTTGCATACCTGGTCTTCACCGGCACAAAGTGAGCCACTTTAGTCAGCCTGTCCACTATGACCCAAACTGAGTCGTTTCCTTTTGGTGTTCTAGGGAGTCCCACCACAAAGTCCATGGAAATGTCCTCCCACTTCCACACTGGAATATCCAACGGCTTCAACAAACCAGCAGGTTTCTGATGTTCAATCTTTACTCTGCTACAGGTGTCGCAACAGGCCACGTAGTGTGCTATATCCTTCTTCATGTCCTTCCACCAGTACCTGATCTTCAGATCTCTGTACATCTTGGTGCTTCCCGGGTGAATCGAGTACCTCGAGTCGTGAGCTTCTCCCATGATCTGATCCCGGAGTGCCTTGTCCTGTGGTACACAGATCCGTTCTTTCAACCACACAGTGCCCTGTTCATCAACCCGGTAGTCCTCTGCTTTGCCCTGCTTCATTAGTTCTCGCAGCACTTTGATTTCTGCACACTCTTTCTGGGCTGTACGGATTCGCTCCTCCAGGTCATAAGTCACTTGCATTGCGTTGACTTGGCCTTGGTCTACAATTTCGATTCTCAGCTTCTCTAGCTCTTCATGCAGGGCTGGTTGCTCTTCCTTTACCATGAGGTTGTTGCAATATGTTTTCCGGCTCAGTGCATCTGCCACGACGTTAGCTTTGCCTGGGTGATAGTTGATCTCGACGTCGTAGTCCTTGATCAGCTCTAACCACCGTCTCTGCCTCATGTTCAGCTCGGTCTGTGTAAAGAAGTACTTCAGGCTCTTGTGGTCGGAAAACAGTTCACACTTGTTCCCTATTAGGTAGTGTCTCCAAATTTTGAGCGCATGCACAACAGCTGCCAGCTCCAAGTCGTGTGTCGGGTAGTTTTCTTCGTGTTTCTTCAGCTGTCTGGAAGCATAAGCCACAACTTTCCCTTCCTGCATCAGCACACAACCAAGTCCTTGCCTTGAAGCGTCACGGTAGACCACAAAGTCTTTCTTGATATCGGCAAGGTAAGCACCGGGGCCGTGGTGAGTCTCTTCTTCAGTTCTTGGAAGCTCTTCTCACACGCTTCTGACCACTCGAACTTCGTGTTGTTCTTGAGCAACTCGGTCATTGGCTTTGCAATCTTGGAGAAGTTCTCAATGAACCTCCGGTAGTAACCTGCCAACCCAAGGAAACTTCTGACATCTGTCACGTTTAATGGCTGCTCCCACTTGGTCACCGACTCAACTTTGGACGGATCCACAGCTATTCCCTCTGCTGACAACACGTGTCCCAAGAACGCGACCTTCTCCATCCAGAACTCGCACTTGCTGAACTTGGCGTACGGTTTCGCTGCCTCGGCCTCTCTAGCACGACTCTCGGGTGCTCCTCGTGCTCCTCGGTGGTCTCGCAGTAGATCGGGATATCATCGATAAACACCACTACAAACTCGTCCAACTCTTCCATGAAAACCTTGTTCATCAAGTTCATGAAGTAAGCAGGGGCGTTGGTCAGCCCGAAAGAAACCACCACGAACTCGTACAAGCCGTAGCGTGTGGTGAAGGCTGTCTTGGGTATATTCTGCTCTCGAATCTTCATCTGGTGGTAGCCTGACCTCAAGTCGATCTTGGAGAAGAACCTTGCCTTTTTGAGTCTATCCAGCAAATCCTCGATCCTGGGTAGTGGGTACTTGTTCTTGATTGTCATCGAGTTGAGCGTGCGGTAGTCAATGCACATCCTCTTTGTGCCGTCTTTCTTCTCCACGAAGAGCACTGGTGAACCCCACGGTGAGGCACTCGGCCGAACAAACCCTTGCTCGAGCAACTTCTTGAGCTGTTTCTTCAACTCGTCCAGCTCATCGGACGACATCCTGTACGGACTCTTTGCAACGGGCCCCGCCCCTGGCATCAACTCAATCACGAACTCCACGTCCCGGTCTGGGGGTAACTCCGTAAGCTCCTCTGGGAACACGTCCGGAAACTCACGAACCACTGGGATCTCTTCAATCTCTTTCCCACTCATGTTGCGCATCATCGTAGCAACCTTCGGACTCTGTGGCTCGATCCGCACTGTAGTTCCGCTGGGGTGTTCTAGCTGTATCACTCTGGGGTTGCAAGAGACTATCCCGTTGTGCTTTGCCAACCAATCCATCCCTAGGATCACGTCAATCCCGGTGGACTCCAAAACTGTCAAGTCTGCCGTGAACTGTAGCCCCTCAAACACCATCCTCACTCCCCTGCACTCTAACGTACTCCTCTTCTCTCCTAGCGGAGAGCTAGTCAAGATAGGCCTTGGTCGAGGCTTAGTTGGTAAAGACCTTTCTCTAGCAAACTTGTTAGAAATATACGAAAACTGAGCTCCAGTATCGAACAAAACAGTAGCCAAAACTGAGTCAACAAGAAACTCACCAAGTGTGACGTCGGGTGCGGCTGCTGCATCCTCGGCGGTGAGGTGGTTCAGACGGCCTCGAGTAGGCCGGCGGGCGAGCGGTCCTCTGCCGAGTACGGGGTGGCCGTCCTCCCGGTGCTTTGGTGGCTTGGCCGGGGTCCGGAACCGAGAGGCTGCGCGGTTCGACTCCCCGGTGGCGCTGCTGCCGCGGACACTCAAACGACTTGTGCCCAACCCGACGGCGGTTGAAGCAAGTCACCT
Source organism: Cenchrus americanus (assembly GCA_947561735.1). Lineage (NCBI taxonomy): Eukaryota > Viridiplantae > Streptophyta > Magnoliopsida > Poales > Poaceae > Cenchrus > Cenchrus americanus. The sequence continues at coordinate 16,052,610 of OX387241.1, forward strand.
TGGATCCGTCGGTGGACCGCGGTGGTGGCCTCGGTTTCCGACCGTTCGACCTCCACTCCCGCCCCGGGTTGGCTCGCTCTCGCGGGCCGAGACCGAGAGGCGTGGTGCCTCTGCTGTGACTGGTGGCCCTGAGCGTAACCTGTCTTCTGCCTCTGAGGTGGTCCTGAGCGTCTCCGCCCGGTCCGAGCGCTTGGACTTGCTTCCACGAACCTCCATGTACTCAAGCCTTGACCTCTCCACGATCAGTGCCTTGTCGATGATGGAGCGAAGTGTCGGGCAGTCGTGCGCGGACAAGTGGTGTGCCATCCCCTTGTGCGGCCCCTTTACGAACCGGTAGACCTTCTTCTTCTCTCGTGTCGGTGTCTTCGGCACGTACCTCATCGGCTCCCCGGTAGCGGTTGGCGTACTCCCCGCACCGACATGTTTCCCATCTTGAGGTGCCCGAACTCGTCGGCCTTCCCCGTCCATCACCGCATCCGGAATGTGGTGACTCCTGAAGGCCTCCACGAACTCGTCCCACCCGATGTGCAACGGGTCCCGGTGCGAGTCACGATGTTGTCCCACCACGCACCGGCCGTGCCGATCGGTGCGGTGCGCCGCCACGGTCACACACTCCTCCTCGGTAAGCTCGGTCAGCTCCAGCTTCTTCTCGATCTCACGTAGCCAGTTGTCCGCATCCATCGGGTCTGCTGAGTGGTCGAAGGTAGGCGGTCGCAGCTTGTTGAAGTTCTCAACCTTCTTCTGGAAACCCTCTGGCGCGTAGCGGTTCTGACCCCTAGGGTTGTTGTTGTTGTTCTGCGCTAGCATCTGGGTGATCGTCTGCATCAGTCGAGTCCGCATCGCCATCACATCGGCCAAGTTCGGGGAGGGGGTGGCGGTGGTGGAACCTCGTGTCCCCGAGCCCGGCTTTGCTCCTCCCTCGGGGCCGGGGTACTGCTCGTGCTCGAGCTCCTCGCTCCCCGAGCTCCCTCGTCGTCGTGCGCGGCTCCTCGACCGCCAACTCGGCCTCCTCGGCCTCCGCGGCCTGCCAGGCCCCCGCGAAGCCCGCCTCGTGGCGCGTGACCTCCACGGCGTCCACGGCCTCTCGCCCCCCGGCGGGCTAGGGGCATCCTCCCCTCCGTCGTCCCCAGCGACCTCCTCGAAACGGGCCAGGAGTCGCCCGGACCTCCTTGCTCCCGACATCTGTTCCAGTTGCAAGAGTTAGTAGCGGTAGGGAGAATGTATCTATTAAGGTTATTAACTATAAAGGAGTAATCCTGCTAACAGTCACAGAATTTCAGACAGACATAAAGAAGCATGAAATCCGAAAGAAACCATGAAGATCCATGTCACTCAATCAATGCCACCATACAAAAGGGGTGTACCTCGAGGTTTACTCCGACAACCTTCGAGGGTACACGGCAACACATCACGCTAACGCATGGTACATCATGGGGGTAGCCTCTACAAGCATGACAGCATCACATCTAACTTATTACAGCGACTCAGAATCTACAGCTAAGACTCTACTCCCATCACGGGGTACACTGAGGTGCCTCGGGGCTGGCGTCTGGTGGAACTGAGTAGAACGGCGGTGAGTGTGCCCCTGGGTATCCCGGCACCCTGATCGCCGGTCCTCCGTAGTAGTCACAGGTATCCTGAAGAGCACGGTCCATCTCCGCTGTGTCCTGGGAACCTCTCGGGTACGGGCGTACTCGTGGTAGGTGCGTCGGGGGAAGCTCGAAAGTCTCTGTCCTCAGTCGGGGTCTCTTCTTGGGTGGTAGCTGTGCGGAGAGCGCCTCCAGCTCTGTCAGCCTCTGCTGGTCAGACCGCTCCCAAGCCGCGCGGGTCCTGGCTGCTCGGTCCCTCTCCTCGTAGACCAGTCCTCCAAGGTAACACAAGTGGTGGTAGTTGTGTCGACTCGCCTCCTGTAGATCCCACACCTTGACTTGATAGTCGGCGGGCCGCAGCCTCCGACCGACTCCAACCGATCTCTCGCCTCTGCCCGGCCTCACCCTCGTCCTCACGCGAGGCCTCCACCGAAGCCCGGTGCGGCTCCCCGCTCGCCCTCAACCGCGCCTCCGGAGTAGCGATCCTCCCGGCGTCCCTCTCGGTCTTTGGCCGCGCCGCCGCCACCCAAGCCGTACTAGCTCTCCGTTCCTCATGTGCGACGCCTCCAGCTCGTCAAGTATATCCTCTCTCTCCACCTCCAGGTCCCGAACCTGCCGCAGGGCAGCGTCACACCTCCACCGAAGGTACACTATCTCCCCGTCTGCCCAGTACTGTGCCTGATCCTGAGCCAGGATGCACCGTCTGGCCGCGAGCATCACCTGGTCCTCCTCCTCAACTGAAGTCACCTCCAAGTACCGTGCCCGGTCCCTCGAGTCCCAGCGACCCTGGTCGTAGATCTCTGTCGGAAGCACGCTGAAAGGAGTGTCCTTCAGCCTCTCCCTGAGCTGGACACAAACCTTCTTGAGAGCCCTGCGTGCGCCAGTCTGGTGTGCCTCCGTGACCGAACTCTCGAAACAGTGCACCTCGACCTCCTCGAACTCTGGCACCCGTGGGTCTGCCGGCACCGTGACGGTCAGGTAAGTGGGGGTCTGCTCCAAGTGCCCCATGGCCCTCCCCTTGTAGCTGACTCCGCCGGTCTCCACTCCAGCTGCCTCCAGGCACTCTCTCAGCAGGTGGCAGAAGCCTCCGTAGCTCTTGCCGTCCGACTCCAAAGGAACCCACGTAGTCTCCGCCATCTGCACAACGTTGTTAGAGCGTAGTTAGTAAGGTAGTTAGTGAAAGTTAATGAAGGTAATGCATATATATAAGTATAGTTATATACATACGGAAGCCAAGGGGTTTATATAAAGTTTCAAGGTTCAGAAACGGCTTCCTATACTATCGACCATTCCTGGGGCTCGTCCTACAGTCAAGCATGGCTCTGGTACCAACTGAAACGACCCGGATTTCCGCGAACGGAACCCCCGAATCTTAGCACCTCGGTGGTAGTCCCGGAGGGCTACCACGTGCAATCCCCCGTCTCGCCGATTCCAAAAATCCATACGTAAAGATAAAAACGAGAAAGAAGAGTACAACATTTATTTTATTACATTAATCGTAGTACATCTCTTCGGCACATGCCGGTACAAGTCCATCGGGACTAAATCAAACAAAAAAAAAACGTCTAGCGAGCGGCTTCATGAAAGCGCGGGAACTCCATCTCCGCGCAGCGGCTCAAGTGTAGGAAGAGCTCTAGTCCACCCAGCCGTCGTTGTCGAAGTCGTAGTCCGGCTCGCGTCGAGTCACCGTGGTCTACCCGATAAGCGGGTAGGTCATGTCAGCTTCCCAACAAAGAGGCGAAAGCGGTGTATATTCTACTATGCATGAGGAATCCCTAATCCGGGCCGTAGAAAGCTTAAGCAAAGCGACGAGTGCAATGTACAAGGTAAGCGAGAATACGGCTAAGAGGTCCACACCTCGTGGAAGCTTCCGCTTCCGAGGTCCACACCTCGTGGGGTCCACACCCCGCTCAAGGAAAACCACACCAAAACACCGGATCTCAACCACGATCCGGATCCCAACTCTCATCCGCGATGTGGGGCCCACCGGCTCCTATCCCCACATCTCAACGGCCGAAGCCGGCTCACACGCTCGGGGGAGAGAAGAAGCACAAGAGAAGTGTAACTAGTCGGGTGAGAGATCGAAAGACCGTCCATAACCGGTGGACACGGACTATAGCTATAGGTTTAACAATGCAGAGGTTGTACAACCGTACCCGCCCGAATAGGTCCGGAACCGGCCGTCACCGTGTCCGACCCTACCATACGGCCGAAGCCCAAGTAAGTGGATAGTACCCTTCGCATCTCCGAGCCTCGGCCCGGCCTCCGCGGCGCAGCTCATACTACCCGCGAGAGGTCCCTCGAAGCCGTGGAACCCTTCCCCGGCCTCGCCGGGGCAAAGTCTACTAAGGAGGGAAAGACCACTCCCGACACGATCACACCGATCCTCCCGGGAGGGGTGCTATCCACTACAAGTCTCACCCCGCACCCCCGCCCAAAACAAGGCGGGCGGTCTGTACGAAAATAGTCATCCGAAGCAAGGTCCACTGACGATCGGTCCTTAAGGGGCCGAGAGCGAGCACTCAACATCTCCATCCCACACGACACGACCCTCGGGTAAGAGGCCAGATCGCATCTTCCCTCGGCAGCCGTTCACAAGTAACCAAGCGGCTCGCTCCCGCCAAAACACAGCAAGGAGATACACACCCAGAACACACGCTAGAATCACACCGAGATCCCCACATCTCAGCTCAAACCCAGAGCACCATCCATAATCAAACAACAAAAGTATGGATAGTTGAAGTAAGGGACTAGCTAGGGGTCTGTAGCTAGTCCCGCAGGTAGAAGAGCAAGGAAACAGGGTATATCAAAGCATCAAGGCATGGCTATTAAACGGGTTATGCAATTCAACAGATCAATGCATTAAAGTAAAGCACTAGCAGCTACAAAGCAACATAGGATCTATATGGTTGGGAGTGACATGACACCTTCGTTGCCGTTGAAGCAGTCGCTGCCCGGAGCAGTGTACTCGGGGTCCTCCACGTCCTCCTGGTCGAAGCTCGGGTCTGCGGCACGAGATTCGACGCGAAAATAAGATAACGGTGCACATCTAAGCAATAACTCCAAATAAAATCCAATATAGAAGATCCAAATGAACCCAAACTACCTACAATCAGCAAGGTTTCGCAAATACGGATTTATAGAAATTAGTTTTGTATTTTTCTGAGCTCCCTAGAATTTATTATGAATTTTTAAAGCTTAAATACATTTTCTGGAATTTTAAATCAGAAGAGAAAAGGGTTTTTCAGAAAAAGAGCTGCTGACGTCAGCATGACGTCAGCCTTCCAGGTTTGACGGGCTGCCACATGGCCAGAAGTGCTGCTGGGCCGTGGGCGTCCCAGCGGACTCGATTTCGCCCGTGGGTTGGTTTCGGCCCAAAACGGCCTGCACTGCACAGCCCACTAGAGGAGGCGTTCAAAGTCTAGTTTACCCCCTCCTGCTCTTAACCCGTGCCGGGCCGGCGGCCTGCCAGCAGATAGCTGGGCCTATGGCCCAATCCCGGCCGTCGGCCTGTTTTTCCCCCTTTAACCCGGCGCAGCTCGCCCGGTTGCCCAGCAAGTGCTCGACGATATGCCTTGGCGGCGCCGCGACCGCGCGGTGCGCCGCCGGCGTCGAGGTTCGGGTGCCTCTCGCCCCGGCTCAACGTCTCTCGGGCCGTGGTGCACGTCACGGCGCGGCTGCGGGGTGTGCGGCCGGCGGGCGCTCAACCCCGTGGCCTCGCGCGCGGCGCGCGGCGCGCCGTCCCGTGGCCGGCACGATGCCGCCGCCGCCGGCGCGCGCCACGGCGCGACGGCCCCAAAATCTTCCCCCCGCAGAACCCTCGGGTCGACGCCCGCACGCCCCCACGCCCCCGCACGTCCGGCTCGTTCGCCGGCGCGGCGCGCCCGGTAACCGCTGCGCGCCGCGCCGCGTCACGGCGACGCTCAGTCCCTGCACAGAAGTCCGGCGCGAAGGCCACCGACCACAACCCCCGCACAGAGAGCACCGCTCGACGGCCAAACACACAACCTTTCCACGCACGGCGACGGCGTGCACCGGGAGGGCTCGCCCGCCGGCTTGGGGTAGCCGCGGCGCGACGCCTCCCCCCCCGTTCACCTATTCCACCCGAGCCCGCATCGCTCTTCGCGCGGCGCCCGCGTAGCTCCCGCAGGCACAACCGGCCCAGGAGCCCCCATCCGCCGCGGCACGGCAATCCTGCGGCACGAAGGCCAGCACCCAGGCAAGAAATTCCATAGCGATGCGTCTCCATACATGGATTGCCAACACAGGAAGAATCCAAGGGGGAGAAGAGAAGAGAAAGGCCGCGGTGCTCACGGTGGGGCGACGGTGTAGTCGTGGCCGGCCTGACGAAGGCGTGTCGTTGGTGTTCCGGCGTGAAGGCGTTCCGGCGAGGTAGACGCTCCCCCGGTGGCGCAGGTGTTCACGTCGTCGCGCTCCTCCCCTGGCTCGACGTCGTGGTCCGTGCTCCCGCCGCTCCCCGGTTCCCGGCTCCTTCCCCTCCCCGGTGCGGCGCGACGGCGATGTCACTCCTCCCCGGCGCGACGCCCCCCCCCAACGGCGCGGCGCGGCAGTGGCGCGCCCGCTTTCTTCTTCCACTCCGGGCACGCAGCCGAGCAGAGGTAGAGGAAACCCCAAGAGGGGTGGTTAGCCTTGCCTCCAGCCCACACTGCCTCCTCCCCTTTTGAATCCGCGCCGCGGGGCCTCGAGGGGGAAAACCCCCCGATACCCTTGGCTCGCCGCCGCCCGGGGCGGTGGCGCCGCGCGTGGAGTCCCGCCCGCCTCGGATGCGCATGGGAAGGGGCGGTGGCGTCCTTTGCCTTTTTCCCCGGTCGCCTCCCCGTCCCGCGCGCGCGCGCGCCGGTCCTTGGCGTGCGTGCCGGCCCGGGCGGCTCGGCCGCGCGCGCCACCCCCGCGCGAGCCGGTGGGGCTGGACCGGCGGCGCTCCCCTGCCTGGCTCGGCTGACCGGCGCGGTGGTCAAAGGGATAAGGGAAAGAAAAGGGGAAAGAGAGGGAGCTGACGAATGGGGCCCGCGCGGCAGAGATAGAGAAGGGGAAAGGGGTGTTGCGCGGGTTAATGGGCCGAAAGGCACCTTGGGTTGGGCCGCTGCATCGCAAGGTAAGTTGAATACGGCCCAATGCACTTGGCTGCCCTTGCCTATTAAAACAAATTAGTTTGACTTAGGATTTGAATTAGAGTTTGAATTTGATTCCCTTTCAAATTCAAACTTCACTCATTTGAACTCCAATTAAACCAAAGAAAAACCAACTCACTAATTATACCATATTTTAAATATATGTTTTATAGATGGGCTAAAGTAGTGGAGAATTTAGAGAGAGGCTAGCAATTTTGGCTCAAAAATTGATAGCACCCAAATGCAAGCAAAAAGTTTTAAATTTTCGCAAAATTTACACACCTAATTTCCTGGGTTGTTACAGCACCGGCCGCCGCCTGCGTGCTTGCTCGCCGGTGCCGCCACGGCCCTGTCCAACACCCCAAACCGAGCCCCTAGTAACCCTAGACCCTTTCCCCGTCCTTCCCCGGCCGCGAGCGCCGGCGCGCTAGCCGGATTTTGCTCCACCGCGCCGGCCGGCCGCCCAGGGGCCACATTGCGAAACCCAATTTCTTTCCGAGGGCCTCCCTGCAAAAGGTTAACTCAAATAGTATTGTGTTTTGGCTGATTCTTGTAAATTGCGTAGAAAATCATAGAAAATAAGAAAAATGCAAAACCAATTTTGTTGGATTCATGGTGAAATATCCCACAACTTTTGTTATTCTGGACTGAGCTAATTCTTGTTAGTTTTTGCATGAAAAATACAAATGTGAAAAACCTAGATCTGCAATATCTCTAAATATATAAATTCTCTGTAGCTAATTTTTGGATAAGTTGTGTGTTAGGTCATGACTAGCTCCTATGCCAAATATTGCACAAAGTTATGATGTAAATCTTTTGATAAAAATGTTTTTCCATTGCTGCCAGATCTGCATAAATGATTTTTCTAGCTAAAAATAATTAGGTTTTTGCAACCAACTTTTGCACATTGTCTTTTAATGCCAAAAACACACATCTGGTGAATGAATCACAATTTTATAATTACCAGAAATATTTATTCTTGAATTATGCTTGTTTTTCTTTTAAATTTCATAACTCAAGTTTCACAATTGTTTTAGGTGTGTGTGCTGCACCACTAGGCTATATTTGAGCCTTATAACATGTGTGAGAAAGTTTGGATCATTTTGTTGAGTAATTATTTTTGTGTGCATTTACCTTGCCCTTCTAGCTAGCTTTTGCTTTTTCAAAAATAATTAATTTATGGCTATCCAAAGCTCGCATGTGTGTCCAGTGGCTTGTTATAGGTGTTTAGAGTGTAACACGCCCTGTCGGGCATACACCCCGGGCACTCATTCAAGGATGGAGGAAGAGTAGAAGACGGACTCCTACTAGAATTCCCCTGTACTCCTACTAGGACTCGCTCTGTGTAATCCTATTAGGACTCCTGCCTTGTAACCGACTAGGAACCCGCCCCCTGGACTATATAAAGGAGGGTCGGGTACCTAGCCGCACATCCACAATCCCTTCGGGGAACAACACCAAGCGCAGGGCACAATACTACCCCAAACAGGACGTAGGGTAGCTACTCCGGCTACCCGAACCTGTATAAATCTCGTGTCTTGTGTCCTCGCGCGTACCTTCGGGTTTCAGATCATGGCGATCCCCACCTTCTACCTCGCTGCGGGTACCTCCCATGGAGGTCGAGAGGTTTAAACACCGACAGCTGGCGCCCACCGTGGGGCCATCGTCACGATCATTGGGCGAATTTGAAGGACATTATCAAGATCAAACAACATCGGCGAGTCCAAGATCGGAGCAAACAAGCGGAATCTGCGGCAATTTCGATTGTTTGTGTCTGTATCCAAGCCGCTTCAGAGCTATGGTGATGTCCCATACATACTATTTCTATGTGCGAGAGGGGAAAAAGAATCAATTACGGAGCTACACATGGCACACCAAGGCAATCCAGGATTCATTGAGTCCGTTTCGAAGTCCAACTTCTTGCGGTGCAGTACGCCGAGTTCGGAACGACGTGCGCTAGGAAGCTGTTTTTTCCACCGAAGGCATGCACACACAGATCCAAGCGGAAGCTACACAATTCAGCTATGATCGCTGCTACACGCACACGGAACACGTACACAAGTACGACTACGTCGACATCTGACTGCATCAACACGAGTACGACTACTCATCACTCGGCCGCACAGGCTCCACGTCAACCTTGCCGTGCACCGCAAGTACTCGTCTCCCGGCCGCACGGGCTCTACGTCAACCTTGCCGTGCGCCGCGAGTACTCGTCTCTCGGCCGCAGCGGCTCTACATCGACAACGCTGTACGCCGCCGCGGCATCGTCTTTTGGGCGTACGACTACTTCGACTACTCACCTCGACTAGTAAACTTGTCGAGGGCGGCTACTATGTCATCAACAACTAGTCGGATCCACCTCCAACTAGTCGACTTCAGCTACAACCGTCGCGGCTCCATCACCGACCGCCAAGGCTTCGTCGACACTTGTCCGCGAATTAAGCTAAGTCACTTATTTCAATAATTATTTCTTCTTCGGCTTGTTTTCCGCATACAGGAACCAACGCTGAAGACTACTTCGTGTACGCCTCTCAACGGCTACCTGCCAGCAGAGCTACACCGTGCCAGCTATTCCTTGGGGACCGTTGATTGGCTGTCACAGGCTTGGTACACCAAATTAGGAGGCTCTTGCCACGACGTTTCGTGTACTGAGTGCTGGAGGCGCACAACGGCCGCACCCCCGAGGAGGCACTCGCGCAATCTCGCTCTCCGCCATGCGGAACAACGAGCAATCGCGCTCTCTCTTGTCGCCATGTCGACTACTTTCGTCTACCTCTTAATGGTCTCGCTACAGTAGCACACGCCTTGATCCGCGCAAAGCCTCGGCTCTCCTGTCATGCCTCCACGCCCCCAGCGGCTATGGCTAAACAGGCTCCTCAGAGACTGGGTGCTTAAACCAGCTCTCCTGTCATGCCTCCACGCCCCCAGCGGCTATGGCTAAACAGCGACCAAAGAGACTGGGCGCTTAACAGCATCAGGCTAACTACTCGACACCTAACGACCGAAATAAGAGCATGACACATGACATTTACACTTATATTCATATCTGTATTTGTCATTAGTAGATTCAATTTCTACAAAAATGCTACATCATGTATGCATCTCTACTTTCAGGTCAAGCTCCGGCGACGACTTTCCGGTACGCTTCGCGTACCTCCATTGGCGCGGCTAGTTCTCAAACTCGGGGGCTACGCACCAAATTACTACTCGATCACAACTCGAGTAGTCTCCGCTAGCTCTCTAGCTCGGGGATCAGCACCAACAACTACTCGACGTGGCTCCTACGACTCACCTGGCGACGAGCTCGGGGGCTGAACGCTACAAGTGTACTCAGATGATGACTTCCGCAAACACTGAAGACCCTTGGATTGATTCTTCAATCGTTTCAAGGCTCGGGGGCTACTAGGCTACACTCATCAGTTGATTTTTTCAAGACCGAAGCAGAATCAAGATTGACCCTCAGCTAGAGTCTACAACTCAACCTAAGGCTCGGGGGCTACTCCATATGGAGTGAGATTTTGCAATCGCACTTTCATATAATCTCGACTTCAAGACTGATGAGTTGGACCACCTTCCAGCCTCGCGGCAGTTCAAGTACTATTGAAGACTTCTCCAAGCAGTACTCGAGGACGCTCAAGAACTACTCGAAGAGGCTTCAAGACTACTCGAACTGCTACTCTCGACTCCAACGTGCTCGGGGGCTTGTCGGGCATACACCCCGGGTACTCATTCAAGGAAGGAGGAAGAGTAGAAGACGGACTCCTACTAGAATTCCCCTGTACTCCTACTAGGACTCGCTCTGTGTAATCTTACTAGGACTCCTGCCTTGTAACCGACTAGGAACCCGCCCCCTGGACTATATAAAGGAGGGCCGGGTACCTAGCCGCACATCCACAATCCCTCCGGGGAACAACACCAAGCGCAGGGCGCAATACTACCCCAAACAGGACGTAGGGTAGCTACTCCGGCTACCCGAACCTGTATAAATCTCGTGTCTTGTGTCCTCGCGCGTACCTTCGGGTTCCAGATCATGGCGATCCCCACCTTCTACCTCACTGCGGGTACCTCCCATGGAGGTCGAGAGGTTTAAACACCGACACGCCCATCCAATGAATTTTCTTAATTAACTTCATGAATAAAAGCTATGGAAGCAATTAAAGGCTTAATAGTCATTAAATGGGAAAAATCACCAAACCACCCTTGCTTACTTGTGTGTGGCTATAAATCGATTTAAAAAGCTAAGAGCCTGTTCGGTTGGCTGGTGGCTGATGGCTGGTGCTGGTTTGTTCTGAGAGAAGAGTCTTGTTGGTCGGTTCTTTGGTGGCCGGTTTGTTCCGAGAGAAAAGTCTTCTTGGGCCGGTGGGCGATAAGCCGAGCGAACAGGCTGTAAATGCACCTACCCACTACTGTTTGTGAATTTAAATTAAATTAATTACATATATATGTACACAGTCACCATCGAAAAGAATATCTAATAAAGATTTGCAAATTGTTCCTTTTTGGAAGAGTATGCTAAATGTATTCGTATCTAGGTGAATGTGCCCAACAAATACACCCCCTGATTGACAAATGGTTTGTAAGTGATTAAAGTAAAAACCGTCGACTAAATCTTGCATTTGCATCTTCGTGTAGATCTTTTCGCCAATAGACGTACGCTCGTGCCGGAAGGAGGAGACGAAGGTGCCGACAAAGAGCTGCCGTGCGTGAACGTAGCTCAAGACCTGGACCCAAGTCCAGAAGGGCCCAAGGCCAACCTTGCCAGTGAAGGCAAGCCCCGGATCATTAACCCCGTCTTTTAAAATTATGCAATTATGTTTGTTACGATTGTGCATTTACGTTTCAGGAGTTGAATTGAAACCCTAGATGCATGATCCTTAGGTACCTATGCTCTATCACTAGTATGCTAGGTCAATAGCTGCTATGCTATAGGACCCGATAGAAGTCGAGTGATGTTCGTCACTCGTGAGAATAGGTTCCTAGATAGGAATCACAATATATCCTTAAATGGATTGCTCACGTGGTAAGAGCATGGGATTTGGGCTCCAGTCCAGTGGTTATGTGGGTTAAGTGTTTGAACGTACTAAGCACATGTCGGGTATGGGACCGGTAAGCCTAGTAACTTAATGAGGCGGTGCGGGATCCTACCATTACTACTCTTGAGAAATCGCCTTACCGGCTAGCTACCGGGAAGGGGGGTGTATTGTGTGAGACTGGATACTTTGCGGGGTATACCAGTTAACCTTGCACCCAGGACTGTAAGATTCGATCCCAACCCGAGGATTTTTGGAAACAGCCTGGGAAAGTTGTTCCTTTGTGGGCAGCCTACCGTGTGTTTGGGTTTACCTTGCAAGGTTTAAATCAATCGATTGCCGGCCTCTCACCGTTATCCGAGACTCGCTTAATCAATCGGCCATGATATCCCATAATGATGGAACTCGAGGAATACTTGTTGTATGAATTAATTGCTTGTCCAATTCTTGATTGAATTAGATGGCACACTTAGAAATGGTAATCAACTAGAACTTGTGCTAAAAATTTGAAAGTAAGGATCTACCCTTAGTAGCTGTTTAGCAAAAGGAACTCCACCGGCCAAAAGCCTTTCATGTCTAGAGTTTGGTGATGTAGTTATCGGTTAAGTCTTACTGAGTATTAGTATACTCAGCCTTGCTTTAAAACTGTTGTTGCAGGTGTGATTGACCGGGTAGGTGACGACAAGTGATGACATCACGGATGGCCTCCTGTGATGTTTACCGTTGCGCTAGTTTAAATTATTTCCGCTGTTTTTCGAACTCTGAACCTTTACTCCATGTCATGAACAATGGTTTGTAATAAAATGTTTAATTCATGTTGTACTCTGGACTTGCCTTCGCGTGAGTTTTAATGCATGTGTCGATCCTCTCTTCGATGTCCAAGTGATTTACCGGGCGTTAACCCGGCAACGAACGACAAGATGATACTTTACTATTGCTTAATGACCAAAGTGGATCGGTCTTAGGCGATAGTACGGTATTTTCCTGGGCGGGTTGTCACAGCTTTCAACAATAGCGTGGGTCCCACCAAGTCGGCATATGTGGGTCCCACATGTATGTGTGTCCCACATAAACCATGTGTGGTCCAACCAAGTCGGCCTTGCTATAGATTATGTGGGTCCCGAGTGGGTCCCACATGTATGTGTCCCGCAGGAACAATGTGTATGGGTCTCATGTGGGATCAGAACTCACGAATGAGTTCGAAACCTAACAAAATTAGCATATGTACATAGCTTAATATATCGAATTATGATGGTAACAAATCTAATAGCTAAAAATTCGCCATGTCCCTCACACGCCCCACCACCAATGAGGCTACCGGAGGCGGAGGGTGGGAGACGATAGAACCAACGCTGGAGTCGGTGTCACCGTCCAATCACCTTTCACAAATCATGATTACCGTTGGAGAGATGAGAAGGGTACGCATGCACATTTTTTATGATTCTACAATAATTAATTGTGTCTAATTAAATTTTGAAAAAAAATAAATGTAGGATGAAACAACAGTAAGAGGCTACTACCATTTCATCTGACCATTTTTGAAAATGTAGCAATGAGACGGCGTCGGGGGTACACAATGACACATCTCAAACAACCACGGAACTGTAATGGTATTGACATAGTAAGTCAAATAATACTGATGTCCTTCAAAGCCGTGACAATTTTTATGACACAGATCTAATTAACTCATGAATTTTGTTTATGTTATTTTCTTGATGTGATGATCTTTCGGTGTTCAGAGCTAATTTCCCATGAACTTTCCTTCTCCATCTGTAGATTTTTTTCACGACACATCGTGTTGAAAAAAGATTACGAATAAAAATTTTCAACTTGCAACCAAAGGAAGAGAAGCTAGAAGACGTTTCTGTGGTTATATGATTGTGAATGTAATCGATACTGTTGTATACTTGCACATTAGGATTTCTATATATAAGTTTTTTTCTGTATTATAATTTTATAGGAAGCTACTACAAACTACATACGGAGTACATGATGAAGTCGAACAATGCAGTTTGTGAGAAGCTCTATAAAAATGAGACCAAAACCCCACCAGCAAAAATCAAGGGCACCGAAAAATCAAAACCCCGAGACCAAACAAATCCATCTCACCCGACCCAGCGCGCGGCGGCCGTCATGGGTATCGTCGCCTCCTGCGGAGGCATCCTCGGCCGAGACCGCTCACCTCCTCCTCCTACACCTGCGGCTACCGCCCTGCTGCCCCCCAACGACGGCACCACGCCGGCGGACCCGGAGCTCGTCAGCCTGTTCCGCCGCTTCGACGCGAACGGCGACGGCCGCATCTCGGCGGACGAGATGCGCGAGGCCTACGGCTGCACAGCCGAGGAGGCCGAGGATATGGTCGCCGCCGCGGACAGCGACGGGGACGGCTTCATCAGCCTGGAGGAGCTCGGGGCGGTGTTGGACGACGGGGACCAGTCCGTCGACCTGCGCAACGCGTTCGCCGAGTACGACGAGGACGGCGACGGCGTGATCACGGTCGAGGAGCTCCGCCGCGTGCTCCGGAGGCTGGGCCTGGGCGAGGAGGCGACGGCCGAGCGGTGCGCGGAGATGGTGGCTGCGTTTGATCGCAACGGCGATGGGGTCATCTCTTTCGACGAGTTCAAGGCCATGTTGAACACCAAGTCGGCGACGTGAGGAGAGACATACGCCGTCACCGTGCCGTCCCCAAGCGTACGTCTTCATCTCGGATCGTGTTCATCGATGCACGATCAGCCGATGCACGATTAGCCCCTTGAAGACTAGATTGATCAGATTTAGGGTTTCACGGTTCCGATGGTTTGGTTTTAGTCTAGTTCTGGATTGATTGATTAGTGAAGTTTTTTATATTTGACCAAAGTCAACTGAAAATTTTGGAGTTATGATGTACTAGGAGACAGATCCAGTACAACTTTAATGCAATGTGATTTCCTTCCTAAAAAACCAGATTAATATTGCTTAGATTTATAGCTGGTTTGCACAATTTTAGTGCGTGATTAGTTTTTTGATTACTTTCTCACTTATTACTATTTTCCCAATGTACGTTGTTTAGGCTCTCAGTCAGGCTCCGATCCTATTTGAATTCAACTTGCGTTGTTCCTAAAATGCACCTGATGAAACTTAAAACATCATATCGAAACTCTATTAATAAAACTCTTTTGGAATAAGCTTAAAAAATCCAAGTTTGAGAATTCAAAGTCCGGCATGAGTGCACACTGATGCTAAGCATAGTACTACCACTATCATTAGCATCAATGTTGCATCACAGCATGCACTATGCAGCTCCTGGGACATGCAGCCCCGCCACAGTTTCTTTTTGCTCGCTGCCAAGTGCCAACGCCCAACGAAAAGTGTAGTCAAACCACAACATCTCGGAAGTCGATCATTATACTATTCCTTAATCCTAATGACCCTGCGTCTGGCCCCCACATAATGGTCAAAGGTTCGGGGCTCAAAACCAAGGATTGATTCACGGGGCACCGGGACACACAGGCGCACAGGCGCACAGTGCACGCACAAGGCCTAGCTTCACCGTTGTCGCAGCCTTCTGCGGCCGGTTTCAACCCGTGGCCAGTGGACGCGTCCAGTCTTCTCGCTCGCCCTGTCCCTGTCCTGACTCCTGCCTGAGTGAGATTCTAGCTGGGATCGTTCCAGAGGAGATTGAAGTTCTAGGCTTGGATCGTTCGAAGGGAGAATCACTCTGAGCAGCACACATACTCTTTCTCCCACTCTCTGCAACACACCTAACGCATCCTCGCCCGAAGGGAAGAAGAAGGATGGACGGCAACGGCGACATGATCCCATCTTCGCCCTCCGCGGAGACATCGCCGTCCTCGTCCGATATCGCCACCGAGGTTCGTTCTTCTTCAGAAATCAGAATCGATGTGTTTATGTGCACGAGGGAGCTAGAATCTTTGGAATCCTCATTTTGGTATTCTGTTGCCACTTGCCATTGCCAGTCCACGGGGTCGTTCTTTCGGGACCGGAGCACGACGCTGGGGACGCTGATGGGCGTGTCCCTCGCCGACGATGAGGAGCCGGGGCAGGGCCAGGAACACCACCAGCCGGAGCGGGATGGACCAGAGGGTACGGAGACGCCGCGCGCTCCGGCGCACGAGGGTGAGGGGTGGAGGTGGCGCGGGAGGTGGACGAGGCGCCGGCGCTGGCGCAGCGCCGGTGGCGGCGGCGGCGGCGGCTGGTGGAGGCTGTGCAGGGACGACGCCCGCGTGCCCACGTCGCTTGGCCACTTCCTGGACATGGAGAGGCAGCTCTCCGGCACCGGGTTGCTGTGCGGCGACGCCGCGGGCGAGAGGGACGTTGCCGCGGCCGCGGTCTCGCCTGTGCTCGAGGACGGCGGCAGTGTGCGGCCGTCGGCGGCTGGTGCGGCGGGGGAGGAAAGCGGGAGGTGGAAGCTGCGGAGGCCGGCGCAGGGGACCTCGTCGTCCCTGGCTAGGCTGCCGGTGCTGCTCACGGCAATCTGCAGCGGTGGTTCCGCGTAATCTGCGCGGCGGAGTGGAGTGTTTTTTTTTTGACGATGGCGGCGGAGTGGAGTGTTGTTCGCCCGTTACATGTCACTTTGCGTTTTTGTAATCCAAGTCAATGAACAACCAATCTGCAACCGTGCTTCCTCGTATTTGAGCTGATTGACAGAAATGGATTATGAATAAATAATAACTAATATATATGGAAGAGCTAGGTGATTTTTTAATAGAGTCCATTTTGACTATTTAACTTTTGCCGAAATTTGATCTTGCCATCAAACTTTAAAACTGGGTATTTTTACCATCCAATTATCAAAACCGTTCATAGTCATCGGTCTGTTTTCAATTTTTGATGAGTGGTTTTAACCTTTTTACAATTTGGTCTTAAATTTTAAAATGATTATTATTTTATGCACGTACATCTGATTTAGTTGATTATTACTGTCATGCATATCTTTTAAAATATTTTTATACTATTTTGTCATTATTTGTTATGTTATTTATATGTTACCGTGTAAAGTCAACAATATAAGAAAAGTAAAACAAATCATACATTTTAAAAGATACACATTATTGTTACGAAAGCGTGACCGTAAGAATCACCTAAATCGGAGATAAGAAAAAAAATAGTAATCATTTTTAAGATCCAATGACTATTTAATCAGTTTATTTACAATTTAGTCCTTAGATATTAAAATGATTCTTACTTTTTGCTGGTACCTCCTATTTCGGTGATTCTTATGGTCACACATTCGTAACGATCAAGTTTATCTTTTAAAATGTTGTTCATATTATTTTGTAATGCTTTCCTTTTACTTTTCTTATATTATTGATTTTACACAACAACATAAGCATAATATAACAGATTGTGATAAAATAGTGTAAAGAAGATTTTAAAAGATCAAACTCGTTGTTATGAATGCATGACCAAAAGAATCAACTAAATCAGAGGTATCAACAAAAAGTAATTACGATATAAGAACTAAATTGTAAATCAAAAATTTTAAAACCACCCATCAAAAGAATTGATGGCCAAAGTTGAACAATTTTGATAGTTGGATGGAAAAAACTGGTTTTGAAGCTTGATGGTCAAAACCAAACTTCGGTAGGAGTTGGATTGTCAAAAATGAACTTTACTCGTTATTTTACAAATGAGACTAGCTAGTCAGAGATTTATCTGCAAAATTCTCAATTAACGGTAGCAATTGTAAATTGAAAATCAGAACAAAATCACGAGAACTCATGAGACATTAAACCTAATTAATACTTCATTGGAGATTGTGTACTATACCACAAAATTGTCTAATCATAGACTAATTAGATTTAATAGATTGGTCTTGCAATTTCACTCGGGAGTTATAAAATGAGTTTTGTCATTAATCTATGTTTACTACCCTCAAGTAGTGTTCGTAGATTCTATGTGACAGTGAATAGTGAAAATTTGTACCGCGGCTAAGAGCTTTTTTGATGGCACTTAGTGTAAGGCCAATCTCAATGGAGAGGGTCATCGCACAGTTACCAAGACTGTAATCTCAAGAACTGTGCTAGTGGAGGGTCATGGTGATGACCCGAGTCTCTCATTCCACGACACTCCTCTCTCTCTTCATAAAATTGCTGATGTGACATCATAATTAATGCTCACTCCATGACACTCCCACCGAAACTGGCCGGTGTCGGATCTTGTTTTCATGACTCCGCCGGCTTCGTTTTTTTCCTTGTTAAATAGCTCCACGCCTCCACTTCTATTGGTAGAATCGTTCCAGGTGTGCTCCCATTTGATGCGGCTTGTACCCCAGTTGTCGAAGGAGCGGTCGTAGGAGCAGGAGCAGGCGTGAACTGACCCGACCGAAATTAAGTGGAATAAATTATATCTAACAATATATGTGGTACAACACGACAGATACATTGGATGAGTGGTGTGGTCATGGATATAGGCTTAAAATGAAACGATAGAGGGGCTTATGCCCCCAGTTGCCGGACCAGGTTTTTGCTCAATGAGAAATCATGCGATCTAATTACCCATGTGTTTTATTAAAGAACATGGTAAACTACTTTTCTTGTTTCTTTCTTTTTTTATTTTTTTAAAAAATGTCTGTTTATTTTGTTTCAAAACATTTAGCTAGGATGGGGAGTGAGAAAATATATTCCGACAAGAAAATCATTAATAAATAAATACTATGAAATTTTGTTCGGAGGCTTAGTCATCCAACGTGACATTTCAATCATTAACTTATTATGCTCGTGCGTACAGCCGTACAAAGGCGTCAAGATGGTGTCGCAAATCCGCCATAGCTACTGGCCAAACTTGAGGGGTTATGGTTTTTTTTTCCTTTTCTCATACAATACAACTGCAAAATCACATTTGAGCATTTCACCTATGGCTCCAAGTAGATGCATATCGCTGAAGGAAACGCTCGCTTGCTAGAGGTTCTGTAGATATATATTCTACTACATTCATACATCATATCCATGTGATTTGTGTTAAGCTATACACAAGTTTTATCCACATCATTGACACACATGGTCTAAGGGGGCGGCGAAGCGCGCCGTCACTCCTAGTTTCTCATTCTCTAACCAGGGCACGATACACATAATCCTTGACCCGAAAGTCTTGTTAGCGGTAGCACACTCGATCTTCCTACTATAACCAAACACGATGTTGCAGCCAAGTACCAATTACTATCCCAGTCCCCCTGCCTCTCTGGCTCGTTTCAGTCAAGAGTACAGTTACAGAGACGCAACTCAGATAATCGCTCGGACAAAGCGTCACATGCTCTTGTATTGTATCAACCCACTTGCTAAAACTTTGTAAGCAAAGTGGCAATCCTACTAGTATATATGACCTGCTACTACAAATGCAATCTTGCAGCCTACCAATTCCTCTTCCCTGATCTTTTTCGCAGGAAAGGAGGAGATGGCTGTAGTTAACTACAGTAGACAACTAGTTAAAGCATAACCTACGCCCCAGATCACCACCCAATTGGGCCGCAGCAAGACATACAAAGCCCACCTAAAATACCCAGGCCCATACGTTCGTCGCCTTACTACTACCCTCGGCTTTCATTCAGTCGCCGCCCGACTCAGCCGGGTTTGGGTGGGCCGAGAAGTAGGCGAGGAGGCCCATGAGCGGGGCGTTGATGTACGTGGTGGGCTCGGACTGCTGGAACACGGCGCGCGCGTCGGGGAACGCGTCGGAGGCGTCGCTGGGCCCGCCGACGACGGCGCCGACAAGCAGGTTCGGGTTCGGCGCCGGGCTGGCGTAGTAGGCGGCGCCGGCCTTGCAGCCGATCCTCGCCGGGTGCGCCGCCACGGACGGGATGGAGCTCGCGCGGTGGTGGATCCGCCGCGGGAACCGGGACCCGTACCCCACCATGTAGGACATCCGCAGCGGGTTGTCGCCCAGGATGTAGTCCACCTGCCGCTTCGCCACCCGCCGGAGCTGCGCCGGCGACGCCGACGACGAGCCGCACGAGACCCGCCCGCCGGCGTGGCTCAGGTAGTTGGAGTAGGCCAGCAGCAGGAACGACAGCTGCGTCACGTGCTGCATGTTGCTGCTCCCCACCTTGAACAGCAGCCCGCCTGCATTCCAGTTTTCATCAGATTACACAAGGTTATTACTATTTCAGTTTCCGGTAGATGTGGTACAAGAACATTAATCCGAATAGCAGAAGGATTAGTGGCGCGAGTGAATCCGAACCTGGGGAGTACTGGATCTGGGGGTGATTGGAGATGCCGGGGAGGAGGGTGCACATGAAGTTGTCGGCGTTGACGCGGAACGACTGGAAGTACTCATCCTTGCCCATCAGAACCTCCTGAAGAGCAAAATAGGATTAGTTTAGCACAAAGTACTCGCTTAATTCTGAACATCCACGAGGGTATTTTTGGGCATTCAGCCCACAAACAGTGCACCCGTGAAGCGGCCTCTGAAAAGGCTTCTCGCTGCGAACCTGCTGCTGCTAGTCTACCGCTCGATAGCTGCACGCCTGCTCCGGCATCACGCGGAGCACAAGGACCTAGGAGGAGACCGAGCTCGCTGCAGACAAGCGTGTTCCTACACACCCAACAGTGATAGCCTATGATTTCATACTACTCCAAATGGTTAATGAGTGGTAGCTTACTGCAAAAGTTCAGGTATTGTATAATATAATCTTCGCACAATACCATCCTGGATCCGGGTTGACCTCAAGAGACATGAGAGGATGCTGACAGTATAATCATAACGCAGATACGTCTGTACCCAAAATCTAAAGCTAGAGGTAGGAAGATTCATGATAAAGGGACGACAAGGTGTAGGTGTGGTACTAGTTTGTTCTACTGCTCTCGTATCTCGCTCATGGCTCAAGACATTGGAAGACAGAAACAATCTTAACCGGCTGATGCATAATCTCCATTAGCCAGACATTCCAGTACTGTGGTGGTTAAAATATTGTCACCGAGATATCGTCAAGTCAAGCCGTGAAGGACATGCAGAGGCTGACATGCCCCGAGCCCACCGAAAAGCTGAAGAGCAAAATAGGATTAGTTTAGCACAAAGTACTCGCTTAATTCTGAACATCCACGAGGGTATTTTTGGGCATTCAGCCCACAAACAGTGCACCCGTGAAGCGGCCTCTGAAAAGGCTTCTCGCTGCGAACCTGCTGCTGCTAGTCTACCGCTCGATAGCTGCACGCCTGCTCCGGCATCACGCGGAGCACAAGGACCTAGGAGGAGACCGAGCTCGCTGCAGACAAGCGTGTTCCTACACACCCAACAGTGATAGCCTATGATTTCATACTACTCCAAATGGTTAATGAGTGGTAGCTTACTGCAAAAGTTCAGGTATTGTATAATATAATCTTCGCACAATACCATCCTGGATCCGGGTTGACCTCAAGAGACATGAGAGGATGCTGACAGTATAATCATAACGCAGATACGTCTGTACCCAAAATCTAAAGCTAGAGGTAGGAAGATTCATGATAAAGGGACGACAAGGTGTAGGTGTGGTACTAGTTTGTTCTACTGCTCTCGTATCTCGCTCATGGCTCAAGACATTGGAAGACAGAAACAATCTTAACCGGCTGATGCATAATCTCCATTAGCCAGACATTCCAGTACTGTGGTGGTTAAAATATTGTCACCGAGATATCGTCAAGTCAAGCCGTGAAGGACATGCAGAGGCTGACATGCCCCGAGCCCACCGAAAAGCTGATGGCATCCTCGATGGGAGCAGCAGCAGCAGCCAGCAGGAGTGCAGGAGGAGCACCACCATGTGCTCGTCCTGCTGCCCGATGCGCAACAGAGATGTTGCATGAATATGGAAACGGCCAGAACAAGACGGGCAAGGCAACCCCGTCTTAACGCCACGCGGACCAGTGCTGATGATGGCCTAACAATAGCAAAAGATTTGGGTGTGCTGTGCCAGCCTCGGACGTCAGCGAATAGCCAGCCTCGTCACCATGACACAAACACTAGTGGATCGGCCGCAGGCACAGCACGCCGTGACACTGGCACAGTCAGATGCTAGCTAGCTAGCGCTCTCAAGTCACAAGGAAGAAGGAAGGCGACGAAGGGGACTCAGATTCGGTGACATTGCTCGTGCCATTCTCGGTGCCATTGAGTCACTGACGTGTGGGTCCCACATGTCAGTGGTCCCACACGTCAGTGACTCAATGGCACCGAGAATGGCACCGAGCAATGTCACCGAATCTCAGTCCGGAGGAAGGCGAACCTTGGAGATGAGGACGTTGATGCCGGCGTGCTTGTTGTCCCAGCCGAACTCGTTGATGGCGTCGCTGGCGCCGAGCACGACCTCGTTGCGCTTGATGTACTCGCGGTACTCGCGGCGGCGCGACGCCTTGTGCAGCCACGCCGCGCCCCAGAGCAGCTCGTCCTGGTACCCCGAGTAGTCGCAGTAGCAGGGGCACACCGCCGCGTGCAGGCTGCTGCTGTAGGGGCCCCGGTGCTTGTCCGCGAACTCGAACACCTGCGCAGCCACCCAAAAGTAAAACACACAGCCTTTTTTCACACTGGGCACGCACGGCCGAGTTGTCGAAGTCACAGGCTTTGGCTAGCTACAGGCAGCATCGGACTAGAGGAAGGAAGACCCTTACGGCGACGGCGCGGTCGAGGAGGCGCTTGGAGTAGGCGGGGTCGGAGTCGCGGAAGACGATGGAGGCGGCGGCGAGCGCGGCGGCGGTCTCGGCGGCGACGTCGGAGCCCGGGTGGGACGGGTCGACCCTGTAGACGGTGCGCGGGGTGTCCATGTCCTCGGGCCGCTCCCAGCACGAGTGGTCGCGGAAGGCGTCGCCCACCTGGACGTACACCGTGTTGGGCCTCGCCGTCGCCTTCATCAGGTAGTCCGTCGCCCACCGCACCGCCTTCCGTGCCTCCTCCCTGTGCGGGCCGAAGCTGCGGCCGAAGTCGATCAGCCCCCACGACATGAGCGTCGCCGTGAACGCCATCGGGAAACCGAACTTCACGTTGTCGCCGGCGTCGTAGTACCCTCCCGTCAGGTCCACCTGCTCGGCCGGCCGCCGCGCGCGCGCGACAGAGAAAAACGTCGTCACGTGACCGATAATGATTAATTAATGACGACGAAAATGTAATGCTGGCACAAGGAAGTCAAAGAGCGAGTAGTGAGGAGGATTTGTTAAAGACGAGGTGAGGTGCTAGCGCGCGCGTACCCCGGCGGCGGCGCCGTCGTGGAGGCCGGAGTCGCGGCGCCAGCGGACGCGCTGGTCCGGCGGGAGCCTCCCGGAGCGCTGGCCCTCGAAGAAGAGGATGCACTTGTGCAGGGCGTCGCCGTAGTCGTGCTGCGCGGCGGCCACCGCCGCCGTCGACAGCAGCATTGCCACCACGACCGCGGCCGCCGCCATCGCCTTGCCACTCCTCCTCGGCGCCGCCGGCATTGCAGCTCCAACGCAACGGCAATGCACAGCAACTACTCACCGGCGAAAGCAAGCCGCCGCCGGAGAGCACGCGCACACAGTTGGACGCTTCGGCGAGCGACTGGTGAGGTGTGTGTGCGCGGCGGCGTACTAGGCTTACTAGCAGCAGTGACCGTGGTGCTCGGCAGGGGTGGGCTCGCTTTAATAATGGGAGGGGGGGCAGAGGCGGCGAGTGAGGTGAGGTAGGGCCCGGCGGAACGGGAGGGAGGAGGGGTAAATACGGCATGTGACGGTGCCGCAGCAGACACGGCCGATGGAGAATGATGGGTGGGGAAAGAGGCCGAGGAAGGTAGATGTGTGCTTGCTGGGGGCAGGCGGGGCAGCCAATGCGGAGGCGCCGCGTGGCCGGGGCGAACGTTGCGGCGCCGGAGTCCAGCTCGGCGTCGCGGGGGACCGGCAGTGCAGATGGTTCTGCCGTTGGTTCGTTTTGGCTGTTGGTCCTGTTAGAGCATCTCCAAAAGGATGTGAAAAAATTGATCGCTAAAACAACGTATTGGACACCTACTCTAAAAATTTTATTTTCCTAAAAACATATCTCCTACAGCAGAATCTTAATAGAAGATTGGGAGGGTGATAGGGTCTCTGTTGGAGTCTTTTTTTCTTATTTCTCCCTAAAACAATTATTAGGAATACAATTAAGACTCTTTTGGAGTTGCTCTTACTCCTGTACCGAAACGGTCTCATGGGCCTGGGGCAGAAGCGTGCAACGGCATTCTTCTTCTCCTTCTTCTGCGGATCAGCGGATGGATAGATGGATTTCATGTCCCGCTCTACTTTGTACCACCGCTACTTTCGTATTGTCAGCCGTATAAAATTTTCAACGGAACGGTACTTGGCAATTGGCAAGCTCCATGATGCATCAAAGAATGCTCACTTGGTCAGGGCACCTGGTTCTTCTACCATCCACGACAACTTTACAACCACATGGACACTACTGCACATCATGCACGTATATCGACCTAAAAGGTAACTATCCAGCACGTACAACTTTTCCACTTTAAACCAAAGAAAAGAAGACCAAAGTGCTCCTTCGTAATTCGACCCACCGCAAAATGTCCTTGCTCGCAAGTTTTGGGTGTGGCGTACGAGTACGAGTGGCCAGGATTAGTGGAGTGCAAAACAAATCTACCACCCAGGCACGGGTACTTTGCTCGCCGTTCGCCCCCCGTACGGAATTCGGGTGGTTTCTCCGGTTTCCTCGTCCGTCGTGGCGCTCCCGTCATCCCGTTCGACGACGCGCGCTGGTCCAGGTCTCCAGGTCCAGTAGTAGACGCCGCCACATGGCCATATGGGCAGCAGTGAAAACTCCCGTGGTCCAGTTCTCGGCTCGCCCTGCGCCGGCCGCTGCTGTTCAATCCACATTTCAGTTCAGGCCGCGGCCTCCGCTAATTCGATTGCACATTTTTACGGTACCCATTGCTTGACATGCCTGCGTGATCCCCGTTGATTTTCGCCATTTCTCTGTCCGGATCGATCGCCCCCGTGATTCGGTCTGCATGCTCACCGCCGAAATCTCCGCTCCTGATACTGTAGTAGTACTGATGATGAGTGCGGTGGCCAATGAGTTAGCGCCGTCTTCGGCTTTAAACCGAGTACTACGAAATGATCTTCCAGAGTACTACACCGGCGTGTCCTGAGATCGACCACCGTAGTGCATTGCGATCTACGATACCATCACGGCAACGACGATCCTGTCTTCCCTCCTGCCACCACCATCAGTGCCCGGAGATCCGCCGGTTTTTGTTAAATGCGACCGTTGGGCGGACGTCCGGCCGGCCGTAGGGGAAGGAGCGGAGAGGGCCCCACCCGGCCGGCCGGCCGAGACTCCCGGCGGGGAGGGGAGAGCCGTTAAAGCCTAGTACGGCCACGGGGCTGTAGCTGATGAGAAAACCTGCCTGCCGTCCCTGCTTTGCGTGAGGAGAAATCAAGGGATCGAACGCCCGCCCATGTGCCAAGACCTCAAGTCCTTGGATTCTCGGCAGGCGTGGCTGATCGCCGGCGAGCTGGCAAAATGCCGAGCGCAGCCGCATGCGTCGCCGCGTTGCACTTGCATTTGCATGCTCGCAGCTCGACTGCACTCGAGAACGGGAGCCCAAGGCTGCGACGCCCCTGCGGCGGCGACTCCGCCTTTCTGGGCGAGCGCCAGTGGCCGCGGCGACACTTGGCCGGCATGCACGCCCAACGGCACGGGGCAGCCCTGGTCCGTGGCCGGCTGTAGCTGCAGCCTGCTAGCTGCTCGGGAACGGGTCGCTGCGGCCGGGACGTGCGCGCTTCGCCGCTTTTCAGGTGACCGCCGCGGCTACAGCGACAGCGAGGCCGGGAAAGGCGACGACGGGTTCCTGAACGAATCCTGACCGAGTAACTGCTGCTCCTCCCTGTTCTCTGTCCGAGACCACCACTGAGGCACTGACACTCGACGCTTCGAGGGAGCACTCTCCCCTCTCGTGACTGGGTTTTAATTCCCACGCCACGCGCCCGATACGACCAACGGTCGGAGCACAGGGTCGACGGAGTGTCCTCTCGTGAGTCGTGACTTGGAGGACGCCCGGCCCCCGGAGGAGGAGGAGCACGGCCTGGAAATCTTCAGGCCAACTCCATCGGTTACGTGATGCAAACAGTTTCAGCAGAGTGCCCGGCAAACCGCAGGATGCTCACTCTGTGTCTTTATCTAGGAGAAAATCTTGAGGCCATTTATGTCATTTCGAGTTTTAGCATTGATCAAGGAAGAGGTAAAGATCAGGTCCGTTGCCTGTGGGGGTGACGAGGTGTTCAATATTTTATTTTTTCTCGAATACACAAGAGGCTGCGCATCTTTGTATTAAACAGAGAAATTGTTACAACACACTCGCACACGCAAAATCCTCATGCGGATTACTCACAACATAGGCTACCTAGCTTTCAAGCACCCGCCGCTATCCACAAGCTTGCTTCATCCTTAATTTTCCTAGCACTATTAGCGGCGGTGTCGTTCGACGGTCGAACAAACGGGCGTTTCTCTCCTTCCATAGATGCCAGCACACTAGCATGAACAATGTGGATGTACCTTGTTGTCGGCTTTGCGGCTGCGCTAACACCAAATGCTCCCACCAGTCATGAACGGTGTCCGCTGCAGCAAAGACGCAGACACATTTTACCCATGAACACGCACTCCACGAGACCTCCTTGGCCACAAGACAGGTGACTAGCAAATGATCAATGGTCTCAGCTTCTTGGTCACAAAGCAGGCAGCTCTCGTGCGCCTCTAGCCCCCTTCGCAGGCGTCTGTCCACCGTCCAGACTCACCTTCGGCAAGCGAGCCATAGGAATAGCTTCACACGCAACAGTGCCCAACAGCCCCAGAGAAGATCTGCTCCTGGGAACAATGTGACGCCTTGGTGCATTAGGAGGTAGGTTGACTGTGCGCTGTATCGCCCATGAGGCGTCCGCTTCCAACTGATAATGTCATCTTGATGAGGATCAAGCTGCACCTGCTCTAACCTGTCCAAGAGATGGAGGTACTCGATAAGAGCCGCGATTGACAATCCGCCCGTGATATCTCGGACCCATTGTCGATTGTAGAGTGCCTGCGCCACCGTGCGCGATTTCTTCACACGCGAGCTGATGAGTATTGCTAGGGAAGGCGCGATGTCTTCAATGAATCTGTCGTCCAGCCAACTGTCCCTCCAGAAGAATGTTCTTGTTCCACTGCCCACTTGTACCTTGATTGAAGCATCAAATAGATCTTGCACATGTGGCTCAACCTTGAAAGGCAGTGCCGCCCAGGCCCGTTCTGGTTCTGTTCTTTGGAGCCACAACCATCTCGTGCGCAAGGCATTCCCGGCGAGCTTCAAGTTCTGTACACCCAAACCTCCATGATTGTCGGGAGGAAAACAGTGCAACAAGACATTTCCCTCTTACTGACGTATCGTGTCTGACCCACAAGAACTTTCGTCGTATGCGATCAATTCCATCAATCGCCCACCCCGGCAGCTGGTCGGCCATGAGCATGTAGGTTGGGATCGTAGAGAGGACAGCCTTGGTTAGCACCAGCATGCCGCTTTTCGGTATCATTGGTCCCTTCCATGTCGGCAGTCTCCGGGCAACCTTGTCAACGAGTGGCCGGAAGAACGATCTGGGAATGGCTGACGTTGATAATGGTACCTCGAGGTATGTTATCGGGAACTCAGAGATTTGGCATGGTAGAACAGCTTGGATCCGGGGGCCATGATTTCCTCAGCACCATAGATAGGCGTGATCGAGCATTTTGCCAGGTTGGTCCTCAGCCCTGTTGCATCTCCAAAGATTGAAAGTATGGTTGCAAGTGCTTGTGCTTCACCCACAGTTGGCGCCGCGAAGATGATGACATCGTCGGCGTACATGCTACTTCACGGCCTTTCAATATTTTATAAATGGTAGTTCTTTTTACGAGTTGAGTTTTACAGTCATTTATGTAATCAAACCTTGTAACGAAACGTATGCTTTTCCTTCTCTTGTTGTTTTCTTAAAAAAAATCTTGAGGCCAACTACTGGTGCATGTACTTTCGTATTCCTCCACCGTATAAAACTCAGTGGAATGGTATTTTGCTAGCTCCATCCCTCACAGGGTGCTCACCATCTAGGACAAAATGTTAACACCCGGACAATGTTGGCGCCTCTATCTGCCTGACTTTTCTGTCGCACCAAATCAGCACTTTTCTATCGCACCAAATCAGTACCAGCCACCAGTTAACTGAACACAACCTATCCAGCACGTGCAACAACTTTTGCACTTTAAACCAAATAGGATCAAAGGTTTCTCATAAATCGACCCAACGTAATATCCTTGCTTGCAAACTTTGGGGCGTACGAGTGGCCAGGATTGGAGTGCAAAACAAATCCAGCACCCAGGCACACGGTAGCAGTCAAACTCGGTAAAAAAAGTCAAATAGATTATTTTGAATGGAGGGCCAAACTTGAGTTCAGAAAGTAAAACAAATTATAATTTGGAAAGGAGAGAGAGTAATACTATGATAAGCATTCCTTTGCATTTTTCAAACAATCTCAACATAAAATCACAAAACTGAACATTTAACAGCACTGATAACATTAAGGACAAATGCACAACTGATTCGACACTGCTGATACATTAAGGGCAATCACAAAACTAGTAAAACAAATAGTAGCTGGCACTTGAGCTTAAAGCCAGTTCAGAACACAGTTTTATTGTACTATTACCTACCAAGAGTACTGAATTTTGTAGTAACCGAGCTTGCTAGGTGGTCATGAGAACAAGAACTCTCATTCAACGGAACTCTGCCTTCCTACTCATAATGACTTGATGCTCATGGAATCCCATCTCCCATAATGAAAGCTCAATGCTCATGAAATCCCATTGAGAATGCACTACGCCCACAACATGTGTGATCCTCACTGATCAACTTGGCACTTGCTGCATGGCTCAAGAACATTTAACTCCACTGTGGGTGGGACTATCGGCTTGATGTATGTTTGGAATGCCAAGATTGCTTGACGTGCCTCCACAAGCACCTGTGTGCACAACAAGAAACATTTGCCAAATTTGTTTACAGAACATCTAGGCGAACCTTGAGTGGTGTCCAAGGTAATGAGTTCAAGTGATGTTGCAGCCCCGACAATATGGCATATTAACTCAACCAGGCTCTTGGTTGAAAAAAATTGATGAGCTTCACACGCTTCAGCATGGCATGATGATGTTCCGGCATCAACCTCATACTTGAAGGAAGGTCTGTGAAAATTGAGGGTCTTTCCATGCGTCCAGGGAGTACCTATAAAAGACAAAAAACCAAAGTTGTGAATTAACAATTCCTACATATATTAATTGATATCCTTAAAGGATGGACATTGCTTACATTCAAGATGAAAGTCTGCAAAGAAGGACAAGCATCAAAAAAGGAGACAAGAGAAAGATAATCATAGTTCTGTCCACCAAGAGCAATGCCCAAGAACTTGAGGTTACAGAATTTATTGTGTACCATTGGTTCAACGACCATCTGCAGCAAGATATCAGATTCAATTATGTTCAAATGTAAGGCTACTGTAATATTGCTATGTGAAAAATCACAAGATTGCATAAAATCTCAAAAGCTTGACCTGAAAGTAAAGATGCGTACATTATGTAGCATTTTTGTAGAAATTGAATCTACTAATGACAAATACAAATATGTATATAGATGTAAATGTCATGTGTCATGCTCTTGTTTCGGTCGTAAGGCGTCGAGTAGTTAGCCTGATGCGGTTTAGCACCCAGTCTCTGTGGTCGCTATTTAGCCATAGCCGCTGGGGGCGTGGAGGCATGACAGGAGAGCTGGTTTAAGCGCCCAGTCTCTGAGGAGCCTGTTTAGCCATAGCCGCTGGGGGCGTGGAGGCATGACCGGAGAGCCGAGGCTTTGCGCAGATCAAGGCGTGTGCTACTGTAGTGAGACCATTAAGAGGTAGACGAAGATAGTCGACATGGCGACAAGAGAGAGCGCGATTGCTCGTTGTTCCGCATGGCGGAGAGCAGGATTGCGCAGTGCCTCCTCAAGGTGTAGCCGTTGTGTGCCTCCAGCACTCAGTACACGAAACGTCGTGGCAAGAGCCTCCTAATTTGGTGTACCAAGCCTGTGACAGTCAGTCAACGATCCCCAAGGAATAACTGGCACGGTGTAGCTCTGCTGGCAGGTAGCCGTTGAGAGGCGTACACGAAGTAGTCTTCAACGTTGGTTCCTGTATGTGGAAAACAAGCCAAAGAAAAATAATTATTGAAATAAGTGACTTAGCTTGATTCGTGGACGAGTGTCGACGAAGCCGTGGCGGTCGGTGATGGAGCCGCGACAGTTGGAGCTGAAGTCGACTAGTTGGAGGTGGATCCGACTAGTTGTTGATGTCGCGGAGCCGTCCTCGACTAGTTTTCTAGTTGAAACCAGTCGTGATGAGTAGTCGAAGTAGTCGTACACCTAGAAAACGACGTCGTGGCGGCATACGACATAGTCGATGTAGAGCCGTTGCGGCCGAGAGATGAGTACCCGCGGCGCACGGCAAGGTTGACGTAGAGCCCGTGCGGCCGGGTGACGAGTAGTCGCGGCGCACTGTGTAGTTGTACTCGAGTAGTTGAAGTAGTCGGCGACTGATGTAGTCGTACTCGCGTACATCCATAGGTAGTTGCCATGGAGACCTATGAGGCCAAGTACTGCACGACGGTGTCAGATTGGGATTTCGAGTAAATCGATTCCCGGTAGAGGTAGGACTACGGCTTGATATTGTTGTGCTCCTGCTCGTACTCGGATTTGATTCCGCTGGAACAGTCAGGGAGTTGCTCCACTTTGACTGGGACTTGATGGCCACGCATCGAAGTTTGCTTGGACGGTTGATACGAAACTGATTTCGTGTCGGTCTTGAACTCGAGCGAAACTCCACCAAGTCGACGAGTTGCTGATCCGTCAGGCTGATTGATGCGGCGAGTTGATCGAATCAGCCAGCAACCTTTGCGGTAGATTGATTGTGCAGATGAGGTTCTTCGAATTCGCCTGATGATCGTGACGATGGCCCCATGGTGGGCGCCAGCTGTCGGTGTTTAAACCTCTCGACCTCCATGGGAGGTACCCGCAGCAAGGTAGAAGGTGAGGATCGCCATGATCTGGAACCCGAAGGTCTGCGCGAGGACACAAGACACAAGATTTATACAGGTTCGGGTAGCCGGAGTAGTTACCCTACGTCCTGTTTAGAGTAGTATTGCGCCCTGCGCTTGGGTGTTGTTCCCCAGAGGGATTGTGGATGATCGGCTAGGTACCTGGCCCTCCTTTATATAGTCCAGGGGGCGGGAACCTAGTCGGTTACAAGGTAGGAGTCCTAGTAGGATTACATGGCACGAGTCCTAGTAGGAGTACAGGGGAATTCTACTAGGAGTCTGTCTGCTTCCTTCCTTGCGGTACCCGGGGTGTATGCCCGACACATACCTCAACATTTGAATGTATAATAAGATTTTCAAGATTGGCATGCTGGATGGCAGCTCAGTAAGAACATAAAAGGCAGCATCCTTTGAGTCCATGTTTAATTTCTTAATTTGCAGTGTATTAACAAGTGCTAGCTGTACATGGAGGCCACCTGCAAAGCGGAAACTAGAGAGATTCAGAGCTTTGCTTTCTATAACTTGCGGTTGGGTGCAAGTTATAACCTCAAGGTAGCTCAGCTGATGCAGGTAAGGTATTCTCAAGCATTTTACTGTACTGCAGTACCTGAGTTCCAAACGCTGCAAAGCCAACAAATTGGAAAGGAGACACCTAAGCTGGTTGTCTGCGATATCCACCATATACAGCCGAAGTCTTTTCAAGCTTTGCAGGCAACCAATTCTGACTATGGGTTGGAAGTTACAGGAGGAAAGATAAAGATACTGAAGTGAGTCAACAGTTGCACAAGATAGAAGTTCACATTGGAAGTTGTATTTTGCATTTGACCATGGCAGGCAAATGATCAGCTCTTCGATTCCTGGCTTAATAGCAAGTTGAAGCCAACTGTCAAGATGATCAAGGTAAGAACAGACCTGATATTAAGCAGCACCAATGTGAATCTCTCTAGTTTCTTCACACCAATGCCAGCATGGTTTTTTAGAATACAGTCAACTCTGTTAATGAAATATTTCATTTTATCCCCCTTTCTGCATGTATTTTTTATTTAAGCCCAATGATTCCTTCATTGAAGGTGAGGTTGGGATGGCATTTCCAAGAACGGGCAAATGCCCAAGAAACACAGGCAACTTTGACAGCATCTTGCATTAGCATTAGGGAATGTATATGCCTCCACATGTCCTGCACACACAATAGTGGCAATACAATCAATGTTTTAAGTACTAATAAACAAATATGTCAACCCAATGTGCATTTCATTGCTTTACAGAAAGAAGCAATGTCATAGTTTGACAGTGCTGGTTGACTACTGTGGAAACTAATCTTGCTGACTTAGGGACAAGCTTACAGTAATAAAAAATGGTTTTTGTATGTCATTCCAATTAAAATGCTTCCATTTTATGTTGAAGATTAATATGGTGGAAATGAGTCAGATGTAACAAAAGCAAGACATGCATGCAACTTCTAGATAGATAGCATATTGTATTCTTAACATATAAGTAGCCAATAAGCTGTAGCGAACATGGCCCCATTTGCCATTTGTTCGAGTTGATTTTGGTGATTCATGCTAACACAAGTAATGGGACTAACCACATTGTCTAGCATGTCTTTGTAGGCTTTCCTAGGTCCCATGGATGTTACCACATGTTAACATACCATGCACAAGTTAACATACCATGCCTAAGCTAACATGTCATACCACAAGTTAACATACTATGGACATGTTAGGTTACTTACAGCAAATTTGAGGACTTAGTATATATTTTGAGGCTATAAGTAATGGCATGTTAAGTATGTTAAGTTGAAGCAGATCCAAGTTGAAGACGCGAAGAAAAGAAGGAAAAAGACACCGTCGGATGAACCGACGGTACCCAAATAGCAAGCGTTAGTGCAATCGTCAGACGAGTTGGTACACTAGTTGAAACCCTAGGCACCGTCGGATGAACCGACAGTCCAATTTATAGATGCGTCGGACGAGTTGCTGAGGAAGAGCAGCGAAAAAAGTAGCACCGGATGATCTGACGGTCTAAGTGGGGACACCGTCGGTCTATCCGACGCTCAGTCTGAATCAAGACAGAGACGCGCCAAGAAGAAGTCTTCAGCACTGGATGATCCGACGCCTTGGTCAAGGGGAAGCGTCGGTGAAGAGTATCTTGGCCCCCTAAGTGGGTTTTGGTGGTTTAATGACACACACCTAAGAAGCTAATGAATTTACCTAGTCCATGAGCAGGTATTAAATTTATGTATGGCATCAAGCACAGCTCGTTGATGTACAAAAAGGAAAGTGGTGCTCTAAAGGATTCCTAAGAAGGCTTATTTATTTTTAATTTTGAATTTGAGTCTTAGGAATGCCGCACTATCAAGAGGGACAGGAATTATGTCTTCCAAGAGTCGAACAGGTGCTCTAGTTGCTAAATCAAAACCTATGAGAGACACCTTTGCACCAACACATTCACGGGGAACTTTTCTTGGGTGCTGGCCTTGGAAGGCCGGAGTATCCAGGTTTACCCCGGAGACTCCGGGTCATAAAGCCTCAACGGCTATATTCTGGGTGAGGGGGTATAAAAGCCCCCTCCACCCGTTCATTTACTCTTCTTCCCCCTGCCATTTCATGCTGAGCAGTTGCAAACCTCATTTACTCCCCTTCTTCTCCCCTTGGCTCAAGGTTGGTGAGATTTGTTGTGGGATTTAAGAGGATTTGAGAGCAAGGGCTTGGAAAGTGCTAGTGAGCTGATTTCCCATCTCTAGAGCACCTCGTTCTTCGCTTGGTTGGCAAAATTCGTGTTTGTTACTCTTGGAGCCTTGAGCTCCTAGCTGGCTAGACGTTGCCTTGGAGCATCCAAAGATTGTGGCTGCCCAAGGAAGTTTGTATCACCCCGACATTGAGTAAGTAACTCTAGCTTGATCTTTGTGGTCGCTAGAGGGAGGAAAGTGACCTAGGTGTAAAGGTCCACCCTTCGTGGGTACCTCAACGGAGACGTAGACCTCAAGGTGTGAGGTTGAACTCCGGTAACAAATCCTTGTGTCTCTTGTGCTTGTTCATCTTGTTGTATGCTTGTTTCTTGCTTGAACTCATATCTAGGGTTTGGTGCCGATCTACTTCGTGTTGAGGTTCCTACAAGATTGGAGTGGATAAACAGGCTTGTCTCATTCCAGTGCATAACCTATTTTCACCTATTTACTTTTGAGCAAGTTTAATTTCTACCGATTTAATCTCTCCCTAGCAGGCCGGAATATCCGGACATTTTCCCGGATTCTCCGGATTTCACGGAGTATCCGGAGTCTCTGGACCTGCATCTGACAGCTGCGAAAAAGTTTGTGATTTTCAGGTTCGATTATTCACCCTCCCCCTCTAGTCGACATCTTAATCCTTTCAATTGGTATCAGAGCCAAGTGCTCCACATTTGAAGCTTAACCGCTTGAAGTTGAGAAGATGTCGAATCCAAATGATCAAGCCCTACCTCCCGCCGAAGATGATCCCGTCAACAATGTCGTTGGCATGCCTCCTCCTCCACGAGGAGGAAACACTCATGGCGCAAGCACAAGTCATCAAGCGCATGGACGAGGTGATGAGTCCTCCGATAGTGAGGACGAGGAGTTCAATGATGCAAGGTCCACCCGCTCCGCTCGACGACCATCAAGGGACTATACTCGAACCTCTTTCGATTACTCTCGCTTATCCTTTAACCATCCACCGGGTTCTAGCCACATTGGGAAGATACCCCAATTTGATGGAACCGGCTATTCCAAGTGGAAGAACTCGATGGAGGAGTATTTGATGGTGGTGAATCCCGCACTTTGGACTATTGTGAACAGGGGTATTACCTTTCCGAGTGGTGATGCGACGCTAACTCAAGATCAAGCAAATGAGATACAAAGAAACTATCAAGCCATACGCATCATCAAGAGTTCACTCACATCCGAAGAGTATGACAAGGTAGATGGGTTGAAGTCCGCCAAGGAAGTGTGGGACACCTTGTTCATCAACCATGAAGGGACAAAACAAGTAAGGGAAGGAAGGATTCGAGCCTTGGAAAGTGAGCTCAATCGGTTTGTCATCAAGGATGATGAATCACCTCAAGACATGTACAACCGATTGAACAAGATCATCAACAAAATCAAATCACTTGGAAGTACAAGATGGGGAAGAAGAGAAGTGGTTGACAAGATCCTCTCCGCTTACATGGCAAGGGATGTTCAACTCCCTGCTCTCATAAGGGAAAAGAGAGGGTTCAACAAGTTCACTCCGGCGGATGTGATTGGAAGAATGGAAGAACATCTTATCACCGTCAAGGAGTCCAAGCTCTCACAAGAAATGTCAAAGATGCATGAACAACTTGAGAAGAACAAGGGAGTGGCCCTCAAGGCATCTAGCAAGGAGAAAAGGTCAAGCTCATCAACCTCAAGGACCATAGTCGAGGAAGATGATGATGAAGATAGTGACATGGACATGACTCCCGAACAAATGGCTCTCTTTGTGAGGAAGTTCAACAAAATGTTCAAGAAGAGTGGCTTCTTCAACAAGAACAAGGACAAGGACAAAATCAAGACGAAGAGAACTTCCAAGAGACCATGCTTTGGGTGTGGCAAGGAGGGACATTTCATTGCGGAGTGCCCTAACATAAATGTAAGAAGAAGGGACACCAACAAGTTTGACAAGAACAAGAATAAGGAAGTTGGTGAAGCTCATTTGGGTGAAGAATGGGATTCAAATGATGATAGCTCCGACTCCGACATGGAAGCCGGTCTTGCTACCATAACCATTAGAGAACCAACCAACAAGTCATCACTATTTGAAGATCTCACCGATGATGAAGATGACTTCACCCACACTTGCCTCATGGCTAGGGGCTCCAAGGTAGACACTCCCACCCCGCCCCTAGATGATGATAGTGAAAATGATTTCGATTTTGAAAAAATGATCACTAGCTTTGGTAAAAAGGCAACAAAGAAAATTATGTTTTTAATGAAAGAAATTGAGAATAGAGATGGGACTCTAGAGGTGCAAGAAGAACTCTTTATACTTGAGCAGGAGAAAACCATTGCCCTTGAGGATGCCCTTGTAATTGAAAAGAAGGGTTTCAAGGTGCAAGAGGACTCGCTCAAGGAAAAGGAGATAGAAATTCTTGGCCTCAAGAAATCCCTAGCTAAAGATAAGTTGTTGGTGGATGAATTAACTAGGGAATCTTTCCTAGCTAAGGATGCTTGCAAGAAACTTGAGGGTGAAAAGCTTGAACTTCAAAAGAGCTTTGATAGCTTAAAGACTAGTCACATAGCATTAGAAGTTCAACTTGACAACCTCAAGAACAATTCTACAACTTCATCTAATGATGCTTTCTCTAACTCTCAAATATCAACAAGCAAAGGTTGTTCTAGATGTTATAAGATTGATATAAATGCTTGTGCTACTAATATTGCCGAGATGAATGCCATGAAAAAGGAAATTGCTAGGTTGTCAAACTCTCTCATAATTGAAAAGAAGAAAGAACCCAAGAGAGGTGAGTTTGAAAAACACACCAAAGGGTTTGGGTCAAGCTACATGAAGAAGTTTGGCTTTGAGAATGGGAAGGGGCTTGGTAAGCAAGAACAAGGTACAAAAGACCCCATCCCATTCATCAAGAACCACCACACCAAAGGTATGGGAACAAGAAACGTGGTGCACGGTATGAGGCAAATGGGTGTCAAGAACTATGACAACCAAGTTAGATACAACACTCCGATCAAATTCAAGAGCACCCAAGTGACAACACAAGCACCACCTTCAAAGCCAAACAAGTCAAGCAAAAAGCCCAAACCACATGCTTCCCAAGATAGCTTTTATGCCGATTATGTGTTGAATTGGAACCACAAGGGTAAGGTGGTTGCCAAGTATGTGGGACCTCGCACAAAAGGGACAATAATCAAAAGGAATGTGTGGGTGCCCAAGATTCTTGTGACTAACACTCTAGGACCCAAATCCACTTGGGTACCTAAAACACAAGCATACTTTGTTTTGTAGGCATACTCCTCCGATGGAACAAAATGGGTGATTGATAGTGGATGCACAAATCATATGACCGGGGAGAAGAAAATGTTTACATCTTGTGATATGATTGAAAATCCTACGGAAAAGATTGCCTTTGGAGGCAATGGTGGAGGAACGGTTGTTGGTCTAGGTAAAATTGCTATCTCAATCAATCATTCAATTTCCGATGTTTATTTGGTTGACTCTTTGGACTACAATTTGTTGTCCATTTCACAACTTTGTGAGATGGACTACAATTGTTTGTTCACAAATGAGGGTGTGACCGTCTTTAGAAGGGGCGATGACTCCGTTGCCTTTAAGGGTGAACTCAAGGGAAGGCTTTACTTGGTGGATTTTTCATCGGATAAAGCCCAACTTGATACATGCTTATTGGCAAAGTCTAGCTTGAGTTGGCTTTGGCATCGCCAACTAGCTCACGTTGGGATGAATAATCTCAATAAGCTTCTAAAGGGGGAACACATCCTAGGACTAACAAACGTTCACTTTGAGAAAAATAGAATTTGTAGTGCTTGTCAAGCCGGAAAGCAAGTTGGTGCTCCTCACCCCGCCAAGAATGTAGTCACTACTATAAGACCATTAGAACTACTTCACATGGATATCTTTGGTCTGGTGGCTTGTGTTAGCATTGGAGGGAACAAGTATGGATTTGTCATTGTTGATGATTACTCTCAGTATAATTGGGTATTCTTTATGAAAGACAAGAGCAAAGTGCATGAAATATTCAAGAAATTTGCCACAAGAGCCCAAAATAAGTTTGATATGAAGATCAAAAG
The DNA here is from genome assembly GCA_947561735.1 of Cenchrus americanus. NCBI lineage: Eukaryota > Viridiplantae > Streptophyta > Magnoliopsida > Poales > Poaceae > Cenchrus > Cenchrus americanus. The sequence goes on from OX387241.1 coordinate 16,090,168, forward strand.
AGTAAGAAGTGACAATGGAACCAAGTTCAAGAACACCAACATTGAAGAGTATCTTGATGAGGAAGGCATTGGTCATGAGCTCTCCGTCCCATACACTCCACAACAAAATGGGATTGTAGAGAGGAAAAATAGAACTCTCATTGAAGCCGCAAGAACCATGCTTGATGAGTACAAGACTTCGGATAGTTTTTGGGCGGAAGCGATCAACACGGCTTGTCATGCTATCAACCGATTGTATCTTCACAAGCTTCGCCACAAGACCGCCTATGAGCTCCTAATCGGTAAAAAGCCTAATGTCTCTTACTTTAGAGTTTTTGGTTGTAAGTGCTTCATTCTCAACAAGAAGCCCAAAAGCTCTAAGTTTGCATCTAAAGTTGATGAAGGTATCTTTCTTGGTTATGCCTCAAACGCTCATGGCTATCGTGTCCTCAACAAAACCACCGGTTGCGTTGAACTCACGTGTGACTTGACATTTGATGAATCTAATGGCTCTCAAGAGGAGCAAGTTGATGAATTGTGTGTAGGCAAGGAAGTACCCGCTGAAAAGGCTATAAGAAGAATGGCCATTGGAGAAATCAAGCCTCAGGAAAAAGAAGATGAGGACTGCGAAGTTGAACAAGGAGCACCCTCAAACCCCGCTGCGAACCCCCGAGTATCCGGAGAAAATCCCGGAGAATCCGGATTTTCTGAAAATAAGTCTGGAAACTCCGGACCTGCTGCTGAAACCACGCAAGGCAGTCAAGAAACTGAGGATTTGATCCAGGAAGAAGATTCTGACCCACATCCAAGAGTTCGACAAAGTGTTCAACGAGATCATCCCGTTGACAACATACTTGGAAGCATCCGTAGAGGGGTAACAACTCGTTCAATATTAGCAAATTTTTGTGAACATTACTCGTTTGTTTCCATGTTGGAACCTCTTAGGGTTGAAGATGCTCTTGGAGATGCTGATTGGGTGATGGCCATGCAAGAAGAGCTCAACAACTTCACTAGGAATGAAGTCTGGTCCTTGGTGGAACGCCCCAAACAAAATGTGATAGGAACCAAGTGGGTGTTTCGCAACAAACAAGATGAAGATGGCGTGGTGACCAAGAATAAAGCTAGATTGGTTGCAAAGGGGTACACTCAAGTAGAAGGGTTAGATTTTGGAGAAACTTATGCACCAGTGGCAAGACTTGAAGCAATTCGTATACTCTTAGCCTTTGCCACCCATCACAACTTCAAGCTACATCAAATGGATGTCAAGAGTGCCTTCTTGAATGGTCCAATCTCCGAAGAAGTCTACGTTGAGCAACCACCGGGCTTTGAAGATCCTCAATTTCCAAACCACGTCTACAAGCTCCATAAGGCACTCTATGGGCTCAAGCAAGCTCCTAGAGCATGGTATGAATGCCTTAGGGAATTTCTCTTAAAGAAAGGCTTTGAAATAGGCAAAGCCGATCCTACTCTCTTCACTCGTAAACAAGGCAATGATTTGTTTGTATGTCAAATATATGTTGATGATATCATATTTGGCTCTACTAATCAAATTTGGGTTGAGGAGTTTAGTAGGATCATGACTAAAAGATTCAAGATGTCCATGATGGGCGAGTTGAAGTTCCTTCTCGGTTTTCAAATCAAGCAACTCAAGGATGGCACATTCATAAGTCAAACCAAGTACACCAATGACATGCTCAAGAAGTTTGACATGAACAACGCCAAGCCCATCAAAACACCTATGCCATCAAATGGACATCTTGATCTAAATGAGGAAGGCAAAAGCATCGACCAAAAGGTATATCACTCCATGATTGGTTCTTTGCTTTACCTTTGTGCATCTAGGCCCGATATTATGCTTAGTGTGTGCATGTGTGCAAGGTTTCAAGCTAATCCTAAGGAGTGCCATCTAATGGCTGTTAAGAGAATTTTTAGATACTTGGTTCATACTCCTAACCTTGGTTTATGGTATCCTAAGGGCTCCACTTTCGATCTACTTGGCTACTCCGATTCGGATTATGCTGGTTGCAAAGTAGATAGAAAGAGTACATACGGGACTTGCCAATTCCTTGGGAGGTCCTTGGTGTCTTGGAGTTCCAAGAAACAAAACTCTGTTGCCCTTTCCACCGCCGAGGCCGAGTATGTTGCAGCCAGCGCTTGTTGTGCTCCACTACTTTGGATGAGGCTCACTTTGAGAGACTTTGGTTGCAAGTTTAGCAAGGTGCCACTCTTGTGTGACAACGAGAGTGCCATCAAGCTAGCAAACAACCCCGTAAACCACTCAAGAACAAAGCATATAGACATAAGACACCATTTCTTGAGAGACCATGAAGCCAAAGGAGCTATCGCTTTAAGCCATGTGAGCACCGATAAGCAACTAGCCGATATCTTCACAAAGCCTCTTGATGAACTAAGGTTTTGTGCTTTGAGTGAGCTAAATATCTTGGATCCTCGTAACTTGGCTTGAGACCATGCACATGTTTGAGTGACCTAGTATAGAACTTTTGAAAGCAAAAGATTTGTGAAAGGCTTGTGTTGATTTTGTTTTGAAACATTTGGATCTTTATAGTACAACATTTGGGCTATAGTTCTCATTGCTTGTTTGTGGCTAGCCCAAAGTGTTGATACTGCTCAGGCTTACATATATCACATATGCATTGTTCCAAATCTCTACAAAATCAAATTCCTTGAAAATCTGCTCGCTGGATTCAGGGGAAGCGAAATCTCCGGGGTTGAGGCCGGAAACTCCGGGTTTTCCGGATATTCTGGACCTGGCCCGGAGACTCTGGATTGTAAAGGTATAAAAACCTTTGACCGCGGTAAAAATTCCTTCTTTCACCACTACTCAGTTTCACCGCGCCCCCTTCTCTCCCCCGTCGCCCCCTTCCTCTCCTTGTGCGATTTCCTCTTCCAACCGACCAAATCAAGTGAAAGTGAGGGAGTGAAGGTTCCAAGGCGTGGAGATCAAGGATCTACTCGAGTTTCAAAGGATTCAAGCCTTCTTCCCTCTCTCCCAAGGTATATTCAAAGGAGTCTTTCCCGATCTACTTCCCTAGCAGTATCCTCTTAGGGAATAGGTAGGAAATACTCCATAGACACTAGATCTGCATTTCCTCTCAGTTTGGATGGAAAAATCTTGCTGCATTGTGATTTAGGGTTTCGGCTGCGAAACCCGGAAACTCCGGGGTTGAAAAACCCGGACTCTCCGGAATTTCCGGAGTATCCGGACTTTTTCCCGGAGTGTCCGGGGTTCACACTGCAACCCTAAGTCACATGTGTAGTGTGTCTCCACCTTTGATAATCTCTCACTTCCATATCCTTTTACCTATCCAGATGGTGAGAGTGAAGGTCGGTCGTGGCAATGAGGAGCCCTCCACCCAAAGGAGGACCAAGGCTAGGCACGACCCCGCCGCTCTACAGGCCGTGCAAGAAGCCTCAGGGCATGAAGGATCTCAGCGCAGCTCTAGGCCAAGGAGAGGTGATCCTCCTCCCTCCTATGCCGAAGGGAGTGAAGAAGAAATAGAAGAGGAGGAGGAGGAGAGAACGGAAAGTGATGATGATGAGGTAGAAGATGAGACATATGAGCAGTCTCCAGAGCCCCCTCGTCGCCATGGAAAGGGGCCAGCAAAAGAAAAACCCCGCTACAAGCCCCATCCCAAAAAGAGCCATCAAGCCCCATATGTCCACCAAAGCCGCCCAGCTACTCGAGTTCCTCCTAAACACAAGCAAGGAGTAGCATCCCACATCTGCCCCAAAACCCCTCCTAGGCTCATTCCTACTCTCCCACAAAATGTTCGAGTCGTTGACACCCCTATCAAGCTAAGGGACCCCGGTTCCGTTCTTGGATTTGCAGAACATATGACTAGGTACTACTCCAGGAACTCTCTAGTAGTGAGGGAGCAAAGAGAGGAGAATGTATATTTGTATCTCAAGGGAGAAGGACTAGAGGCAAGGTTTTGGTGTGACTTTCATAGGGATTTCTATCAAACCGTCATCCGCAATCCCAAGCTAGCCTCCAAGAACATGGCTCCAATCGTGCCAATGAGGTACATTGATTGGAAGTATTATGAAGAGCTAAACAACACCGTGTTCAACTCCGTCATTGACAAGTGCAAGGAAGTGGGCCTCTATGACATCATGGGTTTTAGGTACAATTGGAATAAGGAAATTCTTGCTCAATTCCATTGCTCATACTACTTCAATCCCCATGACAACACCATCACTTGGACAACTCAAGGACAAAAGTGCACCATTGATTACATGACCTTCTCTAGGCTCTTGGGACTTGGCTTTAAGGATGAGAGACGCTCTTCCGTGCACAATGAGGACAAGTACAAGCCCAAAGAGCCCCCCTTCATGGTTCCTAGCCGAGATTTGGCTATTGAGGGCAAGGCAGACCAACTCAATCCCTACTACTACTACTATCTCAATCAATTCTTTCGTGCCACTATTGATCCTAAGATAGGAGATGCCACAGCCTTGAGATACTATGCTCCAAATCTTCTCAATAGGATGGCACCGGATGAAGAAGGATTTTGTATCTTTGACTTCATTTGGAATGAGTTGAGGAGGGCCATGAACGATCCAATGAAGCATCTTCCTTATGCCCCCAATCTCATGTACATGATTGAGAGAGTTACAAATGTTCGTTATCCCAAGGATGTTGTCCATGAGCCGCTTCGCCACCTCCGTGATCGTGCAAAGAGGCCTCCCAAAGGCGTAAGTATTTTGGATCATCGAGTGCAGCTCCTCGCCATGATGATTTTCCCGCTACATGCTCCTCTCCTCTACCTCCCCGTCGGCACCGTGGCTCCATGATAAAGAGGGTGCTCAAGAGCATTTTTAACATGTGCAAGACTATAGCCACGGAGACAAATGAGAACCGTCGGGACATCATCGAGATCAAGTCTCACCTTGGCCTTCCCACCGATCCCTACCACGAGCTTCCCGAGTTTGATGACCCTTTTGCGGAGTGGGACGCCCAAGGTGCCCAAGAGGAAGAAGAGGAGGAGGGAAATGAAGAAGAAGAAGAAGAGGAGGAAGACGACGACTCCGAGTGACTCAGCTGCTCCACACTTCCTTCTTGGCACTTGATGCCAAAGGGGGAGTGAAGTTATCTATTCATGTGTGCTTGTGGAACAATGAACTTTATTGTATTTGAATTTGGAACTTGGCTTGTAATAACTTTAATTTCGTATGTGTGAGACTATGTGAGCTTGAGAAATTTGGTTGTGTGCTTGTGATGATTTTCTCTACTTTTTATATGCTAAGGACAGTTTATGCTAGATTGAAAAACTGTGTGATGTCTGTTTTTCTGCTGCTGTGCTGAAGCCCGGAGAGTCCGGACTTTTTCCCGGAGAATCCAGATTTTCCGGACACTCCGGACCTTGCCCGGAGACTCCGGACCTCTCAGCACCAGAACTCTTTTCCCTTCTTGTTGAATGCATAACCTGTCATGAGCATTTCACTTTTGATCTGTTGCACGTCACAAGCACCCCACTGTTGTAATACTCTCTTGTTTCTCTTGTGCAGAATTTTGGCCCTAATAGGACCATTGATATTCAAGATCAAAATGCACATATTAAGGGGGAGTATTACGAAAGCTCTTAATATTCATTGTTTATCTCTTATGTAACTTAAGTGTGTTGTCATCAATCACCAAAAAGGGGGAGATTGAAGAGTATCTTGGCCCCCTAAGTGGGTTTTGGTGGTTTAATGACACACACCTAAGAAGCTAATGAATTTACCTAGTCCATGAGCAGGTATTAAATTTATGTATGGCATCAAGCACAACTCGTTGATGTACAAAAAGGAAAGTGGTGCTCTAAAGGATTCCTAAGAAGGCTTATTTATTTTTAATTTTGAATTTGAGTCTTAGGGATGCCGTACTATCAAGAGGGACGTAATTATTTCTTCCAAGAGTCGAACAGGTGCTCTAGTTGCTAAATCAAAACCTATGAGAGACACCTTTGCACCAACACATTCACGGGGAACTTTTCTTAGGTGCTGGCCTTGGAAGGCCGGAGTATCCGGGTTTACCCCGGAGACTCCAGGTCATAAAGCCTCAACGATATTCTGGGTGAGGGGGTATAAAAGCCCCCTCCACCCCTTCATTTACTCTTCTTCCCCCTGCCATTTCGTGCTGAACAGTTGCAAACCTCATTTACTCCCCTTCTTCTCCCCTTGGCTCAAGGTTGGTGAGATTTATTGTGGGATTTAAGAGGATTTGAGAGCAAGGGCTTGGAGAGTGCTAGTGAGCTGATTTCCCATCTCTAGAGCACCTCGTTCTTCGCTTGGTTGGCAAAATTCATGTTTGTTACTCTTGGAGCCTTGAGCTCCTAGCCGGCTAGGCGTTGCCTTGGAGCATCCAAAGATTGTGGCTGCCCAAGGAAGTTTGTATCACCCTGACATTGAGTAAGTAACTCTAGCTTGATCTTTGTGGTCGCTAGAGGGAGGAAAGTGACCTAGGTGTAAAGGTCCACCCTTCGTGGGTACCTCAACGGAGACGTAGACCTCAAGGTGTGAGGTTGAACTCTGGTAAGAAATCCTTGTGTCTCTTGTGCTTGTTCATCTTGTTGTATGCTTGTTTCTTGCTTGAACTCATATCTAGGGTTTGGTGCCGATCTACTTCGTGTTGAGGTTCCTACAAGATTGGAGTGGATAAACAGGCTTGTCTCATCCCAGTGCATAACCTATTTTCACAGATTTACTTTTGAGCAAGTTTAATTTCTGCCGATTTAATCTCTCCCTAGCAGGCCGGAATATCCGGACATTTTCCCGGATTCTCCGGATTTCCCGGAGTATCTGGAGTCTCCGGACCTGCATCTGATAGCTGCGAAAAAGTTTGTGATTTTCAGGTTCGACTGTTCACCCCCCCTCTAGTCGACATCTTGATCCTTTCAGTCGGTCTATCCGACGGTCGCGTGAAAGCTAACAGAGACGACTTGGTTGCGGGGTCTTCAACACCAGATGATCCGACGCACCGTCGGTGCATAGCGTCGGAGTAGTTGTGTCAGAGAATCTCAACGGCTAAGTGACGTGGGAGGGGCACCGGATGAACCGACGCCCTGGAAAATCTAGCATCGATTCATCCGACGCTACCTTTTTCAGTGGCCGTTAGCCAACGGCTAATTTGGTGCCTTGAGCTATTTATACCCCCTCTACTCACCCATTTGAGGTTGCTGGATTGTGTGGAAGTGCAGGACAGTTCAAGACACCTAGAAGATCATATCCAATCCATCCAAGTGCTTAATTGCTCATCCTTAGACTTGTACATACTTTGTGTATGTGCTTAGTGCTAGGCTTAGCTTAGAGCTGAGTGAGTGCAAGGTTGTGCCAACCTTGTGAGGTGATTCTTGAGTGAATCAAGTTGTACAAGGTTCACCGGAAGCCTTGGGGCCTAAGTGGCTCACCGACAATCGTCATCGACCCTCCGGCTTGGTGTGGAGTGGCGAGGACACTTTGTGCGGGGGACATGGAGACCCCCTTTTTAGTGGAGAAGCTCCTTAGTGGAGGCGGCTGTCGGTGTTTTAGACCGGCAAACCTACCAAGGGGGTACCCGAGGTAGTAGATTGTGCGGTGGGGATCGTGATCGGTTGACCGAGAACTCGAAGGTATGCGCAAGGACACGGGACACAAGATTTATACAGGTTCGGGCTGCCAAGGTGGCGAGCCCTACGTCCTGTTTGGGGATCAAGTATGGCGCCCTGCGCTTGGTGTTGGGTTGTCCCCGGAGGGATTGGGGATGTCCGTCTAGGTACCCGGCCCTCCTTTATATAGTCCAGGGGGCGGGTTCCTAGTCGGTTACAAGGCGGAGTCCTAGTAGGAGTACACGGAGCGAGTCCTAGTAGGAGTACGGGGGGAATTCTACTAGGAGTCCGTCTTCTACTATTCTTCCTTCCTTGCATGAGTACCGGGGTGTATGCCCGACAAGCCCCCGAGCACGTTGGAGTCGAGAGAAGTAGTTCGAGTAGTCTTGAAGCCTCTTCGAGTAGTTCTTGAGCGTCCTCGAGCACTGCTTGGAGAAGCCTTCAATAGTACTTGAACTGCCACGAGGCTGGAAGGTGGTCCAACTCATCAGTCTTGAAAAAATTTGAATGATGGGTGTAGCATAGCAGCCCCCGAGCCTTGAAATGATTAGGTAATCAATCCAAGGGTCTTCAGTGTTCGCGAAGCCATCATCCGAGTACTCTTGCAGCGTGTAGCCCCCGAGATAAGAGAGCTATATGAGCCACGTCGAGTAGTGATTGGTGAGAAGCCCCCGATCTTGAGAGCGAGCGAAGCATGCTGAAGTTATCTTCGAGTAGTATGTGAAATGCAGCCCCCGAGCTGGAGAGATTCCAAGTAGCAGTTTGGCGTCGAGCCATGGAGCTTGAGAAGTAGTTGTGCCGTCAGAGCGGACTTTAGAATGCGACTTAAAAACCGAAGTCGACTTTGTGCCGCGCGGAGCGGACTTTGAGATGCGACTTGAAATCCGAAGTCGACTTTGTGCCGCGCGGGGCGGACTTTGAGATGCGACTTTAGAAGTCGACTTTAAGATGCCGCGCGGAGCGGACTTTTGAGTTGCGACTTAAAAACCGAAGTCGACTTTAGATTACCACGTAAAGCGGACTTTGATATGCGACTTTAGAAGTCGACTTTAAGATGCCGCGCGGAGCGGACTTTGATATGCGACTTTAGAAGTCGACTTTAGTTTGCCGCGTAGAGCGGACTTTAAGATGCGACTGAAGAAGTCGACTTTGTGCCACGCGGGGTGGACTTAAGATGCAAAAAACGAAAAGCACTTTCCGGAAAGCCAAAGCGAATGAAAAATCAGAGAAAACGAGTAGTTTTGCCGCCGGAGCGGGCTTAAGATTGCGACCGGAGTCGGCTTGTGCCACCGGAGTGGGCTTGGGTGCGACCGGAGTCGGCTTGTGCCACCGGAGTGGGCTTAAGTACCCGAGCCATGGATTTCAGACCCAAAGTACGGTTGCCGCCAGAGCGGGCTTGTGCCACCGGAGTGGGCTTAAGTACCTGAGCCATGGATTTCAGACCCAAGGTACGATTGCCGCCAGAGCGGGCTTGTGCCACCGGAGTGGGCTTAAGTACCTGAGCCATGGATTTCAGACCCAAAGTACGGTTGCCGCCAGAGCGGGCTTGTGCCACCGGAGTGGGCTTAAGTACCTGAGCCATGGATTTCAGACCCAAGGTACGATTGCCGCCAGAGCGGGCTTGTGCCACCGGAGTGGGCTTGAGTACCTGAGCCATGGATTTCAGACCCAAGGTATGGTTGCCGCCAGAGCGGGCTTGTGCCACCGGAGTGGGCTTAAGTACCTGAGCCATGGATTTCAGACCCAAGGTACGGTTGCCACCGTAGTGGACTTGAAGGTGCGACCGGAGTCGACTTGCATACCTGGGCCATGGATTTCAGACCCAAGGTACGGAGCGGGAGTACTTAGGGTACTTGGACCCATGGTACAGAGCATGAAGACCACGTGCAGCTAGGTTCCATCGTCGCCAGGACCCGAGGGCCGCTTACAGCTAGGTTCCATCGAAGCAGGCGAAGATGCGACCGGAGTCGACTTTAAGTTGCCGCACGGAGCGGACTTTAGAATGCGACTTTAGAAGTCGACTTTAAATTGCCGCGCGTAGCGGACTTTAGAGACTGCCTCCTAGGGATAGCCCCCGAGTTGACGAAGTAGACTCGCGGCGACTTGATTGATATGCCCCAAGAGTAGTCAGCAGAGTGTAGCTCCCGTGAAAACCCGCCGAGAAGCACACTCAAATGAGTAGTCGGCAAGTAGTCCTACATGATGAGGAGAACAAGCCACGAAAACAGTAATCATTTAGATAAATGACTTAGCTGTTGCTGCCTGGGCAGACTTGTTGATGAAGCCGTGGCGATCAGCAATGGAGCCGCGACGGTTGTTGTTGAAGTCGACTAGTCAGAGTTGATTCCGACTAGTTGTTGGGGGCGTGACTGCCGTTCTCGACTAGTTTGGAAAACTAGTCGAAATGAATGGTCAACGCGATGCGACCGGAAGACGACATCATGGCGGCGTGCGGCGTACTCGAAGTAGAGCCCGTGTTACCGCGAGACAAGTAGTCACCACGTACGGTGTGGCTGAAGTAAATCCAGTGTGGCCGCAAGACGAAGTCGCGGCGCACGGAGTAGTCGATGATGAGCCGTGTGACGGGCCGCGCGACGTGCCGAGGCACTCGGACGCGCGGCGTGGGCGAAGTAGTCGACGACGAGTGGCGCAACGAGCCACGCGACGAGCCGCGCGACGAGCCGCGCGACGTGCCGAGGCACCCGGCCGCGCGCGCGCGGGAAGTAGTCGACGACGAGCCGGAGTAGTCGACGATGAGCGGCGCGACGAGCCGCATGACGAGCCGCGCGACGTGCCGAGGCAACCGGACGCGCGGCGGAGTTGAAGTAGTCGACGACAAGCCCGGAGTAGTCGACGATGAGCGGCGCGACGAGCCGCATGACGAGCCGCGCGACGTGCCGAGGCAACCGGGACGCGCGGCGAAGACGAAGTAGTCGACGACGAGCTGCGCGAGGCGGAGTAGTCGACGACGAGCGGCACGACGAGCCGCGTGACGAGCCGCGCGACGTGCCGAGGCACCCGGGACGCGCGGCGGAGGTGAAGTAGTCGACGACGAGCCGGAGTAGTCAACAATGGGCGGCATGACGAGCCGCGTGACGAGCCGCGCGACGTGCCGAGGCACCCCGGACGCGCGGCGGAGGTGAAGTAGTCGACGGCGAGCCTACGCGAGGCGAGGTAGTCGACGACGAGCGGCACGACGAGCCGCGTGACGAGCCGCGCGACGTGCCGAGGCACCCGGACGCGCGGCGGAGGTGAAGTAGTCGACGACGAGCCCGCAGTAGTCGACGATGGGCGGCGCGACGAGCCGCGTGACGAGCCGCGCGACGTGCCGAGGCACCCGGACGCGCGCGCGGGGTGAAGTAGTCGACGACGAGCCGGAGTAGTCGACAATGGGCGGCGTGACGAGCCGCGTGACGAGCCGCGCGCGACGTGCCGAGGCTCCCGACGCGCGACGAAGACGAAGTAGTCGACGACGAGCCCGGGCGAGGCGGAGCGGCCGACGAGCGCGCGCGGCGAGCCGCGTGACGAGGGCGCGCGACGTGCCGAGGCACCCGGACGCGCGACGAAGACGAAGTAGTCGACGACGAGCCTGGGCGAGGCGGAGTAGTCGACGAGCGGCGCGGCGAGCCGCGCGACGAGCCGTGCGACGTGCCGAGGCACCCGTAAGCGCGGCGTAGGAAAATTGATTCCGCTTTGCAAGAGCAAGGCAACTTGCTTCAATGGATCTCGGCGAGTCGACGAGTAGATTGATCTTGTTGACGAGGGTCCTTCGAATTCGCCCGGTGGTGATGATTTCCCCTACCTGGCGTGCCAGCTGTCGGTGTTTTAGACCGGCAAACCTACCAAGGGGGTACCCGAGGTAGTAGATTGTGCGGTGGGGATCGTGATCGGTTGACCGAGAACTCGAAGGTATGCGCAAGGACACGGGACACAAGATTTATACAGGTTCGGGCTGCCAAGGTGGCGAGCCCTACGTCCTGTTTGGGGATCAAGTATGGCGCCCTGCGCTTGGTGTTGGGTTGTCCCCGGAGGGATTGGGGATGTCCGTCTAGGTACCCGGCCCTCCTTTATATAGTCCAGGGGGCGGGTTCCTAGTCGGTTACAAGGCAGGAGTCCTAGTAGGAGTACACAGAGCGAGTCCTAGTAGGAGTACAAGGGAATTCTACTAGGAGTCCGTCTTCTACTATTCTTCCTTCCTTGCATGAGTACCCGGGGTGTATGCCCGACAGCGGCATCAAGGTGACCAAGGGAGCTTGGCAAGTGCCTAAGTGGCTAGCCTTTGTGGTGAGTCAAGTGGTGCTCTTGGGAGAGACTTGGTGACCGGGAAGCAATACTCTTGTGTGGGTGCTTCAACAACGTGGACTAGGGGTGGCTTAGTGCCTACCGATACCACGGGATAAATCGCGTGTCAAGAGTTTGCTTCCTCTCATCCCCTTTACGTTTCCGCATTTACTCTATTGCAATCTTTGTTTGCCTCTACTTTCCTAGAGTAGTATCATGCTAGGATTGACTATAGGTTGCAAACCTTCTTTTGGGATGGGAGTTTCACAGTAGAACAACCCTAGTTGCACATCTAGATAGTATGTTCTAGTTTACCTTTGTGTAAAAATAGTGAAGTCATAGGTTAAGGTTTTAAGTTGCCTAATTCACCCCTCCCCCTTTTAGGCTAACGAGCATCTGATTCCTTACAAAAGCTCATAAAATAAGATTACAATTGTCTTAGTGATGCAGTGCCAGATACAAAACAAAAAACCCCAATTACTAAGATAAGGACACGTGTAGAATGAAGTCCAGTGTTCACAAGTCTTTGGCCAATATAGAAAGCGGCATTTTAGATCATGTGTTCCATGCTAGATATAATATGAATATCATAGAAAGCATTTGCCAATACAGGTGACTTTAGGGTAAGGCAATTAGGCCATTGCTTAAGTTTCAAAAACAATTAGGCGATTGCTTGGATTAAAAAATGTATGCTTTATGTGCATTGCAGGTACAATCATGATTTCCAGCAGGATACGAGCTAACTAAAGAAAGATTGAGATGGAGCCAATGCAGTAACTGCTCTGCCAGAAAATGCTGATAACAACATGTATCTCAAGGTTTCACAAAAAAGGTGCAAGTTTGCAGACCATAAACTGATAGTACACTTTTAAAACTCAATCTTTAGAAATTAAGAGTTATATGACAGCATCATCCAGAAGATTCAGGCTGGTACTTTCACACATAATTATAGCTAGTTACAGTTTGGACCATACTACCATAGCATGAGTTGTACACTTGAGGGTTCATAAACTCCACAATAATGAAATCATACCGTAACAGCCCAAAGCTTGAGAACTAAGATTCACATAAGAGATTATGAAACTGCAGCATTAAGAACAAAGAGTCGCTACTAATCTAATCAGCCACACGGAACCAGTTCATATAAACTCATCTTTAGCATGATTCTCCATGTGAAGTCTTCGATCATTACAAATCTATGGCATACCTCTGGAAGGTTTGGACAAGAATATCCCATGCTCCGAGAATTTATGTCAAGATGACAGGGTGAACCAATTGTTTTAGTCCGTGAATCAAGTAATCCATCTGCAGCACATCATGCATGGTTATGAACATCAACCGAAGAATATAACAAGCTCATCCACAAAATCAATAAATTGATCAATATGCAAACACATCGCAACCACAATAATGGATACATAAATCCAATTACTTTCACTTATCAAACTTCTCTTTGTTCTGTACAAGAATTTAACAAGATCGAAAATTCAACAAAATAATAGACAGGCAAATCCAATCAGTTTCTCTTATCAAACTTCTTTTTTGCCTCCTATTGTAATTTTTATAAGGCCATAGATGCCTGCATGGGATTGCAACCTCCCAAGGCACTTCAGCTTGATTGAGCCCAGCAGACTAAAATAGTAGATTCGTAACAGCCAGTGGATCCCAATCCCAAGCTACCTTTATTCTGGTCCGTCAAGGTTCTTAAATATCACACTAGATTGGAACAAAGCAGAGCTGGGTCGAAGAAGGCTTGCTGAATGAGAAAAAGGAACAATCTTGCGATCCACTAAAATAATGCTAGCTATACGCTCAAACTAGCATTGGCCACACTGCTCAGATGATTAAAAACAAAAAAGCATTGTCCACGCTGCTCAAACATGCAAAGGAGAATTGGTTTGCAGAGTAAACCTTGAAGGCAGTACAGAGCGGAGATTTGACTGTTCTAAAAAAAGAGTGAAGATTTGACTTACTACGGGCTTAGATTTGGCTACGACGGAGTTGTTGCTGCGAGTTATTGAGCAGATTCAACTCTAAAATCCCCATGGTGCGAGGAAGCCTTGACTCGACCAGGGAATTCAAAGGCGATCGCCAAAGTATCTCCAACCTCTGTTTCTCTATCTAAGAGCATCTCCAACAGCTCTTGTATTTTGTTAGCTCTCAAAAATTTACCCCCTTTGTAAAATAGAAAACCCCCTGATTCCCTGGGGTAGTCCAAGAGACTAGGTGAATGTGATGGCAATATTTAAAACTGGGTCGACAACATCAAAATGAATCTAATCGCGGTGCCTTGGACGTGTGCCTTTTCTCTGGCGCTGCCACCCCTGGACGAGATTTGCTGCGCTGCAGGTGAAGTCTGGCACCCCTGGAAGCTGCACCGTGTGCACGTGAGGTGTGAAATGCTCGTTTCAATGGAGTGTCGTCACTCCGTTCATTGATGCAATTTTTTATCTGATGTGTTTTGATCTAGTAATCTTGTTTGGACGTCGTAGCGACGTAGCCTCGTAGGGTATGGACTCAGATGACAAATTCAATCAGTTTGTGATGGATGAACTCATTGATTCCTCCTCTTCTGATGATGAGAGGAAAGCTGTGATTCCTCCACCGCCGGGCCTCCGACGCGCCCACCCCCTCCTCTTCTAGGTCCGGTGAGCATTGAAAACTTCAACCCCCAAGGAACTCCGAATCCTAACCCCGGCCTCCCAAACTGAAATCCCGTAAGGACGCCCGCCTCCACCGCCGCCCACGACCGGCGGTGCCCTCGCCGCCGACCGCTCCGGCCACCTCCCGCCCATCTAAGTAAGAGAGAGGAGAGAGACAGGGATGCAGGGTGAGGGAGAGAGCGAGAGGGAGGGAGAGAGAATATGGCCACCTGCTCCGGGGAGTGTCGGGCCTGCAGCTTCACCGACGAGCGCCAATGCCATGGAGGGTGTTGGTGTAAATTTGGTACCGAAGGGGGGGGCACCAATCACCACAGTACTCTTCTCCTCCGAAGGGGCAAAAAACCAAAGAGCCCCTTCGGAGGACTACACCTTCTTCCACTACTGCTAACTCTACTACTACTGCAGCTACTAAGCAAAAACTAGAGAAGACGACAATAGCTTACTACTTCGAAGTTCTTCACCATTTAATGCTCTGTCCCATCAATTACAAAGACCCTCCTATATATAGGGATGGAGGTAGACGGCGATTTCCCCCCAAGCCCCTAGTGGTTATTCTCTTCCGAGCCCCTGGTGGACGCGGTATTTACAAGAAGCGCCTTGAGCCTACACAAAGGCCCACTAACCCTTACATGGGCTGGGCCACTCCCCCAACAGTAGCCCCTCAGCTACTTCGGTTTGGCTGGTACAACAAAGCGGAGTAGCTGATACATATGGATTGGCCCAGATCTTCCTACACCTTCAGCCATGAGGAACGCCCTCAAGACCCTCCGCCGGTACGCCTCACTAAAAACTCCATTCCGAAAAACCCAGTGGGAAAAACCGGAGTGGAGAAAAGAGCACGTACGCCTAGCGGATTTTCACACACCGACTTTATTAATGGTCGTCTTCGGTCTTGCTTCAATGGTGAACGATGCCTTCGGTGGAGACATCAGCTTCGTCGTTGTCACTAAGATGGCCTTTATCCTCAATGCTTCTCCTCCATTTGCTTTGGTCCTGCCTCCGGGGCCTCCATGCATTTCTCTTTTCGCTCTTGTTCTTTCAGAACGCCGTCGAATGATGATTAGCCGCCTCTCCCCCTTCGGTCACGATCACCGAGCAAGACTTCATGCTTCGGGGTGACGCCGCTCATCCCGATGCCACTAGCCCCTCTTGTCCGGTGATTGTGACGAAGGCCCTGGTCTCGTGCATCGCGTGCGACGAAGTACATGCTGATGAAAACGAAGCTGGGGTCGACGTCGGTGAGGTAAACGATGAAGCCCCTTGAGGCACAGCCCAGTCGGCGTTGGTGTAGACGTCGAAGACGAAGTCGGAAGTCGATGTCGACCAAGTCGATGTTGATGTTGCCGAGGTAGACGAGGAAGCCCCTCGAGCCGAACACTTGTCGACGAAGAGGTAGTTGAAGAAGCCCCTCATGCCGACCCATGTCGATGATGAAAGTGGTGGTGTAGTTGTTGAGGTAGTCGAATAACATTGATGAAGTACTCGAGGAAGCCCCTCGTGCTAGATATTCGCCGAGTTGAACCTGTCGATGACGAAGTAGGCAATATAGACGAAGTCCATGCTTTCCTGTTCAATACTCCATTTGAGGCAAAACATTTTTATTCAAGAGACTCAAAAACTTGTTAGACAAGAAACAATCTATCTCAATTTGCATCGCACAAACAAATCCGAAGCCACTCTCGGGCCTTCGGGGTGTCTCAGATCCGAAGTCACTCTCGGGCCTTTGGTGTGTCTCAGCTCAACTCCGGTCATCACACGACCGGTCGTTTGCTTCCTGCAAACGGAACTTCGGCTATAATGGAGCCAGATACTTGCCTTTGGAAGTTCCACTTCGGTCATTACGGGACCACTCGTTTGCCTCATGCAAACGATACTTCAGCTATAACGGAGCCGACTACTTGCCTTTGCAAGTTCAACTCCGGTCATCACGGGACCGGTCGTTTGCCTCATGCAAACGGAGCTCGGATATAACGGAGCCGACTACTTGCCTTTGCAAGTTCAACTCCGGTCATCACGGGACCGGTCGTTTGCCTCATGCAAACGGAGCTTTCGACCAAACTCAGGCCTTCGGCGCGAGCGCTCCCGGCTCCACACTTCGGTGTTATGCATGTTAGCATGTATATATGTATGAAAGTGTGCATGAAGGTATGCTTTTGCATGAAGGCTAGGATGAAAAGGTTAGCCAAAATAATGCAAAGGACATCCATTGATCAAATTCTCAACTTGAGTGGTGAAACCATGAGATGACCGAAATCCGATAACACCGAAGTCCATATGGAAATCCCAGCAACCACCTGATGAAGTTTAATAGACATTGAAACCAATTGATATGGCCTAGCTATTCCCAAATTAATAATAGAGTCACTATCTTCGGGGTGAAAATCGATAACTCAAAAACCATAACCTGCAATAGACGTGACGAAGTGCCCACGAAACATAATAGCTGCATGCAGCCAGTCATTATGAACAGGGTATGACGTATAACTAAGAACAGGCGCTTAGCACATTTGAGATGAAGGTGCGACAACATGTGATATACGAAGGGTTAGAGTGCCCGCTAAAAATGGAACGTAGGTTATGAGAGGAGGACATGATACTTACATATGGTAGTTTACCCTGCATTCAAGACATATAAATACTTCATTTGAAGGGTTAGATTATGAAGGCGAAGCAACATGCGGTCTGACACAATCACTTTTTGAGAAGCCGATAATGAGACCAACACAATTCCGTTATACAAAATAAGTGACGGGCGGCCCTTGGATGCATCCAACGGCCTCCGAGGGGCGCCGTTACTTACCCACCAAAATAAACTCTGAAGACTACACCCCCCCGAACCATGGAGGGGGGATGTTGCTTCGAAAAAACGTGTGAACGAAATATACACGAAACTTCTGAGAAAAACGCCCTGCGAGAAGCATCAACATGTGACTAACACTGAGTACTCGCAAGCTAGGGATTGGTCTGCTAAAACCAGAGACGAAGGGTACTTCGGCACTACACCGAAAAAGGTTTATTAGTAGCCAAAAACAAAGCGTCGACCATACCAAGCACTAGCCCACGATGTTGATAAAATTGTATAATAAAATAACAGCATAAAGCCCCTTCGGTTGCTAGATGAAGGGTGAGCAAGTAGTCCATAAACAATGAGATAAGATGATGATATTGGAGAGTATTGTTGCTGCAAGTTATATTAGAGAAAATAATAAATAAAAATTCTCCAGCTATGAGTCCACCGAAGTGTGCACCAGGAAATTGCACCATCCCCTTCGTATGTTAACTTTACTTAATAAAAGATAAACAAATAGAGAATTTAATCATGCCAGGATGTACTAACTAGTTAGCTCACTTATCAAAAAGTTCTATTGACATACTTCAAAGTAAAAAGGACAGTGGTGCAACCCTTCGGTGCCGAAGCCAAATTTGCACCTATAAAAGCATGATATAGCAAGCTAATGCCTTAAACTAATGTTTAAGCTGACAGCATACTGGAGATGATAACAACACACCAAAGTTGTCACAAAAGCCGAAGGTTGCTTGGGTGATGAATAATCAGGCGCAAAACCACAATAAAAAAACTAAAGAACTGTGACCCTTCGGCTCCGAAGGTAGCTCTTTGTTGACGGTGAAAATCCGTCAACCTAGCCATGAGTTTACCTTCGGTGTTGGCATGAGTTTTATACCTTATCCATTGGTACTAACCCCCGTGGTATAACAAGTTCACGTGTGCATGTCGGTTTTGGAGTTTAATGTTTATGCAGGGTTTTAGCGTTGAATGCAAGACTTTCGGGATAAGTTCATCAAGCACCTCATGACAAGACCTTGAAGCCCCGTACAAGTCATGCAATGAAGCAAACTTAACTCCAAGAAGCCGGGGACTTGATCCGAGAAGACGACGGACTCCGAGGACCCGACCGAAAAAGTCTTGAATCTTGCAAGACAAGGAGTTGAGTCTAATTCGGAGAGAAACCGACGACATGGACCTACATGCGAAGGGGGAAACATCCGGAAGCAAGGGAACCGACGTAGAGCAAAGGAGCCCTCGGGCCGGGCCTAGATGGGCCCGGGCCGGCCGGCCCGGTCCGGTCGGCCCGTGCCCATCCGGGGCCCATTTGCCCCCTCCTTTGCCCTAGCCGCCAATCGGGCTATTTATAGCCCCCCCGACCGAGAGCCACGCAGAGAAGAATTCGTCATCGACCGCCGAGGAGCAGAGAAGAGAGGGACACCATCTCGGAGAGGAGAGGGTCGAGCTAGTTGACTAGGGTTTCCCTAGCCAACGTGGGAACCTTGCACGGAAGACCACGTCGGAGTTCCCGGAGCTAGAAGCAAGATCAAGGAAGGATCCCGGTGGTGATCTTGTGTATGTATCATTGTTATAGTTGAATTATCAAGTTGAATCTTTTCCTAGCGATCAAGTGTTTCCTCGAAGATTTCGTTTTTCGATCGGCTTTGCTTATTGCAATTCTATTCTCGAGATAGATTACATAGGGTGCTCTTGTAGCCGCGGTGGCTAGAGGTACACGCCGGATCTTCCGAAAGAATTTCGACTTGTCTTTTGACTCGCCCTAAGCTCCCCGCATGAATAGGGATACGTTGTGACAGAACGGGGGTTCCGAAAGGCGGATGTTTTCGGATTTGGACGGGAAACCACGATTTAAAGAGGCTTCTATTAAGATTCGATTTGCTACTTCTTCTCTTGCTTGGAACTTCAACAAAAGGCTTACCCCGATCCCTCTAGATCGGTTTATCTACCCAATCTTACTTTGTTTTCTCCGGTCTTTAGTAGATTAGATTCGTTTCGTGTCTTTTACTTAGATGCATTAGGGTTTCTTTTCTCGAAGATTGAAGTTACTTGGCTTTATTAGATTAAGTTTTGCGTCACACATTTGTTCCACGGATTCGATACCTTGGGTTCACCACTCGAGGGAAGAAGGGTCCCTTGACTACGACGGGAGACTTGTACGCTTGCAAGTCACAAACGAACTTTGATACAATTATTAACCGTCAACAAGCCCCCCTTTTTCTGGCGCCGTTGCCGGGGAACAAGTGATCAAGATTTGATTTTTTATTGCCTTTTTGTAATTTTCAGTTTTATTTTTGTTTTTCTTTTTTTTTGCATCTACTAAATTTTGATCATCCTCAAAATACATCTAATCTAGTTTGTCTAACCCTAGTTTTTGTAGATTTGTTTTTACTTTCTAGTTTTTGCATACTTTGTTTATTGCTAACCCTAACAGGAGATGGACGGCTACCTCTCCAACAAACCCAATAATTTTGTGGATGATCCAGAAAAACTTTACGAGCTAAGGAGACGCGAAGCACATCAAGCTAAAAAGCCGGATTTTGTAGATTCGAAGTCGGAAGACAAAGGATCGCGAGAATCTCTCGAAGAATTCACCACCTCAAAGTCCTCGGGAGAATCGACTCCCACCGATGGGTGACCAACCACCGCAAGAACGCAAGATTGGGGAGCTATGCACCCCAGACATCATCGACCTACCAATCTTGAACCTTGAGGAGATCGGAAGACCGTTCGAGATCAAGACCTCAACAATCCGCATGGTGCAACATTCACCCTTCACCGGTAAAGAGGATCCGAACCTTCACCTCCAAGCATTCATTCAACTATGTCAGGCTTTCAACATGGATGGGGTGACTCAAGATCAAATGAGGGCAAGGCTTTTTCCGTTTTCACTACTCAGGAAGGCTTCGCAATGGTTCCACTCTCAACCGGCGGAGACGGTGCAAAATTGGAACACGTTGATGAAGGCTTTCATGAAGGAATACTACTCACCGGGTAAAACTCAAAGCTTGCGTAATAAGATTGCCACCTTTGTTCAATATCCTACGGAAACTATCTCGGAGGCATTCGAGCGCTTCAACGAGTACACCGGGCGGTTCCACATCACAAGTTCCCGAAAGAAGACCTCGTGCAAAAGTTCTATCAAGGACTCACCATGGCGTCAAGGACGATCATCGATGCATCGGCGGGAGGATCCATCATCGAACTTACACCGACGGAAGCTTTCACTCTATTCAAGAAGGTCGCGGAGATAATGACACATGGGCGTCATCCGGCGCCTACATCCGGTTCAACCCACGGGGAACGTCAAAGGAGTCTTGCAAGTGGAGAAGGAGAACATACTTGAAGGCAAGATCGACTCACTCATGAGGAGGTTGGAGAAGATGGAGATGGAAAAGAAAGAGGCTCAAGACTTGAAGGCCGCCGAAGCAAGGTCCACATGCGAAGAATGTGGAGAGTATGGCCATGTCCGCAAAGATTGTCCGGAGGAAGCCAAAGTGCTCGACTACATGAGGAAGGGAGAATTGCCGAACTTCCGCTACGGGCAAGGTAGGCCTCAATTTAATGCAAGCTCATCTATTCCTAACGCGGTTCCGCTTCTTATACAATTGAAGGAGTTCATGGATGAGCAAGCTAAGATCAACAAGGACACCGTCACCAAGTTCAAGACCATAGACAAGGTGTTGGAGAACATCGATAGCAAAGTGACGGAGGTCGGAAGTTCCAATCATCAAGTGCTCAACATGATGAAGATGCTCGAGATGCAAGTTGGACAACTTGCGGGCGCCTCACTAATGATGAAGGGAAGCTTCCGGACAACCCAAATGTCCCGAATCGGCGAAGGCCATTGAAACACGTTCGGGGAAGGAGACCGAAGATCCGGAACGTTCCGCGGGAGCAAGGAAGCTTAAACCATCCACCGAGGTGGAAGGAATTGCTAAAGAGAAGGTTACGGGGATCGTCACCGAGGAACCCGAATTCGAGATGCCGGAGGAAGACACGAGGATACCGCAACTCAAGCCACGCTTCTTCCGAGGTAAACTTGACAACCACTTTGAGAAGTTTGTGGAAGTTGTGCGTAGACTTAGCATTAACATGCCATTACTAGATGCCCTACAAGTACCTACATATTCTCGTTACTTTAAAGACATACTTGCAAATAAATATGAGATAGCAACACTCGGGGTAGATCATGTCAAGATGTCTGAGGACTGTAGTGCCGCTATTGCTAATGGGCTAGAGAAGCAAAAAGACCCCGGGTGCCCTACAATTCCATGTTCAGTTGGTTCTTTCAACTTCGAGAAGGCGTTATGCGACCTTGGAGCTAGTGTGAGAGTCATGCCGAGGGATGTGTTCGAGAAGCTACGCCTACCAATGGAGCCTACGGGTATATGTTTGGAGTTGGGAGACAACTCCATTCGCTATCCCTTGGGCATTGCTGAAGATGTACCCGTGAAGGTCGGACACCATTTCATCCCCGTCGACTTCGTTGTGCTCGAGATGGGAGAGAGGGAGAAGCCGCTGCTCATCCTAGGGAGGCCATTCCTCAAGACCGTGGGAGCTACTATTGATGTTGGCAAGGGGGAGATCATGTTCGATATCAACGGAGAAAGGAGTTTCTTCAAGTTCCGTCCAAGAATTGAGGCATGCAACATGATTGGAGTGAAGGGAGAACCAAAACAAATGGAGGGGCTGAAAAAGAAGAAGGAGCCGAAAAAATGAACGTAAAGAAAATCAAAGAAGGTGTTGCATCCGTCAAGACAAAGGAAGAGAAGTCGCTCCGTGAAGACCAAAAAAAATGACTAAGCCGACTAAGCCGGAAGACAAGCCCGCGCCCAAGATGGTGCGGAAGTGGGTACCCAAGATTGCAACGCCCGCAAAGAGCGTTGATCCGGAGTAATCAAGTGAAGAAGTCTAGCTATAGACTATAAACGAAGCGCTAGGCGGGAGGCAACCCGTTTCGTCGAGTCAAGAATAAGCTACGGGAGGACAACCCGATTCCAGGTTTTTCGAGTATTTTTAATAATTTAGTTTTTGAGTTTTATTACGCAAAGACATTAGACTTAGAAGTGGTTGAACAATATTAGAGACATAATTCTCGATTGAATGTTTTGCTTTATCATAAACCCTTTGCATGAACCCTCCTATGTGCTTGTTTGTTCTTTTCTTTTTGAGAAACCTCAACCAAATAATTTCAGAACCTAACTCAACCTTTCACCCTCATTATGGTGCTGAGGTTGACTTATTTTTTATGCTAAAACCACATGAGTAGAGCCACGATTTATATTTAAGTGTTAATAAAATTCAGCACGTGGTAGAACTCGCGTGAACCTAGAAATCAGAACTTTTGGTTGGTTTTAAAAATCTTTATCCTTGGTTTCTCTAGGATTAGAATTTTTCTAAGCCTATTCTAATTTTGTTCTATTCAAAATCTTTCTTATTTAGACAAAATTAGAACCTAAACCTATGCCCCCATGATCAAGCCGGGAAAACGTCTGCTCTCAACCGATGAAGGCAAACTATACCGGTGAGACCGAAATCGACGTAGTCGAAAAATATTTTCGACTTACATTTGTTTTTAATGGTTTAAAAACTTCTCTAAAATTATGTTTGAGCTCTTGCATGGCTCTGAAAAATATTTTAAATTTCGAATTAGAGGAGTGCTTAACCTTAAACACACCTTAATGGAGGCAATCTAGTTTGAATTAATCATGCATGCTGTAACACCCTAATTTTATTAAAATTTTGGCTTTATAAACATTTGCTAGCAACCATTTATTTGCCTAAGGAATATAAGGTTGTTTGTTTATTTTTTAGGCATTTAAAACTTTTCTAAAATAAAGTTAATGAATTATAGGAATTAATTGTGGCATTCATGCTGGTGCATTATTTTTGCTTGCTGGAATTCAAATTCAAATTTGAATTCTATTGTTTGAAACCCCTTTTGCCAAAAATGCTAAACCCTTTTCTCCTTTTTCCTTAACCCCTTTTCCCCCCTTCTAGCCCATCAGCCAACCTGCGCCCCGGCTCGCCGGCCCGGCCACGCGGCCCGGCCCGCGCGCGACCCCGCGACCCGGCCTTTCGGCCGGCAAACCCCCGCGCGCGGCCGCGGCCCGAGCGGCCGCCGGCCCAACCGGCCGGCCGCGTGGCCCAACCGCGCCGCCCGTCTTCCTCCCCCGCCCGCACCGCGCCGCCGAGGCCGACGACCGGGACCCACCGGTCATCCCCTACCCGGCGCCGCTTCCGCCCCCGACTCCGCCGCCGCCGCGCGAGTCCGAGCTCCGCACGCACCCGTGCGTAGCGCGCACGCCAAGGAGCCCCCCGCTCGGGCTATTTAAGGCACGCCGCCGCCCCCGGACTTCCCACCCGAGCCGCCCGAGCCAAGCCGCCGTCTTGCGCCCGCCGGAAACCCTAGCCCGCGCCGCCGCTTTCGGTTTTCGCCGCCGCCGTCGCCTCATCGTCGAGGAGCAGCACCGGAGACGCGCAAGGAGGTGAGGAAGTCGACCGCGCCGCTTGTGGACGTCCTCGTGCTTTGCACCGCCCGCAGTTGCTCGCCGGAGTTCGCGCCCGCGCCGCCGCGCCGACCGCTCGCGTCGCCGCCCCTCCGCCATAGCCGCCGCCCTAGATCGGTTCGCCGTGTTGCGCGCATCGCGTAGGTGCCCTCCGCGTCCTAGCCCGTGGCCGAAACCCTAGATCGTGGTCCCCGCCGGCGAGTCCGCCGCCGCCCGCCGCCGCACGCCGCCGCCGCCTGTGTTCCCCGCCGCCCGCCGCTTGCCCGTGTCCTCGGCCGCCGGATCGAGATCCAATGGATCGATCTAAGCCGCGCCGCCCGCAAACAGCCGCAGCCGCTAGATCTAGATCCAACGGATCTAGATCAACCCGACCCGGTCAACTAGGTCAAACCCACCGCCAGCCCTGGCAATTTTGCAGAAAAGCCCCTGAGTTTCTTATATTTACAAAAATACCCTTCCACCCTAGAAGTTTTCTTACAGTTTAGTCCTTTTCCTTTATTTTAGCCCAAAACCTTTTCGAATCTTTACAGATTAGTCCCTACACCTTCCCTAAGCCATAACTTAGTCGTTTTAGCTCCGATTTTAGCGTTCTTTATGTCCACGCGTTCGTCTCGAAGCGTAGATTAGTTTTATGCTACTGGATCTGTTTGATCTGTTTGGTGACTGTTTCTTATTTATTTCTGTTGTATGCTTGTATGTGATGATTGTGAACCGTAGAGAGCGATTCGTTCGAGGGATTTGAAGATCAAGTCGTGCAAGAGTTTGAGCAAAGAAGGCTTTGTTGAAGGCAAGTATTCCTTGATGCATGCCCGCTTGTCCTACATAACATGCATCTAAATTCACTGTTTTTACCTTTTCGCTTGCATTAATTTTATGTGAACCTATTAAGGATCATGCCTAGCTTTTTACTACCTTTACCTTGATACCGGGAATTAAATTAATCTTGTGGTAGTTATTGCTAGCATGCTCAACTGGGAATTGGTATTAATCTACTTGGTTATCTTCTTTGTTATTCTATGTTCCGTTTAAGATCTTTTACTTTGCAAGACCACTTTAATATGTAATCGGAACATGGAGAACCACCCAGGAAAACAAGACAACCACAAGAACTAATGGGCAATGGTCTTGGTCGAATAATTAGGAACTTTAGCTTGGGATGGTCTTACCCGATAAGGACAAGGGATCGGCGACTGTGGGGTATGGACTCGCTCTAGCAGGGGGTTGGGTGAGTTATTCATTTTATGGTGGGGTATCGACCGCTAGGGGACTTTATACCTTGCTAACTGATCCGGACCTTGTGGGTCATAACTTGCTAGGGAACCTTTGTAAAGGCCATGTAGCGTCCCTATGCAATCACACCTCGGAAGTGTGATATGGTGTCTTGCTAACACCGCATGGTTGGGTCCAAAGTTCTTCGGAGCTTTTACGCTGCTTGTGGGTAAAGATGTACAACCTCTGCGCAGTGTTAAACTAATCGATTAGCCGTGCTCACGGTCAAGAGCGGCCTGGACACTCACATGATTAAATTATGGAACTTTAATGTTTAAATTGTTGTTTTATTCTTTATTTATGATGCTTATATCTTATTAATTGGGTTGGTATGAACTTACACTCTTTAGTAATCAGGTTGCTAATAAAACTTGATCAACTAAAATGCTAAAGTGCTTGAACCTTAGCCATCCACCATATGGCCTTGCATGTTATGTTGTTTTCCCTTGCTGAGTACGATATGTGCTCACGCTTGTTTATTCTCTTGCATCTACAATACCCGGATTTGCTGCTCAGACTGGGAGAACTTTGAAGATATTCCAGGAGATTTCCAAGAGTTCTAGGTGTGCGTAGTCTTCAGTCAGCTGCCTGTGGAGGCATTTTGTCCGCTGCGAGAACTCGTTTGTTTAAGATTCGTTTAAGACTATGGTTTGTAATAACTCTCTATTCGTGTGGCACTGTTTTTGGTATTCATAATGTCTAAGCGTGTGTGTAACTTGATCCTGGCGCACACATGATCAATGCATTCGGTTTTGCCTTTAAAACCGGGTGTGACAGAGTGGTACCAGAGCTGTGTTGACTGTAGGAACGCTAGACTAGATAGAAATGGTCGAACTAAGGATTTTATACTCCTAGAAGCTTTCTCTTACATGCTTGCTTTATTCTTACTAACCTTACTCTTGCCTTTTTGCTTCACTCTTGAGCTGTCTGCATTCTTTACCTTGTGCTTGCTTTAGCTCTCATCCTTTTGCCTTACCATCTTTCTCATTCTGCACTACACTACAGATGGCTCATAGCTTAAAGACCTCTCAGGCTGGAGCAATCCATCAGTATGCTCCACAGGAACAGTATCATGATTTGCATGATGGAGATACAGATGAGGAGATTGAGATGGAGCCTGCACCTGTGGTTTTCCCTAACCTTATCATGGTGCCTGATGATGAGGAAGATCCGGAGGAGATGATTCCAGAGGAGGATGAGCTAGCTGAATAGCTGAACCTAGAGGAGCAAGCGCCAGGAGAAGATGAGGATCACCTTGATCAAGAGATGGAGGAAGAAGAACAGGAGCAAGAGGAGGAAGCTGAGGAAGCGATCTGGGAAGTGTACCACTATAGAGCTGATGGAGTAGGCATTCCCATGGCAGACCACCTGAGAGCGATGGTACTCCGCCTGGGCTATGATAAAGCCCCTGTCTACCATTGTGAGCTGTGGACTCATCCGTGGTTCGAGCCCCATTGGGAGGTTGCTGCCATCTTGGAGGAGTACATTCCATGCCGTGGAGTGAAGGAGGTGTCCAAGCATCATGATGTGGCTCACGGGACTACTATGGATGCCGGGATAGCGAGTCGGCTCGGAGGGCGCTCTATGTGCTCTCGCACAAGGAGCGTGACAGTTAGAGGATACCCACCGCCGTTACACACCTTTTAGAGCAAGTGGGGAAGCCAAGACTTACATCGCCCCGGCAAAGACCAGCCTATGAAGGGACGCTCAACAATGTCCGGAGTCTACTTGCAGCCGTGAACACCGCATTGGATGATGCCAACAACACACTATATGCAGCACGAGCCAGATTTTCACACCGGAGACGCAGAGGCGTGCCCTAGAAGCTGCACTTCTGAACAGGGAGCAGCCAGAAGCCCATGAAGCCACAGAAGGATGTACCTCCCCGTCACCCAAGAGGCCACACTACGACTCCCCTGACGCTCGCACTGATGCCATGGCGGAAAATAGTCCTTAGGATTAAGATTAAGGGATAGGATCTCTTTGTAATCGCTAGTAGACGTTCGGTAAAGTGTGTTTAGTTTAGAGGTGTGGTTGAATGTTTGATTTTGTGCTCAATGTATGAGTTGGATTTTTGGTTGAGTGCAATGTGTTGTGGAGTGATGACCACAACGACATTGGTTTAGTAGTAAGTTTGTGAGGGTTAACTTTCAGTCTCAATCAGTTATCTATCTTAATCTTTTTGTCCCCTTAAGTTTTCCCTTAATGCAAATTCGAGGTCCCAAAAATCTGTTCGCACAGTTTTCTGAGTCAGCAGCACTGTTTTAATTTTATCTCGGCCTACAGAACTCCGATTGCAGTAAAACTAATTGGAGAAGTTTAAGAATTTCGTGACTGATTTTCTGTGAAAAATTCAGAATATTTGGATGGAAAACCAGAGAGTTATAACTGAAACATTGCAGCCTCACGAATCTGTTAAACACTGCTGACCTACCTGACTTGTTTATTTTATAACCAGAGCTACACAACTCCGATTGAGGTGATTCAAGTTGGAGTAGTTTCGTAATTTCATTACCTTTTATCAGTCCAAAATCCATAATTTTTGGTTACCCACACTGAGAGCTATGCCTGATTGTTTGGAGTCAACAGAATCTGTCTTATCTGAATATCATTGCTATCTTAACTTCCTGAGTTGAACCCTTGGTGCAATCATCTAAAATAATGCCTCTAACACTCGCATGGTGAACACCAGGTCGGATCAGGTGTTGATCAACCATCGGGAAGAGCACCGCAGCCAGACAAATGGATCCCGCTTTGCAGCATTTCCCCGGAGGCACGGACCCGCCTCCTCTAGAACTTGACCACCACCGTGACAAACTTGCAAGCCCGTGTCAACAATCCGCCGGTGCCGCCACCCGCGCCTCGCAACAAGCACCGGGAGTTCATGAGTCATCACCCTCCCGTGTTTACTCACGCCGCCGATCCACCGGAAGCTGAAGATTGGCTCAAGACAATACCGAAGATGCTCACTACCCGTCGGTGTGACGACAGAGAGAAGGTCCCCGTATGCCGCAGACGACTTCAAGGCTCTGCAGCCGCTTGGTGGGATGCGTACTCTGCCGCTCATGCCGCCCCAGACACTATCACTTGGGAGGAGTTTACCACCAACTTCAGGAGTCATCATATACCCTCTGGAGTCATGAAGATCAAAAAGGAGTTCCTTTCTCTGAAGCAGGGAGGAATGTCAGTGACTGAGTATAGAGACAAGTTCACTGAGTTGTCTCGCTATGCAACTGAGGAGGTTGCTGAAGATAGGAAGAAGCAGGAGCTGTTCCTGGATGGGTTGGCTGGTTCGCTGCAGCACTACCGATGTCCTATCCTTTCCCTAACTTTCGGCCAGCCTAGTTGATGCCGCCATCCGCTTGGAGCACAAGCGCAAGGAGCTCGGAGAGCGAGAAGACGAAGGCCGCCGCCCTCCGGGCGCTTGGGAGTGCGTCTCGCCCGCGCTTCAACCCACCGCCGAACACCCCGTTCCGCTTTGGGGGACCGGGTGGAAACTTTGGGCAGCAGCGGCCCCGGCGTCCCCGCTCGGCCAGTTCCGGGCCAGTCCGCTCGGCGGTTTCGGCGTCTCGTTCCTCGGACTCCCCGCCCGGCCTTCCCGGCGGAGTCGGCGAGAGAGCCCCGCTTGGCACACCCGTAAGGTCCGTGGCACCGCCCAATCCTCGCCACCACTACTTGCTTCAAGTGCGGAGAGCTTGGTCACTATGCCAATGCTTGCCCAAAGAGGAACCCTCCACACACCCCCGTGCGAACCAGCAGCAGACAAGGAGCGGAAGCCAAACCCCCGCAGCCTAACAAAGGACAACAGCAGCTATGCACGAGGCAAGGCGATGCACGTTGATGCCGAAGTCGCTCGGGAGAACGCCGCAGTAGTGCTCGGTATGTTTCTAGTCAACTCTACTCCCCGCCTCGCCTTTGTTTGATTCTGGAGCATCCCATTCTTTCATTACATCCCAGTTCGTAGCTCAACATAATCTACCCATCAGTCCCATGTCTCGCCACATGTTAGTTACCTCACCTTGGGGAGCACCCGTTATCTTTGTGGGTAAGAAAGATGGCACACAAGGATGTGTGTTGATTACAGATCTCTTAATGATGTTACCATCAAGAACAAGTATCCTCTGCCACGTATTGAAGATTTGTTTGATCAGATGAGAGGAGCTAAAGTGTTTTCTAAGATCGATCTGCGATCTGGTTATCATCAGGTGAAGATTAGGCCTTCAGATATTCCTAAGACAGCTTTTACTACCAGGTACGGACTTTATGAGTACACAGTTATGTCCTTTGGGTTAACCAATGCACCCGCGTACTTTATGTACTTGATGAACAAGATTTTTATGGAGTACCTGGACAAGTTTGTTGTGGTATTCATTGATGACATTCTGATCTACTCCAAGAATGAGGAGGACCATGAGGAGCATTTGAGGCTTGTGTTGCAGAAACTGAGAGAGCATGAGTTATATGCGAAGTTCAGCAAGTGTGAGTTCTGGCTCAAGGAAGTGTCTTTTCTAGGTCATATCATCACCAACGGAGGTATTGCAGTGGATCCCAGCAAGGTTAGTGATGTATTGAAGTGGGAAGCCCCTCGTACGTTGTCCGAGATCCGGAGTTTCCTTGGACTTGCCGGTTACTATCGTCGGTTTATTGAAGGATTCTCCAGATTGTGAAGCCTCTCACTACATTGCTAGAGAAGGACAGGGAGTTCAAATGGACCAAAGTGCATGTCGACCCGCTTTGAAGAGTTAAAGAAGCGGTTAACCACAGCACCTGTTCTAGTAATGCCTGATCTACGAAAGAGCTTTGACATATACTGTGATGCATCTCGGCAAGGTCTAGGATGTGTGTTGATGCAAGAAGGTCATGTTATAGCCAACGCATCTCGTCAGTTGAGGAAGCATGAGTTGAACTATCCTACGCATGATCTGGAGTTAGGGGCTTGTTGACAGTTAATAGTTGTATCAAAGTTCGTTTGTGACTTGCAAGCGGACAAGTCTCCCGTCGTAGTCAAGGGACCCTTCTTCCCTCGAGTGGTGAACCCAAGGTATCGAATCCGTGGAACAATGTGCAACGCAAGGATTCAATCTAGTAAAGCAAGGTAAGCTATCTTATGAAGAACGAAGATGCATCTAATCTAAGATATGATCAAGTAAACGAATCTAATCTAATCTACTAAAGAGGTAGCAAGAGAAAACAAGAGATAACCAATCTAGAGAATCTAGATCATGCTTATGTTGTAGCTCCAAACAAGATAGATGAAGATAGAAAAGCGAATCTCATTAAAAGCATCTTTAAATTGTGGCCTTCCCATCCGACTCCGAAAACATCCGCCTTTCGAGACCCCCGTTCTGTCACAACGTATCCCTATTCATGCGGGGAGCTTAGGGCGAGTTCGATAGAACAAGTTGAAATCACTTGGCCGGTCCGGTATGCACCTCTAGCCACCGCGGCTACAAGAGCACCCCAAGTAATCTAGCTATAGACTAGATCGTAGAAGAAGCAAAACCAAGAAGAAATCAAAATCATCGAGAAGGCACTTAATCGCTAGAAATCGGATTCACTTACAAACTTCACCATGAATGATTACATGAACAAGATCACCACCGGGCCCTCCCTCGATCTTGATCCTCGCTCCGAGCTCCGACGTGGTCTTCCATGCAAGGTTCCCACGTCGGCTAGGGAAACCCTAGACAACTAGCACGACCCTCATCTCCGAGATGGTGTCCCTCAAGCTTCTCTCGCTCCTCGGCGGCGGAATACGACTTCCGTTCGCGTGGCTCTCGGTCGGGGGGCTATTTATAGCCCGAGAAGCAATTAGGTCAAAGGAGAGGCCGATTGGGCCCCGAATTGGCCGGGCCGGCCGGCCCGGGCCCACCCGGCCCATCCCGCGCCCTCGCTTCGTCCGTGTTGCTTCCCACGTCTTCTAGATGTTCTCCCCTTTTGCATGTGGGCCCTTGACGTCGGTTTCTCTCTCGAATTGGACTCAACTCCTTGTCTTGCAAGATTCAAGACTTTTCCGGTTCGGTCCTCGGAGTTTATCATCTTCTCGGGCTTGGTCCTTGGGCTCTTGGAGTCATGTTCACTTCATTGCTTGACTTGTACCGGCTTCAAGGTCTTGTCATGAGGTGCTTAATGAACTTATCCCGAAGTCTTGCTTTCAACGTTAAAACCCCGCGTAAACACATAACTCCAAAACCGACATGCACAAGTGAACTTGTTATACCACGGGGGTTAGTACCAATGAATAAGATACAAAAGTTATGCCAACACCGAAGGTAAACTCATGGCTAGGTTGACGGATTTTCACCGTCAACATCTCCCCCATGCTTAAACCTTGCTCGTCCTCGAGTAAGCCTTCGATGGATATCATCGTTGCCAAACAATGTTTAAACCTTGCACTTGATCATACATGAAAAAAACATAATGCTCTCAAAAGTTTAATTCGTTAAAGTTTCATAATGTACTAGCCTTCACCTCTACGGAGGGTAGATTCTTATTAAGCTTATCCCACAAGTATTAACATGCTCACAAAGTTTAAATAGATCTCAGAATTTTTGAAATAAAGAACAAGATAAAGAAAAGAGCTAAACCAAGTTCACAAATTTAAATCATCTTGTATATTGCTCATGAACTCTCATCTCACTTGTCTCTCATGCCTATATATTCTACTCCTTTCCCTCTCATAACATATATGTGTGGTAGGCTTTATATGGAGCTTTGGGAAAGTTTAGTCCTAACAAGATTTTATAAATGAGGTGTTGTCAAAACAAGACAAGCTTCTCATGGTCTTACCGAGACTCGTCAAAAAGGTCATTGGAAAATAATGTTAAATCAAGGAGGGGAAAGAGAAAAATACACACACTTTTAGATGAGTGGACATGTGCAAATGGCAAAGAGTGATCCCGAGGCACAAAGGAAGTCCTCGTTATCGGATTGCACATGGTTGGAAAATGAGAATGGATCTTTTTAACTTGAAGCCTTTGAATGCACTCTTAGAGAACCGGGGAGTTCACTTTACGCACATTTTTTTCTTTCTCATATTTCTCATTCTTTTCTTTCTTTCTTTCTTTCTTTCATACATATATTTATTTATATTTTTTTTTACCTTGAAAGTCATGAATATCGCTGGATTTTTTTCTTTCATCATCATTTTTTTAAAAAAATATTCCCCTTTGAACTCTAAAACTGCACCGTACCTACCTCCTCCCCCATGCTTAGACGTTGCTCGTCCTCGAGCAAAGAGGCGAAAAAATAAGGTAGGTACCGGAGATATTTTTCCTTGGAGAGATATTTGAAATTTTCAACGTTGGCATCGTCTTGCGATCTTCCTTGAATTGATGATCCATTCTCAACGATAGGTTGTGGTCAAGGAGGTAATCACAAAAGATGATATTTGGTTTAAGGGTGGATATCCGGCGAAGTTTGTGAGATCTCCGATGTGGGGATACACAATGCACGGATAAGAGGCTAGCAATAAGATAGATACGCAAAAACGGAATGACCAAATTTTCTTAGTCTCGGGCCGCAGAAATCATGGCCTGCAATAACTCACTCAAAAATAAATCTTGTACACTAAGGTTTATGCACTCAAATATATATAAGGCTCGGATAGGTTGAGCAACACACAAGTGATATTTATGACAAGGTTAGCAATATTTTTGAGCATAAAAGACATCTTTAATCTATTCATAACTTGAGAGCACATAAAACACTATGGGTCTTTATTTTAATCATAACCTCCGCTAAAGATTAAGCTAGCATTTAGATAATTTCAGATTTGTATTTTTAAGAGAGCACTAGTTCAAACATGCATAAATCAATTACAAAGATAAACAAAGCGGCAATTATAATCATATATCATCATGGCACAAACTTTGTAACTTTACCAAAGGTAAAAACTTGGTGGCGACATTATTCGTGATGAAAATAAACACTAAGATACACGCTGAAAATTAAACTAAAACTAAAAATTAAAGCAAAGCTGAAAATACTACGCAAACATAGGCGCAAACAAGCTGAAAATTAAAGAAAAGGGGGTAAAGGAAAGATAACTAAAGCTCCTCCTCTCTCTAATCTTCCGCCGATGGTTGATATTGATAGTCTTGGTTGTTGTACCCTTACTTGCAATAGGAATGCATCACTCCTCCTATGAATTGTCCGACGGTGCTAGGTGAAGGTGTCCAAGCACATAAGCGACGTTGCATTTCCTTCACCCATTTGGTTTGCATTGGTTAGGATGGCTGCAATAATTTGCATGTTCCTTGCAGCGTATCCTCCAATGGTGGCTCCATTTTGTTGTGGTTGAGGAAGGTGTGCATATGGCTCCGCAAAGGCTACGTTGGGCACCGCAAAATTGGTGGGGGTATGGCTGCACCACTCCCCCATGCTTGCATTGGTACACCACCGTAGTAATTTGACGGCGCCGGGGTTCCTCCCAATGGTGGGACATAATTTTGTTGTGCACCTCCTTCTTGGGCCATAGAAGATCCTTCTCCTATAATTCTTTTCTATTATTTTTTTTCCTTCGCCGGCACAAGAAGTCCTTCCTCTAACCGATCTTCTTCCCCTCAAGAAAAGTCTTAATCTTCAATCCGGAAGGGGCAAATTCACCTAGGCCACTTGTAAGCCTCCTCTCTCATCTTCACTCTTATATTTTCCTTTCTTCATATATTCCTAGGGAAGTCCCGTGTAGGAGATGATTTGGGTTCCTTGTAATACCCGGTTTTAAAGAGATAGTCAACATGGAGAGGTAACACCCCGAACCAATATCTTCCGAACTCGATGTTGCAACAACACCACCGGTTGATCATAGGTGAGTGGGGTCTATTGGCCACTTGGCAATCAAAGC
Organism: Cenchrus americanus; assembly: GCA_947561735.1. NCBI lineage: Eukaryota > Viridiplantae > Streptophyta > Magnoliopsida > Poales > Poaceae > Cenchrus > Cenchrus americanus. The sequence goes on from OX387241.1 coordinate 16,124,106, forward strand.
CGAGTAAAGCCACTTCAACTCCGTGTTGGTTATCTTTGTCTCTCTTGTTCTCCCAAAAATCCATTTGCACAAAAGTGACACACTTGGATGATGGGTTCCGGATAGTATTTCTTCGTTGATGGTCTCTTCCCGTGATCATACTCCAAAAGCCTTCCCATGTGCCTTCATGCACATACTTGTTCCGGAGCTCCCTTTTGAAAGTAGGAGACACTCGCCCATGGGTCTACGATACTAGACATGCAATCGTTTCGAACATGAAAACCAATCTGATCTATCGGGGATTGTGTTGAATGGATCCAAGGAAGCATTGGAGCTCTACTCCCTTTACGGCATGGTTGCTAGCCTTAAGCATTAAAGTATTTTCAACACAAGATGATAGATAGATAATCCAACAAAGTTCGATTACATCTCAAGACCGATTGCAACCCATGGATGAAAGGAGATTACCCCATCAAGGTGCTAGAAATAGCATCGTTGATCAAGGTTACCCTTCCGACGGTGTCTTCCTTCTTCTCCACTTGTAGGCTCCCTCCAACGGAATGAGAGACTCAGCACTCCTTCATCAAGGGTATGCGCCATGGTCACGAAAATTTCCTAGGCGAATTCCTTGTGGGTGTTTGCCGACACTCCATTAGAGAATTGCACCGTGTCCCGTGTGAAACCCAATATGTGGAGAGCTTGGTCGTCGATGTCGACGTTCGCTACAAGCCTCTACTTAAGGCGAGCGAGCTTCTTCTCCTCCTCCTCCGTCATGATGACATACCCCTCGGAATACCGCGGAGCGTATGGAGGTGGAGCGGATGATCGTGTCAAGTGGCGAGGTTGGACGAGCGGCTCCTCCATATGTTATTGAAGTTTGGTAAACCTAATAAATGAGTTTAGTGTGGCCCTCATGCCACCAAGGAGAAGAGTGCGATTCCTCCTCGGCGGTGCCGTGTCCTCCTCCATACTCCGAGGATACTCGGAAACCGAGCGCCTCCTCGAAGAGGTTGTCGATAATGGCTTAGACGACGATGATCCCTTCTTCTTCGGTGAAAAGGCTTGTAGTTTTCCTCCATGATTGCAGTGCTCTCCCTCACAAATAAATATCCGGGGTTTTCACCCGGTAACAAGGTACACAAATATTATTTTGGAGTCTGGACTTTTAGTGGATTAAGGATGTGATTTGTTGCACGAAACAAACGCGGTGGATGGCTAAGTCTAAGGTGATTCCGGTCTACAAACTAGAGCACACGAACAAAGAGTTGGATGAAAGACTTACCTCTCTCCTCCTCTTGGCTCGGTTCTTCTCTAGTGCATTCATGTTGCTTCGTGATCGCGTACACCTTCCAAATGTTCCCGTCCACTCCTTCGCTTGCAATATTGCTCCTTCCACTTGATGTTTTCGCTTTGACTCACTTCCATACTCCCTTGCCTCACATGCATCCATGATATTTCTACAAAACAAGGCCTTGGCTGCCCCCATGCTCGTACTTTGCATGTGGTTTAAATATGTTGGAGGGGCATCCCGTGATGTATCATGGTGCATGCATGGTTAGGTTAACTAGATTGCCTCCCGTTAAGTGTGTTTAAGGCTAAGCACTCCTCTAATTTCGAAATTTAAAAATATTTTTCAGAGCCATGCAAGAGCTCAAGCATAATTTTAGAGAAGTTTTTAAACCATTAAAAACAAATGTAAGTCGAAAATATTTTTTTATTACATCGATTTCGGTCTCACCGGTATTGTTTGCCTTCATTAGTTGAGAGCAAGCTTTTCCCGGCTTGATCATGGGGGCATAGGTTTAGGTTCTAATTTTGATTAGATGAGAGAGATTTTGAATGAAATAAAATTAAGTGAGGCTTAGAAAAAATTCTAATCTTAGAGAAACCAAGGATATGGATTTTTAAACCAACAAAAAATCAAGTTTCTAGGTTCACGCGAGTCCTACCACATGCTGAAATTTAAATAACATCTAGATACAAGTCGTGGCTCTACTCGAGTGTTTTTAGCATGAAAAACAAGTCAACCTCAGCACCATAATGAGGGTGAAGGGTTGAGTTTGGTTCTGAATTTTTTTGGTTTTGGTTGTGGTTTCTTGAAAAAGAAGCAAACAATCACATAGGATGGTTCATGTAAAGGGTTTATGATCAAGCAAAATATTCAACCAAGAATTATGTCTCTAATATTGTTCAACCATTCTAAGTCTAAGGTTTTGCGTAGTAAAATTCAAAACTGAATTATAAAGACTCGAAAAACCTGGAATCGGGTTGTCCTCCCGTAGCTTATTCTTGACTCGACGAAACGGGTTGCCTCCCCGCCTAGCGCTTCGTTTATAGTCCATGGCTAGACTTCTTCACTTGATTACTCCGATCAACGCTCTTTGTGGGCGTTGCAATCTTGGGTACCCACTTTGGCTTAGTCAATTTTTTTTTTTTGGTCTTCACGAGTCGGCTTTGTCCTTTGGTCTTGACGGATGCAACAACTTCCTTGTGGCTCGGCATCTCGAACTCCGGTCCTTCGGTCGTGATCTTCATGGTCTCTAGTGTGATCCTCCATCTCTCCCGAATGAGCTTGAGTAGCCTTTGCCGCCTTGGGACCTTGGAGTTGTCTCGTATATTCCTCTTTGTTACCCATTGGGCGCCCGGCAAGTTGTCCCACTTGCGTCTAGCATCTTCATCACGATGAACACTTCACACTCCTTGCATGTGGAACTTGCTTCGGCGGCCTTTAGGTGTTGAGCTTCTTTCTCCATCTCCATCTTCTCCATCCTCCTCTTGATTTGAACGGCCTTCCGGCGTCTTGACTTGGAGGTGGTGATTCCCTTGGAGATTTTGATGGTCCTTCGAGCTTGTGTTGCACGTCACCTTTGCCTGTAAAGTTTTCCTGGATCATCCACAAAAAAGTTTTGGGTTTCTTGGAGAGGTAGCCAACCATCTCCGGTTAGGGTTAGTGATAAAACAAAAATCTAACAAAAGAAAAATTAGGGTTAATCAAAACTAGATTAGATTGACTCTTTTTTTTTCTTTTTGGGGATGATCAAACATAAGAGATGCAAAAGAAAATCAAAAGAAAAACTGAAAGATAAGCGATACTAGATCGGATCTTGATTGCTTGTTCCCCGGCAACGGCGCCAGAAAAAGGGGCTTGTTGACGGTTAATAGTTGTATCAAAGTTCGTTTGTGACTTGCAAGCGGACAAGTCTCCCGTCGTAGTCAAGGGACCCTTCTTCCCTCGAGTGGTGAACCCAAGGTATCGAATCCGTGGAACAATGTGCAACGCAAGGATTCAATCTAGTAAAGCAAGGTAAGCTATCTTATGATGAACTAAGATGCATCTAATCTAAGATATGATCAAGTAAACGAATCTAATCTAATCTACTAAAGAGGTAGCAAGAGAAAACAAGAGATAACCAATCTAGAGAATCTAGATCATGCTTATGTTGTAGCTCCAAACAAGATAGATGAAGATAGCAAAGCGAATCTCATTAAAAGCATCTTTAAATCGTGGCCTTCCCATCCGACTCCGAAAACATCCACCTTTCGAGACCCCCGTTCTGTCACAACGTATCCCTATTCATGCGGGGAGCTTAGGGCGAGTTCGATAGAACAAGTTGAAATCACTTGGCCGGTCCGGTATGCACCTCTAGCCACCGCGGCTACAAGAGCACCCCAAGTAATCTAGCTATAGACTAGATCGTAGAAGAAGCAAAACCAAGAAGAAATCAAAATCATCGAGAAGGCACTTAATCGCTAGAAATCGGATTCACTTACAAACTTCACCATGAATGATTACATGAACAAGATCACCACCGGGGCCCTCCCTCGATCTTGATCCTCGCTCCGGAGCTCCGACGTGGTCTTCCATGCAAGGTTCCCACGTCGGCTAGGGAAACCCTAGACAACTAGCACGACCCTCATCTCCGAGATGGTGTCCCTCAAGCTTCTCTCGCTCCTCGGCGGCGGAATACGACTTCCGTTCGCGTGGCTCTCGGTCGGGGGGCTATTTATAGCCCGAGAAGCAATTAGGTCAAAGGAGAGGCCGATTGGGCCCCGAATTGGGCCGGGCCGGCCGGCCGGGCCGGCCGCCCGGGCCCACTTCGGCCCATCCCGCGGCCTCGCTTCGTCCGTGTTGCTTCCCACGTCTTCTAGATGTTCTCCCCTTTTGCATGTGGGCCCTTGACGTCGGTTTCTCTCCGAATTGGACTCAACTCCTTGTCTTGCAAGATTCAAGACTTTTCTCGGTTCGATCCTCGGAGTTTATCATCTTCTCGGGCTTGGTCCTTGGGCTCTTGGAGTCATGTTCACTTCATTGCTTGACTTGTACCGGCTTCAAGGTCTTGTCATGAGGTGCTTAATGAACTTATCCCGGAAGTCTTGCTTTCAACGTTAAAACCCTGCGTAAACACATAACTCCAAAACCGACATGCACAAGTGAACTTGTTATACCACGGGGGTTAGTACCAATGAATAAGATACAAAAGTTATGCCAACACCGAAGGTAAACTCATGGCTAGGTTGACGGATTTTCACCATCAACAGCAGCAGTGGTTCATGCATTGAAGATTTGGAGACACTACATTATGGGAACTAAGTGTCAGATCTATACTGATCACAAGAGTCTGAAGTATATCTTTACTCAGAAGGATCTCAATCTAAGACAACGTCGTTGGTTAGAGTTGATCAAGGACTATGATCTAGAGATCCATTACCATCCGGGTAAAGCGAATCTGGTTGCTGATGCTTTGAGTCGGAAGGGCCACACTAACATGGCTATGACCATTCAGTTTCCTGACGAGTTGGTAAAAGAGTTTGAAAGGCTCAACTTGAAAGTGGTTGCACATGCAGAAGGAGTGACTTTGGAAGTACAGTCCACTCTGGAGCAAGAGAAACGTAAGAGGCAGCTAGAGGATGCTGGAATACAGAAGATTAAGGAGAGTATGCAACAAGGAGAAGCCCCAGATTTCACAGAAGATGAGCAAGGAACCGTGTGGTTTAAGAACCGGTTGTGTGTACCAGAGACAGGAGATCTCAGAGAGACGATCTTGAGAGAAGCTCACGACTCAGCTTATTCTATCCATCCAGGCAGTACTAAAATGTACCAGGATCTCAAGCGGAGGTATTGGTGGTACGGTATGAAGAGAGATGTGGCCGCACATGTGGCTTTGTGTGACACTTGCCACCGGGTCAAGGCCGAACATCAGAGACCCGCTGGTTTGCTTCAACCATTGAAGGTGCCTGAGTGGAAGTGGGAAGAAATCGGAATGGATTTCATAGTGGGATTACCCCGAACCCGAGATGGTTATGATTCGATTTGGGTTATCGTGGATCGTTTGACTAAGGTAGCTCACTTCATTCCGGTAAAGACTACTTATACAGGAGCTAAGTTGGCAGAGCTATACATGTCCAGGATTGTGTGTTTGCATGGTGTACCAAAGAAGATCGTGTCGACAGCAGGTGCTCGGTTTACTTCTCGTTTCGGGGGAAGTTGCATGAATCTCTCGGATACTAAGCTAAATTTCAGCTCGGCTTATCATCCACGGACGGATGGACGGAGACAGAGAGAACCAATCGTATCCTAGAAGACATGCCGAGAGCCCGTGCGCTTAAGCATGGTTGTAGTTGGGATAAGAGCTTGCCATATGCTGAATTCTCTTATAACAACAGCTACCAAGCTAGTCTCAAAATGTCACCCTTTGAGGCCCTGTATGGAAGGAAGTGTAGAACCCCGTTATATTGGAGTGAGACAGGCGAAAGGCAGTTATTTGGGGCAGATATCATCAGAGAAGCGGAGAAACAAGTCAGATCATCAAGGAAAATTTGAGGATTGCTCAGTCTAGACAGAAAAGTTATGCAGATGGCAAACGAAGGGATGTGGTCTTTCAGGAAGGCGACTATGTGTACCTAAAGGTGTCACCTATCAGAGGTTTGCGTCGATTCAGAGTTAAAGGAAAGTTGTCACCTCGGTTTATTGGACCTTTCAAGATTCTTGAAAGAGTGGGAGAAGTGGCTTACAGGTTGGAGTTGCCAGTCCAGCTAGCTGATGTGCATGATGTATTCCATATCTCTCAGTTGAAGAAGGGTTTTGGTCCTCATGACAGGGAGCCGCTATCCTTGGATGATCTAAGCGTTAAAGAGGATCTCACTATTGTTGAACACCCCATTCGGATATTGGAAACAATGACAAGGGTCACCAGGAATAGTGTGATTAAGATGTGCAAAGTACAATGGAGTAATCATGCAGAGGATGAGGCAACATGGGAAAGAGAGGATGAGCTGAAAGCAGAATTTCCAGATCTTTTTCCCAATCTGTCCGAATCTCGAGGACGAGATTCTTCTTAAGGGGGGTAGGATTTGTAACACCCTAATTTTATTAAAATTTTGGCTTTATAAAAATTTGCTAGCAACCATTTATTTGCCTAAGGAATATAAGGTTGTTTATTTATTTTTTAGGCATTTAAAACTTTTCTAAAATAAAGTTAATGAATTATAGGAATTAATTGTGGCATTCATGCTGGTGCATTATTTTTGGTTGCTGGAATTCAAATTCAAATTTGAATTCTATTGTTTGAAACCCCTTTTGCCAAAAATGCTAAACCCTTTTCTCCTTTTTCCTTAACCCCTTTTCCCCCCTTCTAGCCCATCGCCCAACTCCGGCCCGGCTCGCCACGGCAGGCTCGCCCGCGGCCCACCGCGCGCGCGCCCGCGACCCGGCTTTTCGCCCCAGCAACCCTCGCGCGGCCACAGCCCCGGCGCAGGCCGCCGGCCCAACCACCCGGCCGCGTGGCCCAACCGCGCCGCCCGTCTTCCTCCCGCCCGCACCGCGCCGCCGAGGCCGACGACCGGGACCCACCGGTCATCCCCTACGCGGCGCCGTTTCCGCCCCGGACTCCGCCGCCGCCGCGCGAGTCCGAGCTCCACACGCGCCCGTGCGTAGCGCGCACGCCAAGGAGCCCCCGCCCCGGCTATTTAAGGCACGCCGCCGCCCCCCGGACTTCCCACCCGAGCCGCCCGAGCCAAGCCGCCGTCTTGCGCCCGCCGGAAACCCCAGCCCGTGCCGCCGCTTTCGGCTTTCGCCGCCGCCGTCGCCTCATCGTCAAGGAGCAAGCACACCGGAGACGCGCAAGGAGGTGAGGAAGTCGACCGCGCCGCTTGTGGACGTCCTCGTGCTTTGCACCGCCCGCGCTGCTCGCCGGAGTTCGCGCCCGCGCCGCCGCGCCGACCGCTCGCATCGCCGCCCCTCCGCCATAGTCGCCGCCCTCAGATCGGTTCGCCGTGTTGCGCGCATCGCGTAGGTGCCCTCCGCATCCTAGCCCGTGGCCGAAACCCTAGATCGGGGGTCCCCGCCGGCGAGTCCGCCGCCGCCCGTCGCCGCCGCCTCCGCCGCCTATGTTCCCCGCCGCCCGCCGCTTGCCCGTGTCCTCGGCCGCCGGATCGAGATCCAATGGATCGATCTAAGCCGCGCCGCCCGCAAACAACACGTAGCCGCTAGATCTAGATCCAACGGATCTAGATCAACCCGACCCGGTCAACTAGGTCAAACCCACCGCCAGCCCTGGCAATTTTGCAGAAAAGCCCCTGAGTTTCTTATATTTACAAAAATACCCTTCCACCCTAGAAGTTTTCTTACAGTTTAGTCCTTTTTCTTTATTTTAGCCCAAAACCTTTTCGAATCTTTACAGATTAGTCCCTACACCTTCCCTAAGCCATAACTTAATCGTTTTAGCTCCGATTTTAGCGTTCTTTATGTCCACGCGTTCGTCTCGAAGCGTAGATTAGTTTTATGCTACTGTTTAGATCTGTTTGATCTGTTTGGTGACTGTTTCTTATTTATTTCTACTGTATGCTTGTATGTGATGATTGTGAACCGTAGAGAGCGATTCGTTCGAGGGATTTGAAGATCAAGTCGTGCAAGAGTTTGAGCAGCAAGGCTTTGTTGAAGGCAAGTATTCCTTGATGCATGCCCGCTTGTCCTACATAACATGCATCTAAATTCACTGTTTTTACCTTTTCGCTTGCATTAATTTGATGGGAACCTATTAAGGATCATGCCTAGCTTTTTACTACCTTTACCTTGATACCGGGAATTAAATTAATCTTGTGGTAGTTATTGCTAGCATGCTCAACTGGGAATTGGTATTAATCTACTTGGTTATCTTCTTTGTTATTCTATGTTCCGTTTAAGATCTTTTACTTTGCAAGACCACTTTAATATGTAATCAGAACATGGAGAACCACCCAGGAAAACAGTACAACCACAAGAACTAATGGGCAATGGTCTTGGCTGAATAATTAGGAACTTTAGCTTGGGATGGTCTTACCTGATAAGGACAAGGGATCGGCGGTACTGTGGGGTATGGACTCGCTCTAGCAGGGGGTTGGGTGAGTTATTCATTTTATGGTGGGGTATCGACCTGCTAGGGGACTTTATACCTTGCTAACTGATCCGGACCTTGTGGGTCATAACTTGCTAGGGAACCTTTGTAAAGGCCATGTAGCGTCCCTATGCAATCACACCTCGGAAGTGTGATATGGTGTCTTGCAAACACCGCATGGTTGGGTCCAAAGTTCTTCGGAGCTTTTACGCTGCTTGTGGGTAAAGATGTACAACCTCTGCAGTGTTAAACTAATCGATTAGCCGTGCTCACGGTCAAGAGCGGCCTGGACACTCACATGATTAAATTATGGAACTTTAATGTTTAAATTGTTGTTTTATTCTTTATTTATGATGCTTATATCTTATTAATTGGGTTGGTATGAACTTACACTCTTTAGTAATCAGGTTGCTAATAAAACTTGATCAACTAAAATGCTAAAGTGCTTGAACCTTAGCCATCCACCATATGGCCTTGCATGTTATGTTGTTTTCCCTTGCTGAGTACGATATGTGCTCACGCTTGTTTATTCTCTTGCATCTACAATACCCGGATTTGTCGCTCGACCGGGGAGAACTTTGAAGATATTCCAGGAGATTTTCAAGAGTTCTAGGTGTGCGTAGTCTTCGATCACCGCTCGTGGAGGCATTTTGTCCGCTGCGAGAACTCGTTTGTTTAAGATTCGTTTAAGACTATGGTTTGTAATAACTCTCTATTCGTGTGGCACTGTTTTTGGTATTCATAATGTCTAAGCGTGTGTGTAACTTGATCCTGGCGCACACGTGATCAATGCATTCGGTTTTGCCTTTAAAACCGGGTGTGACACATGCACCATTGGATTCCCTTTCATCAACTTTCACCAATTCTACATGCAAAGGACAAGCATGGTGGGCAGCAAGCACCAACTTTGCAGGAATTTCATGGTGGCATGTGAAGCAAGTGGAGCTAGGGAGCATGGACATGACCCAAAGCATGGAGCATCAAGTGGAAGGACCAATAATGCAAGAAAAGGAGTGGACGAGAGCGTTTGGGCGGTGCAACTCGTGGAGCACGCGGGCAGGAAAGTTGCAGAGGCGAAATGATCGTGCTGGAAGAAAGACGAGGCGGGGAGGAGCCAGAAGGACCCCAGGCCGCCGGCCCAGGCCGGCCATCCTCACCTACATAAGGAGCCCCCCGGCTCCCGTTTTCTGCAGGCAAGCTTCCCTCTCCTTCCTTTGCTTGTGTGTTCAAGTTTGTGTGCTCAAAACCTCCGTAGACATAGCCAACCTTCCCAAGCTTGATAGCTCAAGAAAAGAATCCACATCCTTAATCCACTCAAAGTCCACATCCGAAGCAAAGAGTTTAAGTGCCTAGTTACCGGTTGCAACCCGGAGTTTTAGTTGAAGAAAAGAGTGCAGCAACCATGTGGAAGAAAACCACAAGTCTCTTCTCCAAGAAGAAGAGTTCGTTGTCGTTCAAGCCGTCATCAACCACGTCTTCGAGGAGGCACTCGGTTTCCGAGTCTCCCCGGAGCATGGAGACGGATACGGCACCACCGAGGAGGAACGATGCTCTCCTCCTTGGTGGTATGAGGGCTGCAAGAAGCACGTCCATGAGGTTTACCGAACCTCGTAGGCACACGGAGGAGCAGCCCGCGCCACCACGACGATCGATCCGTTCAACCGCGCCACCTCCTTACACCCCGACATACTCTTCGTACGACTTCATCATCTTGTCGGCGGAGGAGGAGGAGAGGCTCTCTAATCTTGAGAAGAGGCTTGTGCCCAACGTCGAGTTCGACGACCAAGCACTCTACACCTTGGGTTTTGGCACCGACATATACTATATGTTGGGGCACCTTGGATGGGTGCGCTTCTCCAACGGAGTATCGGTGGACACCCACTTGGGGTTCGCCTTGGAAATTTTGATGACTATTGCACCCATCCTTGATGATGATGGGGTGCAAAGCTTGTTATTCCGTTTGGAGGGAGTCCAACAAGTGGTTCCCTACGAGCACGTTAGGGAGCCGCTTGGATTCCACAAGGGAGCTCCGAGAAAGTTGATGTGCCACCCGCATGTTGGCGGGATTTTGGAATATGATCTCCGGAGAAGCCCATCAACAACGCAATTGCATCCGCAACCCCATTATCAGGATATTTCACTCTTGGATGTGCAAGAGGGTATTGGGGAGGATGAAGGAGACAAAGGTGACCGACACGGAGTTGAATTGGCTATACTTGGCTTTAATTGCCAGGCAGCCAATAGACCCTTCTTACCTTATGATCAACCGTTGGTGTTGTGAAGCAACATCGGGGGCATATTGGTTCGAGGTGCTACCTCTCCATGTTGGCCTTCTCCTTGCGGCCGGGGATCGCAAGAAACCCCGACCACCTTTTGCGTGGTACCTCTCTCGGCATTGAGTATTTGCGGCAAGGCAAATACATTAGTGGAGATGAGAGAGGAGGTTATCGGTTGGCCATAGTGAACCTACCCCTTCCCAATGAGAGGCTTAGGCTTTTCACCGAAGGGAGGGAAGATTGGTTGGAAGAGGGACTCCTTGTCCCTGCAAGGAAGAACAAAAGAGGAAGAATCGTAGAGGAGGGAACATCCTCCGCACAAGCGAGTGGAGCACAACCCAATGTGCAACCATTCGGCGGGATCCCTCCTCCGCCAAGTTATTACGGAGGGCCACAAGAGCAAGCATGGGGGGGTGGTGCACCGGTACCCCCACCAAATTATGTGGTGCCCAACGCTAACTTCGCGGAGTCCTACGCTCATCATCCCCAACCACAACAAAGCATGGCCATAATTGGAGGGTATGCTGCAAGAAACGCCCAAAACATCGCAGCCATCCAAGCTAACGCAACTCAACTTGGTGGAGGCAACGCAAATATTGCCTTTGAGCTCGGACGCCTTCACCTTGTGGAGCCAAATCAATTCGTCGGAGGAAATGTCCAATCATATTATGAGCAAGGGTATTATTATCAAGATCATCAACATCAACCACCGGCGGAGGACTAGAAGATTTAGGAACTTTAGTTTTCTTTTCTTTTTTTTTCTCTGTAATTTTCAGCTTTTGCTTATGTGTGTTTGCGTAGTATTTTCTGTTTTTATTTAAATTTCAGCAAGCATGTTTGTTTATTTTCAGTTTGTATTTCAACTTGATGTCATCATTAATAAAGACACCACCTTGATTATATCATTGGAAAAGTTACAAAATTTGTGCCATGATGATATATGATTATGATTGCAGCTTTGTTCATCTTTGTAATTGATTTATGCATGGTTAAGCTAGTGCTCTCTTAAAAATACAAATCTGAATTTATTTAAATGCTAGCTTAATTTTCAGCGGAGGTTATGATTAAAATAAAGACCCATAGTGTTTTATGTGCTCTCAAGTTATGAATAGATTAAAGATGTCTTTTATGCTAAAAAAATATCACTAACCTTGTCACAAATATCGCTTGTGTGTTGCTCAACCTATCCAAAGCCTAATATATATTTGAGTGCATAAACCTTAGTGTACAAGATTTATTTTTGAGTGAGTTATTGCAAGCCATGATTTCTCTGGCCCGAGACTAAGAAGCTGGTCATTCCGTTTTTGCGTATCTATCTTTTTGCTAGCCTTTTATCCGTGCATTGTGTATCCCCGCATCGGAGATCTCACAAACTTCGCCGGATATCCACCCTTAAACCAAATATCATCTTTTGTGATTACCTCCTTGACCACAACCTATCGTTGAGAATGGATCATCAATTCAAGGAAGATCGCAAGACGGTGCTGACATTGAAGATTTCAAGTATCTCTCCAAAGGAAAATTATTTCCGGTACCTACCTTATTTTTTCGCCTCTTTGCTCGAGGACGAGCAATGTCTAAGCATGGGGGAGGAGGTAGGTACGGTGCAGTTTTAGAGTTCAAAAGGGAGTATTTTTTATAAAAATAATAATATAATGATGAAAGAAAAAAAATTCGGCGATATACGTGACTTCCAAGGTGAAGGTCTCACAAGAAGAAAGAAAAAAATATATATATAATGAATGAAAGAAAGAAAGAAAGAAAGAAAGAAAAGAATGAGAAATATGAGAAAGAGAAAAAAAATATATGCGTAAAGTGAACTCCCCGGTTCTCTAAAAGTGCATTCAAGACTTCAAGTTAAAAAGATCCATTCTCATTTTCCAACCATGTGCAATCCGATAACGAGGACTTCCTTTGTGCCTCGGGATCACTCTTTGCCATTTGCACATGTCCACTCATCTAAAAGTGTGTATTTTTCTCTTTCCCCTCCTTGATTTAACATTATTTTCCAATGACCTTTTTGACGAGTCTCGGTAAGACCATGAGAAGCTTGTCTTGTTTTGAAAACACCTCATTTATAAAACCTTGTTAGGACTAAACTTTCCCAAAGCTCCATATAAAGCCTACCACACATATATATGAGAGGGAAAGGAGTAGAATATATAGGCTTGAGAGACAAGTGAGATGAGAGTTCATGAGCAATATACAAGATGATTTAAATTTGTGAACTTGGTTTAGCTTTTCTTTATCTCGTTCTTTATTTCAAAAATTCTGAGATCTATTTAAACTTTGTGAGCATGTTAATACTTGTGGGATAAGCTTAATAAGAATCTACCCTCCGTAGAGATGAAGGCTAGTACATTATGGAACTTTAATGAATTAAAATTTTGAGAGCATTATGTTTTCTCATGTGTGATCAAGTGCAAAGTTTAAACATTGTTTGGCAATGATGATATCCATCGAAGGCTTACTCGAGGACGAGCAAGGTTTAAGCATGGGGGAGATGTTGACGGTGAAAATCCGTCAACCTAGCCATGAGTTTACCTTCGGTGTTGGCATGAGTTTTATACCTTATCCATTGGTACTAACCCCCGTGGTATAACAAGTTCGCGTGTGCATGTCGGTTTTGGAGTTTAATGTTTATGCAGGGTTTTAGCGTTGAATGCAAGACTTTCGGGATAAGTTCATCAAGCACCTCATGACAAGACCTTGAAGCCCCGTACAAGTCATGCAATGAAGCAAACTTAACTCCAAGAAGCCAGGGACTTGATCCGAGAAGACGACAGACTCCGAGGACCTCGACCGTAAAAGTGCCGAATCTTGCAAGACAAGGAGTTGAGTCCAATTCGGAGAGAAACTGACGACATGGACCTACATGCAGAAGGGGGAAACATCCAGGAAGCAAGGGAACCGACGTAGAGCAAAGGAGCCCTCGGGCTGGGCCTAGATGGGCCCAGGCCGGCCGGCCCAGTCCGGTCGGCCCAGGCCCATCCAGGGCCCATTTGCCCCCTCCTTTGCCCTAGCCGCCAATCGGGCTATTTATAGCCCCCTGACCGAGAGCCACGCAGAGAAGAATTCGTCATCGGCCGCCGAGGAGCAGAGAAGAGAGGGACACCATCTCGGAGAGGAGAGGGTCGAGCTAGTTGACTAGGGTTTCCCTAGCCGACGTGGGAACCTTGCACGGAAGACCACGTCGGAGTTCCCGAGCTAGAAGCAAGATCAAGGAAGGATCCCGTGGTGATCTTGTGTATGTATCATTGTTATAGTTGAATTATCAAGTTGAATCTTTTCCTAGCGATCAAGTGTTTCCTCGAAGATTTCGTTTTTCGATCGGCTTTGCTTATTCCAATTCTATTCTCGAGATAGATTACATAGGGTGCTCTTGTAGCCGCGGTGGCTAGAGGTACACGCCGATCTTCCGAAAGAATTTCGACTTGTCTTTTGACTCGCCCTAAGCTCCCCGCATGAATAGGGATACGTTGTGACAGAACGGGGTTCCGAAAGGCGGATGTTTTCGCATTTGGACGGGAAACCACGATTTAAAGAGACTTCTATTAAGATTCGATTTGCTACTTCTTCTCTTGCTTGGAACTTCAACAAAAGGCTTACCCCGATCCCTCTAGATCGGTTTATCTACCCAATCTTACTTTGTTTTCTCCGGTCTTTAGTAGATTAGATTTGTTTCGTGTCTTTTACTTAGATGCATTAGGGTTTCTTTTCTCGAAGATTGAAGTTACTTGGCTTTATTAGATTAAGTTTTGCGTCACACATTTGTTCCACGGATTCGATACCTTGGGTTCACCACTCGAGGGAAGAAGGGTCCCTTGACTACGACGGGAGACTTGTACGCTTGCAAGTCACAAACGAACTTTGATACAATTATTAACCGTCAACACTCTTACTAGCATGAAACATATGCAAACTAGGATTACTAAATGCACTAGTCATATTCAAGAGGGTGGTAGCACAGGGCTAAAACCTGCAGCCCAAAGAATGAAGCGAAGGAGGAGGGAGGGTGTGCGATTCTGAACTGGGCTTCGTCGGTTCGACTTGGGCGCACAGCTCCTGCGGAAGAAAGCAGTGAACTAGTTTCACTGGAACTTAGCGCTGATCCGGCTATACTGGAAAACGCATGCACGAAGCCTACTTTCGTGCAGACAGAGCGTGTGTGCTAACGTATACGAAGTTTAGTTATAAATTGGCTTCTTGCGATTGCATGTGAGTACGTGGCCAAACAGAACATAGAAAAGAGAAGAGATTGTAGCTTCGGAATTTGGATGAAACATACCTTGCCTGAATATTATATGCAGATAGGACTTCGTAGTTGCAGTCATTGTCGAGAGCTGATGGCCAAACAGGACTCTACCGATGAATACCATCGCAAACGACCGAAGCGGCTGCGAGCGTGAGCTGGGGGACCTTCAGAGCAAAAACTCCTTGCTTGGATATAATTAGATTTCGTGCCCTTGTCTGTCGAAGCTGGGATGAGGCACCAAACAAGCTCGGCCGGAAATGATTCCGTGAAAATCAAGTCGCGATGATTCCGAAAGGTGAAAATTTTCATCTCTTAAAGCCCACTAATTAAATTGGTTTGCTAAAGGGTCCATCGTTTCTTATATGTACATGTTAGCAAATACCAAAACATAGCTAAATCGGAAGCAATTAGTGTGGTAACGAGATAAAATAATAGAAAATGGATGTAAAAATATAGGTTGCTTCAGAGCAAAAGTGTGACAGGCTGTCATTAGTATTCAAAAACATAAAAGATACTGTAAATATGTTGAGTTGATAAGATATAGAAAGGATATTTAGTGCAAAACAAGAGGTTAGACCTTTAATAGAGACAAAATAAATCGTTGTTATGGCACTTCGGAGTGACTCGATGGAAAAAAAAGACGGAACAACACCTATCAAGCGCTAAGTATCGAGGTCCCCTTCGTCAACCCTAAAGTGAAGGGTACTTCGGTGGAATGGTGTTGAGCAAAGAGATCAAAATTTAAACTATTGTTAAGAGCGTCAACTATTCTTTTATAAGCCAAAGAATGGTTTGTCAAAAAACCAAGACGAAGTGTACTCGTCATGATTCAGAAAGGCCTTAGAAAAAACATGACTCCGAAGCCCAAATAAGACCCTTGCATGCAACAGCCAAAGCCAAATGGGCTCAATAGATGCACAGAAACAACAATCTGTGCTAGGCCTTGGAATAAAAGGCTAAAGTGGGCTTCGGAGCCGAAGTGGGCTTCGGAGGTAAGAACTAAGATGTACTACCCACTTCAGACCGTCTCAACACCTTCGGCTTGCCCAGCTTTCCTGCTAGGCCTCATATGTTGGGTGGGTTCCTGAAATAGGCCCCTATTTTACCTGCAAGCAAGTGGCGCACTGCGCCTCCCCTGTACGAAACCCCTCTGCTTCTCCGAAGGTAACCTGCACATGACATGAGATCCTATGCTCCAAAATAGGTAAAGAACCCATGGGAGCGACGCCGAGACATAGGCCGTCCAGTGACGACTTGTTTCGTTGTTGTCTGAAACTTGGTGGGTGTCAGGACCTTCGTCTCCGAAGGAGGCTTGGGACCTTCGTCTCCGAACGTGCGCGCTTGCATTGGGACCTTTCCGTCCAGCCAGAACAAGTTGGTGCAACTCACCTTCGTAGTATAGTGGCTGCTCCGGTCTGTAACCACCGAAGGGGGCCTCAGATAATGTAACGTTGTCGATGCCGATGATGGCGAGCTGTAGATTGTCTGCAAAAGCTTCTCGGAAGGGAGACTCAATTAGGACACTGTCACAAATTTTCCCGTGCCGAAGGCCGGCATCTGAACGCAATCGAGTACTTCCCTTCCGAAGGTTGCCTCTTCAATGTGTATGTGAATCCTTCCACGAGGTGGGCGTCAAAACCGAGGGGGGGCACCAATCACCACATTACACCTTCTTCCACTACTGCTAACTCTACTACTACTGCAGCTACTAAGCAAAAACTAGAGAAGACGACAATAGCTTACTACTTCGGAGTTCTTCACCATTTAATGCTCTGTCCCATCAATTACAAAGACCCTCCTATATATAGGGATGGAGGTAGACGGCGATTTTCCCTCAAACCCCTAGTGGTTATTCTCTTCCGAGCCTCTGGTGGACGCGGTATTTACAAAAAGCGCCTTGAACCCACACAAAGGGCTCGAGGGGCCGCGTTGGAGCTACCACCGCTCCCGCCGGGCAGTCGCCGGCTCGCCGCCTCCTGGCCACAACAAGAGAGACGAAGATAGTAGGAACGGTCGTCAAATGTTGTGGGCCCCCCGGGCACCGGCTGTGCTGTTGAAAAAATTGCACCCGATTGCAATGAAGTCTTTACCAGTTTACCCTTATTTATTTCCTCTGATGATGAAACAGCCAAACAGGCATGTGGCATGCAAGCACAAAACGACTTCGAACTGTCAGCCCCTACACGATTCCGTTTCGGAATTACCAGGCTTTTCCCTACATATATACGGAGTATATACAACTCCATCAGGTCTTGATTTTCTGGTACTTCAGCTTCCGCCATCTCCATCACCAAATTGAGTGCATCAGATAAACATCCGAGGCATGTCCAAACGCCGGGGGCAGGACAGCCGGAGCCAAGGCCACGTCAAAAGATCACGGCGACCGGAGGGGAAGAAGCACCTGTACCTTGTGGTGGATGACTGGGAGAAGGGATACTCCATCCGCCGGATCGACCCTGACACCATGCTCCCTGACTCCGACGACTCGGCCTGCACCGGCCAAGACCCGACGCCCCTTCCCGAGCCCCCGGCGTTCCGGTTCGTGGCGGCTGCTCTCGACACGCAATTCGCCGCCACGGGCAACAACATCGTCGTCGTGAGTAGCGCCGGCTGCGGGACAGCAGAGGCTCCGACCCTGGTCTACGACACGGGCGCGGCGGCGCTGGCCGTCGCCCCTCCCCTGCCGGGCGACCTCGCCGGCCCGATCCTCACCGCGGCGGGTGGCGACGCGCTGTACGCGCTGACGACGCTCGGCGCGGGCCTGCTTTCCTCCCTCGAGGCGTTCTCGTGGGCGCGCTGCACTTGCGACGAGGACGAGCCGGGGCGGCCGACGCACGAGTGGTCGTGGAAGACCGTGGCCGCGGCGGCGCCGCAGCCGCCGTTCGCCCCGGAGTCCGTCGTCTCTCACGCGGCGCACCCGGACGGGCGCACCGTCTTCGTGTCCACGCGCGACGACGACGCCGGTGGCGAGGACACCTACTCCTTCGACGCGGAGCGCCGCGGGTGGTCGTGGCTCGGCGCGTGGGCGCTGCCGTTCCGGGGGCAGGGCCACTTCGACCGCGAGCTGGACGCGTGGGTCGGGCTCGACGCCGCGGAGCCGGGGCACGTCCGCGCCTGCCAGGTCGCGTCCCGCGCCCCGAGCGCCGGGCCGCCGGAGTCGGACAGGACGGAGGAGGAGGTGTTCCGCCGCGCAGTGGACGAGGAGGAGGGCACGCGGTCGGCGGCCACGCTCGCGTACGTGGGCGGTAGCAGGTTTTGTCTCGTGGAGAGCGTGGCTCGCGGGGAGGATGTTGACGATCGCGTGGTTCGTGTGGTCGTGTTTGGCCTCAAGTTCGACCGGAAAGGGAAGCTGCGAACCACCAGTAACCGAACTACTAGCTCGTACGTAGCGCCCAATTACGTGCCGTCATTTTCTCCTGTAGCATTCTGGATGTAGGAGTTATTTGAGCCAGTAAAATTTTTATTTGAAAAAAAAATCTATCCTGATAGTAGAGGTAGGACCAATGTCTAATATTTTTGTTGATAGTTTCCGGCGTATGTGCTCCACCTGAAGATTTTTGTCGGCTGTTTGAGGCCTTTCAAGAGACGACAAACAAGACTGACCTAAAATTTGTGGGATGACATCCATCTAAAGAGTACTCGGCGTTACATCGGCGCGTGCGGTCGTCGGTCTAAAATAGAAAATACGTTGAAACTTGAAAGCGTACACTCCAACGGTCCTGTGGTAGCACCAGCACTGCCACCAGTACAGTTGTCAGGGCTCAGTACACTGACACGGTGCTGTTGCACTGGTGTGCCAATGTGCCGTGCGCCCCGGCCCGCCGGCAGCGGCGCACCTCCGCAGGACCGCAGACCACAGTCACAACGGTCGCGACCAACTCGTGCCCATCGGAGCGGCGAAAGCCATCGCCCGTCGTCACCGAGAGCTCACGGCCTGAGATTCACGGTGCGTTTGGCACCTGTGGCTGTGGCAGCTTCAGTTGTGGCTGTGCTGGTGAAGCAGATTTGCTGGTGAAGCTGAATCAGTTTCGAGGATGTGTTTGGCAAAACAACTTCTCTTGTATTTGTTAGAATAATGTATGAGGTGAAATGTCCTTGATGCCCTTGTCAAGGTGGTTGTTTGAGATAACTTTGTAATGTCATATATTACCAATCGAAGCTAACATCTTAATTTAAATTAATTTGAACGTCTTAATTTAAATTAATTTAAACATCTTAATTTAAATTAACAATAATAAATAGTGTCGGGACAGCCATAAGGGTCCCCTAAATAACCAGAGGAAACCCGTTTAAAACTCAAAAAACGCGAATCACGGACTAACCCACGAACCCAAAAGTATACACAGGGCACGATCACGACCCTGGTGTCGGTGCGAAATGTAGTCCCGACACTAACTAGTAGTAATCGCCAAGGTCTGTCCCTCAATGGTCGGTGCTAAACAACTAAAGACACTTGGTTTATCCTGGTTCCGGCCGGGGCCGTACGTCCAGCAGGGGTGTGCTCGAGGCACTGTATTACTTTGCACCGGGGTGCCTGTAGTGGGGCGGCTACAAGCAAGGCGGGAGAGGAGGCGTGGCCTCCAAGTCCCAAGCGGAGTGATTGATGCGAGTGCCAATATCGTGAGTGAGTTGAGGAGCGCGTGTGTGTTATCTGGTGTTCGATGTTCGATATCCGATGTCCCCTGCGGCGAGGGGTTCACCTTCCTTTTATAGTCCAAGGAGAGGGTGAGTTACAGGCATGCCGCACTATTTAGCTACACGTGGAAGTATGGTGTGCAGCGCCGCGGAGTTGGCGGCCGTCCTGACGGTCCTTGCCACGGTCTTGTCGTCATGGCGTGTCCTGTACCCGAACAGTGGCGGCTTCGAGGGTAAGGGCATAGTGGTTGGCCGTGGCGTCTTCAGACGGGCTCGAGGAAGCCGTTGACGGTGATCCGTACGGGATACAGTGGCAGGCGTGGCGGCATCCCGTCCCCGCGTGCCCGACAGCGCCGGAGTTGTTGTAGCGGGTGCCGGCATGGTGCCGCGAGCACGGGGCGGCCGCACAGGACCAACAGTGGCGGGGATGGCGTCCCGCCGGCCTAACGTCATGGTTTGCCCCTGCAGATTCACGAGAAAGTGGTTCGAGGGTGTGGCCGGCCCCCTTCGAGGGCGCGGCGCGTTAGCCGTACGGGAGTAGGCGGCATAGTGCCACGGAGCTGACACTGGCCATGTCGCACAGTCCCCCACAGTGGCAGGGATGGGTTCCCCCTAGGGAGTTGGCGGAACAGCGCCGGGGCGTGATTCCCAGGCGCATGATGGCGTTGCTCTGCCGTGTCAGAGCATTAAATGTCCGTACCTGTGTGCGGGAGCAGGTGCGCTCGTGAGGGGGCCTCGAGTGAGGCGGAACCCGCTCGAGGGAGATGTGAACCCTCGAGCGAGGCGGAACCCGCTCGAGGGAGGCGTGAACCCTCGAGCGAGGCGGAACCTGCTCGAGGGAACCTTTGACTGGGCCACTCCGGTGGGCCGTGGGGGCCACAGCAGTGTGGGTCGTGCCCTGTGCGTGTGCTTAAGTGAGTGGTGTTTCGTTTTGATTTTTTGCAGGTTTCAAGCAGGAACCCCCACCCCTGTTTTTTAGGGACCCTCTGGGCTGTCCCCGACAGTAGCCCCCGAGCATCTGCGGGCCCGGCCAGGCTCCCGCAGATGCTGAAGCCTACTGATAGGACATCCTTCCCCCCTGGTTGCTAACGCTTTCCGTGGGGCCGCGTCAGCGGACCCGCGGGTCTAGCCGGAAGCCTCCCGCAGAGCGTGAGTGCTCTGCGGGGGGTTTTACCGTGGAATCGGTCGGTGGGCGTGGTACATATTCCAACCGGCGTCGGCAATGTTCCAGCCGGCTTCGGTGACGCACGCGCAACTGGCACTATCCGCGGCCGGTGCAACCCAGGGGGTGTAGCCGTGCGTCGAGCCCCCGAGCCTGGGCCCATTCAAGGCGATCGGGACGAGCTCTTCGTCTTATTTTAAACGCGCCCTCGTCGTCCCTCCGCGGGACGGAGGGTGAGGTTTCCGCAACCCCCATCGATCGGGTCGCGGATTCCTCATCGAGCTGTTAGCGGGTGGTTCAAGTGGACGCTCATGCCCCGTTCGATAAGGGTAGGCTGCGCGGTCCGAAGACTCGTCCATTAAAGCGCTTGCATGGGTTTGCTAGGTGGGGCTCGATCCCATTCGCTAGGGACCGAGGGCGCGAAAGCTCTCCCTCGGTGGGATCCCCCCGGCTAGCTGCCCTCGCTGGCTCTTGAACACGACATGTGGGGCACCCTCGAGCCGGTAGGCTCGAGGAAAGGCTCGAATGCGCATGCCCTCGTCGTCCCTGCTCTGGTGATCTGGGGCGCCTGTTCGAACCCGTCAAGGGTCAGGTTTCGAACCGCTGATCAGTAGGGCCGTGCGGGGTAACAGCCAAGTGCCCCCGTCTTTCACATCTGCAGGTTTCGAGGGTCCCTGGTCATGCCAGTTCTCGTGCGACTGATCAGTAGTTTTTGTGAATCGAGGGCACCTGTGGTGCCCGTTTATTTCAAACGGGCTTCGAGGCCACTGGTCGATGTTTGCACCCTTCGAGGGTCGTATTTATTTGAGCCAGGGGCTCGAGCCGCTTCGAGGGTCTTCCTTACTTGGTAAGGGACAGGGCCATTTAATGCTCGCAGTCGTGGCTGTAGTCTCGTGCCGCGGGCGCGCCTTTTCAGGCGCCGCGGCCGCGCGTAGTGGGCGGAGTGGGCAGGCGGACGTGACCGCCTGCCACGACCCTCCGGTTACCGCGCCGTGATGATGGCGTGCGTGCGGTTGCGTGGCCGCCGCGGTCGTGGTGGGCCCCGTTCGTCAGCAAGAGAATATTTCCTGCAGTTAATGCGCGTGGGGCGTACGCTCCGGAGAGCACGCCTCGCGGCCTATAAATCCGATGGGCGGGGAAGGGCGGTCTTTACCTTTGCGCTTAGCATTCGCCGTTCTTGCTTCTTGCACTCTAACCCCCGAGCCACTCTTGCCATTGCGCCTCTGCTCTCAGGGCTCTTCTTGCTTCTCGTTCTCCGCTTCTCCGCCCGCTCGCATGGCTCCCCAGCAGCCTCTCGTCATCATCGACCCGTTGGCGTGGGAGCGCTCGACGGCGACGCCGCTGGCCTTGGGTCAGCTGGTGACCGGCGGCCAGCTAGCTACGAATGAGGATGGGCGGCCGGCCGAGTGGATCGTGCCGTCGGAGAGGGAGCGAGCGCCCAACCCTCCGTATGGCTACGTGGTCAGCTTCATCCGCTTCCATGAGCGCGGCTTCACGGCGCCGACGAGCCGCTTCATGCGGGCCCACTGCTACCACTACGGCGTGGAGCTTCACAACTTCGCGCCAAACGCGATCTCGCAGGCGGCCACGTTCGTTGGCGTCTGCGAGGGCTTCCTGGGGATCCCGGTGAACTAGGATTTCTGGGTTCATCTCTTCCGCGCGGAGCTTCACCCGCTACTGACGTCGGAGCAGAGGACCCGCCGCGCGACGCGCGCCGGCGGCATGTCGCTCGCCGTGCGGACCCAGCGCAAGGATGAGTACAACCCCAGCACGATGACGACCAACAATGCGGACTGGGAGCAAGGATGGTTCTATCTCTGCAACGCTGAGCCCGGCCTTCCCCCCTACACCGGCAAGGTGCTCCGGGAGAGGCCCGCCTCCTAGTACCACGGGGTGTCCCCGCCCTAGCACCAGGCGCAGCTGGATTCGCTCGTGGCCGCGCTTTAGGAGCTGGCGGGCCGCGGGCTGACTGCGGGGGTTGTCCTCGCCAACCTCCACCACTGGCGGGTCGTTCCCTTGATGGAGAGGCCGATCCACATCTACGAGATGACCGAGATCGCGGACCCCGTCGCGTTGGCGAAATCGCGGCTGTTGCCGACCCCCTTCCCGCGGGCGTTTGCAGCCACCCGGGCGCGGCGCACCATCGACCCCAAGTCGGGGCCCTGCGACGACGCGGCCATGTGGGCACTCGAGATGCTCCCCACCGGCCAATTGGTGAGCGGAGTTCTTGATTTCATTTCCAACTTTACCAGTTTTCTGAGTTGTTGACGCATTTTAATGCTTTGCCTGCAGATGGTGAGGGTGAGCGCCGCGAAGTTCGAGCCGCCCACCCCCCGCTCCCGCGCGGTCGCGCGCGCGCGCGCGGCGGCCGAGAGCCGGAGCGGGTGGCCCGCAGGAGGGAGCGTGCGACGCGACACCGGGAGCGTCGCGAGCGGAGGAGCGAGGAGTTCCGGCTGCGCGAGCAGCAGGGGCTCTCCTCGCCGAGGACCGAGGAGTACTCGTCATCGGACGAGGAAGAGGAGGAAGAGGAGGAAGAGGTCGGGGAGCAGGTCCTCCCCGATAGGTGGGAGCCTGCACCCCCGTCACCGGAGCCGGCTCCGGTGGCAAGAGTAGCATCGCCTGGGGCGGGCGCGGAGGCGCCCGCCACCGGTCAGTCAACGACGAGGCGGCGCGGGCCGCGGAGGCGCCGGCGTGCGCTTCGGAGGCGCCCGCGCGCGCGGCGGAGGTGCCCGCGCGCGCGGCGGAAATGGCCGGAGGTGCGGCGGCGGCCGCGCCGGCCGCACCAGCGACGTCGACGGGAACCTCAAGGAAGAGGAAGCACGCCTTCTCCTCCTTGAGGTAAGGAATTGTCCTTCGAGGGGTTGCGTACCCGATAGGCGGGAACCTGACGGTTTGTCTCAGTGTCTGCAGGGTGGCGCCAACCGTGCCTCCCCTCGCACCGGCCAAGGTGTTGAGGGTGGATGCATCCATCCCAACCCGGCGGCGTTCGTCAAGGGCGCCGCGGGCGGGGGCGAGCGCGGGCGGCGGCGGCGAGCGAAAGCTCGCAAGGCGCGATTGAGGCCTCGAGGCCACGGCCGGTGGCCTCGCCCCCGCCGGCCGCAACCGGCGGTCGCCGAGGAGCGGCGGGCGCCGGTCGTGGTGGAGGCACGGCGAGGGTGACCGCCGCGGCGAGGCGCGGCCGAGGCGGAGGGCACAGTGGCGGCGCGCGGTTGTAGTGGCATTGCCGGCGGCGTGCGCAGGGAGAGCCGCCCGGCGCCCGCGGCCGCCGAGACGCGGCTCGGAGGCGGCGGCCGCGGCGCCGCAGCGAGAGTCCGCGGTCGTGGATGCGCCGCAGAGCCCGCCCCTCGCCGGCGGCCTCCCGGCGATGGCGGTGGAAATCCCGCACGACGACGTCCTCGCCGCCCGGTGGGACCGGTGGGCCGGTCCGCCACGTCGCCCCCGAGCCTCGGGCGGGGGCGCTCGTCGGGCGGTGGGACGACCACATGGTGCCTGGGGGCTCGAGGCGTGGCGTCGAGGCATCCTCGTCCCACGCCGCCCCTCCCGGCTTGGGCGAGGAGCGTGTCGACGAGCCACCCGCCTTCGCCGATGCCCAGGAGGAGCAGCAGTTGTGGGAGGAGCTTCGCGATCACGGCGCCTTGCTCAAACGAGCGTTGAACGAGGCGCTGCGGATCCACGGCGATCGGCATGGCGCGTTTTCCAGGTAAGGCGTTGTTGTCTTTTTCTTCGATTTCGTCGCTTCCGTGTTTGTTCCTCATGGCGCGATGCTTACTGGTTCTGGTCTGTTGGCGGCAGGAGCTCGAGCACCGCGCCCGTGACAAGTACGGCGCCTTCGACCAAATGAGTGCCGAGCTCCGCCAGCTCCGGGAGCAACGTGACGCCTTTGACGCCCTTGCGGAGGCCCTGAGGACCCAAGACGGCTGGCTGTCGTACCGGGCGGAGGCCCTGCGCGACCAGCTCTTGGAGCACGAGGGGCAGGCCGCGGCGCGTCCCCCCGCCTTTGAGCGGATTTGCACAGCCCTCATCGATCGGGATGAGGCGCTGCAGCAGGCGCGGGGGGATCTGGAGAAGGTGCGCACCGTGGCGTCCGAGTGGGAGACGGAGGTGGGGACCGTCCGGGCCGAGAACCGGGAAATCTGCATGTGGCTCCAGGAGGCGCAGGCCCAGCAAAGCCGGGCCGAGTAGAGGGCACGAGAGGCCGAGCAGAAGGACAAAGAGGCCGACGAGTTGAAGGCCGCCCTCGACGCCAAGGTCGCCGCGCTCGCCACCGCGAAGGAACAGCTCCGGCGAGGGGAGTGCGCCGCCCGCCAAGAGACCGAGGGCCAGCTCCAGCAGGAGTGGACCGCTCTTGCTGATGCCCGGCTCGGCGCTCGAGCGGGGAGCGCACCACTCGCGAGACGGTGCGAGGTCGCCGGCGGAGCGGGACGCCGACGTCTCAAGGCTCGACGGGGAGCTGATAGCCCTCAGCATCGCGAACGCGGATCAGGAGCGGTCCCTCAAGGAGCAGGGCGCCACCGTCGTCAGCCTGCAGCGAGCGGTCGAGGCTGAGCGTCGTGCTCTCGAGGTGGAGAAGCAGGTTGAAGGTA
The DNA here is from genome assembly GCA_947561735.1 of Cenchrus americanus. NCBI lineage: Eukaryota > Viridiplantae > Streptophyta > Magnoliopsida > Poales > Poaceae > Cenchrus > Cenchrus americanus. The sequence continues at coordinate 16,149,368 of OX387241.1, forward strand.
AGTCGCCTGTGACGCCCCAGGTTTTTTAATTACCGTCATTAACGCTAATGACCGGATCAGCCGGGTCAAACTAGTCAAACCTCGGTCAAACCTAGGTCAACCTGGGTCATCACCCGAAAACCTCGCCAGCGAACTCTAATGAACCCCTTGACCAAGCCTACACACACCCGTAGTCAACCCTTGGTAAAAGACACGGTCAAAACCGGCTTAACCGTTGACGTCAGCGAATGTTGTCCGGAACTTTTGCCGCGTTCTCCAAAATTCACCTAAACACTTAAAAATCTACCTTTATGAAAGTTGTCCATCTTGTTGAGGGACACAACTTTCATGTAGATTGGCATCTCAAATTTTGGGTGGAAATTAGCGAAAAACTTGATCGATTGACAGTACCCCCTGTTTTCCAGAGCAGGCCGGCATTCAATATTGGCACGACGTTCCTGCAAAATCCGTTGAGAAAAACACTATATGGCCTGTTTGAAAGTTGTAGAGGGTAGTTAGATCTACAACTTTCATATTCATTGCTTTGTGCACTTTTATTCAATTGTTGGGAGAAACACGTGCTTGAGCCGGGTCAGTCCGAAATGAACAGGCGCCAGAGCGCGGCCACGCCGCGACGCCGCGCCGGCCGGCGCGCCGCGCCACGGCCGCCGCCGCCGCGGCGTCCGGGCCCGCCGGCGCATGTTCCCGAGGCAGGCCGTGCCCTCCCAAGGCCGCCGCACGCCTCCCGACACCTTGGACACCGGAACGCCTTGAATTCCGGGCGACCGTGCGACCCCCTCGACGGACCGGCGGTCCTTCGTCGTCGTCCGGCCGCGCGCCTCCCGAGGCCTCCTCCCCGTCGGCCCACCGGCCCCTAGGGAGCCGCGCAGTCGCTTAAAAGGGGAGCCGGTCCCCGGCCGCGGCACACGCTCGCCCCTCCGCTCCTTGCTCCGCCGCCGCCCCCATGGCCGCCGCCGTCGAGTTCCCCGTCCGCCCGCGGTCGCCACGGTTTGAGCACTCCCATGAGACTACGAGCACCTACCAAAGCCCCCCAAGCCACTCGTAACCCCAACCGCGTCCTCACCTCGCCGGAAACGGCGCACAAGCACCGGCCGCCGCCGCCGCCGCCGAGCACCTCACCGCCGCCACCCCTCACCAAGCCGTTGCCCCAAACCAAAGCCTAGACTCCCTAGGACCCTCCTCCACCCCTTCCCCGGCCAGAAACCGCGCCGGCCTCGCCGGATTCCGGCAGCCCGCGCCGGCCGGCCGTCCTAGGGGCCACATTGCAAACCTCGAGATCTTTCCAGGGCCTTATTTGCAAAAAGGTAACTCCAATAGTTACACAGATTTGCTGGATCTTGTAAATTGCATAGAAATTCACAGACAACTCAGAAAAATGCAAGGCCAATTTTGTTGGATCCGTTGTGAATTATACTACAACTTTTGTTATTCTGGCCTGAGCTAATTCCTTTTAGTTTTTGCATGAAAAATACAAATGTGAAAACCCTAGATCTGCAATATCTCAAAAACCATAAATCCTCTGTAGCTAATTTTTGGATATGTTGTGTGTTAGGTCATGACTAGCTCCTATGCCAAAAATTGCACAAAGTTATAATGTAAATCTTTTTATAAAAATGTTTTTCTATTTCTGGCAGATCTGCATAAATGATTTTTCTTGTTAAATATATTTATGTTTTTGACCCCAACTTGTGCACAATGTCTTGTAATACCAAAATACACATCTTGTAAATTAACCATGATTTTTGGATTAACAGAAATAATTATTCTTGATTTATGCATGTTTTCCTTTGTAAATTAATACACCAAGTTCAGTAGAGATTCCATGTGAACATGCTGGTTCTCTAGGCTTGTTTAGGACCAGAGAGCATGCACAAGAAAGTTTGGATCATTCTAATGCTTAATTATATTTATATGCATTTAAATTAAATCACTAGCTAACCTTTGTTATTTTCAATAATATTTAATTTCCTAGCATCCAACACTCACATGTGGGTCCAATGGACCAGGATAGGTGCTACTAGGCTTAAGAAACACTACTTTAATTTTTGGTAATTTAATTGCTTAATAAAAAGCTTAAAAGCCCTTTTTAATATTAAAGAGAAATTAAATAAAGAAAGGCCCTTATTTAAATCTTTTTCCTTTTTGAAAGAATTATTTAATATAATTTAAAGATAATTAATTATCAGCACTAATAAGGAAATAATTCATGAATAAAAGTGCTACTTATGCCGTTGCTTGTGAAGATGAAAAGGATTAAAATTTTCACATGAGATGACAAGTATGAAGAAGCCTTTATTCAATTGTACAATAAAAGAATAACCCATGTACGACCAATAACCTTCCTAAAAGAGAAACACTATCTAGATGCTTGTTACAGGTGTTTAGTGGTTAACACACCCTTCCACTGAATTTTAATTGATTAATCCCATGGATAAAAGATATATAGGTCGTTAAAGGCTTAATAAAGGGGAGAAATCACCAAACCACCCTTGCTAACTTGAGTATGGTTGCAAATCATGTTAAAAAGGTGAAATGTACCTACCCACTACTGTTGGTGAATTTGAATTAAATTATTTACATATATATATATGTACACAATCACCATCAAAAAGAATAATTAATAAAGCATTGCATATTATTCCTTTTATGGAAGAGTATGCTGAATGTATTCTTATCTAGGTGAATGTGCCCAACAAATACACCCCTTGATTGTCAAAATGGTTCGTGAGTGATTAAAGTAGAAATCATCGAATAAATCTTGCATTTGCATCTTCGTGTAGATCTTTCCGCCAGTAGACGTACGCTCGCGCCGAAGGAGGAGACGAAGGTGCCGACAAAGAGCCGCCGAGCGTGGACGTAGCTCAAGACCCGGACCCAAGTCCGGAAGGGCCCAAGGCCAACCTTTCCCGGCGAAGGCAAGCCCCGGATCATTAACCCCGTCTTTTAAAATTATGCAATTATGGTTGCCTGTGATTGTGCATTTACGTTTCGGAATTGATTTGAAACCCTAGATGCATGATCCCTAGGTACCTATGCTCTATCACTAGTATGCTAGGTCGATAGCGCTATGCTACGGACCGATAGAAGTCGAGTGATGTTCGTCACTCGCAAGAATAGGTTCCTAGATAGGAATCATAAGATATCCTTAAATGGATTGCTCATGTGGTAAGAGCATGGGATTGGGCTCCGGTCCAGTGGGCATGTGGGCTAAGCTTTTGAACGTACTAAGCACATGCCGGTTATGGGGCCGGTAAGCCTAGTACCTTAATGAGGCGGCACGGGATCCTACCGTTACTACTCTTGAGAAATCTCCTTACCGGCTAGCTACCGGGAAGGGTGGTGTATGGTGACTCCGGGTATCTCGCGGGGTATGCCGGATAGCCTGCACCAGGGACTGTAAGATTTGATCCCAACCCGAAGATTTATGGGGACGGACTGGGAAGTTGTCCTCGCGGGGACAGCCTACCGTGTGTTTGGGTCTACCTTGCAAGGTTTAAATCAATCGATTGTCGGCCTCTCACCATTATCCGAGACTGCTTAATCAACTGGCCATGATATCCCATAATGATGGAACTCGAGGAATATGTTGGATGAATTAATTGCTTGTCCAATTCTTGATTGAATTAGTTGGCACACTTAGAAATGGTAATCAACTAGAACTTGTGCTAAAAGATTGAAAGTAAGGATCCACTCTTAGTAGCTTTCCAGCAAAAGAAACTCCACCGGCCAAAAGCCTTTCATGTCTAGAGGTTGGTGATGTAGTCATCACCCGACGGTTAAGTCTTGCTGAGTATTAGTATACTCAGCCTTGCTTTAAAAATTGTTGGTGCAGGTGTGATTGATCGGAAGGGTGACGACAAGTGATGACATCACGGATGGCCTCCTGTGATGTTCACCATTGCGCTAGTTTAAATTATTTCCGCTGTATTTTCGAACTCTGAACCTTTACTCCATTGCAGGAACAATGGTTTGTAATAAAATGTTTAATTCATGTTGTACTCTGGACTCGCCTTCGCGTGAGTTTTAATGCATGTGTCGATCCTCTGTTCGATGTCCAAGTGATTTACCGGGCGTTAACCCGGCAACCAACGACAGGATGATACTTTACTATGGCTTAATGACCAAAGTGGATCGGTCTTAGGCGATAGTACGGTATTTTCCTGGGCGGGTTGTCACAAATGGTATCAGAGCGACTGCATGCACCAGAGTTTAATTAACAACTCTAATCACATGATTTTCGAATAAAATTTGCCAAGATTGTTTGAATTGCAAAACACGTTGGTCCGTTAAGGATAAACTAGACCGAGAGGCCCTAGAGGGAAATCTTTGGTTTCTTTCAGGTGGCTTACTAATCTATGGTTTATTTTTCTAACTCCCAGCACATTACTTTATGTCAAACTTACATTCTCGCACAACCATACTAGTTCATCACGTTTTGCCATACGTGGTGGTACCACAGGGAAGTCCTGTGAGGGACTAGTGGGACCTATTCCAATGGGTGTCACGTCGCGTCTGAGTCTCGTCACGTTTTGCCATACGTGATGGTACCACGGGAAAGTCCGTGAGGGATGAGTGAGGCCTATTCCAATGGGCACTCACGTCGCGTCAGAGTCTTAAATAGGACGTTGTCCGTGCAGCGGCGTAACGCATTGATGCCGTTTCTATAGTGAACGGTAATGTATGTGGACGCTTTCATGAGTGCTGGCATGAAAGGTTCGTTGTGTTCTGTGATCTTCTGCAGGTACACTAACTCCGTTACGTAAGTCCGCTAAGTAAGCATCGACTAGATCTCGACTAGTTATTATAAGGAGACACGTGTATGTGCCATGCCACCGGCGCTAACTCCGAGTTTTGGCTTGATTGCCATTGTGAGGACGAATACGACGTCTTGCATCATGTTAAAAATAGTGAAAGAACCTAAACTAAACCCACGTCTGTTTCCGTGCTCTCGGAGGCAAAATGGTGATAGCGTGTTTTGTTCTGTTTAGCTCTTTAGGTGTAGATGTGTTGTCATGCTTAAATTTAATAAAAGTCTTGCTTAAAATTGCTGTTCTTGTCCAAGAATCTTTCGTCTAGGTGATCCTAACCTAGGTTGCTCCAATCTAATTCCGTTCTGCTAGCCCCAGTTCGTGATCATACCTTGGTCTACCGCAAGTTATGCTTGGTAGTCAACCCTTGTCTTGACATCCCCCTAGAACCTTTGAACCTTGCTTGGTTCAGCACCTTTCTAGTTCCCTAGCTCAACCTTGAGTACCCAACTTAAGTTTCATAACCTGGCTAGGTTGCTACACAGAATTAAGAAGTGGTTGGAACCTGGTTCAAGTTAGGAAGTTCGGATTCTGTTACCAGAACCATGTATCATCAGTATGCCTGCTCGTTCGAGCTCAGCATACGAGGGTATTAAGTGTGCATGGTTACCCCATACCTTAACCCTACCCGTATTCGTGGATCGAGTTACCTTGTACACTCGCACCCGCCTGATTCTCACTTTTGTCATTATGTCCAGATGGACAACGCTGGCTCTACATCGGCTGATGTGGAATCATGGACTCTCGTGAACTACCTCGAGGAGGGTGGTTTTCCTGCACTTTTGTGGGACACCCTAAAGGACTTTGGGTACACCACTTACCCAGAGTACTCGACACGTGAGGTCATGACCACAGGCCAACTCCTTCGTTGTGAGGTGAAGGTGAAGATTTCTGTGTGCCCGACCAATCCTGCTTGGGATGAGTGGGAGTGTACGGCACACGGAAGAAACTTGTCCGACACGGTGCAGAAGGCTGCTCTCGAAGCACTCACAACTTTCTGTGGAAAGCACCCTGCCGAGATAGCCAACTCTGCAGCTAAAGTCATTCTGGTACCCGAGCGACACATTGCACCGGGTGGTGAACGAGAAACTATCCTCCCAGCCCGGAACAACTCGCACTATAGTGCTGACCTTGTCACCTCAGTCCGCTTCTCAGAAGCTATGTACGACACCTATCTGCGAATGGTGGGAGAAAGCGTATTCTATAGACACCAAATCTATAGATACAAAGTTAAGGAAGTAGAGTGTTCAACTCAAGCGTTGAAGGAAGCCTGAGCAATGATCGCTACTCTCAAGAAGGAAAGACGAAAGGATAAGGCCAAGATACAAGAGTTAACCGAGATCATACATGAGCAGAATTTCTTGTTGCAGCATAACGATCAATATATGCTTGAACTGGAAAATCAACTGGAAGCTCTGGCCGTTCCACCCCCAGGACCTGTCATTCCTGGACCAGCGCAAGAAGAAGATGTTGAGGACATCCAAGGTGAATCTGGAATTGAGTCTGGACCCGAGTCACCGTAGTCCTTCAGCATGGAAGATCCCACCCTTGGAAGTTGGTCCGTCAGGAATAAGATCCAGGTCGTGAGAATCCAGTGTTGTGAGGAATCCTAGTGTACCATGACCACTTTTGGTCAACTATCGCTGTCGGTTGGACTAGGAACCTTGTTATTGCAGCTAGTCTGCTTTGTAATCCTAAATGTTGTTGGTAATTCTGAAAACTCTCATCGATGTACTGCCTTGATTAAACATCCCTTCCAGCAATGATGTTCGTAAGGCATTAATTATGCTAAGTTGTGATCAATCAAGTTCTGTGCTCCACCAATTTCATGTCAATCACAGATCTAATCAATTCCTCAATCCTGAACTTGTTCTTTTCGGTCTTGCTCAAACCTTGTGATTTAAATTAAATGCGGCTTTTGAGCATGCGCTGCATAGCATGTGCATTTGGGAAGCATGGGTATACTAACGTGCATTCGCATGAAACTCCGTACCCTTACCCTACCTCTCTTGTTTGGTGACGTTGTTACCCCATAGTCAAAGGTGCCGCGACGGAACCTAGGGTATCGTGTGTGCTGTAGCCACACGACTGCCACTAGGAGCGCGCTAGGTATCTTGGTTGTGAGATAGCAACTCGTCACACAGATCTCCTCTCTACTTTGATTGCCCTTGCCATCACTAACGCATATGGGTAACCAAGTCATTCTAACGTGCATCATGAGCGCCATACCGCACCAGCATATGCATCGCGTCAACTTTGAAAAGTGTTACACTTTCAAAACAACGAGTTGTCAAAACCTCAAAATTTTCGAAATAAGTAAAGGTGTGAGCAAGATTATTCCTTGAAGTTCCCACTTGAAGTCATCTTTCATGTACAAGAGGTTATGGAACTCTGTCTTTAGCTTCCCTTTCTTTGTAATGGTCTATTGGAAATCTCTGTCGAATTGGTCCCTTGCCGTGAATCACGACGACCTTGCAGCATCGATTCCTTTTCCTGCTAGCCAAGTGGAAACGGTAAAAGTAGAAAATTTTCTCGAGCAGTCAAGGTTCTCAAATAGTCAACATGGAGAAGTCATCCATCGTGTATTCATCCTTGGTCCGTGCTCTTAACCTTCAAATTCTCAAAATCAAACAAGGAAGTACGCCCAGGATCGATCGAAGCTTTATGCTATGCTCCTCTGTGTTGCTATCGGAAACACAAAGCGTTGTACACTGAGCTTTTCTCGTTTTGCTCCCCGTCACGGTCGATTATTTAGACCGTTGAGCGCCATCGTCGTCAGTGTCATGACCATACGTTGCCATGACGTCGCTCTACCCTCGATTTCCGCAACAATATTCACGACGCAGAGATCTCGTGAGCTGACCTTGTTGAGCTCTGTGTTGTATACACCAGATAACCGACCGGGTCAACTGACCGTTACAGCCTCACAGCGGTTATAAAATGGAACCGTTTAACTGAAACCGCCGATGCAAAAGCTCCATCTCCATCAGAGCTCGGCAGTATCACTGTTCTTGTTCTTCTTTTAGCTAGCCTGGCTACTTGCCACTAGAGCACCTCTTCTAGCTACTTCAATCTTCCCGAGCAAACTGTTCTCCGTCTTCCTGTCCGACATCAAGAAGAAGCTCGGAGTAAACCGAAAGCAGAAATCAATCCAAGTTGCCACCCATGACTCCGTCTTCGGAAGAGCTCGAGTCGTTTCGCTGGACATTGTTAGGGATGTACCTCTGTATCGTAGGAGGATTATGTCTGCTATTAGCTGTGCATATGCACATTCATCGTCCGCTTCCTCACGAACGGTGATGAGGTAGTAAGGAAAAGCATCTTGTACCTTTTTGTTCCATCTGCATTCCCGATCATGAGATGTGTGTAGACAAAGCCTTACCCGTTGATGTTTTGGATGTCCGGTTTGCATTGCTTACCGTGAACGAGTCTCGTAGAATATGTTCGAATTATAAGCTTATGGGTGAGAATCTGAACATGCACTAATTAGGAACTTAAATTTTCAGATGTTCCGACCGGCATGGAATAACCCCAATGATTTTGAAGCATCAGGTAGTGGTGATCTTGTGCAACCGCCGCCCACAATGTTGACCGAAGCTTTCATAGCAGCACATACCGAAGTGTTGTGCCAGCTCCTGCAGACACAGCAGCAAATGGCTCAACAATTGCAACAAATGCCACCGATGCAATCGCCGAAGTACCCACCCAGAAGGACATAAACGCCATTGCCGGCGCAACTCGACTGTTAGAAGGGCAGAATTCCATGCTAAACCAGATAGTGTACGATGTTATCCAAGGACGTTATGGGAAACCATATCATAATAGTTTGGCAGACAGTCTCTCTCAGTCCTTATCTGCCTCTATGGTCGAACAAGCCCGTTTGTTCAATCTGTTGGAGGAGTATGTTAATCAAGACCAACCCCAAGCCTCCGACTCCATATTACCACCTTCTCGACTACCAATGGATCTTAGGGCAGAAGAGAGGGCAAATAGAGGCAACAAACGAGTACTATCTGAGATAGATGTAAGTGAGTGGAAAATTACTTGTACGGAGACTTGTCCGCGTGAAGGCAAACGAAGCTGTAACCCTGACAAGACCACTCAACTCCCTGCTGTTGTGGTGATAGCCGAGGCTACCGCACGCCAACAATGAGAGAAGACGAAAGCTCAAGAACCAAAACCAAAACTCAGGACAAAAGACAACCAAAAGCTCTTTTCTCAACAGTTGATTTCTCAAAAGTCGATCCCCTTTACAAGTGCCGGTCCGTCTCCTTTTATAGGGAGGCGGGCGGACTTTTTACATTCCGAGAACACCCTCGTGTAAAACAAATCAAAACAGAATGTGCTAGGCTATCTTCGGGTAATCTCCAAATGGGCCTCCACGTAATCGGCGCTTCATGATGTTATGCCGCAATTCGCGGCGCCTTTCCAGCTTTCATCACGTGCGCCTGTCGAGAAGAAAAATCCCTGGGCCTCTTGGAGATCCCCCCTTTCGCCTAGCGCTCATCGTCACCTGAAACAAAAACCACACTCAAGTTTGAACTTGTTAAATATTAGGAACGACGAAACCCCCTATTCGAATCCCAGGCCGAGGCTCTCTAGGTGGATAATATTCGCCCTAGGGGTTTCGTCAAGGCATAAATTGTCAGGCGAAACGTTGACGTTCGATGCTAAGTTGGATTCGTGTTGATGGCTTCAGTGTCGACGAAGGGTGCCTGCCCAAAACGCGACGCCTGGAGGATGGAAGTGGGATCCGCTACTTCTGGATTTTTGCTGTCGGCATCCTTCGCACGGCCGTTCTCTATTTTTTGGGTGTGCGAGGGCTCGATTCCGAATCCCCCAACACCTGCTAGTGCGACACCTTCGCGAACCACGAAGAGGGCAAAGAAAAAGGAGAGGAAGAGGCTCCGCCTTATCCAGGAAGCCCAGCAACCGATCTCCAAACCCAAAGATCTTCCACCCCGTTTGTGCTACAATTGTAGACAGCTCGGGCATTTTGCTAATGAGTGCCCGAACCCCAGACAGCAGAAGCCCCAACAGCAGAAGCAGAACCCCGGATCTGCCATCAACAACAACGAGCCAAGCCCCCAAGTGGAGCAAAGCCAACTGAATTTCTTAAGTAACACCTTAACCCAGAACCATTCCTCACCTTCCCTTGTAATTTCGAATCTCGAGACGAGATTCTTCTTAAGGGGGTAGGCTGTGACGCCCCAGGTTTTTAATTACCGTCATTAACGCTAATGACCGGATCAGCCAGGTCAAACTAGTCAAACCTCGGCCAAACCTAGGTCAACCTGGGTCATCACCCGAAAACCTCGCCAACGAACTCTAATGAACCCCTTGACCAAGCCTACACACACCCGTAGTCAACCCTTGGTCAAAGACATGGTCAAAACCGGCTTAACCGTTGACGTCAGCGAATGTCGTCCGGAACTTTTGCCGTGTTCTCCAAAATTCACCTAAACACTTAAAAATCTACCTTTATGAAAGTTGTCCATCTTGTTGAGGGACACAACTTTCATGTAGATTGGCATCTCAAATTTTGGGTGGAAATTAGCGAAAAACTTGATCGATTGACAGTACCCCCTGTTTTCCAGAGCAGGCCGGCATTCAATATTGGCACGACATTCCTGCAAAATCCGTTGAGAAAAACACTATATGGCCTTTTTGAAAGTTGTAGAGGGTAGTTAGATCTACAACTTTCCTATTCATTGCCTTGTGCACTTTTATTCAATTTTTGGGAGAAACACGTGCTTGAGCCGGGTCAGTCCGAAATGAACAGGCGCCAGAGCGCGGCCACGCCGCGACGCCGCGCCGCCAACGCGCCCCGCCACGGCCGCCGCCGCCTCGGCGTCCGGGCCCGCCGGCGCATGTTCCCGAGGCAGGCCGTGCCCTCCCAAGGCCGCCGCACGCCTCCCCGACACCTTGGACACGGGAACGCCTTGAATTCCGGGCGACCGTGCGACCCCCTCGACGGACGGCGGTCCTTCGCCGTCGTCCGACCGCGCGCCTCCCGAGGCCTCCTCCCCGTCGGTCCACCGGCCCCTAGGGAGCCGTGCGGGTCGCTTAAAAAGGGGAGCCGGTCCCCGGCCGCGGCACACGCTCGCCCTCCGCTCCTTGCTCCGCCGCCGCCCCCCATGGCCGCCGCCGTCGAGTTCCCCGTCCGCCCGCGGTCTCCACGGTTTGAGCACTCCCACGAGACTACGAGCACCTACCAAAGCCCCCCAAGCCACTCGTAACCCCGACCGCGCCCTCACCTCGCCGGAAACAGGCGCACGGCGCCGGCCGCCGCCGCCGCCGCCGAGCACCTCACCGCCGGCCACCCCTCACCAAGCCAGTGGCCCAAACCAAACCCTAGACTCCCTAGGACCCTCCTCCACCCCTTCCCCGGCCAGAAACCGCGCCGGCCTCGCCGGATTCCGGCAGCCCACGCCGGCCGGCCGTCCTAGGGGCCACATTGCAAACCTCAAGATCTTTCCAGGGCCTTATTTGCAAAAAGGTAACTCCAATAGTTACACAGATTTGCTGGATCTTGTAAATTGCGTAGAAAATCACAGAAAACTCAGAAAAATGCAAGGTCTATTTTTCTGCATCCGTTGTGAATTGTACTACAACTTTTGTTATTCTGGCCTGAGCTAATTCATTGTAGTTTTTGCATGAAAAATACAAATGTGAAAACCCTAGATCTGCAATATCTCAAAAACCATAAATCCTCTGTAGCTAATTTCTGGATATGTTGTGTGTTAGGTCATGACTAGATCCTATGCCAAAAATTGCACAAAGTTATAATGTAAATCTTTTTATAAAAATGTTTTTCTATTTCTGGCAGATCTGCATAAATGATTTTTCTTGTTAAATATGTTTCTGTTTTTGACCCCAACTTGTGCACACTGTCTTGTAATACCAAAACACACATCTTGTGAATTAACCATGATTGTTTGATTAACAAAAATAATTATTCTTGATTTATGCATGTTTTCCTTTGTAAATTAATACACCAAGTTCAGTAGAGATTCCATGTGAACATGCTGGTTCTCTAGGCTTGTTTAGGACCAGAGAGCATGCACAAGAAAGTTTGGATCATTCTGATGCTTAATTATTTTTATATGCATTTAAATTAAATCACTAGCTAACCTTTGTTATTTTCAATAATATTTAATTTCCTAGCATCCAACACTCACATGTGGGTCCAATGGACCAGGATAGGTGCCAGTAGGCTTAAGAAACACTACTTTAATTTTTGGTAATTTAATTGCTTAATAAAAAGCTTAAAAGCCCTTTTTAATATTAAAGAGAAATTAAATAAAGAAAGGCCCTTATTTAAATCTTTTTCCTTTTTGAAAGAATTATTTAATACAATTTAAAGATAATTAATTATCAGCACTAATAAGGAAATAATTCATGAATAAAAGTGCTACTTATGCCCTTGCTTGTGAAGATGAAAAGGATTAAAACTTTCACATGAGATGACAAGTATGAAGAAGCCTTTTTTAATTGTACAATAAAAGAATAACCCATGTACGACCAATAACCTTCCTAAAAGAGAAACACTATCTAGATGCTTGTTACAGGTGTTTAGTGGTTAATACACCCTTCCACTGAATTTTAATTGATTAATCCCATGGATAAAAGATATATAGGTCGTTAAAGGCTTAATAAAGGGGAGAAATCACCAAACCACCCTTGCTAACTTGAGGATGGTTGCAAATCATGTTAAAAAGGTGAAATGTACCTACCCACTACTGTTGTTGAATTTGAATTAATTATTTACACATATATATGTACACAATCACCATCAAAAAGAATAATTAATAAAGCATTGCATATTATTCCTTTTATGGAAGAGTATGCTGAATGTATTCTTATCTAGGTGAATGTGCCCAACAAACACACCCCTTGATTGTCAAAATGGTTCGTGAGTGATTAAAGTAGAAATCATCGAATAAATCTTGCATTTGCATCTTCGTGTAGATCTTTCCGCCAGTAGACGTACGCTCGCGCCGGAAGGAGGAGACGAAGGTGCCGACAAAGAGCCGCCGAGCGTGGACATAGCTCAAGACCTGGACCCAAGTCCAGAAGGGCCCAAGGCCAACCTTGCCAGCGAAGGCAAGCCCCGGATCATTAACCCCGTCTTTTAAAATTATGCAATTATGGTTGCTGTGATTGTGCATTTACGTTTCAGGAATTGATTTGAAACCCTAGATGCATGATCCCTAGGTATATATGCTCTATCACTAGTATGCTAGGTCGATAGCTGCTATGCTATAGGACCGATAGAAGTCGAGTGATGTTCATCACTCGCAAGAATAGGTTCCTAGATAGGAATCATAAGATATCCTTAAATGGATTGCTCATGTGGTAAGAGCATGGGATTGGGCTCCGGTCCAGTGGGCATGTGGGCTAAGCTTTTGAACGTACTAAGCACATGCCGGTTATGGGGCCGGTAAGCCTAGTACCTTAATGAGGCGGCACGGGATCCTACCGTTACTACTCTTGAGAAATCTCCTTACCGGCTAGCTACCGGAAGGGTGGTGTATGGTGACTCCGGGTATCTCGCGGGGTATGCGGATAGCCCGCACCAGGGATCGTAAGATTTGATCCCAACCCGAAGATTTATGGGGACGGCTCGGGAAGTTGTCCTCGCGGGGACAACCTACCGTGTGTTTGGGTCTACCTTGCAAGGTTTAAATCAATCGATTGTCGGCCTCTCACCGTTATCCGAGACTGCTTAATCAACTGGCCATGATATCCCATAATGATGGAACTCGAGGAATATGTTGGATGAATTAATTGCTTGTCCAATTCTTGATTGAATTAGTTGGCACACTTAGAAATGGTAATCAACTAGAACTTGTGCTAAAAGATTGAAAGTAAGGATCCACTCTTAGTAGCTTTCCAGCAAAAGAAACTCCACCGGCCAAAAGCCTTTCATGTCTAGAGGTTGGTGATGTAGTCATCACCCGACGGTTAAGTCTTGCTGAGTATTAGTATACTCAGCCTTGCTTTAAAACTGTTGATGCAGGTGTGATTGATCAGAAGGGTGACGACAAGTGATGACATCACGGATGGCCTCCTGTGATGTTCACCGTTGCGCTAGTTTAAATTATTTCCGTTGTATTTTCAAACTCTGAACCTTTACTCCATTGCAGGAACAATGGTTTGTAATAAAATGTTTAATTCATGTTGTACCCTGGACTCACCTTCGCGTGAGTTTTAATGCATGTGTCGATCCTCTGTTCTATGTCCAAGTGATTTACCGGGCGTTAACCCGGCAACCAACGACAGGATGATACTTTACTATGGCTTAATGACAAAAGTGGATCGGTCTTAGGCGATAGTACGGTATTTTCCTGGGCGGGTTGTCACATCGCCGTTTCGTTTTTTGCTTTGCTGATCTTTCCTTCGAGGGTTCGTTCCCCTTCTGATTTCTTTCGCTGGTAACGTTCAGGCCTGCGCACCGCGCTAGGGCACGCGACCAACCGGGCTGAGACGCTACAGGGCGCCTACAACTCCTCCGAGCAGGAGCTGGTGGAGCTGCGTGCCGCAGCCCTCGAGACCTGCCAGGCCGTCGAAGAGGGTGAGGCGCAAGCTGGGAGCTCGTTGGCCAGCCGCCTGCGCGCCCTCGTTGGGCATGTCTCTGGGCGCATGCGTCACGCGCTCCACCTGGGCGTCCAGAAGACCCTCAGCGTGGTGCGTTCCCACTACGAGATGAACCTCGAGGCCGTGGCGTCGGGCTACGTCGTCCCGGAAGGCGTCGAGGACGAGGCGGCAATGGAGCAGGCGGACGCACTTGCTGCTGACGCTGCGGAGGCGCTCTCCGAGGCGTTCTCGGAGTTCCTGTTCCCGGACGCCGCCGACGGCGACGAGCCTTAGGCCTGAAAACCTACTGGGCGCTAGGCCCATTTTTGTTTAGATGTCAGTATCCGGGCCTTACGGCCATGTAAATAAACAAGTACAACTTATGGAGTTGTTCGAATACTTGTAAATTCAGGTGTTGTCTTTTATTTGTCACGCCTTTCTATTTTTTCCCTTTGCTCGAGCGAGTTTTAGGTTGGGAGAGTTCGATTTCGTGGGCAATCCGCTGGGCCGGAGGCAAGAGAGAAGGGTCGTATCCTCGCGGAGGCGTAAGCTATCTCTGACTCGCGCGTCCTTCCCGCATGATTACCCGCGCCCTGCCTTGATTCGCTCGAGACTTCTGTTGAAACGTACTTGGCGCGTTCACAAGTTAGATTTTTGCAAAAAAAATGGGACCATTTTTTGGGGGGGGGGATGCCCCCCGTAGTAGCCCCAGAGAGTGACTTGGTTTTCAAGGGAAAGCCGAGTTGCCCTTTGACTTTATTGAATTGCTGTTATTTTACATTGCGCTGCCAACTGGGGTGTTGGGCATGTATTTACAACAAAAGACTTGGAAATCCTAGCTAGGGGTAGAAGCGACGTAGCTGCTGGATATTCCAAGCGTTGGTGAGTTCTTCGCCGTCATCGTTGGCTAGCTTGTATGTGCCTGGCTTGAGCACTTTCACCACGACGTAGGGTCCCTCCCACGGAGGTGATAGCTTGTGGCGTCCTCGGTTGTCTTGGCGTAGCCTTAGGACCAAATCCCCTTCGCTGAAGTCCCGCCGGCGCACCTTTCGAGCTTGGTAGCGCATTAGAGACTGCTGGTATCTTGCGGAGTGCATTAGAGCCACGAGGCGCGCTTCATCCAACTGGTCCAGCGAGTCCTCGCAGACTCGCTGGTTGGTGTCTTCATCGTAGCCTCGCACTCTGGGTGACCCATATTCTAAATCCGTGGGGAGGACGGTCTCCGCGCCATGGACTAGAAAAAACGGGGTGAACCCGGTGGCTCTCCTTGGGGTTGTCCTGAGGCTCCATACGACCACAGGTAGCTCCTGGAGCCATTTTCGACCAGACTTGTTTAGTTGGTCGAAAATTCTGGGCTTGAGGCCTTGTAGAATCATGTCGTTGGCACGCTCTACTTGGCCATTGGTCTGTGGGTGTGCCACGGCTGCCCAGTCCACACGGATGTGGAATTTATCGCAAAAATCCAGGAATTTCCTGCCTGTGAACTGGGACCTGTTGTCGGTGATGATGGAGTTTGGCACTCCAAAGCGATAGACAGTGTCCGTGAAAAACGTCACCGCCTGCTCCGCCCTGACATTTGTAATGGGGCGCACCTCTACCCACTTGGAAAATTTGTCGATCGTGACTAACAGGTGGGTGTAGCCCCCGGGCGCCTTCCGTAAGGGCCCCACGATGTCCAGCCCCCACACGGGCCATGTGATGGGGATGGTCTGCAGGACGTGCGCAGGGAGGTTGGATTTACGGGCGTAGAACTGGCACCCTTCGCAGGTGCGCACGATCTCGCTGGCGTCAGCGACCGCGGTGGGCCAATAAAAGCCCTGGTGGAACGCGTTGCCTACGAGGGTACGGGGCGCGGCATGGTGGCCGCAGATACCCGTGTGTATGTCCCGGAGGAGCTCGCGCCTCTCGGGGATGGGCACGCATCGCTGCAGGATGCCGGAGGCGGCGCGCTTGTACAGCTCGCCGTCGACGAGGGCGAAGGATTTGGCCATCCTGGCGATGCGCCTGGCCTCGGACCGGTCCGAGGGAAGTTCCCCTCGGTCCATCCAGGCGATGTATTTGTCGCGCCAGTCCGCCCTGCTGGGAGCTGGCTCGACGTCCATGACTTCGGCCTCGCTGGCGCCGTACCCCTCGAGGAGGGAGAGCACGTACGCCTCGTTCGAGGGGTCCTCGTCCATGGGCTCTGCACCCGCTGGATTCGAGGGAGCCCCCGAGGGTTCCGCGTGGTTCGAGGGGTGCGGCTCGAGGGTGACGGACGGTTGGGCGATATCTCGGGCGAAGACGTTCGGGGGGACAATGATCCGCCCCAACGCGATCTTGGCGAGTTCGTCCGCCTCCTCGTTGTACCGGCGGGGCACGTGATTGAGCTCGATGCCGTAGAACTTGTCCTCGAGAGCCCGCACGGCCTTGCAGTATGCCTCCATCTTGTCGTCGTGGCAGCTCGCGTTCTTCATGACCTGGTCGATCACGAGCTGCGAGCCCCCCCGCACGTCGAGGCGTTTGATGCCTATTTCGATGGCGATTTTGAGGCCGCAAAGCAGGGCCTCGTACTCAGCCATGTTGTTCGACGCGGGGAAGTGAAGGCGCACAGCATACCGCATGTGCTCCCCGAGGGGTGACACGAAGAGCAGGCCCGCGCCCGCCCCTGTCTTCATCACCGAGCCGTCGAAGTACAGAGTCCAGCATTCCGCTTGGATCTGTGGCGGCGGCAATTGCATGTCCGTCCACTCGGCGACGAAGTCCTCCAAGATTTGGGACTTGATGGCCTTGCGCGGGGCATAGGCGAGCGTCTCGCCCATCAGCTCCACTGACCACTTGGCGATCCTTCCCGCCGCGTCCGGATTGCGGATGATCTCTCCTAATGGAAAGGAGGAGACCACCGTGACAGGATGGGCCTCGAAGTAGTGGCGAAGCTTGCGCCATGCGAGGACCACTGCGTAGAGCAGCTTCTGGACTTGGGGGTAGCGTGTCTTGGTGTCAGACAAGACTTCGCTGATGTAGTACACCGGCCGCTGAACCGGCAAAGTGTGCGCTTCCTCCGTGCGCTCCACAACGATCACGGCGCTGACCACCTGGGTAGTCGCAGCCACGTAGAGGTACAGAGGTTCGCAGTCTTGCGGCGGTGTGAGGATTGGGGCGTGGGTCAGGGACACCTTCAGCTTGTCCAGCGCCTCCTGGGCCTCGGCGGTCCAGGAGAAGCGTTCGTGCTTCTTGAGGAGACGGTAGAGAGGCAAGACTTTCTCGCCGAGCCGCGAGATGAAGCGGCTCAAGGCGGCGAGGCACCCCAGCACCCTTTGCACCCCTTTGAGGTCCCGAATCGGACCCATTCGTTCGAGGGCCGCAACCTTTTCGGGGTTTGCCTCGATGCCTCGCTGGGAGACAATGTATCCTAGAAGCATGCCGCGCGGCACGCCAAAGACACATTTTTTGGGGTTCAATTTTACCCCGTTGGCCCGTAGGCAGCCAAACGAGATGCTGAGGTCGCTAACCAGGTCGTCCGCCTTCCTGGTTTTCACGACTATGCCGTCTACATATGCCTCAACGGTTCGCCCGATGTGGTCTCCGAAAACGTGTTGCATGCATCGTTAGTACGTTGCGCCCGCGTTTCGGAGGCCGAACGGCATCGTGACGTAGCAGTACATCCCGAATGGCGTGATGAATGAAGTCACGAGCTGGTCGGACTCCTTCATTTTTATTTGGTGGTACCCGGAATAGGCATCAAGGAAACAAAGTAGCTCGCACCCGGCGGTCGAATCAACAATTTGATCGATACGTGGCAAAGGAAAAGGAACTTTTGGACATGCTTTATTAAGACTGGTGTAGTCTACACACATCCGCCACTTCCCATTCTTTTTCTTTACTAATACAGGATTGGCTAGCCACGTAGGGTGAACACTTCCTTGATGAACCCTGCCTCGAGGAGCTTCCGCAGCTCCGCTCCGATCGCCCGCCGCCGCTCCTCGTCGAAGCGGCGGAGCTGTTGCTGCACGGCGCGGGAGTGAGGTAGGATGTCAAGGGAGTGCTCGGCGACCTCCCTCGGGATGCCTGGCATGTCCGAGGGGCTCCACGCGAAGATGTCGGCGTTGGCGCGGAGGAAGTTGACGAGCACCACTTCCTATTTCGGGTCGAGGGTAGAACTGACCCTCAACGCCTTGCCCTCGGGGGCAGCAGGGTCGAGGGGAACTTCCTTGGTCTGCTCAGCAGCCTCGAAGCTGCCGGCATGCTTGGCGGTGGAGCTGAGGTCCTCGTTGACCATCTTGTCCATGTTGGCCACCAGCGCTTCATCCAGCGCCAGTGCTTCCGTGTGCTCCACGCATTCGACGTCGCAGTTGAAGGCGTGCTCGATGGACGAGCCCACGGTGATGACGCCGTTGGGCCCCGACATCTTCATCTTGAGGTAGGTGTAGTTGGGGACTGCCATGAACTTGGTGTAGCAGGGCCGCCCAAGTATGGCATGGTACGCGCCCCTAAACCCCACCACCTCGAAGGTGAGCATCTCCTTGCGGTAGTTGTTCGGCGTGCCGAACCAAACAGGCAGGTCGATCTGCCCGAGGGGCTGGACGCGCTTGCCGGGCGCGACGCCATGGAACGGCGTCGTGCTGGGCCGCAGCTGGTCCAACCCGATCCCCAACAGGCGCAGCGTGTGCGCGTAGAGGATGTTGAGGCTGCTGCCTCCGTCCATCAGGACCTTCGAGAACCGCGCGTTCCCGATGATAGGGTCGACCACCAGCGGGTACTGGCCCGGATTGGGGATGCGGTTCGGGTGGTCCTCGCGGCTGAAAGTGATGGCATCCTCCGACCAATCGAGGAAGGAAGGAGGCGCCTTCTCTGCGGCGAGAACCTCGTGCCGCTCCCGCTTGCGCTGGCGGCTCGACATGTCGACGGTCGCCCCCCCGAAGATGAGGAAAACGTTTTCCACAGCGGGGAAGCCGCCGGCGTCGCGATCACCCCCATCCTTCTTGGCCTCGTCGTCCTTCACGACGGCGTGGCCAAAAAACCGCTTGAGCATGTCGCATTGCTCGAGGGTGTGGTTGACCGGTGTCTTGTGGTAGGGACATCGCTTCTTCAGCATGTCATCGAAAACTCCCGGGCCTCGAGGGGCCGGTCGAGGGCCCCGTCGAGCCGGGTCAACAGCAAGGGCCTCGGCGTCGTCGCCGTCGCGTCCTCGCTCGCGCGCCCGCGGCGCGGCCTTCTTCCCCTTCTTGCCCCGCTTGTTCTTCTGGTGGAGCTCCTTGGACTTGCTGCCCTCCGCGGGCGCGTCGTCCGTGCGCTTGCCCTTCTTGCCGTCGAAGATCGCCCCGACCGCCTCTTCGCCTGAGGCAAAGCTGGTGGCGATGTCGAACAGTTCGTTCGAGTCGACTGGCGGGCTGCGCCCCAACTCGCGCACGAGATCCCGGCACGTGGTGCCCTCGAGGAAGGCGTGCACGATTTCGGATTGCGCCACGCTCGGGAGCTCCATACAACGCTTGGAGAAGCGTCGTATGAAGTCCCGGAGCGACTCGCCGGGCTTCTGAGTGCAAGAGCGCAGGTCCCAGGAGTTCCCTGGCCACACGTACGTGCCTTAGAAGTTGCCAACGAACGTGCGGACCAGGTCGTCCCAGTTGTGGATCTGGCTGGCCGGCAGGTGCTCGAGCCACGTCCTCGCCGAGTCGGCGAGGTGCAGGGGGAGGTTACGGATGATGACCTCATCGCTGGTGGCTCCGCCCAGCTGGCACGCCAGACGGTAGTCGTTGAGCCACACGCGGGGGTCCGTCTCCCCGTTGTACTTGACGATGGTTGTGGGCTGGCGGAAGCGTTGGGGAAAGGCCGCCGTGCGGATCTCTCGACTGAACACGCGGGTTCCCGGGGGCTCCGGCGTCGGCGAGCGATCCTCATCGCTATCGTAGCGTCCACCCCGCCGAGGGTGGTAGCCTGCTGCCGCCCGCGCCTCCGCTTTGCTCGTCCGCCGAGCGTTGATGACGTTGTGGGCATCACCGTCCCGCGCCTGCCCGCGTGTGTCGAGGAGCCGCTCCTTGGCCGGCGTGCGCCCCGGTTGGCGGGGGGCTCGGGCCGCACCACCCGCGTGGACCGAGGGCTCGGCACCTTGCGCGCCCCCATCGTGTCGTGCGCTCCCCTGCTGGCGGATGCGAGACGCCGAGCTCTCGGCCTGCTGGACGGCCGCTTGCTCGATGAGCGTCTGCGCCTCGCGGTGTAGGTTTTGCGCCTCGGGTATCGAGGGGGCGGGCATGGCCCGCAGTAGCGTTGCAGCGGCGATGAGCTTCTGGCTTGCTCGCGGGGGTGTATCCGGGTTGTCGACGTTGAAGTCGGCGTTGATGCGGTCACGGGCTTGCCTGCCCAGTTCACGCGCGCGTTCGCCGCGCGCGGAGGCTTCCCCCGCCATGGAGGCGCGGAGCAACCACACGGTGCGGTATTCTTCCGCCAGCTTGGCCTCGAGCTCACGTGCTTGGGCCAGCTGCGCGTTGATATCGGCCCCCGTCGGTGGTGAGGGAGGAGGGGCGCTCGGCCCCGCGGCCAGGCGCGACCCGGTCCCCAAGGCAGGAAGAAGTTCCCCGTCGCCGGTGCCCGTTGCACCGGTGGCGTTTGTTGGGTCGTTGGCGATAACGACGCAGCACTCCCACGCGAGATCGTAGCTCCCCGTGCTAGAGTCATCGGAGTAGCCGAACCAGTAGTCCGTGGCGTCGAGGAACCGCCTGAACATCACTGGGTCCGGCACGCCGGAGAAATCCCACTCCGCGTACCCATGCGGGGTGGCGGGTGGCAGCGCGTCGAGAGAGCTTAGGGATGACTCGTCACCGGCAGAGGCGCTAGGTTCCCTGGCAACCAAGACGTGGCAGCCAGGGGGAACCCTGCGCATCGTCGTGTTGACGCTGGCGTTGGCAGCGTAGGCCGTCGTAGCGCCGCACAGACCGATGGGGAAGCGTGGTCCGGAGACCGAGCGCTCCCCCCGGGCGGGCGGCCGTCGTCGTGCCGACGGGCGCGCCTCGTTGTGAGGCGACGCGCTCGGCATGCCGTCGCTCCGACCGCGCCCGGTGCGAGCGCCGGCCGAGCGCGCGGCGGCGCCGTGGCGCCGATGGGCCCGCGGCGTCCGTGCCGGCGAGCGTTGGCGTCGTGGCGACGCGTGTAGCGGCGACCGGGGCGGACCCAGCTTGGCGCTGCGCGCGGAGTTCCTCACGGTTGGTGAGGCGCATCAGGTAGCCGTTCCCTGTAGCCTGAAAGTTCAGGCCCCCGAACCGGATTTCGAACCCGGCGGGGAGGGGGTCCGAGCTGCCCATGGAGTAACGCGTACCGCGGTACTCGGTGTGAATCACCATTGAGGGAGCGGATGACAGGTTGACCTTCAACACTCATGTGCCCCACAGTGGGCGCCAACTGTCGGTGCGGAATGTAGTCCCGACACTAACTAGTAGTAAGCGCCAAGGTCTGTCCCTCAATGGTCGGTGCTAAACAACTAAAGACACTTGGTTTATCCTGGTTCCGGCCGGGGCCGTACGTCCAGCAGGGGTGTGCTCGAGGCACTGTATTGCTTTGCACCGGGGTGCGTGTAGTGGGGCGGCTACAAGCAAGGCGGGAGAGGAGGCGTGGCCTCCAAGTCCCAAGCGGAGTGATTGATGCGAGTGCCAATATCGTGAGTGAGTTGAGGAGCGCGTGTGTGTTATCTGGTGTTCGATGTTCGATATCCGATGTCCCCTGCGGCGAGGGGGTTCACCTTCCTTTTATAGTCCAAGGAGAGGGTGAGTTACAGGCATGCCGCACTATTTAGCTACACGGGGAAGTATGGTGTGTAGCGTCGCGGAGTTGGCGGCCGTCCTGACGGTCCTTGCCACGGTCTTGTCGTCATGGCGTGTCCTGTACCCGAACAGTGGCGGCTTCGAGGGTAAGGGCGTAGTGGTTGGTCGTGGCGTCTTCAGACGGGCTCGAGGAAGCCGTTGACGGTGATCCGTACGGGATACAGTGGCAGGCGTGGCGGCATCCCGTCCCCGCGTGCCCGACAAAGACCGGAGTTGTTGTAGCAAAGGCCCCGCGTGGTGCCGCAGCACGGGGCGGCCGCAAAGGACCAACAGTGGCGGGGATGGCGTCCCGCCGGCCTAACGTCATGGTTTGCCCCCCGCATTCACGAGAAAGTGGTTCGAGGGTGTGGCCGGCCCCCTTCGAGGGCGCGGCGCGTTAGCCGTACGGGAGTAGGCGGCATAGTGCCACGGAGCTGACACTGGCCATGTCGCACAGTCCCCCACAGTGGCAGGGATGGGTTCCCCCTAGGGAGTTGGCGGAACAGCGCCGGGGCGTGATTCCCAGGCGCATGATGGCGTTGCTCTGCCGTGTCAGAGCATTAAATGTTCGTACCTGTGTGCGGGAGCAGGTGCGCTCGTGAGGGGGCCTCGAGTGAGGCGGAACCCGCTCGAGGGAGGCGTGAACCCTCGAGCGAGGCGGAACCTGCTCGAGGGAACCTTTGACTGGGCCACTCCGGTGGGCCGTGGGGGCCACAACATTGTGGGTCGTGCCCTGTGCGTGTGCTTAAGTGAGTGGTGTTTTGTTTTGATTTTTTGCAGGTTTTAAGCAGGATCCCCCCCGGTTTTTTAGGGGACCCTCAGGGCTGTCCCCGACACCTGGTGGACCCCGCAGCCCGCCAGGGTGGCACGGCGGACGACCCCTCGGGCGGGGTTCGCCTCGCTCAAGGGTTAGACGCTGCCACGGGCAGAACTCGTCTCGCTCGAGGGCTCAACGCCCCCTCGGGCGAGGTCCGCCTCGCTCGAGGCCTCAACGCCCCCTCGGGCGAGGTCCGCCTTGCTCTAGGCCTCAACGCCCCCTCGGGCGAGGTCCGCCTCGCTCGAGGGCTCAACACCCCCTCGGCAGGGACCGCCTCGCTCGAGGGCACCTGCACGCACGTCGTCCACGCTCCTGCCCCCGTGTACGGGCATTTAATGCTCTGGCACCGCAGGACACGCGCCACGACCCTGCCAGGACCGGCAATCGCGTCCCGGCGCTGTTTCACCAACTCCCTGGGGAAGGCCATCCTCGCCACTGTGTGGCACTGTGCGATGAGGCCCGTGTCAGCTCCGCGACACTGTGCCGCCTACCCCCGTACGGCTAACGCGTCGAGCCCTTGAAGGGGGGCCGGCGGCACCCTCGAATGCCTTTTCCGTAACTATACAAGGCCAGGCCGTGACGTTAGGCCGGCGGTAGCGGTCTTTCCCATCGCTGTCAACCCTGTGCGGCCATCCCCGCCTCTGCCGCGCCACGCCGGACACTGTGACGACATCCCGATGTTGTTGGAGTGCACGGGGACAAGACGTCACCACGACTGCCACTGTGCCGCGTACAGGCCCCCCGTTGACGGCACCCTCGAGTCGGCCCGCGGCGGCGGCCGGACGACCAACCACTACGCTGCCGCCCTCGAAAACGCTCCTGTACGAGCACAGGACGCGCCACGACGCTCCGACTGGAGCAGGATTCGCCAGGACGGTCGTCAGCTCCGTGGCACTGCTCGCCACGCCTCCACACGTAGGGAAATAGTGCGGCACGCATGTAAACTGCTCCCTCCTTGGCATATAAAAGGAGGGCAGTCCCCCAGCCGCAGGGGACGGACACGGGACGACGGACAGCAATCACCCACACGCTCTCCGCCTTCTCCACGATATTGGTACTCGCCTCAATCAATACCTCTGGGACTTGGAGACCAGGCCTCCTCTCCCACCACGCTTGTAGCCCCCCTCTACGAGCACCACGGTGCAACGCAATACAGTGCCCCGAGCACATCACTGCTGGACGTACGGCCCCGGCCGGAACCAGGATAAACTCAGTGTCATTAGTTGCTAGCACCGTCCCATCGAGAGGCAGATCTCAGCGCTCATTACTAGTTAGTGTCGGGACTACATTCCGCACTGACAAATAGGCATATGTTCATTACATTGCTAGCACCGTCCCATCGAGAGGCAGATCTCAGCGCTCATTACTAGTTAGTGTCGGGACTACATTCCGCACTGACAAATAGGCATATGTTCATTACATTGTCTCATGCAAGCTAACTCGCATGCTCAAGATGATCTAGAAATATATATGGCTCTAGCAAAGTCATCTCGAAATCTATCCATCATCCGATCATCAGCTTCCGCACTCGATGTATCTCCATGAGCTTGAGAAATACGGTGGCTTCTATATCTTTTAGGTATAGTGGGTACATAATCAGGATTCCGGTCACATTTGAGGAAATGTTTATCCTCTGCATGATTCTCATGAATGAAATTATGGAGACACATGGTTGCGGCAACAATCATCATTTGCTTCTCCATTGGGTAACTAGGCATCCTGTAAAGTATTCTCCACTTCTGTTTCAACACACCAAAAGAGCGCTCTACCACATTGCAATACTTGAATTCAAGTGGTTGAAATGCTCTTGCTCACCATTTGGAGCTGGCCCTTTCCTCCAATCTGACACATGATACCGCTGACCCTTGTATGGTGACAAGTATCCAGGTCTATTTGGGTACCCAGCATCAATCATATAATATTTGTCTGCACACACATGTCAAAAATGAAGATTATATGAGCCACATGCGCAAAGGTATGAACATGAGAAAAAAGAATTAAATGACTTGACATACCTAGAGGGGGGTGTGGAAATTTGTTAGCGTCAAGTTCGAGGGTATGAAAGAGCACATTAGTATCATGCATAGACCCGGGCTGCCCAACAGATGCATAAGTGAACCTCATGTCGAAATCAACTTCATCGGCAAATATTTCAAGTGAGTACCAGATCTATTTCCTTTGAGAACTTCATCGGCAAATATTTCACAAACTATTCTACTGTTGTCATCACCCCAATCAGCCAAACTGTTGCCAACAAGATCAGTTCATATAAGCAAGCAAACAATCAAAAATCTAACATTCAACTACCATACATATTGCTGGTAATCATTCAACTAGAAACATTGAGCACCTTGTGTGATACTAACAAAACATATTGTTATTACTTTGACGAGAACCTGAAGCATAGATGAATAGATCAAGTGACTAACAGCTTATCTACTGTTGCATGCATACCAACCCCTACCCACATGGCTCAAGTGATTAACAACTCATCTACCAGCATGTACACACAACAAATTCATGGCACAAGTAATCAAAACAAGCTGTTCAATGGATTAGGAGCAAGAGTTCATACCCAGAATCGGTGAGGTCGACGTCCACTGATGCAGGAGCAGCATTCCTAGCTGCCGGTGGCGACCTTCGTGCGTGGCCACCTCTACGGCGGCCTGTCGAGGCCCGAGATGGAAAAGGATCAGCAGGAACCTCAAACGGCTCCATGTGTCGTGCATCAAGCCGAACCTCCTGTGAGGTTGTGTCGCTGCTGATCGCCGGCGCCGCTGCAGTGACGACGCGAGAGTTGGCCAGCGCAGCTGCCGCGGTGGCCAAAAACTCCAGCCAACCACCGTGGCTAGCGCCCTCCAGTCCCGCGCCTCCCCACGCCGCGACACCGTGAGCAGTGGTTGCGGCCCCTTCCGCCGCGCCTACGCCGCTTGCGCACCGGGGAGGACCGGCCCCGCGGTGGACGCGCCTACGGCGAGGCCCGACCATGCGCTCGCGTGCGCACCGGGGAGGCCCGCCCCGCAAAGGATGCGCTTGCGGCGAGGCCCGGCCATTCGCTCGCGTGCGCACCGGGAGGCCGGGCCCCGCGGTGGATGCGCTTGCGGCGAGGCCCGGCCATGCGCCGGCCGCACGCCCGCCGCGGCTAGCAGGGCTCCCAAGGAGCCGGCCTGCAGTCCTCCCGACCACAAAGAATGGCGCGGCGCCGGCCAGTGTGGCGGGCACGAACGGGCCACCACTTGCGCTGTCGCCGGCCACATCTTGGAGAGCACCACCGGATCTACCGATTCCGGCCGCCGAATCTCCATCTCCGCCCACAGCCGCCGGTTCCTGGTCTGGCATTGCGCTGCCGTCGCGCCTGGTTCGGGAGGACGCGGGGAAAAAGTGAGCGGCATCCGTGGGGGAGAAACAGAAGCGCCTGAGAATCAATTCGTGGACCTGGATGACAATTTTGTTGTAAACTCAACCAACACTAGGGGCAGTTTGGGAGTGGACGTTGTCAGGCGCTCCGGGGAAGCGGGCGAAGCGGCGTTTTTCCCTGCGTGCCGCCGTTTTCGCTCCAGAGAGCGTGAAACGCGCCAGCTTCGCCCACACAACACTTTTGAGCACCCGTTTGTCACAGCTATGCCAAAAACAGCTCCCTAAGCTGTTCTTTAAGCTGTGCCAAAGGGACCCTAAATGACACTGCTCGGTGTCATTGAGTCACTGACATGTGGTGTCCATGGTCCCACACGTCAGTGATTCAATGGCACCGAGAATGGTACCGAGCAATGTCACTTCATCTGAGTCCAAGCTGGCATAGTCGCACGTCTTGTTCCACACTTCCACAGTTCCACCCGCTCGTGCTCGTGCCGCGCCGCCGCCGCGAGCCCCGCGCGTCGTTGATCCCACCGGCGGGCTTCCCGGGCTGGGTCCTGGGAGGAAAATTCCATAGAAAGTACACGGCCCGCTTTTACGACCCTCCTGTCCCTCGCGTCCCCGTCCTTCCCCAAGAAAACAAAACCAAAAGCCGCCAGAGCCGCTGCGAACGCACGACGCTAGAGGCAAACGCACTCGCTGCTGCCCCAGCCGTGCCGCTTCCATCCAGGTCAAAACTTTCGGCCCGCGCGCTGACACCGCGCCGGGAATCCAGCATGAGGGAGCAGCAGCAGCAGAGTTCCGGCGAGGTGGCGGGGCGCGCCCGGGGCGGGGCCATCAGGTCGCTGCTGGGCGTCGACACCGCCATCGAGCGCCGGCTCGCGGAGAGCGACGCCGAGAGGGCGGGAAAGCAGGCCGCCGGCGCGAGCGGTGGCGAGGAGGAGGAGAGGAAGGCCGTGGTGAGGGTGGTGGCGGCTGACATGCCGACCGCGCTGCAGCGGCGCGCGTTCCGCATCGCCCGCGACGAGCTCGCCGCAATGCCGCGCTACCCGCGCCGGCTCGAGCCCAAGCGCCTCGCGCTCGCGCTCAAGAAGGTATGTATTTGGTACTTGCTGTTCCTGCAAATTGGCCGTGCAGATATATTTCAAATTGTCTTACCATTCGCTGATTAGAGTATTGTAGAGGTTTGTTCATGTTCATTGGACTTTCGTGAGGACAACACCACTGCATCTTCACTCGTTACGAACAAGAAATTGTTCGCTCTAGCCACATCTATCCTCTCGTCTGTCAAGAGTGGCATTGCTGCTTTTACCTCTTGTACCGCCACGTGCAGTAGAGCATTGCCACGGCAATGCCGTGCTTTACCAAGACGAGAATTCCACCGAGTGCATTCATATATATCCATGCTCGTAGAGCTCTGCGTTCTGATCACTGTTCTCCTTGTTGCCTCGATGAATTCTGGTCTTCATATTGACTGCCCTTGTCCTTCAACTGTATGTCTTCACACGCTCTATTCCAAAATTGTCCTTCTATACTAGTTCGTTTGCATTTCAGATCACCTGGACGGGTCTGAGAATAGATAATCCCATCATTGGCAGTTGAAGTATCAGTCTCTGAACAACCAGGCGATGGGGTCACATTGGTTGAATCAACTATGCTTCTCAATTGTGCTAAACCATCCTTGTGCATTTCATCGTAGCTAACCACCAAAACGAGCAATTAATACACTGCACAATCGGAAGGCTCGTGTCATTATACCTTCAGGTGGTTGTCATCTCATAGAAATGGTATCCAAGTTTGACTAATAACTCATCAAACCTTGCAGCAGAACATTGTATCTTGAATTTGCATATTAAATCGAATGATTTCATTGTAACATTTCCTAACGTTACATTGTGTCTGTTCATTCTGCAATTATTTACTGAAAAGACTCCATGGACCTTTTCACTTGCACGAGCCTGCTGACAAAATCTCCAAGCAACCAAACAAGTGAATCCGGGACCGTCGCGCACATTTCATCCCTGTACTTGATCAATGATCACACAACCACCATATTCCGATCATCTGTCCGCAAATTCCTCATTTTGTCTGTGTCCTCCTGTTCCCAATTGCGACCCTGCACGTACTGATAAGGTCTAATCCTTTGCTGACAGGAGTTTGACACTGCATTCGGGCCAGCTTGGCACTGCATCGTGGGGACGAGTTTCGGTTCGTATGTCACGCACGCCCGGGGTGGATTCTTGTATTTTTCCGTCGATAAGGTCTACATCCTGCTCTTCAGGACTGCCGTGGAGCCCTCACCTCATTGACGGGCACCACCACTAGACAAATGGTGTTCATGAGTGCGCAGCTCGTGGTGACGCGCACGCCAAATTCGGCTGTCCAGTCGGCTAGACCGAGGCCTTGACGCCTTGTAACCTGTAAATTGCATTGTTTCTTCAAAGGCAAATGGAAACTCCTTATGGTTCTGATAAAAGTTCGATATATTGGTGTCATCTGTTTCAGCTGAATCTGGGCTGTACTGGTAGTGGTTGTGTAATTGTGCCTGCTAGTGCAGAGAATTTCTGGTTCCTCTGTAACGTTGCACCAGGAACGAATTTGTTAGCCTTCAAAAGGTATCAAATTAGCTGCAACTGACCATCTGCTGTTCTGCAAGGCAGAAAGCCAGCAACTACTGTCTGTGTTCATCCTGGGTTCTTTGATTCTTTTCCTAATGGTTGACTACTAGCCAAAACAGAATTGTAAATTCTGCGGAACATTTCCTATTTGTACAAAGAAAAACATAGAAAAAACAATGTGTATTTCAAGGAAATCTGCTGAATTTTCTCATCTAAGTCCTGATATATATACATTGACTAGTACAATGAAGTTATGGTAAACTAATTCCAGGATGGACCCAGGGGTGATATTGTTTGTTTTCCTGACACCGCAAAGATATTGAAACTGATCAGATGACCATTTCAGCCTCCCTCAAACTAGAAGGAATTCCTATATCTAGTCTCATTGTAGCTTTGTACTTCTCTGGCACTTTGGCGCCACCCTGAATGCATATCTCAACAACAGCTGGTGCCTGCCCATAGAAGGTCTTCAGCTCTCTCTGCAGTTCCTCCCCAGATTCTGGCATGTGCCACACATATCTAGGAGGTATTAGGTCATCGAGCACTGCTGCTTGCCATCCATGTTGTCCATTCCTCTGCTGATGCTTGAAGGCCCCACAGTTCCGTGCTTTGTGGCCAGTTGGTCCGATATGCACCTCAGGGCAGTATCCACAAACCCTCACAGCGTAGCCCTTCATTAGCTTCAAGGCGCCATCCCTGACAGTCTCCCATAATTCGAGTGTTTCCTCGGCAAGAGCCGCTGTCTCTTCTGGGCTAGATGGAGCGACAATCTCATCGAATTGTAGTTCTTCAAGAAGTGTCTGCTTAAATCTGTCAGACTCTGGTTCTGGTAGGTCATCTTCATCTGCATCAACAAACTCGTTTCTTCCTATTTTAATGATTGGCTTTCTTCGACGCTTTGTGGGATACTCCGGGTGGTCAACTCCAGCTTGAATGCAAAGTTCCACAAGAGCTGGAATGCGAGGTACTGCAAACCTCTGATCATGAGGGATACGATTCCCAAGACGGTCCTCTAGATGGTAGGCTTCAACAGGTAAGAAAACAGCTTCCGCTAAAGTACTTCCCCACTCATGCTCTCCTCTACGTTGATTTGACAACATTCCTCGGCATGTTCGGAAAGGATGTCCAACAGATCCAACATGTATCTCACTGCAATATCTGGAACAGAAAAAAATCACATGTTAATGTGCTAACTAGGGCATAGGGAACTGATCAAGCGCATATGAGCATCTGGAGAGTTCATCTAGTAAAGGTTTTACATTCAACAGCGTAAAGGTTTCATTGGGAAGTAAACGGAAATTATAGTTCTCTGGACAAACAGACTGACTTTCATCAAATGAAAGACTCATGGACCAGTGGAAGAGTGTATCCTCGAAGAGGCACAACTGTTCTCTAACAGAATCTAGCCTAAGTAAAAAAAACACAGTATTATTGCAAATAACAGATGCTGCTTTCCAGATGCGATGAAGTTTGTATTGCATAATCTAACAGGACCATATACAAGTATGTTATGAATTATAGCAATTAGCACACTTGATTAACTGAGCAGCTAACATATAACATGCAAGCAAAATTGCCAAATGATATTGTTTTTCATATCCATTGCCATGAACAAGTCTATGTTGGCACATACTTTGTTGCTTTATATGCATCCAGTTGTGTTATGTTGATTTAGATGCATTTTGTGGTACCCATAAGCATGGTCTGTAACAAATAATCATCAGTCAATGATGAGTAACGGGAATTACTTGCAGCCTTTTACAGGTACTACTTTCATGAGCTTCCTCAAGTTGTTGATCAGCAAAATTCTTGCATTGTACACTTTGTAGGCAACTGGTATCAGTCTACGCACTAGCATTCCATTTTTTGGCGGAGGCAGTGGACGTTTTGGTTTCCCTTGTGCTGCCTTCATCCTCTCCTTTGCTCGGCGCCTTAACTCCAGCACTGGTATAGGAAATGGTTTCTTCTCCCGTTTTGAGTATTTTCGTGGAAGGTCAGTGTTCTGAGCATGTTCATTTCTAATGACAGCGGCCCTTTGATGAGGTTGGCAGACAGTTAAAGCAGGTACTCTGGAAAAAAAGAGGGTCAGTACAAGTGTAAGTAAATTCACAACAAATCAGAACATGGCTGATAAATTGCTATGCCTTGTACCTAGAATGCCGTTCAGGCAACTTCGTAAAAGAAGTATAGAACACAGAAATCAAGATGATTAAGTCTTGTCTGGTCACTACTGTATTTTATCAAGAAGAAATTCTCACAAACATCTTGATAAATCACACCCAGTCATTGGGGTCTTCATACATATTATTCAATAATTAACAGAAATGTCATGTTTCGCTTGCTCTAATTGTCCTATGATGCAAAGGGGGTCCAGACAGCAATGGATTTGCACTTTTGCAGGATACACATAGACACATGTTGACATTTTCGACAAATATCCAAGTGCTACAATGCCTGGAGTAATTAGCATATCTCTTTCTTCAATCCACTGAGCAGCAAAAATCCAATGAGTGGTATGAGGTATGGATAAAGGCTATTTTAGTACATGTGTGAATTGCTAATTTGCATTTTGTTTTTCATTTCTTCCCCTGTACTTTTCCATGTTCTCCGGTCAACCCTTCACGGTTTTTGTAAAAAAAAAGTACCCTTCACGATCTGCCTGTTTCCCCGCACCCGACTCCACGCGCCGCCGCACCGGACCCTGCGCCGCCGCGCCGCGACGCGCTGCCGCAGCATCCTCCTCCCGCTGGGGCAGCTCTGCAGCTGCTCGCCGTGGTCGAGGCCGCGCAATGCCGCTGCATGTGCACCATCCTCGTCTGGCACCTTCCTCCCTGTGCCTCCCTTGTCTTGTACGTACTAGTGCAGAGCTCGTGGGGCCTGCGTAGTCGCACACCTCGAACGCGGATCGACAAGAGCCTGTGCTGCACACGTAACTAGCTTGTGTCGTCGGCGCCTCGACGAACATGATGCTCAGCGCGTTGCTCGGGTTGGCCGCCGGAGCTGGCGGCGCCGGTTGCGTGGCGCTCTACGACACGCGGCGAGGACGAGGGATCGCCCTCGCGCTGCTGCTCTTGGTCTTGCTGGCCGCGCACGCCAAGCTGCTGCTCTCGGTCGCCAACTCCTCCGTCCCCGCGAACAGGGCCGTCGTCTCCTACATCGAGGAGTCGACGAAACTGATCAGGATGCGTGAGTACTAGCTGATAATCTCTGGAATTATTCATTGGGACTCGAATCATGACATGTTCATGGTTTGTACGTGCAGAGATTGAAGAAAAGCTTAGTGCACGCGATTCCTTGGATTCGACGAGTCACAAGATCACGAAGCCGCCGCCGATGTTGGGGGGTAACCGAAAATTCAGATTAGACCCCCAAACACAGGAGAAGAAGGTGGGCAAACGTTCAAGTCAAAGCCGCAAGTGACGTAAGAAAAGACAAAGAGCCTTCCAAAGACTGCTCGTACCTCAAAAGTTGTGAATCCCCTTACACGTGCCCTCACGCCCCCTTTTATAGGGAGACGAAGCGACTTTTAAATTCTGACAATACCCTTGAACTCAAAGAATATTCCTAGTGTGAACACACACACAAATGTCTTTTACATCTCATATATTTACAAGCCTGCCACTAGTTCACACGTTAAACCCGGACTTTTTGAGACGACAACTTTGACTTTGCTTCTTGCTAGTTCGTGAATGTTCTCGTTCAGGAAATCTTCACGCACCGTGATTCCCGAACTCGTCCTCCATCATATTCCCGAATTTCGCAGATTCCCGAAGTTCGTGGCTTGGCAGATTCATGGCTTTGAGTCTTCACGAATTCGCGACTTCAGGGCTTAGCAGGTTCAATATTCCGAGCCATCGCACGTTCGCGACTCCAAGACTTCGAGAGTTCGGGAGTCCAGTCCACTGCGCATTCGCGACTCCGAGACTTCGTGAGTTCCAGACTCCAGATCTTCGTGAGTTCTTTGCCCCTGAAAACTTGCATCGCAAATTTCATTAACCTCGACATTCCGAGGGTGACGGGTTTTCCTGAATTCCCCAACAGCCGACTCCGCGCGCCCCACCTGTCGTGCAGCTCGCGCGGTCTTGCCCACCCCGCCCGTAGTCGTTGCTCGCGCTGACCCAGGAGCAGCCGCTGAATCCGCGCGCGTCCCTGCCTTGCAACTCTCGCGGACCTGCTCTCCCCGCCGGATCTCACAGCTTGCACCAACCGAGGAGCAGCGGCCGTCCTCCGGCTAGCGGCGGGCCGTCCGCCAGATCTCACTGCTTGCGCTGACCGAGGAGCGGCGGGCCGTCCTTCGGCCGGCGGCGGGCCGTCCGGTAGACTAGAGGAACGACTCAGAGGAAGAGATGAGAGTGAGGAACGACTCAGAGGAAGAGATGAGAGTGAGAGACTGTGCCTCTAGAAATCAACAGACACGTCCATTTACACATGAATCGTGTGATTAAATTGGAAAATGTAATAAGTGAGATTCCCATTAACAAAATATATGAGTTGTAATTGTAAAAGTTAATTATTTTTTCCCCGTAATACCCTTATATCACCCTATACTACCCACTCATAACATCCTATACCACCTCATACCACTGATAAGTTTTACGAAGTATAGAATTGATTTGAGCCATTAGATGTCTACATACTAGTCCTTTTTCACTACTAGTATAGCCTAGTATAGGGCATGGGAAAGGAGCTCAAAATGCTACTCCTACTTCGCATGAACTCCTACAGATGTAGGAGACATAGCACTTTCGCTCGCCTGCTAGTCGCTACTAGTTCTGACAGCAGCAGAGATATTTGCAGAACAGCTATTGATTTGCACACTGCTGACCAATATTTCCGGTCCTAATTCCCCAAAACGCTCTCGATTTATTAATGTCAGCTCCGAAGAGTGCCGTGATTATCGAGCAAATATAACCCAGAGTGCCAGAAGGAAGCGGACTCACCCGAGTCTCAAGCTGCATCCATTCCTGCCATTTGCAACCCCTACAGCCGCACCCGTTCGCTCCCTAACCTGCGGCAAAGACAGAGGGCCACTGCCGCTGAGCAACTTTCACGGAACCACAAGAGTTGGAGATGTGAGAGCCCATGGAAACGCAGGACCGGGGGTACCTGAAAGCGGGGGGCCGACCACCGGAGACCGACGAAGCTGCGGAGCGGGGGGAGACGGGAGGAGCAGGTCGGCGGAGGGAGCAGGGCGGAGGGGGGCGTGGAGGGCCGCATGGCCGCGGGCCAGTGGAGCCGTGGAGGGAGGGAG
The DNA here is from genome assembly GCA_947561735.1 of Cenchrus americanus. Taxonomy (NCBI): domain Eukaryota; kingdom Viridiplantae; phylum Streptophyta; class Magnoliopsida; order Poales; family Poaceae; genus Cenchrus; species Cenchrus americanus. The sequence goes on from OX387241.1 coordinate 16,183,561, forward strand.
GGGAGCGAAACCTCCAGTCGGGTGAACTTCTCTCCCGGTCTCGGTCCCTATCCTGCTTGAGTGAGCGCTGGAGCCAGACTTTTTTTCTTTTTGGTCCTTCTGGGAAACAATTTCACAAATACATTTCTTTTGGAAAGATTTCAAAAAATAGAATCCGAGGTTGGTGCCGTGGACCATGACGCCGAGGTAACACGTCTCGGCGTCACAGATCTTGGCGCCAGGGGCGTAGCTACAGGGTATGCCAAGTATGCCTGTATTTTAGCCCATTAGACCATCCACACCGGCTACGGCATCCGGCTACGCCATCCGGATCCAGGAGACTTTTGCCGGAGAACGCGCCGCAGCGGTGTCCTGCAGGAGCCCGCGAAAAAAGCGTTGTCCCCCGGCTCCCTCCAGATCCAGAGGGATCGAGCGTGCTCCGCGAGGGCCCACCAGGCGTCCCGATGCGGCCGCCCCAACGACCTCGCGCCATTGCCCGCCAGGACGCGACGGGGGAGAGCAGGAGATGCCGCAGGGGTGGTCGTCGCCGTCGCCGGAAGCCGGTGGAGTGCGGGGAGCAAGGGAGGAGCGCCGGCCGCCGCGGGAGGGAGCCGCCGCCTCCGTGGTTCGGTGCTCAACAGAGGAGCTCCGCCGGCGTCGGGAGCTGGAGATTCGGTGCTCGACGGAGGAGCTCCGTCGGCGTCGGGTGCTCCGCCGGCTCCAGGGCCCAGCTCCTCCCTCGCCCAAGGACCTTCGCCTGAGCTCGAGGACGAGCCCATCCAGCGCCGTGGGAGGAGAGCTCGCCCCTACCTCCGCCTCCGCTCCCACCACGGTGCCTTGCGCCCCTTGCTCGGATCCGCCGCGGCCGCCCCCCGCCACGCCGCCGCGCATCCTCGCCGCCGCCGCGCGCGGCGCCGCCCCTTCGCACCGTCACGCCCCACCGGCGCACCCACACGAGCTGGCCGCGGGGCCGGAACAAGAGGAGGCGCGCCGGGCTGAGGAGCAGAGGAGGGAGCAGGGGCGCCGCTGCTACTCGACGTGAGGAGAGGGAGAAGGATAGCCGCCGCTGCAGCCTCGCCGAGGAGCTCCTCCCGCCGCCACCGTGGAGCACCTCGAGACGCTCTCCTCCTCGAGCTCGCCGCCGCCTCGCGGCGCCGCTCCTCCTCAAGCTCGCCGTGGCCATGGCCGCGCCCTTCGCCCACGACGCCATGGCGACCCCAAGGGACCGGCGGTGCTCCATCGCTGCCGCTCCACCTCTGATGCCGATGGAGGCGTTCGACGTCGGCGACGAGGACCCGAGCTCCACCCGCCCCGCCTGTCGTCGTGCGCGGTGAGCTCCATCCATGGTCGCTGTCGCCATGCGCGGGGAGCTCCATCCATGGCCGCCGTCGCCATCTTTGCCCTGCTCCTCCGCCGACCCGGCCGGCCCCGTCTCCTCCGCGCCGGCCCGGGGAGCGGGGGGAGGCGTGCGGCACGAGGAGGTGCCGGCGGGTAGCACGAGGAGCTCGGCACCTTCGTAGCGGGGAGCTCCGCCGCGCGCACCTGTTGCACGTGTCTTCGATTGTCTCCGCCGCCGACGTGCCGCCTCGAATCCCGCTCGGCGCACTAGCAGGGGCACGAGAGCGGCCGGCCACGAGCTCCCATGGCCGCGAGCAAGGGAGCAGCCAGCGGTGGAATTGTGGGGGTGGCAGAGGAGATGGGGTAGGTAGGGGAGGAAGCTGTCGGTGGTGGGGGTGATGTGGGCCCCACGGTGGGAGTTGGGATGGAGGAGAGATTATAAAGGAATATGGATGCGAGAGAAGTGAATATGAAGGAGAGAATCGTGATGATTTGGATGGAATATTCCGTTTTGAAGGAGGAAATGGAGGATGACGAGTATGGATGGTCTTAGAGGGACATACAGCTCATTGGCCTGCAAGAAAAAAAGAAACACTATACCCTACGTAGGACCAGATGCCCATAAGGGCAGAAGGCACGGTTGAGCGCCAAGCAGCCTGTCCCTCGCCGCATGCCAGCATCTCATTTCTCTAAATCATTTTCCATCTCCTGTTGAGCCCTGCAGGACTCCAGTAAAAATGCAGTAAATAGTATTTTTGTGTTGCTTGATGCGTTCTTCTCAACTCCTCCATTCATACTCTTGAAATTAAACAAGTATTGATGCATGCATTTATCTTACATGTAGAATTATTGGTGAATTTTGAAGATTAAAGGAGGCATTGCAACTCTTTTCGAAAACAAGTGGCAAAAGAGTCCACGACATTTGCTTCATTTTATGCACTAAAGTGTGAATTTGAGACTTGGTATGCTATTTTCATAAATTTATTGAACCCAACTATGTATGAAAAATTACCGCGGCATACCCGTTAGTAGAATCCTGGCTACGCCACTGCTTAGTGCCAAGGTTGAACGAGTTAGAAAAAAATGAAGATGACATGGAGCTGATGTGGCTGCCGAGCTCGGCGCAACGGAGCACGGCACCGAGCTCCCTGGTCAGGCTTGCCAGCAGTTCCCTGCATGTCCTTGCACGCGTACGTAGCAGGGCATGCCTGCGGCCACTCTGCTGCTGCTCCAGCTACAGTGCTGCTAGCTGGCGTCCATGTCTTCTCTTCCCCCCCCCCGAATGATAAGTGAGTAGGAGTAACGTGCATGTCTAGGTGAGAGAGATAGGAGTGGATCAATGTGCCAGAGGTGGCAGGGGCTTATTGCCCTGTGCGTCAGACACTACTTCACGCTGCAAAAAATACAACCCTCGGCGCCACAGATCTTGGCGCCGAGCTCGACGTCTGAGATGTGGCGTCGAGCTCGGCAACCACATCAGCTCCATGTCAGCTTTATTCTTTGCCACCTCGTTTATTCTCAGCGCCAGGAACTGTGACGCCGAGATGTGTTAACTCGGCGCCGTGGTCTATGACGCTGATCTCAGGGTCCATTTTTTGAAATCTTTCCAAAAGAGATGTATTTGTGAGAATCTTTCACGAAAAGGGTCAAAAGGCAAAAAAAAAGTTGGGTGCTGAAGCTTGGAGGCACGTTGGCCATGGGATTTTTTTCGTCGTTCCATTCTGGGCCGGGGATTGTCAACAAGTTGGGCCCGTCGAGTTAACATGATGAATTTTTTTATTTTTTCTTCGATTTTTTTCAAAAATATATGTCTTATCTCAAATTTTGTAAAACTATTACATCGTATCACACGGCAGTTGTGAACAATACTCGTGTTGGGTAGCCGTACAGTACGGTGGTAGAGGTCAATTCATTTTCAAAAAATTGTAACTTTTTTTATGAACGCAGATGGAGGTAAACTTTATATGAAAATTGCAGCTTTCGACGAGATATACAACTTTATAGTTCAAACTTTTTCATTTGAAGTCATCTTCAAACTCAAATAATCGATATACTATCCAGATCTGGTTACCGAAAATTGAGATCTGAATAGAATATTGATTATTTGAGTTTGAAGATGACTTCAAATAAAAAAAGTTTGAATTACAAAGTTGTAGATCTCATAAAAAGCTATAATTTTATCTCCATCCGAGTTCATACAAAGAACTTATCATTTTTTTAAATGAACCGACCCCATAGGCGATTGCATGCGGGTACTGTTCACAAACATCGTGTGATACGGCGGTTGGAACACTGTAGCACCTCCTACCGCCGTACCATATGGCGGTTGCACCCAAACACCATATCATAGGGCGTTGATGGTATAGATTTGCAAAATTTGAAATGAGACCTATATTTTTGAAAAAAATTAAAAAAAATCTCAGACGATGTATGGGTCACGGTTCACCAGTTTTCTGAAGGTCTCGTAAGTCGTAGCAGGCCAAGCTAGCGGATCACATCCGCACTTTGGTTTGTGTGGGTTGTGTCGTATCGTGGTTCTTATCGAAACTGGTCAGATCAACAAGACACAAAGGGGTGCTAATTCTTTTCATACTAGGAGGAATGTTTGGTTTTTAGATCCCAAACAATAATTTTTAATAATGTACCACTTTTTTAGTTAATAAAGGTGGTGGTGTGCTTAAAAAATTCTAATTCTGTTACAAAGCAGTGCTTGCTACCTTCTTGTTCTTGGTTTCTTGTGAGCCCCGAGTTCTTCAATTGTGCCATACAGCCACTGACAAAGCCCAACCGCCGACGCACTGATGCCATTTCAATTGTAAGTTAAACAATCAAAGCTATTCGGTCGAATGAAAAGAAAATTGTTCAAGCTGTCAAATTGTGGCAATCGTCAAATGGGAAACCGAAAGCCAATCGTGGCACTGTAAAATTCATAGATCATCATATCAATACAACAACAAATGGTTTATCTTCCAACTTGTCCATGTTACCGGACAAAAATAATCGTGACGTTGTTGCGGTCATGGAAGGGTTTTGGGACAAAAATAATTTCCCAAAAAATATAGTTCGACAAAACAGGTAGAGGCCTTTTGAAATTCATTCGGCTCGAAGAAACGAAAATAGAGTCAGACAAAACAAAAGCATGCATTAGCAGAGAACTCATTCCGGCATTTCATCTCATTTCAAATAAACTTACAAAACACACCACACAGTTAACTTAAGATGACATGGTCGGCTTAACTTAGCACAGGACAAAAGATTAAATACAACTACTAAGTCAATTAAACTTACAAAACACAACACACAATTAACTTAAGATGACATGGTCGGCTTAACTTAGCCCAAAAAAGACTAAATACAACTACTGAGCCACACAATTAACTTAAGATGACATGATCTGCTTAACTTAGCACAGGACAAAAGACTAAATACAACTACTGAACCAACTTAGACAGCCATCTCTCATCAGGGGGGCTTAACTTAGCACGGGACAAAATACTAAATACAACTACTGAGCCAATTAAACTTACAAAACACGAGACACAATTAACTTAAGATGAACATGGTCGGCTTAACTTAGCACAATACAAAATACGAAATACAACTACTGAGTCAATTTAGACAGTCATCTCTCATCAGGGTGGTGCAGGGGCGAAGCTATATTGATGCATGTGTATGCACGGGAATACCCAACAAATTTGGCAAAAGATTGAGTATATCTATGATATATACATGTGTATAGCTTGTATAGCTCGTGTTAGGCAAATTTAATAGTTGTTTGCTTCCTATCTCAACCCAAAATCACTGTAAACAAACCAACAATCAAACATGTCATTACCCTGCCTTCTCTCAGCTCTTTCCGTAGCAGTAATGACCCTCAAATATACTATATAAGGGCAGCATTTTTCTTGTTGGGAATACCCAACTGCCAATTTCTAGCTCCGCGGGTGGTGGGTACACAAATATCAACTAAATATCTAGAGAAGCACACAAAAAAATCACTTGAAGCAATTAAATGCTAAAAATGGCACACTAGCATGGTATAATGGCCTAGATGCATTACAGTATTCAATGAGGTTCATGGAAACATACCTTTGCCTCAAGACCATTTTACTTGTGCATATATTAAGTTTTGAAATGTGCTAACTCTAACTTGTTCTTTTGAGAGTAGTACTTATTAAGAGCTTGCGTAAGGTGCATAAATAAACAAGACTACACGATCACTAGAAGAAATTGTTAGTCACACAAATGACACATCAAGTGTTGTAATGAGCTCCCCCTTAAGTAGTGCTAGAGATATTTGAATTTCTCAAACAAAGCACTTTATTCAATTAAGAATATGGTGAGGCTCATTCAAAACTTGGTCAAGACACATGAATATTTTGCCAATTTGAAATATGTCGAGCATCTCATTACTTTGATGTCAAATCACCATTTTTCATGAAAATCAATCCAATCCCAGGTCATCCGGCCCTAGGGGTTGGGTCACCCGCCAATGAACAGAGATGCATCAGGTCACCCGAGCTTAGGGGTCGGGTCACCCGACCCTAGCTCAAATGACCGGCACCGGTCAGACCGGTGCCTGTCACCGATCAGACTGGTGACCCCCGATGCTCACCTTTTGGTGATTTCTGCCCTTCTTGTCCCTTGGTTGTGTGAACACATTACTAATTTAAAGCCTGCAACAGATTCAAGGGAATGCTCTACTAGAGAGCTATTAAAAGCATCGAATGGCAAGAGAGAGTAATTTGCCATAAAAAGTCAAAGTCACCACCTCATGTTTCACTAGTGCAAGACTTGTGTCACATGAGTGCTTAGTAAGATCCAAAAGTGACTTAGATTAGATAATTGAGCACTAATTACCGATATATCATTGATTTTGGGATTTGTATGATTTTGCCCTCCACAAGGCCACTAGGTTGAAAATGATTTCCATTTCTTCTAGCCATGTGTTCAATGCATCTCTTTCAACCTACAAGCTCACCGAGCGTTTCTTGATACCCAACACTTGTTGGGTACTACTAGGTTAGTCACAAGGTGCTCAGGAACCCAAATGGATCTTATGCTAGTTTGAGGTGAACTAATCTCCCTCATAGCACAAGTCACATTTCTTATCATTGCTAACTTATTGAAATCATAATGGACAAGGTTCGATTTAGGAATGTTACCATTTGGGCAATCTTTTCCCATGTGACCCTTGTGACGACATGCATAGCAAATGCGGCTTTTGTCCTTGTTGGTCACACCATTCCTTGCAATTTCTTGTCCATGCTTGCTTCTGAGCCTTGTTCTTGGAGAAGGGGTCTTTCTTGTCTTGTTTGCTTGAGGAGTGGCTGACTTGGCCGATACGGTCGGACCGATGGGGTGCACCGGTCTGAACGGTCATGGTTAGTGCCACTGCCCGTTGTTGTACTTGGGTATGTGTCAGCAAAGTGTCCCTTCTCTCTGCATTTGTAGCACACTCTCCACTTGTTTGAGTGTCAGGGGGTGAGACCTGGACAGATCCGCAAGGGGGCTACCCAAGCGGTTGTAAGTTGTCTAGTGGGGGGATCAGGACCTAAGAGCGTAGGCGGTAGTTCTTGGATGAACTCGGAACTCGACGAGAATGGCAAGGACACAGTGGTTTTAGACTGGTTCAGGCCTCCGGAGAGTAAAACCCTACATCCAGTGTGGTGGGATTATGCGTGGAAGAGATCTCCCCTCGAATGGAGCTCTAGGCCGCCTTATATGGCCGGCGGGCTAGGGTTTCCATTCAAAGTCGGTGGACCCTCATAGGGGTCGGTTACAGATTTAGGAAGGTCGCCTCCCGTGATTACAGAGAGGATCTCGCGATCCTCGGGCCTACTGGCAGCGCCGCCACCGTGATCTATGGAGAAGCTTGCTCCACAAGCCCGACAGGTCTTCCGCGATCTGGATAAGGTCGTCCAAGGTCTTCCAGGGTCACTGGAATTGTGGGTAAGGTCTCTGGGCCCACTTGCAGGTCGGCAGTGCTTCTGGCAGGTCAGGTCCACTTGACAGGGACCTCTGGGACCCTGGTCGGTGGGGACCCATGGGTACCCATGTCTCACAAGCCCCCGATTGACGTGTAGGTGAAGCGTTGGAGACAAAGCCATGTCGAAGCGAAGCGACGATGTGGCGTCGATGAAGTCGCATAGGGTGCATGGGGATAAAAAAAGAAAACCCTCCTCAGCGCGTACGAAGGCGAACATCAAGTCTCTAGAAAGTAGATTCAGGGGCTTGAAGTGAAGACAAGGCGTTGTTGCTGCCTGAAGAACCACCGACCTGACCGGAATCAGGTGAAGCCAACACACCTTCAAGGAAGGTCGAAACACTGACCAAAGGGAGGTCGAGCGGAGACGTGATGGAAGCGTGCTTCCAAAAGGTTGAGGCGACGTGAAGAAAAGAGGGTGTCGCACAGACGCACTCGTAGAGTAGCCCCCGAGCAGTAAGGCGACCTAGAAGGTCGGGTTGATGCTCGAAGAAAAATCCGCAACCTACGGCCTTCTGCTTTAGGAGACAGATGCTCTTCTCTTGGAAAACAGACAAAGCAACGGGAATCTCCGCACAGGAACACCGGGTAACTGAGGTTGTTGTCGCCTAGCAACCCACAGGCGTACTGTGCTGATGCAGAGCCCATCCTGCATGGAGATGTCGCCGCCACCGCTAGAGGACAAAGACTAAAAAAGTGTCATCGAGCATGCTGCAGAAGTGCCAGAGCTTCTAGTTGCGGACAAAGACCTCGCGATCCACGTGCCAACAGTGTCCTGATAAGGCCGCCACGCCATCAATGAGGTGAATGACCACTGATGCTGAGCTCCTTTGCTATAAATAGGCACCCTGGACCCTTCATCTAGCCAAATCCAGTGAAAGCACCATGGAAACTCCACTTGATAATATAGTCACACCCTGGCTTTGTGTGCGTCCGCCCGAGCATAGATCTGAGATATCATCCCTTGAAGCGAGAAGAATGCTTGCAAAGTTAGGGGATCTCCACCAACCTTTGCATCCGCGCCCAACGAAGAATCCCAGTGCAACATGGGGCAGTACATGCCTTGATAGGCCTTGCGAGCAGAGGCCTAATATGGTGTTGGAGTTCGCTGTGTTGCACCGGGAGAGGTCGGAGGCGGAGCTGGTTCCATTTGGGATCATGTGAGAGCACCCTAGCAAAAGATGGGACTCCACATGAAATCTTCTGGGGCTAGGATAGAGGCGGCTGTGTGGCAGCCTCGATTCCATCGGTGGTGGAGATCTCCAAGTAGGTCCTGAAGCTAGAAGAAAGTTTGCGACGCGCCTCATCAGTGTAGGTTGCGCCGCTTTCACCATGTAAGGTAGATCAAGACCTTTAACATGTTTGTATCTTGTAACTTGGCCTTGGGCCAAGGTCTTTTGTAGCTTTCAAAGCTTTTATTCACAAGTGAAGAATAGCGACTAATCTTCGTCGATTATTGTGATTGGGGCACCCGAGATAGCAATGGTATGGCCAAGATCTCGGTGCTGCTATGGCGATATGCCGACCTTAAGAAGGTCGTAACATTCGACGTAAGTGTCCGTGGCGACCTGGATCGTCACGGCCACTTGAGCAGTGGCTCAACACAGGGGTGTCAACCCTGAGGTGTAGAGGTCGAGATCGACCTGACAGGCGTCAAGGTCGCAGCAAAGAACTGTAAATAGGACCATAAAGGTCGTCAACGGGCAGTAGAGCCATTAAAGGGGTCGTTGATATGGGGGCCGCTGTAGGTCGTAGAGACCTAGAAGGCATGTAGGCAACCAGGCCTAAGGGGTGTGAGGTAAACCCTTTTGAGAGGAGGTCGAGATGACCTTAAGACTACAGGAGTCTATGCGACCTAGAACAGGTTGTCTATAGGTCGCTGACAACCTTGAATATGAAGTTGGGATTTCTGATGTTGGGGGGCTTAAAGTAGGGCATAGCGAGTCCACGTCAGCCGAAACATCACTTGAACACTAGCGAACGCAGATTCCTGCAGGGAATTAGCCGTTACTGCCAAGTAGCCGTTAGGCCGGAGAGAGCCATTGGGCAATAGATCCGTTGAGGGTGCCAGACTGTTGGGTCGTCGTAAACCGCACCGGATAGACCTCGAGGCCCGACTGCCCGTTGCAACACTGGGTCCCGATTATATAAGGCCGACCCGCGGCCCAGGGGCCTCCACTTGCTTCCATTTCCACTCAGAGCTAGGGTTTCCGCCACCGCGCCGTGCACAGAAAAGCGAGAGCGCCGCCGAGCTTAGGTCTGTCGTCGCCGCACCCGCGCATGCGAACCAAGTCGCTGGTGACCTTCAGATCCAAGTGCGTCGGCTACGAAGAGGGCAAGATGGAGAAGGCAGTGATCCCAAATCCAAGCACTGTCTGGGAGACTTCCAAGGTGACTGAAGAGTAGATTCAGTCGCTGGTGGACCGCGGACTGCTGAGACCCAAGGCGCATGTCGGTTGCAGGTCGGCGGCAGGAGAGGAGTTCCCGACGGAGGAGACCGGCAAGACCGTCGTCTTCCTCGCGCACATTGAGCGCGGGTTCGGCGTCCCGGTGGGCGACTTCCTGCGCGGGCTTCTTCACTTCTACCGCGTCGAGTTGGTGGACCTGGCACCCAACTCGATCACGATCATCTCCACCTTCGTCCACCTCTGCGAGGCCCTCCTCGGCATCACGCCTCACTTCCACCACTAGCGTCACTTCTTCGAGCTGAAGAAGACGGGCAAGGGCGTGGTCGTCGGCAGCGTCGGCTTCATGTTACATCGGAACATGAAGTCGGAGTACATCGACTTGGCTCTCCTCGACAACACCTCCGGCTGGAAGCAGGGGTGGTTCTACCTTGACAATCCCGCGCCGACACTGAGGGAGAGGATGGGGCGGGTCCCGGTCTCGGGCCCGGAATGGACCAACCAGCTGGCGACGCGGGACACCGAGGAGCTCAAGCCCTTGCTGGACGACCTGGAGCAGCTCAAGGCGGAGGGACTGACCAGTGCGGCTGTGGCCATCAGCTTCTGCCGCCGCCTCATCCAGCCTCTCCAGGACCGGACCCATCCGGCCTTTGAGTACTGGGGACAGACTGATCCCACGTAGGTCGCACAGTGCAAGGTCTCCAAGGCGGATATGATGGCTCGCGCGAAGAACATCTTCGGTGGGCGGATCAGTAACAAGGAGTGACCCAAGGCACTAGGGGTGTACAGCCCCTCCGACCCGGTGAGTTTTCAACCTTGGCGTTTTAAGGTCTATGCGAGTGAACGTCTTGGGTGTTAGTTCTGATTGCATTTCCACATCTTGTGTTGCAGCACCACGAGGGCATTTACTGGTGCCCGACACCACTACGGGACGAGGACCAGCGCAGCTACAAGGTCCGCGGCGTGGCGGACATGTAGGCGGCGCCACCTCCTCCCGTCGACGAGTACGTCTCTGACTCGACGATGGGGAGTGACAACGAGGCTCCCGTCGCGTCGCGTAGGGCACCATCCAAGGTCGCCGCGCCACGGCGCACACGGCAAATAGCGGGGAAGATTCCCGCCTCCCAGGCCGCGATGCAGGTCGCGGAGGCGAAGAAGAGGAGGAGGAAGCGGACCAGGTCCGTGGTGTCAGCGGACACCACTACGATTAGTTTCGACATCGAGACCATCGACGTCGATGATGAAGGGGGAGATGTGTAGTCTCTAAAGGAAACAATGGCTCCGTCACCGGGAAAGCAGGCGGTGGAGATGCCCCACCCGACGTCAAGGACGCAGGGGCGATCTACGTCGAGCACCGACCCAGCGGGCGGCGTTGGGTCGAACAAGAGAATGAAGAAGGCACCGCCCAAGCCTTGCAAGCCCGGCCTTAGGTCGGCAACCAAGTAAGTTAGCAGTCCTGCCTATAGCTTAGCTCTGCATTTCCGCTTTCGGTTTGTTGTTTACTCAGGTAACTTATCGTAAGTAGGGTTCCCCCAATGACGTCGGAGAGTGGGAAGAATGCCTCAGGTCAGGAGGCATTTGGGAGCAAGTTGCCGGAGACGCCGGTGGTGGAGTCGCTGGCAGCCTCGGCGGCCGACGTAACGAGCGCGGCCGTCGGAGCTGGGACAGCAGCGGCATTTGAGGCGGACAGCGCCGGGACCAATGCACCTCCCACCGCCGGAGGTGAGAGTGGTGAGCTCAGCACCTCTGGTCCGCAGGCGGCGCCAGGCCCGCAGGCAGTCATGGAGGTGGGTACAAGGTCAGTGGACGACCAAGACCGGTGACTTTACGTCGGCACCCCGTGGGAGGCGGAGGTCGTTACCGACCGCCGCGACCTCGACGAGTTCAAGGAGGCAGCGTGCATGATCGGGCGCGTGCTATTGGTAAGGGCCCTTGTCGACCTTCTGAGGTTCTTCCTTCGGGTATTTGAGTGCCGTAAGGTTTAATGGTCTTTTTGTTTGTTGTGCAGTCTCTTGCTGAACGGGCGCAAGCTCAGACAGATCTGCTGCGGGACGCGGTGAACGCACACGCAGAGGCCGCCGCAGCCCATGAGGTGAAGCTGCAGGCCGAGATCGCGACCGCGTAAGAGATCCAATGTGTCAAGGAGGTCATGGCGCGCTAGGCGTAGAAGGAGGCGACCGACCTGAAGAAAAAGCTGGAGGACGCCAAGCAAAAGGCCAAGGATGCGACTTTCGACCTCCAGGCCATGGTAGAGGGTGAGCCTCCGACGTTGCCTTATGCTGACCCCTGTTGTTTTGCGAGGTCGCGATATTGAGTCTTCGACCTTGAGTTATTGCAGGCGCTCGAGGGACCGAGTAGGCCCTCAAGAAGGAGCTGGCCGCGATCAAGAACCAGCTGACAGCCATCAAGGAGAAGTTCACAGAGACCCGTCGAGGTTAGCGTCTTGTGCATTGTTGCGGAGTTGGTCGACGTGCCGTGACTGGACGTGCTTCTGAATCTGCTTGTTTGTGATGCAGGTCTTGAGAAGGAGCTGGGCGAGCTCAAAGATGCCACCCAGTATGTCATGGACCTCTACATCCTGCAGGAGGAGGGGGCTGAACCCAAGCCGATGATCGACTGGCTTGATGAGGCTGAAGATCACATCAAGGGCCTGCTCCTGGACACCACCAACCTTGTGGCGGCTGCGGCGTTATCAACTGTCAAGTACCACGACCCGTCGTTCGACCTGCAGAAGGTCTCGGAAGACGTGGACCTGTCGGGCAAGAAGTTCGACTTCGACACTAACTGAGGTGGTGCTGAAATGAGATTTTAGACGTGGGTTAGGGTGGTGAAGTTGTAAATAAACTTGCAATATAAAGAAAAGCTTTTGCCTATGAAAAGATGTATGCATTTGGTAGCGAAGCACTTACATTATGCACGTCGAAAGTAACCAGGTCTTAAGAGAAACCCTCCGCTCACCTAACTCAGTGGAGGAACGGTGTTGACGGTGTATTTTGGTACACCAAACATGTTCAATACACTTTGGTTTGGATTTGATTATGGAACTAACCCGCCACTAGGCACACTAATCATATAACAAGTTCATCTTTGTGCATGCATTTCGAAGTGTTGTGTTTATGTAGGAAAACATGGACATAAAGGACGGATTCGCAACAAGTTCAAAGGAGCATTTACGGAGTCTTGTTCGTGTTTATGAGCCTGATGAAATCACTTCTAATGGTGGCGAGGACCGAAGTGTTACGAAGGAACACCCCTGGGGATTGAAGCGTAAAAGACCAAACTTCATGCACGAAGAACCTCCATTTTGGACGCGAGGATGACATCGTCAAAATCATGCAAGTGGAAGGGGCAAAGTGCATAAATGCATGAGGACCCACGGGAGCGAAGGGACGACCGAACCGGGCCGAGGTGGGCCTGGGCCGGTCGGCCTAGGCCGGCCGGCCCGGCCCACTCCCGACGTCGGTTCGCCCCCTTCCTTGCACCCGAAGGATTTTCAACCCTAAAGCCCTGGAGGCGCCGCCATTCACAGGGGGGGAGCCATTCGTACCAGGAGGCCATCCACAAGCTAGAGAGAGAGGAGGGAGATCTCCGGAGGGGGATCGACCACCTCGAAGGAAGCACCCACAAGTGGAGAAGAAGGAAGACACCGTCGGAAGGGTGACCATGATCAGCGGTGCTATGTCTAGCACCTCGATGGGGTAATCTCCTTATTCGTCCATGGGTTGTAATCGATCTTAAGATGTAATCGTACTTTGTTGGAACATCTATCTATCATCATGTGTTGAATATACTTTAATGCTTAAGGTTAGCTACCATGCCATAAAGGGAGTAGAGCTCCAATGCTCCCTTGGATCCATTCAATACGCCGTGTCCATCATAGGTCTAGTCACGAATACCTCCGCGTAGTGACAGTACGGGGGGGGGGGGCAAAACCATGGTCACAACCCCCGATAGAGTAGATTGGTTTTCATGTTTAAAGTGATTGCATGTTCTAGTATCGTAGACCCATGGGCGAGTGTCTTTTATCTTGATAGCTTAATCGTTCTCTCTAGTGTAGTTTAGTCATTTTCTAGTTTAATCATAGTTAGGGTTTGAGTAGCTAGTGAGTAGAGGTAGATCAAACACTTGTAATCCCCTTGCTTCGTGGATTGACAAGAACCTTGGGAATCCCATGGTGAAAAAGGTGTAGGTCTGTACACTTGCGGATCGTAGGTGGATATGTCTTTTATCCGTCAACAAGCCCCTTTTTCTGGCGCTGTTGCCAGGGAGCAAGCTAGTTTACATCGTTTGGTTTGCATCTAACTTTGTTTTATCTTTTAGTTTATCTTTTATTTTCTATATCTAACACATATTATCTAGAAAACCACTTTGTTTGTTTTTGTTTTTTATCTTGTTGTCTAGATGGCGTTCATCAATCAACCTATGGAAGAACCAGAGAAATCACTAAGGGATTACGCTAGCCCTCGATGTGAAGACATAAAAGTACAAGAGTCGGATTCGAAGCTCGAAGCGACCAAGTATGAGATAAAATCCAAGATCATCGAGATGGTGGCGGAAAACCCGTTTGAAGGGATGGTTTCGGAGAACCTATATAGACACATAAGGCATTTCACGACGCTATGCAACACGGTGCGTCAAGAAGGAGTTCCTGATGAATGGTTCAAATGGAATCTCTTTCCCTACTCACTTGCCGGTGAAGCGAAGACGTGGTACTCGTTTGCATCCTTTGAAGTTGAAGGCAATTGGAACAAGTTGACAAAGAAGTTTTGCGAGAAGTTCTTTCCAATTAGCAAGGTTCAACATCTAAGGAGGCAAGTGATCACTTTCACGCAAGGAGAAGAGGAAGGGATAGACAAAGCTTGGAATAGGTTTAATGAGTTGATCGAACAAGGACCAAGACTCGGCTTCTCCGGTGACGTACTCTTGCATACATTTTTCTTTTCCCTAACCCCTAGTTGCATGCAACACGTCCAAATGTGTGTAGGTGGGGATCTCATGGAGAAAACACTCACGAAAGCCGCTCAACTTCTACAAAAAATTAGTAAAGCGGCTGCCATGCGAAGAGATTGGGAAACAAGACTTGCGGGAGAGCCAGAATATAACTCAAGGATGAAGAAGTGTACTGAAATTTCTAAGGAGGCAACCCCGGAAGTCACAAAAGAGGAGCCAATCCCGGAAAAGCTTGAAGAAGAGCACATCAAGTCAAGAACTACCCCAAGCGTTGACTTCGCCGTATCGAATGAAACAAACAAAAGAAGCATGTTAAGCGCGAAGCCACTAAGGGAGTTCGAACCAATGGATTGGGTTCCAATAAATTACGGAGAAGTATTCAATAAGAGAAGATCGTTCCCTAATCAAAAGGGGATGGCAAGAGCATTGGAAGTGGATTTCCCACCGGAGAAGAAAGCGGAAGACTCATACGACCTCGAAACCACCGGCGAGATCTTTCAAAAGCTCTTTGGAGATGATGAAGTGGATCCGGAACACATAGCCGAGGTGAAAAGAATCATGGGGATCAAGCCCGAAGCATTGCCATATGCTCGCCTCGCCGAAGTTTACGCGATAGGATCCGAAGAAGAAGAGAAAATGGTGCCACACTTGAGTTGCGAGATCAATGGAGTTCAATGCAAAGCTTTGTGCGACATCGGAGCCCAAGTAAGTGTCTTATCCTTTAAATTTTATGATAAAGTCCAAGACCACAACCTAGACTTAGCTCCAACATCAACGAAATTTATCATGGTAGATGGTAGAACTATTAGAACTCTAGGTATTGCTTGCAACATGAATGTAAAAATCTCTGAAAAATGTATACCAACCGATTTCTTTGTTATTGATGCTTACCATAGTAATCATGATCATATAATTCTAGGTAGGCCCTTTCTTAAGTTGGTTGCCGTGTTGGATGCCGAAAACGGCAAAGTAACAATGAACCTTAATGGAAAGAAGTACACATATAACTTTCTTCGCGATTCTAAACACCCTACACCCTTTCCTCCCGAAGACGAAGTAGAGGAGGTAGATAGTCTTTGTTTTGTTGAAACCCTTAGAGACCCGCTGCAAAGAGCGATAGAAAATCAAATTAATGATCAACAAGACGAAGAGCTAGAAGAAGCAACAAAAGACTTAGAACCACAAGATGGAAGCGTGGAGGAGGAAAGATTCGAGGACATAGGAGAGATTAAACCCGAGGAGCCACAAGTGCCCGAGGTAGACCTTAAACCTTTGCCAAAAGGATTAAAGTATGAATTTTTGGGCCCAAACAAGACTTATCCAGTCATCGTGAGCGACGAGTTGAGTTCCGAAGAAAATGAGAAGTTGCTGATTTTATTGAAAAAACATAGGAAGGTGATTGGATATTCGATTAATGATCTCAAAGGTCTTAGCCCAGCCTTTTGCACTCATCATATACCAATGGAAGACCAATGTAAGCCCGTAATGGACCACCAAAGGAGGCTAACTCATTCCATGCGAGAGGTAGTAAAGAAAGAGGTCATCAAGTTACTTGATGCCGGAATCATCTACCCGATTCCGCATAGCGAGTGGGTGAGCCCGGTACATTGTGTACCGAAGAATGAGAAGGACGAACTGATACCGCAAAGAACCGTGACCGGGTGGCGGATGTGTATCAATTATCGTAAGCTTAACAAAGCAACGAAAAAAGATCACTTCCCCCTACCGTTCATCGACGAGATGCCCGAGAGATTAGCGAACCACGCTTATTTTTGCTTTCTCGATGGGTACTCAGGGTTCATGCAAATTCCCATTCACCCGGACGATCAACACAAAACAACGTTCACATGCCCTTATGGAACGTTTGCATATAGAAGGATGCCCTTAGGTCTATGCAACGCTCCGGCCTCTTTTCAACGTTGCATGATGGCCGTATTCTCGGAATTCATCGAAGAAATTGTCGAGGTATTCATGGATGATTTTTTCCATTTATGGGAAAACGTTCATGGATTGCTTGGCAAACTTGGATAAGGTACTCACGAGGTATGCGGAGGTAGACTTGGTGTTAACTTGGGAAAAGTGCCACTTCATGGTTAAGCAAGGCATAGTGCTCGGACATGTTATATCCGAGAGAGGCATTGAAGTGGACAAGGCTAAGGTAGAGACGGTTGAGAAACTCCCACCTCCGACGGATGTTAAATCCTTGAAGAGCTTTCTAGGTCATACCGTATTTTATAGAAGATTTATTAAGGACTTCTCAAAGATCACTAAGCCTTTAACGCATCTCCTTCAAAAGGATGTGGCTTTTGACTTTGATGAGAAGTGCCTAGCGGCATTCCGGACCTTGAAAAGTACGTTGGTGAGTGCTCCCATTATTCAACCTCCGGATTGGAGCCAACCTTTCGAGATCATGTGTGGTGCTAGTGACTACGCCGTAGGCGCTGTTTTGGGTCAAAGTGTGACAACCCCACCCGAGATAATTCCGTACTATCGCCTAAACCACTCCTTTTGGTCATTAAGCGATAATAAAGAAGTATCCCATTGAGTGTTGCTGGGTTAACGCCCGGTAAATCACTTGACAACACAGAGAGGATCGAATGTATGCATTAAAACTCCCACGAAGGAGAGTCCGGAGTGCCTTACAAATTAATATCAATCTCCCCGTAGGGTTTATTATTACAAAACAAAGTTCTTGACTTAAAAGTAAATGGTTCAGAGTTTATTGAAAACAACGGAAGATAAATAAACAGTACAATCACATCATTGGAGGCTTGTCCATGATGCAATCACTCTTCATCATCCACCCATTCCAGCTCCCAGCCGGGTGGAAGTTCTCCGGGCCACACATCACATGCATCACCTGGAAACAACATTTATAAAGCAAGGTTGAGTATACTAATACTCAGCAAGACTTACCCATCTAAAAGAAAGACTTTACCTCTAATCATGCATGACTTTTGGCTAGTGGGTTTGTTTGCCAAAAAGCTGCTAAGTAGTGAATCCTTACTTTCAATATTTTAGCTCATGTTCTAGTAGGAGTAACCATTACTAGATAAGCAACCATTACAATCAATTTGCACAAACAATTAATCAACGTAATAATCTTCGCAAAGTTCCATCATAAAGGGATATCATGGACAGTCGGGTAAGTAGTCTCAGATGACGGTGAGAGGCCGACAATCGATTGATTTATAACCTTGCAACGTGGACCTAAACACACGGGAGGTGCCCTCACTAAGAGTTCACCAACCAAGCGGTTCCCGTCATTCTTCGGTTTGGGGATAATAGCTCACAGTCTTAAGTACAAGGTTTATCTGGTCTATGCCACTAAGGTCACCCAGCCTCACGCATGCACTCGGGTGGCGAGCCCGGGGCCGCAACCCTAAGGTAGTGATAGTAAAACCTCGTACCGCCTCATTTAGGTACTAGGATTATCGTACCCATTTCTGACAAGTGTTTAGTACTTTCAAACACTTAACCAACGAAGCCATTGGACCGGAGCCCAAATCCCATGCTCTTACCCCATGAGCAATCCATTTAACCAAAGGTGATTCCAAAGGAGATCCTATTCTCGCGAGTGACGAACATCACTCGACTTGTACCAGATCCTTAAAGCATAGCCACTAGCGACCTACATGCTAGTAAAAGATCATAGGTACTTATGGATCATGCAACTAGGGTTTCAATTCAACTCCTGAACGTAAATGCACATACAATAACAATAAGTAAATTCAGAAGTGTAAAGAAACACATAGGTTAATGAATAAACGGGGCTTGCCTTCGTCAGCACAAGCAGACACACAAACTTCCGGACTTTGGCCCGGGTCTTGCTCTACGGTCACGTAGTGCACGTCTCCTCCTGCTCCCTCGTCCTCGTCAGCCGGCACGAGCGTATAGCTACCGTCAGGGACTTCTACACGGAGAATGCAAATGCAAGACTTAATTGGTAGATTGAGTTAATTCACCACAAAACCATTTTTCGCAACCATGGGGTGCATAGTTGACCACATTCACCTAGATAAAGATTCATGCAGCATACTCTTCCTATGAAGGAGCATTGTGTGATGCTTTATTAGCTAGACTTTCTAATGGTGGCTGTGTACATATATATACAAATGAAACAATTTAATTCACACAATTAAACAGTAGCAACAGCCACAAGAGGTATAGGGTTGGCCATATTCACTTTAAAGAAGCATTTAAACATTTACTCATTTAAAGTAAACACAAAAAGACTATACAACACTCTCATGATGGTGATTGTGTACACATCTATAAAGAATATTTTATTTAAATACAAACAACAAGGAAACCTTACTTTTATGCTACAAATTTACTTTCCTATCTCATTTCTTTAACTTATGCACAAGAGGATGTATTTTCCTATTTTTCCTTTACTAGATTAATCTAGTTTGCACTCTTTTAATCAACCAATCATACTTCAAACTTGTCCAACAGTGCCCACTGGTCCTAATGACCAGGAAACACTCCTCTGGACAGCAAGCAACTGGTTTGCACCATTGAATTTAAATGCACATAAATAAAAACATTTCTAGCTAGCAAATAGAGGATTAAAGCATATTAAAATAAATATAACAGAAATGAACCCAAACTTTCTCCTACACATGCTTTGGTCCAAAACAAGCCTGAATAACCAACAAACACACCTGGATCTATTCTAGATCTTGATCTATGCATTTATGAATAAAAACAAGCATAAATTAGGAAATAATATTTCTAACAGAAATAAATCATGGTAAATTCACCAAAGGTGCATTTTGGTATAACATGACAATAGCAGAAGTTGGGCTCAAGAATAATTATATTTTAAGCTACAAAAATCATCTAGACAGATTTATCAATATCACAAGATAATTTATATAAAAAGATTCCTTCAGTAAATTTGTGCAATTTTTGGCACAGAACCTAAATGCTAGTTCCCACAATATATCCAAAATCCAGCTCAAGATCATGTATGGATTTTGCAGAAACATAGATCTAGGTATTTTACTATCCAATTTTTCAAGCAAAAACTATAGCTCAAAAGTATATACATATATGGAGAAAGTTGTAGTTATTGTTACACAGAGCACCACAAAATTGAGTTTGCCATTTTTGGATTTTTCTACGATTTTATATCGATTTTACAAGTTTCAGCCGACACATAGAGGATGGGTAGAATCTTTATGCACGCAAGCCCCTAGAATTTTTAAATCTTCACAAATGTGCCCTCGGTTTCCCACACTGTGCCCCGACGGAGGTGGCGTGCTCACCGGCGGCGAGGTGAGGCTTGGGGAGGCAAACAAGCGGGCAGGGAGTGCGATTGGCCTTACCCTCGATCGATTGGTGGTGAAGGTTCGGCCGGGGAGGTCACCGGCGAGCGGCAGCGGCGGGGCAGTGGCAGCGCGGCCGCGGGAGCTCGGATTCCGACGAGAAGAGGGGCGGGGCTCAACAAAGTGCGGCACGGATATCTTCCATGTGTCCTAGGGAAGGTGTTAGGTGGGTCCCAGGGCTTGGAGAATCGGCGGAGGGGCGAGCTCAGCAATGGTGATCCGGCGGCGACCGCGGAAGCGCGTGCTCCGGCGAGCAGGCAGTTTGGTTAGGCCAACACACACGCGTGTATGGTCAAGTGGTGCAAGAGGAAGATCGAGGCATGCTTTGGTGGCACTGGAGTTGAGCGGAGCAAGGAGCTCACCGAGGGGGGCGCCAATGGCGGGCGGCGGAGCTCGGCGGTGGTTGGGCGTGCGCGCGAGGCAGGACCGAGGACTGGCTTATATACTCACGGGAGGTCGGTTGGGAGCTAGTGGGGTCACACCGGTGACACACACACGCGTGGAGAGGCCACGACATGGCCGGCGATGTGCGTCGCTCCGGCGGCCAATGGCGCGCCACGGGCGGTGCGCCGACCGGTGGATTGGCGCCACCGGCACG
Source organism: Cenchrus americanus (assembly GCA_947561735.1). Taxonomy (NCBI): domain Eukaryota; kingdom Viridiplantae; phylum Streptophyta; class Magnoliopsida; order Poales; family Poaceae; genus Cenchrus; species Cenchrus americanus. The sequence goes on from OX387241.1 coordinate 16,204,150, forward strand.
GTCCACTTGCCACATGCGTCATGGGGAGGTTCCCCACCGTCGCGGCGCGGGCCGACCGGTGGTCGCTCCGAAAGACCTCGGTGTGCGCGCCCGACGCGGGTACGGCATGTACGGCGGCGTGCCAACGCGGCCGCGCGCGACGTCGCGGCAGAGCGCGCTCCGGCGTTCCAGGGCGTTTTCAATTCGCTGAACCAGTTTTCATACGTGATTTTCTCTGAATTTTGAAACTAAACCGTGCCTTCCACTAAACAGCAAAGATGTAGATCAAGTATCCCTCTTCTATAATTGGAAAGGCCGATAGGGGGTTTACCCAAGGGATTGAGCAGGAACTGCATGCCAACTTGGCAGTTTTCTCGACGCCGGTGAACAGGAGCAGGGCACATTCAAACCCGTTTTTCACGAAGAATTACATCGAATTTCAAATGCCAATCAACAGCAAAGTTGTGTGCCTTGACATTCTACACATTTTTTCCTTTGAGTGATTTTGAAGTGTTTAGGGAAATTTTGGAGAACGTGCTCAAGTTCTAGATTGACACAAGGAGGTCAAAGGGGACACTAGGGTTTTGAGCTAGGGTTTTGACCATGGGTTAACCTAGGGTTCTCATGGGTAGTTAGAGGAGATGTTAAGAGGGTCATTAGCACAAATCACCACTGAGCAAAAACACAGGGTGTTACACAAAGAAAGGAAGGCCGAGTTCACGCCGTTTACTACGCTAGCAAAACTCTTAATGAGGCACAATTAAACTATGCCACTACCGAAAAGGAGTTGCTAGCGGTGGTATTCACCTTCGAAAAATTCAGATCTTACATCGTGAACTCGAAGGTCATTGTTTACACCGATCACGCGGCCATCAAGTATCTCTTGGCTAAGAAGGATGCTAAACCACGTTGGATCCTTCTTCTCCAAGAGTTTGATGTTGAAATTCGTGATAAGAAGGGGGTGGAGAATGTTGTGGCCGATCATTTGTCTAGGATGAATCGTGGACAAGATGATAAAGAGCCCATAGAAGACAAGATGAGAGATGACCACCTCTATCGAGTGCTCGATAAAGACACTTGGATGATTGATATCATTCGAGCGATTTAGAAGATGCCTCTTGACCATCTAGATAGAAACTCTCAAAGGAGGATAATCTCCGAAAGTAAGAAATACTTTTGGGATGCACCATACCTCTTCAAACTTGGCAATGATGGAGTCATGAGAAGATGTGTGCCAAGAGAAGAGAGGCTAGAAATCTTGAGAAAGTGCCACTCGGGGGAGTATGGTGGACACTTTAGCCATTTTAGGACCCAAGCAAAAGTGTGGTCTAGCGGATTCTATTGGCCAAAGATGCATGAAGATACTAAAAGATATGTTGCATCATGCCCCGAATGCTAAAGAACTGGAAACATCTCTCAGAGAAATTCTATGCCTTTGAAATACAATCTACAAATCGTTTTATTCGATGTGTGGGGTATAGACTTCATGGGGCCTTTCAAAAACTCACACGGATATGAGCATATCCTAGTCATGGTTGATTATGTATCCAAGTGGGTAGAGGCCATGCCATGTCGTAAAGCTTCCATGGAGGAGTCCATTGCTATGATCAAGAGCATGATTTTTCCTCGTTTCGGTAACACCGAGAATCTTGATTAGCGATGGAGGAACTCACTTCACCGGAGAGAATTTCAAAAGGTGCTTGTCCAAGTTGGGAACTGAACATAGGGTCTCTACGGCCTATCATCCACAAACCAACGGACAAGCAGAAACGTCGCATAGGCAATTAAAAAGCATTCTCAACAAAACCATAGAGAAGGGAGGCAAGGATTGGTCAAAGAAATTAGACGGAGCTTTGTGGGCATATCGAACGGCGTTCAAGACATCGATAGTAATGTCCCCTTATCAATTCGTCTATGGAAAAGCTTGCCACCTCCCGATCGAGTTGGAACATAAAGCCTATTGGGCGATCAAAGAGATGAACCTTGATCTCGATGCCGCGGTGGTAAAACGAAGAATTCAAATAAGCGAGCTAGAGGAGATGAGGTTGAAAGCATATGAAAATGCAAGCATATACAAAGAGAGAATTAAAATGTGGTATGATAAAAGGTTGAAAAAGAAAGAGTTTAAAGAAGGAGATAAGGTCCTCCTCTACAATTTGAGGTTTAAAACCTTCGGAAAGGGGAAATTGCAAAGCAAGTGGGACAGACCTTATGTTGTTCACTCGGTGCTCTCCAACGGAGCGGTAACCATTATGGATGTGAAAGGTGATCAATTCATGGTGAATGGTCAACGGCTTAAGGTTTACTACGAACCCGACGTTGTGCCCTTCACCATGTTGATGTCTTCAGTATGGAAGAAGAGCCCGAACGTCCAGCCTAGGACGTAAAACAAGGTGTGGATTTTTGTAAATAGTTTTTCTTTTATTTTTTTGGAGTTTCTCGTGAAGATTTATTGGGCCAACTTTTTCCCCGGAGCAGGGTGGGCCGGCCGGCCCGGTCCGACCGGCCCAGTGGGGCCCCGGCGGCTGTTCGCCCCGGTTTTTCCCCGGAATGCTCCTTTTCGACTTTCTTCTTCGGTCAGGAAATTTTAAGGGAAGTTTGAATAAGGAAAATGAGGTTCCTAGGGTTTTCCTTTTCGGACTATTTATTTGTCCGAATTGGGAGCTCGGGAATCCATCCCATCTAGCATTCTTTTGCACCCACATAGAAGCCATGGTGTCCCCGAGGAGCGTAGAGTTGAAGCAAGGCGCTGAGGAGCCATCGATGGAGGAGGCGAAGCGATGCAAGCTCAAGCTACCCATCGAGATCAAGAGGACCGCCCGCATCCGTTGCGGAGGGCGTGTCCCGACCTTAGCTATCGCTTCTCGCAACCCCGTCAAAGAGGAGAACGTCCCTACTCCCGTTCGAATGTCGGCGCGCATCCGAGGCATGAAGCGGAAGGACTACAAGGAGGTGTCGCCCGAGCCTAAGGACTATGGGGATAGCGACTACTCCGACGATCGTAGCCCGAGCTCATGGGCGGCCGCCGGAAGAGATGATAATGATTTGTACATTTGGGAAGAGGTGCCCAAGGAGAAGACTCCCGAAGGCCCCAACGGCGGCGGCAACGACGACGGCGGCGACGACAATGCTGATGGCGACGACGGTGGAGACCCTGGCGATGATGACCCTTTCGGGATGCATCTGATGTGTTGTGCGGCTTGCCGTCACTCCATCTCGGAGCTCTACGCATCGGTCGACGAATGTTTCCAGACCATGGAGGCGATGAGGCAGCGTATGGAGGATTTGGAACGCGTGGTCGAAGACGACTACAAGTTCCTAAATCGCAACGTGCACAAACTTTTTGGTATGGTCGGGAACATGAGGGGCAAGTGGTGCAATATTTGCGGAAAGTACCACTAGGTTTAGTTTCCCCCCTTAGGATTTTTGTAAGATACAACGAGGACGCCGTATGATTTTAGCATGGGGGAGAGCTAGCTAGCTAGCTAGCCTTTAGCTTTTGAGCTTCAAGTTTAGATTGGTTCGGTTTAGTTTTCGAGAGAGTTTTAGAGTTTAAGAGTCTTTAGTTTTTGAGTGTGTTTTTAAATTTTTGCAAGTTTGAAGTGTCTTAAATTTTTTTGATAAGTTGAAGTGTCTTAATTTAGTGTTGCGTCAAAGAAAATCAAATAAAAATAGTCCTTGAAATTCTGTGTCTTGTATGATGCTTTTCTTGATTCACTCGTTTGTTCGTCTTTAGTTTTTGATATATGAACATAAGTGTGTGGTTTGAAAAACGTTTACCGTGGTGCTTAGTGGAATTGCTACTTCTAAAAGTACCCATACCGTGCTTCGATCTTGAGCTTTTTATTTTGGTTGTGCTATGTACGATGCTAAAAGTTGGAGGAATTCAGTTTTGAAAATTATTAAAAACCCTTGTGATAAAAGTTAGTAAAAATCTCTTTTTCCAAGTTGAGAGTAAGAAAAAAGGTCCTATACAAAGCCAAATTTATTTTTTGCTCCACCATAAGTGTGATTAGCACGATAGTTGGCTAGGATCTGTCACACCCCGAAATTTTCAATTTCGGGATGTGAATAGAGAGAATAATTAAATAACGATTTTCTCATAATTTTAAAATTTTTCCAACATTTATTTTGTTTACGGGGAAATATAGTATAGGAAAAAAATCCTTTGTTTGATTTTCCGAATTAAAACAAAGTTGTGAGTGTTGCATTCATGCCAATGCATCTTGGTGCTTCTTGAGTGCTAAAGGTTTCAAAAATGTACCTAGGTGTTGTCCAAATACTTCCGAGAATTTTCTCGAATTTTTCAGGAATTTATTCTCATTTTCTCCCGAGCATTTTCTATTTATTAGAAGGCTCTAAAATCTTTTTCATGAGCCCCAAATGCTTTATTTGGGTTGTTCATGTTCCAATCTATCTCTCGGGAATTTTCCTAGAATTTTTGGAATTTTTTTTAGAATATTTTTCGTGGCTTATATGAATTATCTAGCGATTTCCCGGATAATTCTTTTCACGAAAATGTATTCCGAAAATAAAAAGAAATTCTTAATCTTTTTCTTTATTTCTTTCTTCCTTTTGGCCCATGAAGGCTTTCGGCCCAAAGCTCCGAAGTCCGGCCGGCCACCCCGGACTTTTTCCTCCGTCCGCTCTTTAGCTTTTGGCCCACCGGCGGGAAGTCCGTTGAAGCTCCTCAAACTCTTCTCGCGCATTTGCTCTTTCACCTCGGCCCGGCTCCTCCCGTTCCGCCCGTCCGGCCCGCGCCCGCTCCAAGCCCGCGCGAGCCCATCCGGCGCCGCCGCCCACCTCGTGCCGGGACCCCGGACTCGCCGGAGTCCGGGGGCATCCCGCCGGCGGCCGCCTCTTGGCGTCCGAGCCGGGCATGGCTCGGTCCCCTACGCCCGCGCCCCTATAAAGGCACCGCCACCGTGCGCCTCCGCCCGCCCGCGCGAAGCGCCGCCGAGAGCCGCCTTGCGCCGCCGCCGGCCGTGCAAGCCGCGCCGCCGTCTTCTCGTCCGCGCTCCGCGCAGAGCCGCCCGCGCCGCCGTTCCGCGCCGTAAGACGACGCCGCCGCCCGCGCCTCGCCCCGCAACCGTGCCGCACCTCCGGCGGCGCCGGACCGCCGCCCGCACCGAGCCGAGCCAAGCTTGCGGTCGGACCCGCCTCGATTCGGCGCATGGGAGCACGGCGGAGCTAACCGACGCCGCCTCGACCTCCGGGACGTCGAGTTGAGTCTTCCTCGCCGCTCCCCGTCGCCGGAAGACCGCCGAGCGCCGTCCCGTGCGTGGGGACAGGCCGCCATCGCCCTGTTCGCGCCCCAATCGGAGGAAGAAGAAGGCCGGCGGTTTTGCGGTAAGGCCCCCGCCTTTTCATGGAATGAGCGGATCTATTTCATGTGTCTTAGCAAAACCCTATGAAACACCCCGGCGATATTCCACCTATCAAACGGATCCATCCCGAAACTTTTTCAGATCTAACCCTAAGCTTTATCAATTTTGCGAGCACTTTTGCATGTGTTTTGCGGATCTTCTTAGCTAGCCCTTGACATCTATGGTTAATCCCGTTTAGGTCCACCGCTACCCCGTTTCCTTCATAAAATCTTTGTTGCGGCTCCGATTTCATCCGTTCAAGTTGCGTTAGATTCAGAATAATGTAAAGCACGCGTTAGCGAGTGTTTTCACCATGTTTTGTTTTCTGAAAATAAAATTAATATTAATTTTGATTAATGTCTATTTACACATGTCTTTTATAAATAAAAGTAATATAGATCTATATATCGTTTTTCATAAGCAAATTTAATTTGATTAATGTTTCTATCACATGTTTTTGTACATAAAAGTTAATTAGATCTTTATCTCGGTTTTCGTAAACCAAATGCTAATTTGTTTAATAATTAATTAATCTTTTCTAATTAAAAGTTGATTAGGCTTTTACTCCGCTTTATAAATAAATGTTAATTTTGATTAATACCAATGTAAATGCTGTTTTTAATGATAATAATATGATCTACTCGAATTACAAAGTTCCGTTTAGATTGTTCATATAGTTTAGTTTTTCTAAATTAAATGTTTAATCGGTTTAACCAATATATGAATCTTTATAAATAAAACTTGACTAGTTCTTTACACCGAGTTTTGCAAATAAAATTTAATTTGCATTAAATCCAACCTAGGGTATTTTCTTTATAAAATATCCTTTGCACATTTTTGCTAATTAAAATAAACCTAAGCGTATAGTCTTGTTCTCTCATAAATGCAAGTCGTTCGATAGACGTTCTTTATCAAGCTCTATCTCGGTGTGTCTCGTTGTAGAGCTAGCATTCTTTCAAGCTCCAGATCTTTCCAATCCTAGTGCATGTCATCCTATCGTAACTGTCTTTTATGTAAGACAACTGTACTCCTTTAGTTCTTTGTGATCCAATCTTTAACATCTATCTAGTTCATGTTTACCCTATCTCAGTTAGGTTATCTTTTTATGAATCAGTTGTGTTCTTGTACCTAATCTATCACAGCTACCTTTCTTTAGAGTTTACCCTGTTATCTACTTCACTTGTCAGATCAGTTCACCCTTGGCTAGTGTGTTAGTTCATCCAAGTTCTCTTTGTAGACTAGTTTTCCTAAACCTAGCCTAAGGTTTCTTGTGCGCTTGATGGTTCGTTGCTACCGTTCTCGTTCGTTTCACCTTAACTTGTACGTTAGCATGTGTATCACCTTGTTACTTGTTTTAATACTAAAGATGCATGTTAATCTTGACTAATTCTTATTCCAATGCTTTTATAAATAAAAAGTGATTAGGTTATAATCCGGTTTTCTTTAATCATGATGTAATTGGTTAATCCCTATTCATAACTAGTTTTTCTAAATAAAAGATGTTAGAGTTAAACATCGGTTTCATAATAAAGTTAATATGCCTAATGACATCATAAATGCCTTTCAATATTAAAATATGTTTAGTTGAGCACGTGACATAAAGTTATTCGCCTAGATGTCTCATACTTGCTTTATCTTTCTAAAGTAATTGTTAATTTGACATAACTTCTACTCGAATGTTATAAATAAAATATTAGGTTTGTCGTGATTTCTTTAATTAAATGTAACTTGTTTAATGGTAACATAGAGTATTTCTCTGAAATATTCTTTCACATGATTTCCTAATTAAAATATGCCAAGCGTAGTCTCTTGTTGTTTGATAATAATCTTCCGATTGTTTCGACCCTAGTTCTGTTTCAGCGTTTCTTGCGCTTACGTAACCAATAGAATCGAGCTCTATCCTAGTGTGATCTTTCCGGTCCTTGCTCAATCTTCCGCGACCATCTCTTCAAAGTTAACCAAGCCTTTCCCTTCCAAGCACTTTGTGTTCTTTAGTGATCCATCCAATCAAGCCTATCTTTTAGTGCGCTCTTTTAAAAAAGCTTTGATTTGATTGGTGCTTTGTTCTTAGTTTGTTTGTTTGTCTGTCTGCTTTGTGTATGTTTGTGCCCGATGATTGATGCGAGTAGAACGAACGTGGTTCGAGAGCTTTGGAAGAGTATGAAGATGAAGTATTCTGAGCAACTACTCTTTGGTTAAAGGCAAGTGTGCCCTTGATCTTTTGTCCCAATAATATTATTAATCACTATTGCATTGCTTTGCATTAATTTTGATGGGTGCCTATTAAGGATGACTAGCCTCTTGACCATTATCTTAAACCCGGTTTTAATTAATTCGATGGTAGATATTGCTTAGTGTGCTCAATGGATTGGTAATAATCAACACGGTTATCATTTTATGCTCTATGTTCCTTTATGATAATTTTAATACAAGATCGCCGTGCATTAATCGGAACATGGAGAACCACCCGGGAAAACGGTACAACCACAAGAACTAATGGGCAATGGTCTTGGCTGAATAATTAGGAACTTTAGCTTGTGGTGATCTTACACGATAAGGACAAGGGATCGGCGGTACTGCGGGGTATGGACTCGCTCTAGCAGGGGGTTGGGTGAGTTATTCTTTTATGGTGGGGTATCGACCTGCTAGGGGACTTTATACCTTGCTAACTGATCCGGACCTTGTGGGTCATAACTTGCTAGGGAACCTTTGTAAAGGCCATGTAGCGTCCCTATGCAATCACACCTCGGAAGTGTGATATGGTGCCTGCGCAGCATCGCATGGTTGGGTCCAAAGTTCTTCGGAGCTTTTACGCTGCTTGTGGGTAAAGATGTACAACCTCTGCAGAGTGTTAAACTAATCGATTAGCCGTGCTCACGGTCAAGAGCGGCCTTTGACCCTCAAAAGAATAATTGAACTTGAAGATGGACTTAAATTGTGATATGTGTTATGGTTATGCTTTCCATGTGCTCATGGTGTATCTCTTATCTTTATGCTTAATTGTGGGATGGTATATACTTATACTTGCTAGTAAATAGTTGCTTAATAAAATTTGACCAACTAAAATTGCTTAAATGCTTTGAGCCAGTCCACTATAAAGCCTTTGCATTCATTCTTTCCCCACACTTGCTGAGTACGACAAGTGCTCACCCTTGCTATAAACAATGTTGCTCAGAAGGAGGAAGCTACTCTGAAGTCTTGTGAAGATGTTGCTGGTTCTAGGCATACGCAACCCCCAGTCGACTGCTTGCGGTGTTTGGTGTCTTCGTTTCCAGGATTAAGCGTAAATCTCTGATAATCTCCCTTTTTCTTACGTGATATTGTTTCTGCTATTCACTTTTGTCAGCTATATGCATGAAAATTGATCCTGGCATGCATATAGGTTTGCACTTGGTTTTCTTTGGAAAAACAGGTGTGACGAGATCCTTCTCTCTTGGGAGTTTTAATTTCAAGCAATGATCATGTCCTTGTGCTTATCTTTTGTTGCTAGCCTCGTCATGCATTCGGTAACGTGACTTTCACATCGAAGGTCTCGTACATTGCCGAATTCCATACCCGAACCTATACATCTCTTTTGTACATCGCATTCCTTGAACACAACCTACTTTCAAAGTTTGGTCTCGTCTCTAGCATGATTTTTGTTTAAAATTCAGATTGTGTGCATGCAAGAAAGAGAGGAGTTGAGAGCTTTGAAAAGAGAGGAAAAGATGTCAAGAGAGGGAAAAAATAAAGAGAAAAGTATGTGTATAGAAAAGAAAGAAAGAAAAATAGAAAAGAAAAGTGAAATATATATATATATATGTATGAGAAAGAAAAGAAGAAAAAGAGAGAAGAGGAGTGGCAAGAAAGATATGAGAGGGATGAATCAAGTGAAAGAAAAATAAAAGTGCAAGGAAGGATGTCATGTTGTTGAGAGACGAAACTTTCACTCTTTTTCCAACCATGTGCAATCCGACAACGAGGACGTCATCGGTGCCTCGTAGTCATAATTTCCTTTTGCCCTTGCACATGTTCACCATTCTAAATCTTCTCACCCTTGATATCCCCACATATGGTTTATTCTCATGATCATTGGCTTTGAAAGGTAAACAACCATTATAGGAAGTTCTTAGTTTGACAATATTTGTGTTGATTGTGCTAGCCATACCTATAACTCCACTTTACATGTTATATGAGAGACTTATGGGAGGTGAGAGTTTTACTTGTTTAGGATAGCCACTTTATATGAGCGACTTGAGAGAGCTTGGAGAAAGGTTTTTGTCTAATACTTGTTGCAGGAATTTTGTTTTTGAAAATCATAAAAACCCTCCAATGGAAGCAAAGAGGTAAGCATGGCTGAGATTGAAGGCTTCGAGTGAAGAGTTTGAGTTGTGGGGTAAATCTTGACGTGGTAAAGATTCTAAACGCCCATGTTTATGTATGATGATCATTACTTTATGTTTATGTATTAAAGATAAAGGATTGACTAACTTGTGAAGAAATATTTAGCGGAACATGATTACAACACCTTGGACGAAGTTCTTTTACGAGTACTTGCTCGAGGACGAGCAAGATCTAAGCGTGGGAGAGATGTTGACGGTGTATTTTGGTACACCAAACATGTTCATTACACTTTGGTTTGGATTTGATTATGGAACTAACCCACCACTAGGCACACTAATCATATAACAAGTTCATCTTTGTGCATGCATTTGGAAGTGTTGTGTTTATGTAGGAAAACATTGACATAAAGGACGGATTCGCAACAAGTTCAAAGGAGCATTTACGGAGTCTTGTTCGTGTTCATGAGCCTGATGAAATCACTGCTAATGGTGGCGAGGACCGAAGTGTTACGAAGGAACACCCCCGGGGATTGAAGCGTAAAAACCGAACTTTATGCACGGAGAACCTCCATCTTGGACGCGAGGATGACATCATAAAAATCATGCAAGTGGAAGGGGCAAAGTGCATAAATGCATGAGGACCCACGGGAGCGAAGGGCCGACTGAACCGGGCCGAGGTGGGCCTGGGCCGGCCGGCCCGACCCACTCCCAACGTCGGTTCGCCCCCCCTCCTTGCACCTGAAGGATTTTCAACCCTAAAGCCCTGGATGTGCCGCCATTCGCGGGGGGGAGAGCCATTCGTACCAGGAGGCCATCCACAAGGTAGAGAGAGGAGGGAGATCTCCGGAGGGGGATCGACCATCTCGAAGGAAGCACCCACAAGTGGAGAAGAAGGAAGACACTGTCGGAAGGGTGACCATGATCAATGGTGTTGTGTCTAGAACCTTGATGGGGTAATCTCTTTATTCGTCCATGGGTTGTAATCGATCTTAAGATGTAATCGTACTTTGTTGGAACATCTATCTATCATCATGTGTTGAATATACTTCAATGCTTAAGGTTAGCTACCATGCTGTAAAGGGAGTAGAGCTCCAATGCTCCCTTGGATCCATTCAATACGCTGTGTCCATCATAGGTCTAGTCACGAATACCTCCGTGTAGTGACAGTACGGGGGGAGGGAAAGGGCGAAACCGTGGTCACAACCCCCGATAGATTAGATTGGTTTTCATGTTTAAAGCGATTGCATGTTCTAGTATCGTAGACCCATGGGCGAGTGTCTTTTATCTTGATAGCTTAATCGTTCTCTCTAGTGTAGTTTAGTCGTTTTCTAGTTTAATCATAGTTAGGGTTTGAGTAGCTAGTGAGTAGAGGTAGATCAAACGCTTGTAATCCCCTTGCTCTGTGGATTGACAAGAACCTTGGGAATCCCGTGGTGAAAAAGGTGTAGGTCCGTACGCCTGCGGATCGTAGGTGGATACGTCTTTTATCCGTCAACAAACGGCTTACCAACCTTGCGACCCAACGTGGGGACTTAGGCGCAGACGACGCGCGGAGGGGGGTCGTGGACCCTAGGTCTTGCAAACCAGTGACTTAGGAACGTTTATAATGAAAGCGAAAGCTAACCAAATGGAAAAGACTTGAAAGCATAAAGCATACACAAAATCCCTTCAGGTCACGAGACTCTTAGGTTGGCTAAGCCAAGCCCCCGAGCATTTCGAGACCTGACCTAGACCAAGCCCCCGAGCACTTCGAGGGGGAAGGGAAAAGAACTTAAAGTAAAAAGGGGAGACCGACAAACAGGTCGACAGAGGGGTTGCCGATCAGGGGATCTCTTTATTCATTATATTGAAATTACAAGGGGGAAGAGTGGATAGCTTTATTTTGATACAGATCTTCTAAGGATAGAAGCGACGTAAGTGCTCGATATTCCAGACGTTAGGAACGCCTTGGTCGTAGGCCCACTGGAGGCGGTAGGTCGATGGGCTGACAACTTCCATCACGCTGAAGGGACCTTCCCAAGGGGCGGAGAGATTGTGCATCCCCTTGGTGGTTTGGATGTGACGTAGAACCAGGTCTAGAGGGTCGCGACGGGTGCGAGTTTCGACCTTGAGGTCGCCAGATGGTTGCTGTCACCCAGATTGGATCTGGATCGACTTCGTCGCGTGTCGAGTGTACACGTCGCTGGAAGGCCGCAGACCTAATGGGAAGGTCTTGCGGTGCGATGCACCTTGCGTTGAGCGCTGAGCTCTTTCGCAGATCTGGAGGGTTTCCTCCATCATGTCAATGAGGCGCCCCATCCCCTGGATAATATCATAGGGTTTGGGCGAGTGGGTCTTCGATTTCTTTCCGGAGCTGGGGCGGCGTCAGAGGTCGTAGGGGCCTTCACGGAGGCCGTTGGTGAGGTTGCCGCTGCCAGTGTGGTCGAGGTCATCGTGAAGGAACCGAAGCAGATCTCCACAGGGTTGGCGAGGATGTCTGCCATGCTTGCCGGAAAAACGATGCCAGATCGGGCTGCCATGCTGCACAGCGAGTTCCTAATCTCCCCTACCTGGCGTGCCAACTGTCAGGGGGTGAGACCTGGACAGATCTGCAAGGGGGCTACCCAAGCGGTTGTAGGTTGTCTAGTGGGGGGATCATGACCTAAAAGCGTAGGCGGTAGTTCTTGGATGAACTCGGAACTCGACGAGAATGGAAAGGACACGGTGGTTTTAGACTGGTTCAGGCCTTTGGAGAGTAAAACCCTACGTCCAGTGTGGTGGGATTATGCGTGGAAGAGATCTCCCCTCGAATGGAGCTCTAGGGTGCCTTATATGGCCGGGGGGCTAGGGTTTCCATTCGAGGTCGGTGGACCCTCATCGGGGTCGGTTACATATTTAGGAAGGTCGCTTCCCGTGATTACAGAGAGGATCCCGCGATCCTCGGGCCTACTGGCGGCGCCGCCACCGTGATCTAGGGAGAAGCGTTCTCCACAAGCCCGGGAGGTCTTCCGCGATCTGGATAAGGTCGTCCAAGGTCTTCCAGGGTCACCAGAATTGTGGATAAGGTCTTCGGGCCCACTTGCAGGTCGGCAGGGCTTCTGGTAGGTCGGGTCGACTTGACAGGGACCTCTGGGACCCTGCTCGGTGGGGACCCATGGGTACCCATGTCTCACATTGAGCTTCTAGGCTTCTTGGAGAGTTTTTCTTGTACCTTGTGCTTGGTTGGGCATTGAGAGGCAAAGTTTTCCAACTTTGAGCAATTTGCATACCCAACCTTGCTCTTTTCTCGAATCTTGTTCTTGAGGGTCTTGGTGTGTTGTTGGGGAATTGAGCCAGCGACGGTTGATCCCTTCTCAAGCTTCTTCACCTTGTCTTCACGGTTATCTTGAGAGGGTTGCACTTGCCCTTCCCCTTTAACACATACAAGTCTCTTTGAAGCCTTTTAACCTCTTGCTTGAGATCATCATTTTCTTTAGCAATGAGGTCATCACAAGATTCTACAAGTACATGCTCAATACTAGGTTGACTTGCTTGAGAAAAACAAACATTAGTGCAAGACAAATCAATTTGAACTTGTGAGCATGTGCATGTGTGAGATAGAAGATGCATAAATTTTACTGATGAAAGCACAACCTCATGATCTATCTATAGTGTTGCATAAGAATCTACAAGCTTATCATGAGAACACTCCAGTTCTTTGTGCTTTGCCTGTAGAGCCATACTCCCTCCGTTCCGTAAAAACGGACGTTTAGGACATGATTACGGTAACCAAGATGGGGTTGATAAGGGGTAGTTTTCCATGTCTGCCTTTATTAAATAAAGCTGCGGCTATATTCCAACCGAGGAACTATGATAGCCCAGGTGGTTTGTGCAGCGCAGCGGGCTGCTGGCGTGCCCGGGTTCGACTCCCAGCAACTGCAAATTTTTTTGCTGGGTTTTTTTATTTGCATGGGAATTTTGCATGGGACTGTTGGGCGGGAAGTTTGGGCGCGTTTTTTTTCTTTCTCAAGCTGCAAAACGATTTGGATGGCGCCATACAGCTCAGCGACGGATGGAATTCTCCCTGCCTATAAATACAGTGCCGCTCTCTGGCTTTGGTTGCTTGCTTTCTCCTTCTATCCTTTGCTTCTTTCTTTGCACTTGTTACTCCACGTTCGGTTAGATCACAACGCAATGCTTGCTGCCTTTGATCTCAACGTTCGGTTGGAAGAAGATGATGACAATGACTTCGATCTAAACACTGGTAAGCAAATGAACACAATGGTGACTTTGCTTGCCTTCTTCCTTGGTAGCTTTTCACTACGGTGCCTTTGGTTTGTTTAGATGCCGATGCCTTGAGTGTGAACGGACATGAAGATGGCGATGCCGACGGCGACAGTGACGCTACCTTGGTTGCTGACGAACACGAAGATGCCGACGGCGACGGCGACGGCGACGCTAGCTTGGATGTGAGCGAACATGAAGATGCCGACGGCGGCTTTGATCTAAACGACCCTGAACATGGTAAGCATGCCAACCTCGTCTTCTTCTCTACATGCACGTCCTATTGATTTATCATGTTCTTCTCTTGATTATAGGATTTGATTTGAACCTACCACTAGATGAATTTGGAGCGGTTGATTTTGATTATGTGCAAAACCTAGCTGGTAAGCATGCCTACATTCCGGTTGATTTTTTTCATTATAAGATCATGTTGTTAGTACCATTGCTAGCTTCTTTTTTCATTAGAAGATCATGTCGTGAATACTACCATTGCTAGCTTCTTCTTTTTTTCATTACAAGGTCATGCCGTGAGTACTACCATTGCTAGCTTCTTTTTTCATTACAAGATCATCCAACCGAAGCATAGCTATTTTTTCATTATGTTTACATGCCATGAGTAAGCTTGTTTTTCCTTTACTTTTAGATCATGCCGATCAACTAATCGAACCGAAGCATAACTATTCTGATAATGTGAGACAACAAGTGTACCAAGCATTGTTGATGAGAAGCAAGAATGGACGCCTAGGCAAGAAAGATACATCAATTGTTTCTGAGCAATTTGGAGTGAAGATTAGAATAGTGCGGCGCATATGGAAGAGAGGTAAAAATCAACTTGCTCAAAACATTCCGGTCAAGGTTCCTAATTTAAAGAAAGGTAGAAGTGGAAGTAAAGCAGTCCCTGTTGATTTGGAAAATTTGAGAAACATTCCTCTCCAACAAAAAATGACTCTAGAAGATGTCTCTAGTAGACTTGGAATTAGCAAAACTAGGTTGCATAAGTATTTGAAAAAGGGTATGCTTAGGCACCATTCTAGTAGTGTCAAACCTTACCTCACGGAGGTGAACAGAAAAACTAGATTGAAGTGGTGCATTGATATGATTGACCAAAGTTTGCTTGATGATCCAAAATTTAAGGATTTGTTTGATATTGTGTTTATCGATGAGACGTGGTTCTATCTCTATCAAAAATCAGAGAGGTACTACTTGCTACCCGATGAAGATGAACCACATCGTAGTTGCAAAAACAAGAACTACATTCATAGGATCATGTTTTTGTGTGTTGTTGCACGACCAAGATTTAGAGATGGAGTATGTGTGTTTGATGGCAAGATAGGTTGTTTTCCACTTGTTACTATTGAGCATGCTATTAGATATAGTCCTTATCGGCTCCGTGGTGAGGAAGTAATCAAGACAATCTAGTCAATCGCACGGGACGTCATAAGAGATTTCATGATAAATAAGGTGTTGCCGGCAATTAGAGCAAAGTGGCCAAGAGAAGATTTGCACAAGCCAATATTCATACAACAAGATAATGCTCCTGCTCATTTGAAAGTGGATGATCCCCAGTTTTGTGAGTGTGCTAAACAACATGGGTTTGACATTTGCTACTAATGCAACCAGCCAACTCTCCAGATTTTAACGTTTTAGATTTGGGTTTCTTTCGAGCTATCCAAGCAATTCAGTACAAGGAAAATGCTAAAACATTGAAAGAGCTTATTCCAGCAGTGCACCAGGTAAAAGATCTAATTGCAGTTGATTGTTTCAATAAAAAGCATGATAAGACAGTAAAAATCTAATTCCATCAACACTTGTTTTGTAGGCATTCTTGGAGTACAGCCCATGGAAAGCAAAAAGGATATTTGTAACATTACAAACTTTGTTGAAGGAAGCAATGAAAGTTAAGGGTTGCAACAATATAAAGATTCCTCACTTGTAGAAGCAAAGACTAGAGAGGGAAGATAGGCTGCCACTGCAAATTCCTTGTGAACCTTCATTGCTAGCCGAAGCCATAAGTAGTCGCCCTGCAAATTAGAACATGCAATTCAGTTTATGCAAATTAGAAAATTGCTAGCCAAATGCCTACTGTTCCAATGCATGTATTGTACCTTACTGTTTGGCTTGCAATTTAATTCTTGGTGTTATTTTTTGCTTGTTTCTTCTTCTCCCTCTCCTCCAACTTCTCAATAACTTCTTCTGGGAGAATGATGGTGTTACCAGACATTTGAAGTTTCTCCACGTCAGGAATGTAAAACTCACAATCAAATTTTTCCATGTCATCAAGCACTTGTGCAAAGAAGTCATAGTCTTCATGCAAAAGGCCACAACGTGAACACCTGCGAGCGTTGCGGTGAGCTTGCTTGCAGGCTTCTCCAAAGACGCCGCCAGCATGGAACGTGCTGCAGCGAGGACAATGGACCACTGCGTTGATGTCCAGCACCTCCTCGACGGAGTCGGGCACCACCTCGACCAAGTCTGGCACCTCCTCGACGGAGTCTGGCACCACCTCGACGGAGTCTGGCACCTCCTCGACGTCTAGCAAGACAAAGTCGGAAACGAGGCGTCGAGCTACGGCGGCATCACCGTGTGTGCCAGGAGAGTCGTTGGCGCTTGGAGAAGGGTTGGTGTTGCTCTAGATGTGGCGCGGCAAGAACCAGTCGTCGCGGTCCATGCTCCACGCCACCGCGGCGCACGGAGCGCGGACCACGGCGTCGGGCACGTCCTCGACTCGCTGGCGCATGTGGCGCCCGAGGTGGCGTTCGTTGACGGCGGCTGGGCGCGCCGAGCGCCGTGGCCGAGCGACGCCCCGTCCATGCTCCACGCCGCCACGACGCCGGAGCGCGGACCAAGGCGTCACCGGCGTCGGGCAAGTCGGCGCATGGAACGGCGGGTGCGTGGCGGCGAGCGCCATGGCCGTCGGCAGGTTCTGGGACGGCCTCCGCGTCCGAGAACTCCACCAGCAATGGCCCGAAGGATGGCAGATCCTGCACCGAGCTGCTCACCGCCGCGGGAAGCGCCGTCTCGTCGGTGTTGTTGGAGTCAATGCTCAGGAAATCCATGGCGAGCGGTGCTATGGCCGCGGGAACCGAGTTCTAATCGGCTGGAGCGGCGGCAGCGGCAGCAAGTTCCTATCTGCGGCGAGTTCCTATTGGCTGGAGCTGTGAGGAGATGAAAGCGAGTGGTGCTGTGGGAGATGGAGTCCGCCACGCGTTGTGGCCTGTGGGAGACGGATGCGAGCGATTAATGCGGGTAAGTTACGAGACGGAGGAGTACTTGAGTTCACATTCAAGACGGAGGAGTACTTGAGTTCACATTCAAGTCAAACCTTACTAAACGGACGGCCAACGGAAAGGACAGCAGCAGTGGAAGAATTAGTACGTGAGTTGAACAGGCAGGCCAACAGATGGGAACGGGCGCGTGTGCGAGGGTAGTCTCGTCCAAAACCGTCGGCGCTGCATCGATAGCCGGTAGGACGTCAATTTTTTCGGAATCGCGGTGTTGGCCCAAAACGTCCGTTTTTACGGAACGGAGGGAGTATGTTCACTATGAGCTTCCCTAATTTTTCTTCAAGCACTTCTTTTTCTTGATTCACTACAGCTACACAAGCAAAGGATTTGACAACCTTATCATATTGCCTAGCGAGTGAATCATACTTACAAACCAAGGAGGCATTCTCAGATTTGAGAGCCTCAAGTTCCTTGGCCAAGGAGCTCGAAGCTTGATTCTTCTCAATCTTTCCTCCATTGGTTCTCTTCTTCTTTTCCTTCTTAGACATCAAGCAAGTGTTGGTGCCTTTGTTGGCACCGGTCTAACTGGTGGTGTGCACTGGTTTGACCGGTCCCTATAGAGGGATAGGGTCTTTGCTTCCATGGCCTTCTCCCTGCTTGGGAAGTGACACTTGAGGCTCAATTATGTTGAATGAAGACTTTGATCACTCCTCAAGTGTTTTCTTCATGGTTCTCTCTTGATCAATCCATTTGGGCTTCTGAAATTCTTCTCGAAGCATTTCCCAAATGGTGTGTGCATCAACTCAATCTTTTCCCGAGGAAAGCCCATCCCTATACTGATAGGAGAAGAACCCGACTCGGCATTCTTAAAAAAAGAGGGGAAGCAGAACCAAGTCAAGATGGCATGGGTCGCCCAGTGATAGGACAGATATAAAGCTTAGACCAATAGGCATCTTTGGGAAGCCGGTTTTTAGGAAATAAAGTCTATTAGTATACTACCTCTTGGAGTTCTAGTTGATATCCATTCTGTTTGAGTGCCATATAGCTTTTCCTATTCAGTTCTAGAACTAGTGGTTACAACGATCGAGGGCGAGGATAGGAAAACCGTACCCACCTTTTCTTTTAACGAAAGCCGATGCTTGTCTCCACCGACAACTAGAAAATTTCTCGTCATTATAGGGGTATGGGGTTCGAGACAAAGAAAGATCAAGGCAGCATATCATATGAATTCCTGCACCTCATCACTCAAGGTACTACAAATGTAGTTAAATACTCGAGAGTTGCATTGCCACTGTTCTAAGTCCTCTAGGGATGATTTTGACAAGTCAATTTTGTTTTCCCTAAGATGAGGAGGTAGAATACTAGCAACAACAACCTTCTCGGCAAGTGTACCCATGGTCCTAATGAAATTGAGTACATAAATTGACTAAGAAGCATAGTTTGAGTCATCTAGAGCTAGAGGCTCAAAAGGTACCTTACTAATAGTCGACATAGTCAAAACTCCAAGCGGTTAAGCTCAAATCGGAGCACCAAACTTTGATACCAATTGAAAGGACCTTGATGACACCTAGAGGGGGTGAATAGGTGTGACGACCAACTTAAACGTTTCTTCCCCGAAAACTTGAGCTGCCAGTGTCCACCAGTCAGACCGTTGGTGATGACCGGTCAGACCGGTCACTGACTATGCTTCGCAGGAGGCACCGGTCAGACCGGTGTAGCACAAAGCACCTGTAAAAATAGCTTTATGCTCCTCTTGACTTCTAGCACAAATCAAACTTGATGAGTGGCCTTGGTAGATGATCACAAGTAGGGTAATGATCCCTGCACACACAAATAACACACCCAAGTATATCGCAGGGGAAGCAAATCAAATATGCTAGAAAATAACTTAGAGAGGCAAACCATAAAGAAATGCAAGTATTTGTTCACCTCCCACTAAGGAAAGGCTACGTCTCCGTTGAGGAGCTTGTAAGGGAACTTTCCCACAACAAGTCGAGTCTCTTTTAACCACTTTCCTCCTTTCCACTAAGACGATATTTTTCATGAAGAGGCAAGATCACAGCCCTCACAAACTTGTCGTTGCTCACCACAACCTTGGGAGCTAGCTGGCGACGCCTAGCCGTCTAGGAGGCAAACCTCCCAGAGTAACAAATGCTTCGATGCTTGTAGACGCGAAATTGAAGTGCTCAAGCTATGGGAATGCTCTTGTTATTAGCTCAAATAGATGCTCTTGAGCTCACTCTCTCAACCCAACACAAATACATGGCTTGAATCCGCAATTCTCACAAAGAGAGGTTGGGGAGAGCCACTAAGGCTTAGGGCTTGCAAGAATTGGCTTAGGAGCTCAGCACAAACACTAGAAACAACAACCCTCAATTTGTAGGAGGCTTGAGGGTTTTTATACCCCTCAAAGGAGAAAACTAGTCGTTAGTTGTCGCGCGGCATCGGTCAAGTCGGTGTTCGAAAAACTAGTTGTTGGGCTAGCGGCACCGGTCAGACCGGTGCCCCTGACCGGTCAGGCCCGAGGCACCCCCAAAACCCTTTCTATGACTCTAACACTTCACCAAAGAGATGAAGTAGCTCAGGTTGGGTTAGGAGGGTTTGTTAGCACACTTTTAGACTTTCAAGGCTAATTCTCACTTAGGACAACTAATGAACACTTTGACTTTGGTCAACTTGCTAATGTTGCATCCCTTTTGATAGTACAACATACCTATACTCAAGATTGAATAAAAACACCATGACAACCTCTTGAGCTTGAATATCTTCAATCTTGCCATACTTGAACAATATACACTTGAGGGCTTTCAACTTAGCCTATGTCTTGAGCATGTCCATACTTGAGCTTGTGACTTAGATCTGTCCATCTAGCGTAAGAATGCCCACCTGGATCCACAAGTCACTCCATATTGCCAATCACAACACGTAGATGAGTCACATTACTTCCCTTAGTTAAGGCTTGGATATGATACTTCGAGACCACATGGATATTAAAACTTCACCTTAGCAAAACACTAATGGCAGCTTAGCTAAGGCCCCAAAGATTGCTTAGTCCCTCGCTCTAGTCATCTCGGTTGATCTCTTCATCACTTACCTGATCCACATTGAGTTTGGTTTTGCTTCATCCATAATTATCCTTCACTAGAAAACCCGCTTCAAATGCTTCTTCTTGTTTGACAATGGATATGCAAGTTTCCAATTAAGGACCATAACGTCTACACTCATCTTTGTGTCCTCTTCAATTACCGCATGAAGCCTTGCAAGTAATTTAGAGAGAATTATCATCTTCTTTTTCTATGATCCTTGTACTTTAATCAAGCCACTATATGTACCGGAGACCATAAGTTGACCTTCTCAAAATATCCCCTAATATCTATCTTCATTTATTGTTTGATATTTGCCACTATGCCTTTGGATCACTCATATTTTTTTTCTCCGATGTGAGTGCCAAGGGGTGAGACCTGGACAGATCCGCTAGGGGGCGACTGTAAAACCCCAGATTTTCATAGAAAATCCGAATCCCTGTACCATCGCGATAGTCCCTGGATCAGTGGCTATCGCGTACAGAACATCTCACAGATAAATACACAAAGTCATACATCGCATCACATAAGGATAAAAGTACATAATTTATTACATGTACATTATGGAGTACATCATTACAAGCCTCTTGGCTGAATCAGAGTGAAAATTCTACGCAACGGCAGCTATCATCTCAAAAGGGTCTCCATCTTTTATTCTTTTCGCCACAAGCATCCTTGAACGAAGCGACGCATCCCTCAGTCGTACCATCCATCGGCGTTGATGTCGAACTCGGTCTCGTACCCTGCACACCCAAAGTCTATCCCCAAGGAGTGGGATAGGTCCACGTCACCAACTGTATGCAGCTTTAAGTGGCCTAATCATCTAAAGGGAGGAAAAGAGACAAGGAAGCGGCTATGTTTTCCTGTGCGGCAGCAGCAGAGTATAAACAAGGTATCTCCAACAAGTTCCCAAATCCCAAGTCTCTCAACACAACTCGGAACCACCTGGTCACCCAGGGACCCATCTCC
Organism: Cenchrus americanus; assembly: GCA_947561735.1. NCBI lineage: Eukaryota > Viridiplantae > Streptophyta > Magnoliopsida > Poales > Poaceae > Cenchrus > Cenchrus americanus. The sequence continues at coordinate 16,225,335 of OX387241.1, forward strand.
ACAACCTACTCATGTCTAGGGTTGGTGCGAGAACTTCCTCTCCTCGCACCTCAATGATTGCAATCGGATCGACGAGGTAGATGGAGCCTCTCTCCTCTAGCCGGCTGCAACCACGACTCACCACACACACTCCTATAGGGGGAGGTAGAAATCCCAAAACATGAGGAACGAACATGTCATCTAGGTTGTGTCCATGACCGAGGACGCGGCTATAGCTATAGATCGAACAACTCTGCAGAGTGTGTACACCTGTACCCATCCCGGAATGGCGCTCGACCGGTGTACGGCCGACCGAGCCCATCCTACCGGGCGAACTCTCGGTAGTTACGGTCCCATCCTGCATCCGGCCCTCAAAACGGTCCCCCCACAGAAGGGACAGCACCGAAACTATGAAATGCTCCCGTGTGGCCACACGGGAGTCGCTCTGAGAGGGTGGTCTCACCTCCACCGCTCCCCCACTGATATCCCGCTATCCTCCTAAGCAGGTATGGTTCCGCACTTGCCGAGCTCAACTCGGCCCTAACCCCACGCTTGGCAGGGTGGTGTGTACGGAAGTCCTATAGACAAGTTGATCCACTCGGTTTCCGACGGGGGCGAGCTCATATCCTCCACGCGCAAGTAAAACCCCAACACCTAGGCTCCGAAAACCGTAAAAGTAGGGGTACACTGAGGAGTGCACCCCTATCCCGATCCCAGATCGGTTGTCTCGAGCTCACCCCCGCCAAGGTATCCAAAACGCCTTCTCCTGCCGGTTTTACCCCACACACGCCAAGAACCACTATTCCCAACCCAACACAGGCATCGCGAAGCTCAGCGTATATACACGCTTATATAAACATATAAATTAGTAGGGCAATCAAGGACAAGATAATTAAAGAGGCAGTGCAAGGTTCATCATCATGCATTTAAAGTAAAGCGCTAGCAATTCTACTTAGAAATGCCTAATAGGAATTTCAGAATCAGTCGGGCGCGAACCTGGGGTCGGGTAGTCCTCCGCGGCGAAGTCGTCGGCGTAGTCGAACTCCGGGATCAGCTCCCCGTCTCCAGCTGCTCCTAATAGCGTGAAAAAAAAATAAATAGTGGTCCTATAGCAATTAACTCCAAAGGAACACAAATAAGAGCCAAAAGAGAGCAATCACTAGCCTAGCTCGGAGTTTAAGACTTTAGAAAATTTCTGGAAAAGGTTTTACAATTTTCGGAGTCAAAACGGATTTACTAGGGCTTTTCAAAGATAAAATAGTGTTTATGAAAATAAAATACGTTTAAACCCCATATAAAGTTCCAGCCACACGAGATCCCCAGATCAGGTGCGGCTCGGGCCTCCAGCGGCTCAGCGCGTGGCCTGGCTCCCATTGGCTGCCGCAGGAGATCCGGCTGGATGCCGTGCGGCACGGCGCGGTGCAGGCCAACCTGCGCCTCAGGACAAGAGTGGTGAGCCACACCGGATCCTGGTGGATTGGATACGGCCACGCCAGCATGTGGCCCTTCATGCACAAAACAATCCCCGTGGTTTCACTGGTGACTCAAGGTGTTTGACGAAAAGCCCAGACGAGAAGCGACGGCGCGGGATGACTTCGCCGGCGGCGAAACCTCACGGCGCCTGGGCGACCGGCCCCTACTGGATAACCTCAAGGGACCCCCTTGGGTCGCTGGGCTCGAAGGAACGCAAACTAGAGGGTGGTGGCCGTCGCGGCGAGGTCATCGCCGGTGTGGGCACGACGACGTCGGCGCGGCGAAGGTGCTCGGCAGGTGGTGCGGGTGCTCCTTTCTGGTGAGGTGCCGCGTGAACGTGCGTGCGAAGGCGTGCGCTTGGGTGCGCGCATGTAGGGTGTACAACACGGCTAGGCTCGGCGTTGGCCGCAAAGGGGGCGACACGGCGGGAACCGCGGCGGAGCTCGGGCGGCGCCATGGGTGGCGGCGGGCAAGGCGACCGCGGTCGGCACAAGCACGCGTGCGAGGAAGCTACGGCCAGCAGCGAGACGTGCACTCGGCGACCAAGAGGACGGCGCTCTCTCCCCTGCGACCACGCGCGTGAAGCATCTGACCACGGGGAGGCCATGGCACAGAAACGCATCCTCGAGGCCCGACGCAAGAAAAGGGACCAAAGGTCCAGCCTCGCCTTCCGGGTTGGCGTTGAAGGATCGGATGGCGACTAGAGAGGGGGGAGTGAATAGTAGTCGGTAAAAATTCTTCTCAAAGAACCCGGCCTATACCCTAGACAAATCCCGGTCACACACGAGCGATGGATCGTATTGCACACCAACCGCCAAGACAACAAGGTTATGGATCAACCTCAAGTCTTAGGAACGATTCTTTGAAGCACACACAGAAGCACGAAAGAAGGAAGGAAGGAATCGAACCAAAGAGCAAAGCAGTCAGGCACTGGCGGACTGTCCGGCTATGTGGGGCGGACTGTCCGCACAGGCCGCACGGACTGTCCGGCAGGGTATCGCGGACTGTCCGCACCCGTGCCGCGGACCGTCTGGCCTAGAGCCGCGGACCATCCGTTAAATCCAATAGAACCTCCAGTAGCGAACCCCGAAAAACGGACCGTCCGCGGGGAGCACGCAGACTGTCCGCCAGGCACCCGCGGACTGTCCGCCCGGCACACGCGGACCGTCCGAAACCTCGTCCAACGAAAACTCAAAGCCACAACAGATCAAAAGCGAAGACGAGCAAGAACACAAAGAACACACGACGAACACTGTGCGCGCGGACCATCCGCCAGGCCCTCGCAGACCGTCCGCGAGGCACGAACAGAACTGAAAACCGCTCGACCCCGAAAGTCAACACTACCAATCCATCACCGGATCTCCCAAACAGTAGAAGCTGTTGAGACAAGAGTTTGGGGACATGAAAAGCGTCAACCAAGGATGCTATACCCCAAAAATTTCGCCTCCTAACTTCCTAAATCATAGGGAATCGCGAATACATTGAACACCACCAAAAGCTAGAGCTCCGGACGAAAATCCTTGAATCGAAGTGGTTTCCCGGCGTTTGAGGGCACAAGCTCAATCCCAAAGATGCACAAGACATCCATCCATGTTTCCCTCAAAGAAATCTGGGGAGAAACCCACTCAAATCCACGGAACCACACCAAGAACAAAGGCACCAAAAACAAGCACGAAAAAGACCACGAAATTCACAACGCCGAATCTTCTATACAAACCACGAAAGATTCACAAGGTCTAGCATGCCGCCCTAGCATCCATACCTCTCAACAAATCTCTCATGAAGCTCTCATGCTAGCCTAGAGAAAATGGAGAAGAAAATGTCTCGGGAAAATGAGAAATGGGAGGGAGGAAATGAAACCCTAAGTCGCGGAGAGAGAGAGCCATCCACACACACTCATGGCTTATATATCGGGTCCCGCCGGTGTGGGAAATGACTCGACTACCCCTAACTCAACTACTGGCGATACAACACATGCAGGGGCATTTATGTAATGTTTGTGGGTCTTGCCATCGGACGGCCACGCCTTCGCCGCACCCCGCGTCCTCCTGACGCAAGCCATGCGATCCCGCCGCGTGTCCTCCTCTTCGAAGCTTCCCGACATGCCCGGATCCCGTCTCCGTCGTGTTGGGCCTTCGGACTTGGTTTTGAGGCCCAAACCAAGAAACCGTCCTCTGATGGTTTTGTGGGAAAACCACCAAACCCCGTGTGCTCGGCCCGGCCTCCCACCAAGCCTCTTGACTCGACCGCCACCGTGCACCGGTGAAAGTGCATCTAGGCCCCTAAGTGGATTTTGGTGAATTGAATGACAAGGCGATTAAAGGACTAACGTTTTTGTTTAAGATCGTGAGCGAGGTTTTCATTATATATTCATGAGCTACTTTTGAAGTATTTTATATATGGATGTATTTTATGGCTCACATCTACAAAGATGAGTATTTGGTGCAAGGCTTCATGAGTTTATTAAAAGAGAACAAGATGATGAGTACACATTTCATGGTTCTAAAAATGGAAGCTTGCATATCCGTTGTCAATCAAGATCAAGCATTTGAAGCGGGACTTTCAAATGAGGGTTAATTGCGTGTGAAGCAAAGTGGAACTCAAAGTGGATTGGATAAGTGATGAAGAGATCAACCGAGATGTCTAGGGTGAGGGACTAAGCAATCTTTGGGGCCGTAGCTAAGCCACCATAAGTGTTTTGCTAGGGTGAAGGTCTAGCATCCGTGGGGTCTTCAAGTATCATATTCAAACCTTAATCGAGGGAAGCTTTGCAAGTCATCAACTCGTTAAGATTGGCAACATGGAGTGGCCATGGATCCAAGTGTGCATTCTTATGCTATATGGAAAGATCCTAAGTCACTAGCTCAAGTATGGACATGCTCAAGTCAAAGGCTATGTTGAAAGCCCTCAAGTGGTTATCGATCAAGTATGGCAAGAATTGAAGTTGTTCAAGCTCAAGGGGTCATCAAAGCTCTTTTACTCTTTTCTTGAGTATAGGTATGCCGTACTATCAAGAGGGATGCAACTTAGCAAGTTGACCAAGTCAAAGTGCTCATTAGTTGACCTAAGTGAGATCTAGCCCTTGAGTGTGCTAACCAACCCTCCTAACCTAACTCGGGTCATTTCATCTTGATGGTGAAGTGCTAGTTTCTCTAAAAAAGGTTTTGGGGCAACTCGGGGCCCGGCCGACCCCGTCCGACCGTCGAGGCACCGGTCCGGCCGGTGCCGCTAGCCCAACGGCTAGTTTTTCATACACCGGTCTGACCGGTGTAGGGCTCCGGTCTGACCGGTGCCACCCGGGTCTAACGGCTAGTTTTCTTCTTTGAGGGGTATAAATACCCCAAGCCCTCTTCGTGTGTGGGCTGCCGTCGCTTCTAGTGTTGTTGCTTGAGATCCCAAGCCATTTCTAACTAGCTCTAAGCCTTAGTGGCTCTCCCCAACCATCTCTTTGTGAGATTTGTGGATTCAAGCCATCATCTTTGTGTTGGGTTGAGAAAGTGAGCCTAGGAGTGACTTTGTGAGCTAACAAGAGCAGGTTCCATAGCTTGAGCACTTTGGTTACGAGTCTACAAACTTTGGTGCATTTGTTTCTCTTGGAGGTTTGCCTCCTAGACGGCTAGGTGTCGCCGGCTAGCTCCCAAGGTTGTGGTGAGCAACGGGAAGTTTGTAAGGGCTGCGATCTTGCCTCTTCGTGGAAAAGATCACCTTAGTGGAAAGGAGGAAAGTGGTTGAAAGAGACCCGGCTTGTTGTGGGAATCGTCCCTTACAAGCTCCTCAACGGAGACGTAGCCATTCCTCAGTGGGTGGTGAACTTCGGGAAACAAATCCTTGCTTCCTCGTGTGGTTCTTCTCTCTAAGTTGTTTTTCTAGCATATATCATTTGCTTCCGCTTCGATCTACTTGGGTGTGTTACTTGTGTGTGCGGGGCTCATTACTCGCTTGTGATCATCTACAAGAGCCACACCCCGAGTTTGGTTCGTGCTAGAAGCCAAGAGGCGCTTGAAGTTGTTTTTGCGGTGTTCTCTCGTGCTACACCGGTCCGACGGTGAGGTGCACCGGTCCGACCGGTGTCATCCGTGAAGACCGATTGTCGACCGGTCCGACCGGTCACCACCACCGTCCGACCGGTGGAGCACTTGTCGGCTCAAGTGATTTGGGGGAAAAAGTTTAATTCGGTCGTCACGCCTATTCACCCCCCCCCCCCCTCTAGGCGACATCAAGGTCCTTTCAATTGGTATCGAGCTTGGTGCTCCGATTCGAGCTTAACCGCTTGGAGTTCTTCGATGTCGACAACTTGTGAGGTACCGTTTGAGCCTCTAGCTCTAGATGGCTCAAACTATTCTTCTTGGTGCTCTAATGTTCACATTGCACTTAAGGTTTTGGGCCCTACCGCCGAGAGCATTATGGTTGCGAGTATCCTTCCAAAGGATGAGACATGTGTCTCGCCAATGGACTTGGAGAAGAAGCGACTTAATGCTCTTGTTACTAACCTTTTGTGTAGTTGTGTATGTAGCGAACTAAAGTACATTATCCTGAAGAGCAAAAAGATTTCCGAAGATGCTCATCTCATTTGGAAATTACTACTTGAGTTGGTAAACACCAAATGGGATGAACTCGAGAGTGATGATGAAGATGAGTCAGTGGAGATGTGCCCTACCTCTACAACATCCACTGAGCCTCAAGCATCAAACCTCAAGCAAGAAGAAGAGCAAAGAAGCGAAGACGCCGTCTCTCTCTGCGGGGACCGGTCGGACCGGGACACCCACCGTCGGACCGGTGCCGCAGAGGCACACCAACTTGCTTGATGGCCAAGAAGGAGAAGAGAAGCAAGAAGAAGAGACAAGCCAAAGGGGCTAAGGACCAAAAGATTGAAGCCTCAAGCTCTTCGTCAAGAGAACTTGAGCTTCTCAAATCCGAACTTGCATCCTTGGTTTGTAAGTATGAAACATTGGCTAACAAATATGATCATGACATCAAATCCTTTGCTTGTAGAGCTAAATTAGAAGAAGATGCCAATGATGATCTAGAAGCCAAACTAGCGAAGCTCACTAGCGAGCATATGGTCCTACAAGCTAATCACAATGAACTTGAACTTTCCTTTGAGAAGCTTGTTGATTCTTATGCAACACTAGAGATAGCCCATGAGGTTGTGCTTTCATCGGTAAAATCTCTACAACCTCTATCTCACACATGCACTTGCTCACAAGTTCAAGTTGTTTTATCTAGCGCTAATGATTGTTTGTCTCAAGCAAGCCAATCTAGCATTGAGCATGTACTTGTAGAATCTTGTGAAGACCTCATTGCTGCTGAAAATGACAAACTAAAGCAAGAGGTCGAAAAGCTCCAAAAGGACTTGTGTGTGTTGAAGGAGAAGAGCAAAGTGCAACCTTCTCAAGATAACCGTGAAAGCACGGTGAAGAAGCTTGGGAAGGGATCAACCGCCACTAGTTCAACCCCTCAACAAGCTACAAGGTTCCACAAGCACAAGATTCAAGAAAAGAGCGAGGTTGGGCAAATCAAACCCCAATATCGCCCGATCAAGCACAAGGCACAAGAGTCACTCTCCAAGAAGCCTAGAAGCTCCAAAAAGTGGAGGGTGTGCTACAAGTGCGAGAGAGAAGGGACACCTTGCCAACTCATGCCCAAAAGCAACAACGGGCAGTGGCTCTGACCGTGACCGGTCAGACCGGTGCATGCCACAGGTCAGACCGGTGCTGGCCAGGACAGCCTCACTTCAAGCAAACAAGGCAAGGAAGCCACCTTCTCCAAGAACAAGTCTCAGAAGCAAGTGTAGAAAAGAAATTGTAAGGAATGGGGTGACCAACAAGAACAAAAGTCGCATTTGTTACGAATGCCGTCAAAAGGGTCACATGGGCAAGGATTGCCCAAATGGTAACGTTCCTAAATCAAACCTTGTCCATTATGATTTCCATAAGCTTAGGAACGATAAGAATAGAACTTGTGCTATGAGGGAGATTAGTTCACCTCATTGTAGCATGAGAACTATTTGGGTTCCTAAGCACCTTGTGACTAACCCAATAGGACCCAACAAGTGTTGGGCACCGAGGAATGCTTACTGAGCTTGCGGTTGAAAGAGATGCATTGAGCACATGGTTGGAGGACTTAGAAATCTTGATGAATTCAATTGACCATGTGAAGAGCAAACTCATATATTTTGTGAAATCAATGACATCTCGGTAACTAATGTGCCCGATTGAGTCTAAGTCACTTTGGTTCTTGGTGAACACTCATGTGAAGCTCTTCTTGCATGAGCAAAGCATGAGGTGGTGACTTTGACTATTTTTTATGAAGATTTACTTTCTCATGCCATTCGATACCTTTAATGGCTCTCTAGTAGAGCAATACCTTATCCTTGGATGCGGGTCCGAAATTAGTGATACATTCACTCACTCAAGGAAAAGGGAAGGAAAAATCACCAAAATGGGTCGGAGGGTGGTCACCGGCTCGGCCGTGGTGATGTGCACCGGTCCGACCGGTGCCAACGCAGCCGTAAACTTGAGCGGGTGACCCGCACAAGTGCCGGGTGACCCGTACGCCTCGAATGCTTTGCAGGGTGACCCGCATGAGTGCCGGGTGACCGGGGTTGTCCAAACCCTCAAGATGAAGGGTGATTTGGCGTCAAAGGTTATGAGAAGCCGAACACATGTCAATTATCAAATCATTTGTGTGTTTTGACCAAGTTTTGGAATGAGCCTCAACATGTTCTTGATTGAGCAAAGTGCCTTGGTCGAGAAATTCAAATTCTCTAGCACTACTTAAGGGGGAGCTCATTACAAAACTTGAGTCACTTATGGGACTAACAACTTCTTCTAAGTGATATTGTAGTCTCATTCGTTTATGCATATCAAAGGAAGCTCTCGATAAGCGTAACCTCCTAAAGAACAAGTAAGAGCTAACATTGTTTGAAAGTTAGTATATGCACAAATGAAATGGTCTTAAGGCAAAGGTATGTGTTCACGAAACTCATTGAAATACCGTAATGCATCTAGGCCATAACAACATGCTAGTGTGCCATCCTTGGCATGTAATTGCTTCAAATGGACCTCTTGCGCTCCTCTCTAGATATTTGGTTGATATCTTTTCTTCTACTCGTCTTTGTGTCTCGAGGATGGAGATATGAGCCAAATATGCTTGTTAGGGCATTCATTTGAAGTGGATGCATGCATTTTGTGATATAGGATAGATGTTTTCGAAAAATCAACTAGCATGAACAGGAAGTGTGCTTTCTTTGAAAAATATTTGGTTCTTGGTCTTAGTGACCCAATCAACTTAGTTGTGACTATAGTTCTCCTTGTTTGATTGATGGCTAGTCACGCTTAAGAAGATTTTCTCAAGTCCCTAAAAATCCATTCTTTTTATCTCTCTCAATCTTGGAAGAATCAAGAATTCGCAAATTAGATTGGTAATCCTCATTCTTCTAAGAATTGATGGTTTTTGGATCAATATCAACTTAATATCTCTTATCCAAGACTTCCCTAAAGGTTGAAATAAAAAATTCGTGTTGTGGCTCAATTTTTGTTTCTCAAGGCCGCACCGGCCGACGTGCAAGCCACCGTCCGACCGGTGGTGAACTTGAAGTCACATAATCGTGTTTATGCAACCTAAGTGGATGAGAATTGGTCTATAACATATCCGGAGAAGTTTTAAGGAGCAAAATCTCAAAAAGGAGGAAAAGGGACGGTAATACCGAGGGAATGTCGGTTCTACCGATAAGGACTCTCTCGTTGAATTTTATCGGGATCTTCGGTTCTACCGATGGGGGGCGGAAAAACCGATATGGCCTCTCCGGCTTGACTGCGGCCGTCCACCGGTCGACCGGTGGCCGTCACCGTCCCGACCGGTGACGCCGGCGTCGGCCCCGTGGGGCCACGGAAAAGGAATCCTTTTACCCCCCCTTCCCTTCTCTCTCCTCCATCATTCACCATCCCACCACTGCCTCCAAACCGTGAACACCTCCTCCATCTCCTCTCTTTCATCTCTCTCACAATCCATGGTGATTTGAAGTTTCAACCAAGGAAAAGCCTCAAGATTGGAAGCAAAAGGATCTCCTAAGGCCCCTCTTCACTTTCCCCTTCGTGTTTCTCGGATTCAACTCGAGTTCATCTCTCCAAAGGTATTCAAACCTTTCTTTTGCCCGATCTCCTCACTTGGTGCAAAGTTTTGAATTTCCTTTGGTAGAACATCTTCCGAGATCACCTAGAAGACATTCCTATAGATCCATAGCGTTTTGTTGGACACATTGTGAGAAATCACAAATTGGGTTCGGACGGCTTTCACCGGCTCGACCGGTGGCGGGTCACCGGTCCGACCGGTGGCGCATGTCCACCCCAAAATGTGTTTTTCTTCTTGTTTTTCAACACATATCTTTTCTAGGATGTCTTTTGTTCATATATACCAAATCTTAGATCAACGACTGCTCGGATTGATTGTGAGAGCTATTGGCTCTCGTTGCCGGGTGGCACCGGTCCGACCGTGCCCCTCACCGGCTCGACCGGTGCGGCCCGAAACGTACCCGCTTGTTCCGAACTTTCAAGCTTTAATTCCATTTCAATTCAATCTTTTTCCCTAGAGTCTTATACACTCCCCGTCATCCTTTGTGTGACTCGGGACGGCGGCTATGGTGCGGGAAAAGGAAGGGGCTAAGAAAAGAAGAGAAGAAGTCCTCACTCGCCGAGGAGCCATCCCCGGTGATTTTGGGGAAGGGGGCGAGACCGTAAACATCGGCGGCAAGAGATTGAGACGCCGCTCAACTCAAGCTAGTGCCGAGGATCCCGATCTAGGAGGTGACACCGGAACAAGCGACGATGACAATGTTGAAGATGAGACTTATCCGGGTCGGTTTGAGTTGAGAAGACACCGGAGGCCGGGTCGGACGGCGATGGTGCCGGGGATGAGGATGAGGAGGAGGATGAGGAGGAAGAAGAAGAGGATGTGGATGCCATGGAAGAGGACGACGACGATCAGGGTAGGCTGAGGATCATGCCACCTACCTACATTTATCCTGATCGGCCGGTTAAGTACCACGGGTCAGGGATGACCAAGGCCCTGAAGAAGCTAAGGGACAAGAACCCTTATGAGGAGGGCAAGACCGCTTCGGATCCCGCATTTTGGGCTAAATTTCAGCAAGACTACTATGCTACGGTGATTATAAAGAAGCCCAAGATCACACACAAGGCTCGGTTGTGGATTGGGGGCACATGGCAAGGAAAGGAGACCCTATTTTTGATGAAGTAATCGGCAATCGTGAGAGGCAAAGGGTCAAGTCACTTATGGGGTTCCGACACGATTGGAACAAAGAGATCATTGCCCGCTTCTTTGCCACGGTGCACTTTGGTCACATTGAGGCCGACAGGGCCATGATTTGGATGACTAACGGCCAAAGGTACTCCATTACATTCCACGATTCTTGAGATGCTTTGGGATCATGGCGGGAGATGGGGAGTTGAGGAAGCTCCATGATGAGGGGGAGCTAGAGAAGGATGCTTTGCACGTGATGTACCCTCGCGGTGAGCATGCCAACTTTGGGAAAGTGAAGAACCTCTATACCTACTTCGCTGTCCTAAATAGGCTACTTAGGGTATCTATCACACCTAGAGATGGAAACCCCTCGGAAATCACTAAGTTTCGAAAAATTTGATGGTGGCTTTGAGGCCGGGAGCTCCGCAGTTCGGTGTCGGGGACTTCATTTGGCAAGAGATTAAGCATCTATCCGAGGACCCCAAGAAAATCACGGCTACGGCCCTTACATCATGTATATGATCGAAAATGTTGCAAAGACCGAGTTTCCGAAGAATGTCACTCACAAGCCTCTAAAGCTCAATCCAAGCAAGAATCCACGGGTTCCATCTCCTAGAGTTGAGCATGCACCGAACGGGAGGAAGAAATTTTTGAGGAGGGTGCGGGTCGGCCGGTTTCGCCTCCGTCGGTGCTCGAGCCGGCCGGCCGGTCCGGCCGGTGCCGAGCACCGTCCGACCGTGGGGAGGGCGGCGGCCGGCGCGGACCCCGCATCCACCTCTCCTTTGAAGAAGTTTCTCAACTTCATTTTTGGGATGTGTCGGAGCCGACATGACATCCGGGTGGAGCGGCAAAGGTCAAGACGGGCAAATAAGCAAATGCGGGACACGATGAAGCTCATGCACAATGCCCAAGGTTTTCAACCACCTCGCTCTCCTCCATCTCCAGAATCTCCTCCGGTTGAGATACCTTCCTTTGAAGAAAGGATGAGAGGATGGGCCAACTCGGAATTGCTTAACCAATATGGCCCTATGTTCTTCGAGTCCGAGCAAGGACAAGGATCATCCTCATCGATTCCTCCTCCACTCGCACCCTTTGTACCTCCTCCTCCGACGTAGCGGATCGTCTCACTTCATGGAACAGAGCAAGCACCCCCACCTCCTCCACCTCCCGAGCAAGTACACGATTGGGGCGCTCGCTTCTCCGCCGAGATCTTTGGCTACGACCCGTACTTCTATGGTAAAAACCGTGCTCCCATAGCTCATCCATCTCGGATCAACGTCTCGGAATCGATTTACCTAAACTCTCCTTTGCATTGGATTCTTGACGACTTTCAAATAGGAGGGAGCTCTCACCCGGAGACGGATCACAAGGACAATGATCGGTCGCTTCTTCTCCGTGCCCTTCTTGGATGCTTGATGACAAAGGGGGAGAAGAATTGCGATTAAAGCCTCAAGTTTGTCTTTGTCGTGGCTGTCGTTCGTGTTGCACCTGGCTCGACGGTGCCACTGCACCGTCCGGCCAGGTGCCTACCGGAAATTGAGAGAAATTGTGTAATAAGTTAGAATTTTAACTTAGTGGACTTGAGAACTTTTGTATGAGTGCCACTGTGTGTTTTAATCCTTATTGTAATATTTAAGCGACCTTATTGTTAGATTGTGATGCATGTTTTAAATGATGATTGTTTGTGTTGGCTAAATGGAGCAAGGTGATCTAAACCGACTTGCAACCCCGGCATGACCACCTTGGACCAAATAGCACACACTTCGTTGCTTTGTGCGGCGACCGGACTGCCGACCGGCCCGACCGGTCGGGGCACCGGTCCGACCGGTGCCGCCCGCTTGAGCGAGCCGGGCCGGACCGGACCGGCTCGACCGGTCGAGGGCACCGGTCCGACCGTGCCGCCCAATCGGCCTCATTTTTCTTTGCTTTGTGCATATCTTGTCATACGCATCACGGATTTTATTTTGTCGCTCACACATGTTGCACTCCACCGATTCTAAGATATAGGGGGAGCTCACACGTCTTTTCTTCCAAATTTGTGCTAATGGCATTTAAGGCCATTTTCTTGAAATCAAACTCAAAGCACAAATTAAGGGGGAGCTCTAGCTATATCTGAGAATCTAAATGCGCTTTATTGTTTTATTTGTAAGCTTTAATCGAGTTGTCATCAATCACCAAAAAGGGGGAGATTGAAAGTGCATCTAGGCCCCTAAGTGGATTTTGGTGAATTGAATGACAAGGCGATTAAAGGACTAACGTTTTTGTTTAAGATCGTGAGCAGGTTTTCATTATATATTCATGAGCTACTTTTGAAGTATTTTATATATGGATGTATTTTATGGCTCACATCTACAAAGATGAGTATTTGGTGCAAGGCTTCATGAGTTTATTAAAAGAGAACAAGATGATGAGTACACATTTCATGGTTCTAAAAATGGAAGCTTGCATATCCGTTGTCAATCAAGATCAAGCATTTGAAGCGGGACTTTCAAATGAGGGTTAATTGCGTGTGAAGCAAAGTGGAACTCAAAGTGGATTGGATAAGTGATGAAGAGATCAACCGAGATGTCTAGAGTGAGGGACTAAGCAATCTTTGGGGCCGTAGCTAAGCCACCATAAGTGTTTTGCTAGGGTGAAGGTCTAGCATCCGTGGGGTCTTCAAGTATCATATTCAAACCTTAATCGAGGGAAGCTTTGCAAGTCATCAACTCGTTAAGATTGGCAACATGGAGTGGCCATGGATCCAAGTGTGCATTCTTATGCTATATGGAAAGATCCTAAGTCACTAGCTCAAGTATGGACATGCTCAAGTCAAAGGCTATGTTGAAAGCCCTCAAGTGGTTATCGATCAAGTATGGCAAGAATTGAAGTTGTTCAAGCTCAAGGGGTCATCAAAGCTCTTTTACTCTTTTCTTGAGTATAGGTATGCCGTACTATCAAGAGGGATGCAACTTAGCAAGTTGACCAAGTCAAAGTGCTCATTAGTTGACCTAAGTGAGATCTAGCCCTTGAGTGTGCTAACCAACCCTCCTAACCTAACCTCGGGTCATTTCATCTTGATGGTGAAGTGCTAGTTTCTCTAAAAAAGGTTTTGGGGCAACTCGGGGCCCGACCGGTCCGACCGGCGGAGGCACCGGTCCGCCGGCCGGTGCCGCTAGCCCATCGGCTAGTTTTTCATACACCGGTCCGACCGGTGTAGGGCTCCGTCCGACCGGTGCCACCGGGGTCTAACGGCTAGTTTTCTTCTTTGAGGGGTATAAATACCCCAAGCCCTCTTCGGTGTGGGGCGCTTGCTTCTAGTGTTGTTCTTTGAGATCCCAAGCCATTTCTAACTAGCTCTAAGCCTTAGTGGCTCTCCCCAACCATCTCTTTGTGAGATTTGTGGATTCAAGCCATCATCTTTGTGTTGGGTTGAGAAAGTGAGCCTAGGAGTGACTTTGTGAGCTAACAAGAGCGAGTTCCATAGCTTGAGCACTTTGGTTACGAGTCTACAAACTTTGGTGCATTTGTTTCTCTTGGAGGTTTGCCTCCTAGACGGCTAGGTGTCGCCGGCTAGCTCCCAAGGTTGTGGTGAGCGAGCGGGAAGTTTGTAAGGGCTGCGATCTTGCCTCTTCGTGGAAAAGATCACCTTAGTGGAAAGGAGGAAAGTGGTTGAAAGAGACCCGGCTTGTTGTGGGAATCGTCCCTTACAAGCTCCTCAACGGAGACGTAGCCATTCCTCAGTGGGTGGTGAACTTCGGGAAACAAATCCTTGCTTCCTCGTGTGGTTCTTCTCTCTAAGTTGTTTTTCTAGCATATATCATTTGCTTCCGCTTCGATCTACTTGGGTGTGTTACTTGTGTGTGCGGGGCTCATTACTCGCTTGTGATCATCTACAAGAGCCACACCCCGAGTTTGGTTCGTGCTAGAAGCCAAGAGGCGCTTGAAGTTGTTTTTGCGGGTTCTCTCGTGCTACACCGTCCGACCGGTGAGGTGCACCGGCCGTCCGACCGGTGTCATCCGTGAAGACCGAGTGCTTGACCGGTCGACCGGTCACCACCACCGGTCCGACCGGTGGAGCACCTGTCGGCTCAAGTGATTTGGGGGAAAAAGTTTAATTCGGTCGTCACGCCTATTCACCCCCCCCCCCCCTCCTAGGCGACATCAAGGTCCTTTCAACCGGCTCGATCGTCCATGACTTCGTCTTGCTCGTCTCGCCACCATGTGGCCCGCACCTAGTCCCGCCGTCGACCGAGTCCCACGAACCGAGCCTACTTGTCTCTCCATCTCCCGGAGGCCTCTCAAGGCTGAAGACCTTTCGCGCCCGTTCTTCACCTGCAACAACACGAACTAGGCTGCAGCCTACACCTGCGCACTGAGCCAAGAGTCAGTCCAACACCCGTTGTCAATCACTCATCATTGAGGAGCGGTCATCCATCGACCACCGGGACGCTCCTAGTCCTCAGGCGTGCGCGCGTGCTGGGGTGCACGCTGGCGCGAGAGCGTCGTGCCCGCGTGGACGCACGCGTGAACGCTAACGCGCCAGCACGGGATCGTGAACGCGGGCAGCACGGTGTGGCGCACGACGGCGAGAAGGACTAGGCTAGGCAGATGGCGCGCGCGCGTTGATCAAGGCGGCGGCACCTGCAAGAGATTCAACCCAGCCTGGCTCGATGGCCGGCATCACCAGCGGCGGCGGCGCGGTGGCGCGGTGCGGCGACATGTTCCCCCTCGGCTCGAAGGCCGGGGCATCCACAAGGGCAGGGGAGTGCTCATCCTCACCTTGGTGGCCACGGGCCGTAGTGCAGGCGTTGGTGAAGTGCGGTGGCGCGGCTCGTCGGCGGGGAGGAAGACGAAGACGACGGCGGCGCGACGATGTGAAAGTAGAGGAAGCAGGGGAGGCAGGTGCGCTTGACGATGGCGGGTCCGGCTCCTCCCATGGGCGGCTCCGGTCTTTGCGACGAACGCACTCCCACGGGCGGCTCCAATCCCTCCTTCTCCTCCGGCGGGTTGGTGGGCGGACAGGGGAGTGGGTTCCCTTGAGGCGGCTTGGGTTGGGTGATCCCTGGGGGTCTCGGCGGCGGCTCTTATAGCAGTGGGCGGCGCGGGGGCACGTGGACGGCGGGATGCGCCGGGGGACGCGGGGCGCGCCGCGAAGGCGAGCCCACGGCCGCGCGCGCGCCGCTTTAGCTTTGGCTGTCAGCCAAAGTGGCAAAGGCGGGGGATGACGACGACGACGTCGGCGTGACCCCAGCGTGACGCAGCACGGGTCCCACTTGCCAGCAACGGCGCTCCGCGCGGCGGTAGGTAGCGTTTGGCAGGTTCGGTGTTGGGCCGCGGCTGGGCCGTAAAGGAAACCGGGCTAGAATTGAGGTTGGCGGCCCGCCAGGGTGTGGAAAGGGTTTGTCCTATAAACACTAGTTTGATTCAAATTTGAATCCACTCCAAGAAAATCCAGATAAAATCCAAATAAAGATCCAACTTTTCACACTAGCAAATTATAAGCCCTAAAATTATTGATGGTGCCAAATTAAACCTAGGAATCGGGGAAAGGAACAGGAAGACATCCTTAATTGTTTCATGAGCACTCAAATACAATTCAAGTTTTTGAAATTCCACATTTTGCAATCACACCATTTCTAAGGATGTTACAGCGACCCAAGCGGTTGTAGGTTGATTGGAGGGGATCAGGAACTAAGAGTGTAGGTGGTACTTCACAGGGAGAACTCGAAACACGGCGAGAATGGCGAGAGACACAAGGGTTTAGACTGGTTCAGGCCTCTGGAGAGTAAAACCCTACATCTAGTATGCGGTGGAATTATGTGGAGAGAGATCTGCCCTCGAGGAGGGCGCCCCAGGTCGCCTTATATTGGCCGACGACCTTGGGCTACAAGTCAGTTTTCATCTATCCTAGTCGGTTACAACATGGAAGGCTAATCCGAGCTGGTCTATCTTGTCTTGTACTCCAAGCTGTCTTCATGTCCTTGGGACCACACGTCAGGTCGGGTATCAGGACCATGTGTGGTTCGAGGACCGGTGGATGGTCACTTCCTTGTTTGATGAGTGATTGACAACGTTGTGTGGATTGATTCTTGGCTAAGTATTGCAGGTGCAGGTGAAGAACAAGCACGAAAGGTCGTCGCCGGTGAGGCCTCCAGGTGTGGAGAAGACAAGTAGGCTTCGTTCGAGGGACCCGGTGGCCAGCGGGGTCAAGTGCGGGCCGAATGGTGGCATGAACAGCAGGCTGAAGTCATGGAAGGTTTCTTGGTTGAGCCCGAAAACCAAGGTCGAGCCGGGACTACATGGGAGCCGAGTCATGAGTGGCGATTGGCGGAGGCTACACCGAGTTCGCGGGGTTTCCGGTGGTTCACCAGAAAACCACTGGTTCCTTGGTTGATCCACAAAGCCAAGACCGAAGAACCGAAGACGGTCTTTGCAGCGAGCGCGGGCCGGTCCCGACCGGTGGGTACCGGTCTGACCGATGTGCGACGACGCAGTCCGGAATCTTCGAAGCGGAGGACATGCGTCAGGATCGCAAGGCTTGCGTCCAGGCTAAGCAGGTTGCGGTCGTCGGGCATCCGTCCGATGGAGAAAACTTGAAGACTTCCAAAACCGCCCTTGAGGGGCTTGTATCCCTAGTTGTTAAGTAAGGGTAGTTTAGACTTTCGGTTGCCTCCATATAACCCATGAGGTGAGAGGATGGCAGTCATCTCTTGGAACCCTAGTTCATTTGCTTTCCTATTTTTCCCTTCCTATTTTCTTAGGATTTTCATAGGACTAGCTTGAGAGCTTCATGGTGAGATCTTGTGAGAGGGTTGGATGATCGGGCGGCAAGCTAGACCTTGTATGAACCTTTGTGGTATGTATAGATGATTCGGCGTGGTTCCTCAAGGCCTTGTTGTGTTGTTCCCGGTTGTTCTTGGTGGTGATTTTCGGAGCCCTCTCTTGGTGTTTTTCTTGGAGTGTTTTCGGGACCTTGCTCTTTGGCATTTGATGGGGGAAATTTGTGGGAACCCTTTGTGGTTCTTTGGGCTGTGATTCCCCTCCCAAATCCGTGAGTTAAGGGGCTCGATTTTGGGGTTTACGGTGTTCTAGGGTTAGAGGAGGTCTTGGCGGGATTTCTTCGATTCCTCTTGTTTGGACAAGTTTTGGTGGGATTAAACTTGGCTATGGACTCCTCATGAGGTGTTCCTATTGTCCCCAAAGTCTTGTTCAAGCCTGTGGAGCGATCCGGGAGATCAAGGCTTGGATTTGGAGGTGTTGACCTGCGGGTGCTGTTCATCCCGAGAAGCCCAGGTCACACCGGTCTGACCGGTGTCTCTCACCGGTCTGACCGGTGCAACCCCTGTTGGGTTTTTGCTCAGGTGAACGTCTGGGTGTGTTCGTTGTTCTCCTGTGTTGCAGTTGTTTTGAGTTTGGGTCAGTTTGGAGCTCAGTTGGCCTGTTTGGTGTTTTAGGGCTTTCTGGATGAGACCGGTCTGACCGGAGTGTTGCACCGGTCTGACCGGTGTGGAGCCTTTCTGTGGAAGTCGCCAAGTTTCACCAGCAGGGACCGATCTGACCGGTGGTGCTCACCGGTCTGACCAGTGTTGGTCAGTGGACTCGAGGTTTGGTGTTCCGCTGCGTTCTCGGGTCGGAAGGTTGTGTGTTGGTTCCTAGGTCTAGTGGCTACGTGGGCTTGGCCAACTTGGGTAGTGAGTCAGAGACGTGTGCTGGAAGCCGTGTTCACCTTGTTGGAGTTGCCATCTCCTTCGAGAAGAATTTTTATCGGCTCCATTCACTCCCCCCTCTCTGGTTCGCCGTATCGGTCCTTCAGGGTAGGGCCCTCTGACAGGTCGGCGGGTCTTCTGGTAGGACGGGCCCGCCTGTCGGGGATGGTTGAGACCCTACTCGGTGGGACCCATGGGTACCCATGTCTCTCAAGCCCCCGATCGATGTGTAGGCGTAGCGGCCGAGACGATGTCATGTCGAAGTGAAGCGAAGCCATGGCACCGCTGAGGTTGCGTAGGGTGTACGGGGATCCAAAAAAAACCCTCTCCAATGTGCGCATGAAGTCGAACATCTAGCTTCTGGAGTGTAGGTCCAGGAGGTCGGAGTGAAGACATGACGCCAATCTTGAAGAACTGTCGACCTGACCTGGATCAGGTAACACAAAGGAGCTTCTACAACCTTCAGAAAGGTCACAACACCAACCATAGGTAGGTCGAGAAGAGGAGTAGTGGAAGCAGGCTTCCAGTAGGTCGATGCGACGTAGAAGAAGAAGAGGCTGAGACCCTGGTCGGTGGGACCCATAGGTACCCATGTCTCTCGGTGAGCCGTACAATATCTATTCGCCATTAAATATTCCAATAATAACTCATGAATATATAAATAAGACCTGTTCACCATCTTAGACAAATATGTTAGACCTTTAATTGCCTTGTCATTCAATGTACCAAAATCCACTTAGACTGTCTCCAGCAGCTGCTGGATCCCTTGCCACATCCCCAAAATGAGGCAAAATCGGGCACTGTAGGGCCTCCAGCAGCTGTTGGATCCCTTTCCCCATTTTGCGATTACAGCCTCCTTCACCCTCATTCCTGGGTTTCTCTCTCTTCACCTCAGCACTGTAGACTCCAATCGTCGCCTCCCCCCGTGCCCGCGGCTCCGCACCCGTCGCCCGCACCCCTGCCGCTCTGCCCATCTCCTCCATCTCCGCCACCCCCGTCGGCCGCCGGCGGGCTTACCTCTCCCTCACCGGGCGCCTCCTCCACCTCTGTCACCCCGCCAGCCACCTCCGCCACCCTCGCCGGATCTGCTCCCCACCTCGGTCGCCGGATCCGCTCCCCACCTCTCCAAGGCGGCGCGTTGACCACGCCATCGACGTGGCGAGCGTGAGGACCAGCACCAGTGCCCTGCCCCCGCAGCGATGCGACGCCGGATGTGAAGGCAGCGCCGATAACCCTACCGCTTCCTTACCCGCCGACCTCGCCTTCTCCTCCATAGTGATCCTGCCGCCTCCGTCTCCACCAACCCCGCATCCTCATCCATAGCGACCTGCGGGCATTGACCTTCGGGCGGGGCTCCATGGTGCGAGACAGAGCAGGAGAGGTGGTGGGGCAGATCTTGCCGGTGTGGTCGTGGTAGCTCGCCTCCTCCCAGGCAGCGGCGCGGGTGGTGCTTCCGCGGCGGAGGTGGTGCATCGACGAGGTGCTGCTCCCGTGAAGGGTACCCCGGTGCGGCGGTGTGCCTCCCTTCCCTCCTCCTCTCCTCGCGGGAAGCGACGACCGTAGTGGGATGCGTGAGGGATGCGTGAGGCTGCTGGGAGCAGAGCTCTCGCTTCTTCTCCCTCCTTTCCTCAAGTAGGCCCATTTGCGCAAGGGGAACGACACCACTGCTGGAGACAGTCTTAGGGACCTAGATGCACTTTCAATCTCCCTCTCCCTTTCCCTCTCCCTCTCCCAGCCACCGTCGCTACCCTTTTTCTCCCCCTTTTTCGTGAGGTGAAACTTTTGGTCATCTTTCAAGGTCTATTAGGAGTATTGAATGTAGACTAGCTAAAATATAATTACATGAATTGATCGGAAATTGCGAGATGAATAAATTAAGTCTAATTAGTTCATCATTAGAAATTGGTTACTGTAGCACGACATTGTCTAATCATGGTATAATTAAGCTCATTAGATTCATCTTGAAAATTAAGGTAGGAGATGTGGATTGAGTTTTGTCATTAACTTACATTTAATACTCCTAATTAGTGTTTGGAAATTGATGTGATGGGTAGTCAGAGAAATTTTTGGGATCTAAACGGTAGCCCTGCTAATGGGACGGGGGTAAATGGGGATTTTGGGTCGGGTTTTCGAGTGGGGCTTCATTTGAATGGGTACCAGTGGGTTTTAGATGCCAGCGGGTTGCGGCGGGTGGGAATAAGATCCTTGTGGAGCTCGCGACAGGGTTCTCATGGGGGGCCTTGAAGCTGACTCCTGCAAGGCGAAGGGGCGACACCGCCACCGCGAGCGACGTTTCTGCCATCCCCCGTCCACAGATCAAGGTACTTCATCTCCCTTCTCCCCTCTCCTTCTCCCTTCCCGGCATCACCGTTCCCCTTCTCTTCATTAGCTTCCCCATCCTGCTAGATCTACGGGGGATTTGGGGAGGTCTCCATTCGGAGCGCCGACAGCCAAGCCGCCGCCGACAAAGCCGACGATGTATCCATCCGCCTCCAACCCAGCAAGAATCAAGGAAGCGGCGGTGGCGGTAGCGCAGGATCCAACGCCGCGGAGTTGGAGGCAGAGTTGCGGCCTCCCAACACCGTCAACGCCGGCCACATGGCCCGCGAGATCTTGAAAGCACGCAGCCACCAGAAGTGGCGCTCCCTCATCATCTTTCGTCGTCGTTCAACAACATGGTCATGTGCATAATCAATCAGATCAGCAGCAAGGGATTGCATTCATAGCACACGGGATGATGGATGTCTTCGTCATACTCCACAACCTAGTGATGTACGCCACCACCGTGCTGTGAATTTGTCACCCCGCTCCGCGTTCCGACGACACCGTTCAGGACTTTAGGTTGGTGTTCGAGAAGCCGCTCACCATGAAGCGGGCGCTTAGGAACGTTATTACCGCCGCACTGGAGCATTGTGCGCCGGACATGCTCGTCCTCCCGGCCACCACCGCCGCACTGGAGCGTGGTGCGCCGGTCGTGCTCGTCCTTCCGGCCGACGCCACTAACCCCGAGTAGTCCAAACACACCATGGAGGAGATCGTCGCCCACTTCAGCAAGGATCCGGCATCGCCGTCTCGTCGAGGAGGAGGCTTTCGGCAAGAAAGCTAAATTGGGGAACCCGCACAAATTGGAGCGGGGCAGGGCGGGTTGGTACATTTGTGGGGCGGTGTGGGTTGACCAACCCACCGTCGATTCATAACTGTGGGTAGGGGTGGGTTTGGGGTGGGTTATCCCCCATTAGCAGGCCTACTAAACGGGGCCACAGGTGGGGGCAAACGAAGTGCGCCTCCTAATTCGTAGGGCAAATTCCGCGAGGTTCCAAAAATATTTCCCCAGCCAAAATGCCATCGAAACCTCCCTATGCCGCGTCACCGGATGCTGCGCCAGGACCGGTCCCCGTGGGACCTCGAGATGCTCCCCACCGGCCCGCTGGTGAGTATGATTCTTGGCCCTGTTTTTGTTCTTGATGTTGCCCCTGGCCCCTGACGCGCCCTTGACGTTCTCGCCTGCAGCTGGTGAGCCTGAGCGTCGCGAAGTCTGTTCCGCCCACCCCTGACTCCCGCGCGCTCGGCCGGGCGGCGCGCAGAACGGGAGCCGGAGCGGGCGCGCGCGCAAGAGGGAGCGCGCGAGGCGGCACCGCGAGCGCGCGAGCGGCGGAGCGAGGAGCGGCGCGCGCGAGCGGCCGGGGCTCTCCTCTCCGGGGGACCGAGGGAGTATTCGTCCTCGGAGGAGGACGAGGAGGAAGAAGGCGGGGGGCGGGGCCCCTCGATAGGTGGGAGCACCGCACCCCGTCGCGGGAGCCGGCTCCGGCGGTAAGGGCGGCATCGCCCGGGGCGGGCGCGGCGGCGCCCGCCGCCGGGCAATCGACAACGGGAGCGGCGCGAGCCGCGGGGGTTGCCGACGTGCGCCGCGAGGCGCGCGCGCGGCAAGCGCGCGCGCGCGCGGGGCGGGGCCCGCGCACGCGGCGGAGACGTCGGGGAGGCGCGGCGACGAGCGTGTCGGCCGCGCCCGGCCTCATCCACCGAGGCCTCGTGGAAGAGGAAGCGCGCCTTCTCCTCTTCGAGGTAAGGGGTTTGCTCTTCTGCGGGGTTTGGTTTTTTGGCGGCCAGGCGTTCTGATTTTTTGCTTGTGCTTGTCCAGGGTGGTGCCAACCGTGCCTCCCCTCGCACCAGCCAAGGTGTTGAGGGCGGACGCGTCCGTCCCCACCCGGCGGCGTTCGTCGAGGGCGCGCGGGCG
Organism: Cenchrus americanus; assembly: GCA_947561735.1. Classification (NCBI taxonomy): domain Eukaryota; kingdom Viridiplantae; phylum Streptophyta; class Magnoliopsida; order Poales; family Poaceae; genus Cenchrus; species Cenchrus americanus. The sequence goes on from OX387241.1 coordinate 16,247,967, forward strand.
GGGGCGAGCGCGGCGGCGGCGGCGGGCGAGAGCTCGCGGGCGCGGGCCGAGGCCTCGGCGGCGGATCGGCTCGCCGCGGCGCAACCGGTGGTCGTCGAGGAGCGGCGGGCGCCGGTCGTGGCGGAGACGCAGCCCACGGCGGTGGGCGTGGTGGAGATGCGGCCGCCGCGTGGGCGCCGCGACGGAGGCGCGGTCGCGCGCGCCGACCGCGGCGGAGGCGCAGCGGGCGTCGGTGGGCGAGGAGGGCGGTCGGGCGCCCGTGGTCGCGGAGGCGCGGCCGGAAGCGGTGGCCGCGGCGCGCGTCGGCGCCCGCGGCTACGCAGGCGCAAGTGGAGGCGTCGGCGGAGGCAACGCAGGGGCGGCGCCGCCGGCGGCTCTCGGGCGGTGGTGGTGGAGATCCCGGACGACGACTCCCCGCCGCCCGGGTGGGATCAGTGGGCGAGCTTCCCCACGCTCTCCCCAGAGTCCCAGGAGGGTGCCCTTGTGAGGCGACGCGAGGGCCACATGGTGGCGGGGGGTTGAGGGCACGGCGTCGAGGCCTCGTCTTCCCGCGCCGGCCACTCCGCCCAGGTGGAGGGGATCGCTGGCGACCCGCCCGCGTTCGCCGACGCCCAGGGGGAGCAAGAGCTCTAGGGGGAGCTCCGTAGCCACGGCGCCGCGCTCAACTGAGCGTTGAACGAGGTGTTGAGGATCCATGGCGGCCCCGCGTGGCGCGTCTTCCAGGTGAGTTGTCCTTGCTTGCTTCTCCTTTTTCCTCGTCTCTGCGCGCCATCTTCGTGGCGTGATGCTTATGGGTCTTGACTTGTTGGTGACAGGAGCTCGAGCACCGCGCCCGCGATAAGTACGGCGCCTTCGATCAGGTGACCGCCGAGCTCCATCGGCTCCGGGAGCGGTGCGATGCCTTCGACGCGCTCGCCAACGCCCTCAGGACCCCGGACGGCTGGCTGTCGTATCGGGCTATGGCCTTGCGCGATCAACTCCACGAGAGCACAAGGCAGGACTCGGCGCACCCCTCCAGCCTCGAGCGGGTCTGCGTGGCCCTCATCGATCGGGATGAGGCGCTGCAGCGGGCGAGGGCGGACCTGGAGAACACGCGCACCCTGGCGGCTAACTGGGAGGCGGAGGTGGCCAGCGTTCGCAGCGACAACCGGGGGCTCCACTCGTCGCTCCAGGAGGCGCGAGCCCGGCAGCCGCCGGGCCGAGGAGCGGGCGCGCGCGCTCGAGCGAAGGCCAAGGAGGCCGACGACTTGAGGGCGGCCCTTGACGCCAAGGTCGCGGCGCTCGCCGCCACCGAGGGCCGGCTCTGCGCGAGAGCGCACCGCCCGTCAAGGAGGGCGAGGGGCGGCTCCGGCGAGGAGCGAGCCGCCCTTGCCGACGCTCGGTCGGCCCTGGAGCGGGAGCGCGCTGCTCGCGAGGCGGCGCAGATGTCGCTGGAGGACCGGAACACCAAGTTCTCCGAGCTCGAGGGCGAGCTGATGGTGCTGAGCATCACGAGCGTGGGCCAGGAGCTGGCCCTCCAAGAGCAGGGCGAGACCATCAGGGGCCTCGAGCAGGCGGTCGAGGCCGGGCGCCGCGCCTTCGAGATGGAGCGGAAGCAAGTCGAAGGTAAATCGGCCGTTCGGCTCTCCGTTTCGGCCGGTTTTCCCTTAGAGGGTTCGCACCCTTCTTCTAATTTCTTCCTCGTCCGGCAACTCCGGGCTTGCGCACCGTGCCGGGGCACGCGGGCCGAGCGGCCGAGGCGGCGCGGACCTCCTACAACTCCTCCGAGCAGAGCCGTAGGAGCCGCGCAATGCGGCCCTCGAGACCCGCCGGCCGTGGAGGAGGGCGAGGCGCGGGCCGGTAGCTCGGCCGGCCGCCCGCCCGCGCGCCCTTGGCGGCCACGTCACAGAGCGGATGCGCCGGGCGCTGCATCTTGGCGTCCAAAAGGCCCTCGGGGTGGTATGGTCCCACTACGAGGTCAACTTCGAGGCGCTAGCGGAGGGCTACGTCGTCCCCGAGGGTGTTGAGGACGAGGTGGCGATGGAGCGTGTGGACGCGCTCGCCGCCAACGCTGCCGGGACACTTGCCGAAGCCTTCGAGGAGTTCCTCTTCCCGGACGCTGCTGACGCCGCCGCTCCTCCCGCCTGAAGACAGCTGGGCGCTAGGCCCGTTTTTGTTTGTGTGTCAGTGTGCTGGCCGTGTGGCCCTTGTAAATAAACAAATTATTTTTGCCATAAACATTTGCCAATGTGAAGTGAAGTCTTTTGTTTATTAAACTTTTTTGTTTCTCCTTCTTCCTGAGTAGATTCAAGTTAGGGGAGTTCGATTTTCGCGGGTGGCCTGCTGGGTTGGAGGCGAGAGAGAAGGGCCGTATCCTCGCGGAGGTGTAGGCTATCTCTGGCTCGCACGCTCCTTCCGCTAGGCTGCCTGCGCCCTGTTCGAATCTTTGCTCGAGGCCGAAGTAGAAAGCAAACTTAGCGCGCGTGAGTTGTTTCGTTTTTGCGCAAAAATGGGACCATTTTGGGGGGATGCCCCCCGCAGTAGCCCCCGAGGGTAACTTGGGTTTCAGGGGAAAGCCGAGTTGCCCTTTTCATTAGACTTATGGCGTTTACATAGTTGTCACCAACTGGGGCGTTGGTCATGTGATTTTTGCAACAAAAAACTTGGAAATCCTAGCTAGGGGTAGAAGCAACGTAGCTGTTGGATGTTCCAAGCGTTGGTGAGCTCTTCACCGTCCTCGTTGGCCAGCTTGTACGTGCTGGGCTTGAGTACCTTCACCACGACGTAGGGTCCCTCCCACGGAGGTGATAGCTTGTGGCGTCCTCGGTTGTCCTGGCGTAGCCTTAGGACCAAGTCCCCTTCGCTGAAGTCCCGTCGGCGTATCTTGCGTGCTTGGTAGCACCTGAGGGACTGTTGATACCTCACGGAGTGCATCAAGGCCACGAGGTGTGCCTCATCCAGCTGGTCCAGCGAGTCATCGTGGGCTCGCTGGTTGGCATCCTCGTCGTAGCCTCGAACCCTGGGCGACCCGTATTCTAAGTCCGTGGGGAGAACGGCCTCCGCGCCATGGACTAGAAAAAATGGGGTGAACCCGGTGGCTCTGCTCGGGGTGGTCCTTAGGCTCCACACGACTGCTCGGTAACTCTTGGAGCCATTTCCGACCGCATTTGTTTAGCCGGTCGAAAATTCTAGGCTTAAGGCCTTGTAGGATCATGTCATTGGCACGCTCTACTTGGCCGTTGGTCCGGGGGTGTGCCACCGTGCCCAATCCACACGGATGTGGAACTTGTCGCAAAATTCCAAGAATTTCCCCGCCCGTGAACTGGGACCCGTTGTCGGTGATAATGGAGTTTGGCACTCCAAAGCGATGGATGATGTCGGTGAAGAATGTCACTGCTTGCTCTGCCCTGAGATTCGTAATGGGGCGCACTTCCACCCACTTGGAGAACTTGTCAATCACAACCAACAAGTGGGTGAAGCCCCCGGGCGCCTTCCGCAGGGGCCCGACGATGTCCAGCCCCCACACGGCGAACGGCCATGTTATGGGGATGGTCCGGAGACATGAGCGGGAAGGTTGGACTTGCGGGCGTAGAACTGGCACCCTTCGCAGGTGCGTACGATCTCGCTGGCGTCCGCGACCGCGGTAGGCCAGTAAAAGCCTTGGCGGAAAGCATTGCTAACGAGGGTACGAGGTGCCGCGTGATGGCCACAGATCCCAGCGTGGATGTCCCGAAGGAGCTCGCGCCCCTCGGGGATGGGCACGCACCGCTGCAAGATGCCGGAGGCGGCGCGCTTGTACAGCTCGCCGTCGACGAGGGCAAAGGACTTGGCCATCCTGGCGATGCGCCTGGCCGTGGCATCCAGGCGATATACTTGTCGCGCCAGTCAGCCTTGACAAGGGCTGGCCCGATGTCCATCACGTCGGCCTCGTAGGAGCCATACCCCTCGAGGAGGGAGAGCACGTACGCCTCGTTCGAGGGGTCCTCGTCCATGGGTTCCGCCCCCGCTGGATCCGAGGGAGCCCCCGAGGGTTCCGCGTGGCTCGAGGGGTGAGGCTCGAGGACGACCGAGGGTTGAGTGATATCGCGGGCAAAAACGTTCGGGGGGACAGTGATCCGCCCGGACGCGATCTTGGCCAGCTCGTCCGCCTCCTCGTTGTACCGTCGGGGCACGTGATTGAGCTCGATGCCATAAAATTTGTCTTCGAGGGCTCGCACGGCTTTGCAGTAGGCCTCCATCTTATCGTCATGGCAGCTCGCGTTCTTCATGACTTGGTCGATTACAAGCTGTGAGTCCCCCCGCACGTCGAGGCGCTTGACGCCTAACTCAATGGCGATCTTGAGGCCGCAAAGGAGGGCCTCGTATTCAGCCATGTTGTTTGATGCGGGAAAGTGGAGGCGCACCGCGTATCGCATGTGCTCCCCGAGGGGTGACACGAAGAGCAGGCCCGCGCCCGCCCCTGTTTTCATCACCGAGTCGTCGAAATACGCAGTCCGAAGCCTCGCTTGAATCCGCGGCGGTGGCAGCTGCGTATCCGTCCATTCAGCGACAAAATCCGCCAGGATCTGGGACTTGATGGACTTGCGCGGGGCATAGGCGAGCGTCTCGCCCATTAGCTCCACAGACCATTTGGCGATCCTGCCCGCCGCATCAGGATTGCGGATGATCTCCCCTAGCGGGAAGGAGGAGACCACCGTGACGGGGTGGGCCTCGAAGTAGTGGCGGAGCTTGCGCTGTGCAAGGACCACCGCATACAGCAGCTTCTGGACCTGGGGGTAGCGCGTCTTGGTGTCAGACAAGACCTCGCTGATGTAGTATACCGACCGCTGGACCGGCAGGGTGTGCCCTTCCTCCGTGCGCTCTACCACGATTACGGCGCTGACCACCTGAGTGGTCGCGGCCACGTAGAGCTGCAGGGGTTCGCCGTCCTGCGGCGGCGTGAGGATCAGGACGCGGGTCAAGGACGCCTTCAGCTTGTCGAGCGCGTCCTGGGCCTCGGCGGTCCAGGAGAAGCGCTCGTGCCTCTCCTACGTGGACCGAGGGTTCGCCCCCCTGTGCAGCTCCGTCCCCTTGCGCATCCCCCTACTGGCGGATACGTGAGGCTGAGCTTTCGGCCTGCTGGACAGCCGCTTGCTCGATGAGAACCTGCACCTCGCGGTGCAGGTTTCGCGCCACAGGGGTCGAGGGTGCCGGCATAGCCCGTAGCAGCGTCGCAGTGGCAATGAGCTTTTGACTCGCCCGCGGAGGTGCGTCCGGGTTGCCGACGTTAAAATCAGCGTTGATGCGGTCGCGAGCCTGCTTGCCCAGCTCCCGCGCGCGTTCGCCGCGCGCGGAGGCTTCCCCGCCCATCGAGGCGCGGAGCGGCCGCACCGTTCGGTACTTTTCCGCCGGCTTAGCCTTGAGCTCACGGGCTTGGGCTAGGCGCGCGTCGGTGTTGGCCTCGGCGGGGGTGCTTGGCCCCCGCGGCCGTGCACGGAGCGATCCCTGGGGCAGGCGTGACCTCCCCGTCGCCTGCGCCCACCGCGCCGGTGGCATTTGCTGGGTCGTTGGCGATGACGACACAGCACTCCCGCACGGGGTCGTAGCTCCCGGTGCTGGAATCGTCGGAGCAACCGAACCAGTAGTCCGTAGTGTCAAGGAAGCGCCTGAACATGACCGGGTCCGGCACACCGGAGAAGTCCCACTCCGCGTACCCGTGGAGGTTGGCGGGTGGCAACGCGTCAAGGGAGCCTAGTGACGACTCATCTCCCGCGGAGGCGCTGGGGACCCTGGCGACGAAGACGTGACGGCCAGGGGGGACCCGGCGCATCGTGGTGTTGACGTTGGCGTTGTAGGCCGTCGTGGCACCACGCAGGCCAATGGGAAAGCGCGGTCCGGAGACCGCGCGCTGTCCTATTGGGGCGGTGGTTGCCGTGCTGACGGGCGCGCCATGTTGAGAGGCGGTGCGTTCAACTTGCCGTCGCTCGGACCGCGCCTGGCGTGAACGCCGGCCGGAGCGGCGGCGACGTCGTGGCGCGGACGGACCCGCGGCATCCGTGCCGGCGAGCGTCCGCGCCGTGGTGGTGCGCGCGGCGGGGACCGGAGCGGACCCGGTCTGGCGCCGTGCACGGAGCTCCTCACGGTTGGTGAGGCGCTTCAGGTAGCCGTTCCCCATGGCCTGAAAGTTCAGGCCCCCGAACCGGATATTGAATCCGGCGGGGGAGGGGGTCCGAGCTGCCCATGCGCAAAGAACGCGTACCGCGGTACTCAGTGCGGATCACCATGGAGGGAGTTGATGGTGGATTGACCTTAGGCGCTCGATTGCCCCACGGTAGGCGCCAACTGTCGGTGCGGAATGTGGTCCCGACACTAACCAGTAATAAGCGCCAAGGTCTATCCCTCAATGGTCGATGCCAAGCAATAAAAGACACAGAGTTTATCCTGGTTCCGGCCGAGGGGCCGTACGTCCAGCAGTGATGTGCTCAAGGCACTATATTGCTCAGCACCGGGGGTGCCTGTAGTGGGGCTGCTACAAGCAAGGTAGGAGAGGAAGCGTGGCTTCCAAGTTCCTGGTGTAGTGGCAGAAGATGTTGTGGGAGAATTGGAGAGCAAGTGCGCGATGCGACCTGTCTCGTGTTGTGTTCTATTGGGTTCTGTCCGTCCCCTGCGGCAAGGGGGTTCGTCCTCCTTTTATAGACCAAGGAGGGAGCGAATCACATGCGCCGCGCTATTTAGCTACGCGAGGGAGCGTGATGTGCTATGCTGTAGAGTAGGCGGCCGTCCGGACGATCCTTGCAGCGATCCGGCCATCATGGCGTATCTTGTACCCGAACAGTGGCGGCTTCGAGGGTAGAAGGGCAGCGGGCGGCTGTGATGTCTTCAGATGGACTCGAGGGAGTTGCTGACGTTGGTCCATACGGAGAACAGTGGCAGGTAAGGCGGCATCCCGTTCCCGCACGCTCCACAGCGCTGGAGTTGTTGCCACAGCGCCCGGCGTGTGCCCGTACGCGCGGGGGCAGCAGCCATGCGTGCCGGTGGTAGGGATGGCGTCCCACCGGCCTAGCGCCTCCACCTAACCCTGCAGGGTCACAAGAAAGGTAAATCGAGGGTGCGGCCGGCCCCCCTTCGAGGGGCTCGGCGCGTTAGCCGTGCGGAGCGGCGGCGCGGCGTCACGGGACTGGCACCGGCCACGCCGCACAGTTTCTCCCACGGTGGCGGGGATGGGCTCCCTCTTGGGGAGTTGGTGCGGCGGCACCGGGGTGCGAGCCCAAGGCGCATGATGGCGCCGCCCCGCCGTTGTCAGGGCATTAAATGCCCGCGTACGGGAGTAGGTGCGCGCGTGCGGAGCGCCCTCGAGCGAGGCGAACCCCGAGGACGGAGCGGACCCTCGAGCGAGGCGGGGCCTCGCTCGAGGTAAGCGCACCCCCTCGAACGGGGCGGAGCCCGCCCGAGGGTGGCGCGCGTCCTCGAGCGAGGTGAAGCCTGCTCGAGGGGATCTTCGAGTGGGCCGCCTCGGCGGGCCGTTGGGGTCTCCGCGGCGTGGGCCGTGTCCTGCATGGTTAAGCGAGGCGTGTTTGGCTTTGGCTCTGTTGCGGGTTTTAAGTGGGGGTTTCCCAGTTGTTTAAGGGGACCCCTAGGGCTGTCCCCGACAAATAATACGTATTAAAATAAATACATCATAATTGAAACCCAACTTTCTCCTACACATGCTTTGGTCCAAAACAAGCCCAAAGAACCAAGAAACACACCTATGGCCTTTATGAAACATGCTACACATATTTATGATTAAAAACAAGCATAAATGAGGAAATAATATTTATAACATAGATAAAATCATGGTAAATTCACCAAGGATGCATTTTGGTAACAAAAGACAGTATCCAGAAGTTGGGCTCAAAACTAATTATATTTAAAGCTACAAAAATCATCTAGGCAGATTTGTCAATTTCACAAAATGATTTTTATAAAAAGATTTATGCAGTAACTTTGTGCAATTTTTGGTGTGGTGACCATTCATGGCATGGTGTACAACATATCCAAAATATAGATCAAGAACTTGTTTAGAGTTTGCAGAAACATAGATCTAGGGATTTTACATTTCTATTTTTCAAGCAACAACTGTAGCTCAAAAGTATATACATCTTCGAAGAAAGTTGTACTTCTGGTTGTACTGAGCACATCAAAATTGGGTTTGCTATTTTTGGATTTTTCTACGATTTTATAAGCATTTTGCAAGTTTCAGCTGAAAAGCACAAAAGAGTAAGAATCAATTTGCACCCAGACCCTCGAAAAGGTTGAAAGGCTCACAAATCTGCCCTCGGTTTGCACAAAACACCCCGGATACATGTGAATCCTTACAATGCGACCCTTGCAGCTTGGGGGCGGCGCGGCCGGTGGAATTTCGGCGACCTCGCCGGCGAGCTTGGCCGGGGAAGTGGCTCGAGAGGGTCCAGGGGTGGAGAGGGCTCGGTGGGGGTGCTCTTTTGTGGCGGGCGCAACACCGGCGGGCGGGCACGGCGAGAGACGCGCGGCGGCGGCCGGCCGGGAGCCTTGCTCGGCGAGCGGCGGCCTAGGTTGGGCCAACAAGCGAGAAGGGAGGCTACTAGGAACCCTAGGGAAGGTAGGAACAACCAGCGTTGGCGGTGCAAGCGACCGGTGCACAGGTTCACCGTGACGCCAGGGAGCGGCAGCAATGGTGGCGCGGCTTCGCACAAGCAGGGACGGTCTCTTTTATAGGCGAGCTTCGAGGCGGTAGGGACTCCTTGCACACCAAGACGAAGAGTGGGGCAGTACAAGTCACGGTGTGGGCAGGTGACGCGGTCGTGACGTGCGTGGGCACCAACCAGTACGGCGGCGCGGCCACTGGTCGGGCGGCGCGGCGGAACACGCGGCGAGCACGGGTAGGGAAAGCGGGGCGGTGCGCGCAAGTGGGCGGGGTCCATGGCGCGCGGACCGGCGGACCGAGGCCGGTCCCGGCGGGGAGGGGTACGGCGGCGGGTTGGGGCGTGGTGCACGGCACGACGCGCGACGTCGCGCGCGTGGGCGCGAGCGCCTGGCGCGGCGTACTATACCACTTGATTTAACCTGGTTCAAACGTGTTTTACTCCAAATTTTTCAACAGAAGTGGGCCGAGTGATCAACAGCAAAGTTGTAGATCTCTTGATCCTCTACAGCTTTTACAAAGGGCGTATGGCCTTTTTCTCAACCATTTTTGCAAAATTTTCATGCCAAGTTGGTTGTTTCCTGGGCGCTGGTGAACAGTGTCGAGGAGCGTTGACCAAGCTTTTTCACGCATTTCCACTCCAAATCTCAAATGCCATTCAACATGAAAGTTGTGTTCTATGAAAAACTACACAACTTTCGTGTTGGGAGAATTTGAAGTGTTTAGGCGAAATTGGGAGAACGCGGCAAAAGTTCCGGGCGACACTGGTGGGTCAAAGTGTGTTTAAGGGGTTTGACTAGGGTTTTGACCCAACCTTGACCATGAGTTGACCAAGGGGTGCCATTAGGGATTGCCGGTGACGTTTTCAAGGTGATGGCCCAGGTTGACCGTCGTTTGACCAAAGTCAACTCTGTTGACCGGATCATTAGGGTTAATTAACCTGGCCGAAAACCTGGGGCGTCACAGCCTACCCCCCTTAAAAAGAATCTCGTCCCGAGATTCGACAATAAGATTGGAGTAACACTTTCTGATGAGGCAAAGGTTACAAAGTGGAAGACATACTCGCTCATATTTCGAGACAGCGAGAATTCATATAGGGCAAAAGATACATGATGCTCTCCTCACTGCCTCAATGCAATTCATGAGGGAGTGGGCGATGGATGTGTACATGGAAAACTAAAAGAAGACAAACTCCGCCGACGATGCAGAGGTACATCGCTGCAAGCGTCCAACAGAGAGACTCGAACATCTCCACCAATGGAGGCATGGTCGACGATGGAGGTGGGGTCCTTCTCTCGGTCTTCTTCGAGCTTCCTCTGGAGGTGGTCGACGAAGACGGCTAACCAGCTTGCTCGGCGAGTGGGCGATGCAACAGCAGAGATGGACTAGCAGCGGGTTGGCCAAAACTAGCCAGAGGGAAAAATAAGAGTGGCGACACTGTCGAACTCCAAGGCAGGCGAGACTTGGCAATGGCAACACCGCGGTAGGGTTTCCCTTTTTATAGCTTAACGGAACGCAACGGTCATCCCAACCGTCTGAGGTAGGGCTAGCGGAGCGATCCGGTGGTTGCCACATGGGGCTCGATAATGGTCGGCCCGTGAGGTCTCAGCGACGTGATCGTGGCCGCGGGGAACGAGATGGCAGGGCGATGCTACGGCGTCGTACCATCGTGGCACTGAAAAGAATGGGGTCCAACGGTCGGAAGAATTGACCGTGACGGTGAGATTGTAACAAGGAGAATTTTAGTAAAAGATTTTATCAATCCTTCACTTGCTTGTCCTCTTGATTCCGAGGATTTGGAGGATATGATCAACGGATCACGGATTGATAAGTGATGAAGGACTCTCATGCCTTGACTTTCCAAGAACCTGGATTGCTTCGAAAACTTCGCTCCTATCTCCTCAACTTAGCCGGTTGATTTGATCAGATGCTAAGAGAGCTTGAGATTAGGCGGAAAGAAACCAAATTGACAAGGGTGGTTACCAAAAGAGATTTCTATGAAGAAAGGGAAGGCTAGTAAACAAATATGTTTACTAAGATTTCTGAATTTATTTTTGAAAAACAACAAAGGTGTAAGGATGGATCAGGGTTCCACCCTTAAGAGTCCAAGGTTAGTTGTCCATAGCAACAACAAGGGATGGTAAGATCATAAGGAGCAATTGCACGAAGTTGTTTACAGATAGCAATGAGAATGACTTAAAGAGATGGGTAAATACCACAATTTCAGAAGATATTTGCTCACATGAACAATTTTAAACTGAAGGAGCTATGTGCCAATGAGACCTACAATTGAATGTCGATGAAGAGGGGATACTTTGTGTCACAATGCGGTGATGCACATTTTAATGCTCATGTTGTGGTGCATAGAGTGTGATGCACATGCAGATGAGCACATGATGCTTGTGCATACGAGCGTATGATGCACTTGCCATGATGCATAGTGAGAAATGCACATGTTCATGGGATATGATGCTCGTGATGCTTGTTAGCATGACTTGTTTACTCATGCAATTAGCTGGCAACAAGGGGATAACATAGAGTGCAGAATATGGATTTGCGGTGAGTTGCATGCTCCCAACCAAGATACCTAGCGCGCCCCTAGTGGTAATCACATGGCTGCAGCACACATGATGCACTAGGTTCCGTCGCGGCACCTGTGGTCATGGAACAACAATCTCAACAGCCATAAGGAGGATAGAGGAGGAAGGTTGAAAGCTTCAATGTGTATGCATGTTAGTCCATCCAAGGTTTCCAATGCGCATGTTATGCAATGCATTTCCATGGCCATGAATTTATTAAATTATGGGTGCGACCCATGCATGACAGGATGATGCTCAAGGCGTGCCAACAGAATTTAACTCTTTCTACTCATGTTTTATGTGTTCATAAAGTCACGAGCAAGGTCAAGATGAAGACGTTCAAGATTGCAAGGTCAAACACGATTGAGATAAGGATATCGCTAGCAAGGATAGCTTAGGGCATCAAGGGCACAAATAATACCATCAATAATCCACGGGGAAAGGCTCACAACCAACAATTGACGGCAAATCAAAGAGATAGATGTTCTCAACTAGAAACACTACCCTTGAAATTACGCTGATCTTGCTTTCCTTGCATATTTGACTTCTTGTTCAGATGACTCTTACTTGCTTTGGAACCTTGCCTTTGTGAACGGGGCTTGTTCAACCTAGGGTTCGGGCATGTATTGGCGTAATGCCCGGGTTGTCTACATTTGTAGCAAATGCGAGGCGGAAGTTCCTTAGGCTTGGAAGCTCGTCGACGTGTCTTCTTGCCGCTGTTGTCACTTTGTTTGCCCCTGCGAGGACAAAATTCCTTGCAGGTAATTTCCCACTCACTCAAATCCATTTCGGGAAATGCTCGCTTGCGGTTTTGGCTTTTCCCTTCTTCCTTGGTAAGGTCCATTGGTAGCTTCGAGGGTGGTAGTAGAGAATCAGAGGTGTTGAGTGGACTCTTCTTCATGTAACATCCCAGAAATTTGAATGTTTTACCATGTGTGAATTTTCGCAAAAATTCAAAACTTTTTGTTTGAACTTGTGTGCTGTCAAATTTTATCCCAATTTGCTAGCCTCTCACCTCAAACTCCGTATAAAATTAAAACCATATATAAATTATTTTCAAACTAGGGTAAAAATGTGAGTTGGATTTCTTGGATTTTATTTGGCGTTCAATGGTGTGGAGTTTGAATTTGAAAGTAATTCAAATTCAAACTATATTCAAACTATAATGAACTCTATATTCAAACTAATTGCAAAAGCTAACTGCTAACTTGGGCCGCTTCCTATCGCCGAAGGTCTACCAAAGGCCCCTGATCTCTAAGTGTGTGGACCGCGAAACCCAAAATCAGCCCAGCAGGCCCAGCCGGCACCTTTCCCCTTTTTCTATTTTCTCCTCCTCTCTATGGCCAGCGGGTCCCACTCGACAGCCAGGGACTATTCCCCTTTCCCCTCCCTTTGACCGTGCGCACCCCTCCCACACCGAGCAGAGGCCGGCGGCGCCTCCCTGCCTCGCAGCGCGCCCGCCGCGGATGCGTGCCGCGTGGCCATGGGCACGGATGCCGAAGATCAACGCCGTCCGTGGCCTCACCCAACCCTAGTCCGCCTGTATAAAAACTCGGCTGTCCCTTGCTCTTGCCCTGCCCGCCGCCGCCAGGGGATTTCTTCCCCAATACCTCCCACCGCAGCAACAAAGGAGAAGGAGGGGAGACCTGGGAGATGGGGAGCAGCGGGAGGATGGCGACCCGGGGCATTGAAGGACGTGTGCCCAGCTCCATGGCGGCGTGGGGAAAGCTGAAGCTGCAGGCGCTGCCTCCTGCTCGGCTCCATGTCCTGCCGATGGGCAAGGCGCACCGCCGCTGCTGCTGTCTCTTGCCGCCACGAATGGCAACCAGGAAGCCCCTGACCGGAGATTGACGCCAACACCCGGTGCCTTGACATGCCCCTCTGCGCTGCACCAACCCGCCACGGCAACGGCCTCTCCCTGCCTTGGCTTGACACCCGACGAGCCCTGGTGAGCGGCCCGCACCCAAGCCATCCCTTCTTCTCGCAAACCATGTCTGCCTGTGTTGGCCGGCCATCGAGCCGTGGCAAATGGATGTCCCGTTTTCCGTGGAACACAAGTGCACGAATTGTCTTGCGCGCGGCCGCACTTTTGCATGCACACAAACCGTTCGGTGAAATGCGGGAGCACGAGTTGATGCCGTTGTTCTTGCCCTTGTTCTCGTCTCCGAAGCCGGCCTTCGTGCCGTGTTCGTCACTGCGGGGTCCGAACCGGAGGCATGATCGTTGCCAAGCCGCGCTTCCATGATCGGGCGCATGCACACAAGGTGTTCGACGAATGTGCCGGCCGCACACCACCGCGCCCTTGTCATGCTCGATGTTTTGCCCGAAGGGTGAGAGCCGCACACAACAAGCTCCCGTCTTTCCTTTCCTTTCGTTTGCTGTCTGTCCAATCATTTCCTACCCAAACTAACACCCCGTTTGCCGGTATGAAACCATCGGCGACGAGGAGAAGGGTCGAAGGAAGCGGAAGCCGCCCACACCGAGGACGCCGCGACCACCGATCCACGACGTCGTCGGCGGGAACGTCTACGCCAAGAGAACCGCGGGCTTGCAGCGAGGACAAGCTGCTGCCCCTCTTTCTACCCCAACACGACACCCGTCCACCCCGCCCACAACGTGTTCGACAGAATGGCATGAGTGTCAACAAGCCCGTTGGTGAGCCATCCGACCAAGCCAACTCCTTCTAATCCTCCGATGCATGCCTGTGTCGCCAACCTTCGTGTTGCGCCTGCTCCCTGTGAACATTAGTGACTTGGGTGCGTTTTCAGTAGCCTCACCGTGGCATGCCCTCCACGTGTTCGATGTTTTGCACAAATGAGTGCAGCACACGATTCTTCCTTTTTCTTGCACCGACCCTTGCCCGGCCTTCGCGCCGCTCGTTTTCCCCCGCGGATCCCGTCTCCCGTTCCGCCGTCGTGCACCCCAGCACGCGTCGACAGGCCGCAGGCCACTACCTCACCTGAACCCGTTCCGCCGCTCTCTGCTTCGCACCACCACTCACGCCGGCGCCGTGACCGGGCTGCCGACGTTGAGCCCGCACGTGCCGTCAATCTGTGGCTCAGCCATTCACACAGTGATGTTCTCTCCCCCGCGGTGCCCGCGCGGCCACGACGGCCAAATCCCGACGCCGGCGGTGCCCCTGCCGCGCCACCGCCCCCGTCCGGCATTTTGCCGAGCACTTTGGGCGGGACCCCCTTTCCTCTGATATTGAGTGGTGCCACGCCCGGAGCACATGCGCGCGGGATCACTAGAGACACAAAGGATCCCGCGGTCGCCAGGTCGAGCGAACCCGGACGAGTTCGGGGAGCGGATCCGGACTTCAAAGATAACCACCGTGCACTTGTTTGGGCTATGACCCAACGGAGCCCACCTTGGTCCAAAGACTAACCAGGCCGAAGCAGACGTAGTCTGAGGACTTTTTCCGGACTTTGGAACCTTGGGCCAAGATGGGTCGGCCCATTGGGCCACTAACCCTTTTGACCCAATTTCGGCCCACCATCTGTGACGATGACGTCATGATGATGTCATGCGGATGCCAACCCTATTTTCAAAGTAAAAATCCTTTTCTCTTTTATAAATAATTCTGGAAATTAATTTACAAAACCTTTTATCTTTGGAAATTCTTATCTAAATATCCGGAGCTCCGAAAATTATGAAACCACTTGCTTTGGTTTCATAATTTTGAGACGCTCACTGCTACCCTATCCTTAACCGCTCTTGCCCTTGAACCGAGCCCCTTTTCGCCCCGCGTTCTTGGAGTAGAATTCGTGGCCGCTGCCCGCCACTGTGCTAATGTGGGTTTGGGACGTCGGAGCCCCGCAACTAACCTTTGGCGTGCCGCGGACAGGAATCCTACCCCATGTTCGCACCACTTACCTTTCCTACACCCTTGCCTCCCCTTTTTGCTGCTCCGCGCTTAACCCGCTTCTGCTCTACGAGGCTATGTGTTGTGAAGCCTGTACCGTGCCATGTGCTTGAAACCAGGATGTCGCACGTGATGGACGGCCGTGTCGTGAGCAGAGGCCTCTGCTTCACGCTCGGCAACCCCGAGCCGCAACCTAGCTGCCTTGCCATGGACGTTGCCGCATCATCAGTACATGTCTCGTAGCGCTCTTAAACACACTTTACCTCATCGCCACCCGATGTCAGTCACAAGATGATCCTTTCATCCCGTCTGAGCTGTCGCCGCATACCTTGGCATGATAATGCCTTTTCTAGTTATCTTTGCTTCGCTCTGCTTTCATCACCCTTCGCGCTACCGCTTTGATCATCCAAGAGCTAAAACCTAGCAAGTACTTGATCTCGGCCTCTCCGCTTTCCCCGCTTGCGGTGCTTGATTACCTAAGATCTTAGCCGTAAGACCCGTAAGCTAACTTTGAACTAACTCTTGATCCTACCCCGTTTACTAGTATATAAAACTAGTTGCTTAAACTACTTTTGTTTTAAAACCAATTGCTTTATATTCATTAATTAAACCAAGGTCTTTGCTTGCATTTACTTCGGAGTTTATTTGGATCTTCTAAATTGGTTCTTATTGATGTTTTTGCATTAGATGAATGCTCGTTATTTATTTCCACGTCGCATCTCGTGTAGGCTTGTGTTCTCGTTGAAGACCCGTGCCGCGATGTCTGAGGAGACGCGACTACCCCGACTTTGCCCGAGAGGACGCTCAACCTCTACTACTCTACGACGACTACCGCGCGTGTGTGTCATGTCACTCCCAACCATGTAGAACCCATGCATGCTATTAGTTGCTAGTGCTATATTTATGTTACTTGATTTGTTGGATTGCATAGCCATTTGATTAGCCTTGCCTTGATATTTGATATATCCTGTTTCCTTGCTTTACCTACCTCGGGACTAGCTACAGACCCCTAGCTAGTCCCATATACCAACTATCCATACTTTTGTTGCTTGATTATGGATGGTTCTCTGGGTTTGGACTAAGATGTGGGAGATCTCGGTGTGTTCTAGCGTGAGTTCTGGGTGTGTTCTTCCTTGACGTGTTACTGGTGGGAGCGAGCCATTTGGTTACTCGTGAACGCCTACCTCGGGGAGATGCGATCTGGCCTCTCGCCCGAGCGGCGTGTCGGATGGGATGGAGATGGTGAGTGCTCGCTCTCAGCCCTTAAGGACCGATCGTCGCTGACCTTGCTTCGGTGGACTTTTACCGTACAAACCGCCCGCCTTGTATTGGGCGGGGGTGCGGGGTGAGACTCGTAGTGGATAGCACCCCTCCCCGTAGGCGGATCGGTGTGATCGTGTCGGGAGACGCGCTTTCCTCCTTAGAAGACTTCGCCCGGCGAGGCCGGGGAAGGGTTCCACGGCTTCGAGGGACCCCTCGGCGGCGCATGAGCTCTACGGCGGGGGCCGCGCCGTACTCGGAGACGCAGGAGGGTACTATCCACTTACTTGGACTCCACCGTATGGTAGGGTTTGGGGACGGCGGCCACCGTTTTCGGCTCTACTCGGGCGGGTACGGTTGTACAACCTCTCGCAGTGTTAAACCTATAGCTATAGTCCGTGTCCACCGGTTATGGACGGTCCTCCGATCTCTCACCCGGCTAGACTCTTTTCTTGTGCTTCTTCTCTCCCCCGAGTGTGTGAGCCCGGCCTGAGGCCGTTGAGATGTGGGGATAGGAGCAGGTGGGCCCCACATCGCAGATGAGAGTTGGGAGCTAGATCGTGGTTGTGATTCAGTGCTTAGGTGTGGACCTCAGAGGTGTGGACCTCGAGGGTGTGGACCTCCCGGAGGTGTGGACCTCGCTGCTTATTCTGCATACCTTGATTGTTGCTACCGCGACGCTGCATGCATAACTTTCTACAGCCCAATATAGGTTTTATCCATGCATACTAGATTCAACCACCGCTTTTGCTCTTTGTTGGGAAGCTGACATGACCTACCCGCTTATCGGGTAGACGCCGGCATTTCGTACTCGGTGACCGTCTACGACTACAACTTCGTGACGAAGGTGGGAAGACTAGAGCCGGTCCTATGCTCGAGTTTGCTCGTGGAGCCGGAGACGCTTCGCTTATGTAGATCCGCCGCGTAGGTGTTTTACCTTTCTTGATTCGATCCCCGCCGGACTTGTACCCGGCTTGTGCCGAAGAGATGTACTCTGATGTTCTAATAATAATATTATGTAATTCTCCTTTTATTCCCGTGTTGTATGGATTTGTATCACTTGAGACAGGGATTGCACGTGATAGCCTCTTCCTGGGACTACCACGGAGGTGCAGAGAGTCGGGTTTCCGTTCGCGGAAATTCGGGTCGTTCCAGGTGGTATCAGAGCCGTACTTGACCGTAGGACGAGCCCTAGCAATGGCCGATAGTTTAGGACAACCTAAATATTTTTGATTGAGTATATACTCCTTGACTTTTATATAAACCCCCTTGAAATATGCTATTACCCCCTTGAATTCTCACTAACTGACTCACTAACAACCCCTCTACACGATTGGTGGCCTAAGGAGAACAACTGATGTCACATGCTCGCAACTCCGAGGTACGACGTCTGATACCAGGGAAAGACAACTACGACAGAGACAACTATGAAGATGGGGTACGGGGACGAGATGAAGCTGAATCTACCGGACACAATTGGATTATCCCTACTGACACATCAGTGTCATGTTATGTCAACACAGTTGTCTCTACTTTGGAACTAAATCCACCGGGGAATGATTAGATTGCCCCGTGATACATGAAGTCTGCATACAGGTGAAGCTACAACAACAAGATGCACCCTTCCACCCCTTGCTTGAAATGCAGTTTGGATGACACCAGGTGCCTACTCCGAGGATACTGAGGAGTAAAGACTTTAACTTCAAGCGTGCCAATGCAGGAAACTCGTGGTCTACTATATGGAATCGGCACACATAAACTTGGATGTAGGAGTCGAAGACTCCTGAGATGCTGGTAGCTCAGCAGTTGGATGAAGACCCAAAGACTCGAAGCGATATGGATAGCCGAATCGCAGAGGATTAAGATATTAAAACGAGCTGTAGCTACAGGAGGCGACCAATTGATTGAACGGTCAAGTTAGTACCAACCTACAAGCGAGCATCACATACTCGGAATAACAGCTGGATAATTGACCTTATGGAATTCCCCCTCGGTAAGAAGTGTGAAACGTGGATGCTTGCTATGGGAACAAATGAGAAACATGGGGGCATAGATTAAATTAGACAGAAAGCACCCCCTTCTGCAAGGATAATCCCATGAGAGTCAGCACGAAGAAGAGTTTCACCAACTTACTTCGGAAAGATCAGTGCCGAAGCAGTAGATGACACGTGTTCTTTCAATTGCTCTATGGCTAACATTAGGAAAAATCCCTCGAGTGCCCACGATATACTAGTATGTTTACGCTGGCGTAACCTCGAAGGTCTTAGGAGTCTGCCTCGAGAAACACATTTGTTTTGGTGCATTGCTTGAGTGGTTGGATCTTTTGGTCTTATTGTTGTTATGCCTCTTCATGATTGTGTGTAATTGTAGTGAGTGCTTATGCTTGCTAGATCTTTAGATGACTCTTTTAGAGGCCTTAGCTTTCCATCCTACAAGATCGAGTTATCAGGATGAAGATTGACGAGCTCAAGCCAACATCACAAGGTCGAACTACAAAAGACGTGAAGGATTTCTTGCAACCTTGGCAAATTAGACCAAGTCTTTGGATGAGATACCCTATGAACATTGGACTTGAGTTCGTAAATCAGAAAATGAGTACCTCAAGAATTTGCAACCTTTGAAGCCCGGAACTGCAAGTACTGTTATGGGGGCATACATTGGTTAAGATCAAGTGAGTACCCTAAGGTATCAGCGATGCATTTTGGATAATTTCAGACGGGACTCAATTATCGGATAAAGATGAAGTACTCCCTATGGAACAATAATCAGTACGAGAAATTTTATTAGAGGACTTCAGCTTCCGTAAGATACCTTATGAACGTCCGCCTTTGGAATTTGCTAACGGAATACAGAGTTTGCCGATAAGGTTCTTCGCCTGACCGCGGATTGACCCAAGTGGAGACTCGAAGGAACACGGTAACCTCATATCTTGGAAATGGATTTATCGGTGAGAGAGGTTAACATATCACAAGACAACCCAAGATATCGAGAGAGTGGATATAAGCGCATCGAACTCTCCACGGATGGACAACCACGCAAATTTTACGGAGTTGCGCCCCGACCGTGTATTCAGAGGTAATGAATCCATGAACAAGGGATCATACCTAAGTAGACAATATCTCAACCTAGAAGGTATTGTGGAGGTTTTGGATTCGATTTGGATGACTAAACTCAAAGGATGTAAGGTTTGCACTACACGAGCAATCATCCTAGAGTCATTTTTATTGGATTAATCCCTCTTACGCCCCTAAGTAGTTGCTTTGGAACTACTATGAAAGCAATAAATAGCTGTGCACCACAAGTTGTGCTTCTGGAATAGGATGCCCAGAGGGTATGTAAAGGGATTTCGAGGTCGACTTTTGGAAAAATATATGGAGTTCAGTCGATCCCACTTTTGGAATAAGAAATTAATAAAGAAGCTCTACTGGACACCGTATATTGAACTAATGGAAAAGAGAATAACTCAGACAACTACTGGATGTAAGTTATTCGTTCGACCTCGCAGCTGGAACCTACCACCCTATTGGAAAATAGGTCATAAGAGGTTGTGAGCAAAAATGAGGAAAATTGCTTACCTAAACGGGTGACATTATTTGGAATTGTTGAATAAGCAAGGCAAAGCCATAAAGACATGCATATTTCCAGGGTACCTAAAGGTGAGAATACCATCATGAGGAATAACTAACAGGAATGGTAAAGGATCAAGGTTTACATTAAGGCTGCACAAGTGAACCGATCCCTCCGCCAGGTTATGATAACTACAGACGTTCGGAGGAATTAATGATGCTTTGATGATATCCCGAGAGTCTTATGGATGCCACCGACAGAGGGCATATAATACCACTCGGCATTGGAGGCCCCCGTCAGGAAACCATATATGTTGAGACTAAGTACCCGTGGAACCTTGGAATAAACACGTCGTCAAGTCATCAACATTGGGGAACTGAACTTAAAGCAGAGACAGAAGGCATGTTGAAGTGAAGACCCTCACCACACCTGGTATAAGCTTAATCTCGAGGACGAGATTCTCGTGAGGGGGGTAGAATGTAACATCCCAGAAATTTGAATGTTTTACCATGTGTGAATTTTCGCAAAAATTCAAAACTTTTTGTTTGAACTTGTGTGCTGTCAAATTTTATCCCAATTTGCTAGCCTCTCACCTCAAACTCCGTATAAAATTAAAACCATATATAAATTATTTTCAAACTAGGGTAAAAATGTGAGTTGGATTTCTTGGATTTTATTTGGCGTTCAATGGTGTGGAGTTTGAATTTGAAAGTAATTCAAATTCAAACTATATTCAAACTATAATGAACTCTATATTCAAACTAATTGCAAAAGCTAACTGCTAACTTGGGCCGCTTCCTATCGCCGAAGGTCTACCAAAGGCCCCTGATCTCTAAGTGTGTGGACCGCGAAACCCAAAATCAGCCCGGCGGGCCCGGCCCGCACCTTTCCCCTTTTTCTATTTTCTCCTCCTCTCTATGGCCAGCGGGTCCCACTCG
The DNA here is from genome assembly GCA_947561735.1 of Cenchrus americanus. Taxonomy (NCBI): domain Eukaryota; kingdom Viridiplantae; phylum Streptophyta; class Magnoliopsida; order Poales; family Poaceae; genus Cenchrus; species Cenchrus americanus. The sequence goes on from OX387241.1 coordinate 16,268,796, forward strand.
ACAGCCAGGGACTATTCCCCCTTTCCCCTCCCTTTGACCGTGCGCACCCCTCCCACACCGAGCGAGAGGCCGGCGGCGCCTCCCCCCCGCCTCGCGGCGCGCCCGCCGCGGCATGCGTGCCGCGTGGCCATGGGCACGGATGTCGAAGATCAACGCCGTCCGTGGCCTCACCCAACCCTAGTCCGCCTGTATAAAAACTCGGCTGTCCCTTGCTCTTGCCCTGCCCGCCGCCGCCAGGGGATTTCTTCCCCAATACCTCCCACCGCAGCAACAAAGGAGAAGGAGGGGAGACCTGGGAGATGGGGAGCAGCGGGAGGATGGCGACCCGGGGCATTGAAGGACGTGTGCCCAGCTCCATGGCGGCGTGGGGAAAGCTGAAGCTGCAGGCGCTGCCTCCTGCTCGGCTCCATGTCCTGCCGATGGGCAAGGCGCACCGCCGCTGCTGCTGTCTCTTGCCGCCACGAATGGCAACCAGGAAGCCGGACTGGAGATTGACGCCAACACCCGGTGCCTTGACATGCCCCTCTGCGCTGCACCAACCCGCCACGGCAACGGCCTCTCCCTGCCTTGGCTTGACACCCGACGAGCCCTGGTGAGCAGCCGCACCCAAGCCATCCCTTCTTCTCGCAAACCATGTCTGCCTGTGTTGGCCGGCCATCGAGCCGTGGCAAATGGATGTCCTGTTTTCCGTGGAACACAAGTGCTCAGAATTGTCTTGCGCGCGGCTGCACTTTTGCATGCACACAAACTGTTCGGTGAAATGCCGGGAGCACGAGTTGATGCTGTTGCTGCCCTTGTTCTGTCTCTGAAGCCGGCCTTCGTGCCGTGTTCGTCACCTGCAGGGTCCGAACCGGAGGCATGACTGTTGCCAAGCCGCGCTTCCATGATCAGGCGCATGCACACAAGGTGTTCGACAGAATGTGCCGGCTGCACACCACCGCGCCCTTGTCATGCTCGATGTTTTGCCTGAAGGGTGAGAGCTGCACACAACAGTACCCCGTCTTTCCTTTCCTTTCGTTTGCTGCTGTCCAATCATTTCCTACCCAAACTAACACCCTGTTTGCCGGTATGAAACCATCGGCGACGAGGAGAAGGGTCGAAGGAAGCCGGAAGCCGCCCACACCGAGGACGCTGTGACCACCGATCCACGACGTCGTCGGCGGGAACGTCTACGCCAAGAGGACCGCGGGCTTGCAGCGAGGACAAGCTGCTGCCCCTCTTTCTTCCCCAACACGACACCCGTCCACCTCGCCCACAACGTGTTCGACAGAATGGCATGAGTGTCAACAAGCCCGTTGGTGAGCCATCCGACCAAGCCAACTCCTTCTAATCCTCCGATGCATGCTCGTGTCGCCAACCTTCGTGTTGCGCCTCGCTCCCCGTGAACATTAGTGACTTGGGTGCATTTTCGCTAGCCTCACCGTGGCATGCCCTCCACGTGTTCGATGTTTTGCACAAATGAGTGCAGCACACGATTCTTCCTTTTTCTTGCACCGACCCTTGCCCGGCCTTCGCGCCGTTGTTTTCCTGCAGGATCCCGTCTCTGTTCCGCCGTCGTGCACCCCAGCACGCGTCGACAGCCGCGAGCCACTACCTCACCTGAACCCGTTCCGCCGCTCTCTGCTTCGCACCACCACTCACGCCGCGCGCGTGGCCGGCCGCCGACGTTGAGCCCGCACGTGCCGTCAATCTGTGGCTCAGCCATTCACACAGTGATGTTCTCTCCCCGCGGTGCCCGCGCGGCCACGACAGCCCAAATCCCGACGCCGGCAGCCCTTGCCGCGCCACCGCCCCCCGTCCGGCATTTTGCCGAGCACTTTGGGCGGGACCCCCTTTCCTCTGATATTGAGTGGTGCCACGCCCCGGAGCACATGCGCGCAGGATCACTAGAGACACAAAGGATCCCGCGGTCGCCAGGTCGAGCGAACCCCGACGAGTTCGGGGAGCGGATCCGGACTTCAGCATAACCACCAGGCACTTGTTTGGGCTATGACCCAACGGAGCCCACCTTGGTCCAAAGACTAACCAGGCCGAAGCAGACGTAGTCTGAGGACTTTTTCCGGACTTTGGAACCTTGGGCCAAGATGGGTCGGCCCATTGGGCCACTAACCCTTTTGACCCAATTTCGGCCCACCATCTGTGACGATGACGTCATGATGATGTCATGCGGATGCCAACCCTATTTTCAAAGTAAAAATCCTTTTCTCTTTTATAAATAATTCTGGAAATTAATTTACAAAACCTTTTATCTTTGGAAATTCTTATCTAAATATCCGAGCTCAAAAATTATGAAACCACTTGCTTTGGTTTCATAATTTTGAGACGCTCACTGCTACCCTATCCTTAACCGCTCTTGCCCTTGAACCGAGCCCCTTTTCGCCCCGCGTTCTTGGAGTAGAATTCGTGGCCGCTGCCCGCCACTGTGCTAATGTGGGTTTGGGACGTCGGAGCCCCGCAACTAACCTTTGGCGTGCCGCGGACAGGAATCCTACCCCATGTTCGCACCACTTACCTTTCCTACACCCTTGCCTCCCCTTTTTCGTGGCTCCGCGCTTAACCCGCTTCTGCTCTACGAGGCTATGTGTTGTGAAGCCTGTACCGTGCCATGTGCTTGAAACCAGGATGTCGCACGTGATGGACGGCCGTGTCGTGAGCGAGAGGCCTTCGCTTCACGCTCGGCAACCCCCGAGCCGCAACCTAGCTGCCTTGCCATGGACGTTGCCGCATCATCAGTACATGTCTCGTAGCGCTCTTAAACACACTTTACCTCATCGCCACCCGATGTCGGTCCACAAGATGATCCTTTCATCCCGTCTGAGCTGTCGCCGCATACCTTGGCATGATAATGCCTTTTCTAGTTATCTTTGCTTCGCTCTGCTTTCATCACCCTTCGCGCTACCGCTTTGATCATCCAAGAGCTAAAACCTAGCAAGTACTTGATCTCGGCCTCTCCGCTTTCCTGCTTGCAGGCTTGATTACCTAAGATCTTAGCCGTAAGACCCGTAAGCTAACTTTGAACTAACTCTTGATCCTACCCTGTTTACTAGTATATAAAACTAGTTGCTTAAACTACTTTTGTTTTAAAACCAATTGCTTTATATTCATTAATTAAACCAAGTCTTGCTTGCATTTACTCGGAGTTTATTTGGATCTTCTAAATTGGTTCTTATTGATGTTTTTGCATTAGATGAATGCTCGTTATTTATTTCCACGTCGCATCTCGTGTAGGCTTGTGTTCTCGTTGAAGACACGTGCCGCGATGTCTGAGGAGACGCGACTACCCCGACTTTGCCCGAGAGGACGCTCAACCTCTACTACTCTACGACGACTACCGCGCAGGTGTCATGTCACTCCCAACCATGTAGAACCCATGCATGCTATTAGTTGCTAGTGCTATATTTATGTTACTTGATTTGTTGGATTGCATAGCCATTTGATTAGCCTTGCCTTGATATTTGATATATCCTGTTTCCTTGCTTTACCTACCTCGGGACTAGCTACAGACCCCTAGCTAGTCCCATATACCAACTATCCATACTTTTGTTGCTTGATTATGGATGGTTCTCTGGGTTTGACCGAGATGTGGGAGATCTCGGTGTGTTCTAGCGTGAGTTCGGGTGTGTTCTTCCTTGACGTGTTACTGGTGGGAGCGAGCCATTTGGTTACTCGTGAACGCCTACCTCGGGGAGATGCGATCTGGCCTCTCGCCCGAGCGGCGTGTCGGATGGGATGGAGATGGTGAGTGCTCGCTCTCGGCCCTTAAGGACCGATCGTCAGTTGACCTTGCTTCAGTGGACTTTTACCGTACAAACCGCCCGCCTTGTATTGGGCGGGGGTGCGGGGTGAGACTCGTAGTGGATAGCACCCCTCCTGTAGGCGGATCGGTGTGATCGTGTCGGGAGACGGCTTTCCTCCTTAGAAGACTTCGCCCGGCGAGGCCGGGGAAGGGTTCCACGGCTTCGAGGGACCCCTCGGCGGCGTATGAGCTCTACGGCGGGGGGCCGCGCCGGACTCGGAGACGCGGGGAGGGTACTATCCACTTACTTGGACTCCGGCCGTATGGTAGGGTTTGGGACGGCGGCCACCGTTTCCGGCTCTACTCGGGCGGGTACGGTTGTACAACCTCTCGCAGAGTGTTAAACCTATAGCTATAGTCCGTGTCCACTGGTTATGGACAGTCCTCTGATCTCTCACCTGGCTAGACTCTTTTCTTGTGCTTCTTCTCTCCCCCGAGTGTGTGAGCCCGGCCTGAGGCTGTTGAGATGTGGGGATAGGAGCAGGTGGGCCCCACGTCGCAGATGAGAGTTGGGAGCTGGATCGTGGTTGTGATTCAGTGCTTAGGTGTGGACCTCAGAGGTGTGGACCTCGAGGGTGTGGACCTCCCGGAGGTGTGGACCTCGTTGCTTATTCTGCATACCTTGATTGTTGCTACCGCGACGCTGCATGCATAACTTTCTACAGCCCAATATAGGTTTTATCCATGCATACTAGATTCAACCACCGCTTTTGCTCTTTGTTGGGAAGCTGACATGACCTACCCGCTTATCGGGTAGACGCCGGCATTTCGGACTCGGTGACCGTCTACGACTACAACTTCTGTGACGAAGGTGGGAAGACTAGAGCTGGTCCTATGCTCGAGTTTGCCTGTGGGGCTGGAGACGCTTCGCTTATGTAGATCCGCTGCGTAGGTGTTTTACCTTTCTTGATTCAGTCCTGCTGGACTTGTACCCGGCTTGTGCCGAAGAGATGTACTCTGATGTTGTAATAATAATATTATGTAATTCTCCTTTTATTCCCGTGTTGTATGGATTTGTATCACTTGAGACAGGGATTGCACGTGATAGCCTCTTCCTGGGACTACCACGGAGGTGCAGAGAGTCGGGTTTCCGTTCGCGGAAATTCGGGTCGTTTCACTTCATATGATCTGCCAACACATTGCATAAGTGGGCCTGCTCAACCACGGACGTAAATAACGCCTGGGAGAGGCCATTAGTTAAACTAGTTTGAGATAACTCTTGATAACGATCCTGGATAATATTGTCCACGATATGACTTAACACTGAATTTTGCTCTTCCAACATCTCGATTGCACTAGCAATGGTGTCTATATCGCCCTGAGTAGGTACACGGGGTGAGCAGGACTCAAAGGGTTTAGGTTTCGCTGGATCTTTTTCGGTGGAGTTCATGATCTGAGCGACCAAATTTGGTCCATCTGGATTGGCACCAAGGGAAGGTTGCTGCTGCAGCATCTGGACGGGGTGCCGCTACATCTGAAGGATTTGGCACAACATTCCCTTTTGGGCAGCCATGAATGCCTCTACCATCGTCCTGGGTGGTAGTGGTACGTCGCTACCACTACTCGGCACACTAAAACCATCTGGGGAGCTGCATGTCGGTTCCACAATCTGAAAGAATTGAGCTTCCGTTAAATACACATTCATAAGCTTGTTTTCACAAGCAGAACATGTACGACGAAAAACTCAATTGGAACAAAAGTTCGACTTGGGCAAGCAATAGTCTAGAACTAAGAATTTCATGTGCTCGGCTCAAGATTACGAGGATTCATGACTCAAAATTTCAAACCAATGCCAAGGTTTGGAGCAACTTGACATCCAACCTGGAATCAAAAGCTAAGGCTAACACGTGTGGAGAATTTGGTACGGGGGTCATATTCTGGCGGTGGGGAACAAAAATTCCCACTCAAACACCATAGTCCCAAAATTTCCCAAATTTCACTAGTAACTCAGTGGCATAATTATGCACACTTTTGGGTATTCAAAGATAGGTCTAAGTTGGATTGGAACAAGCTCGAAAAATTTCATTTGTAGAGTGATGCTGCTCTGACAAACAGCAGAACAGAGACTCACTAAACTGAGCATAAATCTCTGCAGAAAATTCCTAAACTCCTGAAAAATTCACAGTGGATGCTCAACTTGATAAGAAACAACTTTCCTAAAGGATGTCTAGTCAGATTCCTTACAGATTTGGCTACAAAAATTGAGAAATGACAGAGACAGAATCTGCCAGAAATTTCCTAAGCTCCGAGAGAGGAAAACCTGATCTAAGATCAACCAATTTACTTAGAAAAATTATTCAAGCAAGCAAGGACCAATTTTAGGTTCAACAAAATTTTAATCATGAATGCACATGTCTTAATCGTCCTCACACAAATGGATCCAAAAGACGTAGTTAGTGTCGGTGGCAAGCTTATAATCGGCTCTCCTTATAATAACTAGTCGGAGCTATTCGATTCGCACTTAACGACTTACGAGTGTGGTTAGTGTACCTGCACAAAAGGAACCTTTCGTGCCAGCACGTCACGAAAGCGTCCACATACATTACCGTTCACTTATAGAAACGGTATCCATGCGTCAAGCCGCTGCATGGACAGCGTCCAACCTCGGAAACCCTCCTTTTGAATGGAGTGTATCCTTGCCTCGCATGATCGACATGCGGAATGCACACGTACGAAACATGTGGCGACACCACAACTCACATCTAGACGCGAAGATGGGATCCATGGAATGGATCACTCCATCAACCCTCGCAATTCCCGTGATGCGGAACGGCACACATATTAAACACGTGGCTCATCTAGTTTGGTTGTGCAATAAAGTAAGTCTGACATAAAGTAAAGTGCTGGAGGTTAGCAAAATAAACCATAGATTCTTCTGCCACCTTAAAGAACCCAAAATTTTCCTCTAGGGCCTCTCGATCTAGATCATTCCTTAACGATCCAATGGGTTTTCAAAATCTAATCAATCTTGACAAGTTTTATTGTAAATCATGTGATTAATATTAATCTAATCACTCCGGTGCATTCGGTCGCTCTGATACCAGCTGTGACAACCCCATCCGAGATAGTTCCGTACTATCGCCTAAACCACTCCATTTGGTCATTAAGCGATAATAAAGAAGCATCTCGTTGAGTGTTGCCGGGTTTACACCAGGTAAATCACTTGGAAACACAGAGAGGATCGAACGAATGCATTAAAACTCCCACGAAGGAGAGTCCAGAGTGCCTTACAAATTAGACTATCACATTCCCGTAGGGGTCATTATGACAAACATAGTTCTTCGACATGAAAGTAACTGGTTCGGAGTTTATTGAAAACAGCGGAAGATAACTAAACGATACGACCACATCATAGGAGGCCTGTCCATGATGCCATCACTCTTCGTCATCCACCCATTCCAGCTCCCAGCCGGGTGGAAGTTCTCCGGGCCACACACCAGATGCATTACCTGGAACAACATTTATAAAGCAAGGCTGAGTATACTAATACTCAGCAAGACTTGCCCATCTAAAAGAAAAGACTTTACCTCTAATCATGCAAGGCTTTTGGCTAGTGGGTTTGTTTGCCAAAAAGCTGCTAAGTAGTGAATCCTTACTTTCCATATTTTAGCTCAAGTTCTAGTTGAAGTAATTATTACTAAATGAGCAACTACTACAACCAAAGTTGTGCAAACCATTAATCAAAGTAATAATCTTCACAAAGTTCCATCATAAGGGATATCATGGCCAGTTGGGTAAGTAGTCTCAGATAACGGTGAGAGGCCGACAATCGATTGATTCAAAACCTTGCAAGGTGGACCTAAACACACGGGAGGTGCCCTCACTAAGAGTTCACCAACCAGGCGGTTCCCATCATTCCTCGGTTTGGGGATAATAGCTCACAGTCTTAAGTACAAGGTTTATCTGGGCTACGCCACTAAGGTCACCCAGCCTCACGCATGCACTCGGGGAGCAAGCCCGGGGCCGCAACCCTAAGAGTAGTGATAGTAAAACCCCGTACCGCCTCATTTAGGTACTAGGCTTACCGTACCCATTTCCGACAAGTGTTTAGTACTTTCAAACACTTAGCCAACAAAGCCATTGGACCGGAGCCCAAATCCCATGCTCTTACCACGTGAGCAATCCATTTAAACAATATGGTGATTCCATGAAGGAGATCCTATTCTCGCGAGTGACGAACATCACTCGACTTGTACCGGATCCTTAAAGCATAGCAACTAGCGACCTAACATGCTAGTAGAGATCATAGGTACTTATGGATCATGCAACTAGGGTTTCAATTCAACTTCTGAACGTAAATGCACATACAATAACAAGAAGTAAATTTAGGAGTTTTAAATAAACACTGGAGTTAATGAATAAACAGGGGCTTGCCTTCGTTGGCACAAGTAGTTAGACACACTTCCGGACTTTGGCCCGGGTCTTGCTCTATGGCGACGTAGTGCACATCTCCTCCAGCTCCCTCGTTCACGTCCGCTGGCACGAGCGTGTAGCTACCGTCGGGAACTTCTACACGGAGGATGCAATGCAAGACTTAAGTGACCATTTGAATTTAATTAATTTCAAACAACTTATGCCAACCAAGAGGTGCATGTTTGGACACATTCACCTAGATAATAATACATTCAGCATACTCTTCCTGTAAAGGAACAATATGTGTTGCTTTATTATCTAGACTTTTACGGTGACTGTGTACATATATATATATATAAATAAATTAATTTAATTCACATCAACAAAACAGTAGCAACAGCTACAAGTTGGATAGGGTTGGTCATATTCACCTTAAGAAATGCATTTAAACATTTCTCCCTTTTTAAAGATAATTAAAAGCCTTTCTAGCCTTTTCTTAAATGTGATTGCGTGCACATATATTAAGGAGTATCTTATTTAAATACAAACATCAAGGAATTTACTTTTGCACCACCATTTTACTTTTCTAACTCATTTATTTCACTTATGCACAAAAGGAGGCATTTTTCCTATTTTCCTTTCACTAAATTAATCTAGTTAGCAACCTTTTAACAACTAAACACATAACAAACTTATCCAACAGTGCCCACTGGCTCCAAGGACCAGGAACACTCCCTTGGACAGCAAGGAATTGGTTTTGCACAATTGAATTTGATGTACAAAATTTAAAGGCATTACTCGTTAGCATAAAGGGAATAATAAATATTAAAATAAATACATCATAATTGAAACCCAACTTTCTCCTACACATGCTTTGGTCCAAAACAAGCCCAAAGAACCAAGAAACACACCTATAGCCTTTATGAAACATGCTACACATATTTATGATTAAAAACAAGCATAAATGAGGAAATAATATTTATAACATAGATAAAATCATGGTAAATTCACCAAGGATGCATTTTGGTAACAAAAGACAGTAGCCAGAAGTTGGGCTCAAAAATAATTATATTTAAAGCTACAAAAATCATCTAGGCAGATTTGTCAATTTCACAAAATGATTTATATAAAAAGATTTATGCAGTAACTTTGTGCAATTTTTGGTGTGGTTACCAGTCATGGCATGGTGTACAACATATCCAAAATAGAGCTTAAGAACTTATGTAGATTTCGCAGAAACATAGATCTAGGGATTTTACATTTCTATTTTTCAAGCAAAAACTGTAGCTCAAAAGTATATACATCTTTGAAGAAAGTTGTAGTTCTGGTTGTACTGAGCATAGCAAAATTGGGTTTGCTATTGTTGGATTTTTCTACGATTTTATAAGCATTTTGCAAGTTTCAGCTGAAAAGCACAAAAGAGTAAGAATCAATTTGCACCCAGACCCTCGAAAAGGTTGAAAGGCTCACAAATCTGCCCTCGGTTTGCACAAAACACCCCGGATACACGTGAATCCTTACAATGCGACCCTTGGAGCTTGGGGGCGGCGTGGCCGGTGGAATTCCGGCGACCTCGCCGGCGAGCTTGGTCGGGGAAGTGACTCGAGAGGGTCCAGGGGTGGAGAGGGCCCGGTGGGGGTGCTCTGTTGTGGTGGGCGCAACGCCGGCGGGCGGGCACGGCGGAGACCGCGGCGGCGGCCGCTGGGAGCCTTGCTCCGGTGAGCCGGCGGCTAGGTTGGGCCAACAAGCGAGAAGGGAGGCTACTAGGAACCCTAGGGAAGGTAGGGACAACTAGCGTTGGCGGTGCAAGCGACCGGTGCACAGGTTCACTGTGACGCCAGGGAGCGGCGGCAATGGCGGCGCGGCTTCGCACGAGGAGGGATGGCGACGGCTCTTTTATAAGCGAGCTTCGAGGCGGTAGGGACTCCTTGCACACCAAGACGAAGAGTGGGGCAGTACAAGTCACGGTGTGGGCAGGTGACGCGGCCGCGACGTGCGTGGGCGCCGGCACATGCGGCGGCGCGGCCACCGGTCGGGCGGCGCGGCGGGAACACGCGGCGAGCACGGGTAGGGAAAGTGCGGCGGTGCGCGCAAGTGGGCGGGGTCCACGGCGCGCGGACCGGCGGACCGAGGCCGGTCCCGGCGGGGGAGGAGTACGGCGGCGGGTCGGGGCCGGTGCGCGGCACGACGCGCGCGGCGCGCGCGCGCGTGGGCGCGAGCGCCTGGCGCGGCGTACTGTACCACTTGATTTAACCTGGTTCAAATGCGTTTTACTCCAAATTTTTCAACAGAAGTGGGCCGAGTGATCAACAGCAAAGTTGTAGATCTCTTGATCCTCTACAACTTTTACAAAGGGCGTATGGTCTTTTTCTCAACCATTTTTGCAAAATTTTCATGCCAATTTGGCTGTTTCCTGGGCGCCGGTGAACAGTGTCGAGGAGCGTTGACCAAGCTTTTTCACGCATTTCCACTCCAAATCTCAAATGTCATTCAACATGAAAGTTGTGTTCTATGAAAAACTACACAACTTTCGTGTTAGGAGAATTTGAAGTGTTTAGGCGAAATTGGGAGAACGCGGCAAAAGTTCCGGGCGACACTGGTGGGTCAAAGTGTGTTTAAGGGGTTTGACTAGGGTTTTGACCCAACCTTGACCATGAGTTGACCAAGGGGTGCCATTAGGGATTGTCGGTGATGTTTTCGAGGTGATGGCCCAGGTTGACCGCCGTTTGACCAAAGTCGACTCTGTTGACCGGATCATTAGGGTTAATTAACCTGGCCGAAAACCTGGGGCGTCACACAATCCCCCCGTCACACATTGGGCCCAACTCTTCCATCACAACCATCCGTGTGATCTCCCGAAGACATTATCCAGGCCCAACCATCCGTGTGACCCTCCGGAGACGTTCACGGGCTCCCCCGTCCACCATGTGACCCGGAGATGTTTTCCCAGGTTTTGCAGACCTTCGGCTATGATACCACTTGTTAGAGTGGTGCAGCAGAATCCGGCCCGGCCCGCTATACCCACGAGTCGGTGCCCCACCAGGCCTTAGGTCCACCGGAGCCCACAACAACACTCACTGGGCCTAACTCAACCCAAAATACTAGCCTGATGGGTGAGGACTGCCCCCACCTATATGTTGTGCTCCCCCGCTATCAATTTTCAATGTGGGACTAAACCCAACAGGTGCTAGTCTGTTGGCAAGTATTTTTGCTAATATTTTTTCCATGCTATGCATCAGGTTGATCGGCTTGTAGTCCGTTGCGCATTGGGTGTCTTCCTTCTTCGGCAGGAGTAGTAAGTTTGCTGAATTTAACAAGGACCATGTGTTGTCTTTTAGGTTGAAGATCTGATGCAACGCTTGAACAACATCAGCTTTGATGATATGCCACGTCATTTTGTAAAAAAGCCCTGTGTATCCATCGGGGCCCGGTGCTTTCTCTGAAGGCATCTAGAAGATGGCCGTGCGTATTTCCTCTTCTGACAGCGGTTCATCTAAGGCACTAAGATTCTGCTGCTAGATTTGCAGTTGGTCCCAATTGAGCATTGCTTGGCGAGCTGTGTGAGTTCCCAATAGCGAAGTGAAGTGGGCTAGGAGATGATCAGCTTTTTCGCCGTGACTTGTGGCCGTTCTTCCATTTGTGAGGAGGGAAGCAATAAAATTCTTGTGACGCCTCTCTCAAATGAAATATCTTAGTGTTTGCATCCCCCAATCTGATCCATGTCAGGCATGATCTTTGTCTGATCTTTATTCTTCGGATTGCCATGAACCCCAGGGTGCGAGCTTTTGCCTTTTTGCGCAGAGTCAGTTCTGGGACTGCTAATTGTCGATGCTCTTGTGCTTGATCCAAACACCGCACCACCTCTGTTGTGACATCTGCTTGTAATTTAGCTTGCATAACGTGTTGCTTGCTCCATGATTTGAGGGCCTTTGCTAGTCGTGAGAGCTTGATGTGCAGAGCACGTAAGCAATCTCTTGTCTGTATTGGTCGTTCCCATGACTTCTGTACCACCTCAAGGAAATTGGGGAGTCTAGTACAGAAAGATTCAAATCTAAACCCTTTCTTGAGGTTGCTGGCCGGCATGTAGGAGAGTAGCAAAGGGCAATGGTCGGACATGGACGAAGACAATGCCTGCAGGTAACAGTTGGGGTGCTGTAATTCCCATTGCTCAGTGCAAAATAAGTGGTCTATTTTGGTGAATGTCGGATCATCTGTGCCACTGGACCAGGTGAAACGTCGACCGTGTAAGTGCAGTTCACGCAGCTCCAAGGAGTCCAGAGCCGACTTGAAACTGTTCATTAGACGGAAATGCAGCCTATTATTGTTTTTGTGCTCTGCCCGGTATATGAGGTTGAAATCACCCGTGACGATCCATTCCGACAATAGTGTTGGCCGAAGAGTCTGTAATTCCAACAGGAACTGCCTCTTGTCTGGATCTGTTTGTGGCCCATATACCCCTGTGAAGCTGAAGGTGTTCCCATTTGCTCGATTCTTGATAGTTGTTGATATCATGTACTTGCCAATCACAATATCTTGCATAAGGTATTGTTGGACAGAGCATGCAATGATCACCCCTCCACAAGTTCCGACTGCTGGCAGAACTGCATAAACTCCAACAAATTGAGGCCCAATCGTATCAGTAATTGTGCCATCAGTTACTGAATCCAGTTTAGTTTCTTACAGGCAAACTAAGTTGGCATGATTATCTGTCACCATATCCCGCACCACTTGTCGTCGTGCCGCAGCATTCAGTCCCCTCACGTTCCAGTTAAAAATGACACAATTGTTCTCATTCATTGAATACTGATGTTACACCGATGAGATCCAGTTTCAGCCTACTAGCCAGACTATGATAACAACTTTCCCAGGTACTACTAGTGATTTTCCATAGCGATCCCTTACTAGACAGCAACCACACCACCTGATCCTTCCTCCTACCAGTATTCCACCCTACCACATCACTATTATTGAAAATCAAAGTAAACATAGAAACTAGTTGGCAACTGCAGCTACTCCAAGCCGTCAGACCGCCCTAGTCAGACCGTCAGATAGCAGGTCATCCACCGCCGCTACCGCCTGGGATGGCATGGGGTCATTGAACAAGGCCATGAGTCGCTTCTTGTGTTCTTCCTGTGGTTGCTGGTTGTCCGGTAGGATATCCAGCTTCTTCATCAGTACCACCTGACAGCGAGCGATGGAGCTCAGATTTGCTGTTGGCTTCTCCGCCAAGCGCTTACTGTTGCGGCGGCCGACCTGCTCCCCATTGTTGGCCGGAGTCACATGGCCATGGCCTGACAACGGTGGCTCAGGGGGAGCGTCGATCGGCACCGTCGGCGGCGGGATGACGTGCGTCTGCAAGAAGTTGTCGAGGGCTGAGGTTGTTGGCTCAGTTGCCGGTTGAGCAGCGGATGTGTTGCACTGCTGTAGATCCGACACGCCCGTCAGAGCGAGGGTGCCGACTTGGGCTGGAGGTGAATCCGGTGGGAGTCGAGTAGCCCAAGTGGCAGCAGTCCCATTGCCTCCTCCTGGTCCACCAGGCCGACGCCATCCTTCTGGGCCGTCGGGGACGTAGCGAGTGGTGCGGCCCAGGTGCCCACCTCAGGACCGGTCAGGAGATCCGGTGAGTTGAAAAGAATGGGCTCAGGTGGTATTACCGATTCGTCCGGCCTGCTGGCCCAGACGCCAGTAAGGTCGAGCAGTGGGGAGATGGCCGGTTCCATTGTGCGACGCGGTGTTGTCGATGTAGCAACCGCGCCCACGAGCTTCAAACCGTCCAACCCCTCCGTCAGCGCCGCGCTATCGCCCATAGCACGCGTGACATGGGGGTCAGGTGTAGCAGTAGCAACAGCAGGCACACCGCTGACGGGAGCAGGATCGTCGCCTTGTGGCCTTCCTTGCGGGGCAAGCCGAACCCTGTAGCGGGTCCCCTGCCCTTCCGGTGGTGTCCACCATCGTCACCGCAACCACCGCCGTAGCCGGCGCGGCTGCCAGCGTCGCCGCCGCCTCTCGTCGTAGTGCCAGATCGAGCACCGCCACCAGCCGCACCACCCCCGTCCGGACGGGAAGCGGAGGTAGCTGTGTCCTGATCGCTGGCGGAGCCACCATCGCCCAGAGGCGAGTCATCGAATCGACGGATGATCCGTGGATCCCGGAGCAGCTCGCGGACCGGAAGGGGGCCCTCGTCTCCATCCCGCACCCCCGGGAGCCAGTCGTAGCAGTACGTGGGAGGCCAGTTTCCTCCCGAGGTGATGGTCGAGGAAGTAGGTGGGCGGAAATCGACCACCCTGTCGACATGGAGGAGCACCGGGGTGGAAATCCCCCGCCTGCTGAAGGAGCACGCGCTCTTGCCGGGAAGGTGAGACGGGATGGGATGGGAGGCCTGTCCCCCGCCGGCGGAGGGGATTGAAGTTTACCTCCATTGGGGGCGACGACAATGGACTTCAACCTTGTCTTCATCTCCATCTGCGGTGGCGCCCTTGGGTGTCCCGCCGACCCAGGATGGGCAGTCGGCGAAAGCATCCTCACCTTGCCGTTGAGGCCGCAGTCTTCCGGTCGAGGCGCCTGGGCCTTTCCATCTTCGTCTTCCTGAAGCGTGGAAAGAAGCACCTCCTTGAAGGTCCTTCTTGGTTTGTCTGCAGGTGAATGGCCTGGTTCACGGCCCCCATCACCGGCTGGTATGGAGATAGGGCTAGGTGAGAAGGAGTAGTCTACTTGCTCGGACGGTGGGGAGGAAGGGCTTGCTGGGTGGGGTGCGCCGGTGGCCAGAATGGTCCGCCGGCGAAGGTGGCGTGGTGGAGGTGCGAGGTGGAACAGGGGTGCAAGGCTCAACCATTGTGCCAGTGTAATGTCCCTCGTCTCGCGCCCCAAGCAGATTAGTTTCAACTTTGAACTTCAATTAAAAATAGTGACCATCTTCTATTCTTCCAACCAATAAAGTCTTGTTAAACACTGACTGATTCCATTTTGCTACTGTTCAGCAATGGTGTGAATGAAAAATAATTTTAATTCCTTTTTAAATTTGGCTAAACAATGATTTTTCAGACGATTGGACGCAAAGCGCCCCGACGACGCAGCGGAGGGCCGCATCGTGGCCGTCTTTTTTGTTTTTTAACCCTTTTTGCGAAAGATTTTCACAAGTAGACCCTTTTTGGAAAGATTTCAAAAAATGGACCCTGAGCTCGGCGCCGTGGATCATGGCGCCGAGCTTGCATCTCGGCGCCACGGATCATGGCGCCGAGGTCTTGGGCCTAAAAATAATATCGATTACCCTACTTTGAAATTCTTTTGTGAAGAAATTTGTATGTAAAATGTGGCCAATAACATGCAAAATGGAATCTATGAACTTTGTTTAACATCTTACAACATTTGTGGATAAAAACTAAGCGAGTTTACATATTTAAAATGACATTCCAAAATTGAAAGTATTGCTTTGTCGGCATTTACTCATGCGCTTGAAAAATTCTAAGGGCCGAGAACCCTTAAAACATTAACGAGCATGCAACTTTGAAATTCTATTCTGAAAAAGTTTTCATATATACATCCAAAGAATTTGGATCCCAAATGTAGTATGATGTTTAATAAACATTTTGTGTATGTTGTTGACCATGAAAACATACAAATTTCTTCACAAAAGAATTTCAAAGTAGGGTAACTGATATTGTTTTCAGGCCCAAGACCTCGGCGCCATGATCTGTGGCGCCGAGGCATGTAAGCTCGGCGCCATGATCCACGGCGCCGAGCTCAGGGTCCATTTTTTGAAATCTTTCCAAAAAGGATTTACTTGTGAAAATCTTTCGCAAAAGGGGCTAAAAAATAAAAAAGTCGGGTATCGTGGCGCGTTCCCAAACAGAGGATGCGTGGGACGCGGACGCTCCTTCCAATAGCAAGCTGCCACGAGGGGGTGCACACCGGGGCCACAGTGCCTATTTTTTTCCCACGCGGCCGCCGCCTCGCGATTGAGGTGGAGGATGGCTGAGCTGCAGTGAGACATGTATGTTGTATGGGTACGTGTGAACCCATGACAAATATACGGGTTTTTTTGGACCATGGGTGATGTTACCTCAAAAGGATGACGAGTTTAGCACCCCAGGGAAGTTTTTAAAATATATTTTTCGTGATGTTCAAAAATAAATGTTGAATCTAAAAATTGTTAAAATTAGCCTTCTACCACCATTTAAAATATACTATCTAGTTATCTGTTTTGCAGATCTGGAGAGTATGTATCGATTATTTGAGCCTCAAAATGATTTTAAATGAAAAACTTTTGAACTACAAAGTTGTAGATTCCAACGAAATATAAAATTTTCATAAAAAGTTTATCTACATCCGAGATCATAAAAAAGTTATGAATTTTTAAGAGAAGTTGTCCCTACAGTACCCACGACAGGTTACTGTAGCAACCGACACCAGCGGTTGAGGCTGCTTTTGAAAAATTTTTAATCCAGTTTTAATTTTTGAAAAAACACGAAAAAGTATATTAAAAAATTCCCCAGCAGGCACCACTCTTGCTGTCACACTGTAGTACTGTACACACTAAGTTCAGAGTTTGCAATCGTGAAATGATCACCATCTACAGCTAATAAGATTCCCCCACAAGTGACTGCAGTCGGTAACACCACGACTTTCAGAGTATCTCCGAGGGATTCTTTATATTCTTTCTAAATGATATAAATAGAGATTTTGGTGAAAAATGTCTTCTAACATCTTAACTAAATGATCATCTAAATATAGCTATCTTCTATTCCGGATTTTTCGTAAAGTTTTTTCGTTAGTCAAATATAGAAGACGAGAATGACTCTTTGGAGTGCGCATATGGCGGAGTCCTATATTAGGGGTATCCAAAAATAGCGAATCAATGTAGCCCCTGGCCAAATAAATTGTTGTTTCACCCGACCCGATCGATCAGGAGCGCAAAAATGTGATTCATCCAACTCCTGCTAAACACCCATGGGATGCTCTGGTTTTTATTAAACCCACATGCAAACTTACTTCGTGCATGCACCTGCACACTCGAGTACCTACTTCACCTACATGCATGCACACTCGAGTACCTACAAAGGCTACAAGCCATGCACACACATACATGCACACTCGAGAAGGCTACAAGCCATGCACACACATGCATGCATAGATTGGAATCCCCCGAGCTAACGCAAGCATGCACCTACACCTACAAGCTCACTCCTTGCTAGCTTTCCTAGCTAGTAGCTAGCACATGCATACACCTACACTCACAAGCTCATTTACAAGCTCACACCTTGCTAGCTTTCCTAGCTAGTAGCTAGCACATGCATGCAACTGCACGCTCTCACACTTTGCTAGCTTCCTAGCTAAAAGGCATACCCCACAAGATAGCACCTACGTGCTCACACCTTGTTAGCATTCCTAGCTAGCACTTAGCTACATGCACCTGCATGCAAGCCATGCATGCGTAGGTCGGGAGCTCCCCTCACATGCTCCAACTCCTCCGACTTACTAAAACTCCGCCTCGCACGACT
Source organism: Cenchrus americanus (assembly GCA_947561735.1). Taxonomy (NCBI): domain Eukaryota; kingdom Viridiplantae; phylum Streptophyta; class Magnoliopsida; order Poales; family Poaceae; genus Cenchrus; species Cenchrus americanus. Next base: position 16,286,442 of record OX387241.1, read on the forward strand.
GAGTTCTCCCAACTTGTCTGACAAGTTTACTGTGCCAGCTACTCCTGAGAATAGCAGGGCCCACAATATGGGTAAAAGCTCTTCCATGTACTCTCGAAGACCGTGTACTCTCTCTGCCTTCACATATAAGTCTTCCCTTGGCTGATAAAAGGGAAGATGCCGAAGGCAAGAGGGGAGATTCTTTTTTCTCACTCCACTCTGATGGAGCTCTCTCTCACTGTTCTTCTTCCTCCAACCAAACTTGGCTCCTACGCACACACACCACAGAGACTTGGGACCAACCTCTCTCTCTCGCCATCTTGTATCGCCCCACTACAAACCAGTGCAAACAACATGAGCAGCACGAACTGGCGTAGGGTATTACTCCACAGAGGCCCCAACCAGTATAAATCCTTGTGTCCCCGTTTGCACACCATCTGAGGCTCGATGCGCAATCCTTGATTTTATTTGCTGGCGGTTTCTAAACCACGACAGCATAAGAAATAGAAAAGTTGTTGGAAAGTGGAAAGATGTAGAAAACAATTTTCACGCAAATGACTCTCTAAATGATGATTTAGAGAAAATTTAGAAAGACTCTTGGAGATGCTCTTATAGTTAATTTTGTATTATGATTATAAGTTGCATCTATAGTTGATTTTGTAATTCTCAATTAAAAATAAATCTTGTAAATTTACCATGAATGTACTCGATCCATCTTTTGAAAAGAAAAATTAGATTTCTCATGTCCTAATCCATCTCTAGGATTTCCATCAATACTTCTCTAGAATATTTTCGATTATTCGTGCACCAAGATTATTTCAAATAAAAAAAATGTTTGAACTCCAGCTCGAGAAGAAAGTGGCGGCCGCCGCGAGGATCGCGAGGGGGTGCGATAACGGAGCACCGCGCCGCGGCCCCTCCGTCTCGTGTGGCGTTAGGAGGGGGTTATTTATGAAAATTGTGATTATCATAGTTAATGGTGGGAGGGTTTAAGTGCTAAAGTGTCTCACCTCTCCATCTAGCCCTCGGATGGAGATCCAATGACTGCGATGAGAGTTTTCATAGTTTGCATACAAAGTTGGTTTGTACAGAATACGTCCCCCTCGATGAAATCTATAATTTTCGTATAAACTTTATCTCCATCATAATTCTTATGAAGTTATGAGTTTTATGAAAATGAACAGGCGCCTACTATCATTTGAACCATGTTTGGTGTGCTACAATACCCCCGACGGCAAACACTGTCCATCATTTTGCAGTAGGTGTCCTGTAGCACCTCGCCGCCAGTTCACATGGCGGTAACTAAGATACCGCCAATAGAACCAGCTTTTGCAAAAAAACTATTCAGGAGTACTCCCTCCGGTTCCGTATTATAAGTCGTTTAGGATAGTGACACGGTCACCAAGGCATAACCTTGACTTCTTTTTTCTATAAAAATATTATATGTATATTCTTTATGAAAGTAATTTTCAAGACAAATATATTTATATGATTTTCACATTTTACAACTCAACAACTTAAAAGTTATCCATGATTTATATTCCCAATATTTGACTCAACCCTTGTCCAAAACTATTTAGTATGTTATTGCAAAATTGTAAACGAAATATTAAAAATGAAAAATCCTAGATCACTGCTGAAGCCTATACTCCGTTTCGAAAGAAATCAAGAGTATGATAATTCTGTTTACAAAGTGGTACTTGCTACTCTCTCAGCTTCATAATATTTGTCGTTTTAACTTTTCTAGATACGTTGCTTTTGTCATGCACCTACATATATATACATATATATTTAATGGACTCCGCTATTCAGCACCCAGGGCGCTGAATATTATTTAGTACCCGACCCCCCATCCGCACCCCGGCTGTGGCCTTCCTTCTCCGATTTTTTTGTGAGCCATTTCCGTCTCCGTTTTTTTCGTGAGCCAGGTCCGCGCATCCACACTAGAACGCCCGCCATCATTTTTTAAACAGAAACCATCGAATAATTTGGGGCATGTCATATGTGGGACCAACGGGATAAAAAAAGGTGCATCTAATGGTTTCCCGTCATATCTGGTCTGGTCCTTTCCCTTTTGGTACTGGTTAGGTTCCTAATTTATTATTTCCTAATTCATGTCTGCCGGTACACCTTACACAGATGTACATGTAAACAATGCAAAAACAAAGGTTCGCTCAAAGAAAACCATAATTTATATAATTAGTGTATGCGGGAAAGAGTTCATACAATCTAACTTCTGATTGATTGGCATACAATTGAAGCAAATAAGGTACATGCGTTCTGTAGTCTGCACCTACATAACACATGAGGACATGATTTCTTTGGAATCTATAATCACGCCATCTGAAGGGTTTAGAAGTAGGTTCATATTACAGGCAGACAAATGGATGTCTCTGAAAGACATGAACCATCATGCTAACATGAATTTTCTACACTCGAGCAATTTCAGCCTTCATCGTCGTCAGCTTGTTTCAATGTCTTCTACAATGCAAACGAGGAAGCTTATTTTCACCAATCTGCACAAATCTTATCTTGGAGCTGTAGGAACATGGAAACAGTTCAGAATGCATATATAATAGATAGCTAATGGTTCAGCAGAATGGTTACTCAACCCAATATGAGCATAAAACAGCATGTGCAGTCCACGAAGCAGTAGCCACCACCATATACTAGTCATTTATAGCTCGGTGGTATGTTGAAAGGTCCTGAAAAAAACTAAGTAAACAGGTATGATCATCACAAAGGGAAGCACATTCTTTCTCTATGTCACACATACAAAGAAACAATTTTGAATGAAATTTGCAAGAATATAACGACTGTCCTAGCTGAAGAAATCCTCCTTCACTAGCCAACACATAAAGACAACAAATCCAATTCCTACACATTTTATGTATAGAATAAAGACTTCTTTAATATGAAGGCACTAAAAGTGTAAATTGGTCAAACAGGTTAAGCGTGCCTTTTTTCCCAATGAACAATCAACTGATCATATAGTAACCCACCAACAAGAGAAAGTTGCTAACCTCTTATGCCTACAGCTGAGCTTCCCAAGGAACACCGTGCCGAAGATGCTCGCATGGAGAGGGTCTCTGATCTGCACACAAAGAGAAATTAGTCCCGGCAAGTAGACTTATGACATGCCAAAAGTACTTCATACTGCTAGTGTCACCAATCAGAACGAAGATGAACTAGTTGCTTCTGCACCCATCCATCACAAAAACTTGGGACTGCTAATAGGTCTTTTACATTAGAAATACATATTCTCTAACATATGGGACAATTGAAAACAAAACAACATGCAAAAAGATGTTCCAAATTTCATGGGGTGAACAAGGGCACAAGGCAGAAATCTAAACTCTAGTTAGTATAGTGTATAGAACACATTGTCAACATGCTATGATATCTGACAGAACCCAAATCAAAGTCCACCCTTTCTCTTATGAGTACACTCTGCACCGTTGTCTAAAAGGACTGATTTCTGTTGAGGTTATGAATTAATTCTAAAATGGAAATTAACCCACATCTAAATCATGCTTTTCTCTGCCTTTGTCGGTGTATTTTCTGGTTAGCAATTTTACAAGTCAGAATCATATAAAGACCTAACAATCCCATAAGTCAGAAAAGATATAGAGAAGCAGGGTGACCATCTCACATGAATCCACAAGAGAGGGGCACTATTTCAATTGAACATTTCAGAGAATGAAACTCAGGAAAAGAACTCCCATTTGATTACACATACATCTCAATCTAAAAAAAAGAGTACACATACATCTCGTTTTTGCTCTCATTGCTGACCTTCACGATGGAGGGAGCAGAGAACTACATATACACCATTTCGGGATGATGCACGCATCCTGATCTCGAAGCATAAAGATTGGATTCGTTGAAGGTGGCAATGAAAGGCTGCTTTTAGCTATTCTGCAAGAAAAAAAAATCAAAATCGTGGATTGGTAAACTCCATCAGGGACAGGACCGTGTAGATGGGACTGACCTGATGGGGGCGAATATGAGCCTGACGCCTGGGGAAGCTTCGGCTGAGAGCGACCACCGTGCCGTACTGTCGGTGCGGAATATGGTCCCGACACTAACCGGTAGATAGCGGCGTGGTCTATCCCTCAATGGTCGATGCTAAGCAACAAATGACACAGAGGTTTATCCTGGTTCCGGCCGAGGGGCCGTACGTCCAGCAGGGGCGTGCTTGGGGCACTATATTACTTAGCACCGGGGGTGCTTGTAGTGGGGCAAATACAAGCAAGGCGGGAGAGGAAGTGTAGCTTCCAAGTCCCTGGTGGAATGGCTGAAGATATTGTGGGAGAATGGGAATGAGTACGCGGTGTGGTGCGAAGTGTTCTTCTCGTCCCCCCGGCGGGGGTTCGCCCCCCCCTTTTATAGATCAAGGGGGCGGCGGGTTACATGCACGCCGTGCTACCTGGCTACGTGAGGGATGCACGTCGTGCTACGCTGTAGAGTGGGCGGCCGTCCGGACGATCTTCGCAGCCGATCGGCCATGATGGCCTACCCCGTACCCGAACAGTGGCGGTTCGAGGGTAGGAGGGCGGCAGATGGTGGTGGCGTCCTCGATAGGCTTCGAGGGGGGGTGCGACGATGGGCCGGTACGGGGCACGGGGGTAGGCGAACGGCGTTCCTTCCCAACGCGCTTCACAGTGTTGGAGTGGTTGCTGCAGTGCCGGGCGTGCGCCTGCACGCGTGGGTACGGCGGCCGCGCGCGTTACGGTGGCCGAGATGGCCATCCACCGGCCTAGCGCCTCCACCTAACCCCCGTAGGGTCACGGGAAAAGTGAAATCGAGGGTGCGCCGGCCCCCCTTCGAGGGTCGGGCGCGTTAGTCGTCCTCGTAGTGGGCGCGCGGTGTCACGGGACTAACACCGGCCGTACGCACGGTCCACCCCCACGGTGGTGGGGGTGGGCTCCTCCCCGGGGAGTTGGTGCGGCGGCACGGGCGCGCGAGCCCCGGCGCATGATGGCGCCGTCCCCGCGGCGTCGGGGCGTTAAATGCCCGTGTACGGGGCCGGCGCACGCGTGCGGGGCGCCCGTGAGCGTGGCGGGCCCCGGCCGAGGGCGGGACGGACCCTCGAGCGAGACGAGACCCGCTCGAGGGGAAGTGAGCCCTCGAGCGGGGCGGGACCACTCGAGGGAAGAGTTGCCCCTCGAACGGGGCGGAGCCTGCCCGAAGAGGAGTGCGCCCCCGAGCGAGGCGGAGCCTGCTCGAGGGGACTTCTGAGAGGGTCGTCTTGGTGGGCCGTCGGGGTCCCGCGGCGTGGGCCGTGTCCTGCATGGTTAGTCACCTGCATGGTTAGGCTTAACGTGTTTCGGTACCGGGATTTAAGTGAGGTTTTTCCCCATTGCTTAAGGGGACCCCTAGGGCTGTCCCCGACGCTACCTAACTCCTCATCAACCACGGCGAAGACACCCGTCGTCTCCGTCGTTGCACCTGCCACCGTGGGCGACATGCCACGGCGCGCACGCATGAAGTAACGATGAGGCCACAAGGATCCATGCCGAGCCATCGTGGGGCCCGGAGCCTTGGATCCGAGGTGGCCAGGTGGGGATGACCCCAAAGAAACGAGGAAGGGCAACCACCGCGCCACCGCCGTCGGGATTAGGGATGGGAACGTCACCGCCTTCTTCAATAGCTTTTCTGGGAGATCTCGCCGGAGCAGAAGCCGGGCTTCCAATCGCATCCGGATCTCGTGGATGCGAGTACGGGACTACGGGGATCGGAGGTGTGCGGAAGCTGGAACTGCCGCGCACGATGTCGTCGGCTTGGGTTTCCATCTGATATTCTAATGTAGAAATTAAAAGTCGGGATAAAAGAAAAAACGGAGCAGAAGTGGTGCGCGAGGTGGGGGACTGGGAGTGTCGCGGGTTCGGCTACCGAATATTATTCAGTACCCATGGTGCTATATAATATTACTGTATATTTAATAAAAGATATATATATAGAGAGAGAAAAATAGAAATGATAAATATTATGAAACTGAACGAGTACTTCTTGCTCGTGGTTTCTTGTGAGCCTCGAGTTCTTCTGTTGGGCCACTGACAAACCCCAACCGCCGATGCACTGATGTCATTTTAATTGCAAGTTAAACAATCAAATCTGTCCAAACAAATTAATAGAAAACTGCTGTCAAGCAAGGGCCGCCCGCGAGTTCTTCAACTACCTCAGCTACCAGACGTGTTCACATGCATGCCAAATTCATCCCTCCGTTTCGTACACCGCACCTCGGACGAATAGCTGTAACAACAGATCATCAGTACACTCAAGCCGGAAACTTAAAACCGTTAATCTGAATTAACCCAAACTTGCAAGAGAGTGTCACGACTCGATGCAAACCACTCCTCACTATAAACTCAACACCTCACCACCTCCATCACGAACACAAGCCATCAGCAAACCAACAGCGCAACACGAACACACATACTGACACACGAGCGCATTCTTCAGAGACCAACAATGGCAGGTCCTGCCGTTGTCTTCGCCATTGCGGTTCTCGCGCATTGTTCACCCGCCATGGGCGCAGCGGCGGCGGTCGTCGTCGATTCGAACACTTCTGACACGAGAAACTTCACGGTACCTTCCGCTCCTGCTCCCTCGACGACGGCGGCCAAGGGTCCGGTGACCTACGTGTTCGGCGACTCGATGTCGGAGGTGGGGAACAACAACTACTTCCCTATGTCCCTCGCCAAGTCCAACTACCCCTGGTACGGCATCGACTACCCCGGCCGCCAGGCCACCGGGAGGTTCACCAATGGCAAAACCATCGGAGACTACATGGGTAAGCGTCCCGCGCCCATCCATTGCGGCGGCACGATCGAGATCCAAGTCATATGCTAATTTCTGTCCGCACGCGATGGATTCGATGCAGCTGACAAGTTCGGCGTGCCGTCCCCGCCGCCGTTCCTCTCCCTGTCGCTGGCCGGCAAGGACGTGCTCGGCGGCGTCAACTTTGCTTCCGGCGGCTCCGGCATCCTGAACGAGACGGGCGTCTACTTCGTAAGACACGCATCTCGCTCTGACTCCTCTGCTCTGATTCTCCACACACCCCATAATGCTCTTAGCCTGCTGGCTACTGCAGGTCCAGTACTTCTCCTTCGACGAGCAGATAACGTGCTTCGAGACCGTCAAGAAGGCCATGATCGCCAAGATCGGCAAGGAGGCTGCCGAGGCCGCGGTCAATTCGGCGCTGTTCCAGATTGGGCTCGGTGAGTGCTACACAGTGTTCCTTCACCGGCTCGTCGTGTTGGACTTGGACCCTACGTGACGTGAGCAGAATGGGCACTGACATAACTTGTGAAATGTTAACTTTGGTGAAGGGAGCAACGACTACATCAACAACTTCCTGCAGCCGTTCATGGCGGACGGCACCACGTACACGCACGACCAGTTCATCCGCCTCCTCATCACCACCCTCGACCGGCAGCTCAAGGCAAGCTTTATCGATCCTCGAATGATCAACACTGTCCGTGCAGGTTGCAGTCTCTGCAGAGCTCATCTGATCGGAATCCGTTATGCTTCTGCATGCAGCGGCTGTACGGGCTCGGCGCCCGGAAGGTCGTGTTCAACGGGCTGGCCCCGCTGGGCTGCATCCCGTCGCAGCGCGTCCGCTCCACGGACGGCAAGTGCCTGGCCAAGGTGAACGCCTACGCCGTGCAGTTCAACGCCGCCGCCAGGAAGCTGCTCGACGGTCTGAACGCCAAGCTGCCCGGCGCGCAGATGGCCCTCGCCGACTGCTACTCCGTCGTCATGGAGCTCATCGACCACCCCGAGAAGCACGGTAACGCGTGCTCTCCCTGTCCATTGCCCGAAAAGCACACGCGACCTCATGCTCTCTTCCTCGATCTCACGGAGCATATGCCTATCGTCGTTCGTGTCGCAGGGTTCACGACGGCGCACACGTCGTGCTGCAACGTGGACACGGAGGTCGGGGGTCTGTGCCTGCCCAACACGAGGCCCTGCCGCGACCGCAGCGCCTTCGTGTTCTGGGACGCGTACCACACCTCCGACGCCGCCAACAAGGTGATCGCCGACCGCCTCTGGGCCGACATGATGGTGAGCGCCGGGCACGGGGGCGCTGCTCCGGCTCCCCCTCGCGCCGGCGCGTCCAGCCCCGCCGCGGCGCCTGCGCCGTCGCCGTCCCCGTCACCGTCCGATGACTACTGAGGAAGAGGAGCGTTTATGGCAATTTGCAAATGTGTCGAGTGCGCCCAAAACTTTGTATACACGCTGGCGCACCTTTTTCATGCGAAAGTAAATTGACAAGCACACTGCATGGGGCATGGTTCACCATATTTCGAGTTATGTATTTCTTTGGAACCATCGACTCTTTATTCAACACTCTAGATTGATGCTGATGCAAGTTATAGTAATTCTGAAACACATGTATCATGTATGGAACTCTTAGTAGTGTGGGAATTGAACAACAATGGCATGCGGGGGTGCAGGCGAGTCTGCGATGAACACCCTTGACTTTGACTTCAATATGAGTTTTTGTTTCATTTTTTTAAAGGTTTCTCTTCTAAAGGGTAAACCGGAATATGATCTACAACTTTCAAAGGTTTTATATATGATCACTTTCAAAGGTCCAATCATTTCCATTACTTAATTATAAATGGGCTCTAGTATCTCGACGAATGTTCAGTTTACTCCATAAGCTATATTTGATTCAATTTACTCCTTAACACATTTTAACATTTTTATTTCTCCATGCACAAGTGGAATTGTTCAAATTTTGCAAGATGATAGAAAACATCACAAGACATGTTAGAAAAAGTTATCATATCTTTTAGCATTATTTTGATAGGGTATGATATTTAATAACAAAATTTATCTTTAAGATAAAAAACTATATAAATGAAAAGTTCCAAAACATAAAAAAACTATATATCAAATAATGAAAAAACATAAACATTTTTAAATATGGATTATGATGTCCACTATTACTTTGTAAAGTCTCAAATTAAAATTTAACTTATGTATGGAGAAACAAATAGGATAAATTGTATTATAGGGAAAATCGCAGCAAATAGCATAATTTAGAAAGTTATGCGAACTTACTGTACTTCAAGGGAGCAATTTGAACTTTTTTTCATTGTGCAAAGATCAACGATAAAAACGCATTGACTTTGAATAGTGAGGAATAAAACCACAATTATAATTTATTTTCAAAGAATTGCACTTTAGAGTAGGAATAATAACATAGTTTTCTTATTCAAATTCAAGTATGCTTTTATTTTGTTTTAATTCGATTACTTCTAACGTGATCTCTGTCACTCTCGTACCTCAATTTACATTTCGTTCCGATAGAAAAGTCTTAAACCCAGTTTCCGCCAGCAAGTCGCAGGCCATGACACATCAGATCCATTTCATGTCCCTGGAAAAAACTCTACATAAAACGTCAGCGCTTGGATCCGCCTCCGTATCGGCTGACTTCCACATCTCACCGTCCATTTCGCCCACCTCCAGAGAACAGCGAAATCACAGGACTGGAGACTCTGCTCTAGTCAGTGTAAACCCTTTCCCCCCTCTCCGGCCGTAGTCGGACAACCGCATCGCTCGCCGTCGACGAGCGCGACGAGGCGGCAGAGATGGACGGGGGGCACGGGCCGAGGCAGCCGATGTCTCCGGCGATCTCGGCCTCGGCGGTGGTGCCGCAGCAGCGGCAGATGCAGCTCCACCACCACCCGGCGCGACCGGCCATCGCCGATCTCTTCACCCTATATCTCGGCGTGCGTGCATCCCTTGCCCCTAATCACCCACCGGTGAGGGTTTCTGCTGCTAATGACCCTGGATGCTTGTGGCTTGCAGATGAACTCGAAGCAGAGAGCGGAGGACCCATCGAGAGAGAGCTCGTAAGTTGCTTCCTTCCTAGCGGAGTTTCGAGACGGCTTTAAGTTTTGTGACTTTTCGTCTTGTGATAGTTGGATATCTGAATTACATGTATACGCGGTACGCAGTAGACTGTAGTTCGAGTTGCTGTTAATACCAGATATATTTTGGGCAATTTGGTTACTAGTTCAGGGCTTCAGACTGTTATGGTGATTACACCTTTTGTTCGTTTTAGATTAGTGCGTATGCTGCAGGCATGCAGTTCGAGCACACAAATCGAGTAAGTTTATTCAAATTATGATGCTATCTGGAAATTGGATTATTCAGGAACAAGCTGCAGAAGAGAGTGACAGCTATGAACAGAGATCTGCCTCCCCGTGATGAGCAGTTCATTTTAGATTATGAGCAGCTGCGCATGCAGTACCCTGTAAGCATAAGAATTACATTACTGGTCTTGTTTGGCATAAGAGGAGTACTGAAAAAGATAATTGTTTAATTTACTTTTTTTTAGGACCAGGACCAGTTGCGGGCAGTCACAGAATCAGTTCTGATCTCCTTTGTCCTGCAGTGTAGTAGCCACACACCGCAATCTGAGTTCTTGCTCTTTGCTACACGGTGCTTATGTGCTCGAGGCCACCTTAGATGGGACAGCCTCCTTCCGTCTATGCTTAATGCTGTTTCTTCCATGGAGGCACCTATGGGGCAAGGAGTTCCTGTGACTGGTGGTGGCCCTGTAACTCCTTCTTCGTCAGCTATGGCAATGCCAAATGCTCCAAACTTCCACCCTTCTAATCCAGCTTCACCTTTGTCAGCCATGAACACCATTGGATCTCCTACTCAATCTGGTGTTGACCAACCAGTAGGTGCAACTGTGTCACCAATTAAGGCACCTGAATTCTCCAACTCAGCTCAGCTTAGTGTAGCAGCAAGAGGTGACCAGTTTCGCAGGGGAGCAGAAATTGGCTATCTGCATCATCTGTCCTGTAGGATAATTCTGGCAGGGCTGGAGTCCAATTTGAAACCAGCTACCCATGCTGTGATTTTCCAGCATATGGTAAATTGGCTGGTTAATTGGGACCAGAGGCCGCACAGCATGGACGAAGCTGATGCAAGGCAAACTTGGAGGATGGAAAAGCCTTTCCATGAATGGATGCATCTATGCTTGGATGTTATATGGATTTTAGTTGATGAAAAGAAATGCCGCATTCCATTCTATGAGCTTGTTCGCTGCAACTTGCAGTTTCTCGAAAACATTCCTGATGATGAAGCATTAGTTAGTATAATCATGGAGATCCATAGGAGGAGGGACATGGTTTGCATGCACATGCAAATGTTGGATCAACACCTTCATTGTCCAACATTTGCAACTCATCGTTTCTTATCACAATCCTACCCAAGCATAGCTGGTGAATCTGTTACTAATCTGCGTTATTCTCCCATCACATACCCTAGTGTGTTGGGAGAGCCACTGCATGGAGAGGTAATGTTACCTTCTATTTAATTAACATCCTCTCCCTTTTATGTTTCTAATGTTTTTATCCATACCTGCATCTCTGCGTTTGTCATTTAATGTACATGGAAGCTCCTGTGCTGATGACTCTAGTCGTAATTACTATTCACTACTCCCTACAATGTTTTATTAAAGATTATAAGATTAAAAAGAAGAATGAGGAAAATGCAAATGCCTTGGAGAGTCCATGCAGTATTAAAGTGGATGGTCACGAATGGACACATAGATCTATTTAGGGAAATATATTATGGACTTATGGTAAACTGTGAAAAACATTTTTAAATTTACAAGCACCTTGTGTTGTGCTAACAACGTTTGAAATGCTACACACACTAATTTTGCTTCCTTCTCATGGCCTACCATATATGACTTGGACCGTGCATTGTTTTTCATAGTACAGTCTTATGGAAATATTTGAGTGGTAGGTCTGCTAATGTCATTCTAATGTGACCATTTCACAGACCTGTATTGGTGTCAAAATCACAACAATTTAAGTGCATGAACTACAAAAGGATTTATGCATAAGAACAAGTACTCGAAATTCTGTGTTCTCATGTACTAGTTATAATTACTTGAAATAATAAGCTATTTTAACAGCACTTTTCATGTCATGGAGCCAGTCCACATGTGCATTTCTAGTAAAATGCAAGCATCATGAATGTTTTGAATGAAAGAAGTGAAATGACAAAAAAAAAAATCATGACTGGTAGCCATAGATCTAACTTGTTTTCTGTTTTTATTTCTGCCGGGATATCAAAGCTTTACCTTCATTATTTAGGATCTTGCAAACTCCATTCCTAAGGGTGGTTTAGACTGGGAACGTGCTCTTCGTTGCTTGAGGCATGCTCTCCGCACAACCCCATCACCAGACTGGTGGAGACGCGTTCTTCTCGTTGCCCCTTGTTACAGATCACAGTCTCAACAATCATCAACTCCTGGAGCTGTTTTCTCACCTGATATGATTGGTGAGGCAGTTGCTGACAGGACAATCGAACTCTTGAGGCTTACTAACTCAGGTTAGCATCTGAAGCTCCACCATTTGCGCATTCAATATAGTGCTGGTAGGAACCATAGTTCCATCCAGGGGTACATGCCTTTTATTTATATGGGCTACCTTTTTTCAAAGAACATAAAGTGCTGGATATAAGGATTAAGGATATTGTAATCTTCCTTGCGGAATGTTGTTAGCTACTTTCTGCCCGTACTCATCAAGTCTTTGCTATGCTATTGCAGAGACTCAGTGCTGGCAAGATTGGCTTTTGTTTGCTGACATTTTTTTCTTCCTAATGAAAAGTGGATGCATTGACTTCCTTGATTTTGTGGATAAGCTTGCTTCACGAGTGACAAATAGTGATCAGCAGATTCTGCGGAGTAATCATGTCACTTGGCTGCTTGCACAGATTATCCGCATTGAGATAGTGATGAATACTCTTAGTTCAGACCCAAGAAAGGTGATATATGTTCCTACTACTACTTGTAATTGTACTGTTTTGTTTTTTCAAATGAATTCAATTAATTAGCTGATGATTTACTTGTGAAATATTCAAGGAGCTTTATAAACTTTATGTCAAAGTTCTTAGAACTGTAATAACTGATAGCAGCACTTTGCCAAAATCAGATTGACTAACCTCCATCTGAGGCGAGAGCTATTACAATCTAAAAGCATACATAATTTTTTGGCAGTAGTTTTCATGTTTCTGTTCTTATTTATCTCGTTGTCATTCTGGCTATTTCTTGGGCTATCAGGTTGAAACCACAAGAAAGATAATTTCATTCCACAAAGAAGACAAGAGCCTTGATGCCAATAATATTGGCCCTCAAAGTATTCTTCTTGATTTCATTAGTAGCAGTCAGACTCTGCGCATTTGGTCTTTCAATACTTCTATCAGAGAGCATTTGAACAGTGATCAGCTTCAGAAAGGAAAACAAATAGATGAGTGGTGGAAACAGATGACAAAAGGTACCTGCTTACTGTGGACATCATTATGATTTTGGTCTATATGATTACCTGGTAGATCCAGAATTCGTGGAAGGAAATTTGACGTTGTAGATAGGCAAAATGTAATCAATCGATTGCAGAGAAAATCTTAATTCTTCCTCAAGTAGCAAAGCTCATGCTCTATTCACACTACAATTTTGAGTTCCTCTGGCTCTTGTATTTTTCTGGAGTGAGATTTATGCTTACACACTATGATTACATTTTGCATTCATTGCTGTGTCTATGGCTAATATGGAAGTTACCCTTTTTTCCATCAAATAATAGCTTCTGGCGAGAGAATGATAGACTTTACGAACTTGGATGAACGGGCAACGGGGATGTTCTGGGTTCTCTCCTTCACTATGGCGCAGCCAGCTTGTGAAGCAGTAATGAACTGGTTTACGTCAGCTGGAATGGCAGATTTAATTCAGGGGCCTAATATGCAGCCAAATGAAAGAATAATGATGATGCGTGAAACATACCCTCTGTCAATGTCATTGCTTTCTGGGTTGTCTATTAATCTTTGTCTGAAGCTTGCTTTCCAGCTTGAAGAGACCATATTTCTTGGCCAGGTAGGAACACCAAACACGACTGCTGCTAAGACCTAAGTTGATTCCTTCTATTTATCTATTTTTCAATTTTCAATCCATGTCTATTCTTTTAATTGGTTTCGTAAGTAATCTTGTGGATCTAAGTAGCATGCAGTTGTTTCAATATTTACAACCAGGGCATGATTAATATGATTGCAATTCACACATGAATATATCATTCTAAACAATTGCTCCTTCGGTTCCAAATTACTATTTACTTTGGGTTTGTCCTAATCATACTTCTCTAACTTTGATACAGAAAAAAAATAATATCTATTATGCCGATTAAATTCACTGTAAAAAATATTCCATGGTGGATTCAATTAAACGAATTTGGTATCATAGTTATGTTATTGTATATTTTATTAAACTTGGTCACAATTAGATAAGTTTGACTTAGAATAAACCTAAATTGAATAGTAGTAGTCTGGGACTGAGGGAGTAGCTAACTATTTTTTGTATATTGAAATTGTCATAGGCTCGCTTACTATGTGAAGTAATTTATTTCCACCTTACGAAATCATCTGTAACCTTCACCAAATAGATTTCTCTAGAAGTATCTGCACTTTGACAGCTGTATGTTTGTCAGCAAATGTTATCAGTTTTTCATTCTCACCTCTACTTTTTTTTGGGGATAGGCTGTACCTAGCATTGCTATGGTGGAAACCTATGTGAGATTACTTCTTATAACGCCTCATTCATTGTTCCGTCCCCATTTTACGGTAAGTTCTTATGTTTTTTTCCTACGCTGAACTATACTAATGATGCAGTGGCATGGCATCATGCCACCCTGACAATGTTCTTTATGTATGGTTTGTGACCTTCTGTGGCATAAACATTTCATGTTCAAAGTTAGATACACGACAAGTAGAAAAAATTCTGACGTTTTCCCACTATTTATTAAACTGTACAGACGTTGACCCAAAGATCTCCGTCTATTCTGAGCAAATCTGGTGTCTCTTTGCTCCTACTTGAGATACTGAATTACAGGCTACTTCCTCTATATAGGTAATCCAATAACTTATTACATCGTTCCACTTTATCTGATAGAAAATCTTAATTTATCAAACAAATCAAATGATGGGACCTTAATCCTCTCCGTGAATATTTCCCCCCTTGGAAGGGAGGGACACCCTGTTCAACAAAGCTTTTAAAGTTGGAGTAGGCTAATAATTCCTTCCTTCTATTCGTTATTTATTATGCCTACTTTTCTGTGCAATGATTTGTTATTCAGGTATCATGGAAAAAGCAAGGCATTGATGTATGATGTTACAAAGATAATATCAATGATTAAGGGTAAACGTGGAGAGCATCGTCTTTTCAGATTAGCTGAAAATTTGTGCATGAATTTGATTCTCTCGCTGAAAGACTTCTTTTTTGTGAAAAAAGAACTGAAGGTAATTATTGTACATCCTTTGCCTTTGGAAATTTGAGAATTAGCAGATCATACAAAATTATCTTTTACATGCATTTAATGCAGGGGCCAACTGAGTTTACTGAAACTCTTAACCGCATAACGATAATAAGTCTCGCTATCACCATCAAGACCCGCGGAATTGCTGAGGTTGAACACATGATTTATCTTCAACCATTGTTAGAGCAAATTATGGCAGCCAGTCAGCATACCTGGTCGGAAAAGACACTGCGTTATTTTCCTCCTCTTATTCGTGATTTTTTAATGGGGAGAATGGATAAGAGGGGCCAAGCTATTCAAGCATGGCAGCAGGTATCATTTTATTATCTTTTGGGCTGGGTGTTTGACAATTTGTATGTTTTCTTCAATGCTTCTATGCATTCATGTACAACATGTAGCATTTTGATGGAGTCTGTTAAGATCTCTTATTTACTATTGCTGCTAGAAATTCATCATATCCTTTCACTTAAAGTCTACAGAATGATATTGTCAGTACTTCTATGGTTAATAAAATGGGAAAACTTCTCAGCGGCCATTGATAAAATTCAAAGTTCTTTTAATGCCAGTGTCCAATGAGACAATTGACACATCAATGGCAATAATAGACTGCAAAAGTTTATAACGACGTGTAAGGAATGGGCTAAATAAAATGAACTGATGGACCTTCATTACTTGATTTTTAATTGAAATTTATTCTCAAATACTATCATGACCTTACATAAGCATAAAAAATCTTGAAGTTTTGTTTTATGATATAATACTGTTTATAGTGTCCTTAAATTGCTAGGACATGTTTATCAGCGAAAGTAGTAGTATCCTTACATAAGCATAAAAAATTCTGGAAGTTTCATTTTATATTATAATACTGTTTAGTATCCTTAAATTGCTACCACATGCTTATCAGTGAAATTTCGGCCTTACCTTGTGTATTGATAGCCTCCCCCTCTCTTTTTTTTCCAGGCAGAAACAACTGTTATTAACCAATGCAATCAACTGCTCTCACCATCTGCTGAGCCAAACTACGTCATGACTTATTTGAGCCACAGTTTCCCTCAGCACCGTCAATACCTTTGTGCTGGTGCTTGGATGCTGATGAATGGACATCTTGAAATCAACAGTGCAAATCTTGTATGTTTCTTAATTTTCTTTTAATGTGACTGTTATTTGTTTCTCTCTATATGTTTATCTTGTGATCTTCGTGCAGGCTCGTGTCTTAAGGGAGTTTTCACCTGAGGAAGTTACAGCAAATATCTATACAATGGTTGATGTTCTTCTGCATCATATCCAATTTGAGGTGCAAAGAGGCCATCTAGCACAGGTTTGCTTATTCAGAACAAGAGCTCTGCTTATATACTTTACTGGTGTATTAAGAAAACTCTCTTTCACTTTTGCTTATGGCCTACTTTATTCAGAAGCTACCATGAAAAATGTCTGATATTTTGTTTATGCAGGACTTACTATCCAAAGCAATCACAAATCTTTCTTTCTTTATATGGACACATGAGCTTCTTCCACTGGATATTCTACTGCTAGCTCTTATTGACAGGGATGATGATCCTTATGCGTTACGCATCGTGGTAAAGACTCTTGAAAGTTAAAAAAATTCTGTGCACATCATGTTGGACCATAACACTTCTTTTAGTTTAGTTTTTTTTGTTAAAATTTGAAATAGGTAAACATGTAAATATTCTATATTCCTTTGATTGGAAATCTAAATCATTTAATACATTGAGATGATCTAGAGTTGTAATTATGAAAAAATGATGTTTATAATAGCAATCCATGTAATTCTTTACATATTAAGGCTCAAACCCCAAGAAATTTGACAGACACAAATCTCAGAACATCTTAACATTTTCGATCAGATGGAGTAGCCAGTTCAACAGGTGTTCTTGGTTAGACGATAAAAAGCTTCTAGTTACATTCTGTTTACAGATTTTGAATCTAGTACAAGTGGTATATCCGCAGTGTGACCAACCAAGATTGTCAATAAGATGTCACTATGCTTGCACCTTGATTCCTTGCATTTGACTATTGACTAGTGCTTTGAGCTTGCTGGTTTCCAGTTTTTGATGGTACCCTGTAACTGCCTAGATTCTGTATTGCTTGTTCACGGTTACTAAAATGGATTTACTGGACTAAATTTAATATATTGCTGGTCGCTTCAGCCATGCATGCACATAATGAGTATTGATCGTCAATTTAAATCACAGATAAGTCTGCTTGAAAAGCCAGAACTTCAGCAAAGAGTCAAGGCTTTCTGCAGTTCTCGTTCTCCAGAGCATTGGCTCAAAAATCAACATCCCAAAAGAGTTGAGCTCCAGAAAGCTCTTGGTAACCATCTATCATGGAAGGACCGGTAATTGCAACCCTTTGATCTATTTACTTACAAAAGTGTTTTATCTATTGGTATTTTGATGACATCAAGCAGTTATGCTACCTATTCATGTTTGATACTTGTGTAACATATTTGTGTCACATATGTAATAAATAGGCTCCACTAAAAAAATGGTGTTTAGTTGAATAGCAATTCCATCTAGTTGTTCCATAGTCATGTTTCTTTACACTAATTTGGTTTCCTGAATAGTTTGGTATTTTGGGTGCTCTGTTCATTTTTTTGACTAGTATGGTGTCATGGTGTGTAGTTTTTTATTAGGACTATATTTCCTCTATGATCAATGATTGTTTATCCACTGATATCCCAGCCCAAAACTAGTTTTGACATGTTGATATTGTAAGTATTGTATGCGCACCTGTTCCAAATTATAAGGCTGCTATTAGCTTTCAGCTTACCAAACAGATTTGAAAGTGATGGTTTTCTTCTTAGATGCATATTATTGCTACACCAGACGTTGTCCTACTTCAGCGTAGGGTTACCTATCTCTTCCCTCCTATCCAAACAAGTCATTTTAGACTACCTCTCGGTCAAATATTTATAGCTTTGAGCCTTTGACCATAAATTGATTAAAAGTCATGTAGATTCAGAAGATAAGTTCGCTTCATCATGAAAATTTCTTTCATAATGGGCGTGTTTGGAGAAATAGCCTAAAGCTATTTTGAGGGTTAAAGTTTAGCCTAAGAAAATAGCTCTTTAATAAAATAACTCTTGAGTTGTTTGGATCCAAAAGCTATTTGAGCTATTTGACCTTCCCCCCTCTCTTTTACCCCTCTCTCCCTTGCCCTTAGAAAAAATAGCCCAATTAGCATGTATTTTGGGGATAATTATTTTGGGTGAGCTATTTGCAAATAGCTCTAAAATAGCCCACCTGTTTGGTTGCTATTTGAGCTATTTAAGCTAAAAAGGGGTGGGCTAAAAAATAGCTCATAGATTCAAACACCCCCAATGTGCAGTTATTTTTCGTTGAAATATTATTTTTAATAGAAACGTTGTCAAAGATTCACCTTGCAGACTGTTATGTTCACCATTTTTTTTTGTTTCCTTCGTGGTTATAGAATCTTGATGTACTCTTATTTTGTTGTGTTATAATGCAGTTATCCCCCATTCTTCGATGACATTGCTGCGCGCTTGCTTCCTGTTATCCCACTGATTATTTATAGGCTTATTGAGAATGATGCTACGGACATTGCAGACAGAGTTCTTGCATTTTATTCTTCCTTGCTTGCCTTCCACCCGCTAAGGTTTACATTTGTACGTGATATTCTTGCATATTTCTATGGTCATCTGCCAATCAAACTGATTGGTAGGATCCTCAACTTGCTCGGTGTTAGCACTAAGGTAAACCTATTTACTCTTTTAGTTGGAGCCCTTTGTACCTAATAATGCCTGCTAACTGCAAGTTTTTTTTTCAGACTCCCTTCTCGGAATCTTTCGCAAAATATTTAGTGTCATCTAATTCATCAGTTTGTCCACCACCGGAATACTTTGCCAACCTTTTGCTAAACCTGGTCAATAATGTCATACCTCCTTTAAGTAGCAAATCCAAATCAAACCCAGCAGACACAGCACGCTCGACTTTCAACAAGCATCACACGTCTTCACAACCTAGTGGAATCGGTAACACTGATGGTCAGAGGGCATTTTATCAGAATCAAGATCCTGGGTCATATACACAGCTTGTTTTGGAAACAGCAGCTATTGAGATCCTCTCACTTCCTGTCTCTGCTGCTCAAATAGTGTCCTCTTTTGTTCAAATAATAGCTCATGTACAAGCAATGCTTATACAGTCAAATAGTGGCCAAGGAATGTCAGGTGGTTTGGGGCAAAGTTCTGGGCTGCCAACTTCTCCTTCAGGTGGAGTTGCTGAACCTGCAGGTCCTAACCAAGCAAACAGCGCTGCCAGTGGGATCAATGCCACCAACTTTGTTTCGAGGAGTGGCTACTCCTCCCAACAATTGTCTGTTTTAATGATTCAAGCATGTGGTCTTTTGCTGGCACAACTCCCACCAGAATTTCACATGCAACTATACTCAGAAGCAGCCCGTGTCATGAAAGATTGCTGGTGGCTAGCTGATAGTTCGAGACCTGTTAAAGAGCTTGACTCTGCTGTTGGCTACGCATTGCTGGATCCTACATGGGCTTCTCAAGACAACACATCAACAGCCATAGGTAGATTTTCATCTTTTTCAGCTGGATCAGATCAGAATTAACTTAATATGACAGTGCCCTTATAACTTGTATTACCTGTGCCTTGGTTTCAGGTAACATTGTCGCCCTTCTGCACTCATTTTTTAGCAATCTTCCACAAGAATGGCTGGAATCTACCCATACTGTTATAAAACACCTTCGGCCAGTTAATTCAGTTGCCATGTTAAGGATCGCCTTCCGCATATTGGGTCCATTGTTACCTCGTCTAGCCTTTGCTCGACCTTTGTTCATGAAGGTATACTTGATTTTCATTCACAGTTACTAAAAAGAATGTGCATTACGTTTAAATTATGAGGTTGCAATTAGTCTAGATTTGGAGTCAACAACTTTGTATGGTGAGGCATTGATGAATTTGAATTGGATCAATGGATGCTGTGCCTGCAATGCACTCAATAACCCCAGCAAGTTTATGTTACATCATCTAGTATTCTTCCAACCTTTTCTGTTAGAAAATACTTCCAACACATGCTTTGCTTCCTGTGTCTTTGATATGATCGTGCTTTAAATAATTACCTCCAAATTTACTTAAGTTATTGCATTATGTGGTTGACGTAAGATTGTTTCTTTGAAACTTCTTTTTTTGATAATTTTATACTTGTTAGCCTGTGCCGATATGTTGCTGTATGGACTTATTTACAGACTAATACAGTCTCTTGCTTGTTGTGCTAATTAATGTTAGTTGTGTTGTTTTGATTTGCAGACCTTGGCTTTGCTGTTCAATGTTTTGGGCGATGTATTCGGTAAGACCTCTCAGGTTCCAAATCCTGTGGAGGCTTCAGAAATTACTGACATAATTGACTTCTTGTAAGATATTTTTACTTCCTGACATTTACTTTGTTTCTTTTCTCATTTCAGTCAAATTGTTGTTGCATATAATCATCTCATGAATTTCTCTCTCTTGCTAAATAGGCATCATGCAGTGATGTATGAAGGCCAAGGGGGTCCGGTTCAGAGCACTAGCAAACCTAAGCCGGAGATACTAACGTTATGCGGGAAAGTTATAGAAATTTTGAGGCCAGACGTGCAACATCTCCTCTCGCACCTGAAGACTGATCCCAACTGCTCAATATATGCAGCGACACATCCAAAGTTCGTGCAAAACACATCCTAATGTCACAACATTCAAGTGCATTGATGATGCGAGATCCTTTGAACCGCTGCAGAAGTCAGAACAGAACATGTGATACAGTAGGATCAGAAGAATTGCAGTAGCTGTAACTTGTATCCTCATCGAACCGGAGTATAGATCTTACCGTAACGATCAGGGACAGATTTTTCAGAGCATCATAGTTGTCATTTGTATCCTGTAGCTAGCATGTTGTAAATATCTGCTTAAGGGTCATATTAAGACATCCATGATTACAGCATAGAGTTAACCATGCCATCATTCTTCTGAAATATGCATTGTTTGCATCTTGTAGCACAAGGGGGTGAGGGGGGAATCGACACAGTCGCATCCCTATTCAAGATTTAATGCCGGTTGGTCGATTGTCACCGTGCAGATCTGCTCGGAACAGTAATGTTTTGTGGAAGATTCGTCAGAGTGACTGCATCATCAGCTAATAGTGTACAACCCGAACTGTGTCGTAATGAATTGGCAAACGTCTTACACAGACCGAGTCCTAAGTTTCATCTGTCGAGATCATTGGTCGTTTTCCAGGTCGATGGCCGACTGTCTTACTTCCATCTCTTCGTACTTTCACCTTAAAAAAATATCTTCGTATTTTCTCTAGTTTTGCTGTCCTCTCAAGTCCCAACCCTGTGATGGAATTGATATCTGAATTGCATCGATTGCACTAGAGAGCCTATAATTCCGGTCGGGCAGGGGTGGGTTTAGATTGGAGATTTTTTTCTTTTAAGATCACAGAAAGAATTATGCTATATGTACATCGTCAAATTACGAATAATACTTTCAAACTTCTCACACTCTAAGCAGCTCCAAGTCCCAATCCCAAAACCATGTAAGAAATCAATTAAAAGGCCGCATAGGCCTGTACGCTGGAATGACCACAATCTTCTTCCTTACTTCTTTCTTCTACCTCTTTTTGCCATCGATGGAGACAAAAGATCGATCACAATTTATCCAATCCAAGACTGATCAACACCACCTCAGAGGATATATTTATTCTCACCATCCTTTCACCGTGGTTGGATCTAACCATGACAAAACAGAGAAGTAGCTAGAGAAAATTATTCTATAATGATGGCACCATCTCCGCCTCAGTGTTGCCGCCGCGAAACCTAATTCTCCATGTTGTAACCCCAAGAAAGGTGTTGACATAGTAGATGCCGCAACCTCCTTCATTGAAGCCGCCATGGAGAGATCAAATTTGGATTTAAAATGTTTAGTTTGAAAAAAGCTTGGAGATTGTGAGGGATAATAGTGCATTGAGCCGTGTGCCCTAAGAAATGGTTGTGATGGGTGAAAGGATGGTACGTACTCCCTCTGTCCACGAAAGAATGCAACTCTCGCTTTTCGATGAGTCAAACTATTTAAACTTTGACCAAAGATATAGAAGAAATAACATTCCTGGAACAAAATAAGTTTCAATAGATTAGTTATAGAATATACTTTCACGATAAAATTATTTGAAATTATAAGTGTAAATACTATTTACTTTAGTTTGACCAAATTTGATCAAGTTTGACCGGCACGGATCCCATAGTTGCATTCTTTCGTGGACGGAGGGAGTAGTGTTTAGTTTGAAAAAAAGTACCGGTGAAGATGTAACAAGAGGTGACGGGTACGAGAATTGCAGCCTGCGGAGAATGTTGGGTTGGAATAAAAAAATCAAATCCCTAGGATCTAGTGTAATAATTATACACAAATAAGTTAATTTCTAGGTCAACTCCTACCACGCAAACACCCTGTCAGGGGTGCTGTTATTCTCATGATCCCCGAGTGTGACTGACGCTGTGTTCCTCCAGCATCAAAGGGTCCTTTCTCCACCACGGTGCCACGGCGATTTGACCCGTTTCCTTTTCTTACCCACTGAGCTCCGAACCTTCTGGTGTGCTTGCATGGCCAGGTTCGTAGTTCGCTCAACCAAAGGCCAAAGCTAGCATTTCGTGGTCGTCGGTCCCCGTGCACCGTGCACACGCTCGCATCGGATCGCCGTCGCAGGCAGGCGGAGCAGGCCAGGCCAGCGTTCGTCTGCGCCTGCGCTGAGGTCACACGTGCGGGTCACCCCGCCCCCGCTCCCCGCCACGTGCGCGCGGCGCTTTCCACTTCGGGCCGCGCCTATTAATCCCCCCTGCGCCGCGCCTCCCCTCCAAATTAGGCTGCTGCCGCCGCCGCCGCCGCCGCTCTTGTTGCTCTCTTCCACTCCTGCCGCCGCCGGCGTTGCTGAGAGCCGAGACCTCTGACTTCACACTTGAGTGAGTTGTGCGCGAGTGAGAGAGATGGGCAGGCAGCCGTGCTGCGACAAGGTCGGTCTCAAGAAGGGGCCATGGACCGCGGAGGAGGACCAGAAGCTGGTCGCCTTCCTCCTCTCCCACGGCCATTGCTGCTGGCGGCTCGTCCCCAAGCTCGCAGGTGCGCGGTGCCAATTGTTCGATCGCCTCCTAGCTACTTACCTTCCGGAAGCTCGCGCGGCTCCGACATGCAAGAACGAAGTTAAATGTCGATGGCAATTCAGCATCCTGCTGACATGGCCTCCATCTCATGTCTCATCAGGGCTGCTGAGGTGCGGGAAGAGCTGCCGGCTGCGGTGGACCAACTACCTGCGGCCGGACCTCAAGCGGGGCCTCCTCTCGGAGGAGGAGGAGGCGCTGGTCATCGACCTCCACGCGGAGCTCGGCAACCGGTGGTCCAAGATCGCGGCGCGGCTCCCCGGGAGGACGGACAACGAGATCAAGAACCACTGGAACACACACATCAAGAAGAAGCTCAAGAGGATGGGCATCGACCCCGTCACCCACCGCCCGCTCTCTCCGGCGCCGCAGGCGAGCGATCCCCCGCACGTGCGGGAAGAGCCCAAGCAGGCGCTGTCCTCGTCGCAAGGGCCGCCGGCCGCCGGCGTAGAGGACGATGACGAGGACGAGGAAGCGCCGGCGAGCGCCGCCCAAGCCCAGCCGCCGCAGGGCGCAACGACGTCCCCGGCGGCCGCCGTGTCGCCGTCCTGCTCCTCGTCGTCCGCTGCCTCGGCCTCCGTCGCGACACCCAGCGCGGACGTGGCGGCCTGGCCAGACCCCATCGACCTCTTCCAGGTGGATGGCATCATGGACATGGACTGGGCAGGCATCCTGTCCGGTTGCGGCGACGATGGCGCCGGCGTAGACGTCGACCTGTTCGACCATTACCCCGGAGATGGATTCGACCAACAAGTCTGGATGTGATGCCGATACCACGATGCTGCTGATTTGTAGGACTAGAAACTGTCGTGATCATCTCTGTTCTTGCATTGCATGCCCTGTGTTTCTCCACCTGTTTTTTTTTCGTTTATCTTTTGGGTTTATTGGGTCAATTCGAGTTCATCCATGTCCATGCATGAATGATTGCTGATGAGGAGAGAAACAGAATCCGAGTGCGTGATTCGTGAAAAAAGAAAGACGGAGAAAGATAAGAGTGATTGCATCTCATGGCTAGAGCGGCAGTCAAATCCTTCACTCATGTACAGTTCAGTAATGTGAAGCTTCTGATGTGGCGTGCTACCTCTCATGGTACTAAATTTCAAGTACAGTTTGGACAGCGACAAGGGCAAGAACACAAATTCATCGAATGCACAAAACCCCAACCAAACCAAATGTCTTCTCGTGTGACGATCGCTAGCTGCAGACTCTTCCGTACCAAAGCTCGGTACGTAGTCCTAAATGCGCACGGAGTCCTTCAAAATCGTCCTTGAAAGCCTTTCGTCTTGTGATGTCTGAACGAACCTTTTCCTGTTGACCAACATTCTACTGCACTTGGTTGACCCTTCAAGCATTTTTTTTAAAAGAAAACAATTTGACAATCCAAGGTAGATCCTAGCCAGCTGTAATGTCTGAGGTAGTAATAGGTGTAAAGTGAAGTGAGGAAAAGCACAAGGTGGTGACCATGGGCTTGGCTATCTTGAACTTTTTCCATCTTAAATAAATCGACAATCCAATGATGGTCACAAAGGAAAGAACAACATAAAGACCAACAATAACAGACAACAGTCCAGGCCATGTGAAACTCAGCACACCACTACAACAAAAGCACCACAGCTAGCACTTGATCAAGATATATGAAGCGTTGTGTATATATATCACAAAAGAACTGCAACCACACACACATACACAGAGAACAAAAAGAAACTCGTGGTTCATTCAGCAATACAGACTGTACAGTACTAGTACCACCAAGAAGCACACATAGAGTACGAGCTAGCAGTGGTGAGTGAAGTGCTGTTTCCATCAGCCGCTGACAGCGCCGGTAGGTGCCCGGTCGCCGGCGTCGTTCCCTCCCCAGGACGTCTGGCTCGCCGGGGTGAAGTGCCTGGTGCGCGTGTGCCCGAAGCGGATGGCTCAGGCGGCGCGCGACAGGGAGCTTTGCCGAAAGCGACGCGGCCGGCCGTTCCATCGTCCTCTCCCCCCTCTGCAAAAGCGAGCTGCGCCCCGGCCCGCGCATTTGCCGCTGGCCGGCCACAAACACACCTGTAATCGCCGCGCGAATGTCTCGCCCGGACCCCGTCTCGGCGTGACCTCAGCATCGCGTAATCGCTGCGTCAGCGGGTTTCGTCCTGAGAAGACTCTCGTAGTCGCGTAATTCAGAATTCAGATAGGTTAAGCTGGACACATGTTGAGGGTGCACGTACGGGAGCACGACACGTAACCCAGCCTTTTGGGGACAGGCTTCGGCGACACGTACGCGTGTACGTACCGTATGTACGTACATCGATATCATGCGTCGGTGTAGCTCATTATACCTCTCCCGCGGGCATGCATGAGCATGATACTATCTTTTTCTTTCGAAAAAGCATGGTATTATCTGTAAAAGAGGTAGTAATTAATCGAGGAGCAGGCCACATAATTCGTATCCTCCTAATCCCTTGAACAAAAAATGAGAAGCATGCAAAAATCACAGTTGGCGCCGCAGGCTACCATGATGCCGGCAAAATCGTTGCGCCGCCGAAAAGCTAGTAGGCGCATCGATCCCATGATGCGGTGCAGCAGAGCACGCCTGCCCGCTGCAGCGCGCAGCAGCGACGGATCGGAGCCCCGGCCGGCCGCGGCCGGCGACGAGAGGCCGGCAGAGCCCCCAGGTGTCATCTCACGGCGGCCGCGCCCGCGCGTGTGGCGCCCTCCACACCACTAGCTTGTTCTTTTTCTTCCGCTCGACTCGATCGGGGACGGGAGGGAAAAGGGCCCGGGCCGGCCGACGATCGTGCCGGGATGGCCCGGATGGCGGTGGCTTTTTTCCGGCAAAGGCGGGGCGAGGGGGATGTGTCAGGGCGCCCGGAATGATGGGACAACGAACTCGGATCTCGCCGTGCCCCCACGCGGCCGAGCGAGGCTTCATTCTCTCGTATCGTCGTCGTCGTGCTGCGGTGAACTGGTGATGGGTGTGGATTGCGCAATTGCTGCCATGCCAATATGCCATGCATGCCACACGGCACATACAAGGCATGGTTCTGAGTGGAAGCGTGCGCTGTTGCAAGCGTCGCGGCCATTCCCTTCCCTGCATGCGCTGCCGCCGTCGTCTCTTGGTGGGGCGGTGGCCACGCTGATGCTCCGACGGCCACCGGCAAATCTAGCTATTGTAGTATTCTACTCCTGGCGGATGGAGTCGTTAGCCTTAGAGGAACTTTAGCAGCTCCCCCTTTCTCATCCCCAATAAAAAAAAAAAAAAGTGATATAGGGGATTAGATGATAAAAAAAAACCAATCCAAAGAACCTCCCTATCCCCTTCCCTCTTTTTCTGCGTGGACTAAAACTCTCTCTCCATCCCCTTTATAAGGGGAACCTCTCCTCCACTCCCTATCGGTGGAACCCACTCACTTTATAAAGGAGAAGATGATGTGGCATTGTGAGACCCACGAGTTGGGAAGGAAAATAGGGGAAAGCTATTTGAAAAGCAAATTGTGTTTTAGGGATGAAAATATTTTTACTCCACCCCCAATAACTTCATATAGGGGATGAAATTTACTCATCTGATGGAGTTGCTCTTAGCCCCCACGGTCGACTCGTAGCGCTAGCTAGCTAGCTAGCTGCTGCTGCTGCTGATGCTTAAAAAACACTAGACCAGAGAAGATCACTCTGAAAAAGGGGATAACATAGCTAAACAAAGTTCCATGCAGTGCAAGCGTGCGCTCGGGCCTTTTGGTTGGGGTATATAAAAAATTAAATGTGAATTTGCAGGCCCCCAACCGATCGACGGTCAGGTCAGGTCATGGAGGCCAACAACGCCGGCCGGGGCCCGGGGCGGGATCATCTTTCACCTGAAGCCGTGTCCACCTGACTCCACCAGGCACCAGGCACCACACCACAACCACATTGCGCGTGCATTGCGGTGTTGTGCGTTTCATTAGTTGGCGGAGAGTTTTCCAGCGACCCACCGGCCGGGGGCACTGTGGTCGACGGATGTGACGGTCGGCAGCATCAGCAAGGCGCGATCGAGTTGGGGGTTTGGTAGGAGGCCGAGAGAGTAGTACTAGCGGCGCCACAGAGCCGGCGCGTGGAATCTCGGAGCAGCTCGCTCGACGTGACAGGGAGATCCCGATCGGCGATCGATCGCAGCGCTCTGCATGCTCTCGATAGTCGATACCCGGCGGCGGCGAAAGGCGAGAAGGCGGCCTATCGGGAGGAGCCAAGCGGCAGGCAGCATGATGATGCCATGGCTCCAGCTCCGGGTAGTGGGTTTAGGTGGGATGAGATCTGCCGGCCCCGGCCCCGGCCCCGTGCTCATTCCCGATCATTAACTTACCTTATCCTCCCTATCCCCCCATAGCCAGCGGCATTCCCCTGCCATGCAATGCGCTATTGCTAGCTCGCCGGACAGACGATCGAGCATTCTCCGAGCCACCGATCTCGCGCTCAGCTCGGCCCCGCGCGCTTCGTTTCCCCCCGGCCCCCACACTGTCATCATATCATTCCGTCCCGTTTCGTTCCATTGCAGGAGCCAGGAGGGAGAGCTTCTTCGAGGGGCTCCGCCTCCGCGCGATCAATGCCGTGGGTGCCCTGCTAGCTGGCCGCTCGATCTGCTGCAGCTTGCAGGGGCCGGCGGGCCTTGTTGCATTGGCGCGCGCCCTGGCCTACACGCCGACGAGTGCGCGCGGATGCCAGAGAGCCGGAGCCGTGCATGCCATGGATTAGCTGGGAACGAAGTGCCATCGCATGCCGACGCGACACGCGAGACCGCGATGCGCACGACGATGACATGCACTATGGGCTATGGCGCACCGTTTTTTCTTCTTTTGCTGTGCGTATCGAGCAAATGAAGTTAAGTGGACAGGAGAGCAAATCAGTCCGCGTATACGTGGCCGCGGAGAACAGAGCGTGTGAGCGGAACGGGGCGGTCGAGGAGGACGAAGAGAACGGATGAGACATGGATGATCCCGTGCGCTACGACGTGGGATGCGGTGCGGACGACGTCGACCTGCAGGAGAGGAAGATTGAATTTGGGGGTGCCTTCACCACGGAACGCTCGTTTTTGTTTGTTGCAACAACGGACGTTACAAAAAGGTGGGCCGCATCGATCGGCCCACACAGAAACTTAGGCGGAACAGCTCCGCGGGCGGGCCTCGTCATGCCCATTTGCAGCCCAAAGGTGTCGTGATGGAATAAATGATGCGAATGTGTGTTGTCGAGGTAAACACAGGTCCATTCTAGTAGCGTGCACGGCGCCTGAAGAAATCTCCAAAAATGTCAATATGCCTAGCGTTACCTGCTGGAGAGACTTGCTGAGAAAACGGTGCCGGTGATCTGTGGTTCAGGTTCAACGATACGAGTCATCCAACCACACAAGAACGAACCTACTCACACGTACGCAGAGGCCGTCACGCAATTTATTCAGCGAACCTTATTGATCGTCTCACCAGCGTGCCGTCGTCGGCGACCTCAATCTCAATGTTTAGATCACCAGCCACCAATCAACAGTATTTTGTTAAAAAAATAAATCAACAACCACCAATCAGCCTCTCTCAAAACAAATTAGCATCAACTGTCAACGACACCGCCACTATAGATGGCCAACGGGCCGGCCGTCCCGCCCGTGGCCCTCCGGGCCGGACCGGGCCGAGGCCCCGCCGCGGCGGCCGCGCGTCGGGCCACGGGCCGCTCGGGCGGACCACATCGGGCTACGGGCGCGACCTCGGCCCATAGCCGGTCCGTGGGCCATTTTAACGGGCCACGGGCCACTCGGGCCGCGTTTTCCGCCGGGTCGGGCCACGGGCCCGCCGCGCGCCCTTCGCGCTCCCGCGTGGAGCTCGCTTGTCGCCGCGTCGGCCCCGCCGCCGCTCCCCCGCACGTCCCCCGCTCGCCGCGCGCGCGCGGCTCGCGCGCGCGCGCGCCTACCGGCGCCTGCCTTGGGGGCGGGGCCGCCGCCGCGCGCGCTGCCGGCCGCGGTGGGTGCTCTGCCGCGGCGGGCCGGAGCCGCGATGGGCGCCTCGCGTCGGGCGGGTGAGCGCGTGAGATAGCGGCGGCCGCGGGGGGCTCGGGCCGCGCCGCCGTTGGTGGTCGGGGGAGACGGAGCGGCGCGGCGCGGGGAGGGAGCGGGCGGCGTGCGGCGGCGCCGGCGCGCGCGTGGGGAGGGAACGGGCAACGCGAGGATAGAGGATAGGGTTGAGAAGTTGGGATGCATACTGCCGGGGCGTGGGTTGTGGCCATTAATTCTCTTTGGGTGCATTATTCTCCTTGGGGTGATATACTTGTTGGGCTATATATTCTTGCGACGCGTTTATATAGGTCGGGCCGCTCGCGGGCTGCGCGAGCCAACGGACCGGGCCACCTACGGACGCGGGCGGCGGCGGCCCATGGCCCGCCCCGGCCACCGGGTCGGGCCGCCGCGGCCCGCAAAGTGCGGATCGGGCCGGCCCGGAGTACCGAGGGCCGTTTTTACGGGCCATGGACCGGGCCCCGGATCACGGGCCAAATGGCCAACTTTACCTGCACTAACCGGCAGAACAACAATATTCTTCACGCTCATCCTAGCTTAGCGGCCATGCAATGCTTTCTTTGCCCCTCGATGAAGTGGGGGTCCACGCTATGCACTCGACGGATGCCTTTTGTCCAACCTCCTTTTCACAACACCCGCCTTGGACTCGCGACCCGGCCCGGCCGTGGACTGAGACTCGCGTGCCACGGGGTCCTCCTTCCGGCCGGTGTGCATCTTCTCCTTGTCGAGCTTGGGATTCTCCGGCCTCTTCTTCGCCGTCTCTGATCCGGCATGCGCCTCCATGTGGCGGAGCAGGAACCGGCCGAGCTAGTAGGCCTGGATTGCGAGGTGGCGCCGTGGCGGCAGCCTTGGACACGTCCCAACGTTGGATTTATTTTATTTTTATTTATTATTTATCCGTCCATCGCAACGGAGAACGAAGGGAACCACAAGAATCCACGGCCGGTGGCGCCCAAACCGACCGACCGACCCCTCCCTTCCCGGGACGGGAACGCATCGCATCGCATCGCATCGCATCGCGTCTGGCACGCCACGCCACGCGCCTAGGCCAGCCTGAGCCAGCCGCGCCTCGGCTTCGGTTTGCTTCCCACCGCCCGCGACACGTCCGTCTCGTAGTCGCGCAGCATCGAATCGAATCCAAATCCAACTCATCCGGGCCGGCTCGTCCCCTTCCCCGCGCCTGCAGCCGCGTATTCCCCTTCCCCCCTCGGGCGAGAGAGATCCGGCCCCTCCCTCCCTTGGCGCGCGCGGTCGATCGCCAGAGGGAGCAGCATGGGGCTCTGGGACTCGCTCCTCAACTGGCTCCGAAGGTTCGTGCTCCTGCTGCCGGACCTCTCTCTCTCTGTCTCTCTCCCCCAGTCCTCCGGCCGCCTCGCCCTCTCCTCTCCAATTCGTTTGGTGGAAATCCCGCCCGTTTGTTGGATACACAGCTTCGGGTGTTTCGATTAGGTGCAGAACCAGGACTTCTCTTAGATAGGTTTGGATTGGGGGTTATCTGTTCTCCGAGATGACGCGTTTCGATTGTGGATTGCGAATTGAAGCGGGTCGTGTGCCCTCCGCTGTTAGATCCAGGCTGATAGTTTTGAAACGGTCCAGGCTGCTAGTTACTGACAAGCGTTCGGTTATTGCTTTTGCGTACTAACCTGGGTAGATCTTGATGCGTTCAGTGTTGTTAGAAGGCTGAATAGCATTCATTGGAATTCGGCATCATACTCAACTGTGTGGTTCGAGGAGTGTCATTTGGTGCCTATGATGGCAACATACACACGATTTAATACAAATACATAGAAGAGCAAGCTTTGGAAGTTTAATGGTCCATGCCTGAAAGAAGTTTAAATTCCATATTTCGGAATGACTGCCTACAAAATCCGCATGTGTGAATGGGGGACTTTCATTGTTAGGATGGCCATCAACAATCTACGTCCTGCCCTTCAGAAAGTGCTTACTTAGACCAATCCATATTTGGTGAATTTTTGTTTTCAACGCAGTTGGTCACCTTGAGATCATTTTTCGTTGCGCTCTGTACTCTAGGCGTTTTGATCGTGTTGTACGAGATTCTTTATTCTGGAATGATTAGCTATGGTTTTGAATATTGTTGGCAAAGTTCTTACAAAGGCTGCAGCCTTAAATCTTAACTTAGAGCTAACTCTGCTAGTCTGAGTATACTAGGCATGCCAAACTATTAGCTATTTTGTAGAATTTTGTTGGCTTTGAAGCAGTACATACCAAATAATCACAATCCTACTCACAGCAGTAGTATTCTCTTTTTTCAGCTTGTTTTTTAAGCAGGAGATGGAACTCTCCTTGGTTGGCCTGCAGAATGCTGGGAAGACATCTCTAGTCAATGCTGTTGCTGTATGCATCAACTCACTCGACTTAAGATATATTATCATGCTTGCTGTAATGTTTTAATTTTTGATTCATGGCTGTTGTGCTTCTCAGACTGGCGGCTACAGCGAGGACATGATTCCAACAGTATGTACACCACTTCTTTATGATATCTTGTATAATATTTTGGTCATCCAATTCATCTGAAATGCTCACCTCTATAACAGGTAGGCTTTAATATGAGGAAAGTTACTAAGGGAAATGTGACAATTAAACTTTGGGATCTTGGTGGTCAACGGAGATTCCGAACTATGTGGGAGCGCTACTGCCGAGGAGTTTCTGCCATTCTGTAATTGCTGCTCTTCTTAGATTTTTCATATTATGTACATTGGATATTCAATACAGTGATAATAAGATAGGATCAAAACGTGCGAAAAATAACTTTCGTTAGAGCAAGTTTGCTGTTATCTATGTTTATCCATGCAGGAAAGAGATATTAAAGTAGGTAACGGCATGGTATGTAGATGAACTTTTTTCATGGCCAGTCAAAAAACGTGTGCTAAGTTGTTTACCTCTATAGGCTATACATGTTGAAGGATCATGATTTTTAAGTTGGAAACTGACACAAACTGGAGGATCCACAGTTATGCCGAATTGCAAATGGGGTTAAATTGCAGTGAGTCGTTAGTGTTTCCCTGTATTGACTTTTGGTTGATGCTTTTATCAAATAAAGGATAAAGGAACCCAATTACATTTGCAGAGCCATATCCTCTAATGCATATATTTGTTTTACTTTTTTTAGCCTATATTTGTTTTACTTGAATAGGTAGATACCTTTGAAAACGTAACCATGTTATTTGTTTCTATCTTTACCATGTTCTCTTGTGTGTATTACACAGGTATTTTTCAGTTCTGTAGCTTAACTAGCTAGCATGAATGGATAATGATTTGTTAATCTTGCGATTTAATTGTAGATATGTAGTGGATGCTGCCGATCGAGATAGTGTCCCAATAGCGAAAAGTGAATTGCATGACCTGCTGATGAAACAATCTTTAGCTGGGATTCCCTTGCTTGTCCTTGGCAACAAAATTGACAAGTCAGAAGCACTTTCTAAGCAGGCTTTGGTTGACCAACTGTGAGTTTAATCTTGTTCCACATGGGCTTACCTTATTCATCATTCTTGTGTATGATGTTTTAGCTGAAGTGCTTCTTTTTTCTTGGTTTTCAGTGGATTGGAATCAATACAGGATCGTGAAGTTTGTTGCTACATGATATCCTGTAAGGATTCTGTGAACATAGATGTTGTCATTGACTGGCTCATCAAGCACTCTAGAACAGCGAAGTAGCTTCTTTATGTTTATATCACTTGATGCATCATGGTGATTCGAGTCTTCTTCTGTGAATCACCACTTCTGTTTCCTGGTCCAGTTGTTAAAAGCGACCACCTTGTAATCTATGATCCCCCTTTGGTTTCAGACAAGCAGTATGGTGTCTAGTACTTGAACTTCGCAACCTTTGCACTCCTTTGTAAATACCTTGAATATTTTGTTATTCTTTATTGTGGGCGTTTAGTGTTTTTTCCTTGCTGCTCTCTCGCGTTCCAGACCAGCCTAATTTGAAGGCAATTTTTTTTTAATCAATTCTGGAAGAGTGAAAGATCATCTTCTCAATGTTGTTTGTTCCTAAATTTGGTTCTGTTCGTTTTATAGTATAATAAATTGTCCCTTTTATCCCGGAAAGGAAACTTGAGTCTGACTGTAATCATGAAGCAGGAAGTGATTTTGTACATCCTATAATTCCCATACAGACCATCTTGTTGATGCAAAAGACAGTGGTAACCATTCGAAGTCAGGCAAAAACAAACCAGGTATATCAGTCTGCGGGGCAATTTGTGCATATTTCGTAAACAAAGTGGAATCAGGGCCAAACACATGTAAGCTAAAAAAAAGTCTGTCGAACCCTAGTCAGGCAAATAGACAGGACATTTTCAGTCTGCGTTGCAATTTGATACATACCGTACTGTGCTGATCTGATTACAGAATTTACTAGCAACCCAGCACCAAACTGGTTACAGAATTTACTAGCAACCCAGCACCAAACACAGCAGCAAGCTAAAAAGAATATTACATTATTCCCAGCATGAACAAATGAGTTGGTCTCAAAAGAAAAGCATGAACAAATGAGTTGGTCTAAAAAAAAGCATGAACAAATGAGCTCAAAGAATTGTTACAGTTAGACTACGTGTTGTCGCACCCTCGCCACAATAAGACGCGCAATTGATTAGCAGCCATACTGCAGGTACAAAAGGTTAGCTGATCCTACTACGCCGTGTTATCTGAAAGATTCTAAAGGGCACATCCATGTGTAATTTTATTGCGAAGAAGACAAAGCGGAATGGGTTCTGAATTCTGATGCCTGAATCCATGAACTGAATGTGCAGAAAGCCGATGATTTCACACCAGCTACATCTTCAGGTCAGTGTTCACTGCCTCCTCCTCCCCATGATTTTCTTTCATGCTTTTTGGCCCATCTTCGAAGGCCCCCCATGGCTGTTCTACGTCCCCAAACGAGGCAGCTTTGTCCCGTGCGTGAACCGCAGTGGAATTGTCCATTTGAGCAGGCACAGGCAGTGCCGCCTCTCCGCAAGGGTAAGGCATTGCTGCTGCGCACTCCACCCTGCAAGAAGCAAATCAAAAGTAGAACAATTTCCCGAGACGGATTCAGCTCGAGACAATCTGTTTGTCCCATTCATCGGGATCGGAAACGAGAGATTACTAGTTGCGATTTGTTTTCAGCAAAGCAAGGCTGCAAAAATTTTCAAACTTAAGTTTGTAGACAATGGATGTAAGATTGAATGACACGAAACTAGCAGGGCAGGGCTGAGTGGTGTGCTCTTGCCTTTGCTTGCGTTTATGCAGGAAGCGGGCAAGGGACGCCGTCCTCTTCGGAAGAAGACCTGGGACAATCAAGAAAATCCCGGCATAATCAAGATGCACATTCATAATTCCATACAGTATATAGTATACACCGCTGCAATGGTCAGAGGCGGGGAAATTTCTTACTGTCATTGGCATTAGCCAAACCCAAGAGCATCATCATCTGTTGCGCAGCTGCTGGTTGCGGCATTTGGAAGGCCGGGGTTTCTGCAGCTTGCGCATCTTTTGTGGTCATGTACAGAATCTTCTCGGCCTGCAGGCAACGGCTAATGGCTTAGGTGCTCAAGATCATAACCACAGGCTACCCCGTCAGGCGTCACCGAACAGTGGGCGACGTACCTGTTCCACCGGGACACTGTCAAATGCGCGCACAGAGCCAGCGTAGATGAACGTCATTGGCGCGGTGGCATGATCTGGGCTGCTGCCGGACACTGCCGGGGAACCCTCAAAGATCGGCCATGCGGCGAACGGCGGTGGCCTGCCAGACCCGTTTGCGGAGGGAGAACTGAGGCCAAGCAGCGGCGGCGGCGGCGCAAGGGCGTGGCCGGCGGCGGCCAGATCACCCGGCGCCGATGGAAAGATCCCCCTGAAAAAACCGATCTGAGAGGCTCGTGGAGATCGGTCTCCAGCGGCGCCCGGAACACGAACCTGCGGGGACGGCGGCTGAGCTGGCCGCGGCGCCATCAACGTGGCCTTCTGTCGTCTGCTCGCCGGACGTGCGGAGGCGTCGTCTTTGTCTTCCGTGTCCACGGTGCGCCGGCGCATGCGCGCGCGCACCGGTGGAGGGGTCTCGGCCGTGGCGGCATCCAGATGCAGGGGTTCGTCGTCGGAGCCCGCCCTCTCGAGATCAGACTGCTGCGCCGCTGAATGATCGAAAACGCACAGCGATCAGCCAACACCTCACGTTCCTGCTGTACAACAATCACGTCTCTGACGCCGTGGTGCTTGATCTGCTCTGGAATCGATGTGAGTGACGGCCGGTGTGCATGGTAATGGTATGGTTACCTGCGTGGCCGGCCGTCGCCGGCAGCAAGCCGAGTCCGAGAAGGTCTAGCTCCATATCTCCTCGATCCCCGGAGCAGTCGCCGGGGATCTCTTCGCGTTCGCCGGGTCTCGTGCTGCCCTGTGCGCCTTGTGCTGCTGGTTAGGGACGATCTCGGGAGTCGGAGGCGTGGGCGTGGCTAGGCTGGCTTGCGCGCCTGTATAAATACGCGCGGCTGTCACACCCCCGACACCTCGCGCTCGCGCCGGTGCCGCCGTGCCGGGCGGCCAGCCGGCCAACGTCTTTTCCCGCGAAAGGCTAGGAGTTTTTGACACCCTCGCCGGCCGTGCGCGTGCGCGAGCTCGCCACCGCACGAGGCCGAAATCCAGAGGAGGAAGGA
Organism: Cenchrus americanus; assembly: GCA_947561735.1. Taxonomy (NCBI): domain Eukaryota; kingdom Viridiplantae; phylum Streptophyta; class Magnoliopsida; order Poales; family Poaceae; genus Cenchrus; species Cenchrus americanus. Next base: position 16,322,586 of record OX387241.1, read on the forward strand.
AGGCGCGGCCGCGCGGGCGGGCCGCCGCTTGGATCGATCGATTGGGAGGCCGGCCGGGCACCGCGGGAAGGCCCAAATCGGATTAAGTCAGCATCGAGTGGCGCTGTTTGAATTTCTTTAATTTTTTCCGTGAGTAGCGGGTAATTTGTCAGGTTGGCGTTCGCCAAGTCAGGATGGCAGCTGCCGGAATTACCGGTGCTGCCATGATGTTTGAGCTCTGAGTTTCTGGCCTCCTTATCCCATTTATGATGCAATTAACTTAACCAATTCAAACTAGCTACGCACAGTACTACACGTAAGTACTCACCTGTCCATGAGAATTGCACATATGTGAAGCATGGACAATAATGTTTTCCTTTCCGAATAATCTGAACAATAGTACGCTGGACGATTTTATTGCCATCATGGACAGCCTACCGGTAGTTGCCAAATAAGGTCAACAAAAAAGAAACTATGAATAGTTGCCAAATTAGAAGTTCTAGCCTCTTTGTGTGGGGCTGCAACGAACTAATGCATTATGAGGGCGGCGAGTTGGTTCGGAACTTCGGGGAACATCCCTGAACCTGAGGGCTGAAGCAATTGCAGAGTCCAGAAGATGTTCGAGGTCGCATTCCTCTGAGTTGCGCATTGTATATACGTTGGCAGTAGGGTAGGTCTTGGTCAGCTACTCAGATCCTTCTGCATGTGCAGGTTTACCGGTGATTGGCAGCGAAATCTTTATCCAAATCCGAATGATCAGTGGCGATAAGAAACGCTCACGGTGCAGCGACGCACGACTTTGCAATGCAAATGATGCTCTTTGCATGTGCTGAGGAATGCAGTTGAGCAACGCCTCCCAATAATTCCTCAACAGACGACCATTATGCGTAGAGAAATTGTCATGCATTATGATGCCTGATTTTCATTCCAAAATCATGCAGGAATTGGATGAGATCGATGATGGGCATAATGTGGAGAACAGATTGGAATCTCTAATCCGCGTAGTGATGTATGGATGCAGAAAGCAGATGCACATGTTTATGCTGCCTGTGTCTACGATGAAACTGCCCAGCGGCAACCATAGTTGACCTGAACAATTGGATGCAAGGACAGGCCACGCATAGTGGGCGAATAATAAACCACCAAAGCCATCGGCCGAAGGAAACATACTAAGCAGTCTAACACGGTGTCAGATCACTCGATCAAGGTGAATTGGAAGCCATCGGCGGCTTCTCATCTTCAAACCATAGCTGTGTCGCTCAAATGAGCGATGGAAGAAGAAGTACAGCCTCGCCTGGAGATAAGTTTACAATTCCTTATCTCCTGGCCTGACAATCACCAAGCATGCTTGCGACAGTAAACAAGAAGAGTTAACTCGCTTCAGGGAAGTACATGTCATGCTATTAGCTCGTCCGGCAACTCCACGAACCTTGCCTTTTTCTGGAAAAATCAAAAGGAGAACTCTATAAGTGATGAGCAAAAGTAACTGAACAATATGTCAATTGCAGGCAGGCGTAACAAATTTCATTTTCATGACACAGGTGACAGGTCACAGGCAAGGCAAGGCTGGTGTTCTATGTTGGATGCTTTACCACAAAAAATTTCCCGTATAACCAAGCTCCAAATGTTCAACTATTGAGGTGCAATTGTAACCTACTTTTTTTTTATTTTGTCAAAGGACTCCACATGCCACTCGAGAAGCCTATCATGTTCCTGCACCCAGCGCACTTGTGTTCCTGGTTCCCCGCAATGAGCGGAGAACATCAGTTTCGTTTGCCACTTTTCTACACAGGTATGTGTAGTGCCCCACTGAGACAGGCTACATGTTCTCTGCGACGACAAGCAAACTGCATCTAACAACATGCCGCCGTGTAACCTTGCTCGTGCTTGCTACCGCGCGCGTTCACACTGTGAGTAGATAAACATGAACCAAATGCGCCACACGATCTAAGAACAAATTTACATTTTGGTGCATTATTCTCCAATCGTGAGGTCAGGGATTTTTTTTGTGTGTGTGTGTGTGTGTTGAGGAGCATCAGAGCATTGCACGTAACAAGAGATGATGGAAAGGATCGCAAATCACGTTCCGATGTCGCAGCGTGCGAATCTTGCTCATGCGGGGGATGGGAACAAACAATAATGCAATGCACGTGGGGGATGGGGTTAAATCTGTGAGCGGATGGAATTACCTCCTTGGTGCGTGGCAGCGTGGGCCACCGCTGCGGCGTCTTGGCCGGCGCCGGCGGCGGGAGCATGAACCCGGCGCCCCATTCGGGCGTCTTGGCGAACCGCGGGCTCCGCAGTATCCCTGGCGGGCGCTCCGGCGTGACCCTGGCGCTGGCGCGCGCGTCGGCGCCCATGGCGGCGGCGCCACATAGCTCCATGATCTTGGCGGCGGCCTCGGCGGGGTCCTTGCTCTCGCCCATGAGCTTCTCGACCTGCGCCCTGGGGAGCCGCATCTTGAGCCGCACGGGCGTGGCCCCGCCGCCGGCCGCCCCCGCGGCGGCGGCGGGGAGCGGGGAGGTGGCGCCGCTGGGGAGCGGGGAGGTGGGCGCGGAGGCCGACGCGTGGGCGGGGGTGAGGGAGGAGAGGTCGGAGGTGGAGCGGCGCGCGAGCATGAGCGACTCGAGCCGCTCCCGGGCGCCGACGCGGAGGTTGCCCGACCAGGCGCGGCGCATGTTGCCGGCGGCGGGGGCGCGGCGGGGGAGCGCGACGAGGAAGTAGAGACGGCCCCTGCGGAGCGGCGCGTCTGGGGCCAGCGGCCGCGCGCGGGCGCCCAGGAGCTTGACCTCCTCCGACTCCAGCAGCTGGAAGCCCGGGTGGTCGCGCAGCACGTCGGAGGCCGCCGCGGGGGGCTTCACGCGGAAGGAGCTCCCGTCCAGCTGCATCACCTTGGCGCTCTTCCGCTTGCCCCCGAGGCTGTTCCCCATTGCTGCGGTGCGGTGCGGTGCGGTGCGGTGCGGTGCAACGGGGGAGGGGAGGGGGTGTGGTGTGGTGGTGTGTGCGGGGGAAGTGCGGGGGCGCGGTGGCGAGGGAATTTTAAAAGGAGGGAGGAGTCAGAGGAGGCGAAGGGGAGGCTCGAGGCGAGGAGTGGTCGAGTGGAGGGAGGAGCGGGGAGAGATGCCCGGCCCGAGGGGTGTTTTCTTTTTTTCGTTTTCGCCTTTCCGGTCAAGAGACGACGCAGAGGTTGTTGTTGTTTGTAGATGGGGTGCCGCCGGGGTGGAAGGGCGCGTGATTTGGGGTGGGTGGTTAAAGCGATTAAAAGCTCTCCGTATCGGTGAGATCCGTGTGTCGCCGGTTAATAGCCGACGCTGGTTGGGCCGCAGCGTGATTTGCTTTTTTTCTCCTTTCTAACACCGGCGGATGGGAATGGGATGGTGCTCAATTAGGGAGCGTATCATGTGCAAACCGAATAGGAATATTTATCTGTATAAAACTCCGATCGGAGACGTTGGATCCAGATCAAAAGGCCGGGGAAGAAAGGTGGGCTACTTTTACAAAAACCAGCCCGCCAGCACCCCACAAGTCGCATCAAATTTGCAAAACACCCCCGCCCCCAAATCCCCCATCGAGCTCCCTGTTCAGCTTCTTCTCCCCCGCATTCCGTTGACCTAGCGCCGCCGCCCCGGATCGGCCGCCGGCCACCGCCCTAGAATGCCCGCCCGTCGTCCGGTACTCCCCCCCGCACCTCCATCCACGTCGGAGCCGCCGGCCCGAGCAATCCACCCGTGCACGGAGACGATGGCGCTTCGGTACGTGCTTGCTCACGGCGGCCGCCGGCGCGTGTATAGATTGGCGTCTCGCCACCCCGGAGTCGCGTCGGCCGCCTCCCGGAGAGTCCCTCCACGACGGTTGGCCACCGGTGGCGCTACAAAGGAGTTTGCCCCGCCATGGAGTACGCCGCGCGTCGCGATGACCCGAGTTCGCAGCTTCCCAACAAAGCGACGATGACGACGGGTTAACCCTCGCATTGGCTTACACCGTGTTGGACGTGGCGCCGTCCAAGGTCCGGGTGGAAGGAACCGTTGCGTTGCGTGCGTGGGGTGTTCTCATTCCTTCGTGGGAACTTTGGAAGTGACGGCGGCGGTGCCGGTCGAAGATATGTTTGTTTATAGTGTTCATGGGCCGGATGATTGGCCATCGTGTTCTGCTAGCGACAATCGATGGCGAAGCACTTGCTTGCTATCGGCCATGGCGGGGGCGACTCCTTCGCGGCACCCCCGTCGACCTTCATGGTGACTCGGCGAACGGATCGCGGGATCCCATGGTCCGGTTTGGAGGGGATTATTGCAAAACTTTGATTACTCGTGTTACTTGGTGGGGGGTTTAAAGTGTAAAGTAGCCCACCTTTCTCCTCGGCCTTTGGATCTAGATCCAACGTCTACGATCGAGTTTCCATAGTTTGCACGGCTACCCTGGTTTGCACCGATACACTCCCGCTCAATTATGCTACTACTGTACGATTTCGTGGCTCGATTACCACGGTGTCATGGCTTTAAGATCTACATTGACTAGAGAGGTTCTAAATGATTTTTAGCGAGCATAATCCACATATTGTGGTAAATTATTGGCAAAATGGTCACTTTGGGCTCTGAACTTTGCGCAAAGTGTCAACTTCGTCTCTCAACTTTCAAAATGACAAATTTAGTGTCTCAACTTTCATTATTGGGTAAGCTCTTCCTTGAGTTGATGTTATGCTCTATGTTAGTACAAAACTAATGCAAAAATTTCATTTTACCCTTGGGTCATCTAGGTCAAACATGATGTGCTTATAAAAAGTGTACCCCCTCTGGTTCCATATTAGAAGTCGTTTATGACAGCGACACGGTCACCAAAGCATAACTTTGACTTCTCTTTTCTATAAAAATCTTTATTGGAAAGTTATATATGTATATTCTTATGAAAATGTTTTTCAAGACAAATCTATATATATGATTTTCACATTTTCAAACTCAACGACTTAAAAGTTATTCATGATTTATATTCCCAATGTTTGACTTTAAACCTTGTTCAAGACGACTTCCATAGGGAAACAGAGGGAGTATCAAATAGTACTATTTAAAGTCATTCATGTGCTCATACAAATTGGGATACAAATTTGATAGGAAAAATATATGTACTCAAACAGATATTCTTTTTAGTATATATACAAACTCAATGTGTGTATCCATGTTCTAAATTCAATATGTGCTCACATACTCGCGACAATATACATGCTCCATGTATATATTCATACTCTCTCAACAAACATATGTAACCTTATATTTTTTAGATCATAGGTTATTGTAATTCTAATTTTAGATCATACGTTATTGTAATTCTAAAAGTGAAAAATTAAAGAGAATAAGACAAGAGTAAAATGGACCTTTGGTACTAGTTTTATGCTAATAAGAAGCAAAAAATCAACACAAGGACGAGTTTATCCAGAAAAAAGTTAAGGAACTAAATTGACCAATCTGAAAGTAGAGGGACGAAGGTGACCCTCTTGTCGGTGTGGAATGTAGTCCCGACGCTAACTAGTAATGAGCGCTGAGATCTGCCTCTCGATGGGCCGGTGCTTGCAACTAATGACACCGAGTTTTATCCTGGTTCCGGCCGGGGCCGTACGTCCAGCAGTGGTGTGGTCGGGGCACCGTATTGCTTCGCACCGTGGTGCTCGTAGAGGGGGGCTACAAGCGAGGAGGGAGAGGAGGCCAGGACCCAAAGTCCCAGAGGTATTGATTGAGGCAAGTACCAATATCGTGGAGAAGGCAGAGAGCGTGTGGGTGATCGCTGTCCATCGTCCCGTCCCGCGGCTGGGGGACAGCCCCTCCTTTTATAGGCCAAGGAGGGAGCAGTTTACATGTGTGCCGCACTATTTTCCTATGTGTGGAGGTGTGGCGAGTAGTGCCACAGAGCTGATGGCCGTCCTGGCGAATCCTGCTCCACTCAGGGCGTCGTGGCACGTCTCGTGCTCGTACGGGAGCGGCTTCGAGGGTGGCGGCGTAGTGGTTGGTCGTCGGCCGCCGCCGCGCGCCGGTTCGAGGGTGCCATCAACGGGGCGCCCGTATGCGGTACGGTGGCGGTCGTGGCGACGTCTTGTCCCCGTGCACTCCAACAGCATCGGGATGTCGTCACAGGGCCCGGCGTGGCGCGGCCGGTGGCGGGGATGGCCGCACAGGGTTGACAGTGACGGGAAAGACCGCACCCACCGGCCTGACGTCACGACGTGGCCCTGCGTAATCACGGAAAAGGTAATCGAGGGGTACGCCGGCCCCCTTCGAGGGCTCGGCGTGTTAGCCGTACGGGGGTAGAAGGCGCGGTGTCACGGGGCGACACGGCCTCATCGCACGGTGCTACACGGCGGCGGGGATGGCCTCCCCCGGGGAGTCGGTGGAACGACACGGGACGCGATTCCGGGTGTGTCGGGGTCGTGGCGCGCGTCTCGCGGTGTCGAGCATTAAATGCCCGTACACGGGGGCGGGGAGCGGGGACGTCGTGCGTGCACGTGCCCTCGAGCGAGGCGGACCTCGCCGAGGGGGTGTTGAGCCCTCGAGCGAGGCGGACCTCGCCCGAGGGGACGTTGAGACCTCGAGCGAGGCGGGTTCGCCGTGGGAGCGTCTAACCCTCAAACGAGGCGAACCCCGCCCGAGGGGTCGTCCGCCGTGCCACCCCGGCGGGCTGCGGGGGCCATCGGGGGTCGTGGTCGTGTCGTGCATGTGCTTTAGGTTCGTGGGTTAGTCCGTGTTTTGCGTTTTTGCGGGTTTAAGCGGGTTTCCCCTGGTTATTTAGGGGACCCTTATGGCTGTCCCCGACAGTAGCCCCCGAGCATCTGCGGGTGTATCCGTCAGGATCCCGCAGATGCTGACGCTAGCTGATGGGACGTTCTTCCCTCTTGGTTGCTAATGCCGTTCCGTGGGGCCGCGTCAGCGGACCCGCAGGTCTAGCCCCCGAAGCCCTGCAGGAGCGTGAGTGCTCTGCGGGGATTTTTCGCAAGTTTTTACCAGTGTGCGGGGTATTTGTTTCAACCGGCATCGGCGATGTTCCAGCCGGCTTCGGTCACGCGCGCATGATCGGTACTTCTTGCGTTCGGTGCACCCTAGGAGGTGTAGCCATGCGTCGAGCCCCCGAGCACGGGCCCGTTTGACGCGATCGGGGGAGCTCTCCGACTTGCATTAGTACGCTCCCTCGCCGTCCCTCCGCGGGACGAGAGGGTGAGGTTTCCACATCCCCCATCGGCGGGTCGCGGTTGCGGATTCCTCGTCGGCGTTATCGGGTAATTCAAGTGGACGCCCATGCCTCGTTCGATAACGGTTGGCTCGTGGTCGGAGACTCGTCCATGGAAGCGCTTGCGCGGGTTTGCTAGGTGGGGCTCGGTCCCGTTCGGCCGGGGACCGAGGGCGCGGAAGCTCTCCCTCTATGGGATCCCCCCGACTAGGCGCCCTCGGCGGCTCTTGAATACGACATGTGGGGCGCCCTCGGCGGTGGCTCGAGGATAGGCTCGAATGCGCGCGCCCTCGTCGCCCACGACTCGTCGATGCGGGGCACTTGTTTCGAACCCATCGAGGGTCAAGCTCCGAACCCACGATCGGTAGGGCCACCTGCGGGGTGGCACACGAGTGCCCCCGACTTTTTGGATCTGCAGGTCTCGAGGGTTCGTAGTCGGGCCGGCCCTTGAACCGCTGATCAGTAGTCCTTGTAGATCGAGGGCACCTGTGGCGCCCGTTTTCGTTGAGCGGGCTTCGAGACCACTGGTCGGTAATCGCAGCCTTCGAGGGTTGTTTTTTCGAGCTTTGTGCTCAGGCTGTTCAAGGGTCATCCTTACTCGGTAAGGGACCGGGTCATTTAATGCCCACAGTCGTGTCCACAGTTGTGCGCCGCGGGCGCGCCTTTTCAGGCGCCGCGGCCGCACGCGTAGTGGGCGACGTGGGCGGGCGGACGTGATGGCCCGCCGCGACTCTTAGGTTGCCGCGCGCGTAATGATCGCACGCGTGCGTGCGCCCGGCCACTCGGTCGTGGTGGGCCCCGTTGGTCGGTGACGGGTGTCGTTCACTGCCGGTTAATGCGCGCGAGGCGCGCGATTCGGGGAGCATGGCTCCATGGATCTATAAATCCGAGGGGAGGGCGAGGCGAGCTCTTTACCTCAGCACTTAGCGCCCGTCGTCATCGTCTCTCTTGCTTCCGATCCCAAGCGGCGCACGCCCCTTTGCCTTCGGCTAGCACTTGCCTCGCGCCCCGCGCTTCTCTTCGATCTGTGTGGCTCCCCCCGCGGTCCATCACCGTGGTCCACCGTTGCCGTGGCCGCGCTCGACGGCAACGAGATTGGCCCCGAGCGAGGCGGTGACCGCCGGCCAGTGGCGACGAACGAGGACGGGCGGCCCCCGGCGTGGATTGTCCCGCCGGCGAGGGACCGGAGCCCAACCCGCCGTTCGGTTATGTCGTCGGCTTCATCCGCTTCCACGAGCGTGGCTTCACGGCGCGCGGCGAGCCGCTTCTGCGCGGCCGTGCTTCCGCTACGGCGTGGAGTTGCAAAACCTCGCGCCGAACGCAATCTCGCGGTGGCCACGTTCGTCGGTGTGTGCGAGGGATTCCTAGGGATCCCGGTGAGCGGGATCTCTCGGGTCTACCTCTTCCGCGTGGAGCCGCACACCGTCACCACGCGCCGGGCCGAAGGTGCGCCGCGCGGTGCGCACGGTGGCGTGACGATCACGGCGTGGGGAGACGTGCGAGGAGCTCTACATCCCCCGCACGATGACCTCCAACCACGTCGAGTGGGAGCGGGGGGTGGTTCTACCTCCGCAACGACGAGCCCGGCCCGCCCCCCCCGGACCGACAAGGTCATGAGGGGAGAAGGTCGATTCCTCGGTGGCACGGCGTGTCGCCTTCCTCACGTCAAGACCGGTTTGACTCGGCCTTGAAGGCGGCGAAGGCTACGGCGGACGCGGGGCCGACCGCGGCCTCGGTTCTCGTGAACCTTCACCACCGGCGGATCGTTCCTCGATGGAGAGGCGGCTCCGCATCTTCGAGATGGAGGAGACGGCCGATCCCGTGGCGGCGGCCGCGGTCGCGGCTGCTGCCCAATCTCCTTCCGCATGGGTACGCGGCCACGAGGGCGAGGTGCGCCATCAACCTCAAGGCCGTCAAGCACAGCGACGACGACCTCTAGTCGTTCGCTATGCTCCCCGAGGGCCGGCCGGGGTGAGTAGAGCTTTTCATATTCTCCCCCGCCATTCTCTTGCGACGCGCCGCAAGGTCCGACCTTCCGCTTATTCCCCGCAGCTCGTGACCAGTGAATGTCGCGCGGTCCGACCCGCCCACGCCCCGAGCCCGAGCACGCACACGCGCGGCGCGGCGGCGGGGGAGCGAGGAGGGGGCGGCGCACAAGAAGGAGATGAGGATCCGGCGACGGGAGCGTCGGGAACAGAGAAGTGAGGAGTTTCGGCTGCGCGAGCAGCTGGGACTCTCCTCCCCGGCGACTTCAGAGTACTCGTCGTCGGACGAGGAGGAGGAGGAGAGTGATGGGGGATGGGCTCCACCGAGAGGTGGGAGCCTTCGCTCCCTCGCCTAGAGCCGCGGAGGCGGCAGAAGAGACAGCGCCTGGGGCGGGCGCGGGAGTGCCGGCCGCCGGGCGATCTACGAGAGGGCGGCGCGTGCGGCTGGGACGGCCGGGGCTCGGCGGCGGCCACGCCGGCGGCGGCCACAACGTCTGTCGAGCCCCCGAGGAAGAGGAAACGAGGATTCTCCACCCCGAGGTAGGCGGCCGTGCCCCACATGCCGCATCTTTGAGACGAGCGAGGGTTTAACTTTCTTGCTCTCACGTTCGCGGGGTGGCGCCCACCGTGCCCCCCCCTTGCACCGCCAAGGTGCGAGGGTCGGACGCGACCGTCCCTACTAGGCGGCGCTCGTCGAGGGCGTCGCGGGCGGCCGGGAGCACGGCGGCCGGCGGCGAGCGAGGGCTCGCGTGGTGCGGCGCGTGGCCGCGGGGCCGCGGCAAGCGGCGGCGGCTACGGAGCCGGCGCGAGCGGTGATGGCCGCGGAGGCACGGCGGGCGGCGACGGTCGCGGAGCCGCGGCGGCCGACGACGGCGGCGGAGGCTGCGGCGGGCGGCGATGGTCATGACGGCAACCACGGCCGTGGCGGTCGCGCGCGCGCCTGTGACAACCCGCCCAGGAAAATACCGTACTATCGCCTAAGACCGATCCACTTTGGTCATTAAGCCATAGTAAAGTATCATCTTGTCGTTAGTTGCCGGGTTAACGCCCGGTAAATCACTTGGACATCGAACAGAGGATCGACACATGCATTAAAACTCACGCGGAGACGAGTCCAGAGTACAACATGAATTAAACATTTTATTACAAACCATTGTTCATGGCATGAGACAAAGGTTCAGAGTTCGAAAATACAGCGGAAATAATTTAAACTAGCACAACGGTGAACATCACAGGAGGCCATCCGTGATGTCCTTACTTGTCGTCACCCATCCGGTCAATCACACCTGCAACAACAGTTTTAAAGCAAGGTCTGGGTATACTAATACTCAGCAAGACTTAACCGTCGGGTGATGACTACATCACCAACCTCTAGACATGAAAGGCTTTTGGCCGGTGGAGTTTCTTTTGCTGGAAAGCTACTAAGAGTGGATCCTTACATTCAATATTTTAGCACAAGTTCTAGTTGATTACCATTTCTAAGTGTGCCAACTACTTCAATCAAGAATTGGACAAGCAATTAATTCATTCATCCATATTTCTCGAGTTCCATCATTATGGGATATCATGGCCAGTTGATTAAGCAGTCTCGGATAACGGTGAGAGGCCGACAATCGATTGATTTAAACCTTGCAAGGTAGACCCAAACACACGATAGGCTGTCCCGGCGAGGACAACTGTCCCAGGCCGTCCCCATAAATCCTCGGGTTGGGATCGAATCTTACAGTCCCTGGTGCAGGCTATCCGGCATACCCCGCGAGATACCCGGAGTCACCATACACCACCCTTCCCGGTAGCTAGCCGGTAAGGAGATTTCTCAAGAGTAGTAACGGTAGGATCCCGTGCCGCCTCATTAAGGTACTAGGCTTACCGGCCCCATAACCGGCGAATGTTTAGTACGTTCAAAAGCTTAGCCCACATGACCACCGGACCGGAGCCCAATCCCATGCTCTTACCACATGAGCAATCCAATTAAGGATATCTTATGATTCCTATCTAGGAACCTATTCTCGCGAGTGACGGACATCACTCGACTTCTATCGGTCCTATAGCATAGCGGCTATTTGACCTAGCATACTAGTGATAGAGCATAGGTACCTAGGGATCATGCATCTAGGGTTTCAAATCAACTCTCGAAACGTAAATGCGCAAAATAGCAACCATAATTGCGTAATTTTAAAGACGGGGTTAATGATCGGGGCTTGCCTTCGGCGGCAAGGTTGGCCTTGGGCCCATACCGGATCGGGGTCCGGGTCTTGAGCTACGTTCACGCTCGGCGGCTCTTTGTTGGCACCTTCGTCTCCTCCTTCGGCACGAGTGTACGTCTACTGGCGGAAAGATCTACACGAAGATGCAGATGCAAGATTTATCCGACGATTTTTACTTTAATTACTTACGAACCATTTTGACAATCAAGGGGTGTATTTGTTGGGCACATTCACCTGGATAAGAATACATTCAGCATACTGTTCCATAAAGGAATAATATGCGACTCTTAATTAATTATTCTTTTTGATGGTGATTGTGTACATATATATGTTAATAATTTAACTCAAGTTCACCAACGGTAGTGTGTAGGTACATTTAACATTTTTAACATGATTTGCAACCATCCTCAAGTTAGCAAGGGTGGTTTGGTGGTTTCTCCCCTTTATTAAGCCTTTAATGACCTATATATCTTTTATCCATGGGATTAATCAACAAAATTCAGTGGAAGGGTGTATTAACCATAGTGTTTCTCCTTTAGGAAGGTTATTGGTTGTACATGGGTTATTCTTTTATTGCACAACTGAATAAAGTTTTATTGTACTTGTCATTTCATGTGAAAGCCTTAATCATTTTCCTTTCACAAGCAAAGATATAAATAATATTTTTATCCTTGAATTAATTCCTTATCAGCAACGAGAATTAATTATCTTTTAATTAAATTGGATAATACTTTCAAAAAAGAAACAGAATTAACTAGGGGCTTTTCTTTATTTAATTTCTCTTTAATATTAAAAGGGCTTTTAAGCTTTTTATTAAGCAATTAAATTACCAAAATTTAATGTAGTGTTTCTTAATCCTACTAGCACCAATACGGGTCCATTTGACCCACACTGCAAGTGTTGGATGCTAGGAAATTAAATATTTTAGAAAATAACAAAGGACTAGCTAGTGATTCAATTTAAATGCATATAAACATAAATAAGCATAAAAATGATCCAAACTCTCTTGTGCATGCTCCCTGGTCCTAAACAAGCCTAAAGAACCAGCATTTTTGCATGGAATCTCTACTTGAACTTGGTTTATTAATTTACAAAGGAAAACATGCATAAATCAAGAATAATTATTTCTGTTAATCCAAAAATCATGATTAATTCACAAGATGTGCATTTTGCTATTAAAAGACAGTGTGCACAAGTTGAGCTCAAGAACATGAATATATTTAACAAGAAAAATCATTTATGCAGATCTGCCAGAAATAGAAAAACATTTTTATAAAAAGATTTACATCATACCTTTCTGCAATTTTTGGCATAGGAGCTAGTCATGGCCTAACACACAACATATCCAAAAATTAGCTACAGAGGATTTATGGTGTTTGAGATATTTCAGATCTAGGGTTTTCACATTTGTATTTTTCATGCAAAAACTAAAAGGAATTAGCTCAGGCCAGAATAACAAAAGTTGTAGTATAATTCATCACAAATCCAACAAAATCAGTCTTGCGTTTTTATGATTTTCCTGTGATATTCTATGCAATTTACAAGAATCAGCAAATCTGTTTAACTACTGGAGTTACCCTTTTGCGATTAGGCCCCTGAGAAGACTCGCTGCTTTGCAATGTGGCCCTCGGGGCGGCCGGCCGGCGCGGGCTGCCGGAATCCGGCGAGGCCGGCGCGGTTCTGGCCGGGAAAGGGGCGGAGGAGGGTCCTAGGGGGTCTAGGGCCTAGTTTGGGTGCTTGGACGGGGTGGAGGTGGCGGCGGTGGGGTGCTCGGCGGCGCTCGGCGGCGGCCGCCGTGGTGGCGGTGGAATGCCGGCGAGATGGGGCCGGGGGTTGGGCAATGCGCGGCGGGGGGGAAACTTCCACGGGTCCCCGGGGAGGTGTAGGTTAGCTTGGACGGTGATGGATAGAAGGGGCGGCGCTGCTCATCGAGGAGCTCCCATGGTGGCGGCGGCGGCATGAGGGGGCGGTCGGGGGGGTCGGTGTGTCGAGGGGGCAGCAGCCGGCCTTGGGGAGGCACGCGCACACGCACGCGGCGACGCCGAAGCGACCGCGACGTACCTAGGGGCGGGCGCCGGCCTCGGTAGGATGCGCGGCCGGGCGGTACGGCGTGGCCGGCGGTCCGATGGTTGCCGTCCGGCCGGCCGGCGCGCGGCGCGAGGAGGGGTGAATTCGAGGGCTCTCGGTGTGCGTGAGGCACGGGGAAGGAGCGGCGCGTGGCCGGACGCCGAGGCGCGGGTGGCCGGCGCGGGCGGCGCGGCCGGGCGCGCGCGGGAGCGCGTCCGCGGCCAAGCTCTAGTCGGTGTGCCCCTGTTCGGCTTAAGTTTTCTCCAAAAAAAAATTGAATAAAAGTGCACAAAGCAATGAATAGGAAAATTGTAGATCTAACTACCCTCTACAACTTTCAAAAAGGCCATATAGTGTTTTTCTCGACGGATTTTGCGGGAACGTCGTGCCAACATTGAATGTTGGCACATTCGGAAAACGGGGGTCTTTGTCAATCGATCAAGTTTTTCGCTACTTTCCACTCAAAATTTGAAATGCCAATCTACACGAAAGTTGTGTCCCTCAATAAGATGGACAACTTTCATAAAGGTAGATTTTGAAGTGTTTAGGTGAATTTTGGAGAACGCGGCAAAAGTTCGGACGACATTCGGCGCGTCAACGGTCAAGCGGGGTTTGACCGTGTCTTTGACCAAGGGTCCACTACGGGTGTGTGTAGGCTTGGTCAAGTGGTTCATTAGGGTTCGTTGGCGAGGTTTTCGGGTGATGACCCAGGTTGACCTAAGTTTGACCGGGGTTTGACTGGTTCGATTCGGTTGATCCGGTCATTAGCGTTAATGACGGCAATTAAAAACACAGGGGCGTCACACGCCGCGCCGCTGCCGGCGGCCCACGGGCGGCGGTGGTCAAGGTCCCGAACGACGACTTCCCGCCTCTGGGCCGGGACCGGTGGGCGAGCACGCCCGCATCGGCCCCCGAGCCCCCGACGGGGCCGCTCGTGGTCGGGGGCGACGACGGCGCGGCCGGGGGCGGGCGGTGGTGCCGAGGCCTCGTCGTCGCACGCCACTCTCCCAACTTTGGGCGGCCCCGCGGCATGTCGGAGCAAGAGCGGGAGCGTGCGGCGCGCCGCCGGCCCACCTCGTCGAGGCTCGGGCGGAGCGGGGGCGTGGCGGGGGCTCCGTGATCACGGCGCTTCGCTCAACCGGGCTTTGAATGAGGCGGCGCGGATCCATAATGGTCTGCGTGGGCGAAAGTGCATCTAGGCCCCTAAGTGGATTTTGGTGAATTGAATGACAAGGCGATTAAAGGACTAACGTTTTTGTTTAAGATCGTGAGCGAGGTTTTCATTATATATTCATGAGCTACTTTTGAAGTATTTTATATATGGATGTATTTTATGGCTCACATCTACAAAGATGAGCATTTGGTGCAAGGCTTCATGAGTTTATTAAAAGAGAACAAGGTGATGAGTACACATTTCATGGTTCTAAAAATGGAAGCTTGCATATCCGTTGTCAATCAAGATCAAGCATTTGAAGCGGGACTTTCAAATGAGGGTCAATTGCGTGTGAAGCAAAGTGGAACTCAAAGTGGATTGGATAAGTGATGAAGAGATCAACCGAGATGTCTAGGGTGAGGGACTAAGCAATCTTTGGGGCCGTAGCTAAGCCGCCATAAGTGTTTTGCTAGGGTGAAGGTCTAGCATCCGTGGGGTCTTCAAGTATCATATTCAAACCTTAATCGAGGGAAGCTTTGCAAGTCATCAACTCGTTAAGATTGGCAACATGGAGTGGCCATGGATCAAAGTGTGCATTCTTATGCTATATGGAAAGATCCTAAGTCACTAGCTCAAGTATGGACGTGCTCAAGTCAAAGGCTAAGTTGAAAGCTCTCAAGTGGTTATCGATCAAGTATGGCAAGAATTGAAGATTGTTCAAGCTCAAGAGGTCATCAAAGCTCTTTTACTCTTTTCTTGAGTATAGGTATGCCGTACTATCAAGAGGGATGCAACTTAGCAAGTTGACCAAGTCAAAGTGCTCATTAGTTGACCTAAGTGAGATCTAGCCCTTGAGTGTGCTAACTAACCCTCCTAACCTAACACTGGGTCATTTCATCTCGATGGTGAAGTGCTAGTTTCCTTAAAAAAAGGGTTTTGGGGCAACTCGGGGCACCGGCCGTCGACCGGTCGGAGGCACGGTCCGGCCGGTGCCGCTAGCCCAACGGCTAGTTTTTCATACACCGGTCGGACCGGTGTAGGGCACTCGATCGACCGGTGCCGCCGAGGTCTAACGGCTAGTTTTCTTCTTTGAGGGGTATAAATACCCCAAGCCCTCTTCGGGTGAGGGTTCTTGCTTCTAGTGTTGTTGCTTGAGATCCCAAGCCATTTCTAACTAGCTCTAAGCCTTAGTGGCTCTCCCCAACCATCTCTTTGTGAGATTTGTGGATTCAAGCCATCATCTTTGTGTTGGGTTGAGAAAGTGAGCCTAGGAGTGACTTTGTGAGCTAACAAGAGCGAGTTCCATAGCTTGAGCACTTTGGTTACGAGTCTACAAACTTTGGTGCTTTTGTTACTCTTGGAGGTTTGCCTCCTAGACGGCTAGGTGTCGCCGGCTAGCTCCCAAGGTTGTGGTGAGCGGCGGGAAGTTTGTAAGGGCTGCGATCTTGCCTCTTCGTGGAAAAGATCACCTTAGTGGAAAGGAGGAAAGTGGTTGAAAGAGACCGGCTTGTTGTGGGAATTGTCCCTTACGAGCTCCTCAACGGAGACGTAGCCATTCCTCGGTGGGTGGTGAACTTCGGGAAACAAATCCTAGCTTCCTCGTGTGGTTCTTCTCTCTCAAAGTTGTTTTTCTAGCATATATCATTTGCTTCCGCTTCGATCTACTTGGGTGTGTTACTTGTGTGTGCGGGGGCTTATTACTGCGCTTGTGATCATCTACAAGAGCCACACCCCGAGTTTGGTTCGTGCTAGAAGCCAAGAGGCGCTTGAAGTTGTTTTTGCGGGTTCTGCGTGCTACACCGGTCGACCGGTGAGGTGCACCGTCGGCCGGTGTCATCCGTGAAGACCGAGTGCTTGGCCGGTCGGCCGGGTCACCACCACCCGGTCGACCGGTGGAGCTGCTTGTCGGCTCAAGTGATTTGGGGGAAAAAGTTTAATTTGGTCGTCACGCCTATTCACCCCCCCCCCTCTAGGCGACATCAAGGTCCTTTCAATTGGTATCAGAGCTTGGTGCTCCGATTCGAGCTTAACCGCTTGGAGTTCTTCGATGTCGACAACTTGTGAGGTACCGTTTGAGCCTCTAGTTCTAGATGGCTCAAACTACTCTTCTTGGTGCTCTAATGTTCACATTGCACTTAAGGTTTTGGGCCCTACGGCGAGAGCATTATGGTTGCGAGTATCCTTCCAAAGGATGAGACATGTGTCTCGCCAATGGACTTGGAGAAGAAGCGGCTTAATGCTCTTGTTACTAACCTTTTGTGTAGTTGTGTATGTAGCGAACTAAAGTACATTATCTCGAAGAGCAAAAAGATTTCCGAAGATGCTCATCTCATTTGGAAATTACTACTTGAGTTGGTAAACACCAAATGGGATGAACTCGAGAGTGATGATGAAGATGAGTCGGTGGAGATGTGCCCTACCTCTACAACATCCACCGAGCCTCAAGCATCAAACCTCAAGCAAGGAGAAGAGCAAAGAAGCGAAGACGCTGTCTCTCTGCGAGGGACCGGTCGGGCCCGGTGACACCCACCGGTCGGACCGGTGCCGGCGAGGCACACCAACTTGCTTGATGGCCAAGAAGGAGAAGAGAAGCAAGAAGAAGAGACAAGCCAAAGGGGCTAAGGACCAAAAGATTGAAGCCTCAAGCTCTTCGTCAAGAGAACTTGAGCTTCTCAAATCCGAACTTGCATCCTTGGTTTGTAAGTATGAAACATTGGCTAACAAATATGATCATGACATCAAATCCTTTGCTTGTAGAGCTAAATTAGAAGAAGATGCCAATGATGATCTAGAAGCCAAACTAGCGAAGCTCACTAGCGAGCATATGGTCCTACAAGCTAATCACAATGAACTTGAACTTTCCTTTGAGAAGCTTGTTGATTCTTATGCAACACTAGAGATAGCCCATGAGGTTGTGCTTTCATCGGTAAAATCTCTACAACCTCTATCTCACACATGCACTTGCTCACAAGTTCAAGTTGTTTTATCTAGCGCTAATGATTGTTTGTCTCAAGCAAGCCAATCTAGCATTGAGCATGTACTTGTAGAATCTTGTGAATACCTCATTGCCGCTGAAAATGACAAACTAAAGCAAGAGGTCGAAAAGCTCCAAAAGGACTTGTGTGTGTTGAAGGAGAAGAGCAAAGTGCAACCTTCTCAAGATAACCGTGAAAGCATGGTGAAGAAGCTTGGGAAGGGATCAACCGCCACTAGTTCAACCCCTCAACAAGCTACAAGGTTCCACAAGCACAAGATTCAAGAAAAGAGCGAGGTTGGGCAAATCAAACCCCAATATCGCCCGATCAAGCACAAGGCACAAGAGTCACTCTCCAAGAAGCCTAGAAGCTCCAACAAGTGGAGGGTGTGCTACAAGTGCGAGAGAGAAGGGACACCTTGCCAACTCGTGCCCAAAAGAAACAACGGGCGGTGGATCGGCGACCGTGACCGGTCGAGCCGGTGCATGCCACCGGTCGGGGCCGGTCTTCCGGCTGAGACGACCTCACTTCAAGCAAACAAGGCAAGGAAGCCACCTTCTCCAAGAACAAGTCTCGAAGCAAGTGTAGAAAAGAAATTGCAAGGAATGGGGTGACCAACAAGAACAAAAGTCGTATTTGCTATGAATGCCGGTCAAAAGGGTCACATGGGCGGGGATTGCCCAAATGGTAATGTTCCTAAATCAAACCTTGTCCATTATGATTTCCATAAGCTTAGGAACGATAAGAATAGAACTTGTGCTATGAGGGAGATTAGTTCACCTCATTGTAGCATGAGGGCTATTTGGGTTCCTAAACACCTTGTGACTAACCCAATAGGACCCAACAAGTGTTGGGTACCAAGGAATGCTTACGAGCTTGCGAGGTTGAAAGAGATGCATTGAGCACATGGTTGGAGGACTTAGAAATCTTGATGAATTCAATTGACCATGTGAAGAGCAAACTCATATATTTCGTGAAATCAATGACATCTCGGTAACTAATGCGCCCGATTGAGTCTAAGTCACTTTGGTTCTTGGTGAACACTTATGTGAAGCTCTTCTTGCATGAGCAAAGCATGAGGTGGTGACTTTGACTATTTTTATGAAGATTTACCTTCTCATGCCATTCGATACCTTTAATGGCTCTCTAGTAGAGCAATACCTTATCCTTGGATGCGGGTACGAAATTAGTGATACATTCACTCACTCAAGGAAAAGGGAAGGAAAAATCACCAAAATGGGTCGAGAGGGTGGTCACCGGTCGACCGGTGACTGCACGGTCGGCCGGTGCCAACGCACGAAACTTGAGCGGGTGACCGGCACAAGTGCCGGGTGACCCGTACGCCTCCCCGAATGCTTTGCGGGGTGACCGGCATGAGTGCCGGGTGACCGGGGTTGTCCAAACCCTCAAGATGAAGGGTGATATGGCGTCAAAGGTTATGAGAAGGCGAACACATGACAATTATCAAATCATTTGTGTGTTATGACCAATTTTTGGAATGAGCCTCAACATGTTCTTGATTGAACAAAGTGCCTTGGTCGAGAAATTCAAATTCTCTAGCACTACTTAAGGGGGAGCTCATTACAAAACTTGAGTCACTTATGGGACTAACAATTTCGTACGAGTGATCTTGTAGTCTCATGCGTTTGTGCATCTCAAAGGAAGCTCTCGATAAGCGTAACTTCCAAAAGAACAAGTAAGAGCTAACGTTGTTTGAAAGTAAATATATGCACAAATGAAATGGTCTTAAGGCAAAGGTATGTTTTCATGAAACTCATTGATATACCGTAATGCATCTAGGCCATAACATCATGCTAGTGTGCCATCCTTAGCATGTAATTGCTTCAAATGGACCTCTTGCGCTCCTCTCTAGATATTTGGTTGATATCTTTTCTTCTACTCGTCTTTGTGTCTCGAGAATGGAGATATGAGCCAAATATGCTTGTTAGGGCATTCATTTGAAGTGGATGCATGCATTTTGTGATATAGGATAGATGTTTTCGAAAAATCAACTAGCATGAACGGGAAGTGTGCTTTCTTTGAAAAATATTTGGTTCTTGGTCTTAGTGACCCAATCAACTTAGTTGTGACTATAGTTCTCCTTGTTTGATTGATGGCTAGTCACAGTTAAGAAGATTTTCTCAAGTCCCTAAAAATCCATTCTTTTTATCTCTCTCAATCTTGGAAGAATCAAGAATTCGCAAATTAGATTGGTAATCCTCATTCTTCTAAGAATTGATGGTTTTTGGATCAATATCAACTTAATATCTCTTATCCAAGACTTCCCTAAAGGTTGAAATAAAAATTCGTGTTGTGGCTCAATTCCTGTTTCTCAAGGCGGCACCGTCCGACCGGTGCAAGCCACCGATCGGCCGGTGGTGACCTTGAAGTCACATAATCGTGTTTATGCAACCTAAGTGGATGAGAATTGGTCCATAACATATCCGGAGAAGTTTTAAGGAGCAAAATCTCAAAAAGGAGGAAAAGGGCCGGTACTACCGTGGGCGCGTCGGTTCTCCGATAAGGACTCTCTGTTGAATTTTATCGGGATCTTCGGTTCTACCGACGGGGGGGCGGAAAAACCGATATGGCCTCTCGGCTTGACCGGCGGTTGTCACCGGTCGGCCGGTGGCCCATCCCCGGCTCGGCCGGTGGCCGCCGGCGTCGGCCCGTGGGGCCACAGTAAAAGGAACCCTTTTACCCCCCTTCCCTTCTCTCTCCTCCATCATTCACCATCCCACCACCGCCTCCAAACCGTGAAGACCTCCTCCATCTCCTCTCTTTCACCTCTCTCACAATCCATGGTGATTTGAAGTTTCAACCAAGGAAAAGCCTCAAAATTGGAAGCAAAAGGATCTCCTAAGGCCCCTCTTCACTTTCCCCTTCGTGTTTCTCGGATTCAACTCGAGTTCATCTCTCCAAAGGTATTCAAACCTTTCTTTTGCCCGATCTCCTCACTTGGTGCAAAGTTTTGAATTTCCTTTGGTAGAACATCTTACGAGATCACCTAGAAGACATTCCTATAGATCCATAGCGTTTTGTTGGACACATTGTGAGAAATCACAAATTGGGTGCGGACGGCCTTCACCGGTCGACCGGTGGCGCGTCACCGGTCGGCCGGTGGCGCATGTCCAACCCCAAATTGTGTTTTCTTCTTGTTTTTCAACACTTATCTATTCTAGGGTGTCTTTTGTTTATCTAGACAAAATCTTAGATCACCATCCGCTCGGATTGAATGTGGGAGCAATTGGCTGCGTTACAGGTGGCACCGGTCGGCCGGTGCCCCCTCCCCGATCGGCCGGTGTGGCCCCGAAAACGGACCCAACTCGTTCGAACTTTCAAGTTTCAATTCCAATTCAATTCAATCTTTTTCCTGGAGTCTTATACACTCTTGTCATCCTTTGTGTGACTCGGGACGGCGGCTATGGTGCGGGAAAAGGAAGGGGCTAAGAAAAGAAGAGAAGAAGTCCTAACTCGCCGAGGAGCCATCCCCGGTGATTTTGGGGAAGGGGGCGACACGTAAACATCGGCGGCAAGAGATTGAGACGCCGCTCAACTCAAGCTAGTGCGGAGGATCCCGATCTAGGAGGTGACACCGGAACAAGCGGCGATGACAATGTTGAAGATGAGACTTATCCGGGTCGGTTTGAGTTGAGAAGACACCGGGAGGGCGGGTCGGACGGCGATGGTGCTTGGGGATGAGGATGAGGAGGAGGATGAGGAGGAAGAAGAAGAGGATGTGGATCCCATGGAAGAGGACGACGACGATCGGGGTAGGGCGAGGATCATGCCACCTACCTACATTTATCCTGATCGGCCGGTTAAGTACCACGGGTCAGGGATGACCAAGGCCCTGAAGAAGCTAAGGGACAAGAACCCTTATGAGGAGGGCAAGACCGCTTCGGATCCCAGATTTTGGGCTAAATTTCAGCAAGACTACTATGCTACAGTGATTATAAAGAAGCCCAAGATCACACACAAGGCTCAGTTTGTGGATTGGGGGCACATGGCAAGGAAAGGAGACCCTATTTTTGATGAAGTAATCAGCAAGCTCGTGAGAGGCAAAGGGTCAAGTCACTTATGGGGTTCCGACACGATTGGAACAAAGAGATCATTGCCCGAGTTCTTTGCCACGGTGCACTTTGGTCACATTGAGGCCGACGGGGCCATGATTTGGATGACTAACGGCCAAAGGTACTCCATTACGTTCCACGATTCTTGAGATGCTTTGGGATCATGGCGGGAGATGGGGAGCTAAGGAAGCTCCATGATGAGGGGGAGCTAGAGAAGGATGCTTTGCACGTGATGTACCCTCGCGGTGAGCACGCCAACTTTGGGAAGGTGAAGAACCTCTATACCTACTTCGCCGTCCTAAATAGGCTACTTAGGGTATCTATCACACCTAGAGATGGAAACCCCTCGGAAATCACTAAGTTTCGAGAAAAAATTTGATGGTGGCTTTGAGGCCGGGAGCTCGGAATTCGGTGTTGGGGACTTCATTTGGCAAGAGATTAAGCATCTATCCGAAGACCCCAAGAAAATTTGCGGCTACGGCCCCTACATCATGTATATGATTGAAAAGGTTGCAAAGACGAAATTTCCGAAGAATGTGACTCACAAGCCTCTAAAGCTCAATCCAAGCAAGAATCCACGGGTTCCATCTCCTAGAGTTGAGCATGCACCGAACGGGGAGGAAGAAATTTTTGAGGAGGGTGCGGGTCGGCCGGTTTCGCCTCGCGGCGGTGCTCGAGCCGGCACGGTCGGCCGGTGCCGAGCACCGGTCCGGCCGGTGGGGAGGCCGGCGACCCGAGCGGACCCCGCGATCCACCTCTCCTTTGAAGAAGTTTCTCAACTTCATTTTTGGGATGTGTCGGAGCCGGCATGACATCCGGGTGGAGCGACAAAGGTCAAGACGGGCAAATAAGCAAATGCGGGATACGATGAAGCTCATGCACAATGCCCAAGGTTTTCAACCACCTCGATCTCCACCATCTCCGAGAATCTCCTCACGGTGAGATACCTTCCTTTGAAGAAAGGATGAGAGGATGGGCCAACTCGGATTTGCTTAATCAATACGGCCCTATGTTCTTCGAGTCTCGGCAAGGGCAAGGATCATCTTCATCGGTTCCTCCACCTCCTCCACCCTTTGTACCTCCTCCTCCGGACGTAGCGGGGATCGTCTCACTTCATGGAACGGGAGCAAGCACCCCCACCTCCTCCACCTCCCGAGCAAGTACACGATTGGGGCGCTCGCTTCTCCGCCGAGATCTTTGGCTACGACCCGTACTTCTATGGTAAAAGCGTGCTCCCATAGCTCATCCATCTCGGATCAACGTCTCGGAATCGATTTACCTAAACTCTCCTTTGCATTGGATTCTTGACGACTCTCAAATAGGAGGGAGCTCTCACCCGGGAGACGGATCACAAGGACGGTGATCGAGTTCTTTGCTTCTTCTCCAGGCCCTTCTTGGATGCTTGATGACAAAGGGGGAGAAGAATTGCGATTAAAGCCTCAAGTTTGTGCTGTCAGGGCTGCTGTCTGTGTTGCACCGGTCTGACCGGTGCCCTGCACCGGTCTGACCGGTGCCTGCTGGCATTTGAGAAAAATCGTGTAATAAGTTAGAATTTGATCTTAGTGGACTTGAGAACTTTTGTATGAGTGCCACTGTGTGTTTTAATCCTTATTGTAATATTTAAGCGACCTTATTGTTAGATTGTGATGCATGTTTTAAATGATGATTGTTTGTGTTGGCTAAATGGAGCAAGGTGATCTAAACCGGACTTGCAACCCGGCATGACCACCTTGGACCAAATAGCACACACTTCGTTGCTTTGTGCGGCGAAGCGGACCCGACCGGTCGGCCGGTCGGGGGCACGGTCCCCGACCGGTGCCGCCCGCTTGAGCGGGCCGGGCCGGGGACCGGGCCGGTCGACCGGTCGGAGGCACCGGTCGGCCGGTCTTTGCCCAATCGGCTCATTTTTCTTTGCTTTGTGCATATCTTGTCATACGCATCACGGATTTTATTTTGTCGCTCACACTTGTTGCACTCCACCGATTCTAAGATATAGGGGGAGCTCACACGTCTTTTCTTCCAAATTTGTGCTAATGGCATTTAAGGCCATTCTCTTGAAATCAAACTAAAAGCACAAATTAAGGGGGGAGCTCTAGCTATATACGAGAATCTAAATGCGCTTCATTGTTTTATCTGTAAGCTTTAATCGAGTTGTCATCAATCACCAAAAAGGGGGAGATTGAAAGTGCATCTAGGCCCCTAAGTGGATTTTGGTGAATTGAATGACAAGGCGATTAAAGGACTAACGTTTTTGTTTAAGATCGTGAGCGAGGTTTTCATTATATATTCATGAGCTACTTTTGAAGTATTTTATATATGGATGTATTTTATGGCTCACATCTACAAAGATGAGCATTTGGTGCAAGGCTTCATGAGTTTATTAAAAGAGAACAAGGTGATGAGTACACATTTCATGGTTCTAAAAATGGAAGCTTGCATATCCGTTGTCAATCAAGATCAAGCATTTGAAGCGGGACTTTCAAATGAGGGTCAATTGCGTGTGAAGCAAAGTGGAACTCAAAGTGGATTGGATAAGTGATGAAGAGATCAACCGAGATGTCTAGGGTGAGGGACTAAGCAATCTTTGGGGCCGTAGCTAAGCCGCCATAAGTGTTTTGCTAGGGTGAAGGTCTAGCATCCGTGGGGTCTTCAAGTATCATATTCAAACCTTAATCGAGGGAAGCTTTGCAAGTCATCAACTCGTTAAGATTGGCAACATGGAGTGGCCATGGATCAAAGTGTGCATTCTTATGCTATATGGAAAGATCCTAAGTCACTAGCTCAAGTATGGACGTGCTCAAGTCAAAGGCTAAGTTGAAAGCTCTCAAGTGGTTATCGATCAAGTATGGCAAGAATTGAAGATTGTTCAAGCTCAAGAGGTCATCAAAGCTCTTTTACTCTTTTCTTGAGTATAGGTATGCCGTACTATCAAGAGGGATGCAACTTAGCAAGTTGACCAAGTCAAAGTGCTCATTAGTTGACCTAAGTGAGATCTAGCCCTTGAGTGTGCTAACTAACCCTCCTAACCTAACCTGGGTCATTTCATCTCGATGGTGAAGTGCTAGTTTCCTTAAAAAAGGGTTTTGGGGCAACTCGGGGCACGGCCGGTCCGGCCGGTCGGAGGCACCCCTCGGCCGGTGCCGCTAGCCCAACGGCTAGTTTTTCATACACGGTCGTAGGTGTAGGGCACCGATCGGACCGGTGCCGCCGAAGTCTAACGGCTAGTTTTCTTCTTTGAGGGGTATAAATACCCCAAGCCCTCTTCGAGTGAGGGTTCTTTCGCTTCTAGTGTTGTTGCTTTGAGATCCCAAGCCATTTCTAACTAGCTCTAAGCCTTAGTGGCTCTCCCCAACCATCTCTTTGTGAGATTTGTGGATTCAAGCCATCATCTTTGTGTTGGGTTGAGAAAGTGAGCCTAGGAGTGACTTTGTGAGCTAACAAGAGCGAGGTTCCATAGCTTGAGCACTTTGGTTACGAGTCTACAAACTTTGGTGCTTTTGTTACTCTTGGAGGTTTGCCTCCTAGACGGCTAGGTGTCGCCGGCTAGCTCCCAAGGTTGTGGTGAGCGGCGGGAAGTTTGTAAGGGCTGCGATCTTGCCTCTTCGTGGAAAAGATCACCTTAGTGGAAAGGAGGAAAGTGGTTGAAAGAGACCGGCTTGTTGTGGGAATTGTCCCTTACGAGCTCCTCAACGGAGACGTAGCCATTCCTCGGTGGGTGGTGAACTTCGGGAAACAAATCCTAGCTTCCTCGTGTGGTTCTTCTCTCTAAGTTGTTTTTCTAGCATATATCATTTGCTTCCGCTTCGATCTACTTGGGTGTGTTACTTGTGTGTGCGGGGGCTTATTACTCGCTTGTGATCATCTACAAGAGCCACACCCGAGTTTGGTTCGTGCTAGAAGCCAAGAGGCGCTTGAAGTTGTTTTTGCGGGTTCTACGTGCTACACCGGTACGGCCGGTGAGGTGCCCGATCGGCCGGTGTCATGCAGTGAAGACCGATTAACTTGGCCAGGTCGACCGGTCACCACCACCGGTCGACCGGTGGAGCACTTGTCGGCTCAAGTGATTTGGGGGAAAAAGTTTAATTTGGTCGTCACGCCTATTCACCCCCCCCTCTAGGCGACATCAAGGTCCTTTCGGTGGCGCGTCTTCCATGTTAGTTGGATTTCGTCAAATTTCGTAGTTTCTCCTCCCGCTCTCTTCCGCGTTCGTGCTTTCCCCGACTCCTTCTCCTCTCACCTTGCTCGTTGGCGACGGATGCGGAGCGCCGGGCCGGGAGAGATATGACGCTCTTGACCGCCTCGACGCCGAGCCTCCACGCGGTGCCGGGGGGTAGTACGACGCCCTTGACGCCCTCGTTGAGGCCCTAAGGTCGCCAGACCGGTGGGCGGCATATAGGGGGCGAGGCCTCGCCCCGGACTCGCCTGCGGGAGCAAGACGCCCAAGCCGCGGGGAGACGCCTCCGCGGTCGAGAGGGTGAGGGCGGCGCTGGTGGAGCGGGATGACGCGGCGCGCGAGGGCGCGCGAAGAGCCGGCGGGGGGCGCGCTCGGTCGCGGCGGCGTGGGAGGCCGAGGTCGCCTCTGCTCGCGCCCGGCTCCAACGGACCGCGCGGCCTTCGAGGGGGCACGGGCACGGCGCAGTCGGGCCGAGGGGTTGAGGATGACCCCGGCGAGCAAGGCCGCCGCGCTCGCCGCGGCGGAGGAGCGGCTCCGTCGGGGAGGGAGTCGCGCTTCGGCGGGCGGAAACCCGGCTCCCGGCAAGAGCGGCCGCTCTCGTCGAGGGGCCGGGCCGCGCTCGGCGGGAGCGCTTGGCGCGGGAGGAGGCGCTTGGTCGGCTCCAACGGAGCGCACCGTGCTTGAGGGGGCGCGGGGCGCCCTCAGCGGCGGGAGGACGAGGTGTCGAGGCTCAACGGGGAACTCGGTCCGGATCGGCATTTCGCATGAGGATGCGCACCGGTCCCTCGAGGAGCGAGAGGCCACGATCCATGACCCGCAAGTGTCGGGCCGAGGAGGCGCGCGGATCCCTCGACGGGGGAGAAGAAACGAGTCGAAGGTGAGTTTACTTTCGTCTGCTTTTTCGCTTGTCGATTTGTCTTTTGGGGATTCGCTCCCAACTTTGTTTTTCTTTGTTCGTGGCTTTCAGGACTGCGGACCGCCCTGGGGAACACGACCACCCAGGCTGAGGCCGTGCAGACGGCCTACAACTCCTCTCAACAGGAGTTGGAGGAGCTGCGGACGGCCGCACTCGAGACCTACCAAGAGATCGAGGAGGGCGAGGCACGAGCGGGGAGTTCGGCCGGCGAGCCGCTCGCGCGCCCTCGGGGGGCATGTCTCCCGAGCGCATGCACCGCGCCCTCTATCTTGGCGTCGGGAAGGCCCTTGGCGTGGTGGGGTCCCATTACCGACCGGACTTCAAGGCCGTGTCCTCCGACTACGTCGTCCGGTCGGCGTCGAGGATGAGGAGGCGATGAATCGCGCGGACGCGCTCACCGCCCCTCGCTGCCGACACGCTCGCCGAGGACTTCATCGACTTCTTGTTCTCGGACGCTCCCGGCGCCGATAACCCTCAAACACGAAGACCACGGGCGTCGAGCCCTTTTTTGTTTAAGTGTTAGCATTCGGGCCTCGTGGCCATGTAATGTACAATTATTTACTTGAGACGTTTACGTAAATATAAGCAAAGCGTTTTGTTTCGGTTGTCACGCCGTTCCGTTGCTCTTTCCTTGACTTAGGCAAATCCGAGGTAGAGAGTTTCGATTTCACGAGCGACCCCCCGGTCCCGGAGGCGAGGGAGGAGGGCCGTATCTGGCCGGAGGCATAGGCTATCTCCGACTCGCGCGTCTTTCCCGCTTGGTCGCTCGCGCTCTATCCGAACTTGCCGGGGCTTAGGTTGAGGCGTAGTTGGCGCACTTGCGAATTTTTGCGAAAAAACGGGACCATTTTTTCGGGGGGGATGCCCCCCGTAGCAGCCCCCGTGGGTGACTTGGTTTTCTGGGGAGAGCCAAGTTGCCCTTTAACTTTATTAACTTGCTGATATTTACATCTAAACTGCCAACTGAGGTGTTGGGCATGTAATTTACAACAAATAACTTGGAAATCCTTGCTAAGGGTAGAAGCGACGTAGCTGCTGGATGTTCCAAGCGTTGGTGAGTTCTTCTCCATCTTCATTGGCCAGCTTGTATGTGCCGGGCTTGAGCACCTTCGGCATGATGTAGGGTCCTTCCCATGGGGGCGACGGCTTGAGGCGGCCTCGATTGTCTCGGCGCGGCCTCAAGACCTGGTCCCCCTCGCTACGGTCTCGACGCCGTACCTTTCGAGCTTGGTAGAGCATTAGGGCTTGCTCGGTATCTCGTGGAGTGCATCGGGGCCACGGTGCGGGCCTCGTCCAATTGGTCCGGCGAGTCCTCGCGGGCTCGCCGGTTGGCGCCCTCGTCATACCCCGGAACCCCGGGCGACTCGTATTCCAAGTACGTGGGGAGGATAGCCTCCGCGCCGTAGACCGGGGAAAAACGGAGTGAATCCTGTGGCCCTGCTCGGGGTGGTCCTGAGGCTCCACACAACCGCTGGCAGCTCTTGCAGCCATTTTTGACCGGACTTGTTCAGTCGGTCGAAAATCCTGGGCTTGAGGCCTTGTAGGATCATGCCGTTGGCACGCTCCACCTGGCCATTGGTCTGTGGATGTGCCACGGCTGCCCAGTCCACACGGATGTGGAATTTATCACAGAACTCTAGGAATTTTCTGCTCGTGAATTGGGACCCGTTGTCGGTGATGATGGAGTTGGGCACTCCAAAGCGGTAGATGATGTCGGTGAAGAACGTCACGGCCTGCTCCGCCCTGAGGTTCGTAATGGGGCGCACCTCGACCCATTTGGAGAACTTATCGACGGCAACCGGTAGGTGGGTGAAGCCCCCGAGCGCTTTTCGTAAGGGCCCGACGATATCCAGCCCCCACACGGCGAAGGGCCATGTGACGGGTATGGTCCGTAGGACGTGCGCGGTAGGTTGGACTTGCGGGCGTAGAACGGCACCATTCGCGGTGCGCACGATCTAGGCGGCATCGGCGACCGCGGTGGGCCGCAGAAGCCTTGGCGAACGCATTGCCCACGAGGGTGCGTGGCGCCGCGTGGTGACCGCATACGCCCGCATGGATGTCGCGGAGGAGCTTGCGCCCCGAGGGATGGGGACGCATCGGCGCGGAGACGCCCGACGCGCGCGCGCTTGTACGGCTCGCCGTCGACGAGGGCGAACGACTTGGCCATCCTAGCGATGTGTCCGGCCTCGGATCGGTCCGAGGGCGGCTTCCCTCGATCCATCCGGCGATGTATTTGTCGCGCCGGTCCCCCTCGGCCGGGGGCGGCTCCGTATCCATAGCCTCGGCCTCGTCGGCGTCGTATCCTTTGAGAAGGGAGAGTACATACGCCTCATTCGAGGGGTCCTCGTCCATAGGCTCCGCGCTCGTTGGACTCGAGGGAGCCCTCGAGGGTCCTCCGTGGCTTGAGGGGCACGACTCGTGGTTGACGGACGGCCGGGCGTCGTCCCGCGAAAAAAACGTTCGGGGAACCGTGATTCGCCCCGACGCGATTTTGGCGAGCTCGTCCGCCTCCTCGTTGTACCGGCGAGGCACGTGGTTGAGTTCTATACCGTAGAACTTGTCCTCGAGGGCCCGCATGGCTTTGCAGTATGCCTCCATCTTGTCGTCGTGACAGCTCGTGTTCTTCATGACCTGGTCGATCACGAGCTGCGAGTCTCCCCTTACGTCGAGGCGCTTGATGCCTGTCTCAATGGCGATTTTGAGGCTGCAAAGGAGGACCTCGTACTCAGCCATGTTGTTTGACGCGGGGAAGTGCGGACGCCTTGCGTATCTCATGTGCTCCCCGATGGGTGAGATGAAAAGCGAGCCCGCGCCCGCTCCCCGTCTTCATCACGGACCCATCGAAGTAGAGGGTCCGGCACTCGGCCTCGGATCCGTGGCGGCGGCAACCGCGTGTCCGTCCACTCGGCGACAAAGTCCGCCAAGATCCGGGACTTGATCGCTTTGTGTGGCGCGTAAGCGAGTGTCTCGCCCATCGGCTCTACCGACCACTTGTCAATCCTACCCGCCGCATCCGGGTTTCGGAAAGTAGGAGACCACCGTGACCGGGTGAGCCTCGAAGTAGTGACGGAGCTTGCGCCGTGCGAGGACCACCGCATAGAGCAGCTTTTGGACCCGCGGATAACGTGCCTTTGTCTCGGACGAGAACCTCGCCCGATGTAATATACCGGCCCGCCGGACTAGCAAGGCGTGCCCCTCTTCCGTGCGCTCTATTACGATGACGCCGCCGACCACCCGAGTGGTCGCGGCAACGTAGACGTACGGAGGCTCTCCGTCTTGGAGGCGGCGTAAGAATCGGGCCGTGGGCGAGCGTCGCCTTCAACTTGTCAAGCGCCTCCCGGGCCTCAACGATCCGGAGAAGCGCCCGTGTTTCTTTAGGAGCCGGTAGAGGTGTAGGCCCTTTTCGCCGAGCCTTGAAATGAAGCGGCTCAAAGCAGCAAGGCACCCCAACACCTTCTAGACCCCCTTGAGGTCTCGAATTGGACCCATTCGCTCGAGGGCGGCAACCTTTTCGGGGTTGGCCTCTATGCCTCGCTGGGAGACGATGTATCCTAACAACGTGCCTCGCGGCATGCCGAAGACACATTTTTCGGGGTTCAGTTTCACCCTGTTGGCCCGTAGGCAGCCGAATGCGATGCGGAGGTCGCCAACCAGGTCGTCTGCCTTACTGGTTTTCACGACTATAGCGTCTACGTATGCCTCAATGGTCCGCCCGATGTGATCTCCGAAAACGTGCTGCATACATCGCTGGTATGTAGCGCCCGCATTTCGGAGACCGAACAGCATTGTCACGTAGCAATACATCCCGAACGGCGTGATGAACGAAGTCGCGAGCCGGTTGGACTCCTTCATTTTTATTTGGTGATACCGGAATAGGCGTCAAGGAAGCACAAGAGCTCACACCCCGCGGTCGAGTCAACGATTTGATCGATCCGTGGCAAAGGAAAAGGAACTTTAGGACATGCTTTATTTAAACTAGTATAGTCTACACACATCCGCCACTTCCCATTCTTTTTCTTCACTAATACAGGGTTAGCTAGCCACGTAGGGTGGAACACTTCCTTGATGAACCTAGCCTCGAGGTTCCGCAGCTCTACTCCAATCGCTCGGCGCCGCTCTTCGTCAAAGCGGCGCAGCCGTTGCTGCACGGCGCGGAGTGAGGTAGGATGTCAAGGGAGTGCTCGGTGACCTCCCTCGGAACGCCCGGCATATCCGAGGGGCTCCATGCGAAGATATCGGCGTTGGCGCGGAGGAAGTTGACGAGCACCACTTCCTATTTCGGGGTGAGGGTGGAACTAACCCTCAACGCCTTGCCCTCGGGGGCAGCAGGGTCGAGGGGCACCTCTTTGGTCCGCTCGGCGGCCCTCGAAGCCGCCGGCGTGTTTGGTGGTGGAGTCGAGGTCCTCGTTGACCAGCTTCTCCAAGTTCGTCACGAGTGCTTCATCGAGCGTTAGAGCCTCCGCGTGCTCCACGCACTCGACGTCGTAGTCGAACGCGTGCTCGATCGACGATCCCACGGTGATGACACCCTTGGGCCCCGCATCTTCATTTTGAGTTAGGTATAGTTGGGGACCGCCATGAACTTGGCGTAGCACGACCTCCCAAGGATGGCGTGATACGCGCCCACGAACCCCACCACCTCAAAGGTGAGTGTTTCCTTGCGGAAATTTTCTGGTGTGCCAAACCAGACTGGCAGATCGATCTGCTCGAGGGGCTGGACACGCTTGCCCGGCGCAACACCATGGAATGGCATCGTGCGGGGCCGCAGCTGGTCCAACTCGATCCCCAACAGGTGCAGAGTGTGCGCGTAGATGATGTTGAGGCTGCTGCCTCCGTCCATCAGCACCTTCGAGAACCGCGCATTCCCGATGATCGGGTCGACCACCGGCAGGTGCGGCCCGGTTGGGGATGCGGTTCGGGTGATCCTCGCGGGCGAAGGTGATGTGTCCTCCGACCGCTCGAGGAAGGAGGGAGGCGCCTTTTCCTCGGCGAGGACCTCGTGTCGCTCTCGCTTGCGCCGGGCCGTTGGACATATCCACGGTCGGTCCCCCGAAGATGAGGAAGACGTTCTCCACCGCCAAGAAGCCACCGGCATCGCCATCACCCCCGTCCTTCTTGGCCTCGCCCTCTTTCACGGTGGCGCGGCCGTAGTACTTTTTGAGCATATCGCCTTTGCTCGAGGGTGTGGTTGACCGGCGTCTTGTGGTACGGACATGGCTTTTTCGAAGCATGTCATCGAACACCCTAGGGCCTCGAGGGGCCGCTCGGGGGCCCCGCCGAGCCGGGTCAACGACAAGGGCTTCGTCGCCGTTGTTGTCACGCCCCCGCTTGCGCGCCTCACGGCGCGGCTTCTTCCCCTTTCTTTCCCCGCTTGTGCTTCGCCGGGGGTCCTTGGATTTCTTTGCCGTCCGCGGGCGCGTCGTCCACGCACTTGCCTTTCTTCCCATCGAAGATCGCCCCCACCGCTTCCTCGCCGCAGGCGAAGCGGTGGTGATATCGAACGACTTGTTCGAGTCGGCGGGCGGGGGCCGCGTCCAAGCTCGCGCACGAGGTCCCGGCAGGTGGTGCCCTCAAGAAAGGCGTGCACGATCTCGGACCGGGCCATGCTCGGGAGCTCCGTGCGGCGCTTGGAAAAGCGTCGTATGAAGTCCCGAGCGACTCCCCGATCTTACGGGTGCATGCGCGCGGTCCCGGGAGTTTCCGGGGGCGCACGTAAGTGCCCCGGAAGTTCCCCACGAAGGTACGGACCGCATTGTCCCGGTTGTGTATCCGGCGGCCGACAAATGCTCAAGCCACGTCCGCGCCGAGTCGGCGAGGTGCAACGGCAAGTTGCGGATGATAACCTCATCGGTGGTGGCTCCGCCCGGGCCGGCACGCCGGGCGGTAGTCGTTGAGCCATACGCGGGGGTCCATCTCCCCGTTGTACTTGTCGATCGACGTGAGCCGGCGAAGCGCTAGGGGAAGCTCGCCGTGCGGATCTCCCGCCGAACACGCGGGTTCCGGGTGCTCCGGCGTCGGCGAGCGATCCTCTCGGTGGTCATAGCGCCCACCCCACCCGGGGGTGGTAGCTCGCCGTCGCCCGCGTCTCCGCGTTGCCGGCCGTCGGGCGTTGATGACGTTGCGAGCGTCGCCGTCTTGGGCCTCGCCCACATGTGTCAAGGATCCGCTCCCCCCGACCGGCGTGCGCCGGAACGCCCCGCCACCCGCGTGTACCGATGATTCGGGGCCTTGCGTGCCCCCGTCGTCCCGCGCGCTCCCCCTCCGACGGATGCGGGACGCCGAGCTTTCGGCCTGGCCGAACGGCCGCTTGCTCGATGAGCGCTCGCGCCTCGCGGTGCGGGTTTCGCGCCTCGGGCGTCGAGGGGGCGGGCATGGCCCGCAGCAGTGTCGCGGTGGCAACGAGCTTCGGCTTGCTCGCGGGGGCGTGTTCGGGTTGTCGACGTCGAAGTCGACGTTGATGCGCTCGCGGGCACGCTTGCCTAGCTCACGCGCGCGTAGGCTTCTCCGGCGATGGAGGCTCGAAGCAACCGCACCGCGCGGTACTCCTCCGCGAGCTTGGCTTCAAGCTCGCGTGCTTGAGCCAGTTACGCGTTGATGTCGGCCCCCCTCGGCGGTGAGGAGGGAGGAGCGCTTGGCCCCGCACCATGGTGCGGTCCAGCTCCCGGGTCGGGGGGAACCTCTCCGTCGCCTACTTCTGCCGCGTTCGCGGCGTTTGCTTGGTCGTTGGCGAGTACGACGAAGCACTCCTGCGCGGGATCGTAGCTTCCAGCGCTGGAGTTGTCGGAGTAGCCAAACCAGTAGTCCGTGGCTTCGAGGAACCGCCGGAACAATGCGGGTCACGCACGCCGAGAGAAGTCCCACTCCGCGTACCCGTGCGAGGTGGCGGGTGGCAGCTCGGCCGGCGGAGCCGTGGGACGACTCGTCGTCGGCGGAAGCGCTGGGATCCCTGATGGCCGAACATGGCGGCCAGGGCGAACCCCGCGCGTCGCCGCGTCGGTGTTGGCGGAGGCGACGTACGCCGTCGTGGCGCCACGCAGACCGATGGGGAAGCGTGGCCCCGAGACCGAGCGTTCCCCCGTCGGGCGGCGACCGTCTCGCCGGTGGTCGTGTCGCGTTGTCGGGTGACACGCGCGGTGCGTCGGTACTCCGTCCGCGCCTATCGCGAGCGCCGGCCGGAGCGTCGGCGACGCCGAGGCGTTGAAGGGCCCGCGCATCCACGTGGGCGGACGCCGGGGCGTGAGTAGCGGGCGCGACGGAGGCCGGGCCGTCCCCCGTGCGCCGCCGCGCGCGGAGTTCATCGCGGTTGGTGATGCGCATGAGGTAGTCGTTCCTCGTGGCACGAAAGTTCGAGCTCCCGAACCGGATTTCGAACCCGGGCGGGAGGGGGTCCGAGCCGCCCATGGAATACCTCTCGGCCGCGGTACTCGGTGCGAATCACCATTGAGAGGGCTGGTGACGAGCCGATCTTCGCCGCGAGCCCCTACCTTGCGCGCCAACGTCGGTGCGGAATGTAGTCCCGACACTAACTAGTAATGAGCGCCGAGATCCGCACTCTCGATGGGTCGGTGCTTGCAACTAATGACACCGAGTTTTATCCTCGGTTCCCGCCGGGGCCGTAGGTCCAACGGTGGTGTGCTTAGGGCACCGTATTGCTTCGTACCGTGGTGCTTGTAGAGGGGGGCTACAAGCGAGGAGGGAGAGGAGGCCGAGCCCCCAAGGCCCGCAGGTATTGATTGAGGCAAGTGTCAATATCGTGGAGAAGGCGAGAGAGCGTGTGGGTGATCGGCGTCCGTCGTCCCGTCTCGCGGCCGGGTGACTCCCCTCCTTTTATAGGTCATGGAGGGAGCGGTTTACATGTGTGCCGCACTATTTTCCTATGTGTGGAGGTGTGGCGAGCGCGTGCCACGGCGCGACGGCCGTCTTGGCGAATCTCGCTCCAATCGGGTCATCGTGGCGCGTCTCGTGCTCGTACGGAGCGGCTTCGAGGGTGGCGGCGTAGTGGTTGGTCGTCGGCCGCCGCCGCGAGCCGGTTCGAGGGTGCCGTCAACGGGGCGCCCGTACGCGGTACAGTGGCGGTCATGGCGACGTCTTGTCCCCGTGCACTCCAACAGCATCGGGATGTCGTCACAGGGCCCGGCGTGGCGCGGCACTGGCGGGGATGGCCGCACAGGGTTGACAGTGACGGGAAAGACCGCACCCACCGGCCTGACGTCACGACGTGGCCCTGCGTAATCACGGAAAAGGTAATCGAGGGTACCGCTGACCCCCCTTCGAGGGCTCGGCGCGTTAGCCGTACGGGGGTAGGCGACGCAGTGTCACGGGACTGACACCGGCCTCATCGCACAGTGCTACACAGCGGCGGGGATGGCGTCCCCCAGGGAGTCGGTGGAACAGCACCGGGACGCGATTCCCGGGCGTGTCAGGGTCGTGGCGCGCGTCCTGCGGTGTCGGAGCATTAAATGCCCGTACACGGGGGCATGAGCGGGGACGCCGTGCGTACAGGTGCCCTCGAGCGAGGCGGTCCTCGCCGAGGGGGTGTTGAGCCCTCGAGCGAGGCGGACCTCGCCCGAGGGAGCTTCGAGCCCTCGAGCGAGGCAGACCTCGCCTGAGGGGACGTTGAGGCCTCGAGCGAGGCGGGTTCCGCTTCGTGGGAGCGGCTAACCCTCGAGCGAGGCGAACCCCGCCCGAGGGGTCATCCGCCGTGCCACCCTGGCGGGCTACGGGGGCCACCAGGGTCGTGGTCGTGTCGTGCATGTGCTTTAGGTTCGTGGGTTAGTCCGTGTTTTGCGTTTTT
This sequence comes from Cenchrus americanus, assembly GCA_947561735.1. Taxonomy (NCBI): domain Eukaryota; kingdom Viridiplantae; phylum Streptophyta; class Magnoliopsida; order Poales; family Poaceae; genus Cenchrus; species Cenchrus americanus. Next base: position 16,358,115 of record OX387241.1, read on the forward strand.
TCGGGTTTTAAGCGGGTTTCCCCTGGTTATTTAGGGGACCCTTATGGCTGTCTCCGACACCTCTCTCAAAAGTTCAAAGACCCATATGACAATTTTGTCTAGATTATTATGAATCTATTAGTACTCCCTCCTGTTGACGCAAAATCTGCACCTCACGCCAAGCACACAGCAAGCCGAACGAAGCTGGCTTAAATCACGTGCCCGATCCGAAAGCGTGCCGGTCAATTGTCCTGAAACTGACAAAGGATAAAATAGTTGGATAAAACATGGAACTTGCCGGGTGGTAACAGATAGTTCCGTATTTACGGCTGGAAAGCCAATTAAAATGACATATAGATACAACAAGCTATCTGTCAGCAGTTTAAACATAATTCGGGAGCTTTAAAACATAAAACAGGATATAGCCGAATGGATGACGTAAGCATGACAAAAGATCGGTCTTTGTTTAAATAATGTTGCTCACGCATGATCATGACCGATTTTTGATGATAAACAACAAATAAAATAAATAAAGTAAAACATGATCATAAATATGAAGTAAACAAGCATGCATAGGCCAAAAGCACTAGTCTACCGCGTGTCTAGGTACTTTCAAACCCGTCAAGCATGATAACAAGCAAGTTAATCCACCGCATGATACGACTTGTTTGAAACCACACCACCAACCACAAAGAGATTAATCCACCGCATGATACAATCTAAATATGGAAGGTCAGGAGCACGCATTATTCAAAACAAAACTTATGAACACGTTTTACTCATGAAAGCATTGCCGAATTCGGCTGTACAGCGATTCAGGTTCCGTGGAGAAGGAACGAGCGTTATCAACGATGATAAATCTATCAGATTGAATCGAAATATAATCCACCGGATGATTAGCTCTAATACAACCCAAAAACCTGCATCTACAGCATGATACCCGGTTATGTCAAGATCTAAACAAAATTGATACACTTGAACCCACAGCACGTGACAATCTAGATTGATTCGGGTTCGGCTATTGAAGAGCACGTGCTCCATGTGCCACGTTGAGTTTGAAACTTGGACATGCCACATAGGGATCATAAAATAAGATAAAGCCGATCCTAATCAATCTAAATTGGGCAAAAGAGTGTTACATGAATTAAACATAAAGCAAAATTCAAAGCAACACGAGGTAACTTAATGAATCTATTAGATCTTGCCAAATCTAATAGAGTCGATAACTAGCTCCAAGCTAGATCTTAGCCTACCGCATGGCTCATGATCTAACCAGAAACCCTCTTGAACCAAGCTTAAATCTACCGCATGATACTAAGCATGGTAACAAGACTACTTGCATCATGGTCTAAATCCACCGCATGATACTAGACATGATACAAGGTTGCTGGTACTTACGGAGGTCGACGGATCGATGATTCCCCTCGAAGAACTCGACGACATGACTAAAGGACTCGAGAGTTTGGCGTAAAGCCGGTTTGTTGTGTAATTGTTCGATACCTATTACAGACATCAAGGGTTTATATTTATACCCTTGTCCTAACACGACTCCTGGTCGACTACGCGTACAACATTTAATGTCTAAATTAATGCTCCGACGCCAATGTCCGTCTCGTATACGCCATCAACTCGTTCTTTCCTCGCATCGGGCCACGTCACCACGCATTCCCGAAAACTTCCCTTTAAAAGCGCAACAGTCCTTTTGCCGAACGATGGCGCATTGCCGACCGCAAGCATCCTTTACCGATTCCTTTGAGGAGATTTTTCCCAGCCGAATGGTACTCATCACCAAGCTCGGCCCACAAGTCAGTCTTTCTCCTGTACCATTTTTTGGTGTTAACACCTCCGGTTTGATAAAAGAAGTCGTTTAGGACAGCGACACGGTCTAAAAAAACATAACTTTGACTTATCTTGTCTATAAAAATATTTATTAAAAAGTTATATATATGTATATTTTTATGGAAATGATTCTTAAAACAAATCTATTGATATGATTTTCGCATTTCTAAACTCAACGACTTAAAAGTTATTCATCATTTATATTCCTAATGATTGACCAAAATCTTGTCAAAACGACTTATTTTACCAAACCGGAGGGAGTATTTCTGATGACCCGCCGACCCACTTTGGAATATCTAATTTTGCCGAGCTTAGCGTGCTGTGCTTGAGACGACATTCTAGTACCTTTAGTTTTTTTTTTGAATCCGTGGACATCTTCCTCCATTTCTGCTGCCACATCAACTCTTCTGCGGCTATCATTTCTCCCAAAACATTTCTTCATTAACATCGCCTAGAGAGACTGTCTGGGGACGTACGTTGAGGCTCCGGCACGAAATGAGGACCCTGCATGTGAAAACACGAGGGTGAACGGAATCTAGGAGGGGAATCTCGCTAGTTTAGTGAGGCTCTACAAACAAGCCTCTCATTATTAGTAGCGTGGCAATTCATCCGGTGGGCTTTGTGGTTACCGGGTTGGAAGCTTGCAAGCATTCTCAAAGAGATTGTGTGTGGGTTAAGCTCCTCCTCGCCACTTGACTTCACTTTTAACCACTGGAGTTCCGAGCAAAACCTTGGTAGTGTCACCCAGCTCGATCGCTTTCCCTCGAAAGAAAACCCAACCAATGAACTAACTCGCTCTCCTGCGTGGGTGTGAACATTCACCATTCGCTGCTCCAGATCGCTGGTCTTCGCAGCCCACACGCCGTTTTGTCCTTTTCCCGTTTCCCCTCGTAACGGGTGCGGTGTAAACGCGGTCAATCCCCATAGATCTCCTCCTCTTGCGTCTCGCCACGCGCGTGTACTACCAGACGTGCCGGAGGTCAACGGTTTCGTCCTTGTTGCCGTAGGGCAATGGAGATGCGAGCTTGCTTTGCAGAGAGAGACTGCATGCATCATCCATCTCCATCCAGATCTCCTCCTCCTCGTGTGCTCGCGCTAACGAAAAGGTTCTCGTGTCGGTAGCGCGTGACAGCGTGAGCAAAAAAAGCTCGGGGCACGACACGACGCTGCCTGATAGCTCCCGGCCCGGTATCAAATGGTTCCCTCCTTTTGGCAGCTTGTTCGGAGCCTGCTGCCTGCCCGTTCGTGTGCCGATCCCCTCCAATTTGCCCGGTACGACACGTACCCCATCGTGCATCTTCCTGGTGATCGACTATGATGGCCCGCGAAAGTGCCTTTTGTTTCCTGGTGACTCTAAATTAGGATTGAGGATGGAGGATTGCATTGATAATGCTCAGATAATCCGGCGCGATCGTCTTTTTCTGCCCTCCCCCCTGCGTTGTCTGATGCAGCACTTGATGGTTGATGCCGTGGCTTTGTGAATGAAAGATATAATACATTCTCCGAGCTCATCATGTTTTCCCATGGCGATGGCGATACGCATCAGAACAGCATCTGTTACGTAGTGTGGTGACAAGGGGCGAGACAAACTGACAGTTCGAGCGCACACGTGGTTTTGGTCTCTTCCCCAAGAGTCCCAAGGGCCAAGGCACCATCCCATGAAAGCGAGTGGCTAACTCACCAGCAGGGCAGCAGTACACAGCACGTACTCGTTGCCTTCTTTTTTTTCTTTTTCTTTTTTTCATCGGGGTGCTCTTGTCACTTGACTCCTGATGGTGTGTGTGTGTGTGTGATCCGCATCTGATGCAAGCAGATGCCCTGAGCAGTTCGATGTTTACGACCGGGAACAGTGCCCTGGCAATTGGTTCTTTTATTTCGATTTTTATAGGGGAATATTGCATTGGCTCATCATCATCTATCCATTTCATCGTTATCCTGTTTTGAGTCAAGGTCGACATTTTTAAAAAAGTAATGTGCATGAGCATGATTTTGCCAAAGACATAGAGGAGCCTTAGATTAAAGAAACAGTCACTCACTCAGGGCAGGAGTAACGAAGGATAAAACCATCATCACCTTGGTGCTTTTCTATCAGGTCGCCTCACTAATCATGTCCAGGTGGGTACAATGCGGCTCCAGCAAATTAATTGCGTAAGGTAAAGATGGTGCTGCACTCAAACGTACCTCTCTCCAGATCTTCAGAAAGGAACCCTCAGGATTGTAGTGCTGATGGTATCAGGTATGTATCAGGCTGGTAACTTGAAGACAAAGATGTCATGAATAGATATTCCGATCACGACCGAGATAGTTTCGCACCTTGAGCTTAAAAAGCTAAAAAAAAAATCAAAACTTCATGCAGATGAACAACAGAGTATCTCAGATTCAGCAGGACCAACCAATTTATGGTGCGAATCGATTGGCACACGTTTGACTGCGATTGAAACAAACTAATCACCAACCACTAAATTCACACTTAGATGACAGATCAAGTTACAATTTTCCTGTATGTATACATACACGTGAAAAGTTGAAAAAAAACACACGCACACGCACAAAACGGTGTGCGGTGGGTAGTGGAACTAGAGCACCTGTAGCTTGCTGAGATGCTCCAGGAGTGAGGTTGCCTTGCGCTTAGCTCGGTCTGTGCCGGTCTTTGCCAGCTCAGTTAGTGGTATCTGAGCACCAAGCCTCCCTATACAGGCCAGGTTTTCAGCATCTTTCTTGCAAAGTGCAAGTAAAATTGCAGCAGCATTCTCCTTGTTGCGGGCCTGGCCCGACCGTAGCAAATCTATTAAAAAGGGTATGGCGTGCGCCTTAGATATAGCAGTTTTACACTCATGATGGCTCACAAGAACTGACAGGATGGTCAGCGCTTCATCAATAGCCCCACTTCTGGATGAATCCTGCAGCATCCGCATAAGTGGCACAAGGATCCCTGCTCGAACTGCCCTGACCTTGTTAGCTTGGTATATGCATAGATTGAACAGTGCCGTTGCAGCATCCTTTTTACCCCGTGAGCTACCACTCTGCAACAACTCAACCAATGCTTCAATTGCCCCTGGGGTGCTTCCTATCATTATCTTGTTATCGTCAATTAGTGACAGGCTGAAAATAGCTGCAGCTGCATTTTCCCTTGCTTCCATGCTACTTGTCCTGAGCACTTGTATGATTGGGACAATGGCACCAGCAACCACTATCAGTTCCTTGTTCTGATCATATATGGAGAGATTTAGAAGAGCTGTCACGGCATGTTCCTGGGTTTTCTGGTCTTTTGATGACAGAAGCTTCACTAGAGCTGGGATTGCACTAGACTCTGCTAGAATTATACGGTTGTCTGTACTTTTCTTGGCCAAAGATCTTATTTCAGCAGCAGCAGATTTCCGTTCATCTAACGAGCTGCTGGAGAGATTGCGAACCAATGCTTCAATTGCTAATCTGTTCCCACCAACCTCAAGAGAAGAGCCATCACTTTTAGATCTGCTAGGTGGTTCGATCCCCTTTTCCTCACACCACTGCATTATCAAACTTCTTAGCACATAGTTTGGGGTTAATGTAAGATTCTGGAGCTTCTGTTGAGTTTTCGGGCAGGTCCGGTTTCCACAGTCAATCCACCTCTGGATGAAAGCACGCTCATAGGTCTACAAAATTTGTGAGCACTTTGTCAGCAGATGGCAAATTATACATGACAGCTTAAGAGAAGCTTATAGTGCAGGATCAATAAAAGGGTGATGATGTAAAGCCTCACCTGTCCTGTGGAAACAATGACTGGATCCCTCATCAGCTCAAGAGATATGGGGCAACGGAAATCCTCAGGAATAGCTACGGAGTCAGGCTTCTTAACTTCCTCAGATGAGCTCTTTGTTTCATCGCTGGATTGACTATCAACATTGGCAGGTTTGGGAGAATCAGGAGTTCCAACATTTTCAAGTTCTTCAATCAGCTCGGATGTTATTTTTGACACGTCAGATTTGGATAACCCGCTTATTTCTGAAACTAGTAAAACAGTGTTTTGCAACTCAAGGTGATCTTTACTAAATTTCTCCATCTGTGATTGCTCTGGTTGTTGATGGGGTTGCTGAGATTGTGGTCCAGCATCGTCAATTTGACTTAAGATATCATGAACTTTTGTAAACACGTTTACATCAAGGGCTCCCTTCTTTTCCATTTCTCTTCTAAGCTGAGCTCGCACTAAATCAACCTATAATGATAAGCTTTAAAAATTTCAAACATGTATGATTGAAAATAACAGATTTATCTCTACTATGAACCAACTTTACTATACCTCTTCTTGAACTTCATCCGATATCCCAATACAGCTATGTGTCAGATTAGCTAGAGAAACTTGCAATTGCCAGGTGACATACTTGAATTGGAGATCAGTATTGTTGCAGGTGGCATCCTTAACCAAAGAAGAGAGAAAAAAGGGAGGTCAGAACAACTGGTACTAACGAGACAACCATAAGCAGGAGATAACATGGGACCAAAGCATGGATGCAACCACATTGAAGGCTGAATTTACTGAGGAACACGATCATAAGTGGTTAGGCAAACCCAAGCTTACGAACAGGCAAACAGGTATGGAAACAAAAAGATGAGTGTTAGCAAACATCTAGCTCAAATCGTGTACAAGTTCTTCAGTTAGACTTGGACTTATGTCGAGCACAGATCTGGTTGACTAGGATTCAGTTAGCTATAATATAAACTCTAGAGATCATATAGAAGGTATGTTTGCTCCTGGTTTCGCTCCTGAGCTCTCTCTCTCTCCCGCTTCTATCTCCTTCATGAAGGATGAGGGAGCAATATAAACGAGAATATATTTTTTTTGTTTCCAAATGGCTCATAAATTTCATATCCAGATGCATGGTGAAATGTTGCCATAATAAAATTTTAGTTTTCCGTACATGTCCACAGCTGTTGAATATACCACGTTACATTATAAATCAAAATTTTCCTTAGCTCATATATTTTAAACAAATCAACATTTTTTAAGCACAGTCAACTTGTAGGAAATAAAACCGAAAGGAGCAGAAAAGATTGCTTTTACATAAAATGTCAGATCCATATGCCCTGTATAATAGAAATGAAAGCGTGTCATTAAAGTGAAGAGGACAATTCTAGATGCAACACATGCAAAAGGCTGCCCAGCACTTCCCAGCTTTAGGCCTTTCAGGAAAGAACCCATAAGATTGCTTACAGGACAGGACTGTTTACAATCCAGATTAACCACACTGATGACATATATGCTAGAGAAGCTGATTTGAAATCCCATAAGTGAGCAGCAGGTGATAGAAGCCTGAAAAAATCCCTTCTAACAACTTCCATATATGATAAAACTAATACAGATATTGTCTAGCTATATCTGGATAGAATTTGAACAAATATAGCTCAGATGGGATGCCCTCAAGGAATGAATCGATTCCCTCAGTCCAGCACAAGCAGCCATACAATTTCTTCATTGCAAGTTTTAGTAGCAAAACATTACCTTGAAACACCAATAAACAAGTAAATAGACAATTGATAAATTGTAATACAATTTAGCTATGCTGCACTAAAGCCATTAATGTTTCCTTTGAAGCAACCCATTAATACATTTGCATAAATCTATGCATAATGGACGGAAAAGACAATTGCTAAGATGATGGTGAATACCTAGGATTCTAGGAAGTAGGAACGATGCACGATGTTCACTAAAATAAGATAGAAAGCCTCAGAAGTGTTTCTCTTCTAGAAGGAGGATAGTTTCAGTAATTAGTGAAAAACGCCGACAATGGCCCTTTGTAGATATGATCAAACGACAAGCACGTCAGGTAATATGAAACCAGGTTATCCGATCTCTGCTCCTCCTTGCTGAAGATGCTAGATATCGTCAACTGGCAAATTCCTTGGGGGCCTTTGTAGCAATTAGTAAAAGCTTAACAAAGTGGATAAAAATTGAAGGGCACTGGGCAAAGGTTAGAGGCAGACACCGAGAGTTTGACGGAATCGGGAATCCCAGAAAAGTAAAGCGTCAGCTACAGAGTACAGAACTACCACAGATTGACTACTGCTTCAGCTATAGATGCAGGGCAGGGCGGTAATCCACTGCCTAATCCAAACGAAGCAAGGGTAGCAGCAAACAGACGAACAGGTTAACTACTTCGAACACGCGCAACAGGTATTCGACGGAATGCCGCAACGGGGAACGCACCAACTAACGAGCAATGCAGCTCGAGCGGAACGCTCCAGGTAACCGTACGAGTCCACTCCCAGCATCTCCTCACCTGATCTGACGCCCCCGCCGCGGCTGTCGGCGTCGGCGGCGCTCGCCCTAGGTTGACGAACCTCCTCGCAGCGTCGAGCGCCCTCACCAGCTCGCGCACCCACGCCGCCGCCGCCGCATCGCCCTCCCCCGCCTCGGCCACCTCGGCGACGAGATGCGACAGCAGGGACACCTTCCGCGCGAGGCGGAGGCAGTCCGCGCGCAGCGGCTCGGCGGCGGCGGCCAGGTCCGCGGCGCCCACCGCCGCGATCTCCCGCACGATCTCCACCGCTGCCTCCGCCGCCATTGCGACGAGACCGGACGGGCGCGCCTCCCCCCTCTCGCCGCCGCCTCAGGCGACAGCTCAGCACTCCGCGTGGAGGGGAAGTGGAAGACGACGAGGAGGTGGCGGTGGTGGGGAAGGGGCCATGCGCCCGCGCCCGATGTCAACGTCGCGGGAGGGGATGCAGTGTAGTGCGGGGGAGCTCAGGGAGGGAGGGGCGTTCCGGATTAAAGAAAAGGCTAGCGAGCGAGCGAGCGCCTGCCGTGCCGGCCGCCCGCTCGATGGGCTCCAGCTCCTGCTTGCCTCCGCCGCGGCCGATGGAACGGTGGTGGTGGTGCCGAGCTGAGCTGGCCAGCTGGGCGTGGGGTGTCCGCGACTGCAGTTCGCGTGCAGAGTGATTCCCGGGCGCCGCACAGCGGAGCGGGACGGGCGGGTGGTCGTGCGTGGTGGGGGACTAAACAAATGGCTGTCCGCCTGGCTGTGGGCCTGTGAGCTGTGGCTGGATGCAGGCGCTGGGGTTTTCTTTTTTAAAAAAATAGTAATACTGTATGGGTTTTATCTTCTCAAAGCCCTGGGTGAACTGGCGATCCGGATCCAGTGTGGCGGCGCCGAAGAAATTCCGTGTGCCGTAGTAGTGCTCAGGCTGTGAATCTTGAATGTTGTGGCGGTGCAAGTATGCGTATGAACGTAAAATTAAGAGTGGCATAATTAAAAAGGTCCGTACTCTTCTTGACAGCTGAATACTACTACTACTACGAACGTAATGAAATGAGAGCAAGTCGCAGCTCCTCGTGACGAGAAGCTAATCCAGGATCAATGAAAAGATTTCGGTGGAGTGGTCCACGATCAAATGATAGGTTTCTGCGTGCAAGTCCTACTAATTGAGCAAACAACGGTCAAGGGCGTACCGTACCTCTCCTGTAACAGTAGGAGACCGTACCATAATTTGGGACATGATTAGACTCGGCATTATCGAGAAACGACCCCACGAATGGCGCACCTCTCGCCACCTGCAGTAATAGTAAGTCACGTTACACTACTTGCTCGTGCTTAGACTGTCCGCACTGGGGCCCGGATAGAGCCGCAAAGCGACCTCCGTGTCACTTTTGCCGTTTTTTAGGCTACACCGGGGACGCCAAACCGGACGCAATGGTTGCGTTCGGCCGCGGCGACGCCAAATCCGGCGGCATCCCGTTCGGCTCGGATGCGCCCGGACGCGCGGATGGGGGCGGCGGGCCCACGCGCTCACACGCCATCCCAACCGCTCGAGGCGAGGAGGGAGGTCGCCGCAGACGCCGTGGAGAGGCAATACAGGGACGGTGCCGCGGACGAAGGGGGGAGAGAGGGCGGAGCCAGAGGTGGGGAGAAGGGCGGCGACGAAGATGGGAGAGAGGACCGCACCTACCCGAGCTCGAGCCCGACACCGATGGGGAGCAGGGGGAGGGGCGGCGCACCGGCGGGCATCCACGCCGCGTCCCCCGCTCCACTCCGCCTTTGCTCCAAGCACCGCCGCGGATCCGCCGGAAGAGGACGGGCGGATCGATACCCGCCGCCGCTCCGCCATGGCCATGGCCGACCTCGAGCCGCCCGCTCCGCCGGACCTCCATGCGCCGCCGCCGCGCCTCTGCTCGCGCCGGATCCGCCGCCGAGGCCCCCTAGCCGGTGGCGTTGCCGGCCGCAGCTGCTTGCGCCAGATCTGCCGCCACCGGAGGGAGCAGAGGAGGGATTTGGGCGCCGGCGGAAGGAGCAGAGGAGGGATTGGGGAAGGAGAGAGAGAGTGGAGAGAGAAGGAAAGAAAAAGAGTATGACGCGTGGGGCCTGTAGCTGGTAGTTGATATGGAGTTTGAGGTATGGAGGTTGACGGGTGCAGAGAATCGTGAACCGAACCGAAAATTTTTGAGAATATTCCATTTAGAAGTTGCATTTGGAATTGGACGAGTGCAGACAGTCTTACATACATGATTGAAACCGTGCAGCGCGTCAGCAAACTGCCAACATACCCCGCATACCCCGGCGCGGCACACACGGACACGGGTACACACAGACACAGGGTGGCGCACTGGAGACGGCGCCGCGTGGGATTCACGCGGGACGGACGGGTTATAGTTGGTGACAGGCTAATAGGATAACACTGTGGGCTGGCCGTGGTCGAGCAGGGGGTTAGTTGCCGTCGTGGGGCGCGTCAACTTTGGGCAGGTCCCAACGGCAGCGCGCGATACGGTCAGGTGCGGCAGCGGCGACGCAGCAGCACGCCAGCACGGCATGGGTCGTCGGGCAGCAGACGGGGGCCGGCCGACGGCCGGCGCAAGCCGCGAAACAAAGAAGCCGGCGGTGGTTGTTGTTGTTGGATCGGGGGTTCCAGCGAGTGCTCTGGGCTCCTAAAATTTACTCCTAAAATTTACCCGTTCTCAAACCCACTAAAGCTGACTTCATTTACTCCTAAAATTTACTGATCTCCGGTTGTTTACTATTTTTTTTCTCTCAAATGCGCAGGAGAGCTTCGTATCATTGTATTAAGAAGAAGAGCTTGAACATAGTTTTTTTTACACGTGGAGTCGAAGCTCACACTACACATTGATTCTCATGGTGGTCATCAAGAGAAAACCCTACCCTAAGGGCTGCATACCCGACTACTCACGCACCAGACAACCAAAGTGAATTGCCCTAACTTGCACCCAAAGGGAGATCTCATTTCCGATTCGGTCAACCAGTTCTTGCGAGGATGATGTGATGCCGTCAAAGAGTCATATGTTGCGCTCCTTCCACACATTCCACAGGACTAGCATGACTAGCATAGGAAACAAGACAATCGGTGCAACTGAGGCGAAGCTCTGTCACGCCTGCATGCCCAGGATGGGGCTTGCAAGCCGCAGTGATGGGATGAGATCTATGACCTCTTCATGATTCCGCTTAGCCAATACAACCTGTCGTAAGCCTTATGGTCCTCCGTGTTTGGCTGAGCTGTCTTCGAGGTGCTCACAAAGGATGACATACGTTTGTTGGGAGAGACCACACATTATTCTGATCATCTTTCAATTTATTATCACTCTTCGATCAATGTTTGCAATTGGTTGTTCTTTAATGCATTGCCCAAGTGCCCATATTCTAGTCTTTGTTCCTTTAAGAATGTCTCCCGTGTAGGTACAAGTGCCCCCCTGCTGAGTGATCGAAGGAGGAGGGCCAGAGTGAGTGAGTAGAGAGTCTCACTTGAGAGAGATGTGTGTTAGATCATGTATTTGGTTCGGAGAGAGAGCCATCAATATAGTTCATACTTGCGGAGCGGATGACAGTTGGGAGCGGGACTAGAGGTGCGGGGTGGTATGAAAAAGTGGTGAGCGAACGGGCTAAAAGGGTGATCTAAACACTATGTTGCCATGAATAATGGTTAAACTCGAAAAATGATCATAATAATATATGATGGAAATTTTGATAGACCGAGCTATATGTTTAAAGATTTGACATGAAAGAAAAATCTTGTGAAACAGTAAATAGATTTCTAGAAATTTCAGAAACCGGAGCCGCAACGGCAAAAACCAACGCCGAAGGTTTGCTCAAAAGTCTTCTTAGACCTCTTTTCTATAAAAATTTTTCAGAGCATTGAAGCATGTTCCTATTTTCTTTCAGAGCATTGAAGCATATTCCTAAAAGTTTGTTGCAGAAGAATGGGCCATAGCCCAAGACTCTTGAGACACCATAAATCAATACCACCTAACTAACTAAGGCCTCGTTCGGTTGTATCGGATTGGACCCAATCCGGTGGAACTCGGTGGCCGATTCCAATCCGAAGCACAAAGAAAATATTGTTCGTTTTGGGTCGGTTTGGAATAGAAACAATGTTGGCTTCGTTCCCGAGTCCATATCTCACGGTCAACTCCGTTCCCCGTGTCGCACCCTCCGGATCGAACCCAACGAGACTACGACGCGAGGCGAGACGGGGCCCGCGGCGGCGCAGGAGGCGACCAAGCGGCGGAGCGAGGTGGCGGGGGTGACGGCGACGACGTGGGGTGAGGCAACGACGCGGCGGCGGCGCTACACCACCGCGATGGAGACACCGTCCACCGTATTATCACCGGTAACATCGCCGTTGTCGTCCCGCCCCTCTTATCTCTAGGGTTCTTGCTTCTTGCTTCTTGAGGTATGCCGGATCCGCGAAGCTTGGGGGAAGGAGGGGTTGGAGCGCTCGACTCCACCTTCCTCTCGTCGCCGAGCAGTCAATGAATGCATGTCCTCTTGGATGGATGTGGACGAGGCCTACCCCGGACGACTATACCCATCTTGGTTCTTGATCTCCTTCCATTCCAAATTAGCTTGGTTCTTGAGGTCGCGCGGCAAGCTTGCGGACCCAAGCCTTCGGTGGGGTGTTGCTTTGCTATACTAATGCAGTGCAAATTGTTCGATTTCTTTGTGGTAGTACAAAAAGAATTGTTCCTTTCTTTCCCCGGTTGTAATGCGGGCGAATTGGAGTAGCAGAACACGGAGATTATCATGATGTATGAAAATTACTCAAACCAATATTGTACTTTGCTTTCCTGCAATTATTTGTGCAAAACTAATTTGCTCAAGACTGATATGCCCCCAAAGAACATCCGGAAGGTGGGGACTAAATGAAATCGACGTGTTTCAGTTAAATGTTTGGGTGCAGCACAATTTATTCCTTCCTTGCCGGAAGGAGTAGAATTGTAGAATTGTAGATTATAGTAGGTTGAGCTTTTCTATTTTCCTTGGATGTCGCTAATGAACATGCCCGATGATAACACATTCATGGATTATCGCTAGTGCTTGGTAGATTGGTTCGGTTAGTTTATTCATCTTGATCCGTAGTAAAATACATTTAATGTGACCAAAATTAGCAATCGAGTAGCCGCACTTAAAGAAAATTAATTTTGGCACATGATTGCGGTTGTCCGAAGTTGAATATTCTTGTTTGCGTAATTTTGACCCTCTTTGCAATCTTTCCCGTTTCTACTAGCTGCAGACACATTTGAAACAAGAGTAGCTCCACCTTCTTGTAATTTTGATACTACATAACCACATTAGAACATTATGCTATTTTTTAGTAATATTCTTGTTTGGCCCGCTCGCAATATTCCCCGTTTCTAGTATGCACCGATGCCCGAATTTCTTCCTATCCAACAAGAGGTCAAGCAACAAAGTTGTAGACCGAAATCCACTTTAAATAGTAGTGTGCATTAGTACAACCACTACCTTGACATAGGAGTATATGCGTAGCTCGAAATAGGACTATGCGGTAGTGCGCTTGAATTTAAATAGTAGTGTGCAATTATGCTATGTTTGGAGTTGACATATCATGCAAGTTCTAATGATTTCGAATATACCGATTGAAATGTTCGTTATCATTTCGGAAGTGTCAATGCTTAAGTTACATGGTGCACCTTCTCTTGTCTTTGGCTTATAGAAGAAACGTCATTTGGATGATTTTAACTTATAAATGAGAGGATACGTACATGTAACTTGTGGTTCAAATTTTATTTTTCTTTTTTGAAGATTAGTGTGGTTTGAAAGTAATTTCGAATTAGAAACTTTTCATGGATGAGTGGAAACTCTATGGTGCCCATTTGTTGTCAAGGTCAATTCTTTGCCGGCTATTCTCGTGCAATTTTCTCGCTCATCTTTGCCTCGTGCGGCGGCAACGACAGCTCTACGCTATCCACCGTATAGAGATATGAGATATGACCGAAGGGTCATGAATTTACATTATGTCTCTCCATGCAACGATAATATGGATGTGGGATAATATGTATGTGTCGGGATGTGGGACTAGCGCTTTTGTTGTTGGTATTGATTAGTTGAAATCATTTTGAAGCCTTGTTTTGATTCCTTGTAGTGCCGAACACATGTTTTAAAACTCGTTGGCTTTAATCCCGACTAGGAATAGCCGTCGACCGGGATTTAGTGAACCAAATTGGTTCCACTCGATCCCGGCCAGGAATAAAAAAAACGGTCCGGAATGAAATCGAGGAAACGAACGAGGCCTAAACCGTTGGACACTTTAGCTTCTACCCGCCGGCCCAGGATGACATGTTTGATACTTTCGCGCCCTTCCTGTTGGCCCAAGAAAGAGAGAAAGGAACAAATGCTGGTGCCTGTTGGCTGCCAGTGTGATACACTACTGATATGCATGTGTCCATTTCAACCTGTCCTTATTTGCAACATACAGACGGCAGCAATGTGTGTCTCGACACCCATTGCTACTAGTACCTACGCAATGCATTTGGCGATACGTACTCGGCGTGAAGTCAGAGAAGCAGCTGGGCAGCACAGCATGTCCATGTCCATATCCATATGCCCAAGATATGCATTTGTTCAGATCAAGTCAGGTACGCTATGCTTCTGATGGCCTTTCTTCTGTCAGCACGCCGCGAGAAGATCAAAACTGCTGATCCCTCCCACGTCTGCTTGTTCCTTTCCCAATTCTCAGGGGCAGGGATCCAGCTTCTCCCGCGATTGTGGCGTTGCCAATTCCGGGCGGGAGAACAAGACGGGGGAGTGCCCGGCCCCCGCGCTCTCGCATCATCCACACTCGTTCTCCTTCATCTTCTCCTTCAAAACGGAATATTCCATCCTACTCATTCATATTCTCTACTTCATATTCACTACTCCCGCATCCATATTCCTTCAACACTCTACTTTATGGCCCACCACTCATATTTTTATCCCACCCACCCGGCGGCCCACAAACACACCTCCCAACCACCCACATCTCTCTCCTCCCACCGCCCCCCTCCCGAAGCACCGCGGCGCGCCGCCCGCCCGCTCCTCCACCTCCCGTCGGCGGCGCGCCTCGCCTCGAGAGCTCCGCCGGACTCTCCACCGCGGGAGTCGGGTCACGGCGGCGGGAGGAGGACCGACGCACTCCTCCGCTTCGGCAATTGCGCCGCACCCCCAAGGTCGCCCCTCGCTCCGTGCCGGCGTCGGGTCCTTCGCGCCGGCGAGTTCCTCTTCGATTGGACCTCGCCGAGCTCCAAGGGCCGGTGCGCGGAGCTCCATGGCCGGCGCGGATCTCCTCGGCGGGAAGGCTGCCGCGCGGGTGCCGACGCGAGTTCCTCGCCGGAAGCGGCCCCTCGAGCGCCCTCCGCGGGGTGCGCCGGGTGGGGCTTCCCGCCCGCTCCCTCCGCGGCGGATGCGGGGGCCGCGGCGCTCCCCTCGCTCGCCGACCGCTCGAGCTCCGCCCTCGCGCTCGCCTCGGCACGGCTCGCTCGGTGCGTGGAGCGAGAGGCGCGGCCTCGAGCGACGGAAGGAGCTCCGCGCTCGAGTGGGGGCGTGATGCGAGGCGAGGGTGATCCTCGGCGCGCGCGCCCTCTCCCCGGGCCGGCGGTTCTCGAATTTGGGCGCCGCAGGGGATCTCCGGCGATGGCTCCCCCTCCTCTCGCCGACGCGTTCCTCGTCTCCGCCTCCCGGTGGCGACGAATCGGGCGGCGGCGCTACTCCTCGGGCGCGGGCGGAGTCGCGCGCGGTGGCGCACCTCGCGGTGCTTCTTGGGAGGAGGCACCGAGCTCGATGCCGCAGGCAACGACGAGCCTTGCGGCGAGGAGTTGTCGCGACGACTCCGAGCACGGGCGCGAGGTGGTTGGGGACGGTGGCACTAGGACGCGTGGTGGGGCCGCGAGAGGGATCGAGGAGGCTCGGATCCCTCTAGATCTCGAGGAACCGGGGGCGACGGGATTTTCCCGTAGCTTTTCCCCGTGACCCGCCGCAGGCGAAAAAGCTACGGCAAAAGGATGGCGCGGGGGATGGCGTCCCCCAGTGCGGGTAGTCTCAGTTGTTCGCCTTCGGACAAGAAGCACGAAAAAGGGCAATCACGAGCAGCAGTATCCGACTGACGAATTGATGCTAGCCGTTTGGTAGTTGGCACGCACATACGCGTCCGGTTCGGTCAGCCTGTGGTGACCTGCCATCATCGCGGATCTCCCATGGACCTCCAGTCTTGTTGGTCCGGTTGTGGCAAACTGGACGGACGCGTACATGCAGCGGCCGCAAAAGGGAAAACCACCCACCCGCGAGGCTCGCTCGAGACCGCCACGGCCGTCATATCCTATCCGCCCGATCCTCCTCTTTGGAGTCCGACGCCCGCGGCCAACCGTCCTGTGGTCGGGAGGAATATGACGCGGGCCACCGAGCGCGCTTGCTTGGTTCTCAAATTTCGACGAAGATGGCTGCTCAACGCGATCCGGAAGCATGAGCAGTTGAGCACGGCCGGCCGGCCGCGCGCATCCGGCCCCGCCGTCGCCGGTCACTCATTCATTGAGGACACAACATGCACGCCACCGCAGCGGCGACACGTACGGGCTGCAACCGATGTGCTGAAAGCTCGGCGCCGGCCAGTGTCAGCCGGCACAATTAATCCGCGGCAGCGGCACCACTGGTGCGGGAAAACGAAATGACGCTGCCCGGCAGGCTCTGCATGCCTGCGCTGCGCAGAACGGTCGCGACGGGCAACACGGCAACAGCGAACAATCTGGGTGTGATCAGCTCATCGAAACAACTTGATTGATCATTTTTTTTAAAAAAAATTAATTGATCATATTGATCTAAGCACAGATACACCAAGCAAAGCTTTTGTTCCTCCTTTTTTTTCTAGCTCTGGTCTCCCTCCTTATGCGTACATATTGACTGGATGAATGAATTGAAACTCAAAAGAAACACCAAGAACACATATTGTAGAGAAAGGAACGCGACACGACAGTACGACACGAGTCACATCCAACGAGTATACGTGTACAGCCAACCGCGCCCTCATGGAAGAGGCCGACGTGATCACCAACCAGACTCCGGTCTGCACTCCCGGCGCACATCCACCAGAGCCTGATTGACCTGATGCCTCGCCGCCTTTATGACGACCACCCCGCCGCCGCCACCGCTCGCTGACACGACCCCCGAACCCGTCCGGTGCTCGCTGTTGCCAACGGTTTGACTCCCACGAACCGAATGTGGCAATGGCAACGGCCGGAGAGGGAACACAACAGAGAAGAGTGTACTAGTAATGGATGGAGATGTACTCGGACATGCGCGGTCAGTGCTTGAGCACGTCGGGGATGTAGACGGGGTACCGGTGGATGCAGTTTGCCCATGGCCCGTCGGCGTTGGCGGCGGGGCGGATGCACTCCCAGGCGGCGCTGTTGCACTTGAACCCGGAGCCGAAGCCGATCATCCAGACGCGGTCGCCCCGGCGCATCCGGCCCTTGGCCTCGATGTAGGCGAGCTCGTACCAGAGCGAGCTGCTGGAGGTGTTCCCGAACCGGTGCAGCGTCATCCGCGACGCCTCCACCTGCTCGTCCGACAGCGTCAGGCTCCGCTGCAGCTCGTCGATCACGGCGCGGCCCCCCGCGTGGATGCAGAAGTGCTCGAACGCCGTCCGGAAGTCCGGGATGTAGGGCTTGATCCGGTTGTTGAGCACCTTCCGCGCGATGAAGGACAGCGCGAACAGCAGCTGCTCCGACGCCGGCAGCACCAGGGGGCCCATCGCCGTGATGTTCGCCTTCAGCGCGTCGCCGGCGATGTTCATCAGGTCCTTGGACAGGTTGATCCCGACGTTGCCCCGGTCGTCCTCCTCCTGGTACACGCACCGGTAGGCGCTGTCCGAGGCGCCGCGGAGCGTGCGCACCACGCGCGCCAGACGGAACCGTGCGTTGCCGCCGTCGGTGGAGAGCAGCGCCGCCGCGCCGCCCATGCGGAAGAGGCAGTTGGGGAGCAGCATCGCGCGCTCCTGACCCATGTAGTAGTTGGGGGTGATGGTCTCCGTGGACACCACCAGCGCGTGCGCGCCCCAGGGCGCCACCTGGAGCAGGTTCCGGGCGAGCTCCACGGAGATGAGCCCCGCGCTGCACCCCATCCCGGCGAGGTGCACGGCGCGCACGTCCTCGCGGAGCTTGTACCGGCGCATTATCATGTCGGTGAAGGACGGCGTCGGCGCGAACAGGCTGCAGTTGACGACGAGGATGTCGATGTCCTGCGGGGACAGCCCGGTCTTGGCGAGCAGGTCGTCGATGGCGGAGAAGATGACGAGCTCGGCCTCGGCGCGGGAGGACTCGAGGTCCCGGGACGGCGGGA
The DNA here is from genome assembly GCA_947561735.1 of Cenchrus americanus. Lineage (NCBI taxonomy): Eukaryota > Viridiplantae > Streptophyta > Magnoliopsida > Poales > Poaceae > Cenchrus > Cenchrus americanus. Next base: position 16,376,519 of record OX387241.1, read on the forward strand.
TGTAGTGCTGCGCGTACGGCAGGCACGTCTCCTCCCCGAGCCCCGAGCGCTCCAGCAGCCGCGTCATGAACCGGACGCTGCGCTCGTCGAAGCCAGGCCACACGCGGGAGTGCTCCAGGAACGTCGCGAACGGGACGCGGCAGTTTGGGTTGGTGCGGAAGCACGCGTAGTCCACCAGGTACACCGCCCGGGGGCGGAGCCTCAGGTACAGCGCCGCCGCCGCCGCGGGAAGGAACGCGGCCAGGAACATGTGCGCCGGTCGGAGCGCGCGGAGTCGCGCCAGGATCTCGCTGGGACCCAGCTCCGCCGCCTTGAGCAAGGCCGCGGCGGCGACCGGCACCGCGACGATGGCCAGGATGTTGTTCACCACCAGCTGGTACATGGGCTTGAGCCGCCTGAGGTGCGCCGAGGAGACCATGGTGCACGAACACCGAGGCGGCGCCCACACCCCCGTAGCGTTGCGTGTAGCAGCTAGCTGCCGGCACCGGGTGTCCGGGACAGGCTCTCAGGGTCAGGGGCTCAGGGCGTGGATCAGTAGCGTGATTACTGAAGTCTGAAGCGAGACGAGAGGAGAGGCAGCGAGAATTTAAAGCGGCCCAAGCGAAGCACGGGTGCTGCCGTCCGTTCTAACAGCCTCGCGGGACCCGCTGGCGCCTACGACGAGTCACTCCGTCAGGCCAGGGGCCACGGCGCCACGCCACGGACGGGGAGACCAGCTAGTGAGACTGCAACCGTGGCAAACAGATAGTAGCTGGGCACCACATCTCAGCTAATATGTGCTATGCAGATGCAGTGCTGCCGTGCTGGATAGACGACGGCAGCAGCAGCATCAATACTAGGGAGAGTGAGGAACGACAGATCGCTGTAATACGTACGGCCATCCGCGTTAGGGCGAGGAACTGAGGAGCGAGGAAGACGAGCTCGAAAGCCATGGCCATGGTCCCATGGAATGAGCCCCAGTGAACTACTAACGGTCTTCTGGTAACAACACATGACGAACATCTGCAGGGCTAATGGGCGTGCATAGTTACATGCAAGGCAGGAGCTGCTGTACAGCAACAGACCAACAACACCGATGCGCGTGGGTTAGCTTGTAGTCCAATGGTAAGACGTCGGGATGTTACCTATGCTCGCACATTTTTCTGGGATTTCCTCAGTATTTACCGACGTTGTGCGTTAAGTGGTAAGCAGCGTTCCCGTCAACAACGAGGTGCCAATGACGACTTCAGTAATCTGCTGATCTGTCGGGGCCCGGGTGCTCAATCCTTCGGTGGTGCTCGTAGAGGTAGGACCATCTGCGGATGAAGATGAAAGTACTGTCTTGTGGTAGCTACCTTGAATTGTTGCAAGAACAAGACCGAAATAGACCTCCAACCGGTGAATTATCGTCCCTTTCGAGAAGCACGAAATGGCATCTAGAGGTTACAAGTTCAAGGCAGTTCAGCTGCTACAAACGCAGTTCTTTAGTCTAATAACTTGTGAAATTATCTGCAAGAGGATGGATGCCAGATAAAGAATGTTTCGGTGTCCATTTCTCCTCCTCAGAAGCAGGTGTGTGTACTAGCTCGACCTCGAAGAGTCGGAGTAGCTATGCTTTGCACATGTGAAGATGTCCATATTTGTTCACAAGGTGATAGGGATTGCCGGAACTAATCTGACATGGACGTGTATCAGAACAAACTGATTGCACTATTGCGGGTATGCATGATCGATCAAGCATTAAGGAGTCTGGAGCCGCGCGGGCGTTCGTTCTCGATAGGCATTGACGCCACATAGCTGCCACTCCTCTTTGGGTACGGCCATGAAGAATTTCATGTTGCTGCATGTGGGCGATACCGACTTTTTTGTTTTTTTTTTTTGCCCTTTTTGCGAAAGAATCTCACAAATGCGCCCCTCATGGAAAGATTTCAAAAAATGGACCCTCGGCCCTCGGCGCCGCCACGCGGCGCCGAGGTTAGACGCCTCGGCGCCACGGATCACGGCGCCTAGGTGGGAGGCCGCGCCGCCCTCGTGGCACGCCGTGGCGGCGGACGTGGCGCCTAGGGTCGGCGCCCGATCCGTGGCGCCGAGGGTCGGCGCCCGATCCACGGCGCATACCCTCGGCGCCCCGATCCGTGGCGCCGAGGGCCCTTCCACCCGGCCCATCCAATCCCATCGCCGCGACGCCCATTCCACCCGGTCGCCTCCATCCTCCCCCCCGGTCGCGTGCCCGCGCCGCCGCGCGCCGCGCCTTGCCACGGTCGCCGGCCGCGCCCGCGCGCCCGTGCCGCCCCCCGCCGGCCTCGGCCGCCGCGCGCCCGTCCGCCGCCCTCGCCCGGCCCGCGCCGCCCGCCCCGTCCGCCGCCCCCCCGGCCCGGCCGCGCGTCCGCCGCCCGAGCCGTCCGCCGCCCCCGACCCGGCCGCGCGCGCGCGCCGCCGTCCGCCGCCCCCGACCCGGCCGCGCGCGCGCGCGTCCGCCGCCCGACCCGTCCGCCGCCGCCGCCGCGCCGTCCGCCGCCCCCCGACCCGGCCGCCGCGCGCGCCGTCCGCCGCCCTCGCCCCCGCCCGCTCCGCCCGACCCGCCGCCGCCCGAGCCGCCCCGCTCCCGCCCCGGCCGCCCGAGCCGCCCCGCCCCCGGCCGCCGCTCCTTGGCGCAGGGGCGCGCGTCCCGCGGCCGGCGCGGGCTCCTCTCGCGGCCCGGCGCGGGCGCCTATGCGGCACAGCGGCTCAGGCGGCCTCCCGCGGCGCGGCCCCGCCGTCCCTCTCCTCCGATAGCAAGGTAAACTCTTAAATCTTAATATTTTCCATTTGTATTTAGGTATTTATCTTAGTTACATAATTCATAGACTTAGGAAATAGAAAAATTACTTATGGATATAAGTTGTCTATATAGACATAGATAGATACAATTGTAGAATTAGAGATATATGTATTTATAGACTTAGGGTAATTAGTCACGGACAAAAGAAATTTACTTCCAACTTACTTTTGTGAATTTTTGGTTGCAATTATAGATGGACAACCTAGTGACCATATATCATGGAGGTAGTGTGGAAAGAGACCGTTTGGAAATGTTGAGTTTCTTGAGATGCAATGTGTGTCTGTGCTATTCGATGATAGACCAAGTTTGAATGAGGTGATTTCAAGGGCTCGTGAGGAGTTACATTGTCCTAGACGTGATGTTGACATTGTAGTGGAGGGTGTAATTCACTTAGGTGCTCCACCTAATAATCTGAGGCGCCTCATCCCAATTGGGTCTGAGAATCAATGGGATAATTATGTGAGATCGGCACTGAAGAGCCAGTTGCAATGTTTGGATGTGGTAGTGCGCCCATTGCTTAATGCTCACACCAAACTGCCACGCACTGTCTCTCGTGTTGGTAATGAGATTGTGCGAAGTTTGGTTGATGCTTGAATCGCACCAAAAGAGGTGAATATTTCTAAGGCACCGGTCATGATGGTGGGGTCGCTCCGCCCGAAGAGATTCCTTTGACACAGAACTATCCAAGTAAGTATTGGGAGCTCAAATTTCTTCGAATCTTAGGGTTTTCTCACCAATCATTACTCTCATTGAGTATTTATATTTTGTGGTTTGCCATGTGTTGTAGGAAATGTCCTCGAAAAAGCACGTGCACCTCCCGTTCCCCCAAGTGAGCATCTTGATGATGGATTTCGCGCTTCGAATAGTGTCGAAGTTGAACCTCAAGCTATGAATGCGAGAGGAGGCTCATGACATGGATGATGATGAGCCTTATTACATGAATGAGGAGGAGCCTTATGACATTGCTAGGGCCGGTGATTCGATGATGACCGCCCGGTTCGGGAGCTTACAGAGAGTGATGTTGAGCTCATGAGGCGTGTTCTCCCCGGTGTTGACATTAGGGTACACGAATTTAGCAATCTTGAATTATCCGGTATGGCAATTGCGAAGGACGGGATGCCGACCTTCTAGATGCTCCCGAGGCCGATCACAAGATGGTTATTGAGAAAGGCTAGTTTTCAATGACCTTCCCGCTTTGAAGAGGTGGTTGCGGCATTATGCGGTGATACGAAAGAGGCCATACAAGGTCTTACATTCGTATGCGGAGCGGCGATACACGCTTGTGTGCGACAAGGAAGGTTGTAATTGGAGGGTTTGTGGAAGGAAGCAAAAGCACACCGGTAAGTGGAAGATCACAAAGGTTGTTGGCCCACACACATGTGTTGAACTTGAGCTTAGAAGAAGGCACCGCCAGGAGATCTTGAAGGGACAACCCAATATGAAGGTGTCGACAATTATTAGCACGGTTAAGCATTTATGATGGTTATCGCATTACCTATGGTAAGGCTTGGAGGGCGAAGCGAGCGGCATGGAAAATGATTTATGGGGATTGGGAGACCGCGTATGAGAGGTTGCCTGAAGTTTTGAATGCAATCAAAGCGGTTAATCCCGGCATGCATTATGAGTACATGGCAAATCCAAACAAGACTAAGGGTGGAAGACAAATTTTCTTTCGTGCATTTTGGTGCTTCCCTCAGTGTGTCGAGGCATTTAAGTATTGTCATCCAGTGTTTTCGATCGACGACACATTTCTTACAGGCAAGTACCTAGGCACACTGCTTATAGCCATATCATGTGATGCAAACAATATGTTGGCTCCTTTGGCTTTTGCTCTTGTTGAAAAGGAGAACAATGACAGCTGGGGGTGGTTCTTGAGGCTTGTCCGGATACATGTGGTTGGGCCTGGTAGGGAGGTGGGTGTCATATCTGATAGGCACGGGGGCATACTTAATGCTGTGCGTGAGCAGATGGAGGGATATCCACCTATACACCATCGGTGGTGTAATCGCCACCTTGCAGAGAATCTACTTCGAAAGGACGGTGTTAGGGATAATTTTGATCGCTTTATGATAGCATGCCGGCAACTTGAGGATAAGCACTTTCTTGAGATTCTGGAAAAGTCGAACAAAGCATCAAATGCGAGAAGGTAGACAGTGGTTGTCCGGATTGATGAAAGATGTGCACAAATGGACTAGGGCTCATGATAAGGGTGGTTGGAGGTACGAGTTTCAATGCAAAGAACATGGCCGAGTCATTCAATAAGTTGTTATTGGGGATACGTGCTATGCCCGTGAATGCTATTGTAATCTTCGGCTTCTACAAGCTTAATGAGTTTTTCAATGCTAGACATAAAGCCGCACCGGCGGAGCAGAGGCCGTACATAGATGGGGTTGGAAGTCTAGAGACCATATCGAAAAAGCAGTAGAAAGAGCAAACACACATGAAGTTACATGTTTCGATCATGAACGAGGTTCCTACGAGGTAGTACAAAGGGGTGGCACAACGTCAGATGGTGAGGTCCGAGAGTCGAGGCGACATGTTGTGGTCATCGAGGATTTTTCATGCACTTGTGGTTGACCAAATACCACTTTCCATGTTCTCATATGGTGGCAGCGTGCAACCATCGCAACTTTAGTTGGCAGAGCTTGATACCTCCTGAGTTTAGTGTTGAGAACCTAATTCGTACTTGGAGTCCTAGATTTGTGCCATTTCGTGATTCTGGAGAGTGGCCTCCATATGACGGTCCTAGGTACATTGCTGATGAAGATTATAAATGGCAAAAGCGCGGCTCAAGGAAGAGGTCGAGACACAAGATGGTCATGGATCGGGTTTCGGAAGATCTAGGCGGGGGAGAGCAACTCCTTTTCTTACGACCCCGAGCTATATGAATGCGGGAAGTGTGGTAGATTGGGCCACAATTCACGCACTTGTCGTTGGCAAATTGCCCAGGTGCAATTACATTAAATTCACAAAGTTTTCTTTGCACAGCTCTACTTTGATGTTCGTTTCAAATTTTGTATTATTTTCATTCAGGTACTCATGTTCATTTCAATTTTTTTGCAGGATGGCGCAGTTCCATCTGCCCGGATCGAGTGTACGACCGCACCACCGAGGACGTCTAGTGGCGGAGGGGCGGTATGGGTCGTTTTTTTCAATTAGTTTCTATTTCCACATGTTGTACGTATGATGAAATTACTCCATTCTAATTTGTAATCGTTACACAGTCCCTCCCCGTCCTTCGTCCTAGAACCCACCATGGGTTCTTGGAGATGCGAGACGACGAGCGTTACACTCCCCTCCTTCGCAGAGCAGAGGCCGGATGTGATCTCTTACTCGGTTCGACGTGGTTTGCCTAAGTTAAACCCGCCGCTCTCACCGCACCGATTGATAGGTACATATTTATCACTGCATGTCACACTTCTTTAAATAACATTAATTCCTTTTCCATAACACTCTGACTAACTCTACTTTCCCAATCTTGCAGATGGCGACCTGAGACACACATGTTTCATCTACCGTTTGGGGAGATGACAGTTACACTTGAGGATTGCCAGAAGATACTTGGCTTGCCGACACGGGATGGCCGTGACAGGCCTTGTAGGTCCGATGGTTGGAGAGACCGAGTACAGGCCTTCCTTGGGCGCGACCTACCTCCTGCTGAGGAAGGGTCTCATACGAGTGGGGTGCAAATCACTTGGCTACGTCAAGCTTTCGGACACCTGCCCGGCAAATGCGGACTTGGAGACGGTTGTGTACTATTGCGGGGCATGGATTCTTCACCGTTTGGTTGCATTCTCTTCCCCGACGCGACGGGTGATGCGGCCTCATGGATGTACATTCACCGCCTCACCGACCGGGATCGGGGGCCGGGACAAGATAGTTGGGGCTCGCGGTGTTGGCTTTCCTCTACCGACGCTGTGCGAGGCGTGTAGGCGCACTTCGACCACCGCCTCACTTGGTGGTTGCACGTACCTACCGCAGCTTTGGATGTGGTCTCGTGTCCCGGTTGGTCGTCCACGGGTTTTCCCTCGTCGCCCTTGGTTCCCCAATGTCGACCCTCGACGTCGGCCCACGCTTGCTTACTCCGGGACCGAGTCGGTGTACCTCACGAAAGGAAACCTCGAGCGTATGTTGAGTACTCGAACGAGATGGGATTCTCTCACCGCCGGCGTGTACGTGATTTATTTTGAACTTGTTACATTGCTTTGATGTTCATTTCAACTTGTTACATTTTTTTCCGTTAGTACTTAAAATTCCTCTTTTTTTTCAGGTTAATTGGGAGCCGTACGAGGGTCAACAAGGTACTTCCTTTGCGTTGAGCACTATGTGTGTCATGGACGAGGACATGTACAGGATGATTTGCCCTCTGATATGTTTCTATGCTGTGGAGTACCACTTGCCCCATAGAGTTGCACGACAATTTGGTATGCGACAGCTTTGGCCAGTCCAACCGGTATCTACTTCGCCGAGTTGCACAAGTAAGATTGTCTTTCCTAGTTCTCTTACCAAACATTTGCGTTAAAGATATCTAACTGGCCTTATGAAATGAAATGCAGGGTGGATCGTCAGAGGAAGAAGAAGGTTTTTGATTGGGCTGAGGAACACAAGAGTTATGTTGCTGAATGGGACTTGCAGGGTGATAATCTCGATGATAATGAGGAACCACACACAAACAGAGAGTACGAGACAAGACCAAGCTTGGTACCGGCGAGGCTACTAGATGCAAAGTTGAAGACACAAGTGGACGCATGAAGATTATGCCGACATAGAGTCTACCGACGACGAAGCAACGACATACGACGAAGCTACTCGTGTTGGAACCCAAGTCGAGATAGCACCGATATTGGACCGAGTGGTAATTTCGTACATTTTACTTCTTTAGCCTCGTACCCGTAGAGGCCTTTAGTTTCTAATGTTGCGTTGTTTTCTTTGTGCGGGGCAACACCCTCGTACGCTCGCAGATGACATTGAGGCCTTCGGTGTGACGAGTTAGCGACCGCAGGACCCGTTCCTTCCTACGGGTAAGCTTGTTGAACACATCTTCAATACTTGTGGTAATCGTTATCAACTAACTTGGATTTTGGGTTTACGAGAGGTTGAAAAAGCGTCTACGTCTTGCGGCCTGGTCGTTGCGGTTGTAGGTCCGTCACGATGGATGACGTTCACGAGCCATCGACAGTGCACGAGCTCCGGAGGACACGACACGCCGTTGCGGGTTGCCGACGACATTCGCCAGACGAGATTGGACCATCTCGCCTACATGATGCCCCTTCGACTCGAGCTTCACCACGTCGATTGATCCACCCGCCAAACGAGATACACTCCGTGTACCGATGCTCTAGGGAAGGGCAAGGGTAAGACTAAGAGGAGGACTTGAGTTGACGCTCGTTGTATTGCATGTATCATGGATTGTACTATGGACTCGTTTTATGTATTGTACTATGGATAGAATTGTATTATGGATTGTGGTATGGACCGGATTGTATTATGTATTGTGGTATGGACTATATTATGGAGGAATGTGTGTTGCTAAATTTGGTTGTGTATGGATGACTATATTCATAATTATCTCATCATGCTATGTATGAAAATACAGGGGAGATGTTGCCAAAATTTTCTCATACAACAAACGAAATTGCAAGTTTCACAACTTAACGCATGAGACTTACATTAAACAACCGTACAATATTGCAATGGCATGTACGACGCTTCTACTACCCTAACCATGTGCCTTACCTAGTCATAACATGCCTTAGGGAATTTAGAAATTTGATTACAACATTCCTAATTAATCTAGTTGTACGAGAACTGCCCCGACAACATAGAGCCTCCGGAGTGTTGGGACTGCATATAGTAGTACCCGGCGGGGGTGGCGGTGGAGGTGAAGGTGGAGGGGACCAATCTTTAGTTGGTGAGTTGATCTTGTTGTGGCATTCACAAGTGCGGGTGGAACATTTGCAACACCGATCGTCTCCTGCGGTAGACGATGGATCCGGGAGAAGCCGGTGCCTCCGACACTCCCGCTTCAAGTTGTAGATGACGACGTCCTCCAAGTAGTCGATGTACCGTTGATAGGGATCAATAGGCCGGTGGATCCACCCATTGCGAGAAGCCGCAATTCTCCGTCGGGTGGAGTACCGCAAAAGGTAAGAAAACATTAGCGAACCAAAGAAACATGATGAACAAATTTGTCTACATTGCTTACCCACGCATATGGACGGTGCCGAAGCGGCGACCGCAGTTGTTCCATCCCTCGTAGACTTGCATCACGCATAACTCACCGTGTGAACACCTAGACCACAACACAGATTGCTTGGGTGCGTAACTTCTAACTTCACGCATGGAAGTGAAGTCACTCTTTCCTTTTAGTGGAAAATTGGCTACAAAATATGGAGATTGCTGTTGCCACAACTCAGGACCGAAACCGTTTTCATCCCCACTCCTGGAAGTCATTGTTGAATGATGTGAGAAGCAAATGAGTGAAGGGTGGTTCATATAGGTCGAAGTAGAATGGTGGGCCATTTGATCTGTGGGAAGGGAAACACAACAGTGACTCAGTGAAAACACACCCTACTACTAAGGCACTGTTGCGGTGAAAACACGCTCTACTACTAGGGTATTGCTGCGTTGTGGGCCAGTCGATCTGTGGGAGGGGAACGCGTCAGTGACTCAAAGGAAACACAGGCAAGTATCTATATTGCAGCAATCTAACGAAGCACAAAAGACGCAGAAAACACACTCTAATACAGTTCGATTAAAAGTCTAAAGGTTACATAACATGCAATCTAGAATTATTTGATACACCGGGACTCCGAGAATTAATAATACTCTAGGTCTCATCGAGTACAACGGGGGTATTTCCCCTTCCCGATGGCATCCGGCCCACCGCCTTGGCCCGACGAGCCCTCTCCCTCTTCCTCTCTCTATCGGTTTCACGAGCCCGGGCCGCTTCACGTTCTCTCATCTCCCCGACGCCGGCGCATTTCCTTCTGCTCCTCCTTCTTTTTCTCCTCTCTATTTTCGCACTCAACCATGCGTAACCACCTCTCCCTTGCATCACGGGCTTCTCCATCGACGTAGCTCTTGTCGAAGTCGGACCGCTCGCATCTAGCCACCGCATGAAATCACAAAGAGGAGGTGGGGTCTTTTTCCAAAGACATGTCGCAAATATTAAATCATAAATTACCAATGAATAATTGCGAAATGAACGTAAGTCTTTACTTTTGCTCTAAGGTTGCGGTCGAATGGCCGGATCGGATCGTGCGCATAGTTTGCGCACATGAAGAACCTCATCCCGTACGCGTACCCCGAACCTTGCACCTAACAACCTTGCAACCGTCACCGCGTAAGCACATAGGAGTGTGGATCCCGTTTGGCACCTCTACATTGACCTTCATTTTGGTGAGGAGTTCTAAGTCCAACTCAGGACCCCGAGGTAGCCATTGCAACCGCAAAACAAGATGATAATTAATTCTAAAAAAAGTTTCGATTTTAGTTAGTTTCGATTTTAGTTTTACATTTTAGTTAATCACTTTAGTTTTACATTTTCCAAATATAAACTACACAATTTTTCACTCTTAATAATCTTAGTGAACATACTTTTTCAAATTTCAAGGTGATGTTTCAAATTTCAAGATGATATTTCAAATTTTAATGTGTTGATTCAAATATTTCAACAATTTACATTGCCAATAAGTTTCATACAACTCATATTTCAGCAAATCACATTGCCAACAAAAGAAATAATACAACTCATAGCAAACTTATATTTCTTCAAACCCTAACTAACAAAGTGAATGTATATGACCTAATACAACTTATAAACAACAAATCAATGAGTTAAAATTGAGCAGGAATGAGGAAATACTTGCCTTGTCACAATCTACGGATCAAATCAAAGTTTTTATGGTCAAATCTTCGGAATCGAAATTTGGAGACGTAGGAGGGGAGGAACAGGAGGTAGAGAAAAACCGAGGGAGGTTCGGCTGGGAAGGGGACGGGCTATGAAGGCCCCTCGGCGCCACAGATCAGGGCGCCGAGGGTAGGCGCCGTGGATCAGGGCGCCGACCCCGCGCCACGGATCGTGGCGCCGACCCTAGGCGCCACGTCCGCCGCCACGTCGTGCCACGAGGGCGGCGCGCAGCCTCCCACCTAAGCGTCGTGATCCGTGGCGCCGTGGCGTCTAACCTCGGCGCCGCCGTCCACGCGCGCGCCGAAAAGGGGGCCCATTTTTCAAATCTTTCGGGAGGGCGCATTTGTGAGATTTTTTCGCAAAAATGGCCAAAAAAAAAACAAAAAAGTCGGATCTGAAGGTAGCTGGTAGGCAACTGTCTGAATGTCACAATCTCTGTTCTCTGCACCCTCTGCTCTGAATGATACACGCGTTGAGAAGATGGCGGTCGATTTAGAGACGGCCTGGTGGACGAATGGCGTAGCTGTGTCCTACAGTCCCGCACAATAAACATGAGGTTGATAATCGCTCGCCGATCTTCTCCTATCACTCGTTATTGCCAGAATTAATCTGACATGGACCTGTATCAGAACAAACCAATTGCGGTTGCAGGCATGCAGGATCGATCCAGCATTCAGAAGCCTGGAAAGGCGCCCGGTGTTCTTTGATGGGCATTGAGGCCCAGGCCCCATGACATACCACCAGCTCCTGTTTGTGCCTCGCGGCAGGCTAGTGTTTCCTGAAACTGGCATGAAACTTCGATTATCGCTCTCTCGGATCTTTCTCGTGTCAGCAAATGATCGGCTACGAGCATATGTTTCTCGGATCAGTACGAGCCAATGACCCTGATGTGCAACTGCTTTGTTGGCTAGTTGCTGACTGGTGGTTGATGTTGATTTGTCATGAGAAAACACAGCTGACCGGTGGCTTGATACGAAAGAAAACTACTGTTTGTTGGTGGGCGCAGACGAACAAGACTAATCCGGAGAATTTTGCCATTACAAGTAGTCTGTTTCCCTTATAATGGCTTAATGGATGGATGGGGATTTTTTTTCCAGAACAACGATGGATGGGGAATTTGTTTAACGAGGGTTGAGTCAGTAAGGTCGTGCCGCGCTGACAATACTCCCTGCCAATTTCTGAATCTTCAAGTTTTGTCTTCTCTTTTTGCCAACTGAGGATTTGGCAAAAGAGATTGCACGTACGGCAAAGCGCGCATGCCAGCGAGAGATCGGGCCCGAAGCTCTTCTGCTCTGCTGTCCAGTTTGCATCGGACTGCAGATTCTAAGTCTAGGTTGTCTTGACCTGAGTTGTCACGGTCGAATTTTCGTCCCCATGCGAACGGCGGCGGATTACGGAGTAATATGCGTCGCAAGCGGGTAGCAGTCGCCGTACGTGTGGGTGTGGCAGGGCCGCCATCGCTTCGGTTCGACGTCGCCGGCGGCCGGCTGGCTGCCTGCCTCTACGCCCTTGACCCCGGAACGGGCGGGGCGCAAGCGCAAACGCGCAACGCCTCTCCTGCTCCTGGCCTCCCGCCGCCGACGTCGACCACCCTACCCCGTCCGTCCGACGAGCCGGTGCTTTTCCCCTTTTTTTGGTAGTTGCAAGATTGCCCCGAGCCGCATTGATGCACGAGCAGGTAGCAACCGTTCCGCGCCCGTCGGCTTGATTTGATGACGAGGTGGGGTCGGAAGCCGGCGGCGGTCCCCGTCAGCGTCAGGCGGTGGCGCGGCCACGGCTGCTATGTTGGCAGGCTTGCGGCAGCTGGAAACTCGCCTTCTCCTTGACTCCTTCTGGTGGTGGTGGCCTGGACGCCTGGTGGGAAGTGGGAACAGCCAGCCCTGGCGCACCGCACGCAGCAGGGGATAGCGGTGAAAGTGGTGCGGATAATTTCCGACTCCGATCCGAATCCGAATTTAGCGGATACGGAGAAGAGTTTTTGTTATCCATGCGGATATGGATAATCCGAATCTGATTGTGTGTGGATGTGGAGTAGGATATGGTGTTAGAGAAATCCGACGGATATGGATTATCCGATAATTTAACGCGGATTACCCGATAATTTAATACGGATTATCCGACCCTTATAATAGAATAATTTAACGTGGCAGGGACGACGCCGCGGCGAGCGCGTACGCGCCGCGTGGCGCGCGGGCTCACCGGCGAGGCGGCTCCTAGGAGTGCGCGTGGGGCGACGCGTACCAAGCTCACACCCCCGACTTCGAGGCCCGGCCGTAGTACGGCGGCGCACGACGCAGCGCGCGGCGGCGACGCGTGGACGCACGCGCGGGCGACGTCGCGCCGGCGCGTTCCCGGCCCCGATGCTTTGCATGTGCCCCTGTTTGGCCGCGCAATGCACAAAAAATTCAAAGTGAACCCATCAAATCATAGATAGGACATTTAGAGATGAGTTAACACCCTACAAGATGGCTGAAACTGATTGTGAAAAGGATTTGAAATGGAAGAGAAAACTGGATGCCAGTTTGGGGATTTTCCATGCCTCGGTAAACAGTGATCCTGAGCTTTCTTTGCAATTGAGCACCTTTTCCACTCAAAAGTAGCAATGCCACCCTGAAGATGAAATGTGTCCCTGGTGATTCTGCACAACTTTTGTATTGGTAGATTTTCAAGTGTTTAGGCAAAATTTGGAGAACGTGGCCAAAGTTCACAAGGACATCAAAGGGTTTATCCCCCTTAGCTAGGGTTTTTGCCCTGAAAAGTGCCTTAGACTTAGTTAAGATGCTAATAGGTGAGTGTTGGTGAGATTTGTAAGGTGATGACCCAGGTTGACCATGATTTGACCCCGGTCAACAGGTTTGACCGACCATTAGGGTTAATTAAAAACTTGGGGCGTCACAAAGATGCACTTGCAGTTGGATGGGTAGCAATCGGATGGGAACCGCGTGACTACGTGGGTGATACCTGAGCATTTTTAATCTGGCCCGGCCCGCTGTCTTGGCTCGGACCTGGCCCGCCCTCAGACCTTACTGGATGAGTGTGGGCACAAATCTTGCAGCCTGAGAAAAAAATCTTGGCCTGAGCCCGACCTATAATGTTGTTTTTTAGCTATTTTACACTATTAAATGCGCGGGCGGCCCGAGCTCAGCCCGAAATTTGAGCCCCGACGCGCCCAGTGGGACGGTCATGGGCTGGATTTTTTGTCTCGAAATAACCGGGTTTTTCGGCTCGGCCCGAACCTGTCCCGACCGGAAAAATACTTGAGAAAATTACCTGTATAGCATTAAAAAAGTTGCTCTTCTCTTTGTAGCACCCAAGTTTCAAATCTTACCTATGTATGCGCCAGGGAGTAAAGAGAGATAACAGTGTTAAGTCTAAGACGAAAAGACATTTTTTACCCTCTCTGGTTTCCAAAATCCCTAGTATTGTACACTCTTATGTTAGACGTAATTTTTTCAGATTGGATTATAATTTCATCAAAGTTGCTTTGACGCATGAATATGTAGTTTTTAAAGAATAAAAATGACATCTATGAACATGTTGTCAAAGCTTATTTAAAAATCAAATACATTTTGGGTTGCATTTACAAATTAAAAACACGAAGCCTGGAGCTCGCCTCCCGGGGCTGTGACCGCCTGCGCTTGGTCCTAGCCGCTCGCACCGACCGTGGTTGGCCGCTCACACCTGGGGCTGGAAGCCCGCGATGCATGGTGCTGGAAGCCCGTGCCAGTCGGGGGCTCGAGGCTGACCGCTCGCGCCTCCCGGGGTTGTCCGCCACCTCTTGGTGCTGCCCGTACGAGACGACTTGGGGCTGTTCCGTGGCGACGCCGCCTGGGGGCTGGTCCGCACTCGTGCCGCTTTGGTTGGCCATGGCCTGGCCGCCGGCACCGTTTTTTTTTTTTGGTTTTTAGCCCTTTTTGCGAAAAAGATTTTCACGTGTAGGCCTTTTTGGAAAGATTTTCAAAAAAATGGACCCGAGCTTCGGCGCTTTGTGGATCATGGCGCCGAGGTTACATGCCTCGGCGCCACGGATCATGGCGCCGAGGTCTTGGGCCTAAAAACAATATCGATTCCCTACTTTGAAATTCTTTTGTGAAGAAATTTGTATGTAAAATGTGGCCAATAACATGCAAAATGGAATCTATGAACTTTGTTTAACATCTTACAACATTTGTGGATAAAAAACTAAGCGAGTTTACATATTTAAAATGACATTCCAAAATTGAAAGTATTCTTGTCGACATTTACTCATGCGCATTGAAAAATTCTAAAGTCCGAGAACCCTTAAAACATTAACGGGCATGCAACTTTGAAATTCTATTCCGAAAAGTTTTCATATATACATTGAAAGAATTTGGATCCCAAATGTAGTATGATGTTTAATAAACATTTTGTTTATGTTGTTGACCATGAAAACATACAAATTTCTTCACAAAAGAATTTCAAAGTAGGGTAACCGATATTGTTTTCAAGCCCAAGACCTCGGCGCCATGATCCGTGGCGCCGAGGCATTTAAGCTCGGCGCCATGATTCACGGCGCCGAGCTCGTGTCCATTTTTTGAAATCTTTCCAAAAAGAGTCTATTTGTGAAAATCTTTCGCAAAAAGGGCTAAAAATTAAAAAAGTCGGCCGCCGGCACCGCCTGGATGCGTTGCAGCTCGATCTAGGGTTCGGGAGGAGGAGGAAGGCTGAAAGGAATCGATTTTGGTTCTGGTGGCGTTCGATTGGGAGAAGCAGAGAAGCAAAGGGGTATTTTTGTCTTTCTTCGGTGGGTCTATGTTTCATTTGACGGTAATGGATGACAGAAGTAACGTAAGTGCTAGAGAAGGAAGAAAAATTCCCCTGGCACATACATAGGTAAGATTTGAAACTTGGGTGCTACGAAGGGAAGAACAACTTTTTTGATGCTACCCAGGTAATTTTCTCAAAATACTTAGGTCTACGTGTGTGGTTGCGCCGTGCTAGATGAGAATGGAACTTTTCTATGTACTCCCTCCGTTACTAAAATATTGTCGTTTATGTTTTCCCAGGAACAACTTCAATTAAATATATATGACAAAATATTGATATTTCTGATATATAATTAGTATCATTAGATATATATCTGAATCTATTTTTTTTAAAAAAATTGTGTGTACATGCGTGTGTACGTGTGGGTGCTGTGTGCATGTGTGGTGTGTGGGTGTCCTGTGTGTGCATGTGTGGTGTGTGGGTGCTGTGTGCGTGGTGTGTGTGGGTGCTGTGTGCGTGCGTGCGTGTGTGCGTGCGCGTGGTGTGTGTTGTGTGCTGTGCGTGCGTGTGTGTGGTGTGGTGTGTGATGCGTTTTTTTGAATTACAACCAATAAGTAATGTGCCCGTGGCCAAGCCGTCCGTTGCGCCCGTGGCTAGGTCGTCGGCCTCGTCGTCGCCAAGGTCCCCGGCCGCGCCAAATCCTTGCGAAAACGGAGCGAATGAGTCCTCCCAGACAACGCCATGAGCCCCGTTTTCCTCCTCGTCTCTGGCGGCCGCCGCGCCATTGCCATCTGAGGCGGCTAGGGTTAGAGGAGGAGGACGGGGAAGGCCAACTCGACGCTCGGAATTGAGAGGAGGAGGCGGAGGGGGCGGAGGAAGACTCATCTTCACCGTCTCCGGCAGTCTTGCCGGCCGGCCGGCGGAGGGAAGGGCGGCACCGTCGCCCCTGTTGACGTGAGGAGGGCAGCGGAGGAGAGGAAAGGTCGAGGGAGGCGACGGGTCGCGTGGGGGAGAGAAAAAATAACGAACCAGTATGTTGTGTAATGGGTGGCAAAGGTGGGTAATTTCCACCCAACTCCACGAGTGAGTACAAAACATGCCTTCGCAGAGTACCCCTTGAGGCACTCCATGGATTTGGTGGAGTTGAGAGCTAGATCCATGGATTTGGTGGATCTGAAGTTTTTAGAACTGTGGTATTTGGCAGGAAAAAATAGAGCGGAGCTGTTTTGTGGATCTGGAGCCGCGTGGAGCTCTCCCAAATACGGCCTTAGTTCTTAATTCTTTGGAACCGAATTTTTCTAGATTAGTTCGGTTCGGTTCTCCATTAACTGAAATAGTATATCAACGTACAACCTGGTCCAATCTACTAAAGGCCCAGCCACCTTTTTGTGAACACAAAAGGCCCATCTAAAGTCCATTCAATTTGAGCCCTAACTCCCACTCCGCATACATCAGCCATCCACCGCTCCACGCACGGTCTCCACACCTCCCAGCCGCCTCCCACACCGCGCGCCCAGCCAGCCGCCGCCGCCGCCCGCGCTCGACGACCCCGCCGCCGCCAAGCGCTCGCCGCACGAGGCACAACCAGGCAGCCAGCGCACCCCGAGGTCCCGACCGTGGCCGGCCATTCTCCACCACCCTGGTCCTCCCACCGAGCGCTGACGCCGCCGTCCGCCATTCGCCGGCCGCCGGCCCTCCATCCTCCTCCAACCTCGGCGGGTCTCGCCTCCCTCAGATCCGGCGCACGCGGAGGCCGGCGGTGCTCCGCTGCGACTGCGGAGGAGCACGAGCAACCCTGCGGAGCAGAGAGCAGCGGCACGAGGTGGGTCTTTAGCTGCGATGCGCGGACACCAGAGGCGGCGAGGCTGCCAGCGGCGCCCAACGGCAGGTTATCCTTTTATTCCTGATTTTTTACATGTGTTGAGCTGTCCGGTTCTCTCGGTTAGAGCATAGTTACTAGGACCGGACCGGTGACGTCATGGTTCATTGATCCAACTGCTATAGGCCGTCAATAATTTTGAACCGTTCACTGAACCGGTCACAAGAACTTTGAACCGGAGCCATAATCACATTATACATTTAATACTTAGTAATATTTTCGGAATATGTGTGGACGTTGCTACGGGCTATAATAAATTTATGTGGCGTAAGATACAAGGCACAACAAAATAATAGTGTGAAATCAAGAATAAATATATAATAAAAAAATAATTAGTTCAAGAATGTAATGATTGCAATGGAAAAATCCCAAAAATCATACATTAAGCAACAACGATCTCCATCAAAATTAGTAGCTCTACATTCATGTTTCATCTGGGAATATAAAAAACAAACTAAAACGGAGCCAACACTCAAAAGTATGAATTGTATAGTTACATGTGAAATGTACAGATCATCAAGAGCTTTCCCTCGTCCAAAACATTATCAAAAACATCATAGCTTACGTAGCCACATAGGTGAAAAGGATACAAGAGACGTAGGGGCTATTAGTTTTGCAATTTTTAAAATACCATATTGTATTGCAATCAACATTCATAGAAATAACTTAAAAAATCAACCCACTTTTGCTTTTATATTTCAGAAAGCCAACAAACATCATAGCAGATTTACAAATAGCATTGCCAATATTAAGGCCCCCTTTGGAACAAAGGAAAAGTGTAGGAATTTTAGCGGATTTGGATCCTATAGGTAAGTTTTCCTTTGAAGGCTTTTGGAACAAAGGATTGAGTTCCTACCAATCCTATGAAATTCCTAAAGATTGCTTTGTTCCATACGAATTTTGAAGGAAATCTAGCGAGAGGTCCAACCTCTTGGAAATTTTCCTTTCTGTCTATCTCTCTCTAGACAATCCTATGATTTTCTTGTATCCAAACATCACAATTGGAAAGTTTCCTACATTCTCATTCCTATAGGACAATCGGTAACCAACTCAAAATCCTACATTTTTCCTATTCCTATGTTTTGAGAATCCTTTGTTCCAAAGGAGCCCTAAGTGGTTACTAAGCAATACTATATAGGGGCTATTGCGTTCTTGTCCCTACTTTGAATGTCAATTGTGATATTACCCCTACTTTTCTTGGTCAGTGCATTTTTACCCTTACTTTTTAAAAACGAAGCTATCGTCTACCCTTTCTTCTAACTTCGTCATTAATATCTAGTAATGTCTGAAATAAAGAAATGAAGAAACCCTCCGTAACATGGGAAAAGATACTCATATCCCTTATCTCTTACTAGTGCTCGGAGTCAATCCACCCGACACCTACCACTCTACCTGGCGCCTCCTTTTCTCGCGTGCGGTGGCGAAGGGAGCGACTAGTCGTGCACGTCGACCACGGCTCTGCGCGCGGCGCGATCATGGCCACAGACGACCACAGTCAGATGCACCCGCTCGACCCCGTCACTGGCGGGCGCAGGCCGCTTCCACTTGTTACTCGCGTCGATGGCCTCTAGGTCCCGCACCGCGGCGGTAGCGTTCTCCTCCTCTGGCGCCCTGATCCAGAAGGCCGTCTTGGTGCGCACAAGGACGACAAGTGATGGTGGTCGCCATCTACTGCCAGCTGCAACACCGCAACCAGTGGGCCACGATGCGTCCGCGTCGAAGTCTATGGCGCCGACCAGCTGCTCCCTCCTCTAATTGAGCCTGCAACCAAGCTCGCGCGCCACATCTTCTTGACCGGCCCTCTACCGGGGTGCGGCCTTTTCCCGGGGCGGCGCGTGGCCTCTAATCAAGCAGGTGTCTGATCTCCGCCCGGCCGGCGCGCCAGCTCAAACTGATAGCGCGCTATCGGCCACCATCCTCGCGTGCTGGTTCCAAAGTTGCGGCCCTGACGAGCCACGAATGTAGTGGTAATCGATTCACTGAATTGTGTGACTACATGTTAAATACAGATTGCAATGGTCTTATGGACGTGAATTGGGATTGTTACCAAATAGTAAATGTGAAACGTGATTGCTCACTCTTGTCAATTTGAGAGCAGCACACTTGATTCCGCCGAAATTGCCGCTGTTAGTCGTCGCGGCCTCCAAGAATGGAGCAACGCACCTTGTAAAAGTAGGAGTATATTCGCAAGGGTAAATATGTCTTTTGTCAACATTTTTAACAACGTTACATGCTGTTCACGGAGTAGGGGTAAACTGAAGCTTCATTTTCAAAAAGTAGGGGTAAAAATGCACTGATAGAGAAAATGGGGGTAAAATCATAATTGGCATTGAAGTTGGGGTAAGAATGCAATAGACCCTATGTATTAGTATAATAAGCTATAGTGATTTTGCCTAGATGAACTCAGTTCAGAAGCACCAGAACTATAACCAAAGAGCATCTATATGCGCAAGACATGAATGGATCACCCACATAAATAGGAGGCTTTGAGCACCACCCTGCCGTCCTCATGCTTGCAGCTACAAGTACATATGAGTTCTCCTGCAAAGATAAAACGTACAAATTATCGGGCAATGATGGCCACCTACAATCAAATATCCAGCACAAAGGAAATAAAATGATGATTACCTACATAATAGCACCATGAGACTTGAGACCTTCTGCTGAAGATACAAGGAAAAGATTCAGATTTTTGTATCTGTAAATGAGGACCGATCCTTCCAAAGACGTGGGAAGTACATATAAGGCCTGCCATTAAAAATGTAATATACCCTTCAAGTAAGTTCGAGTTGCTTCAAAACCAACCAACACTATAACCTTTAAATTCATATATGAAAATTTCGGATATTGCCACAACCAGCTTTGCTTTAAGTTTTTTTTGAAAGCTTAAGTTCAGATGGTGTAAAATGAAGGTATTGAACTGTCAGTAAATTATGAAGTTTTAATTTTAAAGAGGACCGATTGTACTAAATTTTAAATTTATAATAGTTGTTTAGGGCAAGATATGATCTATGATGTATATAGTTGTTCCTACTGAATTGATAGGTTTGCCATACCACTACAAAGAACAGACAATAGAGAAAACAATATAGATCTTCTTGGCTTAGTGAAGATAGTTTGAGTTCGGAATGAAAACTGCTTTTTTCTTGACAAAACACTGAACCAACGGCTCTTAAAATTTGAAACTTTGCACACCATGAAAGTCACAAATTCTAATAAGTGTACAAAATCATAATTTATCGTTTAGAATAACAACGAATGTATAAACCCATATATGGATTCATGTAAACTACTCCCTCCGTCCCGAAAAGAATGACGTTTTAGGATTCAAAATTTGTCCCAAAAAGAATGACGTTTTGTTTAATTTGGCATGTCTGCATGTGCATGTAGGCATGCAACAATCAATTAGCACCTAATATGGCAAATAAATAGGGCAATCAAGGTCATTTCACCTCTTCCGTCCTAAAATTTCTAGAATGACATTCTTTTCGGGACGGAGGGAGTACTATCATATCACTGATACTTGATACAACAATACTTGATACAACAATCAGTGTGAAAGTGAAATTTGATTTTCCATTGGAGCAAACTGATCGTGATACAACTCTACCTTTGACTGAATAAGAAAATATTCTAAACAACAAAAGAATTAATTAAAGTTTAACCCGCATCTGTAAACAATAGGTTCACGTCACATGACCCCAGGCCGAGTTTTCATCACCGTGCTATCTAGGTGCAACCTTCTTCAGATCTGATACTAAAGATGAGAGATATACCATTTCCCAAAGAGAACCTGGGACCTGACGTCCGCAAGAACTGAAACCATGCTACATGACTCAGTGCAGCTACTGGGTCATAATTATCCCAATACTCCACTTTCAGATTTCATAGTAACAGTTATTGGGCCAAATATCTCATGTTTCCTACTGCAGATGTGACCCGTGCAGCTACAAGCCAATAAATAATTTTGCTGACTAAAAAAACAAATGATTTGCTGATACAAGAAATTCTCTAGATCTAGAACTTGGAATACCTGACAAGGCAAGTGAAACAAATGATTTGCTGCTACAAGAAATTCTCTAGATCTAGAACTTGGAATACCTGACAAGGCAAGTAAATTATATCGAGCCATTTCCGTGAAGTGATCATGGGGACAAATTCACGCGTTGGAGCTTCATGACCTTCTTGGCTGCAGTGGCAGCGACTATTGGCCGTTTCCTAGACAACGAGGCAGTAGCAAGAAGCCTCTCCTAGTTGATCTAGTACACAGAAGCATGTTTGTTGGTGGTGGTGCTTACCCCTGCTTACCGTGTATCAAATCAAACGAGTGTTTCTGGTGCTTAACCTTGGTTGTCGTGGATCAAATCAACCTTGGTTGTCGTGGATCAAATCACAGGGGTGGCGGTAGGGACCACGGACCACGACGGCGGGGTTTGATTGGCACCTTGGCGGCGAGATTCGGCGTCCACGGGTGGGGGTGAGCGGACGACGATGGGATCCGACGTCTACACAGTCAGGCGCAACCCCTTCAAGCAGGAGGAAGCGGCAGCGACGCGGGAGGCGCTCGGCGGCGGCTGGAGACGTTGGCGACGACGGCGGCACCGCATGGGTGCTGGAGATGGCGGCATCGTTGATGCCGACGTCGGGATTGGATCGAAGGCAATTTGCAGCTGCTGGATGTGGCGCTTGTCCATGGATGGTGGGCTGCACGACCGCCTTGCGCGCCCCCCCACGTGGAGATAACGTGCGCCCTAGATCGATGTCGAGGGCGGCGGCGGCGTTAGGGATCCAATCGCGTGGGGGCGGCGCGTCGTCCGTTGTGCGTCAGTTCAGGCCGCCGTGCAGAGGCGACGTCAGGGATGATGAGGGCGATGGCGGTGGTAGGGTTCTGCGGAATTGGAGCGGGGTGGGCGGATGCGGGATTGGAGCAA
Organism: Cenchrus americanus; assembly: GCA_947561735.1. Classification (NCBI taxonomy): domain Eukaryota; kingdom Viridiplantae; phylum Streptophyta; class Magnoliopsida; order Poales; family Poaceae; genus Cenchrus; species Cenchrus americanus. The sequence continues at coordinate 16,398,769 of OX387241.1, forward strand.
ACACGCGTGGGGAGGCGGACGCGGGCGGATCTGGGAAGGCGGACGCTCGGGCGAAGAGGAAAATGACGTACCAAGTTTTTTTCTCCATTTCATACTTTTTAGGAGTAGAGAAAACTCACATGAATAGTACAAATATATGGCCACATCAGCTCCAATCAATGCAAATTTCAAATAAACATAAATGCAATTGCAGTAAGAGTTTAGAGCCCAAATAAGCACGTAAAATGTATCACTAGATGACTAAGAATATCACAACTAAATAAAGTCACCTCCTATTCTATAAGATGTTCAATTCAGTGTTCAATCTACACGAGCAGCATAGCCATAAACAAATCAAATCATTCGTGAATGGACATTGGATACTGACCAGATACAAATCGAATCCACACAAGCAACCCAGCAGGAATCAGTTGTGTCGTGGGTGCTCCTGTTGCCAAGGAGAGCCCCTGTCGGCCTGCCTGCGTCGTTCCCTGACCCAGTGACCCTGCTGCAGATCTGCGGTGCTTCTGGTGAAGAACGGGATGAGGTGCTGAGGAGGTCGCGACAAGCCAAGAACAGGCAAGGGCGCACAGAATGTCGAAGGGGAAACGACTGCCGCCGCCTGCTCTCGCGATTCGCCGCTGTCTGGATCGCGAATCAGGATGCGCCGGCGTTCCTGCGTCGCCGCTGTCAGAGCGCGTGCGAGCAACGCAGGGAGGAGACTGGTGCTTGGGCTGGGCCAAAGTGGGAGGGAGAGAAACAGATCGGGGTTTGGATGCAAAAACCGCCCGGTTTGTGCAGAATCGCTCCGTTCGCCAGTTCCTTTAAGAGCCGGTTGCACCGATTTTTTCTGGTTCAATTGCATGAACGATCTGTTAAGCGAACCGGACCGTTGGAGGCTCTGGTTCGGTCTTTTGCCGGTCGAACCGCCGGTCCGGTCCTAATAACTGTAGGTTAGATCATATCGAACCGAACTAACCGAAACCGAATTTGACTGGTTCTGGAATCTACGTTATTTTTAAAGAACAAAAATTGTGTGGGAACCGAGAACCGAAGAGTCGAACCGAATGCCTAGGGTTGTATGAGAACAGGGCATCATCCAAACAGTTATAATGGTTATAATTCACATAATTAGATTAAATTGATATAAAATTCGTAGAAAATAGTTTAAATTCACATCATTCGTTTTAATTCTTTTGAAATTTCTAGAAGATGGTTATAATTCACACAATTAGATTAAATTAATGTAAAATTTTTAGAAAATATTTTTAATTTAGATAATTCGTTTTATTAGTATAATTTGACTAATTGATTAAATTATGCTATTTTTGCAGTTATGGCTGGACCGTTGGAGTACGTACGGCCGAAGTTGTTCGACGAGGCGGTGGACCGGCACCATCGGTCGTACATGTCGGCTGTTCTTGGACGTTCGCCCGGCAGTATACGTTTCCGGACCACCCGCACGTTGATGCCGATACACCAGCGGCGGATTCTGAAGTACGCAATTCATTTTTTATTTATTTCTGCTTCTTTACAATAGTAATTGCGTTAAGTAATTAATTTTATTTTTTCCAGGCTACGCGTTGTAGGACTTCTCCCTTTTGCGCGGTTGGTCGAGGGGGACAGGCTACGAGCTGAGGTTCCCCGGGCGTAGTGGTTGACGCGTTTCAGCTACGACGCCCCGTTGATCGCCGCGTTCATGGACCGGTGGTGACCAGGGACACACACGTTCCACTTCCCCGTCGGCGAGATGATGCTCAGTCTGGAGGACACCACGATGTTGAGAGGACTGCCGTGTGCTGGCGAGGCGATGGGGGCCGATCGACATCCCCGCGACGTGGCACGCCGGCTTCCTTGCTCGGTTCGCGAACGTTCCTCGGAATGATCGCGCGCCTCTGCCGTATGTGCCCTTCGCCAACACCCACGGGCCCACCTGGACTTGGATCCAGTAGTTCAGCGTACGTGATTCTAACTCTTATTTTCAACATTTGTATGCATTTTAAATGAATGTGACGATAAACCTTTGTGTGTGTGCAGGCTGACTACATGGCGGACGAGGTTGACGACTCGACGTCAGACAGGTTTGGAGGTCTACCTGCTCTGGCTGTTCGGTTGGGTGCTGTTCTGCGATTCAGCGGGAGACTCGGTGTCGAGGTACCTTCGCCTCTGGGCTCAGCGGATCGCCGACTCCCCCGTCGAGGGGATGCCCCAAATCAGTTGGGGCAACGCTGTTCTGGCAGCTACCTACAGGGGGCTGTGTTCGACAGTGTCGAGGCCGGGGAGTAAGGAGGGGATCCTTTTGGGGTGCCCTCTCCTACTGCAGATGTGGATTCACGAGCGGTTCGACATCGGTCGGCCCAAGGCGACCTTTCGGAGTACCGGCCGCTGCCCGAAGACACCGACCCAGCGGACCTCCCCACCATGGGTTCTCTGTGGTGCCTTCGGAAGGTAATGACCTTTCTTATCTGAATGAGTTCTTTAATTCGATTCAATTAACTTTTCATGTTCTGCGCAGCACGTTTGGGCTAGGGAGCAGTCAAAGAAGGCGTACAAAGACTTCGTAGGTCAAATCGACCGGATGGTCGATGCCCAGGTTTGGTGGACACCGTACGCTCCTGCCATGGTCGCTGCCCGCGCACCACAGGGGCTCTCGTCCCTGTGCTACCGAGGCCAGGCGTACTGGATGACGCGACGACGATTGGCCTTCGGCGTCTACGTCGAGGAGTATGCCGTCCACCGGGTGATGAGGCAGTTCGGCCTCTTCCAGGAGTCGCCAATACCCGCTGCGCCACATCTGCCGCCTACAACGCACAAGTGAGCTACCATTTGCCAGTTATAATTATTTTCCGTTACAAATAGTCAGTTGCCAATAATTTTCTGTTTCATCTATTCTAGGTGGACGCGTCAGGGTGTGTCTGCAGCGACGTCATTCGTCGACAAGCTGCAGCCGTACGTGGACGAGTGGGCGTCCGCGGCGCACGAGGACGTCGTCACCGAGCACCGCCTTCACGACGGCGCGGCTTGGGTAGCGTACCTTCTGTGGTACCTCCCGAGGACGCGGGCGCGGGTGACGTACGTGCCTGATACCCCGCCACCGCCACCGGTCTCGGACCACGACAGGATCCTGCCGGACACCACGTACCCAGTGCGCCGAGACAAGACACCCGCCACAACGGTAAGTTATGATACTGCAAACATATTTCATTCATATGACTTTTCATTATAACACGTGTTACTAATTTTGTGAGCAGTATCACGTCCTTACTAAGACCGTGCGGCTCGCAGCGTCCGCGAGGGAGCAGTGCCTTACCTTTGGGCCTCCGCAGCACCCGAGCACGTACCACAGGATCATCGATGTTGCCATGAGGTACTCCGCCGTCGTGAACTACGCCGGGGACACAGAGATAACTACCCTTCCGCGCCACCCAGCGTCGTCCTCGAGCTCCGCCTCGACAGCGGCTTCGCAGCCGGCGCCTTCCACTTTTGCCGGCGGCTTCTCGACTCCGACGTACGCCTAGGACCACACCTGGGCTGGCGCTAGAGCTGTTAGGCCGAAGAGGCACCGACGCATTTAGATGTAGTAGTATTTTTACCATGATTTTGTATAAACTATTTGCATCTACGCGCTGACTATGGTGTGATCTTATGATTATGCTTACACTTATTAATTTGTTGTTTTTAAAAAGGATAAAAGTGTTTTAAAAATGTTTTTTAAAAAATTTAAAAATAGCCTGACCGTCACGTGGCACGACGGTAGGAGCCTGCCGCCGTGGCGCACGGTGCCACCGGCATGCTACGCGTCCCTGCCGCCAGAGGTGCTCTCTTGCCGAAATTTTTAGTTCGTCCATTCATTTTTTGAAAATCAAAGAAAAAATATATAAAAATTCTAATATATTTAGTCAACATCTCACAGAAAGGACCCTCAATGAGGGTTGAATTACTGACTGGTCCATGGATCGGATAAACACAACGACCGCGGCGAAGAAGACCACGACCTCGTCGGCAGGGGTAGCACGGCGCCGTACGCGGAGGGACCATGCAAAGCGTTGGTTGAAGAGGGTACGACGGAGCCGAAGAAGGCGACCACACAAAAATTCGTAGAGTAGACGTCGCTGTTTGGGCTGTTAGATAAGCAACTGCAGGTTGAAAGCCCAGCCTGCTAGCACTTTTTTTTCGATTTTGTAAAATTTCCTGTACCACGACGGTTAGGGCCAATCGCCGTGGTCTACGACGGCTAGGGAGTCCAACCGCCCTGGGCCACGGCGGTAGGCCTATCGCCAACGGTCACAACGGTAGGTTCCAACAGTCGTGGCGGACGGCTGCTGCCGTGCCTATATAAAGGGGCGAAGACAGCCATCTTTCCCTAGCCGCCTCTACTCGGGGACGCCCCTCTTCCGTAAGTTTCCTCTCTTTATTTAGTTAGTTTAGAATTAGTCTAATTAGTTAGATAATTTACAAATTAGTATTTTTAATGAGAAATTTAGAAATAAGTTTTTTTAATTAGAAAATCTAGAAATTAGTTTTCTTAGATTACAAAATTTAGAAATTAGATTTTTTAATTATAAAATTTAGAAATTAGGTTATTTAGCTTCCAAATTTAGAAATTAGTTTATTTAGTTTAGAAATTTAGAAATTAGTTTGTTTAGTTTAGAAAATTAGTTTATGTGTTTAGAAAATTTAGAAATTAGTATTTTAGTTAAGAAAATTACTTTATCTTGTTTAGAAATTTTAGAAATTAGTTTATCTCGTTTCGAAATTGTAGAAAATTATTTCATCTATTTTAGAAATTGTAGAAAATTAGTTTATGCGCTTTAAAAATTACAGAAAATTGGTTTATCTGGCATAGAAAATGTCGAAAATTATTAGTTTAGAAAATATGAAATATTACTATTTAGTTTAGAAAATGAAAAAATAGTATTTTGCTTTAGAAAATTTAGAAATTATTAGTATTTAGCATTATCTAGTTTCGAAAATATAAAAATTTACTTTATCCGTTTAGAAATTGTAAAAATTACTTTATATAGTTTAGAAATTACTTTAATCTTGTTTAGGAATTATAGAAAATTAGTTTATCTACTTTAGAAATTGTAGAAAATTAGTTCACCTGCTTTAAAAATTATAGACAATTAGTTTATCTACTTTAGAAAAGGTAGAAAATTACTATTTTAGGTTAGAAAGAAAATTATTATTTTCGTTAAATTTAAAAATTAGTATATTCGTTTAGAAAATTACTTTATTTGGTTAAATATTATAAAAAATTACTTTGTCTGGCTTAAAAATTGTAGAAAATTACTTTATCTAGTTTGGAATTTTTAGAAAATTACTTATCTGGTTTGGAAATTCTAGAAAATTACGTTATCTGGTTTAGAAATTTTAGACAATTAGTTTCTAGTTTAGAAAACGAATAAAATTTTGAAATTATTATTTTAGTTTATAAAATTACTTTATCTGCTTTAGTAATTATAGAAAATTAGTTTTTTGGTTTAGAAAATTTAGAAATGGGGTTTTGTGTTATTTTATTGCAAATTTTTGTATGCACCTGCAGCTATCGATCTGGCTGAGGCTCCGGTTAAGGCTCAAGCTCGGTCTCGGGCTCGGGCTCACACTCAGGCTCAGCCAGCTGCAACGTATGTGCGGCTAGAGCTATTGGACACTCGGGTCGACTTCGGGCACCGCTCGAACCTGTCCGCCGTCCTCGTAGAGGATCTTGGACACATATATTCTCACGCTACACGCACGTTAATGTCGATCCACGACCTTTGGGTTCCCAAGTACATGTAATGATGCTATGTTAATATACCTAACTTCCTTTATACTTATGTTTGTACTAATAAATTAACCTTATTTGTTTGAGGCTACGCGCTGTAGGACTACTGCCTCTAGCGCGATTAGTCGAGGGGGACAGGCTGCGGGACGCGATTCCTTAGAAGGATCGCATCACATGGTTCTAGTTCGACTTGTTTCTCCTATGCGTGCTTCTGGACCACTGGAGACCCGAGACCCATACGTTCCACTTCACCGTCGGTGAGCTGATGTCGAATCTTCAGGACACGTCCCTGTTGATGGGCCTTCCTTGTGAGGGTGAGGTGATGGGGGCTGTGGACATCCCGTCCCGCACTTGGTGTGAGCAGTTTCTCGCTCAGTTCGCGAATGTTCTGAGGAACGATCGCGCCTCCACGCCGTACCAGCCGTTTGCGAACACTCACGAACCCACCTTGATCTGGTTGCAGCAGTTCAACGTACCTACCTTGACCTCATATTTTTCTTCATTTTTATAGTTGTGGTAACAATGTAATGAACATTTGATTTTGTCTATGCAGGCTGATTACCTAGCAGATGACGCTCAACCCGAGACAGTCAACAGGTTCCTGGAGCGTATCTGTTGTGGTTGTTTGAGTGCGTGATGTTCTGCAGTTCTCAGGGAGACGCGGTGTCAAAGTTCTTGATCCCCTACACTCGAAGGATCGCTGACGCGCCCTTAGACGCAGTGCCCCAGATCAATTGGGGCAATGTTGTTCTTACCGACATGTACAAGGGTCTGTGCAGGGCGGTGTCAAAGGGTTGTTCAGAGAAGGCGATCCTTGTCGGCTATCCTCTCCTTCTGCAGCTATGGTGCCACAAGCGCTTCACAATTGGTCGGCCAGTCATCTCCCTCCAGCCGTACGAGGACCTGCCAGAGGGCCACGACCCCGCTGACTGTTTCACCATGGGCTCACTGTGGTGCTTGCGGACGGTAATTTCTTACCTTTCTCTACATTTTGATTGCTCAATTCACATTTAGGGTTCACATTTCCTTTGTAAGCAGACCTCGTACGCTCACGAGCAAATGAAGAGGGCATACAAGGACTTCGTCGGTCAGTTCGACTCTCTCACAAACGAGGACATTAAGTGGACGCCGTACACAGAGGAGGCTATCACAACCCATGCACCACAAGGCCTCTCGTCTTTGTGCTTTCGAGACCAGCACTACTGGAAGATGAAGATGCCCTTGGCGTACGACATGTATGTGGAGGAGTACACCGTCCACAGGGTGATGTGGTAGTTCGGCCTATACCAGGAGTCACCTCTGCCCATTGTGCACACTGTTACTCCTGACGTCCACAGGTAAGTTGTTGTCAATTTCTAAATTTAATTTGACGTATGAAGATTCAACCGCTGACAAATATGTTTAATTTGTGGTAGGTGGTCTCGGAGGGGAGTTGCGGGGCCGACTTGTTGGGTTGACAGGATCCATCCGTACGTGGACGCTTGGGCTACCGCTGCCGCGCTGGAGAACGTCGTCATCGAGGACCGGCCTCACGACGACAGGGCGTGGGAAGCATACATCTAGTGGTACACCCTGAGGACTCAGACACGCGTGATGTACGTTCCACCGCAGCCACCAGCGTCGATTCTGAACGTGGCGAGGATCCTTCCTTCTGTCACCTACCCGGTGTGACGGGATCAACAGTACGACCTGACGGTGAGATTAAAAATGCAACTAAAATTTCTCATGGTACTAATCATTGTAATATTTACTAATAATTTCTTTTGTAGTGTGACGTGATAGCAGACATTTCGCATATTATAGGGGAGTCAAGGTTGATGCTGCACCTCATGTTGTAACAGGACATCGAGCAAACGTTGGATAAGATGCAGGGCATCACCACGAGGTTCCTTGCCACGGCCAATTACTGCGGTAACAAACTCTACCTCGTTTTCCACATTACCCCCAGTCGTCCTCAAGCTCCGCCTCGAATGGTCGTTCGTACCAGGCACCATCGTCCTCGTCACGACCACCCTTCCCGGCCACTTTCTCCGCGTTGTCATTTGGGACGTAGCCGGGAGGGTCGCAACTACTAGGAGCGCCACCCACGAGGACTCAGGAGGGCGGAGGGACGCAACCGTCTCCAAGAGGGTTGCCGGAGGTCGCGTTTGGAGGTGCAGGGTCGTCCCACCCCAGTTGCAGGGTCGATGGCGTCGATGGCGACACCGTCTGCCGCTGATGCTAGGCATTTGCAGATCAACCCACGTGACCAGTTGACGTACCCGATGCAGGTCCAGGCTCGACTATACAGGCAACACATGAGGAAGAAGAACAGGCATTTCTAGGTTAGGTTGCATATTGTTTAGGTAGCTATAACATCTCTGATGTTTTAAATCTTAATCTCAGTCACTAATGAAGCTTAATCATGAGTTGACCAAGTCAAAGCCTTAATAGTGGTCAAACCCCTTTAGAGCCCTAGACCTATCCCTAGAACTTTGGTCAAATCTCAAAATTTCTCAATGGAACTTCAAATTCGGCCAATATAAAAGTTGCTCAGTTTTTCCGGGAACACATTTCATTCAATTACTAGCATTTCAAATTTTGAGGTTTAAACCTTCAAAAACCCAGCCAAAGCTCTGCTGAACAGTTTGACCGAGCCAAGAAAATCTGTAACTCCAAATCTATTGACAATTTGGTAGGTCGGTCTTTGCAAAAGTTGGAGATGGTTAATTGGTCTACAACTTTTGTATTTGGCGAATTTGAACTTTAGTTCAAAATTTTTGAGCTTAAGCCGGTCAAAGTAGGCTTCAGCGAACAAAAAAAGGGCAGAGCGCCAGTGGGCACGTTTGTGTCTCGCCACGTTTTGCCATACGTGGACGTTCTGTATTACAAAAATGCAAGGCATGGATGCACTCCATTCAAACAGAGTGTGTCTGAGGTTGGACGCTGTCCATACAACGGCTTCATGCATGGATGTCGTTTCTATAGTGAACGGTAATGTATGTGGATGCTTTCATGAGTGCTGACATGAAAGGTTCAAGACGTTCTGTGCTTTCTGCAGGTACAGTAACCACGATTCGTTAGGTACGGTAACTAAAATATGAATAGCTTTCGACTAGCTATTATAGGGAGAGAGTATATGCCGTGCCATCGGCTTTAACTTTGTGTTGACAAAGAATTGTCTGTGAGGATGCATAGGTTGTGCTTGCATCATGTTAAAAATCATAACTGAACAACAACCTTAAGCTTTAAAACTTGAAGTCAAGTCTTGATCAAAATCTGTCAAAAAGCACTTAAGGTCTATCTAGTTGTCATGTGATCAAGCTGCTGGTCTGGAATTCTTTTTCTGATAAATACAACAAGTTTTCTCCAGAAATAGTCTATAAGAAAAGGGTTCCAAATCTTCTAAGGGACATGCTGTAAAAATTTCATAAAATTTGGATCAACCAAACTCAAGTTAGGATCTTTTTCCTAAGGCTTAATCTAGTTGTCTTTTGGGAGCAGTTCAGTTCTGAAATTTTTCGACCCCCAAGTTCTAGTTTCCTGGAAATATGCTAGATACAAAAGTTTCTCTAAATCTTCTTGTGGTTCTGCTGTGCAAATTTCAGAAATTTTGAGTAAGGGAATTAGGAGTTATGCTCTGTTTAGTGCAGTGATGTTGGCTGGAATCTCTGGGTGACAGCAACCTGAACATTGAACTGTTTGAGCATTTTCCTTTTGTTTTTAGCTCAACTTTTGAATACCAAACTTGTGTATAAATATCTCAGTAAGAATCTGGTGAAATTTAGGAATTTTTGGATTAACAGTTTTTGAGTTACATGCATTTTTATGCACTGTACAGAATCTATCATCTTTTAACTCACGCTAACCAGTGGGAGTTTTGTGATGCAGATGGCTGGACGACTTTTCTGGAAGGTTCGTCCTGACGATTCAGTCCGTACCGATGGGCTGCACCTTGAGGGGTTTGCCCACATTTTTGGGATGCCCTTCGCTCGTCAGGGTACCATACGCCTCCGACCTATGATGCGATGAAGACCACACAGCTGGGCGTGCCCCGCTGCCGCGTTCGTGTGACCGTGCTTCTCCACCCGGACCACCCGGAGTGGGCCGACCTAAGTACGGACGTAGTGAGCGTCCGGCTTATGGAGACGCTGGAGGTGGCCGCCTTGGGATTGCTCAACTCCTTCTGCGACCAGCACCGTGACGAGGTGTCTACCTCGCTGGTGGGACTTTTATCGACCGTGGACCCTGAGGACCCCGCGTGGAGGCACCGTATGGGGCACATGGCTGACCTTCTGGCCGGTATGCGTCCACTCAACACGCTGCAGGAGATGGTTCGACGCGAGGGTGCGCTGTACCGTCTACAGGCTCTCCGCAATGTTGCTTCCACTGCGGTGACCACCTCTGCTCTTGGATCCACTGGAGAGTTCGGAGTGCGCACCCACCACCTGCGCTCCCCCTCATTTGGCTACATGGGTCTTGAGCGAGACCTTGCCGAGGAACGGCTGAGGGTTGGACAGCTGGAGGCCCGTGAGGCCAACTGGGTGGCATGTGAGGCTTAGTGGGTCAACATGCTCACCGACCGTCTCCATGCCATTGTGGGGCTGCAGGCTCAGAGGGAGCAACTGCAAGAGGAGTTAGAGCAGCTGAAATGAGAGGTTTGTTCACCTCTAGGCAATGGTGGACATGGATGGTCAGCTTGAGGCCATGGACCATGACATGGAGGCTGCTAACGAGATGATCCAGATGCTGCAGCAGCCTGTTCCACCACCAGCCCCGGGCCCTATGGAGGGTGAACCAGACGACGCTCAGTCCAGGGTGGACGATAGCGAGGCTCCACCGCTGGACCCGATGGATGTTGGGTCGCCTGCTGCTAGCGCTGCCTCGGGTGGTGGTGGTGCTTACTAGTTAGTTGATGGTGTTGTGTTCATACTCATAAGGGTAGCCTAATTTTGGTCCGTGAATGGGATATACTGACGTAGGAAGAGTATTCTTTTGGGTAGCCTGATGCTACTAGTTAACCACTATGTAATCTAGAATGAAGACTTGCTAAGGTTATGCTCATGTGTTGTAATTAAGTATGCTAGCTGAATGCTGCTATCTGGGTGCAACAGTTATGTAATGGGAAGTTTGATCCTCTTTATGGTCAGAACTGGGTTGTGTAATGAATAACAAAGTTGTTGGAAATTTCCTTGTGTGCATGCTCATAAAATTTTTGCCTCATTGCTTTTACGGTCTGGGAGATATGAATTTTTTGTAACTGGATGTTATCTGAAATTCAGTCTAGACAGACAGATGGAATTTTTAATTTTTCAGGCATGTTAACGTCAAAATTCATGGGTCGGTTCAATACCAAAGTTGTAGTGTATGAAAGTTTGCTACTTCTGATCAAAATTGAGCATCATTCGATAATCGAGCTACGAGTTATGAATTTTCTACGACAGAGTGTGTTGTTGTCCCCTCCGGAAATTTTGTGCATGGATGGACAAAATTTCACATGTTCTTCTTATTTATGCTTCTATTGGCAAGATTATGTATATGTGTCTAACCTCCATTACAAACTTTTTAGATGGTGGGATCAACACGTGGTACTCCCCATGGGTTTGGTGGTGCTAGTGGCAGTAATTCGCCACCACCACTTCCCCCACCGAACATGACGCCTATGGAGACCTTCCTCCATGCTCAAGCTGATATGATGCGCCAGACCCTGCATAATCAACAGTAGATGAATCAGCGGCGCAATGATCAACGAGATAAAGATCCCCGAGTGGTTACCTATGCTCAGTTCTCCGCACTGAAACCTCCGCTTTTTCACGAAGCGGAGGAACCATTAGAGGTTGATGCTTGGCTATGTGCTATTAAGGCCAAGTTGGATGTTCTCACTTTGCCATGCTCTGAGGAGCGAAAGGTCAAGTTTGCAGCCATGTATCTTCGTGGTCTGGCAATGCTTTGGTGGGATCATTTCAAGATGATGCAGCAAAATGGGTGTGAGATTACTTGGGCAAAATTCAAAACTGCATTCAATAACCATCACATTCCTAAGGGGATGATGGAAAGGAAGTTGAATGAGCTATTGACCTTGAGGCAAGGTTCTGACACTGTGTATCAATATGCACAGAAATTCAACAATCTATGTCAGTATGGTGACTACTATGTTGACACATATGCAAAGAAAATGGATCGCTTCCGTAGGGGTCTCGATCTAGAGCTCTATGAAAAACTGAACCCCATCAAGACCAACAGCTATCATGAGATAGTGGACCTAGCCATGTCCCAGGAGGATGCAATGAAGAGGGTGCAGAATGCAAAGAAAAGGAAGGTTGTGTTCAACTCTAACAACGCGCATAATCGCAAGTTCCGCATGGTTCAGAAGGCTCCATAGAATTCTCAGTGGAACCAACGTTCTGGATGTTGGGTTGTGAGACCTCCCCAAAATCAGCAGCAAGGGAATTCTCATTCCCCAAATTTTCAGCAGCAGAATTCTAGGCCCAATGCACCCCCACCTGCCCGCAACAACAATGAAGGACGTTCCTACAATTGTGGGAAACCCGAGCACTATATGAATGCCTGTCCTCACCCCAAATAGCAGAATTAGGGACGTGGACAGAATCAGAATAATAAGGACAAGGGAAAGAAGCAGACCGTGCAAGTCAAGCAAGGTCGTCTCAACTTCACCACAATGGTGGGAATTCCTGAGGGAGCAGCAGTTATGACCGGTACTTTCTCTATCCATGGCAAACTTGTTAAGATTTTGTTTGATTCCAGTGCTACACATAGTTTTATGAACTAGAGTACACGAATCAACTTGGGTCTAAATGTGCTTCGAGTTAAGAGTGAGTATAAGATTGCAACCCCCCGAGGGAAAATATCCTCCAACACACTAGTCAAGAGTGTACCTTTGCAACTAGGTAGCAAGGTCTTTCAAACAAATCACTTAACCTTGGGGCTAGATGGAACAGATGTCATTTTGGGAATGGATTGGATGACACATCATAAAGTAACCTTGGGGCTGATCGAAGAATAGAAATCAATTCACCTGCTATCGGTGCCTCGACTCTTTATCTATCATTGAGGGAATCTATGAACCCTAGTGCTTATGTCTCAATAGCTACAAACTTAGAAGAAATCTCAGTGGTTTGTGAATATCTGAATGTCTTTCCTGATGATCTGTCGGGTATGCCACCAGACCGGGACATTGAGTTCGTGATTGAACTACAACATGGTATGACACCTATTTCAAAAAGAGCCTACCATATGCCACCCAAGTAGCTGGCTGAGTTAAAGACCCAGCTTCAGGATTTATTGGATAAGGGTTTCATTTGCCTGAGTTCTTCTCCTTGGGGATGTCCCGCTCTCTTCGTTAAAAAGAAAGACAGTAGTTTGAGGCAATATGTGGACTACCTCCCTCTTAATGCCGTCACTATCAAAAATAAATATCCCCTGCCTCGCATTGATGTAATGTTTGACCAACTAGCCGGAGCAAAGGTCTTTTCCAAAATTGATCTTAGGTCGGGTTATCATCAGATAAAGATTCGGCCTTGTGATATTCCTAAGACTGCCTTCTCCGCACGATATGAGCTATATGAATATCTGGTTATGTCCTTCGGTCTTACCAATGCACCTGCCTACTTCATGTACCTCATGAAGTCAGTATTCATGTCTGAACTGACATCTTGATTTACTCCAAAAACGAAGAAGAGCATGTTGAACATCTTCACATTGTTCTTCAACGTTTGAGGGATCATAAACTCTATGCCAAGTTCTCCAAATGCGAATTCTGGTTGGATAGTGTTAAGTTCTTGGGGCACACCATTTCTAGTGAAGGTATATACGTGGATCCAAGTAAAGTACAAGAAGTGATGGACTGGAATCCACCGAAGTCCGTTCATCAAATTAGAAGCTCTCTTGGGTTAGTTGGGTATTACCGTCGCTTTGTCCCAATTTTTTCCAAAATTGCCAAACCTATGACCGAATTGTTGAATAATGGAGTCAAGTTTGTGTGGGATGAAAAATGCGAGAATGCTTTCTAAACTCTAAAGCAACACTTAACTTCAACACTAGTGTTAGCTCAATCCGATAACTCCAAGCCATATGAGGTTTATTGTGATGCCTCGGGCACAGGTCTGGGTTGTGTCCTTATGCAAGAAAACCGAGTTATTGCTTATGCTTCCAAAGCACTTCGACCACATGAGAAGATTTATCCAACTCACGATCTTGAGTTAGCAGCGGTTGTTCATGCCTTGAAAATCTGGAGGCATTACCTAATGGGAACCCATTGTAACATCTACACCGATCATAAAAGTCTCAAGTATATCTTTACCCAAGCTAATCTGAACATGTGTCAAAGGAGATGGTTAGAGCTCATTAAAGATTATGATCTTGAGGTACACTATCACCCTGGTAAAGCACATGTAGTTGCGGATGCTCTCAGTCACAAGGTTCATTGCAACTGCTTGTCCGCAGAGTCGTATAGGGATACCCTGTGCAGCGAGCTGGGTAAACTACGCCTAGAAATTGTTCCTCAAGGCATGTTGAATACCATCTCGGTAGAATCTGTCTTGTGGGATAAATTATTAATGGCTCAAGTCAATGACGAGGGAATCAAAACTATCAAACAGAGGTTGTCTCAAAATGATCCAATATACACATGCTTTCGACAAGATTCAAATGGTACAATCTAGTTTGGGTAACGTCTAGTTGTTCCAAAAGATCCTACCCTCAGGAAGGAAATTTTGGATGAGGCTCATCTCTCAAAATTCTCAATTCACCCTGGGAGTAGTAAAATGCACCAAGATTTGAAAGAAAATTTCTGGTGGTCCAACATGAAAATCGACATAGCAAAATATGTTTCTGAGTGTGACACATGTTTCAGAATCAAAGCAAGCCATTTAAAAACAGCGGGTAATCTTCAACCTTTGCCCATACCTTCTTGGAAATGGGATGACATCAGTATGGAATTCATTGTGGGATTGCCACTCACGTCTAGGAATCACGCTTCTATCTGGGTCGTGGTGGATAGGTTAACCAAGACTGCACATTTTATCGCTGTCAACAACACTTACTCAGCAAAAGACTATGCAGAGATTTATATTGATCGCATAGTGCGATTGCATGGAATTCCAAAGATCATCATTTCTGACCGAGGTCCTCAGTTTATAGCTCATTTTGGGAGCAGTTACATGAAAACTTGGGAACAAAATTAATTCGTAGTTCCGCCTATCATCCTCAGACGGATGGACAGGCGGAAAGAGTAAACCAAATTGTCGAAGACATGCTTCAGACATCTATCATTCACTTTGACAAGAGTTGGGACAAATGCTTAGCCTTGGCAGAATTTTCTTATAGTATATCAAGCTAGCTTGAAGATGGCACCTTTTGAAGCTCACTATGGACGAAGATGTCGCACACCTTCGAATTGGTCTCAAGCGAGAGAGCGGAAGTTCATTGGTCCAAATTTAGTCAAAGAAGCCGAAGAAAGGATTGAAGTGATAAAAGAAAACCTAAAAGTCACACAAATGAGACAAAAGAGTTATCATGACAAGGGAAAAGCTGTAAGGGAATACCAAGTTGGTGAAAAGGTGTATTTGAGAGTTTCACCAACAAAAGGAGTACAAAGGTTCAGAGTGAAAGGGAAATTAGCTCCACGATACATTGGTCCTTATGAGGTTACGGAAATTTGTGGACCAGTTGCTTATCGCATTCGTCTACCGGAGCGGTTTGTTGTTGTCCACAATGTGTTTCATGTGTCTCAATTAAGGAAGTGTGCCCATGAACCTGAAATGAGGGTTATCAATGAAGCCAACACATGGATACAACCAGATCTTTCTGTGGTTGAACATCCTATGCGAATTCTTGACACAAAGAAAAGAAAAACTAGGAGAAAATCAGTGACCATGTACAAGATCTTATGGAGTCATCATACCGAAGAGGAAGCTACATGGGAAACTGAACACTACCTTAACACTCATTATCCGGGATTCTTATAAGTTCAAAATTGTAAGTGTTTTCCCCTACCTTTATCTTTTAATTCTGATCTCGGGACGGGATCCTTTTAAGGGGGGTAGGTTGTAACATTCCTGATGTTTTAAATCTTAATCTCAGTCACTAATAAAGCTTAATTATGAGTTCACCAAGTCAAAGCCTTAATAGTGGTCAAACCCCTTTAGAGCCCCAGACCTATCCCTAGAACTTTGGTCAAATCTCAAAATTTCTCAATAGAACTTCAAATTCAGCGAATATAAAAGTTGCTCAGTTTTTTCGGGAACACATTTCATTCAGTTACTGGCATTTCAAATTTTGAGGTTTAAACCTTCAAAAACTCAGTCAAAGCTCTGCTGAACAGTTTGACCGAGCCGAGAATTTTGTAACTTCAAGCAAGTTTATCTCCAAAACTGTTGACAATTTGGTAGGTCAGCCTTGCAAAAGTTGGAGATGGTTAATTGGTCTACAACTTTCGTATTTGGAAAATTCGAACTTTAGTTCAAAATTTTTGAGCTTAAGCCAGTCAAAGTAGGTTTCAGCGAACAAAAAAAGGGCAGAGCGCCAGGGCACGCGTTCCGCGTCACCGCCGGCGCTGGGCCCACGCGCCCGCCATCCGTACGCCGTCACGACATGGACCACGCGTCGGCCATCATGGTCGGGCCCACGGCCAAGCACACACACGCCCCGCGCACGCTTCGCCATTGGCGGGCCGCGCCGTTCGGCTGCCGGCGCTGGCTACGCGCCGTGGCCCAGCTGGCCGAGCCAGATGGCGTGCATGCGCAACCATAGCCCCCCCCGACAATCCTCTCGACCCTCCTCCCTCGCATTTGCCCAGGGCACAACGCAAAGCCCTCCGCTGCGTCCACCATCGCCATCGGATGGTGTCGCCGGTGCGCCCCACCTTCCACTGCCCCTCCTCGAGTACAAGCACGCTCCTAGCCTCCACTCACACCCCGTGAGCGCTCCTGTGCACGCGCATTGTCCATCCGACCCGCCTGCTCATCGGAATCGCAGACGCCGCGACGGTCCGGCACCCTTCTCACCGCCGGCCACCACCGGACTCGTTTCCGGCCAAATCGACGACACAAACCGGTCTAGGGTGAGTCCAATCCCACCCCTAGCCGCTTGGACTCCAGAGTCCGGCCTCCTCCCACCGCCGGCGAGCCCCTGCCGCCGCCAGGGACCACATTGCAGGGCGTGAAGTCTTTGCAGGGGCCTGTGTGCAAGATTCCATGGGCTTATCTGAAAAACGAATCTTAAACCCCAGATGCAAATTTCTGAAACTTGTAAAATGCATAGTAAATTGTAGATAAATCATAAAAACACAAACTCAACTGTTCTGGAATCCTTCTGAAGAGAACTAAATTTTCTAGAAAGGGAGTTTTCAAAATTCAATATATTTTTAAAATGAATTTAAATTGATCAGTTTGATTAGATTTGAAATAACTTGAAATCTATAAATTATATGGATGTGAATTTTTGATATGTTGTTAGAATTATCATTCCTGGCACTGTGTAGATAAATGGCACATAAATTATGTGTATAATTCCAGTTATGAATTTATTTTGATTTCAACCTAGTCTTAATGTTTGAATTGTTTAAATTTATCTGTTAAGCAAATGCCATCCAACTTTCTGCAGTAGCTTTGTAATTATTAGAAGTAGCTGTCCTAAATGGTAGACGATTTTTTGGCATGTGTAGATTATTATTCTGATTTATGGTGATTAGTTTGAGTTAAATTCAAATCCATATTTTTGCTGCAGTAATGGATCCAATTTTGGGTGTGTGAGCTAGATATATCTTTATCATGTTGTGTGCAAGTTATAGCCTCAGATCATATTTATAGTTTGATTTATGATTTATTCATGCTCCTAGTAGCTCTAACTTGTTGCATTTATCATATTTATTTTGTAGCTTTGTTGTACCTCATGTTTGGTTAGTAATTCTGTGTTGCTAATATATGCATACTGGTAAAGTCTCATGGTCAGTTTGTTCACATATTTATCGGAATTAATTTCCTATGTAATCAAGCTTTAAATGAATAAAACAAATGGAAAATAGAAATATTTATGTTGGCCACTTAAATTAAAAAAAACTTGGGATTTATCAAATCATCTCTGAACATCCCCAAATTATTTTGGTGAAGTTTCCTTAACTAATGAACTTAAATATGTACACAATCACCATCAAACAAGAATAAAATTTCACACACATCCACTTTTCCTTGGTAAAGAAAAACTTATTAAAAACTTGTCAAGGTGAATATGGCCAACAAAACACCCCATGTTTATCCCTGAATTCAAAACTGAATTTCATTTCTTAAGTTTGTATACTTGAATAATAATGCATCAGCATATCGTATAGAACTCCCCGACGGAAACTACGAGCTGGTGCCTGAGTCTGAAGGGGAACCAGTTGAGGGAGAAGTGAACGTGGTGGGTGCAGCAAGACCTGGACTAAAGTTTGGAGGATCTCACTACTGACTTTGCCAGTGAAGGCAATCCCCAAAGCATAACCTACTTTTGTTAACTTATGCAATCCTTTATGCGATGTTTGTGCATTTACATTCAGGAGTTGAATTGAAACCTTAGATGCATGATCCCATGTTCCTATGTTCAAATACTAGCATGTCAGGTCGCTAGTTGCCATGCTTAGGACCACGGTAAAAGTCGAGTGATGACCGTCACTCGCGAGCTATAGGTCTCTTATGTTGGAATCATAAGATTGTTAAACTTATCTGCTCATGTGGTAAGAGCATGGGATCGACTCCAGTCAATAGATGTCAGTGGTTAAGTTTTTGAACGTACTAAGCATTTGTCAGGAATGGGACCGGTAAGCCTAGTATTTTCCTGATCCGGCAAGGGAACTCTCTACCACTAATCCCGGGAGTGATCCCAGATACTAGGCAGTGGTACATAGTGGATCTGGGCGGTCAAATACCGTGACCGGGTAACCTTGTACCAGGGACTGTAGACTTGATCCTGAAATAAGGACGGTTGGGAACCGCCTGGTTGGTGTGTACCCCACCCCTTCTGGTTTTATTTGGTATTCTTGGGGTATGCATTCTCCCGTGTGTTTAGGTCCACCTTGCAAGGTTATTAATCGATCGATCGTCGGCCTCTCACCGTTATCTGAGACTACTTAACCATCCACTCTATGTCCCTTAATGATGGAATTGAGAAGGAATTTGTATACTTATTTAATTTGTATTGTACAACTCATGCTTGGGTTAGTTGGCTAATCTAGTAATGGTTAAATAAATAGAATTTGGAGCTAAAATTTGAAAGTAAGGACATACTCTTTGTTGCTTTTCAGCAAAACAACCCACTAGCCATAAAGCCTTGCATGTCTATAAAGTTGGTGATTTTCCAATCACCCGATTGTTAAGTCTTGCTGAGTATTAGTTTACTCAGCCTTGTTGTTGTTGTTATTGTTTTTCAGGTAATGATGTGTGTGATGATGGCTTTTCGTGGCCTCCACCCGGTTGGGAGTACGAGTGGGAGGATGAGAGTGCTTAGTGGCACCACAGATGGCCTCGTGTGATGTTGCTTATGTTGTTTAGTATTTTATTTCCGCTGTGTTTTAAACTCTGAACCTTACCTTTACGTAAAAGACTTGGTTTGTAATAATGAACCTTTGAAGGATGTTATGTAATAATTGTGACTTGTTTATCTGTAGACTCGTCTTCGTGTGAGTTTTGATGTACAATTGTCGATCTTGTGATGTAAGTGATTTACCAGGTTTGACCCGGCAGAGACGACAAGTTACTTCTATATTATTGCTTAATGGCCAAGTGGAGTGGTTTAGGCAATAATATGAAAATAATTTGAGCGGTTCTGTCACAACAGCAACACTCTTATTTGTGATCATGACAATCTGTATGAACTATTTTTTATTATGTCACTTTGCTTTTCGTTATTAGTAGCTAGTTTTTCTTTGTGCGACGCAAGTATTTAGTGTAACAAACAACATATAAAACCATGACCACATGATACAAACAACATATAAACAACAAAAAATAAATCATAAACTGAAAAAAATTAAAATGAGGCTAACCACCGTACGCCACGGCGGTTGTTCTAACCGCCATTAGCCCCCTTAACCCCCCAACCGTCGTGGAGGCATCCTAACCGCCAACCGTCGTGGAGGCATCCTAACCGCCGCGGGTCGTAGCGGTTGTCATATAGTTTTGATAAATTTATATATAATAGTATAATTTTACAAAATCCGAACAATATATATAAAAAAATCAGCGACTCTGGCAGTAGGGTGGGGCCGCGTAGGTATCATACAAAACTTTGTTTTCGGTATCATTCTCTGGCCTCTCACCCATCCACGTCACTTGCTGACATCGTCCCGACCCAAACCACCCTCACGCCGCCCCTCTGCTACTCCACCGGTCGCGCGACGCCTCATTGACCGCCGCCGTCTGCTCGCCACCCAACCGCCGCCCTCTTGCCTTCCCCCGCTCCTTCGCCTCCCCACAGCCGCAGTTGCCAATCTCCATAAAGTTGCCCAAAGCTCGAGCCTCTCCACCTCTCCAACCAATCACAACAGATTCTCCCCGAACCGTGCCAGGAGGGCGAGTGCCTCGCGCCCTTGCCGGGCCAGCACAACGTCGCTGCGGCCGTGCACCTCGCCGGCCTGCTGCTTCCCGCATTGGCCACGCGCCTTGCCGAGTCGCACGGGGTCGACAACCTCGCCGGCAGCCGCGGTGGGGGCTGCATCCCTCGGTCGCGCCCGCCCGACGTGGCCAGGGGCATCGCTTGCGCCGGCAGCGCCGCGCACCAGCGTCCCTCCACGCCCGCGGTCTTGCGCAGCTCGCCTAGGAGAGAAGATGGTTCCGCCAATTCCTCCTGCCGCCACCGTTGGTCACTGCGCCGTCGCCTCCAGGCTGTGCTGTGGGAAAATCGGGAGGAAGAGGAAATGGGGCTAGGGTTTGCGAATCTGTGGTTTTGTTGTGGAGGCAGGCGTTCCTGGGCGCCCATCGCGCGTGATGGACGGCCAGCAGCAGCCAATGACACGCGAGCCGATTTTGGCCCAGGAAGGTGGCGCACATGGGCTGGATCCTGGATTGGCATCCGGTGGTTATCTACTGGGCTGAGGTTCATGTGAATAGTCTCGTCCGCTTGCAATTCTCTTTTTGTTTATCAAAATGCAAATGTGCAATTCTCATTGTTCCTTCTCGACGACAGTTAACAGTAAGATTTGTGAGCGTGCTCTGTATTATCATCATCCTGAAGGTTAAGGAAACTGTCCTCAGAGAGCTGCAGAATCTAGAAGGAATCAGCTTGCGCCTGATTTGTGTGTGAGAGACTCGAAGGAGCACGGGCACCTAAAACTCTATCAAAAAATCACTCTCGCATCCCGCGGCAACGCGCGGGGAATCAACTAGTATGTACGAGAGCGGGCGACCACTAACCGTCCGGCGACAATGAAGGGGGAGCGAGCCAGCGAGGGGTGCCGCGCCGGCGAGGATTCGACACGCGCCAGCAGCAAACAACGACCTGACGGTGCGGCGGCACGTCGGCGTCACCGGCGTGACGCGTGCGGCCAGGCCCCCTATCGATGCGAAAGTGAAACCGGCCACATGCGTCTCCGGAGGCGGATCGCGCGGTGATGGGGCGATCCATCTGATTCTTGTCTTTCCCTGGAACTGGAATTAGGGCTGGCTAGAGCTTGACCGTGCGGATGCCGGGATGGGCTTGAACGCTTGTCGACGTTCATGTCCCAGCTACAGCTCGAGGGCTAGCTTGCTCACATAGACGGAACTGCGCGAAAGACTTGTCATTTGTCAACGAGTGTGTGGGACTCATATTCGCTCGATTCCGTGGACTTGGTCATTTGCACCTGCAGCAGATGGACATTCGAACTTAGTGATTTCCCACCTTGCAGCAACGATCTTCAGGACTGCGAGCAGAGGCTGCCACGGATGCCACCTGATAGGCTCTGGACATCCGCGTATAATGCTACATGTACAGCTGCAGATATTCACAGATTCGATTATCCGAACTGGATAAGATTTGAATTTGGCTACTGGACTCTACTGGAACCATAGTGTCTCTGATGACCCTGCATATGTTGACCGCTCCGCTAACTTCCAAGCAAAAAAAACAATTTAACTCTCTTCGTGCATCTATAAAACTTATATAGGTAAGACCCACTACAAGGTATGGTTGGATTTCTCTCAACATGCAAGCACTCCACGTCATGATCCACTATGCGCCATGTTACCATCCACTATAAGTCATGTCATCATTCACCAAATCACATATCTGTCTCCAATCGATTTTCTGTGGCTTATAACATGTATATCACACCACAAAATTCCTGCTGACGATTTTAGAATGATTCACTCTCAACAAAATAACATGCTTTCATATATAATGAGTTTACAAACAAATATTGCCATATAATATATTTGGTGTTACTACTTTCACATTTCACCTTAAAATTTTGTTTAAAAATTTTTCGCAGCAACGCGCAGGGTATCACCTAGTATACTTTACGTCGTCGTACAAAACTTTGTTTTCAGTACCATTCTGTAGCCTCTCAGCCATCCACATCATCGCCCGCCCACGGCGTCTGCATGGCTCCCGTGCATCACACCTGTCCCGTGCGCCCGCTGGCATCCCACACCACTAGGCCTCCCGGGCTCCCGGCGCCCCTCTGCATCCTCTCCCGTAACCGTCTGCCGCCACCAAGGCCATCAATGGCTAGAGCCGCCTCCGTTTCCCTTTCAGCGCCTATAAAACGAGGAGATCGAGCCCTCGCAGCCCTGCTACATCATCTCGCCCTTGCGCCCCTGCTGCTGGCCTCCTGTCCCCGTTCTCACCTTGTTGTGCCCTGCGGCATTGCCGTTGCTCGTCGAAGCACCGCTGACACCTCGCCGTCGATTCGTCGGCCAGAAGCCCCTAGAGCCAAGTCGACGCCGCTAAGGGGACCACAACGCCGAGGTGCATGCTCTCCACCAGTCTCTGCTGCTGCTGGCCATGCGAGAACCTGGCTTGATGCAGCGTAGAAGAGTTGGCAGTGGGAGGGAGGCCGAGAGGAGCGTGGAGTAGCAAGCTTGACTGGGACCAGGATGTTGTGCTCCTACGACGACCGCACAGAGCAACAGATGGCGGCGGCAGCTGTAGGCAGTGAGTAGATAAAGCGTTTGTGGCTAGGGTTGGAAGCTGGGGGAGTTTTATTTGGTTTTTATGGACCTGCCCTCCATGGGCCGCACGGAAGCCACTTTGGCCAGGCCAAGGTCGCGAGAAGGAGATTCATTCGCATACCTGTATTACAATAATCAGTCACCAGGCTAAGCACATCGGAGTATCATGCCACCTCTCGAACGATATGTCACCTGAGACTTTGCTTTGCTAGACAATGAGTAACCTTATTACACTTTCTGCTAAAAAACAAAAGAAAAAAAAAGCTGAAACAAAGAGAAAGTTCTCTCAAATCCCGCAGCAACGCGCGGGGAATCACCTGGTTTAGAAAAAACTCCACGTGATTTTGCATTTTCTGCAAGCGCTGCAATCACAAATCTCATGTGTACTCCCACTTGTCTCAAGTTAATTAGCAGGGGTCGAGGTGCATAATTTCTATTTGCACATGAACTACAAACGTCACAACATTTGGGGTTTGGTCGGATGGCATGCCCAGTTTGGCTTTGAGCCCGATGGAGAACACAGTGGATCTCAGGCCCTCAGACTAACTCCAGCAGCATGTGCATAGTCTTCTTCATTTGCAAAATGAGGCAACAAATGCCAGTGTAGCCCCTCCAGTAGTGTCTGCATCCCCTTCCGCAAAATGCAGGTAGGCTCCCTACGTCGCGCATTCCTGGAGGGATTCGCTCCTTTCTGCATCTGCCAGCGGCCAACCGCTCGCCTCTCGCTCCGTCCCCCGTCCCCTCTCACCTCGCGCCCTCCACCTCGGCTACCTGCCCCTCCCTCCCGAGCTCCACCGCCGCTTCCTCGATCCCCGTCTCCTGGACTCCGCCCGCGTCTCCTCCGAGATCCGGCGGCGACCTCCCTCTCTCCCGTGGCAGATCCGAACAGAGCTGCGGCGGAGGCGGAGAAGGCAGTGTGTCACACCTGATTTTCCGAAGAAAACCAAATGCATCTCATATGTGCGCCAGGATCAAGTTTACACACATATGATAGACGTCATGAGTGAAATATCAATAAACAGCAATAAAATCGTACAAGAGTTAAACCATTACATTATCTCTTTATTACACTCAGACGTTAGACTCGAAGGTCTTTACAACGATCAAACGATAACTATGAAGACGCAACTCCATCTTCATCTTCCACGGCATCCGACCGGGGGGCACGCAAGCCTCGAACTCCTCGTAGTCGGCCGAAGTGCTCTTCTCCGTTGTTCTTCTCGAACGGCGGGTAAGCAAGGGTGAGCACACTTATGGTTGGATCTCAGCAAGTGGGGGAAAGATGCAAGGCCATCAAGGATAGGCTAAGAGTTTTGCTGCGGTTAGCATTTTAATGTTGGTCAAATTTTATTAGCAAGCACCTAATTACTAGGTGTAAGTTTATACCAACCCACTTAAGCATTTAGGAAAGCATCTTCTCTCAAAAACCACAAGAAACTACGATTTAATTCCATCTTCAAGTTTATTAATCATGTGAGGGTCCAGGCCGCTCTTGACCGTGAGCACGGCTGATCGATCAGTTTTACACTCTGCAGAGGTTGTACACTTTACCCACAATTCGTGTTCCCCATGTCGCCCGGGTTGATCAGACCCTTAAACACTTCCGAGGTGAGTGGCTAGGGGTCCACTACGAAGCCTTTACAAAGATATGCGAAGACCAACAACCCACGACGATTCTGACTCGGGCGGACCATAACCCTCCCTAGTGGTCGGCACCTTAGCAAAGGCTGCTACCCCAAAAGAACCGGGCTATACCCCTGCAACCCCGAGCCCCCTGTGTTCCTTTCGGATAAGGCCACCAGTACAATCACACACCTAATTAGTTGGCTAAGCCAGAGCCATATGGACTGTGGTTGCACTGTTTTCCTGGGTGGTTCTCCATGTTCCGATTAAACCATATGATCTTGTTATTAACCATAAGCACACACACATATATCACCAAAGGTTATCATGATCAACATTCATCATTTTGTAAAAGATTCATTTTAACCAACCCAAGGTATAGCAACTAAGCATTTCTACCCAAAACATTTGTTTAAAAGGGGTTGTCCAAGGTAAAGGGGATAAAATTCTAGTCATGTCCTTAAACAGGTAATTTTCACATCAAGTTTATGCATAGAAACATTTAAATGTAAACTTAGTTATCATGCAATTGTTAGGACAAAGAAGAATATGCAGAGGGAGAAGTCCACTTGCCTTCCTTGCTTAAACACTGGAGTTCTTCTTCAAACACTTGCTCTTGATCCACTTCAATTGGCTGCTCACTTGAAACTGGCATGATGTCTACGAACACACAAGAAAGCATACAATAAACAAAACAATACACCAAGCATGAAAAGCTTAAAGAGAAGACAAGGGTTGGCTCTAGGAACTATCGGAAGCTTTGGATGATCACAAACAAGAGCTAGCTATGTGCTTGGTATCTTTTAGTTAAGTAAAATCATGTGTATAGGTTATTTCAAAGAAATACCCTATTAATAATTAAGCGAGTTATATTTGTATTTAAAAGACGATGTAAGCCTAGTTCAATTTTATTTATAAATATTCAAGTTTAACTTATACAAATTAAACATTTTAATTCAAAAGAAGCATGTAAAAGCATCTAGGCGCTTATCTTTATATTTCGAGTTATTCTAACCAAATTACAATTTAAAAACACATTTATATTCATATTAATCAAATTAACAATTTAATTAAGAAAACTCGAGATAAACCTATATTGCTTTTATTTAGGAAGTAAATTGCATAAACATTACTCAAATTAAGTTTGATTATAAAAAACAAGGTAACATCTAATTAGCTTTTAATTATAAGAAATATTTAACTAGTATTAAGCATATTAACTTTCTTATGAAAACACGTGTTGAACTCTAACTAGATTTTAATTAGAAAAGCATGCATAATAAGATTTAATCATATTAATCATTTAAATAAATTATAAATCAATGAACATGTACAACATTAGTCCTATCACGTAGTTTTAGTTGATATGAGCCTAACGCAACTTGAAACTGTGGAAACGGAGCTAAAACGCACAAGATACGACCAAAACAAGGTCCTAGAACTGACAGGCTTGAAAAGACGGTCGCGTGGACACCAAGAACGCTTAAATTGGAGTTAGGACGGAAAAGATATGGCTAAAACAAGGTTCAGGGGCTTTTCTGTGAAGAAACAGGGCTTCCAGGGGCTTAACTGCAATAAACCAGGGGCTAAAACATAATTACACATATAAACCCAAGGTTTATAGTGTAAAAGATCAAGAATGGGCCTCTGATGGGAAGAACTAAAAAGGACAGGGGCTTAAACGTTGAAAACGGACCTAACCGAAAGGATTTCTATAGGTGGAAGGGCATGGTTGTGAATTCGGAGACCGGGAGGT
This sequence comes from Cenchrus americanus, assembly GCA_947561735.1. Classification (NCBI taxonomy): domain Eukaryota; kingdom Viridiplantae; phylum Streptophyta; class Magnoliopsida; order Poales; family Poaceae; genus Cenchrus; species Cenchrus americanus. Next base: position 16,425,014 of record OX387241.1, read on the forward strand.
CCTTTTTGCAAAAACGCCCAGGGCGGCCGGCGGGTTAGCCGTGGAGGCGCCACGTGGCGGGCCGCAATTGGTCGGGCCGACGCGATGCCGACGCGGGGCCGATGCAAGGCCCGTGGACCGACGCTCGTGGACTTGGTCCGCCGGTCCACGGTGTCTAAAGGGGTGTGCCCCCCTTTTGATCCGGGGCCGTCCGCGCCGATCGGACGGCCCCGGTCGCACGCGGCGAGGAGGTGACCGGCCCGCGGCGGCGCCGGCGGATGGCGCGGCGGCGGCTCGCCGGAGGAGGGCCAAATGGGGCTCCCGTGCACCATATTTGACGCGGTTTGGACCAGGAGGAAGAGAAGAACGGCGCGAAGCTCACCAGGGGGTTGTTGACGGCGGTGGCGTGGTGTAAACGACGTGCAGCGAAGAGGGGCGGACGAGATCACGGGCGCTCGTCGGGGAGGTGGTTGCGGCCTCGGCTGCGCGCCTTCGAGGGTAGGGACGGCGTCCTGGGGGTCCTGCGAGTGCAACGGGAGAAAGAGATGGGTGAGAGAAGGGCGGACGACGGCGGGAGATGTAGTTGCGGAGGAGATCGAACTTGGGCGGCCGAGCCTCGGTGGCGGTGGGGTGGCTCGGTCCGGCGGGGAGGAGAAAGGTTCAGGGGCGCCGGGTCCTCGTGCGAACGGCGCAGACGTCGGTCGAAGATGAGGAGGAACCGAGGACTCGTTCACCGGCGGCGGGGAGCGCGGATGGCCGGTGATGGCGCGGCGGCGGATTTCCCTGGCGGCGGCGCGTGCGAGAATGGAGAGGTGCGCGAGCGGTGTGGAAAAGAGGAAAAGGGCGAGGCAGGGCTCGGCCTCGGCTCTTGTAGGGGGAAGGGAAGGAGAGGGGGCGCTTGCCGGGGAGGTGGCGGCCATCAATGGCCATGAGGGCCTGCGGCCTTCAATGCCATCAAGGGGCGGCTCTTGATGAGGGGAAACAGAAGGAATAAAGGGAGAAGACGGCGGCCGGATGGTTTTATTGTGCCTTGATAGCGAGCTCAAGGGAGGGGGAGGCGCAGGAGGCGCGGGCAATGGCCGGCGGCGCGCCTGGGCGTGATGCGGGGAGAGGAACCGGAGGTGGGAGGAGGGGCTGACGGGCGGGCCCCACTTGCAGCGGGTGAGAGAGGGGAGAAGAGGGGGCGGGGTTCTGGGCCGCGTGGGCCGGAAGCGGGGATGGGCCGCGGGGTAGGGAGATGGGTTGGGTTTGTTTTTTTCTTTTCTTTTCAAATGCTTTTCAAATCTTTTTCAAACCCTTTTTAAATTCAAATCTTTTACACAAATTTTCACAAGTATTTTAAGACTTTTAAAACCACACCATGGCCAAAACTCATGCATTCAAATCATGATGCACAAGCACTTATTGCTTCTAAATTATTAAAATGATATTTAAATATTTTTAAGGCCAAATTTATTTGATAATTTAATTAATCCTTAGAAAATAAAAATCTAAAACTCCTTGTTGCTTACATTAATTTAGTGATGGAAAATTAGGGTGTTACAAATCTACCCCCTTAAAAAGAATCTCGTCCCGAGATTCGGAGAGATTGGAAAAGAAACTAAGGGAACGCTTCTATAAGCTCATCTTGCATGCTGAGTTCTTCTGGTAGTCACAGCTTCTTCTCTTATTTTCCTTCATCTTGATTCACTTTTCCTTCTTGGACGGGGCAGTCGTGGCAACTTCAATCCTATCTCCTTGTGGGCTGGTCAAGAGCACTGACTTCTTGGCACACAGAATTATTCCATCACATTCGCCTAACCAATCCATTCCAAGTATCACATCTATTCCACTAGATGTAAGTACTACTAGATCAGCTTGAAAATCTATTCCCCTGATCTTAAGATTGTCTCGTGGGCATACATGAGTAGACTTCATTTCACCATTCGGGAAACCAATCAACAAATGTGTCTTCATAGAACTCATAGGTATATTAGGCTTTACCACAAATTGTTCAGTACTGAATGAATGTGATGCTCCGGAATCAAATAGAATCGTTATAGGCATAGAGTTGATAGGAAACGTATCTAGCACAATACCAGGAGCGTCTTGAGCTTGTTCAGCTGTCACGTGGTTCACTCTGCCACGCACGTAATTCCGTTGACCCTTGTTGATCTGAGAATTTGCACTTCCATGGTGTATATGAGATGATGGTTGTCCGAATCTTTGACTGTTGCCTTTCTGGGGAGTCTAGATGTTACGGGTAGATGCTGGCATACCGTTCCAATTCTCCACAACTGAAACAACCATTAGAGTGAACTTGAGAGTTGTTTCTCATTAGTGCACCTAAGCGATCTCGATGATGATTTGGAACATGTGGTGTTTGTTGGCTGAAATGTTGGAACTGCTGGGTTGAATGCTGCAACCGAGAATTTTGCAAATAATTTCCACTTGATCCACCAGAACTAAACTGAGAACTCTATGATGAGTTGAAGCGGGGACATGCGTTGCTGATTGTCCATGTGTTTGGAACTTGCGCTTCTGTTCACCCAGTTCCACAAGTTTATTCTCTAGACCTATGTTTTGTTTAGTAATGTTGTGAAGTCCGAGAAGCTGTGACTCTGTAGCTGATAATTGAGTGGCCCTATCAGACCATCCAGGAAGCGTTCTTGCCTCTTTGGGTTGGTATTAACTTGATCCGGTGCATAGCGGGACAATTGAGTAAACTTGTCTAGATACTCGTTAACTGACATATTGCCTTGCTTTAGAGCGAGGAACTCCCTTTGCTTAAGCTTGATGTACCAGACGGAATGTGGTGTACGTGAAAATGATCCTTGAACTTCTGTCAGGTGATGGTGTTAGGTGTAGCATGTGCGACAGTGTACGCATTCCATCATTCAGCTGTTAATTCTTCCAAACATTTTGTTGAATACCAGATCATCTCTCGACTAGTGCATTGCGTCATCTTCAACTTCTTGATGACAGTCTTTAATCAATCATCAGCATTCAATGGATCGGTTGAGTGGGAGTATGTGGGAGGATGGTGGCTCATGAATTCCTTTTGCTTGTCCACTGGTGCTGGTGGTGGCTGACTTCACTGAGCTTGAATGTTTTGAATAGTGGCAGTCAGGTTTTGGATTAGCTGCATCTGAGTGACAAGGAACTGTTGCGTTACTGGATCCATTGTTGGGTTGAGGGGTGGGGGTGATGCTTGAGTCTGCTGATTAGCAATATGAGCACAGACAACAGATAGAATGTCTTGACCTTCTCCTGACCTGATGCTTAACATCTGATTGTTAGAGAAAGATATTTCAGGTAGGAATAGTGAACTAATGCATGGTGAGATGAACTCAAAAAGATGAAACAACTTGAACTTCCAATTTAAGACAAATTCTCATCCTGAGATTCACAAAGGCTAGCATGAGACAAGAGTTCGGGTGTTTAGCATCCAACACTGCTTATCTTGCTTCCATATAATTCGTTTTACAGAAGCTCCATATACATAATTATTTATTCACTTTATAAATAAAACACCTCATGACATATTCAATCTAAATTCATTTGTAACTCGTCCATTCCTTTTCTCGATTCTATTGATTTGTCTTTGTAGGATTTTTCTTCTTTTCTTGATAAAGTTATTTGAATAGAGCTGGATCGACTCCATAATTTGTTTCTTTTCCTAAGCTTAGCCATCTCGAATCATACTTCGGGTCCTCATACACAACTTTTAATATTCTTCTCCATTTGATCCCAGGCTTCTTGGGTATTGATTTGCTTATTTTGTCTCCGCTGAGCTTTCTTCTCATATCGGTCAACACGTTTCTTAGGACACCTGCTAATAAAATGTCCATGATCCTTACAGTAGAAACAAGCTCCATTTTCTTTAATGTTTCGACGATTGCGTGGTGGATCTTCACTCTCATGTTCTGATCCTTGAGTCAAATGGTAAAGATGTGAATTGTTCTCATGTTGCTCTAGAAAATTCATTTTCCTCTTCTTACTTCGATTTTCCGTAGTTTGCTTTCTAACTCAATAGCTTTGTTGATGACATCTTGCAAACTAGAATATTCATGTAACTTTACTTTACTCGAAGGTCTTCATTCAACCCTTGAGGAAATGTTCTCGTTTCTTTTTATCACTTTCAGACGATCTTGGTGCGTGCATAGATAATTGAATAAATTTATCCCTATACTCATTCTCTTGTCATTTGCCCTTGCTTCAAGTTAAGGAACTCCTTCCTTTTGAGCTTCATCGTACTTACAGGAATAAAGTGTGTTATAAAGTTGTCCTTGAATTCTTCCAAACAATACTTTGTGGTTGCTCATGTTCGTAGATGTAAGAATTCCACCATTCTGAGGCTGCTCCTACAAGTTGTCCTGATGCAAACAGAACTTTCTCTCTATCGTTGCATTGCACCAAGTCTAGCTTCTGTTCAATTGTTGTGATCCATTCATCAGCTTCTAGGTGATCCATAGTGTTAGAGAACATAGGTGGCTTAGTATTCCAGAACTTTGTATGTGTATCCTCCGGGTTTGGATATGGTGATACATACTGATCACATCCAAGGTTGTAACTACTATCATTGCTCTTGTCTTGGTTTCCTTTTTCCATCTGGTTAGTGGACAAAGATCAAGATCAGAAGAGAACAAGGATAAATAAATTAAAAAGTGGTAGAATTCTTGATATCATATCCATCTTTTCTTGTTTGTAGTAATTGTACCCAAATTTTGGTAGAGAGGGGAATATCAGGGGGTAACAAAAGAAAATTAATCATCTTTTCTTCAACTTCTTTCATGTGTTGATGTCTTCATATGCTTGTAGGTTTCTTGTTGTTGATGTTGGTGTTGCTTCTAAACTTTGATCTTCTGACATCCTCCAACCAACTCGAATGGCAGATAAGGATAATCCAGATTTGAACCCAATCTATCCCTATTAACCTAACAATTTATTTCTTGTTGCATTTGTGGCCATCACTCCACAATACAACTCACTCAATCAAAATTCCAAGTCAATCATGTGTTCAAACAACAAACATCAACACAACGTTCGTCCTCACAGAAACGTTTCTATCGAAGTTGATAAGGGGTAGACAATCTAAGAATTTATATCAGAAAACCTCGGTGGTAGATCCAGCTGACAGAACAAGAACTGAACTCAGTATAGATCAAAACAAAACGATGTGTTTTAACAAGACAAGGTTAAATTAGTTTTTATACGTAAAATAAGTCAATTTTGAAGGATGACAGGCTTTCTAGAACATGAATCCTTACTTTTCGACCATTTCTAACTTAAGGCTGCGTCCTACAGTCATTACTGCTCTGATACCACTCTGTCACACCTGATTTTTCGAAGAAAACCAAATGCATCTCATATGTGCGCCAGGATCAAGTTTACACACATATGATAGACGTCACGAGTGAAATATCAATAAACAGCAATAAAATCGTACAAGAGTTAAACCATTACATTATCTCTTTATTACACTCAGACGTTAGACTCGAAGGTCTTTACAACGATCAAATGATAACTATGAAGACGCAACTCCATCTTCATCTTCCAGAGGCATCTGACTGGGGGCACGCAAGCCTCGAACTCCTCGTAGTCGGCCGAAGTGCTCTTCTCCGGTGTTCTTCTCTCGAACGGCGGGTAAGCAAGGGTGAGCACACTTATGGTTGGAGCTCAGCAAGTGGGGGAAAGATGCAAGGCCATCAAGGATAGGCTAAGAGTTTTGCTGCGGTTAGCATTTTAATGTTGGTCAAATTTTATTAGCAAGCACCTAATTACTAGGTGTAAGTTTATACCAACCCACTTAAGCATTTAGGAAAGCATCTTCTCTCAAAAACCACAAGAAACTACGATTTAATTCCATCTTCAAGTTTATTAATCATGTGAGGGTCCAGGCCGCTCTTGACCGTGAGCACGGGCGATCGATCGGTTTACACTCGCGAGAGGTTGTACACTTTACCCACGGTTCGTGTTCCCCATGTCGCCGGGTTGATCGGACCCTTAAACACTTCCGAGGTGAGTGGCTAGGGGTCCACTACGAAGCCTTTACAAAGATATGCGAGAAGACCAACAACCCACGACGATTCTGACTCGGGGCGGACCATAACCCTCCCTAGTGGTCAGCACCTTAGCAAAGGTCGCTACCCCAAAAGAACCGGGCTATACCCCCGCAACCCCGAGCCCCCTGTGTTCCTTTCGGATAAGGCCACCAGTACAATCACACACCTAATTAGTTGGCTAAGCCGAGCCATATGGACCGTGGTTGCCCGTTTTTTCCGGGTGGTTCTCCATGTTCCGATTAAACCATATGATCTTGTTATTAACCATAAGCACACACACATATATCACCAAAGGTTATCATGATCAACATTCATCATTTTGTAAAAGATTCATTTTAACCAACCCAAGGTATAGCAACTAAGCATTTCTACCCAAAACATTTGTTTAAAAGGGGTTGTCCAAGGTAAAGGGGATAAAATTCTAGTCATGTCCTTAAACAGGTAATTTTCACATCAAGTTTATGCATAGAAACATTTAAATGTAAACTTAGTTATCATGCAATTGTTAGGACAAAGAAGAATATGCAGAGGGAGAAGTCCACTTGCCTTCCTTGCTTAAACACTGGAGTTCTTCTTCAAACACTTGCTCTTGATCCACTTCAATTGGTCGCTCACTTGAAATCGGCACGATGTCTACGAATACACAAGAAAGCATACAATAAACAAAACAATACACCAAGCATGAAAAGCTTAAAGAGAAGACAAGGGTTGGCTCTTGGAACTATCGGAAGCTTTGGATGATCACAAACAAGAGCTAGCTATGTGCTTGGTATCTTTTAGTTAAGTAAAATCATGTGTATAGGTTATTTCAAAGAAATACCCTATTAATAATTAAGCGAGTTATATTTGTATTTAAAAGACGATGTAAGCCTAGTTCAATTTTATTTATAAATATTCAAGTTTAACTTATACAAATTAAACATTTTAATTCAAAAGAAGCATGTAAAAGCATCTAGGCGCTTATCTTTATATTTCGAGTTATTCTAACCAAATTACAATTTAAAAACACATTTATATTCATATTAATCAAATTAACAATTTAATTAAGAAAACTCGAGATAAACCTATATTGCTTTTATTTAGGAAGTAAATTGCATAAACATTACTCAAATTAAGTTTGATTATAAAAACCGAGGTAACATCTAATTAGCTTTTAGTTATAAGAAATATTTAACTAGTATTAAGCATATTAACTTTCTTATGAAAACACGTGTTGAACTCTAACTAGATTTTAATTAGAAAAGCATGCATAATAAGATTTAATCATATTAATCATTTAAATAAATTATAAATCAATGAACATGTACAACATTAGTCCTATCACGTAGTTTTAGTTGATATGAGCCTAACGCAACTTGAAACTATGGAAACGGAGCTAAAACCACAAGATACGACCAAAACAAGGTTCTAGAACTGACAGGCTTGAAAAGACGGTCGCGTGGACACCAAGAACGCTTAAAACGGAGTTAGGACGGAAAAGATATGGCTAAAACAAGGTTCAGGGGCTTTTCTGTGAAGAAACAGGGCTTCCAGGGGCTTAACTGCAATAAACCAGGGGCTAAAACATAATTACACATATAAACCCAAGGTTTATAGTGTAAAAGATCAAGAATGGGCCTCTGATGGGAAGAACTAAAAAGGACAGGGGCTTAAACGTTGAAAACAGGACCTAACTGAAAGGATTTCTATAGGTGGAAGGGCATGGTTGTGAATTCCGGAAACTGGAGGTCCTTTTTGCAAAAACGCCTGGGCGGCCGGCGGGTGAGCTGTGGAGGCGCCACGTGGCGGGCTGCGATTGGTCGGCTGACGCGATGCTGACGCAGGGCTGATGCAAGGCCCGTGGACCGACGCCTGTGGACTTGGTCCACCGGTCCACGGTGGACCGATCTAAAGGGGTATGCCCCCCCTTTGATCCGGGGCGTCCGCGCCGATCGGACGGCCACCCGGTCGCACGCGGCGAGGCCGGCGGGGAGGCGGCCGGCCCGCGCGGCGGCCGGCGGATGGCGCGGCGGCGGCGGCTCGCGGAGGAGGGCCAAATGGGGCTCCCGTGCACCATATTTGACGCGGTTTGGACCAGGAGGAAGAGAAGAACGGCGCGAAGCTCACCAGGGGGTTGTTGACGGCGGTGGCGCGGTGTAAACGACGTGCAGCGAAGAGGGGCGGGCGGGATCACGAGCGCTCGTCCGGGAGGTGGTTGCGGCCTCGGCTGCGCGCCTTCGAGGGCAGGGACGGCGTCCTGGGGGTCCTGCGAGTGAAACGGGAGAAAGAGATGGGTGAGAGCAGGGCGGACGGCGACGGGAGATGTAGTGGCGGAGGAGATCGAACTTGGGTGGCCGAGCCTTGGTGGCGGTGGGGTGGCTCGGTCCGGCGGGGAGGAGAAAGGTTCAGGGGCGCCGGGTCCTCGTGCGAACCGGCGCGGACGTCGGTCGAAGATGAGGAGGAACCGAGGACTCGTTCACCGGCGGCGGGGGGAGCGCCGGATGGCCGGTGATGGCGCGGCGGCGGATTTCCCTGGCGGCGGCGTGTGCGAGGATGGAGAGGTGCGCGAGCGGTGTGGAAAAGAGGAAAAGGGCGAGGCAGGGCTCGGCCTCGGCTCTTGTAGGGGGAAGGGAAGGAGAGGGGGCGCCTGCCGGGGAGGCGGCGGCCATCAATGGCCATGAGGGCCTGCGGCCTTCAATGCCATCAAGGGGCAGCTCTTGATGAGGGGAAACGGAAGGAATAAAGGGAGAAGACGGCGGCCGGGTGGTTTTATTGTGCCTTGATAGCGAGCTCAAGGGAGGGGGAGGCGCAGGAGGCGCGGGCAATGGCCGGCGGCGCGCCTGGCTGTGATGCAGGGGATAGGAACCGGATGTGGGAGGAGGGGCTGACGGGCGGGCCCCACTTGCAGCGGGTGAGAGAGGGGAGAAGAGGGGGCGGGGTTCTGGGCCGCGTGGGCCGGAAGCGGGGATGGGCCACGGGGTAGGGAGATGGGTTGGGTTTGTTTTTTTCTTTTCTTTTCAAATCCTTTTCAAATCTTTTTCAAACCCTTTTAAAATTCAAATCTTTTACACAAATTTTCACAAGTATTTTAAGACTTTTAAAACCACACCACGACCAAAACTCATGCATTCAAATCATGATGCACAAGGACTTATTGCTTCTAAATTATTAAAATGATATTTAAATATTTTTAATGCCAAATTTATTTGATAATTTAATTAATCCTTAGAAAATAAAAATCTAAAACACCTTGTTGCTTACATTAATTTAGTGATGGAAAATTAGGGTGTTACACATTGCAGGAGGAGATGCGGAGGCGTGGCGGAGGTCCTCCGCGACCGCGTCGGCATTAGTGTCGGCGGAGCGCACGAGGGCGGCGAAGACCCTGAAGGCGTGGCGGAGGTCCTCCTCGACCGCGTCGGCGTTGGCGGAGCGCACGAGGGCGACGAACTCCGACAGGTTGATGCAGCTCAACGCACGATATCTGGCCGTCGTCGTCAGCGTCGGAGGGGCAGGAGGAGGGTGGCGCTGCGCTGGCGGTGGAGGAGAGGGGAGGACGAGCCCGCGCGGAAGCTGCTACTGTTGCCGGCGGTGGGCGAAGACGCGACGCAGGCGGAGATGTGGCAGGCGGAGCTGCGACAAGTGCGGCGGAGCTCGATTTGGGAGGTGGAGGTGGGGCGCTCCTCCTCGCCGAGAGCCGGCAGTGCCGGCCCCTACTCCGCTGGATCCGGAGGTGGAAGAGGAGGAGCTGGAGGCGGCACACCACGAAGGAGGCTGTCGCGGGCCCCAGCGGCGGCGGCAATCTGCGGCCGCGACGGGAGAGCGGCATAGCAACGTGCAAGCTGCAGCGGCGACGGGCTCGATTCTCTCCTTATCTTCTCGCGGGAATCAACGGCCACCGGGATGCGGGCGCTGGTTGCGGGTCGTTGCTGGAGATGTCTTCGTTTTGCAGCACCTATTCCTTCTCTTTCTTTTCTTCATAGCGGATGCAGATGCAGAATGTCGCTGGAGACCGTCTCAGTCGCTTGATTGAACAGCACGTGCTGCTGCTCATATAGTGTCCAATCATTTGTGTACACGTTACAAATATGATGCTGAGCTGATTCACATCATCAATTTGGCTTCTACAAGGTCATGGAAGTATGGAATGTCCCGAGGTAAGTAGGATAGATTACTACCGTTGAAACTATATGCACAATGGGGTGAGAGGATTAAATGAGCACAGATGTTGCTTTTTGATATCTCTGTAACCTCACATCACCGAAAAGAATCGCACAAATTTCTCCACAAACAGAAAGGCAGCGAACAATTCGTCACCGCGAATATATGAGATTATATGCATGTGTTTGCAATTATAAGAGATTATATGCGTTTTTGGATAAATTTAATGAGGATATAAGAAGACACATATGGCCGTCCCTCGTTAAATCAAGGTTGACTAAAATCAAGGGATAATAACCTAACCTTGAGAAGGCAATATGGGGGTACCCAAATATGGGTTAAGGGGAGGTTACCGACAATAATTCTTTGTATTATGAAAAAAAAGATAATTCCTTATATTTTGAAAAATGATAAAATTTTACAATCCCTTAATTCAAAGATGGAGAGAGTAGCATCCCCAGGTTCAAAGTAGGATTTCATTTTCATTTAAACACAATTGCAATGCGCAAACAGCTGGGTTAGACCCTTTTCTCCAACATTTAATTTGACAGTGCTGCTACCTACCATATAATATTGTACAATGATTTCCACTAAAAAACAAAAGCAAAGGAAATGGCCAATCATCTGTGTGCAGGCGATTAGCACGATCAATTTGGCTTCTACAGACCTCCGAGGAAGTCTCTGGATAGACTACATTTCTTTTTCGTTTTTGAATATATACATCACATTCTGTAAAAAATTATGATACATGCATAGGATGCACTCAATGTGTACGACTTTGTCCGCAAGATGTATTAGAAATGATACCTTGAGATGTATGTATATAAAGCCAAGCAAATTGCCTCCGCGTCAAGAACCAAAGCCTCTCCATACACCCTCAAAGAAAAGCTAGCTATTCATGGTAGGAACCTCAAAAATAACAACCTCCATGGTATCAGTAGCTGAACCTATATCAGTGTAACATCACTAACACACAACACCACACATTCACATAAAAGTTGGTTTTGAGATTCTACGAGAAAGATTAATCCATTTGAGAGTACCATTTAAAAAATTCAAGCGTTTGGAGGGTATTCTAGCAAAAGTTCAAAAATAATCCAGACATTTGGTCACTCAGTGCGTACGCAGAAGCAGCATCACGCTCGAGTGATGGCTACACAATACAGAGAACGACTTTTCATTGGGCCTACCAGTATTCCTCCAACGTGTCGCAGGGCCATGCCGTGGCCCCACGGAAAATCCAGCCGCAGCCAATCAAATATCGAGGAATTGGATGGGGTGTTGCCAACGGGCCAATCGCCTCCCAGATAAGGCCTGCAGGTCGGCCCCCACGTCTACACTAAAAGCGGAAAGTACACTTGGCATCGCGGCCGAGGTCCCCGAAAAAGAACCCATGCTGGGCCATGGTCCTCACTCATGCACCTGCCCTAATCGGATGATATTTTCTGGCGATCTTGTCACGCTACGATCCCTTCTGAGATTCCGTCCAGCAAGGTAGGAGCACCTAGCTTTCTGTGAAGTTTTCTTGGGATCACTCCACCGAGAGGAACGCCGCGCTTGTGTCGGCGGCGGCACATGATGAGCGGCTCGAAGGCGGCGGCAGCGGCCGGCGCCGCCGTGGGCGGCAAGGCCGCGCGCGCCTGCGACAGCTGCCTGAGGCGGCGCGCACGGTGGTACTGCGCGGCCGACGACGCCTTCCTGTGCCAAGGCTGCGACGCGTCGGTGCACTCGGCCAACCCGCTCGCCAGGCGGCACGAGCGCCTCCGCCTGCGCCCGACGTCGCCGCTCTCGGCGCTCGATGGCGGCGCGCCGTCGACGTCGTCGAAGAAACGCCAGCAGGTCGCGCCGGCGTGGTCGAGGCGCAAGGCGCGTACCAGGAGGCCGCAGGTCAAGAGCGTCGGGCAGCTGTTGTCGAGGAAGCTCATCGTTGTGCCGGAGGTAACCACCGAGTCGTCGGAGGAGCGGAAGGCCGAGGAGGAGTCGGAGGAGGCGGAGGAACAGCAGTTGCTGTACTGCGTTCCGACGTTCGACCGCGCCCTCGCCGAGCTCTGCTCGCCCCCGCCGATCGAGGACTCGTCGGCAGCCGCCCCATGCTGCGGAGAGGACGCCGACGCCGACGTTGGCATGGAGCATGCAAGGGCGCCACCGGTGGTTGCAGAGTCCCCCGTGCAGCAGCTCCCGGACAGCTTTGCTGGCTTCGGCCCGACGGACGCCGAACTCAGAGAGTTCGCCGCGGACATGGAAGCGCTCCTCGGCCAAGGTCTCGACGACGGCAACGACCTCGACTCATCGTTCTACATGGAGAGCCTAGGACTAATGACGACGCCGGCGGAAGACGGCGAGCGGGTAGTAAAGATGGAGCTCGACGCCAGCGTGGTCTCCCATGGCGCGCGAGATGACGCTCTCGGTCGTCGTAGCCCTTCGGAGGTGAAGCCGGAGGAATCGGCCGAGGTACTGGACATAATAGAATTCAACTGCAGCTCGCCCACGTTGATCGATAATGACGAGGACTATACTGTTTCGAACAGAAGGCGTCGGAGGCAAGCAACGGCGTCGCCGTGGACGCTCAGTTCTTGAAGAGGAGCCTAGATCTCAGACTCGACTACGAGGCCGTCATCGAGAGCTGGGGGAGCTCGCCGTGGACCGATGGCCAGCGCCCGGACGTCCACCTCGACCACTTCTGGCCCCATCACGCCCACCACTCGGTACGTGATTTCCTTGCGAATTCACGCTGCTCGTCGTCGATTGATCGCGCATGTAATTGGGTTCGTGTGTGGTTGTTGCGTGGTGTGCAGGGGGTGTGGATGGCCGGAGGAGGACGGCTATTAGGTGGGGAAGCGTTGACGCCACGGCTGGGGATGGGCGGCGGCGGGCGGGAGGCACGGGTGTCGCGGTACCGGGAGAAGCGGCGGACGAGGCTGTTTGCCAAGAAGATACGGTACGAGGTGCGGAAGCTGAACGCGGAGAAGCGGCCGCGGATGAAGGGCCGGTTCGTGAAGCGCCCGGCTGCCGGAGGAGCCGGACCCGCTGCCGCCGCCGCGCCGTGCGCGGTAACTAGCTGATGATGAACCGGTCAGGCCGCGCCCGTGTTGCCGAGCGCGTTGACGTCGTTGCACTTGCAGACTGCATCGCGCAGGGTCCTGTGAGGCACCGCATCACGGGCTCGGCATGAAATTACGGGTGCATCAGAATTTGTCGAAGCTCCTTTAGTTAGTTGGTTCTTCCCTTCACAAATCACAACTGTTGCGTTCCTCCTCTCCTCAATCATTTCTGCATCTGTGATTGAGGATGGGGACAAAATAGTGTTGTACATTTGTACGTTGGTGTTCACCCGTTTTCTTATGCTAGACATCTAGAACAGTTCGCAGAACAAACCTAAAACACCACATGTGTAAATTGCACGCATATTGTAATTTAAGCCACACGTGTAAATTTCATGTAAATAATAGTGAAATCTATTATTTGCAGCAACCTTTTGTTATCGCATAATTAAGCCACGGACTGGATTCACTCAAGAAATAAAAGTTGATGAGACACTTGGTTTACGTTTCAAAAGGTGAGGGCAGCACTGAAATCGGCTATTTCGCCTTTGAACAACATAATTCTTAGACACATCTAACTTGAATATAATGTTTGTTTCAACACATCACCAAATAAAAGTTTGATTTAGTGTTCTTTTCAAAAGTAGTTTACATGTATATAATATATAAATTCTTTTGAAATGTCGAATTAATTAGAAATCAAAGGCAAAAAAAAGTACATATACCATAAGTGAATCAACTTTGCCAGAAAAGATGGAACAGTACTTGCCTCCACCGGGTGGGTGTGTTGCTCTTACTTTGGTAATGGGCTGAAGTGGGCTGATCGTGGGACCAGGTTTATGGTGACTTTTTTTTCATTTTATATATCTTTTAATTAATTAGTCCCCTCAAAAAAATTAATTAGTAGAAATCATGGATCTCACTGTTATTTGTGTCGGTACAATGGCTCCGACAATCCACCAAAGGGTAGGCGATGGTGGTAGATTGTGTGGAGAAGTAGCCGGATCAGGAGCAAGATGGTAACGTGGGAACACAAAGACCAAGGGATTTATTTATACAGGTGCGGGCCATCAAATTGATGTAACACCCTACGTCCTGTTTGGTGGATTGTATTGTGTCCCGCGCTCATGTATGTTGGGTGCTAGGCTCGTAAGCCAGCGGTTGGTTCTCCCGATCTATCTAGGGACCCATATATACCCCTCCTTATATAGTCTAGTGGGGTTGAGTTACATGGAAAGCCCTAGTCGATTATAATACAAAAGATCTAATCAGATTACAATTGAATATCTGGGGAGTCCCGGATGGGTTCCACCGACTACGTATTTATGGTACCCAGGGGTATATCCCCCATAGCATCCCGAGCCTTGAGCATATTAGAATAAAATGGTAGAGAGTCTTCAAGCCTTCTGTGAAGTCTTCTACGCTTTCTCCAAAGTCCGAGTGCTTCTACCGAGTACCATGATCTATCTTCTTTACATTCACCGAAGGTGATGTGTATACACTTAGCCCCCGAGCCTTGAGCAGGATAGCATATGTTGGTCGAGGATCCAAAAAGAGCATAAGTATCGGGTCTTCATCTTCAGCTTCCGCGGACCACAAAGGTGCGCATGTCCACAATGTAAGTTTCTTTGTTGCACCTTGGATTTTTTGTCATGTTTTGCTTGCATACTGGGCTTGAATTGATTATGTGGTGTTGGAATTGTTGTTGTTTGCAGGGATGTGGTCGATCTACTCCTTGATGAGAAGGGGGTGCCCGCGTCATCCATCAGCCCGACGATACCGCAGCCGAGTGCTTTGGAGGAGCACTCTGGCGCGGCGTCTGTCACACCTGGTTTTAGAAAAACAAACCAAGTGCATACCTCTATATGTATGCCAGGATCAAGTTTCAAACACATAGTAGACAAAAGTGAATAACAGTAACAGTATCACGTAAAATAACATAAACAAACTTACAAATCTACTGGAGTTATACAGCTCAATCCTGGAAACGGAGGCACCAAACTCCACAAGCAGTCTGTTAACACCAAAATTTGGTACAGGAAGGAGTCTGGTTTGTGGGTCCAACTCGGTGAAAAAATCCGTCCGGAAGAAGGAAGGTTTCTTCAGAAAGATTCGGCAAAGGAGCCCGCGGTCGGCAATTTGCTTCCGTTCGGCAGGAAGACTGTTTGCGCTGATTTTGCGGGATTGCATGATGACGTGGCCCGAACGGAAGGGACGAATGGATGGATAAGCGATCGCACTTAGAGATAAATTAGGTATCAAATATTGTGCTCGTAGTCCATTCGAAGTCATGCCATGACAGGGTATAAATATAGGCCCTAGATGTATGTAATTGTAATCGAAACATTCTCAATACAAACCGGCTTTACGCCAAACATTCGAGTCCTAGTCGAGTCGTCGAGTTCTTCGAGAGGGTTCATCGATCCGTCGACCTCCGTAAGTACCGGCAACCTTGTATCATGTCTAGTATCATGCGGTGGATTTAGATTGTGATGCAAGTAGTCTTGTTACCATGATTAGGATCATGCGGTAGACTCAAGCTTGGTTTAAGAGGGTTTCTTGTTAGATCACGAGCCATGCAGTGGGCTAAGATCTAGCTTGGAGCTAGTTATCGGCTCTATTGGATTTTGGCAAAATCCAATGGATTCATTAAGTTACCCTGTGTTGCTTTGAGTTTTACTTTTTGTTTAAATTCATGTAACACCTCTTTGGTTTGAATCGGCTTTATATCTTTTTGATCCTTATGCGATTCAAGTTCGTATCCTTGACTTAAATAGCACGTGGATCACATGTTCCCTAATAGCCGAAACCGAATCGATCTATGTTGTTACGTGTTGCGGGTTCAAGCTTATCAAATCTCGTATAAATCTTGAAAGAACCGGGTATCACGCGGTAGATGCAGGTTTTTGGGTTGTTTTGGAGCTAATCATCCGGTGGGTTAGATTTCGATTCAATCTGATAGATTTATTCTTTTTGGTAATGTTTGTTCCTTCTTCATGGACCCCGATTCGGCTGTTCAGCCGCATTCGGTTATGCTTTCACGAGTAAAACGTGCTCGTAAGTTGTGTCTTAAGTAACGTGTGCTTTTAGCTTTCCATATTTAGATTGTATCATGCGGTGGATAGATCTATTTATGGGTGGTTGCGTGATTCCCAAATCAAGTTGTATCATGCGGTGGATAAACTTGTTTGGCTTCATGCTTGACGGGTTTTGAAGTACCTAGACACGCGGTAGACTAGTGCTTTGAACCTATGCATGCTTGTTCATTACACGTTTATGATCATGTTTTTACTTCATTTATTGTTTATTATTATCTATTCTCGAGGATCGGTTGTGGCTTTGTACACGTGTGGTTTTGTCCAAATAGAGATCGATCTATCGTCATGCTTACATCACCCGTTCGGCTATACCTTGTTTTACACTTTAAAGTTCCCGAATGGTTTCTAGTTTGCTGGCAGATAGCTTCTTATAGCTATATGTCATCTCACATGGCTTTTCTAGCCGTAAATATGGAACTGTCTGGTACCACCCGGCAAGTTCCAAGCTTTGGAATTTAACTACTTTGTCTTTTGTTAATTTTCAGGAAAAATTGACTGGCACGTCTCGGAATCTTTTCGCGTGTGAAGCTAGCTTGTTCGGCTTGCTGTGTGCTTGGCGCAGGGTGCTGATTTTGCGTCAACACACTTTTTGACACGCCCAGTGGCACACTTCAGTTGAAGATCAAGATGCCTAAAATCGGTGACATTCTGGACGTCGCCATTGAGGATGTCTCTCCAGAGCAGCTACAACAGCTGAAAGATGCTACAGATCAGTTTCGGCAAAAATGTTTGATTTCATTCAAAAAGAACAGAAGTGGCGTTCCGTATCTCAAAAACGAAATGCCCAGGGTTCTACTGTCAGGAGAGACTGACGCCACAACTCTTCAAGAGAAGGAAGAGTGCATGCAAGCGTTTCGGGATGCTGCGGAAGACGTGCTGGGAAGGCATCATAGGGCTTTCCTAGGTGTATTCAAGTAGATGATGGTGGGTGTATTTGGCCCGGGCATGGAGCAAATGTTCAGTCGGGTATCCCTCAGGGGTACTGTGCGGAGATTGGAGAGTCCAACTCTGCCCAACCAGGAGCTCAGCCACCACTATGGAGCCAACCAGTCTAGCCTCCTCCGCAGAGCGTTGGGAGCCAGCCCATCCAGCCTCCTCCACAAGGCGCTGGAGGTCAACCAGTTCAACCTCCTCTGCGGGCCGCGGAGGGCGGCCCGATCCGGCCACCTCCGCAAGGCGAAGACAGTCAACCGATTCAACAGCCGAACCCATATCAGCCCACGTATGGGGAGATGGCATTCGGTTCGTTTGGAGTTCCGCTCACGTCCACCTACAAGATTGCCCCAACTAGCAACAGATTGCAGAAGAACTTGTATGGTGGAGGTTACCACGAAGTTATGGACTATGGCGCCATCGACGCTCTCCCGAATCCGGGGTACGGAGCAGCTGCAAGAGTGCAGGAGGACGACATTCTGGTTCAGAAGATGGCCGATCTGATGCAAAATCAATTCGGCCTTAAGCCTAAAATGCAAGGACCAGCCTACACGCCTCCCTTCCTGGAGTGGTATTACAAAGTGATCCTACCGCGCAGGGTGAAGCCTCCCACGGAGTTTACGAAGTTTTCTGGGCAAGATGACATGAGTACAGTGGAGCACATTGCTCGTTATCTGATGCAGCTTGGAGAGGCCTCGGCTGATGAGGCATTCAGGGTTAGGTACTTTCCCATGTCGTTGACGGGCTCCGCATTTCAGTGGTTCACTTCTTTGCCTCCCCAGTCAGTTAACACGTGGAGGGAGCTGGAGCGAAAATTCCACGCCCATTACTTCAGTGGTAGCACAGAAAAGAAGCTCATCGACCTCACCACTTTGAAGCAGAGGCACAATGAGACGCCTTAAGAGTTCCTCAGGAGGTTCAGGGACGTCAAAGGCATGTGTTTCTCGTTGAATCTGCCAGATGATCAGTTAGCCGATATGGCCGTTGCAGGAATGCTGCCGGCCGTACGAGAAAAATTGTTTGGGATGGAGTTTGATAATCTGGGCCGGTTGTCTCAAAAGCTGTCATTGATGAGCAACCAGGCCTACGGGTTTAAGAAGGACACCAGGTTCAACAAGCAACACGATATAGCTGACATTTATAATCAGTTCCTGGAGAAGGCCGACCAGATGGAAGACTCTGACGATGATCAGGAGATAGCTACTGCTGAGATCATGTGGGGCAAGGAACCGTTGACCACGAACTACCGTTGGATCAAGCAGACCAAGGGCACATACGACTTTGACGTCACCAAAGCCGATAAGCTTTTTGAGTTCTTGGTGAAAGAAGGCCGAATCAAGTTGTCTGAAGGGCACTCTATGCTTCGGCCCGATTGGATTAAAGAAAAACGTTATTGTGGCTTCCATGACAGGAATTCCCACTCCATCAATGACTGCAGGGTCTTCAGGATGAGGATCCAGAAGGCTATCCAGGAGGGACATCTGAAGTTTGACAACAAAATGAAACTGGATGGCCATCCTTTCCCCCAGAATATGATAAGCTTCTCTGTCAACATGGTAGCTGCCGAGGAGAAGGGAAAGGTCAAGGTCTTGACGTCAGCTAGAGCAAGACAAGATGGAGCGGTGGACCCAGCACGACAAGTTACACTGGAACAGGTCCACGGAGAAGCCCCTCGCATCCTCAAGAGCCATATTGAAGTTGGGGAGTCATCTAGGGCCAACCCCAGGGTCACTACGCGCATCCTCCTCAATAAGTGGCAGCGTCAGCTAGAGAAAGAACGCTACCAGAAGCGGAGGCACGAGGAAGAGAGGCGCAGGACTGAGGAAGAAGCGCACAGGAGAGAACTGGAGCAGTACACGCGCGAACAAGAGCGTGCACATTGGGGTGCACATTCTTCACGCACTGCTGGAATGAAGGCTTGAAACTTCCTACATTGAGAAACTGCCCTGAGTGCAGTGACAGATACTTTGAGTACAGGCAGGAAACTGCCAATCGCCGATCCGTCCATGAGAGAATTGGAAGGATACATCCTAGTGACGATCGGCGTCAAAAAAAATTGAGGTCATTGATCACCCCAGAAAGAGGCAAGCTGATCAGAGATGGGCTGATCAAGAAGAAGATGAGCACGAATACATCTGGCAAGAAGGACAGTGGTGCCCGCCTGGCTTGAGAAAAAGCCAAAAGAGAAGGGTTCAGCGCTTGAGGAACCGTGAATTGAGGCAGGCGGGGATCCAGAAGAAACAAGTGTGGCGCCCAAAGGACAAACCTGAAGGATCGGGTCGTTCGGCTCCAGCGTGTATGGTATACTTTTTGCCGAATGAGTTTATGGCTTCCGCTAATCAAGTTGTGCAGGAAGAAACGTCCCTGGACGTCAATGATGATGAACAGCTGGGAGGACTGATGGCGCAACTGGTGTTAGCTAAGCAAGCCACCTTCGACAAACCGGCCAAGAATCGACACATGAGGCCGTTGTACTTGAAGGGATACGTCAATGGCAAGCCATTGACTAAGATGTTTGTCGACGGTGGAGCTGCAGTCAACGTGATGCCATACACCACCTTTAGGAAGCTTGGCATGGGCCATGGAGATTTGACGCCGACGAGCATAATCCTGAACGATTTCGCTGGGAATCCTTCAGACACCAGAGGGTGCGTGCACGTGGACTTGATGATTGGGTCCAAGACATTGCTCACTACCTTCTTTGTCATCGAGGCAAAGGAGCTTATAGCTTGCTGCTTGGGCGGGACTGGATCCATGCCAATTGCTGCATCCCATCTACCATGCATCAATAGCTCATTCAATGGGTAGATGACGATATTGAGGTGGTCCAGGCAGATGACTCAGTGAGTGTTGCAAATGTGGAACCAGCTTTCTGGGAATATCAAGGCATCGATTGTTTCTCAGGGAAAGACTAGGGTGAAGGTCCTGTTGAGCCTGTCAGCAGTGATCAACAGCCGATTCAAGCAGTCGGCTCTTATAGCAATTTTTAATGGACAATCCCATCGATGGAACTGATGGCAAGCTAGGACGAGGATTCATGTCGGCTGATAAATTGGAAGGAGTTGATATTGGAAACGGTGACAAGCCAAGGCCAACATTTATCAGTGCTAACTTGGAATCAGATTTCAGGGAGGAATTAATCAAGCTGTTGAAGGAATATAAAGATTGCTTCGCTTGGGATTATTCAGAGATGCCTGGATTAGATCGCTCCATCGTTGAGCATCGGTTGCCAATCAAGCCCGGTTTTAGGCCCTATAAGCAACCTCCCCGGAAAATCTACAAGGATGAAGTATTAGCCGATGTGAAGAAGGAAGCTGAAAGGTTACTTGACGCAAACTTCATTCGGCCATGCAGATATGCGGAGTGGATCTCTAATATTGTCCCTGTCTACAAGAAGAATGGAAAGATGAGGGTTTGCATAGATTTCAGGGACTTGAAAAGAGCTACTCCTATGGATGGGTACCCAATGCCTGTTACCGATTTATTGGTTGATGCTGCTGCTGGGCATAAAGTTATCAGTTTCATGGATGGTAATGCAGGGTACAACCAGATTTTCATGGCAATAGAGGACATATCAAAGACGGCCTTCAGATGCCCTGGCCATATAGGCTTGTTTGAATGGATAGTCATGACATTTGGGTTAAAGAATGCCGGTGCAACTTATTAGCGAGCCATGAATTACATCTTTCACGAGTTGATCGGCAAAATTGTTGAGATTTACATCGATGACATCGTGATCAAATCTTTGAATCATGATACACACTTGGAGGATGTGAAGAGAACTTTGGAATGCACCTGAAAGCATGGCTTGAAGATGAATCCGAACAAATGTGCTTTTGGGGTATCAGCTGGAGAATTCTTGGGATTCCTGGTACACGAAGGGGAGATTGAAGTTGGCAAGAAAAGCATGAAAGCTATCGACGAAGTTGGCCCTCCAACCAATCTCAAGGAGTTGCAGTCACTGCTTGGCAAGATTAATTTTGTGAGAAGGTTCATTTCAAATCTGTCGCAAAAAGTTTTGCCCTTTTCTCCATTGTTGAAGCTTAAGAAGGATCAGAAGTTCATATGGGGTGACGAACAACAAAAGACTTTTGACGAGATCAAGCAATATATGAACGAACCACCGGTGCTGGTCCCTCCGCAGTTGGATAAGCCTTTCAAGTTGTACGTGGCGGCCGAGACCCAAACCGTTGGATCGGCCCTTATTCAAGAATTTGAAGGAAAGGAGCGGGTAGTAGCATACCTTAGCCGAAAATTACTTGATCCTGAGACCAGGTATTCGGCTGCAGAGAAGCTGTGCCTATGTGTGTACTACTCGTGTACAAAGTTTCGGCACTACTTGTTGAATGCCGAATGCGTTGTATACTCCAAGTTTGATGTAATAAAACATATGTTATCTATGCCAATTTTGAATGGCAGGATTGGCAAGTGGATCTTAGCCTTATCTGAGTTTGAATTGAAGATCGAATCGGCAAAAGCTATAAAAGGTCAGATCATTGCCGATTTTATAACTGAACATCGTGATCCATCGATTGATTTGCTTGAAATTACTCCTTGGGCTTTGTTCTTTGATGGATCATCATGTGGTAAAGGTGGGGGAGTAGGGATTCTATTAATTTCACCCAGGGGTGAGATGTTTGAGTTTGCTATCCCTATCCAGCCCACTGTTACTAACAATCAAGCTGAGTACGAGGCATTGCTGCGGGGGCTTCAATATTTAAGAGAAGTCGGGGCTATTTCAGTTGAGGTTTATGGAGATTCAGAGTTGGTTATAAAGCAATTGAATGGCCAATATGAGTGCAAGAGTGATGCCTTGAGGAATTACTACGAGGAATGCAGGGAAATCTTAAAGAGTTTTCAGTTGGTAATTCTACAGCATATTCCTAGAGAACACAATGAAGAGGCAAACAGGTTGGCTCAAAGTGCTTCAGGCTATAGAGAAAGTCAAGAAGCGTTTGCCACGGAGGTATGTGTGCTGGGAATGGATCTTGCAGAGGATGATTGGAGAAAGGAGATCGTTGATTATTTAGAGGATCCATCCCGAAAGGTCTCTAGGAAACTCAGGTACAAAGCCATAAAATTTGTTCTTCTGGATGGAAGTCTATTCTACAAATCATTAGATGGGGTATTGCTGTGGTGCCTGGGTCCAGAAGAAGCAAAAAAGATGATGAGTGAGGTGCATGATGGGATATGTGGAGCTCATCAATCGGCCTACCGTATGAAATGGGTCATCAGGCAAGCTGGGTGCTTTTGGCCGACGATGTTAGAGGATTGCTTTGAGTATTACAAGGGATGTCAGGACTGTCAGAAATTTGGAAATATTCAAAGAGTTCCTGCATCAGCGCTGAATCCCATTATCAAGCCATGGCCATTCAGGGGCTGGGGTATAGACTTGATTGGCCAAATTAATCCACCATTGAGCAAGGGGCATAAATTTGTGCTTTTGGCAACGGATTATTTTACCAAATGGGTTGAGGCGATTCCACTGAAGAAGGTAACATCAGAAAACATGGTTGAGTTTGTTAAAGAGCACATTATCTATCGGTTTGGAATTCCTCAAACAATCACAACTGATCAAGGAGCCCAGTTTGTGTCCTTGGAGTTCAGGGAGTTTGCCGAAAGCATGTGGATCAAATTGTTTAATTCTTCTCCCTATTACGCCCAAGCTAATGGTCAGGCGGAGGCTTCTAATAAGATCATGATTAAGCTTATACAAAAGAAGATCGACCAGAAGCCAAGAAGGTGGCATTCGGTACTCAATGAAGCTTTATGGGCTTACCGAATGGCCCCTCATGGAGCTACAAAGACGTCTCCTTATGAATTGGTTTATGGGCACCATGCAGTTTTACCTTGGGAAATACAATCAGATTCTAGGAGAGTGGTTTTGCAAAAGGACTTAAGCTCCAAAGATTACAGTGGCTTAATGATGGACGAACTAGAGGACTTGCACATGATTCGTCTTAGAGCCCTGGGAAATATCGAAAAGAACAAGCCGCGAGTTGCCAAATATTACAACAAGAAAGTAAAAGTCGGGCAAGCTTTGCGAAGGGGATTTGGTTTGGAAAGCTTTACTGCCGATTGGAACCAAATACAGTGAATTCGGAAAATGGTCCCCAAATTGGAAGGGACCTTTTCGGGTGGTCAGATGCGTGCCCGGTAATGGCTACATGTTGAAAACTTTGCTAGGAGAGGAATTTTCTGCTGCAATAAATGGAAGATATTTTAGGAAATATTATCCTAGTATTGAAATCGATCGTTGATCACAAGCATTGGGATTACATGCATTTGATACAGAAACAGCCGGCGTTCAAGAACGAAGCTGCCTTTAGAACGGAGATTCCTAAACAGAGGGAATGGCCAATACGTAGATGTATTGCCCTTAGCACGAAACTACATTGCAAATACTTCTTGCAGGTTTATATCTAACAACCCAGTTGGTCAGGACTACGAAGGGGTGGAAGCGAAGGCCCGACGTAAGAAGCGAAAGTATGCTTCAATCCTTTTTTTCTTTGCTTCTTCAGCTTCTCCCTCTTCAGTTGTTCCAGGACCACCGTGACGGCAACTTGGAAGCTGCGGGGATGACCGTGGCTTGCTGCCTCCATCAAGCTGTCCCAAGCTGCTTTCAGGTTACTGTACCTGTCAGAAACATCTGGGACAGAGGAGCAGTTGTTAGAGACAGGGATCCGGGCGCAAGCATGGAGTCAAGGTGAAGATGAAGATGTTTACCTCCTACCGACGCCTCCAGAGTCATGCAGCACTCGCGTTCGGCTTGGCAGCGAGCGGTGATGTCCCGGAGGTCATGCTCCAGATGCCGGACGCGGCGGCGTAACTGGTGGTTGATCTTCTGCTCTGGCGTGACATCCTCTGTTTCGAAGGAGGAGTCAGAGGAGATGTATTCAGGCGTTTCTTCGGTCCCAATGATTTCCTCAGGAAGCAGATCAAGGCTAAAAGAAAAACGAAGGGGAGGTCAAGCACGAGATCACACACGAAAGCAATAAGCAAGTTAAAGGAAAACTCACTCTCTAATGGTGCGTTTCTTTGGGGTGCTGTCCTCCTTGGGCTGCTTTTCTTTGTTCATGGCCTTGGGGTTTTCTCTTCTGGAGCAGGGGAGAAGATGAGAAGTGATGGATGAGTGTGCGAGTGGATTTGCAGGGCATCTCAGCAGGCTATTTTATTGACTGAGAGAGTGCATCGGGAGTGATGACTGGCTGGCGTACGATATTGGAATACCAAGCGGCAGGGTTTTCCTCCCGAATGCGAAGGGTTTTCATTGAACAGTGCATATGGATTCCCGAATTGAGGATTTTCTGCGGGTTTTGCGCCAAGGGGCATCCGTTTTCACGTGTTCGGCTCAAGCGAGTTCCCGAATGCGTTTAAGGAAAATGAGGCTCGCAGTTGCAAACACAGAGGAATCATCACAATACAAGCATGGGAATTGAAAGTTCTTTATTTATTGCCGAAAATCAAACATCCCTAGTACAATCTAGTCAAAGAGCCTGTTTAGCACAGACTGGGGATGAGTGAGTTCGGCAATGGCATTGCCGTGGCCGTCGAGGGGCTCCAAGATGACCTCGATCTCGTCGATGTCTTCTGGCGCGCCGCCCTGGAAGCCGCGCAGCCGAGTAGAGTAGTTGACGCTGGTGTGCGTCGCCATGGCGGCCAAGCCCAAAGTGGTGCCTAGGCGGATGCCGTGGGTAGCCACCTCGTCCATGCAGTTTTCCACCGCGGCAAGGCGCTCTGCCGGCGTGTCTCCATGGGCATTCACCTTGTTAGCCAATTGCTCCACCAGCATTTTCAGCTGGTTGAGCTCGGCGTCACGGGCTGCAAAATGCAAGGCAATGGCGATTAGTATCAAAGGCTATATTGGATTTGGGAGTAGTTCCAGGGCTGTACCGTCGATGGTTGCCAGCAGCTGCTTGCGCTGGTCCTCCCACTCCAGTTCGGCTATGCCAGCCTTCTTGGAGACATCTTCCAGCTCGCGCTGGGCCACCTCAAGTTCCGCCTTGAAGCGGAGAGCGTCGAGTTCCCTGTAGGGCACGGGGGAGTAGTGGTCCGACTCCGAGGAGTCGTCCGGCAGAGGCTGATTGGCCGGCGCAGAGGACGGGTTCCATTGAATAAGTCTGAAACAGAGATGATCGTCAGAAACAAAGGGAAATCTAAGACAAGTCATAAAGGAAAGTTGACGATTATTGCCTCCGACTCGCGCTGGCGCGACTCCCTTCCGCCTCGTCGGCAGCGCAGCGCCTGTTGTTGCTGCTCGCCATGGTTCTTGGGCCTGCGCTGGTGATTGGGAAAAAGAAAGCTTGAGGTTGGCGAAGATTTGAAGGCTAAAGGCTTGGTAAAGAGCTGAGGGCACCTACGGTTTTATTTATAGGCCTGGTGAAAAAGATCGTGGCCTCAGATCGTGGCACATATCCCGAAAAACTTGGAAGGTGGAGAGGTTTCCTTGACCAACTCGCCGTCGGGTCGTTTGGGATTCAAAGCTGAGTCGTATTCGGTTGACTGGCTCGGCTAAGTTGCAGTTGAGGTGCCGTTCGGGTATGACACTATTTGACTACTGGTTACCGAATGAATCGTTCAGAGTTGCAATCGAAGTCATGCAAAGAAAAGGAAAGCGAACTTATAAAAGGCAAATGTTACGAGAATGGTCAATTTGGTTGCGCACTACTCAGTACAGCTAAATGTTTAAATATTTTGCGATTACATTGGAGGCATTTGATGTTGTTTGGTGGATATTCTCCATCCGTTCTTGGTAATCTTTCTGGGCATTGGACAGGACGGTGAGTTCTCCCGCCGCACCGATTCACTTCGCTTATGGCCGATGATGCTTCCTCTTGGATTTTCTCTATCGACTCCGGGAAGTTCGGCTATTTTCTTGTCATCAGCTTCTATTTCGGCAGACAAATTCTTCAGCTCTGCCTCCAATGCAGCTTTTCTGGCGATTTTCAATTCACGAGCAGCTTGCAGATTGGTCAACATTCCCTTGTGGCTCTCAGTTTGGGATTGTGCTCCCTTCGCAACTTGTTCAGCTTTGGCTTTCTTTTGCTCAACAGCTGGTCGGGAGGATACACTCTTCAAGGCTCGCCTTATGGCCACATAGTGAATATCTAGACCAGAGATGGGTTCCAATGAAGTCTTGATGTCCTCAGGGAGCTTTTGGCTAATGGGCTCAAGCATTCCTTCGAAATAATCAACATCTCTGATTTGGTCTCGAGCATCCTTCTGCAGCCAGGCAAAGATTTCTTTGAGCCTTGCTTGGATTTCCTCTGATAGGGCTTGAGTTCCTTCTTCTCTTGTTTCGGCAGCTGGATTATTCTCCACTAATGAGCTTGATGATGATGGAGTTTGATCCTGAAGGAGTAATATTGCCGAATTTGGAGTGGTTCATTGAAAAGAAAGAAGATAACAAAGTTAAGTGCATGTGTTTACCTCATGCCTGACTTCCTGAGTTGGGGCAAGGTTTTGTTCAGTTTCAGGGGGGATTTCTTGAGCCACTGGTGAAAGAGGAGTCTGAGGAGTTCTTGGAAAAGCTGAGGCTTCTGTTTGAGAGGGTGCTGGTGCAGTCTCTGGCAGATTTGAAGCTTCTGGCTAACAAGGAGGTGGATTTACCTCTGTTAATGTTGGGGTTCCTGCCTGGCCAATAGGGGATTGAACCCTTAAAGGACTTGAAGCCTCTGGTTGGATTGGAGGGTTCATCTCTGGTGAAGCTGGTACCTCTGTTTGAATAGGGGGTGACTGGGTCCCTGATGAGGATGAGATCTCTACTTGAGCAGAGGATGGCTCAGCTCTTGGTGAACTTGCATGTTGAGGAGCAGGGGTATCCACAGGATGATTCACTAGTGTTTCTTCTGCGAATACCAGATTAAGGGTAAATGCCAGTGTTGATCTTTGAGGAAAAGGTAATAAAGGTCATACCAGTAGATGAAGCATTTGCAGGTTCTGAAGCTGAAGGCTGCTGGATTCTAGTCTAAAATTGCACAAGGTGAAATTTGTCAGAATAAGAGTAATCTTGTGATCGAGAAAGAGGAAATCTTACCTCAACAGGGACTTTCTTGGTGGTTCTGTTCCTCTTGGCAGCTGGAGGTGCAATCAGAGACAGGCCTTTTCTCTTGTCAGCAGTGGCGCTGAAGAGAGTTGGGTCCATTGTGGCATACCTAGCCATCAGTTGAGCCAAAGTTGGGGATTTAAATCCCAGAGCAGAAATTGGATATACTGCGTTATAAATGATTGTCCTGGCTTGAGGGGCAGGCACTGTATTCTGCAGGGAATGATCAAGATCATGGTTAGTAAAAGAAATGTCTGATCTAAAGAGAAAGACAATTATGTTACCTCTGAAGTTGGCTGAAAATCAGGCATCAGCTCTAAACAAAATGAGTGTACTGGCTCACTGAAAATGTGGTCATGAAATTCTTGCCACCAAGAGTTGAAGGTGGGATGCGCTATTGTTGTGGGTGTGAAAGGCCATGTATAGAGAGTTGGGCTGCATTCATACTCAAAGACCCTTCTGGATTGTACATTTTCCTTGATTTCTTCTCTGGGTTTGAGGAATTCATGCAGGAATAATCTTGGGGGCATCTGGCCACATCTAAGCTGTCGGGCCATCATATTTGGCTGATAGTATTCATAAGTGCTGTGATTTAACCTCCCTCCACAAAATTCAGCTGACAAAAGACATGGATGGATCAAGATGTTAAAGATCTCTACAAACCTTCTATCTTGGTGTTCAGTCTCAAAGGAGAATTCACAAGGGAGAGTTAGATTGTCATTATCAAGATAAGGAAGCCAAAGGGGGTTAGGGAAGCCTTTGAAGAAGAGCTCGAAAAGCTGGCTGACATTCTGATTAATGGAAACAGTTGAAGCAGCCTCTCCATAGGTTTGGCATCCTCTGGTGATCTGAGTTTCCCCTTCATTATAGCTGGATGAAGGGAAAAGCCGGTTGTTGAGGTCAATGCCGACAATCTGGTGCATATGCAGTTGCAGCCACATCTGTACGAACCACCAAGGGCCGTTGACACATAGTATCTTCTGGCCAGTATGCATTTGGGTGATAGTCTGATGAAGCATATGATACACACTACCCATGAGGTATTTTCCAAGGGGAATGCGCTTACCACCAGCCAAATGTGTAGCCATAACAATGTGATTCAGAGTGGGTTCATTGGCTTTACCACAGAAATAAATCTGCACAACCACATGTTCAGGAATGCTCTGTATTCAACTTCACCCAAGGGGCCATCCTTCATGTGATTATGGATATATAATTTATATCCACTTTCTGGTTTCACCCCTGTTTGTCTTGTGGAGCCTTTGTAGTTCCAGGGGTACACGGATCCTGAAACATCAAGGCCGGTAATCATGTATACGTCGGCCAAAGTTGGGGACATTGGGCCGTGACCAAAGAGAAAGGCATTGACGCCGTTTGACCAAAAATGACAAGCTGCTATCAAAAGGTCTTCGTTCTTCGGGGTCTCGGCCAAAGAAAGCTCCAAGCATTCAGCAATACGGAAGCTGTCCCAAGTTTGGGTCTTGACACTATTATCTACAAGCACCCTTTTGTACCAGCTTCTCCAGCCTGCAATTGGGGGCAAAGGCCAATTCTTGAAGGCGTCCTGCCACAGGGAAGGCTTAGATAAAGCCGCTTTGAAAGGAATTCTTTGGGATTTGGCTACAATAAACTCGCGAGGATCGGAAGTTCCCACAGTACCGAGGAAGTAAGACGTCGAATTGGCCTCAGTGCGAATCAAAAGCTCGGTGGAAAGCTCATGTTGAGAAAAGGCGGGGGAGAGATCTGAGGTAAAAACCGAAAAGATAATGCCGAATGAAGCTTACGGGGATGGGATTTACCTGAGCAGCTTGATTTTGACCTGCCATTGGGGATTTGAGCTTGGGGAAAAGATGACCTAGGGTTTGGATCTGGACAGAGGCTCCGATGGATTGCGAAGAGGGAGAATAGGTGTTGAACAGATTTAATTTGAAGACGTTGGTGGCTGGAGTCAATTCCGGAATAAAATCACTTTTATCCCGTAATTGAAGGGGCATATGTTAACACCAAAATTTGGTACAGGAAGGAGTCTGGTTTGTGGGTCCAACTCGGTGAAAAAAACCGTCCGGAAGAAGGAAGGTTTCTTCAGAAAGATTCGGCAAAGGAGCCCGCGGTCGGCAATTTGCTTCTGTTCGGCAGGAAGACTATTTGCGCTGATTTTACGGGATTGCGTGATGACGTGGCCCGAACGGAAGGGACGAATGGATGGATAAGCGATCGCACTTAGAGATAAATTAGGTAAATTTTTTTCCTTTTCATCCATACAAAGTATAAATATAAACCCCGGATATATATATTTTAAAACAAAAAAACCCCCAAAACAAAAAAGCCTCCCCCCCACCCCCCGGGCCCCAATCCGGTCCGTGGGTTCTCGAGAGGGTTCATCGATCCGTCGACCTCCGTAAGTACCGGCAACCTTGTATCATGTCTAGTATCATGCGGTGGATTTAGATTGTGATGCAAGTAGTCTTGTTACCATGATTAGGATCATGCGGTAGACTCAAGCTTGGTTTAAGAGGGTTTCTTGTTAGATCACGAGCCATGCAGTGGGCTAAGATCTAGCTTGGAGCTAGTTATCGGCTCTATTGGATTTTGGCAAAATCCAATGGATTCATTAAGTTACCCTGTGTTGCTTTGAGTTTTACTTTTTGTTTAAATTCATGTAACACTTCTTTGCCCAATCTAGATTGGTTTGAATCGGCTTTATCTCTTTTTGATCCTTATGCGATTCAAGTTCGTGTCCTTGACTTAAATAGCACGTGGATCACATGTTCCCTAATAGCCGAAACCGAATCGATCTAGGTTGTTACGTGTTGCGGGTTCAAGCTTGTTAAATCTCGTATAAATCTTGAAAGAACCGGGTATCACGCGGTAGATGCAGGTTTTTGGGTTGTTTTGGAGCTAATCATCCGGTGGGTTAGATTTCGATTCAATCTGATAGATTTATTCTTTTTGGTAATGTTTGTTCCTTCTTCATGGACCCCGATTCGGCTGTTCAGCCGCATTCGGTTATGCTTTCACGAGTAAAACGTGCTCGTAAGTTGTGTCTTAAGTAACGTGTGCTTTTAGCTTTCCATATTTAGATTGTATCATGCGGTGGATAGATCTATTTATGGGTGGTTGCGTGATTTCCAAATCAAGTTGTATCATGCGGTGGATAAACTTGTTTGGCTTCATGCTTGACGGCTTTTGAAGTACCTAGACACGCGGTAGACTAGTGCTTTGAACCTATGCATGCTTGTTCATTACACGTTTATGATCATGTTTTTACTTCATTTATTGTTTATTATTATCTATTCTCGAGGATCGGTTGTGGCTTTGTACACGTGTGGTTTTGTCCAAATAGAGATCGATCTATCGTCATGCTTACATCACCCGTTCGGCTATACCTTGTTTTACACTTTAAAGTTCCCGAATGGTTTCTAGTTTGCTGGCAGATAGCTTCTTATAGCTATATGTCATCTCACATGGCTTTTCTAGCCGTAAATATGGAACCGTGTCGGTACCACCCTCAAGTTCCAAGCTTTGGAATTTAACTACTTTGTCTTTTGTTAATTTTCAGGAAAAATTGACTGGCACGTCTCGGAATCTTTTCGCGTGTGAAGCTAGCTTGTTCGGCTTGCTGTGTGCTTGACGCAGGGTGCTGATTTTGTGTCAACACAGTCGACTGGGGCTTGCGTACGCCTAGAACCAGCAACATCTTCATGGCAGCTTCCTCATTCTGAGCAACATTGTTTATAGCAAGGGTGAGCACTTGTCGTACTCAGCAAGTGTGGGGAAAAGAATGAATGCAAAGGCTTTATAGTGTACTGGGCTATAAGCATCTAGCATTTTAGTTGGTCAAAATTTATTAGCACATGGTTACTAATAAAGTATAAGTTTATACCAACCCACATTAAGCATAAGATAAGTGATACGCCATAAGCATATGGCAAGCATAACCAAAGTGCACGATTTAAGTCCGTCTTCAAGTTCAATTATCATGTGAGGGTCCAGGCCGCTCTTGACCGTGAGTACGGCTAATCGATTAGTTTACACTCTGCAGAGGTTGTACATCCTTACCCACAAGTCGCGTAAAAGTCCCAAAGAACTTTAGACCCAACCATGCGATGCCGGCCAAGCATTATACCACACTACCAAGGTGTGATTGCATAGGGACGCTACGAGGCCTTTACAAAGAGTCCTCCCGTGCGCATTAGTCCATAGTAGTGAGTCATAGAGGCTATCTTTCGTACCACACTTCTATTCATGGACGGACAGCCACATAGTACTTCCGTTCCAATACCACTCCGGGATAGAAGAGCCATAAAAGCATTCCTCTGTCCCCAAACTACTATGCGAGTAATGACCACACAAAGACTTCCCTAATTTCTCGGCCAAGACCAGAGCCATATAGTTCTTGTGGTTGCACTGTTGTCCTGGGTGGTTCTCCATGTTCCGATTAAACATATGGTCTTATATTAAGTAACCAAAGATATAACATAAAGGTAAAGCAAGTTCATCATTAATGTTCATTAAAACCACCATAACCCAAGTATAGCAACTAAGCATAGCTACCCAACATATAAGTAAACCCAGGTCAACAAGGAATGACAATCAAAGACTAGGATAAACCTTAACTGGACCCATCAATATTGATGCAAAGCAATGCAAAGTGATTAATCATAGTTATTGGGACGAAAGCACAAGGACACACTTGCCTATGACCAGAGAGGAATGATGTTGCTCAGAATCTTCAACTTCACACTCTTCCAAGCTCTTCAAAACTTCTCGAACGGCTTTCACTCTAAGCGCATCAATCATCGGGCACAAGCATACACAAAGCAAACAAACAACTAAGAACAATACATCAATCAAAAGAAAAGCTTTAAAAGAACGCACTAAAGGATATGCTTCATTAGGTGGATCACTAAAGAACACAAAGTGTGCTTGGAAGGGAAAGGCTTGGTTACCTTTAAAGAGATGGTTGCGGAAGATTGAGCAAGACCTGGAAAGTTCACACTGAGATATGGCTCGGTAAAGAACATTTATCGAATGATTTGTGCATATGAGAGAACAACTTTGGGGTAGGTTTATTTTAATTAGCAAACATATGTAAAGGATATTTCATAAATAAAATACCCTAAGTTGGAATTAAAACAAACTAAACTTTATTTACAAAAGTGGTGTAAAGAACTAGTCAAGTTTTATTTATAAAGATTCATATATGGATCATACCAATTAAACATTTTAATTAAAAAAACTAGACTATATGAATCCTCTAATCGAAACTTTGTAATTCGAGTAGATCATATTATTATTAAAAACATTATGGAACTGATATTAATCATATTAACATTTATTATAAAAGCGGATGTAAAAGCCTAATCAAATTTTAATTAGAAAAGATTAACTAACTATTAATCAAATTAACATTTGGTTTACCAAAACCGAGATAAAGATCTAATTAACTTTTATGTACAAAAACATGTGATAGAAACATTAATCAAATTAAGTTTGCTTATGAAAAACTATGTATAGATCTATATTACTTTAATTTATAAAAGACATGTATAACTAGACATTAATCAAAATTAATATTAATTTTATTTTCAGAAAACAAAACATGGTGAAAACACACCACTAAAACGTGCTTTATTATTACGAATCTAACGCAACTTGAATGAATTAAAATGGAGCTAAAACAAAGAATCTAGGAGCAAAACAAGATGATAAGGACCGATTCGCGATTATCTATAGATTTCAGGGAGTAGCTGATAAGATTTTCAAGGCACATTCAACAGTGCTCGCGAAAAGGATAAAATACAGGGTTAGATCTGAAAAAGTGCTCGGTTGGATTGGATCTAAGGAATCTAACAGTTATAGGGGGTTTCCTGCAGATGTGCATAGACACAAAAATTAAACTAAAGATTTACAGCTTCTTCTAGGGACTTAAACGAAAAACAGCTGTCTTCTTCTTTCTCTTGATAGAACACACACAGGCGGACATGGAGGTCCTTGCCGTGAGCGTTGCCGGCGGTGGGGACCTTAAGGGACTTAGCTAGGGCACAAAACGGAGAGAGGAGGCGAGCGCGAACTCAAGGAAGTGCTCACCGGCGCGAAAGACGGAGGGAGACGACCAGAATCGACAGCGAACCTCAGCGACAGCCGACTCGGTCGCCGTACAGGCGATGACGTTCCAGTGAACCTCCGGGGGCGCAGAAAAATTCCCTGGACGCGGCTCGTCGACGCGAAGCTCCTGGTGACGGCAGCTTGCTCCGGGAGGACCCCTAGCCGGCAAATCGGCGGAGGGGAGCCGGCGGCGGCGCTCGACTCGCGCGCCGCACGACCGGACGTGGCGGAGGCGAGGCACGGGCGGTGGCGGCGAGTTAGGGCGCGCACGGCCCCGGCACTACCCTTTATAGGCGCAAGCGCGACCGCGCCCGCCCCGGGCACGCACGCCCAAGAGTCCGGGCGGCGGCGCGCCGTCCCCCCCCCCCGCCTCGGCCAATGGGCCTCGCGCAGGCCGAGCGGCTGGAGCGGGTCGGGCCGGCTGGATCAGGTCGGGCCTTTGGGCTCGGCCCATTCCAAAAGGATAAGATTTGTTTTTTTTTCGATTTTTTTAATGCGAAAACAATTCCAGAAAAATCTAGAAATTGTTTAAAGGCACGAAAAATACTCGAAAAATTCCAAAAATTTCAGAAAAATTCCCAGAGATAGATTGAGACATGAACAATCCAAATAAAGTATTTGGTTCTCATGAAAAAGATTTTAGAGCCTTCAAATAAATAGAAATACCTTGAGGAAAATGAGAATAAATTCCAGAAAAGTCCGGAAAAATTCTCGGAAGGATTTGGACAGCTCCTAAACGCATTTTTGAAACCTTTTGCACTCAAGAAGCACCAAGATGCATCGGCATGAATGCAACACTCACAACTTTTTATTTGATTTAGAAAATCAAACAAGGATTTTTTCCTATACTATATTTCCTGTAAAGAAAATAAATGTTGGAAAAGTTTTAAAATTATGAGAAAATCATTATTTAATTATTCTTTCTATTCATATCCTGAAATTGGAAATTTCAGGGTGTGACAACGTCGGAGCTGTCGGGTGCAGCGACGTTGGACGTTGGTCCGCTTTGTCCGCATGCCAATCTCCAGCGTGAAGCTCTAGATGTGACATCTCATAATTTTTTGTGGATTGCCCCTCTAAGGACGGCTAGTATTTATACCCCTCAAAAGAAAAAACTAGCCGTTGGTCCTCGGGCAGCACCGGTCAGACTGGTGCCTCACACCGGTCAGACCGGTTTTCGAAAAACTAGTCGTTGGGATAGCGGCACCGGTCAGACCGGTGCCTCTGACCGGTCAGGATCGAGACACCCCCAAAACTTCTTTCTAAGAAACTAACACTTCACCACCAAGATGAAATGACTCAGGTTAGTTTAGGAGGGTTTGTTAGCACACTCTAAGGCTAGATCTCACTTAGGTCAACTAATGAGCACTTTGACTTGGTCAACTTGCTAAGTTGCATCCCTCTTGATAGTACGTCATACCTATACTCAAGAAAGACTAAAAGTACTTCGTTGATCTCTTGAGCTTGAACAACTTCAATCTTGCCGTACTTGATCAATATCCACTTAAGGGCTTTCAACATAGCCTTTGACTTGAGCACGTCCATACTTGAGCACGTCCTCACCCTAGACATCTCGGTTGATCTCTTCATCACTTATCCAATCCACTTTGAGTTCCACTTTGCTTCATACACAATTATCCTTCATTTGAAAACCCCGCTTCAAATGCTTGATCTTGATTGACAACGAATGTGCAAGCTTCCAATTTGGAACCATAGTGTGTACACTAATTATTATGTTCTCTTTCAATAAACACATGAAGTCTTGCACCATATACTTGTCTTTGTCAATGTGAGCCATATAATATTCATCCATAAATAAATACTTCAATGGTTTCTCATGAATATACAAAGAAAGCCTGCTCACAATCTTAAACAAATTCATTAGTCCTTTAATCGCCTTGCCATTCAATTCACCAAAATCCACTTAGAGTCCTAGATGCACTTTCAATCTCCCCCTTTTTGGTGATTGATGACAACTCGATTGAAGCTTACAAATAAAACGTTAGAGCGCATTTAGATTCTTAGATATAGCTAGAGCTCCCCCTTAATTTGTGCGTTGAGGTGAATTTCAAAAGTTGGCCTCAAATGCCAATAGCACAAGTTTGGAAGAAAGAGCGTGTAAGCTCCCCCTATATCTTAGAATCAGTGGAGTGCAACATGTGTGAGCGACAAAATAAAAATTGTGATGCGTATGACAAGATATGCACAAAGCAAAGAGAAGTGCACTGACTGGGCAGCACCGGTCAGACCAGTGCCCCCGACCGGTCAGACCGGTCTGGTCCAGCCAACACACACAACTGGGCAGCACCGGTCAGACCGGTGCCCCTGACCGGTCAGACCAGTCTGGTCCAGTCAGCGCACAAAGCAACAGGAGTGCGTGCTATTTGGTCCAAAGTGATCAGGCCAGGGTTGCAAGCTGGCTTAGATCACCTTGATCCATTTAGCCAACACAAACAAACACCATTCAAGTCATGCATCACAATCTAGCAATAGAGTCGCTTAATTATTACAATAAGGTTCAAACACATAAATGTTCTCAAGTCCACTAAGATAAAGTTCTAAACTTATTACATGGCTTCTCTCACAACCAACAGGCACCGGTCTGACCGGTGCAACATAGACAGCAACACTAAATCAAGGTCTTTAATCCGGATCTTCTCCCCCTTTGTCATCAAGCATCCAAGAAGGGCTTGGAGGAGAAACAACATCCAAGAAGAGATCCCTCCTATTTGAGAATTATCAAGAATCCAGTGCAAAGGTTTAGATAAATAGAATCTGAGATAGTGATTTGAGATGGATGAGCTATGGGTGCGCTGTTTTTACCATAGTAGTATGGATTGTAACCAAAGATCTCGGTGGAGAAGCGAGCGCCCCAATCTTTTCCTTGCTCAGGAGGTGGAGGTGCTTGCTCTTCTTCCATGAAGTGAGATGATCCTGCCACATCCGGAGGAGGAGGTGCAAACGGTGGAGGTGGAGGAGGAACCGATGATGAAGAACCTTGCCCTTGCTCGGACTCAAAGAACATTGGCCCATATTGGTTAAGCATGTCGGAGTTGGCCCACTCCCTCATCCTATCCTCAAAGGATGGTATTTCAACATGTTGAGACACGGGAGATGGTGGAGAGCGAGGTGGTTGAAACCCTTGAGCATTGTGCATTAATTTCATCGTGTCCTTCATTTGCTTATTTGCCCTTTTAGACCTTTGTTGCTCAACTTGGATGTCATGCTGGCTCCTGCACATCCCAAATATGAAGTTGAGGAATTTCCGTAAAGGAGAGGTGGACCGGCGAGGCCTGTCATGTTCCCAGCCTCCCCACCGGTCAGACTGGTGCTCAGCACCGGTCAGACCGGTGACAGTCTGAGCCCCTATCTGTGGCTGATCTGGCTGAGTTGTCCCTTCCTCAAATATTTCTTCCTCATGTCCAGGTGCATGCTCAACTCTAGGGGATGGAAGTCGAGGATTTTTGCTAGGACTGAGCTTTAAGGGCTTGTGCGTCACATTTTTCGAAAACTCCGTCTTTGCAACCTTTTCAATCATATACATGATATATGGGCTATAGCTGCAAATCATTTTGGGGTCCTCGGATAGATGCTTGATTTCTTGCCAAATGAAATCCCCAACACTAAATTCCGGAGCTCCCGACCTCAAAGCAACCATCAAGTTTTTCTGAAACTTTGTAATCTCAGAGGGGTTTCCATCTCTAGGTGTAATAGACACCCTAAGGAGCCTATTGAGAGCAGCATAGTAGGTGTAGAGATTCTTTACCCTCCCATAGTTGGCATGCTCACCTCTCGGGTACATAAGGTGCAATGCATCCTTGTCAAGCTCTCCTTCATCATGGAGCTTCCTTAAGTCGTTGTCCCCCCCATGATCCCAAAGCACCTCAAGAACCTATGGAAGGTGATGGAATGTTTCTGACAATTTGTCATTCAAGTCATAGCCCTCTCGGTACCAATGTATCCAAAGTGCACTGTGGCATAAAACTAGGCTATAATCTCTTTGTTCCAATCCTGTCGGAACCCCATAAGCATCTTGACCCTTTGCCTCTCACAGTTGCTTATGCCTTCATTAAATATTGGGTCATTCTTTCTAGCCATGTGCTCCCAATCCACATACTGTGCCTTATGAGTGATTTTGGGCTTTTTGATGATTACCGTAGCATAATAGTCCTGCTGAAACTTGGCCCAAAACCTCGGATCTGATGCGGTCCTAGCCTCCTCATAAGGATCCTTATCTCTCAACTTCTTTAGGGCCTTGTTCATGCCTGCCCCGTGGTACTTAACCGGCCTGCCAGGATAGATATAAGTGGGTGGCATGATCTTCAATCTACCCTGGTCATCATCATCCTCTTCCTCATCCTCCTCATCCTTATCCTCAGCCTCGTCAATGTCATCATCATCAGACCCAGCCTCCTGGTGCCTCCTCAGCTCATACTGACCCGGAAAGGTTTCATCCTCAGCATTGTCATCGCTGCTAGTACCGGTGTCACCTCCTAGGTCGGGAGCCTCTGTACTTGCTTGAGCTGAGCGACGTCTCAACCTTTTGCCATTGACATTGACTGTGCTGCCCCCTTCCCCAAAGTCACCGGGGACAGCCCCTCGGCGAGAATGCACCTCTTTTCTTCTTTTCTTAGCACCCTCTTTTTCCCGTACCATAGCTGCTGTCTTGAGTCACAAAAAGGATGACAAGAGTGTATAAGACTCTAGGGAAAAGATTGAATTGATATAGAAATGATTCTTGAAAGTTCAGAACAATTGGGTCTGCTCTGGGCCACACCGGTCAGACCGGTGAGGGGCACCGGTCAGACCGGTGCCACCCAGAACAGAATCAATTGCTCCCACAATCAATCTATGCGGCTTTGAATCTAAGATTTGGTCCAGATAAACATAAGAGAACCTAGAATAGATATGTGTTGAAATACATGTAGAAAACAACATTTGGGGCTGGACACGTGCCACCGGTCAGACCGGTGACGGCCACCGGTCATACCAGTGAAGGTCGTCCGACCCCAAATCTTGGGTTCTCACAATGTGTCCAACAAAACCTTATGGATCTATAGGTATGTCTTCTAGGTGATCTCAGAAGATGTTCTACAAAGGGAAATTCAAATCTTTGCACCAAGTAAGGAGATCGGGCAAAATGAAGATTTGAATACCTTTGTACAGAAGAACTCAGGATGAACCCAAAGAACTTGAAGGGGAATGTGAAGAGGGGCCTTGGAGGATCGTTTTGCTTCCAATCTTGAGCCTTTCCCTTGGTTGAATCTTCAAATCTCCATGGGGGAAAGGAGAAGTGAAAGAGAGAGGAGGAGGGGTGCTCACAGTTTTGGAAGGGGCGAGTGCTGGTGAATAAGGGAGGAGAGAGAAGGAAGGAGGTAAAATAGTTGATTCTTTTCACTATTGGCCCACGGGTTGAAGTCGGGCGCCACCGGTCAGACCGGTGGCAGGAACCGGTCAGACCGGTGACCGCCCTTGGTCGGGCCAGTGAGCCCTTAGCAGTTTTTCCGACCCGTCCTCGGTAGTACCGTCGATTTTGATAAATTCAACAGAGAAGCCATATCGGTAGAACCGACCTAGCCTCGGAAGTTCCGATCCTTCATTCCAATTTTGTGTCACCCCAACCTTTTAGATGTTTTGTATATGAGATAGAGAGTTGATATTGATCCAAAAATCTTCAATTCTTGGAAGAGTGGAGGATAATCCAATTTATTTGAAAATTCTTGATCCGTCCAAGAGAGAGAGATAAATAAAGATGGATTTATGGACTTGAGAAAAATCTTCTTAATTGTGACTAGCCATCAATCAAACAAAGGGAACTATAGTCACAATCAAGTTGATTGGGTCACAAAGACCAAGAATCAAATGTTTTCAAATCAGCACACTTCCTACACATTGTGACAACCCCACCCGAGATAATTCCGTACTATCGCCTAAACCACTCCATTTGGTCATTAAGCGATAATAAAGAAGCATCCCATTGAGTGTTGCCGGGTTTACACCCGGTAAATCACTTGGAAACACAGAGAGTGTAACAACCCGGAATTTAGGTGTGTAAATTTTGCGAAAATTAAAAACTTTTTGATCGAAGTTGAGTGCTAACAATTTTCAAGCCAAATTGCTAGCCCTCTCCTAAATTCTCCACCCGTTTGACCCATTTATAAAAACATATATTCAAACTATGGTAAAATATGTGAGTTGGTTTTCTCTCGGTTTATCCGGGAATTTAATTGCGTGAAGTTTGAATTTGAGGTGGAATCAAATTCAAACTCTAAAACTACCTTTAACCCTTAGCTTATTTCCAATAACCAAGCCGGTGGACCGGCCGAATTCTCCTTCCTAATCGATCCAGCCGGCCCAGCCCGTGCACCATTTCCGGCCCAGCTAAACCGCGCCACCCCCTCACCCTCTCTATCTCTCCGTCTCTTGGGGCCCGCGCGTCGTGGGTACCTTTCTTCACCAACCCCCGGCCTGGTCACCCGAGCCGGCCTTGCGCCGCCGGTCGCACCGCAAACGCGCGCGCGAGGAGGGGGCGGCCGGACCGCCAGCCGCACGCACGCCGAGCCGGCGCGCGCACCCGTGGCCCACCCCGGGGGGGGGATCTACGGGGGAAAAGACCCCTGTGCCCCTGCCGGTGACGCTCCGGGCGCGGTGGCGGCCACCGAGGGCCGGCCACGTCGCCGAGCCCGCGCGAGCGGCCAATCCCGGAGCGCCGGGCGTCCATGCCCTCGCACCGCCTTGACCGCGCGTCTACATCACCGGGGGGACCGGACCCTCCCTTCGCCGACCCAACCCGCATTGGGGTTTTGCCCCTTTCCGGTGTCCGCGCCGCCGAGAGGAGAGAGAGGAAGGGGAGAGTGGGAGAAGTGGAGGCGGAGCGGGAGGAGGCCGTGCGTCGCGTCGCCGCCGGCGCGTCGCTCGCCGGGGATCGTCGGGAACGCGAGGAGCGAGGACGAGGGAGAGGCCGTTCGTGACGGCGGAGGAGCCGGACCGGAGCGGGGGTGCCACCGTGAACACCGACGTCGCGCCGCCATCCACGTCAAGCTCGCGACGACTACACCGCCGCCCCGGCCGTGAGCACCGTGGTCATCTCTTCTCCTTGCGCCGCCTTCTTACCATGTCCTTGTCCGTGGGCGCGCCTTCGAGCCGCCACTTGCCGAGCGCGTCGCGCCGCCGTTTCCCCATGAACGGCCGCCGCGTCGCGCCTTGCCTCGCGAGAGTCCGGCCGTGGCTACCCCGGGCCGCGACGACCGGTGCACTCGTTATGGCCGGTTATCGAGTTGACTTGCCGGAGGGACCGAGGGCTTCCCCGCGCCGCGCCGTCATGCTCGCACCGAGCGCGTGTCGTGCCTTGTGTCCGGTGTTTTGGCCGTTGCGCCGAGATGATCCGTGCGATAGGGAGGACGCGGTGGCGGAGACCGTGCACCCCCGAGCGCCAAGGTCGGGCCGCGCCTTCCATCTCTTGCCGGTGCTCGTTAGAGAGCCGTGTCTGTTCGTGCACGGAGAACCTAACCACGCCGCGACGCATTTGGGCGTGCCGCCGCGGTGGCGTGATTCGAACCGCCGTGAACCGGCCTTCGAGCCGAGAACGTTTTTCGCGCGGTGCTCGCGCGCGCGAGAACGGCCGGCCGCACCCCCGCGCGCCATGGCCACGGCCTCGGCCGCCGGCGAAGCCCGGCGCGCGAGCGTTCCGCGCCGTGTCATGCGCGTTGACGGCCTTCCCAGGCAGCAGGCCTTCGAGCCATGATTTAACCATGCAGGAGCGGGCTCGCCTGGTCAGGACGGAGCACACCCCAGAGCTCTGGTCCGAGGCAGGGAGTCCTTGAGTCGTCGCGCCGGCGCGTGTGCAAACGCCAGGCGGTGCTCACCGCGCCGCCGCGTCGGAAACCGAACTCGCGCCGTAATAGTGAGCCGTGAACCGGGCCTCGGTCGCGAGGCGACACCGACGCGGCGCGCGCCCCGGCGCAAGCACGGGATGCCGCCGCTACCGATCTTTGGTGGAGAGGCCGCGCCGCCGCCGGGCGCGGCGTGCGCCTAAGGGAGGAGGCTAGCTCCTTTCCCCGGTTACAACGGGGGTAAAAGGCTGTTTGGGCCATAAGAGTCACCCCGGCCCATCGGGGTGCTATGGGGGCCCAACACGATGGTTGGAGCCACAACCAATAATAAGGGGAGGCATTAGGAACTTCTCTCGTACGGGCCGGTTAGGCCGAGTCCGGTGGGCTGCTTTCGGCCCGGTAATTCTTTCAGCCCATCTTCGGCCCATGAACCGAGAAACGCTGACGTCATGCTGACGTCAGCGGCCTTCTTAATAAATTTAAAAATCCCTTTTCTTTTTCTGAGATAAATTCCAGAAGTATTTAATAAATGGTTTTAACCTTTAAAAATTCATAACTTTTTATGGGAAGCTTAGAAAATTATAAAACTAATTACTATAAACTCGTATTTTCAAAACCTTGCTGATTGTAGGTAGTTCGAGCTCTTTTGGATCTTTTAAAATTGGTTCTTATTTGGAGTTATTGCTTAGAAGTACACTGTATTCTTATTCTCGCGTCGAATCTCGTGCCGCAGACCCGAGCTTCGACCAGGAGGACGCGGAGGACCCCGAGTACACTTTGCTCCGGACGACGATCGCTTCAACGGCAACGAAGGTGTCATGTCACTCCCAACCATGTAGATCCCATGTTGTTAAATAGCTGCTAGTGCTTTACTTTAAATGCATTGTTCTGATGAATTGCATAACCAGTTTAATAGCCATGCCTTGATGCTTTGTTATACCCTGATTCCTTGTTTTACTTCCTGCGGGACTAGCTACAGACCCCTAGCTAGTCCCTTACCTCAACTATCCATACTTTTGTTGCTTGATTATGGATGGTACTCTGGGCTTGGACTGAGATGTGGATATCTCGGTGTGTTTCTAGCGTGCGTTCGGGTGCGTATCTCCTTGCTGTGTTATGGCGGGAGCGAGCCGCTTGGTTACTAGTGAACGTCTGCCGAGGGAAGATGCGATCTGGCCTCTACCCGAGGGGCGTGTCGTATGGTTTGGAGAAGGGAGTGCTCGCTCTCGGCCCCTTAAGGACCGAGTCGACTTACCACCAGATGCAGTATCTACTTTCGTACAAACCGCCCGCCTTGTTATGGGCGGGGGTGCGGGGTGAGACTTGTAGTGGATAGCGTCCCTCCTGTAGGCGGGTCGGTGTGACCGTGTCGGGAGTGGTCTTTCCCTCCTTAGAAGACTTTGCCCCGGCGAGGCCGGGGAAGGGTTCCACAGCTTCGAGGGACCTCTCGCGGGTAGTATGAGCTGCGCGGAGGCCGAGCCGAGCTCGGAGACGCAGGAGGGTACTATCCACTTACTTGGCCTTCAGCCGTAGGGTAGGGCCTAGATTCGGTGACGGCCGGTTCCAGCCCTATTCGGGCGGGTAC
Source organism: Cenchrus americanus (assembly GCA_947561735.1). Classification (NCBI taxonomy): domain Eukaryota; kingdom Viridiplantae; phylum Streptophyta; class Magnoliopsida; order Poales; family Poaceae; genus Cenchrus; species Cenchrus americanus. Next base: position 16,467,819 of record OX387241.1, read on the forward strand.
AGTTGTACAACCTCTGCAGAGTGTTTAAACCTATAGCTATAGTCCGTGTCCACTGGTTATGGACAGTGCTGCTATCTACCGCTACTTCCGACTAGCTACTCTTCTCTTGTGCTTCTTCTCTCCCCCGAGTGTGTGAGCCCGGCTTCGGCCGTTGAGATGTGGGGATAGGAGCAGGTGGGTCCCACATCGCAGATGAGAGTTGGGATCTGGATCGGGGTTGAGATCCGGAGTTTTGGTGTGGATATCCTTGAGCGGGGTGTGGACCCCTGAGGTGTGGACCTCGGAAGCGGGAGCTTCTCCGAGGTGTGGACCTCTCAGCTGAATTCTGCTTACCTTGTACGTTGCTATGCTGCTTTGCTTAGGCCTTCTACAGCCAGAATAGGGATAACTCATGCATAGTAGAATATACACCACTTTTGCCTCTTTGTTGGGAAGCTGACATGACCTACCCGCTTATCGGGTAGACCCTGGTGCCTCTGACATAGAGCCGGACTACGACTTCGACAACGACGGATGGGTGGACTAGAGCTCTTCCTACACTCGAGCCGCCCGCGAGTTATGGAGTTTCCGCGCTTTCATGGAGTCGGCCGCTAGACGTTTTATTTATGTTTGATTCGATCCCGATGGACTTGTACTCGGCATGTGCCGAAGAGATGTACTACGATTAATGTAATAAAATAAATGTTGTACTCTACTTTCTTGTTTTTATCTTTACGTATGGATTATGGCATCGCCGAGACGGGGATTGCACGTGGTAGCCCTCCGGGACTACCACCGAGGTGCTAAGAGTCGGGTTTCCGTTCGCGGAAGTCCGGGTCGTTTCGGTTGGTACCGAGCCATGCTTGACTGTAGGACGAGCCCCCGGGAATGGTCGATAGTTTAGGAAGCCGTTTTTGAACCTTGAAACTTTATATAAACCCCCTTGGCTTCCGTATGTATATATCTATATTTATATATATGCATTATCTTGATTAACTTTCACTTACTACCTTACTAACTACGCTCTAACAACGTTGTGCAGATGGCGGAAGAAGCGTGGATCCCTCTGGAGTCGGACGGCAGGTGGGCCGGAGGCTTCTGCCACTTGCTGAGGGAGTGCCCGGAGGCGGCCGGGGTGGGGACCGACCGGGTCGGCTACAAGGGGGAGGACCGTGGGGCCCCCGGACCGATCCGCCACTTTCCCGACCGTCACGGTACGGTGGACCCACGGGTGCCGAGTTCAAGGAGGTTAAGGTGCCTTGTTTTGAGAGTTCGACCATGGAGGCACACCGGACTTGCGCACGCCGAGCTCTCAAGGAGGTCCGTGTCCGGCCTTGGGGAGAAGCTTAAGGACACCCCGTTCGGCGTGCTTCCGACGGGGTCTACGACCCGAGTCGGCCGGGACACGAGCCACCGAGCGCGGTACCTTGAGGTGACTTCGGTGGAGGAGGACAAGAAGATGCACGCGGCCAAACGGTGCATCCCGGCCCCGGGACCGGGCGCTCTTCCGGGGCGGACGGTGAGATCGCTTACCCGAGGTGGAAGTGGGATGAGTGTCCGCGGTTGGCTCGGGACCTCGAGATGGAGAGAGTGGACTTAACCGACCGACCGGAGGAGTCGCACCGGAGGAACGGCGAGCCGGGTACGGCTCGGGCCGGCGGCGGCCCGAGCCGCACCGAGAGGGACGCCGGGAGGATAGCCACACTTGAGGCACGGCCGAGGACGGCGCGGAGAGTTGCACCGAGGCTACGGTGGAGGCAACGCGTGAGGACAGAGTGAGGCTTGCGAGAGGCGAGGGACCGGTTGGAGTCGGTTGGAGGCGCAACAGAATCGACTATCAAGTGAGGATGTGGGACCTACGGGAGGCGAGTCGACACAACTACCACCACTTGTGCTACCTCGGTGTCGGGCATACTCCCCGGGTACTCATGCAAGGAAGGAGGAAGAGTAGAAGACGGACTCCTACTAGAATTCCCCCGTACTCCTACTAGGACTCGCTCCGTGTAATCCTACTAGGACTCTGCCTTGTAACCGACTAGGAACCCGCCCCCCGGACTATATAAAGGAGGGCCGGGTACCTAGCCAAACATCCACAATCCCTCCGGGGAACAACCCAAGCGCGGGCGCAATACTACTCCAAACGGGACGTAGGGTAGCTACTCGGCTACCCGAACTCCGTATAAATCTTGTGTCCTCGCGCGTACCTTCGGGTTCCAGATCATGGCGATCCCCACCTTCTACCTTGCTGCGGGTACCTCCCATGGAGGTCGAGTGGTTTAAACACCGACAGCTGGCGCCCACCGTGGGGCCATCGTCACGATCATCGGGTGAATTCGAAGGACCTCACGAGCAAAAATCAATCTACTACGACGGCTGCAATCAGCAACTCGCCTACTCTCCGAATCCAAGTTCCGGGAGGAATCAAATTCGAATTATTTACTCGGCGACATGCAACTCGGCACCTTCCACGGCCTTGAGTCCGAAGTCGATTCATACTCGAAGTCGAAGACCAAAGCCGGCGCAACACATGTTTCCGTACTGCAAAAGCTAACCTGCTTTGCACCAAGTCAAGATCGGATCGGGAAAAACCGTACGTCGTGTTGCTGACCCGATTTGCGAAGATTAAAAAAAATTCTTTTCCCGTATGGGAATCGAGGCTACGTGTTCTTGTACACCAAAATCCGAAGCACCGAAGGCCCATCAAGCACGGCTACAAGTCTACCGAGTGCCGCGCGCGCACGCATCCAGAAAGAAAAAACAAGCATAGCACTAGTGCAGCCTCGCAGCTTGTGCGTTCAAAAAAAAAGTTCAATTTGGTGGAAATCATCTACATGCACACAAGGGCTTCCCGACGGTATCAAGATCTTCGCTCAACGTACACAAGAGACGTACACGAGACCTCTTTGCATCGACATTTAGCCGCATCAACACGAAATTTATATCAACCTTGCCGTGCACCGCGACTACTCGTCACCCGGCCGCACGGGCTCTACGTCAACTCCGGCCGTGCGCCGCGAGTACTCGTCTCTCGGCCGCAGCGGCTCTACATCGACTACGCCGTACGCCGCCGCGGCGTCATCTTACGGGCGCACGACTACCTCGACTAGTCTCAACCGGAAAACTAGTCGAGGACGGCTCCCGCGACATCGACAACTAGTCGGATCCACCTCCAACTAGTCGACTTCGGCTCCAACCTTCGCGGCTCCATCACCGACCGCCATGGCTTCGTCGACTCTCGTCCACGAATCAAGCTAAGTCGCTTATTTCAATAATTATTCTTTCTTTGGCTTGCTCTCCACATACGGAACCAACGCCAAAGACTACTTCGTGTACGCCTCTCAACGGCTACACCGCGGCGAGAGCTACACCGTGCCGGCTATTCCTTGGAGATGTTGGCACGCCGCCACGGGCTTGGTGCACCAAATTAGGAGGCTCTTGCCACGACGTTTCGTGTACTGAGTGCTGAAGGCGCACAACTACACCCTGAGGAGGCACTGCGCAATCTTGCTCTCCGCCACGCGGAACAACGAGCAAACGCGCTCTCTCTTGTCGCCATGTCGACTACCTTCGTCTACCTCTTAATGGTCTCGCTACAGTAGCACACGCCTTGATCCGCGCAAAGCCTCGGCTCTCCTGTCATGCCTCCACGCCCCCAGCGGCTATGGCTAAACAGCGACCACAGAGACCGGCGCTTAAACCAGCTCTCCTGTCATGTCTTCACGCCCCCAGCGGCTATGGCTAAACAGCGATCACGGGCCGGGCGCTAAACCGCATCAGGCTAACTACTCGACGCCTTACGACCGAAACAAGAGCATGACACATGACACTTACATCTATATTCATATTTGTATTTGTCATTTGTAGATTCAATTTCTACAAAAATGCTACATAATGTACGCATCTCTACTTTCAGGTCAAGATTCGGCAACGACTTCCAGTACGCTCCGCGTACCTCCACCGGCGCGGTTAGTTCCCAACTCGGGGGCTACGCACCAAATTACTACTCGATGACAACTCGAGTAGTCTCTGCTAGCTCTCTAGCTCGGGGGCTCAGCACCAACAACTACTCGACGTGGCTCCTACGGCTCTCTTGGCGACGAGCTCGGGGGCTGAACGCTACAAGAGTACTCAGATGATGGCTTTCGCGAACACTGAAGACCCTTGGATTGATTACCTAATCATTTCAAGGCTCGGGGGCTGCTATGCTACACCCATCATTCAAATTTTTCAAGACGGAAGATTTGGAATCAAGATTGACCCTCAGCTAGAGTCTGCAACTCAACCTAAGGCTCGAGGGCTACTCCATATGGAGTGCGATTTTGCAACCGCACTTCCATATAAACTCGACTTCAAGACTGATGAGCTGGACCACCTTCCAGCCTCGCGGCAGTTCAAGTACTATTGAAGACTTCTCCAAACAGTACTCGAGGACACTCAAGAACTACTCGAAGAGGCTTCAGGACTACTCGAACTACTACACTCGACTACAATGTGCTCGGGGGCTTGTCGGGCATACTCCCCGGGTACTCATGCAAGGAAGGAGGAAGAGTAGAAGACGGACTCCTACTAGAATTCTCCTGTACTCCTACTAGGACTCACTCGTGTAATCCTACTAGGACTCCTGCCTTGTAACCGACTAGGAACCCGCCCCCGGACTATATAAAGGAGGGCCGGGTACCTAGCCAAACATCCACAATCCCTCCGGGAACAACCCAAGCGCGGGGCGCAATACTACTCCAAACGGGACGTTGGGTAGCTACTGCGGCTACCCGAACACCGTATAAATCTTGTGTCTTGTGTCCTCGCGCGTACCTTCGGGTTCCGGATCATGGCGATCCCCACCTTCTACCTTGCTTTGCGGGTACCTCCCATGGAGGTCGAGTGGTTTAAACACCGACACTCGGTGGGGGGGTCTACGAGGAGAGAGACCGAGCCGCGCCGGGACCCGCACGGCCCGGGAGCGTTCCGACCGGCGAGACCGAGAGAGTTGGAGGATCTCTCCGCGCGGCCTACCACCCAAGAAGAGGCCACGACCGAGGACGAGAGACCTTTGAGCTACCCCCGACGCTCCTACCACGTGTACGCCCGTACCCGAGAGGCTCCCAGGACACGGCGAGAGATGGACCGTGCTCTTCGGGATACCCGAGACTACTACGGAGGACCGGCGATCCGGATGCGGGTTACCCGGGGGCTTACTCATTACCGTTCTACTCGGTTCCACCGGACTCCGGCTCGAGGCACCTCGCAGTACCCCGTGATGGGAGTAGAGATCTAGCGAAGAGATTCGAGTCGATGTGATGAGTTAGATGTAATGCTCATGTTGTCATGCACGTAATAGCTACCCCATGATGTACCATGCGTTAGTGTGATGTGTTGCCGTGTACCTTCGAAGGTCGTTGGAGTAAACCTCGAGGTGCACCCCTTTTGTATGGTGGCATTGATTGAGTGACATGGATCTTCATGGTTTCTCTCGGATTTCATGCTTCTTTATGTCTGAATGAAATTCTTTGATTGTTAGCGGGATTACTCCTTTATAGTTAATAACCTTAATAATAATATTCTCCCTACCACTACTGACTCTTGCAACTGGAACAGATGTCGGGGGCAAGGAGGTCCGGCGACTTCGGCCCGTTTCGAGGAGGTCGGCCGGGGACAACGGGGGGGATGATGCCCCTAACCCGGTAGGAGCAAGAGGTCGCGGGCGCCGTGGAGGTCACGCACCACGAGGAGGGCTCCGCGGAGGCACCGGCGGGCCGCGGAGGCCGAGGAGGCCGAGTTGGCGGTCGAGGAACCGCGCGCGACAACGAGGGAGCTCGGGAGCGAGGAGCTCGAGCACGAGCGAGGTACCGCGGCCGAGGGAGGAGCGAGGCCGGGCTCGGGGACACGAGGTGCCACCACCGCCACCTCCCCCGAACTTGGCCGACGTGATGGCGATACGGACCCGGTCCGATGCGGACGATCACCCAGTTGCTGGCTCGAACAACAACAACAACAACCACAGGGGTCAGCACCGCAACGCGCCAGAGGGCTTCCAGAAGAAGGTTGAGAACTTCAACAAGCTGCGACCGCCTACTTTCGACCACTCAGCAGACCCGATGGACGCAGACAACTGGCTACGGGAAATTGAGAAGAAGGCCGGAGTTGGGCGAGCTCACCGAGGAGGAGTGTGTAACCGTGGCGGCGCACCGGTCCCGATCGGCACGGCCCGGTGCGTGGTGGGACGAGCTATCGTGACTCGCACCGGACCCGTTGCACATCGGGTGGTACGAGTTCGTGGAGGCCTTCGGAGCCACCACATTCTAGAGGCGGTGATGGACGGGGAAGGCGGACGAGTTCGAGGGCACCTCAAGGTGGGAAGTATGTCGGTGCGGGGAGTACGCCAACCGCTACCAAGAGCCGATGAGGTACATGCCGGACGACACCGACACGAGAGAAGAAGAAAGTCTCTTTGGTTCGGGAAGGGGCCGCACAAGGGGATGGCACACCACTTGTCCGCACACGGCCCGACACTTCGCTCCATTATCGACAAGGCACCGATCGTTGAGAGGTCGAGGATCGAGTACATGGAGGTTCGTGGAAGCAAGTCCAAGTGCGCGGACCGAGCAGGGACGGTCGGGTCCGGCACGAGGGCGAGAGGACGAGGTTACGCTCGGGGCCACCGGTCACGGCGAGAGGCACCACGTCACTCGGTCTCGGCCCGCGAGAGCGAGAGCCAACCCGGGCGGGAGTGGAGGACAAAGCAGCCGGAGGCCGAGACCACCACCGCGGTCGGCATACGAGCCAAGGTGACTTGCTTCAACCGCCGTCGGGTTGGGCACAAGTCGTTCGAGTGTCCACGAGCGGCGCCACGGGGAGTCGAACCGCGGCTCTCGGTTCCCGGACCCCGGCCAAGCCACCGGCACCGGGAGGACGGCCACCCCGTACACGGCAGAGGACCGCTCGGCCGCCGGCTACTCGAGGTCGTCTGAACCACCTCACCGCCGAGGATGCGGCGGCCGCACCCGACGTCACACTTGGTGAGTTCCTTGTTGACTCGGTTTGGCAAGCTTGTTTTGTTCGATACTTGGAGCTCGGTTTTCGTATATTTCTACCAAGTTTGTTAAAGAAAGGTCTTTACCAACTAAGCCTCGACCAAGGCCTATCTTGACTAGCTCTCCGCTAGGAGAGACGAGGAGTACGTTAGAGTGCGGGGGAGTGAGGATGGTGTTTGAGGGGCAACGAGTTCACGGCGGACTTGACAGTTTTGGAGTCTACGGGATAGACGTGATCCTAGGGATGGATTGGTTGGCAAAGCACAACGGGATAGTCTCTTGCAACCCCGGGGTTATACAACTAGAACACCCCGGTGGGACTAAAGTGCGGATCAAACCACGAGTCCGAAGGTCTGCTACGATGATGTGCAACATGAGTGGAAAAGAAATTGAAGAAATTCCGGTGGTTTGTGAGTTTTCGGACGTGTTTCCCGGAGGAGCTTACGGAGTTACCCCCGGACCGAGACGTGGAGTTTGTGATTGAGGCGATGCCGGGGCGGGACCCGTTGCAAAGAGTCCGTACGGATGTCGTCCGATGAGCTTGACGAGTTGAAGAAACGGCTCAAGAAGGCTGCTCGAGCAAGGGTTTGTTCGGCCGAGTGCCTCACCGTGGGGTTCGCCAGTGCTCTTCGTGGAGAAGAAAGACGACACAAAGAGGATGTGCATAGACTACCGCACGCTCAACTCAATGACAATCAAGAATAAGTACCCGCTACCCAGAATCGAGGACCTGCTTGGATAGGCTCAAAAGGGCAAAGTTCTTCTCCAAGATCGACACGAGGTCGAGTTACCACCGGATGAAGATCCGAGAGCAGGGATATTCCCAAGACGACCTTCACCACACGGTACGTCTTGTACGAGTTCGTGGTGGTTTCTTTCGGCCGACCAACACCCCCGCTTACTTCATGAACTTGATGAACAAGGTCTTCATGGAAGAGTTGGACAGGTTTGTGGTGGTGTTCATCGACGATATCTTGATTTACTGCGAGACCACGGAGGAGCACGAGGAGCACACCGAGGGTCGTGCTAGAGAGGGCCGAGGCGGCGAAATTGTACGCCAAGTTCGGCAAGTGCGAGTTACGGATGGAGAAGGTCGCGTTTTTGGGACACGTGTTGTCGGCAAAGGGGATAGCCGTGGATCCGTCCAAGGTAGAGTCGGTTACCAAGTGGGAGCGGCCGTCGAACGTGACGGATGTCGAAGCTTCCTTGGGTTGGCGAGGGTTACTACCGAAGGTTCATTGAGAACTTCTCCAAGATCGCTAAGCCAATGACGAGTTGCTCAAGAATAACACAAAGTTCGAGTGGTCGAAGCGTGTGAGAAGAGCTTCCGGGAGCCGAAAAAGAGACTCACCACGGCCCCGGTGCTTACCTTGCCGGATATCAAGAAAGACTTCGTGGTCTCTTGTGACGCTTCAAAGCAAGGACTTGGTTGTGTGCGATGCGAGGAAGGGAAAGTTGTGGCTTATGCTTTCGAGGCAGGTGAAGAAACACGAGGAAAACTACCCGACACACGACTTGGAGTTGGCGGTGTTGTGCATGCACTCAAGATCCGGAGACACTACCCGATAGGGAACAAGTGTGAGCCGTTTTCTAACCACAAGAGCCCGAAGTACTTCTTTACCCGGACGAGAGTTGAACATGAGGCGAGGCAATGGTTAGAGCCGATCAAGGACTATGACGTCGAGATCAACTACCACCGGGCAAAGCCAACGTCGTGGCGGATGCACTAAGCCGAGAAAACTTATTGCAACAACCTCATGGTGAGGGAAGAGCAACTTTGCTTTGCATGAAGAGCTAGAAAAGGCGAGAATTGAAATTGTAGACCAAGGCCAAGTCAACGAGCTGCAAGTGACCTATGACCTGGAGGAACGAATCCGAACGACCCCGGAAGTCATGTGCGAAATCAAAGCTTTGCGAGAACCGATGAAGCGGGGGTAAAGCGAGAGGACTACGGGTAGATGAAAAAGGCACCGTGTGGTTGAAAGAACGGATCTGTGTACCTCAAGATAAGGCACTCCTGGAGCAGATCATGAGGGAAGCTCACAATTCGAGGTACTCGATCCACCCAGGCAGCACAAAGATGTACAAAGATTTGAAGACAAGATATTGGTGGAAGAGCATGAAGAAGGATATAGCACACTACGTGGCCTGTTGCGACACCTGTACCAGAGTGAAGATCGAACACCAGAAACCTGCAGGATTGCTTAAGCTGTTGGCAATTCCAGTTTGGAAGTGGGAGGACATCTCCATGGACTTTGTGGTGGGGCTGCCCCGGACACCCAAGGGGAATGATTCGGTTTGGGTCATTGTGGACCGTTTGATGAATATAGCCCACTTTGTGCTGTCAAGACCCGATCCGAACCGAAAGAGCGGCGGAACCGTACGTAGAGCACATACTCGGGCCGCACGGGGGCACCCCGAAGCATAGTATCCGATCGAGGGCCACGGTTGTCTCCAAGTTTTGGCGAGTTTTCACAAGCTTATGGGCACCACTCTCAACTACGGCCACGGCCTTTCACCCACGGACGGATGGTCGGACGAGAGGGTCAACCGGGTGTTGGAGGATATGCTAAGAGCGTGTGCACTCACCTATGGCACCGATTGGGAGAGCGGTTTGCCGTTTGCGCAGTTCTCGTACAACAACGGCTTTCAAGCAAGTCTTCGGATGGCTCCCTTTGAGGCCCTTTACGGGCGGAAGTGCGAAACCCCGCTAGCTTGGTCGGAGGTGGGAGAACGGACATTGTTTGCGCCAAAAATCATTGAGGAAGTAGAGGAGAAAATTGAGAAAGTTCGTGAGAACACGAAGGTTGCTCAAAGCCGTCGAAGAGCTATGCCGACAAAAGAAGAAGAGAGTTGACTTTTGCGATTGGAGACCGAGTGTACTTGAAAGTATCACCGCTCCGAGGAACTAAGAGGTTCTTCGTGAAAGGAAAGCTTACACCGAGGTACGTAGGACCGTACCCTATCACCCGAAGGATTGGAAGTTTGGCCTACCGGCTTGCACTACCCGAGACAATGGCGAGGAGTACACCCGGTGTTTCACGTGTCACGGTGAAAAAGAGTGAGAAGGCAGTGGAAGCTAAGCAAGTGCCCATGGAGTTGCTTGACCTGCAAGACAACCTTGAGTATGCAGAATATCCTGAGAAAATCATGGACCGAGCCGTCAAGGAGACAAGGAGAACAACCATTCCCTTCTGTAAAGTGTTGTGGAGCAACCATACAGAGCGAGAAGCAACTTGGGAGAAGGAAGCTGACCTCAGAAAAGAATACCCTCACTTGTTTACGGAAGAGGTCGAGGACTAAATCTCGAGGACGAGATTCTCGGTGGGGGGGGGAGAATGTAACAACCCAGGAATTTAGGTGTGTAAATTTTGCGAAAATTTAAAACTTTTTGACTGAAATTGAGTGCTATCAATTTTCGAGCCAAATTGCTAGCCCTCTCCTAAATTCTCCACCGTTTGACCCATTTATAAAAACATATATTCAAATTATGGTAAAATATGTGAGTTGGTTTTCTCCGGTTTATCCGGAATTTAATTGTGTGAAGTTTGAATTTGAGGTGGAATCAAATTCAAACTCTAAAACTACCTTTAACCCTTAGCTTATTTCCAATAACCAAGCCGATGGACCGGCCGAATTCTCCTTCCTAATCGATCCGGCCCGGCCCGGCCGTGCACCTTTTCCCCGCCCGGCTAAACCGCGCCACCCCCTCACCCTCTCTATCTCTCGTCTCTTGGGGCCCGCGCGTCGGGTACCTTTCTTCACCAACCCCGGCTCGGTCACCCGAGCCGGCCTTGCGCCGCCGGTCGCACCGCAACCGCGCGCGCGAGGAGGGGGCGACCGGATCGCCAAGCCGGCACGCACGCCGGCCGGCGCGCGCGCACCCGTGGCCCACCCCGGGGGGGGAATCCGCGGGGGGGAAAAGACCCCCGTGCCCCTGCCGGTGACGCTCCGGGCGTGGTGGCGGCCACCGAGGGCCGGCCACGTCGCCGAGCACCGCACGAGCGACCAATCCGGAGCGCGGGGCGTCCATGCCCTCGCACCGCCTTGACCGCGCGTCTACATCACCGGGGGCCAGGACCCTCCCTTCGCTAGCCAACCCGCATTGGGGTTTTGCCCTTTCCGGTGTCCGCGCCGCCGAGAGGAGAGAGAGGAAGGGGAGAGTGGGAGAAGTGGAGGGCCGAAGGATCGGATGGCGACTAGAGAGGGGGGGAGTGAATAGGAGCGGTAAAAATTCTTCCCAAAGAAACCGGCCTATGTCCTACTCAAATCCCGGTCACACACAAGCGATGGATCGAATCACGCACCAATCGCCAAGACCACGAGGTTATGGATCAAACTCTAGCCTTAGGAACGATTCCTCAAAGCACACGCGGAAGCACTAGAAAGGGGAGGAAGGAATCGAACCAAGAAGCAAAGCACACGAGGCTGCGGCGGACCGTCCGCGCGGAGGGGCGGACCGTCCGCAAGAGCCGCGCGGACCGTCCGGCCGGGTATCGAGGACCGTCCGCACCCGAGCCGCGGACCGTCCGGCCTTAGCCGCGGACCGTCCGTTAATTTACACGGAACGACCCAAAGACACCCCCGTGCCACGGACCGTCCGCGGGGAGCACGCGGACCGTCCGCCAAGCACCCGCGGACCGTCCGCCCGACACCGCGGACCGTCCGAAACTTCGTCCAACCGAAAACCAAAATCACATCGGATCGAAACAAAAGACGAGCAAGAACATGAAGAACTCGGGACGAACTCGAGCGGCGCGGACCGTCCGCCCGAGGCCGCGGACCGTCCGCGAGGCTCGGACGAACGAAAAAATGCCCGACCTCGAAAGTCAACTCCCCCAAATCATCATCGGATTTCCCAAACGGTTGAAGCTTTGTGGAGACAAGGGTTTGGGTACTTGAAAAGCGTCACACAAGGAGGCTATAGCCCAAAAATCTTGCCTCCTAACTCCCTAAATCAACGGGAATCGCGAATCCTTTGAGCACCACCAAAACCTAGAGCACCGAACGAAAAATCACGAATCGAATTAGTTTCCCGGCGTTTGAGGGCACAAGATCAAGCACAAAGATGCACAAGACATTTATCCATGTTTCCCTCAAAGAAATCCGGGAAGAAACTCACTCAAATCCGCGGAATCACACCGGGAACAAAGGCACGAAAATAAGCACAAAAAGCCACGAAAAACAACCCCGAATCTTCTATACAAACCGAAAAGATTCACAAGGTCTAGCATGCCGCCCTAGCATCCATCCCTCTCAACAAATCTCTCATGAAGCTCTCATGCTAGCCTAGAGAAAATAGGAAGAAAAATAGCTACGAAAATGAGAAAGAGAAGGGGGGAAATGAAACCCTAAGTCGCGGAGAGAGGGAGCCATCAACACACACTCCAGGCTTATATATCGAGTCCCGCCGGAGTGGTAAATGACTCGACTACCCCTAACTACACTACGGCGATACAACCCACGTAGGGGCATTTTGGTAATGTTTGTGGGTCTTGCCATCGGACGGCCACGCCTTCGTCGCACCCCGCGTCCTCCCGACGCAAGCCATGCGATCCCGCCGCGTGTCCTCCGCTTCGAAGCTTCCCGACACGCCGGATCCCGTCTCCGTCGTGTTGGGCCCTCGGACTTGGTTTTGAGGCCCAAACCAAGAAACCGTCCGCCGGTGGTTTTGTGGGCAAACCACCAAACCCCGCGTGCCCGGTCCCGGCCTCCCGCCAAACCACTTGACTTGACCGCCACCGTGCACCGGCTCACTTGTCCATGACTTCGTCTTGCTTGTGTCGCCACCATGTGGCCCGCACCCGGTCCCGCCGTCCACCGGTCCCTCGAACCGAGCCTACTTGTCTCTCCATCTCCCGGAGGCCCCTCAAGGCCGAAGACCTTTCGCGCCCGTTCTTCACCCGCAACAACACGAACTAGGCCGCGACCTACACACGCGCACTAAGCCAAGAGTCGGTCCAACACCCGTTGTCAATCACTCATCACTAAGGAGCGGTCATCCACCGACCACTGGGACGCTCCTGGTCCTCAATCTCCCCCTTGATGAGTGCATTGACAACACACAACTCGAAATGAAATTCAGAGAAAAAGAGAAAAGAAGAAGAAAGAAAAACGAAGAAGCTCAACTCATGACCAAAACCGAAGAAAGGCAAAGAAAGGTCACAAGCCAAGCAAAGCACAAAATCCACACCGAAAACGGCAAGAAAGCTCCCCCTGAACAAATGCAAGCCCCCCCTGAACATGTGGATGCAAACTCATGCAAACTCCCAAATTTCAGCTCACCTCTTCTGAATTTTCATTAAGCTCACCTTTTCTCCCCCTTGTTGACAATGTATGAATCAAGGTGAAAATGCGAAATGCAAAGCAAAGCATATAAACAACTACATGAGCTTCTCAAATAGGCCAAATCTAGTGTCAAAGGCTAAAAATGAGACAAAGATCACACACATGAATCATAGCATAGTCAAAGCATTGCCACAAGTAATATATGAAAATACAAGCATGTGACAAAGCAAAAGTTTCGGATTTAAGCGGTTTTACCAAAAGAAGGCTCGCTTCACATGTAAAAGCCTATCCATGTCACACTTGAGCCACAAACATGCATACCATTTAAAGATCATACAAGGATATCAAATTCTCGGCAAAAGATCATGGCAAACACCCATAAAGCAAAGCATGTCATGTCAAAGCTCATGAGCCATGTGTCCACTTCGGGGAGACTTCTCCACTGGTGAACATCATGCAACATGTTTTGCACCCATATGTGAAAGATAAGACATTTTAAGCATAGACATGATGGATGGAGCAATTTTCAGGCATTATGCACTTCTTTTCAAGATTAATTCATTTCATGGTACATGAAGTGCCTTTGCGGCAAAAAGAAGCTTATGCTCCCCCATGAATGCAACACAGGCTAAACATTCACAATGATATTCTGCCTTTGGCCCAAATGCAAGAACAGGCATCCAAGCACAATCTAAGCATGAAAAGCACATTTAGACTAAACTCGTGACATGGATACACAACTACACACGAGTGGAGCATATTTCATCAAAAAGTAGTCAAGTTTAGCATTTATTTCAAAAGGGGCTATCTCACCACACATATATATCAAATATTCCAAGAGCATAGCCTCACATCACCATTTCTCCACACATATGACCAATATCTCACAAATAGCCAAAGAGACTCAAATATGGCATGTGAAAGAAGCTCATCATCCTAAAATGCAACATGATATATGACAAGATGGCTATCCTACCATGGTTTATACATCAAGCAAAGCATGTATATACATCAAAGTAAGCATGGTATGATACATATGGTACAAAAAGGAAATCCCCCAAGAATCAACTAGAAAGGGCAACAAACCCCAAGTTCCCCCGCAAGCGCACAAATGTAGCTTGGTCGAGAGGCTTTGTAAAGATGTCGGCTAGCCGATCTTGGGTAGGGACATGGCTCAAAACAATGGTTCCTTTCTCCACATTGTCCCTCAAGAAATGATACCTCACTTCTATATGTTTGGTTCTGGAGTGAAGCACTTGGGTTTTTGGCTACGCTTATGGCACCGGGTGCTATCACAAAGAAGTGGGATGCGGGTGCACTTCTCACCAAAGTCTCTCAAAGTATATGAAATCCACAACAGTCGGGAACAACAACTCGCGGCGGCAACATACTCCGCCTGCGTGGTAGACCGAGCTACACTAGGCCGCTTGCGGGAAGACCATGAGACCAACGAAGAACCAAGAAACCGACAAGTGCCGGAAGTAGACTTCCTCTCGACTCGACAACCAAAGCAAAATCCGCATCGGAAAAACCATGAAGAGACGAGTCGAGGAGGAAGAATACCAAAGGCCAAGACCGAGGGCGGACGTAGGTACCCGAAAATCCTCTTGACGGCTCGTCGATGTGATGTCCTCGGCGAAGCACGAAAACGAGCGCACGGACACACGCCGAACCGTATGTCCGGCCTCGTCGCCGTCAAGTAGAGGAGGGAGCCGATCATGCTCCCGTACTCCCGCCGGTCCCCCGGTTCTCCGTCCTCATCCGCATCCAAAGTGGCCGTACTCCCCATGGGAGTCGACATCGGCTTCACATCTTGCATCCGGAACTTCCTCGGCATGTCTTTCGTGTACTTGGTCCGGTGCACAAATGTACCGTCCTTCACTTGCTTGATCTGCGGCCCGAGAAAATACCGCAACTCGCCCATCATGCTCATCTCGAACTCCCTGCTCATCTCATCCGCAAACTTGGCAACAAGGTTATGTGACGAGCCACCAAAGACAATATCATCCACGTATATACGAACAATCGGCAAGTCATTCCTATGCTTGAGGAGAAACAAGGTTCTATCCACTGTACCCATCACAAACCCTCTCGCTCAAAAGAAAACCTCTCAATCTCCCATACCAAGCACGGGCGCCCTGTTTCAACCCATACGAGCCCTTTTCAACCCGTATACCCCGTGTGGGTACAACTCGCTCTCAAACCCGGGTGTGGTCGCTTCACATACACCTCCTCCTCTATGACCCCATTTAGAAAAGCACTCTTCACGTCCATCCGAAACAACTTGAACCCTTTAGCCACGGCAAAGGCTAGAAGGATCCGAATTGCCTCAAGACGGGCCACGGGAGCAAAGGTCTCCTCATAGTCGATCCCCTCCTTCGACTAAACCCCCGAGCAACAAGTCCGGACTTGTTCCTCACAACCATCCCATTCTCTCCCTCTTTGTTCTTCCAAACCCACTTGGTTCCTATGGGATGGCAATTTGGAGGTGGTTCAACTAACTCCCACACCCGGTTCCTCTCAAAATTTTCCAACTCCTCATGCATAGAATTGACCCGGTTTGCATCGGATAAAGCATGTCCAATGTCCTTGGGCTCAAAAGTAGCAACAAAAGCAAGCATGAGCAAAATGAGAGGAATTCCCGGACCTCAACCGTGTAGTGCGTTCATTGATGTCTCCAATGATCTTTGACAGGGGATGCACTTCTTGAATCCGCCGGGAGCCTCACGCCTCGAGACTACCTCCCCCTCAACTTCGCCTTCTCTCGCCCGATCCTCTTGTTGCACCGTCGTTGTCCATGAAGTAGACGGTCCATGCTCCGGAGTGGTCGTAGGGGAAGTAGTGGGTACATGCTCAGCTTCAGGCGCATGGTTCTCCCCATCATCATCTCCAGCTTCATCTTTCTCCTCTTCAAAGAGGTCCTCGGCCATCTCTTCATCACCCGCACATTCAAAGCCAAGAGAGGTACATGGCATTGTCTCGTCGAAGGTCACCTCGCAAGTCTCCATGATTTTGTTAGTCTCAAGGTTAAGCACCCTATAGGCTCTAGAGTGGTTAGCATATCCAAAGAAAATACCATCACTAGACCTAGCCTCAAACTTGTCGAGTTTTCCCTTTTTCAAAATAAAGCACTTGCAGCCAAAAACTCGGAAATGACTCACTTTGGGTGCCCGACCATGCATAAGCTCATAACAGGTCTTCTTCTTGAAAGCTCTCAATAAAATCCGATTGGAAACATGACAAGTCGTATTGACCGCCTCGGCCCAAAACCTCCTAGGAGTCCCGTGCTCATCGAGCATCGTCCTAGCCATCTCACAAAGAGTCCGATTTTTCCTTTCCACGACTCCATTTTGAGGGGGCACATAAGGGGTCGAATACGATGTTCAAGACCTAGATCACGACAAAAAGCATCAAAACGAGAGTTCTTGAACTCGCAGCCATTATCACCGCGGATAGCTCGAATAGCATTTCCATGCCTCTCGTTTTTCAACCTCACGATCGGATCTCGAACAAAACCAAAAGTCTCACTCTTATCCTCCAAGAAGAACACCCGGGCATAGCGAGAGTAATCGTCCACCACAACAAGGACATACCACTTCCCACCCACCGAGCGAACTCGAGCCGGCCCAACAAGGTCCATATGCAACGGCTCCGTCGGACGCTCGGTCATGACATCGGTCAGGGGTGGATGGGGAGTGGCTACCATCTTACCATGCCTACAAGGAGCACAAACCAAATCCTTCTCAAACTTCAACTTCGGCAATCCTCGGACGAGGTCAAGACCACTCAAGCGGGAAACCAAATCAAAGCTCAAGTGTCCCAACCGCCTATGCCATTTCCACAAATCAGAAGACGGACCAGCCATCAAACGGCGAGCGAGGACCCAAAGAATGAGAGAAATCGGCCACGAAAATCGACCCTCGGGGATGATCATACGGACAAGATCACCTCGAGAATCAAGCAAGCGAGACTCGCCGGACTTAAAACGCACCTCAAAACCCTCATCAAGCAACCGAGAAACCGAAAGCAAGTTAAAACCCAAAGACTTCACAAGAGCCACTCTCTTCAACGTTACCTTGTCACTCACATGCACAACACCCTCGAATGACAAACCCTACCTCGTCCATTGTCCCCAAATGTGATGTACATCTTTTCCTTCAACGGGGTGAGGGCCGGAGAACCACTTCTTATCTCCGGTCATGTGTCGAGAACACCGGAGTCGATCAACCAAATGTTCTCCAAGCCTCCCCGCTGCAGCAAAAAACAAGAACGAGAATGAGCTAGCGACTCGACACCGGGGTTAGCACGGAGAAAGTTAAACCGGTGTCGAGCCATCTCGCTCAAAAGAGGGGTTAGCAAACATCACTCCCTTACCACCAAACTTCCCATGTCCCATGGGAGGAGTACGAGCACCACGAGGGGGAAAACGTGGTCCGTAGTTCCTCTGGAACCCAAAGCTGCGATCATCTCCCCTAAACCCGTACTGAGGACGAGTAGGAGGACGTCCGGCAAAACCACCACGAGCCCGACCAAACCTCTCACCCAGCACGCACACCATCATCTCTCCCGACAAACCTCTCACCACCACCTCTCCGTGGGAACCCGCGCCAACACTCCTCACACTTCCCACACCCCGTGGAAGTGGCACTCTAGGCTCGGGAACACCATGAGGGCCGGCGATACCGTCCCGGTTCGCTTGCTCCCTAGCAAGTCTCTCATCCCTCTTCCTCTTGTAGCAAAACTCGCAAGATGCCTCTCCTTGCCACAATACTCACACCCGAAGGGGATGGGTTTTGGTTTTGGCTCGGCTTCTCTCTAGGCTTCTCACCCTTCTCACCCACAAACTTCACCGGTTTCGGAAATCATTTGTTTTAGGTGGGAATTTGGGTGGATCTTGGGTTGTGTCAAGCTTGTTGCAAAGGTGGTTGGGCTTTGGTGTGAAAGAGTTCTTGGGTGCTTTTGGGAGTGGGACTTGGATCTCTCCGATCACCTCAAACCCGGAGTTAGACTCAACACACTTCTCGTACACACTCTCCCCACTCGTTCTCTCCCACTTTCTCACCCAACTTCTCAAACCCCAAACCACGACCATCGGCTCTCTTGAACTCCTCAATCATGATTTTCAATTGAGGTTCCCGCCGTACAACCAACCCAACACCTTCCTCAAATAGTCATTCTCCTCATAGATGACATCCAAGCGGGAAGTAAGTTCAAGATTATGCAAAGTGACTTCATCACGACTAGAACATGCATTTGCAACAGGAGATTTCAAAGATGCTTCCAAAGAACTAATGGTAGAACGAGCATCGACAAGCTTAGCATGCATAGTAGGACATGATTTGCAAGCACCAAGCAAAGTAGGTCTAGCCTTAAGCTCATCATGTTCGATCCTAAGAGCATCTAGTTGAGCCAAGATAGAAGCATTCTTCTCATTAAGCATTTTGATCTCGTTCAACCAAGCATCACATTCAACACATTCAACATCATCAGGAGTAGTAGGAGCAAGTTTCAAAGAGTCATTCTGAAGTTTCAATTCAAGCAATTTTGACTCTAACTCTCCTACTTTCTCGCTAGCATTCTCAAGCTGAGCCCTAAGATCTTTCCTCATCTTTTTGGCATCTCTCGAGCACACTATCACGGTTATCAAGCAAGCCATTCAACCTAGCAATCTCAGCAAGCAAAGAGTCGGGATCACGGTTTACCTCATCCTCCGAGTCGGAGTCGCTGTCTTCCTTCACACTCTTCTTGCTGCTTGAGCTATGGGCCATCCCACAAAAGCCCTCAAGCGCCACACAGCTCAGCCCCGCCGAGGTTCCGGCTTGCACTCTTCTTGCCACCTGCGCCTCCCGGCGTCTTCATCTTCGCCGCTTGAGCTTGATCGCTCCTCGCTTGAGCTTGAGTCGACGTCGCTCGCACCGGCCACCATCGCTCTTGCCTTGTTCTTCTTGTGGGTGCTCTTGCTCGGTCGCCGCTTGTCCTTGTCCTTGCTCTTGGACTTGTTGAAGTGCTTGCCCTTGGAGGAGTACTTGTCTTCACGCCTCGGGTGCGCCTTGTACTCGATCACCTTGTACTTGTTCTCCTCCGCTTCCGGGCACTCGGCGATGAAGTGGCCACGCTTGCCACACTTGTAGCACGTCCCTGAGCTCCGCCTTGCGTTCCTCCGACTCTCGTGTAGTCGTTCAAACCTTCTTGAGAGCAAGGCCAGCTCCTCCTCGCCCAGCACATCAAACTCCTCATCTGGAATGGACATAAGAGAGGACAAAGAAAACTGTCGACAGGAAGGGTTAGATTTGCCCTTTGATCCTCCCATAAGAGCAAGACTATGGTCAGTCGAGCCCTCATGCTTGGATAGCAACTTCCTGTCAACCTCAGCCGACTTGAGCTTAGAAAAGAGGTCATCCAACTCAATAGTCAAATAATTCCCAGACTCCTTGATGGCCTCAACCTTAGCACCCCAAACATTTGGGTCCAAGACATGCAAGAGCTTCAAAGCTCGATCATGCTCGGAATACGGAAAATCCTCAACATTAGCCTTCATGTTGTTCACGATGGCGGTGAACCTCTGAAACATCGCATCAATGTCCTCACCGGGAAGTGGAGTGAAATTCTCATATTGCATCCGGTAAGAGACAAAGAGGCGAGCCTTCACATGGTTATCACCACCGTGAGCAACCAACAACTTATCCCAAATTTGCCAAGCAAGATTCAAATGGCGAACACGCTCAAACTCTGGATCACACAAGCTCCGGCACAAGTGATCAACGGCTTTTGCATTAGCCTCATACTTGGCCTTGGCATCGGCATCGGTCACCATAAGAGTATGGATGTTGACCGGAATAGCATATGTCTTGTCAAGCACAATAAACTCCAACAGCTTTCCTCGAAGAAAAATCATCATACGAGCCGCCCACTTGTGGTAACCCTTGCCATCGAAGTGCGGCGGACCGCCCCGCTCAACGTACGCCATCTTAGGATTCGAGACTTGTCAAAGTCGCAAAGAATCCGGCACCAAGCTACGATACCAATTGAAGGATCAGATGGCGACTAGAGAGGGGGGGGAGTGAATAGGAGCCGGTAAAAATTCTTCCCAAAGAAACCGGCCTATGTCCTACTCAAATCCCGGTCACACACAAGCGATGGATCGAATCACGCACCAATCGCCAAGACCACGAGGTTATGGATCAACCTCTAGCCTTAGGAACGATTCCTCAAAGCACACGCGGAAGCACTAGAAAGGGGAGGAAGGAATCGAACCAAGAAGCAAAGCACACAGGCTCTGGCGGACCGTCCGCGCAGGAGGGGCGGACCGTCCGCAAGAGCCGCGCGGACCGTCCGGCCGGGTATCGCGGACTGTCCGCACCCGAGCCGCGGACCGTCCGGCCTTAGCCGCGGACCGTCCGTTAATTTACACAGAACGACCCAAAGACACCCCCGTGCCACGGACCGTCCGCGGGGAGCACGCGGACCGTCCGCCAAGCACCCGCGGACCGTCCGCCCGACACCGCGGACTGTCCGAAACTTCGTCCAACCGAAAACCAAAATCACATCGGATCGAAACAAAAGACGAGCAAGAACATGAAGAACTCGGGACGAACTCGAGCGCGCGCGGACCGTCCGCCGGAGGCCGCGGACCGTCCGCGAGGCTCGGACGAACGAAAAATGCCCGACCTCGAAAGTCAACTCCCCCAAATCATCATCGGATTTCCCAAACGGTTGAAGCTGTGGAGACAAGGGTTTGGGTACTTGAAAAGCGTCACACAAGGAGGCTATAGCCCAAAAATCTTGCCTCCTAACTCCCTAAATCACCGGGAATCGCGAATCCTTTGAGCACCACCAAAACCTAGAGCACCGAACGAAAAATCACGAATCGAAGTAGTTTCCGGCGTTTGAGGGCACAAGATCAAGCACAAAGATGCACAAGACATTTATCCATGTTTCCCTCAAAGAAATCCGGAAGAAACTCACTCAAATCCGCGGAATCACACCGGGAACAAAGGCACGAAAATAAGCACAAAAAGCCACGAAAAACAACCCCGAATCTTCTATACAAACCAGGAAAGATTCACAAGGTCTAGCATGCCGCCCTAGCATCCATCCCTCTCAACAAATCTCTCATGAAGCTCTCATGCTAGCCTAGAGAAAATAGGAAGAAAAATAGCTACGAAAATGAGAAAGAGAAGGGGGGAAATGAAACCCTAAGTCGCGGAGAGAGGGAGCCATCAACACACACTCCAGGCTTATATATCAGGTCCCGCCGGAGTGGTAAATGACTCGACTACCCCTAACTACACTACTGGCGATACAACCCACGTAGGGGCATTTTGGTAATGTTTGTGGGTCTTGCCATCGGACGGCCACGCCTTCGCCGCACCCCGCGTCCTCCCGACGCAAGCCATGCGATCCCGCCGCGTGTCCTCCGCTTCGAAGCTTCCCGACACGCCCGGATCCCGTCTCCGTCGTGTTGGGCCCTCGGACTTGGTTTTGAGGCCCAAACCAAGAAACCGTCCGCCGGTGGTTTTGTGGGCAAACCACCAAACCCCGCGTGCCCGGTCCGGCCTCCCGCCAAACCACTTGACTTGACCGCCACCGTGCACCGGCTCACTTGTCCATGACTTCGTCTTGCTTGTGTCGCCACCATGTGGCCCGCACCCGGTCCCCGCCGTCCACCGGTCCCTCGAACCGAGCCTACTTGTCTCTCCATCTCCCGGAGGCCCCTCAAGGGCGAAGACCTTTCGCGCCCGTTCTTCACCTCGCAACAACACGAACTAGGCCGCAGCCTACACCTCGCGCACTAAGCCAAGAGTCGGTCCCAACACCCGTTGTCAATCACTCATCACTAAGGAGCGGTCATCCACCGACCACCGGGACGCTCCCCGGTCCTCGCAGGCGGAGCGGGAGGAAGCCGTGCGTCACGTCGCCGCCGGCGCCGTTGCTGTTGGGGGATCGTCGGGAACGTGAGGAGCCGGACGAGGGAGAAGCCGTTCGTGACAGGCGGAGGAGCCGGACCCGAGCGGGCGCGCCACCGTGAACACCGACGCCGCGCCGCCATCCACGTCAGAGGCCGGCGACGACTACACCGCCGCCCCGCCGTGAGCACCGTGGCCATCTCTTTTCCTTGCGCCGCCTTCTTACCATGTCCTTGTCTGTGGGCGCGCCTTCGAGCCGCCACTTGCCGAGCGCGTCGCGCCGCTCGTTTCCCCATGAACGGCCGCCGCGTCGCGCCTTGCCTGCGAGAGTCCGAAGCCGTGGCTACCCCGTGCCGTGACAACCGAGCGCACTCGTTATGGCCGGTTATCGAGTTGACTTGCCGGGAGGGACCGAGGGCTTCCCCGCGCCCGTGCCGTCGTGCTCGCACCGAGCGCGCGTCATGCCTTGTGTCCGGTATTTTGGCCGTTGCGCCGAGATGATCCGTCCGATAGGGAGGACGCGGTGGCAGAGACCGCGCACCCCGGCCGCCACGGTCGGGTCGCGCCTTCCATCTCTTGCCGGTGCTCGTTAGAGAGCCGTGGTTCTCCGTGCACGGAGAACCTAACCACGCCGCGACGCATTTGGGTGTGCCTCCGCGGTGGCGTGATTCGAACCGCCGTGAACCGGGCCTTCGAGCCGAGAACGTTTTCGGCCAGCCTTTGCGCGCGCGAGCCCGGCCGGCCGCACCCCCGCGCGCCATGGCCACGGCCTCGCCGGCGGGAACGCCCGCGCGCGGGCGTTGTGCCCGCGCCGTGTCATGCGCGTTGACGGCCGGCCTTCCCTCCCCCAGGGCCGCTTCGAGCCATGATTTAACCGTGCAGAGCGGGCTCGCCCGGTCCGCCGAGCAGCACCCCGAGCTCCGGGTCCGAGGCGGGGAGTCCTTGGGTTGTCGCGCCGCGCGTGTGCGAACGCCCGGGGGCGGTGCTCACCGCGCCGCCGCGTCGGAAAACCGAACTCGGTGTGCCGTAATAGTGAGCCGTGAACCGGGCCTCGGTCGCGAGGCGGCACCGACACCCGCGCGCGCCCCGGCGCAAGCACGGGATGCCGCCGCTACCGATGCCGGTGGAGAGGCAGGCCGCGCCGCCGCCAAGCGCGGCGTGCGCCTAAGGGAGGAGGCGAGCTCCTTTCCCCGGTTACAACGGGGTAAAAGGCCGTTTGGTCCTTAAGAGTCACCCCGACCCATCGGGGTGCTATGGGGGCCCAACGCGATGGTTGGAGCCACAACCAATAATCGGGGGAGGCATTAGGAACTTCTCTCGTCCGGGCCGCCGGGGCGGCGAGTCCGAGGCAGTGGGCGGCTTTCGGCCCAGAAATCTTTCAGCCCCGTCTTCGGCCCATGAACCGAGAAACGCTAACGTCATGCCGACGTCGCCGGCCTTCTTAATAAATTTAAAAATCCCTTTTCTTTTTCCGCTCGAATAAAATTCCGAAGTATTTAATAAATGGTTTTAACCTTTAAAAATTCATAACTTTTTATGGGAAGCTTAGAAAATTATAAAACTAATTACTATAAACTCGTATTTTCAAAACCTTGCTGATTGTAGGTAGTTCGAGCTCTTTTGGATCTTTTAAAATTGGTTCTTATTTGGAGTTATTGCTTAGATGTGCACCGTATTCTTATTTGCGCGTCGAATCTCGTGCCGCCGGACCCGAGCTTCGACCGAGAGGACGCGGAGGACCCCGAGTACACCCCCCGCGACGACGACCCGCTTCAACGGCAACGAAGGTGTCATGTCACTCCCAACCATGTAGATCCCATGTTGTTAAGTAGTCGCTAGTGCTTTACTTTGAATGCATTGTTCGATGAATTGCATACAACGTTTGCTTAATAGCCATGCCTTGATGCTTTGTTATATCCTGTTTCCTTGTTTTACTTCCTGCGGGACTAGCTACAGACCCCTAGATAGTTCCTTACCTCAACAATCCATACTTTTGTTGCTTGATTATGGATGGTACTCTGGGCTTGGACTGAGATGTGGATATCTCGATGTGTTTCTAGCGTGCGTTCTGGGTGCGTATCTCATTGCTGTGTTATGGCGGGAGCGAGCCGCTTGGTTACTTGTGAACGTCTGCCGAGAGGAAGATGCGATCTCGGCCTCTACCCGATGGGCGTGTCGTATGGTTTGGAGAAGGGAGGGCTCGCTCTCGGCCCCTTAAGGACCGAGTCGACTTACCACCGGATGCGTATCTACTTTCGTACAAACCGCCCGCCTTGTTATGGGCGGGGGTGCGGGGTGAGACTTGTAGTGGATAGCGTCCCTCCCGTAGGTGGGTTGGTGTGACCGGTGTCGGGAGTGGTCTTTCCCTCCTTAGAAGACTTTGCCCGGCGAGGCCGGGAAGGGGGTTCCACAGCCTTCGAGGGACCTCTCGCGGGTAGTATGAGCTCGCCGGGGAGGCCGAGCCGGGGGGGGCTCGGAGACGCGAGGAGGGTACTATCCACTTACTTGGCCTTCGCCGCGTAGTAAGGGTAGGGCCCGGCGGATTCGGGACGCTGCCGGTCCGAGTCGGTTCCCGGCCCTATTCGCCGCGGTCCGCTTGCGAGACGTGTACAACCTCTCCGAGCACGAGTTGTTTAAACCTATAGCTATAGTCCATGTCCACTGCGGTTATGGACAAGGTGCTTCTATCTACCGCCTACTTCCGACTAGCTACTCTTCTCTTGTGCTTCTTCTCTCCCCCGAGTGTGTGAGCCCGCTTCGGCCGTTGAGATGTGGGGATAGGAGCAGGTGGGTCCCACATCGCAGATGAGAGTTGGGATCTGGATTGGGGTTGAGATCCGGAGTTTTGGTGTGGATATCCTTGAGCGGGGTGTGGACCCCTGAGGTGTGGACCTCGGAAGCGGGAGCTTTCCCGAGGTGTGGACCTCCCAGCTGAATTCTGCTTACCTTGTACGTTGCTATGCTGCTTTGCTTAAGCCTTCTACAACCAGAATAGGGATAACTCATGCATAGTAGAATATACACCGCTTTTGCCTCTTTGTTGGGAAGCTGACATGACCAACCCGCTTATCGGGTAGACCCCGGTGCCTCGACACGAGCCCGGACTACGACTTCGACAACGACGGATGGGTGGACTAGAGCTCTTCCTACACTCGAGGCCGCCCGGGTTATGGAGTTTCCCGCGCTTTCATGGAGTCAACTCCGCTAGACGTTTTATTTATGTTTGATTCGGGCTCCCGATGGACTTGTACCGGGCATGTGCCGAAGAGATGTACTCTGATTAATGTAATAAAATAAATGTTGTACTCTACTTTTCTGTTTTTATCTTTCTGTATGGATTATGGCATCGCTGAGACAGGGATTGCACGTGGTAGCCCTCCTGGGACTACCACCGAGGTGCTAAGAGTCGGGTTTCCGTTCGCGGAAGTCCGGTCGTTTCGAGAGGATCGAACGTATGCATTAAAACTCCCACGAAGGAGAGTCCAGAGTGCCTTAAAAATTAAACTATCACATCCTCGTAGGGTTCATTATTACAAACATAGTTCCTTGACATGGAAGTAAATGGTTCAGAGTTTATTGAAAACAACGGAAGATAACTAAACGATATGATCACATCATAGGAGGCCTGTCCATGATGCAATCACTCTTCGTCATCCACCCATTCCAGCTCCCACCTGGGGTGGAAGTTCTCCGGCCACACATCGGATGCATTACCTGGAACAACATTTATAAAGCAAGACTGAGTATACTAATACTCAGCAAGACTTACCCGTCTAAAAGAAAGACTTTACCTCTAGTCATGCAAGGCTTTTGGCTAGTGGGTTTGGTTGCCAAAAAGCTGCTAAGTAGTGAATCCTTACTTTCCATATTTTAGCTCATGTTCTAGTTGAGTGATCTTTACTAGATAAGCAACTACTACAACCAAGGTTGTACAAACAATTAATCAAAGTAATAATCTTCACAAAGTTCCATCATAAAGGGATATCATGGCCAGTCGGGTAAGTAGTCTCAGATGACGGTGAGTGGTCGACAATCGATTGATTCATAACCTTGCAAGGTGGACCTAAACACACTGGAGGTGCCCTCACTAAGAGTTCACCAACCAGGCGGTTCCCGTCATTCTTCGGTTTGGGGATAATAGCTCACAGTCTTAAGTACAAGGTTTATCTGGGCTACGCCACTAAGGTCACCCAGCCTCACGCATGCACTCGGGTGGCGAGCCCGGGGCCGCAACCCTAAGCGTAGTGATAGTAAAACCCTGTACCGCCTCATTTAGGTACTAGGCTTACCGTATCCATTTCCGATAAGTGTTTAGTACTTTCAACACTTAGCCCACGAAGCCATTGGACCGGAGCCCAAATCCCATGCTCTTACCACATGAGCAATCAATTTAAACATATGGTGATTCCATAAAGAGATCCTATTCTCGCGAGCGACGAACATCACTCGACTTGTACCGTATCCTTAAGCATAGCTACTAGCGACCTGACATGCTAGTAAAAGATCATAGGTACTTATGGATCATGCAACTAGGGTTTCATTTCAACTCCTTAACGTAAATGCACATACAATAACAAGAAGTAAATTCAGAAGTTTTAAGAAAACACTGGGGTTAATGAATAAACCGGGGCTTGCCTTCGTCAGCACAAGCAGACACACAAACTTCCGGACTTTGGCCCGGGTCTTGCTCTACGGTCACGTAGTGCACGTCTCCTCCTGGTCCCTCGTCCTCGTCAACCGGCACAAGCGTATAGCTACCGTCGGGGACTTCTACACGGGGAATGCTATGCAGTGATTATGAGTGTAATTGTTTTAAATTAATTCAAAAACAGTAGCAAATAGCTGCAAGGAGTATATGGTTGGCCATATTCACCTTAACAAAAGTATTTAAACATTTTTCCTTTTAAAGGAATAATCAAAAAGCCTATTTAGCCTTCTCTTTAAGGTGATTGTGTGCACATCTATTAAAGAAATATTTTATTTAAAAACAAACAGCAAGGAAATTACTTTCATAGCACTATTTTACTTTTCCTAACACTTCTCCTTAAGTCATGAACTAGAGAGAGTGATTTCCCTATTTTCCCTTTACTCGATTAATCTAGTTTGAACTCTTTTGCATAACTAAAACATAACCAACTGATCCAAGAAGACCCATCGGTCCTACCGACCAGGAGGCATACCTCTAGACAACAAGAGAAAGGATTTTGCACCACTGAATTAATACACCAACTTATGGGCATTTCTAGCTAGCATAAAAGGACATAATGCATATCAAACTAAATATGACAGAAATGAGTCCCAACTTTCTCCTACATATACTCTGGTCCAAAACAAGCTTAAAGAACCCACAAACACACATATAGCCTTTATGAAACATGCTACACATATTTATGAGTAAAAACAAGCATAAATGAGGAATTAATATTTCTAACAGAGATAAAATCATGGTAAATTCACCAAGGATGCTTTTTAACATAACATAGACAGAAGTTGGGATAAAAAATAATTATATTTTGAGCTACAAAAATCATCTAGGCAGATTTATCAATATCACTAAATGATTTTTATAAAAAGATTTCTTTAGTAACTTTGTGCAATTTTTGGCATAGAACCTGGGCATGCTAGTTGCCACAACATATCCAAAATCTAGCTCAAGAACTCGTGCGGATTTTGCAGAAACGCGAATCTAAGTATTTTACATTCTTATTTTTCAAGCAAAAACTATAACTCAAAAGTATATACACATTTGGAGAAAGTTGTAGTTCATGTTATACTGAGCACAGAAAAATTGAGTTTGCTATTTTTGGATTTTTCTACGATTTTTACTCTATTTTACAAGGTGCTGGACCAATACACAAAACAGGGAACAATCTATTTACACTGCAGACCCTAGAACTTTTAAACTTCTCACACATATACCCTCGGTTCCTCCCCCTCAGGCCCGACGGCGGTGGCAAGCTCGCCGGCGGCGAGGTGGAGCGCGGCCAGGCAAACAAGCGACGGGGATCGTCGATTGGACTCACCCGCGATCGATTGGTGGCGGTGGACCGGCCGGGGAGGTCACCGGCGAGCGGCGGCGGCGTAGCGTAGCGGCGGCGCGCCCCGAGGGAACTCGGACGACGGTGAGGGAAGGGGCTGGGCTCAACCACGTGCTGCACGGGGAGCTTCCATGTGACCCAGGGAAGGCGCTAGGCAGGTCATCGGGCTTGGAGAATCGACGAAGGGGCGAGCTCGACGGCGGCGGTCCGGCGGCAGCCGCTGGAACTCAGGTCCGGCGAATGTGTGGCTCGGCTTGATCAATAAGCAGCTCGGGGAGGTTTTGTGATGCACAGAGGGGAGCTTAGGTGCTTGGGTGAGTGAGAACGGCGACTGGAAGGGGGTTCACACCGGGCGGACGGCGGTGCCCCGGGCGGGAGCGCGTGCGCGTGAGGGACGACCGGGGCTGGCTTATAAGCACGGGGGAGGTCAGTTGGGGTAGGTGGGGTCATGCCGGTACCACTTGCACGTGTGGGAAGGCCGGGGGCATGGCCGGCGACGTGCGCCGCTCCGGCGGCCAATGGCGCGACACGGGCGGTGCGCCGGCCGCCGGATCGCCGCCACGGGCATAGCCACTTGCCACGGACGGCACGAGTGAGTGCTCGCCGGTGCTACGCGCAAGGACCGGCGGTCACACCGGCGCCTCGGCGTGCGCGCCCGAAGCACGTACGGCGCGTACGGCGAGTGGCCGACGTGGCCGCGCACGACGTCGCGCCCGAACGCGTTTCGGCGTTCCCGGTGCTGTTGGTATTTCACTGAACCGTTTTCAAAATAGCTTTTCTCCTATTTTTTAAACTAAAGTGCATCTTAGGGTCTGAAGCAAAGTTGAAGATCAGACATTCCCCTACAACTTTCACAAAGGTTGGTAGGGGTTTTGTTCAAGAATTCGAGCAGGAACGCCATGCCAACTTGGCCAATTTCTCGGCGCTTGTGAACAGTAAACCAGGGTCTTGTTTTGCCATTTTCACCCTCCTACACTCCAAACCAACCATTCCACTCAACAGCAAAGTTGTGTGCCTCGACATTCTGCACATTTTTCCTTTTGGGTGGTTTTGAAGTGTTTAGGGAAATTTTGGAGAACGTGCCAAAGTTCTAGAATGGCAACAAGGGGTCAAAGGGGATAATAGGGTTTTGAGCTAGGGCTTTGACCAAGGGTTGACCTAGTGTCCTCAAGGGTAGTTAGAGGAGTGGTTAAGTGGGTCATTAGCACAAATTACCACTGAGCAAAAACACGGGGTGTTACATACATGCTAGTTGATTTTTCGAAAAGTCTATCCTATGTCACGCAGTGCATGCATCCACTTCAAATGAATGGCTTAACAAGCATATTTGGCCCATACCTTCATCCTCGAGACACAAAGACGAGTGGAAATAAAGGTATCAACCAAATATCTAGAGAGGCGCACAAGAAATTCATTTGAAGAAATTACATGCTAAGGATGGCACACTAGCATGGTAATATGGCCTAGATGCATTACGGTATTCAACGAGATTCATGAAAACATACCTTTCCCTTAAGACCATTTCATTTGTGCATATATTTAAATTTTGATTGGTACTAGCTCTTACTTTTTCCATTTGGAAGATATGCTTATCAGGAGCTCGCTTTGGGATGCACAAAAGAGTGAGGCTACAAGATCACTAGAAGAAACTGTGAGTCCTACAAGTGACTCAAGTGTTGCAATGAGCTCCCCCTTAAATAGTGCTAGAGATGTTTTGAATTTCTCAAACAAGGCACTTTATTCAATTAAGAACTTGGTGAGGCTCATTTCAAACTTGGTCACAACACATAAAAGATTTATTAATTGAAGTGTATTGAGTCTCTCATAACCTTTGACTTCAAATCACCATTCTCCACTAAAGTTGAGTCAGCCCCGGGTCACCCGGCCATTGGTGTTGGGTCACCCTGCAGCAAACAAAAGTGTACCGGGTCACCCGGGCATTGGTGCCGGGTCACCTGCCAACAGCTTCTCTGGGCCGGCACCGGTCAGACCGATTCCTGTCACCGGTCAGACCGGTGACCACTAGTTCACACTTTTTGGTGATTTTGCCCTCCTTGTCCCTTGAATGCGTGAATATGTCACTTATTTAAATCCTGCAACATGGATAGGGCAATGCTCTACTAGAGAGCCATTAAAAGCATCGAATGGCATGAGAGAGTAAGTTTTCATGTAATAGTCAAAGTCACTACCTCATGTTTCGCTCATACAAGAAGAGCGTCACATGAGTGTTCACCGAGGACCAAGAGCGACTTAGACTCAATCAAAGCGTACTAGTTACCGAGATGACATTGATTTCAATATTTATATGAATTTGCCCTTCATATGGTCAATTAAATCCATCATGTTTCCCAAATCTTCCAACCATGTGCTCAATGCATCTCTTTCAACCTGCAAGCTCAACAAGCATTTCTTGGTACCCAACACTTGTTGGGTCCTATTGGGTTAGTCACAAGGTGCTTAGGAACCCAAATAGCTCTCATGCTACAATGAGGTGAACTAATCTCCCTCAAAGCACAAGTTCCATTCTTATCGCTCCTAAGCTTATGGAAATCATAATGGACAAGATTTAACTTAGGAATGTTACCATTTGGACAATCTTTGCCCATGTGACCCTTTTGACGACATTCATAGCAAATGCGGCTTTTGTTCTTGTTGGTCACTTCATTCCTTACAATTTCTTTTCCATGCTTGCTTCTGAGCCTTGTTCTTGCAGAAGGGGTCTTACTTGCCTTGTTTGCTTGAGGTGGGCCTTCCCTGGCCGGCACCGGTCTGACCGGTGGCATGCACCGGTCTAACCGGTCACGGTCAGTGCCACTGCCCATTGTTGCATTTGGGCACGAGTTGGCAAAGTGTCCCTTCTCTCTGCACTTGTAGCACACCCTATTTGTTAGCCAAAGATTCATACTTACAAACCAAGGATGCAAGCTCGGATTTGAGAAGTTCAAGTTCTCTTGACGGAGAGCTTGATGCTTCAAACTTCTGGCCCTTAGCTCCCTTGGCTTGTCTCTTCTTCTTCTTCTTCTTCTTCTTCTTCTTCTTCTTCTTCTTCTTCTTCTTCTTCTTCTTCTTCTTCTTCTTCTTCTCCTCCTCCTCCTCCTCCTCCTCCTTCTTGGCCATCAAGCAAGTTGGAGTACCCCTGCTGACACCGGTCTGACCGTTCCCTGTAGAGGGACGGCGTCTTCGCTTCCTTGATCTTCTTCTCGCTCGGGGGTTGATGCTTGATGTTCAGTGGATGTTGTAGAGGTAGGGCACATCTCCACTGACTCATCTTCATCATCGCTCTCAATTTCATCCCATTTGGTGTTTACCAATTCAAATAGTAATTTCCAAATGAGATGAGCACCTTCGCAAATCTTTTTGCTCTTTATGATAAGATACTTTAGTTATCTACATACACAACTACACAAAAGATTAGTAATAACGGCATTGAGTTGCTTCTTCTCCAAGTCCATTGGCGAGACATATGCCTCATCCTTTGGAAGGATACTCGCAACCATAATGCGCTCAGCGGAAGTGTTGGATATACGCCCTAGAGCCAATTGGATTGGATCCACTAATGGGCTTGATGGATTTGATCCATTAGGGTACTAGAGTCTTAATGGGCCGCAAAGGTTGAAAGGCCCATTAGTGACCTCTATGTATACAAAGGTGGGTAGAGAGGAAAACCCTAATCACCTATTTGCTACAGTAATCGCGGCACTACAATAGCCCACGTTGCTACAGTAACCCACAATGAACAGTAACCACGGGTGAATAGTGATTTCGACAGCCCCTCCTCCATCTATATCCTCCGGTTCGTGATCGTTCGTGAGGTGCTAGTACATCTACGATCAGCGTTCCTTCCCTGTGCGTGTGGATACCTTGGAGGTGCTACGTTTGGAGCACAAGGATGAACCGCACGTGAAGGACAAGGTGGACGTGAGCAACTGCACTGCCTGCTACCTCGACGCGTTCGTCTACATCGAGACGGTTCCGCTGCATCTGCGCGTCTAGTGGTAATCCTGTGATCTCTGACAGTAGCAGTTCCTGTTTTGCGGGGAAAATTTTGTTTGTGCTAGCGTAGCCTCCCCGTATCCCTTCAGGTAGGACCCAAAACCTTAAGTGCAATGAGAACATTAGAGCACCAATAAGAATAGTTTGAGCCATCTAGAGCTAGAGGCTCAAACGGTACCTCACAAGTTGTTGACATCGAAGAACTCCAAGCGGTTAAGCTCGAATCGGAGCACCAAGCTCTGATACCAATCGAAAGGACCTTGATGTTGCCTAGAGGGGGGGTGAATAGGCATGACGACCAAATTAAACTCTTTCTCCCCGAACACTTGAGATGACTGTGCTCCACCGGTCAGACCAGTGGTGACGACCGGTCAGACCGGTCAAGCACTGGACTTCACAGGTGACACTGGTCAGACCGGTGCGCCTCATCGGTCAGACCGGTGTACCACAGAACACCTGCAAAAACAACTTCAAGGACCTCTTGACTTCTAACACGAACCGAACTTGGTGTGTGGCCTTTGTAGTTAATCACAAGCGGGGTAATGAGCCCTGCACACACAAGTAGCACACCCAAGTAGATCGAAGCGGAAGCAAATGTAATATGCTAGAAAAACAACTTAGAGAGTCAAACCACACGAAGAAGCAAGGATTTGTTTCCCAAAGTTCACCACCCACTAAGGAATGGCTACGTCTCCATTGAGGAGCTTGTAAGGGATAATTCCCACAACAAGCCGAGTTTCTTTCAACCACTTTCCTCCTTTCCACTAAGGGGGTCTTTTCCACGAAGAGGCAAGATCGCAGCCCTTACAAACTTCCCGCTGCTCACCACAACCTTGGGAGCTAGCCGGCGACGCCTAGCCGTCTAGGAGGCAAACCTCCAAGAGTAACAAATGCTTCAAAGCTAGTAGACGCGAAACCAAAGTGCTCAAGGTATGGAAATGCTCTTGATAGCTCACTAGGTCACTCTTAAGCTCACTTTCTCAACCCAACACAAAGATGATGACTTGAATCCACAAATCTTACAAAGAGAGGGTTGGGGAGAGCCACTAAGGCTTAGAGCTAGTTAGAAATGGCTTGGGACCTCAGCAAACTCACTAGAAACAACAAGCCTCACTTGAATAAGGCTTGGGGTATTTATACCCCTCAAAAGAAAAAACTAGTCGTTGGTCCTCGGGCGGCACCGGTCAGACCGGTGCCTCACACCGGTCAGACCGGTGTTCGAAAAACTAGCCGTTGGGCTAGCAGCACCGGTCAGACCGGTGCCTCTGACCGGTCAGACCGGTCAGGATCGAGACACCTCCAAAACTTCTTTCTAAGAAACTAACACTTCACCACCAAGATGAAATGACTCAGGTTAGTTTAGGAGGGTTTGTTAGCACACTCTAAGGCTAGATCTCACATAGGTCAACTAATGAGCACTTTGACTTGGTCAACTTGCTAAGTTGCATCCCTCTTGATAGTACGTCATACCTATACTCAAGAAAGACTAAGTACTTTGTTGATCTCTTGAGCTTGAACAACTTCAATCTTGCCATACTTGATCAATATCCACTTGAGGGCTTTCAACATAGCCATTGACTTGAGCACGTCCATACTTGAGCTAGTGACTTAGAATCTTTCCATATAGCATAGGAATGCACACTTGGATCCATAAGTCACTCCATATCGCCAATCTTAACAAGTTGATGACTTGCAATGCTTCCTCGGTTAAGGTTTGAATATGATACTTGAAGACCCCACGGATGCTAGAACTTCACCTTAGCAAAACACTAATGGCGACTTAGCTACGGCCCCAAAGACTGCTTAGTCCATCACCCTAGACATCTCGGTTGATCTCTTCATCACTTATCCAATCCACTTTGAGTTCCACTTTGCTTCATACACAATTATCCTTCATTTGAAAACCCCGCTTCAAATGATTGATCTTGATTGACAACGAATGTGCAAGCTTCTAATTTAAAACCATAGTGTGTACACTCATTATTATGTTCTCTTCAATAAACACATGAAGTCTTGCACCATATACTTTTCTTTGTCAATGTGAGCCATATAATATTCATCCATAAATAAATACTTCAATGGTTGCTCATGAATATACAAAGAAAACCTACTCACAATCTTAAACAAATTCATTAGTCCTTTTATCTCCTTGCCATTCAATTCACCAAAATCCACTTAGGGGCCTAGATGCACTTTCAGTTACCAGCCGAGACTAAAGTGTGCCCTTTAGTCTCGGTTAGTAACTCCAACCGGGACAAATAGTCGGCGCCCTATAAATCCAGCTTCTTCTTCCCCTTTCTCTTGCAGCCCGAGCCATTCTTCACCAAGAGCTCAAGCTCCTCATCCATGGCGCCTCAACCTTAGAGAGGTGTTGCTGAATTTTTTTCTTCATGTATTTGTGAAGATTTCTCTCCTCTAAAGTGTTTTCGAGGTTTGATTCTTCTTCTTCCCATCATTTGTTGTGATTAATTGTTTTGATATGTTTTAGAGTTGGAGAAAATAGAAATCTTAAATCCTAGGTGGGAGGAGGTAATGAGAGATGAGGTTATTATCTATATACTTTAGATTGAGAAAAATGTGATTGGCTAAACACTAGCATTGTCTTGTTATCTTTTATACTGATGTAGAGAAAATTGAATTTTACATTTTGATATAATGAAACATAGAACTAATTTTGATTTTACATTTAGCTAATTTTATAGAAGTTAGTTTATAAAGAATGTAGGTAGGCCTCCGGTTCTCATCATCCAGTTCATAACAGAATACATCATCGAATTCACCCTTCTTCATCTTTCTCTTTGTTTACTTTTTAATATAACGGAACATAGAACTAATCTTAATTTTGCATTTAGCTAATTTTACAGAAGTTAGTTTATAAAAAGTATGGTCACTGATAATGGGGATCAAAATGGCCATCAAGTGACCTCTGTATGTCATTGTATCACAAGTCCCCAAGCTAAAAACTAGTCAGCTTCTAGCTTTTGAACCTCTGCTTCAAACACATTTATGAATTCAAGTATTGTGTTGAGATGATCAACATGTTAAGGAAGAATGTAGGTAGGCCTCCAGTTCTCATCATCCAGTTCATAACGGAATACATCATCGAATTCACCCTTCTTCATCTTTCTCTTTGTTTACTTTTTAATATAACGTAACATAGAACTAATCTTAATTTTACATTTAGCTAATTTTATAGAAGTTAGTTTATAAAAAGTATGGTCACCGATAATGGAGATCAAAATGGCCATCGCGTGACCTCTGTATGTCTTTGTATCACAAGTCCCCAGCTAAAAACTAGTTAGCTTCTAGCTTTTGATCCTCTGCTTCAAACACATTTATGAATTCATGTATTGTGTTGAGATGATCAACATGTTAAGGAAGAATGTAGGTAGGCCTCCAGTTCTCATCATCCAGTTCATAACGGAATACATCATCAAATTCACACTTGTTCATCTTTCTCTTTGTTTACTTTTTAATATAACGGGACATAGAACTAATTTTAATTTTGCATTTAGCTAATTTTATAGAAGTTAGTTTATAAAAAGTATGGTCACTGATAATGGAGATCAAAATGGCCATCACGTGACCTCTGTATGTCATTGTATCACAAGTCCCCAACCTAAAAACTAGTCAGCTTCTAACTTTTGAACCTCTGCTTCAAACACATTTATGAATTCACGTATTGTGTTGAGATGATCAACATGTTAAGGAAGAATGTAGGTAGGCCTCCAGTTCTCATCATCCAGTTCATAACAGAATACATCATCGAATTCACCCTTCTTCATCTTTCTCTTTGTTTACTTTTTAATATAACAGAACATAGAACAAATCATAATTTTGCATTTAGCTAATTTTATAGAAGTTAGTTTATAAAAAGTATGGTCACTGATAATGGAGATCAAAATGGCCATCATGTGACCTCTGTATGTCATTGTATCACAAGTCCCCAAGCTAAAAACTAGTCAGCTTCTAGCTTTTGATCCTCTGCTTCAAACACATTTGTGAATTCACGTATTGTGTTGAGATGATCAACATGTTAAGGAAGAATGTAGGTAGGCCTCCAGTTCTCATCGTCTAGTTCATAACGGAATACATCATCGAATTCACCCTTCTTCATCTTTCTCTTTGTTTACTTTTTAATATAAAAATTGGACTTAATATGATGCAGATGAATCGGCAATGGATGAATGCCGACAGACGATCCCCGGAGTACATTGCTGGCATGCAAGCTTTTCTCGATTTGGCCAAAGCCAACAAGAACCCAAAGGGATTCATGTGTTGTCCATGCTCTTTGTGCAGAAATGACAAAGACTACTCTGACTGGGGGACTCTTCACCTCCACTTGATTAAAAACGGATTCATGGCAAACTATGTGCTTTGGATCAGGCACGGTAAAAGATGGGTTGTGATGGAAGAGAACGAAGATGAGGAGGATGATAATAACATTCCCGATCAAGCGCGGGCAAGATTTTGCGGATACTTTAATGGAAGATGCTGACGAAGAAGAGATACCAGAAGACGGACATGTTGATGATCTTGGTCAGGTTCTAAAAGATGCACAAAGGGACTATGAAAATGATAATGAAAAGGCAAAGTTGCATCGTATGATAGAAGATCATAGAAAACTATTGTACCCAGATTGCAAACAGGGTCACAAAAATCTTGGTACTACACTTGAAATGTTGCAATGGAAGGCAAAATATGGTGTGTTTGATAAAGCATTTGAGGGGATGCTAAAAATTATGAAGGACAAGCTTCCCGAGAACAATGAATTACCATCGACAGCATATGAAGCGAAACAGACTGTGTGCCCTTTGGGGTTGGAGGTTCAGAAGATCCATGCCTGCCCTAATGATTGCATCCTCTATCGAGGCACGCAACACGAAAATTTGGAAGCTTTTCCTGTTGCAATGTGCTACGTTATAAGATCCGAAGAGATGATGATCCTGGTGGTCCCGAGGGACACCTCCCAAGATGACGAAAGTACCGGTGAAGGTTATGTGGTATTTTCCTATAATACCACGTTTGAAGCGTTTGTTCAGGAACAAAGAAAATGCTAAGTTGATGACATGGCACAAAAGCGATCGTAAGCAAGACAACATGCTGAGACATCCAGCAGATGGGTCTCAATGGAGAAAGATTGATAGAAAATACAAAGATTTTGCTGGGGAAGCAAGAAACATAAGATTTGGTTTAAGCACATATGGTTTCAATCCATTTGGTGAGTTTAGCAGTGGTCATAGCACTTGGCCTGTGACACTATGCATGTTCAACCTTCCTGGTTGGATGTGCATGAAGCGAAAGTTCATTATGATGCTGGTGCTAATCCAAGGTCCAAAACAACCTGGCAACGACATTGATGTGTATCAAAGACCATTGGTTGATGAACTATTACTGCTATGGAAAAAAGAAGGTGTACGTGTGTGGGATGAGAATAAGCAAGAGAACTTCAACCTACGAGCATTGTTATTCATTACCATCAACGATTGGCCTGCTTTAAGTAACCTATCCGGGCACTCAAACCGAAACGACCCGGATTTCCGCAAACGGAACCCCGAATCTTAGCACCTCGGTGGTAGTCCCGGGAGGCTACCACGTGCAATCCCCGTCTCGCCGATTCCAAAATCCATACAGAAAAGTAAAAAAACAAAGAATAGAGTACAACATTTATTTTATTACATTAATCAGAGTACATCTCTTCGGCACATGCCGGGTACAAGTCCATCAGGACTGAATCAAACAGAAACAAATCGTCTAGCAGCGGCTCCATGTAAGCGCGGGAAACTCCATATCCGCAGGCAGCTCAAGTGTAGGAAGAGCTCAGTCCACCCAGCCGTCGTTGTCGAAGTCGTAGTCTGGCTCTGCGTCAGAGTCATCAGGGTCTACCCGATAAGCGGGTAGGTCATGTCGCCTTCCCAACAAAGAGGCAAAAGCGTGTATATTCTACTATGCATGAGGTAACCCTAATCCGTGGCGTAGAAGGCTTAAGCAAAGCAAAGTGCAACATTCAAGGTAAGCGAGTAGCAAGGAGGTCCACACCTCGGGGAAGCCTTCGCATCCGAGGTCCACACCTCGGGGTCCACACCCCGCTCAAGGAACACCACACCAAAGCACCGGATCTCAACCCCGATCCAGATCCCAACTCTCATCTGCGATGTGGGGCCCACCGGCTCCTATCCCCACATCTCAACGGCCAAAGCCGGGCTCACACACTCGGGGGGAGAGAAGAAGCACAAGAGAAGTGTATCTAGTCGGGTGAGAGATCGAAAGACTCGTCCATAACCAATGGACACGGACTATAGCTATAGGTTTGACACTCGCGAGGTTGTACAACCGTACCCGCCCGAATAGGTCCGAACCGCCGTCACCGTGTCCGAAACTACCATACGGCCGAAGCCCTAGTAAGTGGATAGTACCCTTCTCGCATCTCCGAGCCCGGCCCCGCCTCCGCGGCGAGCTCATACTACCCGCGAGAGGTCCCTCGAAGCCGTGGAACCCTTCCCCCGGCCTCGCCGGGGCAAAGTCTACTAAGGAGGGACAGCCACTCCCGACACGATCACACCGATCCTCCTACGGAGGGTGCTATCCACTACAAGTCTCACCCCGCACCCCCGCCCAATACAAGGCGGGCGGTCTGTACGAAAGTAGTCATTCGAAACAAGGTCAACTGACGATCGGTCCTTAAGGGGCCGAGAGCGAGCACTCAACATCTTCATCCCACACGACACGACCCTCGGGTAAGAGGCCGCATCGCATCTTCCCTCGGCGGCCGTTCACAAGTAACCGCCGGCTCGCTCCCGCCAAAACACAGCAAGGGGGTACACAACCCAGAACACACGCTAGAATCATACCAAGATGCCCACATCTCACTCAAACCCGCAGCACCATCCATAATCAAGCAACAAAAGTATGGATAGTTGAAGTAAGGGACTAGCTAGGGGTCCGTAGCTAGTCCCGTGGTAGAAGAACAAGGAACAGGGTATAATAAACATCAAGGCATGGCTAGTAAACAAAGTTATGCAATTCATCGAACAATGCATTAAAGTAAAGCACTAGCGACTAGATATCAACATGGGATCTATATGGTTGGGAGTGACATGACACCTTCGTGCCGTTGAAGCGGGCCGTCGTCCCGGTGCAAGGTACTCGGGGTCCTCCGCGTCCTCCCCCGGTCGAAGCTCGGGTCCGCGGCACGAGATTCGACGCGAAAATATAAATACGGTGCACATCTAAGCAATAACTCCAAATAAAATCCAACTTTGAAAATCCAAAAGAGCCCGAACTACCTACAATCGGCAAGGTTTTGCAAATACGGATTTTTAGAAATTAGTTTTGTATTTTTCGGAGCTCCCTAGAATTTATTACTAATTTTTAAAGGTCAAAAACATTTTCTGGAATTCAAAACAGAAAAAGGAAAGGGATTTTCCTGCTCTATGGGCCGCAAACGGGCTGGATGGTTATATGGGCTGATAACAGCCCTTTTGGGCTCGGTTCAACGGCCCAGGCAGGCGAAGTCCGGGAAAACCCCCCCGGTTTCTCGGGGCCGCGGCCTTCCCTTGCTAGCTGGGCTCATCTAATCTAACACCGGTCCCCTAGCCCAGCAGGCCTGACGGCTCAAACGGCCCAGCCAGCGCGGATGGCCCAACGGCCCAACGGCTTTCCCCTTTTCCGCGGCCCGCAGAACTCGCAGCCACGTTCTCCCCCTTTCCCCGCCGGTCGCCGTGCCGGGCGACGCCCTCGCCGGCGCGCGCATCGGCGGCGGCGCTCCGGTTGGAAGCCCGGACTCGGCGCCGGGGTGCGCCTCGGCTTCACCTCTCCCCCTCCGTGCTCACGCACCCCCGCGCGGCTCGAAGGCCGGCCGGCGGACCACCCGTCACGGCGCGCGCGCGCGGCGTCGCCGCCCGCGCGCGCGTCCCCCCCCGCACGGCGGAACCCCGGGCGCGCCGGGGTGCGGCCGTAGGGTTCCCGGTGCTCGCTCACCCGCAAGACCCACTCCCTCACACGGGCTAGACGTGGAACGCTCACACACGGTGACCCACGGGCGGCGGGGCCACGGCCACGGCCACGCGCGCCGGGGTGCGGCCGGCCGCGCCCGCGCCCACCTTCCCCCCCGCAACAACATTCTACGGCTCAAAGGCCGGATTCACGGCGATACAAGACACGGCGCAAAGGTACACGTTTGACTTCCCTCCCCGGCCGGCGGCGCGGCGCGCGCTCGACGCGGCGCACGACGGCGCAGCCGCGCATCGACGCGCCGCGCACGGGGTGATCCCCCCGGCCCCCACCCGCAATTACTCCAAGAAACACCACGAGACGCGCAACCGCCGGGGTCTTCACGGCTTGGGGTAGCCCCGACCCCAGCCGCCGCCGCACGGCGCGACACGGCGCGACGCGGCGTCACCCATGGGGAGGCGGCGGCGCGCACGCACGAACGGAGGCGGCTCGAAGGCACGCACACAGGCATCACAGCTAGGGCGAACAGCGCGCGGGGAAGAGACAGGTGACCACGGTGCTCACCGTGGGTCGACGGTGAAGGCGTAGCAGACTTGGCGGTGCGGCGGCGCGACGTCGATGTCCACGGCGTGCTCCGGTCCGGCTTCCTCTCAGACACGAACGGCGCCTCCCTTCTCGCACACGAACGGCGCCTCACGAACACGTTCCTCCTCCGCGCGCCGCACGGCGCGGCGCGCGCGGGCTCCCACCTCGCCTCCTCTTCCCCGGCTTCTCCTCCTTCTTCCTTCCCCTGGCGGCGGCTCTGGAACGGGGGCAAAACCCCAATGCGGGTGGTTGCGAGGCCAGCGATTCCCCGCCCACCCTTTTGAACTTGCGCCGCGGAATCTCGTAGGGGAAAGGTCCAGGCTGCCCCTGGTCCGCCGCCGTCCCGGCCGATGGCGGCCACGGCCTCGCGCCGCCCGCCTCGGATGCCAAGGGGATGAGGGCGGCGGGGTCTTTTTACTCTCCCGGGGTCACGCGCGTGGGTTCGCGGGCACGCGCCGGTCTTGGCGTGCGTGCCGGCCGGCCGGCTCGGCCGCGCGCGCCTCCCCCCGCGCGGGCGGGCGCGGCTGGACCGGCGGCGCGGCCGCTCGGCTCGTCGCGGCGCGGCGGTCAAGGGGAAAAAGGTTGGGGGAAGATTGGGTAGGACCGACGTGCCGGGACCACCTGGTCGGCGGCGGAAGGAAAGGGTTAAGGAGGCGCCGCGCGTGTGGGCCGGTTGGGCCGGTTTCGGTCGCGGGCTAGGCTGGAACAGCGCGAGCACGGTGAGAAAACGGCCCACTGCTCCTTGGTGCTGTTTTCCCTTTTAAACAATTGAGTTTGTTTTAGGATTTGAGAAGGGGGGTTTGAATTTGAATCCCAATCAAATTCAAACTTCACACAAAAGAACTCCATATAAACCAAGGAAAATCCAACTCACTTGTTATACCATATTTTGAATATAATTTTTATAAATAGGACAAATAGATGGAGAATTTGGTGAGTGGCTAGCAGCTTTGGTTCAAAAATTGATAGCACTCCAAAGCAAACAAAAAGTTTTAAATTTTTCGCAAAATTCACACACCTAGATTCCTGGGTTGTTACATTCTCCCCCACCACCGAGAATCTCGTCCTCGAGATTTAGTCCTCGACCTCCTCCGTGAACAAGTGAGGGTACTCCTTCCCCGAGATCGGTTTCCTTCTCCCATGTTGCCTCTCGCTCGGTATGGTTGCTCCACAACACTTTACGAAGGGAATGGTAGTTCTTCTTGTTTCCTTGACAACTTCGTCCAAGATTTTCTCGGATATTCTGTATACTCTAGGTTGTCTTGCAAGTCTAGCAACTCCATGGGCACTTGCTTTGCCTCCACTGCCTTCTCACTCTTCTTCAGCTGTGACACGTGAAACACTGGGTGAACTCCTGCCATTGTCTCGGGTAGTGCAAGCTGGTAGGCCAAACTCCCAATCCTTCGGGTGATAGGGTACGGTCCCACGTACCTCGGTGCAAGCTTTCCTTTCACCAAGAACCTCTTAGTTCCTCGGAGCGGTGAGACTTTCAAGTACACTCGTCGCCAACCGCAAAGGTCAACTCCCTCCTTCTCTTGTCGGCATAGCTCTTCTGACGACTTTGAGCGATTTTCGTGTTCTCTCGAACTTTCTCAACTTTTTCCTCTCGCTTCCTTAATGATTGCTGGCCCAAACGAGCTCGCTCTCCAACCTCTGACCAAGCTAGCGGGGTCCCGCACTTTCGACCGTAAAGTGCCTCGAAGGGTGCCATCCGGAGACTTGCCCGAAAGCCGTTGTTGTACGAGAACTCGCGAACGGTAAACTCGCTCTCCCAATCGCACCATAGGTGAGTGCACAAGCTCGTAGCATGTCCTCCGGACCTCGGTTGACTCTCTCTCCGTCCGCCCGCCTCGGTCCGTGGGTGGAAAGCCGTGGCCGTAGCCGAGAGTGGTGCCCATAAGCTTGTGGAAACTCGCCAAAACTTGGAGACAACCGTGGCCCTCGATCGACACGATACTTCCGGGTGCCCCGTGTAGCCCGAGTATGTGTTCTACGAACAACTCCGCCAACTTCTCGGTTGCATACCCGGTCTTCACCGCACAAAGTGAGCCACTTTAGTCGGCTCGTCCACTATGACCCAAACCGAGTCGTTTCCTCTTGGTGTTCTAGGGAGTCCCACCACAAAGTCCATGGAAATGTCTTCCCACTTCCACACCGGGATATCCAACGGCTTCAACAAACCAAAGAGGTTTCGATGTTCAATCTTTACTCGCTACGTGTGTCACAACAGCCACGTAGTGTGCTATGTCCTTCTTCATGTCCTTCCACCCGCACTCGACCTTCGGATCTCCGTACATCTTGGTGTCGCTCGGGTGAATCGAGTACCTCGAGTCGTGAGCTTCTCTCATGATCCGTTCTCGGAGTGCCTTGTCTTGTGGTACACGGATCCGTTCTTTCAACCACACAGGCCCCGATCATCAACCCGATAATCCTCTCGCCTTGCCCCGCTTCATTAGTTCTCGCAAGACTTTGATTTCTCGCACA
Organism: Cenchrus americanus; assembly: GCA_947561735.1. NCBI lineage: Eukaryota > Viridiplantae > Streptophyta > Magnoliopsida > Poales > Poaceae > Cenchrus > Cenchrus americanus. The sequence goes on from OX387241.1 coordinate 16,511,076, forward strand.
CTCTTTTCGGGGTCGTACGGATTCGCTCCTCCGGGTCATAGGTCACTTGCATCACGTTGACTTGGCCTTGATCCGCAATCTCGATTCTCGCCTTCTCTAGCTCTTCATGCAAAGCAGGTTGCTCTTCCTTTATCATGAGGTTGTTGCAGTATGTTTTCCGGCTCAGTGCATCTGCCACGACGTTAGCTTTGCCCGCGGGTGGTAGTTGATCTCGACGTCGTAGTCCTTGATCAGCTCTAACCACCGTCTCCGCCTCATGTTCACCTCGGTCCGTGTAAAGAAGTACTTCGTGCTCTTGTGGTCGGAAAACGGCTCACACTTGTTCCCTATCGTGTAGTGTCTCCAGCATTTTGAGCGCATGCACAACAACCGCCAACTCCAAGTCGTGTGTCGGGTAGTTCTCCTCGTGTTTCTTCGGTACTGTCCGGAAGCATAAGCCACAACTTTCCCTTCCCGCATCAAGACACAACCGAGTCCTTGCTTCGAAGCGTCACAAGAGACCACAAAGTCTTTCTTGATGTCTGGCAAGGTAAGCACTGGGGCTGTGGTGAGTCTCTTTTTCAGCTCTTGAAAGCTCTTTTCACACGCTTCTGACCACTCGAACTTTGTGTTGTTCTTGAGCAATTCTGTCATTGGCTTTGCAATCTTAGAAAAGTTCTCAATGAACCTCCGTAGTAACCTCGCCAACCCAAGGAAGCTTCGACATCCGTCACGTTCAAAGGTTGCTCCCACTTGGTCACCGACTCAACCTTGGACGGATCCACGGCTATCCCCTCTCGCCGACAACACGTGTCCCAAGAACGCGACCTTCTCCATCCGTAACTCGCACTTGCCGAACTTGGCGTACGCTTCGCCGCCTCGGCCTCTCTAGCACAACTCTCGGGTGCTCCTCGTGCTCCTCGGTGGTTTCGCAGTAGATCAAGATATCATCGATAAACACCACTACAAACCGGTCCAACTCTTCCATGAAGACCTTGTTCATCAAGTTCATGAAGTAGGCGAGGGGCGTTGGTCGGCCCCAAAGGAAACCACCACGAACTCGTACAAACCGTAGCGTGTGGTGAAGGCCGTCTTGGGTATGTCCCGCTCTCGGATTTTCATCCGGTGGTAGCCCGACCTCAAGTCGATCTTGGAGAAGAACCTTGCCTTTTTGAGTCTATCCGGCATCCTCGATTCTGGGCAGTGGGTACTTGTTCTTGATTGTCATCGAGTTGAGCGTGCGGTAGTCAATGCACATCCTCTTTGTACCGTCTTTCTTCTCCACGAAGAGCACTGGTGAACCCCACGGTGAGGCACTCGGCCGAACAAACCCTTGCTCGAGCAACTTCTTGAGCTGTTTCTTCAACTCGTCCAGCTCATCGGACGACATCCTGTACGGACTCTTTGCAACGGGCCCCGCCCCCGGCATCGCCTCAATCACGAACTCCACGTCTCGGTCCGGGGGTAACTCCGTAAGCTCCTCTCCGGGAACACGTCCGAAACTCACGGACCACCGGAATCTCTTCAATTTCTTTTCCACTCATGTTGCACATCATTGTAGCAACCTTCGGACTCGCGGCTCGATCCGTACCGTAGTCCCGCCGGGGTGTTCAAGCCGTATCACCCCGGGGTTGCAAGAAACTATCCCGTTGTGCTTTGCCAACCAATCCATCCCTAAGATCACATCTATCCCGAAGACTCCAAAACCGTCAAGTCCGCCGTGAACGGTAGTCCCTCGAACACCATCCTCACTCCCCCGCACTCTAACGTACTCCTCTTCTCTCCTAGCGGAGAGCTAGTCAAGATAGGCCTTGGTCGAGGCTTAGTTGGTAACGACCTTTCTTTAGCAAACTTGGTAGAAATATACGAAAACCGAGCTCCGCATCAAACAAAACAAGAGCCAAAACCGAGTCAACAAGGAACTCACCGAGGGTGACGTCGGGTGCGGCCGCCGCATCCTCGCCGGTGAGGTGGTTCGCACGGCCTCGAGTAGCCGGCGGCCGAGGGCCGACCTCTCGCCGAGTACGAGGTGGCTGTCCTCCCGGTGCCGGTGGCTTCGCCGGGGTCCGGAACCGAGTACCGCGGCTCGACTCCCCGGGTGGTACCGCCGGGGACACTCAAACGACTTATGCCCCACCCGACGGCGCTGAAGCACGTCACCTTGGATCCGTCCGCCGCCCGCGGTGGTGGCCTCGGCTTCCGGTACCGGTTTCGACCTCCACTCCCACCCGTGTGGGTCCCCGCTCGTGGCCGAGACCGAGAGGCGTGGTGCCTCCGCCGAGTCCGGTGGCCCCGTGCGTAGCCTCGTCCTCTCGCCTCGGGGTGGACCCGAGCGTCCCGCCTCGGCTCGGTGCGCTTGGTCTTACTCCCTCGTACCTCCATGTACTCCAACCCGGACCTCTCCACTATCGCAGCCTTGTCGATTATGGAGCGAAGTGTCGGGCGGCCGTGCGCGGACAAGTGGTGTGCCATACCCTTGTGCGCCCCTTCCCCGAACCAAGCACACCTTCTTCTTATCTCGTACGGTGTCGTCGGGCGCGTACCTCATCGGCTCCCCGGTAACGGTTGGCGTACTCCCCGAACCGACATGTTTCCCATCTTGAGGTGCCCGAACTCGTCAGCCTTTCTGTCCATCACCGTGTCTGGGATGTGGTGGCTCCTGAAAGCCTCCACGAACTCGTCCCACCCGATGTGTAACGGGTCCCGGTGCGAGTCACGCGTAGCCTGTCCCACCACGCACCGGCCGTGCCAACCAGCTGGTGCGCGGCCACGCTCACACACTCCTCCTCGCAAGCTCCGCCGCCTCCGGGCCTTCTTCTCGATCTCGCGCAACCGCTATCCGCATCCATCGGGTCCGCCGAGTGGTCAAAGGTAGGCGGGCGCAGCCTTGTTGAAGTTTTCAACCTTCTTCCGGAATCCCTCCGGTGCGTTGCGGTTCCGGCCCCTAGGGTTGTTGTGGTTGTTGTTCGGGCTAGCATCCGGGTGATCGTCCGCATCGCCCCGAGTCCGCACCGCCATCACTTCGGCCAAGTTCGGGGGAGGTGGCGGTGGTGGCACCTCGTGTCCCCCGAGCCCGGCCTCGCTCCTCCCTCCGGCCGGGGTACCGCTCGGGCTCGAGCTCCTCGCTCCCCGAGCTCCCTCGTCGCCGCGCGCGGCTCCTCGACCGCCGACTCGGCCTCCTCGGCCTCCGCGGAGCCCGCCTCGTGGCGCGAGACCTCCACGACGTCCACGGCCTCTCGCTCCCGCTGGGTTAGGGGCATCCTCCCCTCCGTCGTCCCCGGCCGACCTCCTCGAAACGGGCTAGGAGTCGCCCGGACCTCCTTGACCCCGACATCTGTTCCAGTTGCAAGAGTTAGTAGCGGTAGGGAGAATGTATTTTAATCAAAGTTGTAAACTACAAAGGAGTAATCCTCGCTAACAATCACGAAATTTCGGACGTACATTAAGAAGCATGAAATCCGAATGAAACCATGAAGATCCATGTCACTCAATCAATGCCACCATACAAAAGGGGGTGCACCTCGAGGTTTACTCCTACGACCTTCGAGGGTACACAGCAACACATCCTGCTAACGCATGATACATCATGGGGTAGCTACTACAGGCATGACACATGAACGGTAGCATTACATCTAACTCATTACATCTACTCTGAATCTGCTACAAGATCTCGACTCCCATCACTGAATACTCGGAGGTGTCTCGGAGCCGGTGTCCTGTGGAACAGAGTAGAACGGTGGTGAGTGGACTCCTGGGTACCCCGGCACCCTGATCGCCGGTCCCCCGTAGTAGTCACAAGTGTCCTGCAGAGCACGATCCATCTCCGCTGTGTCCTGCGAACCACTCGGGTACGGCCGCACTCGTGGAAGGAGTGTCGGGGGAAGCTCGAAGGTCTCCATCCTCAGCCTGGGTCTCTTCTTAGGTGGTAGCTGTGCGGAGAGCGCCTCCAGCTCTCGCCGGCCTCTCGCTCGGCTCGAACGCTCCCGTGCCGCGCGGGTCCCGTCCGCCCGGTCCCTCTCCTCGTAGACCGCCCCTCCCCGTGTAACACATGTGGTGGTAGTTGTGTCGGCTCGCCTCCCCGTAAGTCCCACACCTTGACCCTCGGTAGTCGACCGCCGCGGCTCCGATCGACTCCACCCGGTCTCGAGCCTCTCGCGCCCTCACTCGATCCTCTCGCGCGGCCTCCACCGAAGCCCGGTGAGCCTCCCCGCTCCGCCCTCAACCGTGCCTCCAACGTGGCGATCCTCCAGAGTCTCTCTCGCGTCGGCCGCGGCCGCCGCTAGCCCAAGCCGCACTAGCTCTCCGTTCCTCACGTGCGCCGCCTCCGGCCTCGTCCCGCAAGTCCTCTCTCGTCCTCCTCCAAGTCCCGAACCTCGCCGCAGGCAACGTCACACCTCCACCGAAGGTACGGTGTCTCTCCGTCCGCCCGCACGCGTGCTCGGTCCCGAGCCAGATGCACCGCCCGGCCGCGAGCATCGCCCTCGGTCCTCCCCGTCCACGGGTGTCACCTCCCCGGTACCGTGCTCTGGTCACTCGAGTCCCGCCGACCGTGGTCGAAGATCTCTCGCCGGAAGTACCCCGAACGGTGTGTCCTTCGGCCTCTCTCTCCGAGCAGTCACAAGCCTTCTTGAGAGCCCCGCGTGCTCGGCCCGGTGCGCCTCCGTGACCGAGCTCTCGAAGCGCACACCACTACCTCCTCAAACTCCGGCACCCGCGGGTCCGCCGGGTACCGTGACGGTCGGTACGTGGGAGTCCGCTCCAAGTGCCCCATGGCCCTCCCCCCGTAGCCGACACCGTCGGCCTCCACTCCCGCCGCCTCCGTGCACTCCCTCGGCGGGTGGCGTGCCTCCGTAGCTCTTGCCGTCCGACTCCAAGGTAACCCACGTCGGTTCCGCCATCCGCACAACGTTGTTAGAGCGTAGTTAGTAAGGCGCTTAGTAAAAGTTATTCAAGGTAATGCATATATATAAGTATAGTTTTATACATACGGAAGCCAAGGAGTTTATATAAAGTTTCAAGGTTCGAAACGGCTTCCTATGCTATCGACCATTCCCCGGGGCTCGTCCTACGGCTCAAGCATGGCTCGGGTACCAACCGAAACGACCCGGATTTCCGCGAACGGAACCCCCGAATCTTAGCACCTCGGTGGTAGTCCCGTGAGGCTACCACGTGCAATCCCCCGTCTCGCCGATTCCAAAATCCATACGTAAAAGTAAAAAAAAACAAAGAATAGAGTACAACATTTATTTTATTACATTAATCAGAGTACATCTCTTCGGCACATGCCGGGTACAAGTCCATCAGGACTGAATCAAACAGAAACAAATCGTCTAGCAGCGGCTCCATGTAAGCGCGGGAAACTCCATATCCGCAGGCAGCTCAAGTGTAGGAAGAGCTCAGTCCACCCAGCCGTCGTTGTCGAAGTCGTAGTCTGGCTCTGCGTCAGAGTCATCAGGGTCTACCCGATAAGCGGGTAGGTCATGTCAGCTTCCCAACAAAGAGGCAAAAGCGTGTATATTCTACTATGCATGAGGTAACCCTAATCGGCCGTAGAAGGCTTAAGCAAAGCAAAGAAGGCAACATTCAAGGTAAGCAGAGTAGCAAGGAGGTCCACACCTCGGGGAAGCCTTCGCATCCGAGGTCCACACCTCGTGGGTCCACACCCCGCTCAAGGAACACCACACCAAAGCACCGGATCTCAACCCCGATCCGGATCCCAACTCTCATCCGCGATGTGGGGCCCACCGGCTCCTATCCCCACATCTCAACGGCCAAAGCCGGCTCACACACTCGGGGGAGAGAAGAAGCACAAGAGAAGTGTATCTAGTCGGGTGAGAGATCGAAAGACCGTCCATAACCAAAGGGACACGGACTATAGCTATAGGTTTGACACTCGCGCAGGTTGTACAACCGTACCCGCCCGAATAGGTCCGAACCGGCCGTCACCGTGTCCGAAACTACCATACCGCCGAAGCCCTAGTAAGTGGATAGTACCCTTCGCATCTCCGAGCCTCGGCCCAGCCTCCGCGGCAGCTCATACTACCCGCGAGAGGTCCCTCGAAGCCGTGGAACCCTTCCCCGGCCTCGCCAGGGCAAAGTCTACTAAGGAGGGACGAGCCACTCCCGACACGATCACACCGATCCTCCTACAGGAGGGTGCTATCCACTACAAGTCTCACCCCGCACCCCCGCCCAATACAAGGCGGGCGGTCGTACGAAAGTAGTCATTCGAAACAAGGTCAACTGACGATCGGTCCTTAAGGGGCCGAGAGCGAGCACTCAACATCTTCATCCCACACGACACGACCCTCGGGTAAGAGGCCGATCGCATCTTCCCTCGGCCGCCGTTCACAAGTAACCGGCGGCTCGCTCCCGCCAAAACACAAGCAAGGGGGTACACAACCCGTAACACACGCTAGAATCATACCAAGATGCCCACATCTCAGCTCAAACCCGCAGCACCATCCATAATCAAGCAACAAAAGTATGGATAGTTGAAGTAAGGGACTAGCTAGGGGTCCGTAGCTAGTCCCGCAGTAGAAGAACAAGGAACAGGGTATAATAAACATCAAGGCATGGCTAGTAAACAAAGTTATGCAATTCATCGAACAATGCATTAAAGTAAAGCACTAGCGCCTAGATATCAACATGGGATCTATATGGTTGGGAGTGACATGACACCTTCGTGCCGTTGAAGCGCCGTCGTCCGGTGCGGTGTACTCGGGGTCCTCCGCGTCCTCCCCGGTCGAAGCTCGGGTCCGCGGCACGAGATTCGACGCGAAAATATAAATACGGTGCACATCTAAGCAATAACTCCAAATAAAATCCAACTTTGAAAATCCAAAAGAGCCCGAACTACCTACAATCGGCGCAAGGTTTTGCAAATACGGATTTTTAGAAATTAGTTTTGTATTTTTCGGAGCTCCCTAGAATTTATTACTAATTTTTAAAGGTCAAAAACATTTTCCGGAATTCAAAACAGAAAAAGGAAAGGGATTTTCCTGCTCTATGGGCCGTAAACGGGCTGGATGGTTATATGGGCTGATAACAATGCCCTTTTGGGCTCGGTTCAACGGCCCGTGCAGGCGAAGTCCGGAAAACCCCCCGCGTTTCCCCGGCCGCGGCCTTCCCTTGCTAGCCGGGCTCATCTAATCTAACACCGGCTCCCCTAGCCCGCGAGCCCGACGGCTCAAACGGCCCGGCCGGCGCGGATGGCCCAACGGCCCAACGGCTTTCCCCTTTTCCGCGGCCCGGGAACTCGCAGCCACGTTCTCCCCCTTTCCCGCCGGTCGCCGCCGTGCCGGGCGACGCCCTCGCCGGCGCGCGCATCGGCGGCGGCGCGCTCTCCGGGTTGGAAGCCCGGACTCGGCGGCCGGGGTGCGCCTCGGCTTCACCTCTCCCCCTCCGGTGCTCACGCACCCCCGCGCGGCTCGAAGGCCGGCCGGCGGACCACCCGTCACGCGCGCGCGCGCGCGACGCCGCCGCCGCCCCGCGCGCGCGTCCCCCCCGCGCACGGCGGAACCCCGGGCGCGCCGGGGTGCGGCCGGTAGGGTTCCCCGGTGCTCGCTCACCCGCAAGACCCACTCCCTCACACGGCTAGACGTGGAACGCTCACACACGGTGACCCACGGGCGGCGGGGGCCACGGCCACGGCCACGGCGCGCCGGGGTGCGGCCGGCCGCGCCCGCGCCCACCTTCCCCACCGCAACAACATTCTACGGCTCAAAGGCCGGATTCACGCGCGATACAAGACACGCGCAAAGGTACACGTTTGACTTCCCTCCCCGGCCGGCGCGCGCGCGCGCGCGCTCGACGCGGCGCACGACGGCGCGGCCGCGCATCGACGCGCGCGCGGCACGGGGGTGATCCCCCGACCCCCACCCGCAATTACTCCAAGAAACACCACGGAGACGGCAACCGCTCGGGGTCTTCACGGCTTGGGGTAGCCCCCGACCCCGGCCGCCGCCGCACGGCCGCGACACGGCGCGACGCGGCGTCACCCGTGGGGAGGCGGCGGCGCGCACGCACGAACGGAGGCGGCTCGAAGGCACGCACACGGCATCGCGGCCTAGGGCGAACAGCGCGCGGGGAAGAGACAGGTGACCACGGTGCTCACCGTGGGTCGACGGTGAAGGCGTAGCGCACTTGGCGGTGCGGCGGCGCGACGTCGATGTCCACGGCGTGCTCCGGTCCGGCTTCCTCTCAGACACGAACGGCGCCTCCCTCCTCGCACACGAACGGCGCCTCACGAACACGTTCCTCCTCCGCGCGCGCGCACCGCGCGGCGCGCGCGGGCTCCCCACCTCGCCTCCTCTCCCCCGGCTTCTCCCTCCTTCTTCCCTTCCCCCCGGCGGCGGCTCTGGAACGGGGGCAAAACCCCAATGCGGGTGGTTGCGAGGCCAGCTGATTCCTGCCCACCCTTTTGAACTTGCGCCGCGGAATCTCGTGGGGGAAAGGTCCGGCGCCCCCCGGTCCGCCGCCGTCCCGGCCGCATGGCGGCCACGGCCTCGCGCCGCCCGCCTCGGATGCCAAGGGGATGAGGGCAGCGGGGTCTTTTTACTCTCCCGGGGTCACGCGCGTGGGTTCGCGGGCACGCGCCGGTCTTGGCGTGCGTGCCGGCCGGTCGGCCCGGCCGCCGCGCGCGCCCCCCGCGCGGGCGGCGCGGTTGGACCGGCGGCGCGGCCGCTCGGCTCGTCCGCGCGCGGCGGTCAAGGGGAAAAAGGTTGGGGGAAGATTGGGTAGGACTGACGTGCTGGGACCACCGGTCAGCGGCGGAAGGAAAGGGTTAAGGAGGCCGCCGCGGTGTGGGCTGGTTGGGCCGGTTTCGGTCGCGGGCTAGGCTGGAACAGCGCGAGCACGGTGAGAAAACGGCCCACTGCTCCTTGGTGCTGTTTTCCCTTTTAAACAATTGAGTTTGTTTTAGGATTTGAGAAGGGGGGTTTGAATTTGAATCCCAATCAAATTCAAACTTCACACAAAAGTACTCCAAATAAACCAAGGAAAATCCAACTCACTTGTTATACCATATTTTGAATATAATTTTTATAAATAGGACAAATAGATGGAGAATTTGGTGAGTGGCTAGCAGTTTGGTTCAAAAATTGATAGCACTCCAAAGCAAACAAAAAGTTTTAAATTTTTCGCAAAATTCACACACCTAGATTCCCGGGTTGTTACACAAACAAGGGATATCGGGTCTGCACCCACTGTTTACATAAAACATGCTATTCATCTGAAAAATTGTAAGAAGGTTGTGTATATGGGTCACCGTCGCTTTCTTCCTGAGAAGCATCCCTTAAGGAAGAAAGGTTCGCATTGGAAAGGAAATGTTGATCATCGTACAAAGCCCCCCCCCCCATTTTAAAGGTGAGGAGATATTTGAGATGGTAAAGGATCTAAGGGTTGTCTTTGGAAAGGGTGACGGTAGTGAACCTGTTCCACATGATGCTAATGGGCATGCACCAATGTGGAAGAAGAAGTCTATATTTTGGGAGTTACCTTATTGGGAAATTCTTGAGGTCCGGAATGCTATTGACGTGATGCACTTGACGAAGAATCTTTGTCTGAATGTCCTAGGCTTCTTGGGTTGTTACAAGAACTCTAAGGATACATTGGAAGCACGACGGGACCTGAAAAATATCCATAGGAATGAAGCACCTCTGATAGAGGTTGATGAGGAAGAAGCAGATCCTGAAGAGGTTGGGGAGGAAGAACAAGATTACTTAGGTCCTGCTACTTACACCCTGAGCAAGGAAGAGAAGGACATCATTTTTGATTTCCTAAACAGTATGAAGGTTCCATCTGGCTACTCATCGAATATAAAAGGGATAATAAGTATGAAAGATAAGAAGTTCACAAATCTAAAGGCCCACGACTGCTACATGTTGATGACACAGTTACTTCCAGTTGCGTTGAGGGGTGTTCTACCAGAGAAAGTACGATTAGCGCTCGTAAAGCTTTGTGCATTTCTCAATGCAATTTCACGAAGGCAATCGATCCAAGGAACCTAGTGAAGCTACAAAATGTTGTTGTGCAATGTCTTGTCGCCTTTGAGTTGGCATTTCCACCTTCATTCTTCGATATTATGACTCACCTCCCGGTGCACCTTGTGAAAGAGATTACTATTCTTGGACCCGTATACTTGAACAACATGTGGCCTTTTGAGAGGTTCATGTCGATCCCGAAGAAATATGTTCTTAACCGCGCATGTCCCAAGGAAGCATCGCCAAAGGATATGTAACTGAGGAGGTCATTGAGTTTTGTGTGGACTTTGTCGACTCAATTGACTCGGTTGGGGTTCCAATATCACGACACGAGGAGAGGCTACTAGGAAAGGGCACCATTGGAAGGAAAGCATGTTTCAGCAATGATACTGATTTGTTCAATAAAGCACACCTAGCTGTTTTGCAACAATCAACCTTGCTGACTTTGTACATTGAGGAACACAAGCAGATTATTTCTTCACAAAATCCAACCAAAACCGAAGCATGGGTTACACGCTATCACCTGGAAAATTTCCCCTCGTGGTTTAGTGAACAAGTTATTGGTGATTCCACAGTTCACCCACAACTCGCTTTGTTAGCCAGGGGACCTTCTAGCACAATTGTCAAATTCCAAGCTTACGATATAAATGGTTATACTTTTTACACAAGAGACCAAGATCGGAAAACCACACACCAAAATAGTGGTGTCCGTATAGACGCCATGAACAGCAACAATAACAATAACTCATATTATGGTGTCATAGAAGAGATATGGGAGATTGAGTACGGGCCACTTAACATCCCTCTATTTCTTTGCCAATGGGTAAAACTAACTGGAGGTGGCATAAGGAAAGATCAATATGGAATGACAATAGTCGACCTGACCAAGATTGGTTTCAAAGATGAACCATTCGTCCTTGCCAAAAATGTGCATCAAGTTTTCTATGTCAAGGATATGACTAGCAAACCGAAGAATAAAAATCCCGAAGGACCACAAGAGCCAAAGCGACACATTGTTCGCTAGGTAAAAGAGTAATCGTGGGAGTTGAGGACGAACGGACAAATCGATGACTATGATCGCCTCGATGGCATGCCTCCATTCGTCGTCGAAGTTGACCCAAGCATACCGCCGGGAAATGAAGAGACACAGTACTTACGTCACGACCATGACCAAGGAACTTTCGTCAAGAAAAGAAACTTCAATATTGTACTGTAATGAATAATGTTCAAATCATTTGTGTAATGTTCTATGAGTGTATTCCTTTAGTTATTTGAACTGAAACTTGTTAAAGCCTTTCAGATGCTCTGTGAGAAGTAACCACAAAGTTTGACATTTTTCTTATGTTCTAGGAGACAAATATTGTCGAGTCCGAAAAGAAAGTAATTATTTCAACTATTAAATTATTTTTTATATTGGAAAAGTTAAGGCCGTTAACACTTAACTAAATATAATTTTGCATGGTTCAAATATTAAACTTACCATTTTTTAAAAATGTTGCAAAGAGAAAGATTGATAAAATGAGGGGAAATGGGAAAAGAATTAAAGTCCCGCTCAAAATAGAACTTTAGTCCCGGGTGGTTATACGAACCGAGACAAAAGGCCACCCTTTTGTCACGGTTCATTACACGACCCGGGACTAAAGAGGGAAGTTTTCCCTTTTGAGACTCCCGCGTGAAATCACCCTTTAGCCCCGGGTGGTATCACCAATCGTGACAAAAGTCACACCTTTTGTCACGGTTCGTTACACGACCCGGGACTGAAGGTGTGTCTATATATAAAAGCAGCGACCCTCCCCCTCCAGCACGTAGCTACTTTTTCGTCCCCGATCCGCCGCCATCGTCGTCGTCGTGTCCTCCTTCGCCGCCGTCGTCGTCATCCTCCCCGACCGCCGCCTTCCGCGGCACCCCCGTCCTCTGCCCCACGGGATTCTCCACCGCCGGTGGCCTCCCCGAAATCCGCCGACGCCCTCGCCCCCCGCCATGCCACCGGTCCGCCACCGTCGGCCCCCGAACGTGGGCGGCTTCCTCCCCGACCTCCTCGGCCTCCCGGGCTCCGCCGCCGCCCGCGCCATCCTCCTCCTTCGCGTCGTCCCTCCCCGGCCTCCCGGGGGCTCCGCCACCGCCGCGCCGTCCTCCTCCTCCATGCCGTCCCTCCCCGGCCCCCGGCCCTCCGCCGCCGCCGCGTGCCGCGCGCCTTACCACCGGCCGTCCTGAGCATCGTCGCCTCATCCTGCACAGTTGTCCTCCCCAACGCCGGTAGGGGCGCCCCCCCCCCCAAAAAAAAATTGGGTCTTGCTGACGCAAGCAATTTTAATTGTTTGCGTCAGCATTTTTTTAATTTCTTTTAAAGAATTAATTTATGTATAAAATTGTACTAAATATGTCTATAATAATTCTAATTAAATTTGTTTCTCCCCAGGATCGCCATCTCGCCCCGGCTCCCCACTGCCTCCCTCGACGCACCCAAGATCCCGCCGTCGTCTCGCCCCGGCTCCCTATTGCCTCCCTCGACGCACCCAAGATCCCGCCGTCGTCTCGCCTCGGCTCCCCACTGCCTCCCTCGACGCATCCAAGATCCCGCCGTCGTCTCGCCCCCGCTCCCCACTGCCTCCCTCGACGCACCCAAGATCTCGCTGTCGTCTCGCCCCGGCTCCCCATTGCCTCCCTCGACGCACCCTAGGATCCCGGCTCCCCTTCTCCTTGCCGACTGCGGTAGGCGACACTATTGTATGTTCCCCTTCTCGTAGAAATACATAGAAATTATTGTGTATTCTCATAAATTCGTTTTGATTTATAGAAAATTAGTGTTTATTCTACATGGATACTACAAATACATAGAAAATTATTGTATATTCTCATAAATTTGTGTTGATTCATAGAAAATTTCTGTTAATGCTAGATGGATAACAATAACAATGATGAAAGGATTATGGAGGAGATTATTGCTGGCGGTGCAAATACCTTTGCATCCTACACGGACGAGGAAATTATTCTAAATATGATTGGTCAAGGAGGCGTCGCCGCCGATGACTTTGCAAATAACGAGGAAGACATAGTCGCCGACTCAGAAAATAATGACGACCTTGAGGATGCTAATGCAGAAGGTTCCAACGAGGTATACATATCATGCATTAAGTTCATTAGTATTAATTCGATAACCCCATTTCTTGTATATTCTCATAAATTTATGTCGATTCATGGAACATTACTGTTAATTCTTGTAGGCTTCTGGATCGACGACGAAAAAGTCCAAGAGGGGTCGTGCACAACTAATCGTCGGCGATGTGATGTATCATATCACGGAGGTGTCAGAGCTTGGCCAGCCTGTTGCTCCAAAAAAAGTCAAGGACAAGTTTGTGTCTCAATGAAGGGCAATTGTAAGGGACAACGTGCACATCAAGTATAGAGAATGGAAGGGAAAACCAAATAATCCATACGTGGTTCCAGACTCAGTAAAAGACCAGCTGTGGAATGATGTGACTTCGCACTTCCGAAAGGCATCGACCCAAACCTTGTTAAAGGTTGGACTCTAGTGAAGATGGCAACTCAATTTCAGAATTACAAGAAGAAGTTGACTAGAGATTTTATCAAGAACAACCGAACTCCAAATTGGGATGAATATTCGAAGATAAAAGATCACCATAAGTCCTTTGTTGAATACAAGAAAAGTGAAACTTTTGCCCAAAAAAGTGCCCAAGCGAAGAACAGTGCTAGTAAGAAAAGGGAGAACAAGACCTTATCGCCAAAGCACATCAAAAGCACAAAAAAACACCGCAGCACCACAGAAAAAACCGTCCAGCCATGAAAGCACATCAGAAAAACCGCCCCACCACCAAAGCATATCTGAAAAACCGTGAACCATCGCAGAAGAAACCACCGCAGAAAAAACCACCTAGCCACGAAAGCACAACCAAAAAAACCATCGGAGCACAATCTTCCAACCCAGTGCAACCACCAAAACCACCAACGATAAAGAAACTGGTTGAGCCCATCAGCAAAAGGAAGCTAGCATGGGATACGACAGAAGAAGAAGCAAAAACAACAATCGGTACCCAACATGTGCATGAATTTTTCAGCAATCTGAATACAAAACGGCAACAGAGGGAGCTAGGGAAGACCAAACAACTAGATCCGTCAAAACTTGGGTTTTTCAAACTAATGAGTGAAAACAGCAAGAAATTGATGATGCCCATATTGGCGTCGACGTCGTCTAAAGAAGATGTGTCGATGAGGAAACAGACTTATGTTCCCTCCGGCCTCAATGCACATGAACGAGCTGTAGCAGAAATACCTACACAAGAAGTAGTGAAGCTCCTTGGTTTCATGGAAGAAACAAGGATGCCTTTAGGTGTTGCACTCGGCCATGAAGAACCACCCGGGATCCAAGTTTCGAGTATAGATGGCTCTTTCAGCTAGGAAAACCTCTTGTCAAGCCAGAACTAGTACTTACACTCTCACCTAAGATGTACAAATTTCATGAGTGGTACATGCGGCAATCACTGAAAGGCGTACATAACATAGCTATGCTTGCTGCACCCGAAGATTTTGCCACTAAAGGCAACAAGGTGGTCTGGCTGGATTTCAAAGATATTTATGAAGTTTACCATCAAGACGCCCTGAATACCGATCTTATCGTCGCTTGGTGTCTGTAAGTGGCGTCTTTTTATGTTTATTAATTAAATTATTACATATGTGGATTTACTAATTAAATTTGTATTTCCTTTTTGGTAGCCTGCAGAAACGTGAGATGCAAAAACGAATATTGCCAGTATTGGTTTCATGGACCCATCAAAAGTCAATGAGTTTGAGGTCAAGCATCAACCAGACACAACAATCACGACAATCTATAGGACCTTGTCTAGGTTTCATGACAAGGATCTCATACTACTACCTTACAGCTGCGAGTATGTGCAATTGCCATCTAATTGTCTTTGCTAATTCTATTTAGTTCTAATTTGTATGACTATTATGACCATGTATGTACAGTTTCCACTGGATTCTTATGATCATTCAAGTCAACAATAGCAGCGTCATGGTGTGGGATTCATTGAGAAAAAACCTCGCAAGTTACCAAAAACTTCAAGATATGTTTCAAGTGTAATAATTCTACCTAAGACATTATTTTAAATTCAATATTTATTTATTTATTTATGTATATATTTATATTTATATATATATTCTTTTACCCACAAGTTACTAAAACCTTCAATATTTGTTTCAAGATATGCTTTTACTAACACATCATCTCTCATTAATTTTCCTAAGAGCTTGGCAAAAATTCATTGCAGAGAAAGAAGGTGAATTTAACCCAACAATTACATTCTATACTGATTATCCGGTACGTAATCCAAATAACAACGTCAGATTTGAGAAAATTTAAATTTATCACACTTATATTTCATAACATTTTCTCCTATCCACTTTAGTGTTTGAGACCGGAACAAGGAAATAGTTTATGTGGATACTATGTCTGTGAGCACATACAATGTTTGGCAAGTGCAAAGTCCGGAAATTATGGTGTAAGTTAATTAAATAAACCTATTAATAATACATCATTTCCTAATATTTTAACATATTTGCACATTATACAGATGCTTCTATATTTAATTGTTGGGTGTAATATATTAACATATTTGCACATTATACAGATGGATATGGTTAAGGACGAGGTCATTCAGAAGGATTGTCTTTCGGGGATTCAAGAAAGTCTCTAGGGATTCATCCATGAGGAGGTGGTTATGCCAACAGGAAAACATTATTATGATGCACCCAAAAAATCTAATAGAGACTAGAAATTTGAAGTGAACAATATTTTGATGTATAAACACTATCTATTTTGATGTGTATATTTCTAAGTTTATATAAGTTTATATATAAGTCTAACTTCAAAAACTTTATATATAAGTCTAACTGCGTATATGGTATATATAGACAAGTATATACCTATATACATGTTCAAATACGTATACGTGCATATACGGGTTAGATAACAATTAGAATATATGCTCAAATTGAAAAAAAAGAAACGAGACCCTTTAGTCTGGGTTGGTATACCAACCGAGACTAAAGGGGGTGGGCGCAGGTGCTGGCGTGCCCCCCTTTAGTCCCGGTTCGTGATGCCACCCGAGACTAAAGGAGCCTTTAGTCCCGGTTGGTTCAAACGGGACTAAAGGGGGGCCTTTTGTCTCGGAACTTTAGTCCCGGTTGGACTTGAGAGACCTAAACTCCTCTCCAACCGGGACTAAAGCCCCTCTCCCTACCACTGTCAGTCTGTGATCGTGTGTGCAGCTCGTAGGACTCGTCCTCGACTATATCATGTCGGGTTCACGTGGTCGAAGTAGTCGGTAGCATGACAAGGTAACAGTATACGCACGGGCGGAACCAGGGGACTGGCAGGGAAAACTTCGAAACCCCTGTCTGGATGCTCCAAGAGCCATCTTTACACTGTCCATCCAGTGTAAATTGTGTTGAGTAGCTTCCGTCAATGTTTATTTACTTCAGCTGCAGCCTCCAAATAAAGCTTATAGATCAGACCTACTACTCCTAAGCAAGCTAGAGCCTATAGTTAGCATTTTTGAGCAGCAGAGAACAAGCCGGTCTTGGCTTTGTGTTGCCGCTGACCATCTTTGCTAGCTTCGATCCACAATTTGCTACATGATTCCTGTATGTTCTTTGCCTTTTACTTGCAATTGTGGGAAGCTTAATTTGGTAATACTACGATACGTAAGATAAATATTAATGATGTCTATTCCCCTCCTACTCGAAATTCCTGGTTCCGCCAGTATACGTGATGTCGCAGTTGCACTCACGCTGTGCCGAGCCGAGTTGTTGATGCGGCGCGAGCAGTAGTGTGGTAGTGCGTGACTGTTCGGAGACCACCGAGTGGTGATGCTTGGCGTCGAGTCGTAACAACATAGGTAGCTGCTCTGCTTGTTCGTGATCTGTAAACAAACAGGTACTCCCAAGCAGATATCCAAATCCTCCAACGGAGACAACTAGGAATATAAAAATATAATATCAACTGATTTAGGGAAACTGAAATAAAAAGGAGGAAGTGCTTCTCGTATTAATCCTTGACGGAGTCTTGATCAATCTTGCAGGCTTAGCTTCATGAGCACCCAGGACTGCTCGTTCGTTATTGGCTTGCTGCTTGCATGGCTACGTGGCATGTCGCCTCCTTTCGTGGTACGTGTCCGTCGTGTACCATCAGGCCATGCTGCGCGATGGAAAATCTGCACGCACATATATCTCCTTGATCCCGTTCTTGTCTCGAAACAGGATTCTGATCCGATCTGATCTGATCTGCCAAGTTCATAGCACAAAGGTTACGTGCATCTATTTTTGGGAAATAACAAGAATAATTCTTGCTAATACAGTAGATCAAATATGGAAGGAAAGTTAATAGATTAACGAAGACTTCCCTCTATAGATGTCCAGATGGGTCAGACACGATGGGCGGCACGACGCACGACACTAAAAAAACACGACACTAACACGACGGCCGTAGTGTCAATGTCGGCACGACACGATGACGGGCCGTGTCTGGGACGTGATCTTGACACGTAGTGCCAGCACGAACACGACATGAAAATGTGATGGCCCATTTAAACACGACGGCGGCCCAAAAATGTCGGCCCAGCAGCCCAGATGTCCAGCCGGCCCAGCCCCAAACCTTGCATATATATATATCCCATCTCAAACCCTAATCCCCACCCGTTCCCACCCCTCACAGTCACAACCGCAAGCCGCCGGCGGCGGCCAACAGCTTCACGCCACCGGCGGCCAAGGCCACCGCGCACCCCTCCCTTCATCCCGTAATGCGTCGTGGCCAGAGGCTAGCGCACGCCGCCACCGTGGGCGCGCGGCCACCGGGCGAGCAAGCGTCGCCGCCCACCGGAGGGCACGCCACCGTCGGTCGCGACCACCAAGAGCTGGAGGGCAAGCACCACCGCCGGCCGCCATTGCCCATGGAGCACCACCACCAGTTGGGGATTTTTTATTTTTTGGGTTGTCAATTTGATTTGTATGCATGTGATTGATCGATGGTTTTCACTAATTCTTTGTAATGCCTTCGTTGATTTGAATCTTTTTCTGCTATCTTGCTTGTGCCGGCAACAACACGTTCGTGCTCGCCGTGCCGGCAACAGCACGTCGTGCTCGCCGTTGCGGCGTGCTGGCACGACACGGCTAGGTGAGATGCGTGTCGTGCATGGGCCGAAGAGCCAACACGGCGTGCTGGCACGCCACGACACGACTCACCTCTCGTGCCTATCCGTGTCGTGTCTAACCGTGTCGTGTCTTACCGTGTTCGTGTCGTGTCGTGGTGGGTGGCCCATCTGGACATCTATACTTCCCTCTATACTTGCATGTGACACATGCAGGCCAATCTGACGTAGAAATTAACGTTCGACACCATCTGGATCACCGTCGCCCTACTCGTCCGCACGGTAGCCATCTCCGGTTTTCAGAAACCTGACGGCAGATCAATGTTGACGTAGATGACATCCATCGAGCTCTCCAAAGGATTTCGACGCCACCCCTACCTGGCGCGCCAGGTGTTGGTACAATGGCACCGGCAGTCCACCAGTGGTAGATGATGGTGGTAGATTGCGTGGAGGGGTGGCCGCATTAGGAGCAAGATGGTAAGCAGAAACATAAAGAGTTCGAGCCATCAGATTGATGTAATTGTTTGGGGGATTGTATTGCGTAACGCCCTCATGTATGTTGGTGTTGATGGTCCTTACAACAAATATTTGACCGTCATTATCTCAAGAATGAGAGGAAGATATAACAAACTTCATGTACATTTTAAGTACTAATGAGGTTCCACGAGCTTTGTTGGTACTTTTACTTGTAGGTACACAAATATGGGAATAACAATGAACAAATGAACCTTAGAGGGCTGCACCAAAGCAAGGGTGCAGGGCCGGCCGCACCTGGCCAAGTCCGGTCGCACATAGCTAGGCTCAGCCGCACCACAACAGGCCGGAGCCGGCCGTAGCTGGCCAGAGTTGGCTGCAGCTGGCCAGGGCTAGGCTCGGCCACACCAACAGGTGCGCCCGCACCTACCATATGCCACGTCTCGGGTCCACGGCACCAACAATCCCCACAAACACACTTTGGATGGATGAGATACACCGGTGAATGGTCGGTTTGACCAAAAGGCTAAGGTTGGAAGCACTTGGATCGATGGACCCACACTTAACCCCCGCAACCGCCATCAAGGAGTGATTCTGGACGTCCCTCAACACGGTCGGTACATCACAAGGCCACTGGGTAGGGCCGGGCACACCTATCAACTGGCGTGCCGGGTGAAACCGACCCAAGAAGTCGCCCTACAACCGCCTCATCAGGAGCAGTGATCAGGGTCGTCCAAGTCCATAGCCGGTGGCGGGCCCACCCCCGGTATTCAATGGTCTTCATTGAATACCCATTATTTTTGTTAAAAAATTAAGTATATACAGTATATACATACATGTGTATTCATATAAATGGAAAAATAGCTATCTCTCACTCTTTCAGGCAAGCCCACCTCTTTTCCGCGTATTGGGCCAAACAGCCCAACAATTCGGCCCATCACTCCCCTCCCTCTGCCCCCTCTCCGGCCCACAGTCCCCAACCCCCTTCCCCCAACCCCCACTCGAACCGAATCGAACCGGCCACCAGGGAGGCGGGGACTAGGGTTGAGGCCGGCGGCCGGCGGCGGCGGGCGGCTTGCGGCGGCCTTGCAACTTGCACGGCGGTCGGCGGAGGAGCGGGGCCGCGGCGGCAGCCGCAGCGGAGCCGGAAGGGCCGCGCGCGCGCGCGCGGGCGGGCGGGCGGCGGCGCGCGCGGCGGCCACCGGCCGGGCGCACGGCGGGCGGCGGCACGCGGCGGCGGGCGCACGATCGGGCGGGCGAGCGGTGCGGCGCGCGCGCGCGCAGGCGGCCGGTGCGGGCGGCGACGACGCGGCCGGGGGCGCGGCCGCCGGGCTTCGGCGCGCGCGCGCACAAGGGCCGAAGGGCGGCAAGGCGTGCGATGGCCCGACAAAGAAGCCGCCTATGAATGTACAATCAATCTCTTGACGCCTTGACGGGGAAAACTCATCGGGTATCATGTAACTTTCTCGTCGTACACCATGACACCAATAACGACTTGATTATTCCCTTCCGGGGTTCTATACTACTATAATATTTTTTTGTTGATCTAACGGACTAGCAAACTTGGTAAACATTAAAAGACTATCTCGCTTATTTTTGTCAATGTTTTTTTAAAAAAAAATTGAATGAGCCGTGCATATGCCATTGTTTTGTTCGGTGCTTTAAATGTGATTGCTTGGTTATAGTACATCACATTATAGTCTAATTTGGAATTACATTGTGTTGCGGATAAGGGCACAACTTGTCGACATAGGCGGTGCGGACGAAACGAGCACTGCAGCCAAAGACCCGCCAGGATCTCCTTCTGTTGGTAAGTTGCAATTTCTAATTTCCAATCCCATATTCCTATACTGCTCACTGCATATTAGTAATTGTATCTACTGATTGTGATAAAATCGAATGATTTTGATTTGTAGGTGTCAAATTCAGAAATATGAAGAGGAAGAAGGGGGGCAGTGTTGCCACTGATTTGAGATTTTTCTTGCAAAGAGCTGCTGCGAAGAAGCAATCTCAAACAGGAAATGTTCTTCCATCTAACAATGAAAGTCATATGCAATTGGTGGTATATCAAGGGCAAAGTGGCAAACCACCTGAATCAGTGACAAATGAGCAGGGCCAGCCAACTGAAGTCGAGCCTGAGACCCCAGTAATGGAAGATGATGATTCTCTGTCTGTGAATGAAGTGAATGAAACTGATTCTAGTGATGCAGAGAATGATGCCTATAACATTGAGCATGATCCTGGATTGAGGACTCCTATCTCAAGCTATGCTGTCAATGACCAAGATTCAGTTAGAAGGGGATACATTGCATTGGGACCATGTCAACCAAAGATGAACAGGCTGGATTTTCCACAGCATGATTGTGGAGGTATGCGCCGATTTCAACCTAAGTGGTTTGATGAGTTCAAATGGCTTGAGTATAGTGTGAATAAAGATGCTGCATTTTGTTTTGTTTGCTATTTGTTCAAAGATAGCTGTAAATTTGCTGGTGGAGATGGTTTTGTTGATGGAGGGTTTAGAAATTGGAATATTAAAGCTAGAATCAAGAGACATATTGGTAACATCGATAGTGCTCATTATGAAGCTGAAGAGAAATACAATATGTTCATGACACCTAAAGCATCAATTCGAGAATCTGTTGCCTCAAATACTACACAATACAAGGCTGATTATCTTGCCAGGTTGACATGGTCACTTAAGTGCATAAGATTTCTTTTACGGCAGGGTTTAGCTTTTTGTGGTCATGATGAGTCAAAGGAGTCAAACAATGCAGGGAATTTCAGGGAACTTTTGGCATGGTTGGCTGGAAATTTTGAAGAAGTTAATAAGGTGGTTCTAGAAAATGCTCCACAAAATTGTCAAATGATAGACCACAAGATTCAGAAACAGCTTATTGCTTCTTGTGCTCATGAAACAACCAAATTTATCATAGAGGAACTTGGTGATGAATGTTTTGCAATTCTTGCCGATGAATCAAGTGATGTATACCAACAAGAGCAATTGGCTATTGTCTTGCGGTTTGTCAATAAAAAGGGAGAGCCGGTTGAGCGGTTTCTTGGTCTTGTCCATGTTGAAGATACTACATCATTGACTCTTAAAGAAGCAATCTAGTCCTTGCTTATGAAATATCAATTGCCCCTATCTAAGGTACGTGGTCAAGGATATGATGGAGCTAATAATATGAAGGGTCATGTTAATGGCTTGAAGAAACTGATTATGGATGAGTCGCCTTCAGCTTATTTTGTCCATTGCTTCGCCCATCAACTTCAACTAACCCTTGTAGCTGTTGCTAAGCAGAATTTAGATTGCAACTAGTTCTTTGGGCAACTTGCATATTTGTTGAATGCTCTAGGGATGTCTTGTAAGAAGATTCGCATGCTTCGCGTGGCTCAAGCTGCTTATATGGTTGAAGCATTGAAATTGGGTGAAATTGAAACTGGGCAAGGGTTGAATCAAGAGATGGGTTTAGCAAGGCCGGGTGATACACGTTGGGGATCTCACTACGAATCGTTATGCATGTTATGGCTTTATATCCCTCAATCGAAAAGTTCTCTTCAAAATTGGGAATGAAAAAGGTACGGCTAGTAATGCTACCGAAGCATTGCGGCTCAAACTATGTTGACGGTATTTAAGTCATTTGAGTTTGTTTTCCTCCCCGCACTTGATGAATGAAATATTTGGATACACAAATGACTTATGCAATGCTTTGCAAAAGAGAGAGCAAGATATTATAAATGTAATGGATCTTCTTGAGTTCACAAAGGTAGAGTTGAATGCTTTGAGAGAAGATGCTTTGGATGGGAGAAATTTCTCAAGAAGGTTACTTCTTTTTGTGAGAAGCACAAAGTTAAAGTTGTTGACATGAATGGAAAGTATGTTCCTATGCAAAGGTCAAAGAATTTCTTTAGAGGTGCTATCAATTACCACGGATATCATGTTGATATGTTTTTGGGTATCATTGATAGGCAAGTCCAAGAGCTTAATAATAGGTTTGATGAGGTAAACACTCGCCTACTTAGATGCATGGCATCATTCAGTCCAACCCAATTCCTTTCATGCTTTTAATGTTGAGAACTTGGTTAAGCTTGCTTTGGTTCTATCCTCATGACTTTCCACTTGAAGAAATGAATCAATTGCCCTTTCAACTAAACCGCTATATTGATGATGTGAGGAAAGATGAAAACTTCACAAACTTGAGAAGTCTAGCGAGTTGTCCATGATGCTTGTTAAAACAGGGCAAGGTTTCTCGGTATGATATTGTTTACAAACTTCTCAAATTGGTGCTAGTTCTTCCTGTTGCAACGTACCTGGTGTTGAAAGGATCTTTTCGTAATGAACTTGATCAAAAACAAGAAAAGAAGCAAGATGGGGCAGAAATATTTGAATGGTTGCTTGGTTACATTCATTGAGAAGGAGTTCTTCGGCAAACCAAGGATGGGGACATCATCTCCTATTTTCGAGCATGAAGGACCGGAAAGTTGTCCAGTAATTTGTAAGCTATTTATCCATTTCCTTTGCCTTTTATCTATTTCTTTTGATGTTTTCCTTTATGATTGTACCCTCTATATATTTGAGATATTGCCCGTTGCCATATTCATAATTGAGTACATCTATATGAATATATTTATGTGTACTTTAGGTCGTCAAAAATAAAAAAATTCACACCATGTACAATTTTGAATACCCAAAGTCAAAATCCCGGGCCCGCCACCGTCCATAGCCGGTGGATCACAGGGCCGACCGCACCTGGAGATACATCCGCACCTCCTTGCTCGGCACTGCAGCTCCCTCTCGCTTACAAGTACCCCCTCTTGCAGCCACCGACCCATTGGGGCTATAAATAGTCCCCGACACTTCATAGAAGAAGACACAAGTGATTAGAAGCAAGTTGCGGAGCCTTCCGAAAGTTAGTATTCAGAGAGTAGGGAGAGAGAGTTGAGTGTTGAAGTAGAAGTCGGAGTCGGTCTTCTTCTTGTACCTTGGCGGGTGCGGTACACCTTCGGTCGTCCACACCCAGGATACTTTGTAAGTTCGGATTCGTGAGTAACTAAGTCTCAAGTCATTTCATTGGTCACTCGTAGGTTCCTCGATTGTGGTTTAAGTAGTTTCGGCTTATCGTGATTGCTTTGCTCTGAAGTCGAGTAAAGTAGTGCTTGGTTAGTGTAGACGCAGTGTCTAGACTCTCCAGTACCTTGAAATGCTTTCTCGGTTCAACGGAATAGTTGTGGTACCCTAGGGAGGTGACAGCTCTGGACGTGCTCTTTAGTCCACCATGTTAGTTCCGACAGGTAGGAGTTATGACATCAGGGCCCCCTTCTCATCCCTTTCTGTGGCTCTTTTCCCTCTGGCCCCGACGAGCGACAAGTTGTGTCTTGATTCTATCCATGACCCTCACGAGTCCCAAACTTCATCAGCTATCCCCTCTCTACCTGAAATCTACCCTTGCCTTTCTATACTTCGTCGTCATATCCCCCGGACGAATTAGTTCAGGTTCATTACACTCCTCGTTCCCCGTGGAAATCGATACCTTGGAATACTCCCGGGTGAAAGCTACAGCGGTATCCGTGCGCTTGCGGATTTATCTGTGATCGTATAGTATACCAGCAGGCTTTCCGGCACAGTTGCAAATTTAGTAACGACGTAAGAAACGCCAACAGTTGGGTGCTAGGCTCGTACACCAGCGGTTGATTCACCCGATCTAGTGACCCCTACGCCTCCTTATATAGTCTGGTGGAGTTGGGTTACATGAAAAGCCCTAGTCGATTACAATACAAGAGATCTCATCAGATTACATGCTCCACTGACTACGTGTCTATGGTACCTGAGGTATATCCCCACAATTTAGATGATGGATGACTTCTTGATCTCTTTGACGTTTTTTTGAAAAAAAAATCTCGTCCATCGAGTGTGGTTATTATTATGTGCATTGTGTGGCATAGTTTTCAAAAATAATATGTTGTGATTTACATTTTTGTAGTTCATCAAAAACAAAAAATGTAAAGCCATTTGGGTACCCAAATCTGAGACATGACATTGCATTACATTTGTAGATCCGGACACAGTTCTCAAGTGGTTTGAACTCAACTATTGCAATTCGATAGAAAACCTTGGCATATCTTTCCTATGGCAGCTCATCTACATCAAAGTGTCAGGTGTCAACCTGTGTAAGGCTAATAGCGACAGAGTGTTTTCCTCTCAGAACAAATCTGTCGTAAGAATCTGCATGCAATATTTTTTCTTTCACAAGAAATCTGCCAAAGATCTGTCGAATGGAGCCTAAAGCTCTGTATCTTCCCAACTTTTTAATTCGTAGATAAGCTCAATTTACTACTATCACTAGGAGAAACTTATGATGATGCCATTTATGTTCGTACCGAGTTTCCATTTCACATGTCAAATCTTGAAACTCCGCCATAATCTCTTTAATTTGAGGTATGTTCTCTTGCACTTTTAGGTGACTATAGACTAGCATTATGTAACAATATTACAATGGGAACATATCTGGTGGAAACCGACCACTTCATGCAAACTATGGAAACTTCAATCTGAGTCACACGATCTTGATCCAAGGGAGAGCTCATGGGAGGTGGAATGGGTTATTTGCAAAATTCATGGAGGTGGGAGGGGTGATTTGCAAAGGTGATTTTGCAAATCACTCCTCTCACCTCCTTTGAGTGCCTCGTTGGATCAACATCGTGTGACTCATATTGAAGTTTCCATAGTTTGCATGAAGAGGTTGGTTTCCACCTGATATGTTGCCTATTACAATAGCATATAGTTGGCATCTTTAGTTGAGGTTAATAAACCAACGTCACCTATAAAAATTCTCCGCAAATTTATGAGTGTTGTGATGGAATGACCTATGACATTGTTTCTTGGTTCCCTTTTCTGACGCTTATCAATCATTGTACATGACCTCTACCTTGAATGTAAGCAGTTATCCTTCCAACAAACATATTGTAAATACGGTGTGATTGGTGCGATCGTTCAATTTTGTTCTACATGATAACACATGTGTTAATTTTTTCTCAATCATTTAAATGTTCATAGTTGCTGAGGATCGAGCCATAGTACCAATGTCAAAATAGATTTCATTTTCTTAATAGATGTGGAATTCGTGAGATGCAAATAACCAGGAAGTGGCCATAGCAAGCGACAATTCAGAAGGGATTGGTTTTGTAGTGTGGGCTTCAACATATGGGACACATAAATGAAATAATGGGCCTTACCTAAGCTCATAGGCCCAAAGATTTTCCTCCAATCCACATCTGAGGCGGCGATCTAGGGTTCTCACTTAGATCCACCACTCTTCGTATAGGCAAGGCTTATTATAAATATACGATAGAATTGATCTAGCCGCCAGCACCGCGTCGCCGCTCCGATTGTCGACGAGCCCTCTTCCTCCTTCTACATCCATCTTCGGTAAGTCCTCCCCATCTTCCTTCTCTCCCACCTTCCTCGATGGATTTGCCCTTGTCCACTCCCATCCTATCTTGGATTCACTAAGTTTTTTATGGTGATAACCCCACTACCTTCACCACTCATCGTCTGTCTTGCACTACTCATGGCCCCTGGTGATGTATTGCCTCATGCATAATCACCTCCAATAACAGTTGCTCATTGGCTCATGGCCTAGGGCATTTCTAGGCCTCTGAAGAACAAGCCCATCTAGTTACCCCCAAACCCTAACCCTAGTTGATGGTTGTGGTGGGACATCTTTGGCTACATAAGGAGGAAAGGTAAGGGGATGGTCCCATGCGACGGTGAGGAAGGGGGTCCAACCAAATTTGCGAGGTGTAGGCAATCGAAGTCATTAGGTCAAATAAGTTTTCAATCAAACTTCCCTCAAAGTATAGAGAAATTGGGACTCTCCATCCTCACACCATGTTTCCTTCACTAATACAGGTTGTGAGTGGGAGATGGAGACAAGGCATCGTCGTGCCATGAGGCTATTGGGCCAAACCCAAACCCATGGTAAGTTGTTTGTTTCCATTTTGTTCCTCTCCATGTCCTTTTAGATTTCACTTTTTACATATTGAATTCAGAAGCTCCCACCAAAAATAATTCCAAATTTGTGCGCAATTCATTATTTGCCTCTGGTGTGAATTTTCTTCTACATAGGTAGGGCTCCATAGCTGTATATGTTTGATATGAGCGCATGTTGTATTGCACCTACAAAACTAACTTGTTCTTTTATTGATGTTTGTATAACTGATATCGATTAATGTTAAATTGTAGAGGGGGTAACTACTTCAAGGAATAAAAGAAGGGCCTCACGCAATCAACCAAGTAAAGTTTTAGGGTCAAGTCTTCCAACGGTACCGCCTAGAATTTATTAATCTCATTATATCTTTGATAATTAAATTTCTATGCACTATCCATCTTTGTAATTAAGTGCACTTTGTGTTATCATGCACTGAGCACCTAGGATAGATTGTTAAATCTTTATAGTCATATTACCTTTTCTTTTCCAATTCGGTACATCATCTGATGTCACTGTAATTCCAATGATGATTATTTTACCCTCATGTGTGCATGCAGGACATCTGGTGTCATATACATTCCCTTATGCCAATGACAGATGCTGCCCAAGTTGCTTGTGTGTCTCGTGCTTTTGCACATTCATGGAGACGTCGTCCCAATCTCACTTTCAATGAAAAGACATTTGGGTTAAATGAAAATACATGCCAAAAGGATAAAATAGTAAGACATTTCACAAAAAAAGTTGACCATATTATGAAAAATCACTCGGGCATTGGCGTGAAGTCATTCAGCCTTAAGGTTTATGCATTTTACAATGAGAAGAACAAATGTCATCTCAAGCATCTCGACAATTGGCTTCAGATTGTTGTTAAACCAGGGATTGAAAAAGTGGTCCTTAGCCTATTTGGAATAATAGGCAAAACATACAATTTTCCATGCTCACTTTTTGAAGATGGGGCTGGAGAGTCACTTCAGTATCTTTTTCTTACCGGTTGTGAGTTTCACCCTACTACCAAATTTGGTTCCTTGAAAAGTCTGACTAGACTACAGTTGTGCATGGTGCATATTGAGGATGGAGAACTAGAGTGTTTTCTTGCAAGTTGTGTTGCTTTGGAGAGTTTGGATCTCAGATGTTGTAGTGAGATAATTTACTTGAAAATACCTTGCTTGCAGCTGTTCAACTGGCTTGAGGTGTCAAATTGCAGGAATATGGAAGTAATAGAAAGCAAAGCTCCAAACCTCTCCAGATTTGACTTTAAAGGTGAAATTGATGTAAAACTATCACTTGAAAATTCATCACAAATAAAAAAATTACGCTTGAAATGTAAGGATGCCACCTATTATGCTTGTACCGAGCTTCCTTCCAAGATGCCAAACCTCGAAAGTCTTACAATAGATTCTACAACTGAGGTACATGCTCTTAAATAGTTAGGTGACTACACTTTCATTATTTATATTACAATAGTATGGTAGTTACACATTTGGAGTTAATAGAACATGCCATATTTTTGCAGATAGTCAATACACCGATGTTCTCTAGCCAGTTCCTTCACCTCAAGTTTCTAGATATTGATGTTTTCGGTGAAATGGACTTTGATTTTCTTTCACCGGGTTCATCTTTCTTTGATGCTTCGCCTTCCTTAGAGACTTTCAAATTGAATGTAAGCCAGTATTGCTTTTGCAAATATATCTGTAACTATGCTCAAAGTGCTTATCCAAGTTTGGTTTTCCACCTGTAGGTACGTCCAGGATCCAGGGATCCTGCCTCAATTTTTGATGATGATAGAGGACTACAGATGATGCCAAAGCACCATCATGTCAAGCTCAAATTTGTGGACATCACAAATTTCACTTCTGCTAGGACCTTGGTTAAATTAACATGCTATATTGTTGACTCTGCAAAATCACTGGAGCGGCTTACATTGGACACCACTAAAGGTAGTCCTAGATGCTCCGACAAAAAGCCTTCCTCATGCTCTTGTATTGGAGGCGGATGTGCAAGTGTAATCCATGAAGCCGAGAGGGCAGTGCTGGCTGTGGAAACATACATCAAGCCAAAAGTTTCGTCTACAGTCGAGCTGAATGTTGTGGAGTTCTGCAGCCGGTGTCGTGTTGTTCAACTTTAGATGTTATCATATCATAATTGTCAGAGAATGTCGTGGTTTGTTAAGATTATTAGTTCTATAGCGTCGCATTATTATGAGAACTGTGAGTCATTACTTCATTATTCTTGCGGCATTTCATCACTTTGGCATCTTAATTAGGGGATTATTGATGCTGCTCTAAGTGTTTAATCGTTCTTCATAGACTATTTTTCTCTCTGGTCATTTTTGTGCCCTCTGTGATTGGCAAGGACCTGAGACAAAAAAAGACATTGTGGCCTACAAATTGCTACATGGGTTTTAATGTTTTCTTCGGTCCTGTATCATGTGGCCGTTGAGAAGTTGTAAATAGAATCACCTTCCGTTTTGTGGCATCACAAAAGGTGAGGGTGATCACATCTGCAATTCAGGTTCTACATCGGTGAGCTCTGTCTGTTTGTGCAGCCTGAATGAGAAGATGCATTCTGATTCATTCATTCAGGAAGACATTGCTGACTCATTAGAGGTTTATTATGCATAGAAATTAGGATGCAGCATTCCCTTGAACAAGAGAATGGCCGAAAGCGGTCACTCTCGCTAAGCTTTTTTTGGAGGAGGGTTGTTAAAACAAGTCCAATGGGACAATGGGTTGGTACTGAAATAAAAGCTACGCATAAACACGCCATAGGCTGCATTGCATGTCATCTAACTCCTGCAAGTAATAAACAACATTGATTGCAAAATTACTGCAATAACAAAGTTTGTACTCCAAAAGAATCATCAAAAAAATTTCACGGGACCAACATTTACTATTGTGTGTCCCAGCAATCCTTTTCTCGAGTGACGGGATGTCGTAAGCCAGTTCTTTCCCTTTTCCTGCAATCGAAAGAGTGGTTGAAGTTGAAGGCATGTTAAATTTACAGCGTTTTTATTGCTGCTACTTGATGCTCCTACCAAGGCAGACTAATTTGCATGTTCGAGATTCTGAAATGCCGACCCCAACCAGGGCACTCCCAACCTAGACTCTACCCATGGAGTATATCTTGAAGACTCTATCACAAGAAACTATATTCTCCATGCAGATTTTCTACCATGGAGTCTATCTAATATTCCTCTCGGATCTTCTACTCCAACTTTATTAAATAAGATGACGCATCGCACATGTGGGCAGCCACACGGGATCCGCACGAGCTTCGTTTTGCGTGTAGACTTAGAGTCTAACTTAGACTTGGTTTCTAAGTTTTCATCCCTCTCTCATCATTAAATTGTTTGCCACATCAGCAATTTGCCTAGGTGACAGTGTAATTAATGACTCTGGACTCTACCATAGAGTCTGGTTTGAGAGTGCCCTAATAGTAGCATCGTACCTTAAAGAGGTGGTAGCGGTAGACGAACCGTCCAACAAGCTCCATGATCTTGGGAAGCTGCAGAAACCAAGGATGAGCTTGTCAAGGTATCTATACTCAAGTATGGCGTATCCATAGTGATCATTGGACATCCGAACTCAAAGCAGCATCAGCCACACCAAGATCACCAGGACATACGAGAGGCACAAAGTTGATGGCGCCGACGATGACGGACGTCAGCCAAAGAGCGACGACGGCGCCGCTGACGTACGTGAGGGCGGTGCGCCGGTGCTCTTGTTCTCAACGTACGGCGTCCCACTGGCACAATCAACAGCATGCCCTCATCGCTAAATTTGAGTCATTTTGCTTACCATTCAGACTTGTTGCGAAATGTTAATACATGCCATCATTTGAGCTAGGTCGCACGTACCTTAGCTTTCATGCCACCGATGAGCTCGCCCCCGCTGGCGGTGGCGGCCGAGGTGTCGTCGCAGCAGGAAGCCTTCACCGGGAGCAGCGGCAACCTCGGCGCACCTGATCTGAAATCCTTTTGAATGGAACCGTGTGTCAAATGCAGCCGCTGAAATTACCAGAGAAGAGGAGCCAAGCCAATTCACTACCTTGGAGCTGAAGAGGCGATGACAGGTTACGGCACAGACACTAACACTACAAGATAGGTGACCGTGAGGCAAAGGGAATAGTCGCAACACGACCCCAAATTTAGGAGAGAGTTGTTACGCGGATGAATTTAACAATAGATGAGCACCATCTTTTATAAAAACAAACAAACAAACAAACAGATAGATAGATAGATGAGCACCATAAATGGCTCAAAACGTCACAAACACACTAGTTGGTAGTTGCACACAACACAAAGCCACACCAGTTGAACACATACCCCAACAACAGCAACACGCGGACGTACAGACAACGACACGATGAGCACGCGCGCCGCTAGATAGATTAACTAGTCCCACGAAGCTTAAGTCCGGATCGATCTGGATGCATGCATGGAAGCGAAGCCAGACGTACGGCAGGTCGGCAGCTGCCACGCAGCCCCGGCGGACCGGCGGCCCCTAGCTAGACGGCCCTGACGGCGATCTTCATGCCGGCCTGGCAGTGCCCCCGCACGGTGCAGACGAAGTAGTGCGTGCCCCTGCCGAGCCTCACCTTGTCGCGCCCGCTCCGCAGAACCCTGGCGCCCCCGGGCACCACGCAGCTCCGGTACGCCGCCGCGTCCACCACCGCCACATCGTGCACCGCCCGGTTGTACCTGAACACTGCGCGCGCAGCCGCGTAATACAGGGAAGGGATCCGGAGAGGGGACGGATCGGAGCAGCTTGTCGTGACATGGTACTAGTAGAGTAGTAGTACTTACCGAGTTCGTCGCCGGCGCGGAAGGTCCTCCCCTTGGCCCACCGGTCGACGTTGAACTTCCAGCCGCCGTAGTCGCCGACCATGTGCGACGCCGCCGCCTCGGCCAACGGAGCGGTCGTCACTGTCACGAGGAGGCCAATGATCAGGAGAGCCGCCGCGGCGAGGCCGCCGCCGTTCGCACCGCCTCTTCCCCGAGCCATCACGCACGCACTGGAGCGCAGCTGTGTAGCTTTGTCGTTGACGATCGAGTGATCAGCTCGGTTGGGCTTGCACAGGAGCTGACACAGCGCGGCTTTTTATAGCGCGTTCCGCCGCGGCCGAGGCCGGGTGGAGACGAGCCCGCGCGCGAGAGAGGCGGAGTGGGTGCGGCGCCCGGGTCGGCAGCGGCAATGGCGCGTCGTGCCGCTGAACGCATTGGCAACCGCGCTGAAACCTGGGTAGTCGGTGGCGCCATCGATCGAGACGAAACAAAAAAGGCTGAGGCGCTGTTGAGTTTTTCGACAAGTAAAATACTTGCTCGCAGTCGCAGAGGTATTGTTGCATGTGGCCGCCTGCGCTGCGCTTGGGGCACTCGAGCCGATGGCTCGCTCACGCGTGCATGTCTTCGGATTCGAGCTGAAAATTTCGGTGGCGCCGCCGCCCGCCGGTGAGTTCACGCGAGGACTTTGCGGGTTAGCTGAATCTGAAGCAAAAAGCTCTGTCGTTTCAGCCTCCGATCCGACATCATAACGTTCAGTTGATCTCGTTCTCATCGCAAGTTTGCTGTTTCTTTTTGGAATGGATTCTTCAATCTGCATCTCTCCATGCACTACCACATCAATATCTGCAAAAGTTATCTTGTGAAGATGCAGGCTTTGTCTGTCAGGGACCTAAAAATGCCATCCCTCACTGCGGTGCTGGAAATCCATCTTTCCCAGTATAAACTTGCCGTGGACGCGAAGTGTTATGATTGCTGCCCGTGCATGGACAGCATGGTAACCTTCAGGCTTCAACCTGCCAATGAATCCTTTTTCTTCCTTCTCACGAACCCTAGGAAGAAGACAGCCGCCCGCCCACGCCAGGGAGGTCAACTAAATTATGGCTGCTGCTCCGATCCGCGGCTGATTGGGTGTGCATGATCGGCTTTCGCTTCGAGATGTGGAGCGCGATACAAGGACGCCGGTTGTCTCACCTGGATGTCGCTGTTACCTCCTATGGCAGGATGCGAGTGAATCGCGCCGCGGTACATGTAGCTCTGCTTTCTAAAAAAAATCGTTTTCTATATAATAAAAGGTTACCTATTTTTAAAATAAGGTGATGCAAATCATGAGCACACCAACATTTTGAAGGCTCATTTTCTTAAAGAAAACATTTTGAAGGCTCAACAACTAAAGGTGGTTTATGTTTTCATTTTCTGATGAGGGATTGATGAAGGTGATTTACGAGAATTTTTTATATATTTTTTCTATCACGATTTTGCAAAATTATATGGTCCGCCAGAAATTTTGCAAAACTATACATCTGCCGTCGTGACTCACGGCGTCAGGAACATAACACCGCCAGTAGTGGGCCCTTAGTGTGGGACAGACATAGTGTCATACCCCACGGCGTTAGGGGCATAGCGTCGTGGGCTACGACGTTATGTCCTAGCATCGTGGGCCACGACGGCGGCGGCTCGCTAGTGTCGTGGGCCACGACGCTAGGGTCCGGCCGGCTATATAACACCGAAATTCAGCCGAAAATGTCATAATAATTCGAAAAAAAGAATAAAGAGGGGGGAAGAGGGGAAGGGAGTGAGGAGGAGGTGGTGAAGGTGCGAAGCTCTGCCGGTTTTCCGTCTCGTTAGAGGTAATACTCTGGTACTTAATAGTTTTAGTGTAGATTTGCTTAGTATATATAGTTTTAGTGTAGATCTGCTCAGTAAATACATAGTTTTAGTGTAGATCTTCTTAGTAAATACATAGTTTTAGTGTAGATCTGTTTAGTAAATGCATAATTTTAGTGTAGATTTGCTTAATAAAATTATACTTGTAGTGTAGATCTGCTTAGAAAAATTATAGTTGTAGTGTAGCTCTGAGTAGATATATTTTGTAGTTGCAGATCCACTTGTTAATAGCGTTTTATTTTTTCATGTTGTCGGACATGTCGATGATCTCGGTGTCAAGTTGTATTTCGGTAATGGGCGGATTAGATATGGTGGACATGGAGTTGCCTTGTCGAATTTGATTCGGTTGACCATGTGATTAGAAGAACGACCTCAAGAACTTGGGGTCCATTACCGAGTTTTTTTAGGCATTCCATGTAAATGCGAGCAACATGACTTGTCCATTATGGCTCTAATCAACAGGATTGAGTCATTATACTAGGAGCTTATGCCACTTCAAGACACTAAACATTGGGGGAGTTATATCAAAACAAAGCATGTGAATTTGGTTTGCCCGTGATGTTGTGTATCCAAGTTGTTCATAAGGCTGGGTCCGAGAGTGATGCTCACCGGGTGAGGCTCGAACTACGAGCGAGAGATGGTCCCGCAACCGAGCCACAAGAAGGAGATGGTGGTTCCGGTGAGGAAGAAGAAGCAGATGGTGACACACCCTTTGAGGGTGCAATTGACTAGGGGGGGTTAATGAAGAAGTACTCGGACGGTACGAAATGGAAGCCAATGGGGATGAATGTGGGTTGGAAGAGGACTCCTTAGATGATGAGGATGAGCCGCTAGTTCCAAGGGGATCGGGACAGTTACAATTTCTCGGCCGCTTGCTATCTGTCAAACCTAGTGAGAATGTGTCCCGGGAGTATAGAGACAATGCGCTTTATGTTGGTGCCATGTATAAGAGTGCGTAGAGGTGAAGGATGCGGTGAAAAGGTGGTCCACCCTTACTGCAGAGAGAGTTCGGGGTAGTGAAGAGTTCTCCACATATATATGATGTACAATGTCTGAAGCCCAACTGTCCTTTTCGAGTGTATGCTTCCAAGGGCAAGTCGAAAAATATTGGGAGATCAAATCTGTTGTGGATCACACTTGTGTACTTGAGCAGCTGGATGCAAGCCATCGTAATTTGTCATCCGGTTTTGTGGCCAGCCAGATGTTTGCTAAGATTGTGGAAAATCCTACTTATGAGCCTAAGTCTACTATCTTGGCAATTGAGGAGAAATTTAGGTACCAGATAAGTTATGGTAAAGCATACATGGCAAATAAGAAGGTAATGGACATGAGGTGGGGAACTTATGAAGCATCCTATGCAATCCGCCTCGATTGCCGAACGCAATTGTCACACTAAATCCTCGGTAGTTATTATGATATCAAGACTTATAATCTTGTATCAAGGCGGTGAAGCAAGTCTTGCAACGACCATTCTTAGCATTGGGTCCTCGCTATTGCTGCATTCAAACAAAGTGTCGACCGATTATTTGCATAGATGGCACATTCCTAGTAGGAAAATACAAGGGCACAATCCTTACGACCGTGGGTCGCATGGCAACAATCGGTTGTTGTCGTTGACAATTGCTTTTGCGAGAGGGAGAGAATGGTGACAATTGGTATTGGTTTCGGAGAGATTGAAGCGAGATGGTGGTGGGAGATGTGTCGGACGTGTGTGTGATACATGATAGACACAAAGGTATTTTGCAGGCCATTAATGACATCAAAAAAGGTAGTGAAGAGCGTAACAAAGCAGCACGATGGCCAGATGTGCATAGCAGGTGGTGCATGAGGCATGTGGGAGCAAACTTTCATAGCCAGTTCAAGAACAAAGAACTTACAAAATTGTTCAAGCTCTTATGTTCGACCAATCAGGAAAAAAGTTCTACGACCTATGGCAAAAATTAGATGATCTGACGAAGAAAGTATAAGAAGAGATAGCTAAGAAGCCTGAAAGTACTGAACCCGGGGAAGAGCTAGTTTCTCTAGATGACGTGGGGCTAGATGCTCCAAATGTCAGAAGAAGAAGGGGACTTATGCATGTTATTGTGTTGTAATAATTGAACTACCTTTTCATTTGCTTGTTGTTTTATTCTTGCCGACGAATTTCTTATCATATCCTGTTACGTTTTGTTCTCTAATTTCAAATGAAACATGTAATGAATTGTCATATTTCTCATCTGTTTTGTATGCTTTCAATGGCTTCGACGGGTCCTGAGTTGGATTTGGAGTTGCTCACCAGAAGGAAGGACAATGTTCCGGTGCCAAAGGGGATCCACACTCCTATGTGCTACTGCGGTGACAATTGTAAGTTTATGAAGTGCAACGTTCTCGGGTACTACTACGGGATGAGGTTCTTCATGTGCGTGAATTACGAGCATGACCCCCTCCCACCATGTCGCAATGTTAGAACAAAAGTAAGAACTAACTGCATTGCTAAATAAATAATATGTCATTGCTATTTTATTATGTGCTAACTTGTCTTTGAAAAAAGACTCCACCCCTCTCTGCGTGATTTTATGCAGTGGCTAGATTGTGAGCAGTCCGAACAAGACAAGCGTTACGTCGAGGAGATGGGTCGTTCAACACGTGAGAGGTGGCAAATGATGGTTGAGGCGAGAAAACAAAAAGAAAAACGTAAGGAGCAACGCAGGGGGAAATTCGATTCGCCAGGAGATCAAAGAACGTGAAGCGACGCGGCCCGTGAAGCAAATAGAGAGAGGAAGAGGGAGAGAGCTCGCCGGGCTAAGGAAGGCCGGGGCTGGATGCTATGAGGAAGGGGAAATACCCCCGTTGTACCCGTAGACGTAGAGTACTCGACGCCGAGTGCTACTGTATCCATTAAAAATTATGATTTCATTTCATCATTCTCTAGAGTCGGGTTGTATCTTTAAGAACTTGATTTCAGATGCGAACTGTAAAACTTGTACTAGGGTGTGTGTTTCGTGAACTGCTCCAAACAGTGAACACATAGGGTGTGTTTTCTGTGAGTCACTGCACCAAACAGCGTACCTAGTACTAGGGTGTGTTTCCTTTGAGTCACTACCCGTTTTCTTGCCTAGGATCGAATGGCCCACCATCCAGTCTGTGTCTACCTATATGTGAGCACTCTTCTCCAGTCTCACTTCACAACACAACAAGCAACAATGAGTTACTGGACTGGGGCTAATGATGATGACTCCCTCGGTCCAAAGACTTGTGGAGCCAAAGAAGATCTAGAGTTCAACACCCATTTTCCGGTGTTAGACAAGAGATATTTAAAATCCATGTGTGATGTTAGAAATTACGCACCAAATCAAGCGGTGAACGGCCAAGGTGTGCACACGGTGAGTTCTGTGTGATGCAGGTTTATCAGGGATGGGACAACTCTGGTCGCCGCTTCTGGCATTGCTCACGAGCATGGGTAGGCAAAACTCCATGACCTCTGTCCTTCATCATTTTATGATTTACTAATGTAATCACGGTTTCTGCAGTACTCCGAACAACCAGATAACTGCGGTTTCGTGCAATGGGTGGATCCCCCAGCTATTCACCCGTATCAAGAGTACATCAACTACCTCGAGGATGTTGTCATCTTCAACCTGAGGCAAGAACTCGCATCGGCATTGGCTTCTCCAGATCTGACATCTACCAACGATGACGATAGATGGGTGACCGGACCAATGGTGGTGAAGACGAACACCGGCCGTGAGGACGAGTACTGCTGTTGTTCGTGCCACGAAAAGAAGGACAACACTCCCCCAGTAACTCCACCCCCGCCACCATCTGATCCAACTCCACCACCGTCCGGGTACTACATACCCTTCCACCACTCTGGCGGGTCTATGATGTCCGGATTCTCCGGGTACTATCCGTACAACTAGACTATAATTATTGTAATCATTTATCTAAATTTCTTGAGGCACGTTAGGACTAGCAGCAGCGGCACAAAGTTAGGGTAACTATGTCGCACGTGCCATTGCAAATGTTGTAATCGTTTATCTAAATTCGTTGTTAAGTATTAATGGTTCTTCATTTTATCAATGCTTCAAAAATTGAAATTTACAAAAAAAAATCCTACCGCCGCGGCCCCACGGCGGTAGGTAGGGATGGATTCGGATCGGATACGCACAAATACGAATTCGGATGCCACTATTTACCACATTTTATTTCGAATTCGGATACGAATACGAATACAAAATGGATATTTCGAATTCGGATTCGCATTCGGGTACTTACTCGATTTATAGCATAGAGTCATAATGAGTATCAATTTTATTTGTCGATGACTTTATAATTGATCAAATCATGTTACAAGTAGAGAGTAAATTATGATCATTATACATAATAGATATCTTATTGCAAATAACATATTAAATAAATAAATAAATAATATATCAAATAAATATAAATAAGTAATTTTGTAAATAGATAAACATATTTTATTAGTAAAAATAAGTACATAAATACATTTAAATATAATTTATTTATTTACTAAATAATATAATGTATTTAAAAGTACTATGATTACACACATCAAAATTAATTTAAAATATCATTATATCATTTAGTAATACTAGGTTAGCATAATTAGTTAGTTGTCATATATATTTTCTAATAGTTAAAATGGTGTTAAATAATTATTTTACTAGCAATATTAAAATTAACATCATTTGTCATTAGTATTTATTAATATAAATAAAATTTAGATGGTTTCTATGGGTACTTTATTTTTGCGGATACGAATAATGTCGGATATGTCGGATTTTTTCGAATAGTTCGGATAATATTGAAAATCGGATTCGAATACATCCATCCGACATCCATATTAAAAACGAATACGTACGGATATCCATATTAATGTTTTTAACGGATATGAATACGGATAATTCGGATTTCCGAGCATCCGGATCCATCTCTAGCGGTAGGGCGTACATCTTGTTGTGGCCTACGGCGTTGCACGGGGGTCACGCTACCACGTGGGCCGCGCGTTATGTCCCCGACGCCGTGGGCCACAACGACATATGTATCGACAACAACAACTTAGCCTTTTGTCCCAAGCAAATTGGGGTAGGCTAGAGATGAAACCCACAAGAAACAAGGAAAGGAGAAGTACAAAGCACAAGAACACAAAAGCACAAAAGAACAAGGGAAGATCGTGTCTCGGGCACATTGATTGCAAGTCTCCAAGCACTTCTATCCATAACTAACTCCTTGGGGATGTCCCACTCCTCAAGGTCTCTCTATCTTATAGGTTTCATATCCATTAGAGTGGGCCGATTTCGGCTGCTTGGTTCGCCGGGCCTAACGCACCCTCCTCCTTTACCTCGGGCTTGGGACCGGCTATGTTGAGACGACTCAAGAAAGTCTTCCGGTCAACCTAGGCGGAGTTCACAACGACGGATGTATAGTTTTGCAAAATTTCTGACGGACCATATATTTTTGCAAAATCGTGATAGAAAATATATATAAAAAATCGATTTACGATGTAGGCCGTGGGCCAACATGTCTGCGCCAGCAGCGTCACGGTCCTTGGGCCTCAAGTTGCAAAAAGGCTGGCTCAAAAGCAAATAAAAGGCCTCTGGGCATCTCGTCCCCATCGAGCGGTTCGAGTTTTTCCCTCGAAGGAAAGGAAAAACAAAATCATTTACCGTTAACAAGTCCCAAGGCCGCCGCAAGAACCCTAAGACCTCCGGCGATCGCCGCCGGAACGGCCGCTTCCATGACGGGGTCGGTATCAGCTGCTTCTCTCCCTATATCTCCTCCTTTGATAGTATTATCCCGTGCAGGTGCTACAGGCTCGGTTTGGTGGGGGTGGGTTAGCGATGGGTCGGTCGGTCGGGGGGATTCATGCGAAGATGAGGGAGGGTGCGATCGTACAAGTCTCCTGTTGTATTGCTTCTATCTAGGCTTTTTGGATTTGCGTCGAGGTATCGTGGTCGATGGTTGGGATGGATTGATATCACTGGCACCGATCGTGTTAGGATGCGGAGAGAATAGGTGTTTGGAGAGAATCAATAGCAGATTCTGCTTCCCTGTTGTCACTAGACAGGAGGTTACTATCTCCTGTAGCATATACAAATTTAATTATGTAGCCATCGAATTGGACATACCAGGTTGCTATCCTGGCTTTGGTTGGAGATTTGGAGTAAAGGTTGTGCTATGGTGGGATTGTAATCTGCTCCTTCACCCTTGGAAAACTTGAGTAATTGGATTACTTCTGCCATGGTACATAGTGGCCAATGTGATTAGACATAATCACATAGCATTCCATTTTACCTTCAGTTGAGCAATTTGTGTTTGTTAATTGAATTTCACTTGGTTCATGGACCACCATATGCTAGTGTCTAGTTGTAAACCAGCATCATCATCGGAACTTATGCTTTAGTTGATTAGGTGTGTAGATGAGGTTTTGAAGTTTTAGCAAGATGATGCTTGATTTATCTTTCAGTGAGTACACTTATATCTGTATGCAATTTCAAACTGCTGTTTTTTTATTTGTGTCGCCACTAGCTTCATTTATTAAATTGTTGGACCTTTGTGTTACCTGTACTATTTAAATTGGTCTCTTCAGTTGAATGTATTTTTATTTTGTGGCTCTAATGAATGTTATGTGGTTGTTTGCGTGTATCTCACTTAAGCATATGTGTTTGTTGCAGGCCTTCATGGCTGATTGACTGCAAAAGAATAGCTTCAAAAATTAAAAATGCTTCTGGATCTACACAGCATACAACACATACATGGAACAGCAACCCAACTATGGAATGCCCAAAATGCAACCACATTATCGGTAACAGTGATGTAAGAACCTTACTATGATATATGTAAGTAGGCTTAGATGCAGTATCTTATAACCTCTGTCACATTTGACATATCTAATTGATATTCCTTTCTTTAATATTCTATATATATCTCCCACTACGAATGTCCAATCTGGTCAGTTGCTTTAAGAACAGGCATTAAACCCAGAAGTCTGTAGAGCTTTTTCACCTTGATGGTGGTATTGATAATTATTTTGCCACACAATTCCATTTGTAGCTGATGTGGACTTCGTTTTTTTCTTAATGAATGATGATCCGGTACAGATATAGTCACCATGCTGCCCTGAAACCACAACTGTGCAGCAAAACCAGATGACGTACACGTTACAACAGCCAGCTTAGCCCTTAGGGGGTTAGGTAGGCGGCGTAATGTGGATTTGGCAGAGAGGGGGTTCTAACATGTGTTTTTCTTTTTGCACACTGTTTCTTTCAAGACAAAGTATATCATCAATGTTGTTGACTAATTTCATTCCGTAATATAGCATGCTTACAAAACCAATATTTGGCTTTCTGCTATATTGAATCTTGAATGTATTAATGCTTCAAATGTTATTTATTTTTTGAGAATCCAGGTTAATCATATATAATCAGCAGGATTGCATAGTTGATGACTGAATAGTTGTATATGGTTTTTGTTGTAGATAGTTGATGACTGGCCTGGTTTGCCTAAAGGTGTGAAATTTGATCCGTCAGACCAGGAATTGCTGTGGCATTTGCTAGTGAAAATTGGGAAAGTGGGTGTCGAGCCTCATCCATTTATCGATGAATTTATTCCCACCATTGATTCAAATGAGTCCCTATGCTATGTTCATCCGCAGAAACTCCCAGGTAAGCAAACATGCCCATTCACAGAAATTTTCTAGTACTTGGGCAGCGAAGGGGGGATACTTTTTCTTCTGAGCATTTTTAATGTATGCCCTCGTTCTCTTAATATCTTTGCACTACCACCTCTTTAGGTTCTCTCATAGACTCAGTCTCTCACCAGTGTGCATGTAGTAGAACAAGAACTCACTGCTCAATGTTGTTATTTGGGGGAAGGATAGAACATCACTATTTCCATGGCTATCATTTGCACTCTTAAGTCTTACCTACTGTTTCTGCGGCTCATTGCCCTGAGCTCCTGTCCTTCCACCAAAGGAGTAATTTTCCAACTGATTTGCCTTTAGTTGTTTGACCGGATAACCATGTTCTTCAGGAGTTAAGCAGGATGGAAGTGTATCACACTTCTTCCACAGAATATTTAAGGCTTACAGCACTGGGACTAAGAAGCGCCGGAAGATAAATACAGATGAACTTGTTGAGGTACGGTGGAATAAGACTGGCAGGACGAAACCAATAGTAATTGGTGGAACACAACTTGGTTGCAAGAAAATAATGGTTATGTATGCGAGTAACATGAAGGGTGGGAAACAAGAAAAGACTAATTGGGTGATGCACCAATACCATGTTGGCACTGGGGAAGATGAGAAGGATGGTGAATTTGTTGTCTCAAAATTATTCTATCAGCAGCAGCCGAAGGCCATGGAGAAGAATTTTGAGGGCATGGATGAGCTTTTGGAACCTGATGCCGCAGTAGATTTGGCTGCTTGTCCTCCATTGATGGACTGGTCTGCTTTTCCCTTGGAAGACGGCAAGAGTAATCAAGAAACCGTTCAGAAGTCTGAACATAACTCCGATCAGGTACCAAGCATCAGCATTTGTCTTGAATATACTCAGTTCGAGTCTGTCGATATAATTTAGGACCTTTGATGTGACGCTGTGAATTTGCAATCCAGATGCTTTGCCCATATTGAACTTTTTTTATAACTATTATGCAGACAAATAGCCATTGTGAAGTAAAGGACAAAGAAGACGCTGACCATCCTGCATCTGAAAAGGTTGAGGATCAAGATAGCCACCCTTCACAGGATCCAAAATGGTGGGAGGGCGAATCCCAGTTTTTAATGAACTCCCAACAGCTGGCAGAATGCATGTCAATTTGTGATGAGTTCCTTCAGAGTCAGA
Organism: Cenchrus americanus; assembly: GCA_947561735.1. NCBI lineage: Eukaryota > Viridiplantae > Streptophyta > Magnoliopsida > Poales > Poaceae > Cenchrus > Cenchrus americanus. Next base: position 16,553,169 of record OX387241.1, read on the forward strand.
ATTCATCCGGCAATGGAGATGAGCCTGGTAAGAGCAGGCCATGCCTCGCTGAATATGCCCAGTTGCCTGCAGATGACTTGAAAAAGGATCTTGAAGAATGCCAGAAGCTGGACGACTCAGATAACACAAACCTGGAGCCTGAATGCACTCCTGAGTTTCGACTTAGCCAACTGGTAAATTTAGCTGACGTCCTTCGCATACATTTTCTGTTTAACATTTGAATTTATCCTCGGCTAACAATCTGCTTGAATCTTCACAGGATTGCCTTACTACAACGTGGATCCAAGGGAAAATCTAGAAATTGTTAGAGGTAGTGCCACTGCTGCGAGACGGCAGAAAAAAAGGCGTACATTATTTATGTAGTAGTTGTCCAGTTTTAGTAAATACTGTGCTGTGAACGGGAAGTATGAATACTGTCTTCGAATTGATCAGCTCCGGACAGTATAAGTGGGGCTATTACCTAGTAAGTTGTAACATAATGAAGACCCGCTGCCTGGTCACGTAAAAGTATTCTCGGATGCTTTGCTCCTCTTTGAGCCGATCTGAAAGCATCTTCTACCCGTGATCTTCAAACCGTGGCCTAACAATTTTTTTGAGTGGCCGTTCTAGTTACAGAGAAACAACCAGGCATGTGGTGCAAACTATGGAAACTCCCACCTGGACCGCCGGATCTGGATCCAAAGGCTTTGGAGAGGGGGCTGCTCATTTGCAAAAAACCGCCCGCCAGCCCCCTGATGCGCCCATGTGTTTTTGCAATTAACCCCCTCCCTCCCAACGGGCCGGCACCCACCGCACCCACGCACCGATCCCGCCTTCGTTCCCCACCGTAGCGCGGCCACCCCCGGAGCCCCGTCCGCGCGCCGCCCCGCGAGCCCTCGTCGCACGCCGCTCCCGGAGTCTCCGTCGCGGCACCGCCGCCGCCGGAATCCGCGCCGTTCAAGTGCTGGTCGCCGCGCCTCCGCCCTAGGAATCCGCGTGGCCGCCGCCCGGGATGGTTCGCTCGCGCCCGGGAGGCCGGGGAGGAGGCTCGCCCGTACCCGGTAGTCCGATGTGTTACCGTTTTTTGTAATCCCCGTAAAGCATCCGGATATGCTCTTTGGTGCTGAACTTTGTGCTTTGATGAAGCCGTGTAGTGTATTCAATTGCACGGTGGCAATTGTGACTGCTGTGTGAGAAATGAGCGTAGAACGAGATTGATACCGAACTTACTGAAACTTTGATCTTTCATTTAGTTCGTAAGGGATTGTACCAAGGCTCCCATTGAGTGAAACATGGTATAATTCACTACAACATGGTTCTAATTTCTGATTCAATGAACAACCATTCAATTGTACGGATTCGGTACTACCCCATATTAAATTGATGCAACAGAATCAAAATAACAAAATCATACTGTATTAGTTGGAATTAAATATTAACACTGACTAGCATTCTTTGGAACTTCCAAATTACTTGCATAAAGCATGAGAATCCTGATCTTCAACAATTTTCAGATCTTCCTATGAAATTTTCAGATTTAAGTATATGACATGTCTGTGGAAGTGTTCAAGCAAAAAGGGCAGCGTGAATGCAGAATGCATGCTTCAACGAGCATACAAAGGGGTTATCAAAGTAATTGTCGGTTACAGGGGAATATAGTCTGGCTCTTCATGAGATCATGGGGGCGAATTCATCATCCTCTGAGAAATAGAATAGTGCCTATTCTAATACACAAAACATGGACTTCAGATCTGTGGCTAAACAATTTGCAAGGTCAAACTTCAGGAGGTCAGTTTTCCGGAGAGAATACGGGAGGCCACAAACACCGAAATTTCACTCTTGCCGGTCCGAATTACTTGGTGTTTTACTTCCATCAACTTGTCGAAATTTCGAAAAGAACAAGAATGATAGCAATGCCAATAGTACTTCACCATTTGACACATCACTCAAACTTACTACCTGGAAGGTGTGTACGTAAATAAAAATAAATTTTGCAAAATGTATAATTAAATCTAGTTTAGACTAAGGAGTAAAATTTATGTGGGCAAAATATGGGACAACAACATCACTGGTGAAGTATCTGAAATTAGATCAACAATGTGAAGAGGGATCAGTGGATCTTGGGATCACTCGTGGTCCCTGACATGTAAAAAAAAGTCATTCAACAAAGCATATACCGAGGTCACATTTTCTAATGGAATAAATGGCAAAAAATTGACCTTATTACCTACTGAATTCAGTATTGGAACAAACTTCACTTCTCAAATAGGAACTATCTTGTCAATGGGGGAATAAATGTATCCATTTCACACAATTGTGAAACCATACTTGTCAAAGAACACATTCAATCCGTCCTTCGTCAAATGGGGACCATGCTTCTAATATCTTAGAATACATTCAATCTGTCATGCCTAGGGCGAAGGCGCGGCGACCGACTTGAACGGCGCGCGATTCCGGCGGCGGCGGTGGCGCGGACGGAGACTCCGGGAGCGGCGTGCGGACGAGGGCTCCGGGGGCGGCGCGCGGACGGGGCTCCGGGGGTGGCCGCGCTACGGTGAATGGATAGTGGGGAGCGGGGACCGGCGCGCGGACGGGGCTCCGGGGGTGGCCGGCGACGATTCGTTTTCCTTTTTTTTAGAGAAAAAACGAGGAGCCAAGGGCGGTGGGCAACGGAGGCGGGATCGGTGCGTGGGTGCGGTGGGTGCTAGCTTTGTTGGCTGTTGGGAGGGAGGGGGGTTAATTGCAAAAACACGGGGGCGCATCGGGGGGGGGGCGGGCGTTTTTTTGCAAATGAGCGGCCCCCCTCTCCAAAGCCTTCGGATCCGGATCCGGCGGTCCGGTGGGAGTTTCCATAGTTTGCACCACATGTCCGGTTTCCACCGATACGTTCCCAAACAATTATAATCACAAAATAGTGGCGCACCCAGGTGGTTCTTGACGAAGGTCTTTCGCATGAAAAATGGCTTTAGTTATCCTTCCATTTTCGTGCCCTAATGTCCATGAGCACACCCATCCTGATATTCTTGTCTGCTTAAAATAACTTTCGTGGTGTTTTATAGTTTTTCATTATTTTTGTCTTTCATTTTGGAGAGGAAGAAAATAAAAAAGAGTAATAACAACAAAAACATAGAGTTGAAAAAGATAATAGTAATTGTACAATAACTCGTCTATTTCAAAATGCAGTTCCTTCCAGTTTTATCCTAAACAAAACTTCTTTAACTTTTGATCTAATTTATAGAAAAAACACATTAACACCTACTGGGCACCACAAAATAACACTCTGACTTATTTTATAATGGATTTAAACTGATTTTGATATCACATATGTTGGTGCATTTCCCCCCCAAAGTTACAGAATTTAACTTAGCACAAACATTTTGAAAAGGAAGAAGTACTACGGACGCAAACTTCTTTAACTTAAATCTAATTTATAGAAGAAAAAAATACACTAACACCTAGTGCACACCACAAAATAACACTATCTGACTTATATTTTATAATGGATTTAAACTGATTTTATATCACATATGTTGGTGCATTTTTTTCCAAGTTGTAGAAAATTTAATTTAGCACAAACATTTTGAAAAGGAAGAAGTACTACGGACGCAAACTTTCCTCACTCTTTAGGGCTTGTTTGGGAAATGGAGGATTAAGTGGATAGAAGAGGATTGAAGAGAATTTTGGAAAATTTTGACTTATAATGGAAATTCCTCCACCCCAACGCCCTAATCCCAAATAAGCCCTTAGTGGAGTCGCATCCGACGGCGACCCTAGTAGTGAGTCATTCCATCTGAATCCCAAATAAGCCCTTAGTGGAGTGCATCTGACGGCGACCTAGTAGTGCAAAGTGGTTAACCTAACAGACATCCGCCGAATCGTTCAGTGGGAAAGGATATGGCACTACCATACCAGTGCGAACGAAAATTCGAAGACCAGGTACAAGTTCCAGAACTTTCGATGTTCCCAGGCCACTCTCGTAATTCCGCGACTAGTTTACTCGCAACTACTAGTACGAGAGGAGGACCAGCATATGAAAAGCCAGCGCCTGATTGGACCAAGTACTGCCCCTCCCACGCTCCACTCCCGACACCTGTTCCGTTTAAAATCCGCGACGTCGACGTGGCCGCGTGCGCAGCCACAAACCCTCGCTCCCCGCCGCAATTAACAATCCACTAATCAGACCAAATCCCCCCGCTAATCACCCTCTAAGCCGCTCCCTCCCTCCGCCAAAAAGCCAAATCCCGTTGCATCACCAATCCTCTCTCGCTTTTCATATCTCCACTTGGGGGAGGGTCGGGGGCTTCTAGACTCGTCGATTCGGTTTCGATGCTTCTAGACACTTCGCCGCGCCCGCTATAAAAGCCGGCGGCACTCGGGACCTCGACCGACAGCACATCAGCACACTCGCACGCAGCTTTGTGCTCATTGGCCGGGCTGGGTGGAGCTCGCGGGGGATTCCAAGGTATGGAGAAGCTTCTAGATGCTACAGTTTTTTTTTTGTCCCTCCTAAGATCTTCTAGAGAGATCTCGATGCCATTTTCTGCTCAGATGTCTTGTTTCGAGCGGCGATCGGGGTTGTTGCATGTGTGGTATATATCCGGGTTTTGGCTCTCTGGTGTTTATGGTTATTTTCTGAGTGGATTTCATTCTCTAGTAGGTTGGGGCTTGAGAGGGATCGATGTCCTTAGAATCCTAGCTATGAGTACAAGTTATTCGACGGCTATTCCCGATTCGTAGTTAATTAGATTAGATGTTTAGAGATGTATCAGATTCGTGATTGATTAGATGGGAGTTCAGTTTCTTATCTGGTTTTTGAATTGACTAGTTTCTGGCATGCTTCCTTTTGCATTTCTTTTTACGCTGGGAAAGTTAGGTGCCTCCAGGGCACGATCTGTTTTTTTTTAATCGTACTATGGTGATCTGACAGCATATGTAGCTAACGACACAATGCACATGATATTTTAGCTTACTTAGAGTGAATTTAAGCCTCTGGAAAAACATGATTTGTAGTAGTAAAGCTGATTTTTGGTATTTTGAATGATTCAGCCAGCGATGATACTGTATTCTTTTTTCGGTTTATTGTCAGCTTACATTTCTCTAACAATTTAACATTGGATGCTGAGTGTTCTGACATCTGTTTACTTGTGCTTGAGTAGCTATCGGTGTAATCGGCGTACTGCATGTGGAGGCACCAAGCATGAGGCAGGAACTGCATTACTTGCAAGGAAGTCACAAGTAAGGAACCAAGCTTGCGTTCATCATAAGGTGTATTAGTTTTTTTTGAAAGGACAATGTGTATTAGTTTTGTAGCTGGTTTCTTCAAGCTATTTGTTCCAGAAACGGAGCCTTGTACCTTCTAATCTAGAAGGGGTCCTGCAGTTTGCCTTAATGGGCCTGCAGTTCACCTCTATGGGCCTTTCTTCTGCTATGCAACTGTTTGTGCAGCTCATGATTGTACATCTTCTAATAATCAATTACGAGGTGTCTCCCAAAGACCCAAATTATAAGCAATGGCAAATAAAAACGTACTTTACGTGCCCACTTTAAGTGTGCTTTAACTAGAATGCGATACATTTAGGCAATCGAAGTGTGCTTTAACTAGAGTACAAGAAGCACAACTTTCAGTCAAATTGGCATTCCTGGTTCTTATTTCTTACCTGGATCTAGTCATTGAGTGATGATTGACTACCACGCCTTCCCTTTGTTTTTCTTTGATGACATAGAAGTTTGAACCGGTGTAGTCATGCACATTGACGTTCCTAAAATATAGTCAAACTTGTCCTTTTTTGCGAAAATTTTCTAAAATTCAACTGCTGATATGTAAAAGCAGTATCCAGATTGGCCATATGAAAGCTACAACATACTCCCATTGGTTTTTAAGTGTACATTTGAAGTAATAGTTAAAAGTCATTATCATCAAAATAAAAATAATGGTGAGAGTATATAGCTTATAGAGTATTTGACCACTTCCATTTAATGTTGGCATGACCTTTTGGAGCCATCATGGGTCCCCTTTTCTCTCGGGACGAAAATACTCTGATACTTTGTGTTAATAGTTCAGTTACTAACACTTGATAATCTTTATACACTGCCCATTTAATTCTTGATTGGCATACAAATTCTTGCTCTACCATACTTGCCCAAAGATTGCAACAAGCCAGTTGGATAGAAAATAATCTGTTGGACAAAAGAGCACATTCAAGCAAATATGTGCCAAGAATCCTGAAGCTGTGACCTTGTAAATCCTTTCAAGCAGGAACAAACGACCTTCATTTCTAATGTCCATTTTCCTTCATGGGCCTACAGTTCACCTCTTTGGGCCTCTCTCCTTCTATGCAACTCACGTTCGTACATTTTCTGATAATGACTTACAAGGTGTTTTTCAGACAATAATAAGCAACAAAAAATAGTACTTTCTGCATCCACTTGTAGTGTGCTTGAACTTAGAATATGAGATATTTAGACTACCATGTGCATTTTAAGTCAAATCCACGTACCTACTTGGTTCTTAATTCTTACTAAGAACTAGTCATCAAGTGATGATCGACTACTCACTACCGCACCCTCCCTTCCTTTTTATTTGATGCTTTAGAATTGCCTAGTCAGGAACACTGATGATCAAAAAATGAGTAGTCAAAACTCCTGTATCAAGTTTCTAAAATTCAGTAGCTAGTATGTTGACAAGTATCTAGATTGGCCATTTGTGTAGAGAGAAGGAATAGGGAGAACACCACACCCAATTAGGGGGGTGAGCCTTTCACATATATAGCCAAGGAGGCTTGTATTACAAGGAAACTATCCTAATACAAATCAATCAGCAATCAGCTATACATAGAAACTATAATCGCCTATATATGGTAAGCCTAAATATGGTAAGCTATATACACTGCCTAAGACCCGCCCGCAGTCGTAGCGGGAGTGGAACGAACGCACAGACTGGAGCGAAAGTCCGTGAAGAGCTGTATAGGCAGACCCTTGGTCATGATGTCGGCGGGCCGGGTGAGCGGAGGGCACATGAAGAACCGGACTGTCCAAGCGCGACCTTCTCGCGGACGAAGTGAATGTCGAGCTCGATGTGCTTCGTGCGCCGGTGGTGAACGGGGTTGGCGGTCATGTATACGCGGCGACGTTGTCGCAATAGACGATCGTAGCTGAAGTCAGGGGAATGTGAAGTTCCTGAAGAAGCTGGCGGATCCAGCAGCACTCGGCGACGACATGAGCAACCGCACGGTACTCAGCCTCAGCGCTGGACCTAGACACCGTGGTCTGGCGCTTCGAGGACCACGAGATCAGGTTGTCGCCAAGGAAGACGCAGAAGCCGGAGGTGGAGCGTCGGGTGTCTGGGCAGCCAGCCCAGTCGGCGTCGAAATAGCCGGTGAGACTGTCGATGGAGCCGGTGCCAATGTGGAGACCGGAGGAGAGGGTGCCCTTCACATAGCGTAGAATGCGCTTCACCAAGGCGAGGTGAGGCGTGCGAGGGGCATGCATAAAGAGGCACGCCCTGCCGAACGAAGACATACGCTAAGTCGGGCCGTGTCAACGTGAGGTACGGAGGGCGCCCACGAGACTCCTCGTAGTCGGAGGCCGTCGGAGGATGACGGCGGATCGCCGGCCGTGGCGGAGAGCTTGGCACGAGTGTCCACCGGACTCGCCGTGGAGTGACACTCGGCCATGCCGCGCGCCGGAGAAGATCCATGGCGTCGGCGGCGGGGACGGGAATAAACCATCTGTCGAGCGGGTGACGGAGATGCCGAGGAAGTGGTGCGGCTCCCGAGGGTCGGTCATGGCAAACTCGGAGGCGAGCTTGGCCATGATCTGGTGGAGAAGCGTCGATGAGGAGGCGGTGACGATGATGTCGTCGACGTAGAGGAGTAGGTAGGCGAGGTGGCCACCGTCCCGTAGGACGAAGAGGGAGGCGTCGGAGGCTGAGGCGACGAACCCGAGCTGTCGAAGGAAGGCGGCGAAACGCTAGTACCACGCTCGTGGCGTCTGCTTGAGTCCGTATAAGGACTTGAGCAGGTGGCAGACGTGGTCGGGACGAGCTGGGTCGACGAAGTCGGGTGGCTGCTGGCAGTAGACCGTCTTGTCGAGGTGGCCGTGAAGGAAGGCATTCTTCACATCCAGCTGGTGGATGGGCCAAGTACGGGAGGCGGCGATGCTGAGAACAGCCCGGATGGTTGCCGGTTTGACCACCGGGCTGAACGTCTCGTCGTAGTCGATGCCGTGCTGCTGAGAAAAGCCGCGGACGACCCATTGGGCCTTGTGGCGAGCGAGAGTACCGTCGGAGTGGTACTTATGCTTGAAAATCCACTTCCCGGAGACGACATTGGCACCAGGCGGTCGTGGGACGAGATGCCAAGTGTCGTTGTCGATGAGAGCCTGGAACTCGTCAGCCATAGCGCCCGCCAATTCGGATCAGCAAGCACGCTGCGGTAGTTCGCCGGAAGTGGTGACGGGACGATCGCAGCAAGCCCCCTGTACTGCACGCGTGGGAGCGCCCGGTCCGTGTACGAGTCACGGGTCCGGGGGGGAGCCATGGTGACGAGGGGCGGGCACGGGCGCGGGCGGCGGAGCCTCGGGCGCGGCGCGCGCGGTGGCCGGGCGCCGGGGCATGCGGCGGCGCGGTAGAGCACCGGCGGTGGTGGGGCCGGCGGGGGGCACCGCGGTGCGGAGCCGGCGCCGGCGGGGGGGCCCCGGCGGAGGCACGAGACCAAGCCCGCCCGGACCTGCTGGCGCGGAGGGAGGGGGCGGCTGCTCAACGTTCGGGAGGAACGGAGTTACCGCGGGCGTCGACTGTCGTGGACGAGCTGCAGGGTTAGTAGAACAAGGCAAAAGATCCACAGTATCATTATCGATCAGAATGTCCGGGGAGGGGGTGGGTGAGGCGGGTGGAGTAGTAGCGAAGGGAAAAACCGTCTCGTCAAATATGACATGCCGTGAGATGATGATGCGTTTAGTGGAGAGATCAAGGCAGCGATACCCTTTGTGTGCCGAAGGATACCCGAGGAAAACACAGGCGGTAGAGCGGGGAGCTAGCTTGTGTGGGGAAGTGGCCTGGAGATTGGGGTAGCAGAGGCACCCAAAGACTCGCAGGTGATCATAGCTAGGTGGCTCGCGGTGTAAGCGGGTGTAGGGTATCTCATTGTGGATGGAGGAAGAGGGGCGCCTGTTAAGGAGATAACGAGGGGCGGCGCAAGGGCCTCGGCCCGCATGTCGCGAGCATGGACGCGTGGAGAAGCAGGGTCCGCACAGAGTTGTTAAGGGTGTGAAGAATGCGTTCAGCTTTGCCATTTTGGGCAGAGGTGTAAGGACACGAGAGGCGCATAAGGGTGCCGTGTGCTGCGAGGAAGGTGGTCGTGGCGTTGTTGACAAACTCTGTGCCGTTATCAGCCTGAAAACACTTAATGGGTAGGCTGAACTGAGTGCGAACGTAAGCGACAAAGTTAAGAAGCTTTGCCATTTTGGGCAGAGGTGTAAGGACACGAGAGGCGCATAAGGGTGTCGTGTGCTGCGAGGAAGGTGGTCGTGGCGTTGTTGACAAACTCTTTGCCGTTATCAGCCTGAAAACACTTAATGGGTAGGCTGAACTGAGTGCGAACATAAGCGACAAAGTTAAGAATGGTCTGGTGGACGTCAGACTTGCGTATGAGGGGGAATGTCCAGCAGAAGTGGGTGTAATCGTCCAAAATCACGAGGTAGTAATTATAGCCTGAAATACTGGAGACGGGCGACGTCCAAACATCATAGTGAACAAGGTCGAAAGGTCCAGCAGTAGAAGAACTAGATGGGGCAAAGGGCAGGCGAGTATGTTTGCCAAGCTGACAGGAGTGGCAAAGTGAGCGACCTGCTTTATTACAAGACAAAAGATTGTTCTTATGTAAATTATCTAAAGCTGCCGGAGCTGGATGACCGAGACGCTGATGCCATAGGGAGCGGGAGGCGGTGATGAGGGCGGACGCGGTGGGTGGTGAGGACTGCCAGGTGTAGAGGTCCCCGTCGCTATTGCAGCGCAGAATCACGCGCCCCGTCGGAAGTTCCTTGACAGAAAAACCAAAAGCGTCAAACTCAATGGTAACGTGATTATCGCGAGTGAACTGACGAACAGACAGTAAATTCTGAACTATGGATGGAACGACAAGGACGTTGTTTAGGGCAAAGGTGGATGCTGGGGTGGGTAGGACGGAGTGACCGTGTGAGGTTAGTGGGATACTAGTGCCATTGCCTACTAAAATAGAGGAAATAGAGGTGGGAGTACGGCGAAGCAGTATACCATCCGACGACGTCATGTGGGAAGAGGCGCCGGAGTCCAGGACCCAGGGAGAGGATCCCTGGACCGACATCTGCTGCAGAGCCGCAATGAGCCCGGCCTGGTTCCAAGACTGCTGCTGCTGGGTTGGTGGAGGAGCGGCGAAGGAGGCCGGCGAGTACTGGAGCGACGCAAAGGCCGTGTGTGCCTGGCTGGGCGCAGAACCGAGGAGGCCAGGCCCCCGCGCCACCGCCGGAAGCCGCCGGGCGCGACCCACCGTCGTCCGCCGGGGTGAAGCACACCCACGGCCCGGCGGGGAAGGGAGGGGCGGGTCCGTCCACCCGACGAAGCGACACCGGCCGCCGCCGGAGCCGCCGCCGCCGGCGCCGAAGTTGCGCCGCCCGCCCTTCTTGCCGTGGCGCCGCCGGCCGTCGCCCCGCCGGCCGCCGCGGCGGCCGGTATGACGCGCCGGCCGGTGCGGCCGCCCGCGGCAGCCGGAAGGGCCGCAGGAAGAGGTAGGGTTGGCGACGAGGGCGGTACCGGCGGCGACCTTCTTGGCGTTGGCCAGGCGAAGCTCCTTGAGGGAGAGCTGGTCTCGGGCGTAGGTGAGGGTGAGGTTGGTGGCGGCGATGTGGTCCGCCGTGCCGGAGAACTCCTCGTTCAGGCCCCGGAGGAGGTTGAGGACGAGATGCGACTCCCCGACGGAGTGACCGACGTCGCGAAGCTTGTCGACGGCGACCTTGACGCGGAGGCAATAGTCGTCGATGGAGGAATCCCCTTGAATCATGGAGTGGAACTCATGACTCAAGAAAATAGCCCGCTGCGCCTTGTTCGCTTGGAAGAGACCTTCAATGGCGACCCAGAGTTGGCGAGCGGTCTGGGTGGTGGTGGAGTCGTCCGTGGCCATGTCGAGGACGGCCTCGGCCACGGAGCCGAAAATCCAGCTCCTGACGCAGCAGTCCGCCTGGTGCCAGGAGGAGTCGGTGGGGGGCGCTGGGGCAGAGCCGTCGACGTGATGAGCAACGCCGAACTTGCCGCACATGGCAAGGAAGTGGGAGGACCAGCGGGCGTAGTTGCCGCCCTTGAGCTCCAGGGTAGTCGGCACATGGTGCTTGACGTTGATGGAGGCGAAGGGATGCACTAGGAGGGGGCCGACGGAGGAGGCGCCCTGGGTGCTGGCGGAGGAGGCGCTGGAGTCGGCGGACAGGGAGGAAATGGCGCCAGACATTAGGGCGGCTGGCAGCTAGGAGATGGGAGCAGGGGAGGGGGCGCCGGCCAGGGGAATTGGCGGCAGCAGGGGGGTGCAGATCGCGCAGGGAGGGCGCTGATCGGGGAGGAGGTCGCGAGGGGAGGGGGGGCTCGCGAGGGGGGGGGGTTCAGCGGAAGGGGTCAGGGGTGGGGGGACCCGGACTCTTGATACCATGTAGAGAGAAGGAATAGGGAGAACACCACACCTAATTAGGGGGGTGAGCCTTTCATATATATAGCCAAGGAGGCTTGTATTACAAGGAAACTATCCTAATACAAATCAATCAGCAATCAGCTATACATAGAAACTACAATCGCCTATATATGGTAAGCCTAAATATGGTAAGCTATATACACTGCCTAATAATTTGAAGCTACAAAATCAAATTTTCTTTGCCAAATGTACATGTAAAGTAAGGGTTAAAAGGCAACAGAATCAAATAAAGAAGAATGGTGAGAGTATTATAAAGTACTTGACCACTTTCATTTCATGTTGGCATAATCTTTGGGTGCTGTCAAGGACCCACAATTTTGGCAAGAAAATACTCTGATATATAGTATTTAGTCCACTAACTCAACACTGTTGATACTCATATGACACAACTGCACATTCCATTCTTGATTGGCATAAAAGTTCTTTCTTTCCATACTTGCCACAAGAATAAGCCAGTTGCATAGGAAATTATATGTTGAACCAAAGAGCACTTTCAAGCATACAGACACTCAGAACTAACGATCTTGAAGCTGTAACCCTGTAAATCCTTTTAAATAGGAAAAAACGACCTGCATTTCTAATGGTAAAAAAAATGAAATTTGAAGAACCAACTGTATCGTTACTTGATCACAAATATTGAGAACGGAATAATATCCTTGAGCACCGGAGTATGATGTTTAGTGACATTCTTTCTTTGTTTTTATTCCATAAATATACCACCCTTTTGCAGAATCATCTTTAAAGTCCACAACAGTACAATAATCAAGCATACCATATTAGTTGTTACAATACGAATAAGGTGTTTTCAATATTGGTCCTATAGTCTGTACACAAGCCAGTTTTGCACTCGGCATATTTCACAAATACTTATTGCAACCAAAGTGCTCTGCATGTGTGAATTGGTGAAAAGCCACACTGTTTTCCAGCTTGCACTGCATTTTTTTAGTGCAGTTGAAGCCTGCAACATATCGAACATAGATTCTTCATTAGGATTCATACTTCTAGGAGTAACTTAACCTTTTGGATTCTAAAAAATTAATATTTACCCTAGTTCTGGAGCCCCTCTTCTGCAGTGCTCCCCCTCCTTTTGTTGTGATTGTCTCTGTTCAAGATTGGAAGGGACATCTGCATCTTGTGCAATACTAAAGTTGTAGGGAGTGCTAGAGCTTGTATTTGCATCAACAACATCTCTTGGTTCACTGGCCTGGAGCTGAATTAAGTCATTTAGCTTAGCTGTTGGCATTGCATCTTTATTTTGTTAAAGTTGCAAAAGATCATTTGTCAAACCTTTCTACGCAGTTCCATTTTTTGTTGCGACATGATGTTTACTCTTCTACAGAGCTCCATGTTTTCTTGGTGAATCATGCTACCCTGTATCACCATCAATATATGTAATTAATATGCAGCATCTTCCATGCATGATCATTTGTCTGAAATAATTAAAGGGCAGATTGTTGGGCTTAACCTTCCTGTGTAACTCTTCAATCTCACTTTTCAAAAGATGGTCCTGTTTGGCATATGGAAGGAGAATGGATAATAAATATGACCTTCCTCATTAAAGTGAATAAAAAATATGGAAGGAGAATGGATAATAAATATGACCTTCCTCATTCTGACACCACGTAGGCTCATTTCAAGACGATTCTCTAAACTTTGGAGGTCCCTCACACCTAGGCCTGAAAGCTCCTCCCCCATTAGTTGCCTAAAAGTAAAAAGGATTTTCACATTATCTTAGGTAGGATATTGAAACTAATCTCAATGTAAAATTGAAAAATGGGTAAACAGTTCAAAGAAAAACAGCTTACAATATTGATAGGAGAGGTTATTGATATTCTTTTCTGAGTTGTGAATACTGTTAGCGTTTGGGTGACTAGATTTCCCCCTCATTACTAGCTGAAAAGGTTTCATTTTTTGGTTTAGACAGTTCTAATAAAGTTCTCCATATGGATGCTAAAATTTGTTCTGATGAGTGTTTTTTTGGTTTTCAGAATCAATTGGAAGATCATACTTGTGGCTTTCTTGCAAGTTGTGCAGTTGTTGCCTCAAGCTTGCTGCCTCCCTTTGCCAGAGCTACGAGTAAACAGGAAGTATTGTCAGGTTCTGAGCTGCAAAAATAACTGGATAAACAATTGGGAAATTAATCAATACTCATTAACTGCACGAGCTTTGCATCTGGGTTAACATGCCCGTTTAATTTACACGCAAGTATTTTGAACTATAATGCTGTAATTTAGTTATACAGTACATCTGACCATGTACGGTTCGAGAGAAAAAAATCTGAACATCTATGCTATGGTCTATGTTAACTAACCTCAGGAGTTTGTATCTTGTAATTACATTAGAACAATCAGTAGAGGAACATTTCAGTCACCCAACCTGATTTCAAGGTAAATTCAGTTTAGTTTATCTGTTTTCCTAAAGAATGCTTTTGCATTCTCTCATGAGCACTTGTAGTTTGATGTCTGTGACCATTGTGATGTTTTCTTATATTTGTGAATAGTATAATAGTTCACACTTCACAGTAGTTGAGACAGTAGTATAGGAACATTTGCATTCTCATGAGCTTTTGTAACACAGTAGTGGAGCAGCACTAAGTTTGAAGGCTATTTGTAACACATGAGCATTTTTTTTTTGTGAAAGAAGCATGAGCACTGCTATGGCATTTTAGAAGGAAGTGTGGCTCTTACAGAGGTTCGATATTACATAAAAGAAATTGCACAACACATAAGCATTTGTAACACAGTGGTAACACAGTAGTGGACATAAGCATTTGGTGATTACTTGATATTAGAAAGGAAAATCCATTAGTAACGGACAGGCATGGAATGATGCTGCTCTGCAGGTGGGTCCCTCAGTGGTGTACGTGCATAATACGCTCTTCCAGGCTCCAGCTGGCATGATGTTCCAGCATTTTGTATTTTTAATGTTGTTTGCCTTGTGTCAATACAAAGTTTCAATTAATTTCTTACCAAATGTATTTTAAAGGTGCCATCTCCTTTTGTGCCAGTTGCCATAGTGTGAAACATCACTATATAATGCCCGCCCAGTTGCATGGATGGAAGTTCAGATAGTTAGCATGTTCAGTGATCACGGTGGCCAGTTCTAAACTATTTGTGTAAGTGTTGAAAGCTTCAAAGCCGTGCACTTGTCTTTGTTTTGGTGCACTCCTTTTCATCTGCCCTTTTCCCCAGGATGAACCTTGGGGCCTTGGGAGTGTCTTGGCTTTGACCTCGTTTTGACATTGATGATGGTTAATCTGAGATGGTGTGCGGCTTCGTGGGCTCAGAGGGTGGAGTTTTCCATTGCTGTACTTCGACAGCTGACTGCTGTGAGGACTGCATTCACAGCCTCTTTACAAGCAATATATGTTGTAGAGGACGAATTGTATACTCGCCATTATCATTAATGTATTTTATTTTCCTCTGTGTTGAGCAAGTGTTGTAACTGTTCCTGATCTGCAGGTCCTACCATGCCATACTGTCTGAATGAGCAGTCCTTGTTTTTATTTGTTTGGGTGTTACATTCCCCTTTCTGCCTATTTTGTAAAGGTCAGCTCTGGTTTCTGTATCGCAATTCACAAACAACCCTTTGCCAACACAACCGACCCTATATTTTCCGATACTCCATAAGTTAAGCACTCTTAAATCTGAATCTTTTTTTAGAGCATTAACATTTATTAGAATAATTGTGTCTTCCTGTCTAGCAATTCCCCATGGTTTTAAAATTTCAAAAAGGTCAATACGATTGCCATACCATATCTTCTTATCACATCGGTATTTCAAAGAGTGAAAGAGAAAAGGTCTGGCTGGTGATAATTCAGATAATTGTTTTAAGTATGTTAGAGTATATTAGGCACCTCCATATATGGTTAGTTCATATATAAGCTATTTATAGGTTGTGTGAGATCATGCCTGATCTCCACATCATTTAGATCTGTTTGCCACGAGAACGAGCCTCGGCCAGCGGCTTGTGTTCGATTCCCAGTGGACATGGGTTTATCTCACCGGGGTTTATCTCTGAAAAAATCCCTTGGCGGTGAAATCGGGGTTGGAGATTTTCTAAGTCGAGAGGAGGCTTTCTTCTCTTAATGATAACCGTGGGGTGGTATTACCCCCACCGGCTTAGTTTAGATTTGTCTGCCACAGTTAATTCCTCCAATTAAGTTTGCCCAGAGATCGAAGCTGGTGGAAAGCACGCCATAATAATAGTTGGATGCTTGGTGTGATAAGGGACTAATAAACGGTTATGTTACAGTATATTAGACATCTCCATATATATTTATAGGTTGGGTGAGATCAATCCTGATATCTGCATCATTTAGATCTCTCTCCCCAGAAAAGCTGGTGGAAGGCAGCTTACACTTTCTAGTTTATCCTCATATTTCATTCATTTACTCAGAGTTGTGTTCGTTAAAATTGACTGGGAGTTTGTGGCGAAGCCTTGTTTATTTTGGCATATGTTCTATTTTGTTTTCTCTGGACTTGTTGAGCAAAAGCTGTCAAACATGACCCAGTCATCTTCTACACACTAGCACCCCACAAATTTTAATCACTAATAACAAGCTTTATTCAAACAGTACCCTCAATGTTGAGTAAAAGGATCGCAGAATCACTTCCAGCCTTGATGCATCATATACATGCATGAATGAATCAGCATATAAAATCATACTAGGAAGAAAAAAAAAACTAAAGGACTAAGCATCTGGCCTTGGCCAGACTAACATCACATGACACACACGCATGTGCCATCTCACATGGTGAGTTTTAAAACTAATAACTTTATAACAATATATGTATATGTACGAACTTATTCCTCACCGTACCAGAAGTTCTGAAGTTGCATTGTTCATGCCAATCTGCTCCTCTTTTGTCTTCTCGTACCGGTCGATCACAGCTTTCATGCTAAAAACGTTGAGAAAAACACAAAGTAGTATAGTTAGTTATTTTGTTTGTTTGCATTTAACTAGTTATAGATGTAATACAAAGGTATCCTAATCCTAACACAAGATGATTTATAAAATAAGAGTATATGTTAATATTTTAGTACATACCAAAGTTTTTTTTGTACTCAAATCATTTTTTAAATATTTCCTGACAATCATTATAGTAATTCTTCATATAACTAGTACAAGGATTCAAGATTGCATGGCGCACTTTTAGGTCTTCAGTTTTTATTAACTGTCATAAACGTTACAATGCTGTAGTTTTAGTTTGTATGGGTAAAAAGATCGCACTGTAGGGAATTTTATTTGTACGGTGGTCCTAGTAATTTCCTAGCATCGAAACCCTTTGCTTCATTTGACTCACTTAGATCTCAAATAGAATGAACATTATTCCTCTAGTATTGCATACCAATGTCTTGTGCTTTGATGCTTCATTTGTTTAGATGGAAATGTACGCTAACAAAACAATAACATATCCATAAACAATCGAAATGTTCGATTTCATGATATGAGCTTAGTTACCAGACTCATCACTCGTTATAGGATAAAACCCTTTCAGATACTGTGCCTTAAAGACCAAGAGATTTTTTCCACATGGATCTTGTTATTAATTGTGATATAAGGATCATGTGTCAATATTATTTTGCACAGAAATACTTGAGATCTTTTCATTATTTCTAATCTAGCCACATATGCATCTAGAGTTCCTGCTACTAGCTCGTTTCATTATTTCTAATAATCTAGCCACATACAGTATGCATCTAGAGTTCCTGCTACTAGCTAGTACGACGTACTACCTCCGTTTCTTTTTTTTATTTTTGACGTTTCCGACAGACAAAATGAACTAAACGTCAACTATTAGGGACCGGAGGTAGTTTATAGCCATTAAAGGGAGAAGAAGGTTACGTATTATAGAGCAAACTAGACAGATCAGTTGAAAGTAGTTAATCCAAACCAATAGGAAATCTGCACTAGTAACATATCTGAAACGAATAATCCTACTTGGTACTGGAGAAGTCGTAGAGCCTGCCGGTGCTGGAGAAGATGATGAGGCCGACCTCCGCATCGCAGAGGATGGAGAGCTCCTTGGCCTTCTTCAGCAGCCCGTTCCTCCTCTTGGAGAAGGTCACCTGCCTGCTCGTCGAGTTGTCTATCCTCCTGATCACGATCTTCCCCCTCCCCATAACCTTTAATTTCTCCGGCCCTCAGATCTATAGTAAAAAGATCAACAACAAGAAGAGCTAGAAGAAGGAGAGAAACGAGTGATCTGATGGGAGGAAACGGAGGAAAGCACAGGTGGGAGTCTCGTTCCTAGACTTCGATACTGACGATGCCGGTTCAGCTATACCTGAAGGAGGAAGACGAAGGACGACGACAGGGTCAAGTGCCGATTAGGTTTTATTATATATATTATGTGCGCGGAGAATTGATGCAAGTGGGGCAAAGTGGCTCAACTAGCAGTCCTCTATTGATCAGCTTCTCGTTGAGCCTAGCCAGCTGCTTAATCAGCGATGACGAGTTTTTTTCTTTTTTTGAGAAATGATTAGGAGTATTTTATCGGTGGCACAAATGGAAACCCTCCAGGTGATGGATGACACTACAACAGTATGTGCAGCACTAGAGTAGTATCTGTCAAGGCTGGCCTCTTGCTATTTTGTTTATTAGCAAAACAAAGAAACTTTTGGTCACTGATTGACAAAGAAAGCAAGGACGACTAACTACATGACAGGACCATTGCTCTGTAAATTGTATAATTACTCGTTTGTTTGCAATATGCATATACATGTGTAGCATCAGAGATGCATGTGTCCTTTGGCGTTCTGAGGGGGCTTTAATTTGTTTGGTTCTGATTAACAAATGGGGAGATGTCGATCCACATCCCAACCATCACAGCCTACCTCGTACCATGCATGACCTTAACATGCACTTTCATTATCTTGAAAGGTCGTGCTTCCCGTAGGTTTATACACTAGCTATACTATGTATATATATCCTATAATAGTAGTACGCTAATTCCACATACATCAACACGGCATCTGGTTTTATTCCCATTTGTAGATGGTTAGTTATTAAGGGCTCGCCGGCCTTTGGGTGAGAGGAAAAATAGTTAAGGGTGTCAGAAGGTATCATCATCTCAACTACATACCTTTTCTCGATCTCATTACCTGGTAGTGCACTGGTTTTATCCTTCATATGCTTGCACAAGTGATGTGTGTTGAGTGAACAGAGAGCATGATGTATGATCTTCACACATCGATCGGTTATGTCCGGTTCGGGCACCAACCACAAATTTTGATATCATCCTCTTCTTCTTTATTAGTTATTTTAAAGAACCAATTCATTTGGTTATGCATAAAGATGACAAAACCTGTGTGAGCGAACTATTGGTTAATTTTGAATCCGTGTCGACTACTCCCTCCAGTTCCATATTAGAAGTCATTTAGGACAGCGGCCCGGTCACCAAAGCACAACTTTGACTTCCCTTTTCTATAAAAATTTTTATTGGAAAATTATATATGTATATTATTATGAAAGTAATTTTCAAGACAAATCTATTTATATGACTTTCACATTTTCAAACTCAACGACATAAAATTTATTCATGATTTATATTTCCAATGTTTGACTCAAACCTTGTTCAAAACGACTTCTAACAGGGAATTGGAGAGAGTATATATGTACACTCCGCACCTCTTTGACCGTCGGCAGCCAATAGCGGTGGTCGTTGTGCTTTTTTGTGTATCTTTTCAGGTCGAATGATTTGTACATTTGATTGTTATGGAAGAAAAATACTACGAAAAGACTAAAACTCTGTAGAAAAAGGGCAGCCGGGCATATTAGAAAAACCACAAGTAGCATTTCGTTCATCCAAAATTCAGCATCTTTCCAGTTAAAATGATTTGTACGTCTAATTTGTTGTGTGAGAAAAATACTACTGAAAAAACTGATAAATTGAAGAAAAAGGCAGAGCCGAGCAGCGTAGGAAAAACCTACAACACGTACTAGTAGTATTTCTTTATCCAGCAACTAGGGCAGCATGTTACTCGTATCATGGTGACCACGTAGGAGAGATCGCTTTGGAAACTGAAAGGAGATTATCCTCGTCTTCGTGCTCCGGAGCTGCGTCTGGTTGGTCGCGCGAACCACGTGGTACGATGCCAAATGGACCAATGGAGCTGCAGTTTTGTTCGCGCCGATCGATCACGGATCAGCAAAGGCCGGCCTTCCAAGTTCCGAGGTTCAGTTCAAAAACCACTTTGAACAGAGCAAAGGCGATGGCTGTGTGCACGCGATCGACCCCTTTTTGGGCTGGAAAAGTGGCCGTATACTTGGTCACTGTACGAAAGTGGACGAACAAGTGTCAATCATTGCCGTATGATGAGGCAACACCTGTCGAGAATGGTCTCACCCGGATGCAGCGAGCTAGCGGCAAACCAGAGCAACTTGCCTCCGTGGAGAGGTTACTTTATTTATTCTCCTCGTTATACTCTGCCTCCGATTTTCATGGCCCCTTCAAAGTTTGCACCTTGCTCAAAACTAGGGGCGGAGCTAGAGAAGAATAAAGGGGAATACGACACCTTCATAGCATCCGTAGACATTCAATTTAGCGTGGTAAATGAATAGAGATGATAAAAGAATGGGGTAACTTTTAATTTCTAAGATTTGGTGTTTTGTGTCTTTCACTAAATATTTTTTATGAACTTAATGCATGCACTGGTAAGTTTAGGTTGGAGTGAAAACCTCCGATAGTAGTACTTGTGAGAGAATCCTAAGCCCGCTGAAATTAATGAGAACATACCTTCTGGGTTGAAAATCCTGAAATCTTGGTGTGACCTGTATCCCATGTGGTCACTCTCTTCAACACAACCTCTCGTATCACCATGGGGTGCATGTAAAAGTTCTTGACATGCATGGTTGTTCAAAAGCCAGAATTTCATATGTGAAAAGGGAACACAATTAGTTGGAAAAAGTGTAATTTTAGGCTATAGAATTCGAACAAATATTTTACCACAGAATCCATCTTTTTCAATGGTACATTTAGCACTTTATTCATATCTCCAAACAACCACACGTAACCAACACTGATAGAAAATATTTAACCACCTAACAATCAGCTTTTCTTAAAATGGAGGCTTGAGTGCATGGAGTGGCGGAGTCAGGCCGAGCCACCAGTATGACAAGTTGTGGCGTCTGCCATACCTGGTGTCACACCAATTTTTCCGAAGAAAACCGAATGCATCTCATATGTGTGCCAGGATCACAATTTCACACATATGATAGACTCATGAGTGTAGTATCACAAGACATTGTTCAAAACGTACAGAAAAGGTTTATTAACTTTTATTACACTCACGAGGGTAGACACGAAGGTCTTTACACGAACAACGATAACTATGAAGACACGACTCCATCTTCATCTTCCACAGGCTTCTGACTGGTTGACCGCATCCTCAGAACTCCTCGTAGTCGATGAAGTACTCCACTCCAGGGTTCTCCAGTGAACAGCGTAAGCAAGGATGAGTACACTTATGGTTGGTACTCAGCAAGGCCACAGAAATAACAAGAAAGCAATATTAAATCCATCTTATAAGTTCGATTATCATGTGAGGGTCCAGGCCGCTCTTACCGTGAGCACGACTGATCGATCAATTTTACACTCTGCAGAGGTTGCACACTTTCACCACAGTTCGCGTAAAAGTTCCGAAGAACTTTGAACCCAACCACACATGTGCTGATCAGACACAATACCACACTTCTGAGGTGTGATTGCATAGGGACGCTATGAAGCCTTTACAAAGATATGCAAAAGCTCCAACAACCCACGACAGTTACAGCTCAGGGCAGACCATAACCCTCCCTATTGGTCAGCACCTTAGCAAAGGCTGGTACCCCATAAGAACCGGGCTATACCCCTGCAACCCAGAGCCACCAGTACAATCGCACACCTAATTAATTGGCTAAGCCAGAGCCATGTGGACTGTGGTTGCACTGTTTTCCTGGGTGGTTCCCCATGTTCCGATTAATTTATAGTATTCTTGATTAAAACATAGGTAGAAGGGTGGTTAGGGTCACTTGCCTTTCTCCAACGATAGGGTACTCTCCTTTACTTCAAAGCTCTACACTTGATTTTCCTCGAACGCCGCGTTGTCTACGATCACGCAAGAAAACATGCAATAAATAAAACAATACACCAAACATTGCTAAAAGACTAAAACAAGCTTCTAGAACTAACGGGCTCTGAGAGACGGTCGCGTGGACACCAAGAATGCTTAAAACGGAGCTAAGGCGGAAAAGATATGGCTTTAACAAGGTTCAGGGGCTAGATTGTGAGAAAACTTGGCTTCAGGGGCTTATCTGCAAGAAAACATGGACCTAAACATAATTACGCGTATAAACCCAAGGTTTATACCGTAAAAGTACAGGCTTGGACCTCGGGTGTGAAAACCTAACAAATCTAGGGGCTAAAACGGAAAAACCAGGACTTATATGAAAGGGTTTCAAAGGTGGGAGGACCGGCTTGCTATATCAGAGAAGGAGGGGGGCTCTTTAGCAAAACTTCCCGAGTTGACCGGTACACTTGGTTTGACTGGGAGGATTGGGGTCGATCTGGGCCGTCGATCGCCGATCGAGCGGCTCAGCGGGCCAGCGAGCGACATGTGGCGGCAAGGCGGCCGGTGCCGGCGGCGGACCGCGGCGCCGAGCGGCGGCTCGCCGGAGGAGAGCCAAAGATGGCCTTCCGGCCACCATTTGCGAGGGGGAAAGCACTGAATTGAAGAGGAGAACAAGAGGGACTCACCTGGGAGCTCGGAACCGAGGAAGAGGCGTCGGCGAAGGAGATCGGGGCGGCGCTGCACACGTGGGGAAGAGAGGGGGAGTGGTGCGGGGTGAAGATGAGGCCCTGGGGGCACCTTTGATAGGTAGAAGCGTGGAGGGGAAGGCCGACAAGGCTATGGGGAGGCAAACTCCAGCGGCGGCCATTAATGGTGGTGGAGCTCGGGTGGGGTCGGGTAGAGGCTCGGTGCGGGGGGTTTCGGGAGGGGTGGTGGTGAGTCGGCGCGAGTGGGGCCGCGGCGCACTTACCTCGCCACTCGGTGGGGAAGAGGGGAAGGCACGGGGGAGGCGGAGGGCGGGCGGCCGGCGGCCAGGTGAGGAGCAGGCGGCGGCGGGAGGTAGGGGGCAACCCCGACAGGTGGGGCCCGCCTGTCGGTGAGGAAGAGAGGGAAAGGGTAAGGTGGGCCGGCGGTGCCTCTTGGGCCGGGAAGGGAGATGGGCCGGCGACCTGCTGCGGATGCGGGCTGAAAAAAGAGTGAGGGGAGAAAGAGGGATGGGCCGGCGGGATTGATGGGCCGGAAAAGATGCTGGGCCGCGGGAGGAAGGGAAGGGAAAAAGGGTGGGTCATGGGTCGGATGGGGGAGGGGTTTGGGTTTGGTTTTTTTAAATCATTTTAAACAACATTTCAAACCCCTTTTTAAATCAAACCTTTTACAATTTTTTTCACAACCTTTTTCACAAATTATTTTAAACATTTTTAAAGCCACACAACAACAAAACTCATGCATTTCAACATGATGCTCAAACACTTTGTTATTTTCTAAATTAATTTTAAGAGCAAATTTAATTAGTCAAATTTATTAAATCCTTAGAAAATAAAACTAAACCATGTTTCTAACAATATTTTATTGCGATGGAATTTCCGGGTGTTACACCTGGTGCCACTCAAGTGCTTATATTATCTCGTTTTCTATCTGTATGTGTTTCAGTAGATTCGTCATAGGTATGTTTTGATCCTGGCTCCGCTACTGAGTACATGTAGATACAAACCCTATAAGGAACAATTATCTTAATTTACTATGGTTCTATGAGAGTGACAACCAAGTTTATTGAGAACGATTATAAAACTAACTAGCATTGGTAAAGTCAATGTGACAATTTCGGCAAGTTTTCTTCACCCAACTAGACAAGGTCTAAACACGCACTAAGTCCTACTAGTAGTTGGCATCTAGTAGGAGTAACTGACGATCAGTTATGCATTATAACCATTTAAGGGTATGTGATCGTCAGTTGTCACACTTAACTTTTATCTAGTGAATATCTAACCACCCCACTTTCTATCTTTCTATGAAAGAGTGTTGTAGTGATAGAGCAAGAAGCACACTTAATCATAATTGGGAAATTGTCAAGGGGCTCATAGTTGGAGTGGTAATGACCACTAACTGTGGGGGGCTCCTCCCACACACCCAAGGTTCAAATCCTAGGTGTGATACCATTTCTTTAAATTTTGTGTTGTGGAATACTCCTCAACAATTTTCTTTAAAACAATAATTTAATAATTATAAAACCTACCCACACCCATTGTATTTTCCTTTACAAATACCCATCTTGCACTAGTTATTAAACTGACAAAGTTGCTACATAGCGTAATGAAGGATTTGGTCTATTATGTCAGTTATTTTGAATCTATTCTAATCTCGTACACACAAAAAATTGTAATTTATTCATCTACTGACAGAATCTGGAGTTTGGATTTGTTTTATTGATGCAAATCCAATTTGCATAGAAGGGTAAATTCTTTTATTTTAGATAGAAAAAACATTTTTTATATCTAAAATAAAATATTTTTTGATTTATTTATTGCTATATCCAATTTGTAGAATTGATGATACCATTTAACTAATAGAATTTAGCAAAATGAAATACAATATATGCATCCATCTTTAGGATCGGAATTTCACATGATAGAGATATAGTGTAACAAATAGGCTATAATATAAGGTTGCTAAATATTTTCTGTGTATTTACTAATGAGAAGTTTGGGGGTCATCCATAAAAGATTATTTTACTTGGACAAGTGTTAGTATAATTATTTATGAAAAGTTCATTTTGACCACTCAACTTTTATCAAAGTTTGGTTTTGGCCATCAAACTTGAAGCGTCCCCTCATCGAGGTGACTAAATGTGACACAAATACCGGTCCCGGGAGGTCGGTAACACATTTATTACAACGGTGGAATCGGTCTTTTACATCACGGCGACACGAGAGGGCACGGTAGTGCCAACGCTACAAGGAACAACACCAATGCTAACGACCACACTACAATAGCAAAGGCTTCCATAGCCTCCTCGAGTACCACACCATGGAAGCTTTCGGTAGGGGCCCCGGGGTACACGAGGCACGGTTGGGTGTAGGGCAACGACCTACTCGACGTCTTCGGGAATGTAATCGGGATCCTCCTCTGTAAAATAGTTAGTAAAACAAGGGTGAGCACATACGTACTCATCGGATCCAACCCCACCCACGGAGGGGCTTATAAGCAGAATCATGCATAAGATATAACAAGGATTAGGTTAAGGTTCATTTTCAATCTTACACATGCGGGGGTTTATTTCAAAACGGTTTTCGCAATCATTTTTCATAACCAAAGTGACTCAACTTGTTTTAGGAAAAACCACCGTGGAACTACCGGACTTCCCGTCCGTCGTAGCCCGGTGCACACGGCCACACACTTCACCCGAAAACAACTCACGCCGTAAAACATCCCATCCCAAACACTAGTTTTTGTGACCACACCGTGACTCGTCCAATACCGTGGACACGGCTATTCGAATAGGTTTGACACTCGCGGAGGTTGTACATCTTTACCCACAAGTAGGGTACCGTCACACGGACACCTCAATGCCGGTACAGATCCCATCATAGCCATTACCCACCTTAGCTAACACTACGAGCCACCACGGAAGCACCCAAGGGGTTATCCCTCATAACCAGGGCGTACCTCACACAGAGCGTACCCCTACTCCTTGGTCTCCCGCTGCTCACCCGCACACCAGATGGCAAGTAGATTAACTAGTGGGATTTATGCTAAGCCGTTGCCACATACAACGGTCGAGTGGTTGTACGAGGATTTGGGTCAGGTGAGATGTCACGCAACCCGGTCCTTAACCGACAAGATGGACAACTCCCAACACGCTCAACCACACAGGTACGAGCTCACCCATACTTCTGACACACACGTCCATCCCGTCTACCCGGTTCTTTACTCATTTTCCAAACGTATCCCCTTTTTGTTTTTAAAGCACTCACACATTTTGAAAGCACGCACACATTTGTAAAGCAAACATTTAGGCCAAAACAAGTTTCAATCATAGCAATCAAGGGTGGCTATCCTACCATGTTTTGCAGTAAAACAATATGCAATTTATAAAACGGGTATAGGGTATATTTATAAAACTAGGACAGAAACATGCATCAAAGGATGAGATTGGACTTGCCGTCTTCGAAGTCTTCGGGGAGTGCCGGCTCGGCGTTCGGGGCTTCGGGCTCCTGCTCGCAGAGTGTCGGCTTCGATCTCCGGCTCAGGGTACATTCCTCCGTCTACTCCGTCGGCTATAGTGCACACATAGTCAAGCAAGCAATATTAGCACACATATTTTCGGCCGAGCTCGAGGAGGGGAAATGATCGGAGAGGGGGTATATATAAGTCCTAGGAAGGGGTTTGGTTCGGCGGGGGTACTACTGGGAAAGGTGTGGTGAAATTTGGATTTAATCGAGAAATGAATCGAGAGGTTAAAGGGCTAAGGACCTATTAGTAATTTATATTAATGGAGACAGGGGTGTTTATGGTAATATAAATTTGGTTAGGGTCTGGTTGTAAGTTGTTTAGGGCTTGACATAATTTATTTTACAATTAAACCTTAACCTAGGGGCTGTTTTGGAAAGAAATTGAGAGAGAAAGAATAGTAAAGGGGCTCGGTGGGGGAAAGGAGGAAGGTCAGGGGGTTTTTGGCAAAACCGCCCTTTTATTCCCCTTCCTTGGTCTAGAACAGAGAAGGGGGAGGGGGCAGCTTGGGGGCGGCGGCCGGCGGCGGCGGCGGCGGCCTCCGAGGGCCGACGACGGCTGGGGCGAGGGGAAAAGGAGGCGGAGGGCGAGGGCTTCTCATCCCCGTGCTCACCTTTGGCTAGAACGACGCGAGGGACCGGATCGGCGGCGGCGGCGGACCGGTGGTGCTTGTCCTACGGTGGTGGCTCGGTGTGGTCGTGCGGCGAGGCAATGGAGGGTTGCGGTGGCTTGGTGGTGCGGCGAGGACGGGGCGGGGCTATTTATAGCCGGAGCAAGGTCGGTTCGGGGGGAGATTTTTGTGCACACGGCGCTCCGGCGAGGTCGGCTCCGGCGAGCTCGAGTAGCTTCGCGAGGCGGCGGCCGGTGGCGGGTCAACTCGTGCGGCGAGGAGGCGCGGTCTTGTGGACAAGACCCGTCGTGCGGGCGGCGAGCGGCCTTGGGGGCGGTGGAGGTGACCGGTCGGCGCGGTGTGGTGGCGCCGACGGCGGGGACGCGTCGCGTCGTCCGCGGCGCGCGCGCGGCGCGGTGGCGTCCGAGGAGGGGGCTGCGGCCGGTGTCACACCCGATTTTCCGTAGAAAACCGAATGCATCTCATATGTGTGCCGGGATCACAATTTCACACATATGATAGACTCATGAGTGTAATATCACAAGACACTCGCTCAAAAACGTACAGAAAAGGTTTATTAACTTTTATTACACTCACGAAGGTAGACACAAAGGTCTTTACACGAACAACGATAACTATGAAGACGCGACTCCATCTTCATCTTCCACATGCTTCGGCGGTTGATCGCATCCTCGAACTCCTCGTAGTCGGTGAAGTACTCCACTCCGGGGTTCTTCTCCGAACGGCGTAAGCAAGGATGAGTACACTTATGGTTGGTACTCGGCAAGGCCACGAAATAACCGGAAAGCAATATTAATCCATCTTTAAGTTCAATTAATCATGTGAGGGTCCGGAGCCGCTCTTGACCGTGAGCACGGCCGATCGATCGGTTTTACACTGCAGGAGGTTGCACACTTTTCCCACGGTTCGCGTAAAAGTTCCAAAGAACTTTGAACCCAACCACGCATGTGCTGATCGAGCACAATACCACACTTCCGAGGTGTGATTGCATAGGGACGCTACGAAGCCTTTACAAAGATATGCAAGAGCATCAACAACCCACGACGATTCTGACTCGGGGCGGACCATAACCCTCCCTAGTGGTCGGCACCTTAGCAAAGGCGCTACCCCAAAAGAACCGGGCTATACCCCCGCAACCCGAGCCCCCCCTGTTCCTTTCGGATAGGGTCGTCAACACAATCACACACCTAATTAATTGGCTAAGCCGAGCCATATGGACCGTGGTTGCACTTTGTTTTCCCGGGTGGTTCTCCATGTTCCGATTAACTTATAGTGTTCTTGATTAAAGCATAGGTAGAAGGGTGGTTAGGGTCACTTGCCTTTCTCCAACGATAAGCTACTCTCCTTTCTTGAAAAGCTCGCTCTTGAACTTCCTCGAACGGCGTGTTGGCTACGATCATGCAAGAAAACATACAATAAATAAAACAATACATCAAACATTACCAAAATACTAAAACAAGCTTTTAGAAATGACGGGCTCGGAGAGACGATCGCGTGGACACCAAGAACGCGTAAAACGGAGCTAGGATGAAAAAGATATGGGTCGAAACAAGATTCGGGGACTAAATTGTGATTATCTGAAAGTTTTAGGGGTTTTCTGCAAGATTTCAGGGACCTAAACATAAATATGTGTGAAACTAGAAGGTCTAACATGTAAAAGGTCAAAGGGTAGGCTATTAAACAGAAAACCTAAGAGATCAGGGGCCTAGATATAAAAATCAGGACCTAGTTGTAAGGCTTTTATATAGGTGGAAGGATATATTTGTGAATTCTGAAATCTCGGGGTCCTTTTTGCAAAACCGCCAAGGCAGCCGGCGGGTGAGCTAAGATGGCGACACGTGGCGGCTTGTGGTTGGCTGGCGCTGACGCAAGCGATGACGTCATCGTGACGCGGCTGCTGACGTCAGCGGAGGACCGGCGCGGTGCACCCGGTCCACCGGTCCACCGTGGACCAAACTAAGGGTTACGAGCCCTTTTAATCTGGGCCGTCCGCCGGATCGGGCGGCTGCGGTGGCATGTGGGCGACGGGCGGCGGCGGCGGCGCGGCGGCGGCGGCGGCGCGGCGGCGGCGCGGCGGCGCGCGCGGCGGCGGCCGAAAAGGAGCTCGGTGAGCCATTTTCGACGGTGAGGGCATGGAGAGGAAGAGGAGAAGGAGAGGAAACTCACCGGTGGCTTGAAGAGGAGGGAGGGAGGCCGTAGGAGGAGATCGGCGGCGAGGGGCGGCGGTGGCGGCGGTGCTCGCGGCGGCGGCGGCGCGGAGAGCGAGGAGAGGAAGGGAGGGGTGCGGGGAGATGCGAGGAGCTCGAGGGGATCTTATATAGGGCCAAGAGGGGAGCGGAGGGGGCGCGGTTGAGGCGGTGGGCGGCGAGGTTAGTGGCGGCCGCCATTAATGGCGATGGGCTCGGTGGGGTGGCGTGGTGGGGCGGTTTGGGGAAGGGGAAAGGTGAGGAGGCGGCACGTGTGGGCGGCGGCGCACTAAGGGGGAGGGGAGGAGGCGCGGGAAGGCCGGAGAGGCGGGACGGCGCCGTGGCGGTGTGTGGCCGGCGCGGCCATGGGAGAGAGAGGCCGGAGGTTGGGGACGCACCCCGACAGGTGGGCCCCACCCCGTCGGCGAGAGGAGAGAGAGGAGATGGGAGGCGGGGCGCGCGGTGGAGCGGGCCGTGTGGGCGGAAGTGAACGGGCCGCGATGTAAAGAAAAGAAGGGAGGGAGCTGGGCCGCGGTGGAGAAATGGGTTAGAGGGTTAGGTTTGTTGTTTTTTTTTATTTTCTTTTTTTTTTCAAATTCCTTTTCAAACCAAATTCAAATTCAAATCTTTTTCATCTTTTCAAATTGAAATTTTAACACAAATTTATTCAAATGTTTTAAGACTTTTAGAAAACCTTTTAAACCACTTTTCAAACATTAAATTCAAACTTTCAACCTCTTTTCATTTTTTTAATTCAAACTTTTATTCCAATTTTCACAATTATTTTTTTTAAGGACTTTTCACAAAATTTTTTTAAGACTTTTAAAATCACACCACAAACAAAACTCATGTATTTCAACATGATGCACGGACACTTGTTTGATTCTAATTATTAAATGATGTTTAATTTAATTAAAGGCAAATTTATTTATTCAAATTCATTAAATCCTTAGAAAATAAAACTAAACCATGTTGCTAACAATATTTTATTGTGATGGAATTTTCGGGTGTTACGGCCGGCTTGGAGGCATGCGGAGGAGGGGCGGCGTGCGGGCGCGCGGGCCCCGGGTCAACGGCGCCGGGGGCGCGCGGTCGGGGGCGCCCCGGCCGCGCGGGAGGAAGGATGAAAGGAGGGAGAGAGAGAGAGAAAGAAAGGGAAAGGAAAAAGGAAAAAGGAAAAAGGAAAGGAGAAAAAGAAAGAGAAGAAAGAAAAGGAAGGAAGAGGAAAGAAAAAATAAAAAAAGGGAGAAAAAGAAATTGGGAAAAGTTTAGAAAAATTAGGAAAATTGTTAGGGAAATTAGGGGAAGGGTTTTGCGGGATTTTTCCGATTTCCCGGCGTCGGCGCGTTTTCGGGACGGCGGTGATGGCGAGGCGGACCGGCCGTCGGGACCGCGGCGTGCGCGGGATTCCCGGCACGGTGGCCGACCGCGGCGTTGGGAAGGCGCGCGTGGGTGCCGGCCCGGGTGCGGGCGGTGCCGACGGGATTCGCGGCACGCGCGCGGGGTGAGAGGGAGGGACGGTGACTAGGGTTCGAAGGGGGTAATTTGAGCTCGGGCACGGACGCTTTTGAAAATACGCATGATTTATTAGGTGATTTATTTGGAGCTAAAAATGCGGGCGTTACAAACCTACCCCACTTAAAATGAATCTCGTCCTCGAGATTCGGCTAAGTTTCGAATAGGTGGGGAAACTCCTTCCTCAGTGCGTCCTTTCGTTCCCACGTAGCTTCTTCCACCCCGTGTCTGCTCCATTGGACTCTGCACACCCGTACCTCTGACGTTCTTGTCCGCTTGACCACAGTGTCTAAGATCTTGACGGGCACCTCCTGGTACCTAAGGTCTGGCTGTAGATCTATGGTTTCTACCGGTACTCGCTTCTCTTCCAGAACCTTCAAACATCGGCGTAGCTGGGAGATGTGGAACACTGGGTGTATATCTGACATTTCCTCGGGTAGCTCCAACCGGTATGCTACTGCTCCGACTCTCTTTAGCACTTTATACGGTCCAATGTACCGAGGGGCCAACTTCCCGTGTACTTGAAATCTCCGAGTCCCCCGGATGGGTGAAACCTTGAGGTAGACGAAGTCTCCGGATTGAAGATCGCTTCATGCCTTTTCTTGTCCGCGTAGCTCTTCCGTCGGGACCGGGCGGCTCTCAACTTTTCTCGGATATTGGCTACTCGCTCGCGGCTTCCTTTATAAGTGCGGGCCCAACCAGGGCACGCTCTCCTACTTCTGACCACATCAGGGGTGTCCTACATTTTCTCCCGTATAGTGCTTCGAATGGCGACATTCCCAGACTTGCTTGGTAGCCGTTGTTGTAGGAAAATTCTGCATATGGCAGGCTCTGCTCCCAATCTTTGCCATAGGTGAGGACGCATGCTCTCAACATATCTTCCAAAATTTGATTCACCCTTTCGGTACGTCCGTTTATGCGGGTGGTACGCCGAGTCAAGTCTAGCTTGGTGCTCATGGCTTTGTGCGAGCTTTTCCCGGAACCTAGAGGTGAACCGGGTCCCTCTATCCGAGACTATTCCGCTAGGCACTCCATGCAGCTTTACTATGTTTTCTATGTAGAGTTTTGCCAATTTCTCTCCACCATACGTGGTCCGTACGGGTAGAAAGTGAGCGACTTTAGTGAGTCGGTCCACGATCACCCATATGGAGTCATGTCCCTTCTGAGTTTTTGGAAACCCTACTATGAAATCCATACCTATCTCATCCCACTTCCATACCGGGATTGGTAGAGGCTGCAATAGTCCTGCGGGCTTCTGGTGTTCGGCTTTGATCCTCTGACAAGTATCACAGTGGGCGACGAATCGGGCAATGTCCTTTCATCCCATTCCACCAATACTTCGTTTTAAGTCCATGTACATCTTGGTGGATCCCGGTGAAAAGAGTATGCCGAGTTGTGTGCCTCATCCATGATGGTCCGTCGGAAATCTCCGCCTTCGGCACACATATCCTTTTTTTGTATCACGGGGTGCCTTGGTCATCTACTCTGAAGTCAGGGGCCTTGTTCTCTCCGGTATGCTTGCGGATCTTCATCAGATTTTCATCTGTCTCTTGGGCCCTCCGGATCTTTTCCTCTATGGTAGGCCGAACACTCGGTGGCGGACGTAGCCTTGGGGGACGATGTGTACGTTGAGCCGTGCCATCTCCTCTTGCAACTGGGCACTCTTGGGTGCTGCCTTCTCGTAGGTTTTCCGGCTCAGGGCATCTGCTACTACATTGGCCTTCCCTGGGTGGTAGTGAATCTCTAGGTTATAGTCCTTGACTAGCTCTAGCCACCTTCTTTGCCTTAGGTTTAGGTCGGGCTGGGTGAAAATGTACTTTAGACTCTTGTGGTCTGTGTAGATTTCACACTTGTTCCCAATCAAATAGTGTCTCCAGATCTTCAGGGCATGCACTACGGTACCGCAAACTCCGGATCATGGGTGGGATAATTCTCGCTCATGGGTTTGAGCCGACGGGAGGCATATGCCACTACCTTCCCATCTTGCATGAGAACACATCCCAACCCTTGTCGGGAGGCGTCGCAATACACGACAAAGTCCCGTTGAATGTCGGCGGGGGTCGAGCACCGGGGGCCGTGGTCAACCTCTTCTTCAACTCTTGAAAACTTCTCTCGCGAGGCCTCGGTCCGGTTGAACTTCTTCTCCTTCTTGAGCAGCTCCGTCATGGGCGGGCGATCTTGGAGAATCCCTCGATAAATCTCCGGTAGTACCCTGCTAAACCTAGGAAACTCCCCGATCTCGCTCACGTTGGTCGGTTCTGCCGCGTTGGAGACTCGTCTCAACTTTCCGGGGGGTCTACGGCTACTCCTTCGCGGTCGAATGTGCCCAAGGAAGGATATTTTCTCCAGCCAAAATTCACACTTGCTGAACTTGGCGTATAGCTTGTGTGCCCTCAATTTCCCCAGCACTACTCGAAGATGTTGTTCATGCTCCTCCACGCTCTTGGAGTAAACGAGTATGTCGTCAATGAAGACTACGACAAACTTGTCCAACTCTTCCATGAACACCTTATTCATGAGGTTCATGAAGTATGCTGGTGCATTGGTTAGTCCAAAGGACATCACCGTGAACTCATACGCCCATAGCGAGTGACAAAGGCGGTCTTGGGGATGTCACTTTCCCTAATCTTGAGCCGGGTGGTACCCCGATCTTAGATCCACCTTCGAGAAATACTTGGCTCCCTTCGATTGGTCAAACAGGTCATCTATTCTGGGAAGAGGGTACTTGTTTTTAATAGTGACCTCGTTCAGCGAGCGATAGTCCACACACATCCTCATGCTCTTATCCTTCTTCTCCACGAAAAGCACCGGGGCTCCCCATGGTGATGAGCTTGGTCTGATGAACCCACTTCGCCGGGAGTTCCGCTAGCCGCTTCTTCAATTACGCCAACTCGGGGGCTGCCATCCTATAGGGTCTCTTGGCTATGTGAGAGGTTCCGGGGATAAGGTCGATTACGAACTCTATATCCCCCGTCGGGTGGCATTCTAGGGAGTTCTTCGGGGAACACATCCGGATATTCTCGCACTACTCGGGACATCTTCTATGGTCTTGGCTTCTATGTTGAAAACCATTATATCCGCCCTGTGTCCTCGGGTGTGGCGGGTTACTTGTATCCCGTCCGGGTTGGTCGGTGCACTACTTTATCGGCGCAACTTACGAGGCCATGGTGTTGGCTTAACCGGTCCATCCCAAGGATCACATCTATCCCTTTGGACTTC
This sequence comes from Cenchrus americanus, assembly GCA_947561735.1. Lineage (NCBI taxonomy): Eukaryota > Viridiplantae > Streptophyta > Magnoliopsida > Poales > Poaceae > Cenchrus > Cenchrus americanus. Next base: position 16,586,687 of record OX387241.1, read on the forward strand.
GGTACCACTAGGTGCTCCAAAAACTCTACCCCACTTAAAATAATCCTTACGGGGCATCCCGATTGACACTTAATGTCACCTCCGGCGTTCGAGTTAATAGGGGTGCTTTTAGTAGTACCGTGGGTATGCTATGCTTTTCCACAAAGCTTGAGGATATGAATGAGTGCGATGCTCCCGAATCGAATAGTATGGTAGCCAAAACGAGCCGACCGGGAACTCACCAAGTACTACGCCTTGTGCTTCTCGTGCCTCTTGCGCATTGATGTGATTGACCCGGCGCGTCCATACGACTGCCGGGGCTGCCTCATCTGCCGGTTGCCTTTGTTGTTGCCGAAGTTATTGTTGCTGCGCACCGGCAGGCGGTTGGCTCCTGACACAAGCGGCCTTGGTCCGTTCACCGAGTTGGAATAGGTGGTGGTGGTTGGCTTTTTAGCATACGGGCAGTTGGCGATGAAGTGCCCGGTTTCTCGGCAGTTGAAACACACTCGGGAACTGTTGTTGTTGTTGGCAGTGATCCGGGCCGGGTGTTGTTCGTGGGGGCTTCATGGCACTCGGTTGTAGGAGGGCTTGAACGGGCTCGGGGGCTTGCGAGCTCATGGCTTGGGATTGGGTTCGTACGCATGGGAGCTTGGAACCCGGACATGGGGTGTCCAAAGTTTCTCGGCCTCTCGGGACCGCTCTTGTCGCTTGGCCTTGTGTTCCATGAACTTGCGCTTGTTTTCCTTCTTCTCTTCGGCCCTTGCTCTCTCCGTGAGTATTGCCATGTTCATGAGGGTGTTAAAGTACGGGTAGATCCGAGGAGTCGGCGGTGTCCTCGGTTCCGAGTCGGCCCCTTCTTGAACATTTCTTGCTTTTTGGAATCTTTATCCACTTCCTCGGGGGCATAGCGTGCCGGCTCTATGAACGGTACGTGTATTCCTCCACGGACATGTTGCCCCGGCGGAGTTCGCGGAACTCGTCTCGCCTTCCGCTTTAGTGTGGCCTCCGAATGTGGTAGCGACGAACTCCTCCACGAATTCATCCCATGTGATGGCGGAGGGATCCTTGGGCTGGCCGCGCGGTAATTCTCCCACCAGGCTAGGGGCGTCCCGGTGAGTGGTGAGCGCTAGGAGAACCTTGTCGCGGTCCTCACAGTTGAAGGGCTCTAGCTCTCTCAGAATGGCTCTCATCCAATCGTCAGCATCCAAAGGATTCACCGACCCGCCAAAGGTGGGCGGCTTAGTCCTGAGGAACTCAATCAGCTTCTCGTTCATGCCCAAAACTCGGGGTCTCGGGCGGTTGACGGCATTGAAAATAGCCTCCATCAGGACCGTCTGGTTGGCTAAGACTTGTGCCAAGTCAACGGGAGGGGGTGGCGGTGGCAGGACCACGTTTTCTCCTCCATCTTCATTTTGGTTAACCTCCTGGTCGTGGAGACGCTCCCTCCGATCGGCTTGCGACCCTTCAGCGTCCGATCGGTGGGTCCCGACGGGCGCCCGGAAACCATCCGTAAAGAAATGGGTTTTCTAAGAAGTCTAGTTTTATGTGATGTTTAAGTGGATTATATCGGATTTCTTTTTGAAAAGGCAGGGTCTACTCCTGCCGGTAAGCACACAACAAGCACATAGCAAACAAGCAAGCACAAATAAGTTTTTATTACAAACCAATGAGGAGGATACATCCCGACTACGCGGACACACTACACGACTAAGGACTAAGGGCGCGACTTGGACCAGTACGACTTCATTCCCTGGGTCTTGGGGCACGCTACTCGCGAGGAGAGCCATCTTCCGGGGTCGAGTGTTCTTCCAGCGGAATGAGCAGCTCGTCATCATTTCCGCCTTCGGGGTTTCCGTTTTCCTGAGGCTGTGCTGTGGCTTCAGGGGTCGTTGTTGGGGGTTCGGTGACTGCTTGTGGTGCTGGCGGGACTTCGATAGTTCCTCCCCATCCTACAAGGGGTGTTCCCGGCGGGACTTGAGCTTCTCCAATGGGCGGAACAGGCGTTCCGCCGTTGGTCCATTCTTGCATGCGTTGGTCCCGGATTCTCCCGAGGCTTTCCCGGGTAACGGCTTCACCGCTTATGGCGGTCGCGGTTCTTGCTTCGGCTTGAGCCACTCGGACTTGGTGCATCCTCACCGTGACTTCGGCTTGCTCGGCCCGACCGATTTGTTCCCTCAAGTGTCCGGCCCGGTCATCAAAGAGCTTGTCCAGGGAGACAAGGTAGGCGACTACGTGGTACGACGGAGTCTTCTTGGTGGCGGCGTCGTTCCGGGTTTCTCATGCGGGCCCCGCCAAACCGGGGTTTTGATGGCGGGAGGGAAGTACCTCATCGGTGTGGGGACGAGCTGTTCTTCGTAGATTCGGCACGGGTAGCGGAGGGCTTTTCTGAGGGCCAAAGGATAGGTGTCCCGGTGTCGAAACCCCTGTGGCGGTCACGCGCCATGGCTCGATGTTGGTGTGGCGGTTTCTCCTAGCGACGGAGAGGACCACTCTACGGCGAAGAGTGCCGAGTTGCTCGTACTCTCTCGCCGTAGTACCTAGGGTGCTCAATGATACCGAGGCGCTCCGGGAGTTGATGAGCGAAGCGAGCAAAACCAGCTCCTCCCGGCACACGCCTTGGGTCCATCCATCTTCCGCCATCTGAAAACAAAGGTAGAGTTGTAGAGGTTGTGGTGGGGTACAAGAGATGGATAACTTTATTTAGTAGCAAGGTTGGGGTACATCCTTCGGGGTACACTTATTATTACTAGGACTCAGTTTCTAGCCTAGACACCCTAGTCTTATCCTCATGGTGATTCTTCCTCTAGCTGGATACGACGCTTCTTCAGTGGAAGATCTTGCTCCAGTATCTCATCTTCAGTCTGGGTCCCTTTGTCCCAGTGGGTTTCTTCGGGTTCATCTTCTTCTCGCTTCTAACTCCTTCATCTCTCGCTTCTACGCTCCTTTAGTTCATCCCATAGGGCTTTATGGGCCAACGAGTGCGCTCTCTTTCCCTAAGATACTCTTGCTTCGTGTTGTGTAGTTCAACTTCGCTATGGTTGTCTTTACCCTCTCCGGTTCTATCTTCTCGCTCTCGCTCTTTCCGCTCCGTCAATCTGCTACTTCGCTTTCCGGGCTTGCTCCCCGATAAAGGTGGTCTAGGCCTCCGAGGTAGATGGATAGGTGGGAAACCGCCTCTTCTAAGTCTTCTTCATCTCGTTCTAGTCCTCTCATGCGATCAATCCACGAGCGTCCTCTTCCTCCGGAGGGTGGAAAGAATCCCATTGGAGTCCTTCGGAGGTGCCTGTCTATAAACCACTCGTAGGCGTCGCAGGGCCTTCCGAGCGACCTTGGGGTAGGTGTCGGCGAAGCGAAAACCGATGGCGGAGACGAACCATGGTTCTATGTCGGGGTAAAGCGTGCTTCTTCCCACAAAGATCGGCGGCTTACACCGAGGGGTGCCGTATCGTTCGTACTCCCGGTAGACGAACTCGGCGGATCCCTTACTCCGACGCGCTCTAGGGCCGAGTAGCAACGGAGTTAGGGAGGCCGAGTCGGACGGGCGCATTCCTCCGTTCCATTCGGGGTTAGCCATCCGGAAACGAGGCAAGAATCAAGGTAAGGATTTGGGAAGAGGTGAGCTTAGCAAAGGAAAGGTTAGAGAAGGCCGAGAGGAGGTCTCGTATCCTAGGGGTCATGTCCTACGGCCAACCTACGGCTCGATACCACCCGAAGCGTCCCCTCATCGAGGTGACTAAATGTGAAACAAATACCGATCCCGGAGGTCGGTAACACATTTATTACAACGGAGTGGAATCGGTCTTTTACATCACGGCGACACAGAGGGCACGGTAGTGCCAACGCTACAAGGAACAACACCAATGCTAACGACCACACTACAATAGCAAAGGCTTCCATAGCCTCCTCAGAGTACCACACCATGGAAGCTTTCGGTAGGGGCCCTGGGTACACAGAACGGTTGGGTGTAGGGCAACGACCTACTCGACGTCTTCGGGAATGTAATCGGGATCCTCCTCTCGTAAAATAGTTAGTAAAACAAGGGTGAGCACATACGTACTCGGCGGATCCAACCCCACCCACGGAGGGGCTTATAAGCGAAATCATGCATAAGATATAACAAGGATTAGGTTAAGGTTCATTTGCAATCTTACACATGCGGGGGTTTATTTCAAAACGGTTTTCGCAATCATTTTTCATAACCAAAGTGACTCAACTGTTTTAGGAAAAACCACTGTGGAACTACCAGACTCCCCGTCCGTCGTAGCCCAGGCACACAGCCACACACTTCACCCAGAAAACAACTCACGCCAGAAAACATCCCATCCCAAACACTAGTTTTTGAGACCACACCGTGACTCGTCCAATACCGTGGACACGGCTATTCGAATAGGTTTGACACTTCGCAGAGGTTGTACATCTTTACCCACAAGTAGGGTACCGTCACACGGACACCTCAGTGCCGGTACGGATCCTATCATAGCCATTACCCACCTTAGCTAACACTACGAGCCACCACGGAAGCACCCAAGGGGTTATCCCACATAACCGGGGTGTACCTCACACGAGCGTACCCCCTACTCCTTGGTCTCCCGCTGCTCACCCGCACACCCGGATGGCAAGTAGATTAACTAGTGGGGTTTATGCTAAGCCATTGCCACATACAACGGTCGAGTGGTTGTACGAGGATTTGGGTCAGGTGAGATGTCACGCAACCCGGTCCTTAACCGACAAGATGGACAACTCCCAACACGCTCAACCACACAGGTACGAGCTCACCCATGCTCCTGACACACACGTCCATCTCGTCTACCCGCTTCTTTACTCATTTTCCAAACATATCCCCTTTTCATTTCTAAAGCACTCACACATTTTGAAAGCACTCACACATTTTAAAGCAAACATTTAGGCCAAAACAAGTTTCAATCATAGCAATCAAGGGTGGCTATCCTACCATGTTTTGCGGTAAAACAATATGCAATTTATAAAACGGGTATAGGGTATATTTATAAAACTAGTACGAAACATGCATCAAAGGGGGAGATTGGACTTGCCGTCTTCGAAGTCTTCGAGGAGTGCCGGCTCGACGTTCGGGGCTTCGGGCTCCTCGCTCGCGGTAGTCGGCTTCGATCTCCGGCTCGGGGTACCTTCCTCCGTCTACTCCGTCGGCTATAGTGCACACATAGGCAAGCAAGCAATATTAGCACACATATTTCCGGCCGAGCTCGAGGAGGGGAAATGAGCGGAGAGGGGGTATATATAAGTCCTAGGAAGGGGGTTGGTTCGGCGGGGGTACTACTGGGAAAGGTGTGGTGAAATTTGGATTTAATCGGGAAATGAATCGTCGAGTTAAAGAGAGGTTAAAGGGCTAAGGACCTATTAGTAATTTATATTAATGGAGACAGGGGTGTTTATGGTAATATAAATTTGGTTAGGGCCTGGTTGTAAGTTGTTTAGGGCTTGACAGAATTTATTTTACAATTAAACCTTAACCTAGGGGCTGTTTTGGAAAGAAATTGAGAGAGAAAGAATAGTAAAGGGGCTCGGTGGGGGAAAGGAGGAAGGTCGGGGGGGTTTTAGCAAAACCACCCTTTCCTTCCCCTTCCTCGGTCCGAACGAGAGAAGAGGGAGGGGCAGCTTGGGGGCGGCGGCCGGCGACGGGCGGCGGCCTCCGAGGGCCGACGGCGGCCCGGGGCGAGGGAAAAGGAGGCGGAGGGCGAGGGCTTCTCATCCCCGTGCTCACCTTTTGTCGGTGTTTTAGACCGGCAAACCTACCAAGGGGGTACCCGAGGTAGTAGATTGTGCGAGTGAGGATCGTGATCGGTTGACCGAGAACTCGAAGGTCCGCACGAGGACACAAGATTTATACGGGTTCGGGTCGCCAAGGTGGCGAGCCCTACGTCCCGTTTGGGGAACAAGTATGGCGCCCGCGCTTGGTGTTGGGTTGTCCCCGGAGGGATTGGCGATGTGCGGCTAGGTATCCGGCCCTCCTATATATAGTCCGGGGGCGGGTTCCTAGTCGGTTACAAGGCGAGTCCTAGTAGGATTACACGAGCGAGTCCTAGTAGGAGTACGGGGGAATTCTAGTAGGAATCTGTCTTCTACTCTTCCTCCTTCCTTGCATGAGTACCGGGGTGTATGCCCGACAAGCCCCCGAGCACGTTGGAGTCGAGAGTAGTAGTTCGAGTAGTCTTGAAGCCTCTTCGAGTAGTTCTTGAGCGTCCTCGAGTACGCTTGGAGAAGCCTTCATTAGTACTTGAATCGCCGCGAGGCCGGAAGGTGGTCCAACTCATCAGTCTTGAAAAAATTTGAATGATGGGTGTAGCATAGCAGCCCCCGAGCCTTGAAATGATTAGGTAATCAATCCAAGGGTCTTCAGTGTTCGCGAAGCCATCATCCGAGTACTCTTGCGGCGTGTAGCCCCCGAGATAAGAGAGCTGTATGAGCCACGTCGAGTAGTGATTGGTGAGGAGCCCCCGAGCTTGAGAGCGAGCGAAGCATGCTGAAGTTATCTTCAAGTAGCCCCCGAGCTGGAGAGATTCCAAGTAGCGGTTTGGCGTCGAGCCGTGTAGCTTGAGAAGTAGTCGTGCCGTCGGAGCGGACTTTAGAATGCGACTTGAAATCCGAAGTCGACTTTGTGCCGCGCGGAGCGGACTTTGAGATGCGACTTGAAAACCGAAGTCGACTTTGTGCCGCGCGGAGCGGACTTTGAGATGCGACTTGAAATCCGAAGTCGACTTTAGTTGCCGCACGGAGCGGACTTTGATATGCGACTTTAGAAGTCGACTTTAGTTGCCGCGTAAAGCGGACTTTAGGTGCGACCGCGTAGTCGACTTTGTGCCATGCGGGGTGGACTTAAGATGCAAAAAACCGAAAAGCACTTTCCCGTAAAGCCAAAGCGAATAAAAAAATCGAAAAAAACGAGTAGTTTTGCCGCGGAGCGGGCTTAAGATTGCGACCGGAGTCGGCTTGTGCCACCGGAGTGGGCTTAAGTACCGAGCCATGGATTTCAGACCCAAGGTACAGTTGCCGCCGGAGCGGGCTTGTGCCACCGGAGTGGGCTTGGATGCGACCGTTAGCGTCGACTTGTGCCACCGGAGTGGGCTTAAGTACACGAGCCATGGATTTCGGACCCAAGGTACGCTTCCGCCGCAGCGGGCTTGAAGGTGCGACCGGAGTCGACTTGTGCCACCGGAGTGGGCTTAAGTACCTGAGCCATGGATTTCAGACCCAAGGTACGATTGCCGCCAGAGCGGGCTTGAAGGTGCGACCGGAGTCGGCTTGTGTACCTAGGCCATGGATTTCAGACCCAAGGTACGGGTGCCACCATAGTGGACTTGAAGGTGCGACCGGAGTCGGCTTGTGTACCTAGGCCATGGATTTCAGACCCAAGGTACGGGTGCCACCATAGTGGACTTGAAGGTGCGACCGGAGTCGACTTGCGTACCTGGGCCATGGATTTCAGACCCAAGGTACGGGTGCCACCGTAGTGAACTTGAAGGTACGGAGCGCGAGTACTTAGGGTACTTGGACCCATGGTACAGAGCGTGAAGACCACGTGCAGCTAGGTTCCATCGTCGCCGGAGACCCGAGGGGCGCTTACGGCTAGGTTCCATCGAAGCTTACACACGTAGTATGCCATCGAAGCAGGCGAAGATGCGACCGGAGTCGACTTTAAGTTGCCGCATGGAGCGGACTTTAGAATGCGACTTTAGAAGTCGACTTTAGATTGCCGCGCGTAGCGGACTTTAGAAACTGCCTCCTAGGGATAGCCCCCGAGTTGATGAAGTAGACTTGCGACGACTTGATTGATATGCCCCAAGAGTAGTCAGCAGAGTGTAGCTCCCGTGAAAACCCGCCGAGAAGCACACACAAAAGAGTAGTCGGCAAGTAGTCCTACATGATGAGGAGAACAAGCCAAAACAGTAATCATTTAGATAAATGACTTAGCTGTTGCCGCCAGTGCGGACTTGTAGATGAAGCCGTGGCGGTCGGCAATGGAGCCGCGACGGTTGTTGCTGAAGTTGACTAGTCAGAGTTGATTCCGACTAGTTGTTGGGGGGCGTGACTGCCGTTCTCGACTAGTTTGGAAAACTAGTCGAGATGAATGGTCGACGCGATGCGACCGGGGAAGATGACGTCGTGGCGGCGCGCGGCGTACTTGAAGTAGAGCCAGTGTTGCCGCGAGACAAGTAGTCGCACCCCACGGCGTGGCTGAAGTAGAGCCAGCGTGGCCGCAAGACGAAGTCACGCGCACGGAGTAGTCGACGACGAGACCGCGCGACGCGGAGTAGTCGACGACGAGCGCGCGCGACGTGCCGAGGCACCCGGACGCACGGCGTAGGCGAAGTAGTCGACGACGAGCTCGCGCGAGGCGGAGTAGTCGACGACGAGCGCCGCGACGAGCCGCGTGACGAGCCGCGCGACGTGCCGAGGCACCCGGGACGCGCGCGGAGGTGAAGTAGTCGACGACGAGCCCGGAGTAGTCGACGATGAGCGAGCGACGAGCCGCAAGACGAGCCGCGCGACGTGCCGAGGCACCCCGGACGCGCGGCGGAGGCGAAGCAGTCGACGACGAGCCCGGAGTAGTCGACGATGAGCGAGGCGACGAGCTGCAAGACGAGCCGCGCGACGTGCCGAGGCACCCCGGACGCGCGCGCGGAGGCGAGCGCAGTCGACGACGAGCCCGGAGTAGTCGACGATGAGCGGAGCGACGAGCCGCAAGACAAGCCGCGCGACGTGCCGAGGCACCGGACGCGCGCGGAGGCGAAGTAGTCGACGACGAGCCCGAGTAGTCGACGATGAGCGGAGCGACGAGCCGCAAGACGTGCCGAGGCACCCGGACGCGCGACGGAGGCGAAGTAGTCGACGACGAGCCCGGAGTAGTCGACGATGAGCGCCGCGACGAGCCGCGGGACGAGCCGCGCGACGTGCCGAGGCACCCCGACGCGCGGCGAGGTGAAGTAGTCGACGACGAGCCCGAGTAGTCGACGATGAGCGCCGCGACGAGCCGCGTGACGAGCCGCGCGACGTGCCGAGGCACCCCGGACGCGCGGCGGAGGTGAAGTAGTCGACGACGAGCCCGAGTAGTCGACGATGAGCGAGCGACGAGCCGCGTGACGAGCCGCGCGACGTGCCGAGGCACCCCGGACGCGCGGCGGAGGTGAAGTAGTCGACGACGAGCCCGAGTAGTCGACGATGAGCGCGCGACGAGCCGCAAGACGAGCCGCGCGACGTGCCGAGGCACCCCGGACGCGCGGCGGAGGTGAAGTAGTCGACGACGAGCCCGAGTAGTCGACGACGAGCGGAGCGACGAGCCGCAAGACGAGCCGCGCGACGTGCCGAGGCACCCCGGGACGCGCGGCGGAGGCGGAGTAGTCGACGACGAGCCCGGAGTAGTCGACGATGAGCGCCGCGACGAGCCGCGAGACGAGCCGCGCGACGTGCCGAGGCACCCCGACGCGCGGCGGAGGCGAAGTAGTCGACGACGAGCCCGGAGTAGTCGAAGATGAGCGGCGCGACGAGCCGCGCGACGTGCCGAGGCACCCCGGGACGCACGGCGGAGGCAAAGTAGTCGACGACGACGAGCTCGCGCGAGGCGGAGTAGTCGACGACGAGCGGGGCCGCGACGAGCCGCGTGGACGAGCCGCGCGACGTGCCGAGGCACCCGACGCGCGGCGGAGGTGAAGTAGTCGACGACGAGCCCGAGTAGTCGACGATTAGCGGAGCGACGAGCCGCAAGACTTGCCGTGCGACGTGCCGAAGCAACCCAAGCGCGGCGTAGGAAGATTGATTCCGCTTTGACAAGAGCAAGGCGACTTGCTTCAATGGATCTCGGCGAGTCGACGAGTGGATTGATCTTGTTGACGAGGGTCCTTCGAATTCGCCGGTGGTGATGATCACCCCCTACCGGCGCGCCCGGTGTCGGTGTTTTAGACCCAGGCAAACCTACCAAGGGGGTACCCGAGGTAGTAGATTGTGCGGTGAGGATCGTGATCGGTTGACCGAGAACTCGAAGGTCCGCACGAGGACACAAGATTTATACGAGTTCGGGTCGCCAAGGTGGCGAGCCCTACGTCTGTTTGGGGAACAAGTATGGCGCCCTGCGCTTGGTGTTGGGTTGTCCCCGTGAGGGATTGGCGATGTGCGGCTAGGTACCCGGCCCTCCTTTATATAGTCCGGGGGGCGGGTTCCTAGTCGGTTACAAGCGAGAGTCCTAGTAGGATTACACGGAGCGAGTCCTAGTAGGAGTACAGGGGGGAATTCTAGTAGGAATCTGTCTTCTACTCTTCCTCCTTCCTTGCATGAGTACCGGGGGTGTATGCCCGACACCTTTGGCTAGAACGGCGTGAGGGACCGGATCGGCGGCGGCGGCGGATCGGTGGTGGCCGGCCTACGGTGGTGGCTCGGTGTGGTCGTGCGGCGAGGCAATGGAGGGTTGCGGTGGCTTGGTGATGCGGCGAGGACGGGGCGAGGCTATTTATAGCCGGAGCAAGGTCGGTTTGGGGGAGATTTTTGTGCACACCGGCGCTCGGCGAGGTCGGCTCCGGCGAGCTCGAGTAGCTTCGCGAGGCGGCGGCCGGTGGCGGGTCAACTCGTGCGGCGAGGAGGCGCGGTGCGTGGACAAGACCCGTCGTGCGGGCGGCGAGCGGCCTTGGGGCGGTGAAGGTGGCCGGTCGGCGCGGTGTGGTGGCGCCGACGGCGGGGACGCGTCGCGTCGTCTGCGGCGCGGCGCGGCGCGGTGGCGTGCCGAGGAGGGGGCTCGGCCGGCTTGGAGGCGTGCGGAGGAGGGGGCGGCGTGCGGACGCGCGGGCCCCGGGTCAACGCGGCGCCGGGGGGCGCCGGTCGGGCGGCGCCGGCCCCGGCCGCGCGGGGAGGAAGGAGGAAAGGAGGGAGAGAGAGAAGAAAGAAAGGGAAAGGAAAAAGGAAAAAGGAAAAAAAGAAAGGAGAAAAAGAAAGAGAAGAAAGAAAAGGAAGGAAGAGGAAAGAAAAATAGAAAAAGGGAGAAAAAGAAATTGGGAAAAGTTTAGAAAAAGTTAGGAAAATTGTTAGGGAAATTAGGGGAAGGGTTTTGCAGGATTTTTCCGATTTCCGGGCGTCGGCGCGTTTTCCGGGACGACGGTGATGGCGAGGCGGACCGGCCGTCGGGACCGCGGCGTGCGCGGGGATTCCCGGCACGGTGGCCGACCGCGGCGTTGGGAAGGCGCGCGTGGGTGCTGGCCGGGTGCGGGCGGTGCCGACGGGGATTCGCGGCACGCGCGCGGGGTGAGAGGGAGGGACGGTGACTAGGGTTCGAAGGGGGTAATTTGAGCTCACGGAGCAGGTTTTGAAAATACGCATGATTTATTGGGTGATTTATTTAGAGCTAAAAACGCGGGCGTTACAAAACTCCAAATCCGGGTATCTTTGGCCATCCATCTACCAAAACGATCCAAATTTGGCCACAAGGTTGTTTTGATGGGTGGTTTCAAGTTTTTTTTTATAATTTAGTCCTTAGATTTTAATTAAAATGATTATTAATTTTTGTCCGTACCTCCGATTTAGATGATTCTTGTGGTCGCACGTTTATAAAGGTGATTTTTATCTTTTAAAATATTCTCTCTATTTGTTATATTATTTTACGTTGTTATTTAAAAAGAACAATGCAAAAAAGTAAAATAAACATTTACAAAACAAAATGAACAATTTTTTAAAAGGTAAAGCCTATATTAATAAACACATGACCATAAGAATCATGTAAATCGAAGATACAAGGAAAAATAGTAATTATTGTAAGACCCAAGGACTAAACTGTAAATAAAATAGTCCTTTAATCTTAAATGATTACTATTTTTTGTCATATCTTCGGTTAAATGGTTCTTGTGGTCATGTGTTTGTACTGATGAGTTTTATCTTTTAAAATGTTGTTCATATTATTTTATATAATTATTTGTTCTGAAATTTTTGTTCTTACACAATAACATAAGAATAATGTAATGGATAGTGATAAAATAATATAAAGAGCTTTTAGAAAGATAAAACTCACCTTTATGATTGTGTGACCACAAGAATCACCTAAATCGGAGGTACGAGTAAAAATTAATAATCATTTTAATATCTGAGGACTAAGTTGTAAATAGAAAACTTAAAAAATCACCATTGGAAACAACTCATGGTCAAATTTGAATGATTCTGATAGTTGGATGGTCGAAAATGTCTAGTTTTGAAGTTCGATGGTCAAAACTAAACTTTGGCACAAGTTAATTGGTCAAATGTGGACTTTTTCCAATTATTTATGCACCCAACATCTAGGAAATCTGGACTACTCATAGTCATAGCACAATATCGAGTGGGTTTATAGATATCCTACAATACAGAAAAGAAATTTAAACAATTAATCAACATTACTAGCATAATAAGATCATAGAGAACTGAAATGCAGGCCGGTTTTATTTTCCTTGTTTGTTTGGCCCATTTACAACCGCTACAGCCCACAATAATCACTCATTGTTCCCTGTTCTTAAAAAAACAAAACTCACTGTTCGCAGTTTCCGACAGATTCCTCGGTTCCTCCCCGTCTCGCGCCCGATGTCGAATCCCACCCCGCTGCCCGATCCCCCTCCCGCAAACCTTACGCCCTGTTCGCTTGGCTTATCGCCACCGTAGCCAAAGATCTTTCTCTCAAACAAACCAACACCAAGAACTACCAAAGAAGGATTTTTCTCTCGAACAAACCAAGATCAGTGGTATCGCCACCAGCCAACCGAACAGGCTGTTAGATCCAAGGTCTTTGATGGAGAAGAAGGTAATCGTGGCGACCTCCACGCGCCTCACGGGCACGAGGGCATCTATGGCGAGGAGGGGGAAGGGGGGCTGGGATGTCCACAGCGTGGAGGAGATACGACCCCGCACGCGCTTCAGAAGCCCGTCACTCACAGATTCCACCCTTGGAACCGCACGCTGAGGTCGAGTTCGTGCGGGTTTCGGCCTCCAGCGCTGAGGACAAGCAAGCTAAAGGAATGGACTCGTCCAGTCAACAAGATGAATATTCAGGGCCAAACTTCCAGAGGTTAGATATAAAATTTTGATGATGGCAGACATAAGGTCGTTTAGGCAACTACACTTCAGTTGCAAGCTGAATACCACTGATTAATTGAACGACACAAATCGTCCTAACACAAATGTAAAATGAACTGGTCTTTTATGGCAGCGTTCTCCTATACTGTGTTCTCTGCTTTGCTCCAACTGTTGCGGATTCTCCTATACTGTGTTCTCTGCTTTGCTCCAACTGTTGCGGATTTAACTCCTGCAGAAAATTCTGTCACGAATCGTGGAATTTCGATCCCATAATATCTTGCTAAGAAGTTGAATTTCTGGACCATGTGCTTCTTTTGCTTTATTTTGTGTGTTCTACATTCATTTTCCTGTTGCTTATGTTTGTAACCCTCAAATGAATCAGGTGGGGGATTCTCTCCCCCTCCGTTGACCTCTCAAAAAAAAGCTCACTCCGTCCCGCAAAGAGTGTTCACTTTGACTTTTTTCAGTCAAACTATTTGGAGTTTAACTAAGTTTATAATGAAGAATATGAATATTTATAACATTAAATAGGTATGGTATTGAAAATATATTTGATACTGAATCTAATAAAACTTGTTAGACATCAAAAGCATTGATATATTTTTATATAAACTTAGTCAAACATAAAATGGTTTGACTGAAAAAAGTCAAAGTGGACACTCTTTGCGGGACGGAGGAGTAACGTAACCCTCAAAATTGGTTCCTGGCCTCTTTGACATCCAACACAGGCCATACTGATATACTTCAAAACCAATTTCACAAAAATTCTCACAGATACACCCATTTCTTGAAGGGTGCCTCTTCGATACAATATAGATCAATAAACATTTGAGTATTATATAGCAACTCTTGTTCCTGTCCTAATTGCTGACATCTTTGCTAATAATATGACTATTGATGTTTCATATGACTCCTGACAGCTGATGCCTAATATTATATTTTATTACGTGTTTGCATCCTCCTCAACATAAGATCTCCCCTCCCGTCGAACTGACCACTTGCTGGAGATACTATGTAATTTGTAATGATTGCCAAGTGCCAGCCAGCATTTTCAGCCAGAGCAGTTACTGTAACTCAATATGTCGCCAGAATGAAAACAACAATACTGTCGCTGGCTCTTAAATATGATAAGTATCGTGCAAAGATGGTAGACATTTGTAAATCCAATTGGTTGCCATACCATTTGTCACCTTTACTGGCAATCACATGCTTGTATTTTTCTAGCTTAGAACACTACAATAATATATTTTCTAGGTTGGGCATAAGAATTGGCTGGCATTTTCTAACCTCACAAACCACTTATACTTTTAAGTGCCCCATTATTGCACATGGTCTGTTTGATCTATTACCTCCTTGTCTTTCTAAGTGTTTTTATGTAATTGGGCTTAGGGCTGGACGAAAAACTCGAAACTCGCTAGCTCGCTCGACTCGCTCGTTAATAGCTCGACTCGTGCTCGACTCGTTTCATAACAAGCCAACTCGATTTAAAACAAGCTGGCTCGATTTTTAACGAGCTAGCTCGGGCCAGCTCGTGAGCTGCTCATTAGCTAGAATGAGCCAGGGTATTCACAAGCCTAAACAATAGCTCGGCCAATACATTTATTCTTGTAGTCATTTTACACGGCGAGTCGGCCCAGCCCAAACGGCCTAACCTAAAACCCCAATAGTCAAGCGGTCGACCTTCCCTCAAAAAAAACTCACGCGGCCGATCGCCCCAGGAGTCGAGACGTCGAGTCCTCAGCAGTCAGCACCTCGTTCCGTTTCTTTTCCCATCTCGCCGCCGCCCCTGCCTGAGACGAGTCCCTGACCGCCGCCGCCCTCCGTTCCTCTTCCTCGCAGCAGCCAGCAGGTAGGCCGCCGCCCGCCGTTTTCCCATCCATCGCCACTCCTCTCTGATCCCTAGCCCCTCCTCTCTCTTCTCGAGCAGGTCATGGAGGATGAGGAAGAGTTCCAAGTTCCAGTGGCCGCTAGTCTTGAATCGAGGAGCAACCACAAGAAGATGCCTGCTTCGACAGGAATTCGTGGTGGTTGCGGCCGAGGTCGAGGATCTGCAGCCGCGACTGCGAAGCCCACTGCTCCATCGGCATCAACAGACACGGTATGTATTCCCCATGTTTGAGTCTGCGGCGATCTGTTTCTGGGTTAATTTTGTACAACCATTTTGCTTTTAGTCTATGCATTTCATGTCTCAGGCATCTTAATAAGCACTTCTGAATATGTAGTAGAAAACACTTCTCTGTATCTTATCTGTTATCTTTAATCCTCCTCTTATTATTTTTGGATGATTCTCTATGTTGTTCGTTGGGCTTAAGGGCAAGTTACAACACCATTTGAAATTGTGAAATTTCCTTTGTGTCTTGCATGGACCTTCATACTGTAAAATAGCCAAATGCCTACCCCTGCTTTTATGTGCTGAATGGAAGCTATCTATGGGGTTGTAGTGTTGTATTAATGTGCTTTTATGCTGGAAGGAATGGCACCAGCCATATGAATATGTTCATCTTGCATAATTGATTTGTGACTACCTGTTTTGTCTTTCTGTGTAGCACTTGGAGCCTTTGGTGGAGGGTGAAGAGCATAAAGAGAAGTTTGACATGAATGATATGAATGCTGAAATATCAGTAAGTGTGCCAACAGATAATGAAGCAGATGATGAAGCTGATGCAAGTCAGTTGGAGGGTGGAGATGCTGCAAGCGTGTGACAACCAGCCCAGGAAAATACCGTACTATCGCCTAAGACCGATCCACCTTGGCCATTAAGCAATAGTAAAGTATCATCCGGTAAATCACTTGGACATCGAACAGAGGATCGACACATGCATTAAAACTCACGCGAAGGCGAGTCTAGAGTACAACATGAATTAAACATTTTATTACAAACCATTGTTCCGGACATGGAGTAAAGATTCAGAGTTCGAAAAACAGCGGAAATAGATTAAACTAGCGCAACGGTAGACATCACAGGAGGCCGTCCGTGATGTCATCACTTGTCGTCACCAATCCGGTCAATTACACCTGCAACAACAATTTTTAAAGCAAGGCTGAGTATACTAATACTCAGCAAGACTAAACCGTCGGGTGATAACTACATCACCAAACTCTAGACATGAAAGGCTTTTGGCCGGTGGGTTTCTTTTGCTGAACAGCTGCTAAGAGTAGGTCCTTACTTTCAATCTTTTAGCACAAGTTCTAGTTGATTACCATTTCTAAATGTGCCATCTAATTCAATCAAGAATTGGACAAGCAATTATTTCATACAACAATATTCCTCGAGTTCCATCATTATGGGATATCATGGCCAGTTGATTAAGCAGTCTCGGATAACGGTGAGAGGCCGACAATCGATTGATTTAAACCTTGCAAGGTAAACCCAAACACACGGTAGGTTGCCCACAAAGGTACAACTTTCCCAGGCCGTTCCCAAAAATCCTCGGGTTGGGATCGAATCTTACGATCATAGGTACAAGGCTATCCGGAATGTCCGACCCGGTGCACCCGACCTCACACATGTACCCACCTTCCCGGTAGCTAGACGGTAAGGCGATTTCTCAAGAGTAGTAACGGTAGGATCCCTCGCCGCCTCATTAAGGTACTAGGCTTACCGGTCCCATACCCGGTGAATGTTTAGTACGTTCAAAAGCTTAGCCCACATGACCACTGGACCGGAGCTCAATCCCATGCTCTTACCACATGAGCAATGCTTTTAAGGATATCTTATGATTCCTATCTAGGAACCTATTCTCGCGAGTGACGAACATCACTCGACTTCTATCGGGTCCTATAGCATAGCAGCTATCGACCTAGCATACTAGTGATAGAGCATAGGTACCTAAGGATCATGCATCTAGGGTTTCAAATCAACTCCTGAAACATAAATGCACAATCGAAGCAAACATAATTGCATAATTTTAAAAGACGGGGTTAATGATCCGGGGCTTGCCTTCGCTGGCAAGGTTGGCCTTGGGCCCTTCTGGACTTGGGTCCAGGTCTTGATCTACGAACACGTGCTGCAGCTCTTCGTCGGCACCTTCGTCTCCTCCTTCCGGCACGAGCGTATATCTACCGTCGGGAAGATCTACACGAGGATGCAAATGCAAGATTTATTTGTTGATTGTTAATTTAATTAACCACAAATAATAAATGACAACCATAGAGTGCATTTGTTGGACACATTCACCTAGATAAGAAATACCTTTAGCATACTCTTCCAAAAAGGAACAATATGCAATTCTTTATTAAATATTATTTTTGATGGTGACTGTGTACATATATATGTAAATAATTTAATTTAAATTCATAAACAGTAGCGGGTAGGTGCATTTAGCTTTTTAAATCGATTTACAACCACACACAAGTTAGCAAGGGTGGTTTGGTAAATTTTCCCATTAAATGACTATTAAGCCTTTAGTCGCTTACATAGCTTTTATTCATGAAATTAATTGAGAAAATTCAGTGGAAGGTGTGCTACACTCTAAACACCTATAACAAGCCACTGGACACACATGCGAGCTTTGGATAGCTACAAATTAATTATTTTTGAAAAAGACAAAAGCTAGCTAGATGGACAAGGTAAATACACACAAAAATAATTACTCAACAAAATGATCCTAACTTTCTCACACATGTTATAAGGTTCAAATCTTTCCTAGTGGTGCAGCACATACACCTAGAACTATTGTGGAACTTGAGTTGTGCAATTTTAAAGAAAAACAAGCATAATTCAAGAATAATCATTTCTGCTATCTATAAAATTGTGAATAATTCACCAGAGGTGTGCTTTGGAATAAAAAGACATTGTGCACAAGTTGAGCTCAGAAACATAAACATTTTTAGCTAGAAAAATCATTTATGCAGATCTGGTAGAGATGGATAAACATTTTTATAAAAAGATTTACAACATACATTTGTGCAATTTTTGGCATAAGATCTATTCATGACTTAACGCACAACATATCCAAAAATTAGCTACAGAGGATTTATGGTTTTTGAGATATTGCATATCTAGGTTTTTCACATTTGTATTTTTCATGCAAAAACTAACAGGAATTAGCTCAGGCAAGAATAACAAAAGTTGTAGGATAATCTACCACGAATCCAACAAAACTGGTTTTGCATTTTTTCTGTTTTTTCTGTGATTTTCTATGCAATTTACAAGAATCGGGAAGTCACCTCTACTATTGGAGTTTACCCTTTGCAATGAGGCCCTCGAAAATAAACGGTTCTTTGCAATGTAGCCCCTAGGGCTGGCCGGCCGGCGTGGGTTGCCGGAATTCGGCGAGCTCGCCGGCGCTTGCGGCCGGGGAAAGGCCGGGGAGGGGCCTAGGGACTAGTGGGGGTCGGTTTGGGCACTTGGCGGGACGGTGGTGGCTCCGGCGAGCGGCGCACCGACGGCCGGAGAAAGTGGCCGCCGCGGCCGCCGTTCGGCGAGGGCGGGCTCGGTTGGCCGCCGGGGGGGGTCCGCGCGTCGCGGAGAAGCGATGGCCGCCTTATAGGGGCTCTCCGACCCGGCAAGGGCGGGACGAGAGGGGGGCGGCGCGGGCGGGTCGGTACGGCGGCGGGGCGGGCGCGTCCGGCCGCGCGTGCCCCCCGCCTCGGGACGCGGCGCGGGCGGCGCGGGGTCCGAGGTGCCCGGGCGTGCGTGCTCACCTTAGGAGGGTGCACGGCCTAGGGAGGCGCGGCCTCGGGCGACGCGCCTCGGGGCGCGGACCGTGGTACGGTGCGGCGAGCGCGACGCGCGGGCGACGCGGCGCGACGTCGCGCTCCGGCGGAATTTTGCTCGGACTACCTCTCGTTCGAATTAGTTTTTCTCCAGATTTTTGAATAGAAGTGCAACATGTGGTCAATAGGAAAGTTGTAGATCTAACTACCCTCTACCACTTTTGTAAAGGCCGTCTAGTGTTTTTCTCGACGGATTTTGCAGGAACGTCGTGCCAACATTGAATGCCGGCCTGTTCTGGAAAACAGGAGGTACTGTCAGTCGATCGAGTTTTTCACCAATTTCCACTCAAAATTTGAAATGCCAATCTACATGAAAGTTGTGTCCCTCAACAAGATGGACAACTTTCATAAAGGTAGATTTTGAAGTGTTTAGGTGAATTTTGGAGAACGCGGCAAAAGTTCCGGACGACATTCGCTGACGTCAACGGTTAAGCCGGTTTTGACCGTGTCTTTGGCCACGGGTCCATCATGGGTGTGTGTAGGCTTGGTCAAGGGGTTCATGAGGGTTCATTGGCGAGGTTTTCGAGGTGAGAACACAGAGTTGACCTAGGTTTGACCGGTGTTTGACCGGTTTGACTCGGGCGATTCGGCCATTAACGTTAATGATGGTAATTAAAAACCCGGGGCGTCACGGTCTACCCCCCCCTTAAGAAGAATCTCGTCCCAAGATTCGAAACTACAAGAGGAAGTGGGGAAGTGGTTCGGGATAGAGGTGTTACCCATAGCGTTAGCCGGTCCGGCTTTTCTTGAAAAATTGGGTTCTTGCGGGAGCACACTTAGCTACTCCGAGGTTCGATCCCGATGCGGGAGATTTGGGCAATCACGTACGAAATGCCCGGTTGTCCACAATGGTAGCACAAACGGGGTGGAATGTCTCCGAGCTTGGAGATTTGTTGCGGGGCTTTCTTGATAGGCGGAGCCTGTTCCTCTCTTTTTTCCTTGCCCACTTCGTGGTTCGCGAAGGTGTTGCACTAGCGAGGGAGTTGAGTGGTGTCGTTAGTGTTACATCTTCGTTTGCCTTTGTGCGGACGGGTCTCTCGTACAGGTAATTTCCCACTCACTTACATCTATCTCGGATAGTACTCGTTCTTCGCCTCGATTTGCCCTCTCTTCTCGCTCTAAGATCCATTGGTAGTCGAGAAGGTGGTAATATTGAGTCGGAGGCCCGGGTTGGCCGGTCTCGGTTAACATATTCCTCCAACGATTGAACAAACGGGCTTGTTCGATCATAGAGGCGAATAAGTACCGAGAGAGACTCGTACGCCAAACTATTCGATATGGTTTCCCATAACATCCTTGGATAACATCGTACACCATTTGGCTCGGCACGGAATTCGCCCTTCTAACGGTTGAGTTGTGCCGACCATGGCGTTTATGTCCCTCCGGGTGGGTACTTCGGGCGAACGGGGCTTGGAAGGTTGGACCTTCTATTGCAACGGTGGCATTTGCTGCGCTTCTTTGAGCCATCCGTTGTTGCGCTTGCGGGAGTTGGCGCAACACTTCGGTATGAGCCGCTACGAAAGCTTCGGTCATCATCATGGGTGGTGGTAGCGATAGATCACCACTACCCGATGTATCAAAACCATTGGGGTTATTCCATGCCGGTCTGAACATCTGAAAATTTTAAGTCCCTAATTAGTACATGTTCGGAATCTCACCCGTAAACTCATAATTCGAACATACTCTACGAGACTCATTCACGGTAAGCAATGCAAACCATACATCCAAACCGTCACAATATCATCTTGGTAAGGCTTTGTCTACATACCCCATGATCGGGAATGCGAGATGGAACAAAAAGGTACAAGGTGCTTTTCCTTGCTACCTCATCGCCGTTCGTGAGGAAGCGGGCGATGAATGTGCACATGCACGGCTATTAGCGGACATAGTCCGCCTACAATACGAGAGATACATCCCTATCAACGTCCGGCGAAACGACTCGAGCTCTTCGAAGGCGGAATCATGGGTGGCGACTTGGATTGATTTACGCTTTCGGTCCGCTTCCGAGCTTCTTCTCGACGTCGGGAACGAACACGGGAGAACGAGCTTGCTCGAGAGGATTGAAGCGAGGTGGAAGAGATGCTCTAGTGGAAAAGTAGCCGGGCTAGCTAGAAGAAGAACAAGAATAGTGATAATGTCGAGCTCGGATGGAAATGGAGCTTTCGCATCGGCGGTTTTGGGTAAAGGGGTTCCCTTTTATATTCGGCCGCGAGACCGTAACGGTCGGTTGACCCAGTCGGGTATCTGGTGTAGGCAACACGGAGCTCGACAATGGTCAGCCCGTGAGGCTTCGGCGTCGTGAATACGGTTGCGGAAATCGATGGTAGAGCGACGTCATGGCGTCGTACGGTCGTGACACTGATGACGATGGGGCTCAACGGTCTAAAGAATCGACGTGATGAGAAAAGATCGGTGTACCACGCTTTACATTTGTGGTAGCATCAAAGAGAAACGTAACAAAAAGCTTTGGTCGATCCCCGGCGTACTTCTTTGCTTGAATCCGAGGATTTAAAGATTATGAGCGCGGACCAAGAATAAACACACGATGGACGACTTCTCCACATTGACTATTCGAGAACCTTGACTCGCTCAAGAGAATTTCTACGTCTAATGCTTCCGCTTGGCCGGCGGAGGGAAAATTGAGGTTACAAGGTCATCGAGATATGCGGCAAGAGACCAAGTCGACGGAGATTTCCACAAGACCACTATGAGGAAAAGGAAGTCTAATAAAAGACTTCCCAAATTTTCTTGTACGGACAATGGCTTTATGCGGAAACTTCGGAATAGGCTTGCTCGCACCTTTACTTATTTCACAAATTTGGGGTTTTGACAACTCATTGTTTTGAAGGTGCAATACTCTTCAAGTTGATGCGATGCATATGCTTGTGAAGACACTATGCACATGCTCGTGCGGTATGGTGCTCATGACGCACGTTAGGATGGCTAGTTACCCATATGCATTAGTGATTGGAAGGGCAATCAAAAGTAGGGAGAGGATACGTGTGACGAGTTGCTATCTCACAACCAAGATCCCTAGCGCGCTCCTAGTGGCGGTCGGGTGGCCGCAAGACACACGGTACCCTAGGCTCCATCGCGGCACCTTAGGTTATGGGATAACACTATCACCAATCGAGAGAGGTAGAGCGGGGGGTACGGAGTTTTCATGCGGATGCACGTTAGTATACCCAAACTTCCCAAATGCATATGCGATGCGGTGCATGCTCAAAATGCAACATTTTTAATTTAAAACGAAGGTTTTGAGCAAGACCGAAAAGAATAAGTTCGGGATTGAAGAATCGATTGGATCTTTGATTGACACGAGATTTTTGGGGCACCGAACTTGATTGATCACAACTAGCATAAATAATGCTTACAAAGATCATTGCGGAAAGAGATGTTTAATCAAGGCATTACATCGATGAAGGTTTCGAAATTTCCAAACAACATCCGGAAATACAATGCGGACTAGCCGCAACGACAAGGTTCCTAGTTCAACCGACAACATTAGTTAACCAAAAGCGGTCACGGTACACTAGGGTTCCTTACAACACCGCACTCTTACGACTTAGAATTTTATTCCCGACGGACCACTTCCAAGGGTGCGGTCTTCCATGCCGATGGACTACGGTGACTCGGGCCCGGACTCAATTCCGCATTCTCCTTGGATATCTTCGACATCTTCTTCTTGCGCCGGTCCAGGAATGACGGGTTCGGGGGTGGAACTACTATAGCTTCCGGTTGGTTTTCTAGTTCAAGCATATCTTGGTCGTTATCTTGCAGCAAGAAATTCTCGCTCATGTATGACCTCGGTTAACTCTTGTATCCTTGCCTTGTCCTTGCGTCTTTCCTTCTTGAGAGTAGCTATCATTGCTCGGGCTTCCTTCAACGCTTGAGCCGAACACTCCACTTCCTTAACTTTGTATCTATAGATTGGTGTCTATAGAATAAACTTTCTCCCACCATCCTTCGGTAGGTGTCGTACATGGCTTCGAAAAGCGGGGCCGAGGTGACAAGGTCGGGACTATAGCGAGAGTTGCTGCGGGCCGGAAGGATGGTTTCTCGTTCACCACCCGGTGCAATGTGTTGCTCGGGTACGGGATTACTTTGGGCTGCAGAGTTGGCTACCTCGGCGGTGCTTTCCACATAAAGTTGTGAGTGCTTCAAGAGCAGCCTTCTACACCGTGTCGGACAAGTTTCTTCCGTGTGCCATACACTCCCACTCGTCCCAAGCGAGATTGGTCGGGCACACCGAAATCTTCACCTTCACTTCGCAACGAAGGAGTTGGCTTGTGGTCATGACCTCACGTGGTGAGTACTGCGGGTAAGTGGCATACCCAAAGTCCTTCGGGGTGTCCCACAAAAGTGCGAAAAACCACCCTCCTCGAGGTAATTCACGAGAGTCCAGGATTCCACATCGGCCCGACGTAGAGCCGGTGTTGTCCATCCGGACATAACGACAAAAGTGAGAATCGGTTGGGTGCGAGTGTACAAAGGTAACTCGATCCACGAATATGGATAGGGTTATGGCATGGGGTAATTATGTATGCTAAGATCCAACGTATGCTTGAACTCGAACGAGCGGGGCATACCAAATGGTACAAGGTTCGGTAATTGGAAACCGAACTTCTTAACTTGAACCGAGAGTTCAACACTTCTCAATTCCACGTAGCAACCTAGCAAGGCTAAGAAGCTCAAGTTGGGTACACAAGGTTGAGCTAGAAGATTAGGGAAGGTATTATCCGGGCAAGATATCGAAGGTTCTAGGAAGATGGCAAGACAAGGGTTGACTAACCGAGCATAACTCGCGGTAAACCTAAGTTATGATCATGAACTTTGGCGAGCAGAACCGGATTAGATTGAAGCGACCTAGGTTAAGGTCACCTAGACGAAAGATTCTTGGACAAGAACAAGAATTTAAGCAACAACTCTAATAAATTTAAGCATGACAACACATCTACACCTAAAGAGGCTAAACAGGGCCAAACACGCTATCACTATTTTACCTTAGGGAGCACGGAAACAAACGTGAGTTTAGTTTAGGTTCTTTTATGACTTTTAACATGATGCAAGACGTCCTATGCGTCCTCACAAGGCATTCAAGCCAAAATTCGGAGTTAGCGCTGGTGGCATGGCACATACACGTATCTCCCTATAATAACTAGTCGAGGTCTAGTCGATGCTTACTTAGCGACTTACGTAACGAGGTTAGTGTACATGCAGAAGATCACAGAACACAACGAACCTTTCATGCCAGCACTCATGAATGCGTCCACATACATTACCGTTCACTATAGAAACGACATCCATGCGCTAAGCCGCCGCATGGACGGCGTCCAACCTCGGACATCCTCCGTTTGAATGGAGTATATCCTTGCCTCGCATGATCGACATGCGGAATGCTCACGTATGAAACACATGGCGACACACAACTCACAAACGTACGCGAAGATGGGATCCGTAGAATGGATCACTCCATCAACCCTCGCAATTCCCGTGATGCGGAACGGCACACGTATAAAACACGTGGCTCATCTAGTTTGGTTGTGCAACAAAGTAAGTCCGACATAAAGTAAAATGTGCTTGAGAGTTAGCAAAATAAACCATAGATGAATAAACCACCCGAAAGAAACCAAAAAAAATTCCCTCTAGGGCCTCTCGGTCTAGTTTATCCCTTACGGACCAACGTGTTTCGCAAATCAGACAATCTTGGCAAATTTTATTCGAAAATCATGTGATTAAGATTGTTAATTAAGCTCTGGTGCATGCAGTCGCTCTGATACCAACTGTGACAA
The DNA here is from genome assembly GCA_947561735.1 of Cenchrus americanus. NCBI lineage: Eukaryota > Viridiplantae > Streptophyta > Magnoliopsida > Poales > Poaceae > Cenchrus > Cenchrus americanus. The sequence goes on from OX387241.1 coordinate 16,611,229, forward strand.
CCCGCCCAGGAAAATACCGTACTATCGCCTAAGACCGATCCACTTTGGTCATTAAGCAATAGTAAAGTATCATCCTGTCATTGGTTGCCGGGTTAACGCCCGTAAATCACTTGGACATCGAACGAGAGGATCGACACATGCATTAAAACTCACGCGAAGGCGAGTCCGGAGTAGAACATGAATTAAACATTTTATTACAAACCATTGTTCCGACATGGAGTAAAGATTCGCAGTTCGAAAAACGGCGAAAATAGATTAAACTAGTGCAACGGTAGACATCACAGGAGGCCGTCCGTGATGTCATCACTTGTTGTCACCCATCCGGTCAATCACACCTGCAACAACAATTTTTAAAGCAAGGCTGAGTATACTAATACTCAGCAAGACTTAACCGTCGGGTGATAACTACATCACCAAAATCTAGACATGAAAGGCTTTTGGCCGGTGGGTTTCTTTTGCTGAATAGCTGCTAAGAGTAGGTCCTTACTTTCAATCTTTTAGCACAAGTTCTAGTTGATTACTATTTCTAAATGTGCCATCTAATTCAATCAAGAATTGGACAAGCAATTATTTCATACAGCAATATTCCTCGAGTTCCATCATTATGGGATATCATGGCCAGTTGATTAAGCGAGCTCGGATAACGGTGAGAGGCCGACAATCGATTGATTTAAACCTTGCAAGGTAAACCCAAACACACGGTATGTTGCCCACAAAGGTACAACTTTCCCAGGTCGTTCCCAAAAATCCTCGGGTTGGGATCGAATCTTACAGTCCTGGGTACAAGGCTATCTGGAATGTCCCACCCAGTGCACCCAGCCTCACACATGTACCCACCTTCCCGGTAGCTAGCCGGTAAGGAGATTTCTCAAGAGTAGTAACGGTAGGATCCCTCGCCGCCTCATTAAGGTACTAGGCTTACCGGTCCCATACCCGGTGAATGTTAGTACGTTCAAAAGCTTAGCCCACATGACCACTAGACCGGAGCCTAATCCCATGCTCTTACCACATGAGCAATCCTTTTAAGGATATCTTATGATTCCTATCTAGGAACCTATTCTCGCGAGTGACGAACATCACTCGACTTCTATCGGGTCCTATAGCATAGCAGCTATCGACCTAGCATACTAGTGATAGAGCATAGGTACCTAAGGATCATGCATCTAGGGTTTCAAATCAACTCCTGAAACATAAATGCACAATCGAAGCAAACATAATTGCATAATTTTAAAAGACGGGGTTAATGATCCGGGGCTTGCCTTCGGCCGGCAAGGTTGGCCTTGGGCCCTTCCGGACTTGGGTCCGGGTCTTGAGCTACGAACACGTCTTGCCGGCTCTTCGTCGGCACCTTCGTCTCCTCCTTCCGCACGAGCGTATATCTACCGTCGGGAAGATCTACACGAGGATGCAAATGCAAGATTTATTTGTTGATTGTTAATTTAATTAACCACAAATAATAAATGACAACCATAGAGTGCATTTGTTGGACACATTCACCTAGATAAGAAATACCTTTAGCATACTCTTCCAAAAAGGAACAATATGCAATTCTTTATTAAATATTATTTTTGATGGTGATCGTGTACATATATATGTAAATAATTTAATTTAAATTCACAAACAGTAGCGGGTAGGTGCATTTAGCTTTTTAAATCGATTTACAACCACACACAAGTTAGCAAGGGTGGTTTGGTAAATTTTCCCATTAAATGACTATTAAGCCTTTAGTCGCTTACATAGCTTTTATTCATGAAATTAATTGAGAAAATTCAGTGGAAGGTGTGCTACACTCTAAACACCTATAACAAGCCACTGGACACACATGCGAGCTTTGGATAGCTACAAATTAATTATTTTTGAAAAAGACAAAAGCTAGCTAGATGGACAAGGTAAATACACACAAAAATAATTACTCAACAAAATGATCCTAACTTTCTCACACATGTTATAAGGTTCAAATCTGCCTAGTGGTGCAGCACATACACCTAGAACTATTGTGGAACTTGAGTTGTGCAATTTTAAAGAAAAACAAGCATAATTCAAGAATAATCATTTCTGCTATCTATAAAATTGTGAATAATTCACCAGAGGTGTGCTTTGTAATGAAAAGACATTATGCACAAGTTGAGCTCAAAAACATAAATATTGTTAGCTAGAAAAATCATTTATGCAGATCTGGTAGAAATGGAAAAACATTTTTATAAAAAGATTTACATCATAACTTTGTGCAATTTTTGGCATAGGATCTATTTATGAGCTAACACATAACATATCCAAAAATTAGCTACAGAAGATTTATGGTTTTTGAGATATTGCAGATCTAGGTTTTTCACATTTGTATTTTTCATGGAAAAACTAACAGGAATTAGCTCAGGACAGAATAACAAAAGTTGGAGTATAATCCATCACGAATCCAACAAAATTGGTTTTGCGTTTTTCAAATTTTTCTGTGATTTTCTACGCAATTTACAAGAATCAGGAAGTCACTTCTACTATTGGAGTTTACCTTTTGCAATGAGGCCCTCGAAAATAAACGGTTCTTTGCAATGTAGCCCCTAGGGGCGGCCGACCGGCGCGGGTTGCCGGAATTCGGCGAGCTCGCCGCGCTTGCGGCCGGGGAAAGGCCGTGGAGGGGCCTAGGAACTAGTGGGGGTCGGTTTGGGCACTTGGCGGGACGGTGGTGGCTCACGGCGAGCGGCGCGCCGGCGGCCGGAGAGAGGCGCGCCGCGGGCCGCTCGTTCCGGCGAGGGCAGGGCTCGGTTGGCCGGGGGGGGGGGGGGGTCCGCGCGTCGCGGGAGAAGCGGTGGACGCCTTATAGGGGCTCTCCGACCCGGCAAGGGCGGGACGAGAGGGGGCGGCGCGGGGCGGTCGGGACGGCGGCGGGCGGGCGCGCGTCCGGGCCGCGTGCCCCTCGCCCCGGGACGCGGCGCGGGCGGCGCGGGTCCGAGGTGCCCGGGCGTGCGTGCTCGCCTTGAGAGGGTGCGCGGCCTAGGGAGGCGCGGCCTCGGGCGACGCGCCTCGGGGCGCGGGCCGTGGTACGGTGCGGCGGGCGCGGTCCGCGGGCGACGCGGCGCGACGTCGCGCTCCGGCGGAATTTTGCTCGTGACCGCCTCTCGTTCGAATTAGTTTTTCTCCAAATTTTTGAATAGAAGTGCAACATGTGGTGAATAGGAAAGTTGTAGATCTAACTACCCTCTACCACTTTTGTAAAGGCCGTCTAGTGTTTTTTCGACGGATTTTGCAGAACGTCGTGCCAACATTGAATGTCGGCCCGTTCGGAAAACGGAGGTACCGTCAGTCGATCGAGTTTTTCACCAATTTCCACTCAAAATTTGAAATGCCAATCTACATGAAAGTTGTGTCCCTCAACAAGATGGACAACTTTCATAAAGGTAGATTTTGAAGTGTTTAGGTGAATTTTGGAGAACGCGGCAAAAGTTCCGGACGACATTCGCTGACGTCAACGGTTAAGCCGGTTTTGACCGTGTCTTTGGCCACGGGTCCATCATGGGTGTGTGTAGGCTTGGTCAAGGGGTTCATGAGGGTTCATTGGCGAGGTTTTCGAGGTGATGACCCAGGTTGACCTAGGTTTGACCGGTGTTTGACCGATTTGACTCGGCTGATTCGGCCATTAACATTAATGACGGTAATTAAAAACCTGGGGCGTCACAAAGCGTGCCTTCAAATCCTTCGAAGGCAACTAGAGGGCGGAAAGGAAAGAGGGCTGGTGTTCATGTATCCCCTTCTAAGGTCAAGGTAAAGAGGGAAAAGAGGGCTAGTTGTTGGAAGTATTTCAAGCAGATAAAGGTTCCATCTGAGAAGGAGTTTGGTGTTATGGTGTCAAAGGCTAAGTGCAGATTTTGTCATAAGAGTTATGTATACCAACAAGGGGGTGCAACTTCACAACTGAACCGTCATCTGGCTAAGTGCTCACAGTTTCAGAACAAGCTTGATAAGGCTAAACGACAAGCCATTAAAGGTACTTTAAATTTTGTTGCAGATGATGGCTGTCTTGTTGTTAATCCTAGTGAATATGACCATGAACACACTAGAAAATTGATTGCAAAGATGATTATTGTCCATGATTATTCTTTTAGGATAGTTGAGCATAAATGGTTTAATATCTTGATGAAATGGATGAATAGCAACTATGAAAGTATTGGTAGAAAGACTATTAAAAATGAGTGCATGAAAGTTTATGAATCTGAGAAAGAGCAGCTGAAGAAGAGTCTTAGAGAGGCTGAATCAATAAGTTTGACTACTGATTTGTGGACATCAAATCAAAATGTTCAGTACATGTGTTTGGTGGCACATTACATAGATAGTGAATGGAATTTGCAATGTCGTGTTCTTAACTTTATTGAGTTAGATCCTCCCCACACTGGTTCGGTGATAGCTCATGCTGTTTTTGAGTGCTTGGTGGAATGGAAAATAGAAGATAAGGTTATGTCAATCACTCTTGATAATGCTTCAAACAATGATGTTGCTACTACAAATTTGTCAGCCAAGTTGCTTGCTAGAAAGAATGGCCTGTTTGATCCCATATATTTTCATGTTCGTTGTGCTGCTCATATAGTCAATTTGGTTGTCAATGATGGTCTAGAACCTGTGGAACCACTCATAAGTGATCTAAGGAATTCTGTGAAATATTTCAAGAGGTCTCCAAGTCGTCTATACAAATTTTTTGAGGTTTGCAATGATTATGCTATTAAAGTTGGAAAATGTTTATCTCTTGATGTTAAGACAAGGTGGAACTCAACATATAAAATGCTTGACACTTGCATTCAGTATAGGTCTGCAATTGGTTATTATGCTCAAGTGGACCAGAACTATGTGTGGAAACCTACAGATTCTTTATGGGACATGTGTGGGAAGATTAGACCAATCTAGGAGAGATGGCTGGAGCTACCACTGCATTTTCAGGTTCAGTTTACCCTATTGTTAATGTCTTCTACCCTTACCTTTTGAAAGTCAAGCTTGCATTCTTGAATGCAAAAAATTCTGAGGACCCATATTTGAAGAAAATGGGTGCTGCAATGTTGGAAAAGTTCAATAAATATTGGGAAGAGAAGAACAATATAATGGTTATTGCTACAATCCTTGACCCTAGGTTCAAAATGAGATATATTGAGTTCTATTTTAAAATGCTTTATGACTCCTCAGGGTGTCAACAAGAGGTTGCTGATGTAAAGAATGAGTTAGAAGAGCTGTACAAGAAGCATGAGTCAGGCCTACGCCGGAAAATGGGTGGCAGTAGCAGCTCATCAACCACTCAATCGGCCTCATCATCAAAGCAAACAACCAGCTCAATGGCTTGTTTTGTTTCAAGAGAATTTGAGTCATTTCTAGAGTCTAGTGCTTCAGAAACTTCAAAAATCTGAATTGCTTATCTACCTGGACGAAGCAAACCATCCTTTAAATGATAAGAATTTCAACTTACTTCATTATTGGAAGGTGAATGCTCTCAGATTTCCTATTGTGTCCACTATGGCAAAGAAGTTCTTAGTTGTACCATCTAGCAGCGTATCATCTGAGTCGACATTCAGTTGTGGAGGTAGAGTTCTTGATGACTATAGGAGCTCTTTAAAGCCAGCGACGGTTCAAGCACTAGTCTCTGCATCTAGTTGGATACGAGGTTCTAAAAGTCCTCCTATTATTCTGGTATGTGATTTTTAGTCTATTTTGCAACTTTAATTCTCCCCAATTTTGTGTATATAAATATGTAATGCTTAATTCCTTCTGTTGGTACAGGGAGAATATGAAGATGGTGACATTGAGGCCGTGGAGCTTCCCAGCAGTGTGGTGGAGAGCAACTAGTGAGGCCGTGGACACTCATCATGGAGCTGTTCATCTGTTGGCTATGCCTTGTGGCTGCTTTATTATATTAATATATATTACCTGATGAGTGTAGCACTGAAGGAGTTGCTCATTTATTTTGCTTCGTTCATGAACTCTATATGGATGAATCAGTGGTGTATTGGTGTGTAAACTACATGCGTATGCTTATTAAGTCTCATCGTCAATCGTCATGGCTGGGCAAAAATTCTGGAATTGTGGATCAAGCAATCCCTGCATTATGCCATTATATTCTCCATTGTTAAATTTATAGAAAACTTTGTAATCTCTGCATTATATTCTGGAATTTCTTTTATGATAAAAAATTATGTATTTATATGTTTTGGCTCGCGAGCCAAAACGAGCTGCTCGAGCTACTAAGCGAGCCGAGCCGAGCTGCACTTCTAGCTCGTTAGTCAATCGAGCTGAGCCGAGCCAATGTGTTTGTCGGGGACAACCCTTAGGGTCCCCTAAAACAACCGGGGGAACCCTGCTTAAAACCTGCAAAAAACCAAAACGAAACACCTCTCACTTAAGCACACGCACAGGGCATGACCCACACTGCGGTGGCCACCGCGGCCCACCGGAGTGGCCCAGTCAAAGGCTCCCTCGAGCAGGTTCCGCCTCGCTCGAGGGTCACGCCTCCCTCGAGCGGGCTCCACCTCGCTAGAGGGCACATCTCCGCCTTGCTCGAGGCCCCCTCATTAGCACACCTGCTCCTGCACGCGGGTACGGACATTTAATGCTCTGACACGGCAGAGCCGCGCCATCATGCGCCTGGGAATCACGCCCCGGTGCTGTTCCGCCAACTCCCTAGGGGGAACCCATCCCCGCCACGGTGGGGGACTGTGCGACATGGCCAGTGTCAGCTCCGTGGCACTATGCCGCCCACTCCCCGTACGGCCAACGCGCCGCGCCCCTCGAAGGGGGCCGGCCACACCCTCGAACCGCTTTCTCGTGAATCCGCAGGGTCAAACCATGACGTTAGGCGGCGGGACGCCATCCCCACCACCGTTGGTCTCGTGCGGCCGCCCCCGTGCCTCGCAGCCTCCACGCCGGCACCGCTACGACAACTCCGGCGCTGTTGAGCACGCGGGGACGAGACGCCGCCACGCCTGCCACTGTACCCCGTACGGATCACCGTCAACAACTTCCTCGAGCCCATTTGAGGATGCCACGGCCAACCACTACGCCTTCACCCTCGAAGCCGCCCCTGTTCTAGTATGGGACACGCCGCAACGACAAGACCGTAGCGAGGACCGTCAGGACGGCCGCCAACTCCGCGGCGCTGCACGCCATACTTCCCCATGTAGCTAAACAGTGCGGCATGCCTGTAACTCACCCTCTCCTCGGTCTATAAAAGGAAGGTGAACCCCCTCGCCGCAGGGGACACGAGGAGATAGAAAAACAACTCACACACGCTCCATCTCCCACGGTATTGGCACTCACTTCAATCACTCCGCTTGGGACTTGGAGGCCACGCCTCCTCTCCCCGCCTTGCTTGTAGCCGCCCCACTACGAGCACCCCGTGCAAAGCAATATAGTGCCTCGAGCACACCTCTGCTGGACGTACGGCCCCGGCCGGAACCAGGATAAACCAAGTGTCGTTAGTTGCTTAGCACCGACCATCGAGGGACAACCATGGCGCTTACTACTAGTTAGTGTCGGGACTACATTCCGCACCGACAGTTGGCGCCCACCGTGGGGCAAGCGAGCGCTGAAGGTCAACCCGTCATCCGCTCCCTCAATGGTGATTCGCACCGAGTATCGCGGTACGCGTTACTCCATGGGCAGCTCGGATCCCCTCCCCCGCCGTGTTCGAAATTCGGTTCGGGGCCCCGAACTTTCGTGGCTACGGGGAACGGCTACTCGATGCGCCTCACCAACCGTGAGGAACTTCGCGTGCGGCGCCAATTTGGGTCCGCCCCGGCCGCCACCGCACGCGCCGCCGCGACGCCAACGCCCGCCAAGCACGGACACCGCGGGCCCATCGGCGTCACGGCGCCGCCGCCGCTCGCGCCCGCGCTCGCGCCGGCGCGGTCCGAGCGACGGCATGCCGAGCGCGTCGCCTCCCAACGAGGCGCACCCGTCGGCACAATGACGACGCCGCCCCGGCGGGGAGCGCTCGGTCTCCGGACCGCGCTTCCCCATTGGTCTGCGCGGCGCTACGGCGTCCTACGCCGCCAACGCCAACGTCAGCGCCACGATGCGTAGGGTTCCCCCTGGCCGCCACGTCTTGGTTGCCAGGGACCCTAGCGCCTCTGCTGGCGACGAGTCATCCCTAGGCTCTCTCGACGCGCTGCCACCCGCCACCTCGCATGGGTATGCGGAGTGGGACTTCTCTGGCGTGCCGGACCCAGTGATGTTCAGGCGGTTCCTCGACGCCACTGACTACTGGTTCGGCTACTACGACGACTCTAGCGCGGGGAGCTACGATCCCGCACGGGAGTGCCGCGTCGTTATCGCCAACGACCCGCAAACGCCACCGCGCAACGGCGCCGGCGACGGGAGCTTCCTCCCCGCCTTGGGGACCGGGTCGCGCCCCGGCCGCGGGCGCGAGCGCCCCTCCTCCCTCACCACCGACAGGAGCCGATATCAACGCGCAGCTGGCCCAAGCGCGTGAGCTCGAGGCCAAGCTGACGGAAGAGTACCGCACCGTGCGGTTGCTCCGTGCCTCTATGGCGGGGGAAGCCTCCGCGCGCGGCGAACGTGCGCGTGAACTGGGCAGGCAAGCCCGCGACCGCATCAACACCGACTTCAATGTCGACAACCCGGATACACCCCCGCGAGCGAGCCAAAAGCTCATCGCCGCTGCGACACTACTGCGGGCCATGCCTGCGCCCTCGACACCCGAGGCGCGGAACCTACACCGCGAGGCGCAGGCGCTCATCGAGCAAGCGGCCGTCCAGCAGGCCGAGAGCTCGGCGTCCTGCATCCGCCAGCAGGGGAGCGCACAGAATGATGGGGGCGCGCAAGGTGTCGAGCCCTCGGTCCACGCGGGTGGTGCGGCCGAGCCCCCCGCCAACCCGGGGCGCACGCCGGCAAAGGAGCGGCTCCTCGACATGTGCGGGCAGGCGCGAGACGACGACGCCCGCAATGTCATCAACACTCGGCGGACGAGCAAAGCGAAGGCGCGGGCGGCGGCAGGCTACCACCCTCGACGGGGTGGACGCTACGATAGCGATGAGGACTGCTCGCCAACACCGGAGCCCTCGGGAACCCGTGTGTTCAGCCAGGAGATCCGCACGGCGGCCTTTCCCCAACGCTTCCGCCAACCAACGACGATCGTCGAGTACAACGGGGAGACGGACCCCTGAGTGTGGCTCAACGACTATCGCCTAGCGTGTCAGCTGGGCGGAGCCACCAGTGACGAGGTCATCATCCGCAACCTCCCCCTGCACCTCGCCGACTCGGCGCGGACGTGGCTCGAGCACCTGCCGGCCAGCCAGATTCACAACTGGGACGACCTAGTCCGCACGTTCGTGGGAAATTTCCAGGGCACGTACGTGCACCCTGGGAACTCCTGGGACCTGCGCTCTTGCACCCAGAAGCCCGGCGAGTCGCTCCGGGACTTCATACGACGCTTCTCCAAGCGCTGTACTGAGCTCCCGAGCGTGGCGCAGTCTGAGATCGTGCACGCCTTCCTCGAGGGCACCACATGCCGGGACCTCGTGTGCGAGTTGGGGCACAGCCCGTCGGTCGACTCGAACGAACTATTCGACATCGCCACCAGCTTTGCCTCAGGCGAAGAGGCGGTGGGGCGATCTTCGACGGCAAGAAGGGCAAGTGCACGGACGACGTGCCCGCGGAGGGTAGCAAGTCCAAGGAGCTCCACCAGAAGAACAAGCGGGGCAAGAAGGGGAAGAAGCCGTGCCGCGAGGCACGCGAGCAGGGACGCGACGGCAACGACGCCGAGGCCCTTGCTATTGACCCGGCTTGACGGGGCCCTCGACCGGCCCCTCGAGGTCCGGGAGTCTACGACGACATGCTGAAAAAGCCATGTCCCTACCACAAGACACCAGTCAACCACACCCTCGAGCAAAGGCGACATGCTCAAGTGGTTCTATGGCCGCGCCGCCGCGAAGGACGACGAGACCAAGAAGGATGGGGGTGATGGCGACGCTGGCGGCTTCCCCGCTCTGGAAAACGTTTTCCTCATCTTCGGGGGTGGGGGGGCGACCGTCGACATGTCAAGCCACCAGCGCAAGCGGGAGCGGCACGAGGTTCTCGCCGCGGAGAAGGCACCTCCCTCCTTTCTTGACCGGCCGGAGGATGCCATCACTTTCGGCCCGTGAGCATCACCCGAACCGCATCCCCAATCCGGGCCAATACTCGCTGGTGGTCGACCCGGTCATCGGGAACGAGCGGTTCTCGAAGGTCTTGATGGACGGAGGCAGCAGCCTCAACATCCTATATGCGCACACGCTGCGCCTGTTGGGGATCGGGTTGGACCAGCTGCGGCCCAGCACGATGCCGTTCCATGGCGTAGCACCGGGCAAGCGCGTTCAGCCCCTCGGGCAGATCGACCTGCCCGTCTGGTTCGGCACGCCGGGCAACTACCGCAAGGAGACGCTCACCTTCGAGGTGGTGGGGTTTAGGGGCGCATACCACGCCATATTTGGGCGGCCCTGCTACGCCAAGTTCATGGCAGTCCCCAACTACACCTACCTCAAGATGAAGATGCCGGGGCCCAACGGCGTCATCACCGTGGGCTCATCCATCGAGCACGCCTTCGACTGCGACGTCGAATGCGTGGAACACGCCGAGGCCCTAGCGCTGGACGAAGCGCTGGTGGCCAACATAAAGAAGGTGGTCAACGAGGACCTCAGCTCCACCGCCAAGCACGCCGGCAGCTTCGAGGCTGCTGAGCAGACCAAGGAAGTGCCCCTCGACCCTGCTGCCCCCGAGGGCAAGGCGTTGAGGGCCGGGCCTACCCTCGACCCGAAATAGGAAGTGGTGCTCGTCGACTTTCTCCGTGCCAACGCCGACATCTTCGCGTGGAGCCCCTCGGACATGCCGGGCATCCCGAGGGAGGTCGCCGAGCACTCCCTTGAGATCCTACCTCACTCCCGCGCCGTGCGGCAGCCCGCTCCGCCGCTTCGACGAGGAGCAACGGCGGGCGATCGGGAGCGGAGCCGCGAAGCTCCTCGAGGCCGGGTTCATCAAGAAAGTGTTCCACCCTACGTGGCTAGCCAATCCCGTACTAGTAAAGAAAAAGAATGGGAAGTGGCGGATGTGTGTAGACTACACTAGTCTCAATAAAGCATGTCCAAAAGTTCCTTTTCCTTTGCCACGTATCGATCAAATTGTTGATTCGACCGCCGGGTGTGAACTACTATGTTTCCTTGACGCCTATTCCGGGTACCACCAAATCAAAATGAAGGAGTCCGACCAGCTCGTGATCTCATTCATCACGCCGTTCGGGATGTATTGCTATGTCACGATGCCGTTCGGCCTCTGAAACGCGGGTGCGAAATACCAGCGGTGCATGCAGCACGTTTTCGGAGACCACATTAGGCGAACCGTTGAGGCGTACGTGGACGACATAGTCGTGAAAACCAGGAAGGCGGACGACCTGGTTAACGACCTCAGCATCGCGTTCGGCTGCCTACGGGCCAACGGGGTAAAATTGAACCCCGAAAAATGTGTCTTTGGCGTGCCGCGGGGCATGCTTCTAGGATACATCGTCTCCCAGTGAGGCATCGAGGCCAACCCCGAAAAGGTTGCGGCCCTCGAGCGAATGGGTCCGATTCGAGACCTCAAAGGGGTGCAAAGGGTGCTGGGGTGCCTCGCCGCCTTGAGCCGCTTCATCTCGCGGCTCGGTGAAAAGGGCCTGCCCCTCTATCGACTCCTCAAGAAGCACGAGCGCTTCTCATGGACCGCCGAGGCCCAGGAGGCGCTTGACAAGCTGAAGGCGTCCCTGACCCACGCCCCAATTCTCACACCGCCGCAAGACGGGGAGCCTCTGTACCTCTACGTGGCTGCGACTACCCAGGTGGTCAGCGCCGTGATCGTGGTGGAGCGCACGGAGGAAGGACACACCTTGCCGGTTCAGCGGCCAGTGTACTACATCAGCGAGGTCTTGTCCGACACCAACAAGTCCAGAAGCTGCTCTACGTAGTGGTCCTCGCACGGCGCAAGCTTCGCCACTACTTCGAGGCCCATCCTGTCACGGTGGTTTCCTCCTTTCCATTAGGGGAGATCATCCGCAGGTTCGGACGCGGCAGCGTGATCGCCAAGTGGTCGGTGGAGCCGATGGGCGAGACACTCGCCTACGCCCGCGCAAGGCCATCAAGTCCCAAATCTTGGCGGACTTCGTCGCCGAGTGGACGGGACACGCAATTGTCGCCGCCACGGATCCGGGCGGAATGTCGGACTCGTACTTCGACGGCTCGCTGATGAAGACGAGGGCGGGCGCGGGCCTCGCTCTTCGTCTCGCCCCTCGGGGAGCACATGCGGTACGCTGTGCGCCTTCACTTCCCCGCGTCGAACAACATGGCCGAGTACGAGGCCCCGCTCGTGCGGCCTCAAAATCGCCATCGAGATAGGCGTCAAGCGCCTCGACGTGCGGGGGGGACTCGCGGCTCGTGATCGACCGGGTCATGAAGAACGCGAGTCGCCACGACGACAAGATGGAGGCGTACCGCAAAGCCGTGCGGGCCCTCGAGGACAAGTTCTACGCGCATCGAGCTCAATCACGTGCCCCGCCGCACAACGAGGAGGCGGACGAACTCGCCAAGATCGCGTCGGGGCGGGTTGCCGTCCCCCCCGAACGTCTTTGCTCGGGACGTCGCTCAACCGTCCGTCACCCTCGAACCGCACCCCTCGAACCACGCGGAACCCTCGGGGGCTCCCTCGAATCCGGCCGAGCGCGAGCCCATGGGCCGACCCCCGGGGCCCACCCGGCCCCGGCTCGTGGCCTCGCTTCGCCCCTGTTGCTTCTCGCGTCTTCTAGATGCTCTCCCCTTTTGCATGTGGGCCCTTAACGTCGGTTTCTCTCCGAATTGGACTCAACTCCTTGTCTTGCAAGATTCAAAGACTTTTCCGGTTCGGTCCTCGCAGTTTATCATCTTCTTGGGCTTGGTCCTTGGGCTCTTGGAGTCATGTTCACTTCATTGCTTGACTTGTATCGGCTTCAAGGTCTTGTCATGAGGTGCTTAATGAACTTATCTCGGAAGTCTTGCTTTCAACGTTAAAACCCTGCGTAAACACTTAACTCCAAAACCGACATGCACAAGTGAACTTGTTATACCATGGGGGTTAGTACCAATGGATAAGATACAAAAGTCATGCCAACACTGAAGGTAAACTCATGGCTAGGTTGACGGATTTTCACCGTCAACAGACACCAACCAGCGAGCCCGCGAGGACTCACTGGACCAGCTGGACGAAGCACGCCTCGTGGCCCTAATGCACTCCGCAAGATACCAGCAGTCTCTAAGGCGCTACCAAGCTCGAAAGGTGCGCCGGCGGGACTTCAGCGAAGGGGATTTGGTCCTAAGGCTGCGCCAAGACAACCGAGGACGCCACAAGCTATCACCTCCGTGTGAGGGACCCTACATCATGGTGAAGGTGCTCAAGCCGTGCACATACAAGCTAGCCAACGAGGACGGCGAAGAACTCACCAACGCTTGGAACATCCAGCAGCTACGTCGCTTCTACCCTTAGCTAGGATTTCCAAGTCTTTTGTTGTAAAATACATGCCCAACACCCCAGTTGGCAACGGAATGTAAATAACAACAATTCAATAAAGTCAAAGGGCAACTCGGCTTTCCGCTGAAACCCAAGTCACCCTCGGGGGCTACTACGCAAAATGGTCCCATTTTTTCGCAAAAATCTAACTTGTGAACGCGCCAAGTACGTTTCAACCGAAGTCTCGAGCGAATCAAGGCGTGGCGCGGGTAGTCATGCGGGAAGGACGCGCGAGTCAGAGATAGCCTACGCCTCCGCGAGGATACGACCCTTCTCTCTTGCCTCCGGCCCAGCGGATTGCCCACGAAATCGAACTCTCCCAACCTAAAACTCGCTCGAGCAAAGGGAAAAAACAGAAAGGCGCGACAAATAAAAGACAACACCTGAATTTACAAGTATTCGAACAACTCCATAAGTTTTACTTGTTTATTTACATGGCCGTAAGGCCCAGATACGACATCTAAACAAAAATAGGCCTAGTGCCCGCAAGTTTTCGGGCCCGAGGCTCGTCACCGCCGGCGGCGTCCGGAACAGGAACTCCGAGAACGCCTCGGAGAGCGCCTCCGCGCGGCGTCGGCGGCAAGTGCGTCCGCTCCGCTCCATGGCCGCCTTGTCCTCGACGCCTTCCGGACGACGTAGCCCGACGCCACGGCCTCGAGGTTCACCTCGTAGTGGGAACGCACCACGCTGAGGGCCTTCTGGACACCCAGGTGAAGCGCGCGGTGCATGCGCCCGCAGACAAGCCCGCCGAGGGTGCGCGGTGGGCGGCCAACGAGCTTCGGCTTGCGCCTCGCCCTCTTCGACGGCCCGGCGGTCTCGAGGGCTGCGACACGCAGCTCCACCCGGCTCTGCTCGGAGGAGTTGTAGGCGGCCCGCCGGCGTCTCGGCCCGATTGGTCGCGTGCCCCAACGCGGTGCGCAGGCCTGAACGTCACAAGCAAAAGAAATCAGAAGGGGAACGAACCCCCGAAGGAAAGATCAGCAAAACAAAAAACGAAGCGACGACTTACCTTCAACCTGCTTCTTCTCCACCTCGAGAGCGCAGCGCTCGGCCTCGACCGCCTACTGTAGGTTGACGACCGTGGTGCCCTGCTCCTCGAGGGACCGTTGTTGGTCCGCGTGCGAGATGCTGAGGGCTATTAGCTCCCCGTCGAGCCTTGAAACGTCGGCGTCTCGCTCCTCCAACGACTTTTGCGCCGTCTCGCGAGCGGTGCGCTCCCGCTCGAGCGCCGACCGGGCATCAGCAAGGGCGGCCGCTCCTCGCTAGAGGGCGGCCCTCGGCCTCCGGCGGCGCGCGGCGCGCTCCGCCCAAAGGCGTTCCTCCTCCGCCGTCGCGAGCGCGGCGACCTTGGCATCGAGGGCGGCCTTCAACTCGTCGGCCTCCTTGTCCTTCCTCGCTCGGCTTCCCGCGCCCTCTCCCTCGGCTCGGCTCTCGCCGGGACTACGCCTCCGGAGCCATGTGCGGATTTCCCGGTTCTCGGCCCGGACGGTCCCCACCTCCGTCTCCCAGTCGGATGCCACGGTGCGCACCTTCTCCAGATCTCCCCGCGCCTGCTGCAGCGCCTCATCCCGATCGATGAGGGCTGTGCAGATCTGCTCGATGGTGGGGGGCGCGCCACGGCCTGCCCCTCATGCTCCAAGAGTTGGTCGCGCAGGGCCTCCGCCCGGTACGACAGCCAGCCGTCTTGGGTCCTCAAGGCCTCCGCGAGCGCGTCGAAGGCGTCACGCTGTTCTAGGAGCTGGCGAAGCTCGGCACTCATCTGGTCGAAGGCGGCGTACTTGTCGCGGGCGCGGTGCTCGAGCTCCTGCCGCCAACAGACCAGAACCAGTAAGCACCGCGCCGTGAGGAACAAGCATGGAAACGACGAAGTCGAAGAAAAAGGCAACAACGCCTTACCTGGAAAACACGCCACGTCGGGCCGCCGTGGATCCGCAGCGCCTCGTTCAACGCTCGGTTGAGCGAGGCGCCGTGATCGCGGAGCTCCTCCCACAACTGCTGCTCCTCCTGGGCGTCAGCGAAGGCGGGCGGCTCGTCGACGCATCCCTCTTGCGAAGCAGGGGCGCCGGCGTGGGAAGAGGAAGCCTCGGCGTCGTGCCCCCGCCCCCCGGCCACCATGTGGCTGTCCCAACGTCTAACGAGCACCCCCGCCGGGGGCTCCGGGGATGGCGTGGGCAGGCTCGCCCACTGGTCCCACCCGGGTGGCAGGACGTCGTCGTCTGGGATTTCCACTGCCATCGCCTGGGAGCTGCGGGCGACGGCGGGCTCTCGCCGCGCCTCCATGACCACTTCGGCCGCGCCTCCGTGGCCGCGGACTCTGGCGCGGTGCCGTGGCCGCCGCCTCCGGCCGCGTCTCGGCGGCCGCGGGCGCCGGGACGGCTCTCCACGGCGGACGCTGCCGCAATGCCACTACAACCGCGCGCGCCGGCCGTGCCTCCGCCTCCGTCCGCGCTTCCGCCGCGGCCGTCACTTCCGCGTCTCCACCACGGTCGGCGCCGCGCCGCTCCGCGAGCAACCGTCGCGCCGTGGCCCGGCGGGCGAGACAACCGGCGTGGCCTCGAGGCCTCGGTCGCGTCTCGCGAGCTCTCGCTCTCCGCCGCCGCCGCGCGCCGCCCCGCCCGCGCGCGCCCTTGACGAACGCCGCCGGTTGGGATGGACGCATCCGCCCTCGGCACCTTGGCCGTGCGACGGGAGGCACGGTTGGCGCGCCGCCCCCGGACACGGAAACAAACCGTCGGTTCCCGCCTAACGGGCACGCGACCCCTCGAAGGACGATTCCTAACCTCGATGAGGAGAAGGCGTGCTTCCTCTTCCTCGAGGCCCCCGCCGACGTTGCGGATGCGGCCGCCGCGCCGCCGCCGCACCTCCGCCCATCTCGCCCGCGCGCGCGGACCCGCCGCGCGCGCGCGTCTCCCGCCGCGCGCGCGGACGCCTCCGAGGCGCGTGCCGGCGCCTCCGCGCCCGCGCCGCCCCTCGTCGGCCGACGCGCGCGCGGGCGCGCCCGCGCCCGCCCCCGTGTGATGCTACTCCGCCACCGGGAGCCGCCTCCCGGTGGACGGGGGTGCAGGCTCCCACCCGTCGGGGGAGGACCTCGCTCCCTAACCTCTTCCTCCTCTTCCTCCTCCTCCTCGTCCGATGACGAGTACTCCTCGGTCCCCCGCGAGGAGAGCCTCGCTGCTCGCGCGCCGAACTCCCTCGCTCCCTCCGCTCGCGACGCTCCCGGTGTCGCGTGGCACGCTCCCTCCTCGCGGGCCACCTCGCTCCCGCTCTCGCCGCCGCGCCGCGCGCGGGAGCGCGCGGGAGCGGGGGGTAGGCGGCTCGGACTTCGCAGCGCTCACCCTCACCATCTGCAGGAGTCGGGCAAAGCGTTAAAACGCGTCAACAACTCGAAAAACTGGCTAAACTGGAAATGAAATCAAGAACTCCGCTCACCAATTGGCCAGTGGAGAGCATCTCGAGCGCCCACAGGGCCATGTCGTCGCAGCGCCCCGACTTGGGGTCGATGGCGCGCCACGCCCGGGTGGCCGCAAACGCCAGCGGGAAGGGGTCCGGCAGCAGCCGCAGCCTCGCCAACGCGACGGGGTCCGCAATCTCGGTCATCTCGTAGATGCGGAGCGGCCTCTCCATCAAGGGGACGACCCGTCGATGGTGGAGGTTGGCAAGGACAACCCCCGCGCCGCCCCCGCGGCCCGCCGGCTCCTTCAGCGCGGCCACGAGCGAATCCGCCCACGCCGGTGCCGGGGCGGGGACACCCCGTGGTACCGGGGAAGTGGCCCTCTCCCGAGCACCTTGCGGTGTAGGGGGGAGGCCGGGCTCGGCGTTGCGGAGGTAGAACCATCCTCGCTCCCAATCCGCGTTGTTGGTGGTCATCGTGCTGGGGATGTACTCCTCCTTGCGTTGAGTCCGCACGGTGAGCGACATGCCGCCGGCGCGTGTCACTTGGCGGGTCCTCGGCTCCGACGTCGGCAGCGTGTGCAGCTCCGTGCGGAAGAGATGGATCCAGAGATCCCAGTTCACAGGGATCCCTAGGAAGCCCTCGCAGACGCCGACGAACGTGGCCGCCTGCGAAATTGCGTTCGGCGCGAAGTTATGAAGCTCCATGCCGTAGTGGTAGCAGAGGGCCCGCATGAAGCGGCTCGCCGGCGCCGTGAAGCCGCGCTCATGGAAGCGGATGAAGCTAACCGCATAGCCGTACGGAGGATTGTGCTCCCTCTCCGACGGCACGATCCACTCAGCCGGTTGCCCGTCCTCGTTCGTCGCTAGCTGGCCGCCGCCACCACCGGCCCGGGCCGCCGGTGTCGCCGTCGAGCGCTCCCACGCCGGCGGGTCGATGATGACGAGAGGCTGCTGGGGAGCCATGCGAGCAGGTGGGGGAGCGGAGAACTAGAAGCAAGAAGAGCTCTGAGGGCATAGGTGCAATGGCGAGAGTGGCTCGGGGGCTAGAGCGCAAGAAGCAAGAACGGCAAACGCTAAGCGCAAAGGTAAAAACCGTCCCTTCCCCGCCTATCGGATTTATAGGCCGCAAGGCGTGCTCTCCGGAGCTTACGCCCCGCGCGCATTAACTGCAGGTGAAAAATTCCCTCACTGATGAACGGGGCCCACCACGACCGCGGCGGCCACGTAACCGCACGCGCGCCATCATCCCGGCGCGGTAGCCGGAGGGCCGTGGCGGGCGGTCACGTCCGCCCGCCCACTCCGCCCACTACGCACGCGGCCGCGGCGCCTGAAAAGGCGCGCCCGCGGCGCGAGACTACAGCCGCGACTGCGAGCATTAAATGGCCCTGTCCCTTACCAAGTAAGGAAGACCCTCGAGCGGCCCGAGCCCCTGGCTCAAATAAATGCGACCCTCGAAGGGTGCGAACACCGACCAGTGGCCTCGAAGCCCGTTTGAAATAAACGGGCGCCACAGGTGCCCTCGACTTACGGAAACTACTGATCAGCGGTTCGAGGGCTGGCACGACCAAGAACCCTCGAAACCTGCAGATGCGAAAAGACGGGAGCACTTAGCTGCTACCCCGCACGGCCCTACTGATCAGAGGTTCGAAGACTGACCCTCGATGGGTTCGAACAGGCGCCCCAGATCACCGGAGTCAGGGACGACGAGGGCACGTGCACTCGAGCCTTTCCTCGAGCCCACCGGCTCGAGGGTGCCCCACATGTCGTGTTCGAGAGCCGGCGAGGGCGCCTAGCCCGGGGGATCCCACCGACGAGAGAGCTTCCGCGCCCTCGGTCCCTAGCGAATGGGACCGAGCCCCACCTAGCAAACCCGTCCGAGCGCTTTAATGGACGAGTCCCCGGACCACGCAGCCTACCCTTATCCAATGGGGCATGGGCGTCCACTTGAACCACCCGCTAACAGCTCGATGAGGAATCCGCAATCCGCGACCCGATCGATGGGGGTTGCGGAAACCTCACCCTCCGTCCCGCGGAGGGACGGCGAGGGCGCGTTTAAAAACAAGACGAAGAGCTCACCCCAATCGCCTCGAATGGGCCCAGGCTCGGGGGCTCAACTTGCGGCTACACCTCCTGGGATGCACCGGCCGCGAATAGTGCCAGTTGCGCGTGCGTCACCGAAGCCGGCTGAAACATTGCCGACGCTGGTTGAAACATGTACCACACCCGCTGACCAGATTCCGCGGTAAAACCCCTGCGCAGAGCACCCACGCTCCGCGCAGGCCGGGGCTAGACCCGCGGGTCCGCTGACACGGCCCCACGGAAAGCGTTCGCAACCAGGGGGAAGGACGTCCTATCAGTAGGCTTCAGCATCTGCGGGAGCCTGACCGGCATACCCAGAGATGCTCGGGGGCTACTGTCGGGGATAGCCCTGAGGGTCCCCTAAAACAACCGGGGGAACCCTGCTTAAAACCTGCAAAAAACCAAAACGAAACACCTCTCACTTAAGCGCACGCACAGGGCACGGCCCACACTGCGGTGGCCCCGCGGCCCACCGGAGTGGCCCAATCAAAGGCTCCCTCGAGCAGGTTCCGCCTCGCTCGAGGGCTCACGCCTCCCTCGAGCGGGCTCTGCCTCGCTCGAGGGTTCACGTCTCCCTCGAGCGGGTTCCGCCTCGCTCGAGGGCTCACGCCTCCCTCGAGCGGGTTCCGCCTCGCTCGAGGGTTCACATCTCCCTTGAGCGGGCTCGCCTCGCTCGAGGGCTCACGTCTCCCTTGAGCGAGGCTCGCCTCGCTCGAGGGCTCACGCCTCCCTCGAGCGGGCTCGCCTCGCTAGAGGGCACATCTCCGCCTCGCTCGAGGCCCCCTCACGAGCACACCTGCTCCCGCACGCGGGTACGGACATTTAATGCTCTGACACGGCAGAGCCGCGCCATCATGCGCCTGGGAATCACGCCCCGGCGCTGTTCCGCCAACTCCCTAGGGGGAACCCATCCCCGCCACTGTGGGGGACTGTGCGACATGGCCAGTGTCAGCTCCGTGGCACTGTGCCGCCCACTCCCGTACGGCTAACGCGCCGCGCCCTCGAAGGGGGGCCGGCCACACCCTCGAACCGCTTTCTCGTGAATCTGCAGGGTCAAACCATGACGTTAGGCCGGCGGGACGCCATCCCCGCCACTGTTGGTCCTGTGCGGCCGCCCCCGTGCCTGCAGCTCCACGCCGGGCACTGCTACAACAACTCCGGCGCTGTTGAGCACGCGGGGACGAGACGCCGCCACGCCTGCCACTGTACCCCGTACGGATCATCGTCAACAACTTCCTCGAGCCCGTTTGAGGACGCCACGGCCAACCACTACGCCTTCACCCTCGAAGCCACCCTTGTTCCAGTACGTGACACGCCGCAACGACAAGACCGTAGCGAGGACCGTCAGGACGGCCGCCAACTCCGCGGCGCTGCACGCCATACTTCCCCATGTAGCTAAACAGTGCGGCATGCCTGTAACTCACCCTCTCCTCGGTCTATAAAAGGAAGGTGAACCCCCTCGCCGCAGGGGACACGAGGAGATAGAAAAACAACTCACACACACTCCATCTCCCACGGTATTGGCACTCACTTCAATCACTCCGCTTGGGACTTGGAGGCCACGCCTCCTCTCCCGCCTTGCTTGTAGCCGCCCCACTACAGGCACCCCGGTGCAAAGCAATATAGTGCCTCGAGCACACCTCTGCTGGACGTACGGCCCCGGCCGGAACCAGGATAAACCAAGTGTCGTTAGTTGCTTAGCACCGACCATCGAGGGACAGACCATGGCGCTTACTATTAGTTAGTGTCGGGACTACATTCCGCACCGACAGTGTTAACGAGCCGAGCTCTTAACAAGCCGGGCTGGTTCGTTAGCCACCCCTAATTGGGCTGCCAAAACCATGAGACTCTATCTAATGGGTATCTTACTTTGATATATTCAGATGTATTTGTTATCTGTGCAGATATTACATGTTTATGCCCCTTTTTGCTACGTCAACTCATTTCTAGCATGCTATTGTTTTGTAGAACATTTTTCTATATTTTTTTTGTTGACTTATATGTACAGGAACCTCATGCCTAAACTGTACAATGATTGATTTCACAGTAAACAGCACTGCCACCTTGGCGAGCCTTGTTAACTTGTCATGCCTAAAAAAAGAGGGAGTTATCGTGTGTTTTTATTTTTTGAACGAATGGATACAAGATAGTGCATATTTCATTGATAAAGAGGGGATTTGTACACGCCGGCTAGCCGGCTCAAAAACACACCGGCAACTACTCGCGCACAAAAAAAACTCGCTAATCATTTGGCGCTGACAGCGATCCAAATTGAACACTCGCCTTTGATCTTATTTACAATGGAGGGACCCGGCGACTCTTTACGATCAAAAATGTGGTTGTTCCTCTCTTTCCAAACCTCCTAACTCACTAGCAGTGTCAACGAGCGTGAAGCTTTGCGTGGGGTATCTTGTGTGGAGGTGATGTTTTGCCACCATTCGCTTATTGTGGCATTTGCGGGCCATTCTGTGGGGAGCAGTTCAGGGTGCTTGTCTGCCCGATCCATATTGCGACTTGGGTCCAGATTCGACGTGTAAACCTGCATTCGGCTAACATGTGTAGTGTTGTCTCCTGAGTTGTTCTGCAAAGCGGACACACCGAGCAGTGGTCCCAATTTCTTCTAGCCAGTCTGTCTGATGTCCACACGCGATCCTGTATGATGAGCCATGCGAAGAACTTGCACTTTGGTGGAGCCCAAGTCTTCCATATTGAGGACAGTGCAGGTGCAGGCGTATAGTCGCGAAATTGTGCCTTGTAGGCGGATGAAGTCGTGTACTCCCCTTTCAGTGTGAGTGTCCAGGTTATGTTGTCCTCGTGTTGCAATTGTAGGTTCGTTTGCTAAAATAGGGTCCAGAGCGTCACGAATTCTAGTAGATGCGTCGGTGTGAAGCCCGTGTGGTGGTTTAGGTCTCGGATCCGGTTATTGTTTTGAAGTGCCAATGCCACTCATCGTTTCTTCTTTATGGATTTGGCAAAGAGTAATGGTGCAATGTCCTTTGGTCTTTCTCCTTGTAGCCAACTCGAATGCCAAAAGCTTGCTTTGTTGCCATCTCCCAGAGTTATGCGTGTGCACTGTGCAAAGAGTCATCTGTCGTTGTCGTCGTTAGGCACCTTCGTCCCCGCCCATGCTTTGTGCGGACAGGCCCACTCCTGTCACAGCCATCGGAGACGTAAAGCTCGCGCGAATTTCTCTAGGTGAAGTACTCCCGGCCCACCAAGTTCCTTGGGAAGGGTCGTTTTGGTCCATTTCACTTTGCATTTGGTACCTGATATTGCCTTGTCCCCTGCCCAAAGGAGACGCTTGCGGATTTTGTCGAGCTCATGCAACACCTCTTTGGGTGGTTTAATGACGGTCATCAAGTAGACAGGTCGGGAGGAGAGCACCGATTTGGTCAAACAAGCTCGGCCAGCCTGATTTAAGTTCCTGTCATGCCAAGCTGAAAGACGTCAGACCGCTTTGTCTATTAAAGTCGTCTCGGGGTGAGGGGGAGCCCAGTTATCGTGTGTTGATGCGCATAGTAAAGTTCAGGCGATGACATGGCTACACGAGGTTCGAGAGAACTGCTATGTGGACTGGGTGCTCTTATAGGTATGATACTAGCAGCATGCCCGTGCGTTGCTACGGGCAATAAAATATTTACTATCACTTCGATAAAAGATACGCACCGACCAACTAAATATTAGACAAAAACATCATTATATCTATCTATATAATAAAAGTAAAACAAATATATCTTGCTCCCTTACCTTAGAATCGGGTTTACATCTTAACCATAGTACCTTGCCCCCTCTACCTTAGAATCAGGTTTGCATCTCAAGTCCATATCTCTCATTCGCTAATGAAGGAGTTCAAAAAACAGCTCCGGTATTATAGACGCGACGGTGGCAACTATCAAGCTTCTCTTTCTAATCACTACCAAACAAAAATGAATCTGAATGACCGGCACAGTAAAATTTCTATTGCCTGAATTAAAAAGTTAAGTTCCTATAGATGGCAACAATTTTATCCAAAACAAAAATTTATATATAGATAATTGAGACATGTTTGTGTATCCGTTATAAAGAGAACAAATATATCAAAGATTTATGTTTTGAGATCACATCGAAAAAGTGAAAGGAAATAAACCAGGGACAACTCCTTCAATTGTTGCATGTGATTTGATTATTTTATCAAACCAAAGCAACCTAGAAAAAAGAAGTGCCACCTTATCGGTACTTAACATTCATGGCCGAAGCAACATCATTATGGACATTGAACTGAAACATAAAGCTCTCTCTGCACCAACTTTCAATGCACAAATGTCGGTCACCATGACATTATGTAGTTATAGTGAAACTACAACCACCTTTCCCATCATATTTTACAACCAGACTATTGCACACCATGACTTGCTAGTCAATTGCGCTTACCATTCAATCTTACTTAGTCGGTACACTAACGGAGTAAAGGTGTGCCTTTTTAATTGCAACTTCATGTGCCTAATTGAGCACCTTCTGTGCATTGACTTGCACAAATCATTCATAGTCATGAAACATATTAAGAGAATTGTAAAAAAACATGTGGGCATGACTAAACATCCGTAAAACTAAATAAATGGATTATATTGGTAGGTGGATTAGTCTGTATAGATCAATAAATAATGATGGGCATGGCCATCGGATATTACAGTAAAAAAATAATGGAACTGGTAACCAAAGACAGTTGTGCTCTATCAGAGTCGATTAAGCATGATTCATTCATATATTCAAGAAAAAAATATGCATACTCATCATTCCAACCCTTCTGCAACCCTCCTTGTATTCACTTAGTCTCATGTTTTATTGTTCCAATTTTTGGTAGTCGAAAACTTATATACAAGCAAAAATGCTATGCAAACAACATTCTATGGTACAAATCGCCAAATAAAAAATGTATGTAGTCTATGATACTAATTTCCATTGTAATGCTTTGACTGCTATGAAAATAATTGAAACTTCAATTCTTAGACCTTTACTCCCAAACAAACTTGTGGGACAGTAGCCTTTCAAAATTTCAAAAGGCAACATGTATTTTCCTACTTTCGGGTCTTAAATTGAATAATGATGGGGTATAAGCAATACATGTGTGAAAGGTATACGCAGTACATGCAAGAAAAAATTTCAGTTAATGCACACACAAAACCGAAGGGCTAAATCAAACCAATTTCCTCCTCAAACTTCATGGAGTCTTGTCGAAGTGCTTTTCCTTGTTACCAAGGAGATCTAGAAATAAAAAATTAATCCACAATATTCAGACAAAGATGTCGACAAATCAAGCAAAGGTCAAGTAATCTTCTCCTAGATCTAGCAATCCATATGGTAGTAAAAAAAGAAAAGTTGTCTTACCTTGGTTGAGAACAAAACTCTCTAATAAAGAATCTGGCAACTGAATAATGAAATAATAGCATTGGTGGGCACATTCAGCACCGCGGGAGGTCGATTAACACAACTGATATGGATCAGACCGCTGCAGAGGGGTCAAAATATATAGGCAAATCAAACATAAAGGATGGTGTATTTACAAAAGCCAAAAATTCCAATAGAGATTCAATTCAAAACTCAAAAACTTCTTGTACAATCGACAATTGCTAGAAGACGGATATACAAATAGACCATCCGATAGAAAGATTATGAAACCAAAATAGTGCATTCCAGAGGGAAACACAACATACCAGAGAAAACCAAGTTCTTGTGAGCATAATCAAAGATGTCTGACAATTTTGAGTCTCCAGATGAATGTTAGCTAGTTATCCTGGATTGACTACCGATAGTGCTCCATATCTCTCAAGGTATCCGCAAAAGACACACAAATAATGAATGAAAACTTATCTCAAGGTAAAGTCATGCAAAGCACAAAGAACAACGACCAATTCGGTTCGATCACTATCACGGTTAAGTTATATAAAAAATGTAGATTGCATACCCGTGCAAAAGCTTTCTAATTCATCCACCATCTAAGGCGGGGGCGAAGCCGAGACCGGAGAGCATTGAGGTCTTGTGTAAGAGAGAATGGGGTCATCAAAGCTATTGATCGAAGAATACGGTGATTTTCCATTGAAATCTACCAAAATCATCGGGGTCGACTGACCTCAGTGGCAAGCCTGAGCTCCGCCCTTGATCTAAGGAAATATTTCTTATTCTCTTTTGGTTACCTAAGCTTTGTCAGCTTTACTGTTGAATACAAAAAAACAATGTTAAATTGGACAGGGAAACTAAATCCAACAGTAACTCAATTTCTTCTCTGCATGTCTTCATAAATGGGAAAGATTCTAATTTCCAAAGAAACCAAGGTGTGGTTATTTTTTAACTCATTCACAGAGCTAAAAATCCACCACATGGCACCTATCCCTTACATGTGTGGGCAGTGTGGCATAAAAGAGAAAATAAGAAGAGATTGGTGTCCAATCTAATGACAAGCATAGGCACTTATGAATAATCCACTAACCAGAGAAGGAATCGGGGCAGTACATGTATTGGATTGTCAACGTGAGGTTTTCCATTGCCCGCATGATAGAAGCAGCCTCATCCTAAAAGAGCCATTATAGACAAACTGGTTAGGTGAAGCAAAATTAGCAAAAAAAAGGCTTTACATCCCTGAACATAAGTTTTCCATTTTTGCTCTTTATAAGTGTATAATTTAAGGAACATACCGGGACCTCAAGTGCAGATGTTATAATTAATCTCTACTCCTAAAAAGTATGAGAAATGGTGGGAAAAGGGAGGGAATACAAATTATTTTCCAAGCAACAGTGAGACTCATGTTATAATTAATCTATTATCTATTAATTAAGTCAGGACACGCCATTATGATGGAACCAAAATGGTACACTCTACTGTGTCAGTAGTACATAACATGCAAGTTCAGAGCAACAATTATGAAGAGTATTGGTTCCTAGCATAGTAGCAAGGCAATAAGGCAGTGATGTGCTGGATTCATTCAATGAGATTCAAAGCTATCAATGAAATTCAAACAAAAGCATATTTTCTTATAAAAAATATTCAGTACTCAATTAACATGATAACATATTTTTTCAGATCTTATGAGAATTTAAACCACAAGCAATAAATTGATATTGCACCAATAGGGAAGGATAAATCAAATCCTAGTGATAAATCAAATCCATGTCCACAAAATTCATCAAGCTGCAACGATTGCAGATCGCGAGGGGTGGGGATCGTGAGTGGAGACAGACCTGGGAGGTATAAATCGCAAGGGGCGCCGTGGGCATTGCGGGGATCCGGAGGTCGGCGTGGTGGACGGTCTTTGCGGGATCGACGACGTACGGTGGCACACGGGAGCGGTGCGGCGAAGACCGTGGATCGACGGCAACGCCCAGGAGCGGTGCGGCAGTGCTGTGGTGTCGATGGCGGCATGCGGTGAGGCGGCTCGGTGGGGGATGGCGGTGTGTGGAGAGGCGGCTCAGTAGGGAGGGGGCGCGAGGCGGAGGCGGCGTGCAGAGGCAAAAGGCGGAGGGGAGGCGTCGGTGGCGAGCGCGCGCGCGGTGCGCGGATGAGGAGGCGAAGACGGTGTGCCGCACGGTTGTGCGGGAGAGTAGGTGAAGGCGGCGCGAGGGGGGACGGTGGTGCTCGAAGGTGGTCCGGTGGTGCCGGGCGAGCCGCCGGCGGCGGCAACGGGCGTGGAGAGGTGGTGGTGGGTCACCACCGATCTGGTCGACGGGGTAGGCGGCGGCGGGTCGACGGGGGTGATGGGAATGGGTGGCGGCGTGGGCGGTTACGGCGGTGGAAAAAAAATGTGTGGGGGTGCGGGGTGAAGGCGCGTCACGGGGTGAAGGCGTGGAGGGTGGACGGTCAAAGGTGAACCGATGAGATTGCCTTACTTTCACTCTTTTTAGTAGTAGAGATAATACCCATACCAAACAGGTATAAAAAACTATCAATTGTTAATTGGAGTCATTCCCATCCTGTCGAGTGTTGACGAACAAATTAATTCAGTTTAGCATTATTCTCAAAAAAAAATCAGTTTAGCATTTGAACGGTTAGAATTAATTAAACGGAAAGTTTGCATGCGTTTTGTTGGAGGGCAAAAGGTTTACATGGAACATTTTTTTTTACTTTTATCTACCAGCGTCTATCATTGAGGCCCATGAGCCTAGTTGCGTGGCCCATTTGATATCTGCATCCACCTGCCGCGCGACCGCAAATCCTTCTTTTCCAGCTCGGCCCCTCATTTTCCTCGCCAGTTTCTTCTCGAGGCCACTGGAACGGGAACAATCCTCCTGCGCCGCCACCGTTTTCGCCGTCCATGGCCTACGCCGCCAGCACCGCCGCCGCCGGGGCCCCGCTGCGCCTGCTATCCTCCTCCTCGGCCCGTCTCTCCAAGGCCATCCTTCCCCGCCCTCACTGCCTCACCCTCTACTCCCCCATCTCATTCCAGCGCCTCACAGTCCGGTCCGCCGCCTCCCCGTCCCCCTCCACCACCTCCTCCTCCCCATCGGGCTCCGGCTCCGTCGACCCGTCGCAGCTACCCCCAGCGCTCCGCGACATCGTCGGCCTCTTCCAGTCCGTCCCCGATGCGCGCACCCGGTACAAGCAGCTCCTCGCCTACGCCTCGCGGCTGCCGCCCATGGACCCGGCGCTCAAGACCGATTCCAACCGCGTCCGGGGGTGCGTCTCCCAGGTCTGGGTCCACGCCGAGCCGGAGGAGGGCGACGGCGGCGGCCGCAGCGTCAGGTTCCACGCCGACTCCGACGCGCAGCTCACCAAGGGCCTGGCCGCGCTGCTCGTGCTCGGGCTCTCCGGTGCGCCCGCGGCGGATGTGGCCAAGGTGCCTGTGGAGTTCATTGAGCTGTTGGGGATAAGTCAGAGCCTCTCGCCCTCCAGGAACAATGGTCTGCTCAACATGCTTAACCTCATGAAGCTCAAGGCCCTTGAGATCGCTGGAGACACTGGTGTTGACTCGTCGACAAACCAACAATCTGCCCAAGAGGTAGCAGAACCACGTGCCAATGGCATGGGGAACAAAGGGTCCGAATTTGCAGCGTTCGGTGTGCAAGAGGAGGAGAAATCGGTGGCAGATATGCCTAATGAAGAGAAACAATTGGAGGAAGTGCCAGATACTTCTGTTGAAGGGAATGGTTCTTCTTTGGGGGGTGGGAGGAAAGAGAGGATAAGGGACAGTCTGGAGCGTGCGCTTTCTCCTGTGGAGTTGGAGATTGAGGACATATCGCACCTCCACAAGGGCCATGCTGGTGTGGCAGAGAGCAATGGGGAGACACATTTCAATGTGAGGGTGGTGTCGAGGGAATTTGAGGGGAAGAGCTTGCTCAAGAGGCACAGGGCTGTGTATGATCTCCTGCAGGATGAGCTTAAGACTGGCTTGCACGCACTGTCAATCGATGCCAAAACTCCATCTGAAGTTTAGGTACTAGCTTAACATGAAAAACATGTTGTTTTTGCTATGCCTACATGATTTTTAGGCTTCATCTGTAGACATTTTCTTACAAACATAAGATGGATGAGTGTGACATATACATATTTTCCACTTTGTCTCAAAACCTTTCTGTCACCTATCGAACCATTTAATATGCAGTGTTTGTTTCTTCAGTGTGTCAACATTTCCCCAGCTATTTTAATGTCGTTAAACATTTGGATGCAAATAAAATATTTGCCATCTCATCAGCATTCTCAAACTATATGGGAACAGTTGTCTGTGAACTAAAGATGGTCTATCGGGTTATATGATGAACCGATAAATAAAATACAAACTTGATGGCAAAATTTTCCTTGAGAGAGATTACAACAGGAAAGAGGCATTGTATGGATTTAGATGTTTTAACCCAGATTTTATAAGTTAACTAAACTTGGACATGTAAAAGAACATATACTATCCCATGTTATCTTTCTCCATGTGCAACCTGTTGATTTTGGTCCAGCTTACAATGCTAGGTGTTAAAATCACTGCAATTTACGAACTAATATTTCTTTTGACTCAAGCGCGCATAGACTTTTTCCATAGTACATGGTTTTAGAGGCATTAAGGCGTCCTAGAAAATCTGAGCACCCCATAGCGCCTAGGCGACAAGGCAGCCGGTTTTCCAAGGCGAGCAGGGACTGCCTGGACGCCTAGGCGACACCTTTGAAACAGGGCCATAGTATTAACTCACGTTCAACGGTTCAAGTAATGATAATGGTGCAGTGTTGATGTTAATGTAAGATTTCCTTGCAATTTTGATTCCTACAGATTTCTTTTCTTTATTCTGTTTGTGATTTGTGAAACCTCAACAATCTATTATGAGGAAATCTGAAGCTATGTGCATCCCTCAGTCTTATTGGGTGTCTTAACATTTGTTGTATCGATATGTTCTTGTGAGAAAAGGAACATATAATATGCCTGACTTATGCTATTTATGCACTAAATGTAGCCATCATCTCACGTGTCCTTTATAAATACTTGTGTGGCATCTCTTGTACGGACACACTTTGTATTGATGTCAGATTCTGAAATGCAGCCAGCACAATTAGCATATTTGTTAAACCTGGGCAAAGGCTTTGCAATGCGCGCCTTAATTCGACATAGCTTGTTGGATGTGTGTGTCAACTTGGAACTATGTTTAGCTTTGGAACCCCATCTGGTTTCTCACAGGTGATGAATCTTGCCAATTTTAGTCTAAACAATTTAAAGCGCACCTGCCTTATGTCATTGACCACAAAATTGTTAAAGTTCTGTTCGTGTTTTAAGGCCCACACGCATATCAGAATTTAAACCTCACAATCTTTGATCAATAATTTAGTCAATATATTTTTATTTTTATGATGCAAACTTGATATAGTTGGATTTGCAACAAATGTACTCGCCAATGATTATAAGTTTATAACCATATATAATATAAGATAGATTAATAGTCAAAGTCTAATTTGGGAGACCATGTCATATCATATCATGCCTTATAAACACGAAGGGAGGAAGTATTGTTTAAGCATAGCATAAATAAAACTGTGAGTTCTGCACATTAGTCCCCTATTTAATTTAAGATATTAGTTCCGTTATCAGAAAGAATCACACCAACATTAATCCTGCACACGTCTCGTCACCACTGTGCCTGCCTTCGGTCTCTTTCCGCATCCATGTTTGCTCAAACTCAAAGCAAGGTAAATGATCTACTGAATTTATTGATATTTGGTTGCTCCTCGACTGCCTGTGACACATCACATCCTTGATTTGGATATTATAGTATAAGTTGCTTCTTGCTTAACATCTGACGTATATTCTCTGAAATGAAGATTCTTAAGCTGGAGCAACTACAATTACTTGGACAAGGTATCTGTCATTTATCATTTCTGTGAGGCATGCTTTTGCTATTTTTTTATTTGCATGCATAGCATTAACCAGGTAAATTTTATCAAATCATATTTTGGGGCTGAAAAATGCAACTCCTCGTGAGCTGTCATCCTCTTTTTAAATTAACTTAGATAATTAGCCTATAATTGAGCAAGATGTGATGGTATCCATGGTGGTTGTTTAACTAGTTGGTGGTGACACCAAAACAAATTATATTAACTAGATGATACTGAAATTTATGTTGGCTAGATGATACTGAAATCCTTGGGTCATTCTTGTACTACTGACCCCGTGTTTAAAAAACAGTTGCATCCTTCATTTTTTTAATATGACTTCTATATACCTGCGCAATGATAATTGACTTGTAATTATTAGTGCATGAGTGGATAAAGTTTAATAGTTTTCTATATTTATGGAGTGCAATGAGGGATTCTTTTCAATCCTCTTATGCAAGCTATTTTTGTTGGAGCTTGACCATTGGTGGAAAGAAAGATAGTGCACATGGATGGGAAAATTCAGCAGCGTTTGCGGGGTGCAAGCCTAATTTGTTTGAAGAATAGGGCTTCATCTAATCATTCTGTCCATGCTATGATGTGCAACTCTCTGCTGTAACGGCGGCATGTGGTAGTTGTAAAGTTTGGAACCTCGCAAGTCATTCTTTTTTTTTTGCCTTGGAAGGATTTTGATATTTCGCGTCATTTTTATATGATGCATATGTATATGTTGTTTTGTTTTGTGATTTTTGACAATGTAATACAGATGTTCTGAAAATACTGCAATTGCAAGTGAGTGACACTACATCCATGTGTTCGTTGCTGGTAGAAACGTATGGCGGTATGGGCATTGTGTATCTGTCTAATTGATTTCCAAATCATATGTGGAAATATGCTTAAGCGGCCTAGATCAAGTGTTAACCATATGAATGTTGGAAATTGAAAGATTATGTTCTTTGTTTTAGGCAACCGTGAGAAATATATAGCTGCAGATAATTCATATTTCCTCAGTTCTAAATGGTCACTGGATTTTTTTTTTGTGTGTTCCTGTTCAGTCGTGAACCAGAAAAATGGTGCGGTTAATTAATATTTTATCCGTTCCAAATGGTGCTACTTTTGGGGGAACATATTGAAGATGATTTATCAATAGAGCTTGAAGACACAAGGGATACCGTTCCAAGTAATAGAGGTTTTAATATTTTCTTCAAGAATGGATGGATAAGTAATATTAGACATTACTACTCATGATTATTTTCTCTTATGTATTCTTTCTCCCTTCATTAGTTATTGAGCTGAAACTTTGTAAGAATTTGGCTTGTGCGTTTATCGCGATGGCTGAATATATTATCATTTTCTACTTGTGTGAAAAGAAAATAAGGATACGCTGTTTTATCCTGCAATCCTCTGTGATGAACAACTTGGCTCTCTGCCTCTCTCCATGCTCTCCCCCACCTCAGCAACCTTTTCCCCGCCAAGTCTCCAACGCCACCGCTTCCCGATGCCGCGTCGCGCTCCCGGGCGATGCCGTGCTCCGCGCGTTCCGCGCGCACCACCTCGCGGGGCGCGCCCTCGACGCCAACCCGGCGCTGCTACCCGCACTCGCCGCCTGCGCGCGCCTGCCCGCCGCCGCGGCTGAGGCCGAGCAGATCCACGCGCTCCTCGTCAAGTGCGGCGTCCCGCGGACCGTCTCCGACGTCCACGCGTGCACCTCCCTTGTCCGCGCCTACGCGCGGCTCGGCCGCGCGGGCGACGCGCGGAAGGTGTTCGACGGAATGCCGGACAAGACGGTGGTCACCTGGAACGTGCTGCTTGACGCTCTTGTCAGAGTCGACGACTTGGACGCTGCCTGGAAATTGTTTGTGGAAATGCCGCGGCGCAATGTGGTTTCTTGGAACACCATAATTACTGGGTTTGCAAGGCTCGGGTGGGCGCAGGAGGTGGTGGACTTGTTTGTCGAGATGACTGCGGTTTATGGTTTGGCACCAGATGAGGCCACAATGGTCGGGTTCATATCAGCGGTCCGGGACATTGGTCTGCTTGGACTTGGGAGGAGTGCGCATGGGTATGCAATTCGGCAAGAGCTATCACTAGATGGTGCTCTTGGTGTTGCGCTGATCAACATGTACACAAGGTGCGGGAGCATGGGAGCTGCACACAATTGCTTCTCAAGCATCAGCAACAAGAACGTGGAGCATTGGACGTCTGTAATCACTGGTTTTGCATCACATGGTTCCCCAGAGATGGCACTATCATTGTTCGGTGAGATGAGGCAACTGGGCATTGAACCTAATGGTGTCACCTTTGTGGGCGTCTTGAACGCCTGCAGCCATGGCGGGCTTGTGGACGAAGGCTTCAACGCCTTTAGCCTGATGAGGAGCATGGGCATCAAGCCAACGGTCCAGCACTATGGCTGCTTGGTTGATCTCCTTGGCCGTGCTGGGTTCTTGAAAGAGGCCTTCACTCTTGCCAGCAATCTACCGGAAGATCCTGGTTTTGTAATCTGGAGCTCTCTACTAGCAGCCTGCCGTAGCCATGGCAATGTCGAGATGGCAGAGTTGGCTGCTTCAAAGTTGGCAGACTCAAAACCATGTCATGGCAGCTCGTATGTGCTGCTATCGAACACATATGCACGGGCTAAACAATGGGAGGACTTGAAGAAGACGAGGATGAAGATGGAGGAGCATCGAGTTACAAAGAAACCTGGGCTTAGCTGGATTGAGGTAGATGGAAGTGTGCATTCCTTTGCCACTGCAGACAAGTTGCATACGGAAAGCGAGAGTATTTATCAGATGTTGGGAAATTTGAAACATAATTTGATGTCATCTGCATATGAATCTGAACCATTTGCTCTTTGTGAAGAACTGTAATTATATCTATTCCATCTTGTGACCAATAACATGTTAGTAGTAAGTCTAGTAGCTTAGGTCTTTTAGTAGTTTTATTTCTATTTTGCCCTCTATGCTTAGCCACCAAGCTACCTCTTGGTTGTCACCCTATATACGCAACACAAGACCTCTTTGGGAGGGTGTGGTGAATGGAAAAGATGCTTTTGGGCTAACAGAACAATGCTGTGTCAGAGAACTTTGCTTGTATACAGTGACAGATTATCCTGGGAGTATCCTCCAGCAATTGGCACAAGGCAAGAACACTAAACAGCAATGGTACAATGTATCTCGACATGCCCCCAACTAGAACTGCAATTCTGCAACTGCAGCAGCTCTGGTCACCTGAGCGTGTGGTGTGACACGAAGGAAGTTGCCACACCTAGAGTTCATGGCCTCCTCTGGTGGAAAGGCTCTCAGCAGGCGATCTGCAGTCCAATTCGGACGGGAGAGGAGAGATGTTTGTGGAAGAGAAGGGCAGGCTTTTGTCGTCAAGACTAGATGGAAGCTGGAAGGATATGGTGGAAGAGGACATCACCAACCCTTTCCGAATAACTGTTGTAATGAATCTCTTGGGGAAGAGTATGATTGCTTAATAACAGATGCATCGTAAATACATAAAATATACATATTTATGTTTGTTTTTTTCTATGAGAATAAATATAGCATATCTATCCATACTCTTGAACTAGTCACCGAAAAATTTGAATAAATTGTTTTAGTAGGTGTTAGTAATTGTACACTTTAGCTGCATCTACATATTTAGCTGGGGTACTCTTAAGGGCACTGAACTGCAATCAGAACAGGCAGCTCGACATGCTCCCAGCTAGTGGTCTCGCTTTATCTCTACTCTACAGCTGCTTAGTTCTTCTGTACATTGAACAGTTATTTCGAATGGTAGGGTGGCCTAAATGTTTGATTAGGTCGACCAGATTGATGATCTCTTGATCTGGTTTTCGCAACATCAACAACTATCATCCAGCCGTTTATTATCTGCAAAAAAACAAAAGCATAGCCGTGAGTTTCAAGAGGTTCACGAATATCAAGAACCGTTAAAACACATGCAGTAACATAAAAAAAAATTTAGTCACCAACCTGTCCATTCATTGCTTTCAGGGCAGCACCTCCAGCTTCCTCAGTAGTGTATTCTATGAAGGCATACCCTTTTGATCTTTTTGATATCTTGTCCATTATAATCTTTACTGTATGTAATAGAACAGTTCAATGCATCAGCATCGGGACCTTCAGCAGTGCAAAGAAATCAATGAACAGATACAAAACATTCAGCAGTGCAACCACAAACCTTCTACCAGCTCACCAAAAGGCTCAAAGGCTGCACGTAAGGTTTTTTCAGATGTGTAGAATGAAAGCCCTGTCACAGAACAAAAAAGTTAGGAAAAACAAGTTAACAAGATTGAAATAAATCTGATTTTCACCGATAGTATATACTTGTTAACAATGTTGCCTCATGATTGGATCCAATATAAGCTTGCATATCACATTTTCTCATGGCGTGTAACTGGATGAATATTTTTCCATCCTATTGTCTAGTGGTTTATGTATGATAAAGACTACTGGTTCCTTTCTACTCCTATGTTGTATCTAACCAGTAGTAGATCTGGTCAAGTCTGTCCAATTTACATGACAGACTTTTTTCAGGGCGTAGAATTTGTGGAATGACTTGGCATCCTCCATTAAGCATAGCAGACACAGGAAATCAGTAATATTATTTCACAAGAAGAGAAGACATCATCCATTGTTAAATGGTAGATGAATAAATACATAAGCTGAAACTGCATGCAAAGCATATGTTGTTTTGTTACCTGTAACAAAGAGCCTTTTAGTTTTGATATCGGATGCGCCAGTTCCTACAGATGATCTGAAGCCATTGTTACCTGAAACCATCAAGAGCATTTACCATCTGGGTAGAACTATGACCATTCAAGTCATGAAATGTACAAAGCAAAGGAGAAGCAGATATAAATTAAGACACAAGGATTAATAACAAAAACTGAATATATGTATATGGCATCCATATTATCACTGATCAGATCAGAGGAATGATCCTTAAAAAACTGGCAAAACCGCAAAAGAATACAATGCTGCCAAGTGGAGAAAGAATCAAGATTTCAGTGGTGAAAAAATAGAATACCTGGTTTTCAATTTAGTTCAATCCAAAATTTCAATCATTAACTCTAAATATCATTTCAGAGTGGAAAATTGTCAAACCATGGCACAAGATTTGTCTAGAAGCATTCATAACTTCCTGTATTGAATTGCATCGTCAAATGTCTTCAGCGGGAGAGGAATTTTGGTTGCCAATGATGCACGTACAATTAGCAGGCGGAACTTACGATGTCATAGTTAAGAAATGAGTGGATATTCACCAGAAACAGACGAATGAGAACAAACCTTTGTAATCTTTATTGTCTGATCCAAAGTTTGTATCTGGTTGAACAGATAATACTCCAGGAATATCTGGTATGCAAAGTTAGTTTGTTAATACAGCGAAAGACATGAAGTTAGTCAAAACTCAACTTTAAGTAAATAAAGGAGATGAAAGCCCAAGTTGCTCACCAGCTAACTCCTTTGCAGACTCTTCATCAATATGACAGCAGAAACCATAATCCCTCTCCCATGAAATGTGATATATGCTAACTTGAGCATCCTGTTCACTAAAAATTTAAAAAGATAACATTAGTTTAGCATTAAGCAGATAAATGCTAGCAAAGTAGTATCAAGGTTGCTGATGAGACTACATACTTGCCCAATACTTTCATAAGGATTTGGGTATAGTGGTCCACCATCTGTGCCTTTGTCACGACTTCAACTCCGGGCTTCTCCATTCGAACAAGCCAAAATTCATTTTTTCCACTTGATGATTCAGAAGCACTGTCGCTGATGCTTATAAGGTTAGCTGTCGAGAGGCTCAAACTGTTGTTATCCATCTCTGATCTTTGACCCATATCTAGCTGAACAGATAATACTCCAGGCATCTCTGTAAATTGAGAAGGGAGTAAGAAGCAAATACATATGAGTTTCAAACATATATCTCTCTCTCCAAGTATTTTTGTTTAAAAAAACAACCAGAGGTTCTAATTCAAGCATATATCTCTTCAACTATATTTCAATTGTTAGCCAGTCCAACAGCTGGGTGAATTTCTAAACTACGGGTCCCTTTGGAATGTAGGATTGCAAAATACGGGAATAGGAAAAACGTGGGAATTGCATAGGGATGAATGTGGAAAACGGAGGTTTGTAAGACGTAGGAAAGTTAGCAAGGTAGGCTTTGGATGAGGTTGGTCGGGGTGTAGGAACTTTACAGGAATATGAATATATAATTATGCACACGTCCTTGATTCAAGATGACAGCACGTTGATCTTAGCTGGCTTAGGACGCTCAAGCTTTTTTAACAGCAGACGAAACGTTGTTTCCCTCGATCCTTGTGCACGGGAATGAAAAAAAGAGCTCAGACCCAATGTTTCCTATCCTATGTTTTTCCTCCAAAATCATCATGGTAGGAAAGTTTCCTTCACTTTTCCTTTGCTTCCTTCATACCTCCCAAAGGCTTGGATAGGAATTTTTCCTATAGGAAGTAAATCCTATACTTTTCCTCCAAAAATCCTTTAATCCAAAGGGAGCCTACCTCTTTCACAACAGTATATCTTAAGGTGAATTCAGGAAACATATGCAATTACAGTTATTCAGAGAATGGCATGATAACTTGATAGGAAAGACATTAGTCATCACAAACTTGTACAGTTATCTCAGCCTACGCATTTCTCACACTGCAAAACCTTGTGTTACTGCATTGCATGAAAATGAACAAGCCAAGGTTATGCTATAGCTTTTTTTTTTGGGAAGCAGGTTATGCTATAGCTGAATATAATTAGTACTAACAGACCCGAATGCAAACCGCTTCTTCAAAAATTACACAAACAAACAGCAAAGCACATCAAATTTTTTTTCAATAAGCCAGAGGATTCGTACTTGCAAGCTCCTTGGACGCTTCCTCATCGATCTCGCAGCGGAATTCGTAGCTCCCATCCCACGAAGCCTCGTATATGCGCATCTGCGCCTCCTTCTCACTGCGGTCCATCACCAGAACACAAATGCTTCCAGCATCAGAAACCGTACAAAGGAAAGTAACTTAACTCTCCAGCTTTCCACAGAATGCCAAGCTACTCACCTCCCCAGAACCCCGGCCAGTGTGGAGGCGTAATAATCGACAGCCTCCGCCCGGGAGACCCCGCTGCCTCCTGCGGCCGCGGGGGGTCTATCCATCACCACCACCCATCTGGAGGAACGCGAGTGGCCCTCAGCCATAGAGGCGACTAGTGGCGTGGAAGCCGACCCTGGAGCAGTGCCGAGGACGGTGGAACGGTGCCGGCCCCGATGGCGAGCAGTTGAACGTAGGGCGGAGGGCGAGAGGTGGGGGGCTGAAATGGGTCGGGTGGCGGTGGATACAGAGACGGAGACGGAGAGCCCGCCTCCGCCGACGAGGAGGGGAGGTAGAACGGCGTCCATGGCCCGCGCGGCGGCGTGTGCGTGTGGTACGGGGGGCGTTGCGACGCCGAGGCGAGCTAGCGGGAGTGGCTTACCCGCCGGCTATGTATGAGGGAGGAGGAAGAAGCCAAGCCAATTGGAGTGGGCCGCGGGGAAATATACCTTGCGGACGGACGGGGACGGACGTTGCGTTGCGGCCCCGTGGTTGTGGCCTGTGGGCCTAAATCGAGGAGGCCAGTTTGCAGGTCGATTTAGAGCCAGAAGCCCACGCGGATGACCGGTTTCGACCATTCTTTGTTTTCCATGGCAATGATTACCGCTCGATTTTATTTGGAGAAGAAATTACCGCTCGATTCTTTTTGCATTCAGGTAGCTAACGGCCATAGCCTGATCTTCATTGGTACCAGATTTTCCATCGGATGAGGCGTCCCGCGTCCGCCTGTGTCCAATTCGATAGAATCCCAGAGTTTAATGGAATTGTGCTGATCGCGCCGCTCCAAATGCTCCAATGGCTGCCACGGGCACGCGGCTTTACCCTACGCCTACAGTGCAGGGCCTACACGAAACTACCGCAACATTGCGCGTGGGAGAACAAAGCCAGGAACAAACAGGGCGACGCAGGCTACTCCGTGGAATTTTCCAACAGAGTTGTTGTTAATCATGCTTATCTGCGTGTCCAACGTCGCAACATTGCAACGTCGAGACTGGAGAATGCCGGTTATACCCCTGTGTCCAGACGAGGTCAAAGTCAACCATCCAATCACCGCACTGGAGCTCCAAAACCGCCACCTACCCGGGCCCACTACCCCTCCCTCCCTAGTCCCTTTGCCCCCGGTTTCCGCCCTCCTCACACTCCCCCTCTCGCCTCCGATGGCTCGCCCACGCCGCCTCCTCTGACACCCCCCGCCTCCCCGGAGAGCGCCGCGGGGATCTCACCGGAGATGGCCCCGCCCCCGCCCCCGCCTCCCCCCTCCCCCTCCCCCTCCCCAGGTGGGGGAGTACCAGCCGCAGCTCCACGGGGTGGTCATCATCACGCTCCCGCCCCCGGACCAGCCCTCCAAGGGCAAGACCATCACGGCCTTCACCTACAGCGACGACCCCGGCGCCCCGCCCCCGCCGCAGGAGCCGGCGATGGGGTACCCGGTCGCGGCGGAGACCAGGAGGCGGTCAAGGCGGAGGCTCTCGCCGCGGCGGGTGGGGGCGATGGTGCTCGTGCTCGGCGCGCTCGCGGTCGCGGCCTACTACTGCTTCTACTCCGACGTGGCCGTGCAGTTCCTGGGCATGGAGCAGGAGGAGGCGCAGAGGAACGAGACCAGGTCCTTCCTGCTGCCGCTCTACCCCAAGGCGCGGCAGGGCCGCTCGCTGCGGGAGTCCGGGGACGTCAAGCTCGCCGCCAAGAGGGTCGACGACGGCGGCAGGAAGGCGGTGAGCAAGATGGAGGTCAAGAAGGCGGCTGCGGCGGGGACCAACTCCACGGCTTTGCTCCCGATCAAGGGGAATGTCTTCCCCGATGGGTACGCGTACAATCGCGGAGGCATACGATCTGATTTCGAGTCCTTTATGATTTGGGTCGGTAGGGAATTAGTTCGTTAGATTGGTTTTCAGAATGACGATAGCTTTGATGGATCTGATTTGGGGAAATTTCGCTACTATTGAACTAATGGATCCAAGTGAATATTTATCTGACCAGACTGGGCATACATGTTGCTCTATTTTACTTGTTTATAAGTAAGCACCAAATATAGGTTTGAAAGTGTCACTACTGTTTGAAAGTGAGTATCTTTTAGTTTTCTGGTATTGTCTTACCAGTTGCGTTGTACTTCTGTTTATGGCGCCTGGGATCATCTTAGTTTTGCTATAAGTGGGTTTATGACTCACGACTTCTTGAGTATCCCTCAAAGAAGGAAAACCTTTGGTGTCCTGATTAATATTAAGGTCAGATTATCCTGGCATCCAGCACTAATCAATATTCATTGCTCATCCACTTTAGCTTCCTACACTCTGTACTCTGAATCAACAGTTCTTTATGTTTACGTCTCTGTAGGAAGTGTAAGGGATGCTAATATATGACATGTCATTCTTGGTCTTTTGGAGCTAATACCATCTTACAAAAAACTGCAGCCAGTACTATACTTCTATCTTTGTTGGCAATCCTCCAAGACCCTACTTTCTTGATGTTGATACTGGAAGCGACTTGACATGGATCCAGTGTGATGCCCCATGTACAAACTGCGCAAAAGTATGCAATCAAACACCATCTATTCCATTCTAATTTTGCTAACAAACTTTTCCGATGCCATTGTAGGAGTTCACTACTTAGTTCCACACTTGCTCTAGTCCATGTACTACTCTCTGATGAACTTTTGCGTGATAATTTCAGGGACCCCATCCTTTATATAAGCCAACCAAAGAAAAGATAGTTCCTCCGAGGGATATGTTATGCCAAGAGTTGCAAGGAGAGCAGAACTACTGTGAGACCTGCAAGCAATGTGACTATGAAATTGAATATGCAGACCAAAGCTCTTCTATGGGTGTCCTTGCAAGGGATGATATGCATCTGATCGCAACAAATGGTGGAAGGGAAAAGCTAGATTTTGTCTTCGGGTATGTTCAAACCTTTCAGAAGAATCTCTCTTCTATATGTTTGATGCATCAGGAAAAGAATTATGTCAGATCTTTTAACTTTTGCTGTATTGGGACTCTAGGTGTGCATATGATCAGCAAGGCCAGCTTTTATCCTCACCAGCAAAGACTGATGGGATCCTTGGACTTAGCAGTGCAGCTATAAGCCTTCCCAGTCAGCTGGCTAGCCACGGGATTATTTCGAACATTTTCGGTCATTGTATCACTAGAGAGCAAGGTGGTGGAGGTTATATGTTTCTAGGTGATGATTATGCTCCTAGATGGGGAATGACATGGACTTCTATTCGTACTGGTCCAGAGTAAGTCTTAACATGTTTCTTCGAACATATAACTGCATGTATTGCAATCAATTATCATCTTCCCATTCAATCGTATATTTTATCAGAATTGGTGCAACTATCCTAAAGATCATAGACAAGTTCCTCCTGTTCTCATGGCTTTTTTTCCTTTTCCTTTTCCAATTTCCAGTAATTTATATCACACAGAGGCCAACAGTGTAAAATATGGGGATCAGCAGCTTAGTGTGCGCGGGAAGACAGGAAACTCAGTTCAAGTGATTTTTGACAGTGGGAGCTCATATACATACCTCCCGAATGAAATATACGAAAATCTTGTTGCCGCTGTGAGTATTGCTAAATGTCTATGGACTGTAGGTTTGGCATGAATATTCAAATCGTCTTACTTTATTTCGTTTAATTTCACAGATTAAATATGCCTCCCCGGGTTTTGTCCAAGATAGTTCAGATCGGACATTACCTTTATGCTGGAAAGCTGATTTTCCTGTGAGGTAAGATAATGGAACTACAGTAGATTTTCACTTTAGATAGGAAGCTCAGCAGGCATCATCATTGACTTGCCCTTAATATATTTTATTCTTCAGGTATCTGGAAGATGTCAAGCAATTCTTCAAGCCCTTGAACCTTCAATTTGGCAAAAAATGGCTTTTCATGTCCAAAACATTTACCATTTCTCCTGAGGATTACTTGATTATTAGTGTAAGCTTCTTTGTGATTGTCCCATTACTGTTATGCCTTTTTATCAACTATATTGGCGTGTCTAACATGAGTTGTGTACTTCTGTGATAAAATTTATATTTATGCTCTCTCTTGGTGGACCTTTTCCAGGATAAAGGAAATGTCTGTTTGGGACTTCTCAATGGAACAGAGATTAACCATGGGTCGACTATAATAGTTGGAGGTATAGATATGACCTTCTTTCTGCATTAACTCTTGTTTTTTCAGATTGATATTATCGAACTTTCAATGATCTCTTCCTGTTGTTCGCTACAGATGTTTCACTGCGTGGTAAGTTAGTTGTGTATGACAATCAACGGAGGCAGATTGGCTGGGCAAATTCTGACTGCACCAAGCCACAAACACAAAAAGGCTTCCCCTTTTTCCTATGACTGAGCATCGCTCTCAATACATGTGTGAATGAAGTATATTTAGTGGACACCATTAGGATTTGTTACTTAATAGGAGCTGCCGATATGTACACTATATCCTCCAGGGAACTTTCACGAGTCCCCTCCCCTCGTATGTTGTACTTGTGTAATATGTATACTGTGTATGGTATTGTATTGTATTGTGTATATGTACTGCCTCCTCAGGGGAATTTTTATAGGCAGGTTACATTATGAACATTTGCTACCTAAGCTGATTATAATGATTTAATGTACACATCGCGGATCTATCATCTGAATCACCCCTGTAATCGTAAAAATTTGCGTATTCTAAGTAAAAAACCACAGCTCTCTCTGCTTGCTGCAGCAGGTTCCTCCACAGGGTCCTTGAAGTTGGCGTTGTCACTCAGCTCTTCGAATGCGTCAACCAGATTCTGGAGCCGGGCAACAAACTCAATGAGGAGGGAAGCGAATGTAGCCAGCGACAAGGCGCTTGCGCTCTCATATGTTCTTGATTCCCCACATTCAAATGGCAAGCTTGAATGGAATGATTGTCGAGCAGGCCAAGATGATTGCGGCTTAAGTGAACCACCCACCATTGATCCTGAATCGTATCTGCTAAGGAATGGGTTTGGAGAATCGACTCTGCCTAGGAATGGATTTGGAGAGTCAACTCTGGCGAGGAATGGGTTTGAAGCGAAGCTGTTGGACATGTGCACGGAGCCAATATCAACAGCGATGTGCTCAGGCGATTCATCCTTGTTTTCTCTGTCGGTAGCATTATTAGAACCGTCGTGGATTTGCGAAGTTCCTTCATGCCGTGGAATGACTTCCCATCTTTCTGTGTTTACGAGAAGGTAGGACTTCTCGTCGATCTTCTTCTGCAGCTCTTCAGCTGCAAAGTGCACTTCTGATAGAATGTTTGGAGAGCTCAGTTTCGTCATCGTCTTGACTCTATGCCCAAGTTCGCGCAGCACCTTAGCACCTTCTTGGCCCACTCTATGAAGCTCAGCACGGAAAACCTTTCTGCTCTCTGGCGGTGCCTAAGATTTGGAAGAGAAACTTAGCAAAAAGGAAATATGTATGTTCAGTAGATCATCTGTTTCTGGATGAGATGCACAAACCTGAATCTCTGAAAGTATGCAGCCATGCAAGGCCATGACCGCGAATGAACAATGCCTCAATGCACCACCAACTTTGGTGTAGTTCTTCCATGGATATTTCATCATCTTGTAAGGCCCATGCGGCGGCTCCCATATAGCAAATCCTAACTGCAAGCACAAGGCATCACACTTGTTAAAATTCAATAGATAATCCTAGAAGCAGTGCATTTGGAGAAAGAACTGACCAAGGCTTCCTCCTGTGCTGATGCCTCAACAGCTGCCCTGTATCCACTGTAGAGAGGATCATCACATGCTTCTTGATATGTGAGTATCTTTGATGGAATCCTTTCGTATTCCATACACCTCAGATATCCATCAACGCATCCTAGGGTTAATAACGAGAATGATTTTTAGATTGAAGGACTTTTCCGAAAGACAAGACGCGAGGACTTTATTTGATCTTTTACTGTGTTGATGATTAGGGGATTGAACTGTTCATGAAGGTTAGGTGATCATACCTTCTAAAGATTTTGCGACACCAGAAAAATTCTTAGCCACCAAATTGTGCAGATCCTCACCAGCCCAGATCGGGTGTATACCTATGTTGATGGTGAGACTGACAGCAGCACCAATAGCAATCAGCACAAATCTACTTATAGCTGTGGCAGTGAATTTCCCTGTGTTGTATCCAGAGACCGTAACATAGCAGAAGGTCAGCAGGAACACACGAAAGCCATATTCATATGGTTTCATCTTCGGGTGCAGCTTTGTTAAGGTGGCACAGAATCCTAGCAATCAAAAATATAAAGGCGAGAACATTATTTTGAATTAGATATGTTCTAATAATATCATAATACAAGTACTGAATGAATTTTGCAATTTCCAACTTACCAACAATAAAGGTGCTTATGATGAGGGTAACCATGCCATATCTTCCCATCTGTGCTGCCAACTCAGCGACTGCTAGAGCAAGCCCTCCAGCAATAAGAGTGCCCAATCCCCTATTTAAACCTTTGCTCAAAGTTGCACCTGTTTCACATTGAAAAAGTGAGTTAAGTAGAGATTAAACAAGTGTGATGATGCATAAGCAGGACTGGGAAAAACATATAAATCAACTTGCTGTTGTTCTTATGAGGATTGTACAGTTAATCTGATTAGAAGGGTGCAGTGTAAACAATAAGTTTCAGCAGAATATAATTTTCCACCCAATATTTGGTTACAAAGCCTATATAACGTTTATCTGGAAATTTTAATATCGATGTCTGTATTTCCTGATTTTTTCCCTCCTTCCTGTTGGCATGATCTTGTTAATGTCGTCCATGATCTCGGTCTTCTCAAATTACTCGTGATAAAAAAAATGTCATTCTATTGGTCAGAACACGAATCAGCAAGACATTTCCTCTCTTTGCTCATAATATGGCTCGTCAGAAATCAAATTGACAGCGACAACGACGACGGTTTGGGAAAATTAGGAAAACGAAAGTGGGTTGGTGATCACGAGGCAAGGGAGCGCGTACCGATGCTGAACTCGAAGACGACGACGACGGTGAGTATGGCCCAGACGGAGTGGCTGGCGATGTCGCTGGGCTCGCGGAGGAAAACGAGCAGCGTGATGAGCGCGAGCGCCACGGCCACCTTCGCCGCGAACACGGGCTTCCGAGAGTCCTTGCGCGCGAACGCCCACATCTCCGCGCCCGCCGCGTGCACTGCCTCGACCGCCCGCCGCAGCCGGGGCCCGCCGCCCCGCGCGGCCCCGTCATCCACCCCCCACGCCGCGTACTCCCCGCCGCCGCCGCTGTCGCCACCGGCGG
The DNA here is from genome assembly GCA_947561735.1 of Cenchrus americanus. NCBI lineage: Eukaryota > Viridiplantae > Streptophyta > Magnoliopsida > Poales > Poaceae > Cenchrus > Cenchrus americanus. The sequence goes on from OX387241.1 coordinate 16,655,886, forward strand.
GGACTCCCCAGTCGAACGCCAGCAGCGGCTCCCGCGCCGCCCGCTGGTCCTGCATCGACCGCAGCGTCCCCAGCTGCGGCGGGAGGGGCGGCAGGCCCGCCGGCAGCGGCGGCATTGCCTCGATCGACGAGGGATCGCGAGGCGCGGCGCGGCGCGGCGTTTGATTTCTTTAGGCTCGCGGCGGACGCGGCGCGCGGTTATGTCCGGTACCACGCGACGCGTGCGCGTCGGAGGAGGAGAGAGCGTCCAGGTGTGTTCTCGGGGACAGACACAGACAGAGGCAGGGCTCCCTCTTTTGTCGGAGTTCGTTTCGTTTCAGGTCGCAGGGCCGCGACTCCTGCTCGTGAACGAATTGGCCGGTGGTGACGGTTCCGTTGCGTCGTCTACTCGCCTGGCAGCGGACACCCAGCGATGGAGGAGGAGGCGCTGGCGCGCTGCCTTGGGATGGCGCGGAGGCTGGCGTCTTGTTCTTTGAAGCGACGCTGGGGTGACGGAGGCCATGTGGCCGACGACGGCGACGTGTAGGTGTCGACGCCCGCCCCGCCGGCGGCGTCGCGCGGGACACGGAGAGCACCTCGGCAAATAAATGCTCGCTCTCTCACAACGTCACAACAGAGAGAGATTCGACCCACTTACTTAGCCCATTACGGCCCATTAAAATTTTTGGGGCCGCCCAAACCGCTGTCATGGTGGCCCAAGCCCTCCTCCTGCCCTAATAATACTCTCTTTCGGTCTTTCCTCTCCGTCGCGCCGCCGCAAGGCTCTCCTCCTCGTTCCTGTCCGACGTCCATCCCTGCCGACGCGGCGGTTTAGCCCGACACCTGAACTCGCAGCGGCAGGCCACCGATGTCCGAGAGGGCGGCGCCGATCGGCCTGTCATGGGCGCCCAAGCTTCCTTCCCTACCGACGACGAGCGGCAGCAGCAAGAGCGAGCCGGCACCGAAGCCGGGCACCGCGCAGGTGTCGCTCTGGAAACCCCCGAGCGAGCTCGTGGACGGGCTGTTCGTGCCCCCGAGGGACCCCAAGAAGGTTAACAAGCTCACCAAGAAGAGCGTCAAGGACACCGCAGGCAAGGGCTGGTGAGTTACGCTGTCCTCGGAATCTACTCCAGTTCGCTTGATTGATTGCTACCGCGTGGTAGGGTTGACGGGTGAATGCTTATGCATTGTCGCTGCGTTTCTCAGGTTCGACATGCCGGCGCCGACCATCACTCCCGAGTTGAAGAAAGACCTCGAGATTTTGCAGGTGTAGTGGTGTTACCCTAGCTCAGTAACCTTATTAGCAGTAGGATACCGTGTGGGGTGATTAGCTGTCGAAAGTTGGGGAACTAAACATTGGCAATGATAAACCACGCGGAATATATTTGTGCAGCTGACATTGGATTGGTGTGTGCAAAATTGAGCAATTTACTCAACAATCTGACATTGTTTTTGTTTCTTACAAAAAGAACTAGAAGTGTTAATTTAGCATTTCAAAAAAGAATCAGAATTATTTTACTTGAGAATCAAGACAATACCAATTCTAATGCACAGTGTTGGATGTTGCTGTCTCAACTTGGTTGGTATTTGTTTGTTTTAGGATTCTGTTTTGACATATGGTAGTTGGGACGCTTATGTGATTGTATGCTTGCAATTTATTTTGCAGCTGAGGCATGTAATGGACCCAAAAAGGCACTTCAAGAGGGCAGGAAAATCCAAGGCCCTTCCCAAGTACTTCCAAGTGAGTAACCTAATACACTCACACTCAGGCTGCATCATGTTTATCTTCCCAGTCTGTTGAAAACTTTATGTATCATATTCTGTAACTGATGTACTGAATTTCTTCATGTTGGCTTTAGGTCGGTACAGTTGTTGAGCCTGCATCTGAGTTCTACTCTGGTAGAATGACAAGGAGGGAGCGTAAAACAACTTTGGTTGATGAGCTGCTATCAGATGAATATCTTAAGAGCTACAGGTATGCTCATCATGCAAACATATTTATGAATTGGCACTGGTTTGTTTTTTCAGTGTAATTTTTTCTCTCTCAATTGCATATGACTTTTCAGGTTCCTGGAAATTCATGAAATTGAGTTATAATTGTCTGTGGGTGTATACAACAAGGGAAACTAATTTTAGTTTAGACCATAGAGTCCTGTCATCATGGTTTAGATTCCGGATTTTGAAACTCCAATGCATAGAAATTTGGAATATCATAGTTTCAAGAATGTATTTTCTGTATGTGTGTAGTGATGTTTACCATAGCCTTGCCCCCCATCTTTGATGTGATGATAGAACAAAACAGATCTTGTGCCGGATCTTTCTGTTTTGATTCCAGAGCATGTAGTGATGTTACCTTAGATGGATGTCCCCGCTTCCCCTCATCTTTGATGTCTGACAATAGAAGATGACACATCTTGTGCCACACTTTTGTACCTAGAACCCTTTTTTTCTCTCCCTAAATTGAATGTGACATTGATCTCTTCTGAAATGCAGGAAGCGCAAGGTGCGGGAAATTCAGGAGAGCCGTACGCCGGGAGGCAATCAGAAGTGGAAGAACAAGGGGAAGCAAACACTTAAGAGGGCCAAGGATAGGCGAAAATGAGACTAGTATGTCAACTGCTTCGGTTGTGAGAAAGAAGGTAGTGGAGAAATGGACCAAGGATCACCTTCAAGTTGCATCATACTTTCTCTCGATTTTATGGTACAGATTGTGTTTCCAGTGTAATACATTGAACTTCAGCAACATGTTAAAGGCATGTTCGCCCTGGGCTTAGGATCTAGGGTTTATCTAATCTAAATGGATGCAGTGAACTTCAGCAACATGTTGTACTAGATTTGGATGGTTCGTTTTATCAAGGAGTGGAGAAACCTTCATGTTATGGTCATCAACATGTGTTCGTATGTTGTTTGGCAAAAGCAAAGCTGTATGGTAAAAGATATTTTCTAGGCCAAAATTGTTTGAGGACATAATTAACAATATTTGGTCACTAATGTTGTATCTAAGCTTGATTTATTGGTGAACTTAATTGAATTAAGAACCGATCTGAGAGGACTTGTTTTAAAAACGTTTTCATTTCGATTTTAAAATGACCTCAATTTGCCTACAAGGCCAGAACGGTGGAGCCGAGTTGCACCCATCCGAGAGGATTTGTTTTTAAAACGTTTTCATTTCGATTTTAAAAGGGCCTCAATTTGCCTACAAGGCGTTTTCATTTTGATTTTAAAAGAGACTCAATTTGCCTACAACGCCAGAACGGGGGGGGGGGGGGGGGGGGCTGAGCCGACTTTTTTGTTTTTTGGCCCTTTTGTTGAAAGATTCTCACAAGTACACCCTTTTTTGAAATATTTCAGAGAATGGACCCCGAGCTCGGCGTCGTGGACCATGACGCCGAGGTAACACATCTCGGCGCCACGAATCTTGGCGCCGAGGTCCATAACCCTAGCAACAAACGTGGCAACAATTAACTGACGTGGAGATGACATGGCCGATAGCTCGGCGCCGTGATCTGTGGCGCCGAGCTCGGCGCCGTGATCCGTGGCGCCGGGCTCGGCGGCACCAATCTAGGCGGCCCGACGCACGGCGTTCAAGACCCTATCCTCGTCGCATGCATGCACACACATGCACACACACGAAGCGGCTTGCATGCACGGTTGCACACACAACGCACGCACGCGGGCACAAACAAAACTACAAAAGTGGCACGCATGCACACACACGCACGACGCATGCATGCACACACATGCACGAAAAGGCCGGTCGCATGCACACACACGCACGGGTACTTGCATGCACACACATGCACAAACACAAAAACCGGTACGCATGCGCACACAACGCCCTGCGCACACACACGGACGGCCTGCCTCGGCGCCACGGATCTGGGCGCCGAGGTTTTCGGCCGCATCAGCTTCCACGTTGGACCACGTCAACTGTCCACCCTACAACCTCGGCGCCAAGATTCATGGCGCCGAGACGTGTTACCTCGGCGCCATGGTCCACGGCGCTGAGCTCGGGGTCCATTTTCTGAAATCTTTCCAAAAATAGTGTACTTGTGAGAATCTTTCAACAAAAGGGCCAAAAAACAAAAAAGTCGGGGGGGGGAGTTGCCGCAAATCGCGATCGCTAGGTCAGCGATCAATAGGACAAGACGCCGCTCCGTCCGCGCCGCCACCATCGAGGCTCGTTGTCGCCGGTCCAACGCGAGAAGAGCACGGCGGCAGCTTAGCATCCACGAGCACAGCCGTAGCTTAGCTTCCCGTGGATCCCGTGCTGTTCTCGTGCGCACTGTCCTCCTCCAGCTGGTCTTACACTTCATCGCCTCCCCGCGCCGCTGATTCCCCGGTCACCGCCACCATCGAGGCCGTCAGCAGCTTGTCTACCAACCTTATAACTCCATTAAGGCCGCAGGTTGTGGGTAGTCGGGGCTGCCTCTGCCCTCCTCCTTTCCCCCAGCCTCTGCTGGAGATCCAAATTTGTCCATCCTTGCTGGTGTTTCTCGATTCTTGGTAAGCCCAAACTTTATTGTGCTCATTTCCCTTTTCCGCCGTGCAGTGGCGGATGTAGTTTTACAAAAATAGGTGTAGCTACCTTTTTTTATTTTGTTTCTAATCATATGTTATCATATTACGTGATTTTAATTTTTTCAAAATAAAAATCTCTCTCTTTCTCACACACATATATGAACATAATCTTTTTATTTTATGTAAGTTGTGTTTTTTAAAAATATTTTAACTTTTTAACTAGGGTTAATTGGATCTGTGTCATTATAATTTCCATGTTTCAGAAGAACGCCATTACTATTCAACTTACTATGTCGGTGTCATTACAATTTTGCGCTTCTTTGAAGAATGCCATTATGTATGCCTCAAGCCGTTTGTGGCCCACCTGTAGGCATACTAGAGGGGGTCATACATTCCTATGGACAAAATTACCCTTGCTCATTCCCTATCTCTCATTTCACTGACGTGCGGGACCCACACGTCAGGGTCTTCTTCAACCTCTCACCAGGAGAGAGAGAGCCTATGGCCAACCAGCCACGGGCGAGCTCCAATCCCGGCCGCGGGCGGGCTGCGTTGGCTGCGGGATCCCCCAGTCGCGGGCTCCAATGGCCGGGCGACCCCGGGCGAGCTCCAATCTCGGCCGCGGGCGGGCTCCGCCGGCCGCGGGATCCCCCGGCCGCGGGCCGGCTACGCCGGCCGCGGTCTCCAATGGCCGGGCGGCGCGGGCGAGCTCCAATCATGGCCGCGGGCGGGCTCCGCCGGACGCGGGATCCCCTAGTCGTGGGCCGGCTCCGCCGGCCTCGGACTCCGGTGGCTAGCCGGTCGCGGGCAAGCTCCAATGCCGACCGCGGGTGGGCTCCACCGGCCGCGGGATCCCCCGGTCACGGGCCGGCTCCACCGGCCGCGCCTCCCCCGGCCGCGGGCGAACTCCTTCGGCCGCGAGCGCCGCGGGCCAGCTCCAGCCCCGGTAGCCGGCCTTTGGATCTTCACCCGTCGCCGCTCTGTAGGATGGGGAGCACGGCGCGTTAGGGAGGATGGCGCGACTGCGTCCGCTCGCCGGCCAGTGCAGTGATGGGGAGGGCCAGAGGGGGGCTGCGAGCGCGAGATGAGAGAGAGAATCGCTGGGAGGGGAGGGGGTGGGAGGTTGAGAAATACCTGACGTGTGGGTCCCGCACGTCAGTGAAGTGAGAGAGATGGAATGAGAAGGGCAATATTGTCTATACGAATATACTGCCTCTCTAATACGTCTGCAGGTGGCCACCGGCGACTTCGGGCGTACATAATGGAATTCTTCAAACAAGTGCAAAATTGTAATGGCACTGGCATAGTAAGTTGAATAGTAATGGCGTTCTTCAAAGACATGGGAATTATAATGGCACAAATCCAATTAACCCTTTTAACTAAGATAAATGTTACATGCATAAGTATATAATGAGTGTTGTCATGGTAACTCCCAAACTTTAGTGAGAACAAATTATTGGTTAGTTATTTTTGTCAAAAGTTTTGTAGATCACAAGTAGTTGTACTAGCCAAATAAGAAACATGATTAGTACTTTTATAATATCTTATTAAAACATTCTCGCATTCTTTTTTATGCAACATTGATATTTTTGTTAAAAAATCTTTTATCTAGAACTACTATTAAAAAGATTTTTTTTGCATTATCTTCTATTATTTTGAAAGATGTATATATCTTTACTTTAAAAGTATACTTCACAAAGTGAAAATGTTTTTAAGGTAAAAATAGGTAATACATTAAAGAAATAAGACAAAATATTCATATAAATTAAAACTACTCGTGCTTGTTGCACGCCCTACTCTTGTTTCCATCCATTGGTGCCACCCCTGCTCTTGTTTCTATCACTGATGCCATCTCTGCCATGCACTACCCGTGCTTGTTTGCAGTGCCTCGTGTACATCGTCTCGTCACAGCTGCTCGTGCTCATTGCGAGTGCACATCGATGTCATTTATCGCCACAACGTGCTACTTGTGCTTACCACAATGCCTTTGGAGAAGAAGGAGAAATAAAAAACTAACAATTCAAAAATATTGCTCTTTGTTTTTTAAAAGTTGAATTTGTTTTATTCATATGAAGTTAACAGAAAATATTGAGTCTGTTACTAAAAGTGATGTTGATTGTATTTTTAAAGTAGGGGAATCTCACCTACACCGAAACGACCGGATTTCCGCGAACGGAACCCCGAATCTTAGCACCTCGGTGGTAGTCCCGGAGGCTACCACGTGCAATCCCCTGTCTCGGCGATTCCAAAATCCATACGAAAAGTAAAAACAATGAATAGAGTACAACATTTATTTTATTACATTAATCGAGTACATCTCTTCGGCACTTGCGGGTACAAGTCCTTCGGATCGAATCAAACGTAAATAAAACGTCTAGCGGCGGCTCCATGAAAGCGCGGGAACTCCATATCCGCGGGCGGCTCAAGTGTAGGAAGAGCTCGGTCCACCCGGCCGTCGTTGTCGAAGTCGTAGTCGGCTGCGTCGAGTCACCGGGGTCTACCCGATAAGCGGGTAGGTCATGTCGGCTTCCCAACAAAGAGGCAAAAGCGGTGTATATTCTACTATGCATGAGGTAACCCTAATCGGCCGTAGTAAGCTTAAGCGAAGCGACGGTGCAACATTCAAGGTAAGCGAGAATAGCGAGGAGGTCCACACCTCGGGGAAGCTTCCGCTTCCGAGGTCCACACCTCGGGGGTCCACACCCCGCTCAAGGAACACCACACCAAAAACACCGGATCTCAACCACGATCCGGAACCCAACTCTCATCCGCGATGTGGGGCCCACCGGCTCCTATCCCCACATCTCAACGGCCGAAGCCGGCTCACACACTCGGGGGAGAGAAGAAGCACAAGAGAAGTGTATCTAGTCGTGGTGAGAGATCGAAAGAGCGTCCATAACCGGTGGACACGGACTATAGCTATAGGTTTAACACTGCGAGAGGTTGTACAACCGTACCCGTCCGAATAGGTCGGAACCGGCCGTCACCGTGTCCGACCCTACCATACGGCCGAAGCCCAAGTAAGTGGATAGTACCCTTCGCATCTCCGAGCACGGCCCGGCCTCCGCGGCGAGCTCATACTACCCGCGAGAGGTCCCTCGAAGCCGTGGAACCCTTCCCCGGCCTCGCCGGGCAAAGTCTACTAAGGAGGGAAAGACCACTCCCGACACGATCACACCGATCCTCCTGCAGGAGGGGTGCTATCCACTACAAGTCTCACCCCGCACCCCCGCCCAATACAAGGCGGGCGGTCTGTACGAAAGTAGTCATTCGAGACAAGGTCAACTGACGATCGGTCCTTAAGGGGCCGAGAGCGAGCACTCAACAACTCCATCCCACACGACACGACCCTTGGGTAAGAGGCGGATCGCATCTTCCCTCGGCGGCCGTTCACAAGTAACCAGCGGCCCGCTCCCACCAAAACACAGCAAGGGATACACAACCCAGAACGCACGCTAGAAGCACACCGAGATACCCACATCTCAACTCAAACCCGCAGCACCATCCATAATCAAACAACAAAAGTATGGATAGTTGAAGTAAGGGACTAGCTAGGGGTCCGTAGCTAGTCCCGCGAGTAGTAAAACAAGGAACAGGATATATTAAATATCAAGGCATGGCTAGTAAACGGGTTATGCAATTCAACAGATCAATGCATTAAAGAAAAGCACTAGCAGCTAGGTATCAACATAGGATCTATATGGTTGGGAGTGACATGACACCTTCTATGCCGTTGAAGCAGTCGCTGTCCGGTGCAGTGTACTCGGGGTCCTCCTCGTCCTCCTGGTCGAAAATAAGATAACGGTGCACATCTAAGCAATAACTCCAAATAAGATCCAATTTAGAAAATCCAAAAGATCCCAAACTACCTACATTCAGCACGGTTTCGCAAATACGGATTTATAGAAATTAGTTTTGTATTTTTCTGAGCTCTCTATAATTTATTATGAATTTTTAAAGGTCAAAAACATTTTCTGGAATTTTTAAACAGAAGAGAAATAGGTTTTTCAGAAAAACATTGCTGACGTCAGCATGACGTCAGCGGTCCAGGCTTGGCGGGCTGCGACTAGGCCAAATGCGCGGCTGGGCCGTGGGCGGCCCAGCGGACTGGGTCCCGCCCGGATTGGGTTTTGGCCTACACGGGCCTAGGAGCTAAAGCCCAGAAAAACCAGATCCTAAAGTCCGGAAGGTCCCCTCAGGCTTCCTAACCTACGCTGGGCCGGCGGCCTACTAGCGGCCCGGAGAAGTTTGGGCCCAGACCGGACCGGTGGCCTGCTAACCTAATAAACCACCCCTGCCCGTCGCCCACCAGGTGGTCGACGAAATGTCCTGGGCAGACGCCACGCGCGCGTCGCGGCGCGGCGCGCTCGCGTGTCGTCCCCCGCCGGTGGCGAGGCCGTGGCCATGGCGCGCGTGGGTGCGGCCGGCCGGCTCTAGCGCGCACCAGTCCCTGCAACACTGGCTCTCGGCTCGAAGGCCGGCTTACATCACAAGATACGGTCCGGCCCTCGGCGCTGGGGTGCGCCGGCTCCGCCGTCAAGATCCTCCTGTCCAGCTCCAGAACGGTGCCACGGCCAACACAGAAACCCCAAGACGCGACACGCGCTCGGCACTAGGGTGTGCCTGCCGCCCAGGTGCTCGTGCCCGTGCTTCCACTGCGCGGCGGGCGGCGCGTCGTTCCGGTAACCGGGCACGACGCCGCCGTCGCCGCGCGTCACGCGCAACGGCACCCGTTCTTTCCACCCGCACAAAGTCACGGGTCGAAGCCCGGTTCACGGAGTCCCGCCTTGTGCTTCCTCGCTGTCCCGGCCGGCGCGGTCGCCCGGTATCCAGGACGCCCGCACGGCGGCACGGCGGCGTTCCCGCTCCTGCACAGAGGCATGGCGCGAAGGCCAGCACGCACAAACTCCTGCCCTCACGAACACGGCGCGAAGGCCAGCACACAAGAACGGTTCCTCGACGACGCGTTCCGACGTCGCGGCATCACAGGAAAGACCAAGGAGGGGAAAAGCGAAAGGTGCGGTGGTGCTCACGAGGGGTCGACGGTGTAGTCGTGGCCGGCCTGCCGGAGATGTGGCGTCGGTGTTCCGGTGATGTAGATGTTCCCCCGAGGCGTAGATGTTCACGTCGGCGTCGCACTCCTCCCTCGCTCGACGTCGTGGTTCGTGCCCCCCGCCGCTCCCCGGCGCCCCGGCTCCCGGTCTTGGGCTCCTCCCTCGCTCGGCGCACGCAGAGCACGGCCGCCCGCCCTTTTCCCCCCAACGGCGCGGCGCGGCGGCGCGCGCCGCCTTCTCCTTCCTCTCCGAGCACGCCGCCGAACACGGGTGGAGGAAAACCCCAAGTGGGGTGGTTGGTCTTGTCTCCAACCCGAACCGCCCCCCTCTCCTTTTGAATCCACGCGCGGGGCTTCGAGGAGGAAAGGTCCACCGTGCCCCCGGCTCGCCGCCGCCTCGGGCCGGGTGGCGCCGCGGTGAAGCTCGCCCCGCCTCGGATGCTCGGTGGGATAGGGGCGGCGGGGTCAAATCCCTTTCCCCCGGGGTCGCTTCGGGTTCGCGTGCACGCGCCGGTCTTGGCGTGCGTGCCGGCCGGTCGGCCGGCTCGGCCGCGCGCGCCACCCCGCGCGCGGGGGCGCGCGGTTGGACCGGCGGCGCGGCCGCCCGGCTCGCCCGTCCGGCGTGGTTGGTCAAAGCGATGAGGAAAGAAGGGTGAGGAAAGGGAAGAAAGGGGAGGCGACGATCGGGGCCGCTCGGCGGTGAGATAGGAGAGGATAGGGGTGCGGTGCGGTTAAGTGGGCCGAAAAGCACCCCGGGGTTGGGCCGCCGCGCCACGAGATGGGTTGAATTCGGCCCAAGCACCAGCCTGCTCTTGACCAAAAACACAAAATAGTTTGGCTTAGGATTTGAAGATAATAGTTTGAATTTGATCCCCTTTCAAATTCAAACTCACTCAATTGAACTCCAATTAAACCAAAGAAGAACCAACTCACAAATTATACCATATTTTAAATATAAGTTTTATAAATAGGATAAATTAGTGGAGAATTTGGTGAGAGGCTAGCAATTTTGGCTCAAAAATTGATAGCACTCCAAAGCAAACAAAAAGTTTTAAATTTTCGCAAAAATTCACACACCTAGATTCCTGGGTTGTTACATTCTCCCCCACCACCGAGAATCTCGTCCTTGAGATTTAGTCCTTGACCTCCTCTGTGAACAAGTGAGGGTACTCTTTCCTGAGATCCGCTTCCTTCTCCCAAGTTGCCTCTCGCTCTGTATGGTTGCTCCACAACACTTTACAGAAAGGAATGGTAGTTCTCCTTGTTTCCTTGACAGCTCGGTCCAAGATTTTCTCAGGATACTCTGTATACTCTAGGTTGTCTTGCAGGTCAAGCGACTCCATGGGCACTTGTTTTGCCTCCACTGCCTTCTCACTCTTCTTCAGCTGTGACACGTGAAACACTGGGTGAACTCCTGCCATTGTCTCGGGTAGTGCAAGTTGGTAGGCCAAACTCCCAATCCTTCGGGTGATAGGGTACGGTCCCACGTACCTCGGTGCAAGCTTTCCCTTCACCAAGAACCTCTTGGTTCCTCGGAGCGGCGAGACTTTCAAGTACACTCGGTCGCCAACTGCAAAGGTCAACTCTCTCCTTCTCTTGTCGGCATAGCTCTTCTGACGACTTTGGGCGATTTTCAGGTTCTCACGAACTTTCTCAACCTTCTCCTCTGCTTCCTCAATGATTGCTGGCCCAAACGAGTTCGCTCTCCAACCTCCGACCAAGCTAGCGGGGTCCTGCACTTTCGACCGTAAAGTGCCTCAAAGGGTGCCATCCGGAGACTTGCTTGAAAGCTGTTGTTATACGAGAACTCTGCAAACAGCAAACTGCTCTCCCAATCAGTACCATAGGTGAGTGCACACGCTCGTAGCATGTCCTCCAGGACCTGGTTGACTCTCTCTGTCTGTCCGTCAGTCTGTGGGTGAAAAGCTGTGCTGTAACTGAGAGTGGTGCCCATAAGCTTGTGGAAGCTCTGCCAAAACTTGGAGACAAGCGTGGCCCTCGATCGGACACGATACTTCCGGGTGCCCCGTGTAGCTCGAGTATGTGTTCTACGAACGGCTACGCCAACTTCTCGGTTGCATACCCGGTCTTCACCGCACAAAGTGAGCCACTTTAGTCGGCTCGTCCACTATGACCCAAACCGAGTCGTTTCCTTTTGGTGTTCTAGGGAGTCCCACCACAAAGTCCATGGAGATGTCCTCCCACTTCCACACTGGAATATCCAACGGCTTCAACAAACCGGCGGGTTTCGATGTTCAATCTTAACTCTGCTACAGGTATCGCAACAGGCCACGTAGTGTGCAATATCCTTCTTCATGTCCTTCCACCGACACGATCTTTAGATCTCTGTACATCTTGGTGTTGCCGGGTGAATCGAGTACCTCGAGTCGTGAGCTTCTCTCATGATGCTTGCTCTCGGAGTGCCTTGTCTTGTGGTACACGGATCCGTTCTTTCAACCACACGGTGCCCTCGTTCATCAACCCGTAGTCCTCTGCTTTGCCCCGCTTCATTAGTTCTCGCAAAGACTTTGATTTACGCACACTCTTTACGGGGACGTACGGATTCGCTCCTCCGGGTCATAGGTCACTTGCATCACGTTGACTTGGCCTTGATCCACAATCTCGATTCTCGGCTTCTCTAGCTCTTCATGCAAAGCGGAGTTGCTCTTCTTTTACCATGAGGTTGTTGCGGTATGTTTTCCGGCTCGGTGCATCCGCCACGACGTTAGCTTTGCACTCGGGTGGTAGTTGATCTCGACGTCGTAGTCCTTGATCGGCTCTAACCACCGTCTCCGCCTCATGTTCGGCTCGGTTTGTGTAAAGAAGTACTTCGGGCTCTTGTGGTCGGAAAACGGCTCACACTTGTTCCCTATCGGGTAGTGTCTCCAGATTTTGAGCGCATGCACAACGGTACCGCCAACTCCAAGTCGTGTGTCGGGTAGTTTTCCTCGTGTTTCTTCGGTGTCCGGAAGCATAAGCCACAACTTTCCCTTCTCCGCATCGGCATACAACCAAGTCCTTGCTTTGAAGCGTCACGGTAGACCACAAAGTCTTTCTTGATATCTGGCAAGGTAAGCACTGGGGCCGTGGTGAGTCTCTTTTTCGGCTCTTGAAAGCTCTTCTCACACGCTTCGACCACTCGAACTTTGTGTTGTTCTTGAGCAACTCTGTCATTGGCTTTGCGATCTTGGAAAAGTTCTCAATGAACCTCCGGTAGTAACCTCGCCAACCCAAGGAAGCTTCGACATCCGTCACGTTTAATGGTTGCTCCCACTTGGTCACCGACTCAACCTTGGACGGATCCACGGCTATCCCCTCCGCCGACAACACGTGTCCCAAGAACGCGACCTTCTCCATCCGAACTCGCACTTGCCGAACTTGGCGTACGGTTTCGCCGCCTCGGCCTCTCTAGCACAACTCTCGGGTGCTCCTCGTGCTCCTCGGTGGTCTCGCAGTAGATCAAGATATCATCGATAAACACCACTACAAACTCCGTCCAACTCTTCCATGAAGACCTTGTTCATCAAGTTCATGAAGTAGGCGAGGGCGCCGGTCGGCCCAAAAGAAACCACCACGAACTCGTACAAACCGTAGCGTGTGGTGAAGGTCATCTTGGGTATGTCCCGCTCTCGGATCTTCATCCGGTGGTAGCCCGACCTCAAGTCGATCTTGGAGAAGAACCTTGCCTTTTTGAGTCTATCCGGCAAATCCTCGATTACGGGCGGTGGGTACTTGTTCTTGATTGTCATCGAGTTGAGCGTGCGGTAGTCAATGCACATCCTCTTTGTGCCGTCTTTCTTCTCCACGAAGAGCACCGGTGAACCCCACGGTGAGGCACTCGGCCGAACAAACCCTTGCTCGAGTTTTTCTTGAGTCGTTTCTTCAACTCGTCCGGCTCGTCGGACGACATCCTGTACGGACTCTTTGCAACGGGCCCCGCCCCTGGCATCAGCTCAATCACGAACTCCACGTCCCGGTCTGGGGGTAACTCCGTAAGCTCCTCTGGGAACACGTCCGGAAACTCACGGACCACTGGGATCTCTTCGATCTCTTTCCCACTCATGTTGCACATCATCGTAGCAACCTTCGGACTCTGCGGCTCGATCCGTACTGTAGTCCCGCTGGGGTGTTCAAGCTGTATCACTCTGGGGTTGCAAGAAACTATCCCGTTGTGCTTTGCCAACCAATCCATCCCTAAGATCACGTCTATCCCGGTAGACTCCAAAACTGTCAAGTCTGCCGTGAACGGTAGCCCCTCAAACACCATCCTCACTCCCCTGCACTCTAACGTACTCCTCTTCTCTCCTAGCGGAGAGCTAGTCAAGATAGGCCTTGGTCGAGGCTTAGTTGGTAAAGACCTTTCTTTAGCAAACTTGGTAGAAATGTCTGAAAACCGAGCTCCGGTATCAAACAAAACGGTAGCCAAAGCGAGTCAACAAGGAACTCACCAAGTGTGACGTCGGGTGCGGTGCTGCCTCCTCGACGGTGAGGTGGTTCGGACGGCCTCGAGTAGGCGGCGGGCGAGCGGACCTCTCGCTTGTGTACGGGGTGGTCGTCCTCCTCGGTGCCGGTGGCTTGGGCCGGGGTCCGGAACCGAGAAGCTGCGGCTCGACTCCCCGGTGGTACCTGCGGGGACACTCAAACGACTTATGCCCAACCCGACGGCGGTTGAAGCATGTCACCTTGGATCCGTCTCGCCGCCCGCGGTGGTGGCCTCGGCTTCCGGTGCTTCGACCTCCACTCCCCCACCCGGGTGGGCTCTCGCTCTCGCGGGCGAGACCGAGTGACGTGGTGCCTCTGCCGAGTCCGGTGGCCCCGTGTGTGCCTTTGTCCTCTCGCCTCTCGGGGTGGACCCGAGCGTCTGCCCCAGTCCGTGCGCTTGGACTTGCTCCCTCGTACCTCCATGTACTCCAGCCTTGACCTCTCCACGATCAGTGCCTTGTCGATTATGGAGCGAAGTGTCGGGCAGTCGTGCGCGGACAAGTGGTGTGCCATCCCCTTGTGCAGCCCCTTCCTGAACCAGTAAACCTTCTTCTTTTCTGTGTCGGTGTCGTCTGGCGCGTACCTCATCAGCTCCTGGTAGCGGTTGGCGTACTCCCCGCACCGACATGTTTCCCATCTTGAGGTGCCCGAACTCGTCGGCCTTTCGTCCATCCTTTGCGTGCGGGATGTGGTGGCTCTCGAAGGCCTCCACGAACTCGTCCCACCCGATGTGCAACGGGTCCCGGTGTGAGTCACGGTAGGCGTCCCACCACGCACCGGCCGTGCCGACCAACCGGTGCGCGGCCACGGTCACACACTCCTCCTCCTCGTAAGCTCGGTCGGCTCCGGCTTCTTCTCGATCTCACGCAACCGGTTGTCCGCGTCCATCGGGTCGGTCGAGTGGTCAAAGGTAGGCGGGCGCAGCTTTGTTTAAGTTTTCAACCTTCTTCGGAAGCCCTCCGGAGCGTTGCGGTTCGACCCCTGTGGTTGTTGTGGTTGTTGTTCGGGCTAGCATCCGGGTGATCGTACGCATCGGTGAGTGCCGCACCGCCATCACGTCGGCCAAGTTCGGGGGGAGGTGGCGGTGGTGGCACCTCGTGTCCCCCGAGCACGGCTTTGCTCCTCCCTCCGGGCCGGGGTACCCGCTCGTGCTCGAGCTCCTCGCTCCCGAGCTCCCTCGTCGTCGCGCGCGGCTCCTCGACCGCCAACCCGGCCTCCTCGGCCTCCGCGGAGCCCGCCTCGTGGCGCGAGACCTCCACGACGTCCGCGGCCTCTCGCTCTCCGCCGGGTTAGGGGCATCCTCCCCTCCGTCGTCCCCCGGCGACCTCCTCGAAACGGGCCGGGAGTCGCCGGACCTCCTTGCTCCCGACATCCGTTCCCGGTTGCAACGCGCTTAGTAGTGGTAGGGAGAGTGTATTTAATATGGTTATTAACTATAAAGGAGTAATCCTGCTAACAATCAAAGAATTTCATACAAACATAAAGAAGCATGAACTCCGAGAAAATCCATGAAGATCCATGTCACTCAATCAATGCCACCATACAAAAGAGGTGCACCTCGAGGTTTACTCCAACGACCTTCGAGGGTACACGGCAACACATCCTGCTAACGCATGGTACATCATGGGGTAGCTACTACAGGCATGTCACATGAACGGTAGCATTACATCTAACTCATTACATCTACTCAGAATCTGCTACAAGATCTCTACTCCCATCACTGAATACTCGAGGTGTCTCGGAGCCGGTGTCTGTGGAACCGAGTAGAACGGTGGTGAGTGGACTCTGGGTAACCGGCACCCCGATCGCCGGTCCCCCCGTAGTAGTCCCGAGTGTCCTGTAGAGCACGATCCATCTCCGCTGTGTCCTGCGAACCGCTCGGGTACGGCCGCACTCGTGGTAGGAGCGTCGGGGAAAGCTCGAAAGTCTCCATCCTCAGTCTGGGCCTCTTCTTGGGTGGTAGCTGTGCGGAGAGCGCCTCCAGCTCTGCCAGCCTCTGCTGGTCGGAACGCTCCCAGGCCGCGCGGGTCCTGTCTGCTCGGTCCCTCTCCTCGTAGACCAGTCCTCCCAGGTAACACATGTGGTGGTAGTTGTGTCGGCTCGCCTCCTCGTAGGTCCCACACCTTGACCTCGGTAATCGGCTAGCCGCGGCTCCGATCGACTCCACCCGGTCTCGAGCCTCCGCGCCCTCACTCGATCCTCTCGCGCGGCCTCCACCGAAGCCCGGTGAGCCTCCCCGCTCGCCCTCAACCGTGCCTCCAAAGTAGCGATCCTCCGAGAGTCTCTCTCAGTGCTGGCTGCGGCCGCTGCCAGTCCCAGCTGTACTAGCTCTCCATTCCTCTCGTGCGCCGCCTCCAGCTCGTCGAGTATATCCTCTCTCTCCTCCTCCAAGTCCCGAACCTGCCGCGAGGCGCCGCACACCTCCACCGAAGGTACAGTATCTCCCCGTCCGCCCCGAACGCGTTCCCCGGTCCCGGGCCGGGATGCACCGCCCGGCCGCGAGCATCGCCGGTCCTCCCCGTCCACCGGAGTCACCTCCGGTACCGGTGCTCGGTCACTCGAGTCCCGGCCGACCGTGGTCGAAGATCTCTGACGGAAGTACTCTGAACGGAGTGTCCTTCAGCCTCTCCCTGAGCAGGTCACAAACCTTCTTGAGAGCCCTGCGTGCGCCGGTCCGGTGCGCCTCCGTGACCGAACTCTCGAAGCCGGTGCACCTCTACCTCCTCAAACTCGGCACTCTCGGGTCCGCCGCACCTTGACGGTCGGTAGGTGGGGGTCTCGCTCCAAGTGCCCCATGGCCCTCCCCTTGTAGCCGACACCGTCGGTCTCCACTCCCCGCCGCCTCCGGGCACTCTCTCGGCGGTGGCGAAGCCTCCGTAGCTCTTGCCGTCCGACTCCAAGGGAACCCACGTCGTCTCCGCCATCCGCACAACGTTGTTAGAGCGTAGTTAGTAAGGCGATTAGTGAAAGTTAATCAAGGTAATGCATATATATAAGTATAGTTATATACATACGGAAGCCAAGGAGTTTATATAAAGTTTCAAGGTTCGAAACGGCTTCTGTACTATCGACCATTCTCCCGGGGCTCGTCCTACGGTCAAGCATGGCTCGGTACCAACCGAAACGACCCGGATTTCCGCGAACGGAACCCCCGAATCTTAGCACCTCGGTGGTAGTCCCGAGAGGCTACCACGTGCAATCCCCGTCTCGGCGATTCCAAAATCCATACGAGAAAAGTAAAAACAATGAATAGAGTACAACATTTATTTTATTACATTAATCGAGTACATCTCTTCGGCACTTGCCGGTACAAGTCCTTCGGACCGAATCAAACAGAAATAAAACGTCTAGCGGCGGCTCCATGAAAGCGCGGGAACTCCATATCCGCAGCGGCTCAAGTGTAGGAAGAGCTCGGTCCACCCGGCCGTCGTTGTCGAAGTCGTAGTCGGCTCGCGTCGAGTCACCGGGGTCTACCCGATAAGCGGGTAGGTCATGTCGGCTTCCCAACAAAGAGGCAAAAGCGGTGTATATTCTACTATGCATGAGGTAACCCTAATGCGGCCGTAGTAAGCTTAAGCGAAGCGACGGTGCAACATTCAAGGTAAGCAGAATAGCGAGGAGGTCCACACCTCGGGGAAGCTTCCGCTTCCGAGGTCCACACCTCAGGGGTCCACACCCCGCTCAAGGAACACCACACCAAAATCACCGGATCTCAACCACGGTCCAGAACCCAACTCTCATCTGCGATGTGGGGCCCACCGGCTCCTATCCCCACATCTCAACGGCCGAAGCCGGGCTCACACACTCGGGGAAGAGAAGAAGCACAAGAGAAGTGTATCTAGTCGGTGAGAGATCGAAAGACTCGTCCATAACCGGTGGACACGGACTATAGCTATAGGTTTAACACTCGCGAGAGGTTGTACAACCGTACCCGTCCGAATAGGTCGGACCGGCCGTCACCGTGTCCGACCCTACCATACGGGCCGAAGCCCAAGTAAGTGGATAGTACCCTTCGCATCTCCGAGCACGGCCCGGCCTCCGCGGCGAGCTCATACTACCCGCGAGAGGTCCCTCGAAGGCCGTGGAACCCTTCCCCCGGCCTCGCCGGGCAAAGTCTACTAAGGAGGGAAAGACCACTCCCGACACGATCACACCGATCCTCCCGCGGAGGGGTGCTATCCACTACAAGTCTCACCCCGCACCCCCGCCCAATACAAGGCGGGCGGTCTGTACGAAAGTAGTCATTCGAGACAAGGTCAACTGACGATCGGTCCTTAAGGGGCCGAGAGCGAGCACTCAACAACTCCATCCCACACGACACGACCCTTGGGTAAGAGGCCAGATCGCATCTTCCCTCGGCAGCCGTTCACAAGTAACCAGCGGCCCGCTCCCGCCAAAACACAGCAAGGGATACACAACCCAGAACGCACGCTAGAAGCACACCGAGATACCCACATCTCAGCTCAAACCCAGAGCACCATCCATAATCAAACAACAAAAGTATGAATAGTTGAAGTAAGGGACTAGCTAGGGGTCTGTAGCTAGTCCCGCAGGTAGTAAAACAAGGAACAGGATATATTAAATATCAAGGCATGGCTAGTAAACGGGTTATGCAATTCAACAGATCAATGCATTAAAGAAAAGCACTAGCAGCTAGGTATCAACATAGGATCTATATGGTTGGGAGTGACATGACACCTTCTATGCCGTTGAAGCAGTCGCTGTCCGGTGCAGTGTACTCGGGGTCCTCCTCGTCCTCCTGGTCGAAGCTCGGGTCTGCGAAGACGAGATTCGACGCGAAAATAAGATAACGGTGCACATCTAAGCAATAACTCCAAATAAGATCCAATTTAGAAAATCCAAAAGATCCCAAACTACCTACATTCAGCACGGTTTCGCAAATACGGATTTATAGAAATTAGTTTTGTATTTTTCTGAGCTCTCTATAATTTATTATGAATTTTTAAAGGTCAAAAACATTTTCTGGAATTTTTAAACAGAAGAGAAATAGGTTTTTCAGAAAAACATTGCTGACGTCAGCATGACGTCAGCGGTCCCGTTTGGCGGGGGCCGCGACTAGGCCAAATGCGCGGGCCGGGCCGTGGGCGGCCCGGCGGGATCGGGTCCCGCCGGATTGGGTTTTGGCCTACACGGGCCCGGAGCTAAAGCCGGAAAAACCGGATCCTAAAGTCCGAAGGTCCCCTCGGGCTTCCTAACCTACGGCGGGCCGGCGGCCTACTAGCGGCCGGAGAAGTTTGGGCCCGGACCGGACCGGTGGCTCTCCGCTAACCTAATAAACCACCATCGCCCGTCGCCCACCAGGTGGTCGACGAAATGTCCCGGCGGACGCCACGCGCGCGTCGCGCGCGCGCGCGCCCGCGTGTCGTCCCCCGCCGGTGGCGAGGCCGTGGCCATGGCGCGCGTGGGTGCGGCCGGCCGGCTCTAGCGCGCACCGGTCCCGCAACACCGGCTCGAAGGCTCGAAGGCCGGCTTACATCACAAGATACGGTCCGGCCCTCGGCGGCCGGGGTGCGCGGCTCCGCCGTCAAGATCCTCTCCGTCCAACTCCCGCAACGGTGCCACGGCCAACACGAAACCCCAAGACGCGACACGCGCTCGGCACTAGGGTGTGCACCGCCGCCCGGTGCTCGTGCCCGTGCTTCCACCGCGCGGCGGGCGGCGCGTCGTTCCGTGCCGGGCACGACGCCGCCGTCGCCGGCGCGTCACGGCGCAACGGCACCCGTTCTTTCCACCTGCACAAAGTCACGGGTCGAAGCCTGGTTCACAGGTCCAGCCTTGTGCTTCCTCGCCTGTCCGGCCGGTGCGGTCGCCTGGTATCCAGGACGCCCGCACGGCGGCACGGCGGCGTTCCCGCTCCTGCACAGAGGCATGGCGCGAAGGCCAGCACGCACAAACTCCTGCCCTCACGAACACGGCGCGAAGGCCAGCACACAAGAACGGTTCCTCGACGACGCGTTCCGACGTCGCGGCATCACAGGAAAGACCAAGGAGGGGAAAAGCGAAAGGTGCGGTGGTGCTCACGAGGGGTCGACGGTGTAGTCGTGGCCGGCCTGCCGGAGATGTGGCGTCGGTGTTCCGGTGATGTAGATGTTCCCCCGAGGCGTAGATGTTCACGTCGGCGTCGCACTCCTCCCTCGCTCGACGTCGTGGTTCGTGCCCCCTTGCCGCTCCTGGCGCCTGGCTCCCGGTCTTCGGCTCCTCCCTCGCCCAGCGCACGCAGCAGCACGGCCGCCCGCCCTTTTCCCCCCCAACGGCGCGGCGCGGCAGCGCGCGCCCGCCTTCTCCTTCCTCTCCGAGCACGCCGCCGAACACAGGTGGAGGAAAACCCCAAGTGGGGTGGTTGGTCTTGTCTCCAACCCGAACTGCCCCCCTCTCCTTTTGAATCCACGCCGCGGGGCTTCGAGGAGGAAAGGTCCACCGTGCCCCTGGCTCGCCGCCGCCTCGGGCCAGGTGGCGCCCGCGGTGATGCTCGCCCGCCTCGGATGCTCGGTGGGATAGGGGCAGCGGGGTCAAATCCCTTTCCCCGGGGTCGCTTCGGGTTCGCGTGCACGCGCGCGTCTTGGCGTGCGTGCCGGGCCGGTCGGCTCGGCCGCGCGCGCCACCCCGCGCGGGGCCGGCGCGGTTGGACCGGCGGCGCGGCCGCCTGGCTCGGCTGTCTGGCGCGGTTGGTCAAAGCGATGAGGAAAGAAGGGTGAGGAAAGGGGAAGAAAGGGAGCTGACGATCGGGGCCCGCTCGGCAGTGAGATAGGAGAGGATAGGGGTGCGGTGCGGTTAAGTGGGCCGAAAAGCACCCTGGGGTTGGGCCGCTGCGCCACGAGATGGGTTGAATTCGGCCCAAGCACCAGCCTGCTCTTGACCAAAAACACAAAATAGTTTGGCTTAGGATTTGAAGATAATAGTTTGAATTTGATCCCCTTTCAAATTCAAACTCACTCAATTGAACTCCAATTAAACCAAAGAAGAACCAACTCACAAATTATACCATATTTTAAATATAAGTTTTATAAATAGGATAAATTAGTGGAGAATTTGGTGAGAGGCTAGCAATTTTGGCTCAAAAATTGATAGCACTCCAAAGCAAACAAAAAGTTTTAAATTTTCGCAAAAATTCACACACCTAGATTCCTGGGTTGTTACATACACGTTCTTTGCGGGAATTAAGAAAAATGCAATAATCGTAAAAGAGAATTTCGGCAAACTCGCGCATACGATCATAAGAGAGAATTTCGGCGACCTCGTCGCCGTCGTTGGTAATTCTTTGATCTAGGTTTGTACACCACGCGCGTTGCTGCGGTCCTAAACCCTAGAGTAATCTGTGTTACCGTGTGTTAGCGATGATATAATAAAGTCACGGTGGTATTTTACCAAAATTCACCTAGCTCTATTTGCAATTTGCACGATTTCTCTTACAACAACACTCCTACAATAACATTTCCCTTTCACGGATTGTCAACGTCCAAAAAGAACTTTAGAAACCACAACTTACACTTTTTTAAGCGTAGGTGGTGTCGGGCCTACTCACGTGTTGAAGTGTTGAATAGCTATTTAGTATAAAAATGGATATATTTCATGATGTCAAATGAAAAAAGATCTGATCGTTATGTTTCTGCTAGGACCATCTATGCTGCCATTCCTTTATATTTCTCAATTCCTTGCGTGTTGTCGCGAGTATATAGGAGAAATCTATGAGTTAGAATATTACCATCACCCTCCTATTCTTTCTCTTTCTTCTTTTTTCCTTCTCCTTTTTCCTTTTTTTATTTTTCACTTTATTGTATACCAACTATCATCGATGAGACCTATTTGTCATTTTATCAAAATATATTCATATGAGATCTTGTTTTGATAGATTTATTAAAAGGAATCCAATAGTGTAATCGGAATTTAATTTGGGTTTTTATTTTTGAGTTATAACATTTTTTAGCTAGTTCAAACAATGGGGGCCACCACTGGATGTCATGGTCTTAGTAGAACTGTTGAGGTGACATGCTTGCATGTTGAGATAACTCCCTAGTGGGGAGCTCCTATATAGGAATTTGGTAGGTTAGAATATTAATTACTTTAGATTTTTAGACTAATTTATAAAATACGGAGCCTTTTCCATCCTCTCGTGCTACATTAAACTTATATGTCGATTAGGTGTTGTATCCCGTATCTAATAAGCACTCAATATGTATCTAATATTCGAATTGAAATTAAAAATGTTGATACATAGATCGATACATATCAAGATAATTTTATGATACACCCCAGCAACTGCCTTTTTCATCCTCAACCTAATGAGCATACAACACACCTTATGCCTTCTATTGTCTCTCCTCTTTCATTCCCGTAACCTACCACCTTCGGCTCGTGACACTCCCTTGCCCAGTTGCAGCTCGATTCTTTCCCACGACTTAAGATGACGAGTCGTGCTTACCTCATTAAAAACAATAACACAAGGCAAGGTGATGCTTTCGAGGCGGCGCCCTAGCCAAGCCCACTAGTCAGCCCAACCTATGAACCCAACAACATCAACAGCCACAACGGCCCATTTCTCTGACGTCCTTCTTCCTCTGCTCCAGACGAGCCGCCGCCGATCGGCAGGCAGGGCTAGAAGCCTAGAAGCAGGAGGGAATAACCTTCGGCAGAGAAGGGTCGCTCGGTCGCCCCCATCTCCCTCACTCGCCTCCCTGCGCGCCGCTGCACCCGCCTCCGACGCGCCGTTCGTCTCTCTCCCTCAGTCTCCCCTTCCTTCCTCTCTCTGTGCCCGTTGATAGCGCGGCGGCGGTGGTGCCGGGAGCCCTGCTCTGGGGCTGGAGGAGGACGTGGGGCTGCGGGTGGTGGAGCAGGAGGAGCGCGGCGTGGGCGGCGAGTGGAGGTAGAAGAGCGGCGAGCAGGGTCGTCGAGCGAGGGGCGCTTTGCCGGCGACGAAGATCCGACAGGGGTATGCCTTCCTATTCCCCTCCTGCTGCGGTTGTTGGGTGTATCTGTATTCGGATCTGATCACAATTTTACTAATTCCATCTTTTTGCAGCAGTGATTGGGTGTACATGTGTACACCCATGTCCTATGCTGGGTCCGCCCCTGCAGCCATGGACAGTAAAATCTTTCTGTTCGGTTCACTAATTGTTGGCTATTGTTAGATTTTCCACAAGGCACATGCTCTGAATTTTATTCACGGTATAGCAACCGGGCAGCAAGGTATCTGCCCCTGATCTCCAGCACGCCCTGATGGCTGGGCTCGAGGAGCTGAAGAAGAAGCTGCAACCCTTGCTTTTTGACGACCCGGACAGGGGTGGTGTCAGTACCAGGGTGCCACTTCCGGAAGATACATGCGATTCCTACGCAGTAAGCACACCCTGGTATTCTATATATGTTTATTGCACATGAATTATGGATGTTTAGGATAATTTGTGACAACTACTTTTATTCAAACTTCTGTATATCATGCTTACGGCTTTTTACTCTTAAGCACATATATTGAACACATTTCATGCATAGTAATTTTGATATAGATCTTTTTTTTTTGTGTGTAGGTCTCTGATGGTGGAACTGTTAATTTACTTAGTAGATCCTTGGGTGAGTATAACATCAATGAGCATGGCTTTCATAAACGAACTGCCGGGCCAGACGAGTCAGAGTCTGCTGAGAAGGCATACCGTTGTGCCTCTCATGAGATGCACATATTTGGTCCCATTGGTAATGGTGCAAGTAGTGTTGTGGAGAGAGCTATATTTATTCCAGTTCATCGAATTTTGGCCTTGAAGAAGATAAACATATTTGAGAAGGTTTGTATCTTTATTCCTTATAGTCAAAGATGCGAATAATGATCATGTTGTTGTTCAAGTTTCACCTTTCTCTCACTTCCTTAAATCATAGTTTATAGTATTTTTTGAAATCAAAAGCCATACATTCTTGGGAGCTTGTGTGAATTTAGACTTTCAGAAACTGTGTATCCAGTTGATTGCAAGTGATGTACAATGGCAATATTCGTTGTTCCCGCTATGGAATAATTCAATATTTCGAGTACTATTCTAAGCATTCCACATTCATATTTAGAGATGAATTAAAATTTATTTTTCCAGTGGAAAAATAATTTGAAACTGAGCCCTACATTTCTAATTACTTGTTTAGTTGTGTCATGGAACATACTTTTCACAATGTAGGTGGTCTCTTTTTCTTTGTCCACCATGCGATGCGGTTAAATGTTCTTGCTGTTTAAAAAGCTGGAGCAAAACGTGTTGGAGCTGAAAACATCGTGCCAATACTTGTATTTTCTTTGCATTCTATGCAGCATTGTGGACAATGGTATTCAGTTGTTGCGCGCAAAGGGACACATGATTGATTGGAAAACAGAATAGTGACTGGAGTTATGCAGAGATTTGGCATTTAGTGCTTCTATATGTACATATTTGATGATATTCTTTTCCGATGATACTAAATTCCATACCATTGTTAAAACAAAGTAATTTGTACTACTGTAAAGTTAGGTCTAAGTTTCTAACTAGTTTAGCTCATTTCATGGACATGCAGATTCATCATGAAGCCAATCTTGTGTGTTAGAAGTATCACTTTCTCACACATATGGGTCTTTATTCTTTGCTGAATCGTCTTTCTTTAAGTTAATGTTGCCCACAAATCTCTTAAGTATACTAGGGCATGAATGTGATGAGCTTTACACAGATGGGCCAATGCGCTGTAACTTGTGGTCAGAATACTGCTAGTCAAACGTAATCATGTTCACGAAAAAACATAGATTAGTCAACTAAACATGAATCTGATGGTTAATCACCAAGCTGGACAGTTTTGCGCTCGTGAGCTCTAATTGGAATCTAAGTCATGTATGTGTGATGGGGCGATCAGTGGTCATTGCATCCATTTAACCAAACAAATTAAACTCCATTTACACTGATTTCCACAACAGTCATTTAATGGAGGGCAGTTGGATTCGGCTGTTGCAGTGAGAGCAGAGTAGTTAGCTCAGTTTTATGGCATAATGAGAGCAATTACGCAAATATGTGAAAGATAAACATGCTCTCTGCTATTCAAAATTCAATTTGAATATCATTGTAGTGAAGCATGTTTATAATTACATGTAGTAATCCAGGTATTATATGTTGTTCCTATCTGATTTATAGTCATTCTACAGTTTCAGTTGGTAAACTTAAACCATTGCACTTCCCAGGTTTTGTGTTTCTCAATTTCTTGATATCTTTGCAGGAGAAGAGGCAACAAATTCTGAATGAGATGAGAACATTATGTGAAGCATGTTGTTATCCTGGTTTAGTTGAGTTCCAGGGTGCATTTTACATGCCTGATTCTGGACAAATAAGCATTGCTCTTGAGTACATGGATGGTGGTTCCTTGGCAGATGTTATAAAGGTCAAGAAATCTATACCAGAACCAGTTCTTGCACATATGCTGCAGAAAGTATTGTTTGTATGCATCTTCCACATCTATTTTAGTTTCTATGCTAGTATTAGTAAAAATCAAGCTGCATCTGTAAATGTTGACCTTGTACATTCTTCTGTGTATGATTCTGAAGGGTCTGCGATACTTGCATGAAGTGAGGCATCTAGTGCATAGAGATATAAAGCCAGCAAATTTGCTGGTAAATCTTAAGGGTGAGGCGAAGATTACAGACTTTGGTGTGAGTGCTGGTTTGGACAACACAATGGCTATGGTATGCTACTACTTTGTGACAGTTATAACTATGTTCTTCTAGTGTTGTTTAATGTATGATAATTATTTTGCCCGCTAAAAAATGTATGATAATTCTTTTTCTGAATAGTATTGAACATGAAATTTTATATATTGAATCAGAAATATATTTTCCTGCTAAATAAATATGTTCCAGTGCGCTACCTTTGTAGGGACAGTCACATATATGTCACCTGAGAGAATTCGTAATGAGAACTATTCTTATGCTGCTGATATTTGGAGTCTTGGACTAACAATATTGGAATGTGCTACTGGAAAATTCCCATATGATGTAAATGAAGGCCCAGCCAATCTTATGCTGCAGGTGAGTTGGTTATCGGTCGCCTATTCAGTTTATTTATTTTTTTACTAAAGACCTACAGTTCTTCTTGATTGATGTTTGGGATGCAAGATATGCTGGCATGGGAGAAATGGCCCATTTGTACAGGTCTCCTGGGTTATGCTAGTTTGTATGATACTTTTCTTTTTTCCTTGTACTTAGCTGGTGACAGCCCTTACTGCTGTAAGGTCTGCACAGGAGCTCACAAAACAACACTAAGACACAGTACTGCCAGATGACTTGTAGCCTCCTCTTCTTCTTCTTCTTTTTTTGAGATCGACTTGCAGTCTATTCTGTTTTCTCCTCTGCGTTAGCAGAGATAGAGCTGCAGTTATGGGATAGCCTCCTAGTAACCACAGGCGTGTTTGTAACTATTACTGCCTACTATTCTTCCTAAGTACCAGTGGAAAATCTGCTATCATGAAATATTCTGCACCTAAAAACTTGACAGAACATGAACATCTACTCACACACGCAAGGTTACTGCTAACAGCTAGTTGAATGCATGGATGTGGGGTTCCCCAGTTCCCCTATGAATTTTCAATGTATAAATCATCGGACAGTGTAGTCAATGTTCACTGTCTACAGCGACTTAAAAATTTGCTTTTATATAGTAACTTAGAAAATAAGCACAGCTAGCACAATCGCAACGCTGCAATGCAACATTGGCAAGTGAACTTAGCTGCTTGTTTGCTGTTCTGCTGCTGTTGGCTTTAATGATAGCATCATAGTTCCGTTTTTCATATTATGTCGTGACTACTTTATAATTATCTTTGAATGGTTGCTTGCACTTTGTTCTCTGATTTTTAACTCCTTGTAATTCAGATACTGGATGATCCATCACCAACTCCACCACAAGAAGCTTATTCATCAGAGTTCTGCTCGTTCATCGATAATTGCTTGCAGAAAGATGCTGATGCAAGGCCCACATGTGAACAGGTAGAGAGATTTTGTATATGATGATTGTCATACTATTTGAGTTCTGTAGGTTAGGGTTTCAATATATACTTTTGCCATAATTTTCATGGTCTCAGTGCTGTTGGTGTATGTAAGAAGAATGTAAGTGGTTATTAGTTATCAGTTTGATTTAATCATAGAATGTTGAAATGTCATATTGCCAATAACTGCAGCATGTCAGTAAACTCAAGTATAGTATGTTTTATCCCATTATTGCATTGATTACATTCAATATTCGCAGCTTTTGTCACACCCATTCATAAAGAGGTACCTGAAAACTGATGTGGACTTGGCAGCATATGTCAAAAGTGTTGTTGATCCAACGGAAAGATTAAAGCAAATAGCTGAGGTGAGTCCTTGTGACATATTTCAACTTTATTCTTTCCTACTATTATTAATTGGTTTGGTTACACTATGTCCCTCGATTTAGCTCATTGACAAACATTCCTTTATCTTCCAAAGGATTAATCTGATCCCTCAAGTTACACATTTGTCTTAAATTAATCCCCAATCTAATTTGGCATGATGGAACCAAACGATGTAGACATTGACAGGGATATATTTAAATTTTGTTTCTCGCATAAGTTGAAAGATCAGTGTTGGAGTATAAGGCCAGTCTCAGGGGGTGTCATGGGAGATTTGATGGACATTAAATCATGCCACATAAGCAGATTTGATGACTTGGCACTCTAATTATGAAAGGAGAGGTGATAAGAGTTTCATGGGAGTTTCATCACCATGAAACTCACATGCACACTTAACTAGTCCCATGAAACCCAATGAACTTGCATTGAGGGTGTTATAGTTTCATCACATGACACATGATCATCAACTCCATGCAAAAATTAAATGCTACAAGCTGTCTATGAAATTGTGTACTGAGAGTGAGAATTTCATTCACTTCAAAATGTGACATGGCAGTCTTGGTAATAGTGCGATGAAATTATGCACTGAGACTGGCCTAAGTGGTAAATTATCCACTTTTCCCTGTCAGCTTGAGCTTTTTGGTTGAAGTGGTTGGTGCATGCAACTCAAAGGGTATCAGAGCTAGAGGTCTCGAGTTCGAATCTTGGCGGGCGCGATTAAATAAAATAGTTGCAGCCCACTCCAATATCCACGTATGCGGCATGATGGAGCGGCATGCATGTGAGGGGGGGGGGGGGGGGGGTTGGAGAATTGAATTGCCTACCTTTTCCTGTCAGTTTAAGCTTTTGGGTTGACCTGATTGCCATATACAACTCAATAATCAGGAATAAAGATGTGATGTGGACCTTAACAGGAATCTGTTTAAATTTAGTTTGACGCATCCAGTCTGAAAAACCAGGAAAACAATTTTGTTTCAATTAACTCAAGAATAACTTATTGAGGACCTTGGTAATAAAAAATATACAGGAGGTATTTTCATGTTTGCGGCATGGGGGAGGCAAGTAACTTGAATGAGAGTAAAATATACCTGTCGCTCCAAATTTTTCCATGGTGTTGTATGGAAAATTGTTCTCTCAGTGCTGACACACATCTAGGTCCCTAAATTTGGAAAATGCAAATTTGGATCCCTAAAACTTGTTATGTGGTTCTGTTATGGTTTCAAATCAGAGAAAGCAAAAGGCTGTGAAGGGAGAGAGAACTGTGGTAGTGGAGGCGGTCAGCTAAGGCTAAACCCTAGCCTTGTGGGATCCAAACCCTAGCCGTTTCAGGGAGAGGAAGAGGGAGAGGTAGAGGGAGAGTCTGATTAATTTTTCCATGGTGTTGTATGGAAAATTGTTCTCTCAGTGCTGACACACATCTAGGTCCCTAAATTTGGAAAATGCAAATTTGGATCCCTAAAACTTGTTATGTGGTTCTGTTATGGTTTCAAATCAGAGAAAGCAAAAGGCTGTGAAGGGAGAGAGAACTGTGGTAGTGGAGGCGGTCGGCTAAGGCTAAACCCTAGCCTTGTGGGATCCAAACCCTAGCCGTTTCAGGGAGAGGAAGAGGGAGAGGTAGAGGGAGAGTCTGATTAATTTTATTAGATGGCATCCCTCCTTTGTATATAGAGGAGTTAACATGTTAAGTAGTTCTGTTATGGTGCAAATCAGCGCAAGCAGAAGGTTGAGGTGGAAATCAACTTTGGTAGCTAGAAGTTTCGGAGTTTTAAAATTTATTGGAATGTTCACGGTAAAATCTGCATGCATAGCTTAGTCAGCTCTGTTGAATGTATTTTTATTTCCTAAAACACAGAAAACATAACAGCATGGACAATATTTGTGAAAGAAGAAATGGAGGAGTAAAGTGAAGCATTGAATCATACATTTTAGCTCTTTAGTGATGGGGCTTGGAAAACATTATTCCAGTGGGGTAATGGCCAACTAATGTGTCCATAGCAATTACAAATTGGTGGTAGTTTAATAATTCGATCTGCAAACAAGCAAACTACCATCATGCCCTTGAATTAAGGTGTCCATTTATGTATGTACATTAATGCCCTTGAACAGATTGTATGTACAAAAATGTGTTGAAAAAATAAATGCTGACTCATGGGAAGATGAGTAGGTGTGCAACATGTCTACTATGCATAACATATATTGTTTTTTGTTACTTAATTCCAGATGCTTGCTGTACATTACTACCTCTTGTTTAATGGATCTGATGGGATTTGGCATCATATGAAGACGTTCTACATGGAACAATCTGCTTTCAGGTACCTTAAGGAATTGTTACAATTGTAACGTCGTGATTAAATACTTGTGTATAAATTTCACTGCCTTTTAAAACTAGATTTCTATCCTGAAACTACTTGGCTACTGATAAAGTTTCCTACTGCTTAATTTTTTAGCCCATGTCTCAGGATTCAAAATAAACTCATATGCAACTGATGTGGACATTGGACAACTTTTGGCCCAGTTTGTTTGGGGAATGAACAAGCTATAATTGTTCTTCTGCTTTATGGATAATGCTTTAATTTCCTGTTTTGAATGGATAATTTAAAAATGAACAAAATTGTATGTGCTGCTGAAAATTTTGATGGACTAAATACATTCCCAGTTGCACTTGACCTGTGCTTTTATGCAATGTCGTAACTGGATGTTACTGCTAATTTTTCCAATTTCATCATTCTGGTGGTTTTGCTTCTTTTGTATTATTATTCACTACACAATAGTTCCTGTTATAGCTGTGCTGAAATCTGTCTCTGAGCACACATGCATGATATGCTCTCTTACCTATCATGTTTTGTCAGTTTCGCAGGGAAGGTGTATGTTGGCCAAAATGACATTTTTGATAGTTTGTCAAATATACGGAAGAAGCTAAAGGGTGATAGGCCTCGAGAGAAAATTGTCCATGTCGTCGAGAAGCTACATTGCCGTGCAAATGGTGACAGTGGAGTTGCAATCCGTGTATCTGGATCCTTTATTGTTGGAAACCAGTTTCTAGTATGTGGTGAGGGGGTAAAAGCTGAAGGGATGCCCAGCTTGGATGAGCTCTCTATTGACATTCCAAGCAAGCGTGTAGGCCAGTTCAGAGAGCAGTTTATCATGCAACCAGGGAATTTAATGTCATGCTATTACATATCAAAGCAAGATCTGTACATCATCCAATCCTGAATGAATACATATAACTTGTAAGATTACTCTCTGAGCCTTTCGGGGAAAAAAATTCCCTTTTGAACTCTGATTTTGAACTTCATTTCATTTTCGCGGTTGAGATATGGGGGAAAACTTATCCTATAGGGACGAAGAAATGAAGTTGAAATCGTCTGTACTCATGTTTAGAATAATTTATCTTTGCTAGTATTGTTGCCATAGAGACCTTATTCCTCACAACTAAGGGACTGATGATGAATCTTGTTAGATGAAGGCTAGAGGATGGTACCCACCAGTCAGGGCACAACTTTCGGGTGCTTCAGATCATCCTGCAGTCCGCCAGTCTGGTGCTTGTAATTTTATTTTCCTTGGTGGGAGTAAATTAGTTTGTAACGCAGTACATCTCTGATTGTTGTATATTTATTGTACTCGTACTAATCATAGTGTAAATGCGGTTGATTTGCCGTAAATATTGTGTATAAGCGGTTGATTTGCCGGTTTGCAATACCCAAATCTTACCCACAACCAAATAATCCACACCTGCACCTGCGCTAACCTCATGCTTGCTCGCCAGCAGACTTGGCTGATGCTTGGTGCGTAAAGTTCAGGCCAGCTGGCCACGGGAATTGCACAACAGCACAAGAGGTGAAAAGTTGGTAGTATGGTTAAAAAAAATTTTGTAGTAAGATACCCTTCGTTGTTATATACGCTGTGGGACAATTAAAGGAAATCAATAGAATATAGACAGGCAGCCAGGCAGGGAATGTCCAACAGCAAAGAAAATACATTTGAGTTTCACGACGAAGCAGTGTGTCTCTTTTATCTAGGGTGTTTGGATGGAGAGGTAAACATGCTAAATAGGGTAAATTTGTCCTAAATTTACTTCTAAGGTGACAAACATGTAGAGTAAATGTTTTGCCCCCTAATACCATTTACCCCTGGAAAGTAGTAAATTGGAGCAAAATTGTGATGGACCCTACCCCTCTATCCAAACACCTAAGGAGTAAATATTATTAGAGGCAAATGAAAAAAAAAAGCAAAACATTGACTTTTAAGTAAACATTTACCCTTGCAACCAAACATACTCCATATTTTTTCATGAGAACATTAAAAAAACACTACCGATGGTATTGCTCACCTAGGGATGTCAATGGGTACCCGCACCCGTTCACCCGCGGGTAAAAACCCTATTAGGGTGTGGGTATGGAGGATTTTCTCTCCCGATGGGTATCTTAGTGGGTGATTCTTTCACCCATCTGGTGTGGTGGGTGACATTCTTGCTTCCCCCATACCCGCCACCCGTTGGGATTCATTTACATATAATATTTTGGATTGTTTCTAGTACATATATCATATAGTTGAATATTCGAGAGACTCATTTACATGTGATATAATTAAAATTAATATTATTGTCTTGTATTGTTATTGCATGAATAAAAATATTGATAAAATGATGATTCAATGTTACTTTCACAATTAATCATATGTTTTATTACATTAATTATCGCTATATTGAAGTGGATATGGGTCACCCGCTAGAAACCCGCTACTTGATGGGTGGTGGGTGTGGGGGATTTTGAGACCCGAGGTGGGTGATGGGTATGGGTATGGGTGGGGGGGGGATTTTTCCCATCGTGGGTATGGGGGAAGTCTTACCCAATGGATACGTACCCGTTGCCATCCCTTGTTCTGTAGCAAACAAATTAGAAAATTACCGATGTAGTACTACCACTATGTTACCAGTGGTAACAGCCAGCACTCTCCTACCGTAAATTCCACCTCCCCTGTTTCCCAAAGCTCCTCGCTGCGTCGTGCCGCGCGCCTCGGAGCTCCGATCCCGCCGTGCCCACCGCCCGGCGCCTCTCCCCAATCACGACCCCGCCGCTCTGCAGCTCCTCATTCCGCGCCGTCCCCAACGCGCAGGCGCCAGCGCCACGTCCTGCAGTGCACCTGGGGGGGGGGGGGGGGGGGGGGGGCGCAGGCCGCAGTGATGGCAACCGCCGCCGGCGGCGAGCCGGGGCTGCAGCCATGTCGTCACGAGCGCGGTTCTCCACCGCCGTCACCACCGCTGCATCCTCCTCCTCAGCCTCCAGAGCGCCGCAGCCACGCACTCCCCACATCGCCTTGGCCGCTGCCACTGAGCGAGTGCGGTCCCGTTCAGTGCGGAGGACGCACGCCACCTGCTCGACGAATTGCGGCAGCGAGGCACCCCCGTTCCAAAACGCGCGCTGAACGGGTTCCTTGCGGCGCTCGCGTGGGCCCCGCCCTCCGCCGCGGGCCTGCGCTCGCCGTTACACTCTACAACGGCATGTCACGAGCTGCCGGCCGAAGGGTGCTGTCGCCCACGTTCCACACCTACAGCATCCTCATGGACTGCTGCACCCGTGCGCGCCGCCCGGATCTGGCGCCGGCCTTCTTCAGCCAGCAACTCAGGACAGGCTTTGGTTTCAATGTCATCACCTTCAACAACCTCCTCAAGAGCCTCTGTGAAGCAAAGCGGGCTGATGACGCTCTGGACGTGCTGCTCCACAGGATGCCCGAGTTGGGTTGTGTGCCTAATGTTGTCTCCTACAACATACTTCTGAAGGGTTTCTGTGACAAAGAGAGTCGGAACTCGGAAGGCTCTTGAATTGCTCCGGAGGATGGCTGGGAAGGGAGCTGATTGCTCACCTGACGTGGTCTCATACAACACAGTCATCGATGGCTTCTTTAAAGAGGGTGAGGCTGCTAAAGCATGTGATCTGTTCAATGAAATGTTGCAGCACGGGATTTCACCTGATCTACTGACTTATAACTCCAGTATTGATGCACTATGCAAGGCAAGAGCACTGGACAAGGCAGAGGTGGTCCTCCGACAAATGGTTTGAAAAGGTGTTTGCCCGGATAACAGGACATATAATTGCTTGATCTATGGGTATTCTGCTAGGGGTGACTGGAACGAGGCGGCTAGGATATTCAAAGAGATGACTAATCAGGGTCTCCTACCAAATATACGTGGAACTCGTTCATGGCTTCCCTTTGCAAGCATGGAAAAATCGAGGAAGCTACAGATGTTTTTTACTCAATGGCAACAAAGGGCCAGGAGCCTGATAGTGTCTCCTACCTAATTAGGCTTGATGGGTACGCTACTGAAGGATCCTTTGTTGATATGACAGACGTCTTCAATTTGATGCTAGGAAACGTTGCACCTGACAACCGTATTTTCAATGTACTGATCAAAGGATATGCTAAATGTGGAGTGATGGATCGGGCTATGATTATGTTTGATGAAATGAGGCAGCAAGGAGTGAAACCTGATGTGATAACTTATTTGACAGTAATAGCTGCACATTGCAGGATGGCTAAAATGGATGAGGCTATGAAAATATTTAATGAAATGATTGATCAAGGAGTAGCACCCAATATAGCTACTTACTGTTGCTTGATTCAGGGTTTTTTTACTCATGGTGATTTGCTGAAAGCTAAGGAATTGGTTTTTGAAATGATGACTAAAGGCATGCGTCCTGACATTGTGTTCTTCGGTTCGATAATAAATAACCTTTGCAAAGAGGGAAGGGTAGTGGACGCACATGATATATTTGACTTAGTTGTAAGTATCGGTCTGCATCCTGATATTTTTGTGTATAGTTTGCTGGTGGATGGATACTGCCTAGTTGGCAAGATGGAGAAAACATTGAGAGTGTTTGATGCTATGGTGTCAGTTGGCATTGAACCTGATGTTGTAGTGTATGGCGCACTTGTTAATGGCTATTGTAAACTTGGAAGGATTGATGATGGGTTGAGTGTTTTCAATGAAATGGTGCATAAGGGAATCAAGCCCGATACTATTATGGACAACATTATACTGGATGGGTTATTCCAGGCTGGGAGAACTGTTTGTGCAAAGGAAGGATTCAATGAAATGATCGAGACTGGGATCTCAGTGGGTACTGACACAGTTCTTAGCGGACTTTGCAAAAACAATTCCTCTGATGAAGCAATTGCGCTTTTTGAGAAATTACAAGCGATGAACTTTAAGATTGATATTACAACTATTAATATTATGATTACTGCAATGTTCAAAACTAGGAGAATTGAAGGAGCTAAGGAAATGTTTGCTTCTATCCCTGCTTGTGGGCTAGTGCCTTCTGTCGAGACTTACCGTCTAATAATGATAAATCTTATTAAAGAAGGGTTACTGGAACAGGCTGATGATATGTTTTCATCAATGGAGAATTCTGGCTGTGATCCGGACTCTAGAATGCTGAATCATGTAGTCAGGGCATTGGTAGAGAAACATGAGGTAGTCAGGGCGGGAATTTACCTGTCCAAAATTGATGAGATGAACTTTCTACTTGAAGCTTTAACTACAAAATTGTTGATGAATCTCTTCTCAAGCAAAGGGACATGTCAGGAACACTTGAGATTTCTCCCAGAAAAGTATCATTTTATTGCAGAAGCTGGTTCTTGTTGATTGTTAATGTGAGCTTAGATACCCCAAAAATCCTCAATTGGCATCATCAAGGTGTAACATGTTGGAAACACCCAGGAACACGCGTTCTCGAGCGCCCCCGCCCCCTCGCCTCGCTCGCTCATACGCTCACACGCTCGCTCGTACGCTCACACTCGACGGCGACCCGAGGTAGAAGATGAACAGTGGATTTCCGGCGACGAACGCCGCGAAGCCGGTGGCTCCTGTATCTTGGCTTCTTTCTATTCACATCACAACTGGCAAAGGAACTACATGGAGTACATGAGCTATTTAACAGCCAGGGGAACACACCACAGAGCTCTCCTCCATACCCGGCCTCCACGCCACGGTCCGCGGCACCAGCGCCTCGACGTCCCGGGAGCCGCTCGCTCCTCCACATGCTCCGGCTTTCCTGCACGTAGACCCGCCCCAGTAACCTCACTATCCTAACCAACCTGATCTATCCTAATCAACTGAAGCGTGCTAGCAGCTACACGTACACAAGCTTGCACTTACACGATACAGAGGTACCGTGACCTCGCAGCAGCCCTGGACTCG
This sequence comes from Cenchrus americanus, assembly GCA_947561735.1. Classification (NCBI taxonomy): domain Eukaryota; kingdom Viridiplantae; phylum Streptophyta; class Magnoliopsida; order Poales; family Poaceae; genus Cenchrus; species Cenchrus americanus. Next base: position 16,691,485 of record OX387241.1, read on the forward strand.
ACGTCGTCGCAGACACGCATTGCGCGGACACACCCGGCGCGACGTGACTCGATGCAGCACGACACACATGTGCCATGAACACATCATGACGTGTTTATTTTTAACAATCTCCCCCTAAACACGACATGTCGTTGCCGGAGTTGCTGCAGCTTCCATCGTCCTCGTTGTCCCGGCCGCCACTACGACATCCTGACATGACGCGACCACATCTCCGCACGAACGCCGCAACCTTCTTCTTTCTCTCCGGCGGCACATGTCGTCTTCTGCAGCACCTGCACAACGTCGACGTGAGCAACTAGCTCACCCGAACGACGCGGCAACACCCGCTCAGCGTCGCCATGAGCCACTAGCTCGCCTCCATCTTCTCTCCCAGCGACACACACCGAGCTCCTTCTCCGCCGGCGACACACACCTGACACGGCTCCGACGACACACGCTGACGATCTCAACACGCCCGGCAGGACCGACGCACGATCCGCTGCCGAGCATGCACCATGGGCGACCACGGACGGCGACCTCACATCGCCTCGCCGCTAGCGCGCTCCTCGACACTGCCTCGCCGATTGCACACCGTTGACCGGCGCACGTGCAGCACCCACGTCGCGCCTCGCGCGCGCCATGCCGCGCTCGCGGCTTCGCCGGCCCAGCCGGCGCGCCGCTGGCTGCCTCCTTTCTCAGACAAGCTCTTGATACCAATTGTTGGAAACGCCCAGGAACACGCGTTCCACGAGTTCCCCCCTCGTCTCGCTCACTCAGACGCTCACACTCGCCGGCGACCCGAGGTAGAAGATGAACAGTGGATTTTCGGCGACGAACGCCACGGAGCTGGTGGCTCCTGTATCTTGGCTTCTTTCTATTCACATCACAACTGGCAAAGGAACTACATGATGTACATGAGCTATTTAACAACCAGGGGAACACACCACGGAGCTCTCCTCCGTACCCGGCCTCCACGCCACGATCCGCGGCACCAGCGCCTCGACGTCCCGGGAGCCGCTCGCTCCTCCACATGCTCCGGCTTTCCTACACGTAGACCCGCCCCCGTAACTCCACTATCCTAACCAACCTGGTCTATCCTAACCAACTGAAGCGTGCTAGCAGCTACACATACACAAGCTTGCACTTCTGTACGTGACACAAGCACGTACATGACCTGGCCACTCTACACGATACACCAACTGAAGCGTGCTGGCAGCTACACGTACACGAGCTTGCACTTTTGTACGTGACACAAGCATGTACATGACCTGGCCACTCTACACGATACAGACGTACTGTGACCTCGCAGCAGCCCTGGACTCGACGTCGTCGCAGACACGCATCGCGCGGACACACCCGGCGCGACGTGACTCGATGCAACACGACACACATGCGCCATGAACACATCGTGACGTGTTTATTTCTAACATAACATGCTGGTTGCATCTTAAGGAAGACAAGTGTTTTCTGCCCAACATGCATAAATGAATCTGTTCTAGAAAGCATTGGCCAGTTGCCACGTACTCCCTCCAGTTTGGTAAAGGAAGACGTTTAGGACAGTGATACGGTCTCCAAAGTGCAACTTTGACTTCCTATTTTTAAAAAATAATTATTAAAAACTAACAAATGTATACTTTTATGATAGTATTTTACAAGACAAATCTACTCATGTACTCCCTCGGGTTTGGTAAATGAAGTCGTTTTGGACATGATTTGAGTCAAACATTGGGAATATAAATCATGAATAAATTTTAAGTCATTGAGTTTGGAAATGTGAAAACTACATGAATAGATTTGCCTTGCAAAATACTTTCATAAAAGTATACACATATTAGTTTTTAACAAATATTTTCATAAAAATAAGAAGTCAAAGTTGTACTTTGGAGATCGTGTCGCTGTCCTAAACGACTTCATTTACCAAACCGGAGGGAGTAGTTTTCACATTTCCAAACTCAACAACTTAAAAGTTATTCATGATTTATATTCCCAATGTTTAACTCAAATCTTGTCCAAAACGTCTTCTTTTACCAAACCGGAGGGAGTATAGGCTATATATTTTATTGTTAAAACAGTCGGTTCGCTTATCTGCATGCATTTTTTGTAGATTTCAGTGATCTGCTTGATATGCAATTGCCCATTTACTTTTGCTCTGGTGAACTTTTTACGTTTTAGTGCCCCTCGGAAAAGATGTACTCTGGAGCAAAATGTACTACAGCAAAGAAAAATGTCGGTGGCTCGCAATATGCAAGTGGATCAATGGCTCACACACTACCACTACCGGTGTCCGGCGGCGCATTCAAAAGGCAAAATCATCGCCACACATGATACACGATCCACGTGACCGGCGGGGTAAAGAAGAATGTCAAAAACTAGCACGTTACAGGCTCGGTCCACCACCAACGCTAGCAAAACAGCCACAGCCGTCCTGCCAGCCACCACCCAACGAACGCGCCGAAAACACCGCACATGCCCTACTACAGTGCCGGCAACTACTCGAAATCATCTCCCCAGCGAATTCACCTCGACCGTGAGAATCAGATCAGAACCCATTTCACTTACATACATATATATGCCATCACCAGTAAAAAGAGTCCACAGGAACCAAGATCACACGACGCTCTTTCTACCAAAACCCAGCTTTTTACCGTTGCACACGAGTCAATCAGGAGACTGGTACTCCCTCTATTCATCTCTATTCTCTCCTTTTCTTACAGCCAGTACAACGGAGGACGCTTCCAAAACCACTAGCCACTAGGACGGAGGCGATCAAAGCCTATCTTGCTCGACTAGTTGTTGCCACTGTAGCCCATGTTGTAGCTGCTGCGGTACCGCAGCCCGTTCTGCTCGTACACCGTCTGCGCCGCGTCGCCGTGGTTCACGGCCTTGATCTCCACGGCACGGCGGCCGGTGTCTGCCTCCTGCACGGCTCCGAAGACGATCTCGTTGGTCGCCTCACAGCTCGGCTCGTAGAAGGTCTGCGGCCCGGCCGAGTACTGCTGGTGGCGTTGCAGGTACTGCTGGTGGTGCACTTGCTGTGGGGGCGGCTGTTGTGGCTGAGTTGGCGGCTGCTGCTGCTGAGGTGCTTCTCCGGCGGTCCAGCCGTGCAGCTGGGGACGCCCGTGCCGGATGTGGTGGATCTTCTCCGGCTCCTTGGACATGAAGGCGTAGTTCTTGCGAGGGGTCGGCGTCCTTGTGTCCAGCGGCGGAGGGGTCTCGTCGCGCGGGATGGCATAGCTTTCTTGTACCGGCCAGGAGGCTGGTCTGCCCAGGCCAAGCTGATGATGATGGATGTTCACGTGCTTCTTTCTGGAGAATGCTGTGCGGACGATCTCCGCGATTGATGATTTTGCCCCACCCACAAGTTTGCCGATTGACGTGAAGAGTCCTTCTTCCTCTTCTTGCTTCACAGGTTCATCCTCACTAGGGATTAGTGGTGGGCGAAGGGAAGGCTTCAGTGGCTTCTGGTATGGAGGTGGAATGCTCGATAATTTAGCTTGTACTGGACTCACAACTTCCTGTTCCTGCATGGAAAAATTTTGCATTCAGAACAGTATGCTGCAAGAAGAATACAAATCTGATGGTGTCGACCAGTTCTGACTTTCTATAACAATCAGAATAATGAACAACTAAAACTGAACAAATGTTCTGTGTCTTCTGTTATCTTTTTTGCTGATATTTGACAAACGTTCCATCATAAAGAACTGCCTCTTTTTAAAAACGGAATAGATGACTACTTTTCTTTCAAAAGCACAATCAGAAGCTAAGTTAACACAAATTGAGCAAATAATATCACTCTAGACATATAGAAGTTCCAGCTGAAGTTGTGGAAATTGGATTGATTAGTTCAAAGTCCTGATCTCAAGATCCTAATATTTACAGACGATTCCAATTGGAATGCTGCATAAGCTGGTAAGTGGTAAGTTTTGGCTTGTTGGAAGCATAGGGAGGATACAGACTAGGCCTGTGGATGATGGACACTGGTACCAGGAGAGACAAAAGACTGGTGACAACAAAATTCATGTGCTAGCCTGCTGGGTTACAGCAGGCCTGTGGACCACTGCAGCCCTAACCATATTTGCTTACTCTGACAATCGGCCAGGGAAGGCACATGATGTTTTTCTTTCCTTCACAAAATAATGACAGTATCAGGCACTTGATACTTACGTCTCCATTTGAATACATCCCCAGAGCACGGCGCTGGAGCAATGCGAGCATGTAGCCAAAGAAGGCAGCAGCAAGTAGTAGTGCAACTCCTGTGGGCATGATTAATGTAATCAGTAATATAGCAGAGTGAAGAGTGTAAAGAGGTTTATGTGGTATACAAACCAGCATAGAGTAATATACCTAGAGGAAAACCAGCTTCATACTGGTACACACAGTCATCAAAGTTGAGTTGAATCTCCCGAATTGCTTGGTTTCCTCTGTCAATCACCAGAAGGGAGCAGCTACTGCCAATGTAACGAATTTCAAAATCAGTAGAAAATTTTGCTTCGTCACTTGGTCCATCAACATGCCCTCCTCTGCCTGATTTCCCCCCAGCAATAGTTGTAACCCCTAAACATCAGAACACAATATGTCAGCCACTTACTACTAGAGATTAGAAAAGGGAAAGTATGGATAATGATTGCAGAATATGTAAATATAGACTGTACTATAAATCACACCAAATTAATTATGCCTTCAGTTTATTTGAAGAATACAATGTAATTTTGCGGGCACAAAGTCACAACCCAAAACAAGTCAATACCACATATTAATATATCAACCATACGGTATACCAGGTACAAATTAGGCTAGAAAAGAATAAAAGATTTTGGTTAACAATTCTTCTATGTAACTTCAAAACATAATGTTCCACAAGTCCAAATTTAAAACTCCAGTAATTAGCACTCAATTCAATGTTTCCTCTGGGCATCACAATTTTTTTTTTTTTTTTTTTGCGGGGAAGGGCATCACAATTCATTGCAGAGACTCAAAGCAGATTTACTCAAGCTGATCATAAAATGTTCATATTGTCTAACAGGCGTCCTATTTCTGAATCCAGTTTTGGATCCAGGTGCTGAATACGCTGGACAAGACCAGCAAGAACCAAAAGGCAAACATAGGATGCTCAAGGAACAGACAAAAGCATGTGCGTGCATCTACCTACAACAGGACATTTTAGCTTACCTGTATCACTGATCTTTCTAATGGCCATGTTCATGGCATCGGCCACATAGATGTTACCCCTGTCATCCACTGTAAATCCCTTAGGATGGTTCATCCTCGCCTCTCGCAGCTTCCCATCAACATGACCAGGAAATCCTTCTGGGGAACCAGCAACAAGCTTCGGCCTGCTATCTGCATTGTTGAGCCAAATTTCAGGAGATAAAACATGTGTGGCTCAAAATCATCTGGTCATAAAGTGAAGCATGGACTGGCTCATTGGCATTTCAATGCCTTGGAAAAAGGCAATAGCAAAGATGTAGATTGCAGGTAACCAGTATAACCATTTGGGTCAAATGTTCATACAAAGTCTGGGGATCAACATGGGAGATGCCCTTCTTACTTGTTACAGCTATAAGCAGATATAGCAGCACCTTTACGAAATTCACTAGAGCAAAAGCATCTAAAAGTAGCATAGAATGGAGAGACCATTTTTTTGCAGACCCCCACTTCCACAAGTGTAAAACTAATTTTGCCGCAGCATAACAATGGAAATAGATACGTTGCACAAATCAGATGAAAGCAACTGGAAAAGCATCACATAGGCTGTGCAAGCTGCAAGCTAACAAATCCATCGCCATCAAGATATAGGGGCATGCCGGAATTGAAGACACCAACCAACCCACAGCATCAGCAAGCACCAACTCCACCGAACACATCGCCGCATATATAATTATGCAGAGCCCCAGCCCCACTGGGAAGTAACACCAAAACATGCCGGATTCAGGGGGGGACTGGGGTTCAGCGAGGGCTCACTCACATCGGGAAAGCGGCAGCGCCATCCTGTAGATGTTGCTGTTCATGGAGTCCATGACGAGCAGCTCGCCGCCCTGGGTGACCTCCACGGAGTAGGGCTCGATCCCCAGCTTGCTGCCGTCGAAGACCGTCTCCACGGTGTAGCCGCCCTCGTACTTCACCATCGACTTGCTCCCTGACGCTGCTCCAGCAGGAAGAGAAGCACTCGTCTCAGGAAACCCCGACGAATCGGAACCGGAGGAGGAGGAAAACGGAGAGGAGGCCCTCGGCGGTGCTCACCTGTCTTGGTGGTGGATTTGAGGGACCAGAGCCGCTTCACCACCGCCGACGCCGCATTGGAGAGGACCCCGCTCACCACCCCTGCGATGGCAACGAGAAACCCAGTCAGAACCCAGGAAACCACCCACTCAACTCACCCCAGCCCGGGACGGCGAGAACCGAAGAGAGCCCGAGCTCGGTGGGCTTCACACTCACTCGCGGGGTACGAGGACGCGGAGGCCGGAGCGCACGCGCCGAGGAGGAGCGCGGCCACCAGCAGCGCCGCCGCCACCGGGGCGCTCCCTCCCTTTGCCGCCATTGGCCCGCAGCGGGACAGCCGACAAGTGGGGCTGTGGGGGAAAGCTCGCCGCCGCGGAAGATTCAGAGGAAGCGGGAGGCGGCGGCCATCTGAGGGGAAGGGAGGGGAGGCAAGGGAGCAGGGAGCGCTCAGATCGAGGACGGGGAGTGGGAGAAACCAGCAGGAACCCGAGCTTTTCCTTGCGCTCCGGGAGTGGAGAAGGGGAGAGAGGCGAGACAGAGAGAGATTGGAACAAGTGGGGGGCAAGCGTTCGCTGCGGCTGCCGCTCCTCGCTCGCCTTCTCGCTCTCGCTGATTTCGTGGGGTTTTTGAGGGGGAGGAGGGGAGAGCGATCGAGAGGTCCGCGTGAGGCGTGACGGTGGTCGGGTGGCCGAGAGATAGTGAGCACGGGTCACGTGCAGAGGGTGATGCGGGGGGTGCTCACTCGTCATCTCGGTTTCGAGTAGCACAGGCCGCACAGCGCTCGTCATGGGTAGTGGAGTGCTGAAAAAGAAGGGTATTTTCAATTAGGCAAAAGGTGTTTGTGCTAAATAATTGTAGGAAAAGGGTCTCGCTAAACAAGTTCGGAAAGTAGAGTATCGCTTAAGATTTAAGCAGTTTTTTTATCCCCAAACACGAACGTTGTTGCGGGAGTACTTTTACTCACATGTCGGACGTGCATGCGTATTTTAAGCAGCACACGACAATGGAAAGCTACAGCACCCCAATTATAGCCCCCATTAGATCCAGCAATGGGGCTAGTGATGCGGGAATTTGATCCACACTTGACTGGCATTTTGCTAAAGATCACCCTAGTAAAAAAAAAACGCTTGCTTCGAGTGGACCGAGAACCATAGAATTCCAAGGAATTTCAAAGATGGGAACCATACTATACCAGCACTACCAGTACTTTCCAACGCCACACCGAGTAGCCTCAAAACAAGCCAAACCATACGTGCATTGCCACTAAGAATTTTTGGCCCCTTTTTTTCCATGTTCCCCGAAAAGTTCAGATTTATTTGAATCCAAACCCTCCTTTTGCAAACGTGCCCTCGGTGTCCTCACAAGCTCCATGCACAACTTTCCAACGCCAATACCACTCCGTAGGTTTTCCCCGGATATGTTACGACAAGTAGCACCGGCAAGAGGGATTGGGGGAAGGAACATGAAATCCTTCCTGCACGGCTGCCCACCTTTTCCCAACCAGTTCACACGCGCCTCAAAGCCGGCCAAGGCGGGTCTCTGCCCCCTCCGACCCTCACGTACAGAACCGAAATTACCCGACGAATAGAAATCAAATCACCTCGCCTCAAGTACTAGTAGCGTCCTACGTAGTACACCACAGCACTGAACCTGAAACCTTTGCGTTCCAGATGTACCCCGTGGTGGTGCTACCAGTAGAACGAGTAGTACACGGACACGAGTTCCAAAAGGTTCTCGAGAATTCGAATCACGGAGCACGATGACCCCCCATCATCCGTACGCCGCCCCCTTGACGAGGTTCTTCAGTCCGGGTACCGGCCAGGCGGCCCCAGCTCGCTCTCGTATGCGCCGGGCACCTTTGCTTTTCGGTTGGTGACACTTGGCCGTCCTTTCAGGCTTTCCCCCCTCCCTCGCTCGGCTTATCGCCCACCAAACGGCCAGATTTTTCTCTCGAACGAACCGCCCACCAAAGAACCGTACCGCAAGAATCCACCAAGAAGATCTTTCTCTCGAACAAACCAAGACGTACCATCACCACCGCCAACCGAACAGGCAGCGCAGCACGCACGCACACGCCGGTCGGGCAGGAGGGCATGCGGCCCATGCGCGTTCCTCCGATGGATCCATGGGTGTGCCCTGCCGGCCATGTGAGATGGATGAGCTAGAGGCGATCAGGCGAGGGCTGAGAGAGGGCGGCTCGGCCTGTTGCCATGTTGCGGCGTCCGGTCCGCGCTCCCTTTCCCGCCCCCCGCGCGCTGGCGCCGTCGTCGCCATCGGCGGCGACGAGACGAGACGCCATGCCGAGCCTGGAAAGGCTACCGCAAGGGGGGTCAAAAGGGCACTGATACTTTCCTCATGCGCGCTACTGCTGCACAAGCTGGCAGTGGCAAAGAGCCCCCGCCGAGTGTGCCGAGCCCGTAGCCAGGTAGCCTCCTCCCTCCTGGCCAATGGCCATGCCAAAGCCAAGAAGCCAAGCGGGGCCGCGCCGGCATGGGTATGGAGGGAAATTACCGTGCAGTTTACCTTCCCCCCCGGCAAGCTCTCAGGTAGACAGCAGCAGTGCAGCACCCCCAGCAGGTGCAAGTGCTTGCTCTTGCCTCTTGCGGTGGCTTGCTGCTGTCGTCGTTTCAGCAAAACAGCAAGCGCGGGAATGGATTTGGGAAAAGGACATGAAGGTGCACGTCGGCAACTCGGCATCTTCGCCCTCTGCCCCTCTCGACTCTTGAGAGATGAAATCCAGCTTTATTCCTCCAGCTCTGGAGCTTGAGCGGCCATATACGACATGGTAAGTTTCGAAGGCGCGCGGTGACTTTTTTACGGTTCATCTCCGAACTGGAGTGAACTCTTCCGGTTAGATCCATGTGTTCCCGACAGACAGGGAAGCAGCCCTAGTAGCAATTGCGCACTGCAGTAGTTACACTAGACACGATGGCAAAAGACAATCAAGCTTTGGGTTGTCGCTCTTCGATAAAGCGCATGTGCACGAGGGGAACACAACGTCCTGGCTGGATCCGGGACCCCGAATGGACGCAAGGCTGTTGCTTTAGCTAAGCGTGGGCCGCGTACAGCCCACTCTATGGCGGCGCAGAGAGGTATAGGTGGCCCACCCGGCTAAGTCCCCGGAATCAAAGCGCCTGATTTCTGGTTAGTTCGTTGTGACCCACACACAATCCCACCCACTACAAACAAATAACCCTAGTCTGTCTGGGCTGGTTTGTTGATAGTAGTAGTACAGTAGAATGTCCTTAGGCCCAAAACAAAAAACGACTTAAGTGCGGCCTAGCCTGAGTTTCAGTCAGGCGGCCCAATTAAACAACCAGAGCGCTGATTTGCAGTAATTCTGCCTACACACATGATCTGCAATTCCAGACAAGTGAGACTGAGAGGACTACTACACAAGTTGCTGGACTTCAAAAAAATGCTATTGTGCTAGTCACTCTTACATACTTACAATTACAGCTTCACAAGTACCTCACCGAAGTCAACAACACCAGGAAACACATCACAAAACAAAACAAGGGGCAGCACAGCAAAAGGCTTTTATGGACCAAAAAAAATATTCCCGGTCGGACTCCCCAAAGATCTGCAACTGTGTTGTTTACTTGTTTTAGCCCGTTCTGTGCTCCATGGTCTTTACTTTCTGTCACTGTGTTAAACGCTGCGACAGGGTGATATATACAGGCGGTGCGCAGGGACACTGACTCTACCATCTATACAGCTGCTAGCGCTATCAGACCTGGTAGGCCATTCCTACCTCCATCACAGCGTACGTAGGGCCGCGACTGTTCTTCCTCAGGAACTCGTAGAAGAAGTTTATCACAACTCGCTTTATGAAACTTGATCCGCTCTTCGCCGGATATATAGAAAAATAATATTGACATTTGTGTCTCTAAACAAGTTTGTCATGAAAATATATGATGTGATTAAGCTAATGATATTTATTTAGTATCATTATCATTAATAATTTTTAATATATACTTGGTTAAAATTTAGAGTGTTTGACTCTTTGGAATGCGAGTTGTGCACTTATTTTGAAACGGAGGGAGTATAAGGGTAAATTGCACGGTATTGAAAAGATTAGGGTTCCTTAACCGGCTCCACCATCCATAGTTTAGGGGTTACGTAGACTTCTTCCTAACTCTTCCAACAGCCTCTGCAGTCTGCCCGCATAGCCGTTGAGCACAAATAGCCCAAACCCTAGCCTCCTTCCTCCGTCCCAAATCCTCGAGGCGCGACACCATGGCCGCATCCAACAGCGGCCCGATCTCCGCCGAGGCGAGAGAGGCGCTTAGAGAGGCCATCAGGCTGGTGTTCGCGCGATGGACGGAGCTGCAGGTGGCAGTGGAGAATCGGTGGGGCGGTCGCGACTCCTGCCGTCCTGCGCCAAGGCTAACCAGTTAGGCGAGTCCATCCTTTCCTGGTTCTGTCGCTCCAAGGGTACGTTAGATCCTTCAGCATGCTCAGATAATTTTTTCCTCGTTGATTTGGGATCCGGTAAGGAAGTTGATACGGTTAAGTTTAATTTCTGAATTCTCCTGTCTCGGTTGGACAATTTGGGACTGGGATCGATTGTGTAGGAAGTTACTATGTTACGTGTAGTTGTGTCGCAACCAACGAGGCAGCAAGATTTAAACAGCTAAAGTTTGATTCACGACGGGGAAGAATATTGTGCCGTATGAATCGATCATCACAATTGGATCTTGTGCCTATTAAATGTGAGATGTGAATTTACTTAATATGGTGTCTTTGTTGGATGTTGCCCTTTATAGTTTATTTGGATCCATATAGTTGAACAGGTGGTCATTTATCCTCAACACTACGGGAAACGGAGCCTTCGCCGAGAGTAATACTCTTTGGTGAGAGTCAAACCTTGGGCTCTCGCCGAGAGTAAAAAAAAATAATTCTCGGCGAAGAAAATAACTCTCAGTGAAGGAATTCTTCGCCGAGAGCAAAAGAAAAACTCTCGGCGAAGAAATTCTTCGCCGAGAGTTTTTTCCTTGCTCTCGGCGAAGCAATTTTTAAAAATTCACATTTTCACCTTCAATTTTTTTTATCATCAACATGCACTTATACAAAGGATATGTTCAAATTTGACACAATTTTATCTTTGTTTGATATATTTAAAAATTTTACTTCATTCTAGGTAATTTTTTCGAATGGGTCCGATATGAACTACAAGTGCATGAAATAATATAGTAAAGTTGTTGGAAAAATGAGATTCATGTTCATGAGGCATCTCTAAGACCATGTACATGAAACAAAACTAAATTTTAAACATTTTGTTCTTTGATCATGACAAAGATCGTGTCGCGGAAAGGTTTTAAAATTGTATAAAATTCAAATGAAGTTTGAAAATCACGAATTTTGTCGAGCGCTCATTATATCATATGCTGAGGTTGTGGTAAAAAATTGAGAACATTTTGAGCACTTTGACACGTACGCTGTTTAGAAACCAGAACATGTCACGAGAAGTTTCAGAGAATTTGAACTAATGTCATTAGGTTTGGTACATTAGAGAAATTTAAATTTGAGTTTGACCACAACAACTTTTTTATAAGCAATATACAACATATCTAGTGTCATGTTAAGTTTTTGAGAATTTTTGCATTTATTTACTATTTTTAACTAATTTAGGAAAATTTTAGAAAAATCTTCGCCGAGAGCCATTTATTGGGCTCTCGGCGAAGCAAACTGGGCCGCCAGCCCATTACCGCCGCCGGCCCACCCAGCCCAGCTCCACGTATATAACTTGCGCCCCCTGCCCCCGCAACCCTAAGGCCCCCCCTTCCCTCTTTCCCGCCGCCGCCTCCTCTCTCGGGCGGCCGCCTCCTCCTCCGCCGGGTCGCCGTCGAGGCCGCGCCGCCTCCCCACCTCTCCCGGCTCCCTCCCTCCGGATCCGCCCCTCCCCCATCTCTCCCTCCCGCCGACCCCCTCCTCCCCCTCCATCGGGTCACCATCGAAGCCGCGCGCCCCCCTCCTCCCCCTCCCGCTCACCCCTAACCTCGTGGTGAGGAGCGGCGGCGGGGCGAGGCGCGGTGGCGGCGGATCCGCCCCCCGCGTGCCTCGACGACCCGCCGGTGCCCCTCGACGACTTCGGCGGTGCGGCATCGACGACTCGGCGGCGCAACTTCGACCCGACTCCAGTGGCGGCGGCGGATCTAGGCAGTCCAATGCTCCTGGCCCCCCTCTCTCTCTCTCTGTGTATATGTATGTGTGTGTTTGTATGTATGTACGGCGGCCTGTAGCTCCTTCCCCGGCTCCGGCGGCGGCAGATCTAGGCAGAGGTGGCGTGAGGTGGGGGTGGCGTGCAGTGGTGGTGGCGTGGTGGCCCCTGCGCCTTCCCTCTCCCCCTCTGTGTGTGGCGTGCAGCTGTGGTTACGTGCGGTGGTGGTGTTGGTGCTGGTGGCAGGGGCGGCGGCGGTGGTGCTGGATGGTGGCTGGTGGTAGGGGCGGCGGCGGCGGTGCCGGGTGGTGGCGGTGGCGCCGGGCGGCGCGGTGGGGGCCGGGGGTGGCGGTGGGGGCGGCGGCCGGCTTTGTTTCTTTTTGTTTTATAAAAATCTCTTCGCCGAGAGCTAGGTGGGCCTCTCGGCGCATGTCCGCCGAGAGGGTTCCTGGATGCTCTCGGCGAAGACAGCTTCACCGGTACAGTGCCGCCGAGAGCTTCCTCTCGCCGAAGCCTTCAACGAGAGGAAAGCCCCCTTCGCCGAGAGGAACCTCGCTCTCGGCGAAGGCCTCGAATCCGGTAGTGCAACCAGTTTTTGTCAAGTAGAAATCGACACCTTACAGAACAATTAACATATTTTGTTAAAAATATGTCTGTCGGGCAGCTGCAATGCATTGTACAGTTCGCGTTATTGAAAAAGCTGGCTCAATTGTATTTTATTTTTAAAGGATCTTTCATCAGCTTCAGACATGTCAACTGATGTCCTTAAAGCAAATTGAACCTCACCATGCTAGAATCTACTTCTTTGCAAGCTTCTGTTTTTCATCTCCATAAGGTGCTATTTTGATCAGTTTTACATTTGAAAAAAAATAATTGCCATAATTAATCATTTTTTTAATAGACATGGATTGGTCAGTTTGTAAAAAGTGTATGGGACCTTGGAATTGGAGACTATCAGCTAGTTGCCATTGTTAAATCTATTTTTGCTTGCACGTATGATTTGAAAACTTTGATACAGATTAGAGCTTTATTTATTAACCAAATGGGAAAATGTCTACTAAGCTTTGAGCCCTGAGCCGTCTTTGTATTGTTCTTTTACTTTAAGTTGCTTGTACCAATTTGAGTTGCACAAATGTAAATCTTTACTAAAAATTCTTTAGTTTGGATTTTGGTCCAATTCCTATACAACTTCAGTTTATTTTAGGAAGTATTTTTTTTACATCGATTCAATTGATTGTGACCTCAATTTAATCAGCTTCGACACTTTGGGGGTCCATTTGTACTGATAAGGTTTCCTTCTCATGTCCACATTTTTTCAAAGACTTGGTGGATATGATGGAGGACAAAATATCAGAATCCTTCAGTGCTGACTTAGACCATAACAGTGTTCAGGATGTAATTATTTCTCCTGTCCATTCATTTTCAGCATCTGAATTAACTAGATGAACTTTTCCTAGTTCCTGTAGAAACTCTTTCGGTACACTGTTTTATTGGTTTGTAGAGTGGGCCTGTAGCATTATTCAATTTAGCTTTAGTGGAATATGTTAAGATAAGTTGTTACCTGGATACCTCATTTACTGTTTTCTAAAAGTTGAACAATCCTATTTGTTGCCTTTCAGCAGCATAAAACCTTTAGCCTTTCTCAGCATAAAACCATGAAAAAATAGTATTCTTACCTAATAGTATGCGACAGTTGTTTCCAAGGCATTATTGTAGTTGATATTAACATTATCAGATATGATACTGTGCACCGTGCCAGATAGGTAGCCTATAAGAAATAAGGTTTAATAAGAACATGGATGGAAATTTGGATTGGAATTGTACCATTTCATTTTTTACATTCTAATAGTTGGGATTGGGAGAATTTTGTGTGCTTTATGGCTTATCACTCAATAGTAGCTAGTAATTCTTCAGAACACTATTAGGTCGTTTGATATTACACATTACTTCATCTAATTTATCTTCAGCGTATACTCGAATAGTTCTGTCTAACACCCAAACATAAACTTTTTACAATAATCAACGTAGTGGTTTTGTTGTTTTGAAGTGTTCTTCATTTTAGTGATTCAACTTCATTAGTTTCTATAATTTTTTTTTGAAACAGGTTGCTGATCAATTATTATTTATACATGAACAATGCCTGCAAAGCAACTATTCTCCTATAGAGAAGTTAAAGAATTCACATGTTCATGGAAATTATGTTTCTCAAAGTAGACAGGTATGTATTGTCATTGCATTTTATTGAATCATTCCAGGGCAGTTGTACATGCTGTTATTTGTTTCTAGTATATCATAACATGCTCCCTTTTTCCCGATTTATAATATTTCACTATCAGTGTTGCAACTGTTTATGCTTCTCAACTATCTTTTGCTGCAATTTAGTATTCTTTTGCAAATGACCCCCCCTCCCCCCAGAAAAAAAAGTTTTAATGAGCGGATTTATAACTTTTGTTAGAGTATGTTGTCTTTTTTGATGCAAATGCAATTTGCCTGAAGCCTTTCATTGTGATACTCTGATATAATTGAAGAGGGATAGCTTAAACGGTTGGGTTGTATGTTTTGTTCATTTAAGCCATGAGCTGGTGCAGTGTGAGTCCTAGTATATTTGTGGTTTTGGGAGATCGATCGATCTTGTTTTGAGGTGTGAATTTGAGCATTGTCGATACACTTGAATATCATAAGTACTTTGTGCTCCCTCTGTCAAAATGTAGGCTGTTTTGGTTCTGTCCTAAATCAAACTTATCTAACTTTGACCAAATTGATAGAAAAATGCACAAACATGTACAACCATTGAATCGACCATGAAATATGATTTATTTGGTACATAAATGCCAGAATATTTTTCTAAACCTCTTTAAAGTTACAGAATTTGACTTATGACAATACTAAAACAACATATAATTTGGAACAGAAGGAGTAGGTACTTCCATTCAGTGGTGAAGGGTCATAGCAGTATTATATGTGCCAATATATTTTTCTATAAACTTGGTTAAATGTTAGAGAAGTTTGACTTAGGGCAAAATTAAAATTACCTGCATTTGGGAATGGGAGGATGACTACTTTAATTCACGGGTGCGAGAACAAAAGGAAGAGGACAATGAGCTTTGCTCGTATTTCTGTTAAAACCTATCAGAAGGGTACTCAAAACAAAATAAGCTTAGCAAATAAATAAGATGTAAAGCTTTAAGAACTCTCTTGCATACACAGATACATAGATTAGGTGAGTTCATTTCCCTGTTAAAATGTATATTTGAGATCATCTTGGAGGGGTTCGCGGCCTCTCGGGGGTATGTGGTGGTGGGGGGGTTAGGGAATTGTAAGAGGAAAGGTTTATTACCCTATTATTTTACAAAGGTTTGTGTATGGATTGTAAGAGGATAAAAAGGTTTATCAGCTGAGCTTCACAATATCACAAAGGTTTGTGGATTGTGACTGCATAAATGCAGAGTTATTATTGGAAGACCCCGAGAGCATTACACATTCAGAGTTCGGATAATCGAACCTTATAGTAGCATCATCAATGCACCTTGAAATAAATATAGTTTATCTAGCTGCCCAGTCTTTTGTTGCTGTTGTTGTGATATTGGCTTCGTACTTCCGTTCCTGCCATTTTATCTCGTGGTGCACTGCTATTACACTATGTGCAATTCTTTGGCAAATTGTAATATCCCCCCATGAATCTAGTGGCCGATGATTAATGATGAAGCGGCTGCGGCAGAAGAGACGGCAGTGGACTCCGACCCTGCTCCTGACGCCGCTGGGTGGACAGTGCCTCTTAGGCCTCGTGGTCGCAGGGGTAATTGAACTGTTCTGCCTCCTAGACGGGCTTTGATTATTTGCCACTCGGGTTCAGTTGTTATCGATCCAGGTGGCCCTAATGTCCTATGGGTCATGGGTGACAGTGTGAGAGTGCATCATTAAAATATCCATCTTTTAAGTGGCAGATAAATTATTCGACTGTATTTTTTCTTGTTTGTCACCATCCAGTTCTGTTTAAACATCGGCTTGGTTATAAAAGTCACCGCCCTTCTCCTTCCATCAAGAGCACGCTGAAGAGAATAGAGTGCGGCAGCGGTGTTTGGCGCGCGGAGGGCGGGGTGAGAGCTCTGAGAGCGTGGAAAAAGCGTGCCTGCGCCTTTCATCGCGACACTTTTTTTTTTATGCGACACCTTATCCTCTTGCTCAGCCTTATCATCTCTTTTTTTCATTCTGTTGGTCAACTGTACTTTTTCTCTCAAAATAAAGTAACATTTGCTATCAAGTAAGGCAACTGTATTTTTATCTCAAAACAAATCAACACCCACAACCAACTGAATATGCTATTCATCTCTAGCATGGAAGCGCGTGAGAACCCGAACATAGTATTTGTCTCTAGCATGGAAGCGTGGGAGAAGAGAACCAGCAGCGCGCAAGTCGGGTGAACCTCACCAGACCAGACCATGAAAGGTGTTGGATGCTACGATAATAATGTACAACATCATCAACATCACTGAAATTTATGTACACTAAATATTTGACGCACCCTACCATTTCAACAATCAAATATAAGATCATAAATTCGTACCTATAAGAATATTGAGCAGTGTTGGAAGCGCATTAAACAAATGCCAACCACCATAATATTCTTTGATTTATAACGACAAAACAAATAACAATGTTCTTAAAATTTCGATGTTAATTATGATTAAAACACAATTACATTAGTTTATTGTAAGCAATGTTAGTTCTATGTATCTGTCTTGGAAGCTACACTTCTAAAACTTCCTAGCCCTGTGAGCATCCAGAGCCACTTAGCATCATATCTGTGTTGGCTGGGCCTTGAGACACCTCAGATCAGATATTTCGTATCTGATTTCCCATGTTTATGAACTCTGAAGCTCCGGTACAAGATCCTTTTTTCCCCTTCTCTGATTCTACTGTTTCTTAGAAAACGCAAGCACTTTTAACAGGTTTGATTTGGCCGCATCAAGTACCCGGAAGTCTGGAATGATTGGCGATTTTGTCACCTGATTTCTAGTAGTTTGCTGTGAGCAGGCCCCACAAACCTACTATGTTCTTCAGCCCAAAACAAAAACGGCGTAAAGGCCCATCCTATGATACAGTCGGGCCCTGTTAAACAACCAGAGTGCTGATTTGCTGTAATGCTTTCTGCCCCTACACAGTATACACACGCTTCAAGTGCAGACAGACAAGTGAGAGGACACTACCCAAGTTGCTGAACATCAAAAATGCTATTGTGCTAGTCACTCTCAGATTTACAATTACAGCTTCACAATTACCTCACCAAAGTTAACAACACCAGGAAACACATCAGAAAACAAAACAAGGGACAGCACAACAAAAGACTATACGGACAAAAAATCCTGGTTGGGCTCTCCAAAGATCCGCAACTGTGGTGTTAGCCCGTGTTGTGTTCCATGGTCTCTACTTTCTGTCACTGTGTTAACGCCTTAACAGTATCGGCGACAGGGTGATATATACAGGCGGGGCGCAGGAACACTGTCTCATCTCTACCATCTATACAGCTGCTGCTAGTGCTATCAGACCTGGTAGACCATTCCTACCTCCAGGGTGGAGGCATGAGGGATGTTCACAGCGTAGGCAGGGCCGCGACTGTTCTTCCTCAAGAACTCGTAGAAGAAGTTTATCACAATTCGCTTTATGAAACTTGATCCACTCTTGGCCTTCATGTACGAGTGCCCCAGGATGAAGGACATGCCTGCCTCCCTTGCGTCCATGAGCTCCTGCAGCTCACGGCGCACCTCAATGTCCACCTGCGTGCTCTTTGGTATCATGAACCTCGCTTTCTTTCGCTTCGGTGCTATGTTCTGTTGGTCTATCTCCTTATGGGGAGATACTGGTGCATCAAGGTCCCCATCCTCTTCCCACAACGGAATTCCAGTGCTGACGGGAGAGAGCTTCTCAGAGGGCTTATCTGTGTCCTCTACAAAGCCATTCTTGTCATATTCACCACTGCTGCGGATGAACTCTGCAATGTTGCTGACTAGCTCCTTCTCAAACTCTAGATCATCCTTCTGCACATCACGATACCCATATCTGACAATGACCCTGTACAGCCTGTACTCTTTTGGACCAATGCGACCCACCAAAAAACGTTCTTCAGGTTGCACATGTGGCACTGGAACTGATTTAACACAAAGGAAGACCAGTACCTGATGAAAACAAAAGTGAGAACATTACTAATTATACCCATAAATGGCCTGGTCTTTTGGTGTGATTTATTCAGATTCCTGAGCAGCGCATTCAGATTAACTGCCAAAAAAATATTGTTGCATTGTACTCTGAATAGGGTGATAAGGTACCTGATGAAACGCAGGCAGATTGGTGACGAAGTGCGAGAAAATGGCAGGAATTCCAGACATTAGTTCTGTATGTATTAGCCCAATGCCTCGAACACGAACAATGCCCAGTGAAGGACCGAGGTTTAAGAGCCAGTTTACTGAAACCTTGTTTTGCACATCGAATTCATACTTCTTTATTGTGCCATAGTGCCAGACACACATGATTACCATAAATATGAATGAAAGAGTAATAGGGACCCAAGCACCTTCGTGAAACTTGACAAGAGAAGCTGAGAAGTAGAGCACTTCAATTGTGCCAAAGAAAAGCAGGAAACAAAGGGCAAGGAAGATGCTCTTGTTCCAGCAAAGCACAATAACCAGTGACATTAAGCATGTGGTGACAAGCATAACGGTTATTACTGCCAAACCTGCATCAAGAAAGTAGGGAGAAAAACACAACAGTTATATATGAGTTCCCTTGAATGTACGAGATAAGCACCGCAAGTATCTGAAATTATTAACTAGGAAAGAACTAATTGAAAATGAACTCTCTGTTTTCTTTTTTTACCTTGTGCATTTGCCAAGTGCTTCGTGTCTCTGAAGCCAATGGTAACAGCCAGGCACAGTATCATCAGCATCCAATTGATTTCTGGTATGTATATCTGACCGTGCACTGTAGAGGATGTATGTACGATCTTCACTCCAGGAAAACAACTTAACGAAGAACACTGCTTGATAATTGAAAAGGTTCCAGTGATAATTGCTTGACTCCCAACTACAGCTGCTAGTATAGCAATCACCAGAACAGGCCATCTGAGTGATTCTACAAAGACAGTTGCCTCCGTCAATGATGCAAAATATGCAGGTTTTTTAAAATGGAATATTGTGATAACAAATTTCTTTACTGATAACATTTTAAAAGGAGAAAAAGGAAATGAAGAAATTACCTGGTACTGACACATAAAATCCAATTTGATAACTACTCTCAAAGTTGTGATGTTGTGAAATAAAAGCAGCTTGTCCCATATAAGCCAGTACAAGAGCAGGATAAACCACAGATACGAATGCAATCTGTTGGAAAAAGGAATAAATGTTAAGCTGAAAACAGTCTGTTCTTATAAGAGTGGTAACTAGAACAATCAACACACAAAGATAATGAGAAGGTCAAGAGCTCGTAAAATGTAGGGATGTCAAGGATACTGAGTATGAGTATATACAGACAGGTTAAAGAATACTGGGAAAGAAATATCAGAACCGCCAACAGAACGTAAACATGTATTGAGTACAGTTGACTGGTTGATCTTTCAAAAAAACGGTAATTTAGTTGTGTTTTTGCGTGAATTTAAATCTTCCATTCTCTATAACAAGCAGATTTTAGTCAAGAGCAAGATTCTTGCAGAAATAATTTTACTGATCATGAAATTGTGTCACCACAAAATTCCTATGAAAAATGGAGTCAAAGAGGAGTTTAAATGTTAATTATAATTAGAAAATGCAGTAAACTCATTAGTGTGTTACAATTTTTCTAGTAGATTTATATAAGTTCAAAATGCGGCATAGATACGCAAAAGCCAGCCCTATAAGTAACTGAAATATCTAGTTAAGTTTATTGTGCAAAGATTAGGAATTGAGTTAACTAGACATAGATTTATTTCTGTACAAGCAAAAGGTAGTGTGGATTAGTATAATTGAACTTAACAGGGGTCAGAAATAAACCTGAACTATAAACATAACAGTAACCATGCATCATAGTTGTTCTTGTTAGTTGAACAGACCCATCATCTCATACCTGAATTGATGATTGCGAGAAGTGTCCAAGATCTGCATACATAGCTTCGGAGCCTAAAAGTTTTAACAATAATAGCAAGGAATGGTCAGCCTTCTGACACTTCAATTCAAGTATTGTCACAGCCAAATAGTAGTAGGCAATAGCAGCGTAGCATATCAGTACCTGTTACACATAGAAGGATTCCACCCAATGACATCCAGCCACCAGTTTGAGTCTTCTTGAGGAATTGATACATGTAGTATGGTGAGAGGGCTCGATAGACATGGTGGTCCCAATGGATGATATTGTAGAGGCCTATGGCACTTATGCAGAGAAGCCAAATGCATATTACTGGTGCAAAAAGAAACCCAACTTTGTGTGTACCATAGTGTTGCAGAGCAAACAAGCATATAAGTATGGCACAAGCCACGGGAAGTTCTATATCTGCACATAAACAAGTTACAGTCACATCTCATAAGCATGGTATCATTGAAACATACTAATGATAATTAAGTTGACTAGAACTAAGTACTAACCCAATTCAACTGTAAATGAAACATTGGCTTCTATCGATTCAACTGTGTACCATATAGCATGCTATCAAAGAAAGATTTAACCTACATTTGTGGTGCTCCTTTTCCATCGACAGCTCGAGCCCAGATACCGCAGAAAACACTGCAAGTGGAGCAACAGAGCACACCTCTGGCATCAGGAAAAAAAAAACAGAAGGACACGGATACAAATCATCCAAATCCAAGAGGGAGAGGGTCCAACCGGAGACTGCAGGGGTGAGCACGCCGTCGCCGATGACCATACACGTCCCGAGCAGCGCGAAGAGCAGCAGCAGCCTCTGCAGCACCCTGTACCTCTCCAACACCACCCTGACCCTCGACACGGGCCGCTCGCCGCGGCGCCCCGTGGCCTTCTCTTCCTCCATGAGCTCATCTCTGGTGCCTCCGCCGGGCAGGAGGCCCGCGCGGACGTGGCGGCAGATGAGGGAGTAGAGCGCGAAGGTGCCGCCCTCCCCGCCGTCGTCGGCGCGTAGCACGATGAGCACGTACTTGAGGAGCGTGATGAGGGTCAGCGTCCAGAAGACGAAGGAGAGGACGCCGTAGATCTCCTCGTTGCCCGCCGAGTGCTTGATGTCGTCGCCGGAGAAGGCGCTCTTGTAGACGTAGAGTGGCGACGTGGCCACGTCGCCGTACACCACCCCGAGGCTCTGGTACGCGAGCAGCAGCGTCGTGCGCCATGACTCCCCGCGCCACCTCTGCAGGAGGACGAGAAGCGTCAACCAAGGAAGCAGTCAGTCAGGATTCAGCCAGGAAATGGAGCAGCAAAGCCCCCCCAACACAGACGAGCTCAGCGAATCCAAGGACCTAAGGCAACGAGCTGGGCGGCTCACCTTCCCGTGCGCCGCCGCCGCGGCGCCGCCGGCTGCCTCCAGATCCATGTGCCCGTCTCCAACCCCCGCACGCGCGCCTCAATGCGTGACGCCTGCTGCCTCCATGGCGGCAAACCTCGTCGAATCGTCGCAAGGGAACAAGGAATCGGGCGCGCGGAACCGAATCCCACCGCGGCGGCGCGCCCAAGAGCCAAGACCGAGATTTGTCCGTCGGCTTGGCCTGTAGCGAGCGGGAAGCCAACCAAAACCAACCAACCAGGTGAAGCAAGGCAAGGCAAGGCACGCACACTTCGCACTCCTCCTCCTCCTCGCCTCCTCCTTCTAGTAGCTTCCCGCAAGAACCACCTCGCCCAAGCTCGCGCTCGCGCTCGCTCGCTCGCTCCCACGCCCCGCCGCGCCTCTTAAAACTCGCTATCAACCGCCCGTACGGAAACGAAACCGGGCGGTAACTTTCCTCGCTGGACGCGTATGAGAGCGCCACGACAAGCCCAAAGGGGGAGCAGAGGGAGAAGGTCTCTGGCGGAGAGGGCAACCGGCGAACCAGCCAGCCAGCCAGCCAACCGAGAAGCACGCACGCGACGCGAGCGAGGGAGAGAGAGAGGAAGATAGGGATGCCGTGGGCTCCCCACGCGGCCGCGCTCGCCCTGCGGTTTTTGGATTCCAAACCACCCAGCTTTTTCGTTTGTCCCCTAAGACGACGTGGAGGTGGGACGGAGTCGAGTACTCGAGTCAAGTGAAGTGGAGGCACGCAGCTTCCTTCCAATCCTTCCTCTCTTTGTAGCTGCGGCGGGTGCGGAGGTGGCGGCCGGACAGGCGAGGCGAGCCCGGGAGCTTGCTTGCGTGCGCGGCTGTTGGGCGGAACGGGACGGGACGGGGACGCGTGGAGCGCAACGGGGGATCCTTCTTGTCGCAACGGGGATCGATACGTCGTTGTACGTTTTGCCGGTTCGAACGCCTTTTAGGCCCTAATCAAGTGCCTTTTTTTCGTCCCACTCCCTTTTGGCTGCACTTTAATAGCCAGCAGCAGTGAATTATACAGCTACTAGCTTTGATGGGAGCCCGGCATCATGTGGAGCGCAGAGAAAAGGCGTTGGAATTGCAGGGGGTCTGATTGAAAAAACATGCTGCTAAAATGCTATCCTATGTTTTTTTAATGAATATTAGAATGCTAGTACTATTTTCCATGCAGCTAAATATAGTAGCACCTCTCAAATGAAAAAAAAATCCTCCGGCATGCATGCGAGGCAGCTAAAGGTCGCTTATGAAAATTACGTGACGAATGAGCAAAACGATTGGACGCTTCACATGATTCTTTTTTCTCACGTCGAACACACTGTTACGGTCATACCATCCCCATTTACTTTGAATGCTAAATTCTCTTGTTTACAGTCAAAGATGCTTTAACGTGACCCCAGGTAATAAGAAATTTCCGCGCTGTCAAAAATTTGGAAAAAGCATGGCTAGAAATCACTCCACGTAATTTTCCATGCATAGAAAAAGGACAACTCTTCCGAAGGGGGGAGAGAGAGAGAGCGCAATTTCTTTCCGTTGAAAAGATAAGTCCACTTTATACTGCTTCTGATAGCTTGTCAACAGAGACGAGATGCAGAATAAGCGAAAGAGATATGCACGGATGTGTACGTACTTGCTTGCCGCCGGGGAAAGCTACGTGCGGGCGATGGTGCGCCGGGCATCTCATCTGACGGCAGATAAAATATCCAGCGTTTTCTTGACCCTGAAAAGGACGTTGCTCGTAGCATTTGTTTTTTTTTTGGGTTTATTTGTTTTGTTTATTTCCCACACGCTAGGGCACTTCTCCTTTGTTTTTTTCCTAGAGAGACGCGTGCAGGGTCCTGTTTGGATCGTCTTGCTGGCCTGGAAGTTTAATAACTTTGGATCCAAACGAGTTTACTTAAATTTTTGCTAAACTTTAGTTGGAGTAGGAAATGATTTTGCCTTTAAGTCATCAAAGAGTTGCTAAAACTTGCTAAAAGTGGTGAAAGACTCAAATACTTCTAAGGATTTTCTATAACCACCCACTGCCACACAACATTGGTGGGAGGTAGAAGAGAGGGTAGGATGGACAAATATCACATTTAGATGATGGATCCAAACAGATCTTTCTAAACTTTAGTCAGCTACTAGTTTAGTTTGCTAAAGTTTAGTGGACTAAGTTAGCAGCTCAATTTGAGTTGAGGTGGATCCAAACATGATCATTTTGGCTTTGCTGTTGCCGTCACATGCATATGGTGCTATTCTTCCTGCTATTCAATGCAAGTTCAGCGCTGCTCACTGAAATTTGGACCTTCGTGTTGAAAATGTCTGGTCTTCCTCTTGAACTCGGCGAAGCATGAATCTCTCACGTCTTTGACAAAAATGAAATCTAGGTTTTTTTTCTGCAGCTTGTGTGTGTGCAGGGATTCCATTCATGATTCATGTAGCCTTTTGACCAACTCGTTGGTGCACATCTTGTAATGCAGCTCATATTCTTTTGAACCCATTTTTTATACTTCTTTTCAGAAAGTGGATGGCATTTCAGAGAACACACGAAATCGAAACAACATGTACAGGTCACCTACTTCCGAGAGTCCCGACACCGAGCCGGATATTTTTTAAATCCTTGGGAGTCATCACAAATAAAATCGAGAGCAAGAAAGCTGGACGATTCCAGGTGAGAGGTGTGGTGCCACATGGTTGGGAGGCAATAAAATTGATCAAATCAATAGATTAATTCGGCGCCAGAATTGCATTGAGTACATCACTGTCAACGGTATACAATTGTCAGAGTTTACACGCGCCCGTTGTACGGGGGCGATCGAATTTTTCAGATCCACCAGATTAAACTTCACCAAGTCACCGAGTTGGTGAGCAAACCATCAAAGATTTTATCGTTCTAGAAAGACACGGATGTCGTATCTGAACATCTGATGGTTAACAACTGCTTACTGAACTTGCATCTGAAGGCTTGCATTACGTTCGACAGCGGCGGATTCCAACCCCCTGTCAACCTTTTTGTAACATCGTCGCACAATTTCACCTTCTTTTCTAGATGCAATTGGCATGTCATCGTCATTTCTACCTAGCACATTATTTGATCGAAATCGAAAGAAATGATAGGATGGGGAGACGTTGCTTTCGGTCGGTCGGTTAACGACGGACATCTACGAGCGTGATGCGCTCTCTCTCTCTCTCTCTCAAAGTTCCAAGAGTAATCTTCAGAGCTCCTAGATGTCAAAATCGATGGCGCCGGTGCTCGCAACTTGCGTCATGTTTCGGTTAACACAGGTGGGGATGGGTGGTCTTTGTTTTGTTGAGAAACTATTGTTGGTACGGTCTTGATGGCTGATTTATTCTCGGAGAAAAGATCTTGTTGGTGGTGGTCGATAAAGCCAAAGCCGAATCGCTGTTGCTTCTCAAACCACCAACCACGCGATCCTGATGCGACGATACTACAGCGATGACGTTCTGTTTGAAACTCCGGGAGCCAAAAAAAAACAGATTTTGTGGAAACTGATCCGCGTTTATGCTAAAATTCGTACGGATTTTATCAATATACAAATCGGTGCGCTTCGAGCAAACCTTTTATTCTGAGTCGACCTCGCTTTCGGAGCACCGTATCAGAATTGTGCTCGCTCGCATCAAAGAGACACAGACGACAAGTTTAAACTAGAACGCCCAGCTAAGCGCGCCCAAATCTGTGTGGTGACGTTTGACGTCGACTGGCCCTCGTCGTTAATATACATTGATAAATAGCCGAGAGGATCAATCAGTCAGCCATGGCGACCGATCAAGGGCCGGCCGGCGGCCCCACCGCCCCGCGCTCCGACGTGCGCAAAAGTTCGGCTGCGGTCACATCCGCGTCCCGGCCGGGCGTGGCGGCGTCGCTGTCGCCGGCCGGGACCCGGCGGCGACGGTGCCGATGCGGAGGCGGAGGCGGGCGGAGCTGGACGGGAATATCTTCTTCTGCTCTCCATCGTCTTCCCCAGCCACGCCACCTCGGCAGCCGGCAGGCTCCAATATTCTTGGGCCACACCCAGTCAGCCACCACAAATCCATTCGTGTTAGGTGAGACTTGCGTGCTCTCGTGCAGAGCTTCTCTTGCTGCTGCTTACCTGTGGCAGTGGCGGCTAGTCCACCAGAGATTTTTCATCCGCTTGTTCTCTTGGTAAAACAAAAGCCGTCAAGGGCTCGTGCACAAGTTTGTTAATGCTAACCTCTACACGTGGCGCAGTCACTGACCTGTCGGCTTCCCTACTTGATTTTGTTTTGGCACGAGCTAGCATTAATAAGTGACTCATCATGAGCGCTGCCCTGCCGAGTACTTATCCGGTATGCAGTCGATTTCTTGCAGGTTCGATTTCGATATCCTTCCTCGAATAATTGGTTTGTTTGTGTTCAGAGAGAGAAAGGATGCTATAGGAGCCGTATGTAGTATAGGTTGCTGTATTATTGTTTGCTGGATGGAGCTATCTATGTACCAAATGGAGGCGGGTGATAATGGAGAGCAAAGGTTGGCAGCTAACCTGCTTCCCTAAAACCGTGTTAAACGACAGCTTGTCCACCGGTTCTTCAGAAAAAGCTCTGATGAATGGCTGAACGTACGTGTTACCATTTGGCCACTGACTGAGATGAACACGATTGAACTCCATGCGTACAAGCAAGGTTCTACTGCAGCTGCAAGATGGGTACGCTGAACAACATGGGTGTTTAGCAATCAGGATCATCAGTTCCATGTCCAATCAATGTGAAAAGGCATGAGAAATCTACAGTGGCACGTGCCTCGAAGCCACGGCTCGTGGAGCCTCGAACAGTGTCCGGATCTCCGATGTTTTGGTCCCGATTCGTGGAAACCATGGTAGTACGGGCGCAAGCTCTGCCGGGCAAGCAGTTCCAAATCGCCGGGTCGCCTGTTGGAAAGGCTACCGGAACAGTGCATTGACAGGCGGCTTGATCGATCGATCGTCGGAAATCATTGGGCATGGGTCGAGCTCAGCGCCTGCCTCCTCGAATGGCCACCAATCATTGCGGCTTTCGTTCCCCCATCTTATCTCTTGATGAAGCTGTGTCAAAACAGTCGGACGGACATGGAACCCCAATTGGATCGCGGCTTGTGCGCTGTTCGCTTGCTTTATCACCCACCACCCTACGATACATTTCTCTTAACAAACCAACCATCAAAGAATCGGTCGGTCGAGATTTTCTCTCGCCGAACAAACCAAGTCTGGTATCAGCCATCGCCCACCAGCCACGCGAACAGGCTGTTGATGGAGAAGTTACTGAGCTCCCTGTTGCCCGTTCTGACGCTGAACAGAGACGTACTCGCGACTTTGAAATATGGCTCGCGATGAACACGAGCCACATAACGACGATGCGTCAGGACAGGAGGAGAACTATTCCGAACGGATAACTCCCGTCCGTGATGCTGCTGGATCTGCTACCAGGGCACGTACTGTAGCCTGCTGATAGCTGTAAGCCTGTAACAGATAAGAGGCGGCAGACAGACTGCCGACTTTTACAGTGGCGACGGCGACGCCGACGCCGGAGCCAACAACGATCAGCCGATCGGTCGTGTGTACCTGCCCCCTAGCCCTACGCCCTACGGCCCGTCCGGTCAATTCTTGAGAGCAACGAGAGGTTCAGAGGCCGAGCAGATCGACCGGGAACGGGAAGCGCTTGCCACCCGACGGGGCGAATTGAAGGGCGCGTGGATCCCGCCCTCGTGTTCGGTTTGGTGTGGTGTGGCTTTGTTAGTCAATGGCGATGCGCGGCCCCCGTGCGCCGGCATTGACGTCCCGGCCCCGCCCGCCGGCGCCGGGCCATACGAGGGGTCAAGGGTCCACGGGCGGTTTGGGCGTGTCATCGTCCGTCGCCGTGCGGCCATATCTCTTGGAGGATCGCCCCGCGCCGACGCGGAAGGGGTCAGCTTTTATGGGACGGCACTTGGAGCCAAGCCGCACTTGGAGGTTGGAGCGCGCCGACGGCGGCCACCGGCCACCCCCTTGGGCGCCGGAAGCCCCGGAACGGCCGGCTGTGTGGGGACGCGGAATTCCTCCTTTTTCCCGGAAGCACGACACAACCCACGAGCCCACGCGGCAGGTGATGGGCTATCCCAAGCACATATAGGCCGTACTTGCGCTCGTAGAAATCTCTCAGCCCATTCTCGAGGGCGCGCTGTACTACGGGCGGGGCGTGCGCGGAATTTTTTTTATATATTTTTAATCATTTTGCAAAATTATACAGCAGTTTCAAAATTTTACACCATTGACAACTGTCGGGATTCTCTACCGCCGGCAGTAAATTTATATTGATCGTGCGTCGGGCTCGGATGGTTAGCCCAGGAGACAACGAGATTTATACTGGTTCACGGCCTCCGAGGAGTAATACCCTACGTATAGTGCGGTGCTGCCGTGTTCCTGAGTTAGGTGTGCTCGTAGTAGGGGTTACAAGTTGGTCGGGAGAGGGTGTCGAGCCCAAGTCCCGGGAGATGGTGTGCGATCCTATGAAGGTCTAACCCTTGTAACCGTTGTCCTCCTCTCCCTTTTATAGTCACAAGGGGAGGGCACAAGGGGAAGTAAAAAAAGAGTTACAGTGCCTGCCAGCTGGCACGTCCCGTCGCACATCGCTGTCCGTCGGGGCACATTGAAGCCAAACCGTGATGCCTTGTCGGGAGAGCTGCCGCGTGGCCGGGCTGGACTGTTCATTCTGGGACACTTGGCCTCCTCTCCGAGTAGTTTGGGTTTGTCTCGGTCTGCCCGAGTACCTACCTAGCTTGCCACGCCCGAGCCTAAGTCTAGCCTTGTGCGCGTCGTAGAGGGTGCTTGAGTGCCTCGGGCTGAGCTCGCGTGTGGCAGAGTGGGAGATGATGGCGATGTGATGGCCACACAGCTGGTCAGACCAGCATTAAGGCTCTTGGCGGGGCGGGCCACCTGCATGGCCGCCAGCTGTTGCATTTGCATGACGTGGAGATTTGTTCCTCCGCACGCGTCGGTGACGATGCTCGAGCCGTGCGTATGGGCCCACACACCAGTCGGGAGTGGACTTGTCGTGCGAGGCGGAGACTTGTCGTGGGGGTCGCGGATGCAGCCAACTTGGCCAAATACTGGACGTCTTGCCAGTGTGGGTCTTGACCAGGGTCCCTTCTCCTCATTGCCCTGAATCTTTGTCTTGACATTGTCAATCTTGGTCTTCACGTTGTCAATCTTGTTGGATCATCTTGTGAAGCGTCCCCTCATCGGAGGTGACTAAATGTGACACAAATACCGGTCCCGGGAGGGCGGTAACACATTTATTACAACGGGTGGAATCGATCTTTTACATCACGGCGACACAAAGGGCACGGTAGTGCCAACGCTACAAGGAACAACACAAACGCCAACGACCACACTACAATGGCAAAGGCTTCCATAGCCTCCTCGCAGTACCACACCATGGAAGCTTTCGGTAGGGCCCCGGGTACACGAGCACGGTTGGGTGTAGGGCACGACCTACTCAACGTCTTCGGGAATGTAATCGGGATCCTCCTCTCGTAAAATAGTTAGTAAAACGAGGGTGAGCACATACGTACTCGGCAAATCCAACTCCACCCACGGAGGGGCTTATAAGCGAGAATCATGCATAGAGTATAACAAGGATCGGGATAAGGTTCATTTCGCAAACTTACACATGCGGGGGTTTATTTCAAAAAGGTTTTCGCAAACACTTTCATAACCAAAGTGACTCAATTGTTTTATGAAGACCACTCGTGGAACTACCGGACTTCCCGTCCGTCGTAGCCCGTGCACACGGCCACACACACATCACCGAAAACAACTCACCCCGGAAAACATCCCATCCCAAACACTAGTTTTTGTGACCACACCGTGACTTGTCCAATACCGTGGACACGGCTATTCGAATAGGTTTGACACTCGCGAGAGGTTGTACATCTTTACCCACAAGTAGGGTACCGTCACACGGACACCTCGGTGCGGTATGGATCCTATCAAAGCCATTACCCACCTTAGCTAACACTACGAGCCACCACGGAAGCACCCAAGGGGTTATACCACATAACCGGGCGTACCTCACACGGAGCGTTCCCCTGCTCCTTGGTCTCCCGTCGCTCACCCGCACACCCGCATGGCAAGTAGATTAACTAGTGGGATTTATGCTAAGCCGTTGCCACATACAACGGTCGAGTGGTTGTACGATGACTTGGGTCGGGTGAGATGTCACGCAACCCGGTCCTTAACCGACAAGATGGACAACTCCCAACACGCTCAAGCACACGGTACGAGCTCACCCATACTCCCGACACACACGTCCATCTCGTCTACCCGCTTCTTTACTCATTTTCCAAACATATCCCATTTCCATTTTTAAAGCACTCACACATTTTTAAAGCACTCATTTAGGCCAAAACAAGGTTCAATCATAGCATTCAAGGGTGGCTATCCTACCATGTTTTTGCGGTAAAACAATATGCAATTTATAAAACGGGTATAGGGTATATTTATAAAACTAGGACGAAGCATGCATCAAAGGGGGAGGTTGAACTTGCCGTCTTCGAAGTCTTCGGGGAGTGCGGCTCGGCGTTCGGGGCTTCGGGCTCCTCGCTCGCGTAGTCGGCTTCGATCTCCGGCTCGGGGTACCTTCCTCCGTCTACTCCGTCGGCTATAGCGCACACACGAGCAAGAAAGCAATATTAGCACACATATTTCCGGCCGAGCTTGAGGAGGGGAAATGAGCGGAGAGGGGGTATATATAAGTCCTAGGAGGGGGTTGGTTCGGCGGGCACCGCCGGGAGGGGGTGTGGTAACATTTGGATTTAATTAAAATTGTGCATAGGGTGTTGGGTTAAAGAGGGGTTACAAGGGCTAAGGGCCTATTGGTAATTCCTATTAATGGGGGAGGTTGGGCGCGATTGGGATTAAACCCGCGCATTAAATGTCGGGTTAGAGAGGTGTTCATAATTAACTAGGGTTGGTTAGTAATTTAGTTTGGATTAACAGGACCTAAACATACTATTTAGGTAGGGTGGGGTTTAATTAAACTAGCCTAGGGGTCTATCTAGAAATAACAGGGGTGTTTTGGTAAAGAAACTTAAGGTTTAGGGGGTTAGAAAGGAAGGGAAAAGAAGGATGGGCTCGGTGGGGAGAAATAGGGGGAGGCCAGGGGGTTTTTGGCAAAACTGCCATCTCCTTCCTCCCCCTCGAATCAGAACAGAGAGAGGGAGGGAGGCGGCTCGGTCATGGCCGGCCGGCGGCGATTCCCGGCGGGCGGGCCGCGGCGGCCGGCCGGGAGGTGGGGGAAAATGGAGAGGGCTTCAAGGGCATTCGATTCCCCTACCTTCCTTGGGCCGAGGTGGTGTGTGGAGGCGGGTCCTCGGGCGGCGGCGGACCGGAGGTGGCGGTGCTCGGTGTGGCGGCGCCGTAGGCGGCTCGGGGTGCTAGGCAATGCTCGATTGGTGCGGTGTGGGGCGACGAGGAGGTGGTGGCGGCCTTTTATAGGCGCCTTAGGTCGGTTTGGGGGGGGGGGGGATATTTCCGGCGAGGCCGCCGGCGAGCTCGGGCTTCTTCTCGAAGTCCCGGCCGGACTCCGCGGCGACCGGCGACGCGACGGCTCGAGCCGCTACGGGTCAACTTGTGCGGGAGAGTTAGGCGGTGCTTGTGGACAAGACCGGCGCGTGCGGGCGGCCTTGGGGCGGTGGTCGGCGCGGTGGTGGCGCCGGCGGTCGGGGACGCGTCGCGTCTTCGGCGCGGCGCGGTGGCGTGAGGGGAGGGGTTCCCGCCGGCTTGGTGGCGTGCGGAGGAGGGAGCGGTGTGCGCGCGCGCGGGGCCCCGGGTCAACGGCGCCGGGGGCGCCGGTCGGGGGTGGCCGGCCCGGCCGCGCGGGAGGAAGGGGAAGGAAGGGGAGGGAGAGAGAAGAAGGAAAGGGAAGGAAAAGAAGAAAGGAGAAAAAGGAAAGGAGAAAAGGAAAAAGGGAAGAAAGAAAAGAAAAGGAAGAAAAGAAAAAAAGAAAGGGAAGGAAAAAATGGAGAAAGAAAAGAAAAGAAAAGAAATAGGGGGGAGAGATTTTTAGAAAATCCGGAAAATTGTTGGGGAAGGGTTTTGCGGGATTTTTCCGATTTCCGGGCGTCGGCGCGTTTTCCGGACGACGGTGATGGCGAGGCGGACCGGCCGTCGGGACCGCGGCGTGCATGGGATTCCCCGCACGGTGGCCGACCGCGGCATTGGGAAGGCACGCGTGGGTGCCGGCCGGCGGTGCCGGCGGGATTCGCGGTACGCGCGCCGGGGGTGATAGGAAGGGATGATGGCTAGGGTTTGAAGGGGGTAATTGAGCTCGGTCCGGACAGCTTTGAGAATACGCATGATTTATTAGGTGATTTATTTGGAGCTAAAAACGCGGGCGTTACATCTTGTTGCCTTACAGGAGATAATGTCGTCGTCAAATGGGGCCCTAATTCAGGCCCTCGTCAGTAGCCCCCGAGCCAGAGTGGGAGTCAAGGAGTCGCGCTCAGACTCAGTCAGATGATTTCGATGTTGGTGGTGTTCTTCTCGTTCCCGGTGGGTGCGCGCGAGCGCATCCACCGGATGTAGCCCCCGAGCTTGTGAGTGAGTTGGAGACTCGCTCATGAGCTTTTATTTGTATTTGTAGCCATTGCAGCTTGGGGATGTTTCGTCGGGGTAGTTATGGTCTTCGTGGTGAACGTGGGCGTAGTTATGGGTGCGGGCATCTCGACCGACGTGACGGACGTGACCGCTCCATCATGACTGCGCGCAGACTCTGCAAGTCTGTATTCTGCGGGAATCGAGGCGTCGCGCGAGTGGGTGGTTGTTTCGCCGAGATGCGCACGCAAGCGGTCGAAAGTCTCGCTGACATGGTGGGTCCGGCGTTGAAGGTGAGGGGCCACGTCGACCCCCTTTAAAACCACGCGTCGGGCGCTGATTTGGGACTTTGCCTTCCCATCTTCTTCTTCTTCCTCTCGCACTCGCCCTCTACGCTTCGAGATCTTCCACGTCCGCAACAGCGCTGCTGCTTGTGCTTCCAGCCTGCCCAAGACCTTGCTGCGATGTCGAACTGGACGCGCTCCAATGTTTCCCGCGAGCAGCTCCTCCGTCTTGTCGAGGTGGGCCAACTTCCTCCACTCACCGACACCGTCGAGTGGAGGGTTCCCGGCGACGAGTCCGTGCCATGCCCCCAAGGGATATGTGGTGTCGTTCGTGGCCTTCCACGAGTGCGGCTTCTCCGTCCCCGCCGGCCGGTTCATCCGTGGGGTGCTGTTCGCGAATGGGCTGCAACTTCAGCACCTCAACCCGAACAACATTTAGCAGATGGCTGCGTTCGAAGCGATATGCGAGGGGTACCTCGGCATCGGCGCCCCCTGGGACCTCTTCCAGTACTTCTTCAGGTTCACCTGCCTGAGGGATGGCTCCCGCGCGGCGACGATCGGCTGCGCCAATCTCCGGACGAAGCAAGGCCGCGTCAATGACTACATCTCGGTGACGCTGATCAGCTCGAACAGTGGCTGGCACAAGGGGTGGTTCTACTTGCGGAACGACCTTGAGTTCGCGCTCCCGTCGTACATCGGGAACTCCATCGCGAAGTCACAGAGGAACTAGGCGGACGGCCCCGCCAAGAAGGAGCATGAAAAGATCCTCAAGCACCACTAGGCCGTGCTGGGGCGTCTCCGAGGAGCCGGAGTCACCCTGGCGGAAGTGATCAGGCAATACCACGCCCGAGGTGTCGTGCCACTCCGGAGGCAGCCGCTTCGCCTCTGCGAGATGACGGCTGATGGGGCCCCCTGGGAGGGGACCGTGACCACACCGTCACTCCCGTCGCCGCTCGAGGTCCAGCGTCGCGTGGCGCAGGCGATCGGGAGATCGACCTACTCGTGGCCGCGATGCTCAAGATGCCCCCCAATGCGGGGGCAGAGAAAGTTGCGAGTCGTCATCTTATCGATTTATCTTATTTGTTCTTGTCGTGACGTTGATCTTCTCGAAGCTTGTTTTCCTCGGTTGACCTCCACGCCTCTTGTCGTTGCAGTTGAAGTGCTCCCACCTTGTCCCGGCCAAGGCACCTCTCTTGGAGGAGGTGATTTTTAAACGGAACCAAGCCGCGGCGGAGAAGAGGCGCGCCGCGCAAGGCGCAGTATAAGAAGCGCCAGATCGCCAAGCGTGATTGCAACGACGACCGCATCAAGAGGCGGAAGGCGGGGGAGCTCGGCATCTCCTCCGACGAAGACCCGTCGCCCGAGTCGTCGTGGAGTGGCGATGTTGCCAGCGCGGCGGTCAACTAGAGAAAAATGTCAGGGTCGTCCTCGTCGTCGCCTCCCCGTGGCGCAGAAGTGTTGTCGTCGCGACAGCCGCAGGCAGCTGCGCGTGACAAGACAGTGGCTCGGGCTCGCGTCAAGTAGCTCGCCCTGCCCGAGAGGACCATCGGGCGGTCTGCCCTCGGAGGCGCCCAGATGTCGGGGTTCTCTACCGCCGACAGTAAATTTATATCGATCGTGCGTCGGGCTCAGATGGTTAGCGTAGGTGACAACGTACTGGTTCGAGCCTCCGAGGAGTAATACCCTACGTCCAGTGTGGTGCTACCGTGTTCCTGAGCTAGGTGTGCTCGTAGTAGGGGTTACAAGTTTGTCGGGAGAGGGTGTCGAGCCCAAGTCCCGGGAGATGGTGTTCGATCCTATGAAGGTTTAATCCTTGTAACCGTTTCCTCCTCTCCCTTTTATAGTCACAAGGGGAGGGGCACAAGGGGAAGTAAAAAAGAGTTACAGTGCTTGGCAGCTAGCACGTCTCGTCGCACGTCGCTGTCCGTCGGGGCGCATTGAAGCCAAACCATGATACCTTGTCGGGAGAGCCACCACGTGGCCGGGCTGGACTGTTCATTCCGGGACGCTTGGCCTCCTCCCCGAGTAGTTTGGGCTTGTCTCGGTCTGCCCGAGTACCTGCCTAACTTGCCATGCCCGAGCCTAAGTCTAGGCTTGTGCGCGTCGTAGAGGGTGCTTGAGTGCCTCGTGCTGAGCTCGCATGTGGCAGAGTGGGAGATGATGGCGATGTGATGGCTGTGCAGCTGGTCAGACTAGCATTAAGGCTCTTGGCGGGGCGGGCCGCCTGCATGGCTGCCAACCTTTGCATTTGCATGACGTGGAGATGTGTTCCTCCGCACGCGTCGGTGACGATGCTCGAGCCGTGCGTCTGGGCCCACACACCAGTCGGAACTAGACTTGACGTGCGAGGCGGATGCTTGTCGTGCGAGGCGGATGCTTGTCGTGCGAGGCGGAGACTTGTCGTGTGAGGCGGAGACTTGTCGTGGGGGTTCCTCTAGTGGGAAACTGGTTGGAGATGCAGCCAACTTGGCCAAAGACTGGACGTCTTGCCAGTGTGGGTCTTGACTAGGGTCCCTTCTCCTCCTTGTCGTGAATCTTTGCCTTGACATTGTCAATCTTGGCCTTCACGTTGTCAATCTTGGCCTTCATGTTGTTAATCTTGTTTGATCATCTTGTTGCCTTAGGGGAGATAATCTCACCGTCAAAGGGGGCCCTAATCCGGGCCCTCATCAACAACCATTCACTGTGGCCCACGATAGTTTCAGGTCTAACCGTCGTGGGCCACGGCGGTTCGGCAGTTGCAGTGGGCCACAGCGGTTGCCGATGGCAGTTGCCGTATCTCCACGGCGACAGGAAGCCGCCTTGCAACCGCCGTGGGCCACGACGGTTGCATGTGGCCAACTGCCGTGGGCCACGACGGTTTGTTTTTTTAAAAAATTAAGCACAGAAAACACACACAATTGCATTGGCATGTATGGTGCTAGTACCCTAACGAAGCACCTTACGTACTGATAACATGCCTTAGTGAATTTAGAAATTTCATTACAACATTCCTAATGAATCTAGTTGTACAAGAACTTCCCGAAGAGCATAGAGCCACCGGAGTGTTGTGACGGCATGTAGTAGTACCCAGGTGGTGGTGGAGGTGGTGGAGGTGCAAGGGACCAATCTTTCGGAGGTGGGCTGTTCTTCTTGTGGCATTCACAAGTGCAGGTCGAACATTTGCAGCACCAGTCTTCTCCTGTGCTAGACGATGGATCTGGAGAAGCCAATGCCTCCAACAGCTCCGGCTTCAGGTTGTAGATGATGACGTCCTCGAGGTAGTCGATGTACTGTTGATAGGGATCAATAGGTGGTGGATCCACCCATTGCGAGAAACCGCAGTTCTCAGCTTGGGTGGAGTACTGCAAAAGGCGAGAAAACGTTACCAAGCGAAAGAAGGATGATGAGGAAATTTGTGGACATTGCTTACCCATACATATGGGAGTGCCAGAAGCGACGACCGGAGTTGTTCCATCCATGGTAAAATTGCATCATGCAGAACTCACTGTGTACCTAGGCCACACACCGTTTGCTTCGGTGCGTAGCTTCTAACATCACTCATCGATCTGAAGTCACTCTTGCTTTTCAGTGGGAAATTGGCTTCAAAATCTTCTGATTGCTGATTCCACAACTCAGGACCGAAACCGTGTCCATCCCCACTCCACGAAGCCATTGTTGAGTGCTGTTAGAAGAAGGCAATGGAGTGAATAGTGGTATATATAGAAGGTGGTTAGTTGGGTGGTGGGCCCTTCATCCGTGGGAAGGAAACGAAGCAGTGACTCGGAAAAAACACACCCTAGTACTAGGGCACTGTCACTTTGTGGGCCAAACGATCCGTGGGAGGGGAACGCATCAGTGACTCAGAGGAAACACAACGACTTTGCATATTACAGTCACTGTAACAAAACACACGTAATGGATAAAATACACTCTAATGCAGTTCGACTAATGTTCTTAAGGATACAAACCACCGAAGACCATAGTTAACAATTTCATGAAATCCGACATTATTTGATACAGTCCGGCTAATACTCTAGGTCTACTGAGTACAACGGGGGGTTTTCCCCTTCGTGATGGCATCCGGCCCAGCTGCCTTGGCCCAGCGAGCCCTCTCCCTCTTCCTCTCTCTGTCAGCTTCACGGGTCTGGGCCGCTTCACGTTCTCTCATCTCCTGACGATGGCGCATTTCCTTCTGCTCCTCCTTTTTCTCCTCTCTCTTTTCCCACTCAACCATGCACAACCACCTCTCCCTTGCATCATGGGATTATCCCTCGACATAGCTCTTGTCGAAGTCGGACTGCTCGGTATCTAGCCACTGCATAAGATCACAAAGAGGAGGGAGTCTTTTTCCAAAGACATGTTAGCAAATATTAAATCACAAATGACAAATGAAAAATTCAGAAATGTAGTAAGTCTTTACTTTGGCTCTAAGGTTATGGTCGAATGGCTGGATCGGGTCGTGCGCGTAGTTAGTGCACATGAAGAACCTCGTCCCGTAGGCGTACCCCAGATTCTTACACCTAACAAGCTTGCAATTCTCACCGCAGAAGCACATAGGAGTGTCGATCCCCTGTGGCACATCGACATTGTCCTTCCTCTTCGTGAGGAAGTCCAAGTCCAACTCAGGACCCGAGGAGGCCATTGCAAACCTGCAAAACAAGATTAGAACAATTAGAGACAAAAAATAATACAACTAAAACCAGCATAAATTATTGAAAAAATAATAGAACAATTAGCAACAAAATAATACAAATAGAAGTTCAATTATTACAATACAATACCATGCATAAGTTCATACAAGAAATATAGTTCAAATATTACAAATTCCAAAATTAAATGCCCTAACATTATAAGCAACTATAATCATCTGAATCCTACGTTGGTCCTACGCCCACATCCGCGTTCGCGTCCACGTCCAGATGGGGGTTGGGATGGTCTTGAAGTTGTTGATGAGCCCACACTGGCCCTAGGTGGTGCGTTGCAAGCATAACTTGTGGCTGTGCACCTCTTGTATGTGTGACCCGTGTTGTGGCACTTGTAGCACATCACTACCGTAGGTCCAGCTTCTGCTTCGTTCATGTTGTTCCTAATCCTCTTCTTCTTCCATCTTCCAACACCTTGGCACAACTGAGGATCTTGGTATGTGCACAACATTTTCTTGGGGGGTTCTCAGTAAAAGAACCCTGCACGAGGTAACCCTGAATTGTTTAGTTCCAAATGTTCGGAACTGTTTCCTTGGTGTAGTACCATGGCACGTACCTATGGAACCTGAATTGTTGCAATTCATAGCATACGACAACCACATGTGAGCAGGGGATGTGTAGTAGCTGCGGCTTCCGGCATGTACATCTGCATATTTGGTTGCCAACTTCAGCAACTTGAATCTTTTTTCACACAAAGGGCCTAGGCGTATTTTCCCTTCGCACTCAACCTCATAGCTCCACATAATTTAATTGTCATTAGACTGGTGCAAAGGCTGCATTGTGACCTTGTGTTTAAGTGCTTTCTCCTGAGCCTTGGACAGACACTCAGTCATTTTTGTGCAGTATCTTATTTGAGTGTTCCTTGTAATCTCATCCGCTATCTGGCTCCTAGTGTGAAAGTACAACATTGTATCATACATAAAGAACTCAATGATGCCAACTAGAGGAAGAGGTCTTGCACCGCGGAGCACACAGTTGTATGCCTCAGCAAAATTAGTGGTCTTTATTCCATGTCTTGCTCCGCCCTCGTCAAACATGAGACATCACTTGTCCTTAGGCTCATTCTGAATCCACTGGCTGAAGGTCTTCATAGCACACCCTCTTCTGCGCCTGACTTGAAGGCCATCTAATCCCACATTCTCGAGAGAAATTGGCTCCTCTCCAGGTTCGAGATTCACTGGCCTCTTTGCTATCTCCTCTGATGCCTTCTTTGTTAGCTCACCTAATTTCTTCCAGATGGCATCAAACTTCTTCTGCTGAGTCTGCTCAGACTAACGCTCAAACAATTTAGACTTGGTCTTGTTCTTGAACTGGCTATGCAAGTTTGCTGTCATGTGCCTAACGCACCACCTACTCTTAACATCTGGCCACAATGGAGCTCTGTATCGCTCTGTGCTGCCCTCTTTCATGTCATTGATTACTTGAAAAATACCTTTGTGCCTATCGTGTATCACACACACATTCTGCACATCCTGGACCACCATGTTCTACAACCTCTCACGGAACCAGTACCAACTGTCATCGTTCTCCCCCTCCGCAAATGCAATGGCCAAAGGAAGCAATTGATTGTTACTATCAGCTGCCACAGCTGTCAGGATTGTTCCTTTGTATTTACCTATGAGAAAAGTGTCATCTATGCAAATGACCGGTCGACACACTTTGAAAGCCTCAATGCAGGCACCCAATGCCAAGAATGACCGCTGAAGCACAAGCTTGCCTGGTTTCTCCACACAAGGATGGTCCTTGATATCATATTAGCTGCCAGGATTCATCTGAACTATTGTATGTAGCAAGCTAGGCAACTTGTGGTAGGATGCTTCATAAGTACCCCACCTATGCTCTAACACCTTCTTCTTTGCTTGGTATGCCTTGCCGTAATCGATGGTGTACCCAAACTTCTCCTCAATTGCACCGATAATTGCCTTCGGTGCATATTCAGAGCTATTCACTTTGTGAGGGTACATGTGGCTTGCAACAAAATCGGCTGAAATGTTTCGGTGCCTTGCATCAATACGATCAAGGGTACAATAGTGACCTTTCACTTCTTTCACCTATATGTAATTGTCCCACTTCCCCATATATGCATACACTAGGAAAGAACAATCATCCTTGATGCAACACACATCATATATCCTAGGAGAGCTCTTGACTACCCTGAACTCCATGTGTAGACTCAAGGTGGACCACTGCTTCACTACATCCTTCAGATGTCCAATATTAGGGTACATAGCACCTACACAAACCTCATTCTCCGTGTACTCCCATGGTACATTCTCACCAGTATTAACAGTACACCGGGAGAAATTGTAGTTCCGCCAATGCAAGGGCACATGATCCTCAGACTCATCATCATCATCATAATCATCATCTGAAGAGTCATCTTCCAATGCACGTTCATTAGCTTCCAACTATCTCTGATATTGTCTCATCACCTCTGGATTTACTTCTCCCTCATCAATAAAATCAGTGACAACATAACCTCTAGATGCCTGCTCACCCTCAGAATCCCGTTCCTCCTCCTCTTGTTGTTCACCTTCTTCAGCACCCCCCTCGTCCACATCCTCAGCTTCCTCATGCACTTGACTGCTAGACCCACCCTTCTGGTAAACTTGGACAAACAAAATCACAGGCAAACCAACTCAGTATGCATTTCTGATAAAACCCCTCCATCATGGAGTCCCTTCAAGTGCCACGAGCTCGCAATACACTAGTGTACTTCTAATGATTAGTGCCATCACCGACATGCATTGGTGCTCTAAATCTACTGAAAAATGCATGGACTAGCCAGTTGGTTATAGTCTCCCAAGTTCTTTCTCCTACTCTTGGAACATTTTCTCAATTGAACTATAATTTGACAAGTCAACTCCTTGTGGACCATATATAATTTCTCCAATTCCATAATATATTTTGATTGTGACTGTCTCCGACATGTCTGATTCATAATAAAAAGTAGTAACTGCTATCAAATACTACATCCAGGGACTAAGAAACAAATAAACTTATATATAAACTAAATTAACAAACTAATTAGCCTAATCTACGCACTTAACAGTAAATATGTTATGTAATATAAACTACAACTACATATCTATAGACTACAACTATAAATCTATAAACTGCAGCTATAGATCTATACTCTAGAAATCTATACCATACATAAATCTACAGAAATCTACACTACACCAAAATAGCAATTAGTGAAATAAGTGAAATACCTGCAATGAAGCAAAGAAGCAACAGAGCTTCACTGCTTCGCACCCTCCACCTCCTTCTCAACCCTAATCCTACAAACAGGACATTTTTAATACTACAGATCTAAAGAAACACGGTGAATCACTAAATACGGTTTCTAAGTATAGGTGCTAAAGGAGATGAAATCGATGAAATACTTACAATGAAGCGAATAACCGGTAGAGCTTCGCTGTTCCGCCCCCTCACTCTCCTCTCCTTCCCAACCCTCTCTTTCTTTTTTCCTGAATTTTTATGACATCTTCGGGCTAATTTCCGGCATATATAAAGGGCAGCAAACCCACCGCCGTACGCATGGCGGCTGCACGACCCTTACCGCAGTGGGCTACGACGGTTGGCCCTGCCGTCGTAGCGCACGGTGGTTAGACGTCAGCTACCGTGGCCCACGGCAGTTGACCTCCACGCCCGTTGGGGCCCACGGGCGACTGCCGAACTGCCGTGGCCCATGGCGAATGGTTGTCAAAATTGTAAATTTTTGAAACCGTCATATAATTTTGCAAAATGATTAAAAATATATATAAAAAATCGCGTGAGTGCGCAGCTGATCCGCGACTGTCGCCGCACCGGTGCTCTCGCCACCGCCCTGCCGACCCGTCGTCATGCCGTGAGGATACGAGCTGCAGTGCAAGACTACCCGTAGTAGTAGCCTCTATACCTCACCCTCTAAAACAATATTGTCAGGTTCGGGGGTTGTGTGTAAAGCGAAGGGCAGATCAATGGGAGAGAAGATCTTTCTAGGGATCTATCTACGAGGTTGGTTTGTTCATTTTCTTTTGTAAAAGCTGAAACTTGTAATGGAACTGCTAGCGCTCGGATGTCCGTTCGGGGCGCTATCCATCGGACGGGTTCGCATTTGTTGGATTCTAAGATGCTTAGCCATTGGACCGTAAGTCTAGCGAGCAATGTTGCGATTTGCGTGCAACATCCAACATAAGGTGCCCTCACCCTCCTCCCTCGGCACAACACCCAAGCAACCCATGTTGCGACCCGTGTTGCGTGCAACATCCAACATCAGGAGCCTTTCACCGCACTACTCCTCAACACAAATTCAACATCAAATATCTGCACCATTGAAACTCAACATCCGCCACATTAAAATTCAATGTTTACAACATCCAACATCAGGGGTAGTCCTCTCTCCTCCCACTTGACACAACACTCAACATCACATGTTTGTAACATTGAAAACTCACATCCGCAACATCGAAAATTAATGTTTGCAACATCCAACATCAGGGACCCTCCTCCCCCTTGACACAACACCCAATGAACCCAACATCACATGTCTGCGACATCGAAACTCAACATCCGCAACATCAAAAATATTTAGATCTAATTTTGAAACTTTCACATGAAACACTAGCAACATGTCGAGAATGTGGATGCACCCTGTTCACAACGATTGCAACATGAACGACAAAACGAATGCATCATGAAGACGACTAATTGCAACATGCCAAAAATATTGTTGCAACATCAATATACAACGATTGCAACATCCAAAAAAATTGTGGCTAGGGTCTACCTCCCCTGTGCGCGCCCGCGGTGACGACAGGAGCTCCCCCGCGCCTGCGACGATGGTAGCCGACGACAGTTCCCCGTGACCGAGGCTGGGGACGGGATGCGCGACCACCGATGGAGGCTGGGAGGAGGCACGCTGGCGCTGAAGGAGAGGTTGGAGATGGGGGGCGCGGTCGCTCGCGTTCGTCACCGGTTAGGGCCATGGCCGCCGCACTAGGTCACCGCGATGAAGTGCCGACCTACACAGCTACGGCCGACCGCCATGGAATAGTAGTGGCCCAGGACCAGCCGCCCGACGCGGCAGCACAACTCCTCCCCCGAACGGGGCCGAAGTGGAGCGCGCTCACTAGAGCCGAGCTCGGGGATGGAGGGGAGCGCGCTTGCTGGCGTCGGGCTCGAGGATGAAGGGAGGCGAGCCGGCAGAGAGGAGGTCCTCGTCGCCGAGGAGGTCGCGAATCACCATCATGGCGGTGGGGTGGGCGGTGGAGCGCCCCGACTAGGACAAGCGGCGCTGGCGGCGGGTGCTCGTTCGCGCACACACCACGGGAGGAGGCGAAACTGGAGGGGGGATAGGGATGGCAATTCGGGTACGGGTGCCGGTACCCGCCGAGTACCCGACCCGACGGGGACGGGCATGGGTACCATTTTTCACCCGTGGGTGGCGCCCATACCCGACCCGACGTGAGGCGGGTACGGGCGGGGATCTAATCTTACCCATGGGTAACCCGTGGGTACCCGTCAAACAATCACAAACTCAACAAAATATTTCAGTTTCAGCCCAACATTCGGCCCGGCCCAACATTCCTCATCCCACGGTGCGCCGCCTAACCCTAAGTCAACAATGCATTTTTTAAATATGTGCTATGAATGTGTGGTTTATCATGTGATGTGACAATGTGACTCCATTTACGCATTTATCATGTGATGTACCGATGTGACAAACTGACAATGTGACTATATTTATCATATGAATGTTTATTGTGTGAGATGTTGCAAAATTGAAATAATTTGTTGAATTGTGAATTTGTGATTGTGGTATGGCATAATGGCAATGTGTTTACAATGTTGTACCCATGGGTAACCCGTTACCCGCCCGATACCCGGCGGGCACGGGGACGGGTAAGAAATTTTACCCATGGGCACGGGGACGGGTAAAAAATTTTACCCGCTGCCCATGTCGAGGCGGGCATGGGTACGCTCTACCCACCCCGAACCCGCCCCATTGCCATCCCTAAGGGGGGAAGGTGGGGCAGCGGGGATCATAGATCGGGGCTCAGTTCGGGCGGAGGTGGCCGGCGCAGGGAGATCCTACGACGGCGCGCGAGGTGCGGGCGTGGGGGCTTGTGGCTCATTTTTATTTCGTGCGATAGGAGTGTGGGGACGTGTGAGGTGCGTAGAGGTATCACTGGAAACGACGGGTGTCCTTCTGATGTGTCGGACATCCATCTCGTAGCATTACTGAACTTTTAAAGTACGTATAAAATCACAGCAACGTCGTAAAAATGCAAACTCAGCTTCCCTGTGTTTCCTTGTGATGAGTAGTACATTTTTTGAAAGCATTAGTTTTTAAATTAGATTTTAGATTCAGTTTGAAGTAAATTTGTAATGGTTCAAAAAATGTACAACTGATGTCATGATAAATTTTGGATATGTTGTTACCATGATCGTGTTTAGCTCTATGTAGAAATAGTTCATAAAGATTCATGCTCTAACTTCATTTATGATTTAATATTTGAATATGTCAGTACAATTGTTTTTTAATTTTTTAATTTTATCTGTTTAGAAAATGAACTTCAACTTTTTGCAGTGTCTTATGAATGAGTAATTTCATCTTGGATGTGTTGTTTATTGGCTTTTGACAGGTTTAACTTACCCATTTAAATGATTGCTGCTAAACTGAGGAAAACTTGTTAAGAACAATCGGCTGTATGTTATAAGATAATTTTTCTTATATGTGAGCTATGTATGATGCAACTATGTTGTAGTAAAAAGTTTAGCTCAGTTTCACGCTTCAATTTTATATGATTTAATTTTGTGTCTAGAAGCTTTTTATTACTATTATTTTCATGCCTTGCTTATAGCTCTAGGTAATGTAAATTTTGGACAATAACTTAACCGTGGCATAATGAACATGTTTGTCAAGTGTCATCATCGGATATTTCTTAAACTGCCAAAATTAAAATTAGATGTGAAATCAAATAAAACTAAAAAATAATAAATCTTATGCATATGCATCCCGTGTGGATCTTGATGTTGGAACGTACAACCTTGTGAGACAAGCTGAAGAACAACAACTGAAGGATGAGCTAATCATCATTGAAGCAAGCCAAGGCTTGGCCCAAGGACTGGTTAGCACTAACT
Source organism: Cenchrus americanus (assembly GCA_947561735.1). Lineage (NCBI taxonomy): Eukaryota > Viridiplantae > Streptophyta > Magnoliopsida > Poales > Poaceae > Cenchrus > Cenchrus americanus. Next base: position 16,736,004 of record OX387241.1, read on the forward strand.
CTGTCGCAAGAAGGCAAGACCAGACCCCAGAGCATGTCCCTGAATTTCTAACTTACAACTATGTTTTACTTATTCTTGTGCATTTAAGTTTCGGGAGTTGAATTGAAACCCTAGTTGCATGATCCTATGTACCTTATGCTCGAAATACTAGCATGATATGTCGCTAGTTTGTCATGATTTAAGGACACCGTAAAACGAGTGATTTTCTATCACAATCAAGTATAGGAATGAAATTTCTTACCTTGTGTTGGAATGATAAGGACTTATAGACATGCATTTTGGATACTTGTTGATGCCCCATTTGTGTGTGATGAAACTTGGCTAAGGTCTAAACCTGTGCGGATACTTTGGTTAAGCTATTGAACGTACTAAACACATGTTGGGAAATGGGTCCGGTAACCCTAGTACCCGAATTGAGGTACATTCTTTCCACTACCCCCGGAGCACACCACTCCCCTACTATGACGTGTGGTACACATGTGAAGCCGGATAGATTGCAATAACTTTGTACTAGGACCCCCTTGTTGACGGTAAAATTCCGTCAACCTAGCCATGAGTTTACCTTTGGTGTTGGCATGAGTTTTATATCTTATCCATTGGTACTAACCCCCTTGGTATAACAAGTTCGTGTGTGCATGTCGGTTTTGGAGTTTAGTGTTTATGAAGGATTTCGGTGTTGAAAGCGAGACTTCCGGATAAGTTCATTAAACACGTCATGACAAGACCTTGAAGCCCCGTACAAGTCAAGCAATGAAGTAAACATGACTCCAAGAGCCCAAGGACCAAACTTCGAGGACCTAGTCGGAAAGCCGGCAAATCTTGCGGGACAAGGAGCTTCATCCAATCCGAAGAGAAACAGATGACAAGGGCCCACATGCGGATCGGGGAAGACTCTAGAAGACTCGGGAACCAAAACCGGGCGAAGGAGGCCACGGAGCTAAGCCGAAGTGGCCTAGGCCGGCCGCCCAACCCATTTCGGGGCCTAATCACCCCCCTTTGACCTAGCCGCCATTCGGGCTATTTATAGCCCCCGAGGCCGGGCACCACACATCAATTCATTCATCATATGCCGCCGAGGAGTAGAGAAGAGAGGGACACCATCTCGGAGAGGAGAGGGTCGAGCTAGTTGATTAGGATATCCCTAGCCGGCATGGGAACCTTGCAAGGAAGACCGCGTCAGAGTTCCCGGAGCTAGAAGCAAGCTCAAGGTAGGATCCCGGTGGTGATCTTGATTCATGTATCATATACTATGTTGAACTATCAAGTTGCAATCCGATTTCTAGCGATCAAGTGTTTCTCCTACGACTTTGATTTCAATTGGCTTTTCGTATCTCAAGATCTATTCTCGAGATAGATCATCGAGGGTGTTCTTGTAGCCGTGGTGGCTAGAGGTGCATGCCTGACCTTCTGAGAGATTTCAACTTGTCTTTGGACTCGACCTAGACTAACCTGCATGAATAGGGGTGTGTTGTGATAGAATGGTGGCTCCAAAAGGCGGGCGTTTTCGTAGTCAGTTGAGAAACTATGATTTAAAGATGCTTTTTTATGATATTAAACTTGTTTACTTCTCCTTTGCTCGGAACTTCAATGAAGGCTTGATCCAATCTCCCTATATTGGTTTATCTATCCCCCTCTATTTCTTGATACCTCCGGCTTTCATAGATTAGATTCGTTTTCATGATGTTCTTTAGATTAGATGCATAAGATTCTCCTTTTGAAGATCAAAGTTCTCGGCTTTATTATATTGATTCTTGCATCGCACATTTTTTCCACGGATTCGATACCTTGGGTTCACACTTGACGGAAGTAGGGTTCCTTGACTACGATGGAGGACTTGTCCGCTTGCAAGTCCAATTGAAGTTTAATACGAATATAGACCGTCAACAAGCCCCTTTTTCTGGCGCTGTTGCTGAGTAACAAGTGATCAAGATTCGATCTTCTATTGCTTTTTGTATAATTTTCAGTTTTCTTTTGGTTTTTCTTTTTGCATCTACTAACTTTTGATCATCCTCAAAATCAATCTAATCTAGTTTGTCTAACCCTAGTTTTCTTAGATTTGTTTTTATTTTCTCGTTTTTTGTATATTTTGTTTATCGCTAACCCTAACGGGAGATGAACGACTACCTCTCCAACAAACCCGATAATTTTGTGGATGATTAGAAAAACTTTACGAGCTAAGGAGACACAAAGCGCAACAAGCTAAGAAGCCGGATTTTGTAGATTTGAAGTTGGAAGACGAAGGATCATCGAATCTTCAAAGAAATCACCACCTCAAGGTCCTAGGGAGAATCGACTTCCACCGATCGGAGAACAACCGCCGCAAGAGCGCAAGATCGGGGAGCTATGCACCTAGGACATCGTCGACCTACCAATCTCGAACCTCGTGGAGATCGGAAGGCCGTTCGAGATCAAGACCTCAACAATCCGCATGGTGCAACATTCACTCTTCACCGGTAAAGAAGATCCGAACCTTCACCTCTAAGCGTTCATTCAACTATGTCAAACATTCAATGTGGATGCGTTGACTCAAAATCAAATGAGGGTGAGGCTCTTTCCGTTCTAGCTACTCGGGAAGGCTTTGCAATGGTTCTACTCTCAATCGGCGGAGATGGTGCAAAATTGGGATACGTTGATGAGGGCCTTCATGAAGGAATACTACTCACCGGGTAAAACTCAAAGCTTGCGTAATAAGATTGCTACTTTTGCTCATTATCCTACGGAGACTATATCGGAGGCATTCGAGCGCTTCAATGAGTACACTCGGGCGGTTCCACATCACAAGTTCCCGAAGGAGGACCTCGTTCAAAAGTATTAGCAAGGACTCACCATGGCATCAAGGACGATGATGGATGCATCGGCGGGAGGATCTATCATCGAGCTTACGCCGACTCAAGCTTTCACTCTATTCAAGAAGGTTGTGGACAATGACACGTGGGCATCGTCCGGACGCTTACTTCCGGTTCAACCCACGGGGAACGTCAAAGGAGTCTTGCAAGTGGAGAAAGAGAAAGAAGACATATTCGAGGGCAAGATCAATTCATTTATGCGGGGGTTGGAGAAGATGGATATAGAAAAAAAAGAAGATCAAGACTTAAAGGCTGCCGTTGCAAGATCCACATGTGAAGAGTGCGGAGAATATGGCCATGTCCACAAGGATTTTCTAGAGGAAGCCAAGGTGCTTGACTACGTGAGGAAGGGGGATTTGCCGAACTTCCGCTACGGCAAGGTAGACCTCAATTTAATGCAAGCTCATCCATTCCGAACTCGGTTCCGCTTCGTATACAATTGAAGGACTTCATGGAAGAGCACGCTAAGATCAGCAAGGACACCTTCACCAAGTTTAAAGCCATAAACAAGTAGTTGGAGAACATCGATAGCAAAGTGATAGAGGTCGGAAGCTCCAATCATCAAGTGCTCAACATGATGAAGATGCTCGAGATGCAAGTGGGACAACTTGCGGTGCACCTATCCGCTAATGAAGGGAAGCTTCGGGACAACCTAAAGGTCCCGAAACGGTGAAGGCTATTCAAACACGTTCGGGAAAGGAGACCCGAAGATCCGGAACGTTTCACGGGAGCAAGGAAGCCTAAACCATCCGCCAAGACAGAGGAATTTGTTAAGGAGGAAGTTACCGAGATCATCACCGAAGAGCCCGAGTTTGAGATGTCGGGAGAAGACATGAAGATACCGCAACTCAAGCCACACTACTTCGAGGTAAACTTGATAATCATTTTGAGAAGTTTGTGGAGGTTGTGTGTAAGTTAAACATCAACATGACACTATTGGATGCCCTTCAAGTTCCTACATATTCTCATTACTTCAAAAATATTCTTGCAAACAAGTATGAGATAGCAACACTCAGGGTAGATCATGTCAAGATGTCTGAGCAATGTAGTGCCGCTATTGCAAATGGACTAGAGAAGCAAAAGGACCCCGGATGCCCGACGATTCCATGTTCCATTGGTTCGTTCAAGTTTGAGATGGCATTATGCAACCTTGGAGCAAGTGTGAGCGTTATGCCAAGAGATGTGTTCGAGAAGCTACGCATACCATTGGAGCCTATGGGTATGTGCTTGGAGTTGGGTGACAATTCCATTCGCTACCCCATGGGCATCACCGAAGATGTGCCCGTGAAGGTCGGACACCACTTCATCCCCGTCGACTTTGTGGTGCTCGAGATGGGAGAGAGGGAGAAGCCACCACTCATCCTTGGGAGGCCTTTCCTCAAGACCGTTGGAGCTACCATTGATGTTAGCAAGGGGAGATCAAGTTCGACATTAACGGCGAGAGGAGTTCCTTCAAGTTTCGACCATGACTTGAGGTATGCAACATGATTGAAGTTAAATATGTTCCACCTCATCGTCACATTGTTAAGGAAGAACCAAGGAAAAAGGAAGAGCCTAAGAAGAAGGAAGTGAAGAAGGTCAAGGAAGTTGTTGCATCCGTCAAGACAAAGGAACAAAAGCCGTCTATGAAGACCAAAAAGATGACTAAGTCGGAGAATAAGCCCACGCCCAAGATGGTGCGGAAGTGGGTACCCAAGATTGCAACGCCCGCAAAGAGTGTTGATCCGAAGTAATCAAATGAAGAAGTCTAGCCATGGACTATAAACGAAGCGCTAGGCGGGAGGCAACCCGTTTCGTCGAATCAAGAATAAGCTACGGGAGGACAACCCGATTCAAGGTTTTTCTAGTCTTTTCAAGTAAGTTAGTTTTGAAATTTACTACGCAAGACATTAGACTTTGAGTGGTTGAACAATATTAGAGACATAATTCTTGGTTGAATATTTTGCTTGGATCATAAACCCTTTACATGAACCATCCTATGTGCTATTTGCTTCTTTTCGAGAAACCAAAACCAAATAAATTCAGAACCTTTCTCAACCTTTCATCCTCTTTATGATGTTATGGTTGACTTGTTTTACATGATAAAAACACACGAGTAGAGCCCAACTTGTACCTAGATGTTATTTAAATTTCAGCACGTGGTAGGACTCGCGTAAACCTAGAAACTTGATTTTTGGTTGGTTTAAAAATCTATATCCTTGGTTTCTCTAAGATTAGAATTTAAGCCTCCCTTAATTTTATTTCATTCAAAAATCTCTCTCATTTAGCCAAATTAGAACCTAAACCTATGCCCCCACGATCGAGTCGGGAAAAGTTTGCTCTCAACCGTTGAAGGCAAACAATACCGGTGAGAACGACAAAAAAGTAGTCGAAAAATATTTTCGACTTACACTTATTTTTAATGCTTTAAAAACTTCTCTAAATTTATGCTTCCGCTCATTTATAGCTCCGAGTTTATTTTTAATTTTCGAAATTAGAGGAGTGCTTAGCCTTAAGACATGCTTAGAGGGAGGCAATCTAGTTAAACAAATCATGCATGCAACATGATGCATCACGGGATGCTCTTCCAACAACTTTCATCAAAGCCACATGCAAAGGACAAGCATGGGTGGGTAGCAAGCCTTGTTTTGCGGAAAATTCATGGAGCCATGTGAAGCAAGGGAGCATGGACATGACTCAAAGCAAAGGCATCATGTGGAAGGACCAATAATGCAAGCAAAGGAGTGGATGAGAGAGTTTGGGTGGTGCAACTTGTGGAGCACGCGAGCACAAAAGTCACAAAGTAAATATGATCATGCTGGAGAAAAATGAGCCGGGGAGGAGCCGAAGCCACCCGTGCCGATCGGCTCGGGCCGGCCGGCCTCCCCTATTTAAGCACCCCCCCGTGCTCGTCTTCGACGAGCAGTGCGCTCATCCTACTCTCTGTTTGTGTGCTTGAATTTGTAGTCCAGAACCTCCCTAGACTTAGCCATCCTTCCCAAGTTTGTTTTGCCCAACAAATCACATCCTTAATCCACTCAAAGTCCATACTCCGAAATAATTTTTGTGTGCCTTGTTACCGGTTAAAACCCCTGAATTATATTAGAGAGGAGAGTGCTGCAATCATATGGAAAAAAACCACAAGTCTCTTCACCAAGAAGAAGGGGTCATCGTCGTCCAAGCCATCTTCGACGACATCTTCGAGGAGGCACTCGGTTTCCGAGTCTCCTCGGAGCATGGAGGAGGACACAACACCACTAAGGAGGAACGACACTCTCCTCCTCGGTGGCATGAGGGCAACAAGGAGCTCGTCCATGAGGTTCACCAAACCTCAAGGGTGTATGGAGGAGCCGCCCGTCCCACCTCGTCAATCGACACGATCATTCGCTCTACCTCCGTACACTCCGCAGTACTCCACATATGGGTTCATCACCATATCGGAGGAGGAGGAGAAGAAACTCACTCGCCTTGAGAAGAGGCTTGTAGTGAACGTCGACTTCAACGATCAAGCTCTCAACTCATTGGGTTTTGGCACAGACATTTATTATATGTTGGGGCACCTAGGATGGGTGCAATTCTCCAATGGGGTGTCGGCAAATACCCACAAGGAATTTGCCTTGGAAATTCTAATGACCATGGCGCCTATCCTTGATGAGGGGGTGCTGAGTCTCTCATTCTGGTTGGAAGGAATTCAACAAGTAGTTTCCTTTGAACATATTAGGGAGCTACTTGGTTTTCAAAAGGGAGCCCCGAAAAAGGTAGACGTGCCGGAAGGCATGTTAGACGGGTTTTGGAATTTGATCTCGGGGGAATCCCACCAACAAAGGAACTCTATCCGGAACCCCATCATCCAAGTGTTTCACTCATGGATGTGTAAAAGGATTTTGGGGAGAATGAGGGAAACAAAGGTGACCGACACGGAGTTGAATTGGCTTTACTCGATTTTAATTGCCAGGCAGCCAATAGACCCCTCCTACCTCCTACCTCATGATCAACCGATGGTGTTGTGAAGCAACATCGGGTTCGGGAGATATTGGTTCGGGGTGTTACCTCTCCATGTTGGCCATCTTCTTAAGACCGTGTATTCCAAGAACCTCGAGTATCTTCTACCCGAACCTCTCTCGCATTTGAGTACATGAAGCAAGGCAAATATATTAGCGAGAGATGAGAGATGAGGCTTTAAAGTGGCCAAAGTGAACTTACCCCTTCGAATGCAAGACGAGACTCTTTATTCAAGGGAAGGAAGATTGGTTGGAGGAAGGACTCCTTGTGCCGGCAAGAAAAAATAAAAGAGGAAGAATTGTAGAAGAAGGATCCTCCTCAAGCATAAGAGGGAGGTGCACAACAAAAATTGTGCCACCATACGGAGGAATTCCGCCGCCGCCAAGTTATTACGGTGAGCCACCAATGCAAGCATGGGGGAGTGGTGCGGCCATGCCCCCACCAAATTATGTGGTGCCCAACGTAACCTTTGCGAGCCCTATGCACAATTCCCTCAACCACAACATAGTGTGGTCATTATTGGAGGATATGCTGCAAGGAATATGCAAAATATTGCAGCCATCCAATCCAATGCGGCTCAATTATGTGAAGGCAATGCAAACATTTCTTATGAGCTTGGACGCCTTCAGCTAGCACCGTCGGATCAATTCATAGGAGGGGATGTTCAATCCTTTTATGAGCAAGGGTACAACCACCAAGATTATCAATACCAACCTCCGGCAGAAGATTAGAGGAAGAAGGAGCTTTAGTTTTCTTTTCTTTTCCCTTTTTCTTTAATTTTCAGCTTGTGTTTCCCTATGTATGCGTAGTGTTTTCATTTTTTTATTTAAATTTTCAGCATGTGTGTTAGTTTATTTTCATCATGAATAAAGTAACCACCTTGTTTTTACCTTTGGTAGAGTTACAAAGTTTATTCCATGATGATATATGATTATAATTGCCTCTTTGTTTATTTTTGTATTTGTTTTATGCATGATTAAGCTTGTGCTCTCTTAAAATGCAAATATGAAATTATCTAAATACTAGCTTAATCTTTAGCAGAGGTTATGACAAAAATAAAGACCCATAGTGTTTTATGTGCTCTCAAGTTTTAGATGGATTAAAGATGATTTTTATTTTTAAAAGTAATGCTAACCTTGTCATAAATATCACTTGTGTGTTGCTCTACCTATCCAAAGTCATATAAATATTTGAGTGCATAAACCTTAGTGTACAAGATTTATTTTTGGTGAGTGTTGATGGTGTATTTTGGTACACCAAACATGTTCATTACACTTTGGTTTAAATTTGTTTATGGAACTAACCCGCCACTAGGCACACTAATCATATAACAAGTTCATCTCCGTGTGTGCATTTGGAAGTGTTATGTTTATGTAGGAAGACATGGGCATAAAGAACATATTCACAACAAGTTCAAAGGAGCAATTAAGGAGTCTTGTTCGTGTTCATGAGCTTGACGAAATCACTTCCAATGGTGGAAAGGACCGAAGTGCTACGAAGGAACATCCCCGAAGATTGAAGCGTAAAGACCGAACTTCATGCAAGGAGAACCTCCATCTTGGATGCGAGGATGACATCATCAAAATAGTGCAAGTTGAGGGGGGAAAGTGCATAAATGCATGAGGAACCACGGGAGCGAAGGGGCGACCGAGCCGGGTCGGGATGGGCCTGGGCCGGTCGGCTCAAGCCGGCCGGCCCGGCCCGGCCTCCAACGTTGGTTCGGCCCCCCTTTCCTTGCACCCGAAGGATCTTCAACCCTAAGTCCGTGGAGGCGCCGCCATTCACAATAGAGAGGCCATCCACAAGCTAGAGAGAGAGGAGGGAGATCTTCGGAGGAGGATAGCCCAACTCGAAGGAAGCACCCTCAAGTGGAGAAGGAAGAAGACACCGTCGGATGTGTCACCATGATCAACGGTGCCATGTCTAGCACCTTGATGGGGTAATCTTCTCATTTGTCCATGGGTTGTAATCGATCTTGAGATGTAATCGCTACGTTGTTTGAATATCTATCTATCATCTTGTGTTGAATATGCTTTCATGATTAAGACTAGAAACTTGGCGCGCTCGTTGCCGCGTTTAACCGTAGTTGGCCGGTGTGTCGACGTTGCAAATTCATTTTGAGTTTTACACTGTAACTGAATTATGCTTATGCTAATTTCTACTGAAAATGGCACATAAAAAATAGAAAAAAGGTATATGACAAGCAGCCAGCGCTGCAATGAGCAGACATTTGCAGCTCGCTATACCCTTGTAACCAGAATCAGCCATGATCATGCAAAGAATCAATACTATGATGAGAGAATGAGAGAGCGGGCGATAGAGAAACAGAGGGAGGGGCTAACATTATTGAGTAAGAAAAAAAAGCACATGCTTTGCTGAATACAAAAGGCCGGGAATCAAATCAGCGGCATCCGTCTAGCTTAAAACTAATAGAACGTAAGCTCCTCACGAGGCATTTCATCGAGCACCTTGTAGGTGTAAGCTGCTGCTAGACGCTTTTCTTCTTTCTGTGCCATCTTGATTCATATAGCTACCATTGTTACTCGTACTCATTGCTTCCACCACATTCACCAAATAGACTACACAAGTAAAACCCCTGCACACGACGTAGTGAGCTCGGGCGTGATTTTGAATCCTCTCTAGATTGCAACGCCATATGCAAACCAAGTGATTAAGAAATGATTGCTTCTCGGATATTCTCCATAGGGAACTGGTGGTCCTGGGTCGTCCTCTTAAGCGAAGGTTCTTCGTGGTCCAGGGAGGCGACTGCGCCCCGCGTCGGCGCGCGGCGGAGTGGCTGCGGTTGGTGCGGCATCGGGGAGTGCGTCCGGTGGCGGTGACAGTGGGGGGATATAGAAATCAGAGGACTAAGGGCTTGTGGTGGCTGCCAGGAGCGGTGGAGACGCGACGCAGTGGCGAGCCAGCAAGAGATGGGGAGAGAGTGGTGGTGTGCGCAGCGGTTGGCATACGCGCGTTGCTCCGCGAGAAGGAGGTCGACGCTCGCCGCGTCCACCGCAGGGTCCTACTCTCCCCGCAATCCGGCTCTGCGCTCCTACGCCGTTATTTGACCTGGCCCCCGTCGGACACCGCGCGCGCTCGAGTGCTGCTGGCCCTGCCGTGGCTTCGCGTCGCTCCCGGGGGTTGCGGCGGCGGTGGAGGAGGAGGCAGCGAGGAGCGACGGGGAGGAGGAGGTGACGGCGGGCCCTCGCGGCGCTCGTTCCGCCACCGGCTCGATAGACACGCTCCATGCCGCGGGCCGTCCGCCTTCGTGTCGGATGCGGTGCGGATGCGGGACACGAGAGAAGGACGGTGGGTGGGATTTCGGTGAAACCCGAGGGACCTTTTGCAAAATCGGCGACGCTCGCTCAATCCGAACCGTCGATACGCGTGATCCAACGGTCGCGAGTCGCGCGTGACGTGGCCCTATGAGGTGCCTTCTTTTGGTTGGGATTTCGTTATGTAGAGAATTAGCTACTATGTCGTAAAGGGAGTAAGGCCCCAATGCTCCCTTGGGTCCATTCAATACGCCGTGTCCATCATAAGTCTAGTCACGAATACCTCCGTGTAGTGACAAGACAGGGGGAGGGAAAGGGGCGAAACCGTGGTCACAACCCCCGATAGATTAGATTGGTTTTCTTGCTTTAAGTGGTTGCATGTTCGAGTATCGTAGACCCATGGGCGAGTGTCTTTTATCTTGATAGCTTAATCGTTCTCTCTAGTGTAGTGTAGTTGTTTTCTAGTTTAACCGTAGATAGGGTTTGGGTAAGTAGTGAGTAGAGGTAGATCAAATGCTTGTAATCCCCCTTGCTCCGCGGATTGACAAGAACCTAGGAAATCCCGTGGTGAAAAAGGTGTAGGTCCGTACGCTTACGAATCGTAGGTGGATACGTCTTTTATCCGTCAACAAGCCCCTTTTTCTAGGGCCGTTGCCGGGGAGCAATATAGTTTACATCGTTTGGTTTGCATCTAACTTTGTTTTATATTTAGTTTATCATTTATTTGCTAATATCTAACCCATATTACCTAGAAAACCCCTTTGTTTTTGTTTTTGTTTTTATCTTGTTGTCTATATGGTGTTTTTCAACCACCCCATGGAAGAACCGAAGAAATCATTAAGGGATTACGCTAGTCCTCGATGTGAAGACATAAAAGTACAAGAGTTGGATTCGAAGCTCGAAGCAACCAAATATGAAATCAAATCCAAGATCTTCAAGATGGCGGCGGCAACCTCGTTCGAAGGGATGGCTACGGATAACCCGTGACAACCCGCCTAGTAAAATACCGTACTATCGCCTAAGACCGATCCACTTTGGTCATTAAGCAATAGTAAAGTATCATCCTGTCGTTGGTTGCCGGGTTAACGCCCGGCATTAAAACTCACGCGAAGGTGAGTCCAGAGTACAACATGAATTTAAACATTTTATTACAAACCATTGTTCATGGCATGGAGTAAAGGTTCGCAGTTCGAAAATACAGCGAATAATTTAAACTAGCGCAACGGTGAACATCACAGGATGCCATCCGTGATGTCTTTTACTTGTCGTCACCCTTCGATCAAACACACATGCAACAACAGTTTTAAAGAAAGGCCGAGTATACTAATACTCAGCAAGACTTAACCGTCGGGTGATGACTACATCACCAAACTCTAGACATGAAAGGCCTTTGGCCGGTGGAGTTTCTTTTGCGAAACGACTCCTAAAAGTAGGTCCTTACTTTCAATGTTTTAGCACAAGTTCTAGTTGATTACCATTTCTAAATGTGCCATCTAATTCAATCAAGGATTGGACAAGCAATTAATGCATCCAACAATATTCCTCGAGTTCCATCATTATGGGATATCATGGCCGATTGATTAAGCGATCTCTGATAACGGTGAGAGGCCGACAATCGATTGATTTTAAACCTTGCAAGGTAAACCCAAACACACGGTAGGCTCGCCCCCGAAAGGACAACTTTCCCGAGGCCGTTCCCGTCGATCTTCGGCTCGGGAGCGGAACCTACATTCCTTGGTACAAGGTTTTACTTGGATCGCTCCCACATGAACGTCCGGACTCACGCAGTACCATCTTGTTGTGAGCGGGGGACACAAGTGCCCCAAGTTTAGTAGGGAAAGGTTCCCTTACCGCGTCAATCGGGTACTAGGCTTACCGGTCCCATACCCGGCATATGTTTAATTATATTAAATAATATCTTCAAAAAGGAAAAAGAATTAATTAGGGATTTTTCTTTATCTAATTTCCCTTTAATGTTAAAAGGACATTTAAGCTTTTTATTAAACAATTAAATCACCAAAAAATAAATGAGTATTTCTTAAGCCTACTAGCACCTATCCTGGTCCATTGGACCCTCATGTAAGTGTTGGATGCTAGGAAATTAAATATTATGGAAAATAACAAAGGTTATCTAGTGATTCAATTTAAATGCATATAAAAATAATTAAGCCTCAAAATGATCCAAACTTTCTTGTGCATGCTCTCTGGTCCTAAACAAGTCTAAAAAGCCAGCATGTTCACATGGAATCACTACTGAACTTGGTTTATAAATTTTCAAAGGAAAACATGCATAAATCCAGAAAAATTATTTTTGTTAATCCAAAAATCATGATTAATTCACAAGATGTGTATTTTGGCATTACAAGACAGTGTGCACAAATTGGGGTCGAAAACATAAATATATTTAACATGAAAAATCATTTAGGCAGTTCTGCCAGAGATAGAAAAACATTTTTATAAAAAGATTTACATGATAACTTTGTGCAATTGTTGGCATAGGAGTTAGTCATGACGTAACACACAACATATCCAAAAATTAGCTACAGAGGACTTATGGTTTTTGAGATATTGCAGACCTAGGGTTTTCACATTTGTATTTTTCATGCAAAAACTAAAAGGAATTAGCTCAGGCCAGAATGGCAAAGGTTGTAGAATAATTCACAACGGATCCAACAAAATTGGTTTCACATTTTTCTGAAGTTTCTGTGATTTTGCACGCAATTTACAAGAATCAGCAAAACTGTTGTACTATTGGAGTTACCTTTTGCGAATAAGGCCCCGGAAAGATGTGCATGTTTGCAATGTAGCCCCTATGGCGGCCGGCCGCGCGGGCTTGCCAATTCCGGCAAGGCCGGCGGCCTTGGCCGGGCGGGGAGCGGGCCGGGGAGGGTGGAGGAGGGTCTAGGGTTCGGTTTAGGGCACCGGACGGGGTGGAGGTGCTGCCGGCGGGCGGCGCACCGGTGGCCCGTGGTGGTGGCCGCGCGCGGCGCATCGGACGGCGAGGGTGGTTCGGTGGAACGGAAGGGCGAGGCGAGGAGCACTCACGCGCGCCGCAGAGAGGGTGTTGGCGGGTTTAATTGGGGAAGAACGCCGGTATGGCGGAGTACTCGCCGTGGCGGCCGCTCCTCGGCGCCGGCGGCCACGCGGTTGGCCGCGGGGGAGCGCCGGCCGTCGCCTTAAGTAGTAGGGGCGCCTCGGGAGTGTTGCCTCGAAGTGAGCGAGCGAGTTAACGCCGCGGTACGCCGTCCCGGTCTCGGTAGGAGTGCCGGCGGGGAGGGCGGTCGACGGACCACCGGTCCATGCGCGAACGCCGAGTACGGGTTGGTCCGCAGGGGGGGACGGGGGCACGGGGTTCTAGGACGCCTTGGGGCACGCAGCTCGGGAAAGGAGCAGCCTCGGGGTGCGCCGGGGGCTCGGACACCGAGGGCGGGCGCCGGCGCGGCGGCGGGGCGCCGGCGCGCGCGCGGCGCGGTGTGCGCGCGAGAGCACCCAAACCGTGCGGACCGCTCTGTTCTAATTAAGATTTCTCCAAAAAAATTGAATAAAAGTGCACAAAGCAATGAATAGGAAAGTTGTAGATCTAGCTACCCTCTACAACTTTCAAAAAGGCCATATGGTGTTTTTCTCAACGGATTTTGCAGGAACGTCGTGCCAACTTTGAATGCCGGCCGGTTCCGAAAAACGAGGAGGTACCGTCGGAGATCGAGTTTTTCGCTAATTTCCACCCAAAATTTGAAATGCCAATCTACACGAAAGTTGTGTCCCTCGGCAAGATGGACAACTTTCATAAAGGTAGATTTTGAAGTGTTTAGGTGAAATTTGGGGAACGCAGCAAAAGTTCGGACGACATTCGCCGACGTCAACGGTTAAGCCGGTTTTGACCGTGTCTTTGACCAAGGGTCGACTACGGGTGTGTGCGAGGCTCGGTCAAGGGGTCCAATAGGGTTCAATGGCGGGGTTTTCGGGTGACGGCCCAGGTTGACCTAGGTTTGACCGGGGTTTGACCGGTTGACCCGGTCATTAGCGTTAATGACAAGAATTTAAAAACCCGGGGCGTCACAGCCTACCCCCCTTAAGAAGAATCTCGTCCCGAGATTTGAAACTACAAGAGGACGTGAGGAAGTGATTCGGGGATAGAGGTGTTACCCATAGCGTTAGCCGTCCGGCTTTTCTTGAAAAATTGGGTTCTTGCGGGAGCACGCTTAGGCGCTCCGAGGTTCGATCCCGATGCGGGAGATTTGGGCAATCACGTCCGAAATGCCCCGGTTGTCCACAATGGTAGCACAAACGGGGTGGAATGTCTCCGGGCTTGGAGATTTGTTGCGGGGGCTTTCTTGATAAGGCGGAGCCTCGTTCCTCTCCTTTTTCCTTGCCCACTTCGTGGTTCGCGAAGGTGTTGTACTAGCGGTGCGTTGAGTGGTCTTGTCAGGGTTACAGCTTCGCTTGCCTTCACGCGGACAAGTCTCCGTACAGGTAATTTCCCACTCACTTACATCTATCTCAGATAATACTCGCTTGTTGCCTCGGATTGCCTCCTCTTCTGCTCTAAGATCCATTGGTAGTCGAGAAGGTGGTAATATGGAGTCGGAGGCTTGGGGTTGGTCTTGATTAACATACTCCTCCAACAGATTGAACAAACGGGCTTGTTCGACCATAGAAGCAGATAAAGACTGAGAGAGACAGACTGCCAAATTATTCTGATATGGTTTCCCATAACGTCCTTGGATGATATCAGACACCATCTGGTTCAGCATAGAATTCTGCCCTTCTAACAGTTGAGTTGCGCCGACAATGGCGTTTATGTCACCCCAGGTAGGCACTTCGGGTGAACGGGGCTTGGAAGGTTGAATCTCTTGTTGCATCGGTGGCATTTGCGGTAGTTGCTGAGCCATCCGTTGCTGTGCTTGCAAGAGTTGGCGCAACACTTCGGTATGTCTTTGCTACGAAAGCTTCGGTAAACATCGTGGGTGGCGGTAGCGTAAGATCACCACTACCTGATGCATCAAAACCATAGGGGTTATTCCATGCCGGTCTGAACATCTGAAAATTTTTAAGTCCCTAATTAGTACATGTTCCGATTCTCACCCATCAGCTTATAACTCGAACATATTCTACAAGACTCGTTCACGGTAAGCAATGTAAACCGGACGTCCAAACAGTCACAATATCGAATTGATAAAGCTTTGTCCACACATCCCATGATCGGGAATGCAGCTGGAACAGAAAGGTACAAGGTGCGTCCTCTTACTACCTCATCGCCGTTCATGAGGAAGCGGATGATGAATGTGCACATGCACAGCTAAAAGCAGACATAATCCTCCTACGATACAGAGGTACATCCCTAACAATGTCCAGCGAAACGACTCGAGCTCTTCTAAAGGCGGAGTCATGGGTGGCAGCTTGGATTGATTTCTGCTTTCGGTCTGCTCTGAGCTTCTTCTCGACGTCGGGAACGAACACGGGAGAACAGCTTGCTCGAGGGGATTGAAATAGGTGGAAGGGATGCTTTAGTGGCCTTGTAGCCAAGGCTAGCCGGAAGAAGAACAAGAACAAAGGATTCTGCCGAGCTTGGATGGAAAATGAGCTTTCGTATCGGCGGTTCCGGTTAAACCGTTCCATTTTATAACCGGCGCGGGTGCTGTAACGGTCGCTTGACCCGGTCGGGTATCGGGTGTATACAACACGGAGCTCGACAAGGTCAACTCACGCGATCTCGGCGTCGTGAATACGGTTGTGGAAATCGAGGGTAGAGCGACATCATGGCGTCGTATGATCGTGACACCGATGACGATGGGGCTCAACGGTCTAAATAATCGACCATGATGGGGAGCAAAATGAGAAAAGCTCGGTGTACTATGCTTCACGCTTGTAATAGCATCAAAGAGAAATGTAGCCAAAATGCTTCGATCAATCCCGGGCGTACTTCTTCGCTTGATTCGAGGACTTGAAGGCTATGAGCACGGACCAAGAACGAATACACGATGGATGACTTCTCCATGTTGACTATTCGAGAACCTTGGTAGCTCGAGGACAATTTCTACTTTTATCGTTTCCACTTGGCTAGCAGGAAAAGGAATCGATGCCACAAGGTCGTCGAGATTCACGGCAAAGGACCAATTTGTCAGAGATTTCCAACAAACCATTACAAAGAAAGGAAGGCTAAAGACAGAGTTCCATAATTTCCTGTACGAAGATGACTTCAAGTGGGAACTTCAAAAATAATCTTGCTCACCCCTTTACTTATTTCGCAAATTTTTGAGGTTTTGACAACTTGTTGTTTTGAAAGTGCAGCACTTTTCAAAGTTGATGCAATGCATATGCTTGTGCAGTACAGTGCTTGTGATGCACGTTAGAATGACCTGGTTACCCATATGCATTAGTGATTGCAAGGGCAATCAAAGTAGAGAGAGGATCTGTGTGACGAGTTGCTATCTCACAACCAAGATACCTAGCGCGCTCCTAGTGGCAGTCGTGTGGCTGCAGCACACACGATACCCTAGGTTCCGTCGTGGCACCTTTGGTTCTGGGATAACAACATCACCAAACACAAAGGATAGAGTGGGAGATATTGAAAACACTCCATGCGTAGGCATGTTAGTTCACCCAAGGTTCCCAATGCACATGCTATGCAAATGGATGCTCAAGAAGGGACATAATTATTTATTTATTTTTCAAAGGTCGTGAGCGGGACCATGAGAATAGGCTTACGATGGAAAGTTCGAAGAAACCAGGACAAGGGTATCAATACGAAGAATATCTTAGTGCTTCAACACGTTTAAGGACAACGGGGTTGGGGGCAAAATACAAGTCGACGGAAGTGACTTGATGATAGGAGAATCACTATTGAAGATTGAATTCTAAGATCAAGAGATTCCCTCGGCTCGGGTAGAATGGCAAAAGTTTTCTTTTCTCAAGTTGGGTAATCTTTGGGTAGTCCCGTGCACAAAGGCACAATATCATGCTAGAACTCGAAGCGAGCTCACATACATAATGACTTGAAGTCCTGGCGAGTTATGAACAAAAATTCATAACCAAAAATCCGAAACCTCAAAACTTTCCCAAGTTTTCCCGGTTCAAAATAAATTCTTTAATACTTAATTAGATTTTAAGGTTGAGCATTGATCAAGGAAACACGATGAATGGTCCTTAACTTGGATGTGCCTAGGAAAGTGTGAACCAACCCAACGAACTAGGATTGAAACTTGCGATTACAAGATAACTAGTTAAGGAGCAATTATTTTTAACAATTTGGTTTAATTAACCTATCGCATGGTAAACAAATTTTTCACAAAATTTTGGCAAGATGACGGCTAGGTATGAGGGGTACTTCTAATTTATAAAAAGCACACACTAGCATAACCTTCCTTAGAGAGCATATGGAAATTCGATTTTTGGGTCCATTTTAATTGTTTCAATTTTTAACATGCATGCAAGACGTCCTATTCGACCTCACATGGCAATCAAGCCAAAAAACGAAGTTAGTGCCGGTGGCAAGGCTTTTAATCGTCTCTCCCTATAATATCTAGTCGAGAGCTATACGGTACTTGCTTAACAACTAATGAAGCGCTGTTATGTACCCGTAGAAAACGAACCTTTCGTGCCAAGACGTCACGAAAGCGTCCACATTCATTGCCGTTCACTATAGAAACGGTATCCATGTGTTAAGCCGCTGCATGGACAGCGTCCTATTTAAGACTCTGACGCGACGTGAGTGCCCATTGGAATAGGCCTCACTCATCCCTCACGGACTTTCCCGTGGTACCATCACGTATGGCAAAACGTGACGAGACTCAAACGCGACGTGGCACCCATTGGAATAGGTCCCACTAGTCCCTCACGGGACTTTCTGTGGTACCACCACGTATGGCAAAACGTGATGAACTAGTATGGTTGTGCGAGAATGTAAGTCTGACATAAAGTAATGTGCTGGAAGTTAGCAAAATAAACCATAAGTTAATTAAGCCACCTGAAAGAACCCAAAATTCCCTCTAGGGCCTCTCGGTCTAGTTTATCCTTAGCGGACCAACGTATTTTGGAAAATCAGAAAATCTTGGCATATTTTATTCAAAAATCAGTGATTAAGGTTTATTAATTAATCTCCGGTGCATATAAGCTCCGATACCGATGTGACAACCCGCCCGGTAAAATACCGTACTATCGCCTAAGACCGATCCACTTTGGTCATTAAGCAATAGTAAAGTATCATCCCGTCGTTGGTTGCCGGGTTAACGCCCGTAAATCACTTGGACATCGAACGAGAGGATCGACACATGCATTAAAACTCACGCGAAGGCGAGTCCGGAGTACAACATGAATTTAAACATTTTATTACAAACCATTGTTCATGGCATGGAGTAAAGGTTCGCAGTTCAAAAATACGGCGGAATAATTTAAACTAGCGCAACGGTGAACATCACGGAGGCCATCCGTGATGTCTTTTACTTGTCGTCACCCTTCGATCAAACACACCCGCAACAACGGTTTAAAGCAAGGCCGAGTATACTAATACTCAGCAAGACTTAACCGTCGGGTGATGACTACATCACCAAACTCTACACATAAAAGGCCTTTGGTCGGTGGAGTTTCTTTTGCGGAACGGCTCCTAAAAGTAGGTCCTTACTTTCAATGTTTTAGCACAAGTTCTAGTTGATTACCATTTCTAAATGTGCCATCTAATTCAATCAAGGATTGGACAAGCAATTAATGCATACAACAATATTTCTCGAGTTCCATCATTATGGGATATCATGGCCAGTTGATTAAGCAGTCTCGGATAACGGTGAGAGGCCGACAATCTATTGATTTTAAACCTTGCAAGGTAAACCCAAACACACGGTAGGCTGCCCCCGAAAGGACAACTTTCCCAGGCCGTTCCCGTCGATCTTCGGCTCGGGAGCGGAACCTACATTCCTTGGTACAAGGTTTTACTGGATCGCTCCCACATGAACGTCCAGACTCACGCAGGTACCACACTGCTTGTTGTGAGCGAGGGGGGACACAAGTGCCCCGGGTTTAGTAGGGAAAGGTTCCCTTACCGCATCAATCGGGTACTAGGCTTACCGGTCCCATACCCGGCATATGTTTAGTACGTTCAAAAGCTTAGCCCACGAAAGCCACTGGACCGGAGCCCAAATCCCATGCTCTTACCACATGAGCAATCCATTTAAGGATATCTTATGATTCCTATCTAGGAACCTAATCTCGCGAGTGACGAGCATCACTCGACTTCTACCGGGTCCTATAGCATAGCGACTATCGACCTAGCATACTCGGTGATAGAGCATAGGTACCTAAGGATCATGCATCTAGGGTTTCATTTAACTCCTGAACGTAAATGCACAATCATCCATAGATAATTGAAGAAAGAATTTGAAAACTGGGTTAGATGCACGGGGCTTGCCTTCGTCAGCTAGGTTAGCTTGGGCACCCTCGGTGTCGAGTACTTCCACGTCTCGTAGCGACGCTTCCACTCCTTCTTCCTTGGTTTTACGGGACAAGGGAGTAATCTCCGTCCGAAGATCTACACGGAATGCAATGCACTTTAGGTGATGTGATAGTTTGTTGTCTTATCCAACTCTCGGGTTGGTCATATTCACCTTAACAAGCATTTATCTAATGTTTCTCTTTTAGGAAGGTTATTGGTTGTACATGGGTTAGTCTTTTACTCCACATTTGAATAAAGGTTTTTATTAGGCTTATCATTTCATGTGAAAGCTTCCTTTCCTTTTATCTTCACCAACAAAGGTGTAATTAATATTTTTATTCATGAATTACTTTCTGATCAGTGATGATATTTAATTATCTTTCAATTATATTAAATAATATCTTCAAAAAGGAAAAAGAATTAATTAGGGATTTTTCTTTATCTAATTTCCCTTTAATGTTAAAAGGACATTTAAGCTTTTTATTAAACAATTAAATCACCAAAAATTAAAGAAGTGTTTCTTAAGCCTTCTAGCACCTATACTGGTCCATTGGACCCACATGCAAGTGTTGGAGGCTAGAAAATTAAATATTATGGAAAATAACAAGGGTTATCTAGTGATTCAATTTAAATGCATATAAAAATAAATAAGCATCAAAATGATCCAAACTTTATTGTGCATGCTCTCTGGTCCTAAACAAGTCTAAAAAGCCAGCATGTTCACATGGAACCTCTACTGAACTTGGTTTATTAATTTACAAAGGAAAACATGCATAAATCAAGAATAATTATTTCTGTTAATCCAAAAATCATGATTAATTCACAATATGTGTATTTTGGCATTAAAAGACAGTGTGCACAAGTTGGGCTCAAGAACATAAAAATATTTAACATGAAAAATCATTTATGCAGTTCTGCCAGAGATAGAAAAACATTTTTATAAAACGATTTACATGATAACTTTGTACAATTTGTGGCATAGGATCTGGTCATGACCTAACACGCAACATATCAAAAAATTAGCTACAGAGGACTTATGGTTTTTGAGATATTGCAGATCTAGTGTTTTCACATTTGTATTTTTCATGCAGCAACTAAAACGAATTAGCTCAGGCCAGAATAACAAAGGTTGTAGAATAATTCACAACAGATCCAACAAAATTGGTTTCACATTTTTCTGAATTTTCTGTGATTTTCCACGCAATTTACAAGAATCAGCAAAAGCTGTTGTACTATTGGAGTTACCTTTTGCGAATAAGGCCCCGGAAAGATGTGGATGTTTGCAATGTAGCCCCTATGGCGGCCGGCCGGCGCGGGGCTTGCCAATTCCGGCGAGGCCGGCGGCCTTGGCCGGGCGGGAGCGGGCCGGGGAGGGTGGAGGAGGGTCTAGGGTTCGGTTTAGGGCACTAGACGGGGTGGAGGTGCCTTTGCCGGCGCGGCGCACCGGTGGCCGTGGTGGCGGCCGGCGCGGCCGGCCTTCGGCCGGCGAGGGTGGTTTGGTGGAACGGAAGGGCGAGGCGAGGAGCACTCATGCGCGCCGCAGAGGGTGTTGGCGGGTTTAATTGGGGAAGAACGCCGGTACGGCGGGAGTACTCGCCGTGGCGGCCGCTCCCGCGGCGCCGGCGGCCACGCGGTTGGCCGCGGGGGGAGCGCCGGCCGTCGCCTTATGTAGTAGGGGCGCCTCGGGAGTGTTGCCTCGAAGTGAGCGAGCGAGTTAACGCCGCGGTACGCCGTCCCGGTCTCGGTAGGAGTGCCGGCGGGGAGGGCGGTCGACGGACCACCGGTCCATGCGCGAACGCCGAGTACGGGTTGGTCCGGAGGGGGGGGAACGGGGGCACGGGGTTCCGGGACGCCTTGGGGCACGCGGCCCGGGAAAGGAGCAGCCTCGGGGTGCGCCGGGGGCTCGGACGCCGAGGGCGGGCGCGCGCGCGGCGGCGCGGGCGGGCGCGGCGGCGGGGCGCCGCGCGCGCGCGCGGCGCGGTGTGCGCGCGAGAGCGCCCAAACCGTGCGGACCAGCTCGTTCGAATTAAAATTTCTCCAAAAAATTGAATAAAAGTGCACAAAGCAATGAATAGGAAAGTTGTAGATCTAGCTACCCTCTACAACTTTCAAAAAGGCCATATAGTGTTTTTCTCAACGGATTTTGCGGGAACGTCGTGCCAACTTTGAATGTCGGCTCTGTTGCGAAAAACGGAGGTACTTGTCGGTAGATCGAGTTTTTCACTAATTTCCACCCAAAATTTGAAATGCCAATCTACACGAAAGTTGTGTCCCTCAACAAGATGTACAACTTTCATAAAGGTAGATTTTGAAGTGTTTAGGTGAAATTTGGGGAACGCGGCAAAAGTTCCGGATGACATTAGGCGACGTCAACGGTTAAGCCGGTTTTGACCGTGTCTTTGACCAAGGGTCGACTACGGGTGTGTGCGAGGCTCGGTCAAGGGGTCCAATAGGGTTCAATGGCGGGGGTTTTCGGGTGACGGCCCAGGTTGACCGGGGTTTGACCGGGGTTTGACCGGTTGACCTAGTCATTAGCGTTAATGATAGTAATTTAAAAACCTGGGGCGTCACGGAACCCATATAGACACATAAGGCATTTCACGATGCTATGCAATACGGTGCATCAAGAAGGAGTTACCGATGAATGGTTCAAATGGAATCTCTTTCCCTACTCACTTGCCGGTGAAGCAAAGACGTGGTACTCGTTTGTGTACTTTGAAGTTGAAGGCAATTGGAACAAGTTGACAAAGAAGTTTTGCAAGAAGTTTTTTCCAATTAGCAAGGTTCAACATCTAAGGAGGCAAGTGATCACGTTCACGCAAGGAGAAGAAGGGATAGACCAAGCTTGGAATAGGTTTAATGAGTTGATCGAACAAGGACCAAGACTCGGCTTCTCAGGTGACATACTCTTGCATACATTTTTCTTTCCCTAACCCTTAGTTGCATGCAACACGTACAAATGTGTGCATGTGGGGATCTCATGGAGAAAACACTCACGGAAGTCGCGCAACTTTTACAAAAAATTAGCAACCTGGCGGCCATGCGAAGATATTGGGAAACAAGACTTGCGGTAGAGCCGGAATACAATTCAAGGATGAATAAGTGTGCTGAAATTTCCAAAGAGGCAACCCCCGGGGAGCCAATCCCGGAAAAGCTTGAAGGAGAGCACATCAAGTCAAGAACTACCCCAAGCGTTGACTTCGTCGAATCAAATGAAACAAACTAGAGGAGTATGTCAAGTGCGAAGCCATTAAGGGAGTTCAAACACATGGATTGGGTTCCAATCGATTACGGAGAAGTATTCGACAAAAGAAGATCGTTCCCTAACCAAAAGGGGATGGCAAGAGCGTTGGAAACGAATTTCCCACCGGAAAAGAAAGCGGAAGATTCATACGACCTTGAAACCATCGGTGAGATCTTTCAAAAGCTCTTTGGAGATGATGAAGTGGATCCGTAACATATAGCCGAGGTGAAAAGAAACATGGGGATCAAGCTCGAAGCATCATCATATCCTCGCCTCGCCGAAATTTATGCGATAGGATCCGAAGAAGAGGAGAAGACGGCACCACACTTGAGTTGCGAGATCAATGGAGTTCAATGCAAAGCTTTGTGTGACATTGGAGCCCAAGTAAGTGTCCTATCTTATAAAATTCATGATAAAGTTCAAGATCACAACCTAGACTTAGCTCTAACATTAACAAAATTAATCATGGGAGATGGTAGAACTATTAGACCTCTAGGTATTGCTTGCAACATGAATGTAATAATCTCTGGAAAATGTATACCAACTGATTTCTTTGTTATTGATGCTTACCATAGTAATCATGATCACATAATCCTAGGTAAGCCTTTTCTTAAGTTGGTTGATGTCGTGTTGGATATCAGAAAAGGCAAAATAACAATGAATCTTAATGGAGAGAAGTACACATATAATTTTCTTCGTGTTTCTAAACACCCTTCACCTTTTCCTCCCGAAGACGAAGAAGTAGAGGAGGTAGATAGTCTTTGTTTTGTTGAAACCCTTAGAGACCCACTGCAAAGAGCGATGGAGAATCAGGTTAATGATCAACAAGATGAAGAACTAGAAGAAGCAACGAAAGAATTAGAACCACAAGATGGAAGTGTGGAGGAAGAAAAATTTGAGGACATAGGAGAAATTAAACCCGAGGAGCCACAAGTGCCCGAGGTGGATCTTAAACCTTTGCCCAAAGGATTAAAGTAGGAATTTTTGGGCCCAAACAAGACTTATCCAGTCATCGTGGTTGACGAGTTGAGTCCCGACGAAAATGAGAAGTTGCTGAATTTATTGAAAAAACATAGAAAGGTGATTAGATACTCGATCAATGATCTCAAAGGACTTAGCCCAGTTTTTGCACTCATCGTATACCTATGGAAGACCAATGTAAGCCCGTAGTGGACCACCAAAGGAGGCTAACTCATGCCATGCGAGAGGTAGTAAAGAAAGAGGTCATCAAGTTACTTGATGCCGGAATCATCTTCCCGGTTCCGCATAGTGAATGGGTGAGCCCGATGCATTATGTACCAAAGAATGGAGGTTTAACCGTGGTAAAGAATGAGAAGAATGAATTGATACCGCAAAGAACCGTGACCGGGTGGCAGATGTGTATTGATTATCGAAAGCTAAACAAAGCAACGAAGAAACATCACTTCCCCCTACCGTTCATCGATGAGATGCTCGAGAGATTAGCAAACCACACTTATTTTTGCTTTCTCGATGGGTACTCGAGGTTCATGCAAATTTCCATTCACCCGATGATCAACACAAAACAACGTTTACATGCCCTTATGGTATGTTTGCATATAGAAGGATGCCCTTCGGCCTATGCAACGCTCCGGCCTCTTTTCAACGTTGCATGATGGTTATATTCTCGGAATTCATCGAAGAAATTGTCGAGGTGTTCATGGATGATTTTTCCGTTTATGGGAAGACATTTGTGGATTGCTTGGCAAACTTGGATAAGGTCCTCACAAGGTGTGCGGAGGTAGACCTGGTGCTAAATTGGGAAAGTGCCACTTCATGGTAAAGCAAGGCGTAGTGCTCGGACATGTTATATCTGAGAGAGGATCCAAGTGGACAAAGCTAAAGTGGAGACAGTTGAGCAACTCCTACCTCCAACGGATGTTATGTCCTTGAGGAGCTTTCTAGGTCATGCGAGATTTTATAGAAGATTTATTAAGGACTTCTCAAAGATCACTAAGACTTTAACGCATCTCCTTCAAAAGGATGTGCCTTTTGACTTTGATGAGAAGTGCTTAGTGGCATTTCGGACCTTGAAAAGTGCTTTGGTTAGTGCTTCCATTATTCAACCTTCGGATTGGAGCCAACCTTTCAAGATCATGTGCGATGCAAGTGACTACGCCGTAGGAACGGTTTTGGGTCAAAGAAAGGAAGGCCAAGTTCACGACGTTTACTACGCTAGTAAAACTCTCAATGAGGCACAATTAAATTATGCCACTACGGAGAAAGAGTTGCTAGCGGAGGTATTCGCCTTTGAAAAATTCAGATCTTACATCGTGAATTCGAAGGTCATTGTTTACATCGATCACGCGACCATCAAGTATCTCTTGGATAAAAAGGATGCTAAACCAAGGTTGATTCATTGGATTCTTCTTCTCCAAGAGTTTGATGTTGAAATTCGTGATAAGAAGGGGGTGGAGAATGTTGTAGCCAATCATTTGTCTAGGATGAACCATGGACAAGATGATAAAGAGCCCATCGAAGATAAGATGAGAGATGACCACCTTTATCGAGTGCTCAATAAAGACGCTTGGATGATTGATATCATTCGAGCGATTCGGAAGATGCCTCTTGATCATTTAGATAAAAACTCTCAAAGGAGGATAATCTCCGAAAGTCGAAAATACTTTTGGGATGCATCTTACCTCTTCAAACTTGGCAATGATGGAGCCATGAGAAGATGTGTGCCAAGAGAAGAGAGGCTAGAAATTTTGAGAAAGTGCCACTCGGTGGAGTACGATGGACACTATAGCCACTTTCGGACCCAAGAAAAAGTGTGGTCCAACTGGATTCTATTTGCCGAGATGCATGAAGATACTAAAAGATACGTTGCGTTATGCCCCAAATGCCAAAGAACCGGGAATATCTCTCAAAGAAATTCTATGCCCTTGAGATATAATCTACAAATCGACTTATTCGATGTGTGGGGAATAGACTTCATGGGGCCTTTCAAAAACTCACATGGATATGAGCATATCCTAGTCATAGTTGATTTATGTATCCAAGTGGGTAGAGGCCATGCCATGTCGTAAAGCTTCCACGGAGGAGTCCATTGCCATGATCAAGAGCATGATTTTTTCCCTCGTTTCGGTACTCCGAGAACCTTGTAAGCGATGGAGGAACTCAATTCACCCGGAAGAATTTCAAAAAGTGCTTGTCCAAGTTATGAATTGAACATAGGATCTCTACGGACTATCATCCACAAACCAACAAACAAGCGAAAACATCGAATAGGCAATTAAAGAGCATCCTCAACAAAACCATAGAGAAGGGAGGCAAAGATTGGTCAAAGAAATTAGACAAAGCTTTGTGGGCATATCGAACGACGTTCAAGACATCGATAGTTATGACCCCTTATCAATTCGTCTATGGCAAAGCCTGCCACCTTCCGGTTGAGTTGGAACATAAAGCCTATTGGGCAATCGAAGAGATGAACCTCTCGTTGACGGATAAAAGACGTATCCACCTACGATCCGCAAGCGTACGGACCTACACCTTTTTCACCACGGGATTCCCAAGGTTCTTATTAATCCGCGAGCAAGGGGATTACAAGCATTTGATCTACTTCTACTCACTAACTACTCCAACCCTATCCGAGGTTAAACTAGAAAAAGACTACACTACACTAAAGAGAACGACTAAGCTATCAAGATAGGAGACACTCGCCCATGGGTCTACGATACTTGAACATGCAACCGCTTTAAACACGAAAACCAATCTAATATATCGAGGGTTGTGAACACGGTTTCACCCTTTCCCTCCCCCCCTATTGTCACTACGCGGAGGTATTCATGACTAGACTTATGATGGACACGACGTATTGAATTGATCCAAAGGAGCATTGGGATCCATACTTCCTTTACGACACGGTAGTTAACCTTAAGCATCTAAGCACATTCAACACAAGATGATAGATAGATAATCCAATAAAGTACGATTACATCTTCAAGACCGATTACAACCCATGGACGAATAAGGAGTTTACCCCATCAAGGTGCTAGACATGGCACCGTTGATCATGGTCACTCTTCCGACGGTGTCTTCCTTCTTCTCCACTTGTGGGTGCTTCCTTCGAGATGGTCGATCCTCCTCTCGGAGATCTCCCTTCTCTCTCTCTAGATTGTGGATGGTCTCTCGGTGCGAATGGCTCTCTGTTTCGCGAATGGCGGCGCCTCCGGGGACTTAGGGTTGAAGATCCTTCGGGTGCAAGGAAAGGGGGCCGAACCAACATCGGGAATGGGCCGGGCCGGCCGGCTTGGGCCGACCGGCCCAGGCCCATCCCGGCCCGGTTCGGTCGCCCCTTCGCTCCCGTGGGTCCTCAGGTTATTATGCACTTTGCCCCCTCCATTTGCATGATTTTGGCGATGTCATCCTCGCGTCCAAGATGGAGGTTCTCCTCACATGAAGTTCAGTCTTTTACGCTTCAATCCTCGGGGGTGTTCCTTCGTAGCACTTCGGTCCTCGCCACCATTGAAAGTGATTTCATCAAGCTCATGAACACGAACAAGACTCCCTAAATGCTCCTTTGAACTTGTTGCGAATCCGTCCTTTATGTCCATGTTTTCCTACATAAACACAACACTTCCAAATGCATGCACAAAGATGAACTTGTTATATGATTATTGTGCCTAGTGGTGGGTTAGTTGCATAAACAAATCCAAACCAAAGTGTAATGAACATGTTTGGTGTACCAAAATACACCGTCAACAACCTCAATATAGATGTCGCGGTGGTAAAGCGGAGAATCCAAATAAGCAAGCTAGAGGAGATGAGGTTGAAGGCTTATGAAAATGCGAGCATATACAAGGAGAGGATTAAAAGGTGGTATGACAAAAGATTGAAGAAAAAAGAATTTAAAGAAGGAGATAAGGTCCTCCTCTACAATTCGAGGTTTAAAACATTCAGAAAGCGAAAATTGCAAAGCAAGTGGGACGGACCTTACATTGTTCATTCGGTGCTCTCCAATGGAGAGGTAACCATCATGGATGTGAAAGGTGATCAATTCATGGTGAATGGTCAACGACTTAAGGTTTACTACGAGCCCGATGTTGTGCCTCTTCACCATATTGATGTCTTCACCATGGAAGAAGAGCCCGAACGTCTAGCCTAAGACGTAAAACAAGGTGTGGATTTTGTAAATAGTTTTTCTTTTATTTTTTCTGGAGTTTCTCGTGAAGTTTTACTTGGGTCATCTTTTCTCATGGTATGAAAGTGCAAAATTAAAGGGCTACACGAAAATCGGACCGAACCGGCTCGCGAGCCGAGGCGGGCCGGCCGACCCGGTCCGACCGGCCCAAGAGGCTCGAGCGGCGGTTCGCCCGTGATTTTCCCTGGGACGAGGCTTTTCGACTTCCTTCTTTGGTCAGAAAATTTTAAGAAAGTTTGAAAAAGGAAAATGTGGTTTCTAGAGTATTCCTTTTTGGACTGTTTAATTAGCCGAGATGGGAGCTCGAGAATCCATCCCATCTCGCATTCTCTTGCACCCACGCAGTAGCTATGACGTCCCCGAAGAGCGTAGAGTTGAAGCTAGGCGCCAAGGAGCCATCGATGGAGGAGGCAGAGCCATGCGGGCTTAAGCTACCCGTGGAGATCAAGAGGACCGCCCGCATCCGTTGCGGAGGGCGTGTCCGGACCGGAGCAATCGCATCTCGCTACCCCATCAAGGAGGAGCAGGTCTCTACTCCCGTTCGAAGGTCGGAGCGCATCCGAGGCATGAAGAGGAAGGATGAAAAGGGGGTGTCGCCCGAGCCTAAAGACTATGGGGTGAGTGACTATTCCGATGATCGTAGCTCGAGCTCGTGGGCGACCGCTGGAAGAGAAGACAATGACTTATATTATTGGGAATAGGTGCCCAAGGAGAAGACTCCCGAAGGCCCCAACGGCGACGGCAACGACAATGGTGGCGACGACGACAAAGACCCCGGCGATGACGACCCTTTAGGGATGCAACCGATGTGTTGTGCGACTTGCTGTCACTCCATCTCGGAGCTCTACGCATCGGTCGACGAGTGTTTCCAGGCCATGGAGGTGATGAGGCAGCGCACGGAGGATTTGGAACATGTGGTCGAAGATGACTACAAGTTTCTGAATTGCAACGTGCGGAAGTTATTCGACATGGTGGGGAACATGAAGGGCAAGTGGTGCAATAGTTGCAGGAAGTACCACTAGATAGAGTTTTTCCCCTTAGGTTTTTTGTAAGATACGACAAGGACATCGTATGATTTTAGCGTGGGGGAGAGCTAGCTAGCTAGCCTTTTGCTTCAAGTTTAGTTTTGGTTCAGTTTAGTTTTCGCGAGAGTGTCGGTGTGAGAGTCTAAGAGTCTTAAGTTTAGGAGTGTGTTTTTAAATTTTTCAAAAGTTTGAAGTGTCTTTAAAGTTAGTGTTCGTGTAAAAGAAAATCAAATAAAACGAGTCATTTAAATTTTTGTCTCTTGTGATGCTTTTTCTTACTTTACTCGATTGTTCGTCTTTAATTTTTGATAAATAAACATAAGTGTTTGGTTTGAAACATCTACCGTGGTGCTTAGTGGAGTTTCTACCTCTAAAAGTACCAGCACCATGCTTCGATCTAGAGCTTTCTATTTCGGATGTGCTATGTTTGATGCTAAAATTTGGAGGGGTTCAATTCTGAAAATTATTAGAAAACCCTTGTAATAAAGGTTAGCAAATTCTCCTTTTCCAAGTTGAGAGTTTAAGAACAATCCTATACAAAGCCTAATTTAATTTTTGCTCCACCATAAGTGCGATTAGCATAATGAGTTGGGCTAGGATCCTTCTCTCTTGGAAGTTTTAATTTCAAGCAATGATCATGTCCTTGTGCTTATCTTTTGTTGCTAGCCTCGTCAAGCATTCGATAACATGACTTTCACATCGGAAGTCACGTACATCGCCGACTTCCATACCCAAACATTTATATCTCTTTTGTACATCGTATTCCTTGAACACAACCTATTTTCGAAGTTTCGTCTCGTCTCTAGCATAGTTTTATTTTAAAATTCAGATTGTGTCTATGCAAGAAAGAGATGGGTTGAGAGCTTTGAAAAGAGAGATAAAGATGTCAAAAGAAGGAAAAGTAAAGAGAAAAATATGTTTATGGAAAAGGAAAGAAAAAAGAGAGAATGAAAGAGAAAAAGAAAAAAAGAAGAGAAGAAGAAAAGAAAGGAAGAGGAATGGCAAGAAAGATATGAAGTGGATGAATCAAGAGAGAGATGAATAAAGTGCGGGGAAGGATGTCACGTTGTTGAGAGATGAAACTTTCATTCTTTTTCCAACCATGTGCAATCCGACAACGAGGACATCATTGGTGCCTCGTAGTGATATTTTCTTTTGCCTTTGCACATGTCCACCATTCTAAATATTCTCATCCTTGATATCCCCACATATGGTTTGATTCTCATGATCATTGGCTTTGAAAGGTAAACAACCATTAGAGGAAGTTCTTAGCTTGACAATACTTGTGTTGATTGTGCTAGCCATACTCGTAGCTCCACTTTACAAGTTATATGAGAGACTTATGGGAGGTGGGAGTTTTATGAAATTGTTTAGGATAGCCACCTCATATGAGCGACATGTGAGAGCTTGGAGAAAGGTATTTGTCTAATACTTGTTGCGGGAATTCATTTTTGAAAAAATCATGAAAAACCCTCTGATGAAAGCAAAGAAGTAAGCATGGCTGAAATTGAAGATCTCGAGTGAAGAGTTTGAGTTGTGGGGTAAATCTTGATGTGGTAAAAATTCTAAACGCCCATGTTTATGTATGATGATCATTGCTTTATGTTTATTGTATTAAAGATAAAATATTGACTAACTTGAGAAGAAAGAATTAGCGGAGAACGATTTCAACACCTTGGACAAAGTTCTTTTACGAGTACTTGCTCGAGGACGAGCAAGATCTAAGCGTGGGGGAGATGTTGACTCGTGTAGTTTGGTACACCAAACATGTTCATTACACTTTGGTTTGGATTTGTTTATGGAACTACCCCGCCACTAGGCACACTAATCATATAATAAGTTCATCTCCGTGTGTGCATTTGGAAGTGTTATGTTTATGTAGGAAAACATGAACATAAAGGACGGATTCACAACAAGTTCAAAGGAGCAATTAAGGAGTCTTGTTCGTGTTCATGAGCTTGACGAAATCACTTTCAAATGGTGGTAAGGACCGAAGTGCTATGAATTAACATCCCCGAGGATTGAAGCATAAAAGACCAGACTTCATGCAAGGAGAACCTCCATCTTGGATGCGAGGATGACATCGTCAAAATAGTGCAAGTGGAGGGGGCAAAGTGCATAAATGCATGAGGACCCATGGGAGCGAAGGGGTAACTGAGCCAGGCCGGGATGGGCCTAGGCCGGCTGGCCCAAGCCGGCCGGCTCCGGCCCGGTTCCGGCGGCGGTTCGGCCCCCCTTTCCTTGCACCCGAAGGATCTTCAACCCTAAGTTCGTGGAGGTGCCGTCATTCGCAAGAGAGAGAGCCATTCGCACCGAGAGGCCATCTACAACCTAGAGAGAGAGAGGAGGGAGATCTTCGGAGGAGGATTGCTCAACTCGAAGGAAGCACCCTCAAGTTGAAAAGGAGGAAGAAGACACTGTTGGAAGCGTCACCATGATCAATGGTGCCATGTCTAGCACCTTGATGGGGTAATCTTCTCATTTGTCCATGGGTTGTAAACGATCTTGAGATGTAATCGCTGCGTTGTTCAAATATCTATCTATCATCTCGAGTCGAATATGCTTTCATGATTAAGGTTGGCTACCATGCCATAAAGGGAGTAAAGCCCCAATGCTCCCTTGGATCCATTCAATACACCGTGTCCATCATAGGTCTAGTCACGAATACCTCTGTGTAGTGATAGTATGGGGGAGGGAAAGGGCGAAACCGTGGTCACAACCTCCGATAGATTAGATTGGTTTTCATACTCTAAGCGGTTGCATGTTAAAATATCGGAGACCCATGGGCGAGTGTCTTTTATCTTGATAGCTTAATTGTTCTCTCTAGTGTAGTGTAGTCGTTTTCTAGTTCAACCGTAGATAGGGTTTAGGTAAGTAGTGAGTAGAGGTAGATCAAACGCTTGTAATCCCCTTGCTCCGCGGATTGACAAGAACCTAGGGAATCCCGTGGTGAAAAAGGTGTAGGTCCGTATGCTTGCGGATTGTAGGTGGATACGTCTTTTATCTGTCAACAGTGAATTATTTCGGGTCATGATTTCTCCGGCCCGAGACTAAGAAGTCGGTCATTTCGTTTTTGCGTATCTATCTTATTGCTAGTCTTTTATGTGTGCATTGTGTATCCTCACACCGGAGATCTCACAAACCTCGCCAAATATCCACCCTAAAACCAAATATCATCTTTTGTGATTACCTCCTTGACCACAACCTATCATTGAGTATGGATTATCAATTCAAGGAAGATCACAAGATGGTGCCAAGATTGAAGAATTCAAGTATCTCTCCAAAGGAAAAATATTTTTAGTACCTACCTTATCTCTATTACCTCTTTTCCCGAGGACGAGCAAACGTCTAAGCATGGGGGAGGAGGTACGTACAATGCAATTTTAGAGTTCAAAGGGGAGGAAATAAAAAAGAATAGAGGAAGATACAAAAAGAAAAAAATGAGTATAAAGAAAAAAGAAAAAATATATGTATGAGAAAAAGAAAAAAGTGAGTATGAGTAAAAATAAAATAAAGTGAACTCCCTGGTTCTCTAACCTACACTAGGAATTTCAAGGATTCAAGCTTAAAAGATCCAAACTCATTTTCCAACCATGTGCAATCTGATAACAAGGACTTCCTTTGTGCCTCGGGATCACTCTTTACCATTTGCACATGTCCACCTATCTCAAGTGTGTGTATTTTTTTCTCCCCCTCCTTGATATAACATTATTTTCCAATGACCTTTTTGACGAGTCTCAGTAAGACCATGAGAAGCTTGTCTTGTTTTGACAACATCTCATTTATAATATCTTGGTAGGACTGAACTTTCCCAAAAAGCTCCATATAAAGCCTACCACTTATATATATATGTTATGAGAGGGAAACGAGTAGAATAAATAGGCTCAAGAGACAAGATGAGATTAGAGTTCATAAGCAAGATGCAAGATGATTTAAATTTGTGAACTTGGTTTAGCTCTTTTTCATTTCGTTCTTTATTTCAAAATTTCTGAGATCCATTTAAACTTTGGGAGCATGTTAATACTTGTGGGATAAGCTTAATTAACAATCTACCCTCCGTAGGGATGACGGCTAGTACATTATGAAACTTTAACGAACTAAACTTTTCAGAGCATTATGTTTTCTCGTGTATGATCAAGTGCAAGGTTTAAACAATGAAGGGCAATGATGATATCCATTGAAGGCTTACTCGAGGACGAGCAAGGTTTAAGCATGGGGGAGATGTTGACGGTGAAATTCCGTCAACCTAGCCATGAGTTTACCTTCGGTGTTGGCATGAGTTTTGTATCTTATCCACTAGTACTAACCCCCTAGGTATAACAAGTTCGTTTGTGCATGTCGGTTTTGGAGTTTGGTGTTTATGCAGGATTTTAGTGTTGAAAGCGAGACTTCCAGGATAAGTTCATTAAGCACCTCATGAAAAGACCTTGAAGCCCGGTACAAGGAGCTTCATCCAATCCGAAGAGAAACTGAAGACAAGGGCCCACATGCAGATCAGGGAAGACTCGGGAACCGACATCGGGCGAAGGAGGCCGCTGGCTGGGCCGAATTGGCCCAGGCCAGCCGGCGCAGCCCATTTCAGGGCCCAGTCATCCCCACTTTGACCTAGCCGCCATTCGGGCTATTTATAGCCCTGAGGCTAGGCGCCACACATCAATTCATTCGCCATCTGCCGCCGAGGAGCAGAGAAGAGAGGGACACCATCTCAGAGAGGAGAGGGTCGAGCTAGTTGACTAGGATCTCCCTAGCCGGTGTGGGAACCTTGCAAGGAAGACCACGTCGGAGTTCCCAGAGCGAGAAGCAAGATAAAGGTAGGATCCTGGTGGTGATCTTGATTCATGTATCATGTACTATGTTGAATTATCAAGTTGCAATCCGATTTCTAGCGATCGAGTGTTTCTCCTACGACTTTGATTTCAATCGGCTTTTCGTATCTTAAGATCTATTCTCGAGATAGATCATCGAGGGTGTTCTTGTAGTCGTGGTAGTGGTGCATGCCTGACCTTCTGAGAGATTTCAACTTGTCTTTGGACTCGCCCTAGACTAACACGCGCGAAAAGGGAAACCGTGATTTAAAGATGCTTTTTATGAGATTGAACGTGTTTACTTCTCCTTTGCTCGGAACTTCAACGAAGGCTTGATCCAATCTCTGTAGATTAGTTTGTCTATCCCCCTCTATCTCTTGCTACCTCCGGTTTTCATAGATTAGATTCGTTTTCATGATGTTCTCTAGATTAGATGCATTTAGATTCTCCTTTTGAAGATCAAAGTTCTTGGCTTTATTAGATTGATTCTTGCATCGCACATTTGTTCCACGGATTCGATACCTT
The DNA here is from genome assembly GCA_947561735.1 of Cenchrus americanus. Taxonomy (NCBI): domain Eukaryota; kingdom Viridiplantae; phylum Streptophyta; class Magnoliopsida; order Poales; family Poaceae; genus Cenchrus; species Cenchrus americanus. The sequence continues at coordinate 16,770,290 of OX387241.1, forward strand.
AGGTTCACACTTTAGGGAAGAAGGGTCCCTTGACTACGACGGAGGATTTGTCCGCTTGCAAGTCCACTTGAAGTTTAATACGAATATACACCGTTTACACCCCTCCCCCTCCCTAGTTTTGCTTCTTGGGGTAGGCACATCTCGTGTGTTTAGATCCACTTTGCAAGGTTAAGAAATAAGTTTGAACTATCTGTTTCTCGCAGCTAATGAGACTACTTATCCACCACACTGCATTGAGTAAAAAGTGGAACCATGATGCTATTTTTGATATTTTTGCTTTGCATTAATAGTTCTTCTCAACATGCTTGCTAGTTACTGCTTATTTAGAATGGTTAATCAACAAGAACCTTGTGGTCAAATATTGAAAGTAAGGATCCACTCTTAGTTGCTCTTTGGCAAAACAAATCAACCAGCCAAAAAGCCTTGCATGTCTAGATGTCGGTGAAGTAGTTCTCACCCGACGGGTAAGCCTTATTGAGTATTAGTATACTCAGGCTTGCTTTTATTATATGTTTGCATGTGATTCTTTTGGGTGTGTCCTTGTTGGGTGAGGATCACAGTGTTAACATCATGGATGGCTTCTCCTTGGTATTATTTATCATCGTTAGAACTTCATTGTTTTCCGCTGCACTTAAACTCTATTCTAATGTTGTTTATTTCATCAACTCAGTTTGTAATATTAATAAGTGCCTCTTTGTGGGACATTGTAATGTTTGTGGTTTGTTGTAATCTCTGGAACTCATCTTCGTGTGAGTGCATGTTGGTTCGATCGAGGCATTCAGTGGTTTCATCAGGTCAACTAACAAATTATATCATTTCACTTATGCAAGGACCAAAAGGATAGTTTGCATATTCGATTTGATAAATTCGAACTAGACTGCCACATCTGAATCACATGCTATCTAGCCTCCATGTTGTGGCCACCAACATTCAGGCCGACGCCTCCGCGCCTCCAGGACCTGCGTCGGCCGCCAGACTGTGCCAGTCGAGCCTCCTGGTCGTGACCTGGCCCGCGTTGGTCGGTGGCCGCGCAGCCCGCCACTCGATCCCCTGGATTCCTGGAGAAGATGCAGATAGAGGTGCATGAGATGGAAGAGAAAAAAATGATGAATGAATAGAGGTGTGCGAGATGGAGGAGATAAGAATGAGGAATAGAGGCAGGTGATGGAGGTAAGAATAAGTGGATGTGGAACTGGAACACAGGTGAGTGGTTGAGGCGTGCAGGGGAAATAAAATAAAGAAGTTGGAGAGAGACAGTGAAATGGTCAAAGTTTCAGTACCAGTTGTTTTACCACCCAGTACTAAAGGGATCCTTTAGTACCAGGCGAGAAGAACACCTGATATTAAAGGGTGTTTCAATATCAGTGGTTTTACCACCTTGTACTAAAGGGGTTCTTTAGTACCGGGTGGAAGAACACTAGGTATTAAAGGGTGTTTGACCCTTTAGTACCGGGTGGTATGACCACTCGGTACAAAATGGGGGCCTTTACACTGGTGGACAGAGGACATTCAGTCCCGGTAGGTAAGGGGTATAAGTCCCTCAAGTCCAACCGGGACTGATGATGAGAGACAAAAGGGGGTCCTTTAGTCCCGGTTGAAGGAACTGGGACTAAAGGGGGGCCTTTAGTCCCGGTTGTTTCCAGAAAAACAAAAAAAAGCAACCTAGCTACATGCGCTGGCAACCACACCCTACACCCATGCGTCGCTCCGGGATCCGCCGCCGCCACTCCAACTCCAACAAAACAAGTTCAATTCCACCACAAGCACAAATTCGATTTGAATCACAATACATCTACCATCACAAATTCGATCCAACCACAAGCACATGTTCAATTCGATTCACAACACATTCACCATTACAATTTAGATTCACAACACATTCACCATCACAAATTCGATTCAACCGCAAGTTCAATTCGATTCACAACAAATTCACCAACACAAATCATGAACTGCAAATCAAACTTATCACCATCAGGCACTGACCATGCCCACTCCACCGGCCAGGGGCTAGCCACCGCGCGCCATGGGCCGCACCTCCACACGACAGGGGTCACGCCGCCGCGCGCCAAGGGCCGCGCCTCCGCACGCCGAGGGGCGCGCCGCGCGCGCGCGGGGGATCGCGCCGCCGCGCGCATGGGGCGCGCCCCCGCGCGCATGGGGGGTGTGCCACCGAGGGCGGTGGGGGCTCCACGGGCGGGGGGCGTGCCGCCGCGCACAAGGTGCCGCACCGTCGTGCGCCGAGTGCCGCGCCGCTGCCGCAGGGTCCTCACCAGCGTGCGCCTCCTCCTGCAGATGAGAGGAAAGGAAAAGTTGAGATGGAGAAGAAAATAAGAGAGAAGATGAGTGGACACGGGAGGAAGAGGATTGAATGAATGAAGAGATAAAGGAGAGAGGGGAACCGGCGGTGGGTGGCAGGTGGCTTTTGTCACAGGTGGTATTCCCACCCGGGACTAAAGGGGTACCCTTTAGTCTCAGGTGGGAATACCACCCGAGACTAAAGGATGCTGTCAATAATTGCGTGAGCAGAACTGTTGGACACCCTCCTTTAGTCCCGGTTGGTAATACCAACCGGGACTAAATGGGGGTCGGCTTCAGTACCCATTTCGGGCCACGTCAACGAAAGGCCTTTAGTCCCGGCTCCAAAGTTGAACCGGGACTAAAGGGGCGTACAAAAGCCTCCCACTCTACCAGTGTTAGTACCGAGCGTCACCTCTACCCGGTACTAAGGGGGTCATGAGGGGTGCTCGAAGGTCCTACCTTCCACCCGGTACTAATGCATCTTTTAGTACCAAGTGCAAAAAATAACTAGTACTATGGGCTAGATAGAATGTCGGTTCTCTAGTAGTGACTACCAAGTCCCATTAAATGTAATGAAACTAGCACGTTGGCCCGCGCTAATAGCGCGGCTAGATTTGATAAAGTTATCCTTATATATGACTCGTTATTCATCCTTTTGAAATCATTAACACTCAACCTTCATGTAGATATCGGCGCCTCGATTTCGAAATTAGTATCGGTGCACCTGGATTTTTGTTGCTTGGGTGGTATTGGATTCGTGGATGGAAATCCAATAGCGAATGACACAATCAACGCTTCACTGCACCCTCACATACATTGCAAGCTCTGCAGCTTTGTATATTGGATTGAAATCGTAAATCACCCTCTCTGGCATCTCTCAGTCCCTCCGTGAATCTCTCTCTAACTACTCTCTTCCTTAATTTTGACGAGTGAACTATGCCTTTCTGATACTATGGCTTCTGAGTCCGACTTAGGCATTGACCTTGTGTAGAGTCTCGATGCTCCACCTCCCAATGTGTGGATCTAACTCCTCTTAGCTAGTTCGTCGTACCTGGCAATGATGTTAGTCTTGAAGGTTTCTCTCGATCTAGGGATATGTTAGTGTAGCAGTGACACAGGTCCCTTCATCCCTCCTCTCTCTTTGCGCGCACACGCGCGCACACACACACCATCCACCCTGACAATGCCTCTTTCTCTCTTACTTTTGTCATGCAAACTCTACTTCTCTAATTCTGCAGCTTTCAAGTCTGACTCAAGCATTGTTCTTGTGTAGAGTTTCAATGCTTCACCTCTCAGCGTGTGGATTCAACTCCTTCCGGCGAGCTCGTTGTACATAGCTACGATGCCAGTTGTTGGTGTAAGTAACTTTGAAAGTTCCTCTTAATCTAGGTACTGGCTCATGCAATAGTTGCATAGGTCCCTCCAATCCCCCTCATCTTCCGACAACACCTCCTTCTTAGTTTCTCCCCTATTTTTTGTTGGGCGAACTATGCCTCTCTGATTTCGCGGCTTTTGAGTCCGACTCAGATATTAACCTTGTGTCTAACTCTTCTGGGCCAATTTGTCGTACCAGGTGGCGATGAAAGTTGCTAGGATAGGCAATCTTTAAGGTTCATCTTGATATAGGGACAGACTCATGTAGCGATGGCACAGGACCTCTCTCTCTCTCACACACACACACGCTTTTTCCCTTCTTTTATCGGGTGAACTCTCTCACCTTGATTTCACGACTTCTGAGTCTCCAGCGTTGACATTGTGTAGAGTCTCGGTACTCCACCTCCCAGCGCGAGGACCCAACACCTCTCGACAGGCTTGTCGTACCTCGCGGCAATGCCAGTTGCTAGCTCTGATCCTCTCATGTGTTGGGTGTTGTTGGTCTGATTGCAAATAACTGCTAATTAATTTGACTATTTATCTTTTTTCTATCAAAATATATTATACTATTGTATTCAAATTTAGATATTAACTAATCATATTGTAAATGAGATGTTTATTAAATGAATGTTCCAATATAGGCTCGTAAAATCACAACATATTGAAGGTACGAAGGAATTAAGGACATATCAAATACTTGCTTGTGGTGGTCAAGCATATTATTTATAAGCACAATATTAACTTTCCTTATTTTTTATAACAATTTTTGTTATTTATTAATTGTATTTAGTATGGACTATTTTATTTAGCTATTTCTCTTCTCAATCCGTATAGAAATATGCTTCTATTTTTTTTATTTTTTAAAATCTTGGTTTTGTATATATATTTATTAGTTATATTAGATATGGATTCTTTGGATTGATCTAGACCGTCAGACCAGTGGTGACTTCATCTATCTCGAGTATTTGTGAGCTCACTCATTCGGAAGTGCTCATAGAGGGAGGGGCGAGTATGTGTTGTATGTGAGCATCACGCCTATACCATGTGATTAAAAAACTTGCTTTCATGTAATTTGTAGACGTATTAATCTATATCCCTCTTTTAATTTCAAGTACGTTCCATGATCCAAGGGGAAGTCTAAAAAAGCTTACCAAAGTTTGTTAGGGAATTAAAAAAATCCATGCGGATTCAAGTTGGTATTCAAATTCGGCACCTAATGTTAGGCAATAAAAAATATTGCATATGTATTCAAGTACGAAGTGCCATAAGGAAAGGAAATCATGGATAAAAAATATTTCAATTTTTTTAGAATAATATGAATTGTTAGATCTTCATAAAATCCAACGGTGCAAACTCTTTCATTTAGATTAATGTGGGAATTCCTTTTTTAATAATAATATGAATCGTTAGATCTTCATAAAATCCAATGCTCCAAACTCTTCTCTTGTTTTAATCAACTACTCCCTCCGTCCCTTAATGTTAGCATTTGTAGGGTTCAAAATTTTGCTCACAATATAAGCATTCCTATGTATAAAGGCAAAAATAAAGGAGTTGGTGGGTGGGTGGAGAGTTGGTGTATAGTGTAAAATGAAGGGTATAAATGTCTTTTAACAACTCCGTTATTTCTTAAGTTTGAATGCTAGGAATGCTTATATTTAGGGACGGAGGGAGTACTATTTTCTTATTTTTAATTCCGAATTTATGTATTTATTAATTGTTTTTTATTGAACATGGACTCTTTAGATTTTCTTATTTTAATTCTAAATTTATGTATTCTTTGATTAATCTAGACCTTCAGATCTTCATAAAATCCAACGGTGGGAATTTTCTAGACCCTCTCGGCGAATGTGGTGGCTTCTTTTAACACTCAAGTATAAAGATAATAGATTTGCATGGAGGGTGGTTAGTTTCATCACATGACACATATGATCATTAATTTCATGAAAATTTAAATGTTACAAGTTGTCTATGAAATTGTGAAACTTGAGTGAGCTTGAGTGAGAGTTTCACTCACTTCAATAGATGACATGCGAATCTTGGTAATAGTGCGATGAAATCATGCACTGAGACTGGTCCAACCATTTGTTAAATGAATAGTGTGACTTGAAATTTTGTTTTCCCCTCTCAGACATTTTTTCCCTTTAAAATGATTATGGACAGGAATTATTTGAACGTGACATAACCGATCTTTGCAAACTGTTGTCCTCTTGTTATTGTTACATTTGAATTAACAATAGCAACTCTCAAATATGAACCAAAGTTGATTCAACCCGTGTTGGGGGGGTGAGTCCACGGCTGCTATTGTATACAACAATCTCTCTCCCTCCCTCCCCCTCTCTCTCTCTCAGAAGAGAAATAATCAAATAATAGAACTTTAATTTGCTTACTCTAGAGTTCTGTTACAAACAGTATGCCTTTTACTTCTCTATACATATAATTTAAGTGCATAATAATATTTTTAAGTCTGTTCGGCGGATCTTCTGTTGATTTGTACGGCAGATTTGTTACGAGAGGAAAATACTATGAAAGAAGTCGAATGAAGCCAAATGGATTCACCCAAGATGTTTGCAGAACCGAAAGCACCTATTTTTCAGACATCGGGACATTTTCGAAGATCAAGGTCTGAAGGATTAGGTTACCATATTCACAAGGATGTAAACATATGAAAATCGTTTACAGCATTCTTGACCACGTTTTCCACTCAGCTCATGTAGATGTAGACCCTCAGGCCTCAGACCATGGAATGTCATTACCATCCTTACGTGTTTGTTAGGATGTTTTGTTTCGTCATGCATTCATGTGGTCTTAAGGCACTGCTAGTCACTATACTAGCCTTGCATGATTTCCTCGGTGATGAACTCAGAACTGGGACACAAGAAAATCCCACAAAAAGACACGCAACGAAAGCTGATGTGCTGCCTATACAAATCGAATCGCCGCTCTTTTCTTTGCCCCATTCCTTGCCCCGCTTCCGAAAACCATTTATGACGCTGGCACGAAAGCCTGAAAGGAACTCGTCTTGATCTGTGTGCGCCGCCCACAGTTTTGGAGCAGCGGCCTTGGATCATTGGATGTTGCTTGAGACTGTTGCCTCTTCTTGTCGTCTCTACTAAAGTGTGCAAAAGCTAACCGGCGTTCCTCAATCAGGACCAGCCGACCTGCTGCTGAACTGAACGCATGCTGAATCATTTTGTCAACTGATGAAGTCCGTCACTGATGAAGCTGTGTTTCTGCTTGCTGTGCCCCCTATTCTCTCGGTCTTGCATTCACTGCCTCCTTGATTCTTGTAGACTAGTAAGAGTAACGAAATTTCGGTTACCAACACTAAAACATCAAACTCTGAGGATCATGTGGTCGCAGCCACATCGCTGCTAGTTTCCAATCTTTGTGATCTATAGCCTTTCCGCTTGTAATTGTGGACATTGTTTGGCCGCATCGACGGACCAGGGTGGGCACGCAGCTGGACAGTAGGAACCAAAACAAAAGCTGTGCAGCATGTGCACTGAACGTAGCGTCCGGTGGTGAGCCGGAGCTTGTTTTCACGTGAAGGGTGGGGGCGGTCAGTACTCGGTGTACCAGTGCAGACGTGCAGTGCTTATCAGGAGCACGTCGGCCGTCTTGCGCTTGCGACTTGCGAGTCGTCGAATCCAACTCGCCTTCTCAGGCATGATGGCAGGCAGAGCATCTCTTGCAGAGGTAGCTTGTGAGCGTAACATTTCATCTTTTCAGGGAACGGAAAAAAGAGATGATACGCAGAGGCAGAGCAAGAACCTGATGACGGATGACATGATCCCCTTCATCGCGTCATTGATTCGATCACAACTAGGACATATTTTTACGTTTTGTGCGGCAAAATTATCCAAACTCTCACCACCAATACCTATCTTTACACTATTATGATTGGACATGTCAGAATGATATTGGCGCATTTGTCTCCAAAACCAATCTTGTTTGGAAAACATGTCAATGTCTCGGTTTGAAAGCATGTCAATGTCCTAAACGACTTTGCTCACGGTAACTGTGAGAAGCATAATTTTCACTCCACATCCTTTGTCTCACCACCTAATCATTCGTTCCCTTGTGGCTTGTGGTAGTCTGGTAGAGCACAATATTGTCATGTGCTCACACCCCTCCTTTCTCAGTTCCTTATCTGGGCATGCTTCACCACGCACCTCCGCATTCCAAGCTCGAGACTTGCCCGATATATTAGGCCCCTCCAAAAGAATCGCAAGGCAACAGAGAACAAGGGAGGCCATTGCTCTCCCATACCGCCGGCCTCACAGACTTGCCTTGCCTTGCCTGATACATATTCATAGTCCCCCGCCGCAGCAGCTGACCGCGAAGCACTCTGCTTGTGCTTGAGATCTTCAGCCGCGCGCAGTTTTGCAGTCAGGAAGGAGTCCGGCATGGCAGCAAGGAGGGCCGCTTCCTCCATCTTCTCTCGCCGCCTCCTCGCGAGGTCTTCTTCTCCTGCTTCTGCTGCTGCTTCTCCCGCCGGCAAGTCCGCTCTCCTCGGAGCAGGTGAGTGACGATCTGCTCGTGGATCCTGTTTCTTTTTTTATTATTCATTTCCACTCGTGATCTCCTCTGATGTTGGAGTGATGATGAGAGCGGTCGTTTTACCTCTGCGTATCATTTTTCTGTCACCGTTTCAGTCACCTGATCACTCACGTTCAAGTCGTCAGGCATTTGGGCCTTTTTTTCGCTGTAAAGTCAAATTATCTTTGTTCCTATCCGAAGAACAGATGAAAGCGATAGACGTCACGGGTTGTTCCGCATGCTGATCAGCAAAACTCCACACACAGAAAATGAAACCATGTCGTTTTTCTACACCAAATTTTCTTTTTTTCTTTTTACTTTTCGATTTGTAGTAAGTAGTGGCGTCAGCAGTGAGTCATCATGGAGCTAAAGGTAGCCGGAATTTTCCTCCAAGTTGGTGGGGTTCTTCCTTGTCAAAACTACCGTGTCACTGCAAAAGTAGTACAATAATTGCATACTCAACGTTTGTTAGTTCTTGCGACTCTGCATTTCCAAGCTGCGATTCAATAGTTCCATGCCATGAGTTTGCAGCATGCTCCCCTAGCCTTCTTTCAGAGATCCAAGGCCTATCATGCATTCATTCATTCGTCAACGAAATTTATATATTTATATATAGAGAGAGAGAGAGGGAGAAATGTACTGCACTGAGCAAATGCTGAGAAATTGTGACATTAGAATGCTGGTTGTGGTCGTAGCTTCAAGCAATTTGGCATTCATGTTCTAGTTGAAGACACGAGTCCATTGAACCGCGCTCTGTACATTTGCCAGGGGCTCTTCTTCACAGGTTCAGCACTGCACCGGCCGCCGCCGCCGCCGCCGAGGAGCCAATCCAACCCACGGTGGAGATCAAGCACACCCAGCTCCTCATCAATGGCAACTTTGTCGATGCAGCTTCTGGTATGACAACTCCAGTAGCTCCGACCCGTGTGCCGATCGCGTTCAGTGTCTCACCCAGGTGCACACGTACATTTCGCCAGGGAAGACGTTCCCGACGCTGGACCCCCGCACCGGCGAGGTCATCGCGCGCGTCGCCGAGGGAGACAGCGAGGACATCGACCGCGCCGTCGCCGCCGCCCGCAGGGCCTTCGACGAGGGCCCCTGGCCGCGGATGACCGCCTACGTAAGCCCATCCCGTCCACCCCTCCACACCCCCTGCACGGCATGGTTGCTCACCGTGGTTTCCTCTGCACTGCAGGAGCGGTGCCGGGTGTTGCTGCGCTTCGCCGATCTGATCGAGCGGCACGCTGACGAGATCGCGGCGCTGGAGACGTGGGACAACGGGAAGACGCTGGCGCAGTCGGCAGGCGCCGAGGTGCCCATGCTGGCGCGTTGCATGCGCTACTACGCCGGGTGGGCGGACAAGATCCACGGCCTGGTGGTGCCCACCGACGGCGCGTACCACGCGCAGGTGCTGCACGAGCCCGTCGGCGTCGCCGGGCAGATCATCCCCTGGAACTTTCCGCTCCTCATGTTCGCGTGGAAGGTCGGGCCCGCGCTCGCCTGCGGCAACGCCGTCGTCCTCAAGACCGCCGAGCAGACGCCGCTCTCCGCGCTCTACGTCGCCAGCCTCCTACACGAGGTCTGCCTCATTGGAACCCACCGTTGTTCCGCTGCTCGTGATCTAATTTGTGCATCAATGTGTGGCCGTTGCATGTGCTTGTTCGTCGCAGGCTGGACTCCCCGAGGGTGTTCTGAACGTGGTCTCCGGCTTCGGCCCGACAGCCGGCGCCGCGCTGTGTAGCCACATGGGCGTGGACAAGCTGGCGTTCACCGGGTCGACGGGCACGGGCCAGATCGTCCTCGAACTGGCGGCGAGGAGCAACCTGAAGCCCGTAACCCTGGAGCTCGGCGGCAAGTCCCCTTTCATCGTCATGGACGACGCCGACGTCGACCAGGCCGTCGAGCTCGCTCACCACGCGGTCTTCTTCAACCAGGTACGTTTTATTTGCAGATACAGATTGTGTCGTGTTGGATCAATCACTGCTGATCCTGGATCCTCCTGAAACTCAAGGGCCAATGCTGCTGCGCGGGGTCCCGGACGTTCGTGCACGAGCGCGTGTACGACGAGTTCGTGGAGAAGTCCAAGGTCCGCGCCGAGAAGCGCGTCGTCGGCGACCCCTTCAGGAATGGCGTCGAACAGGGGCCTCAGGTGCAGAGAGAAACTTCTTCAGAATCAGGACATGCGCTCATTTTATCCAGAATTTTGATCCCCAGCTCTCGGCACTGAAATGTTCTGTTTGTGTCGCATCAGATCGACGAGGAGCAATTCAAGAAGATCCTGCGGTACGTCCAGTCCGGCGTCGACGGTGGCGCCACCCTCGTCGCCGGCGGCGACAGGGCGGGCAACCGGGGTTTCTACATCCAGCCGACGGTGTTCGCCGACGCCAAGGTGAGCCCTTCGCCGACGTGCTCAACGTGCTCGATCAAATGGCTGCATCTATCGAGCAGACAGCAGATCCCTGAACTCTGTAATCGTGCGTGCAGGACGAAATGAAGATCGCTCGGGAGGAGATATTTGGGCCGGTCCAGACCATCCTCAAGTTCAGGTATGCAGATGCTTTGCAGTGACACAACACGACATTGTGCGATGTGCCGCTTAACGTGTGAACTTTCTGTGCACTGCTGGGCATGGGCACAGCGGCGTGGAGGAGGTGATCCGGCGGGCGAACGCGACGCAGTACGGGCTGGCGGCGGGGGTGTTCACGAGGAGCCTGGACGCGGCGAACACGCTGTCCCGGGCGCTGCGGGCGGGCACCGTGTGGGTGAACTGCTACGACGTGTTCGACGCGGGCATCCCGTTCGGCGGCTACAAGATGAGCGGCGTCGGCCGGGAGAAGGGCGTCTACGCCCTCCGCAACTACCTCCAGACCAAGGCCGTCGTCACGCCCATCAGGAACGCCGCCTGGCTGTAATCTCGGCGCTCGCCGGCGGTCTGGCTGGTTGTGGTTGATGTAGTGTATATCTCTGAAGGATTAACGTGGACGACGGACACCAGAAAAATGTGGAGAATAATGTGACAATCGCGGTTTTTTTTTACTTGCGACATCTGGTGCGTGCGGTGGGCCGCATTGTCTGCGCCCTTCGTTTACCAGGCCGATTTCCTCCGAGAAGATTTCAATTGTAACCATAAGTTTGGATAACCTCTTAAGGTATTTCTTGGTTTAGATCACCCCTTAAACTACACAATTTAGTTCAATTTACCCATTAACACAACTTGTCATTTTCGTTTCTGATTAAGTTGAATTTTAATTTGAGACTTTGCAAGTTGGTAGTGGACATGATAATCTATATCATAATTTTTTTTGCATCATTAGTTTTATATAATTTTGTGTCTCGATGATATTTTTTGATTATTAAATATTATACCCTATCAAAATATGATCAGAAATTTATGATATATTTTTTAACATGTCTTATGTTGTCTCCTACCATATTGTAAAATTTGAATTAAAAACTTAACTTATGCTTGAGGAAATAAAAAAATTATGTTAAGCATTAAATTGGACCAAAATGTACAGTTTAGAGGTGAACTGAAACAAAAAAATACTTTAGGGGTTATCTAAACTTTGGTTATACTTGAGGAGAGTAATTTGAGCTTTTTTCTTAAAAAAAGTCTATCCATGGCTAGTTTTATTTTAAATTTGTCTATTGTTTTTTAAAAGCTTTATGCACGGGGAGAGAGTTGAACAAATAGCATAGCTCCTAATGAAGGGGGGCTCTTCGCAGCTGTTAGTGGAAATATGGAACTTTTTTACCGAAGTCAGTAGAGAAATCTCTACCTACTTTTTATATAAATTTAAAGCCCTTCCACCGGAAAGGTGGAAATTGGTTCTAAAGAACCGAGTTAGGGACAAAAGTTACGATTGGTTGGCTGAATTTGAAGGAATGCTATTCTAATGGGAATCGGGGAAAAGAATGGTTCCCAATACAGGTTCAGAAGATGAGAGACGAAAGAAGAGGTAGTGAAACAAGAAATAAAGTACGCGGATAAAACTGAAAAATCACATAAGTCAAAACATCCAATGAGAATAGAGACCAAGGACATGAAATCCATTAGCAACTCTACCAGTTACTCCCTCCGTATCAAAATATTAGTCGCCGATGATGTTTTCTTCCAACTTCGACCCTTCGTCTTATTCAAAAAATTATCGCAAATGTGTAAAAGGATAAGTCAAGCTTAAAATACCTATAAAGCATGTAGCAAGTAAAGTCAATGATACTTACATAATTTTTTGAATAAGACGAATGGTCAAAGTTGTAAAAAATCAATGACGACAAAATATTTCGATACGGCGGGAGTATTCCATTATTGGCGTTCCTTAGCCTAACTATATAGCACTCAAATGTTTCACTTTATTATAACTAGTCCGTCAATTCGTGCCTCCGCACGGGCTAGCACTTTACTTTAATTATTAGTAATTATTATTTACTTTTATTAGGAGCATCATAAGAAGGTTCACACAATTTTGCAACATAGACTGTAAATATGATATATTAATTAGCATTTGGTCAGCATAGTTTGAGAGAGATCCTTATAATTTTGAGATTGTATTACATAATGTTTGACAAATAATAAGTACAATTAACTCTGTTTCATTGAAAGATCCACCACAATAATAAGACGCAAATCTCAGTATTTCTTATCTTCTTGTCACAATTTGCTCCCAATGTAGCACAAATCAAGAGATAATTTAATTTGAGTATATGGGTGCGTCAGAGGCCGGTCTTCTGAAATTGAATCACGTAAATATTTGCATTTCAAATGACGTCGGTTAGTTTATGATTTATAAATGAATAAATAATAATTAAGAGTTGTTCGGATCATTATATGTAACGGTTCTACCAGTGTATTACTTGTTTTTATGCGTTTCATGATTTGCTTAATTTTCTTGGACCATGTTATGTTTGATGTCAGGTATCACTGATAAATTATTTTGATGGGCACTATGGAAGATATTTTTAATTCAATATAGGTTTTGTAGCATGCATGTAAGTATTGAAAGTTTTGTAGTTGCTTTCTACTTAAAAAAGGAGAATTACTCAATCAAGAGCCAAATATCACGGATTTTGATAAATCCAAAATTTGTCCTTGTTTCTTCTACGGGTTCAATGTGAGTTGTGATTCCTATAAAATTTATGAAACATAAATATGAATTATTATTAAATGGTCGTAAAATGAGTGGAAGTGTAGAAATTGTAAAGTCAACAATGTTTTACATAATAGGTATGTGTCCACATTTATTCTTGTTGAAAGTATATCCGTGCTCATGAAATTGAAACTATACTTTGGAATGTTTTCATTATCTTTGAAGCTTTTTAGAGTAGTTGTGGGTAAGAAGTTAACGTACGATCCTGTCATTTTCCATTAATCGATACTTCTATGTTGCTGGTGTGACTCTGACATTTGCAATTATGTACACATTTCCTTCTCAAATTGGTGGTTTTAACTTTTTCATATAGGTCTTATTGATAACACTGTGCATTATGGTTCCTTTTTCATCATCATTAATAATTTGTAAACCGAAAACAATAAAAAAGGCAATCAAATGGAACATATCCACAATTTGGTTACCCTTTCCTTGATGTTCCACAATTCATTTCCCGGTCTAATTTCACTTAAGATTTTATTCACCATTGCAACTTTTTTTAGCAAATTTCATCATTGCAACTTGTTTAACTGCATTAGCAAAAGATAGTGATGGATCTAATTGCCTTTTTTCATACAAAAGATCAAGTAAAATATAATTCGATAGAAAGAATTGAAAATAATAACAATTTGAGAACAATTTTAAGAAGAAGTCATCTCTACCTCGCACGCAGCAGACCTAACAATAAATAAATTAATTAGTAGTTATAACATATGTCACGAAAAATGAATCTTACTGTAGCATGTAATAGGACAAGTAATAAAAAACTTTAGTATTCGTAACTTATACCATGAAAATTTAATATAATTGTAGCAAACAAAAGAACTAACAATAAACAAATAATTTGAAAATTATCTAATTATAGAAGAGAGATCAAATAAACTCGAAAACAATATCTCATATGGATGCATCTCTAGTCTTCTAGTGTAACCAATGGGTGTAAAACGTCCAGCCATAGAAGAATGCTTAGGTTGATTGAACATTTTTGTTGAATAGCAGCTAGGGACCTAGTTCCGTTGGTGAAAGTAGCAGCAATCCCTAGTTGAAGGGAGCAGTACACAAAAGAGATGTTTCTTGAACGATGTCATCTCTCATTTTATAATTTTATATATGCATGGGCAAAGTATATAATTTGTTGTATTAGCTAACAACCTTTTGGGATATGTTTTTATGATTAAAGAATGAAAGAGATATTCAAGACAAGAAAAATCTAATTGGCATGTATATACACATATGTTCTAGTTTTTTAGTTGTGGTATCTAAAGATCCTTTTAGAATAGATTTTTTTATGATTTAAGCATGGGAAAAGAGATAAAAGATAAGAGACTAATTATGTTACATTACATTACATGTGATAGGCACGATATGATAGTTGTACAATTTTTTATTTGAAGCAAAAGGATTTATTGTGTTAGATGTAACTGGGAGATGGTTTAGATTCAATTTTTCTAGAGTGTCATCTGTGGATAATTTAGACAAAGATATAGGAGAGTTTTTTTGTTAATTCTTCATAACGGCAGACACGATAGGATAGTTGGACAATTTTTAATGTGTTATATGTGACCGTGTCACACCTGTTTTTCCGAAGAAACCCGGATGCATCTCATATGTGTGACAGGATCACAATTTCACACATATGATAGACTCATGAGTGTAATATCACAAGACATTGCTCAAAACGTAGAGAAAAGGTTTATTAACTTTTATTACACTCACGAGGGTAGACACGAAGGTCTTTACACGAACAGCGATAACTATGAAGACACGACTCCATCTTCATCTTCCACAGGCTTCTGACTCGTTGATCGCATCCTCAGAACTCCTCGTAGTCAATGAAGTACTCCACTCCGAGATTCTTCTCTGAACAGCATAAGCAAGGATGAGTACACTTATGATTGGTACTCAGCAAGGCCACAGAAATAACCGGAAAGCAAATTAAGTCCATCTTTAAGTTCATTAATCATGTGAGGGTCCAGACCGCTCTTGACCGTGACCACGGCTGATCGATCAATTTTACACTCTGCAAAGGTTGCACACTTTCACCACAGTTCGCGTAAAAGTTCTGAAGAACTTTGAACCCAACCATGCATGTGCTGATCAGGCACAATACCACACTTCTGAGGTGTGATTGCATAGGGACGCTACGAAGCCTTTACAAAGATATGCAAAAGCACCAATAACCCACGACGATTCTGACCCGGGCGGACCATAACCCTCCCTAGTGTTCGGCACCTTAGCAAAGGTCGCTACCCCAAAAGAACCGGGCTATACCCCCGTAACCCAGAGCCCACTGTGTTCCTTTCGGATAAGGTCATCAATACAATCGCACACCTAATTAATTGGCTAAGCCAGAGCCATGTGGACTGTGGTTGCACTATTTTCCTGGGTGGTTCTCCATGTTCCAATTAATTTATAGTATTCTTGATTAAAGCATAGGTAGAAGGGTGATTAGGGTCACTTGCCTTTCTCCAACGATAAGGTACTCTCCTTTACTTCAAAGCTCTGCACTTGATCTTCCTCGAACAGCGCGTTGACGATCATGCAAGAAAACATGCAATAAATAAAACAATACATCAAACTTTACCAAAAGACTAAAACAAGCTCCTAAAACTGACGGGCTCTGAGAGACGGTCGCGTGGACACCAAGAACGCTTAAAACGGAGCTAAGACGGAAAAGATATGGCTTAAACAAGGTTCAAGGGCTAGATTGTGAAGAAAACTATTTTCCAGGGGCTTTTCTGCAAGAAACCAGGGACCTAAACACAATTATGTGTATAAACCCAAGGTTTATAGTGTATAAGGGAAAGGATGGACTAAGTGACATAAAAAGTAAGGAGTTAAAGGGTTAAAACAAAATAAAAAGGGCTTAGCTGTAAGGATCTTTAAGGGTGGAAGGGTACTTATGTGATACTGAAAACTACGGGTGCCTTTTTGCAAAATGACCATGACCGGCCTGTGTTGACTGTTACATGGCCGGTTTGACTCCGGGCCGACTGATCTGAGCCGCTGGCTCAGGATCGAACGGCGGGCGGTGGCCGCAAGAGGCCAGGCGGCGACGGACGACGGCGGGCGGCGGCGGATGGGCGGCACTCGGCCGGAAGTTCGCCGGCGAGTGGCCAAATCGGCCTCCCGAGCACCAAACTCGATGGGGATTGCAGCAAAACGAAGAGGAGGGCGCAAGGAACTCACCAAGGGGCTTGAAGAGGTGGGAGAGGCGTCGGCGGAGTAGATCGGGGCGGTGGCGTTCCGGCGGCGGGCGGCGCTCCGGCGGCTGCGCGTGCGCGAGGGGATGGCGGGGAGGTGGTGTGGGAGGAGCGAGGGGCTCGGGGGCGGCCTTTTATAAGGCGAGAGGAGGAAGGGGAGGCGGCGCGGTGAGGCGGTGGGCGAGGTCGGTGGGCGGCCGACGCCATGAATGCCCGGTGGGGCTTAGTGCGGCGGTGGCGGGAGGGGAAGGGGCGAGGCGGGGCGGCGCATGGGAGTGCGCGGCGCACTCACGCGCACCCGGCGGAAGGGGAGGAGGCGCGGGGAGGCGAGGGGGTGCGGGGGTCGGCGGCCGGCACGGCCATGGCCGGGGAGGTGGCCGGAGGGAGGGGTGGATGACGCGCCGACGGGTGGGCCCCGTCTGTCGGTGAGAGCGGGAGAGGGGGAGGTGGAGTGAGCCGGCGGACGCGGCTGGGCCGGGAATGAGGGATGGGCCGCGGGAAAAAGAAAAGAAAGAGGAGTTGGGCCGCGGGATTGGTTGGGCCGAAGAAAGGAAAAGAAAGGAGAGTGGGCCGCAGGGAAAAAAAGAAAAGGAGGAGAAAAAAGGGTTGGGCTGAAAGAAAAGAGAGGAAGGAAGAGAGAGCGCTTAGGGTGGGTTTTGGGACTTCAAACTTTTGAACTTTTTGGATTTTGTTTTAAAAAACACACAACAAACAAAACCAATGCAAGAGCATGAATGCATCAAACACTTGGTTGTTTTCTAATTATTTAAATGTTGTTTAATTTAATTAAAGGCAAATTTATTTATTCAAATTTATTAAATCCTTAGAAAATAAAAACTAAGCCTTGTTTCTGACATTTTTTTATTGTGATGGAATTTTCGGGTGTTACGGACCGAGAGATGGTTTAGATTTAATTTTTTTTATATTAGCACATGTGGATAATTTAGATAAAGATATAGAAGGGTTGTTTTTGTTAATTCTTCATAATGGCATAGGTGGGTAATTTTAGAAATAAATTACATCCAACGGCTATTAAAATCTATGATATTTTTTCAGAGTGTCCACATAGGACTTCTAGGTGGTTTCATACAGAGACTTTTGTTTTTAGGATACCTAGGTGGCTTCATGTGGAGGCTTCAAAAGGAGCTTCTAATTAGTAATGTCCACATAGGACTTCTAGGTGGCTTCATGTGGAGACTTCTGTTTTTTTAGACTGTCCACTTAGGATTCCTAAGTGGCTTCATGTGGAGGTTTCAAAAGGAGCTTTTAATTAGCAATAGTAAAATTATTACATAGCACATCCATTCGGAGCCTCATCTCATCCATCTAAGCCACAAAACGACGGCTAGGGTTAGAGCCATCATTTTCCCCTCCTATCCCTATTCCTCTGATCCTGGCAGCCGCTGGTTTTGGCGGGAAAAGCAAGTGAGGATAGAGTCCTTGGCACCATCGGTCACGCTGGGAGGAGACCCGGGAGGCCGGCGCCGCCGCGCCGACGAGGTACCAGTCGGATACGGGGAGATCAGTCATCAACGCGACATCTCGCCGGCGGCAACAAGGACGTTGCACTCGTCCACGTCCTGCTCCCGAGTAACCCTTTTTTGGCCTTTACATGGGCTGTTTTTTTAATAGGAACAATCATTTAGGGAATAATTGGAGCCCAGATTGGTTTACTACACAAGTTGTATTTGTTAGAGTTAAGCTTGACACATGTGTGCGTGCGTACGTTGTGGATTAGTGTGTGTGTGTGGCATCCGTCGCCGTGTCAGTCGCAAGGTGCAGTAGGGCTGCGCCCGTGGCGGCTTGGTGTGTTGATTTGCGTTCCAGGAGATGGGTTAGGTTGAGCACAAGGATGCAAGGTAGCTGCGTGGGTTCGGTCGATGTTGGTTAGGGGAGTCACGTGTGTGTCGCTGATTCGTTCTAGGTGTGGCCACGTCGTCCGGGTGAGTATGGAGTTCGTGGGCGACGTCGAGCGGTTCCCGAGGGTCGTGGCATGTGTGCCGGGCGTGGAGGATAGCTTTGGGTGCCTCGGCCTATTTGTATCCCCGAGCTCCTGTGTTCTGGGGTGGGGTGTTCATTTTAGTGTTCAACAAGGCCAAGATACAGGCGAACAGTCGCCACGGCGTTCGTCGCCGGTCAAATCACTATTCATCATCTTCCTCGCATCAGTGTCGTGAGAGAGAGAGAGAGCAAGGTATGTCGTTAGGGTCCCAATCCCAACGAGTGGCACTAGAGCCGGGGAGGATGAAGATCGGCGACTACCCGAAGCGTGAGGATGGAGACAACTCCAACGTCGACGCCGTCGTCGAGCGTGTCATCGCCAATGCCGGTGTCGCGGAGCTCCCGCTGCTGACCAATGGGAATTACCATGAGTGAGCCTTGGTCATGCAGGGATCTCTGAAGGCCATGGAGCTTTGGGACGTGGTGGAGGCCGAGTGCAAGGAGCGTGCCAAGGATCAGCGTGTGCTGGCCGTCATCATCCGTGTCGTGCCTGCAGGGATGAAGAGTGCGCTCGCTGTGAAGAAAACGACGAACGAGGCGTGGGTGGCAGTCAAGTCCATGCACGGGAGTGACG
Source organism: Cenchrus americanus (assembly GCA_947561735.1). Taxonomy (NCBI): domain Eukaryota; kingdom Viridiplantae; phylum Streptophyta; class Magnoliopsida; order Poales; family Poaceae; genus Cenchrus; species Cenchrus americanus. The sequence goes on from OX387241.1 coordinate 16,789,429, forward strand.
ATCGCATCAAGGCGTCGTGCATGCAGTACCTATGGAAGGAGTTCGAGAATCTCTCATTCCGGGAGGGGGGTCTATTGCTGACTTCTTGATCCAGATCCAGAGGCTTGTCGAAAGGTTGTGCGAGACGGGCGAGGAGCTGGTGGACGGGCGTGTGGTGAAGAAGATCCTGCGTGTCGTGCCAAAAAAGTACAAGCAAGTCGTTGTCGCCATCGAGATGCTCACGGACCTTGACAAGACAACCATTGAAGAGCTCATCAGTCGTCTGCGTGTGGTGGAGGATGCATATGCTGACGAGGAGAAGGCGGAGAAAGAGGTTCGAGAAGGCATGGAGCGGCTGCTGCTCACCAGGGAGCAGTCGGAAGCAAGTCGCCGTCAGAAGCACGGCAAGGAGTGGACATGCTACTCAACGGCGCGCCATGTCTACAGAAAGAAGGAAGATGGCCGTGATGGAGGTCATGACGAAGAGGATGATGATGCCAGCATGATCTCAGGGTCTAGTAGGAGATCGGAGCGCTGCAATCGCGGGAGGTCCTTCAACTGCAACGAGCGTGGGCACATCGCCAAGTTCTGTCTTCGTCAGCGCGAGGGCAAGGCGTTGATGGCGGACGCCAGTGAGGAGGCGATACTAATGTGAGCTACATGTCAAGCTTAGGGGGAGATTGATAGAGTTAAGCTTGACACACGTGCGTGTGTACGTCGTGGATTTGCGTGTGTGTGTGTGTGGCGTCTGTCGCCATGTCAGTCACAAGGTGCGGTAGGGCTGCACCCATGGCGGCTTGGTGTGTTGAGTTGTGTTCCAGGAGGAGGGTCAGGTCGAGCACAAGGATGCAAGGTAGCTGCATGGGCTCGGTCGGTGTTGGTTAGGGGAGTCGCGTGCGTGTCGCTGATCCGTTCTGGGTGTGGCCATGTCGTTCGGGCGAGTATGGAGTTTGTGGGTGACATCGAGCGGTTCCTGAGGGTCATGGCGTGAGTGCCGAGCATGGAGGATAGCTGGGGTGCCTCGGCCTATTTGTATCCCCGAGCTCCTGTGTTTTGGGGTGCGGTGTTCATTTTAGTGTTCAACAAGCCCAAGATATAGGTGAGCAGTCGCCACGGCGTTCAACACCGGCCAAATCATTGTTCATCGTCTTCCTCGCGTCAATGTCGTGCGAGAGAGAGCAAGGTAGTGTCGTTACGGTCCCAATCCCAACAGTATTTTCCAGTTGTTTCTTGCGTGAGTAGCTTCTGCTCTTGGAATCACCCCTGAATCATCATTTTCCTCTCCAAAAGCAGCATATGAAGAGAAAAAGGAAACTAAAAATCGATCTAATCCTCACTGTTGTTTGTGGCTAGGATGGTTCAGATGCAATTGCCTATCTTGCGGTGGCAGTTACCACTGCACTTGATCTTGGTGATTAGCACCCTGGTTTGATCAACAGTATTTCTATCAGCTAGGATATTTATATATTGACATTTTCTTGAATGATTGAAGATTTTAGGACCTATCCATCAGTCCAGATCAGGTGGTTTAAAAATATGAGGAAATATTACAAGGAACCAAACATGTGGATCAAAACTAAATAATTGGGGGGCAGAAATTAATTCTAAGAATGAAAGAGTATATATGTATTTTCACATGTTGGTCCATATAGCTCGGTGCTAGATCATAGTCGTCAGCCATTTGTTCAATCAGTCCATTCACCGGCCCATTGGTCGGTCACTGACTCCCGATGCCACCTGCCGCCAAGGCATTGGCCAGACGCCGCCTCCGTGTCCTCTGTTGCGGCCTTGACTTGCTCCAGTCCTTCACCCGCGACTCCTACTTCCAGCCAACGACGGTGCTCGACCCGCAGGGGCCGCAATTGCTGTTGTCCAGTGAGGCCACCTCCGTCGCGACATCATGCACGCTCCACACCTCGACGCGGCCTACGGCAGCAAGGCCCCGCACTGGATGGGTTCTGGAGCGACATGGCATCGGACCGATGCCATCGTGACTCATCCTCATCGGAGGCCTCCACTGCATCGTCCCTGACCTATGGGAGTGCATCCCCGCCGCCGAGGCGGTCGAGGACCGAGCCGTGGCATCACCTCTGGGGGAGCCGCTCACTTGTCCCATGATCAAAGAACCCCACCATCCCCCACGTGATTCCCCGACTCCTCGTCCTCCTCTAAGGTGACTTCCAATGTCGTCACATTGCTTCCGTATAGGGACAGACCCTCGCACAGCTGCAGCAATCAAGTCACCCACTGTTGACGGTCCTTACAACAAAAATTTGATCGCCAACATCTCGGCTATGGCAGCACTTTATAACGAATTCCGTGCATGTTTTACGTGCCAACAAGGTTCCACGAGTTGTGTTGAGATTTTATCTGTAGGTTCAAGATTTGGGAATAATTTCGGAGCACCGAGCCACATAAGGTAGGCACGGCCGCACCTAGTGGTGCGCCCGGCCCTACCTTGCACCACTATTCAAGTTCACACCAAGTGTAGTCCCATGTACCAGCTCCCAAAATACCAAAATCATCATGATCGTGTTGGATCAAGAAACCACACCACAGGAGAGATGCACCGGGGCCAGGAGGCAGGGCCGGCCGAAGTTCCAAGGCCGGCCGCACCTGTCCTACACACCCAAATGTGTCACCAAGCCTCGGTCACTCCATGGAGCACAGGTAGACATGATCCAGATCGAGAAAACAAGGTCAGTTTAATCCAGAGGTTGAGATTAGCTTCACTTGGATCCAATAACCCACAAGCCAGTGAACAACTGACGTGGGACAGCATCCAGGACTTCATCTACCCACTAGAGCATGATCCGAAGTGGATGACAGGGGGCCCAGGGCCGACCGCCCCAAGAGGCCTGGCCGCACCTCCTTCATAAAGCCGACCGACCCACAACCGTCTTCAAACCGCCTCAGGGACCAAATCACAGATGCACGATCGAAGACTGTGGAAATTGGAGGGCCGATCGCACCTAGAGGCACGACCGCACCTCCTTGCCGACCACTACACCTCCCTCTCGCCTACAAGTACCCCCTCCTGTAGCCACCGACCAAGAGGGCCTATATGTAGAGCCTGACACCTCATAGAAGGACACAAGTGATTAGAAGCAAGTGGCAGAGCCCTACATAAGTTAGAATTCAGAGAGTAGGGAGAGAGAGAGAGTTGAGTGTTGGAGTACAAGCCAGAGTGTCGGTCTTCTTTCCCTAGTGTTGGAGTAGAAGTCGGAGTGTCGGTCTTCTTCCCCTTCCTCAGCGGGTGCGGTACAACTACGGTCGTCCACACCTAGGATATTTTGTAAGTTTAGATTTGTGAGTAACTAAGTCTCAAGTCATTTCATCATTCGCTCTTAGGTTCTTCGATTGCATTAGTAGTTTCTACTTGTTGTGATTGTTTTGCTTTGAATTCGAGTAAAGTAGTGCTTGGTTAGTGTATAGGTGGTGTCTAGGCTTTCCAGTACCTTGGAATGCTTCCCAGTTCAACAGAATAGTTGTGGTACCCTAGGTAGGTGACAACTCCGGACGGGCTTTGTAGTCTACCATGTTAGTTCCGGCAGGTAGGAGTTACGACATCAGAGCCCCCTTCTCATCCCTTTTCGTGGCTCTTTTCACTCTGGCCCCGATGAGCGACAAGTTTTTCCTTGATCCTATCCGTGACTCTCACGAATCCCAAACTTCATTAGTTGTCCCCTCTCTACCTGAAATCTACCCTTGCCTTTCTATCCTTCGTCACCATATCCCCCAGATGAATTAGTTCAGTTTCACAACACTTCTCGTTCCCCGTGGAAATCGATACCTTGGAATACTCCCGGGTGAAAGCTACAACGGTATCTGTGCGCTTGCGGATCTATCTGTGATTGTGTAGTATACCAACAGGCTTTCTGGCGTTGTTGCAAATCTAGTAACGATGTAAGAAGTGCCAACAGTCACTAAATCAAGCTCCTACGCCACCGAATCGACCCCCAAAGCCGCTGAATCGAGGTCTTGCTGCACCAAATTTACCTTCGTTGTTGTTGAACCAAATCTCCTATCACTGGATAGATTTGTTGTGTAAAAATCGAGCCTCATCGTTTGCTGAATTGACCAACCATTTGAAGCAAGGAAAGCACCAGCAGCAAGAGAAGAAAAGGTTGCCTTGAGAGCTTGCATTGCTTTGCCGGGGAAGAGGCAAGGCAAGGCAAGCGACAACAACGGAACCAAGCATACCCGATCTTCACTGGTGGCTGCTTGCTAATGGTGACGGTGGAAGGGGAGGGTAGTGTGGATGAGGTGGGGCGGTCAGCGCAGGTTGCGCAATCCTATGTCGGAACAGTGGTGATTGTGGGTGAGGCGGAGCGGCAGCAAGTCGGGACGAGGCGGAGTGGTGCCGAGTCTCAATGAGTCGCGATCAGTCGGTGGTGGTGATTTTTCTTTTTTATTCCCGATGGAGGCTGTCATGGGCAAACCGAGATGCAGTTACGAAAATATCCCTTGCGAGGTTCCTCTCAAAATACCACAGGAACCACCAGTCCCCATTTGTTCTCCCTAGTTCCCCTCAAGCGTGGTTACAAATCTCATAAAAGGAGTTCAACTTACAGCGGGGGGGGGCAACTATGATCTCAATTAAAGTGCATATTAGCAGGAGGGAAAGTGGGGTCAACAATTAGAAAAAATCATTGTGCTTTATCAATCAAAACTCTTGACTCTGGATTGTCAGTATCAGTCTCAATGTTAAGGTGTTGTTCGGTTGCCTAGAGCAACCACGGCCAGACTCTTGGCATGCAGTATTCCATTGATTGGATGCCTGCTCGAGCATCACAGCCAGGCCGACAGGGTGCAAGCAGACCACTAGAGCCAAGCCCGTAGGAGATGTGGGAATGAAGCATTTCCCCGCGGCCAGGCTCGCATGACGCATCGCAAGTGTGTGGGAGAACGTGCACTAAGAGAAAATAAGCATGGCACAACAGATGCAAGAGAACAAACACAGTCTCATGCAACTCTGGCCAAACAAAGATGCAAACAAAGCACTCCAAACTCTAATGAGCCAGGCTTGTGGGGGCCTGCATCTCGGATGTGAGATAGGCTGCGCTGAGATGACAACCAATCACACCTTAAGTGTCTGGGGGTCTGCTGCATGCAGCGGAACACGTGATGTAATAATGTTTTCTACTGATCCACTTTTGTATTGCTTCAAGCTCAAAAACTCAAGGTGTGATCTTACATAGTAAATTTGCTCATCGATCATAACATCTAGGTCTTCTTCTTTTGATGGTTCATCTGCCCTCTGTACGGACATAGTAAGATAAGTCATTGCTTGACATTAGTACTTTCTGATCCATCAAAGACATATATAGCAGAACATCGTTTTTCCCATCAATTGAATCAGATAAATTTGAATACATACCCACAAGATCAGGATCCTTAGGTAGGGTAGGATTTGAGGAAGGTGAATAGTGTTTCCCTTTGATAAGCTAATTTATAAGCAACAATTAACTCAAGAGTTATCATATCTAATAATGCAATATTTCCCTATCCAAGCAAAAGAAGAATTACATACAGACTAATAAAAAAGAGTGTAGAAATGTTAGCAGAATGAAGTTAGGCATGTATGATTCTCATCGGCCCTAGGGTAACTCGATTTACCGTGAAAACCTGTCTACGTAAGTTGAACCACACATGTTATAGCCTGTGAGTTCCCTTGATATTGATCCAGGTCAATTTTGTTGTTCTTCTCTTCGCTTCTCCCACAGTCAACTTATTCTTCCGGCTTGGTGCATATTCAATTATGAGGTAGGGCGTGGACCACCATATCTGCAACAATTCTAGGCTCTTTGAATCTATTCTCACACTAGCATCCTCCCTAAGACCGATATACAGTTGCTTGACCTTTTTGCATTGCTTGATTAAGGACCAAAGATCTCCTTCAATTATCCTGCATCTTGTTAAGTCAAGTGCAATTGGACTTGAGTCATGTGTTGGCAGCCTTATGTATGGGATAGTGAAGTAACAGAGGCGTGGGACTTTAAGAATTTGGGAATCAAGACTTTGGACTCTAGAGTGGGAATTCCATAGTCTCTGCAGGCCATCTGCTATTGACAATAACCACCTCTTCAACATCCTTTACTTAAAGTGTCCATCCATTCTTCTATTTGATCTCACCCTTCCTGATCTTAGATGAATCGAGTTTGAAGTACGGAATTAGTCGAGGATGCGCCTAAAGCATTTAGGTGATAGTATCAGACAAGGATAGCTTCATTCCACTACCATCCATGGCTCTGGAGGCTCTCACGAGATGTAGGTCGTGGAAAACTAAGGTTGTGACAACAACAGCTGGAGACATATCTGGATCAGCACACTGTGCATGGTCACGGTAGGCTGCTTGGTCGTGGATTTTCACATGTGGTGTTGTCCTCCTTGCCCCAGCAATCGGCGTTCAGCGGTGTTCTCGCAGTCGACGTGGCTCCGGGCGCCAGCCTCGCGCACTGTCTTGCTACAGGCTTTGTTGAACCCTTCATGTGGGTGGCCACCCTCGCGTTCGCTGCGGAGGGCTTCTTGCTTGAGGTTGCAGCTGCCACCGCGAGCACTGTTGTTGTTGCGACCATGGTTGCGACGAGTGTGCTCACGGTCGGCGCGGTTGCGGGCGCCAGCCTGGTGCACCGTCCTGCTGCTGGCACCGCTGGCCCCTTCGCGTGGGTGGTCGTCCTCGTGTTCGCTATGGAGGGCCGCTTGCTTGCGGTTGCGGTTGTGGCTGCCGCCACGGTTATCCCTCTCGCCATCATGGCCTTGGTGGGAATGGTTGCGGCGGGCATGCTCGTGATGTTTAGTCAGGTGGCGGAGGCGTACTCTACGTGGGTGGTGCTGCCTTGGTGAACGACCTTCATATTGTTGTCGAAGTCCATGTCCTCAGGTACGCCACTCCGCTCCTATCATCCTCCGACGCACTCCAGAGAACGCAGGCGTGGGGTTGTACAAGGTTGAACACAAAGTTGCGGTGAGGACTCGAAGCATCATCTCTATGGTGCACTACATTTCCGAATCTTGGTAGAGAATGTGGATATGTTGTCCGCAATATCCTCCTCTGAAGGGGTTTCCATGGCCGTCGAGCTGACGAGTAGTGTCCCTAGGGTTTAGTTGGTAGAGGCAAGTGAAGAGGAAGAGGGAGAGGGGAGCAGGGGCAGGGGCTAACGGTTGTTCAGGTTTACTTTATGGGAATCATTTCATTCGTTTATGGTGGGTCCTAGTGTGCACATGTGGCCGTGGTGCGGGTCGGCCCGTCAGTTCATCAGCCTGATCCCTAAAAATAATCCTAACAAGTCATTAGTGGATCATAAGGGTCGACCAATTCAAATCCGTGCCACTGGAGGAGCTTAACGTCAAGTACTCCACCTGTGTTGATGACTCTGACTTCATCGCTAGGGAGGAGATCTACTCATAAAAGAAACTAATAATTATCTATCCAACATTTAACTTGATTACAATCTTGGAAAAAACTTATCTACATTTTAGATCTTAACAATCAATTTTTATAATTTGCAGTCTCATCATTAATGTTCTTTAATCATTATTCATTTCATATTGAGAGATATACTATAGTGATATGTCAAAATCAAGATTGACATCACGTTTGACATTTACGCCCGTTCAAGTAAGTAGTTTGAAGTTAAATTACGATATTGTTTTCTATTAATTACATACAACTTCGTATTAGATCTTGGACTTGGCCGGCTATACAATGTTCATTTATGTAATTGATTAAATTGTGTGCCTACAATTTAAACAAAATTGTAATACCCTAACGAAACTAATTACATTTATTTTTTTCTTTTTGAAAAAATAGCTAGAGCATTGATGTTCATTAAGAAGGAGAGTAGAAATGTTGATGCTACAAGTTATATAGCTGCTATTACTTAAATAAAAAGGGTTTTGCTAAGGTACTCCCAAGTAAATGTACATTGTAAATCTAAAGACACATCACCTTCTAGAAAATAATTGATTTAATATATATATATTAAAATTATAAAATAGGGAAAATATCTGTTTTTAAATCTTACTTCTATGCAAACAATGTTGGTTTGGCGTGATTTTAGATGGGGAAGTTATTGTAGTGCTTAACAAAAAAACACAAACGGAAGAGTCTAGACACCAACTGCGTAAGATATTTTACCAGTGAACAATTGATTAACTTCAATAATACTTGTTGGGGGATTGAGTAAAATCCTTTCACCCTCGAAATTTCGGAGATTTTGTGACTCTTGCAAATTCGGTAATATGGGCGGAAAAATGTCAAGCAAAGGTGGTTTGGTATTTTAAGATTTGTAGCTTATGTGAAGCGAAAATTCGCTAACCTTTCACTCTCGGGCGAAAAGATCGCTGAAAGAGTTCAAGTTTGTTCGCCGTTTTAGGACGACGGAAACTTCAGAGATCTTCGCAGTTCGGGAAATTCTACTTCGACGATGATCTCAAGGAGTCGAGGCGGGAATCTGTGCGCCTGAAGATCTTCGCGAATGAGGGGCGAAAGCCGTGAATGTACCGAGCCAAAGATGAGATGTCAAAAGTCCGGGTTCAAGGTAAGAACGAGTGGCCGGCTTGTAAATATATGAAGTTAGATCCGTAAATCACGGGATGTAAAAGACATTCATGTACATGTTCCTTAGATCCGAGGGTAATTTCGGAATGTAAAAGTGTTTTCGTCTCCCTATAAAAGGGGTCCAAAGGCACGTGTAATGGGATTCACAACTTTTCAGGAGAATACACGCTTTCAGAGATTTTTTGTCTCCGAGTTCTTGAATTCTTTCGCGTGTTTATTCTTAAGTTTCCAATTTCCTATGCTTGGGGGTTCCATCCCATTTCTGAACTCCCAACAATACTTCTATCATGTTATTTACAGAAAAGAGTTCGTATTCGTTACTCCGCCTCCAAATTTCAAGTCGTCGGCCGCCGCTACTGTCGCTTTTGGAAGCTGTTGTCGGTAGATCTTCAGTACATTTGTTTTGAGAGAATAATACTATAGATGCAATTTTTTTGACAAATTTATTATAAGAGAAAATAACTCACATGGCAAAATTCACTACTAGGGAATCGACCTTCTGCGTCGGATCTAAACTCCCTTTAGTGCAGGTTCTACAACCGATATTGGTTCGTCGGTACTAAACAGAGGGAACCTTTAGTACCAGGTAGTTTATCCGGTACTAAAGGGTCTATGTACTACAACGATTGAGTGGTTCCGTTTTCTTTTTCTTTTTTCTTTCATATTTTCACATACATATTGATTCAACATCACCACATATATACAATCTCACACATAATGGGATCACAGTCCACAACAAAGAACATTGGCACACATAATCGAATTACCACACATCTTAATCACAAACAACATGAACACATCTAAATCACCTATGTGAATCGTGAAACACACATCTGATGTGATTAATTATACTTAATGGACCTTGAAAGAGATAACTCATAATAGACCTTGAAAGAAGGAAAATATATATATATATAATCATTTTGCAAAATAATACGACCATTTGAAAATGTAGCAGATTTGGCAACCGCCACGGCGGTTGGAGACCGGCCACGACGGTTGGTGGCGGCACTCGACGGTTGGGCTAGCCGCCGTGGACCATTGCGGCTAGGGTCATTTTAATTTTTGGATAAAACATTAATAAATCTAGTAGAAAATTAATAAGGGAAATTCTATACACGATCTCAGACCTAATACCTACCGTACCGCTGTTGTTTTTGTTTTTAAACTTTAGGGAAAAAACTAGGTTGTGATAAAGAAAATCAAAGCGACATATTAAAAAATAGTCATGATCACATATAACAGTGCTCCTGTACAAACAATATGCGACCTAATCTAGCATCGCCTGGTCTTTTTGAGCAGCCTGTCAGGTTGGGCTGCGGCGTGCGTCTGCTCGTGAGGCTACGTTAACGGGTCACGAGGGTGGATCTGCCGACGCCTAGCATCACCAGTCAACTGCGGTGTCGCCATCACCGCTGCCGACCCTGCAACCTCGTGGGACGACCCTAGCAGCCCTCCGCTCGCGCCTGGCAGCTGCGAGCCTCCTGGAGACTGTTGTGCCCCACCGCTCGCGCCTGGCAGCTGCAAGCCTCTTGGAGACGACTGCGGCCCACCGCTCGTGCCTCGCAACTGTGAGGCTCCTGGCTGCGCCCCACCGGTCACTCCTGGCAGCTGCGAGCCTCCTGGCTGCGTCCACACTTCTTCCTGAGTGCACGTGGGTGGCGCACCTCCAAGCTGCGACCCTGCGAGCTCGTCCTGCGACTGCAAACCCTGCAAGAACTTGAAGTTGAGGGCCAACTCATCGAACCCGGACCTGGACGCTTCGGCCTGGTCCCCTAGGGTGGAGTCAGGAGTGTCAACGTTGCAGTCGTAAACTTATATAAACTCATTTTCTAAACAAACTAAAAGTATTTTTGACAATTTCTATAACATATAAACTCATTTTCTAAACAAACTAAAGTATTTTCGATAATTTCTAAATAAATAAAAGTAATTTCTATAATTTCTAGAACTGATAAAGTAATTTTTTATATTTTCTACACATACTAAAGTAATTTCTACAATTTCTAGAACTGATAAACTAATTTTCTATATTTTCTACACATGCTAAAGTAATTTCTATAATTTCTAAAACTGGTAAACTAATTTTCTATATTTTCTACACATGCTAAAGTAATTTCTACAATTTATACAACTGATAAACTAATTTTTTATATTTTCTACCCATGCTAAACTAATTTCTACAGTTTATACAACTGATAAATAATTTTCTAAATTTTCTAATCTATAAAACTAATTTTCTAAATCTAAACTAATTGAATTAACTAATTTCTAATTTTCCTAATGTATAACTAATTTTTTTGAATCTAAACTAATTAGATTAACTAAAAAATAAAGAAGAGAAAACTTACCCCCTTATATAGGTGCGGCTCGCCGTCCCCCGCGGCGGTATGTACCTACCGCCGTGGCCCACGGCGATAGGTTGCCGCGAGGCCCGCTCCGAACAGTCGGCCACCTTACCGCCGTGGCGCACGGCAGTTGGTTGTCAAATCTGCTAAATCGTATAATTTTGCAAAATGATTAAAAAATAAAAAAATCTGAAAGAAGACCCGAAAAATTCGAACTCACGAAACTAAACTAGGCCGAGCCCAAAGGCCTTGTTGGAGTGATGAGAGCCCATCAACAGTAATCAAACTTTTACTCTTATTACCATGGCCCATCCGATCAGAGAAAAAAATTGAATAAAATGTGTTCACATTTGGAAACTTAAATAAAATGCGTTCACGTGACAACATATACATGCATGCCCGCCAAAATGGTGATGTACAGACTACACGTCTACACTACATAGACTCAGAGAGGATATGCAGAACCGGCAGGAAACGTGGAGGAAACATGGCTGCTACCTTCCACTTTGAGTAACGATCACTGCGGCGGCGGGGCCGCCGCGTCCTTGCTCCGCTCGACCACCTCAGCGCGGCAGACGGGGCACCGGCGGCTCGTGCGCAGCCACGAGTCGACGCACTCCGCGTGGAACCCGTGCCCGCACCTCGGCAGCACCCGGCACCGGGCGCCCGCGCGGAACGCCTCCAGACACACCGCGCACTCGCCGCCGCCAGCTTCCTCCTCCTTGAACTCGTTACACGGCAGCTCACTAACCTCCTCTGATGAAAGCCCAGCACCACCACCGCCGCCGCCACCACCTCCTTCCGCGTGCTCAGCCTCCGTGACGCACCGGGATGGGCGCGCGCGGAAGAGCGCCCAGATGACCACGGCGAGGTGGAGGACGACCATCACCACGAGGCCGACGGTGATGAACACGACGCGACGTGTTAGTCCCGCCATAGATTGAGTTGGGATGGGCGAACTTGCTGCGCGTGGGCAATTGGGCATGCAGAGACATACGCTTTGGGACCTGGAAGGCTGCTGAACTGATAATCTGTCATCTGTGGATGACCTTATATGCCATAGAAATGTAATAGAAGACTTCTTTTTTCTGACTTTGAGTGATCCGGTCAAGTTGGTTTTCTGACTCCATATCAAATTCTCTATCAACCGTGATCCACAGATAGACAGTCTTCGATAGTGTGTGCTTGGTTTGCTAGGTAGTAGTTTCCGGGGCATGTCAAATCTTGCACGGTAGTACATCCTTTATCCTTTCTTTGGAGTTTGAAGATTCAAATTACGCTGGGATGGACTTATGAGATGTACGGACCGGTGAGATAAGTGGCATTTATAGATTACTAGGATCATACCCGTGCGTTACTACGGGCTCACATCATGTTCAAGTAAAATAAAACCACTCAATAAAAAACAATATAGTGAATATTCAAGAATCAAAATAAATGACATATATATAGCAAATACATTAGAAAGTGGTAAATTATCAGCTTCCGACCCTTTTCATTTGTAGAGAAACTACTTTTTGTAAGAATGATCAAATGCATTATTAGAAGTCTATTGCCGCAACACTACATATCACATGATGAGATTTAACAAACTCACGACATTATATAAGCACAAAAATTGTCATGCATAAAGAATGTCCTCTTACTGTTGCAAATGAACATCCTCCACAAGCCGCGCCAGCTGAATATGGAGGCTTTGATACATTCCCATGAAGTGAACAACACATGAAGGTCTGGTTGTTGAAACAGCTTACCAACTTTAAGCAGGACTGCATCCACTCTGTTTGGTCAACTTGAAATCCTAGCATCTGAATAGACATAAAAATTTAATGGTAATTAGATCTGGAAGAAGAACAAAAGGTTACATGAGTTTTCTATTACAGTGGTCCAAATAATGTAAAAAACTCAATATAAATTTAAAATGTTGCACAACTATGTCCACAAATTATAATTGTCATTCAATTAATTAGATTGACATGTCTTACTGATAATTGAATAACCTTATGATTCACATATATTTATAAAAAAGAGACTACATCTTCACACTAAATGGAGTTCTAGTGTGCTATGTTCCTAAAAAGAAACTTCAGCTTCATTTGTTCATAAACTGATTGCTCATTTGTTTAGAAGCTTGCATCACATTTCTTTTATTCATATTATCCTACAACTTGATGCAGAAAGTTCAAAAATCCAAAAGCACAAAGATATAATGGATTTAGAGGGTTGTAAGACTCTTAGGTTGTAACTAATTCAGTAACATAACAATAGTTATTCTAGTACATAAGATGGCAGGCAACATGAGCTACAAATGAATGAAACGAAAGACAAAGCACTAATTTGGACCACCACTCAGATATGTCGAGACAAGGCATTGATTTTTTCTGCTGAAAGTTTTCTACCCGTGCAAAGTTTCTGAAGGTAGTCCAATCTTTCAAAGGACCTTGAACCCCAAGAAAAGGAGCAAACACTTATACCTTGCAACAAAATCAGGCCACATAAACATTCTTAGTAAGAGTATTATATCGGCTAACAAATATGTCATTGTAAGATTTATTTCAAGAACTACACATCTGAGCATATATTATGGCACATTACATCTCTGATCAATAAGACATTCCTGATCAGATACAACATACCAGGTGGTCGCCTCTCCATTAGCACTTATTTTAGTCCCTTACCTGATCATCAAAGAACCGGGTTTTCCCAAGAAAGAAGCTAACCATAGTATTACTCATTTCAGCAACTCTGTTCAGGTAAGACTGCACTGGCCCAATCCAACTTCTTATGCCCAATTTAGATGATTGTTGGCCACATTGTAGGATCAAACCAACTAATCAAAGGCAGGGTTTACCTTCACCAAAGAAATAACTTCTTAAATCAGATTATCTGACCCAAGCATAGTGGAGCAACAAAGAATACCAATGTGAAATGTGAATATCAAAGAATCTCGCCATAAAAATTCAGAAATATGGAATGAAGCACCAAAATCACATCAGACTCATATATGAAGCCATCAAACGATGTGCATATAAAGAAGGGAAGAAGGACATGCCGTTAGAATGAGAGCATGCTAGTAGAATTCAAAATATTTAAGCCAAAACTTGAAGTTTATTCTGAACATTGTAGTAGTACATGGACTACTTAATGAAGTAAATTGTCCCAGAAATTAGGGAAGATGCACCATGCCTTAGTGTTGAAAAAGAAAGAAGAAAATATAATGACCTTGTTTGAGTTTTAAAAAGAACTTCATGATGGTATGTACCATTAGCTTTGATAAGTTAAGAACATATAATGTAACAACTCCCGTTGCAAGAATTACGAACGTGAATATACACTGTTCAAAATTAATAATGATGGTATGTACCATTAGCTTTGACCAGGAATTCATTGTTGATTTAGACCACCAGTTGCTTTGATTATGAGACAGCCATTCAAGAGCAGCAACTCCAGTTCTCCAAACAACATAGTGTAGTCAACAAACAGAAGTCCTCCTTAAAGCAACACATATCCATCCAGGCACATACTCAATTCAATTGTGAATGCAACTGTGTATATGGAGAGAATAGACCGTGTCATAAAAAAAATAAAAGTTCATGTTGTAGCATCATAATTCACTTTTAATAGGGCCATAAAATTTCACCACCACTACAGATAAATAGAAGCAATCAACCAAGTTTTTTCTAAAATGATAATTTATATGCTCAATGCACTTCAACTACTCTAATGAGAACTGCGCAAATGAATGGTAGAAGTAGGACCTAACAGATTTACACATGCTTGGTCTATGTAGATTGTAATTAAATACTAAATAACCAGTTAATTACCAGGTTTAACAGACTGTAATGAGTTATGTGTGTCTGACTGCTGCTCAAGTGTTGCTCTTGTAGGTCCCTCTCCAGCCTGTGAACATGCAATCAGGATGGTGCTATAGCATCACCGAAGCTCCAGCCCCTGCTATCATCATGTAATACCCTGAAATCGAAGAAACACCCCCAGACATACCAAAAAACGACCACCAAAGCAAAGATGTGAAAGATCCATCAAGAACCCAAGAACATCAGGAGCAGTAGGGGTAACAAACCATCTGAAGAAGACGACCCAGTTGTAGGCGGAGAGGTAGAGACGTCGTGTTGGGATATATGAGGGCGGGCGGAGGACAGTGCGAATGACGGCATGGTGCTGGTGCCAATGGTGGCAACAACGACCTGCTACAACAGTCACCGTGGTTATTCTGGCAGCCCCCACGGCGGCGGCGGGATCGATCCTGGACGGCGCCGGCGAGATCGATCCTGGACGGCGGAGATAGACAACAGGAGTCACAGCGCGAGATCGATTTTGAGGCGGCGACGATGTGGCTCGACGGGTACGGAGGGGTGGATCGATCCTGGACGGCGCCGGCGAGATCGATCCTGAACGGCGTCGGGCAGCGGGCGGCGGGTAGATGAAGAATCGACGGAGGTGGAGCCGGGAAGGGTGTTGTGGCGGATGGCGCCGGAGGCAACCGAGGGAGAGACGGTGGCGACGTGAGGAGAGTAAGGTGGAGGCAGCGTCGCGGGGCGCGGTAGTGGCTAGGCACGCCGTGCGGAAATCCAGAGGGGGCGGCTAGGTTTCGGGCGGCGGCGGCGTGAGGAGAGGGAGGCGGCGTCGCGGGGCGTCGTGGTGGCAAGGCGCGCTGTGCAGAAATCCAGAGAGGGGGCGGCTAGGTCTCGGGCGGGAGGCGGAGCGTGACGGAGGCCGGCGGGGCACGAGCGGAGGTGGAGGCGGAGCGCTAGGAGTTGATGGTGGGGGATGAGTCGACCGATCGAACGACAGGTATCGTTGCGAGGGCGGGCAGACGAAAGCACTGGAGGGCGGGCAGGGCCACGGGCGGGTGAAGAAGCCACGGGAGCGAATGGTTTTACGTACCAGGTTTTTTCTCCACTTCATTCTTTTTAAGAGTAGAGATTTAGTCTGATGATCCGGCAAGCGCAAGGGACCAATCGGAATTCGGAAGTGGCAGCAGGTTGGTTAATCTACCACAGGATGATAAACCGGCCAGATGCATCCCTTTCCGTAGCGGTTGCGATGGTGGGTGTGTGAAGGAGCGAAATATATGAAAATTCTTGTGTTCAAACTTCAAAGTTCAGATTTCGAGTTGTTCGCTTGATTCATTGGTCCACCGAATTTCGCAAAATTTCAGAGAAAAACAACATTACAAGGGTAGCCGGGCAACAATTACCACGTCTTCTATCCATGAGCATACAAGCATGATTGGTTTAAACTGCAATGTTGTGGCTGAACTCTAGTTGAGTTCAAAGTTGAATCCTAGGTTAAATCAATTATAAAAAATTCGTCGTGGAATACAGTGACATTAGTATAAATTTAGGGAATATCTCACCATATTACACAGTACAACGCAGATGCTCACAACACGCACGCACACTCACCCCTATGAATACATGTACGCAAACCCTACCCCTATGAGCACCTCCGAAGGACTGAGCACCAGCAGATCTGGAGATTTCTCGAAGTCACCAATGGCGCCTCGTCGTCGACGGGAACGTCGCTTACCACTTAACGCATAACGTCTAAGAGTGATTGTTGAGTTTAGAGTCGCGGCCTACCTGGCCCGATTAAACTTGGTTCGGGCCGCCGAGGTGCATGGGGCCTCCTATGTACCTACCGGAAGGTGGATAAACATGTGAACTATAAAGCTCATGAAGGTCCAAAACAGCCCACTTAACATATTTAAGTCCCCAAATAACCACATGCTTTGACTTTTTATTTTTTATTAATAATTTTTGAACTGTTGTAAATATGTTTTTTCATCAACATTTTTCGGAAATGTTGCGAACATTTTTTTGTCGACATTTTTTGAAGTTTTGTCAACATTTTTCATCAACATTTTTAAGAGTGTAGCCACATTTTTTCGTCAACATTTTTCAGAAGTGTTGCCAACATTTTTGAGAAGGTTGCCAACATTTTTTCTCATCAATATTTTTCGGGAGTGTTACCAACATTTTTTCATCAAAATTTTCTGTAAGTGTTGCCAATATTTTTAGGAGTGTTGCCTACATTTTTTCATTAACATTTTTCGGAAGTGTTACCAATATTTTTTCTCTTTAACATTTTTTGGAAGTGTTGTCAACCTTTTTTCTCGTCAACATTTTTCAAAAGTGTTGCCAACATTTTTTCGTCAACATTCCAGAAGTGTTGACAACATTTTTTGTCAACAATTTTCAGAAGTGATGCCGGTATTTTTTCTTGTCAGCATTTTTCGGAAGTGTTGACAACATTTTTCGAATGTGTTGATGTCATCAACTATTTTTCATCAACATTTTTACAAAATGTTGAAACATTTTTTTAACTGTTGGACGGCCTTTTTTAGTTTCGACATTTTTTAGAAATCCCCGGCTCGGCTGGTGAGGACCACGGCCGACGCGCGCGAGCCGCGGGGAAGCCGGCGAACCCCACGTCCAGCCGCGGCACTCTTGTCGGCGAGCCCCGCGGGGGCGTCCGCGCGCGGGGGCCGTGGCGGCGTCCCGGCTCGCCGCGGCACCCGGCGGAGCGCGCGGCGGCGCAGAGAGGCGGGGCCGGCCGGCACCGGGGCGGAGGACGAGGCGGGGCTGGGGAGGAGGCGGCCATGGCGGGGCGCGTGCGGGAGAAGGGCAGTGACAGATTCATGGGAGGAAGAGAATGGATGCTAGGGTTTGGTGTTGGTGGGCTAGGTGGGTTGTTATGGGCTTCTAATGGGTTATAGTTCGCTGAGAAAAAATCTTCCGGAAGGTATATAGGATTTGCGGAGGTGCATCAACTTCATGTGAGGCTGAAAGGTTACGCTTACCGTGATGATATCCTAACAGCAAATAACTTAGCCAAAAGGAGGTTTGCTGCAACGAATGGGCTTGCATTCCAATTGTAGGACGGTCCAGTGGGACGCTACCCACCAGGGTTTAAATCCTGATGCTCGCACCTTTTTCTGGATTTATTTCGCGATTTTCTGACGTTATGCGTTAAGTGGTAAGCGACGTTCCCATTGACGACGAGGCGTCAATGGTGACTTCGGAATCTCTAGATCTGTCGGTGCTCAGTCCTTCGGAGGTGTTCATAGGGTGGGTCTCAAAAAAGGTTGGTCGCATGATCCCCAATGCAAAACTATGCAACTCAGGCTTGGAAACACCGATTCATCTATGCCTAGAGTGCAATTTCACCTGTGAGGTCTGGACGAAGTTGATGTCCTGGATGGGGCGCCATGACCCCCCAACAACACCACCTCGCTCCCTCCATGGATGGTGGAAAAGATTGTGAATTGACTGATAGAGGTAACAAACGCTCATTTGACGACTTAGTCCTATATTTATGGTGACACCCTAAAATTCCATCACTAAAATTTACTTAGCAACTTAAATTGTCTTAGGGATTTTAGGGAGATTAAATTGCTATTTAAAATTGAGCTCTAAAAATATTAAAGATAATTTAATAAACTTAGAGACAACAAGTGTATGTGCATCATCATTTGGCTTGCATGGTTTTTGGTTGCTTGTGTGGTCTCTAAGAAGTCTATAAAGTTCTTGAGGAAAGTTTGCAAAAGTTTGATTTGAATTTGAGTTGAAAAAGGATTTGAAAATGAAGTTTGAAAAAAAAAGAAAAAAAAACAAAGCCAACACCGGCCACCCTTTCGGCCCCGGGCGGCCCGGCGGCCCCCACTATCCCACTCCCCGCGCCGGCCCGCGTGCTCTCTCTCTCTTTTCTTTTTCCTGCTCTCACTGACAGCCGAGCCCCACTCGTCAGCCTCTCCCTCTCCCCCCCTTTCCTTTCCTTCTTCTCCCCCGCCCCGCCGGCCGCCACCGCGGCCGCGGATTCCGCCGCGCCCCGCCTCTTCCCCTTCCTTTCTTTCCTCCCCGGGCCCGCCAATTAAGTCAAGTAACCGCACTCGATCAATTGGGGGCCGTTTCCCCCCTTTCCTTGCACCGAGTCGTGATGGCCGCGGCCATCAATGGCGGGCGCCGCCGCCCGGATCCTTCTCGCCTCCCGTCACCTCCCTTCCTCCGGCCCTATATTAGCTCGCGCACGCACCCCCCGTGCCCCCTTTCGCCTCGCGCGCGCACACACGCACACGCCGAGCATTAATTTCACGGCGCCGCCTCTCGCTCCTTCCCCGCCGCCGTGCAAGCGCCGCCGTCGGTGAAGTGCATCGCCGCCTTGCTCTTTTCTTACCCGTGCACGATCTTGGCCCTCACGTGACGCTTGTTGACCGAGGGAAAGCGCGCCACGGAGACGAGCCGCGCCCGGAGCCGGGTCCCCGAGCTCACCGGAGCGCCGCCCGAGCCGCCGCCGTCGCCAAGCCTCCCCGTTGCCGCCTCCTCTCCACCCGTTGGCCCGTCGGCAACCTTTGTGCGTGGTGAGCAAAACTCCCCGCCCGTTCCCCTCCTTTTCGCGCTCGGTAACGTTCCCGCGGGCTCGCCGGAGCGCCCGCGCCGCCCCCTCACGGTGCGGCCGCGGTGAGGTCCAATCGCGCCCATAGAACCCACGAGCATGTGCGCAAGCTCCCCCCGCATCATTTTGCGCCAACCCGTAGTCGAGTAGTGGCCGGGAGCGCCGTAGAGGGCTCACGCCGGCGAGCTCCCCGCCGCGCGCGCCGCCCTCCGGCGTCGTCGCCGCCGCGCGCCCGCTTGCACGCGTCCAGGGCCGTTTGATCACGCGCGGACGGCAGGGATCGCGTACCCCTTCGATTTTAAGTGGCTGGTCCACGGTGGACCCATGGACCGCGCCCACGGCCGGGTCCACGGTGCGCGCGCGCGTCAACCGCCGTTGGATCTGAGATCCACGGTGCGGAGTTGGCGGTTTTGATTAAGAGCCCCTGAGTTTTCAAATATTAGCAAGCCGGTCCTTCCACCTTTAAGAATATTCACGGTTAGGTCCTGATTTTTGCAATCTAACCCCTGTCTACCCTGTTTAATTTTTTAGGCCCTTTTTCACTCCTTTTTGCACCTAGACCCTCTGATTTAATTTATAAAAATGTTTAGCCCCTGATTTTATTCATAAACAGCCCTGTAAACTTAGTTTTCTTGCAAATAGGCCCCTGTAAACTGTTTTAATCATATCTTTCTCGTTTTAACTCCGTTTTTAGCGTTCTATATACCGAAATGATCGTCTCGACGAGTAGAATCTTTTAAACAGTAAATTTACCAGTTTTATTACTGTTTGGTGTACTGTTTTGTTTATTGATTGTTATCCATGTTTGACTCGTAGATATCGTGCCTGTTTCGTCTGAGCTCCATGTCGGAGGTGATCAGGAAGAACCTGTCTTCGAGGAGGATTTCACCCAGCTTGTAGAGGAAGGCAAGTGGCTTCCCCCTCTGCATAATCTTTTTGAACCTATGACACTGCATGCTAAACAATGTTTGCTATTCCTGTTGTTATGCATAAATCTGATGGGCAAACACCTAGCTAGGGACTTGACTAGATGCTTTACCATTTTACCTTGATCAACCCTGTTTAAACAAATGCTTGGGGTAGATAAATGCTTAGTTTGCTCAACATAAGTATGGTTATGCTTTGTTTATGTTATACATCTCAGTTTTGCTTATAAACGTGTTTGTGCTTAAACCAAGATAACTTGATTCATAATCGGAACATGGAGAACCACCCAAGATAACAGTACAACCACAGTCCACATGGCTCTGGCTTAGCCAATTAATTAGGAGAGTGGGGTAGCTGATAGCTCTTTTCCGAGAGGGGCACGGGGGGCGGAGTTGAAGGGGTATAGCCCGGTCCTTTTGGGGTAGCGACCTTGGCTAAGGTGTTGACCACTAGGGAAGGTTATGGCCCGCTCCGCCGCCGTAACCGTTGCGGGCTGTTGGTTTCTCTTCTTTCCTTTGTAAAGGCTTCGTAGTGGACCCCTAGCCACTCACCTTGGAAGTGTTTAAGGGTCTAGCTAACCGGGCAAGATGGGGAACACGAACCGTGGGTAAAGTGTACAACCTCTGCGAGTGTAAAACCGATCGATCGGCCGTGCTCACGGTCACGAGTGGCTTGGACCCTCACATGATTAATAAACTTGAAGATTAATGCAAATCATGGGTTGGAGGTTTGGTTTGAGGTTTCTTTTAAGGTTAAGTGGGTTGGTATACACTTACATCTAGTAACTAGGTGCTTGCTAATAAAAACTTGACCAACTTATAAAATGCTTACCGCTGTGAACCATAGCCTATCCTTGATAGCCTTGCATTGTTTCCCCCACTTGCTGAGCTCCAACCATAAGTGTGCTCACCCTTTCTTACCGCTGTTCAGAGGAGAACGTCGGAGGCGAGGACGAGTACTGGAGTGACTTCGAGGAGTTCTAGGCATGCGGATCCCCCCGATCATCATGCTCGTGGATGTCAGCGATGGAGTTGCTCGTCGTCGTTTAGTTATCGTTTTGTTCGGACCTTCGAGTCCACCCCTATGGATGTAATAAAGGATATCATACTGGTTTAAACTCTTGTACGTTTTATTACAGCAATGGTATTACTCTCGTTTTGTCTATCATGTGTGTGTAAATGATCCTGGCGCACATATGAGATGCATTCGGTTTTCCTTGTAAAATCGGGTGTGACATTTATGGTGGAATATCTGGAAGGAACGGAACATACGGGTGTTTTGAATGCCTCAAAAGGGATTGATGAAGTTGGTACACTGATCAGAACTGATGTGGAGTTGTTCCAATCGCGACATCAACAAGACATCCCCGAGTCACCCCGGCACAACAGCTGACATAGTGGTTTTGTTTTTTAGTCGGGTCCCCAACCTCTTTTCGTTTCCCGCCGGCGCTTGTAGTCGTTCGTGCCGGGTTTTCTAAATTATTGGTGTTGTGTGTTTTTCTCCTTTAGGGGGTTCCTGTACATGTTTTCTTCTTTGTTTGCTCCTTCTAATAAAATTTACGGCAACTCTCTCGTCGTTCCTTTAAAAAAATATTGTGCACATTACTCTTCTAGATGCACGTGTATTTGATCGATGGAAGAAAATACTTTGTCTACATGTAAATTATCCTAATTTAACTATAGTAGATGGTGTTTACATTGACCACATAAATTGGCTCACTGTATTCCCGTCACACCGTGGTCAACAGTCAGCCACACTCAGCCTAGCTTCAATCCAAAATGTTCGAAAATTCTTGTTGCAATCACATTAAATTCGAAAACTTGGTTTACCTATGAAATGGAACTTACAAAATGTGTCTCGCATAGAAATCAGATGGATTTCAAGACGAGACGTGTTCACAGCTAACACAAATTACAGCTGTACGACATGCATCCAAAAGCAGAAAGCCAGGCAAAGCCAACACCAAACAAACAATCAAAGAGATGCGGCGCTCTTGCCATGTCCGTGACATGAAAAAGAAGCTGCTATCTTTCCCTAACGATCTCCACGGCTGCAGTAGTTTCAACCACGCCGGCGTTCTTGGACTGACCGGCCACCACAACCTCGGCGCGGCAGATGGGGCACCGGCGGCTCTTGCGCAGCCACGAGTCCACGCACACCGCGTGGAACCCGTGCTCGCAGCCCGGCAGCACCTTGCACCGATCGCCCGCGCAGAACGCCTCCAGGCACACCGCGCACTCGCCGCCGGGGCCCTCCTTGCACTCGTGGCACGGCAGCTTGCGGATCTCCTCGGCCGAAAGGCCGCCGCGTTCCTCCGCGCGCTCCCGGGCGGCGACGCGGGCCGAGGTTTGTGCTCGGCAGCACCGGCTCAGCGCCCACAGAAGCGCGACGAAGTGGACGACGAGCAGCATCGCGAGGCCGATGTCGAGGAAGACGGAGTGCGTTCCCGCCATGCAACTGAGCGCGAGCACCTGGCAGCTTTGCGACCTGGAACGGTGGTCGGTGGAAGTGGAACCTGACGGCCTGCGCGCGCCCAGGAGACCAGGTATATGGACAGCACAGACAAGAGAAAAGGACTTGTTGCTTCTGTCTTCTGACTGTTCCGAGTTCTGACTTTGGGATTTGGATACACTAGAGAAGAATGTGCATATCCGGTAGTTAAAGTAGTTGCATTGTTCGTCCGATCGATGACGTTACGAATATTAGAGCCTCCAAGAGTTTGCCAAATTTTACTTGGCAAATATTGTATTTCGCCAACTTCTAAAAGTGTATGCTAAGTAAAAAAAGAGTTCATCTCCAACAAATTGGCATAATTCGCTTGTCAAATCCAGATCTAACTTACATTAGGAATCCTGAAAGAAATAAAATTATGTTTATGCCCTTCCACCACTTGGAAACTTACATCAGGAATCTTTCTTCATTTTTTTATTTCTTTTTTCACCCTCCCACCTAGAGGGAAACGTGGATGGCAACCACAATCCACGCACATATATGCGCGTAGGGAGGTGAGTTTTGTCAAGTTTCTATTTTTGCCAAGTTGGTTTGTCAAACTGTTGAAAGTCAATTTTTCTCGTTTTGCCAAAATTATATGGATGTCAAGTTGATTTGTCAAACTGTTGTAGTTGCTCTTATAAATTCAAATCTGCTACTAATCATTCAGGTTTTCACTGCGCTTGTGAGATTGAAGTCTTCGTGAGAGCGAGTTTTTCTTTTTTTAAAATACGGGGATATGCTTTGGTAGGTGCCGTACGAGGACATACGAGGAGTACAAGTATTCTTTTAGGTAATGTCCCTTTGATCCTTTTAAATGCAATGATTGCCAAAATAATTCCTGACGCAGCCGTACAGATTGCATTTTGTACGGATGGAATCTGCCACCTTTATTTACTACAGTACTAGATTCTTTAAGCCGAAGAGTTCTGTAGACGCGCACGAGATTGGTCCGAATAGAAGACTTGTTGATCGATTTAACAATGCAATGACGAGCTGATAAACAAAAGTTCAGGCCTGCAGCGGCCTCCGATCTCAGACACTGCACGCAGTAGAAAGAGTGCAAGTCTACTAATCCTCCGGGCTGAGGCCTTTGCGCTTCTCCACAAAAAAAATAAGGGAACGATATAGGTTGTCTGTGTGATTTGAACTAACTCCTCACACGATTTTTTTCTTCCTCAAACTCACCTTCTTCCCCAACTCCGGCGAGCTTTCCGGCGAGTTTAGGGTTCGGGTTAGGGTTAGGGGTTAGGGGTTGCTAGGGGGGCTGCCGTCCCCGCCGGACCTAGAGGGAGGGTCGGCGGCGGCAGGCCGTCCTGGCGGAGGTGGCGGTGGGCGGGGGCGGCGAGGCCGGACGGCGGGGGCGCCGCCGGCCGGGCGGTGGAGGCCGGCGGTTGGGCCGGGGTCGGGCGGGGGCGCACGGCGAAGCCGGAGACGACGGGGTCGGGCGGTGGTGGGAGGGGGCGGCGGCGGTGGCCGTAGGCGGGGCCGGCGCGGCGGGGCGGCGGCGGTGGAAGCGGGCGCGGGAGGCAGGGGAGGTCGGGAGGAAGAAGAAGAGGTCGGGAGGAGGAAGAAGGTAAAAAACCTGAGGGAAGGAGAAGAAAAATAGTTACCTGGAGATGTAAATAATTGCAAAAATTCGTGTGAGGAGAGGCTCAGAATTGAGTAGGTGAGCTATAGACAATCCCAAAAATAGGTTCATCACGAATAAAGATATTTGTACCTTAATTATTCCCACTAGTAAAAAAAAGTAAGTACTCCATCAAACTTATAAGGTGCGCTACTTCATTATAAGCAACGCAAAGACTATTCCCAGCGTGCCACTAGTACAAGTAGATTATATCCACCGTGTTTTCTCAGACCAATGCAATATATTGCATTAATATCTAATAATTCAAAAATATAACTGCTTTGTATAAGACATTTATGGTACACATACAATACTAGTCTATACTATTTTTCGAAAAGTATAAAAAATATCGACGACCAAAATTAATTATATACTTTTCAAATCTTCAGTGAATAGTATACATAGGTAGTATGTGTATAGGCTACAGAAGAAACTAGGTGATACCCCGCGCGTTGCTGCGGAAATTTTTAAACAAAATTATAAAGTGAAAATTTGGAAGTATAAATTGATTGCTATGCAACATCCTACGAAAGCAAGAATGAAATGAAATGGGAGTACAGAACTACTTAACTACATTTTCATTTCACCTTGAACAACGAATGAGGCTGGAGCAGGACGTGGTGGAGTCGCAACGCTTCTAGGATCAAGCTGCAGTCGATGGCTGCGGGGACACACGTTGGCGCCACGGCGACCGAGATGGCAGACCCCATGGTCTTGTCGCCCTGGGAGATGAGGCTGCGGCGCTGACGGGTGACGGCGTACTTGCAGCCGGCGACGGGCTTGATCAGATGACCGTCTTGCCTACGCTTGGAGCACCCATGAGAATGGTGCTGCTCTTTCACTCCGAGGCTGCGGCACTGACGGGTGACGGCGTACTTGCAGCCGTGAAAATTTGGAATTATAAATTGATTGCTATGCAACATCCTACGAAAGCAAGAATGAAATGAAATGGGAGTACAGAACTACATAACTGCATTTTCATTTCACCTTGAACAACGAATGAGGCTGGAGCAGGACGTGGTGGAGTCGCAACGCTTCTAGGATCAAGCTGCAGTCGATGGCTGCGGGGACACACGTTGGCGCCACGGCGACCGAGATGGCAGTCCCCATTGTCTTGTCGCCCTGGGAGATGAGGTTGCGGCACTGACGAGTGACGGCGTACTTGCAGCCGGCGATGGGCTTGATCAGGGCCGTCTTGCCTACGCTTGGAGCACCCATGAGAATGGTGCTGCTCTTTCACTCCGAGGCTGCGGCACTGACGGGTGACGACGTACTTGCAGCCTGCGACGGACTCGATCAGACGGACGACGTCTTGCCTACGCTTGGAGCGCCCATGAGAATGGCGCTGCTCTTTCACTCAGACTGCACGGCGTTAAAAGCATCTCGAGCGGCCATCTCTTCATGTGCACATGCAAGTCATTAGTGGAGCCTCTTGCCTGTTGAGCTACCGTCTCTTTGACATGCCCAATCGATTCAATTGAGCCTTTTCAGCTACTATCCTGAGTAAAGAGCTACGGGTGCGCCCTAGGGGAGGGGGTGAGTGGGGATGGTGGAGGATGACGTGGCTAGCCTTAGAGTGCAGAGAAATCAGGTTGAGACTTGCAGTGGGTCTCACTCATATAGGTTTATAGATAAAGGATAGATCATTCCTCACATAATACGCCACAAGTTCGTCGTACTCAAACAAGGACACATGTCATATCCAAACTATAAGACCAGAGACATGTTGTGATGAAGGAATTTGGTCTAAAGAAATGTATTGATTTTGATGAAATCCTTTCTCTAAGGTGAAGTTGACATCAATTAGACTTACCCTAAGCTAGATTGTGAGATTAAGCAATTGGATGGTGAAGACAACCTTCATTTTCGGTTATTTTGATCAGATAAAGAGAATAGATAGCGGATTGGGAGTTTACTTCTCCTCAAATACTCCCTTACAAATTGAAAGTCGATTTATCTTTTTTAGGTTTATAGATATTATTATATATACATCTAGTAGTGTGTGTCTAGGTACATAATAATAAAAATAAACTTAAAAAGTCAAAACGATTTGTAATTTGGAATTGATGGGGTAGCAAGAAGACTATAAATAATACACCCGCAAAAAAACAGAGAAGACTTAAATACATCTCATTTAAAAAAAAAGACTATAGATAGTCCGTATATGTACAAGCTGAAAAGGAATCTTTATCTGCCTAATTAAGCCAACAACATATGCTAATAATCAGTTCTACAAACAAGATGGTTTAAGACGCGCTTACGGCTCGTATTCATTACAGCTATATACAGCATGTATGCAAAAGCAACGCAAAATTAAGGCAACAACACCAAACACATCAAGCATTTACGGCGTTTCTTGGCATGATACCCGTGACGTGTGGGGAAAGCAGCCTAACTTTGGGTAACGATCTCCACGGCGGCAGCGGTCTCCTCCACCTCGCCGGCGTTCTTGGCATACCCGGCGACCACCTCGGCGCGGCAGATGGGGCACCGGCGGCTCTTGCGCAGCCACGAGTCCACGCACTCCGCGTGAAACCCGTGCTCGCAGCCCGGCAGCACCCTGCGCCGGTCGCCGGCGCGGAACGCCTCCAGGCATACGGCGCACTCACCGCCGCCGCCGCCTTCCTTGCACTCGTGGCACGGCAGCTCGCCGACCTGCTCGGCCGAAAGGCCGCCGCCTCCTCCTTCCTCCTCCGCGCGCTCACCGACGCGGGACGAGGGGTGTGACCGGCAGCACCAGTTGAGCGCCCACAAGAGCACGAGGACGTGGACGACGAACACCATCACCAGGCCGGTGACGAGGATGACGACGGAGTGGGCTCCCGCCATGCAACCCGAAGCAAGGCGAACAACTGGCCTGCCAGACGCGCGACCTGGAAGCTGGAACCGGACAAACTGTGTGTGTCCAGGGTGTAGGATAGGAGTTGGGAAGCGGGAGTTGGGACAGAGACAAAAGAGAAGACTTGCTGCTTTCTGACTTTTGAGTGATCATGTGGTGGCACTGGTCAAGCTACTAAGCTAGAGAAGTTGCAGCCGGCAGTTTATACTTTAGAATTCGTACATGTTGCTACGACTACGAGTATTATAAATTTACGTTAACAAATATTTCGCACTAATTTACAAAAAAAAATGTTTGCATGATCATCCTTACAGTCAAGGAATACAATCACTGCATCATTCAGCTTTTTCACTCACTTGTGATGCACGGGAGCCTGTAATAATCTTGTCAATGATGTTGCCAGATGTACCTATATTCGTTGAATATTCCCATTGCTGAGATGGCAATGCTAAGCTATGTACGGACATATACATGCTGCCAAACCGTACCGGCGCCGCCACGCCAGTGATGTACGGAGAATTCTGCGGAAGCAATAAGTTTTGATGATCGATTCCTTTTATCTTTCAATATTTTGGAGGAATTTGACTTGATCGACTTTCTTTTTTTTCTTTTGAAAAGAATTGACTTGGTCGAACTTTAAAGTGCGGTGAGGAGATAATAATTATGTGGTCTGGTCGGCAGCCACGGGTAACAACAGCTCGACGAGTTCAGCCCTGCAGCGGCGGCCGCGGGAAGGGGGGAGCTTTGGAATATGCTAATGCTCCGCCGTGGCATCACGTCCGGTGCGGATGGATTCAGCTGAACTCAAGTCAAACTGCCGTTCAGTCCGTCTCGGTGCGCAAGCAAGCTGAACTGATTTCTGAGTGGCCATCGAACAAATCAACGCAGACGACACGGATGAAATGTCACCGTATTTGCCCAGGTTGTCGACGCAATCGATTTCTCAACCCGTAAATCACTATCGAATATGAATCAAATCAGCTCGTAATTTACAAAAGGATGAACTGAATAATATACACGAGTAGCAAGTAAACAAATAATCCACAAATGAAAACGAACTAATTAACTGAATGTTCATACATCTACGATCATGAACGAGTCAAACGGCAAAGTCGAAGCCGACCGAGCTCACTAGCAGTTACCGATCTGCGCCTCCTTGTCTTTCAGCCACGACCTCCGAGGAGGCCGCGGCCTCGCCGGCCACCGTGCCGGCCGCCTTGCCGCGTCCGACAGCGACGACCACGGCGCGGCAGACGGGGCAGACGCGGCTCTGGCGCAGCCAGGGGTCCACGCACTGCGCGTGGAAGCCGTGCTCGCACCCCGGGAGCGCCCGGCACCGGTCCCCGGCCCGGAACGCCTCCAGGCACACCGCGCACTCGCCGCCGCCCTCGCCGGCCTTGCTCTCGTGGTCGTGGCACGGCAGCCCGTCGAGATCCTCGGCCGAGAGCCCCTCCGCCGCCGCCGCGCGCTCCTCGTCCGCTGCCGCGCGGAACGCGACGCCCCGCCGGAGCGCCCAGAAGACGATGAGGATGTGCATCACGAGCATGGCCACGACGCCGGCGACGAGGAGGACCACGGTCAGCGTCACTCCCGCCATCAAGGACGACGCGACGAGCGCGACGTGGCGCGAAACCTACGACGACGACGACAAACGAGAGGGCCAGAGGAGATTTACCAGCGCCATAGAAGTGGACAGATCACAGATGAATCCGCAAGTGGCTGTACAAGAACGAACCTCCTCGCAGCAGGGTCGCTGGATGTTCTTATTCCTGTCCAAGTCAATTGCACCTATTCATCTTCCATTTCCATGCCTATCTCGTTATCGGCTTCCTTGACAAACTTGCCGCACAGTACATGTTCCTAAAAGTGACATCATCGATCGTCCTGCGGGATAGCACTGTTGAATTATTTAAGCTCTTGCTTTGGATCAAATTAACAAATGTCGAAGATGGTGATCGCTCACTCAACGGGTGCTGCGACTGTTGAGTGATCAGTACATGGCACTAGAAGGCCCATCTCTCGGTAGGTGAAAACGACGCAGGGGTTGGAAGATTAGCAGGGTGACTCGAACCGCGGCGCGCCCAAGTGAGGTGGGCAGGGGAAACCGGGAAAGCGACGCCACGGCTGGGCAGAGAGGCAGTTTGGCGCCACCTCTGTGAATTTTGGTTGCACTGAATGTTTGAGATCAGCCCATCTCTGCGAGTCTTTTGCGATGACAGAGTGCAGTTACAGCTGAACCTGTGCGCTGACCCCCCCCCCCCCCCCCCCCCCCCCATTCCCTGACAGTGTTCCTTCCGGTGGATAATTTTGCAACAGGATCTGCGACCGTTAGCGATGGAACTTAGGCCCCGTTTGGTTCTCATAAGTACGGTGACATAAAGTGTAAAATAAGTCACATGAACAAAACAATCTTGACTTAAAGTGCTCCAACTTATAAGTTGCATAAGTAGCTTCACCCCTACTTAAAGTGACTTATTTCCACTTTTTTCTCTACCACCCTGGTGTGAGCCCACCGACTTATAAATCACCGCAACCAAACAACCGACTTAAGGTGGTGTGACTTATAAGTCGGGCGACTTATAAGTCACCCTACTTATGGGAACCAAACAGGGCCTTAACTTGATCGAAGCTGCAGACAATCAGATGCAGATGACATGCGCGAACGAACTTCACTTCTGAATCCTGAACTCTTCCCCGGATAAATGTAAGCCTCGCCACTGGGAAGGGTATGGACAAATCCACTCTTTCATACCCAAATCCAAATAATTATTATCCACTTCTTACCCTCCCCATTCCCACCCATACCCAATGGATAACTAATTTTGTACTAGATTCTATACATACCCAATTGATTATTTGCACCCTCCCCACACCCTACCCCTCCCCATTTATTCAATGGATAATTATTTTCTACCCATACCCTCCCCATTCGGGTGAGTGTGGATTTGAATATGACATGGATAAAAACAACAGGCATAGATAAATGCCTCGCCACTGAGGTGGGCAAAGCGATCAACTGGGGATCAGCAATTGGGGATGATCAAAAGCATAGCCGCGTAGGAACGGACAAACCACTGCATCCATTCCTATCATCCTATGCGTGCATCAGCGTCAGAATCCCTTGGTGCCCTGCTACCAGAATTTGTCCGGTTCAAACCCGGAAAGGAACCGGCGGCGGCCTGCGAGTTGCATTGGACGACGAATGGAACCTTATACGAGGTGGGTCTAGCTGTCAGAAGGCCACAGCGGTTTCAAAACGGGGCGAAAGCGAAACCAGTCGACATCATCGAGGCCACGAGGATTTTATAGTGGGCGGTGACGCGGACAATCCCCCAAAAACCTCCGCCCCGCGGACCCATGGCGTCGTCGTCCTCCTCGCCGCCGCCGCCGCCGAAGCTGCCGATCCCCGGCCGCCGCAACATACTCATCACCAGCGCCTTGCCCTACGTCAACAACGTCCCGCACCTCGGGAACATCATCGGATGTGAGCACCCCCTTCCCCGCCCCTGCGGCGAATTATCCCCTCCCTGACTTGAATTCCGGCCCTTCGCCGTTCTTCTTCACGGGGGATTTTTTATCCTGCTGTTCGTGCGCAGGTGTGCTGAGCGCCGACGTGTTCGCGCGCTACTGTCGGCTGCGCGGGTACAACGCGCTCTACATATGCGGGACGGACGAGTACGGGACGGCCACGGAGACCAAGGCCATGGAGGAGAGGTGCTCGCCCAAGGAGATCTGCGACAAGTGAGTCAGCAGGCCCTTCTACTAAAATCCTTGCCTTCCAGTGCGGCGGTGCTTGTCTTCTAATCGGGAATTCGATCAATTGGTAATTTGGGTGCGCAGATGATTCGTTTTGGTGTTATATAGTTGTGCTCGAGCTGTTTGATATCGGGAGTTTTAGGTACAGGGCAAACTGGCGATGTGAGGTGAATTGCCGATGATTTTGCGTCCTGACGTCATTCCCTTGGCGCTTTTAACTGCCTTGGGTTTTATACTTTTATTTGCAGTGATATTTCGAGGGTACAGTTAGTGTGTTCAAAAGTATAGTTAATTTCAGTGAAGATGGTTGGTAATTGAGCTTGAATGCGGGGGAAAGTACGTCTCGAATGAATCGGTTCACGTTTTAACTGATCCAGATTTTGGTTAGGCTTTGTTTTTTTTTTTCCGAAAGAGCTTCCCAGTGTTAATTAATAAGAAGAAGAGCAATCACAGGCGCCATAGCACCAAGATTGAATAACCTGCCCTAAATGGTCAGACCAGGGCGTCGGAATAGCCCCAGAACAAAAAAGGAAGAGAAAAATAAACGGATTACTCGCTAGATATAAAAGCAACTAAAACTGCCGGAGACTTGTCCCCCGCAGGGCACTAAAGGCGTGCTGCGGTTAGGCTTTGTTATTCCTAAATCACATTGAACACAAGTGTTCGCGCTACAATATTGAACCAAGTGGATTTGATTTTCTGCAATAACTGACCAGTGACTTAATCATGATCTTGCAGTTCTGCTTCATTATATCTTCACTGGCTACTCCTTGATTAGTGCTTGATCATAATATACTTCTTTTTTTAAAACTTTGATTATAATATCCTGGTTACAAGCATTTCACCTAGTCTTAAACCCACTTTTTTTACTCTGTCTTGTATTGTACACATGAAGTTTTCAACTATCAACTCTTGATATGCGATGTACATTGTTTCTTTGCTGCATATACCAGATGAAAGGGGGAAAACACTTTCTTCAGAGAAACCTTTCTTTACTGAAAATGCAGGTACCATGCTATCCATAACGAGGTTTACAAGTGGTTTGACATAAAATTTGACAAGTTCGGACGAACGTCCTCTCCTCAGCAGACAGAAATATGCCAAGCAATTTTCCATAAACTGATGAAAAACAATTATCTCACAGAAAATACCATGCAACAGGTACAACTTGTTTGTGGTAACTTGTATATTCAGCTCCATATAATTTATCCAGCGTACAATAATTTTCTGTTTTGCAGCTTTATTGTGATACTTGTCAAAGATTTTTGGCAGACAGACTTGTAGAAGGAGCATGCCCTACAGAAGGATGTACTAATAAAGCTGCACGAGGTGATCAATGTGACAATTGCAGTCATATGTTGAATCCAACAGAACTAATTGATCCTAAGTGTAAGGTAAGCATACACAGTACTTACTGTACACTAACATTTTTTTCTGCATCATTATTGTTGATCTAATTGTCTAAGACGGCATCAAAATGTGAACAATAAACGTCCTAATGGCATTCTGCATTTTCATTGTAGGTCTGTAAGAATACCCCTCGTATTCGTGAAACAGATCACTTATTCTTGGATCTCCCTCTATTAAAAGACAAGTTGGTAAACTATATCAATGATACTTCAGTAGCTGGTATGTGGAGTCAAAATGCCATTCAAGCGACAAATGCATGGCTGAAGGAAGGACTAAAGCCACGCTGTATCACAAGAGATCTTAAATGGGGAGTCCCTGTTCCCATTGAGAAGTATAAAGATAAGGTTTGACCATATCACATATGAAGTCTACATTTATGAATGGATCTGATTTCCCGTTATGATTATTTCAGGTTTTCTATGTCTGGTTCGATGCGCCGATTGGCTATGTGTCTATAACAGCATCTTATACACTTGAGTGGGAGAAGTGGTGGAAGAATCCTGATAATGTGGAATTATTTCAGTTCATGGGCAAAGATAATGTGCCATTTCACACGGTATGATGTCTATAATACGTTAGCATTTTCATGACTCGTTAGAGATTGCTTTATTTGTGCACTTCGGTGCTGCTTCTATACCAAGTTCCATTTCCTTTATAGAAAATCACTGCTCCATAGAGACACTAATGCTCTTTGGCATCTTTGTGCTCTTTGGCGCTGTTTCTATACCAAGTTTCATTTCCTTTATAGAAAATCACTGCTCCATAGAGACACTAATGTTTTCTAGGTATATTAATATTTCCAAACTATGTTTGTGGCACTTGTGAACTCTGCTATTTCTTCTATTGCATGCACTTCTTTTTAAGTCCTTATTAATTTGGAGGTATTTTCAGATCATGTTTCCTTCAACGCTACTAGGAACTGGTGAAAATTGGACAATGATGAAGACCATTAGTGTCACTGAATACTTAAATTATGAAACAGGTATGTGATAGTTGCTATGTTTTTCTATTTGTTAACTTCACATTATGCAGCCCATGCCATCATGTGAGATATCCACATTTTCTAAAAACATGTGTTCACTTGAACTGGGTTGGAAGACATGTTGGAGTTGGAAAGATCAATGTTGATCTTGTTCTGCCAGAGACTCAATGAATAATTGGACAAATCACGCTATAAGATTGCTGAATATATTAGAATTATTATTATATCTCTTGTTTACTTGTTCTGTATTTTGTCTCCAGACATTCTTCAGTTTTCATTTGTTTAATCAACTAAATAGTTATACATTGTGGCTGATAAACTAGACTTGAGTGCTTTCTCTTAAATAGATGTGGTGTGTTGGTGTGTTGCCTACAGTTTGTTGTTTCTTCCAAACTTTCTCTGTGTTTTATAAACATTTTGCAGTATGTACATTTATTTCCTGCAGATAACTAATTATTCCTTGTCTGTAGGAAAATTCTCCAAGAGTAAAGGTATCGGAGTTTTTGGTAATGATGCAAAGAATACTAATATTCCTCCTGAAGTATGGCGATACTATCTGCTTATGAATCGCCCTGAGGTCAATACCAAAACTTGTTCAGTGACAACCCCTTCTATTTATGACATCAGTTTAACAAACGCATTGATCTGATTTACATAGGCGTCAGATGCACTCTTTACATGGACTGATTTGCAAGCCAAATCGAACAACGAGTTATTAAAAAACCTGGGAAACTTCATCAATCGTGTGCTAAGCTTTATTGCAAAACCAGCTGGTTAGTCAGTCTTACACCAAACATAATACCATATGAGGATTCTACTGATGCATATCATATATGGTTAATGATCACTCCTATTACCTTCTCCACTTTTGTGAGAGTTCATTTTGTTATTATTTTGCAGGAGCTGGATATGATTCCACTATACCCGATGCTCCTGGTGCTGAGTCACATCCACCTACAGTTGAGCTTGCAAAAAAAACCAGTAAATGGGTTGAACAATATATTGATGCAATGGAAAAGGTAAAAGATGCACTTGTGCATGTATACCCTTATGTTTTGCCACGTCAGCTGCTAGGTTTGTCAACTGTATTGGTCTTCTTATGACAGGTTAAGCTGAAACAAGGACTGAAGATTGCAATGGGCATCTCAACTGAGGGCAATGCTTATTTGCAAGTAATTCTTTTTTTTTTCCTTCTTTCATTTACCGTTTTATCTCTAGTAGCACTTATTTATCTTTGATTTGCTAATATAATGTAGAACAGCAAATTCTGGCAACTTTATAAAGAAGATCCAGTAAGCTGTGCAATTGTGATGAAAACTTCAGTTGGTCTTGTCTATCTCCTTGCCTGTCTGCTGGAGCCTTTCATGCCTTCCTTTTCTAATAAGGTGTGATCCTGGTTGTTACAGAATGTTGTCGGTGTTTCTTCAAACAGCTTTCTTGCCCCAAACCTCATTGCGTGTTATCTTCTATAAGGTGCTACATCAATTGAACCTGTCCCCAGAAGAACATCTCTCATTCAGTGAAGAAAAAGGAGAAAGTGTGAAGGCAAAAACTCCTTGGGATTTT
The DNA here is from genome assembly GCA_947561735.1 of Cenchrus americanus. Lineage (NCBI taxonomy): Eukaryota > Viridiplantae > Streptophyta > Magnoliopsida > Poales > Poaceae > Cenchrus > Cenchrus americanus. Next base: position 16,824,334 of record OX387241.1, read on the forward strand.
CTACCAGCAGGGCACAAAATAGGGAGGCCTGTACCTCTGTTTGAGGAATTGGTGCGTTTTGCATTCAGAATATTTTGGTCTACTGGCCACAATTTTACACCTCATAACTTGCAATGATTGCAGGAAGATGAAAAGGTGACTGAGCATAGGGAAAAATATGCAGGCAGTCAAGCTGAGAGGAGCTCAAAAGCAGCGTTGGATGCTGAAGCTACAAAAATTGCTAACCAGCTAAAAAGCACCACATTATCTGGTAATTGTTTGGATAATTTATTCCGCTTGGTATTTGCTAGAAGCCCATAATATGAAGCAGAACTGCCTTCTCTGTTGCACATTCCAAAACAGGAGAGAAAAGTTCTCGTTGGTCAACTTATTGCAGAATTGTGCACTTAATATGTCTACTACTCTACTTACAATAAGTAATACTACCTCCTTCCACAAATATTTGAAGTAACCAACATCATGTATTAAAAAACGGAGGGAGTGTCTAGAGATCAAGCACTTGCTCAGTTGGCAGACAGCACCCTGTCCACCTGAGCTCTAACCTAGATGCCCCTGTTTCTTAATTGTGAACCAGAGCTCCGAGAATAATTTTGGAGAACAATCATGAGAACTATCATGCAAGTGTCAGCTTCATGGTTGTTTGCAACCTTTCTATCTTGAAGTGCTTTGGCTCTTGTTTAAATTATTTTCCTCCAAGCCATTTCAAGTTCCAGCAAGTAATTATCTGTTTATTCTCTCTTTTTATTCAGAGGGAGGCTCGAAAAAGGAACAAAAGAAACAGTCAGGTAACTCAAAATCTAAGGCAGCAGATGCTGAAGTCTCTGTTGCAAAGTTGGATATTCGAGTGGGGCTTATCAGAAAAGCAGAGAAGCACCCAGATGCCGATTCCCTGTACGTAGAGGAAATTGATGTTGGAGAGGAGGCTCCAAGGACAGTGGTTAGCGGCCTTGTCAAATACATTCCTCTTGAAGAAATGCAGGTTAGTTTCACTAACACATCATCTGTACTTCTCCTAGATATGTTCTCGAGATGCCTTGGGTTGGGGTCACTGACTATGTAATTGTTTGTTGTGATTGAGCAGAACCGGAAAGTGTGCGTTCTCTGCAATTTGAAACCAGTGGTGATGCGAGGTATAAAATCATACGCCATGGTTCTGGCCGCATCAAGTGACGACCATACCAAGGTAGGACATCCTATAGCTTCACGTGTGATAAAGTCATGCTATGAAATTGTAAACACGCCATTATGCCGTTTCACTGTTTATTTTGATGTATCACAACGCTGAACTGCCCCCGGCGAACCTATAGGTTGAATTGGTCGAGCCACCAGCGGATGCTGCCGTGGGGGAGAGGGTCACCTTTGCTGGGTACTCGGGTGAGCCTGAAGCTTCTCTGAGCGGCAAGAGCAAGGTCTGGGAGAAGCTAGCCGCTGACCTTCACAGCAACGGCGAGCTTGAGGCGTGCTACAAAGATGTCCCGTTCACGACTTCGGCTGGGGTGTGCAAGGTGAAGACGATAGCAGATGGAGAAATCCGCTAGACGCCGTGCGAGAAGGCAGCAGGACCTAACTGACGTCTGATGCTACCGAAATCCTAGCTGATTGCTTTTTGTTGCAAAAAAAGCAAATTATCCTTGTCTCGGAGTCAAAATGCCAATCTGTATAATCAAAAATGCTAATACGGGTAATAATGGTATAGTTAATCCTGTGTCTCGGAGTATAATGGACCGGTCTCACCTCAGCGATGTAACACGTAGATGGTCGCTAACTCCCTTGGGCTATTATGGTAGCGACATGGGCTGATGTACTTCTATTTGGAGCGGTCCACATCTTCAAATTGTAGCGGCTCTAGTCTGTTGAGGAACAAATGTTTGTGGAGCCCCAAATTGTAGCCCATGTCCGCAGATGTGTAGAGGAACAAAAGAAAGAGTCCTCACATGAATGATGATCGCAGTGTTGTGGATGGAACGCAAATGTGTTGAGGTCGTTGGAGTGATCACTGAACTGATCTGCCTGGCCCTACTCGGGCCAACACAGCTGAGCGTAGCATAGGGAGACAAAATACCTCCCTGCGCAGCGCAGAAGAGCGGAGCAGCAGGAGGCAGGAGGAGAGCACATGTCAGCTCATCAGATGGACGGAGCGATGAGACAGCGTCAATCGTGAGCCATGTGCAAGGACCCCCGTGCTCGTGCACCGGGTTTCGCAGGGAGGGAGGGTGCCAACTGCCAACTCCGCGCGCGCTGCCATCGGCGACCGGGATTGAGTGCACGAGGGCATCAGCGAGACCACCGCGCCTCCGCTCGCCGATGCAGCTGAGACCGCAGCTAGCGTGGTGGACGGCGCCGGGCTGCTGCCTGCTGGTGGTGATCTGTTAATCCTCGGCGGAGCTCGGGGGCAATGGCGCAACGCAATGGAACTGTGTTCATGTACCAAACCCCCCGCGCGCGTCCCCGGCGCACGGGGACGGGTGGGTCCCGCCACAGCATCGGCGCACGGGGATATGGGTCCGCCCGGCCCGGCCGGGGCAGCATCTGCAACCGCAACAGCACCAGCTGATCCTGATCCCCTGGTGATTGGGCGATGCGTGCGGTGCGAGGCTGGCTGGGGGCGCGGGGACACCCGGACACGGAACATGGCGGGCGGAGCAGAAGAGGATCATCGATCGGGTGGGGGACTGGGGGGAGATCAACCTTGGGGAAAGCGTCCACCGGATGCGATGCCACGCGACGCGCGACCACCCTACTGGGTGGGCTGTTGCCCGCAGCCCAAGCCCCACCATCTGCTCCTGCCTCTCACTAGTCACTACCCGCTGCTCCACCACACCACCCTGGTCCTCCTCTCTTCTCACCTCCGTTCCCTGCCATCCCATCCCCGCCCGGTTCACACTCCGTTCGTTATCGCGACAAAAGTCGTGTCGCCTTGCACGAACAACCCATCCGTCCATCTAACGGCCAGGCATCTTCTCCTTTCAGCAAAAGACTATATAGGTACCCAAGCCGAGCGAACCCTTTCTCGACGCTTATGGCCGTCAGCTCATGCCGATCCCCCACAGGCCCAGACGACGTAGTACAGCTAATCTCGATCGCGTGCCGCAAGGCGCCAAAACCCCAGCCGCGGCTGCTGCTGTGTGTGCTGGCCTGGGTGGGGACGATGAGTCGGGTGACCGACCGGGACGCCACGAAAGCGAAGGCCTTCGTCGCATCGGGATCGGGTGGTGATGCCCAGGCCAACACGATGAGACCTGACCCTCCTCCTTCCTCGTCTCGGCTCATCATCCTGCCGGGGCCGGGGGTGGATATCTGATCCGATCCCATCTCATCTCCCATTGATTTCCTCACGCGTCCGCTCGACCGGTCGGCCGCGCCGCGCACATCGCGCCATTAACACACACACACCCGCGCTCCTCCGATCCTCATCGCCTCCCCCTCGATCTCACCTCATTTCCTCCACGGATCGGAACCCACCCAATACCAGTAGCCGCATCGCCTCACCAAACACCACGCGCGCACGCCTCCTCCGTCCGTCCCGTCGGCCTCTTCGCGCGCGGGTCGCCATCAGGCTTCAAGGACGAAAACCCTCTCTGCTTTTCCGTGACAGTGCCGATGGCGACCACGATAGATGCTTCGACGGCGAGAGGCGAGGGCCACCACCACCAGAATTCATATATTCTCTCACCCCAGCAGCAGCCCGGCGGCAGAGGCACAGATTTTTTCCCCCCTTCTCTAACCGGCGAGCGAGCGAGCGAGCAGTGAGCACTGCCTGGGATGCAAAGATTGATTACCGGGTCGATTAGATGATTGGTGGACACTAAACGCGCGGCCTCATATGGCACATGGCCGCCGCGGCTTTCCTATTTTCCTAACGTCGCCGTCGAGGAGGAGGGAGGGATGGAATCTCGGTGGTTTCAGTGGGGGGCTCCCTCCTCCCTCTACAGAGACAAAAGCCGCTCCCTTGTCCAATCGCCGCCGGGAGCCAAATTTTGCTTTGCTTTTATAAACTGCAATCCGTATGCTACTGCATGATAGTACCAGGCTTAATCAGGCCCCTAAACTAAACACATGTCAGAGGCTCATGGGGAACGTCGTTAGTGCCTGACATCTATCCTAGTGATGAGATTTCTTATGTGTTCCAAATTGCCAAATCACCCTGCATGAGCATGAGGACACATGTGCTTAGTCCAGCAAAGCATGTGAATAGCAAAGACAGATGCCCTGTTGTGCTTGTGCCAGGGCAAACCTGACGGGATGGATCAACCTCGGGGAGAACAGTGAAGAGTCGCAGGTGAGAGCGATAGCGGAGCCGGGGGAGTGGCGGGTAATTAAAGGCTCTCTCCCCTCTTGAGAGGATTGGATCAAGCAGGTGGCCGGGGGGGAAGCTTCCATTTTACCAGCACATTTTTATTCAGTATTGATCCAGACACTGTTGGGAAACAACTTTCAGTTCCTGTTGCTCTCTATCTCCACATGCTAGCTTTTCCAGATATATTCGAGGAAAAGACCTTCCAACAAAACTTGGAAAAGCACACTTATGGAGAACACAAAGTGCGTGTAACAAGCCAATCACATATCCTGGCCTTGATGTCAATCACGCACCCATCCTCTAAAGTCTAAACTGAATTGTTCAACGTGCCAAAGTTCAAAACATCTATGGATTGGTGAAAAAAATTGCTACTGGACACCGGTCCCTATGTCCTAACGAAAACTGCTAAGTATGTGCTCGCAACATCCACTTGCAAAAGTTATAGTAAAAGTTGACACGCATACTACTATGAAAGCGTGCAGATGGTTGTTATAAGTGAACAACAGAACAAGAATAGCAAACGGATTTTCCAGGGCTTCCATTTCCTGTGTAATGAATGTGAAAAGTTGCCACTCATATTCAGGCTTCCCTGTTTGTGCTAGTCCAAAAGGATGAAAGGGAAAGAAAGATGCGTCTGTCTCATGCACGCATTGCGCAAGTGGAAGACTTGTTTAACATGTTCGAGCTTTGCAAGCGCACTGATCCTTACTTAATTTGGTGTTACCAGCAGTAGTATACTCTGATCTGATACATTAGTGTTTGTTCTGAAGCAGTACTGCTTCCATGTTCCATTTACAGAGCACTAGCCAATCATTCGGTGACATGTTCTTTTCTTTTTTTATTTATTTATGTTTGAACAACATGTAGGATTCAGTTGCCATGATTTACAGACGCCATCTCTTGACTCGCAATTGGAAGCTGAATAGGAGTATTGTTGTGGGTTGCATCTACTGCAACTGCTGGTCATGTCTTCTCTGTTCTTACTATGACTCGAGGTTAATACAACTGACCACTAGCTAATTAAAGGACAATTCCGTAATGACCATCATACGAAAAACGAATGTAGTAAATGCTTAAACTCCGATTGATCTTGACAAAATGACACGACGATGATGACTAGTAAATCTCACTGAAATAACGCACTGTGCCATGAAAAGGGTAGTACTTGTCTCCATGCACTTATTTCTCACCACAACTCCCTTAATCTTCTCGAACACCACAACGGATTGGGATTATAACAATATTTAACTGCCCACTTTTACCCTACCATATGCATGCATACATACAACTTCTCCATAATCAAACAGTAGTAGTACAGCTAGGAATTCACCATTTGACAGCAACGTTGCGAAAGAGAACTGAGGCACGATCGAGTTTCTGACAACACAAGATTTGATGGTCGATCGGGCGGCGCGGGAACAAGAATGCCTAGTTCCACATCCACCAGCTCATCTGTCCGGCGGCGTCCTCGTCGTCGTCGGCGGCGTGGGGGTTGGCGTGTCCGGCGAAGAACGCGGCGGCGGCGGCGGCGGCGGCGGCGGCTTCTTCTTCGGGGTAGTAGCTGCATCCCTCGTCGCTGCCCGCGCCGTCGTCATCCGACTGGATCCCTCCCGCGCAGGGGTTCATGGGGCCCATCCCGCAGTCGTGGTAGTGGTCCTCGCCGCCGGGAAAGTAGGACTCCACGCTGCTGTCGACAGCCGCGGCGAACCGGCCGCACAGCAGCGCGTCCGTGTCCACCACCGCGCTCCCGCCGCTGCCCGTGCTCAGCCTGTCCTCGGACTTCACCTGCTGCGCATCGAACGCCACCTCCTCCGCGGCCGCCGCCGGATCCTCCATGTCGTCGGCCAGGGAGGCCTTGACATCCACCGGGAACACCGCGGCGTCGGCGTCGGCGCTGGCGCCGTCCGTCACCTCCTTCTCTTGCAGCTTCTCGGTCAACGACGCCACCTTAATCAAAACAACAGAGCACAGATACATCACCAGCTCATCCATCAGCAACCTACTCGATCGGAGGCCATGGCCATATATGGATAGGAACTGGATCGGGTTGGCGCGCGTACCTGTGAGCGGAGGCGGTGGTTGTCCTGGAGGAGGACGTCGTGGTCGGCGCGGAGGGCGTCGAAGGAGGCTTTGAGGCGGTCGAAGTCGCGCTCGAGCTGCTTGGTCTTCCACCGTGCGCGGCGGTTCTGAAACCAGACGGCCACCTGGCGAGGCTGCAGCCCGAGCTTGCGGGCCAGCTCCGTCTTGCGCTCCGGCTCCAGCTTGTTCTCCTCCTCGAAGCTCCTCTCCAGCAGATGGACCTGCACGTGCGCGCATGCATGCTTCACACCACGCATCCACGTGTTGCCTAGCTAGCATGGTGGCCAGAGCGGCCGGGGGTTGGTTGACCAGTTACCTGCTCCGGGGTGAGGCGGCGCTTCTTCTCCGGCAGCTGCTCGTCGTAGTACTCCTCCTCGAGGAGCTCGTCGGGGGAGGTGAAGAAGGGTCGCTTTACGCCGCGCCCTTCTTCCAGGCCCAGCATCGGTCTCCCACCTTCATCACTCCCTCATGGCAACTCCAATCAGTACACAAGAAGATCGAGGCACCACGCGCACACCGAGATGAAGATGAAATTGTTGACAAAGGAAGGAAATCTAGATGGGACTAATACCTCGATGGAACAAGCTGCCGCCGCCCGCGCCGCAGTCCAGGAAGAGCATCTGCCCGGCGCCGGAGCCCGTCGCGTTGAAGATGAGCCGACCGGACTCCATGGATCGAGATTATTTACTTCTTTATAAGAGAAAATTTAACTATACGTGCGTCGACGTATGTACAGAACAGAAGCTAGCTGCCGACGACGACGACGACGGTGAGGGGTCGGATCTATAAGAAGCAGGAGGAGGAGGCGAGCATGGCGGCGATCTTGTGGCGGAAGAAGCTGGTGCTCCACAGAAGCCTCGCCGGAGTCTCCATCGGAATCAGCCAAAATCCCATCATCCCGCCCCAATTCCGAGCGTCTAAGGGGATTCCCTCAGCCGCGCGGAGGAGAGACAACACTCGCCGGAGACAGCGTCTCGCCGGCCGGAGAAGCTACCGAGCCCCGGAGCGGGACAATTCGGCTACGCTAGCTACGGCGGCCGGAGGAAGCTGGTGGACGACGGAGGAGTAGCAAAAAGGAAAAATCCTTTTGTTGCTTGTTTTTCTATATTCTATATTTCTATCGATCGATGATGAAAGATGAAAGGACTTTAATATTCGCTAATATTTTTTCTTTTGGAAGGCACTGGAACTAAAGTTTGAAGAAATGGAGAGGGGCCTTCTTATAGGAGGCGGGGCATGGTGGGTTGACGGTTTTGCCCTCCGGTGGCAGCGGTGGGTGTGGGTGGCCGGCGCGGGAGACGAACGGTGTTAGCGCTCGGCCGGTAGGAGAAGGATCTGATCTCGTCTGATCTGATCTTTTTGCGCTGAAAGGTGAGAAATGGTAGCCCACTAGAAGACACAAAGGCATGGTCAATACTCGCTCAAGATCTTCTGTCACGGGACCATCTACACCGTATGCTGAAGTCAGCTTGCTGGGCATTCACATATTTTGATACTAGGTGACTACGTGATACCCACGAGAAGTTTTTTAGACAATTTTCTAAGGTAAAATTTGAAAGTAGAAATAATAAAGTGATTGCATGGTAATATTCTTTCGTCCTAAAATAATATTGATGAAATTTGAAAGTAGAAACACTAAAGTGGTTGCATGCTAACATTCTTTTGCTAACATATTATAAATGAAAACATGTTCATTGTATTGAGAGAGAATGACACTTAAATGATTGATCCTCCATGTATTTTTACTATGGAAATTTTATAGCGTGGTACTCGCAGAGACTAATAAGTTGCACGCATGGATATTATTTGTCACAGAAAATAGGTGAAAACACATAAATAGATGGTCCTAGTGAATAGTGATGTGACATATCTTATAGTTATATATGATGTGGGTAGCTTGCATGTTGAGAAATAAAAGTTAACGACCCTTAGTGGGGTGTTTCTATATATGTTATATATATTTTTATATTTCTTGGGTCAAAATCATACATCATGAACCACATGTCACTTGTGCAGATACTTTCAATTCTTAATGGCAAAGCTATTTTTTGTAATGAGGTTTTTTCTCTCGCACATCTTGCACTCGCAAGAATAAGTATTATACATGAACCACATATGCCATTTGCACTGCTGCAGATATTTATCAATTCTTAATGGCAAGTATCACTAAAAATAAATTTTAGCCATAATTTGCAAAATTATGTTCCCCGTTGATAGGTGATGCAACGGAAACCTAACAACATGATGTGGTTATGCCACAGATCCGTTGCGAATATACATGCTATATGTGATCGACTGTGTATTTTACTTAAATATCAATTTTGTTTTTGAAAGAAGCTCAAATATCAATAATATCAACATGTAGATTTCTAAAAATTCAGGAGGCTACTTAGTCATTTCTTGTACGTTTTCATCACAGTACTCAGCCACTCAGGGTCAGGGCAGTTAGCTTGATGAATGCGATTGGTTACCACACTAGAGGACAAACCTATCTAGTAATTCTTTCCAGAGCTATAAACTGTTCCCAGGACAAAACAGTCACCATCCGTGAAAAACAGTTTCCCCATTACAATCGGAGATAGGACGACAAACGGAGTAAACATGGGCTCCACATACATACGAGTATGAGCAAAAAAATGAAGTTAAAAACTCCAAGTCTCCAACGGTGCAGCGAATCCTTGCTAGATCCAAGTCGAGCCGTGAACAGGTGACGGATAACCAATTGGTGATCAGTCCATGCAGTCCTGTCGGGTAACTGTCCGGTGACAGGGAATCCGAATCACCCAACGGCACGGAGTCCGGGCGGCGGCGGGGCTCCAGGGGCCTTTGCGTCCAGCCGCCGCAGCCTCCTCCTCCAGGCGAAACGGCGGAGCTGCGCTTCTACTACTACCGCTACCGGTGGTCATGTTACTGTTACCGTGGTGGGCGGCCATGTGGCCTCGCCTGTGGCCGGATTCTCGACAGCCAATGTGGTAGGGGGGCCTGGCCACTGGCCACCGGTGGTCCATGTGGTAGGCTACGGGCCACGATTTGCACTGAAAGATTCCATAAAGTCTCGGCCAGCGCATGCATGCTAGCTCGCCTCCGTCCGCGGTCATGGGTTTCTGCATGTTAGTATCATCCCATGTGGAAATTAGTTGTGTGTATACATATGCATGTATTTTTCTTCATGTTTTTTTAGTTTCTTCTATCTCTATACGGGGAAAATACTTGTGGTTGCGGGCTTGCGGCATTGTGAAGTCTTCCATCAAAGATGCTGATGCGGTTTCGGTTTTGACAGCTCTAGACCCCATCTAGTATGGTCCAAGAGTATAAGCTGTGTGCCCCACGGGATGTTCGACGAGGCTGCCAGAATCTGGAAATAGTCAATGAGATTGTATCATTGCTTCAAATACCGATATAGACTGATTTAAGACGAATCAAGCGGTAGAGTACATTCAAAAGAAGAATAAATTCAAGCAGGACAAAAGTTAAAAAAAAACATTTAGCCGACATAGACATTTGAGTTCTAAGAAGAAGAAAAAATGTGGTGCTTTAAAATTAAACTTTAGACACGGTATATATGCTATGATATAGGTTGTGTGTCCCACGGGATGTTCGACGAGGCTGTCAGAATATGGAAATACATAGTCAATAAGCTTGATTGTACCATTGCTTCAAATATCAACACAAATATTTAAAAAGACGAACCAAGCAGGAGAGTTGCTGATTATATTAAAAAGAAGAATATATTCAGACCGGACAAAGTTAAAAACAACATTCGATCGATGATATAAGACATTTGAGTTGTAAGAAGAAAAAAATGTGGTGCTTTTAAAATTAAACTTTAGACATGGTATGATATGATATAGAGATCACGGTTAAAAACATACATAAAGAACTCTTCTGTTTTGTTTTCATACGTTCCTGGCTACACATATGACGACAATTATTCCGAGTAAAATACTTGTGCACCTAACTTGTGACGTTGGGCAGTGCATTTCGCTCCTTGTTGCTAATACCACGACACTTCCCCTTAATTTTCAATACGGACATGATGCTTTATGGAGCGGTGCCATTAGTTAATCTGGAGTAGTAGTTAATAGTTAGTCTCTAATGGATCCATCAATGTACGCGGCACAGGGGTTTAGAGAAAGCACCACGCACCCCCACAACAGCGACATGCTATCCTTGCACACAGGGATAACTAGAGCAATCAGCGCCTCACTAGCTCACTAGAGAGAATCAAAGATGTTTGCAAGCTACTAGGCTATATATTGTTGTTTGCAGTCCACCCAAAAGACTTTGTTTTGGTGTAGTGCTTGGAAGATTAGTTTATCTGGCATGAAAATGACCGTCTCACCACTGAACTGGTCATAGGCAACGACTATACTTCAATTTAAAAAATTTAAATTTAAGTGTAAGTCATTTCTCCATCTTTTGCTCCACATTTATTATCAAGCGGTCATGCTAGAGACAAAAATGGTCGTGGGCAGTTATAAGGGGCAACATATAATTAGGTGGAAACCAACCCCTTCGTGAAAACTATGGAAACTTCAATCTGAGCCACATGATGTTGATCAAACGGAGCGCTTAGAGGAGGTGGGAGTAGTGATTTGCAAAAGCACCTTTGCAAATCATCCCTACCACCTCCTATGAATTTTGCAAATCACCCCTCCCACCTCTCATGAGTTCTCCCTTGGATCAAGATCGTGTGGTTTAGATTGAAATTTCCATAGTTTGCACGAAGAGGTTGGTTTCCACTAGATATGTTCCCGTTATAAGGATGGCATCTTGCAAATAATATAGGACAAATCTGAATTCTTGTTTGTTGAGAAAATTATTTACCTTACAAGTCTATCTTGTCTTTCGAATATGTAGAAGATCTACATGTCATTTCTTAGAAGTTTATATAATGTGAAGAAAACTATATATGGAACTTATATGACGTGGCTTTTCTGACTTCGTGATTCTCTATTTTTATTATGGAGAGGAGAAAGGTCCTTACCGAATTAGCAAGGACCTTCCTTCAAAAAAATTCTTCTATATTTAAGTAGCACGCACATCATCATCAACCTTTTCCTATCTACTCTCTGATTTGTTGTTTTGTTTTTTTATTTGCTTATTATCGGCCGGTTCCTTCATAAATGAATACGAATTGGTTTGGTGGACGATTAGACACAAGTAACTGGCATTGTTAGTTTGATTAATTGGAGGGGACATGGCGAGATGCTCGCCGAAGCGTATCGGTCCGTCGATGTTCCAGTTTAACACTATGCATATTGGCATGTTAATCTAGCCAAACTCTGGTCAATCGCTCTTCCAATGATAATCTCCGGATACAGAGCATCCGTTGCCAACGTACAGTATGTGGCCACGTGTACTCCTCAATGAAGTAGTCTCAATCCTACGACTGGGGAAGAAGAGAATTCGCCTGACCAAAGCAACGTAAAATTGGCACGTTTTGTACACGCTCGCTTTGCTTATGTACGTATCCTTCTGGCTTTCTTTTTTCTTCTTCTTTTTAATTGACGGCTCCAGTCTGAAGCAGCAGAGACGTATTGGAAGAGAAGAAGTAGAAGAAAGTATAATTAATATAATAAGGAAAAGAGAAGAAGGGAAAACAAAAGGGGGTCGTCGGCGGTCGGCCACACACGTATCGGCCGCCGTCGTGCGACGGTGATGGCGCGGCGGGCACACGCCCGCCGGAGTCGACGCAACGGCCGCAGCGCACGTCGCGTGGACGCGCACGGGCGGGGATCGGACGGCCGGGACGACGGTGCGTGTGCGCGCGCACCCGGGCCGGGTCGCCCGCGGGGGGCAGCGCCGTAATCTGATCTCGCGCGCGGGGAGATGCCCGCGGGCCAGCCGGCCACCCGTCGTCGTCGTCGGCAGGCTCGTCACGGACGCCGGACGGCTTGTCTTGCATGCGCCACGTATGCCGGCGCCACCCCGTCGCGGTAGCACATGGACAGGGGACGCGCGCGCCCACCGGATCCTCTGCGCCCCGCTGCTTTCGTTCCACTAGCTGCTGGGTGCATATACGGACGCAAAGCACAAGTGCTGCGCGAGGCTAGGAAAGTTTCAATATTCTCCGAAACCGTGGGGCTACAAAGCCTAGCTTATGAACGTATCTTCGACTACTTTACATGGTTCTATATATGTTTATTACGTAGGCATCATTTGAGTAACTGAGCATTACTTACTCAGTAGATACTGGAATTAATTAATGAATCTCACGCTCAGCTTCGGATCCTCGAACACACATTAGTGCTCAAAGGGTAGGATAATTGTGCACATTTATTCAAAGGGATCCAGGAGGGAGGGCTTGCAGCTAGGAATGTAGGTTGGAAATGTAATATTGGGTCATTAGGTTGACCCAAAAAATTGATAAAATGAATTATGATGGCACTTCACGTAGTTAATTTTGAGAAGGAAATAAACTAGATTGACATGCTATCATAATTAATCAGCTGACCTAAAAATATTATCGGGTACCCACTTGTATCCCTACCTACAATGCCCTCCTACTGGTTGCAACTTCCATTCGAACAGGGGGGGGGAGAAAGGTGAAGAGAAGAATAAGTATATACAGAGAGAGAGGAGGTGGAGGAAGAGGTAGAAGAAGAAGAAGAGTTCAACCTCTAAAGACCTTAGCTGGATCCGCCTTTGGGCAAGCGTCGTCAGTGACGGAGGCATAATAAAAATCAGGGGGCCTGAGTTCTTGTTATTTTGCATCTCCATCGGTCTTCCTCTTATCCTTCTTCTTTTTCCTCTCTTCTTCTCAAATTATTCTTTTAAATTCAATAGAATTTATGGGAGTAGGGGGGCTAGAGCCCCCTAGCTGCACCGTTGGATCGTCACTGGACGTCGTCATCAAGGAAATATATTCTCATAGAGAAAATATTAGCGTGCAAGAAAACGCCAGTAAACATTCACAAAAGCTGATTCTGAGATTATACCGAGCGTGGAACGAATCAAGATCGATCTCACGTCAAAAGAAGCAGCCTTTAATTTGTTCTGAAAATTTCGTCACGTCTCGAACACCCCCCGCCGGAATATAATCTCCTTTGCTAGTCCAACTGCATGCGCTCGATCGACGAGCGCCAATTTCATGGCCGCCCCGTGTGTGGCCTGCGCGGGAAGCAGGTTGGCTCGCGGGTCCCACAGAACAAATGGCACCCCTTCATCAAAAAAAAAAGGTTCCCTCGCATTGCATTTACGATTCCCCCCCGTAACCGTAAGCATTCGCAGTGGACCGTCAGGAAAAAAAGCAAAAGACGGGAAGGAGGATTAGTGGGCGAGCAGGCTAGGCAAAAGCGTTATTGTGTTTATCACTCCTTTTTCCTTGCACTCGCACCCCCACTCGAAAAAAGTTTTGAGATTTTCTCTCCCTCTCTCGTCTTTCTGCTGTAGGTCGACTCTACCACACATCCGATTCGTCCTCGCAGTGTTTGGTGTTTATTTGTGCTCCCTAGCTCACTTTTGTAGAAAGCTTGGAGCTGAGCTCCACATGGTGAGACTTTGGGACTTTCTACGCAAATCTACATATGCTTTGGCTAGTGTCAACTAGCTGTCAACATGCATGTGTAGAGGTGATTTAAGATCAAATATTTTCTCTACAAAAAATGATACACAGCTCTCCAGCGTATTTTAAAAAAATCAAAAATCTTCTGTAATAATTGATTTTTATTTTCTATAAGAATCTAGATGATGTGTGTTTATTACTCTGACAGTGCGCTGATGTTTTGTCTGATAATGCAGCTGTCACGGAAATCACTTTCGTGAATAAAAAACTGGATTCGACAGCTGAAAGAAACAACGACTGTGCTTATCTCATTATCTGGACACATCGCTCGTCCTGGATGGACCTCTTCCGGGCTTGCATGAGGCAGATGGATGCATATGCAGCGGTAACAAAATCGATCCCAGGCCGTTCGCAAACAACACACACGTAGCAACAAGTGCCTGTTACTGTTTGGATTGTAACCATCAGTACAGTGTGGCTGGACCCAATCCAGCAAACATGCATGTCCAGAACATCATTTTCGCTCCCAAATTCTACTTTCAAACCAAAGCTTATAAAAGGAAAGTTAATCAAAAGTTAAGCTAAGCAACGGATAAGATAAGAGAATTATACTCTTCCTTTTTGGGGATGGCAAAAATATTATATGAGTGCCGACAGATATATTTGAATATAAGAGTCATATGATGTTCGAGCTAGTGTGATTTTGGCTAACATATCCGGCCGGTGTCGAAGTCGAACTGATTCCGAAAGGAGATTCTTTTTGGCGGCCTGCTGCAGCTTGCACCGGAGACATCCGCTGGAAAAATAAAGAGGTCTTTTACGCACGTATTGACCCGGCCAATTGCTCATATTTTACTCTACACACTTTGCTCATATTTAAAATTCCGTGCAAATTTATTGACTACAGCAAGTCAATAATACAGTAGGAGATTGGAAGCACTACAACTGCATCTTCGTGGAGAACACTCTTCAATTCAGGAAAACAAAAGAGAGAAGAGTTTACTTTGATTTCCTTCCGAGAGTTGTTTGAAATACTGTCTTGTCATGGAGAATACTGTACTAATTAGCCAGCTACGCATCGAAGTTGGTGGGTCTCCTCACCACCGAACAAGAGGACAAAATTCAACTT
This sequence comes from Cenchrus americanus, assembly GCA_947561735.1. Taxonomy (NCBI): domain Eukaryota; kingdom Viridiplantae; phylum Streptophyta; class Magnoliopsida; order Poales; family Poaceae; genus Cenchrus; species Cenchrus americanus. The sequence goes on from OX387241.1 coordinate 16,839,346, forward strand.
GGATTTCGACACAAGCCAAAAAGTCGCAGCATGTTCTCAAAGCATTCCGATCGCATACACTGCTCCCATCTACTAGCTAGCTAGCTAGTGTTCCTCTTGACTGAATCACACATGAATTTTTATATTGCGAATGGCCAAGATTTACGCGGTTAGAAGCCTAATCCATCATCATCATCATTGCTTGTTAGCAGCATCTACCAGCTGGTAGTAGCTAGTACTAGTGAATTCTAGCAGCCAATCATGGCACCGTTGCATCAACGGAATCTTTGGATCCATGACCATCCATCAGTCGAAGCAATTGGAACAACACACTAGCTAGCTAGCTGCTCCAATCAGATTTTAACCAATTGCATTGCATTGCATTGCATTGCATCACGATCCACATCAGCATCGGCCATACTCGAGTGCCCTTTTCAGATTAATTAAGACGCAAAAGGGGCTCGATCGATCGGCACCAATAGCTAGCCTTTGCGTCGTTCCTCTTTAATTTGCTCATCTTTCACTTTGCCATCAGTGGCTGTGCTGATCGTGATCACTAGTCTACTGGTGGTGCTAAATGAGGCCTGGCGAGGCAAACGGAGAGCCAAAGGAACTGCAGGGTGCACGAGAGGCTCTGGGTTCCGGTCACGGGAATTTTTCAGAGGGACTGAGTAGCATGGTCAGGTCCTACTAGTCGTAGAGTCAGATTCAATTTCTCGCGTGAGCGGATTTATGTGGCTGATTTTTTTTAAAAAAATCCGGCTGATGTAGTCGGAGAGTTTAAGAATTTTTATAGACCTGAAAAAGCTTATTACCTTCTTCTTAATAAAAAATGGTGGACCATGCTCAAAAAAAAAATGGTGGACCTCTTCGCTCCACCGGATTTAGTTTCTTTTTTAGTTTCACGGGAATTTTGCAGGAATTTCACGAGAAACAGTTTGATTCCTCCGTCGGCGAATACGCGCTTATCTCATCTTGGTTAGACGATGCAATGATTGGTCTCTTGTGTTTTAGCAACGGATCCGTGTCAAAGTGATGGAAGCCTGATCAGTGGGTCGCCGATGGCGTCCACTGCTCGGAGTCGGAGCTACCCCGTCCGTACGCCTAGCATTTTGGACGGCTGGCTGCCATTGGGTTAGCCGCGCGCGTGCAAGTGTGTGCGCTTGTGCGCCCGCCCCGCCTCTTGGCTGGCTGCAAGGACCATCGTCATCGAAAGCGAAGGGAGAGAGAGAGAGAGAGAGGGCAAATGCAAATGCCATAGACAAGGTCAACCGCAACCAGTAGCAAATGCACCTTCCAAGAAGGATTACATCAAAAGAGAAAAAGGAAATTAAAGAGCAACAACAACAGGGAGCAGCAGTGACGGCACGACGAAGGCCGGGATGGAAATAAATGGATCGAGGCCGAGCGAGAAAGAAAACCGTCTCGACCTGTGCGCGCATTTCCTACAGTGCACGGCACCACCACTATCCCTCTGGTCATGTGGAGTGGTAGGGCACTATGGCAGATCCATTGACCACTACCGGAAACGCGGCCTCTACCGAGAGCTCGCTTCGTGCCGAGAGCCGCATCCCAGCTCTCGGCACGGGGACGATTTGCCGAGAGCGAAAGGGCTCGGCTCCCGGCGCGAAAAGAACCCGCGGTACGAGTTCCCGTGCCGAGAGGGAACAGCCGCCGCCTCTCGGCACGGCGCCCACTCACGGCACGGAGGGATGCCGTGCCGAGAGCTACGAGCGGGCTCTCGGCACGGCCGCCACCTCACGGCGCAACGTAACGGCCGTCACGGCCGTTTGCCCGGCCGTCGGATGTGCCGAGAGCCCGCTTCGGCTCTCGGCACGAGCACCCGCGCCGAGAGCACGCCAATGGCTCTCGGCAAAGAATTAAAAAAAAAATCAAATTCACACATTCAAACCTTTTCTTCATCAACCTACACCCCTACGAGGCTAGTTTGTATTTAATAGATATTTATTTTGTATTTAATAATTTTATTTCGTTCTAGCTAGCTAGTTTTTCACCGTAGAGTAGAGCTCCGATATGAACTCGAGGTGCATGAAATCATGATGTAAAGTTAGTGAAAAATGATATTCATGTTCATGAGGCATCTTCAAGACCAATTACATGACCAAATCTGCAGTGAACAAAATCCAAGAGACAAGAATCGCAAGCGAGTCATCTTTCACTAGCTAGGGGCCGTGCATGGGCCAGTGCCTCCTCTTGAACCTCTCCTTGAAGCACATCCGCTCGAGCTCCTTCGTCCTCTCATCCAACACCATATTAGGCCTCTCCTCTATCATCTATTTGTCGTGCTTCAGGCTTTCCACCACCATCCTCGTTAGATTTCCGTCCTCTTGCTCGGTCAGCTTCCCGAGGTCCTTCTCATAGTCGTCGTCCTTGCTCTTGCGGCGCGCTTCCTCCTCCCAAAAAACTCGCGAAGTCGACCTCAAAGAGGCGACCAAGCTCGTCCGCATTTACATGAGAAAGTAACCGAGAACATGAATTAATTCCGAAATTTTTGTATTAGTAGGGAAAGATATCCGCCGGTACCTTGAGAGGAGCTTCTCTTTGAACATGAAATGGCGGGGAAACACCGAGCTTAGAACCACGCTTCCTCTTCGAGCCGGTAGTGAGAGAGCTAGATCGAGTGCGAAAGACACGGAAGTACATGAAATCATGAAGTAAAGTTAGTGAAAAATGATATTCATGTTCATGAGGCATCTTCAATACCAATTACATGAAATGACGCTAAATTTTCGACATTTGACTCTCTCATCACGATGAACATTGTGAGCTAGAACAATTTAAAAATTGTATAGAATTTAAATAAATGAAACCGTCAAATTGCTTCTAACGAGAAAACAAGTTTGGCAACGAAAGTCTTTACTGAGACACGAATCAAGAGCATCAAAATGGGAGGTCGGCAAGGGCCAAAGGAGCCAAGGACGAGTTACATACGGTAACAAAATGGTTCTTGCTCTACTCTCCGGGTTAACTCACCGCTAGTGACAAGCCTAGACGATAGACTCTACAACCGATTAGTAAGGGTTAACAACTTAACACACCACTGCTAATTAAGCTTTGAGACGATTGACACTTGGCCATCACACAAAATTCCTATGACCAAACCTGCAACGAACAAAATCCAAGAGACCGAATGCGCAAGCGGTTATCTTTCACTAGCTAGGTGCCATGCAATGGGCCATGATCGACTTCCTCCTCTTGAACCTCTCCTTGAAGCACATCTTCCCGAGCTCCTTCGTCCTCTCATCCAACACCATATTAGGCCTCTCCCCTATCATCTCTTTCTCGTGCTTCGGGCTTTCCACCACCATCCTCGTTAGATTTCCGTCCTCTTGCTCGGTCGGCTTCCCGAGGTCTCGCTAGACATGCACTCCATCACTCCATGTTCGTCAGTTCTTCCAGACAAATCTTATTCTAGTAAAAACTCCCAACGAATTGAATTCCATGACAATATGCTCCAACGAGAGAATAAGCAGAAACCTGGATGTTGTCGATAAGCGTATTCAGGCTCTTCACCTTGCGGTGCGGCCACCGCGCGATGCCGAGCTCCCTGCACCACTTCTTCAGCATCGTGACCCCAACTTTGAGCTCCTGCACCACCTCCTTGATCGGCATGCGAAGTGCCGCGACACCGGCTCGAACGTCGGCGCCTTCTTCCCTCGGTCCAATTCTCGGATGTCCAACGCACCCTTCGCACACTTGCTAGTGCCGTGCTCCAGCTTGATCAGTGCCTTCTCGCAGTCGCCATCCTTGCTCTTGCGGCGCGCTTCCTCCTACTCCTCCACCTGAGCCAAAAAACTCGTGAAGTCGACCTCAAAGAGGCAGCCAAGCTCGTCTGCATTTACATGAGAAAGTAACTGAGAACATGAATTAATTCCAGAAATTTTTGTATTAGTAGGGAAAGATATCTGTCGGTACCTTGAGAGGAGCTTCTCTTTGAACATGAAATGGCAGGGAAACACCGAGCTTAGAACCACGCTTCCTCTTCGAGCTGGTAGTGAGAGAGCTAGATCGAGTGCGAAAGAAACTAGAAGTACATGAAATCATGAAGTAAAGTTAGTGAAAAATGATATTCATGTTATTGGTGTGTCTATCTGAATGAAGCACGCCGTCATCATCGGATCCCTGATCCCTGCTGCGTGTGTCTATCTGAATGAAGCACGCCGTCATCATCGGATCATCATCAGCAGCATCTGGTTAATCCGTGCGTGAATGCCGTTCACTTTCAGGGCATTGGAGGTGGTCACACTACTGGGAGCGAGATGACAAGAATTAATGCACCAAAAAGGCTGTACCCAAATCTGAATTTTCTCATGAATCTACCTCCAGCAGCCCAGCTGTCTGACAAGAAGATTTCAACCGAAGGATACGTGCAATCTCTCTTTTTTTTAAAAATAATTAATTAAAATTTGTGTTTTAAAGAGGAAACCGGAGAGTATGGCCAGGCTGATCAGCAAAATGGACGTGTCAGGTGCATCTGCACGAGGCCGACAAGGAATCCATCCAGAATGCAGCAGCCGCGCGAGACACTTCCTTCCACTTGTTAATACATGATGCTTCCCTTCCCTTCCCTTTTTAAACGAAACAAAAAATAAAATAGATAAAGCAGTTAAGCATGATGCTCCTATTTGTATATATACAAGTAGAGGTCTTTTATGGTACTCAATACGGCATGTATGACTGGTTGAAAAAGGACTCGTATGTAATGGAAAATGACCTATATGTAAGAATTCGACGGTTGAGATTAATTCTATACGATTGATTTTTTAGATTTCGTACGTTGGTATTATATTCAAAGGTCGTGTGGGCAGTATAAGGGTATTATCGAAAATGTAAAATGATATTGCTGTAAGAGTAAATTGCGCTCGTCATACAACAACTTGTCAAGTGTGTGCGGATTAGCCCAACAAGTTGTGAAATGCTCAATTTACTACAACAACTTGTCAGGTGGGTGTGGATTACTCCAACAAATTGTAAAATGCTCAACTTAGTACAACAACTTGTCAGGTTGGTGCATATTGCTCCAAAACCATATAAAATAATATAATTAGTATAACTATTTTATATGTAAACATATTGATCCAATAACTTGTGTAAAATACTCGGTTCAATGTAATAATTTCCAAATTGGTGCACCTATAGTCCAAATTTACAAATGATAATGTATTAGACAAATAATGTAGCATTCAAATTTTCTTCCAACTAATAGTTTTTTCAATTAAAGTTGCCAATTTTGAATCAAATGAAAATATATTACTTATTTTTTATTAGTTAAATTGAATCAAATTTTGAATTACCGAGGGACTAAAGTTCATAAGACACCATATGGCCTTTTGTTTCTTCTACACCTTTACTCGTGTATTCAACAACTTCAGAGAAGTATGCTCGTTTTCATTATTTTAGTTCATTTTGTCTTTCAACTAGTACATGAGACTTTAAAAATATTTATATGAAACTTCTTTGAAATTAATCTTGAATATGAAGTTTAAAATATTTCTAATCAAAATTTTATATTTGTATAAAACTTGATAACAAGGACATAACATCACTGGTTCTAGTCCTTACCAAATATTTTTTACCATCATAACACAAATATCAATGGTCAAATAATGCATAATAACTTGTTCTGAGGTAAGTATAGTCTAGTCTGGTATTAAAAAATATATTATTTGTGATAACATTTAGACTGCATATACATCAAGTGTGCACCAAGTTAAGCGGTTTTACAAGTTCATGGACCAGTTTGCACTCACCTATCAAGTTATTGTATGAGATCAGTCATTTTATAAGTTGTTGGGCTAATCCGCACCCACCTGACAAATTATTGTATTAGATTGAGCATATTACAAGTTATTGGACTAATTTGCACCCACCTTACAAGTTGTTGTATGATAAATGCAATTTACTCTTGCTGTAATATAGGAAATTAAATGAAATATATGAAATGTTAGTATAAGGGGCAACGGAGATTTTTTTCCAAATAATATATATCTATCAAATTACCATTTTACCTATAGGGAAACAACCGAAGAAACCGACAATACGACAGTACGACCGCTGGGTCGTATTATATACCGTAAAAGACCTCTACAAGTATGTGTCAATAAATACAATCATCATGCTCATGCGGTATTGATTTCTACACCGCGCCATTTGGGCAGAAAAAATCTCTTTCCGAGTCAACCAAAACCCTTTCTATATCTGCGACGGCGACACGATGCTCCATCCATCCATCCGTCGACCTAGGCCTAGGGCTGCTGCATGCGGTAGTGTCTGTTTGTGTGGCGCGCGCACCGGCCATTTTCTCCTCAGCTTAATCCCGGTCGGCTTTCTCTCCGGCTGAGATTTGTCGTGCCCGATTAAGCAAAACGAAACCCACCGAGGCGCGCTTTGTTTAGCCCTAGCCCTCTGAAAAAGATGGGCATCCAGGAGCTAGCCGCGAGTGCGCGTGCGCGGCCGGGCATCGTGCGCGGCCACCGCCCGTTCCCGAGAAGACGAAGTGGGAAGCAAAAGGCTCCTGCCGCCGCTGGCCTTGGGCCTGGGCGAAGCAAGTGCTCCCCGCACTAGCTAGCAGCCTAGCAGCGACCCCGATCGACGAGGCTCCCCGCTGTAGCCGCGACGAAGCAAGGCCGGGCACCCATCAGCCGCAGGAGAGAATGGTGAAGAATTCTCGGTGCCGGGCTGTGGATCGTAACGCCAAGACAGTAAAAAAACTGTGCAGGAGAATGGTGAAGGTGGGCGTGGCATGGCGCTACACTACATGGCTTGTCGTCTGTTGAGCGAGCAGGCCACTTGCGGATGCTGCATTGCTGCCTGCTGGGGTTGGCGTCGTCAGCAGCAACCACATCGATCCGCGGTCTTTCAATACAGACAGGGTGGGGTTGAATTTGTATTGGCCCAATTGGCAATTGGCAAGGTTCTATTCGTTCTCCATGTTACCTTTGTCAAGGTCGTGTCTCGGCTTCACCGTTTGTTCTCTCTTGCTCGATTTTCAATTGAATAGTCATCGCGAGTGAGGATTGATCGTATATGATCAGTACTGCTACTATATACTACTAGTCTACGGCTTGTGAGCGCTGCGTGAGTATAGTGGAATCGGATCAGAGATCCACCAGGGGTTCTGAATGAAGGTCTCAACTTGACACTCACTTTTGCTGACAGCAGTTAACATATATACTACAGGAGAGGGGGCCAAAAAAACCGAAAGAAGCAGCGACGGGAGCAACAAGCTTATCCTGGGCATGCAATCCCGTTTTCTCAAACGAGGAACTCGACAAGAACTTTTGCTTCGCTGTGAAGCAACAGTGACGGCTTTTGCATCAAATGGGTGTTCATGCCACGGCCATGGTGGTGCAGACAGTGGTGGTGGTGGTGGTGGTGAATCTCCTGAGTGGAGAGTCAAGGTGGAATGGACTCCCAACTTTACAAGGGCTGGATGATGGAATGCTGATGGGACGCCTCCAAAAGCCAACGCCAGGGACACAAAGCCGAGGGGCAGCATAAATACTCTTGCTATGGGATAAAAGTGAGGGGCAGAATCGGCAAGTGTTCTAGTGCGCCATGCCGCCTGCAACAGCAAAGCTAGGAGTAGCTTTTTTGTTTAAAACCGTATGGATGGGTGAATGGATGGATATTAGTAAAGGAGCAAGGGGGAAAGTTGCCTAGATTAAGGTAGGTGATGGCTTGATCCCCCTAGTAGCTCCTAGGATGACTGGACCTTCACATAGCTGGGATTAGAAGCCAGTTGGAGACTTGGAGTTTTATAATCTTGTAGTATATGACATGAGCAAACCAAAGACTCTTGTTTTTTTTAGTTAGTGTGCAGTTTGATTATATAGTATAGGATCATGCCCCCAAATGACTTGTGCTGTTTGGAAAAGGCAGGAACTTATCTAGATTCTAGAAGGGTGGGGGGGGGGGGGGGGCAATGGAAGATGCTTGTGAGGAGATGAGATGAGAGGAATAGGTGAATAAAGCGCTGGTAGAAAAAGTCATGTGAAAAAAAAACGTATCTGAAGTCATGTGAAAAATCGTATTCCCTGCTGTTTTCTTCGAGGGATTTGGTAGAATCTTGCAACTTGCAAGCATGCTCTGAAATTCTTTGTGTACCTTTCTTTGTCCTGCCAGAGAAGAAAAGAAAATTTCCTTCAACTCATGGGCCAATCTGCATGCTAACGAAATCCAAGGCCCATTGGAAGTTTGGACTGTATGACTTGATTTTTGTCTATCTTGCTTGGTTCCAAACTGCAGGCCCGTATTTCTCCAACTTTTGTGCTCAGCCGGTTTACCAAAAAAGTAAAGGTTGTCATATAGTGATTTTTTCCTGCTAAAAAATATAGGGATTTTTTACAAATTTATATAAAAAAAATTTCTCCTAATGTTTTGCAAAACTATATGCATGCTGCCCTTCCGAAACGGCGGGAGCTACCGCCATTTGAAACGGCTGTAAAGGGCATTTTTTATGTAAAACTTGGATGGAGATAAATTTGGTATGAAAATTGTAGCTTTCGTCGAGATCTACAACTTTGTAGTTCGAACGTTTTTTATTTTATGTTCAAACAACTAGCACAAACTTTTCTTCTCTTAAAAAATCAGATTTCTTTCGTATGAACTCGGATAGAGATAAAAGTTATACAAAAACTGTAGCTTTCGTCAAGAGCTAAAACTTTGTAGTGCATATGTTTTTTCATTAGTGATCATTTTGATGCTTAAGGAATCAACACTACATTCAGATAAAAATTTTGATTATTTTTCTCCTGACAACATATCTTAAAAACCATAATTTTTTCATATAAATTCGGATGGAGGTAAACTCTGCATCGAAATTGTATATCTCGACAAGATCTACAAGTTGGTAGTTCAAACTGTTTCTAGTTGCATTCGTTTTGGTGCTCGAATGATTGACATGATGTTTATATTTATATTTAAATTTTATATCTGGATAGTATATTGATTATTGAGCCTCAAGATGATTTCAAATGAAAAACAATTGAACAACAGTTATTGATCTCGACGAAATCTACAACTTTCGTATAAATCTTATCCATCTGAGTTCATACAAAAAGTTGCGATTTTTTAAAGACGGGCTGGTCCCTATCACCGTTCGAAACGGCGGTAGGGGACTGCTACAACACCTGCGACGGGTAGCAGTGTCCTATCACCATTTGAAACAACAGTACCCTCCCAACCGCCATTTCAAATGACGGCATAGGTACCAAGGGCGGATGAGGATTACAGAGGAGGGGCTGAGTTTCCCTTGTCCCTCCATTCTCTCTTTCTCTCCCCCCGCATCATTTTCTTTTTTCTCCTCCTCTATGACTGAAAATTATTGGGGGGGCTCCAATGGAGTGTGCAGGGGTAGGGGGCTCCAGCCCCCATGGTGGATTCCCCCTGGGTACCGTCATTTCAAATGACAGTATATTGGTGTAATTTTGCAAACATTGGGATGGATGTATGTTTTCCTAAATTCGTAAAACAAAAATAAACATAAAAATAAAAAGTCCTCATATAGGCCGCATATGGGCTACATTTTGCACGGGCTTAAATTTCAGATGTACCACGGCCCAGCCTTTCAGTTGTACACTCGTAATTGACTAGTAGTACAGATCTTTCACTCGGTTTGGTAAATGAAGTCGTTTTGGACGTGATTTGAGTCAAACATTGGGAATATAAATCATGAATAACTTTTAAGTCATTGAGTTTGGAAATGTGAAAACTACATGAATAGATTTGTCTTGCAAAATACTTTCATAAAAGTATACATATGTTAGTTTTTAACAAATATTTTTATAAAAAGAAGAAGTCGAAGTTGTCTTTTAGGGCGAGTATCATTTGTCACTAAACGACGTTCTTTACCAAACTGGAGGGAGTACCAGACAAGCCAAGGAGATGACGGGGCGGAAAAGGATCACCACCTCGCTGCCACACAAAGCGCGCGTGTGTGTGGCCGAAAATTTGCAGACATCACACAGTGGCCCCGTGCTTTTGTGGCCAAAACCGTTAGACTGCACGGCCATACGAACTGCCGAAGCCATCCATGGCCCCCATGTCGGCGTCGGCCACCCTCGCGCCGCTGGCCCCGCCGCCGCCGAAGGCGGCAGCCAGAGCCCGGCGCGGCGCGCGCCGGCTAACGCAGCGTCCATGGCGGCCGTCACCGGCTCTGCCGCCTTGCTGACGCTGATGCCGGCGGCGCCGGCCGCGGCGTTGTCCAAGGAGGACGTCGCCGGCTCGCTCACCAAGGTGCGTACGCGCCCGTCCGTGCACTGCATTGGCCGCCCTTCTCGAAGCATTGTGCGTGAGCGAGTTTCTTGATTGGGGTTTGGGGATTCGCCGCGCAGGTGGTGGACACGGTGGACGTGGCCATCGGCGTCGGCGGCAAGGTCGCCGAGCAGGTCTCCGGCGTGGTCAAGGCGCTGGGCGAGGCCGCGAAGCCGGCGCTCCCGGTGCTGAAGAGCGCCACCGACGAGGCCGTCAAGCTCGCCGCGCCCGTCGTCTCCGGCGCCTCCAAGCAAGCCACGGAAGCGCTCCAGGGCGCCGGCGTCGATCCCGCTCCCGTTCTGACCGCCGCCAAGGTACGCTGACCTCGGGGAACGTCTCGGCCACTCTGAGCCACAGCTTCTTGATCACGCACAGGAAGCTGTTCCATTCCATTTGGTTTGAACGAGCTTGCTCTGCTCAGTAGACCGCGGCGGAGCAGGGCTCGAAGGTCATCGACGCCGCCAAGCCCGTCGCCTCGGCGACCGTGGAGACCATCACGTCGCTGGCCCCCGGGGACTACGTCGTGGCGGCCGGAGCGGCGTTCCTCGCGTACCTCCTCGTGCCGCCAGTCTGGTCACTGATCTCCTTCACCCTCCGCGGTTATAAAGGCAATGGCACTGCCCCCGTTGCATCGCTTGCTTTCGTCAACGATGCTGCAAGCCTGCAACTGCAATCGATTTCGCGTTGCTCACCGTGTTGCTGCATTTTGTTGCTCATTCAGGTGAACTGACCCCTGCGCAAGCTCTCGACATGGTCACCACGAAAGACTACGTCCTGATCGACGTGCGGACCGACAAGGACAAGGCCAAAGCCGGCGTGCCGCAGCTGCCCTCGAACGCGAAGAACAAGCTCATCTCTTTGCCGTACGCGCATCCATCTCTTTCCTTGCTCATTCAGAAAGCAGCCCATTTTCTTCGTTGCAAATTGTAGTGCAAACAGTCACAACGTTGTGCTCTCAGGCTGGAAGAGCTTCCGAGCAAGCTGAAGGGCATGGTGCGCAGCGCGAAGAAAGCCGAGGCGGAGATCACGGCTCTCAAGATCTCCTACCTCAAGAAGATCGGCAAGGGCTCCAATGTCATCATCATGGACTCGTCAGTGTGCACCCAACCATTTCAGTCCCGATTGATTCTACCTTCCAATTTCGATGAACACATGATGACACGCTAACCTTTCTCGCCTTCGTGTGTCTTCTGGAATCTTTACCTGTAGGTACAACGATATCTCCAAGACGGTGGCGAAGACGCTGAATAGCGTCGGGTTCAAGAACTGCTGGGTCATGGCCGGCGGCTTCTCCGGCCGGAAAGGGTGGGCGCAGAGCCGCCTCGGGACGGACTCTTTCAACCTCTCCGTGGTCGAAGTCGTGACGCCGTCGCGGGTGATCCCGGCGGCTGCTGGCCGGATCGGGACGACCGCTGGCCGCATCGGGACCACCTCGTCGGCGTCCCGAGCAACTTCTCGCAAGCTTCTTCCCGGCAGCGCAGACTGATGCATATGGGAGGAACCCAAACAGCTTCATTGTAAATCCAATGTTCGTTTCATTCTGATGAGTGAGATGCAACTTTTGGTCTATGTGCATTGACTTTGTTCTGTTACAGTATAGCACAATCTTTCGTTCTGCCAGTTTAAAATGAAAAGGAATATCCTAACAACGGACGCGAAAAGTAATCGAGAGCTCAGGTTCATATGCTAGAGACCCATGTGCGAATAAACATAGTATCACTGGACATATTTATTATGACAACTTCCTTGTAGTACGGCTCATCTGAAGAGGGAACACAAGCCAAACAAATGGTTAAAAATCACTTGGTACCGTGTCATCCCCGGTGTATGGCAGTATGGGGATGAAAAACTCGATGCGCCAATTATGTAACACTGCATCACAAAGGCCCGCACATTTATGCTTGAAATGTCCATTCACCCATAATGTATGGACACTGTTGGGGAATTCAGGAAAACCCGTCCGTCACCCTCGAAACGTCGCGTTTAACGAAGTTCGTGAGATATGTTTTTCAGGGGCAAAGCATTTGCGGTTTTGTGGAATCTCGAATCTGCGAAATCCTGAAGTCGCGAACTCGCGATGATCTGGAATCTTGAACCTGCGAAGTCTCGGAGTCGCGGACTCGCGATGATCTGGAATCTTGAACTTGCGGAGCCTCGGAAGCGCGAACACGCAACGGTCTGGAATCTCGAACCTGCGAAGTCACGAACTTCGGAATACGGGAGGTTCGGGAATCCATCGGGAGTCTGGTTCGAAGGTCATGAACAAGGGATTCACGAACAAGTGAGAAACAAAGTCAAAGTTGTCGTTTCAAAAAGTCCGGGTTTAGGGTGTGAACTAGTGGCAGGCTTGTAAATGTATGAGATGAAAAAGACATTCATGTATGTGTTCACATTAGGAATATTCTTTGAGTGCAAGGGTGTTTTCGGAATGTAAAAGTCCCTTCGTCTCCCTATAAAAGGGGGTGCGAGGGCACGTGTAAATGGATTCATAACTTTGGAAATTTGTGCCACTTGTGGGAGATTCTTAGTCTCCTTTAGCATTGCCACTGTCCCTGAACGTGTTTACTGTTCCATCTCTCTATCGTGTTCGGGGATCCTATCCGGTTTTTCGGATACCCCCAACATTGGCGCCCACCGTGTTTCAGCCGAAGAACAGCTCACGATGCCACCACAGAAGAAGTCCAAGAAGAACATTCCAGCTGAGACAAATCGAGAAGACCACCATCCTCCCAAGGGAATGAAATCTCTTTCGTCCCTGAACCTTCCAACATCACAGATCAAGAATGGAGAGCAAAGCTCGAAGCTCTGATGAAGGCAAGATCTGAGAAGATAGCACACACTCAAGAACAACCTGCTGAACAGCAAACGCATGAGAACGTTGATGATGATGATGACACCATAGACAGGGAACTCGAAAGAGTTCAACAGAAGATACAACAGCTGCAGAAAGATAAGGAAAAATTCGCAAGTCAGTTGCAAGCGAAAAGAAAAATCTCTGAAAAGTTAGAACAACTGAACAAAGCAAGAGAACAAATCAAAACAATACAGAGAGAAATAGATGAAATGAAAGAACAAGAAAACAGTTCCCTGTGGCAAGAATCGCCACATCAGAACTCTGGGCCAGCAACAGGACCCCCGAAAGAAAACTTCTTCGCGGGAAACGTAATCTCGCACTTCGTAGATTCTGAATCGCCACTGTCCATAGGGCTGAAAACTGCACCATGGCCACCGAAGTTCAAGCCGGTTTCTCTCCCGAAATATAATGGCTTCGGAAACTCCAGGCAGTTCCTTATGATGTACGAATCGGCTGTGAATTCAGCAGGAGGAGATGATGTTGCACTGGCCAAATCCTTCATCATTGCTTGCGAAGGACCAGTACTGAATTTGTACTCTTTGCTGCCGCCGCACTCAGTCTGTAGCTGGTTAGATCTCAAGACAAAGTTCATGCAAGCATTTCAGATGTTCCATGACACAACAGCTGAAGCATCATATTTGTACAACTGAAAGCAGAAAGACAGAGAGCCATTGCGGAACTTCGTGAGAAGATTCATGCAACAGAGATCCCAAATCCCAGAAGCTGATGAAAGAACAACGATCAATGCGCTAATCAAGGGTCTGACTCCAGGACCAACAACTTCACATCTGACTAGAAAGAAACCCAAGACGGTTGAGGAACTTTTTCATGAACTAGAAGAATACATCTTGTCTGATGATGATCATCGCAAGAGAGTAGCCGAACGAAACGAAGCCAGGCAGGGCAACAGAGAAATGACCTGGAGAGCACAATCCCAGAATCCACGGAATGTCAACAATGTGGAAAATCCACAGCTGGACCAAAACAGCAGACCCAGCACTAGAGGAGGGTTCGCGCCCAGAGGAAGGGGAAGAGGTAGAGGGCCCCCGAGACTCACGAATCATAACCCGAAAGACCCATACTTCTATTGCCAGTATCACGGGAGGGGACACAACACCGAAGGGTGCCCATAAACCAAGAAAAACATGGCAAGAATCCAACAAGAAAAAAGCGTTGATGAGCATCGCATCCTCAATGCCAAGCCAGTTTCGCCCGAACTTCTGGCAGCCGCAATTCATGAACTCTCAATCAAGTTCAGTCCCAGTTCAGCTGTTCTCACAACCACAATCATCATGGCAACCATCTCAGCAGTTTTTTCCCAGTCACAGGCAATCTAATCAATCCAGCAACCACAGCCAATTCGGGAAATCTTGCCACCACCCCCAGACAGCTCGTCAAGACCTCAGTCAAGTGCAGGACCTCAGAGCTCCAAAACATTGCCGTCTTTCGGGACTATCATGCCAATCACAAGAGGGTCCGCCATGGAGTTCGAGACTAAGAAGCAAAGAAGCAACTACTTCAGGTTTGTGAACACCATCATCGATGACGGTCCAACTGCACGTCCGGAATGGGCAAAGGTGCCAATCACTTTCACAGAAGAGGATTTCAGGCTGAAATCTACGATTCACAATGATGCCATGGTCATCGAGGTAAACATAGCTGGGTGGGTCATCAGAAAAGTCCTAGTTGACAATGGAAGTTCAGCAGATATCTTGTTCTTGAAGACCTTCGAAAAGATGAATCTGAGCCAACACATGTTGGACCCTCCAGAATACCCATTACAAGGTTTCGGAGGAAAACCAATCAAGCCAGTTGGAAAAATATCACTTCATGTTTCTTTCGAAAATCTTGACAATGCCAGAACAACGAATCTCACATTCGATGTGGTCGACATCTATCACCCGTATCTCGCGATTTTCGGCAGAGGCTTCATGAACAAATTCAACGCAGTCATAAGGCAGCAGTTCTTATGTATGAAGATGCCTGCACCCAAGGGGGTTATCACGGTGTTCGGTAATCAACAAGAGGCCAGAAACATAGAAAAAGGCCACACGCTTGGCCAGACAAACGTGTACCAGTTGAAAACAGCTGATGAGAAGAAGGAAACCTACGAAGAGGGCAGGCAGGATAAAGAAAAGATTGAAATAGCTGCAAATGGTGAAACCAAGAAAGTGTATCTGGATGACATGCCCGATAGAGCAGTCACAATAGGGGCTCACTTCAGTGCTGAAGAAGACAAAGAGCTCGTACAATTCCTGAACAAAAACAAAGATGTTTTCGCATGGTCAGCCAAGGACCTGCAAGGTGTCAACAGGGACATCATTGAACACGCCCTGGAAACAGATGAAAGAATACCACCAAAGAAACAGAAACTTCGGAAAATGTCTGAGGAAAAAGTGAAAGCAGTGGAAGCCGAAGTTCAAAGGCTGCAAGATGCGCAAGTAATCAGAGAAGTAAAGTATCCAGTTTGGCTAGCCAACACTGTACCAGTGAAGAAGAAAAATGGAAAGTGGAGAATGTGTGTGGATTTCACGGATTTGAACAAGGCATGCAAGAAAGACGATTTTCCCCTGGAAAGGGTAGACAAAATCATAGATGATGCAGCCAACAGCGAGATGCTCTCACTCCTAGATATGTTCTCTGGGTATCATCAAATCAGGGTTCGCAAAGAGGACGAAGAAAAACCAAGCTTCATCACTCCCTTCGGAACATTCTGTTTCGTGAGAATGCCAGAAGGGCTGAAGAACGCAGGATGTACATTTTCAAGAATGATAGCAATAGTCCTCCATCCCAACTCCGAAGGAACATCTTGGTATACGTGGATGATATAGTTGTCAAAAGTGTTCAGAGAAAAGACCACATCAGTGACCTGGAAGAAACATTCGCGAACATGAGAGCAACAAATCTGAAGCTAAATCCGGAGAAGTGTGTATTCGACATTCACAAGGGGAAAGTACTCGGATGTCTAGTCTCAACAAAGAGCATAGAGGCGAATCCCGACAAAATCAGGGCGTTAGTGGAAATGCAAGGCCCAGTTTCAGTGAAGGATGTGCAGAAATTAATAGGGAGAGTGGCTGCCCTTAACAGATTCATTCTCAGAGCTGCAGAAAGAAGTTTACCATTCTTCCAAGTCCTCAGAAGTGCTAAGAACTTCCAGTGGTCCGAAACCCAGAAGCGAGCTTTCCAAGAATTGAAAGATTACTTGTCCAACATGACCAAGCTGTGCCCCCCCGAACTGAGATCGCCACTTCTGCTATATGTGTTCGCATCAAATTCGGCAGTAAGTGCTGTGCTAGTGCAAGAAAAGGAGGAAGAAGGGAAGCTCAAACAAATTCCAGTATAATTCGCTTCCGAAGCTTTGTCTGGCTCGAAAATCTTCTATTCCGAGCTGGAAAAGATTGCATACGCAGTCATCATGGTAGCAAGGAAGCTAAGACACTATTTCGAGAGTCACAGAATAAGGGTTATCACCAATCAGCCATTGAGTGATTTGTTCGCAAATAGAGAGGCATCTACCCGAATAATCAAGTGGGGCGCTGAACTCTCAGAATATGTAGTGGACTTCGAGAGGAGAAGTGCAATAAAGTCCCAAGTTCTGGCAGATTTTGTCGTGGATTGGACCTCACCAACTCAGAACCTCGATGAAAAGATACCTGAGCCTTGGATAGTCCAGTGTGATGGGGCTTGGTGCTACAAGGGGGTTGGAATTTCGGCTGTCGTGAAATCCTCGGCGGGGGTAGTGATAAGATATGCAGCTCAGCTCATATTCGTGAACGATGAACATTCCACGAATAACACAACAAAGTATGAAGCTTTACTTCTGGCATTAAGGAAAATGAAAGCCTTGGGGTAGCAGACCTTCATAATCAGAACGGATTCGAAAGTCATTCAAGAACATGTCGAAAAAGAAAGTGAAGCAAGAAATCCTGTTCTCATGAAGTACCTAGAAAAAGTCTGGGAAATGGAAAGGCACTTCAAAGGTTACTCAGTCCAGCATATCCCAAGAGATGACAACAATGAGGCAGACAGGCTGGCGAAAGCAGCAGCCAGAAATCAAGAACTACCCCTTGATGTGTTTTTCGAAATCATCAGAGAACCATCCATCAAGGATTCGAGGACGAAAATCGTGAATGTAGTGGAGACTACCGATTGGAGAGCAGAAATCATGGCTTATCTGAGAGGCCATTATGAACCACAAGAAGAGTTGGAAGAGAAAAGGTTGAACAAAGAGCACGAGGCTACACAGTGGTAAATGGAGAACTGTATAAATCAGGAGTCACTGAGCCTTGGCTAAGGTGTATCACCTCCGAAAAAGGCCTAGAGCTTCTCAAGAAAATTCACAACGGATTTTGTGGTGTGCACATAGGCACCAGGGCTTTAGCAGAAAAGGCAATAAAGCAGGGATTCTATTGGCCCACCATAAACATAGATGCTAAGGCATTAGTTCGGCAATGTGAAGCATGCCAGAAAACAGCGAATCAACAAAATTTACCTTCAATGCCAGTTCACTTAATTCCACCATCTTGGCCATTGCAAAGGTGGGGAATGGATCTAGTAGGGCCATTGCCAACGGCTCAGGGGAATTCCCGATTCGCAGCTGTTGCAGTCGATTATTTCACGAAGTGGGTGGAAGCAAAACCACTTGCGAACATCAAAGCACCAACAATTCAGAAGTTCTTTTGGCAGAACATAGTCTGAAGATTTGGGGTTCCTAGTGAACTGACTGTTGACAATGGGAAACAGTTCGACTGTTACACTTTCAAAGAATATTGCAAGACCTTGGGTACTCAAGCGAAATTTTTGTCAGTGTACCACCCACAGTCCAACGGAGTAGTTGAAAGGGCAAATGGCCTGATTTTTTTCGGGAATCAAGAAGTACTTGTTCGACCAAAAGAAGGGTAAATGGGTGGATGAATTGCCGAAAGTAATCTGGTCCCACAACACTACCGTGTCAAGAGCAACAGGTTTCACGCCCTTTCGCCTACTTTTCAGCACTGAGGCAATGACACCAGAGGAAATCGAAAATGAAAGCACGAGAGTCCTGAAAGCAAAAGAGATTGAAGAAATTGATAAGAAAGTGGAAAAGGATATGATCGAACTAACAATCCTAGAAGCTGCTGAGAACATTGAGAAGTACCAAAAAGAGACTTAAGCTTGGAGAGACAAGAAAGTGGTCCGAAAGGACATCAAAATTGGCGATCTAGTGTTGAAAAGGAAGAAAAACTGGGAAAACCCGGGAAAACTTCATGAATCTTGGAAGGGCCTTACATTGCAAAAGAAATAGATATGCCAGGGGCTTTTCGTTTGATGGAGAAAACTGGCGAAGAGTTGCCATATTCATGGAACGCTGACAGCTTGAAAAGGTATTACCCTTGAAAGTTCCAGTTGTAGCTAGAAGTAGTCTAGAGTATTTTTTCTATTTTCGCAAATCTGCATTCTGAAAAACAAAAATCCGAATCACGTGTCTACAAGTGATTTCGGGAAAAACATTAGTCTTTATTTTCTTAGTTGCATTAGAATAAGGAGGACCGTACCCTTTTCCTTGCAAAGGAGGCTCTAAATCAAGATGCAAGGTTTTTAACGAGGCAGATCCTATGTAAATACTCTTTGTGATATATATATATATATATATATATATATATATATATATATATTCGTGAAAAAGGCTTCCTGATAGCCAGAATTCCATCGTGAAAAAAGAAAAGTTCGTGAAAAAGGCTTCCTGATAGCCAGAATTCCATCGTGAAAAAAGAAAAGTTCGTGAAAAAGGCTTCCTGATAGCCAGAATTCCTTCGTGAAAAAAGAAAAGTTCGTGAAAAAGGCTTCTTGATAGCCAGAATTCCATCTTGAAAAGAAGAAGAGGTTGTGAAAAAAGGCCCGAGACAACAATAAGTTGTGGCCTAAAATCCCATCCACGAAGGGATTCCCACCGAAAAGGCCTGAGACAACAATAAGTTGTGGCCTAAAATCCCATCCACGAAGGGATTCCCACCGAAAAGGCTCGAGACAACGATGAGTTGCAACCAGAGTTTCCATCACGATAAGTAATGACGATTGCAGTTAAGTGAATGTGTGTCGCATTGTTCCAAAATTCTTTTTCCTTAATGAAAACTGCCGAAAAAATTTTCACGAAAAAATCGTTCTGGCAAAAGGGCAAGGGGTTCGTGTAGAAATTCGTAGAAAATCATGGTTGAAGCAACTGAGGGTTGCAATATCAACCAGGGCAAGTATGCCATGAGGGTCAAGTCCACAAAATTTGAGAACAAATTTTGTCGACTTGCCTAAGAACATTTGAAGTTTTAAAGATTTTCCGAAGATTTCTCCAAAAGCGCGTTTGATCAAAGTATTCGAAGAATAGTAGAGCTTCGTTAACTTGTCTAGAAATTTTCATGCAAAACGGCAAGGTGGGGGAGGGTGACATTTTTTCAAAAGAAAACGTCTTTATTGCCTTAATTGCATAAAAATTTTGAAACAGTTCAGCACCAATTACATTGATAAGTACAAAATTTAGAACGAAAGTTCGACAACATGTCCGGGTTCGCAACTATCGTCTTCTGCAATGTCGCTAGAGTAAGCAAAGTTGAGCTCGCCGGCAATTGGGCTAAGGGGCTCTGTCTTCGGAATCTTCATGGAACTTGAATTCACAACTCTAGAAGACTAGAACCCTCCTTCTTACAAAGTAGGAAAAAGGAAAAAAGATCGAAGCATCCCATAGAAAACCTAAGCGAAGCCTCAAGCCAAAAATCGGAAAAATCCTGTTCGGGATGAGCCCTTTTGAACAAGCGCCACGCTTCACCACTAACAAACATTTTATCGCGACGAATCCGTAGTGGCATCACGTCCTGCGCAGGCCCATCTTGCAGGACCTGCGTAGGTTAAAGTTTACAAAACAGCTTGTTCAAACAAAGCACTACAACTAAGTGAATGTACAAATATACAGAAACATCCATGAGGGGCGAATATTTCGAAAAAAAGTCTAGTCCATGATGTCAACCTTCGGAGAATTCCCTTCGTGCCCGGAAGCTTAGTTGCCATCACTGCCATCGTCGCTGCTGCCGCCTGAGCCCTCCTCTCCTGAGTCGCTAGAGTCTTCATCTTCAGTAGACGATTCAGGGGATGCAGCGCCTTCTCCGCGATTCTCTTCCTCGATCAACTAAGAGAAGTGAAGAAACAAATGTAAGAAAAATCAAGGGACAAAAATCCTGCGAATAAGCAGTAGCGAGCAGAATCGTCCGAAAATCAACCTGAGCAAGCTGAGCACGTGCAATGCTCTTGACAGCTTCTTTCCCGCTGGCTAGCCAAAATTCCCTCGCGAATTTGGACTTGATAACTTGAACATCCTCGTTTGGCCGAATTCTTGAGGTACTCAGGGCGTCGGGAAACTGTGAGAGTTTTTCGCGAAACTTCACGAGATCTGCGCAGTCGAAGTCATGCAGAAGCTTCAGAATGCTTTCGACGGAGAAGGCTGCTGCGAAGTCATTAGCGCTAGAGATAACTTTGGGAAGGGCCTTGAACTCTGCATCGATCCTGTGACAACCCGCCCAGGAAAATACCGTACTATCGCTTAAGACCGATCCACTTTGGTCATTAAGCAATAATAAGTATCATCCTATCGTTAGTTGCCGGGTTAACGCACGATAAATCACCTGAAAAGCAAAAAGGATCGAATATATGCATTAAAACTCACTCGAAGGCGAGTCCAGAGATACAACAACATTAATATCCAAATTCGTACCCCGAAGGGGTTAATTATTACAAACCATAGTTTTTGCCATGACGAAATAGTTCAGAGTTTTTGAAAGCAGCGGAAATAAACTAACAGAAGCGGCAACACCATGGGAGGCCATCCATGATGCCTTCAGTAGTCGTCCTCCACCCACTCCAGCTCCCAGCCGGGCGGGATCTCTCCGGGCCACACATCACTGAATGCATTACCTGGATCAACACATTATAGCAAGGCTGAGTATACTAATACTCAGCAAGTCTTACCCGTCGGTGATAACTACTTCACCAAGTCTAGACCATGAAAGGCTTTTTGGCTACTGGGTTGCCTTTGCTGAAAAGTAACAAAGAGTAGGTCCTTACTTTCAAGTTTTTAGCCCAAGTTCTAGTAGGTTTGATCTTTACTACATTAGCCAACTAGTACAAACAAAGTTGTACAACCAATTAATCAAACATAATATTCATCATCTTCCATCATTAAGGATCTCATGACTAGTGGAGTAAGTAGTCTCGGATAACGGTGAGAGGCCGACAATCGATTGATTTAAACCTTGCAAGGTAGACCCAAACACACGGTAGAGTCGCCCACAAAGGAACAACTTTCCCCGTGCCATTTTCAAAAATCCTCGGGTCGGGATGAAAGGCCACGATCTTTGGTGCGAGCTATCCGAATACCCCGCGAGATACCCGAATCACCATACACCACCGGTAGCTAGCCGTGAGAGCGAATCCCAAGAGTAGTGACAGTTCCATCCCTAGCCGCCTCATTAAGGTACTAGGCTTACCGGTCCCATACCCGACATGTGCTTAGTACATTCAAAAACTTAACCCACATAACCACTGGACCGGAGCCCAGATCCCATGCTCTTATCACGTGAGCAATCCATTTAAGGATATATTGTGATTCCTATCTAGGAACCTATTCTCGCGAGTGAGGTCATCACTCAACTTGTAACGGTCCTATAGCTTAGCAGCTATCGACCTATCATACTAGTAAGGACAAAGGTACCTAGGGATCATGCATCTAGGGTTTCATTCAACTCCTGAACTTAAATGCACAATCATCCATAGATAATTGAATAAACAATTTGAAAATTAGGTTAGATGCACCGGAGCTTGCCTTCGTCAGCTAGGTTAGCCTGGGCACCCTCGATGTCGAGCACTTCCACGTACTGCAGCGAAGCTTCCGCTCCTCCTTCCTCGGTTTCCGGGACAAGCGAGTAATCCCCGTCCGGAAGATCTACACGGAATGCAATGCAAGTTTAGGTGATGTGATAGTTTGTTGTCTTATCCAACTCTTGTTGGTCATATTCACCTTAACAAGCACTAGCTAGTGTTTCTCTTTTAGGAAGGTTATTAGTTGTACATAGTTATTCTTTTAATGTACATTTGAATAAAGGTTTTTATTGCACTTGTTATTTCATGTGAAGGCTTTAATCTTTTCCTTTTCACTAGCAAGGTATGGATAATATTTTTATCCATGAATTAATTCCTTATCAGCGAGGATAATTAATTATCTTTTAATTAAATTTGATAATGCTTTCATAAAGGAAAAAGAATTAAATAGGGGCTTTTCTTTATTTAATTTCTCTTTAATACTAAAAGGGCTTTTAAGCTTTTTATTAAGCAATTAAATTACCAAAAATCAAGGAAATGCTTCTTAACCATATTAGCACCTACCCTGGTCCATTCACTAGTACAAATGCTATCATCTATGACCATTACCTAGTGAAGATTTCCTGTTTGGTCATAGAAGTTCTCTTTGCAGTGACGAAAAAAATATTTGGTCATAGAAGATTATTCTTTCTATGACGATATACAAATTTGGTCATAGTAGTTAATTCAACGATGACGAATTGTTGAATTTGGTCACGATTGACGAGTGAGGGGTGAGACGAATCGCGCGCATGCAGCCGGGCCCGATGGGCTTGACGGCGGGCCGAGCGGGTCGCTGCCATAATTTTTTTTTCGAATTTATTTTTCAATGCGAAAACAATTCCGAAGAACGCCGAGAAAATGTTTTTAGAGCACGAAAAATACTCGAAAAATCACAAAAATTCTAGGAAACTTCCTAGAGATAGATTAAACATGAACAATCCAAATAAAACATTTGGTGCTCATGAAAAAGATTTTAGAGCCTTCTAATAAGTAGAAATAGCTCAAGGAAAATGAGAATAAGTTCCAGAAAAATCCGGAAAATTCTCGGGAAAATTAGGACAGCTCCTAAACGCATTTTTTAAAACCTTTTGCACTCAAGAACCACTAGATGCATCGGCATGAATGCAACACACATAACTTTTATTCAATTTAGAAAATCAAACAATGGATTTTTCCTATACTATATTCCCTGTAAAGAAAAATAAATGTTGGAAATTTTTTTAAAATTATGAGAAAATCGTTATTTAATTATTCTTTTTATTCACAGCCTGAAATTGGAAATTTCTGGGTGTGACAATAGCTCATGAGCATTTTCACAATTAAAAACTCTATTGAAAACACCTACATATAGTGAGGACAAAATGTTACTCTTAGCAATCTCATCAAATTGTTTTTCCTTCTTAGTACCATTTCTCATGCCCTTGTGTCCTAGGAAACAAATACATGTGGAGGTCGCTGCATAATTATAGAGTTTTCAATGTATAATTCACCATATTTTGTCTCACACAACACGAAAATAATTATAAAAATTAAAATAATTGTCGAAAAAATGTAAGTTCTTGTGAGGGACCGTATTTTTGCTACAAATGACTACCAAAAAAATCTCAAGTCATTTCAAAAAAGTTGAGTGTTACGTAGTCTAAATATAACAAGTCACTCACATAGTTCCTTGAACTATGTGAGTGGCTTGTTATATTTTAACTACATAATATCACCACTTCCTCAAATGGAAATTTGACCTACACAAAGTTTGTTAGTCTCGACAAGTTATGAAACTTTTGTGTTTAAAAGATTTTCATCCGAGTTCATTTCGTGTTTCGTTTGACTGAGAGTTTTGACCGAGTCAAACTTGGATTTTAAAATTTGAATTGCTCATGTTTTGTTGCATGAAGAAATGATTGAATCCAACACCATAACTTGATAAATCGTGATTTTAAAAATTTTTGGGAAGAAGAATCACCTCATTTCGAGTTCGTATGAGGGAGAACTACTAGTTACAAGTTTTAATCCGAGGAAAAAAAGAAAAATCGATCAGTTCATTCCAGTTCGTCACGTGTTCATGAAGAAGGACCGATTTCTCTTCTTTTCCTCGGATTAAAACTTGTAAACTGTTTTTCTTCCTCATACGAACTCCAAATCGGTTGATTCTTTTTCCTAATTTTTTCTAAAATCAAGATGTTTTACTCAAGCCATTTGTTTGTATCTTAATTACTATTTCTTGATTGCTTTTCATACAACATATCTTTTCCAACTAAAAAGAGAATATAAAAAATGTTTTTTCATAATATTTGCTAATATAACTTAATATTCTCTAATGTTATGGTCAACACAAGGTTGCATCCAAAGTTGAGGTGCCCATGAGTAAGAAAGTATTTGAGTGTGTACAAACTTTGAAGTTTAAGTTGAGTTGTATGAAACAATGTGATGATCTAGCTAGTTTATGAACAATGTATACTTTAATTTTCACAAAATCTTATGAAACTTTTTTGTCAAGCTTGTACATTGATAAAATGATCCTATGCCAATTTACATAATTTTTTGATAAGTTTTATTTATTATTATCATTATTTTATAACAAGGTGACTAGTAGAAGTTTGAAATTTCCTACAAGCCAATTGAATTTTTCGTCTATCTCCTAGATGTGGCCTAGAATGGACCATAGGTTTCTAATATAATTTTTTTTTTAATTTTTTAAATTTATTAGATGCACATATAGGTCAATTTTGAATTACTTTCGGTAAACGCGTAGAAATTCATTTAAATGATAGAAAATAGCAAATCCACTCGAAAAATCTTGAAACTCCTAAATGAAATTTGTATCCATACTGTTATATATAAAAAATATATTTGTACATATAACATAATTATTTTTTAGTGTTACTTCACAATGGTGCAATAAAAAGGAAAAAAGAAAAAGAAAAACAATAAACAGAGAAGCCCATGTCGGCCCAAATAGCCCAACGATTTGCAGCCATCGATCGTCGATCCAATGGTTATTATCGTGTTTCCTTGGTATATAACGCAGCATCCAACCCTAACCCCATCCCCCTCCTCCTCCCGCAGTCCCTCCTCCCCTCTCCCGCCTTGTCGGGGACAGCCCTAGGGGTCCCCTTAAACAACGGGGAAATCCTCACTTAAAACCCGCAACAAAGCCAAAACACAATTTGCCTAACCATGCAGGGAACAGCCCACGCCGCAGGGACCCCGACGGCCCATCAAGGCGGCCCTCTTAGGGATCCCCTCGGGCGGGGCTCCGCCTCGCTCGAGGATGCGCGCCCCCCTCGGGCGGGCTCCGCCCGTTCGAGGGGTAGCACTTCCCTCGAGTGGGCTCCGCCTCGCTCGAGGGCTCGCTCCCCCTCGAGTAGTTTCCGCCTCGCTCGAGGGTACGTCCCGCCCTCGGCCGGGGTCCGCCACGCTCGAGGGCGCCCCTCACGTGTGCGCCGGGTCCCCCCGTACGCGGGCATTTAACGCCACGACACCGCGAGACGGCGCCATCATGCGCCCGGGGCTCGCGCCCGGTGCCGCCGCACCAACTCCCCAGGGAGGAGCCCATCCCCATCACTGTGGGGAGGGACTGTGCAGCGAGGCCGGTGTCAGTCCCGTGACGCCGTGCGCCTGCTCCAGTACGGCTAACGCGCCGAGCCCTCGAAGGGGGGCCGGTTGCACCCTCGATTCACTTTCTTGTGACCCTACAGGGTTAGGTGGAGGTGCTAGGCCGGTGGAGCACCATCCCTGGCACTGTAACAGCGTGGCCGCCGTCCCCGCGCGTGCAGGCGCACGCCAGGCGCTGTAGCAACAACTCCAGCACTGTGAAGCGCGTTGGGAAGGGACGCCGTTCTACCTACTACTGTTCTCCGTACAGGCCAACGTCAGCACCTCCCTCGAGCCTATCAGAGGACATCGCCACCATCCACCGCCCTTCTACCCTCGAACCGCCACTGTTCGAGTACAAGGTAGGCCATGATGGCCAGATCGCCGCAAGGATCGTCTGGA